>CM059561.1:82789590-85328447 GCA_030386875.1 Morinoia aosen
GAGGGAGGAATATGAACGATAAAGGGAGGGAGGAATATGAACGATAAAGGGAGGGAGAAATACGAACAATAGAGGATAAAGGGAGGGAGGAATACGAACGATAAAGGGAGGGAGGAATACGAACAATAGAAGATAAAGGGAGGGAGGAATACGAACGATAAAGGGAGGGAGGAATACGAACGATAATGGGAGAGAGGAATACGAACGATAAAGGGAGGGAGGAATACGAACGATAAAGGGAGGGAGGAATACGAACAATAGAGGATAAAGGGAGGGAGGAATACGAACAATGGAGGATAAAGGGAGGGAGGAATACGAACAATAGAGGATAAAGGGAGGGAGGAATACGAACAATAGAGGATAAAGGGAGGGAGGAATACGAACAATAGAGGATAAAGGGAGTGAGGAATACGAACAATAGCGGATAAAGGGAGGAAGGAATACGAACGATAAAGGGAGGGAGGAATACGAACAATAGAGGATAAAGGGAGGAAGGAATACGAACGATAAAGGGAGGGAGGAATACGAACAATAGAGGATAAAGGGAGGGAGGAATACGAACAATAGAGGATAAAGGGAGGATGGAATACGAACGATAAAGGGAGGGAGGAATACGAACAATAGAGGATAAAGGGAGGGAGGAATACGAACGATAAACGGAGGGAGGAATACGAACAATAGAGGATAAAGGGAGGGAGGAATACGAACAATAGAGGATAAAGGGAGGGAGGAATACGAACAATAGAGGATAAAGGGAGGGAGGAATACGAACAATAGAGGATAAAGGGAGGGAGGAATACTAACGATAAAGGGAGGGAGGAATACGAACCTTAGAGGATAAAGGGAGGGAGGAATACTAACAATAGAGAATAAAGGGAGGGAGGAATACGAACAATAGAGGATAAAGGGAGGGAGGAATACGAACAATAGAGGATAAAGGGAGGGAGGAATACGAACAATAGAGGATAAAGGGAGGGAGGAATACGAACGATAAAGGGAGGGAGGAATACGAACAATAGAGGATAAAGGGAGGGAGGAATACGAACAATAGAGGATAAAGGGTGGGAGGAATACGAACAATAGAGGATAAAGGGAGGGAGGAATACGAACAATAGAGGATAAAGGGAGGGAGGAATACGAACAATAGAGGATAAAGGGAGGGAGGAATACGAACAATAGAGGATAAAGGGAGGGAGGAATACGAACGTTAAAGGGAGGGAGGAATACGAACAATAGAGGATAAAGGGAGGGAGGAATACGAACAATAGAGGATAAAGGGAGGGTGGAATACGAACAATAGAGGATAAAGGGAGGGAGGAATACGAACAATAGAGGATAAAGGGAGGGAGGAATACGAACAATAGAGGATAAAGGGAGGGAGGAATACGAACGATAAAGGGAGGGAGGAATACGAACAATAGAGGATAAAGGGAGGGAGGAATACGAACGATAAAGGGAGGGAGGAATACGAACAATAGAGGATAAAGGGAGGGAGGAATACGAACAATAGAGGATAAAGGGAGGGAGGAATACGAACAATAGAGGGTAAAGGGAGGGAGGAATACGAACAATAGAGGATAAAGGGAGGGAGGAATACGAACGATAAAGGGAGGGAGGAATACGAACAATAGAGGATAAAGGGAGGGAGGAATACGAACAATAGAGGATAAAGGGAGGGTGGAATACGAACAATAGAGGATAAAGGGAGGGAGGAATACGAACAATAGAGGATAAAGGGAGGGAGGAATACGAACAATAGAGGATAAAGGGAGGGAGGAATACGAACAATAGAGGATAAAGGGAGGGAGGAATACGAACAATAGAGGATAAAGGGAGTGAGGAATACGAACAATAGCGGATAAAGGGAGGAAGGAATACGAACGATAAAGGGAGGGAGGAATACGAACAATAGAGGATAAAGGGAGGAAGGAATACGAACGATAAAGGGAGGGAGGAATACGAACAATAGAGGATAAAGGGAGGGAGGAATACGAACAATAGAGGATAAAGGGAGGATGGAATACGAACGATAAAGGGAGGGAGGAATACGAACAATAGAGGATAAAGGGAGGGAGGAATACGAACGATAAACGGAGGGAGGAATACGAACAATAGAGGATAAAGGGAGGGAGGAATACGAACAATAGAGGATAAAGGGAGGGAGGAATACGAACAATAGAGGATAAAGGGAGGGAGGAATACTAACGATAAAGGGAGGGAGGAATACGAACCTTAGAGGATAAAGGGAGGGAGGAATACTAACAATAGAGAATAAAGGGAGGGAGGAATACGAACAATAGAGGATAAAGGGAGGGAGGAATACGAACAATAGAGGATAAAGGGAGGGAGGAATACGAACAATAGAGGATAAAGGGAGGGAGGAATACGAACGATAAAGGGAGGGAGGAATACGAACAATAGAGGATAAAGGGAGGGAGGAATACGAACAATAGAGGATAAAGGGAGGGAGGAATACGAACAATAGAGGATAAAGGGAGGGAGGAATACGAACAATAGAGGATAAAGGGAGGGAGGAATACGAACAATAGAGGATAAAGGGAGGGAGGAATACGAACAATAGAGGATAAAGGGAGGGAGGAATATGAACGATAAAGGGAGGGAGGAATACGAACAATAGAGGATAAAGGGAGGGAGGAATACGAACAATAGAGGATAAAGGGAGGGTGGAATACGAACAATAGAGGATAAAGGGAGGGAGGAATACGAACAATAGAGGATAAAGGGAGGGAGGAATACGAACAATAGAGGATAAAGGGAGGGAGGAATACGAACGATAAAGGGAGGGAGGAATACGAACAATAGAGGATAAAGGGAGGGAGGAATACGAACGATAAAGGGAGGGAGGAATACGAACAATAGAGGATAAAGAGAGGGAGGAATACGAACAATAGAGGATAAAGGGAGGGAGGAATACGAACAATAGAGGATAAAGGGAGGGAGGAATACGAACAATAGAGGATAAAGGGAGGGAGGAATACGAACAATAGAGGATAAAGGGAGGGAGGAATACGAACAATAGCGGATAAAGGGAGGGAGGAATACGAACGATAAAGGGAGGGAGGAATACGAACAATAGAGGATAAAGGGAGGGAGGAATACGAACAATAGAGGATAAAGGGAGGGAGGAATACGAACAATAGAGGATAAAGGGAGGAAGGAATACGAACAATAGAGGATAAAGGGAAGGAGGAATACGAACAATAGAGGATAAAGTGAGGGAGGAATACGAACAATAGAGGATAACGGGAGGGAGGAATACGAACAATAGCGGATAAAGGGAGGAAGGAATACGAACGATAAAGGGAGGGAGGAATACGAACAATAGAGGATAAAAGGAGGAAGGAATACGAACAATAGAGGATAAATAAGCATGTGAAAAAATTTCGCTGATAGCTTATGTGCGGCAAGTTTGAACGAGAAATCAAATCAAGGTAATTAAGTGTATAATTAAATGTATTTTTGATGAGGAGACAGAAACACGAAATACTTCAATTATTCTATAAATCATGTCTACACAGAGGCAGAAAGAAGTTTTTATACATAAATTTGGATTTTAATTTTGTTGTAAAACCAATAATGGAACTTAACACCGATAATAGAAATCAATCACAGAATTACCCAGAAATAAATCTATTTCATTTATTTTAGCAAACATGCGTAGTGGTTCTACACAAAATGCACCTCAGTACAATTGAGCGCCCATTTTCCGGGAGTGAGGCGACCACTGGTCAGCGAACGCCACCACAAAACTGCTCGGTTCCATCACCCCGTCCTCTGCTGTCCGCTGTCGCCATTGAGCTTGAAGCGTGTTTCTATTAAGCCTTTGAATTGCAAGTCTGTGTCATGCCTCAGTACCGAGAGATTAAGTAAATAAAGAACCTGCATGTACTAATTTAGAGAGAGCGAAGCTTAGCATGAACTCAGGACAGAAATCAATGAATAAAGTAAATTTATTGCAGTGGTGCACGGGGATCTCGAATGCGCAAATTGAATTTCATTTGTGACGTAGAAATCTGCCGGAAAGGAAGTGGCGAAGCTACGAGCATCTCGAAATTACTTCGTTGTCCGGGAGAAATCATTCAACAAGAATGCAATTGCTGGAAGCATCAAAAGTGCTAAGCTCGCTTGGCCCCAATTTTCACGTCAAAAGAATGCTTGCCACCTCTTCAAGCGCAAGATGAAGCGTCTCCAGGCTGACGAGCAGATTTTCCAGCAATTCCCATCCGTTTTGGCGGCCGAAGTCATTCCAGCACCGAGACTGAGGGACTCATCAGTGTCCGCTGCAGCATGCCTCCACCTGCGCCTCTATGGATCCCTAAATACTGCCCGGGTCCTGGACGAGATGCGTTTCCAGCTTTCGTCCTGGAACGTCAGCTTCCAGCTCTCGTCCTAGAACATCAGTTTCCAGGTACAGGTTGCTGAGTCTAGATTGTTCTTGACAGGAGGGCGGTGGGAAGCGGCAGAGACTCTGTTAGCTTTGCAGGCGGATATTGCTAAGTTTGAATTGGCTCTACAATCTGAACGTGATGACCTCGAGTTTGGTTTAAGAAACAGTTGCGCATTGTCATCATCTGAAAATATTGTATTCGAATTTAGGTGTGCACTCCGAGGGGAAACATTTGATGCACAACCATAGTTTGTGGCTGGAAACCCAGACGTTCTTCCGCTGCTCGAGTTGGAATCGCTGGAGGTAAAATTTCCACCAAGATTTTAGAAATAAAACGTTTCGATTTTCCCCGCATTAGACCGGCCGAACGTTGAGTGCCTATCGAAGAGTCCAAGAGAGTTCATTTTCCCAAATCCAAAATGGACCATTAAGTAGACGGCGCACTCTCTCAACCGTCGTTCCAGCCTCTCTTGCTACTTTTCCTGCACCAAGTAGGGTCTCTTGGACAAAGTGTCTTTAGTCCCACGAATGTTTCCTCGCAACTGAAGCCTATAGACTTCACTATTACAGCACCGACAGCAGTTAGCAGTTGACTGCTTAGAGTGGGGCAGGTACTGGGTAAATTTAACATTTTCGGGATGCTCATAGATTGGGTCGTGAAAGTTGCTCTACAAATGACAGCAACGACAGTTAAATGCGGTATTGAGGTAATGTGCATCATAAGCAGAAAAATCATAGTAAATTTACGGTTTGAACGTCGTGAGTACATTTCTCGGATAAATCAAACTTCTCGGCTTTTGCTGTAGCTTAATAAATGTGAAATCTTTGGTTAGACGGAAATGATCTTGATAGAATGAAGGCACCGAGGCAGCTGGCTTTGGGATGTGGGGGCGATTGTGGCTGCTCACTGTGGAAAAGAGCGAATAATTAGACAAGCTGCATCGCTGCGAGGTCTCGTCTCCAGCACTTGAGGGATGACGGATTGTTTGCCCGCGCTGCCGAGTTTTGCCGCCTTGAAATAATCGTAGCCTCATACCACGGGTTGTGCGCTCCAATTCGACTCTCTGCTCGCCATTTGCGGGTCAATAATGAAGCATTTCAGCTGGCATGGATGCATGCATGTATCTAGAATACGTCGATAACAGATGCGGAAAAATTTAACGAGAAAATTGAGAACAGTGTCAATCTTATTCGTCTGTGGCTTCGCTTAACGACCTCTTCGGAGCAACTTAAAGTAAACAGTAAAGTAGCTGCACAGATTTTTTTTAGCTCTGAGTGAGAAATTCTGTAACAGATAAACCACTGTTACAGTATATGTGAAGATGAGGGAGGGACTTGTGAGGAAAGTTGGCTGAAAGGCAAAATGTTCTTCACTCTCGATTGAATGACGAACAGGGATACTCGATTGAACCTGTACTGTTTAACGCTGAACACGCGACAAACTGGGTGTAAAATAGGTTGTAATTACCAATAATTTTTGGGTGTGGGCTAGATAATGCTAATGATAACTTGCAAACCTAATTAAATATGAACTATTATATCAACGTTGCACGAATCACGCTGTCTACAGCGAATGTCTACTTGCAATTAGAACCGAAAGGTGTTTAGCGTTGTGTTTGGACTCGGAGTGACGAAGTTGACGCTTATTTTCCCCAAGAAGAGCAGAAGAAGAGATGAAGCTTCACCAAGAAAAGTAAGAATATGAAAAGAAGGAATTAGAAGCGAAATTAAAGAAGCTTACGGCTTGTAACTTGCCAAACGAAACCTGATCATATAAAAATTACCTTGTTAGTTTAAGCTGTACTGTAAGCTTCCTAAACTACAAGATTTTGAGCAAACAGACCTAAACCGTATTAGCCCCGTGTGAATGTTCAGTGGTGTTAGAACTGGTGTAGAGGTCATGTGGATCGACCTATGGAAACAGATTTGTGACGAGTGCAGGACCTTACCTCGTATCACCTTAGATCAAGACCGCGTCAGAAGAGAGACGAGCTATAGAGCCTTTAATCCTGATTATGGACGACTAGTATACACGGCCCGTCGAAAATGATAAGATTAAATAATTTCCTCATATAAATCCTCTCAATGTGGATGACAAAAAAATATGTCCATCCTAATAATACCGCGATTAAAATATTCTTGTGTTGTGCACAGGTGAAACTCATATCACAGATACGGTCATTAAGCATCCTTGTGAGCGTCACAGAGAGACGGAAGGAGCGGACGCCAAATAAATATATAAACACACCAAGGGTGTTATTAGGGAAGATTGTTCTTGCATTGCAGCCAGGAGCTGGTGCTTCAGCAATTCGCTTTGTTCAGTTTTAGCGAGCGCTCCTGAATTTTAAATGAAATTCAGCAGGTGATATTGAAGAAATTGTCGATTACGTGAACTTGACGGTGATGCCAGACGGCGATCCATTTTCTACAATCATAATACACCGTCAGATAGAGTATGATGGTGATGAATTCATTTGAATATAATAGAAATCCATCGCACACTGAATGGCTTGTGCCAAATCTGTCTCTCAAAATGTGTAACAGAGCAGCTTTAAGATTGAACTGAGCCTCTTAGAAGTTTTTTTTAATGCCTATTATAAAAGTGAGGGAATGAAAAAATAGTTGGAAGTTCTGTCATATAGAGAACGTAAATTTATGTTGGCTTGCGTTTCAAAACGGACAAAGTGACTAAAGTTGTTAGAAATGCGGCTGAGGTACCAAGTTCGAAATAAATATTTCTTGGAACAATTAAGCAAGTGATCCAATATTTCTCCCAACCTTTGCAAGGATGTTAAATAAAATACCAAGTTTCCCACCTATACAGCAAGCGCTAATGTTCACAACAAAGAACAAAGCACAAAACAAAATTATGGAAGGATGACGCTTTTCATCAACGTTTGAGAGTTATTTTTTCCGGACGCTACGGACCAATCAGCAACAGTCAGCCTTGCTCTGCGCAAATTGGCAATCTTGGCCGTGTCATTTGCTGTCTTCCTTCTTGCAACGGCATAGGAAACAAGGTAGAGTCATTTCTAAAGGGGAACATACACCTCCTCTTGTTCGGCTAGCCAATAGAACGGCTTCATTTTACACAAACTTTATGACGTCCCCACTGCAACATGTCGTTAGGCCAATAGCGGAGCCATATTTTGGGCTAGCAGTGTTGCCAGATGCATTATGAACGCTGCTATTGGTTCGTTGCCATGACGTCAGCATTGCCACACGGTCAACAAAATAAGACTGGTTTGAACCTACCTTGTTCCTTCTACCTTGCTTCGTGCCCTTCAGTGTTATGGTCTCGCTCCCCCATATGAGTGATCACCTCGTTTTTTGCAAAAATTATATTCTTTCTTAATTAAATTGACGTTGCTAGCATCTATATTAATAATCTTAACTCATTGACTGCGATGGGTTAGACTGAAGATCAATATTTAACTCAAATTTATAGTGAAAAGTTATTAGTAAATTTTTACACACCATATATTAATGGATCCCATTAAACACCATTAGCTTAAAAAAGATTGTTAGAATTTTTCAAACGACCCAAATGTGTTTATTAATATTTATTGTTGATTTATTTTTTATGTTGAGGCTGAAAAAAGCGAAGGAAATGAAAACATCTAAAAACACAAAAATAAAAACAGTCATAGAAGTTGGAAAAATTTCTGCAGTAAATACAACGCGATGTGAGCACAACTAGAAAGCATGCAGGAGCATGTGTACACGCATATTGAAATGCCTGTCAGTGTGACGAATAAAAGTAAAATAAGAGTACACTTTATCACGACGGAGCAAATTTGCTAATCTCCCGGAGCAGGATTGGTTGGTTGGAGAGACAGTCGGAAGTTCTATGTAATTACTGGACGAGGTAGCGAAGCTGATACTAAGGGCAATATTTTACCAAGCTGGTCGATTCCGTTACAAGGACTTGCCAAGATGATCGATTCCATTACAAAGACTTGCCAAAATGATCGATTCCATTACAAAGAGTTGCCAAGATGATCGATTCCATTACAATGAGTTGCCAAGATGATCGATTCCATCACAAGGACTTGCCAAGATGACCGATTCCATCACAAGGACTTGCCAAGATGACCGATTCCATTACAACGACTTGCCAAAATGATCGATTCCATTACAATGAGTTGCCAAGATGATCGATTCCATTACAATGAGTTGCCAAGATGATCGATTCCATTACAATGAGTTGCCAAGATGATCGATTCCATTACAATGAGTTGCCAAGATGATCGATTCCATTACAATGAGTTGCCAAGATGATCGATTCCATTACAATGAGTTGCCAAGATGATCGATTCCATTACAAAGACTTGCCAAAATGATCGATTCCATTTCAATGAGTTGCCAAGATGATCGATTCCATTACAATGAGTTGCCAAGATGATCGATTCCATCACAAGGACTTGCCAAGATGACCGATTCCATCACAAGGACTTGCCAAGATGACCGATTCCATTACAACGACTTGCCAAAATGATCGATTCCATTACAATGAGTTGCCAAGATGATCGATTCCATTACAATGAGTTGCCAAGATGATCGATTCCATTACAATGAGTTGCCAAGATGACCGATTCCATCACAAGGACTTGCCAAGATGACCGATTCCATCACAAGGACTTGCCAAGATGACCGATTCCAGAGTGAGGTGCTGCCAAGTTGATCGACACGCAAGTCTTAGCAACAAAATAAGTTTCCACAATTTGGTGACCAAGCTTCCCAGTCTAACTTTTTCGCCACCTGCATGCATGTTTTTCGCCGCCCAAGTAATTAAATTGCTTAGGCGGTGAAAAACATGCATGCTCCGGAGAAAAAGTTTGACTGGGTTTGTTCGCATTCATTGGCACCAGCGAGAGTTGTGTGTGTTTTATTTTGCAAACGCAATATTTTTTCTTGAGCGACGTACTAAAATTGTTTCTAAAACACATTAATTTATTTCAAGATATCGGTAAATTGTCTCATGAAAACATGCTGTATTTTCACATCATGTAAAAATTTGGTATGAATCTGAAATAATCAGTACAATTAAGTTGAAGAAACCAAAAGAAAGAAAGAGAGAAATAAAGAAAGAAATAAAGAAAGAACAACAGTTTATTTCTAACAAAGTTGATAAATGAAATGTTTAGCACTGGTTTTTAAAATATCTTAACATTAACATCCTTTGTTGAGACTCACACATGGGTATCGTAATACCCTTGTCTCACGTCGGAACAAAAATGATTTAGAGAAAAGCACAAAAAATGCGTCCTCTTCGTTGCATTAATCTGATTTTGACATTGCATGTAAATACAAGTAACTGATAACGTTGTGTTCGGTGCTGGGCACCAGCTGCTGAGCGGGACATAGTCTATCGGGTTTGCAATCCCGGGATAAAATAAAAATCCCGAAATCCTGTGATTTCTTTATATTTTACATTTATGCTATTGTAATTTGTTTCCCATGCCCATAACAGTATTTGACGATTTAGGGAGCGAAAAACCTTTATCTCAGAAGGATTCTCTTATGAATAGACTCCTTGTAACCGTATTTACTGACACGCCATCAACTGCTACAAGCTTGGTCTTTTTTCTGAGCTACTAGTTGACGCAACTGGGTCTACAGTTTCAGGCTTCACTATGTTGTGTTCACTCTTTAGGTGACGTAAAAAACCCCTGGAAGACCAGCCTTTGCAAAGTAAACTCTTGCCGCACTTTACACACTTCGCACTTTCTCCAGTTGTATCTCTAACATAGTATCGCCCCACACAGGCTTTAGTTTCTATACAACATCGACCGTTGCCATCGTATCTATTAGTCTATTCTTCATTGCCTGCAAAAACAAACCGCAAAATATATTCTGATGAAATAGTTGAACTATATTATGAGATAGTGTGGACAACACTGTGTAGTGATGTAAATTGTAATGATTTTAAAATTGTAATGCTTATTTTATATCTAAAGTCCTATCTTGAGCACTTTAAGCGATTAGCCATCTAAGCAGAGTGATTTGAAGTTATTTTCTCACTAATATCTTGAAATGTGCATGATATTTAGAATCCCAGGAATTCCAGGGAAACAGCATGATTTTAAGTTATTTTCTCACTAATATCTTGAAATGTGTATGCTATTTAGAATCCCGAGAATTCCAGGGAAACAGAATGATTTTAAATTATTTTCTCATTAATATCTTGACATATCTATGCTATTAAAACCCCGGGAATTCCAAGGAAACAGCATGATTTTAAATATTTTTCTCACAAATATCTTGATATATGTATGTTATTTAAAATCCCGGGAATTCCCAGACCGGGAAATTTCAGCCTCAAATCTTCCGGGATCCCGGGATGTAAAGCCTAGGCACAGCCTTGCTAGGAGTCGGTCTCCGAGATATAATGCTAGTGACAGGAACTTTCGGTTTACTGAAGGGAAAGATAGAAGGGTGAGGGGATAACCACGTAGACAGGACGCTCTGCTGTGTGGCATCCCCTTCCTCATTAGATGTGAAACATTTAGGCTCTGCGTGGCATCCCCTTCCTCATTAGATATGAAACACTAAAGCTCTGTGGGGCATTCCCTTCCTCATTAGATGTGAAACATTTAAGTTCTGTGTGGTATATAATTCTTCATTAGATACAAAACACATAGTTCACGAAAGTCTCATATAGAAGTGGAGTGAAATGAAGTATCGCGAAATACAAGTTATGCCTTTTCTCTATCTACTTCTCTATCGCTTGTGATAAATAAATTGTTTAAATCCTTTGAGTTGTTTAGAGTTAACCTTCGACTCGCAATGCCACCAAGTCGGCCGGCGGAGATAATTTGGACACAGTCTGTCCTCTCCTCTGACGCAGGCGTTACCGAGACAAAGACTTGCGTGTGAAACAAAGAGCATTAATCGAGCTCCTAACCAAGGGCGAATTAATGAAACGACATTGATATTTGCACGAGCACAAGTTCAGAAAGGTGTGTAATTTAGGAGCAGTGACGTACGAAGAGATGGCATAGCAACAAAACTTCCCCTACTAACACAGCAACTTAAGAGTGAGGTGCTGGGAGAAAAGAGTGAAAGAAGTACATGAACAAAGCCTGCATCAAACATAAAAAACGATGATTATAAAGTTACTGCTGCGTGAGGACTTCTAGCGAACGTACACAACGATGTGTAGCTCACAATACATAGTCTCGATGAAGTTATGAGCTTGTTTTTGCACTCGTCAATCCCCTGCTGATCTGAGGTTGGAGAGGTTGCGTGTAGGTGTGTTTGGAAGCGCGCCGCAAACAGCGTTTGAAGCTAACGAGACCATTCTTCGAAATTCTTGTGCCGCTGATACGCTCCTTGTTATCTCACTTGCGCGTCGCACAAAAGTCACACTGAAGAAATAATGACCCTGTATTACGCTCACTGGCGCACTGGGCGTTATGCCGCAAGGGATTTTGATGTTTTTTAACGGACGGTCATAATTTATACGCCAATGCTTCGCCGTATTTCTATTGAAAATTAAAATACCTACGCAGAGAACACCCAAGAAAATCTCTTAAATGAGCTCTAGTATTTTTATTTCACAGACAAAATCCTCCCGTTGATTCATAAGTTTGCTTACGGTAAATTATCCCGTTTTCACACTTCCTACTGAAAGCAACAGGGACAAATTGAAGGGAAGAGTTCTCATACGGCAGCTTAGACGTGCTTACCACGACCGCCCTGCTTCCCTCGTAGCAGCAAAAAGACGCCGCAATTTCCGGCGATGTTTACCCAACACGTTAGGCAGCTTTTAATTGGGTCATTCAGTATCCAAAATCATCAACAAAATTTCGAAGGGGGCTTTCAAGTTTAAAATGAGGCCTTACGCCCGCCGGTCTGTTGGCAGGCACCAGCCAGCGTGATTGCTGGTGATTGAGAGGGGGGGGGGGGGTACAGTTTTATGGAGGGGGGGTACCGTATACCGCGGAGTGGCACGGTATTGTGCGGGATGCAGCACGGTATTATGCGGGATGCAGTACGGTATTGTGCGGAATGCGGCACGGTATTATGCGGGATGCTGTACGGTATACCGTGGGCGTACCGTGTACCATTTTCACAGTGCGCTAGCAAGTCAAGGCAACGACAGCTGTCACTTGTCACGCAAGACGCTGGATATGTTGGTGCAGATCAGGTGATGGGATGCTCACAGGATGCTTTATTCCAACCAATCAAGCCTGATACATATCATCTTGCGCATAGTTTTTCAAATGCCTTATAAATAACACCAGAACGCAATGACGGTTACCCCCGGTCAAGCCGATACCCATTTCCGACACCTGGGTAGAGTGGGGAATTGTGGCTGAGTTCTCTCATTTCCCAGAGAGGAAAAATCACCGAGCGGCACTGCCGGAATTCGAACTGCCGACCCTTCCCGTGAAGGGCGCGCTCTTAACCACTCGGCCACGGTAACCGAAGAGTTCATCTCTCAGTTAATTCCATTGAAACTTACTTTGCGAGCCGGAATTCATTCGCCAAAAATGAAGTATGCAATTAATGTATTATTTTTGGGAGTCTTAATATTTGGAAGAAATTAGAGTTTTAACCGTCTTCACTGTAGAAGACCTTCATTGAATTTCATGTCATTTGCGCTGCCTGCGATCCAGAAACCGATAAACGGAAGTGACATCTATAATTGAAGATCGAATAAATATTTATTCTACAGGAAATACAATGTAAACATATCATTAAATAAACTAAAAATTGCGGCCGGAGTAATATCGAAAATGCAGGGCATTAAATGAGATAAATTCAATAAATGAGACAAATTCATTAAATGAAACAAATTCATTAAATGAGACAAATTCATTTAATCATACAAATTCATTGAATGAAACTAATTCCTTAAATGAGACAAGTTCCTTAAATGAGACGAATTCATTAAATGAGACAAGTTCCTTAAATGAGACGAATTCATTAAATGAGACAAGTTCATTAAATGAGACGAATTCATTAAATGAGACAAGTTCATTAAATGAGACGAATTCATTAAATGAGACAAGTTCCTTAAATGAGACGAATTCATTAAATGAGACAAGTTCATTAAATGAGATAAATCATTCTGGTACCGGCTTGACCGGGGGTAAATTCAGTACATGAAGAGTAATTATTGAGAGCTAGCAAACTGAGCACTGTACAGCCGAGAAATTTGAGCTCTACCATTTCCGCGACCTCATTCCTGTAACAGCAGGAAAAAAATCGCAGCTTATGAGAGCTTACAGAGCAGCAGCTCACTAAGCGTGTAGACGCCGCTGCCTAACTCGAGCTCCGTATTTTGTTGAGGGTGTGGATTTATTCCCTCTGGTTAGTCAGCTCTACCTGTGAGAAGGTTATGGATACTGAGGGTAAAAAGGTAGACAGTAAAGAGCATACTGGGAGTGAAGAGGTAGACAGTAAAGAGCATACTGGGAGTAAAGAGGTAGACAGTATAGAGGTAGATAGTAAAGAGGAGACTGACAGTAAGGAAGTAGACAGTAAAGAGGATACTGACAGTAAAGAGGCAGACAGTATAGAGGTAAACAGTAAAGAAGATACTGACAGTAAAGAGGATACTCACAGTATCCAGTATACCGCACCTCCAGGCATGACAATACTGATATGCCCACACTTCGTACACTTGCCAACACGCCACACACGTTCAAACGATTGGAAATAAGTCAGCTGTTCTGAATTGCGCCGTCCGACTGCGCATCTCTTTAAGGCATTTAAAAGGCAATGTGCGAGATGATATGTATCAGGCTCGACTAGAATGAAAAACATCCTTTTCCAATTGTACCATTTGTGTCGCCTCTAGTATGGTAGGTAGGAGAACCCCAGAAGTCGCTGAACTTATTCGGGCCACTGGTAGCTATACTCAAACTTGACCATTGTACTAGACTTGAGAAACAATCTACCTCTGTACCACTTGTGGTAAATCAATTGTTTAAATTGTTTAAAGTATTCAGGAAACGCTGGTGCAAAACTTCATCTCTCGCTTCCGAAGAATGCAATGGCATTCTTGCCAGCTACTCTCCGCTCAGCTCCTGGTGTGTGTTCTTGTAAAAACAGCTTTTATTTCATCGCTTTCTATTTTTTATATATATTTTACTTTTTTGGACTGATACTGAAGATGGAGCTAGTCTCCAAAACTTTTTATAGAATTGACACTGAGTACTCATTTTAAATTCATATTTTGTGAAATATTTTTGAAATATCATTTCAATGCTTACGGCATTCTTCGTTTTTAAATTCTTAATTCTCATACTGACACTATCGTGAAAAGAGACGAAGAGTTAGCAGGGTTCGATCCTGAGACCTTAGAGTGATGTGTTTCCCCATATCTCATCACTTATCATTCAGGGCTGCGAATAATTATTCTGCACACTATTGAGGTTTCTGATTTTATTTGCTCAACCCTTTATTGCTTTCGAACGAAATAATTTCTTCAAAGAATATTAGGATGGCTTTTTAAGTTTCTGCAATGCCGACAGCAACAATTTGACTATTTCTATGCATTTGAAGTGGAGGCTAGCGATCTCGATAAACATTTTATGAGTCAACCAATAGGGAGATTTTTGGTACTTCTCAATTTTGAGCATTTACCTTTTCTTGTTTCATTTTTTGGAAAAATATCTTTTTTTTTGTGTCCCGTTACTTTAGTTTTGATGTAATCTGAGAAATGCAGAGCGTTTAGGAATAAAAAGGTTACTTTTCTCCTTAGTGTTCTCCTTACGCTACTTTTTATTGACGTTAATTATTTGTTCGCTCGTAACAGCTGTTGACGCTGTTTTATTCTTTATACTGTAAATAGGAATAAAATGTGGCCAAAAAGAGCGGGTTGCAGTTCTTGAATGAGAGCAATTAGGCGTGCTGGCACAGATGCCTGAAAGTGTTTGTCCGCAGAGTGAGCGGCCGTGCCCTCACAGCCAGTGTATACAATATTAAAGTAAAAATTAGTTTGCAGCAAAGACTGCAAACGTAATTCAAAGTAGAGATCTAAGTTTCCAGAAGAAAAACTGTTCACATTAAATACTTTAGGTCCAAAATGCTTGACAGCAACAACATATAAGTTTTAAATGGAACTTTCAAATCGGTAAAAACATCGGTAATTTCACTACTTCAAATCCAAAATGCTTGACAGCAACAACAAAAAAAAAATAAAACGGTACGTTCATATTGGTGAAATTTCACGCGAAGGCCGCTGGGGGCAAGGAAAATTGGTTTCAACAGAATTTTGGTTTGCAATTGTAACAAAATTTAAATATTTTAATTGCGTGAAACTCCATAAACCAATTTAGGAGCATATTGTCCGAAGTATCGGTAAAACACGTCACCATGAACAAAACCTGCCGAATTATGCATTTTTTGAGCACTTCCTCACGCCGATAAATTCGAGTGCATTGTCCCAGGAAGTGCCTCCCTCGACCCTCACTTCAAAAAGGGCAAAAGAACGTTGACTCGCTCCTCTTCCTTACGTCCGAGGGTATTGGATCGCTGCGAAAACTCTGTGTCGTTCGTTCGACCTGACAATGCAAAATATCATCGTACTGCAGAAACAAAAGAAAGAGCATCGCTTCATCACACCCTCATGCGGAGGACGAAAGAAAGAAAGAAAGAAAGAAAGAAAGAAAGAAAGGAAGAAAGAAAGAAAGAAAGGAAGGAAGAAAGAAAGAAAGAAAGAAAGAAAAGCCATTTATTTCCGGAAAAGTTGATATTATTTTTTGTCGATCACTCAAGGCTTGAAGAAGATCATTGTCCCTTAAGGATGGACACAGCATTGGATGGACACAGCAAAGCCGTTTATTTCCAAAAAAAGTAGATACAAGAAATGTATTACAACACATGGGTTTTTAATAATTTATAAATTAAGAGTTCCTTAATTGATAGCCATACGAGGCGTACTTAGCTGTATCGTTAGTTTTGATTTTGAGGGAAACGATAAAAAATGTCAACTTATTGAAAATATTATCCACCAACAGATGGCCGAAAACTTATAAATAATGTAAATACTACGAGAGAATTCTTCGTTATGAGTAGAAACTAAAAGAAGAATATACAGAAAACACTTCACCGAAACAGAATGAAAACACCGTCGAAAATGATCTAACCTTGAAACGGCCTCTGATGTGACTCCGTTGCGAAAGAAGGATCTGAACCTCTAAAGGAGAAATTGATGGCGAGATGAAGGCATCCGAACCAGAGAATTGGATTTGGAGCAGGTAAAATATATTCCCGAAAATTGCGCGACCATCTGGATATAATATTTCAGGTTTCCGTTGCACGAGATACAGGTAGAACTTGCGTCAGTCTCTTTGGTTTTAAATCGTGCTCGAAAAAATGAAATGCAGATCTCTGTGAAGGTTGCTATACACGCTCTGTTCCATCAGTACATACTTTGAGGTACAAAACTTATTTTGATTTTCGAAGCGGGAAATTTTCCGGACATAAAAGTGTATGAACACTAAAAATTTATGACATAATAACGGCTAAATTTATCAAGTTAATAAAAAAATTAGATTTCGTTGAGTGCAACAATATTTCATAAAACTTTTACAGGATCTCAGATGATCGAACCCCAAAGACAACAAGTTTCACACGCCAGGAAAAAATGTCGTCTCTGCTGCTCGCATTAGGTCGACGTGTCATGAAGTGTGGGTAGAACATTCGATCTTCATCAAGGTAATCAAGTGCACACCTAAAATATCTAAAACAGTTCTAGCTTTTACATTTCCAAAAAAGATACTGAATAACATTTTGAATAAGTTGAATGAAAATTTGAATTTTCTAATTCCAGAACTTTTATCGCAAGTAAAGGTTTTACTTTTGATTCCAGCTCAAGTCACGTGTCCAGTTGTATTAGAGCCTTGAGGAAACTTCCTTATGTAGGGAATATTTTCAATTTTTTGGATTGCGTAGCTCCAGTGGAATATTAAACCGATTTCAATTGACACGCACCAACGCCGTCTGTTCGTGTTCAGAGAACAGCAAAAAGAGTTGACTAAATTCTCATTCTTTTCTTCCAGGACGATATTCTCAAGCAGAGCCCATGTCACTTTGAAGCAAATATTGAGTTTTTTTATTCAGCCAGCCACAGAAAATATTATCCACTGTCTAGTGATCCATAATGGTCGTCTCAAATTTTCAATGAAAAACTTAATATGCAACCTCAACCTGTTGCCGCGAGATATTGCATTAACCTAAGCACAGGGAGAAAAAGAAAGAAAGAGAAAGAGAGAAAGAGGCCACCTAAACACTTGAACGTCATCTAATACAAAAGACTATGAGCCTGATTCAAAAATAAGCTCGATGCTCAAGTGCTGACCAACAACAAGGGCGGAAAAACCGAGAAGGATGTTTCCCCCGGGACGGAGCTTTCAACCAACCGCGTCTGGATTCTAAGGAATCCAGAGTGCTCACCGCTAGATTTCCTGAAGGAGGAAACGCTTTAGTTCTTATTGGGATACTTCAAAGTTGGGTGGGGTGTAGGAGAATCCTTGAAAATTGTTTAGTTGCATGCATCGGAATCCGCAAGTTGCCAGCTTCCTCGCATTTAGGAAACGAAAACCATCCCAGAGGGAGACAAAATTCTATCAAGCCCCGAGCGACTACAACCAGAATTTGCTGTCAGTTCCTTCAGCTACTCTTCGTTCCTGTCGTGATGTGCGCATGTTGGAGTTTTATCGCACCAGGAAGGCAAAAATTTTTACTTGATGATTCAAGTATGAAATCAACTACTTTCCAGAACATCTTAATCCAGTCTAAGGTGATCGTTCGCAACGAAATAAGCCACGTGACATTGAACGAAAGCTGATAATTCTCAACAATTAATTTACTTAGTCAGGGCTCTAAAAATGAGCAAGCTATTTACCAGCGTACAATTCGTCAACTGATTGCTCTCATGCACCGCGTCAGCTCACTGCTCTCATGCACCGCGTCAGCTCACAGCTCTCATGCACCGCATCACTCCCCGCTGACAGCAGCAATGAAGGCAAGTGTGGCACAGTGTGCCTTGCAGGGGGCGCCTAGCGACAGAGTGCCTAGTATCAATACGGTGCGATATTGCTTTAAGTCTCAACGAATTACCATCACTAATTGCTGGAGTTTATCGCAACCATTATTTAATGCATGTACGATTACGTTACTAAAACCATTGACTAACTTTTTTAACGATGGCTGTTTACTGTCCTAGATCCCTGTGAGGGATTTCTGCATATTCTAGTTTTGTGAAACCCATAACCATCCCCGAATAATACAAATAATTAGCATCCTTGGTTACTGAGAACAGTTACCTTCAGAGGCTACTATCGTTAATGACAATATTATATCACTCCTGTGTATTACCATCACAATTTGCCCAAATCAAATATCGTAAAGGTTTTGGAAGCCTTGTGAATTTTTCTGAAGAACTGCTCTCATCGGCCATTCCTTTAAATACTTACATAATTTGTCCTTCTGAGTACGCTCTGCAACTTTGATCTCAAGCTCCACGATGAAATATCAACGAAACGAAGTGCATTCGGCGTAAGCAACAACAGAAAAGATTTCAGAACTCCCCAACCTCAGCTACGAACTTCGCCTCCAAAGGCTTGATGTAATTTCCTTTGAATAAAGAACATTGCGAGGTTAACTAACTGAGACTGGAATATATTTCAAGGTGTACACTTATGTTTAACCTAATTTACTTAACCTAGGGGCACACTAGACTGATCAATGAAATGATTCTCTCATGATTCGATGCTTAATTCCTATTTATCTATCAAATGCGGGTGTCAAAAGCCAACAACTGAGTTCAGAGTGGGCAGGCAAGAAGATGGTGTGGCGGCAACAAAACATCGCGCGAACACTCGCATCTTCGACTGCCCGTACAGCGCTGCGTGAACGTGGCAGGGATCTCGCACGAGGCTCATCAAATTTCTCCAATTTGGTGCCATCAGGGTGTTGTTCAGTTCTTTTCCTGCACAAATCACTGCAAGGAGAAATATCTAGTGATTGAAACGGAGCTGGAATGTATGTGAGCAACTTTTTAAAAAAACAATAGAATTTTACCTTATTTTATCATATTTTCCTGACTTGATGCCATCAGGGTGTTATCCAGCTCTTTCTCTGCATAAGTCACTGCAAGAAGAAATATTTAAGTGTTGGAACGGAGCAAAATGTATGTGAACAAGTTTTTTTAAAGCCGAAAATTTGCTGATGGCCTATTGAGTGACATCACTGTAGGTAAGATCTACACATCACTTGGTTAGCTCACTGTAGGTGGAGTCATCTCCAGCAATGAAAATAATTTCATTGAGAAAAGCTTATCAAACTTTTGAATTTTTGCTTTTCACAAAAAATGCTTCGAATTTTCTGGGTAACCAATAAATGCTCACATTAATAATAAATTTTGTTTATGGGTACAAAGTTTGAAAGTTCATGTAGAATATGGGAATATGCCAGCTGATAATTTAGTCGTGCTTTGCTGCCCCAATGCCAGCCATGTCACACCACACCGGAAATCATCAATCTAAAATTTTATTGGAATTACCATCTTAATAAACGACAGCAGGAAAATTTTTAAAACCAAAATTCAATGACCATTTTCATTTGAAATTACATGGATTTCAATGAATTTTTAATCAAGTTAGCTTATCAGAAACGAATCGTTATCTTGTCTTCCTCCCAAGGACGTTTATCTTATGAATAAATCGTGGGAAAAACGGCAGCACACCTTCACTAAGCGGATTAAACTCTCCCCCATTTGCTAATTGATCTCCATAACATCGCTGCCCTGCTAGAGCGCTGATGACCTGATGCCATTTGACTGCAGCCCCCAACTGATAAGCTCACAGAAACGTAAACTTCGCAAGGGCTCAGAAGCAGCAGCTAGCAATAAAATTGGAGAGCTAAATACTGAATATTTTCAGCCACAATGCTGAGTCTTGCAGCACAGCACAAGTTAGTGCACAGCTCATAAGATAGTGAAGATTGACGTAGGTAAAGGATGACGTATTGAGAGGAATGCTTCCACGGAATCAGTTATATACAAGACAATTTTTGGTGTTAACTGCTTCTTCAGAAAATTGGTGAGTGTCTTGTCTACATGATGGAAATGCTGCTAATTACATCGTAAAGTGAGCGCTATCAAAGAGCCTAAATTTCAGTAATAACGACAAAATGGAATGAATTACTAACGAATAATACAAAAGAAAATGCGGAGCAACGGATAGGATTGAATGAGACCACCGCACTCTTCTACTGAGCGCTATGATGCATTCTTCGTGTAAGCGTGCAAGCTGAATGATGATTTCCTTGAGATGAGGGAAGTAGCTGTGAATGTGAGACAACCAACAGAAGGAGAGAAGTTCGAAGTCACTGGCTGGCTCCGAAGTTTGGCGTCGTACATCGGAGTTGTGCTCTAAAAATTTGACACCATACACACTCACGGCACTCCAGCCAGTCGAGAACTCAAGGTACAAAATTCCCTCTCACTGGGCTGGCTGGAAGTCACCTAACGTGGAAAAGGTTGACGGAAACCCGCTGCGCAGGTGACAGTTCGATAAATGTACATAAAGTTTTTTGCACATAATCCATTTTATTCAATAGTACTACGCCTCTACCTTTATCCGGCGAACATGCGACTATGGATTCATCCGAACCTAAGTTTTTTAGCGTGGCAATGTCAGCCCTACTAAAAATTGGAGAAAAAACTTTATTCGCTCTAAAACCATAAAATGCAGCGGATGCCTTCTGTTTGACCAAATTTGCAACTAAGTTAAAATTCCAGTTTTCTATAATAGCACACGATTTCAGCACTCTGATGAATTTCTCAATAGACAAAAAATATTTAAAAAAATTCAACTTTCTCACTGGTAGATTGAAATATAATCCAAATGACAATAAAAATCTTTCTCAGCGCGACAAAGTACGTTTTGAAAAATTGAAAATTACTTCATCAGGGTTACATGAAGAGAGTTCGGATTTTACGCCTAACTGGGAAAATTTCCTATCGTAAGTCTGCTTCACAGTATGAATATATTTAGTGGTTTTACGCTGTACAAACACTTAAAGATTTGAAAAATCTAATGTGCTGACTATGGTTGACAAAGAATTTTGGATAGATAACAGTTGGGTTTCCAGTTGTTGAAGTCTGCGCTCCTTCTGTCGGATTTCCTGGTCGAGTAGCTGCTCCTGAAATTTCCGGTATGATTCAGTTTGTTGCAGATATTTCTTATATAGCTTAAAGGCTAGAAATGTTGGCACGACTTGGTACGCCTTGCAGCACACCAGATAGTGTAGATCCTGCTTAGTTTTCGCCAGTTTTCGTGAACACTGCTCAAATTTTCGAAACCACAAAAGTCCATCTTGGCCATATCTATGACGTAAAATATCAGAAATTGGACGATTCGTAGGAAAGCTAATTTTTAGTATAAAAAGTAACACAAGGGTCACAATAAAAATCATCTATTTGCACTCAGACCAGCTGGTTTCGACTTTTCATTTTCAATGAATGCTTCTGAAACAAAAGGACAAAAAATGTATACAATTAAAATTACAAAGTATTCGAAAAAAAACTTGTAACACTTCATAGGAAATTAGATGGGTCCTTGATAAAAAATATATAAAAACGGAAACTAAACTAAATCATTGGGTGTACAGGGGCACGGCAATTTGATCGGTGTTGAGCTGCGGTCTATGTTTGGTTATATAAAGAAATTCTAAAATTCTAATATCTGACTCCTGAGCTGATCCTATGATTTCAAAATTATCTATTGAGAACGAATGATTGGTCTGTTCACAATGATGTCTGGGAGGAGAATGCGTCAAGGATGCTATAGGCTGGTTTGTTCTGAAGGAACGGCATATGTTTTGAAAAAATCTGATCTTCGACTGTTTCTGAGTGCTTCCGATATAAGAACTATGGCAAGTTCCGCACGCAAATTTATAGACAATATTCGCAAGCAATTCAGAGGGCAGCCTGTCTTTATACCTAAAGAATTTTCTAATTTGGAAGTCATTCTTTGAAGCAAAAATAAAGTCAAACTGGGGGTAAAACTTAGAAAGTAAATTCCTAAAATACCTAATCATTTCCTCAGATGAGGGGCCTATGTAAGGTATATACTTCAATCATTTGGTTTATATTTCAATCTATCAGTGAGAAAGTTGAATTTTTTAAAATATTTTTGTCTATTGAGAAATTCATCAGAGTGCTTAAATCGTGTGCTATTATAGAAAACGGAAATTTTAACTTAGTTGCAAATTTGGTCAAACAGAAGGCATCCGCTGCATTTTATGGTTTTAGAGCGAATAAAGTTTTTTCTCCAATTTTTAGTAGGGCTGACATTGCCACGCTAAAACACTTAGGTTCGGATGAATCCATAGTCGCATGTTCGCCGGATAAAGGTAGAGGCGTAGTACTATTGAATAAAATGGATTATGTGCAAAAAATGATGAATATATTGTCCGATGGAACTAAATTTCAATTCAAACATAAAGTTGTTCCGCGAATTATTGCGGAAAACGTTAATTTTATTTATTTTTATTTTATTTTACCACAAGTTATACAGCAGTAGATTGTTTATTCAGTCTATTACAACGGACACATTAGAACACGTTGACAGGGATGGATTAAGCTAGAGTTCAATTTTCAACTAAAATTCAGTCGATTGAAGTAAGAAATATTGAAAATAGTAAGCTTCAACTAGATCGTGCCTTCATTTAGCTCTAGTATTTACAAAAAGTGACTTTGTGACTCCTGATCGGTCAGCAACATTATGAAAGTTCCCTCCGTGTACACCGGCGGCTCACATCGCGACCATGTTTATGCGTGCAAAGTTTGGAGTTCATGCGGAGTACGTGCGTGCTAATTTGATATTATAACTCGGCTCATAACAGCGAGCAAAAAGGCGAGGGAGACAGAGCCAATCCTCGGTACCGGCCTGGACCGAGACGTCTGGAGATTGTTGCAATTATGATGTACAAGTTGGGCACAAATTGGACAAAAGTTTGCAGCTCAGAGCATCTCAACGACACGGAGAGTTAAAGACTCGAGTATCCTTGTTCTTAAAAACGGGAGTAATACTTCATCTCTCACGTGAGAAAGAAGGCGGAAAGAAAAAATATAATCCACTTAATAACACAAATCGAACTCATAGTTACTTTGTGAAACAATGTTGCTCATTGCGCGGTGAGTAACTCATCTTATGACAAGCAATTAGCAATGTGTCACCATCAATAATGTGTCACCATCAACAATGTGTCGCCATCAACAATGTGTCGTCATCAACAATGTGTCACCATCAACAATGTGTCACCATCAACAATGTGTCACCATCACCATTAACAATGTGTCACTAATAACAATGTGTCACCATCAACAATGTGTCACCATCAACAATGTGTCACCATCAACAATGTGTCACCATCAACAATGTGTCACCATCACCATTAACAATGTGTCACCATGAACAATGTATCACCATCAACAATGTGTCACCATCAACAATGTGTCACCATCACCATTAACAATGTGTCACCATTAACAGTGTGTCCCCATCAACAATGTGTCACCATCAACACTGTGTCACCATCAACAATGTGCCACCATCAACAATGTGTCACCATCAACAATGTGTCACCATTAACAATGCGTCACCATCAACAATGTGTCACCATCAACAATGTGTCACCATCAACAATGTGTCACCATCAACAATGTGTCACCATTAACAATGCGTCACCATCAACAATGTGTCACCATCAACAATGTGTCACCATCAACAATGTGTCACCATCAAAAATGGGCCCCCATTAATAATGTTTCACCATCAACAATGTGTCACCATCAACAATGTGTCACCATCAACAATGTGTCACCATCAACAATGTGTCACCATCAACAATGTGTCACCATCAACAATGTGTCACCATTAACAATGCGTCACCATCAACAATGTGTCACCATCAACAATGTGTCACCATCAACAATGTGTCACCATCAACAATGTGTCACTATTAACAATGCGTCACCATCAACAATGTGTCACCATCAACAATGTGTCACCATCAACAATGTGTCACCATTAACAATGCGTCACCATCAACAATGTGTCACCATCAACAATGTGTCACCATCAACAATGTGTCACCATCAACAATGTGTCACTATTAACAATGCGTCACCATCAACAATGTGTCACCATCAACAATGTGTCACCATCAACAATGTGTCACCATCAACAATGTGTCACCATCAACAATGTGTCACCATCACCATTAACAATGTGTCACCATTAACAGGGTGTCCCCATCAACAATGTGTCACCATCAACAATTTGTCACCATCAACAATGTGTCACCATCAAAAATGTGTCACCATCACCATTAACAATGTGTCAGCACTAACAATGTGTCCCCATCAACAATGTGTCACCATCAAATATGGTCCCCCATTAATAATGTTTCACATTCAACAATGTGTCACCATCAACAATGTGTCACTATTAACAATGCGTCACCATCAACAATGTGTCACCATCAACAATGTGTCACCATCAACAATGTGTCACCATTAACAATGCGTCACCATCAACAATGTATCACCATCAACAATGTGTCACCATTAACAATGCGTCACCATCTACAATGTGTCACCATCAACAATGTGTCACCATTAACAATGTGTCATCATTAACAACGTGTCGCCCCTAACATCACCATTAACAACGTGTCACCATTAACATCACCATTAACAATGTGTCACCATTAACATCACCATTAACATCACCATTAACAGTGTGTCACCATTAACATCACCATTAACAATGTGTCACCATCAACAATGTGTCACCATCAACAATGTGTCACCACTAACATCACCATTAACAAAGTGTCACCATCAACAATGTGTAACCATCAACAATGTGTCACCATTAAAAATGTGTCACCATTAACATCACCATTAACAATGTGTCACCATTAACATCACCATAAACAATGTGCAACCATTAAAAACGTGTCACCATTAACAATGTGTCACCATTAACATCACCATTAACAATGTGTCACCATTAACATCACCATAAACAATGTGTCACCATTAACAACATGTCACCATTAACAATGTGTCACACCATTAACATCACCATAAACAATGTGTCACCATTAACATCACCATTATCAACGTGTTACCATTAACAATGCGACAGATGAGAGCAGTCACCGTCACTGTCAGTACCAACTCGGAGCTAGAGTCGCAAAACCTACATACGCGCATGGGCTCATGTGATGTATGGTGTCCCCATGATAGATGCGAGATATTCCCTTAAACTCTTCTTCGGTCGGCCTCCTTACTAAACTCGAATTAACAGTCATTGTTTGCTTCTTGTTATTACTCAAAGTGACAGTGAAAATGCTAATTATTTTAGGAATTGTAACTTTATCTCGTTCAACGACGCGATGCTTTAAAAATTCAGAACTACTAGCTCTTGAAAGTTTATTTATTATCTTGTAATGAAGCCCACCCGTCTTAAAGTAGCAAATTTCCAGTTGTAAGTTATTTATTATCTTATAATGAAGCCCACCCGTCTTAAAGTAGCAAATTTCCAGTTTTAAGTTATTTATTATCTTATAATGAAGCCCACCCGTCTTAAAGTAGCAAATTTCCAGTTTTAAGTTATTTATTATCTTATAATGAAGCCCACCGGTCTTAAAGTAGCAAATTTCCAGTTGTAAGTTATTTATTCTCTTATAATGAAGCCCACCCGTCTTAATAGTATTAAATTTCCAGTTGTAAGTTATTTATTATCTTATAAGGAAGCCCACCCGTCTTAAAGTAGCAAATTTCCAGTTGTAAGTTATTTATTATCTAATAATGAAGCCCACCCGTCTTAAAGTAGAAAATTTCCAGTTGTAAGTTATTTATTCTCTTATAATGAAGCCCACCCGTCTTAATAGTATTAAATTTCCAGTTGTAAGTTATTTATTATCTTATAAGGAAGCCCACCCGTCTTAAAGTAGCAAATTTCCAGTTGTAAGTTATTTATTATCTTATAATGAAGCCCACCCGTCTTAATAGTATTAAACTTCCAGTTGTAAGTTATTTATTATCTTATAAGGAAGCCCACCCGTCTTAAAGTAGCAAATTTCCAGTTGTAAGTTATTTATTATCTTATAATGAAGCCCACCCGTCTTAAAGTAGCAAATTTCCAGTTGTGAGTTATTTATTATCTTGTAATAGAGCTCACTCGTTTTAAAATTAGCAATTTTTATCGCTTCTTTTTAGATAGAAAAAGAATTTCAAAGGCGCAAGAGTTGTATGTGGAGGAGGGCGCGGAAGATCATTTGTCAGGCGCAAGAATGGCGGCTCTGGAGCGGAACAAAGCTAAGCGGGTCTCTCTTCATTTATTGTCAGGAACGAGCGCCCAAATGTCTGAGGTATAACTCAACTTTATGAGGCCATGTAAAGGCTGATCACTAGTCAAAACGTCCTGCTTATGGCACAACGTACGTAAACACACAACATTGGACAGAGAAATAACATGATTTTTTAGAATTTATGAGGCCATGTAAAGGCTGCATTACCTGATCACTAGTCAAAACTCCCGCTTATGACACAACGTAACTTAACACACAACATTTTAACACAGAAGTAACACGAGTTTTTAAACGCAATCGAGGCATTACCAGCTCAAAGGGTGAGGCATTGAGCAAAATAAAGAAACCCAACTCATATGTTTGCTCACGGGTACGAAGCCATTCGAGAACAAGAGAAGCTGGCGAAAATCGTCAAAAGATTCCAAGAATGAGCTTTTCCCGCGCGGAAAACAAGCAGCGCAACACTCAAAAGAAGTGTAAGAGAGGCACAAATCATTATTGTATTTATGGTTGTATTACCTAAACCATTATAGTCCGGTAATCTCGGCAGTGGTGTGCAGTAGGCTACACTAGCGTGGTACCCTTTCCTTGTTTGCCATCTATTTGAACGCTCCGGGATTGTTAGTAGTTTCAGGTTTCTGGACCCTGTGAGGTTTTCATTTTAAGTTCAATGGGTTGTATACAAGCAGCCGTTAGATTCCATTTCTGTTCTTTGATGTGAAACGTGTAAGTTTTAAAATATGGTTTCTTTACGATTTATTATATAGATTTAATACATATATACACAGATATTAGTGTGTTGGGTATTTTTATTCTTTTCTCTGGACATCTACCTTGTTGTCCATGGGAGAGTGCTCGGATGCACTCAACTTCTCAGTAATAGTTAAATTTCTTTTAAAAATGACTCATAGAGTTCACTATTTCAGTTTTGCAAAGAGTTATCAGTGACAACAAAAGCCTTGTAGAGGTATAATATTTAAAATACGGAGTATCGAGTTATACTGTAGGATCGGAAACAAGTGTGAATCTTGCTTCATTCACGAACTCAATCCGTGAGAGAAAGGATGTTAAAAAAAATATCTATTGAGGGGTACACCCAACTTCAAAATGAATCAGAAGAATTCTTCACCGATTCTGACAGTTAAGGAAAAATTTGGTGGCGATCTCAGCACTCGCTGCCGATGAGTGACTATATCATAACTTACATGCGGTATATATATATATATATAAATATATTTATATATACAGGGTGATGTGATCCCCTAGGATCCCGTTGGCTTACCATGCAGCCAACGAGTAAAATCTAGCTTCTTGGACAGGCCGCTGGCGCGCGCTTTAGCCTATTCCTAGGGGAATCTAAAATTTTTTCAGGATATCATTTCTCGAAAATGAAAAAGTTTTGAGGTTTTTGTCACTCCTGAAAATCGTTTTAATTAGCGTTTTTCTGTATATGGTTAAAATATGTTCATCGAATTACTCAACACCGGGCATATATGAATCGAGTTAATATATATATGTATCGTCACATATATGCGATACATGCGATAAATTCTTTAATTTGTTTAAATCATTCAATTTGTTAAAGTACATTTGTACCAAACTTGTAACGGCAGTCGAACGCTAAGTCACTCAAATATTTGTGAGGACAGTTTTCTTCAACTCATCATCGTCAAGTTGAGCTTTTTCTTCAAGAACCAAGTCCAAATGGATTGATATGTAAATCTCCTCAATTGCTATACAGCATGAAGAACAGCGGAAAAGATGTTACAGATTTTTCCGGCAAAGAGTTCAGCTTCTAAAACAGAAGGAAAGTTCATCAGCACTTTTCCAGGAAGTCAAAAGAGGTCCATTAGGGAAGGAAGCTGCTAAAAGCAGTGCCCGGCTATAATAGGCGCTTACGACGACACTTTAAAGTTGAGAAAGGGACAATTTACCCGAGTGACACGCAGTGCAAACTTTCGGGCGCATCACGGAATTTAAAACTCGTTTCACTTTGGAAATAGCGCCCCTGCATCGTCAGAAAACTCGGCACCCGGCGGGATTTTAATGCAAGTTCAAAACTTAGATCAGAATGTAGTTGCGACCGCCTCCAATGAACAAACTTTGTGGACTTGAGGGCTCTCCAAATGAAGTTCCCCAAGTTTGATCGGAAACACCCGATACTCTGATGGGGACAAACACAAAGTGAGCAGAACTCACCACGGACTGAAGGGATAAAACAGGCCACGTTTGTCTGTGTTTGCAGTTGTTGATGCTTTGATAATTGTTTATCATTTCCGCATATTTAAGAAGCTTATCTATTTACCATCACATTGAACTAAATAGTCAATTTGACGGCAAATCTATGTATGAATAAATTCCTCAAATAAAATTTACACCACAACAATTTCAAGTAATCAGTTAAAATTTGGAGAAAGAGGACGCGCCTGATATACCACGGACTGTGTGTGCCTGTACTATTTGAGTTTTCTGAACCAAAGATAAGTGAATTTAAAAGAATAATGATGCGTTTTCTTTTAATTACGAGCCCATAAAATGTCAGTGAGCTTCCAGTACGAAACGTCATGATCTATTTATGCATGAGCAGAAATTTATTTATGAACACAATACTCAGAGCTGTATGAATGTGATGTGTCAATAGTTATCAGACTACAGTGCTGAAAACGAAAAAAATAATGACACTGAAATTAACGTGTTGAACAAACGAGACAGAATGTTGATCTGCTAATATTTTCAGCGATTTGTAGCTTATTATTTAGCTGCCAGTTTCCATTGATCAAAGATGTGCTGATCTTCCATTTTGTGTATTCCACTTGAAGATACCATCGGTAACCCTTGTGAAAATATTTAGCAACGTAACACGATTATTGGAAAATTCAGTGCAAAACTGGTTTGAGAAATTCACGGGAACTGGAACTGAGAAAAACGGGAACGGGTTCAAAATCAACTGATTCAGAGTACTACTGATACATGATAGTAAAATATTCTACACAATTTAGCTTCTTGAAAGATTGTTTTCTTGAACTGCACGTCACAAATAACGAAAACCTTGGCTTTGGGTGAATAAATAGAAACTAAACTCTGTCATTTCTCTGTTTACGAAAAGGCATCTAAGCAACCCTGACATCGGAAATTTTGGCTTTAGGTGAATAAATAAAAATAAACTAAACGCTGTCATTTCTCCGTTTACGTCGAGACACCTACGCAAAGCAGACAAATGGAGATCATTTAAAACACGGAATTGTATCACTAAAAATGTGAAAGCCAAGAAAATGCTAATAAAATTAGTCATTTGATTAGGCAAAGAAGCAAAAAATAGAAAAACCACCTCCATCATCAGTTCTGTAAAAACACAAAGTGTGATGGAGCGGGGCTCCGAAACATTTTCAATTTTTTCTTTCTTTGCCTAATAAAATGACTAATTTTCTCCACATTTTCGTCGCTTCTAAATTTTTCGTAAATCTGGGATTTAAGCAAAGTGAACGTCTGCTTAGAGTTGTTTCAATACTGCGAAGCTCACCGCTTTGATGAAGCGATCAAATCGAGCCTGACGTCGGTCCGATACCATATTGAATGGCAGCCGAGGGACGCCTGTGTTCAGATTAGCTCTAAAGGAGCAGTAACTTCTCCTAAGAGCCAATTTCTGTCGCTCCCTTCTCTCCTTGCATGGGACGCTCGAGCGTGACAGACTTATTCTCAGCTTGTGCCATTCTCATCGGAGCCCCCCTACGTTCTCATTGATAACTATCACTTTTCTTTTCGAAAAGGAAGTTATGTGGTACATACAGCAAATTTACTTGCAAAATTATGTCGGATAAACGATACATCTTTGGCGCCGTAGTAGATGCACTTAGCTATTCCTGAAAATGGGATTTAGAACTTCAAATATAGCAGTATTTTCAAGTTGAGAATTTGAGGGCAAAAGAGGCAATGATACGTACTCGGACAAACTTGCAGCTTTGTTTCATCTTTTTGGGCCTGGAATTTAGCGAGAAGTTTTGACTGGAAAGATATTTCGAAAACGTCAGGTTTCAGACTTATGTAGGTGCATTTCCAATCATCCCGGCAGCTGGTACACAATCCAGCTTTTGCCAATCGCGGAGAGTGCTCGATCAATTTAACTTTTGGTAGTCAGTTGAAAAGACGAGCTTTTGCAAGTTTTGACGAGTTTTAACCAAGAACTTGCTTCAATCATAATTGTTTAACTTTCCATGTAAATTTTCCCGCTCTAATAAGTATTGGTATTTCTATTTACTGTATATCTTTTGATAACTACTCACACTTCCTCAGAGCTCTAGTTGTGTAAGAATTTTCAAATAAAAGAAGCCAGCATTAACAATTCAACCAACCAACACCTCTGAAATACTGCGTAGTTCAATTTGTCCTGCACGCAGCAGTTCTGCTGGGGAAGAGGAACAGCGTTGGTTCTTTTCTTGAAATTGATTTAAACAACACGTTGACTGCGATGGGTTAAACTGAAGTTCAATATTCAACTCAAATTAAAATCAATTTTTGTTAGCAATTTTACAAATTCCAAACAATAACTGGGTCCATTTAATACTATTGATGTTAAAAGATTGTTAAAATATTTCAAGCGATCCATCGTTTCGCAGCAAGAAAAACATCAACACGACCTATCAGTGGATCGTATCGCAAGCAACGTGTTAATATTATAACCAGCCTTTCATGACTAGATCATGGAAGGCAGCGCTTACTTCAAAATATTATGAAAGAATTTTTTTATGGTATCCAAAAATAAAGTTTTAAATTGTAAATAGATTCAAGAATTCAAGTCTTTGCTCCATCTCAATAAAGGTTTCATGTAGGTAAATGTTTCATGTAGGTAAAAAAAACTAAAACTGTAGATGAGAATTGTTAGTTTCGTAGCACATTGAAACTGATCATGAAGGTGAAGTTTTAACTGCTAGTGAACTTCTTCATGCATTAAGTTGTTCACAAAACTCTGGAGATTTATTAAAAACCACGATTTTATAGTAAATGAAAGTTTATATATAATTTATCAGCTCTAGGCAGCATTTATTCACGAGTCGATTTGTTTTCATACGCTTTGAAATTCATGTTTTTTTTTGTTTCTCGTTTTGCTGTATTTTTTTCGCGACCCCACACAATGTCGCCCCGCACAGCCTCACCACACGACTGTCATCACAATGTCGGCTCGAAAGCCAATTTTTGCCTCGTTGAACTCGTATGTTGGACGCAGTATTTCCCTTTTGAAGAACAGCCTTTTTGCGATGAAAATTTCGCTCACAAAATGCAATCAGGCTCATAGCAGCGCGGGGCGCGTGTGCGTGAGCAACAATTTCCCAAACGTGAATGTGTTTCACGGCGAACGCTCGCTTCGCCTGGCAAACAAGGCATGTTTTGTCATGAGGAATGAAACTCTAATCGCATTCAACTTAAAAATTCTAATGATCAGTTCGTTGCTCATGGATATAGCTATTTAAAAGTTTTATAGCAATTCTGTTCTTCTCATCTATTTGAAAATATCCTGGGTTCTAATGAAAGGAAAGAACTCATCGCTTACTGAGAGAGCGTAATTAGATATTGAAATTTAACTCTCCCCTACTAGAATTGAAGCATTCCATGAGTTGAACAAAGAGAAAGGCTGTGCGAGACATTATTAGAAGTTTTAGGAGAAACATTATTGAAACAACATTATTCATTAGAAGGAAACATTAGAAGTTTCCTTCTAATGAAAGGAAACAACTTATCGTTTACCGAGAAAAAGGAAAAGGGCACTCAGAAAAATAATCTCCACACCTTTGAATATTGCAACACAGTGCAATCAGTCGCAGCAGAGCAGCTGTATTTCAGTGCGCTGAGGCACGAATGTCGGATGTTTCTAACATATGCAAGTGCATGCTCAGAACTGCAAGTATTGTGCAAAATAGAAAAACTAATCCTCAGTTTTTCTATTCCTTTCTTGATATTGTTATTATTGATTGCTCTGACCAGCACTGTAACTGTATACTAGAGGAAGAATTGATACAGTATTCAAGAAATAATTTCCAGAACGAGAAAAAAAGCTCTACCAATGAAATCCTCGGACAAAGAGATTTTTCCAAGCATTTGAAACAGTTAACTGGTACAGATATTAAACACTTATGTTGTGAGTTGTGTGAGACAAAAATTGTGCTTAGCTAGCGAACTGGTTTTACAAGCCAGTTTTGACTGTTGTTTTTTGGTCTAAAGCCTACGAAGTGATTTTGAAAGCTAGGTTTGACTTTTTTGACGTAAAACCAGCATACTGGTTTAAGAAGCCGGTTTTGACTGTATTTTGGTCTAAGACCAGCGAACTGGTTTTAGAAGCCGGGTTTGACTTGTTTTTTTGGTTTAAAACCAACGAACTGGTTTTAGAAGATAGATTTGACTGTTTTTGACCTAACACCAGAAAATTGGTTATAGAAGCTGATTTTGGCTGTTTTTTTGTCTGAAACCAGCAAACTGGTTTTAGAAATCGGGCTAGAGCGTAGTGACACTGAGCCCAGGGAGCGCAAATGTGCTCAGCCGCCGAGCGCTGCGTGGCTGGCTGGCTTGGGTTTGAAAAATAATGAAAGAAAAACAAGAGAAAAACTAAGAAGAAAACATATAAAAAAACACCGACAGAACAATCAGGTAATATCTTTTTTAGATATTTTATTACAAACGAACTATTTTAACCTCCAAATGTACAGGTTTTGATTTGAAAAGTAATGAAAGAAAAACCAGAGATGACCAGTTTTTGTAATTATCTCCAAGAGATGTATCATGGAATTTATTCTTGTTCTGAAGGTAGTCCCAAAATTGGCCTTATACAACCGCACTAAAATAACTGCGACATTAAAAAACCACCCCCAATCCAATGAAAGACACATACATTGACTCAACTAAAGAAGAAAACGTATAAAAATTCAGCCCACTGAAATGACCAAGTTAAGACTTTCAAGTTATTACCGAACTATTTTGCCATCGAATAAACTGGAACTAAAGTATAGTTACAAAGATGCAAGTACAATATTCGATGACGAACGATTTTATCACCGAAAAAGCAGGACATAAAGTAGCTATTAAAATGCAAGTAAAATAAGCGTAGTTGAGAATGAACTCGAGTCAATAAGGGAAGGGGTGCGGGGGTCAGTGTCAGCGGTTAAGCGACCCAGGAAATGGTTCCTGATGCATAATTTCCTGAGGTAGCTTTGATGCGAGCCGCAGCACACGGCCGTGGCGCTCCGTGGGGCGTCTGGGTCGCCGTTCCAGCACAGGGCGCAAGGGGCAATAACTGCTGCGGTCCGGAATACAACGCAGCGCACCAACTTTACGCTACGCACAGTAGATCCAAAGTTGGTCCGCCTCTCACCTGGCAGCCAGGCGAGGCACGGATAACTATTTCGATCGGGAATACATTACAGCTCCCGAACTCTATACGCTACGTACAATAGGTCCAAAGTTTTTTCTCTTCATGCTTGGCATTTCCCGTACTTTGGAATGCACGGACTATAATTCAAAAGCGCTCATGTCAATTCAGGCTTGAAGATAGGAAAGAATTTGGTGCCGGCGGGTTCTTATGTGCAGTAGATCCAACGTTCATTTCACGTGATATTTCCCGTACTTCGGAAATACGCGTACTTCAATTCAAAAGCTCTCATGACAATTCAGGCTTGAAGATAGGAAAGAATTAGGTGCCGGCGATGATTAATGACACAAGAGCTGCCTGCTCACGTTTCTCTTATTAATGAGGTGGAGTTTTTGCAGCAGCAGAGACTGGCTCGGCGCTGCTCAGCTAGAGAAGCGCACGCCAGATGTCAGGTGGGGGCTGTCGGCACTGCTGCGTGGCACACACTCGGTGGTGTGGTGGGCAGGGTGAGTGTTGAGTTGACCCTTTGCCGTCAGAGTGGATTTCAAAATCCTCTTTCATAAATTGCTCTAATGTATTTCGTTCTTTGTGAAATTTGTGCCTCAATATATTTTATTCCTTGGGAAATTTGTGCCTTGAAATATTTTGTTCCTTGTGAAATTTGTGTCCTAATATATTTTATTCCTCGGGAAATTTGTGCCTTGAAATATTTAGTTCCGTGTGAAATTTGTGTCCTAATATATTTTATTCCTCGGGAAATTTGTGCCCTAATGTGTTTTTTGAAGTTGATTACCGAGCGGCAGTCACTTCCTCGTTGTGATGTCGGTGACTCCATGATGCCGGCACCAGTTTAGTGGTAGTGGATGTGATAACGGGAATGTCAGTACAAATTGCGAACGTCAAAGGGTTAAATAACGAGACGTGTTTCTTTTGTAGAGTGAACTGCTTTGTGTGTAAGTTCCATATTTGTAAGAGGCCGTCAAATTGGAAGTACTTTTGATATCGATTCGCAGAAAAGTGAAGCCCAGGACGTTGTTCTTCAGCCGATTTTCTACTGGGATTTAAGACTTAATGTTCATTTTTTAACAGTTCACCAATGAAAGAAAAAACGTTCTCGCAGTCTTAGAGCTCGATTGGGATTTAAGACTTAATGTTTGTTTCTAAATAGCTCACTAATGCTAAAAAAATTACGTTCTTGCAGTCTTAGCGCTCGGCTTAGCTTTTGAATTCGAAACAACATGAACAAATGAAGCCGTCAACGTGCCGGCATGGGAGAACCCCGTTGATGCAAGCTAAAATTTGTTTGTCAAACAAGGGCTCTGAAGAATAAAATAGCATTGATATTTTAATCAGATCTTGACAACAGGCATTCAAAACTATGTTATACCCGTTGTGAAATTCTTAAAAAGTTATCCCAATTTATTTGCAATCACACGTTATCAAGGAGCTATTTTTAAAAACTCTAAGTTTCTCAAAGAATTTCGGTTGAGCGCAATATTTATTGAATAAAATGCAACCATGATACCCATCGTTGCTTTACTGAATGCTTGTAAATTCAACTTTAATACATTCCCCGCGTATTGGGTCAATGTGTCCCATTCGATAAATTGCCTATTCTCGATAAATTGCCTATTCTCGATAAATTGCCTATTCTCGATAAATTGCCTATTCTCGATAAATTGCCTATTCTCGATAAATTGCCTATTCTCGATAAATTGCCTATTCTCGATAAATTGCCTATTCTCGATAAATTGCCTATTCTCGATAAATTGCCTATTCTCGATAAATTGCCTATTCTCGATAAATTGCCTATTCTCGATAAATTGCCTATTCTCGATAAATTGCCTATTCTCGACAAATTGCCTATTCTCGATAAATTGCCTATTCTCGATAAATTGCCTATTCTCGATAAATTGCCTATTCTCGATAAATTGCCTATTCTCGATAAATTGCCTATTCTCGACAAATTGCCTATTCTCGATAAATTGCCTATTCTCGATAAATTGCCTATTCTCGATAAATTGCCTATTCTCGATAAATTGCCTAATCCAACTAAAATTGAATAACTACTGTACAGTGATAAAGATGGCATACGGTGTTCGACCAAAACTCTACGGTGTTTGCACCAAATAGTTAAATTACTTGATGTGGTTACAGATCTTTATGAAATGGTTCTGTAAGATTCCACCTGACTGCGGCCTTCGAGATCAACTGCTTATTGAAAATTTGCGGGAATTTTAATCCATCATCGAAAATTTGCTTTCGTTCTTTCCACGGACAGACTGAATTTTTAAAGTTTTTCTAGTTTTCATTACTCTTAAAAAAGTATATTTCATTCAATAAATAAATTCCTCGAGTAAAACGAGTGGGTAATGTTAAAAGACTCACATTTTTCAATTGATGTAATGCAGAAATGTCGCAGAATTTAATTCCTCTGGCGGACTTTCGCATGAGTGCAGAAATATGGGAACTGCCTCATGAGCGGAGCAGAGCGGTGTTAATAATACGGTTCATGATTCTCACTTCACTACTGCACAAGGCAGAATTAAACCTAATAAGACTAATTTTATATTCATCGAGCTAGAATATTTTTCACGAATCTTAATTTAAAAGCGTGTCTATCTTATATTCCAATTCAACTAGAAAAGGCCCATGCTCTCTTGTTGCGAGCGGTCGACGAAAATCTATCATGTTCAGGTTTTAATCGAATTTTCATTTAATTCATTTGAGCACCACAGTGAGCTTAGCATTGACTTTCTTCAAATGACACACATGAGCACAAAGTGCTTTGTTTGAAGCCTGTATTGGGAATTGTTGTGAAAAAGAGATAGAAAAAATACCAGCCTTTGATGTGCTAACTAACTTGTATCCGACTCTCAAAAAGTACTCTACAGTCTTACATTATTATTAATTCATAAGGAATAAAAAAATTATGGAAAAAGTCTTAATAAGTTTTCATTAAATCAACACCCCACATTCAATGTCAGACAGTCACCCATCCCACCTGCGTTGCTGCTGTAGCGTACGAAGTACATCATACAAATGTCAATGTTGTAGAATTAACCACAAATTCGATTTTAAACAATGTCGTGATTTACTTAGAGCGGAAAGTTTTTTAGGAAAACTCATTAACGTCCTCATGAATGCTGGTCATGAAGAAACCAGCAATGACCCATCAATAAACAGAAGAGCTCACGTGTAAATATTCAGGGAAACAGGAAGATTTCTTATTCATAAGAAATGTTAAGGACGAGAATCACAATCGGCCTGGTGCCAAATTTCCATCACCTCTTGGTCTCTAACGGGCGTCCTGAGGCCTTCCTTCGGCGCTGATAGGGCACAAAAATGTGACCAAAAAGTGAGGAGAAATGTAAAGAAAAACTAATTCTCAAGCTACCACTAACAATTTTTCAAAATTGAACCCTTTTTGCTTGGCAAACACAATGACATTTTTGCGATGCGCACCAGCGGTTCGTTAGAATTTAATACTCGATCGAAAATGTGAGTGCAGCGTTCCAATATCCGCTCCCTGGTCTTTGAATGAAGGCCATGAAAGTGTTATGCAGAGAGGCTCTTGAATTTTATGCGGTGTACGTGGAGCGAAACCATAAATTTATGGAAGCTGAGCCCATTTTTTGAGCAGCAGCTATGCGAGGCCTCCTTTGAGACCGGCCAAAATTTTTCGTCGGCGAACACAAGCCGTCGCGAGAAGCATGCGGCACCCACCAGAAAATTGAATTCCTTTGACTAGAGCACCTGTTATATCCCGGCAGATATTGAAATTCACGACATGAGAAGACGTTTCAAATACAAGAAGACGTTTCAAATACAAGAAGGTTGGGAGAAAAAAGGAATAAGAGACACTGGTTGATCTACCTTACTCTCAAGTACCACTAATGTCAGACCAATAGAGGGAATGTGCAAAGCACTTTTGAAGTTTTGAAAGCTTGAGTGAAAAATTCCCCTTCAGATTCTTCCGATTTTGCAAAAGTTCACTCGGAGGTTAAACACATTCATCACGTCTCCGAGAATGCTAACAGTTGGTTTGGTTAGGATGTAAGTAGCAGAATTGAGAAAGCTACTTTATTGCTCGAATACATTCTTATCCTTCCCAAGAAACATGAATATACAACTGCACGATAACATTTCACTTCGTATGAAAGCAGTTATTCATTAAAAAGGTGGCAAAAAAGACGAGATATCAGTCATTTATATCAGAATGTGATTTAAAAATTTACCAATTGGGACACATATGGCCCAATACGCGACAAACGAATTAAATTGCTAGAACAGCTCCATTAGCGATGCGGTGTAGAAGCATTGATGTTGCCTCATATCGCCATTTGCGGCAGTTGTAGACGGCATTCTGTCCTGACCGACTCAGTGAGGTGGTGCTACTCAGAATAATTGGTGCCACCATAGCGTGTCTACCGCCATATATCGCTGGTGCTGCTATAGCGTGAGGTCTACCGCCATATATCGCCGGTGCTGCTATAGCGTGAGGTCTATCGCCATATATCGCCGGTGCTGCTATAGCGTGAGGTCTATCGCCATATATCGCCGGTGCTGCTATAGCGTGAGGTCTATCGCCATATATCGCTGGTGCTGCTATAGCGTGAGGTCTATCGCCATATATCGCCGGTGCTGCTATAGCGTGAGGTCAACTGCCATTTATCGCCGGTGCTACCATAGAGTGAGGTCTACCGCCATATATCGCCGGTGCTGCTATAGCGTGAGGTCAACTGCCATTTATCGCCGGTGCTACCATAGAGTGAGGTCTACTGTCATATATCGCCGGTGCTGCTATAGCGTGAGGTCTACCGCCATATATCGCCGGTGCTGCTATACCGTGAGGTCTATCGCCATATATCGCCGGTGCTGCTATAGCATGAGGTCTATCGCCATATATCGCCGGTGCTGCTATAGCGTGAGGTCTACCGCCATATATCGCCGGTGCTGCTATAGCGTGAGGTCTATCGCCATATATCGCCGGTGCTGCTATAGCGTGAGGCTTACCGCCATATATCGCCGGTGCTGCTATAGCGTGAGGTCAACCGCCATTTATCGCCGGTGCTACCATAGAGTGAGGTCTACCACCATATATCGCCGGTGCTGCTATAGCGTGAGGTCTACCGCCATATATCGCCGGTGCTGCAATAGCGTGAGGTCTACCGCCATATATCGCCGGTGCTGCTATAGCGTGGGTCAACCGCCATTTATCGCCGGTGCTACCACAGAGTGAGGTCTACCGCCATATATCGCCGGTGCTGCTATAGCGTGAGGTATACCGCCATATATCGCCTACCAAGGTGCAGTTCTAGATGTACAAATTAAGTGTTTATCGCTAAATTAAATGTATGGAAATAAGTAATATCCATTAGTAACCTAACCTCACGCTCTAGCACTAGCTAGAGGTAGATCGCATGCTTTAGTGTGGTAGACCTCACGCCACAGCAGCACCGAATAACTGCGTTTGCTCAGCTTTCTCAGCACCGGTTGCCATTTGGAGCGGCGTTGAGGCAGCTGTGGACTTCAAGAGTGACTTATTGGTTTTCTATTCACGTCCTTTCTTTCTTTTGAATGCTTATTTTCTGACTGAATTAGTGCAATTGTTCTCTTAACTTTTTTGTATGAATATTAAAACTTTCTACTTCATTAACTTTTCATCAACTGAGATGCGTCTGCTCTTTTGAAAAGGATTACCACGATCTACTCGAACAAACTTTGTTGCCAATGATCTGACCACTTGACTATTATTGGGTATCTGCCTCCTTCATCAGTGCATTCACACAAATTTTATTTATTCAGATTAAATGAACTATTTAACTATTCTCAACAGCTGCTCCAGTTGCTACCCATGAACCAGTTTGCGTAATCAGTACAGTAATAAGACTGTTCATGCTCGTTAGACCTTCCCTGGACTGTCGCTTAAGCATATCATGAAAATTTTGGACAAGTAACTTTTACACCTTTTACTCCTTTTATATTTCACACAAAGTTCCTTCTGGAGAAATAACTTTTTCTCCTTTTTTGTTTTACAGGAGGTTCCTTTGCTCCTGTCTTTGGCTCGGTCAGTCTTTGATTGCGTTTCCAGGTCCCTTTTTTTGGGGGTCGTCAAAAGCTTGGGCGCTGATCGGATAATCTTATGCCCGCAAATGGGCATGAATCGATGAAGTGAGAGCTCCATTTAAATTCATTCGACACTTCTGGAATTTATCCAACTTGATTTGGGGCTATTTATTTCGTTAACCTGCTTTTGAAGTATCTAAGTCCTCGACTCGAGGTTTAGAGCAGACGTAGCTGGAGTATGGGACATTAATTTGAATTTTTGATGTCCCAAAATCCTACCATGTTGACCGCGATTGTTTAAATTGAAGTTCAATATTCAAGTCAAATTTAAAGTAAACAATTGTTAGCAATTTTATAAATCCCAAGTGTTAACTGGGTCCATTTAATGTCATGAATTTAAAAAAATTGTTGAAATGTTTCAAACGAACCCGTCGAAGGGTCGTCTCTCAAACAACGTGTTACCCAAGTGGCTGGAGTTTGGTTCCTGTTCCTACCTCCACCGATTGAATGCTGGTAATTTTCTGCCTTCTTCACCTTAAATCTTTTAAGCGACCTTCAGTTCTTTTTCTGGACGCATGGATGGTCGGCAGATTTAAAGATTAAACTTTAATTCTGAACGTTCATTGAGGACTTGGTCACGGTGCTTTTCTGTCCTCTGTCGATGTGTCTTCCGGAAAGATTTGAAGCTTCGTCCCTGTGACTCAGTAGGAGTTAATTTTTTCCTGTAGGCGGTTATGAGGATTTCTTTTATAGCTTCCTTCCTAACGTGAAAAATTAAACCAACGAACCCAATTTTTTTAGAATATATTTGTCATAGTGTGTGCGGGTGAAATAGATTACAAATTTTAATGTTTGAATGTTTATGAAAGTTCGTATCATTTAGATGTTTCCACGCGATGCATTTTAAATTACTGAAGGTTTGCTGCTGCACCTTCCTTCATCAGTGTTAAGTGATGACAATAAAATAAGTTTGTCTATTCAAAAGTTGTTTTACTCGTCAAGTTGAAAGTTTTATGAATTAAATAATGTTGAAAAGGTGTGGCAGGGAATATTCCTCATACGCTATTCAATTTCGAAAACTTAAATCATTACAACATTTACATACTTTTTGATAGGGTTTGTAAATAAGTTTTATAGATATCGCAGTAGAATAAAAATGAGACTTTTCTCATTTTTGTCACTCTCCATCACATCAACTGTTAATGTTCTGTTAGAGCAACAGCAGGAGTGTCCCTCTAGCAGCGAATGTAATTATGTCATTTTGGCTTAACTTAATGATTCTATTTGTTTCATTTTATACTTTGAATATTTAGACTCGCAGCGCCAAACCCGTTCTCCTCACTAGGGTTATCGGCTGCAATTAAAGGGAATATCTACAAATGTGGTTATGCTACGCAAAAAAAGTTGCTACAAAAAAATTTTATTGAGAGTCAGTATTTGACAGAACGGAAAACTTTTATACCTAAAGCTATTATTTGGATACCTAAGTAATCCGCACTTATCGCAGGACATTGACAACAGTACTGCAAAATCTCCACAAAGGACATTGTCTCGAGACAATGTCTCACGCACACCTCCAACCCTGTGGCGCTGCAGATGTTCAGTGCTCAAATTTTAAATGGAGAAATCTCACAAATGAAAGTTTTTCCATTGCAGTAGACTTCAGAAACAATTTACTACTGTATCACTTGGGGTAAATATATTATTTTAAATTATTCTAAATTTGTCTTCGCTTTAAAATCAGTTTATTGGATGGCCGAATCGACAATGCCGACGAAATTAATTTTATAAATTCATCCTCAGATCCCAACGCCGCTGCAAGTTTCGGCTCTGGAATGCTTGGCGGCCGCCGAGTTCTTGAAGAGGCCACGCAAGTTTGATGGGCTCTTGGCCACTCGCTCTGGCCTCGCGCTCTGGAGTTGGGGGCGTGCAAACACGGACGAGGACTTGCGGAGTGACGGAATGATGGAACTAGAGAGACGTGAGCATTACGATGCAGAGTTGTTGCTGCAAATTTATACTTGGTGAACGGCGCTTTGTTGAATCAACATAATGAAATAAAAATGTTTACTTAATAACCGTGTGGTCGAAAATGCTTTGATTTTTCTAGAGTGAAAGTTGCGTGAATTATGCTAGAGATTAAAGAATCGTGTGAGCCACCCTGTAAATAAATCAGGCTGGGTAAGTTCATTTTTTGGTTGGGGAAATTATACCTCTACCGATAGGGACGTGGGCTTTTTAGCAGAAAGGCACTGCCGAAAATTGTTCACCAAACTGAAAGAAAGGAAAACAGATGTTTAAAAAAGTGGTTTTATGAAATGCATTATAGCCAATTGTATTCTAAATACTTATTAACATTATGGTCGTAAATATATAAACCTTAAGAAGAACACAACAGCCCAGTCAATGATAGAAATACAATAAGAAGAAACAAATAAAAATCTATCCTCTAGAATATTTTATTCCACACCCGAGGGCTAGCTAATTTTTGAAATGGAACACGTCAGTATTTTCAACACAAAATGACTGAACAAAAGAGTGAAAGTCGAATAATTTCATAAAGGAGTCGACATATTCAGCCAAATAGCGTAAGGTTTGACTTCACTTGGCAAGAAGGCTTTATATCAAGCATTTTGGAGATACAACTGGTTTGCAGTAATCTTTGGGTCAACTCCGTAAAGTTTCGATAATTGGAGTTTGTGTTTATCTACGTAAATATTGTCAACGCGAGATTCGAACAATTCTTGATTTCATGATTGGCAGTTGTTACCATTAAGAGCTGATTCTGTGGCGCAAGTTTTCGCTCTAAACATCAGTGCTGCCAATAAGAAATGTGAAGCCAGGCGGAATGAATGGAAAATTTCTCATCTATGCTCATAAGACTACCCTGTACGGAAACCATACAAGTCCGGGGGCAAGATTTTCACGAGCAGGATGCAGGACTTGCATATATCAACCTAATGGAACTCTGCAGGCTCTCGCATAACAATGGCTAACTCGTATTTGTCCTGCCGTGATAGACCACAACTTAGCACGTAACTTGTATTTGCCCTGCCCTCATTGGTCGCAACCTAGCACGTTACTCGTATTTGCCCTGCCCTCATTGGTCGCAACCTAGCACGTGACTCGTATTTGCCCTGCCCTCATTGGCTGCAACCTAGCACGTTACTCGTATTTGCCCTGCCCTCATTGGTCGCAACCTAGCACGTGACTCGTATTTGCCCTGCCCTCATTGGCTGCAACCTAGCACGTTACTCGTATTTGCCCTGCCCTCATTGGCTGCAACCTAGCACGTGACTCGTATTTGCCCTGCCCTCATTGGCTGCAACCTAGCACGTGACTCGTATTTACCCTGGTCGCAGCCTAGTAAGTAAGTTAGCTGAATGCCACAACAAAGTTGCTCTTAATGCGAGCGCTCCAAACTGAAAGTAGTTGTCCACGACCTGGCAGAGCTAAAAATCCGTAAAGTGCAAGTCCCAAGATAGAAGGGTAAGCATTTTAGTCATATAACACGTAGACAGTTCACGGATATCTGTCTACTTGATGCAATCAATCCGTGAAGTGCATGTCAAAAGATAGAAAAGTAAATTTTTTACTCGCACAATATGAAGACAGTTCACGGATATCTATCTACGCGGTATAATCGATTACGGGTGTCATTATGTCAAAACATTAGCAAGTGATTCATCCATCGTAAGGGGGCTTTTGGCTTGGGCAGATTCTATGAATACGAAAATTAGGTGCTTGCATAAATCTGATTCACATTTGACTCTGCTAGGAGTATTCGTTTTTCTGCTCCCTGATTGTCTTCTGGGAATTCGTTACTATTGAATGCTTTAGTAATGAAAGATGTAAGCTTCAACAACCTTGCTTCCCCGAAGTCTTCAGTCGTATACCTGCAATAGAAAACTGCTCTCTCATTTTGGCAAATATCTTCAGTCTCCAAGTTGACCACACATAAAGCTGTGAAGAGAAGTCAGAGAAGTCTCCAGCGTGTCTTATATCCTGCACGCAGCAGCCAATAAAGAGCTCAACATCGATCTTGTCGTGGTAATAGGAGAGAGCGATGAAGTTATATTTATTCGAGTTGACCAGTACAGGAAGTGTACACATGATTGGTTAGTCAGTGGATGTTAACTAAGTTTAAACTAAGAGTAAAAATACAGAATGGTATTTCTTGAAGAATTTAAATAGGAGTGAAAATATGGAATGCAATGTTTTTTTTTTCAATCCTACAAATGGTACAAAATCGAAGATTTTGGTTCCCTGCAATCTCAGGAGTTGTTGCTTTAGAGACGCCATCTTATATTACGAGCGCATTTGTCAAGCGTGCAAGTGAAGCATGCTTGTGCATTCGCGTGTTACTTTAACTCACAAAAAATAAGAAAAGATACTTCAGAGGTTACTTGAGAGGTCGCACGGTCGTACATTGTGAGCCAAAATTCAGGAGAAATAGATTCGAGTTCTATTATCCGAATTATAGAGAGGAGGTAGACCAGTTATCCGAGGGATTCTTCATCTTCTTGTTTGATTGCGAGCTGAAACAGCATATACATTATTGAAATGTGTACCTCACTGAAATACAACGTACAAAAATATGGGACATACGTATACTCGTAATGTGCCAATTTTGATCAATTCACGGAAACAAAGGTTGCCAAAGTTAGAAGCACTATGTAATAAATAGAACAGATAATAACGCCGTGAATTGCAATGCTATATATATTTAACAAATAAGAAAAACTACCGAAGATAATTTAGAGAGATGAACTGAACCGGAGTAAAAACTTACGAGAGACGAGAGCCTGCGAACTTCTGAGTTCCGCAGTAATACAATCTCATGATAACAACACAGCCTCATAATAACAACATAATCTCATAATCACAACACAATCTCATAATAACAACACAGCCTCATAGTAATAACATAATCTCATAATAACAACACAGCCTCATAATAACAACACAGCCTCATAATAACAACACAGCCTCATAATAACAACATAATCTCATAATAACAACACAATCTCATAATAACATAATCTCATAATAGCAACATAATCTCATAATGACAACACAATCTGATAATTACAACATAATCTCACAATAGCAACACAATCTCATTAGAAACGCTAAGCATTAACATTCATTCATTAACACTACATTCAAGCTTCTCGCGAGCACAATCGCGTCTTTTATCGTCAAACCTGCAAACCGCCGCAAAAAACAAAATCTCCGTTATTATCTCTGTGAAAAAAACAGATATTAGTCTCGCCTTTCAGCACGCAGATTTAATTAACTTTGTTGGTAGCTCTCTCGGTTTGATGAAGCCGACTCTAATCGCAATAACAGTAGAGATAATTAGCGGGTCTGATTTGGCGTAAAGACTAATGCAGGAGACGCGCTCAAGCTCAAGCTTCCATTTGGCAGCGGGATGCAAAGTCGACGCTGCGCGCCAAGTGTGAGAGAAGGGTTGAGTGTTCGCTTTGTATCGACAATATTACTATGTGATCGTAATGCACATTGGTCGGAAATGTGCTCCGAAATGCACTTGAAATACCTAGGACTGGGTAAGAAACTTTGCATAATGATTGATAGGGAAATCACTGTACTTATAGTTAGCGTTAGAACTGGGTAAACACATCGTATTGACGACATTACCTCCAGCAGTTATATGACTGTAGTGCTCGCTGGTCTGAAATTTCCTCCGAAATTTATTTTAAATATCCAGGACTGGATACTTATCTTTGCATAATGATTGAAAGAGAAATCACTGCACGTACATTTGGTGTTAGTACTGGGTTAAAGAAAATATGACAGTGTCTTGTGGGAAAATCTAAGTCAATTTCCAACGGACTCACGAAACGTAACGATCTTTATATGACCAGAAAGAGCATAACATTTTATTCTTTTGTGCAGGTTGTGATGGATAATTTTCAAAGAGGCTACTTCCTCCTACAATGCAACAGCCAAGCAGCTCTCGAAAATTTCCCAAAATACAAAAGGCCGCTTTGGCGTTTTTTCATATAAGGCCTTCTTGGGAGTTCGCTTGAGAGCTTGGTTCAGAGCTTAGTTCAGAGCTTAGTTCAGAGCTTAGTCCAGAGCTTGGTTCAGAGCTTGGCTCAGAGTTTGGCTTAGAGCTTGTTTTGTGCCAGACTTCACCACATTCCTCTGCCAGATCCCTGTGCAGAGAAGTCAATTTAGAGAAAGAGAAGCAGAGTAGCCCACCCTGCTGATGGTCGGTTACAATAGTCTGACGAAATGCGTCCAATATCCCTTTTTAAAGAGAAAACTGGGAAATAGATGGAAAATGCCAATACTGGCTCATAAGACGATGGTCATCATAATTAAATTAGTCGCCTAGTATTTAAAAAAAAAGACTCGCATTTTACTTTTGAGAAACAAAGTCATAGTGTTCTAAAAAAGTTACTTTGGTTCAAGTGTTCTTGGTCACTCAGGAGTTTCACGAAGTACACAAAAATTTTAAATAAGTACTCTGCTTTAATTTCCAGTGACTAATGTTCTACACACGGCAGCTGTTCAATGGCAGCTTCAGCGATAGTAATTTCATAAAATTAGCATTTTAGTTCATAGAGTGTGATACACTGAAATATAATATTGAATTCGCCATCAGATAATGATATGGGTAATGTATAAAACAAAATATGGAATTCAGCTCGCTCAAGTCGAGAAGCAGAAAGTATCGAGCATGGTAGACGTCTGCCATGGTATCGAGTGACGTAAAACTAGCATCGCCGACAATTGCAGGCCTCCCTGCAATTTACGCCTCATCTGGCGTTCACTTCCAGACTTTTCCATCATTTGTAGCACGGCCTTGGTCAATATCAGAAAGTTTTTGCGTTCCGGATTGGCCGAATATTTTTAATGCGTGAGAGATGAACATCGCTATATGCTTAGAATTTCTTTAAACTGTAGAAACATCAAAGAAATCTCAAATTATTCTACGCTCCGACTCAAGTTCTACAATGTATATTGATGCGTTTATCTTCGTTCAACTTCAAACAACCTTATCAACGGCACATCTGCAACCTCGCATCTGATATGAAAACCTCGTACCAGAGACGAAAGCGCTACATATTAACACATTGAAGCGATTGGCTGAGCTAAAGAGATCCGAGTGCACCAGAAACCCATCGTGTAAACAAACGGTGACTCCTCACAACTGACGCGCTTTGGAAGAACGCTAAGTTGGTTTCCAGTACAGCTGACGTTCTTACGAAGAGTAGTCGTCGCGTCGCTCATGTTACAAGGGGGAAATGACATGACCTCGGCCAAGCAGAATATTGTGAGCCGAAAACGAGGCTGGACTACATAGCGTGAGCTCGAGCAGCACCGTGCAGCAGAACTAGTTTTTAGGCTTCAGAAGTTCAAACTTTAGAGCATTTTCAACGATGGCGTAACTCAATGGCGCCATTGAGCAGCATCGACAGAAGAACCACAATTCGTAACATTCCAGGATTGACATCACATGCGACGGTAGCGCGGCAAGTCACCATCACTCGCAGTTGCCAGCGGTCGAGTGGCAACAGCGACTCAGGTAGAGAACCATGCCGACGCAGCTGCCCCCAAGGTTATACCACGATAGCGGAAACAAAGTAGAGTCATTTCTACGGAGAGAATGCACCTTCTCTTGTTCGGCTAGCCAGTAGTACGGTTTCATTTCAAACCAACTTTATGACGTCACCATGGCGACGTGTGGTTAGGCCAATAGTGGTGCCAGATTTTGGGCTAGCAGTGTTGACAGCTGCAATATGAGTGCTGCTATTGGTCCGTTGCCATGACGTCAGCATTGCCACTCGGTCGACGAAAAAAGGCTTTTTTTACCCTACCATGTTTCTTCTACCGTGGGTTATTCTTACTAGCAGAACCCATGGAAATTCCACAGTCAGTATCATTGGAAACGTAGGTGCACCCGGAAATAATTCTAACATGACCTGCTCCAAAAAATTCCAACATGTGATCAAGCTGTAGCATAGATACCGCAATGGTCTTTGTATTTATTGACGGAGGCAATGAAAGAGTAACGGACGGACTAACTTAGTAAGGAAGGAAGGAAGGAAGGAAGGAAGGAAGAGAGAAGCATAATCTATATACTTAATTTAGTAACTCAAAATTTCTCCGAGTCCGTTTAGAAAATTGGCTGAGTCTATATGATCAAGTGAGGTATTAAATTGAAGCCACTGGTGTCTATATATGCAGAAAATTATCAGATTTGAAAAATATTGACCACGGCGACCACAAATTGTGATTAAAAATTGCCATTAAAACTGAATGGCAAAGTCAAGGGTCAAGGGTCAAGTCAAGGGTGCGTCTCCTCAGTTTTTTATGCACATGTTTTGCCGTAAACGTGCTGATTGATTGATTGATTAAATTTATCGGGTTGTCCGACTTGCCTAAAAATAAAAAAAAAAAAAAAATAAATATAAATAAAAAAAAATAAAGAAAAAAAAAAAATGAAGAAAAAAAAGAAGAAAACAAAATAAAGAAAAAAAATGAAAAATAAAAAAAAATAAATAAAAAATGAAAAAAAAATAAATAAAAATAAATAAATAGTTTTCTGCAAATATAGGCACCAGTGGCTTCAATTTAATCCCTCACTTGACCATATAGACTCAGCCAATTTTCTAAACGGACTCAGATTCAGTAACTCAAAATTTGAAAATTAATTTGAAAAATTTGAAAATTATCAGATTTGAAAAATATTGACCACGGCGACTACAAATTGTGATTAAAAATTGCCATTAAAACTGAATGGCAAAGTCAAGGGTCAAGGGTCAAGTCAAGGGTGCGTCTCCTCAGTTTTTATGCACATGTTTTGCCGTAAACGTGCTGGTTGATTGATTGATTAAATTTATCGGGTTGTCCGACTTGCCTAAAAAAAAAAAAAAAAAAAAAAATAAAAAAAATAATAAAAAAAAAAAAAATAAAAAATAAAGAAAAAAAAAAATAAAAAATAAAAAATAAAAAATAAAAAAAAATAAAAAAAAACATAAAAATAATTAATAAATAGTTTTCTGCAAATATAGACACCAGTGGTTTCAATTTAATACCTCACTTGACCATATAGACTCAGCCAATTTTCTAAACGGACTCGGACAAATTTTGAGTTACTGAATTAAGTATATAGACTATATTTTTTTTTTATTTATTTATTTTTTTTAGGGAAGTCGGACAACCCGATACTCGGGTTGAACCGGTAATACTAGTGATTAAATAATTGCTAACTGAATTTTATGTGAAGCAATAACAGCTGGCCATCCAATTCATATCGTAGAGCAGTAAAGCAGAAAAATTTGTATACCATTACGGTAGAATCAGACTCGCATCACAGAACACCAGACCCCTTATTCTAAAAATGATGTTCACAATTTACATTTTCTCTGCAAAAATTGTGTCCCTAAAAGTGTAAAAGAACTATCTGGAAAAGGCTCTTAATAATTTGGAAAAAGTGACTGAACCATGCTCTTAACTCACCTTATGAATCATAATTCACTATTTCTCGATGTATCCCAGTGAGTACTCTACATATCTATTAGCACTAATAATAATAATAATAATGATAATAATGAAGGCATCTACGGATGCTTTATTTCCAATCAAGCCTGATACACATCACCTTGTACATTGGATTTTCAAATGCCTTATAACTAACGCCAGGACGCCATGACGCTTTCCCCCGGTCAAGACCGGTACCCATTTCAGACACCTGGGTGGAGTGGGGTATTGTGCTTGGAATTTTTCTCCTATACCCAACAGAGAAAATCGCCACTGCCTGCGCCGAGATTCGATCCCGGGTCCTTGCCGCACGGCGGCAGAACCTATACCACATGGCTATGGCGGCTAGGAGAGGAATGAATCACACAAATGAAGCCCTCCTTTCACATCCAGGATCCCCATGGTGCTTAACGATCTCAACATCCGCACTTAATTAACTTCATACATCATACGAAGACATCCGAGTTACCTTCTTTGTTTCCAGTACATCCTGTCATGAAGTTTCCTTTTGCCGGGCACGCTGTACACACAGGAGGCACACATCCATTACAGACCTACATGCCTACTGACACATCATCACCATACACATAATCACCACACGCACATCAATACACACATCACCACACACATCATCACCATGAGCGAAGCTTACGAAAATGAAGTTATCTACGGCTTTTTAACTTTTATTTTAAAAAGCTCAAGTTCAATTTAAAAAAGCTCAAGTTTAATTTAAAAAAGGTCAAGTTCAATTTAAAAAAGCTCAAGTTCAATTTAAAAAAGCTCATGTTTAATGTAAAAAAGCTCAAGTTTAATTTAAAAAGCTCATGATTAATTTAAAAAAGTTCAAGTTTAATTTAAAAAAGATCAAGTTTAATTTAAAAAGTCTCAAGCAGACTATATTTAAAGAAATTTCAAGTTTAATTTTGAAAAGCTTATGTTTCTAAAATTGCATACTGTACTTATGTAATAATAAGATAATTGAGTTTATTCATGAGAATGCATATTTATTTAAAAGTACTGGCACTGAAAATAGAGTAAATCGAACATCAGACAAAGCAAGCTGCTGTAATTTTGTACTCAATTTGACATTCTTTAAGTTTTACCTATGAATCACTTGCTAAACAGGTCATCGGTACTTTTATCTATTGACAAAAATGATGCGAATAAACTTCATGTAATAAGTAACTGTAGGACAATTAGCAAACTGCACTGACTGAAAAATTGAACATTACTGAGCTTCAACTTTTCAGTCAGTGCAGAATGCTAATTGTCCCACAGTTAATTATGACATAAAGTTTATTTGCATCATTTTTATCAATAGATATAAGTACCGATGACCTGTTTAGCAAATGATTCATAGGTAAAACTTATAGAATGCCAAATTAAGTACAACACCACAGCAGCTTGCCTTGTCTGATGTTCGATTTACTCTATTTGCAGGGCCAGTATTTTAAAATAAATATGCCTTCTGACAAATAAACTTTACTTATATTATTATTACATAGGTATGCAATTTTAGAAACATAAGTTTTTCAAAATTGAAATTCATCTTTTTTAAATATAGCTTGCTTGAGACTTCTTAAATTAAAAAGCAAGGCGAAAATCGCTACACGTAAAGTCATTTTTATTAAAAATGATCAAATAAAACTGAACGTTTCGGACTAACTGTCCATCTTCGGGAAGAAAATTTCTGTAAAACGAAACCAAATAAGAGAAATAAAAGCACTAAAGTATTATATATACAAAATCTAAATTTTGAAAAAACACAAACAACGGTAAAAAATATGTAAAAGATAAAGGAAAAACAGAATTACGTATTTGCAACATGAAGCGGGAAAGCACTTTGGGTGTCATTGAGAGCAGGTTTCATTCTGTAAATATACAAAGATTCGAGAAAGGGCAGATCTGTTCTGTAGGAGGTACTGTTCTGTAAGAGGTGTTCTGTAAGAGGTTTTATTCTCAAGCTGAGAATAATCAATGATGGATTTTTCAAATTAAACTTGATCTTTTTTAAATTAAACTAGAGCTTTTTTAAATTAAACTTGAGCTTTTTTAAATTGACCTTGAACTTTTTTAAATTAAACTTGAGCTTATTTAAATTGAACTTGACCTTTTTTGAATTAAACTTGAGCTTTTTTAAATTGAACTTGACCTTTTTTAAATCAAACTTGAGCTTTTTTAAATTGAACTTGAGCTTTTTTAAATTAAAGTTAAAAAGCTGTAGTTGCTTTTCTCCCATTATTTCATCAAAAAAGTTTTCAAGACAAACTTCGGAATAGCTTTACTGGAGAAATCCTGTCGTAAAAATAATATTTTTAGAAGTCAAGGTTTTAGTTACCTACAATTCTGACATATTTAAGGCGAGGCACGGTGAAGTGTTAAAGTCTTTATGTTTCTTTTGAAGAAGACAAACCACGGTCATCCATTTCTGACATCCGAAAAGAAGCGAACGTCAGCCTGATATTTCCTATTTAATTTAATCTTGTTACCTTACACACAACGAATTAAAAACAATATCTCTTATTTTCGGCGCGTCAGAATCGTGTCTAATGACATCAACTTGACGAGCGTCACAGAAATGACATACATTATTTATTTTGACGATGGTACGAGCGCTCCTCAGCAGCAATTAAATTTTAATGCCTTAGCAACACAAATGCTCTGCATCACGCGCTGCTAAACATCAACAAGTTCTACGAGGTCGTTAAGATGAGAGACCACTGATGTTTTGTGTATATATATATAATATATGCTTTAATTTAATCTTATAACATTCAACCTCTTGAGCCGTTTTACGATTATTTAAATGCCTCCAGTGCACATTCTGTCCAGTTAATTATAAAATTGAAGTACGAATATTGAGAACATCTGACACACTTGCATAGCATGCGCGCTTTGGGTAATGCGACAGCCTTCCTTAATGCACGAAAAATAACGTGGAGAAAGTGAATTGGCAAGCCTAGCTACAATTTCCTCCACGTACATTAACCCTTCAAAACATAATAGATGAAGTCATCTCTGAGATATGTTCTTTCTAAGAATCGTGGCACGGAATGGCACAGGCTGTGTACACATCTCCATCTTGGCAAGGAGCTTGGGACTTCCAGCTTTCATGCAGTGTCTCAAAGCGACGCTTTTTGTAGAGCTATCCTTTGCGGTGCAGTTACCTGCAGGAGAGAGCGCTAAGCTGTTGTGTGGGTGACATGAAACTCGGACTAGCGCGCAGGCTTAGGTAACTGCTCGGATCCCTGCAGCGGTTTGAGACGCTTTGCAATGCGGTTGATACGAATATCTGGTCTTATAAATTGATTACCAAGTAAAAATATTCTACAGTCTGATTGTGTACCTTGCGTCCCAAGACGAATGTAAAACTTATAGCTCGAGTAAACTCAACGCCATTTTGATGATGATTATCACAAGTGTTGATAAATTTTACATATGTAGTATGGTATAAAGGTAGAATATGTATCGCATCAGTTGGCAGTTCTGTTGAAATTCACAACAACTCTACTAATTTTGATTCTTTTTTAATAGAACCCACTTTGAAAAACTGCCTCTCGTCCTGCATTTATTTGATATTAACTCGCATTCTCATCAGCGTTACGAAAAAGAAGCAGCGCAAAAAAATCAGTTTCCAGTTATCATGCCATGAAATAAATCAAGAATACAGAGTTTTTAAACCTCAGCTCATCATGGGCGGAAAGATAAACTACTGATAATTGTGTTACTTTGTTCAATCGTTGATAGAGGTTGCTTTGGTGACAACTCAAAGTAGCGAGGGAAAGAGTTTAAAAAAGTGGTCAAGAGACGTAGTAGCCCAGCTTGATTTTAAAATTAAAAAAAAAATTAAATGTTTTGTAGTAAACGACAATGCGATGAAGGTAAGATTGCGTTGGCTTATATCCAATAAATTTTCTTTCTATATTCCTATTTGATCTGTTTCAACTAAATTTTTAAGTATATAAGTAAGCATTAGAGTTGTCTCCGTACGTCACCATATGATTTATGGGCAATTAAGTTCAAATGACAATTTTTGATTTTTTAGGATTGGGATGGAGAAATCAATGAAACTCGGAATCAATTTTTGCGAGCCCTTCATGAGAGCGACTGATAAATTATTGGAAAGCTGAGAATTTTAGAATTGCAATAAGGGGAAAAATAATACGTTAAAAAAAGTAGTTTTTTGTAAGCCTTTGTAAAGCAGGAAGATGTTAGTTGACTTTCACTTTTTGTATTTATTCTGCACAATTACGGCAAATATCTTTAGTAGAGAAGTAATCACCGTATATATAAAACATTTCGTAGGTACTTTAGCAGCAGATTTAGTTTTCAGAATAGAAATGTTGCCCTACAAACTTACCTGAATATTCTGAGCTGTTAGTCTGATCAAAGTGCTTTTTTATTATTTTTCTATTGGATGGTATACGAGCGCCGGGCATGAGTTAACATATCGTACTATTTATACTGCTTTCTTTTCAAACTATTTAAGTAATACTTTGCCAGCAGCGTTACTGTCATCTCACTGGGAAGCTTGATAAGGATGGCACGGCTGCCTGCACCCAAAAGGCGTGAATTACAAATTAAATTGATACTTCATATATTGAACATGAAGAGTACATGGAGCTCCTGAACAGATCCCGAGGGTATTTCAGGAGCAGAGCTCACATGGTCAGAGTTGGCATTAGCTATTGCACCTTATTGTTTTAATGTAAATTAAGAAGCAGAATGGAGCCACATCTGTGAGGAACATGTTTCCTCGCTAGAAGTATAAGTCAAACATCTCTATGCTATTGTTTCGTGAATTAAAATGAAAAGATTCATGGCCTAATATTATAATAATTTAGGTAATTTAGAATATTATTTTATGAGAATTAAAGTGATCAACGAAATTCTTCCTACTCCAACCAGAGTTGAAAATTTCACCCAATTCTTTGATTCTATTGCTCGTTTACTATCAATTCTCAGCGCTTTATTATGTTCTCGGTATGGTTGTATGAGTTACTGGTGATGTAGCATGGTTTTATTACAGTATTATTTCAAAGCATTCAGTTTTTCCAAGGTATACGGTATAACTTGTTAATAGTTAACGTTAATTTAATAGTGATCGGTAAATGGTTGCTAGGAGCACTTTTTAGCTGTAAGACACGTTGGAGAGACAAACAAAACATACCCAGAAAATATAAAAGTCATCAAGGAGCGGCAGCAACGGTAATAAAAATGAAAGAACAGGATAAACTACTTTAATCATTAAGGTATACAATCCAATAAAACAAAATTTCAAACGTTTTCAAAACGTTCTAACCGTTTGCATTAGGTTTTATATGCCTTAGTGATTGAAGTAGCTTATCTTGCTCTTTCATCTTCATTACTAAAAAAAGTGTCGCAAGGTTTAGATCAGTAAAAGAGTAATTTTGGAGTTTTAACTTGCCCTGAGCCAGCTGCGTAGGTACTCGCAGGAAAGAGCGCCAGACTCCAATGGCAATTTACTCAAAAGAAATCGACCCCGGCGGTCGCTTCAGCCCAAACGATGTCAGGTTGGTCTTTTGTTATATTTCACCCAAACTTTCTCGGACCGAGTAAATTTTTAAGAACCACTGCTATAGAATGGTGGAAAAAAATTGATCTTTGCAGACGTGATGCAGAGATATGGAAATAGTCCATCGAATTGTAGGGCTGTTTCAGTTCCAGTCGATTTGAGAAATCGATTGCAATTAAGAGAACAATCTATATATTCGGGATTTGGAAGAAGTTAAAAGTTTTAATCCTAAAATTATCTCAGCAAAACCGATATTTACTTGCTAACAGAATAATTCACGCATGCACCTCACCATCGAAATGTTAAGAGAAATAAAGATAATTTCTGCAATGACGTTCAATAAGTCTGGCTCTCAATCATTTTGAAAATTACGAGCAAGAACGGAATTTTCGAATAAACTACCTTGATAAAAATTTTCATGAATTAAAAAGTGTAACTATTGAAGAATGGAAGAAAATAAAAAAAGAAACTTGTTCGAGTTTCCTCAAAATCGTCAGAAAATGATGTCTTGGAACTGAAAGGATCAGAGGTGGCATTATTTCTATTAGAATAATAAAGATGAGTTTCTTTTTATACTAGTCTAATTGAATACATTTTTCTAGTTTTAGAGTTTTACCTTTTTTATTTGCCAGACATTTACAAACCTTATCAAATAAAAGGTAGGATTTGTTTAATGCATCGCATGAGTGCTAAATTTAAAAAAATAAGAGAACTAGTTAGTGTAGGTCATAGTACGAATATATCCTTCTCTGGCTGCGTATAATATCGAAATTAAGCCGTCCACAAAGGCTCCGATTGCTCATTCTTCGAACTGAAGCAGAACAGATTGAAGTAAAAGTCAGAGTTCACAGTCTTCGCCTTTAATTTTCGACGGCAGCTCAAAGAAAAGCCTACTTTTTAAAATCTGGAGTTTTGCGACACTCGATTGGAAATGAGCTCTACAATTGGAGGCGGCCTCTGACAGGAAGTATGAGCAGCTTCACAAGTGCATTCGATTGCCCGAGGCCTCACAGACTCATCAGCAATGCAGCATTTTTGTCCGAGTTCGCCTTTTTTGTCCGAGTTTACCAATTTTGTCCGAGTTCGGCTGCCGCGCGCGAGAGAGCCGCGGCCATAAAAATTTTCATCATCATTTTTTGGCCGCTGCGGGCTGCTGGAATTTTCAAACAGCTTTCTCCAGTGAACTTTTATTCCCAGCCATTTTTCAGAGCCCTTAATTAAGGCGAGCAGGCGCCCGTGGGCCGACCTGACCAGCGCAAAGTCCTTCGAATAAAGCCGGAGAATTAATATGGAGCGAGCTGCTCTTAAGGCATCGGGGACCTCGTTTTGTGGCCGGCAGAAAATGCGCAGTTTGGGTGGCGCAAAATTTGTTATGCGTTTTTTAATGTTTCCCTCTTTTGGTGTCGCAAAAATAACTATGCACAAAATATATTTATTGATTTGTACAAAAAGAAGCACAATAGCACTCAAAATATATATATATATAAAACGCAGTAGTCGTGTGCTAAATTGTATTATGATGTATAAATCCCCAATGTTAGCTCACGCAAACTTGGAAAATTTGATAAAATGTCTTAAATAATTATTCGCAAATGTATTCCCTGATTTAAACAAAAAACAGTACAATAGCATGCAATATATAAATATTTATATATAAAGCAGTTATCATGAACTAAGTTGTATTATGATGTAAGAAATCCCCAATGTTAGCTGACGGAAAATTGGAATATTTGAACGAGCAAAATCAATAATTTAACAAACGATTTTGAGAGAACATCCTGTAAGATTATCTCTGACATCGTCCTGCCTGAGGCTTCTGTGTAAGTTAACTCACATAAAAATCCCAAAACATGACAGGAAAAATAATCAATTTGTAATTATTTTGTGTATGAAATATAATGAGCTAATTAACGCTGTCAAAAAGAGGTAAATATTTACACAATACTAACTAAGTAAATTTCTATAGAATTGATTTATTGAGGACAATATGTTTTGTAGCTGGCTGGTACAGCGCGTCATGATGATGGAAGATGCAGCTTTTGATACGCTAGTAAATAATTTCGGAGAGTAAATAAAAATGAAGAGTAAATATAAGGAAACATGAAAAAGAATTAACTCGCTCATTTGGTCACTGCTGTGTGAGCTGACTTTCATGACGGGAAAAAGAAAGACAGAAATGAAAAAATTTACGTTCATTGGAAAGTAAATTCGCGACAGAACTTGACTACACGTGTGGTGGGCACAGACGTGTGTTGCTGTTGATGCGCCAGATTTCCACGGTCTCGGTTGGTTATGGAAGATACTCATGTTCTCATTCTTGCTTTCTCTGAGGCAGGCTGAGGAAGACACTCTTGCCTGTGCTCGACAAATCAGGCTTCGTTTACTCCACAAGAAATTAAAGAAACACCTTCAAAAAATTTTAACTAAAATTTGCAAAAGATCAAAGAAAAGCTTTAATTTATTTTAAAACCTGACCTCATCACGAATTTTACTTTCGCAATTCATAATATAAGATAATAAGAGAGTTTCAGATAATATAAGAGAGTTTCCATTTGTCTCATTTTAGTACGAGTGTATTTTCATTTCAAAATATTTAATTTCTACGGTGTGAAAATAATTTGAGCATTAAGAGGAAGACATTTGAGCATTAAGAGGGAGACATTTCAGTGTCTTTGAGATTTTGTGGTACTTCTCAGAGTACAGGGCCTCCACAGTGTCCTAGGACACTACACTGCAGTCCAGTGTACAACGAGAGAGTACAGTGTACAACGGGAGAGTACAGTGTGCAGCAAGGGAGTGCAGTGTACAACAGGGGAGTGCAGGACACTGTACTAATGCAGAAGTTCTCAGTACATGCCAATATATGAGCGCTCCTCGAGCCCCACGTCCACTGAGAGTCATCATCAGCAACAAGGAACTCCAATAGAGCTCATTAGCGAACTGCATAAGCGTCAGAAAAAAATCTCATAATTATCGTCGGGAGGATTCCTGACTACTGTTCTTGAGGGCTCCGAGTACCCAATGCTGAGTGTTCCACCAAAAATGAGTGTTTAACCGTTATAAGCTCGTAGCAAGGAGATTTGAGATTATATTACGAAACCAGCACATTAATGGGTCTATTTTCATGCTCCTAAACCTTCCGCTCAAAGAGTATTGTAGCAGTGGAGTACACGCGGCAGTCCTTTGCTTTGATCTTCAAACCTCTCTCGGGATTTGGCAGACCAGCACGCGGATTTAAATTCATGAACACTCGCATTAAATTAGAATATCATGTTTCCGCCCAGTGTTCGCTATCGCATGAGCGTCATGTGACCCCTGGTATTCTCCTGTGCTAAATGCAGCGGTACCGTCGGGTCTGACTGGGGTGAGACAGAGGCAGAGATTGAGCGGTTTTTGCGCACTTTGACTGCGACGTGAGCCACTGGTGGTACACGAAGGGAATTTTCATTATGCAGCTGACCGATCACCAGTCACGAACTAAATTTCCATAAATACTTAGAACCAAATGAATGCCAAATACAGTCTATGTTTGCTCACTTTTCGAACATTGCTTACTTTATATTATTATAATTTGTAATATAATTTTAATTTGAGTTGTAAATTGAATATCAGTTTACTCGCCGCAGTCAGAGTATTAAACTTGGGCGGAAATTGAAGCGGAGACCGGATTACTAGAAACCGAACGATCTTTCAAACTTTGCTAAAGAATTAATTAAAAACTACAGAAAGTCCAGCAAGTCATGCGCAAACTATGCTCAAGAAACTAATTAAAAACCCCAGAAAGTCTAGTAAATGACTTTGACAGTTGATCCAATTAACTCGTTTGCGTTGTGTGCAATTCTAGGGGCGAATACCACTATGTTCAATCTGTCCTGAAAGATGATGGTTGAATGAAATAAGCATGATCAAGACTTGATGGAAGTACATTTCCATGGAAGTACTAGACTTAAGAAACAATTTACTGCTGTCTCACATGAGGTAAATTTATTGTTCAAATTGCTGAAGTGGAATCAATAAGACGGTACAGCTGCCTTGATGAATCCCAGGCTGTAATGAGAGGACTTTCAGCTCCTCGAGGCGGTTGTAAGGACATGAGCCGCTTGGGGATGATCAGAGGCAGAGTTTAACTTAAGTTTGCTAATAGACACTGAGTTTGAGAACAGAAAGTTAACTTCTGTTTCGTGGCTAACGGGCTTTCTGTCGTAGTCGACTCTATGATACTCAATGCTGCAATGAACTTGAGAAAAACTGATGAAGTTACGTTCACCGCAAGATGAGGGATAATGCCACAAAAAACTTCTACTGAGAAAATAATTCAACTATTCGGAAAGAAATGTTTTCAAACATATCTTATGAGAAATTACTAGACACATTCGATTACACTTTCATTTGAGTCGGAAAGTTTACAACAAATTCAAGAAAGCAAGAAACATGTGACGCCTCACTTCAAACAGAGATTCAAACAAATTTTACAAACCATTTGAAATGCAGAGCGTAATTCCATTTGTTGCTCAGCTGCTCGTGTTAACTACGAGTGTTTGAGATGTACGAGTGTGCATCACGCAGCTGAAGTTCGCTGCAAAATCATATTTGATAAAAAGTTTATGTATATTTAAATGTACTCGCTTCTGCTTGCATTGTATGCTCTACAGCGCTCGCGAGTGCATTGTCTACACCAGAAATAAAACAAACGCCCAATTAATTATTCGAAATAGAATTTACAAACAAAGCACACAAGAGCTTGGCGAGCATAAGATGTTTTAATGATATAAAACAGTATTGAAACTGAGTTAATATTTTGAGACGATATCAGAACGAGCCTGCTTTCACTCTCACATGATCGTTTTGACCGTCTGCGAATTTTCCTCTTTTCCAAAGCAATGAGCGAAGTAACCTACTGTGTGTGTGTGTATTCGCAGCGCTGAGCCTTACTATAGGCAACGATCCCCTCTGTTATCATCCACGGCTCAGGGCAGGATGTACCACTAAAAAACACAAAATGACTCCGTTATACTTGATTATACAAAATAGAGTGAACATTTAAACATAGCTGGTTAAGATAGTATTACAATTTACTAACTTTCTAAATAATAACATTATACTGACAATTGTTGTTACATTTAGAGAGTTAAACCAATAAATTTCCTTGAGCGGTGGATTAACAGCCTTAAGGAGTACCATGGCAGGATGAAAAATTGACAAAGGGTTGAGGGTCATATATGCATGGTAGAACCAGTATTTTTGTGAACGTGATTACTGAATTCTATTGTGCACAGTCTAAATTATAGGCTTGAGAAAAACGGAAATCAGAAGAAGCGAGCTCTACTTCTGATGTTTTGGAAGCTTGGTTTTGTCTTGAGACGAAATGAAGCATCAGGAGAAGCTGTAAGGAAGCCCCGAGTTCCAAAAAAAGGACAGGAATGGTTGAATTTTAGAATACGTAGCTGGAGGAGCTCGAGCAACGCACGGACAAGGAAGTGGAGTCAACTGCGCGAGGGCTGCGTGTGACAGGCTGATGGACGGACGGAGTTGGCAGGTCGTCAAGTGGCAAATGGCAAAGACTGCGACGGGACGACAGCGCTGGTGAAAGCTCCAGCGTATTCCAGTGCCTCGTAATGACCAGGTGCTCTCTTGGGCCTCTCTGGTGTCTCGTTGTCTCTTTTGGGTTTCGTTGTCTCTTTGGCGTCTCGCCTGTTTGGTGTCTCGTTGTCTCTTTTGGGTCCTTCAGTGTCTCTTTTGGGTCTCGTTGTCTCTTTACCGTCTCACCTCTTTTGGGTTTCGTTGTCTCTTTTGGGCCTCGGTGTCCGGTGCGAGATGCGCAGAGGCTAAGAAACCTTTCTGCGCTGCCTGGCTTTGTTTCGTGAATGCAGTAGAAGTAACAGCAGCAGCAGCAGCAGCAGCAGCAGCAACAGCACCAGAAGCAGCACCAGCAGCAGCAGCACCAGCAGCAGCAGCACCAGCAGCAGCAACAGAAGCAGCACCAGCAGCAACAGCAGCAGCACCAGCAGCAAAAGAAGCAGCACCAGCAGCAGCAGCACCAGCAGCAGCAGCACCAGCAGCAGCAACAGAAGCAGCACCAGCAGCAACAGCAGCAGCAATAGCAGCAGCAACAACAGCAACAACAGCTGGCAGCATGTCTAGAATTTCGATATATGCGACCATAAGGCGTATTTATCATTTGGTTTCGTTGCTGACATCGAAGAAAACTGTTTAGGAATATAATATCCCGAGCTAAGTTTTTCTTATTAAAATACGAAGAATACAAATTCCATGCTTTCATACATTAAGCTTACAAAATTCCTTCACTCCACACTCGCACTTATCCATAAGCCTACGTGAAGAATATACTTTGAATTCAGTCAGCCTTTGCCTTTTGAGTGTTACGCGCTCATTTATCACATGATCAGCCCTTTTCTTACCAAGAAGGATCTCTTTTATATTTCTCAGAAGAAAAATAAGACTGAATCTCAGTTTGTCTTTTGTTTTTGGTGAACAATGCGTGTCAACAAAAGTCTGTAAGGTTGAATATGAAATGAGGCTTAAAAGTTGAGTTAAATATTTTTAATTAGATAGGATTATCGTGAATATTAGTTACAAGCCTACGTAGTGTACCAAGTACACTGGTTGTTTTTCCTGTATATTTTCACAAAGTACCATAAATTCGATGTTTAACAAAAAAATCAAGCGTGAGATTACAATTTTTAGTTGCCGAAGTTTACGTGAGAGCGTGTTTCCAGGGCTCATTGTCTTCTGATGAAATTCTGAGATGATTTCAAATTCTGAGATGATTTCAAATTCTGAGATGATTTCAAATTCTGAGATGATTTCAAATTCTGAGATAATTTCAAATTCTGAGATGATTTCAAATTCTGAGATGATTTCAAATTCTGAGATGATTTTAAATTCTGAGATAATTTCAAATTCGGAGATGATTTCAAATTCTGAGATGATTTCAAATTCTGAGATGATTTCAAATTCTGAGGTAATTTCATATTCTGAGATAATCTCAAATTCTGAGATGATTTCAAATTCTGATATAATTTCAAATTCGGAGATAATTTCAAATTCTGAGGTAATTTCAAAGCAACATTAGGCGCGCTGGTCCGACCCTTCCTCTGACGCGCCTCGGCTAACTTACCGGGCTTCAGGGCTCCCAACTAAGTTCATTAATTATTAGGTCTACGCAAATGAGGTCAATACTGAATGTCTTGAGGCCTGGTCACTGACAGTGAAGGATCACGTGGTGAAAGCAACGCCTCAAACGATAAACATCTTGCATTGCGCGCGCAAAAAAGAAAGATGTAGATATCTTCTTCAGGTGTTGCGTTCTTGCAAAGTTGTTCTTACGCAACATTCAAATATATCATGCGAGCTTGTTTATTGTGTTGACTTCTGCATCTAAATATTTGACAGGTTATTCGTGTGCTTTAAAAATAAGGAGATTCTCAATGCCGATTGTAACTAGTATAAACTGTTCATGATTTAGTACACAGAATTTAATTTAACGGAATATAGCATCATTAGCTGCCCATTACCGCTCAGCAGGCATTTAGAGTAGATAACTTAGATGTGAAACTCAGAGAAAGAATTTATTTCATAAATTATTATTTTCCAAGGAACATGACTTCAAAACTACGGATTAAACTTTACTTTGAAGTAAATATATTAAATTAAGTACATATTGGATTTTTCCAATTAATTTAACATTGAATGTAGTGGTATTATAGCATGATTCGTTAATCAAACCATCCTAATTGCAGGTGTAGACATGCGTCATGACAAGCAAATTACCCACGCCTTAAATAGAACACCGACTTCTTCAAAGTGACTCAAAAAATTTTACATAACTAAATGTTACTTTACAGAAGAAGCTTAAGAACCGGCGCATTGTGAGGTTCTCACTTCGTTTTATCATAGCTTAAAAAGATAAGCAAGGCAAGAATCGCTGTACGCACAGTCATTTTAAAATGACTTTAAGACCAGCGACTTTCGCCTCGCTTTTCCTTTTAAGAATCGGACGCGGATGTAACTTTAGAGTCATCAGAGCACGTGGAAAAAAGAGCTTGCAGCTGTCACGTATGTACGGAGTTGCCGAGCTTCCTGCGCTACAATTTTTTACTTGACTGCCTCCGGCATTTCGTGTGAGAGAATTTGGCGGTTTCTGAAACATTGGTGCGCGTGTCATAGAGAAGAAGTTTTAAAGTGGACAACACAGTGCAGAATGAGTGTGTATCTCTCCCCAGAAATACCAACTCAAAACACAGACAAACTTTAGTTTCATTCAAATGGACTGGAAGAATCCGAATGTCGATATCATATCTTTTGAGTGAAAATTTAAGTTCTGAGGAGTTCGATTGCAGCGAAGGTTTTCTTTCAAAGTGCGATGTCTGCTCGAGGGGAGAAGGTGCGCTGGAAAGTTTCAGGGTTACAAAAAACTTTTTTTATCGAATGAAAAACGTGGAGAAGTTTGACGACGGGTTTTGAAAACTTGAGTGGGCATTGGTCGTCGTATCGAAAAGTTGTACAATAATTGAAATTTTAAACAACTTGCAATAATTTTAATTGTGGCATGCATCGAGGGAGAAAATATCTCATGAGGTATATAATTCGATCAAAAAGCATAATTATTTTTAGAGACTAGCACCAGATTACGATAGTGCATATTTTTAGGCCAGAAATGCTCAATCAGTGATATATTTGCTGGCCCACCGCAGCTGCTCACATGGACCAAGTGACGAGTCGGGCTCAACTGTCGTCTTTTTAATTAAACAGAGTTGTACCAACATGAAAATCTCAAACTTTCTCATTCAGGGAAGCATTTCAAGTTTATAATCGAAATTGATAGCCTCACCAGCTATTCTTTCTGTTTTGGCCTTGCCAGAAAATGGATACTTTTGATTCGTCTGCCCATATCACTGACTTACTCGTAGAAGTTCAGGGTTCATTCCCAAAACGATCCCATGAAAAACATCCCAGGCTGCCAGGAGTGAGTGTTTCTTGTGAAACTGTCCTCAATTTCTGTTACTGTAGCACTCAATCAACTGATAACAACTAGTGCAGATCAAAGAAATGCCTCATAGTTTTCTCCCGAAACAAAGAGAGAATGTTTCAGTAACTCACAAGGCCGTGTCTTTGATATTGCTCTTACCTTCTTCATTTTCCTGAGTGGAGACTCTTTGAGAAGATCGTTATTTTCAAGATGAAATAAAATTCGTGGTTTTCAACGCGGTTGGGAACCCTGATAAAATGAAAACGACATCTGTGATACGAGCCATGGATTTATGAGGCATGACTAAGAGACCTTCATTTAGAGTAGAACTATAAAAAAGTGTAATTGAAGTAACCATCCAAAAATTTTCTCCCAGCTACCTTGAGCTGTGTTTGACCGTTGTGCAACCAAAATTTCGGTCCCTGTTTTTGCTTATAATATAGAAACGCTGAAATTTGCTCGTTAAGAAGCTGCCAAGAAACTTATCCGTTGTGTGCAGGTCTTTGAAACACAATGGAATCGATCGATACTTCTCATACAAAGGCATCAGCGTTGCTTAAATTCAAGTTAATTACGTTAATATCTCGAGCGAAACTGAGAAAAGACTTCAGGTTTTATCGCAAGACTGAAATGAAGGACTCAAGTCTCTTTACAAGTCTGATAAAGGGGACAGAAAAAGCGACGTTAGAACCTTTCGGCGACTTCGCGCAAAATATTAGGAAAAAATTAGATATGTCAGCGCATTATAAAAGTTGGATCCATTTGAGGAGGAAACACAGGCAAGTTACGACGAGGCTTGCCTTAATAAAAGGTATAGCTTAGAAATGCAGCGGTTGCCCATTTCACTTATGAAAAAATGAATCGCTATAAGGTTGATTGTGAGTGACGTTAGTACTCCATATTGCACCTACGAGGGAAAGGAACATACCATCCTTTCTCTCGAGACATCAGTTCAGGATTTCCTCCTGCTGCAAGGCGTTTACCTGTGCGCCAGAATTTGTAAATAACCAAAAATTACATCAAAATATTTTGTAAAACAGATTCACTCACAATCTATTCTGCTAAATATCAGAAAAATTACTTCCAAAAAATTTACTCACTTGTCGAAAAATAATTATGCCTCTCACTCCCAGGTATTATGATCGAAATTCCAATCAATTTCTATTCATTTCAATTCTAACGACATATCACTGACAGCAACATGAATAGGAGCTCAATGTTTGCACGAGCGACTTAAAACTGCGTAAAGAGTAGCCTGAGTATCACCTGGAGATCTAACTCAAATATGGAGCTCATACAGTCTAGACGCACGAGTCTTTCATACAATGAGTTGACTGTGCACGGTTCCCTTCTCCTCTCACACTCATACACCACAGAACCCAGACAAAGCCGCCTGATTCGCGAAGCACAAAGAAGTACGAATTAACATCCACAAAGAGCCAGGGTAATGCGATTAACCAATGAAATGAGTAACATTCTCAAACTTCGGCCATGAAATATTGTTTACTTCTTGCAGGTTCAATTACAAAAAGCATACACTAGCGACAAGTAAGAAAGAACGCAATCAGACCCCATACTTCCACCGCAATCCCTCATCCCTCGCCATGAAATACAGTTCAACTCTTCTAGGCTCAAAAACAAAAAGCTTACACTAGCTACACGTGAGAAAGAAGGCAGTCAGACCACATGCTGCAATTCCTCGTCCCTGAACGGCTAGAACTTCGGGCGCTGGGGAGCCGAGTTGTTGCAGCGCAACTCCCCTGAGGACGTCACTCGGCCGAGAGCAATCATTATTTCATGCAGCAGAGTGGGAAAAATTTAACGGCTCTCTAAAATTCAGGAGTAAAAAGGTCGTGCGGAACCAGCAAAATTTGTGAACAATCACTTAAGGTTGAAGTTATTTTAAGTTGACAGCTTTCCTAGTGCCTTGCCGTTGAGAACACTTGGCCGACATCAGGGCTGATAAGAATGATGGCAGGCGAACGTGTCGACGGTGGGTTGAAATGGCAGCCCCGTGTCTCGCCGAGGAGAAGATAAATCACTAATTCTTTTCTAATTATTTTAAGCGTTTAGGAAGAATGAAGCTCTTGCAAATTTTAGAAAAAAAGGATGTTTTATTTCAATCAAGTCTGATACATATCTTCTTGTAGATTGATTTTTCAAATGCCGTATAACTAACACCAGGACGCAATGACGGTTACCCCCGGTCAAGCAGGTACCTATTTCCGACACCTGGGTAGAGTGGGGAATTGTGGCTGAGTTCTCCCTTTTCCCAACGGGGAGAAATCACTGGGCTGCATTATCGGGACTAGTCCACCCCCTTTATTTGAAATAAGAAAGAAGGCGAAATGAGAGAAAGGTCATAATAAATAAATAAATAAAATGAATCTCTCGAGGGTTGATGAGGCCGAGTGCACATGGCCCGTCAAAAATGTACAATAATGTTCGATAAATCACATGAAACACGATCCTATTGCTTAAGAATTCACGTGAAATTCATTCCTGCTCAAATTTGATAGATTAATACACTGAAAATTGTGGAGTTGATGAAGCTCGTATCACAGATACGCTCATGACACACTTTCGGCTGGCTTCGGACAGACCTAGTCCACCCCCCCCCTTTATTTCAAATGAGAAAAAAGGCAATGTGAAAGAATGGCCGAAAGAAATAAAAAATTCAATCTCTCGAGAGTTGATGAGGCCGAGCTTTTATCACAGATACGCTCATCACTTTCTTTTGGCTGGCTTCGAACAGACAGACAGACGGACGGATGCGGCTCTTATTATAGTATAGACAAGTGTTAAGCGGCCCATAGACGATCAATTTTATTGTCAATATGATTATCAATTATGAATATTGACAATTTAATTGATCGTCTGCGGGCTTGATTGATGACCGTAAAATAATTGACCTAGTGGGCAAAAAAAATTTCATCAATATATTGAGTCAATGATATTAACAATTAAATTGATCGTCTATGGACCGCTTTATCGTCGTAGTGATTTAAAATTCATCATTTTGATTTTAGATGACCTGTCGTCGTAAAAGAAAACGTCAGCGCAATGAAAATTTCGAAAAATAGCAATGATATTCCCCCTTTTTTGAAATAAGAATGAAGGCAAAACGAAAGAAAGGCCGTAAAATAGAAAAATTAAATCTCTCGAGCGTTGATGAGGCCGAGTGCACACGGCCCGTATCACAGATACGCTCATCACGCACTTTCGGCTGGCTTCAGACAGACAGAGAGACGGACGGCCATGGCTCTTATTATAGTATAGATTCGAACTGCCGACACCTTCCCGTGAAGGGCGCGCTCTTAACCACTCGGCCACGGTGACCACAACGGTTAGAGAACTTTGAAATGATTGAAAAACTAAAAACAAAGAATTATTCAAGCCCATAGGGAGAAATACACCCGTCTGAAGGTGTTTTGGGCTAAATAGATTTGCTAGTCTTAGCTTTCAAATTCAAGAATTGAGTTTCTGGAGTGCCCGTGGCAGCAAGGATGCTTATTCAAATAAATTCCTAAGCAATACCATGCTCGGATCTGTGACGAATTATGGCAGACATGCGTTCAGAAACAGGAATGGCAGACCAAATTGTAAATGATCATCATTTCTACAGCGATTGAATTGCTAATATTGAATGATTTTGAACTGGAGGGCGAATTAGTCTCGCAATTGAGTACGGGTCTGCGAGGCAGAAAGTTCCGGATAAACCTGCACTGAGGGAAGTGTTCGTCAATGACGCAGGTCACTGAACACATTAATCACCGTCAACCGAAAGTTCCATGCCCCTTTGTTCGTGCTCGCTTGTCCCACTTCTGGACTCAGTCACAAGACTACCATTTCTTTCAGGATTTTAAACTTACATATAGCAGTATTACCAAATGTAGAAAACTACAATTTGTTAGTATCGTACAGCTAAGCTTCCGCCTTTTTCAAGACGAGCCAGGCCTTCAGTTGTTTTCCAGCGTAGACCATTACAATCACGAGCCCCTCGATGGCATTTCAAGACGTTGCATTTCTCCAATTTACGAAGGATATTTTTATCGAGAAACCACGAACTGAGTTCATAGATCACAGAGAATAAAGGAATAAAATTGAACGTTTCGAACTCAACAGTTCATCTTCAAGGAAAAAATTATCCGACAAAACAAAACAAACATGAGTAAAGAGTATAGTAAAACGACTATACGTACAGCGATTTTTGCATCACATAGGATGTTGCTCTGATCACAGGAGGCTAGCATATCCCGCAAGTGTGTTATCTTCACACCTGCGATCTGGCGAATGAATTATTTGAATAATTATGTGAGCAAAATCCATGAGGCTGCTACTAAAGTGTAATGCAGGAATTTAAATCCTTGGCTCCAACAGCACAAACACCTGATTGATTCGCAACGCTAAGTTGGAGTCGTACAGAGGTTTGTCTCAGAGATAATGCTGAGTTAACGGTCAATTTGGAGAAAACAAACCACTGTAATACATGAGCAATTCCCCCCTAGCAACCACATGCAAGCTGGATTTGAGACAATGGGTGAACTATTCCTCAGTCATTTGTAAGTGAGCAAGCATCAGGAGCGAAATGATTCGCATCTGATAGAATGTGCGCAGAACTGTTGGCATTTGTTAACAAAGTTGACTCCATTTATATGGATCAAGAATTGTTAAATATATGCATCGTATTTCATCCATTAACTGCACGAGGAATAAAAAGCACAAGTGTTCAGAAAATGATAACCAATACGGAATAAAAAGTGTTAAACCTAGTACAAATAGCGATAACAAATGTATCGTGGTAAATTAAATAAAAAGTTTTGAAGGTTTGAGTACACCAAAAATATATCTAAATATCTAATCTAACAGGGGATAAAATATATCTAATCTAACAGGGGATAATTTTACTCCAAGTGACAATCCATGAGCATTAGAACAAATTTAAAGAGGCCCTAACGCATAATTTAACATAACCTCTTCGACATTATGAATTAAAAATTTCAGATGTATAACATGCCAGAAGTACGACTAACATCACACACAGGTCTCGTAGAGCCACAAACTGAGACTAAGGGACTTAGCATAGACGAAAAAAGTGCCAAAAAGGCGTCTCGTAGGCAGCTGGAACGAACGAAAAGCAGCACTTCAACGACACATGCATAGTACCGCCAAATGAACTACGAATAAGAAGAAACAGCAAAAGAAAACTACTTGATAAAATGGCAAAACTGAATTTGTGCGCTACTGCACGTTAATTGAGAAAATATTGGAAAAGAACTTGTAAAAATATAAACAGAGGAAAATTCCTTTTAAATTTTGGTTAATCATCGTTGAAAATATAAATAACCCATTTTAAATTTTGCGCTAATCTCAAAACCGATACGAAAAATGACAAGTTCAGGTATAAAATAATGAAATACGAGAAAGTTTACGCGCTTAACACATCAAATTATTCCATCAGTAAAGCAGACAAAATTCAACGAGCCTGCACACTTCCAACGGTCATCTCAACACCGTGCCACTCTGTAGCGCAGCAACATCATTCGAGTTACGCTCTTTAAAATCTATTAAAAGCCCCTTTTGAAGGGTGGACTTGTGAGGGCAAACATTAGTGCGCCAATTCTGCTCGCTTTTGTATGGTCGTCCAGCGTTACTTTCCCCTGAAAAAACTCTACGAGGCCCATTTCTCAATCGAGCATCAAGCCCTACAAATATTCAAGTGGATCTGTTCGTGCGAGTCGAAAACAAATACGAGTAATTGCGAGCAGTTTTGAAACCCTCGTAAACAGCACGTGTTGTGAATAATTCTTTGCGAAGACCTGCATGATTTTTTTCAACCTTTGTTTATATCCGATAAATTGTTGATGACCGTTATACAGTATGTCCCAAAAAATCCGAACCGAGTATTTATTTTCCCAAATCAGTGATACCATCATAATCAATAATAGCTTTTATATAGGTTATTTTTGAAGTAAAATTTTGTTAGAAATTACATGTTTATGGTATTCTTATGATGGTATTACTGAAACGGGAAAATGAATGCTCAGTTCGGGCATTTTTGGGACATACTGTATGGTCAGCCACACTGAGGAATTAGCCTGGATGGTATGTGTGTACTACAATAATCGTACACAAGATGAAGCCACGTGCACAGCATTACTTATCTCTGCATTGTGAGCTTCTATCATGTGTGTGTGTGTCTCCACCATGTGTGTGTGTGCCTCCATCACGTGTGTGTGTGGCTCCATCATGTGTGTGTGCCTCCATCACGTGTGTGTTGTCTCCATCATGTGTGTGTGTGTACCTTCATCATGTGTGTGTGCCTCCATCATTTGTGTTTGTCCCCACCATGTGTGGGTGTGTGTCTCCATCATATGTGTGTTGTCTCCATCATGTGTGTGTGTGCCTCCATCATGTGTATGCGTGTGTTTCCATCACGTGTGTGTGCCCCTGTCTTGTGTGCGCCACAACCCAGGGACGAGATGGTCTGCTAAGCCCTCCATAAACACCATTAAGGCTCATAAAATAATTCAGTCAGCGGGAACGCTAAAGCCATTGCAAAACTATCTCTAATTTGTAGGCGTTTGCTCCTACAATCTGCTGCAGTAAAGCCAATATAAATGAATATGACCGGTTTTTGACGCTCTCAAAGCTAGAACAAATAATTGCTCCGTCCGAGGCAACGCGCTGGGTAAGGAACTTACTAAACCCTTTAACGTCGGCATTTTTCTACTCATACAGAAAAACCTATCCGATTTCAAATCCCTTTTTCTCAGAAGAGGGAGCAGGTAGAGTAGTGGGGTAAAAACCGTTAGAAAGCCGGTTTTATGCCGTTTGTCAGTAGTCAACATGCCTTGGTCTGGTGAACATCGTGCTTATGTTATTGAACGGTTTATCGAATGCGGCGGTTCGATAATTGCTACACAACGTGCTTTTCGAATTCATTTCGGACTCGGGCGTCATGATCCTGTTCCACATCACGCTACGATTAAAGTGTGGGTGTCAAATTTTAGACAGACGAGTTCAGCATTGAAAAAGAAGTCGCCTGGACGTCCCAGGACAGCAACAGGACCTGAAAACGTGGCCAATGTGAGAGCCGCGATTGAACGTTCCCCGCGTCGTTCGGCGCGAAAACATTCGCTCGCTTTGGTGATTTCCAACCGCAGTATTCGGCGCATTTTGCACCGGGACCTCAAAATGCATCCCTACAAAATGGTTGTTGCACAGGAATTAAGTGAAAGGGATTTTGAAACCCGTACGAACCTGTGTCGCGATCTCCGAGAACTCCCAAACGACGATGTTGTGCTCTTCACGGACGAAGCCCATTTTCACCTTTGTGGTGCCGTTAACAGGCAGAATTTTCGATATTGGAGTGACGAAAATCCTAAAATCCTATGAACAACACGTCAACACATTTGCATCAACACACATCAACACGCTCTCACCCACCACACATTTTATGGCAAAGAGAACTGCATTATTGCGACCCTGAATGAATCTATGAGCTATACGAGTATATGCTCCCCACGGAGCCGTTGTAGTGTTCTCCACTTCTGTTCGAGTGGTGGAGGAAGCTGCATCCTGTGAACCGACCAGGATCGATGTTTTTTTCATTGTCATAGCAGCACAAACACTCAGATTTAATATGAACTCCATTCCTCAGAAATAAAGAATGAGAATTCCAACTTTGCTTCTTCTTTGTGCACTACATATTATGCCTGGTTTCCTGTTATCCCTTGGTTTCCGGTTGTGCCTGGTTTCCGGTTGTGCCAGGTTTCCGGTTATTTCTTGTTTCTGGTTATTTCTGGTTTCTGCTATGTTTCCGATTAAGGGATTGATCATATAGGCAGTGATTGTGTGTGGTGCTGAGAATGCTGCTCACCACAGCCTGCACGGCACTGCACAGCTCACCAAAGCCAGCACGACACAGCTCACCCCAGCCCGCACAGCACTGCACAGCTCCTCTATAAAACCACTCACTTTTGAGACACATTCCCTTGAAATGGAGCAGAAAGACAAGTGCTTCAGAGCTAAAATAATGCATACAATGCAGTGCACTGTAGTGAACTTAATGGAACATCCGTGATAACATTGCACAGCATCACTTCCCAGCGCTGGCTGCGTTCATTTATCAGGCCTGAGGCATGGAACGTTTTATTTTCCCGGGCATCTATAATTTTGGCCGCCCAAGTATAGCTTTTGCACAAGGTGGTCAAGGTTGTAAGCGCAGTATTCAAACAAACTAAAATCGAAAAACGTTCTTCGGAGATCAGCTCCATCATCAGTTCAGCAAAACACAAAGTGTGATCAATTTAACGTAAGCAAAGAACTGCGATCGATAATAAATAAAAGATTGTAAACGCACCGTCGAAAAAGTTCGACTGGGAAGATTACAGCCGATATGAGACCGTCATTGCGCCCGGCCTATTACAGGAGCGCGGCCAGCAAAAGAAGGCACTTAGCTTCAGGTCTTCTCAAGATGGCGGCTCAGAAAAAAATAAACTCGTGCAGCGAACATTTTAGGATATAGTTTTAAAAAATAAGTTGTCTCCGAAATAAATTAAAAACAAGGGAAAGGGGCCAAAAAATATCTTTGTGATGATCGAACAAAGGCTTGTGTCGACGTGTGTGAGCACTGCTAATGACTCGGCGAGGAACCAAACTGCGTGATCAAATGAGTTCAATAATAAATAAAATATTTGGTTCGATAAATCTCACAGAAATAATTAATTAATTCAATTATTATATTTTAAATAAATGCTTCATGTTCATGTGTATACCCTCTCAAAAGCCAGTTCTTTATGAACTGACTTAGGGAAGACCCAGGTCACAAAAACATAAAAAAATGATATTATAGGAGAAAAGCCACATGCTTTAATAAGGTTTGTAGATTGTTGAAGCGATCATACTGGAAAGTTGCCACGTGGTCGAATGCGCTCCAAATGATAGGAAATATGACTGGCATACTCTCCAGAAATTTAAAGCAATCGTCAACGAATTGACTGAAAAATCAACTCAAAAAAGTAATGAGCGTAAATGTTTAGGATATCGCAGCACAGCCCTCCATATCGCAGCACAGCCCTCCATATCGCAGCACAGCCCTCCATATCGCAGCACAGCCCTCCATATCGCAGCACAGCCCTCCATATCGCAGCACAGCCCTCCATATCGCAGCAGAGCCCTCCATATCGCAGCAGAGCCCTCCATATCGCAGCACAGCCCTCCATATCACAGCACAGCCCTCCATATCGCAGCACAGCCCTCCATATCGCAGCACAGCCCTCCATATCGCAGCATAGCCCTCCATATCGCAGCACAGCCCTCCATATCGCAGCACAGCCCTCCATATCGCAGCACAGCCCTCCATATCGCAGCACAGCCCTCCATATCACAGCACAGCCCTCCATATCGCAGCACAGCCCTCCATATCGCAGCACAGCCCTCCATATCGCAGCAGAGCCCTCCATATCGCAGCACAGCCCTCCATATCACAGCACAGCCCTCCATATCGTAGCACAGCCCTCCATATCACAGCACAGCCCTCCATATCGCAGCACAGCCCTCCATATCGCAGCACAGCCCTCCATATCACAGCACAGCCCTCCATATCGTAGCACAGTCATCCACATCGCAGCACAGCCCTCCATATCGCAGCACAGCCCTCCATATCGCAGCACAGCCCTCCATATCGCAGCAGAGCCCTCCATATCGCCGCACAGCCCTCCATATCACAGCACAGCCCTCCATATCGTAGCACAGCCCTCCATATCGCAGCACAGCCCTCCATATCGCAGCACAGCCCTCCATATCGCAGCACAGCCCTCCATATCACAGCACAGCCCTCCATATCGTAGCACAGCCATCCATATCGCAGCACAGCCCTCCATATCGCAGCACAGCCCTCCATATCGCAGCACAGCCCTCCATATCGCAGCACAGCCCTCCGTATCGCAGTACAGCTCTCCATATCGCAGCACAGCCCTCCATATCGTAGCACAGCCCTCCATATCGCAGCACAGCCCTCCATATCGCAGCATAGCCCTCCATATCGCAGCACAGCCCTCCATATCGCAGCACAGCCCTCCATATCGCAGCACAGCCCTCCATATCGCAGCACAGCCCTCCATATCGCAGCACAGCCCTCCATATCGCAGCACAGCCCTCCATATCGCAGCACAGCCCTCCATATCGCAGCACAGCCCTCCATATCGCAGTACAGCCCTCCATATCGCAGCACAGCCCTCCATATCACAGCACAGCCCTCCATATCGCAGCACAGCCCTCCATATCACAGCACAGCTGTAACATTCGGGCTATTCCAAAGGTTCAGGATGGACATACGTTGCACTCCAGCTAAGTTTCACGAAAGAAAATGAGCAAAAAGCACATCTGGGACTCGAATGTTTTCGGTAGCGGTACATATCTGGGACTCGAATGTTTTCGGTGCAGTTCAAAGGGAGATATTGACGACCCAAGGCAATCGCGGCCAACAAGCCCTGACAAATGTGAGGGCTTATCTCATTAGAGGGGCTGAGCTGGGTCTGCATGCCTGACCTGCCTCTGCATGACGAGCTCCTGAGCGGCGCCGCGATAACTGAGTCACTCCGCTAGATAGGCCTCCTGCCGCCCCAGTTCAGGTTGTGCTTTGCCCTAACCACGGTGGAGGAAACAAGGTAGAATCATTTCTATGGGGGAAATACGCCTACTTTTGTTAGGCTAGCCAATAGCACGGCTTTATTTTAAACAGACTTTGCAACGTCACCGCTGCAACATGTCGTTAGGCCAAAAGTGGTGCCAGATTTAGGGCTAGCAGTGTTGCCGGATGCAATATGAGCGCTGCTATTGGTTCGCTGCCATGACGTCACCATTGCCTCACGGTCAACGAAAAAAAAACTGGTTTGGCCTTACCTTGTCTCTAATACCGTGTCCCTAACTCTGTGGTTCTTAACCTCGTTGGATACTGAACCCCACAAGTTCTATACATTCATTCATCAGACCCTTCGTAGGCTGCAAAATAAAATGCGCTTTTTCTTCGAATGCAAAATACATGTACATAACTATATAGTGTATTAGTGCAGAGCACAAACTGTACCATGTGGAACCCAGGGGTTCGACTCACTGAAACCCTGGTGTTCGATCGACTGAATCTTAACGACAACAGAGCAAGCACGCTGGCCGGAATAGACAATACAACGAAAATCTTGTTGTTTCACAATGACTGTTGTCTCTCATTTCTGTTTCGTGGGTACATATGCATCAAATCTGATAATTCTTTTCCTCTCAAATCCGATAAAGAGGAAACGATGGTAATAAATTTATTTATTTTATTCAAAAAACAAAAAAGCCGAACACGTATCGGAGACCAGCTTCATCATCAGTGCTGTAAAATGCAAAGTATTATCAGTTCTACCCAAGTATAGAACTACTATCGATAATAAATGCTAGACTATGCATAAAAAAGAAAACTATGCATCAGCTATCTGAAAACTAGGAATCAACTATCTGAAGGCTATGCATTAACTAATCCAGAATGATTGAAAAATATTTTAAAGACTTTAGAGAATATTCCCCGTGAACATGAGCCATGATCGAATAATTAAAAAAACTTGTATCCATAATTCTGCCGTGCGTTCAAAAAAGGGATGTTGAAATTGCCGTGCAGTATTGCACAAACTCCGAACGTAGCGCGTTCGGTCACAAGTCAGCGATTCGCCCAATTAGCTAATGAGAAAGGCACCAAGATTCTGTAAGTTTCACAAGTATTTGAGCACTAATACAAATGCGAACAAATGGAATGAAAGAGATTTGCGAATAAGTTCCCATGCAAACATGTTTTGAAGAAAGGAACTGCTGCATATCTGATACATTCATTTCAATATACTCTTCCGAATACTGTTGAATCAAGGTCAAGTACAGTATTCTGTCGTCAGTTTCACACACGAGTGCAGAACTGGATTTAATCACTTCCGCATTATAATATTGACAGCCTGCACGCGTAATTGACAATACTGGCGCTCGCTGCGATGCTCATCACGGCATTAGCTCTAATTTCCAATTTGTCTTCTGCATCACAACCAGAGCTCAGGCCGTATCTGTGATACGACTGAGAGAGGGCAAAACTCATACAAAATAAACAAATTTAATAAACAAATATAAATATAACAAATATTTAATATTTAATATAACGTGAGTACATTTAAGCGCTTCTAACTTTCATGGAATCCGAAGAAAAAGGTACTGAATTTTTTTTCTCGATAATTTTGCAGATTAAAAATTAATGAATCGCATTATTCATTTTCTACAGATAAAAGCAAATTATTTTTGGCTTTAGCAGGAAGGAATTTTAGACTCGGTAACGCAAGTGCATCAACGAGTTTCTTACACTTTCCTGAATTCAAAACATTTCTGCTCCACCGCATCAGCACGTCACACAAGCGTTTAATTAGCGCAACGATATTCAAGATCTGCATTGAAGTTTGACCAGCAAATATTCTTTCTTCTTCGCTGAATTCTCATCAAGTGAACCAAAGACATTTCGCAGAAGCAATTTCACGCTTGAATGAACTTCTACTCTACAAACATAATTTAAAGTTGTCCTCAAGTTCACTTTACACGCACACTCAAGTCGAAGCTGAAATTCACTTCCCAAGAAAACACACACACTAATGTTCTTTATTAGAAGATCATAAAATTTTCAGGTGAATTTTATTTTATTTTTTGAAACCAAGGTCCCAATTTTCGCTGTGAACAACATTTCCAGGGCATTACGCAGACGATATCGTCGGCATACAGGGGAAATACGCGTATTCTGGGCACAAGGAGGTCGATTTCTTGCAGTTGAATTGCATTTAACAGAACATAGCAGGACATCAGCGAATTAGAGAACTCACAATGGGGTGAAACATTTCTGGTATTATTTAGTTACGCTAAGAACTAATTTGTTTACTAAGAAACAACTCACTTTTAAATATACAGTATCTTGATTCTAATACACCAATGGGACCTGAAACTTGAGTTGATTCAGAAAGGCTTTTGAAATCGACAATTGCTGGTGGAAATTTTAATAGTTTCTTGCTTGGAAAATTAATGACTCTAGAGAAGTGACCGAAATTTGGCTAGCGATTCAAACATTGAAATGTAGTAAAAAATGGGAGTGAAAGCTAAGTATATTTGTGTTGTCCAGAGAAGCATAAAATGTTGCACTGAAAAAAAAATCTGCGAACTATGTAACGACCACGGTAGGGAAACAAGGTAGGGTAGGGCCAGTCTTTTTTATCGACCGTGTGGCAATGCTGATGCCATGGCAACGAACAATAGCAGCGCTCATATTGCATCTGGCAATACTGCTTGCCCCAAATCCGGCACCGCTATTGGCCTAACGACATGTTGCGATGGTGACGTCATAATATTTGCTTGAAATAAAGCCGTTCTATTCGCTAGCCGAACAAGAGGAGGGGTATTTTTTCCCCATAAAAATTACTCCACTTTCTTTCCTCTTCCGTGGTAAAGACTAAACAATGACTACTTCATCCTTCCATTTTTCCCCTCAACGTGCATCTGGCAGCCTGCAGCTGAACGCAAGAATATTCCGAGCAGCGGCTCTCGGAGCGGAAATTCGAGCGCAGTTGCCATTAATGCCAGAAGACATGTTTATCAGTCTTCAAAGGTCGACAGAAATACACCGCGACATATTTTTATGGTACAGTCCTAAAATGAACTCAACGCTGTCAGTTGCAAGCGAAGCTAAAGAAAAATAAAATTAAAGAACTTGTTTGCCTCACCTTCGAGTTTAATTGAAGACCTTGTTTCGTCTCGTCGGCCTGTCATCTAAAAACAAATCGCCAGAGGGTTAATCCAATGACGGAATGCTAAATGTTATTTGTAAATGTTAAAAACAAATTAGCTCTAAATGTTGAATGTTTTCGTCATATGTAAATGTTAAAGACAAATTAGCGGTATATGTTGAATTTTTTTGTAGTTTGTAAATGTTTAAAACAAAATAGCGCTAAATGGTAAATGTTTTTTGCAATTTGTGAACGTTTAAGACAAAACCGCGCTGAATTTTAGATATTTTTGTTACTTGTGAATGTCAAAGACAGAATAACGCTATATGTTAAACGTGTTTTTAAAAGTCAAGGAGGTTAAGCGTTCATGCAACAAGATTTTTCTTTGACGGTGAAGAAGATGCGAGTTACACCAAAAACGATCTGTGAGACAGAGCAGTGGAAGTAACTCACCTTTGTTGCCGTTGTTGGCAGGTCCGACGATGCTCTGCAAAAAGTTAGCCGCGAATTTCGGCGTCTTGAGTATCCAAAACATGGCTGGCTCGAAATTTGAAATTGAAATCTCAATGGCAATAACGAGCTTGAGATGAGCCCTGGCCTCGGAGACGCGCCTCAAAAATTGGAAGAGAAGTCAATCTTGAGACATGCTGCATGATCAGGAGCTGTCAACACACGCGTCCGTCAAGTGAGCTAAACTTCCGTTAGCATTGTGGCTCTAAGATCATTGTAGCTCATCTGCTGGCACAGAACGTACGAAACATTTGTATTAACTTCCCATTTCAATGTATTTAGAACTTGGGTTTTCAAACTGACGCACGATAAATGGTTTGAGGAAGGGCTTTTGAAGTGGATTGGTGCAGCGAGGCTGAGGGAAGAACGCAGTTATAGAAAGGAATGCGTACAAATTTATTCAGTGAACAAGACGAGAGAAACTTTTCTCATATCATTGGAACTCATTTCGTTACTGAAGGATGTTTCAAGAAATTCCACTTTTAAAAAGCTCGTAAACTCACCTAACAAATCTCAATTCGCAAGTGAATTGGAAAAATAAACATGAACATTGTATGAAGTTTTGAGGTGTCATGCAATGAATTATCATAGCTATATCGTTGTACTTACAACCGAAATCGATGTTGATATATTGGTGGACTAAAAAAAAAATTCTCACTGACTTTATTCGACGAAAAACACATTGAGTAACGCGCTGCAGCCATAGCTGTGTAATTCAACACAAAGATATACAACACAAAGACAGATGTCAGAGTTATAGCAGAAGTGAAAATATGGTTTGGTGTAGTGAACGAATCTATTATAATTATAATCTATTATAATCTATTATAATATAATATTCTGCATTTTAATCTTATGAGTTAAAGGTTATTATTCTTTTAATTATTTGAATTGATATCTCTAAATGAACTTTTGAGGGTGTATTGACCATATGCAAAAGGAATAAGCCTTTGTATGCATGAATCAACTTACAGGACTAGCATGCCATGGAGTCACATCACTACATTCAACGAACAAGAAGGCAAGCTCAAGAAAATAACTTTCTACATGGAGCCATTTCAGTGAAATCGAATTGGAAATAAAAAGACAGAAAACCTTTAGTCGTCTCCGATGATAATCCGATCAGATGATGTGCAGGGTTGGCAATGTCGTGACAAAAATATTTCTTTTTAATGCAGATTCGTCATACCTGTTATAAGATTTAAGATAACGGCAAATGCTTGCATCTATATCAAATCATTCACACCCTGATTCACATTCACATCCATCAAGGCAGTTGCTGTTTTTTTTCTAATTGTAAATACATATATTAATTATTAAACGTAGAATAAGCAACAATGGGAATACATTGCCCTCAATCATTTGTTTAGACTAGTGACATGGGTATTACGAGACTCATGTGTGTGTCAACTAAGGATCCTTACTTTAAGGTATTTTAAAAAGCAAAGATAAACTTTTGAATCATTTTTAATACAAATAAACTCTTTTTTCTAACGCAGGACTGTCGCAAGGTTTAGCTTTAAAGAACATTTCTTCGCTACCTGCCAGCACGTGGGTTGTTCATTATGAGCCTACCTTGTTTTTCCGTTAAATAATTTAAGTGAGAAAATTACAGGACTTCCGTTAATGAACTTTATTTTAGCAAGCGAGATCATTTACGACACCACATCGAGAAATTTTTTCCGACCTAACTCAAATTTGACGAGATGATCAATGCCATTAGTTGACGAAGTGCGTAAAACTTTCACCGAAGTTTTTGGCAGCATAATTTTACCGGTGGCTGCAGGGTACAGGGAGCGCTGATTTCTGATATTTTAAGTTGCAGCAGGATTTGAATCGAAATTAGTTTAATTTAAACCTCGCCGCAGGAAACGAATGAAAAACTGTGTGATGTATTTCGGTCCAATGCGTATGCGAGGCCTTGGGGGGAACTCTGCGGTAAGAAAAGAAAATGCAGAAACGTCCGTATTCTTACAAATAAAAAGCCACCCCTAAGAAAATTATAATTACTAGGGAATTTGAAAAAAAACGTGAACATGGAATTAAGTTTAAGATATCATGCAGTAATTTAGCATAGCTTTACCGTTGCATTTACAACTGAAACCAATGCTGCGAAGCCAATGATTGAAATCCTGTCGCGATTTAAAATATCAGTAATCGGCATTCTCTGCATCTTGCGGCCACCGGTGCAATTATGCTCTTGAAAACCGATGTAAAAGAAACTCAGGTGAGAAAAGGCAGTAATGTTCATGTGCTTTCACGTCTCTTCTCACTGTAATAATAATAATTTTTTTGTAATAATTTTACAAAAAACAAAATTTGATTGGTTAATGATTTTTGTATAAAGTATTGACTACTATCTCGACTGCAATGCGTGAGGCTCCTAGCAGTAATACTTAATTGAAGGCACGTTGAAGTCAGAATAATGGGCACGTAGAAGACAGAATAATTGGCACGTAGAAGACTAAGAATATAATTTGGACGGAAAGAATAATTCATAATCAGAGTTTCACAGAGCCTAGAGGCAAAATTCAAAGTAAAAAGATTTGCGGGATACTCACAGGCTGAAAAATTAAAGAAACAAGAAAAAATGAAGGAAGACATGAAAAACCAACACGTACAGGAAATTCGTAAGGCCAGTTACGTTAATTTAGTTAAGTGTCTGATATTTCAGTCGTGTATTTCTAGCACAGGTGAGTTTTGCGTCCAAAGGTTTTATCTTTTGCTTTTACTATATTGTTATTCTCATCCATAATTAATTATTTGATTTTACTCTTGTTCTGCATAGTGATCTTACCGATAAAATGAAATTAAATATGTAAAGCTCGTTAGTCAAGAACAATAATAATTACGCCAATGCGATAAATGATTCTCATTAACAACAATTCTATTTTTTACGACTAGGGAAAAAAAGAGTACATAAGATGAGCTTCTAGACCACAACTCAAAACACAAGAGTGTCGTGCAACAAGTTGTGGTGACACACATCACGCAGCCGAGTACATGGGACATGAATTTAACCTCCTTGAGCAGCACATGCGTCTCACATAACACCTTCCTTGTGCACCTCACGAATCTCACATAACACACCTTCCTTGAGCACAACACATATGCCAATACATATGTCTCACATATGCCACAAGTCCCTCAGATACATACCCTGTGTCTCACACATGCATGTTGAATGTGAAATGTTTTTGTTATTTGTATATGTTAAATAAAGTCTTTCAGACACATACTCTAAAGTCCTCTTCAGTTTCAGCACGTGCTAAATGTGTCTGTTGTATGCGGCTCGTTGTATTAGAGCAGGTTCTATTAATGACATCAATTCCCAGAAAATTTACAGGTCATTTCGCACCGGAAGTGTAAAAAGCGATAAACGAGGGGTTAGGAGGAGAGAGTGTTGCCATCAGGGCGATTACAGCCTCTATCGAGTTAGGGGGCCAAACATCATTACCACCGTCACCTGGGCGTGTGATCCCTCCTACAATCTGGCAACGCGCAATATGGTAATATTTTGACGCATGTTTGATTTCATAACACCTACCATAAAGTGATACTTATTGAAATAATTTCATAACACAACATGGCCTAGCATAAAATTATACCCATTGAAACTTGGAGATAAGACGCTAAAATGTAAATATAACTCATCGTGTTCTATGAGTGCAGAATTTTTAAAAATTCAGTCCTTGGATGTTCTCCCTTCGTGTTTTTTGACTGCAGAGTGAGTTCCAAGAAAAAATAGTTAATTTCAACGGAATTGCTACCCTCCTCTCGTGCAAGCAAATTCTGAGGGTACGAATTCGACTCTGAGGAAAATTCTGAGGGCATTAATTCCACACTGAGGGAAATTCTGAGGGTGTGAATTCGACTCTGAGAAAAATTATGAGAGAATGAATTCGACCCTGAGGGAAATTTTGAGGGTGTGAATTTAACCCTGAGGGAAATTCTGAGGTTATGAATTCTACAATGAGTGAAATTTTGAGGGCGTGAACTCGACCCTGAGGGAAATTCTGAGGGTATGAATTCGACACTGATGGAAATTTCCATGCAAGCTTTATAGATCCGATGAAGTCCTGAGCGCTTCCTCACGGGCAATCTGGAGCTCGGCAGAATTTGCATGCCCGCACCAAGCAATTAGAAACAGCGACGTCCGTGGGTGAAAGAAGCAAACCACGCAAGGTGGCGAGCCTTCGTAGAGCAGCAGCTTCGAGTAACACAATTTAAAATGTAAATTCAGTTTGTTTCATTATTATTTCGTCTTATATATCGGTATTATTATAAAGGATGTATCATTTCCCCCATTTTGTTGGAGTTTAATCGTATGTACGATTATACTCATACATTCCTTCCTTTTTTTTGGCATAGTTTAGTTCAAAAGAATTCTGCAGACTTCTTGTGTCGGAAATTATGTTTACCCACTAGCAGTTTTGTCCGAGAAGTGGGTGCTGAATCTTTCATGTCGTACATCTCTAAAGGTTGGTTAAATTTACCGAGTTGTGTGAAAAATAGATAAACATTATACGAGTATTTGATCGTCCTATGGTGGTCTGGCCTTTAATATTAATTAAAATAATATTAGTTTCTTTATTTTTCGTTTAATATTAATTAATGGTTCTTAATTATTACAAGTACGGTTCCCTGGTGGCCTAATGATCAATAGAGCTCGTACTTATGGTCTACAGCGTCGGTTCTTATCAAGATGAACTTACATCATTCGAGTTTCTGAACAGAGACTCTCACGATACGAGACTAAAAATCAATCGCTTTCTTAAAGCAACTGAAAATCTTTTTCTAGAAGGAAAAATTCTTTACGCTTAAAGGGAACTTTTACCCAGAACAAAAAAAAATAGCTGTCACGTTTGTTGTATGAGAACTAGACGTATGAAATTTGGCACACGAATGTATTTTTGATAGGGTTATATGCACATCCCAGACTTTTTTAAATTTTCGAATTAATTACTGAGATAATGGGGAAAAGCGGGAGAAAATTGGGCATTTTCCAAAGCTGTCTCCTCCAAAAGTTATTATCGTAGAGCAATGATTTAGGCCTCATTGAATGCGCAAAAAGTTGCTGCATGAGTGGACGTAGGTTCGTTTTGAAATACGCTATGTTTTTTATAAAATTGTAAATATACATTTTTAAAATCAAGCATTTTTCCATGGATTTTTCAATGTAACTAAAAACTTACTGTGAATTCCAAAACGAATCCACGTCCAGCCATGCAGAAAATTTTTGCGCATTCAATGAAACCTAAATCATTGCTCTACAGTAATAACTTTTGGAGGAAATAGATTTTGAACTTTTTACCTTCTACTGTTCATGGAGCGCATTTTTCATCAGTTTTTAATTTTTAGAATTTTCAATTAATATTGTTTGGAAAATGGACGCGATTGACGTCCTGAAAGCTCTATGAACATATGAATATCTTTTCTTGTAAGTTTTTTTTATGTTCCTTGAAGGAACTGGTACCACAGGTATCAGAGAGACGTATGGAACTGGTAACACTGATATGCATCACCGCTCCCGGAGCGCAGGCTGCGGCGTCCTCCTCGACACGCTACACCCCTTCCCGCCTATATTTCCCCCTCTCACGGAGCAAAGAACGTTGTGTAGCTTTGTTAGATTGTAAACAAAGGAGTTCTGAGTCGAATAGACCAACAAAGCACACTCCAGATATTTCTGGTTAATGCCTAATGCGGTGACTGTTCGGCGCTAGCAGCTGCAGTCGAATCTACCTCCCTTTCCCCCTAGTTTCTCACTTTCACGAAAACAGAACGTCCTGAACCTTTGTTAGCTTGTAAAATTAGGACTTCTGTATTGAATAGAGCAATAAAAATCACAAAAAATTTTTTTCCATGAGTGTGGCATATGCACTTGCTGGTCGATGCTGGCTGCTGATTGGACCCCTCCCCCCTTCCCAACCCCATTTCCCCCACATACCATGCTCAGATCGTTCTGCAAATTTGACAGCTTGTGAAGCAAGCATATTTCTGGCGAATAAAGCAATACAAAAATTCCGGATTCAGTCCGGACGATCCCCTTACCTATCATCCTGATATATACGGAACGCGTGATTATCCGACATTTTGTCCTGTGTTCGCTCATTGCTCTTGTAGCCAGCTTTTGTGTCTGTCAATCGAATTTTAACCTCAGGAATAACGGATATAACTAGCGAAAAGTTCAGCCTTAGGTTTTAATTTCTTTCCAGTTACAATTGCCACATTTTTTAAGAGCAAGCAGGGTAATATCATTCTTGCTTCTGTCGCAAACACCACCAAAAATCGTTTTGACCAGCACAGGCTGCTGGGAAACTCCCTAGCATTTGAAATTACTGATCCGAAATCTAAGTCACACTGCAGCGAGATAGAATGAGGAAAGATGTTATATCTCTTGGAAATGATGCAAAAATCTCTTAACTTTTAACTTGAACCATCTGGGAGATGTCTGCAGTCTGTGAAAACTAAGAAATTTTCGTGAGTGAGCTACACTCACATCACTGGGTCTGGCAGTGCAGTCGGACAGCAGTCACTTGCGGTACATCTCACTATTACTTTGTTCTTCACAATCGCCTACTTTCAAAATGAAAGCAAATTAATGAAGTAGAAAGGAATCCAGATCTTCCAGTTGAAAGAAATCAGGCAGTCATGAGCGATGCAACTTGCTATTACTTCCTTCTTTACAATCGCCTGCTCTCAAAATCAAAACAAGTCCAAGAAATTGAAAGAAATCTGTGATAATTTTTAAGGTTATTGTCACTATGAATTAAAAACTGTCGGTTTGTGGGCTTTTCTGATGAGCCATATCGGGCGGCCTCTCAACTTATCTTAATGACAGCTCTTCAGATAAATCCCAGCGGAAGCGAAGAATTTATTAAGAATTATATTGAGTGATGTGCTGTGCAAGCTGAAATGTATTCAGTCTATGACTGAGAAAAATTCTGTCTCTGCCTTGAGATTTAATGATTTTTTTTTTTGAAGAAAATACAAATTTTTTGAATAAAAAAAAACGTTTGACTCAATATTAACCCTACAAAGCTTGTAGTAATATTAAGTGATATGATTCATTTTACAGGGGCCAACAACAGGTGGCCTTATCAAATCTACGAACATCTACAACAAATTTATTTACGAAAGTCTCGAAGTTCTCAGGAAACTCTACGGAATTCGAACTTAATATTTCAGTAATGTTATGAGCTGATTTCACATTTAATCTACGGAAATTGAGCCCAATATTTAAGTATCTTTTGATTATTAAAATCTCAAGATTAAAAGAACCGGACTTGGTGTTCATTCACTGAAAATTGGATGTGATAGTATGGAAATTTCATGAGTCAGGTCAAAAATGAAAAATAATTAATATAATATTCAAACAAATAACATTTAGGAAACATTTATAACAAACGATATTAAAATATATACAATATGAAAAAACCGCAAATTGGCAAAACGAGGAGTATAAACAAGAATTTCCCAATTAAAAAAGCGAGTAAAAATGATTCCAGTAACTTCTCGAGGGCGTTAACATGATCAAAAATGAAACGAAAAAATGACCAGAATATGTGTGTGCACGGAGTTCTTGCAATAAGCAGCGAGCAAGAAGCAGCAGCAGCCGAGCTGCTACACACCGACCACCACGGCAGCCCACAGCGCACTGACCTCTCGCAAATTTCTCTTGGCGCTAATTATAAGCAGCACTTTTGGAAAAATATTCCAAATCCACTCCCACCATACCACAAGTTCATACCACAGTCAAATTATTTTGAAAGTTACAAGAAAAAAATACTTCGTTGTATTTTTCTGGACACAAAAACTATAGACGTCAATAGATATCCTCGAAGCTGACAAGAACTTTACATAAGCTCCGAAGCCTGCCTGTCCACCAAACTTTACGGTCGTGTTGGCTGCGGTTTGATCAGCTGCAGCGACAGAGTTTGGTTGCGGGAACATATCCGTAAGGCGATTAGCTATTGCAGACTTTCTCTGCGATCCGATCTAAACGGTGAGTGTTTCAGGCGGGAAATTGGTGGGTGTTAGACAATTGGGGCGTGTTAGACAGTGGGTTCGTGTTAGACAATTGTTGCGTGTTAGACAGTGGGTGCGTGTTAGACAGTGGGTGCGTGTTAGACAGTGGGTGCGTGTTAGACAGTGGGTGCGTGTTAGACAGTGGGTGCGTGTTAGACACTGGGTGCGTGTTAGACAGTGGGTGCGTGTTAGACAGTGGGTGCGTGTTAGACAGTGGGTGCGTGTTAGACAGTGGGTGCGTGTCAGACAGTGGGTGCGTGTCAGACAGTGGGTGCGTGTTAGACAGTGGGTGCGTGTTAGACAGTGGGTTCGTGTTAGACAATTGTTGCGTGTTAGACAGTGGGTGCGTGTTAGACAGTGGGTGCGTGTTAGACAGTGGGTTCGTGTTAGACAATTGTTGCGTGTTAGACAGTGGGTGCGTGTTAGACAGTGGGTGCATGTTAGACAGTGGGTGCGTGTTAGACAACTGCCGTGAGTTAGACAACTGGCGTGAGTTAGACAGCTGGCGTGAGTTAGACAATTGGTAGCTCTGCGCTGTACAAAGTGATTGTATAAAATACCCTCCCTGCCACTGGTCTCCTAGTCTTACGCTTGTTCGTAAGAATAGCTCATTGAATTCAGTAATTGATTTCCATAAACAGTGCTGGAACTGAAATGCCCATGAATCAAATAAATTTTCAGATGATAAACTTAAACTTTACCAGCATTCTAAGTTTCACATCCAGATGATCGAAAATATTTATAGGGAAGAGAAAATATTGCTTGACTTCACTGGTGCGTCGTGATTTCATCCAATTTATTGCTTTGTTAAAAATACCTACTAACTAACAGCAGTTGTTAATTGCACTTTCTAAGACCATCAGGAATTACATTTTTTAATTAATATCTTTCGAACTTATCACCAAAACTAAAAAAACACACATACAGAACACAAGATCGCAGATTAGCTATGGCAGTTCTAAAAAAATGGATTTAGAATTTTGTAATCCTGCCATTTAGCGCAGACGCTCGTCAGTTGTGCCTCATGAGGAAGATATCGACAACAGCAAGCGTCTTCTAGCCTCACTCCCACACTCACCGATTTAGAATGATGAACTGAAACGTATAAAGTTTGGTAACTCTCTCACATAGTTTCTTTTCTTACATCTGAACCTTGTGGAAATATTCTAGCTAATCACACGATAAAAGACGAAGAAAATGCTGATCATATTCACTAAAATATCAGTCAATAAAATTCTGTAACTCTGCTTATATATATAAAACAATTTTCCGGTGTTACAAACATCATGTTTTTGCTGAAAATACAGTATTTTTTTTACAGACGCTAGTATAGAAATGTAAATCCAATAAAGAAATAAAATCAGACGCTGTAAAAAGTAAAAAAAATCATATTGCAAGATGACTATATGGGAATAATGTGTACAACAGGACACGTAAGTCACCAGGCGACTAGTTAACATTGCACAACAGCTACAGTTTTATGACACCAGAGGCAGAGGCGTAATAGACGTTAAAGCAGGTGTTTTAAACGTCTTAGCTGCAATTCTGTTGAATAGTTTTAAAGCAAAAAATCCTTAACACTTTCAGTGAGGACCGGTTTAAGTTTGTGAATATGTGACTCGTCTCCTATTTCTATAATCATCCTAGTATTCATTTTTATAGGTTCTTGCAAGTTATAAGTTCTTGAATAAAGGCCTTTTCAGGCAGGTTTATTTGGAATACTTCTAATATTTCTACGAGCATCCTCGTATTCTTTTCTATAAGTTCTTGTAAGTTTAAAGTTCTTGAAGTATAAGTTCTTGAGAGGCCAATGAAGTTTCAGTGCACAGACTACAGATATTATTCTTGAGGTGTTCAGAGATCGCACAGCGGCGTAGGTGAGGCAACAATAATATCTTATTGAGATACTACGCCTGCGCGGCTCCGGCGCATCGAGCTCGTAAAGGCCTGCTCACACTTCCATGACAGGTTATCACTCACCTGATCAGGGAAACAATGTAAGCATGCTTCTTAAAGCCGAAGCGTCGTCTTTAGCTTTACGGAGTTAAAACTAATGGCACAGCGGCGCAGTTATCTCGCTAAGATGGTTGTGAGCTCAGCTTCGAGGATTTGTTCGAATTTTTGCTGCTTAATTCAAGCATTTCTTGCTCCATCCAAGTTTAAATGTAGAATTTTAAATATGAGAAGTTGAGAATTTAATTATGAGCGTTAAATTCTAGTCTAACGTTTCCGTTTGGGCATCTATGTATGATTTTAGCAGTCCGAGTGTAGCTTCAGCAAAGGGCGGCCAAAATTGAAGATGCAAAGGCGAAAAAGTTAGACTGGAAAGGAGCTAACTTCTCTGCACTCGAGAGGCTGAGTGGCGGCTGAGGTCGGTCATTTGGTGAAAGCTTTCTCCATTTTCAGGCCCGATCATAAAAACCTGACACCACATGAGAGGCTGTAGATTTTGCACCACTTGTGATGAACCGAAAGGGCGAAAATAAGTTCCCATTTAATGGTAATTTCCCGTGGAGTGGAGCAGGCCAGGCTTAGGAGAATCTTAGGCACGAGTTTTGGAGTGGTACTTTTTCCGCAACTGAACGTTTGAAAACAATCAGTTTCGCATGATCATTTCCGATATGATAAGAAACAGGAGCGAACAACGAGCTTGCTTAGTCCCGGCGTTACATGAGATTTACAAAACTTAAGGCTACATCACACAATTCTCTTTCTTATATTGATATTACACGGCATGATTTGTTCAAAAATCGGTGGCTGAGACAAAATTCTATCACAGTTCAAAGAACAGGTGTAAAAGATATGGTAAATTTCATGGTCATGTTTGAAAACTGCCTCACCTGAAATTTCGTACTTTTAAACGTGTTTCACCCCACATTACAACACTGATTCCCTCATTCGATGGTAAATAAATCAGAAAACATACGCTAAAGTATACATCAGGACTCTTTACGTCTCCACACATCGTATATGTAATTTTTTACTAACTACACATGATGTGGCTGAAGTTCTGATGACGACAGCAGGAGCAACTTTTTTACCACCTTTGGATTCTGTTCAAAATTAACACCGTCCTCCGATCACTAGTGAGACGTCGTACTATGTTGCTACATCTGATAGCATAAGGGGAAATGCAAGAAGCATTGGTTTAGCACAAGATGACTTTGTTCTTTATAGAGAATTACTCTAGATAACGCAATAGCACTGTCAAAGAGAAATAAGATTATGATTCATTTCATTTCATAAGATAATTGTACAGTGCCACAGCTGTATCATTACGACCGCTGCTCCCACCTTCTTTTTTTAAAAAGAAAAAATGGTACATCTCAGTCCTGTACTTTCATGGAAACAACAAAGCTGGGATTAAGTTAAGTATCTCTTCGGACAAAGGCGTTGTATCTGAGCAATTGATCTAACCTCAAATTTCACTAAAGCTCTCGTGATTCGTTAGGTCTAGGTGTTTACAGTGCTCATTTTTGGCATAGCATAGAAATTGGCTAATGATTCGACTTTCATGAAAACTTGGGAAAAATATTATAACTAAACATTTTGATATCATGAATATTGAAATACACCTTTCGGAAATTGGATACTCTCAAAAGAAGGTGCCCCCAAACCAGAGTGGGGGATTAATTCAGTAAACAAGTCTACCAGCGCTCTGTTGTTCTTTTTTTATAACTAACTAAATTACTTATGTCCCTTTGAGGTAAGTTACTTACTGTATACAAGCAAAAGCAATATAACTGTGAAAAATGGCAATGAAAAAGTAGATTAAGATAATAATAATAAAATAGAAACTGCACACTATTGTAAAGTATATTAGATGCTATTTCGTTGTTTAAGAATTGGGTCAGGAGGAGCATCAAACCAGCAAAACTTTGTGCCACAACAAAATTTAGCGCATTCGCAGGGTCGCTGATTTCATCTACAGTGATGAAACACACTTCTATTTATGGGTAATGTTTAATAAATAAAATTTTCAATACTACTTCTATTTATTGGCAATAATTGTCAGGACTCAGTGACTCGTGAAGTGCACCAACAACCATAGCAACGTTCGAAGTTTCCTATCATGTATGCCATGGACTCACCTGACCTTGTCAAAAGTGTGCTAGAAAACATTTTAATCAACAGATTTAGGTTAGATTAGACTGTTAGCTAATATCGAGTCCTCAACTCTTTTTGAGAAGTGCGTGAATTTTTTCGACCTAAAGGTTATCGAATTCCTCCCGGACGGGATCTTGAAAATCACTGGTTCGAACAAGAAAGAGTAATATTGCACACCTCTCGCCGTTCCCTCTCAATCCAGCGTGACATGTTGCAAGGTTACGTAGCAAATATGTGAAGGCAGCATTAACTTCCGGGATCAATATTCCATGAACAGGATTCAAATCACTATGACGACCTTCCAAAAGAGAGACTTCGAAGCTGTGCCGACATTCCCGGACGCAATTTGAGTTGATAAAACTTTCCAAACTTCTTAAGTTGAAATTGTACTCAATATTCACAAGGGTTGTTTAATTTTTTCTTCCTCTTGTTTGTTTCTTTTTATAGACCTTCAAAAAATCGTAGTAACGTATTTTCCTGGTTTCTGTCCAGTTATTTTTTGAGAATTTTTTTCCGGAAATAAACATTTATTAAAAATCGTATCCACATTACAACAATCAATAGAGAGAAAGTTTTCTTTTTATCAGTATCAAAAGCAGTGTAATGAATTTTGCTTTGTGTTATTTTTAAAATTAGGTTGCTAAGGATTGCTTTATTTATTGTTTACTGAAAGCAGATCGTGGACGGTGAAAACTAAAGAAACAAACATACGTGCCAGTAATAAAGAAGAATATTGTATTTAATGAGTACGCTAAGCTACCCGTGACCAGTAGAGTTAGGTCTGGGAAGAGGATGCAGATTTATTCAAGGCTTCTACAAGAAATATGGTAGGCAATGAAATAATAATCTAGATTACATTGAAATTGCATTGAACTTTCTTTTGACACGCAAGAATTTTGTAAAAGGTATTAAGAAATCAGCGCCACTTCGTGTCGGAACGATTTATACCGAGAGCAATCAACAAATATCTGCTTCGAGCTGTATATGGTGATGACCAACATTTCCATTTATAGGGAATAATGAATTCATAAAACTTTCAATACTGGCCTGGCAGTAACTTTCGTGAATTCTATCAACGACCACTGCACTCTACAATGGTTGTTGTATTGTGTCATTGAACAAAATTTCAGCGCGTAGAGTTCATGCATTTTTATAAAAGATTTAAGGTTACAGTGACAGATTTCAACCCGATTTTGTAAAATGCTTGAGAGTTTGCTCTATCAACATTAGTCGTTGAATTCTTCATGAATTATAATCCTGTCGATCTGTGAGACCGTCAATATTGTACTTGACTTCCTCTTGATATCACAAGTCTTCACGTCAAGCATTGAAAACATGAAGACAGTAATAGCGCACAAAAAAAAGCACTTGAATGTATAACACAGCGCAACACATCACTCTGATACCACAAGGACCTCGTATGAACTGCCAGTAAACAGCTATTTCAGTGAAACACTCAATTATTTTAAGGTCATCATCATGTTCATCTTCTCACTGAAAATAAATTTTAAATCAATTTAGAATAAAAATAAACGTTACTAAGTGTTTTCAATACGCATTCGGTTAGGTAAGTTAGTTCAAGCCACCCTAACCACAATAAAGTTGTTCTAATGTGAGGGAGGAAGAAGGCACTATTTGGTGTAGGAAACAGAGTAACAGAGAAACAGAGTACACAAGGGTGTTCACTCACAAGATCCCCTTCCCACATAAATATTAATATAGAAACGAACATCACGAAACAGTATAAAAGTTGAAAAAGAAAATCAGATGTACTGAAACACCGGCCAGCAGTGAACCGAAAAGAAATGATCTGTAGCAAAGCATAGAACTTATTCTATTTCCGTAAACAAAGGCTTACCTAGCCTGTAGCTCGGGATATATACCTCTTAGGAGCGCTAATTCCCGCAGGTACAACACCTGCATCCCCTGATGGATTTTCATTACGCAAGAATGACACCAACCTTGTTTGAAGGCCACCGCTTGGGGCTTGTGCTTGGGAGCAGCGCTTTCATTCAATCACTTAAACACTTTGAAGAAAAGAAATGTCTTCCCGTGTAAATTAATTTGAAATTTTCCCTGCAACTTCTAGAAGCTTTACTGACGACGGGTGCGTGCTCCGACACTCAGGTGTTGTGGAGTCCTTTGTTTTCTGGAAGTTTCTAAGCTGAGGGATAAATTTCCAATTTTCTGCCATACTGAAGATGGGTGACAAGCATAGGAGTTCCGTTAGCCAGGGTATGAAATATGAATTTGGACTGTAGGTTGTGAAGCTAAACATATCTACGTGGGAACTTGTGAAATGCTATGTAACCTCGTGAGAGACAGACGAAATGCATGTATTTTGGCAAAATAAATGAAAAAATTCGCAATTGGAGCTTGCAGGCTATCAAGTGTAAAATTTTGCAGCCCGTAGAGACTACTTCGTGCGATATTCAATTTCGACGAACAAAAACTAGAATTTCTAAACCAAAAACGCAGTCTGATTAACGGTCTCAAATCAGTGAAAATAGCAAAATAATATGCTAAAAATTGCATAATTTTTTTTCAAATGATACGTGTTCGTAAGTTATATCCTCAAAGAGTAGGAACTATTTATTTAAAAGAAAAAGAAAGTCCGTTGAATGCATAAGCAGTGTTTGCTAACAACGTGTGAAGGTATTTCAAATGATCTCAGAAGGAGTGTTGATTTTTTTTAATTTCGTTTTTAGAGCAACGGGTATGGCACAAGGGAACAGAAACGTAAAAGTTACGTGCAGCAATGTTACCATAGGGCTCATCCATCCCTCCAATTTTTCACACACACTACAACGTCTCGTCAAACAAATCACCGAGTTTGGTAAAAGATTATATGTGTTGCAAATCTTTGTGTAGATATGCGTTACAATCTCCTTTAAATTATATCACAGAATGGTAATCTAGATACAAGGCACTGTGTCTTTTTAGCCACTGACATATTATCACGTGGAAATCTGGATTTGAAGTAAACGTCTTCTCCCTCACCGTCATTTTACTACATGGGAAAACAAACACAGTTTTGCCACCAAATGCCAACTCAACATGAAGGCTGGAAAGGAGGGATCAAAACTACCGCGCTCGAGGGAGAATGTGGGTCTCTGTGGGTGAGACCCGCAATGAAAGCGTTAGCGGGGCGAATGAGTTGTTTCAGCCCTGAAGAAATTAGTAACTTTTCGTCACTGTTTTAAAATTAGCTAGTATTTTTCAAGACCGAGAGTACACTGCAAAATTTCCTCATAATAAAAGCATTTTATGAAATTAATTTGTTTAGTAGGCTTGTTCGTTCAGTTATTTACCAGGTGATTTTCATATCACTAGCTAAAATAACTATTAACTTTACTCAAATAAATTATTTGTAAGTACATTTCAATGAAGAACATAGAACCCTTATAATCGAAAAGCTAGGTGGGGAAATAAATTAAACGAACGACGCTAAATTTAATAGAGATATTTGAATATTGTTTTCATTTTCCGTAGACTTTTAAATGCGAGAGTGAATGTTACGTCTACGGTAAACTGACCTAAGATTTAACTTACTCCTGTCAAGTTCCAGCGTGAGGGGAGGAAGATTATTGAGTCCTCCTTAGACATGAAAATTTTCTTTCGATTAAACAGAAGAAAACTGAATTGAGTGTAAGCTAATATTCTCCGATGGAAATAGCAAAGTGAAATGTTTTTGATGATATCTGTATGTTGCCCACCCAAAAAGAGCTCAGATAGCATTTGGTAGGAAATGACATGTTTTCACAATATTAAAATCAATGAAGAGCAGAAACGACCCCTGAAATAAATGAATACATATGTCGCGCAGTCTTACATTAACGTTGTCAAATTTAGAGATATGCATAATTCGCGCTCAAGCTTTAATATATTATGTATTGGCTGGCCTATGTTAGACAGCAAAGTAAATATTTGCACAGGCCTGCGGACGCCACTGCTGCAATGAAAGATATAGTGCATCGACGTCTTTGTAAATCAGGAAGATGCACATTGTGTCCAGCACCGGGTGTAAGATACGCCGTACCGTACACCAGCTGTAAGATGAGCTGTACCGTGCACCAGCTATAAGATGAGCTGTACCGTGCACCAGCTAGAAGATGAGCTGTACCGCGCACCAGCTGTAAGACGAGCTGTACCGTGCGCTAGCTGTAAGATGATCTGTACCGTGCAACAGCTGTAAGATGAGCTGTACCGTGCAACAGCTGTAAGATGAGCCGTACCGTACACCCAGCATCTCAAGCCAAGGTCTTCGTAGCCACCAAAAGTGTTCGCCTGCTATACTGTATGTCGTGGGTTCGAGACCCTGCCACCTGAGGTATTTCTTCTCATCAGAAACAAAAGGAGTTTCCATTCCACCCTCGAACAGGAGTGCATGCATTTTTTTCTGGCTCGACGATATTCTAGTCGCAAATTATGTATACGGCATTTGAAAGGCCATTATGTACTACAGCATGCATTGTGTACTACAGCATGCATTACATAGTGCAGCATGCATTGTGTACTACAGCATGGATTGTGTACTACAGTACGCATTATGCAATACAGTACGCACCATGTACTACAGTACCCATCATGTAATACAGCACGCATCAATTTGACTGGGAACATAAATGTCTCTTCAGAGCAGCATTGCCAACTCCAACATAAACCCAGTCAAACTTGTTCACCGCCTGCATGCATGTTTTTCGCCGCCTTAGCGATTTTAGCAATTAAATCGCTTAAGCAGCGAAAAACATGCATGCAGGCGGTGAAAAAGTTTGACTGGAAAATAACGAAACTAAAATTTATCAACAACGATAAGTCTTGACACGCAAATCATGAAGATGCGAGAACATATAGCGACTTTGGTATAAGAGGACTTTGTGAGATCAGGAATAGGTAAAGATATGGGTAACAAAATGGTTATATAATGGAGTTCGATACGTTAAATAGGTTTATGTAAATTTAGTTAGCTACTCATACAAAACTTTTAGGATCAGAAGCATCCTTATTGTTTCAAGTTATATTTGAATCAATTCGTGGAATGCGAAGCAGTGATTGTGGTGCACTGCAGCATTCAAAAGCCGTCAGTCGTGTTCTGAGGTTCTCGCGGTGTAAACGAAATGTTCCCTTTCCATTTACTGGCATAAAACATACAGAGGACGCAGGAAGCTTTCAAGCGAGTTTAATATTCTTTTTACTTCCGTAGCACACGCAAAAACTTATATAGTGCACACACATACATAGTACACACACACACACTTGACATGTGGTGTGAGTTTAACGACCTCAGTAACCAACCCAAGATATTCCAGAAATATACTCTTCCTTTCCTCTTCTATGACAAAGCTAAAAAGTATCGTCAAAAAATCTGAGTGCTCTGTAAAATCTTGTACGAGAACTGGGTAAAGAAAAAATATGAAATTCAATCTGCACCCTCGGAAATTAAAAAGTCAGCAATCGTATCTCGCTATGAAGTGAACGCCTTTGGTACAGCCGAGCAAGATTCTTCTTCTATAAACAGCAGTGCTCCTATTAAACACGTAAAGTTATGAAAATTTTTGTTCCAGGAAACGATAATTTTAGTCTTAAAATTCTGTCATCACGCGAGTTAAAATTGCTTTATTTCACGAGATTCGCTGGGAAGATAAGTAGGTAATTAAAACTTCTAGAGGTTGTTTTACTGATGTAAGTACCCAAGATATTCTTGGTATGCAATAAGAAACTTGCAGCTATTGAGCAAAATATCTGAATATTGTATATTTTAACTCGCGGTCCCACTAAGCCTGATAAGTCTTGCCATTCATTGAGAGGTTCAGTGCCATAACATTGCCTTACGAAGTATCAAAGGAAATGACGATCACACTGGCAGTCAATAGATATAAGAGATTTAGATCAAGTTCATACGAATGAAAATGAGAAAATTTCCTTTGAGGATCGAAGAATATTGTTAATTAATTTAGGTGGAGATAAAGAGCTGTTCCCGCAATAAAAGGAGATTCTCAACGTTAATTATGTACAGCACGATAAAAATGGCTCGTATTTACTTGAATGAATCAGTGTTTCTTATTTAATACCTATCACATTCTGAAATGTTGTCCTTTGTTTATTTTAACATATAAATTACACTAATTAGGCCGCACATGGCATTCAAATGTTCAACAACGGAATTAATTGAACATTTTACTTTACCGTACGCATGGATTCTACAGCTTCTCCACATATTGTGTTTTTACGAGAGCTCGAGATGCCTCGACTGCACGAAAGATTGAATGGAGTCACTTAGAAGGGATTTATTGCACCGTCACATATGAATGAAGTCACTTAGAAGGGATTTATTGCACCGTCACATATGAATGAAGTCACTTGGACGGGACTTATTGCATAGTCACATTTGAATGAAGTCACTTGGAAGGAAGTTATTGCACCGTCACATTTGAATGAAGTCACTTGGAAGGGAGTTATTGCACCGTCACATTTGAATGAAGTCGCTTGGACGGGACTTATTGCATAGTCACATTTGAATGAAGTCACTTGGAAGGAAGTTATTGCACCGTCACATTTGAATGAAGTCACTTGGAAGGAAGTTATTGCACCGTCACATTTGAATGAAGTCACTTTGAAGGGAGTTATTGCACCGTCACATTTGAATGAAGTCACTTGGAAGGAAGTTATTGCACCGTCACATTTGAATGAAGTCACTTTGAAGGGAGTTATTGCACCGTCACATTTGAATGAAGTCACTTGGAAGGGAGTTATTGCACCGTCACATTTGAATGAAGTCACTTGAAAGGGAGTTATTGCACCGTCACATTTGAATGAAGTCACTTGGAAGGGAGTTATTGCACCGTCACATTTGAATGAAGTCACTTGGAAGGAAGTTATTGCACCGTCACATTTGAATGAAGTCACTTGGAAGGGAGTTATTGCACCGTCACATTTGAATGAAGAAACTTGGACGGGACTTATTGCATAGTCACATTTGAATGAAGTCACTTGGAAGGAAGTTATTGCACCGTCACATTTGAATGAAGTCACTTGGAAGGGAGTTATTGCACCGTCACATTTGAATGAAGTCACTTGAAAGGAAGTTATTGCACCGTCACATTTGAATGAAGTCACTTGGAAGGGAGTTATTGCGCCGTCACATTTGAATGAAGTCACTTGGAAGGGAGTTATTGCACCGTCACATTTGAATGAAGTCACTTGGAAGGGAGTTATTGCACCGTCACATTTGAATGAAGTCATGTGGAGGGAAGTTATTGCACCGTCAAATTTGAATGAAGTCACTTTGAAGGGAGTTATTGCACCGTCACATTTGAATGAAGTCACTTGGAAGGGAGTTATTGCACCGTCAAATTTGAATGAAGTCACTTGGAAGGGAGTTATTGCACCGTCACATTTGAATGAAGTCACTTGGAAGGAAGTTATTGCACCGTCAAATTTGAATGAAGTCACTTGGAAGGAAGTTATTGCACCGTCACATTTGAATGAAGTCACTTGGACGGGAGTTGTTGCACCGTCACATTTGAATGAAGTCACTTGGAAGGGAGTTATTGCACCGTCACATTTGAATGAAGTCACTTGGAAGGAAGTTATTGCACCGTCACATTTGAATGAAGTCACTTGGAAGGGAGTTATTGCACCGTCACATTTGAATGAAGTCACTTGGAAGGGAGTTATTGCACCGTCACATTTGAATGAAGTCACTTGGAAGGAAGTTATTGCACCGTCACATTTGAATGAAGTCACTTGGACGGGAGTTGTTGCACCGTCACATTTGAATGAAGTCACTTGAAAGGAAGTTATTGCACCGTCACATTTGAATGAAGTCACTTGGAAGGAAGTTATTGCACCGTCACATTTGAATGAAGTCACTTGGAAGGAAGTTATTGCACCGTCACATTTGAATGAAGTCACTTGAAAGGAAGTTATTGCACCGTCACATTTGAATGAAGTCACTTGGACGGGAGTTGTTGCACCGTCACATTTGAATGAAGTCACTTGGAAGGAAGTTATTGCACCGTCACATTTGAATGAAGTCACTTGGAAGGAAGTTATTGCACCGTCACATTTGAATGAAGTCACTTGGAAGGGAGTTATTGCACCGTCACATTTGAATGAAGTCACTTGGAAGGGAGTTATTGCACCGTCACATTTGAATGAAGTCACTTGGACGGGAGTTGTTGCACCGTCACATTTGAATGAAGTCACTTGGAAGGGAGTTATTGCACCGTCACATTTGAATGAAGTCACTTGAAAGGAAGTTATTGCACCGTCACATTTGAATGAAGTCACTTGGAAGGGAGTTATTGCACCGTCACATTTGAATGAAGTCACTTGGAAGGGAGTTATTGCACCGTCACATTTGAATGAAGTCACTTGGAAGGAAGTTATTGCACCGTCAAATTTGAATGAAGTCACTTGGAAGGGAGTTATTGCACCGTCACATTTGAATGAAGTCATTTGGAAGGAAGTTATTGCACCGTCACATTTGAATGAAGTCACTTGGAAGGAAGTTAATGCATCGTCACATTTGAATGAAGTCACTTGGAAGGGAGTTATTGCACCGTCACATTTGAATGAAGTCATTTGGAAGGAAGTTATTGCACCGTCACATTTGAATGAAGTCACTTGGAAGGAAGTTAATGCATCGTCACATTTGAATGAAGTCACGTGGAGGGAAGTTATTGCACCGTCAAATTTGAATGAAGTCACTTTGAAGGGAGTTATTGTACCGTCACATTTGAATGAAGTCACTTGGAAGGGAGTTATTGCACCGTCACATTTGAATGAAGTCACTTGGAAGGGAGTTATTGCACCGTCACATTTGAATGAAGTCACTTGAAAGGAAGTTATTGCACCGTCACATTTGAATGAAGTCACTTGAAAGGAAGTTATTGCACCGTCAAATTTGAATGAAGTCACTTGGAAGGAAGTTATTGCACCGTCACATTTGAATGAAGTCACTTGGAAGGAAGTTATTGCACCGTCACATTTGAATGAAGTCACTTGGAAGGAAGTTATTGCACCGTCACATTTGAATGAAGTCACTTTGAAGGGAGTTATTGTACCGTCACATTTGAATGAAGTCACTTGGAAGGAAGTTATTGCACCGTCACATTTGAATGAAGTCACTTGGAAGGGAGTTATTGCACCGTCACATTTGAATGAAGTCACTTGGAAGGAAGTTATTGCACCGTCAAATTTGAATGAAGTCACTTGGAAGGGAGTAATTGCACCGTCACATTTGAATGAAGTCATTTGGAAGGAAGTTATTGCACCGTCACATTTGAATGAAGTCACTTGGAAGGAAGTTAATGCATCGTCACATTTGAATGAAGTCACTTGGAAGGGAGTTATTGCACCGTCACATTTGAATGAAGTCACTTGGAAGGAAGTTATTGCACCGTCAAATTTGAATAAAGTCACTTGGAAGGAAGTTATTGCACCGTCACATTTGAATGAAGTCACTTGGAAGGAAGTTATTGCACCGTCACTTTTGAATGAAGTCACTTGGAAGGGAGTTATTGCACCGTCACATTTGAATGAAGTCACTTGGAAGGAAGTTATTGCACCGTCAAATTTGAATGAAGTCACTTGGAAGGAAGTTATTGCACCGTCACATTTGAATGAAGTCACTTGGAAGGGAGTTATTGTACCGTCACAACTGAATGGAGTCACGTGGGAGGGTGTCATACACCCACCACAATCAAGAGAATTTAGAGTAAATGTATCGTGAACATTCGAGTAGAAGCGCAGGAGCAGACGTGCTAATCTTGCTACGATGCAGTAAGAGATGCAATGATTGAAACACAACATCAATAGACAAAACCAAGCCCATACGGCCCGTGAAACGCACTTCGGGCTCTGCTGTTGGTAGGAGAAGATGGCATTAACGAGCCTTAATTTGTTGTGCACACTCATGAGAACTGGCGCTGTTTGCACGCCTTCTTAGGCATGGCGCAGGCTGCCCGGCGAACTTTCAGAGGGCGAAAAATGTGTTCATTGATGTACAGTGCGCTTACGCGCTCTCACCTGGCTGTATTATTTTACATAACATTCCGGCTATCTGTATGACACGGTAAAACATGATATTGGGCGGCCGCATTTCGTTTTTATGAGCGCAAACTGGTGGCCGGTCATTCACTGGACTTATCATTGACGTGTATAATGTGTAGTGAAATTAAGGTTTGTGTTTCCTTATGAGGCAACGCGAATAAAATAAATGTTTATTATTTAAATAACATAAGCTGAACATTTCAGAATATCTGTCTAATATTGCTAAAGGCTAACGTCGTGTGAGCTCATGTAAGAACATCTGCGTTAGAATTTCCCTCTACAGAAGTGCTAAAAGAGCCAGGCGAGGAGCAAGAAGATAATCCTCCTAATTCTTCAAAATATTACACGCCATTTATTTTGTCAAGAAGACGCACGATAATTCCGGAAAACTGACCACAATTCATGATATCCGAAAAAATAAGAGAAAAAATGTTAGGGAGTCAGATACTTGAAGTCATTCTAACAGCTTTGTTCGACCGATCAAAATGTTGAATTCCCTATTGTAGAATGCGGGTTTTTTATTTGTACTTTCAAGGATGTTTTGCAGCCGGTGGTTTACCAGCAAATTTACCAAGAAATCCCATGCAACAGTGGCTGCTTCTTCAAAATACGACAGAAAAAATACGAAATAGTATCGTTTTTCACCCGCAACCACATTCAGAGTTTTGTTATGCAAAAATGTATCAGACGTTTTCAGGTACAATAAAATGACATGGTTCTACAAAAACCATTATTGTTTATTGCTTTGTGCTTGCAGAAGCCAAGCGTATTGTCTTAACTTTCTTAAGCTAAAATAATTCCAGCATTGATACTTCTAAACTCGAGAATGAAAAGCAAGGCGAAAATCTCTACACGTAAAGTCATTTTTAACAAAACTCTATTAAATTTATAACATCACGTCACCAGTGGGTTATTTATAGTACTCACTCTACCAATGAGATCACTGCGCCTGAAGCTTGAAGTATGTAAAGTAACCAACTAAATGTACAGTTTTTTGACGGGGTCGAACCACGTTCGAACCAATGAGAAAGTTTGGTGAATTCTTTGCAACCTAAATTTGGTGTGACGAAGTGTTGCACTAGTAAGTCTTCGTTCTAGCAAACATCGTTTTTAATTTTAAATTGCCCACATTTATGAGTCTGATGTTACGGGTTTTCAATAAAATGATTGAAATGTAGAAGAGGGATGCTGATCTCTAAAAACACTTGCCCGCAGTGAATGATCACAATGCGGATATAGATGGCGGCTTTATCACGTTTAAAAAGTAAAAAGTATTTCATGGAGCATAGCTTTGGGTTGGCGGTTCTCTTAGCAAGCAGCTCCATTAGAGATTTTCCTTTTAGCGTTGTGCCATTTTAAAAAAGGTGCTGCATAATTATTTCTTACCACCAAATAGCCCTTGGGTCTTTAAAATCAGGCGCTCGCTCAGTACCCTTTTCAGAGGCGACAGTGCTTAACCAGGCACGGGCGAGAAGGGCGGGATTACAACCTGTTTTTAGTGTTAAAGTAAAATGGCTGTCGTCAAAGTAAACTCTGCTAAAGGACTCTCCAAGATAAGCGCGCTGCTCAAACTTGGATGGGAGACTATCCTTAAAAGTAAATTAAAAGTAAGCATTGAGCCGCTCTGATCTTCGAGTCAGTCCTCCCTAAAGCGTGGACAACGATATTCTTTTTGATGGTTCAGTTCATGAGGTTAACGGGTATAATAATTTCAGGGTGTAATGTGTGGTTCAAAATTCTTTTTAATCGAATCGAAAAATTTTGGTGCCTTTCTTATAGATCAAATATTTCTGAAGCAGATGGATAGGAGTACCGAGGAGCCGATCCTAAAGCGGGCTTAAAAAATGAATAATGAGAAACTTTTCCACGAATGCCAGATCGAATGAGAAACTTTTCCACTCGCAAAATGCATCAAATGTTTCCTAGAAGACCTAATTGATTTTGACTTTCAGCACATTCAACGCATTAAAAAACTTCTCTTTAGATAGAGAAAAACCGTCAAAGTTGCGACGGAGTGTTTTCTTTTTTAAAGATATATTTATTTTTTCTGGTAGAAAAATCAACGACGACGGCAATAAAATACCGAACCAAAATAGGCTTTCCGCAATTTACGAGGAAAATAATGTCTATGGACCGTATTAAAATAATGGCTCCGTTATGCACCGATGGAATCTCATGAGGCCATGGAGGGAATTTTCCAAAGCCTGGAATACATTACGTGGAAATTACGGAATGAAGTAAGTAGCTCTCACGCTTCGCAGAAGTGGAGCAAGATACCCGTCGTGCATTATAAAACCGATAAGGACTGAACTGGTTACCTTCCTGCTTGTGTTGGTTACCTTCCTGCTTGTGTGTTCAAGAGAAAATTCCAAGAACTGATAACAGAAAGGCTGAGAAAATCCAAGACTAGAAGTATTGAAAAATTTTGGGTTGCATTCGTAAACTATAATTGAAGGTTGTGACGCAAATTAAAAATTAATTACAAACTCAACACTCTCAAAAAAATCTTCTGACAAAGACACAAGGGGCGTACGTTCGATACGAAAATGAAGTAGTCAGTTTCTAGTGAATCATTGTTCAAATAAAGTGAAGAATAGAAAACGACGAGTATAATATTCAAACACCTTGACCGCTTTTGGTCGTTTATAAACAGCTCTGTAGATGTGAACAATTTGTTTTACGTCGCACATTTTGTCGCTCTTCTAAAATTGTCCGACGTAGAATAAAAATAAATTCATTCAGGATGTTATTTAAAGTTTGTTAGTTCCACCAAATACAGCATTCTTTTCAACCTTATCATCCGCCTTTGATTATTCCTGCTCCATCTCGAGTGTGCACAGCCGTCAGCGCAAGGGTAGTCCGGCCTCTGACGCGGTGGAAGAGCGGAGCAGCGGCACTGCCTATCCGTAAGGGTGGTCGTCGCAGAGGGTAGAGGGACTCTGCGATTACCGTGGTAGTGTAACCATTGAGGTTTTAGCTCGCTGGAGCCCGAGTCCTCTTAACTTACGATTCCTTTACTACGTAGTAGTGCTTCGAAAATTAGGAGAGAGGCCCTTGAGGGGATGGACCCGTCTTCAATTCGTGACGTAGATTCACGTGCTGGCGATCCATCGTTCATCTCACTCCAGCGCTCTGTTTTTTGTGGAGTAGACATAGACGCTGGTAAAATACCCAATCACAAGTGCGTTTGAGAGAATAAATAATTGTGAGAACTTCGTACAACACTACCTTTTATTTCATGTACCCAAAAGTTAACTTCGCTTAGAATACTGCAGTAAAATGACCAATAGAATGGTAATATAGCCCTGAGTCATCAGCTCACCTGACCCACCAAGTAACAAATGCTGTAAGCGGCGTAAGGGCGGTCTAGCGAGCAGGGCGCGATGGAGTAGCTAAATAATTCCAAACTCTGTTAACCTAAGAGTCTAAAAAAATAATTGTTGGAGTACTTGCTCTTGGATCGTATAACTTTTACTCGCATTTTAAAACAAATTATCCAATTCTATGAACTTTTCTAACTGGACTAAAGTTAAAAAAATTCTTGTTTGAGTACATGCTTTCGGATCTTAACCACTCACAAGTGCTTATTGAGAGAATAAATAATTGTAATGATGAGAATTTTGTATGACATAACTTTTATCTAACTGTAAAACCAACATTTCTAGGAATTTTTCTGGCTGGCGAAGCTAAAGTTGAAAAAATTCTTGTTTGAGCACATGCTCTTGGATCTTATGAATTTTTATCGAATTGTGAAGACCAACTATCCGTTCATAAGAATTTTTCTAACTGGACTAAAGTTAAAAAAATTCTTGTTTGAGTGCATGCTTTTGGAAATGGGAAAACCAACTACCCATTTCTAGGAAATTTTCTGACGAAGCTAAAATGTAACTGCTTGCACTTGCAGTCTTCATACGTCAAGTTTACTCATCGCAGGACAGCGTCTCGAGGCGCTTCCGGGATGTAAATCGACTTTAATGAGCTACCATGTTTTTAATCCGTTCTTATAGTCCTGAAGGGAAGGAATTGTAACATTGATAGAGCGAGTTAGATGTCCTGCAAAAAATAATTATAATTTTGACAGGGAATGACATCAGGGAAAGCTAATTTTGCAAAATAATCAATGAGCAGAGTAGCGGCATGTTCTTAAATACGTTCATGCGATAAAAAATGAGTCTAAGCCTGACTTGCATTTCACTTCAGTCCTAATTTAGTTTGTCTCATGACACTGGGAGCCGACACACAGCCGTAGAACAATGCACATAGAATGATGCGCAAAGAACAATGCCTACAAACAATGGAGAGCTGCACAGTGAGACAGCAGTCTGCCGTCGCCCTCCAGGCACACAAACAAAGAGCTAGTCACCGTCAGGCGTTACTTTTATCACACAAAAGGAAGGATCTCGTTATTTTGGAATCAATGATGTTGAAATTCAACGTTGTTAAAATTGATGGGATCAGCTATTTCTTATTCATTTAAAGTGAAATATATCATAGTAATAACAAAGAGTCACACAGGCAGAGTCTATCTAAGAATTTAAATACCTAATCAATTCAGTGTGATTACTAAAGTTTGTACAAAGAAATGAAGAATGCAATTCTCGTTTTGTGTAAAAATTTTTAGTGAATTGTAAGGTAAGTTCGAAAGTTAACTTGGAATTCAAACACAGGCAATTCGTCACTGCGAGCGAGGAATAAAAACCGAGACTGGAAATAATGTTCGTACTGCGTTTGACATTCGACCATGACGTTGGCAGTACCGGAGAATAAGCTTAGTTATCTGATTAGGTCAGCGGTCCTTAATCTGGGTTCGATTGAACCCCAGGGGTTCGGTGAGTCAGCTTCATTGTAGTCCTCATCGTACAATTTGTGTACTAATACAGTATACGCATAATATATAGATGTGTTTTGAATTTGAAGAAAAACAGCACATTTTTTTCCAACTACGAAGGGCTCGATGAATGAGAGTACGGAACTTATGAGAATTCAGTACCTCCGACAAGGTTAAGAACCGCTGGATAAGATGCTGGAGCTTGTGGAGTGCGTCTCAAGATGCAACAGGTATAAGAGGGGTGAAGTGCACCGGATGTGAGGAGCTCGTTAGAGAAACGAGCTAAAAATGAGCTCCCATCAGCACGGCTACAGCAAATGGAGGCATAACTCCTGAGGGCGATACAGCGCTGCAGGGCATCATCACGTCGGCAGGAGCGAGTGGCGCACATTTGCAGCTCGACTTTTGAGCGAACTGAGCGTGAGCAGCATGGCATAATTGAACGCAACGCATCTTCTCTGAAATTACGTAACTCTACTAATAATGGAATAATTTTGTTTATGTTTAGCGTATTTTTGAACAAAAATCAGAAGACATTGAAGAATGTGCTAGATAACAGTTGCAGGAATAGCTTTGGAGTACAACTGTCATCTCTGAGAACTTGTTATGGACCTGACGAAGCTTTATTTTTGCAAGGCCCGTAAACGAGTGAACGAATCATCACCGTCAAAAAATAAAAGAGAACTCAATAAAAAACTTCGTTACTGTTATGTTCGCTTTCTCTTGGACAAAATAAAACTAAGAAATATGTTGCAGAGAGTATTTTAGGTCCAAACATGACATTGGTTATTATATTTACGGTCCTGGTATCAGTCCTGTTCACTGCTGTCACATTTCATGGGATAGTCTCGAGATTCCCAACGAAATTTTTCAAGAAATTTTTTATTGCAACGAAATGTGAAGCACTTTCTCTGTTCGAACTGCCGACAGTTGATAAAGCCGCGGACTTTCACAGATCCATTTCACAGATATATCGAATTGAAGAGAAAATTTGATGAAACGCCTCTCTGCCACATGGGATGAAACACAATGGAGCTCTAACGCAGCTGCTCATTTCCGTCTCCTGGACATTAGGGCTGCCATGCAGCCAATTTTTTATTTCGGTTGCACTCAATGGGGCATGCTGAGGCAATCGTCAGAGGGAAATTCTGACAGGCGCAGCATCTTTGTGAGTGACACTCAGCACGCCACGTGACCGGTGAGAGCAGCACTCAGCACGCCACGTGACCGGTGAGAGCAGCACTCAGCACACCACGTGACTGGTGAGAGCAGCACTCAGCACACCACGTGACCGGTGAGAGCAGCACTCAGCACGCCACGTGACCGGTGAGAGCAGCACTCAGTACACCACGTGACCGGTGAGAGCAGCACTCAGCACACCACGTGACCGGTGAGAGCAGCACTCAGCACGCCACGTGACTGGTGAGAGCAGCACTCAGCACACCACGTGACCGGTGAGAGCAGCACTCAGCACGCCACATGACCGGTGAGAGGAGCACTCAGTACACCACGTGGGAGCGTGAAAGACTTCAGAATTTTTGAACGCAATGGAATTAACTCGAGTATCGAAGCTGGTGAGTTTTTGCAGGCAGTACCGAAATCTACCCTAAGCGAATATTCCTTGTTTGCGAGGCTGGATGAAATTAAATTACTCGAACGTTACGGAGTTCATTTTAACAGTTGCTCTGGGCTGAGGTGAAGTGAAAGCTTTCGTATAATCAATGATTTTCTCAGGAACAGGAATGATACATTAAAATCATATTAAACAATAGCAGTTGCACAATTAAATAGCTCTTGAAATAGGCCATTTTGGACTGAACATGGCAGTCAGTAGGATTGTAGCAGGGGTCGATATTGCGTCGGATCTTCAGACTGCCTTCAAAAGCTTGTCTGATTTCAGTCTCAGGAATTTTGAGCTCTGCCTACTGCATTGGTGAGAGGAAAAACAGATCTGAGAGGCAGTGAAATCAAATTTAGAGTTTTATTCTTTTTGAGTTCATGCGAGAGCTTTTACACACCGCGAACCCTTACGAGTGACAGGGGTGAAACCGATGAACGCAAACAATTTTTTTCCTCCCTCATAAAATTTACGCGTTTGTAGGGGAAGGAAAATCATTAACAAGTGTGATCCCGATAGGGAAGATGTGGGAAGAAGATAATGAAAAGATCAGAGTCTGCACTGGTATAGAGGGAGTGACAGACTGAAGAGTCAGGTTGCGCAAGTTAGATGCTGGCTGTAAGATTTTCGTACAACTCTCGAAAATAAGCAGATCAAAAATAGAAAAAGCCTCCGAGTAAGTAACTGAATTAGCACGTGGAAAGTGCGGAGTAGGTCAAGAGTATTCGTTATCCTCGAGCGACTTTTCAGAGAGATATAGATAAACTTCTATTTCACAAACTTATTATTGTGTTTTGGATCATTTTTTCGTAAATTCTGCTCAAATAAAAAGCTTCCATGCTCACGTACTGAAGAGCGTTGAATGTAAGATACGCTTAAGGCTGCTATTTTTTGGGATGCACAACATCGAAAGTTCAATTGATTTTCTTTGCTTAAGAAGACGCAAAAGCGCGATTAAAAACACTTTTTGCCCAGCATTAAATGCTCTTTTTACAGTGAAAGAGCAATTCAATTTATCTGTAAGTTTTATTTACTCTCATTGGCTCAATGGACTCACTAATACCCAATCTATGTAATTGATTTACTAGTTTATCAACTCTCAATTGCTCAGGTGACTCATCACAACAGAATCTAGATTATTAACAAGTTTATTAACATTCAATAACTCAGACGAGTCTTCATTACAGAGTATATTTTAAGGAGCAATGAAATAAAATCCTTCTAAAGCGAGGGTACTAAAGAGAAACAGAGCACGAAGTTACTTCCCTCCCATTTGCACCACCTCTTCACTCTCCCATCACGCCACTTACGCAATGGAAAATCCACGAGCGACGGCAGTTCTACGCTGCTTCCCATGGCGCGAGCTGCGATGATAATTATTTGATGCGAACGATGTTCATTTTGAATAAAAACTCACGTCTAAAAAATTAATTAGCAATGTACTCCGTGTTACAGCTTTTTTAAATTCTGATAGCAGCGTAATTTTGGGAGTACTGTTTATTTAAAGGAAAAAAGTGAGTAGTTTTCTCGCCTTCGAATCGTCCATTTGAAGCAACAGCCTACAATATAGGCACGAGACGTTGAAAATAAAGCAAACACTACTTGAATTCGATATTTCAAAGATTTTTGTCGTCAAGCAAGGGCGCACAAGGCAGGGGAACTATAATATTTACCTAATAAAACGCCAGGTGTTTCATCAAACTTTTAAATAAATGTATACATTTTTTTGATGCTCACTTCTCCAATATAATTACACTGGGAATTTCATTGAAGACATTAAATTGATTGGTCCGTTTTTCTTTCCAGCTTTTGAAGAATGACTAATGACCGTATCTGTGCTACGAGTACCACCATTGCACAGGTACGAGGATGTTATAATCGCGTGTACTATTACGACGGACATATTTGTTTGTTATCCGCATCTGAAGGATTTATGCGAGGAAAATATCGAATACCATCGTTTTTGACGGCCGCGTACACTATAAAGTAGTAAATAAAAACGTCTAGGTCACTCACCTGGCCAGGAGAAGAGTCGAGCGCACGAAGGCTCCTCAGGCAGACCGTGGTCCATTGCCTCCTGGACTGCTTTCGGCACCTGGCGAGGGGGGAGCGTCTCGTGAGTGGTGGTGTCACAGGGAGAGCGTGGCGTGAGTGGTGGTGTCACAGGGAGAGCGTGGCGTGAGTGGTGGTGTCACAGGGAGAGCGTGGCGTGAGTGGTGGTGTCACAGGGAGAGCGTGGCGTGAGTGGTGGTGTCACAGAGAGAGCGTGGCGTGAGTGGTGGTGTCACAGGGAGAGCGTAGCGTGAGTGGTGGTGTCACAGGGAGAGCGTGTCGTGAGTGGTGGTGTCACAGGGAGAGCGTGGCGTGAGTATTGGTGCCCAGGGAGAGCGTAGCGTGAGTGGTGGTGTCACAGAGAGAGCGTGGCGTGAGTGGTGGTGTCACAGGGAGAGCGTAGCGTGAGGGGTGGTGTCACAGGGAGAGCGTGTCGTGAGTGGTGGTGTCACAGGGAGAGCGTGGCGTGAGTATTGGTGCCACAGGGAGAGCGTAGCGTGAGTGGTGGTGTCACAGGGAGAGCGCGGCGTGAGTGGTGGTGTCACAGGGAGAGCGTAGCGTGAGGGGTGGTGTCACAGGGAGAGCGTGTCGTGAGTGGTGGTGTCACAGGGAGAGCGTGGCGTGAGTGGTGGTGTCACAGGGAGAGCGTAGCGTGAGTGGTGGTGTCACAGGGAGAGCGCGGCGTGAGTGGTGGTGTCACAGGGAGAGCGTAGCGTGAGTGGTGGTGTCACAGGGAGAGCGTGTCGTGAGTGGTGGTGTCACAGGGAGAGCGCGGCGTGAGTGGTGGTGTCACAGGGAGAGCGTAGCGTGAGGGGTGGTGTCACAGGGAGAGCGTGTCGTGAGTGGTGGTGTCACAGGGAGAGCGTGGCGTGAGTATTGGTGCCACAGGGAGAGCGTAGCGTGAGTGGTGGTGTCACAGGGAGAGCGCGGCGTGAGTGGTGGTGTCACAGGGAGAGCGTAGCGTGAGTGGTGGTGTCACAGGGAGAGCGTGGCGTGAGTGGTGGTGCCACAGGGAGAGCGTGGCGTGAGTGGTGGTGTCACAGGGAGAGCGCGGCGTGAGTGGTGGTGTCACAGGGAGAGCGTGGCGTGAGTGGTGGTGTCACAGGGAGAGCGTGGCGTGAGTGGTGGTGTCACATGGAGAGCGTGGCGTGAGTGGTGGTGTCACAGGGAGAGCGTGGCGTGAGTGGTGGTGTCACAGGGAGAGCGCGGCGTGAGTGGTGGTGTCACAGGGAGAGCGTGGCGTGAGTGGTGGTGTCACAGGGAGAGCGTGGCGTGAGTGGTGGTGTCACAGGGAGAGCGTGGCGTGAGTGGTGGTGTCACAGGGAGAGCGTAGCGTGAGGGGTGGTGTCACAGAGAGAGCGTGGCGTGAGTGGTGGTGTCACAGGGAGAGCGTAGCGTGAGGGGTGGTGTCACAGGGAGAGCGTGGCGTGAGTGGTGGTGTCACAGGGAGAGCGTAGCGTGAGGGGTGGTGTCACAGGGAGAGCGTGTCGTGAGTGGTGGTGTCACAGGGAGAGCGTGGCGCGAGTATTGGTGCCACAGGGAGAGCGTAGCGTGAGTGGTGGTGTCACAGGGAGAGCGCGGCGTGAGTGGTGGTGTCACAGGGAGAGCGTAGCGAGAGTGGTGGTGTCACAGGGAGAGCGTGGCGTGAGTGGTGGTGCCACAGGGAGAGCGTGGCGTGAGTGGTGGTGTCACAGGGAGAGCGCGGCGTGAGTGGTGGTGTCACAGGGAGAGCGTGGCGTGAGTGGTGGTGTCACAGGGAGAGCGTAGCGTGAGTGGTGGTGTCACATGGAGAGCGTGGCGTGAGTGGTGGTGTCACAGGGAGAGCGTGGCGTGAGTGGTGGTGTCACAGGGAGAGCGCGGCGTGAGTGGTGGTGTCACAGGGAGAGCGTGGCGTGAGTGGTGGTGTCACAGGGAGAGCGTGGCGTGAGTGGTGGTGTCACAGGGAGAGCGTGGCGTGAGTGGTGGTGTTACAGGGAGAGCGTAGCGTGAGGGGTGGTGTCACAGGGAGAGCGTGGCGTGAGTGGTGGTGTCACAGGGAGAGCGTGGCGTGAGTGGTGGTGTCACAGGGAGAGCGTGGCGTGAGTGGTGGTGTCACAGGGAGAGCGTGGCGTGAGTGGTGGTGTCACAGGGAGAGCGTGGCGTGAGTGGTGGTGTCACAGGGAGAGCGTGGCGTGAGTGGTGGTGCCACAGGGAGAGCGTGGCGTGAGTGGTGGTGTCACAGGGAGAGCGCGGCGTGAGTGGTGGTGTCACAGGGAGAGCGCGGCGTGAGTGGTGGTGTCACAGGGAGAGCGTGGCGTGAGTGGTGGTGCCACAGGGAGAGCGTGGCGTGAGTGGTGGTGTCACAGGGAGAGCGCGGCGTGAGTGGTGGTGCCACATGGAGAGCGTGGCGTGAGTGGTGGTGTCACAGGGAGAGCGTGGCGTGAGTGGTGGTGTCACAGGTATAAGGTCACCGAATGATGTCCAGAGGTAACTAAGTATATCGATTGAATATATCTGAACGATTCAGTCGTTTGCTTGAATCACATATACTGTACATGAGGAACTTAAAAATTAGGAAAATTTCGGGGAAATTGATCATATGAATGGGAAGACGTTTCGGTGTCCAGCTCCTTCATCAGTTGATGGAGCTGGACTCTGAAACCAGTTGCATTAGTAGTTTTAATATTTGAAAACGGAAGAAAATACTGAAGCGATCGATGCTGTCATCCCTCTTTGTGTAGATAAGTAAAATTATTATGAAATGGAAAACAAATTAAAAAAAATGTCGAAGACGTTCACAGTTCATGGAGATTAAAATCAGCTGTGGAACCTTTCCTGAAGTCTAAAGATTTTCTCAGTAGATCAATAAATTTTTCGAATTTCTTAAACTTTAAGAGATATTTTGGATCAATAACTCTTCAATTTGATTATCTTTTATACAATTTTCGAAAATTCTTGCGAAAATTTCGAACCTCCTGAAGTCATTCGGAGGAGCAAGAAGTCTACATTACCTCGCCAATGACATGCAAAATATTGTTGCCAAGAGAAACAAGCTGGTCACGGAGGTGCTGAGGCCTCTCGCACAGCCGCTCATGCAAATCTAATAACATCAGAGTTAAGCCCTCACAACATCAGGTCTACATTACCCACACAAAGCCTTTCACTGCCGACCTCAGAAATGGGGAACAAAAAATGAAATTAGCATGGCTGCGAAGGAAAGATCAAAAGGGAATCAATTCATTTCGGATTAGGAGTATCGACCATCAACGACTCGGCAAAAGCCGCTTTAAAAGCCTGAAGTTTATTTTGAACTTTGATGGACTCTCGGCCCGAACAAAGCGGTTCCACTAGCGTCCAGATGCGTAAAGTTGGCTGAAAATAATTACATGCCTGAGAGCGCAACAAGTTGGCAGGAAAGGAAAAGCGGTTTCTTTACTTACAGTCGAGATAAAAAGGAATGGCATCCTTTGAGGTTAAATTGAAGAATCGTGAAAACGTTTGGCGAATCTGGCATAGCAATTGCTCTCAATGGAACGCCTGAGTTTTACAGAGTATCGCCTCAATAATTTTGCTGGATAAGTTACAATACTAAGTTAGGGGCACATTGTGCTCTTCTGTAGTAGTCCAGTCTTTAATTTGATATGAAAGAAGTACATTATATTTAGAGGGTTATAGTTATTGACCAATATCGATCTAATACTCTCAGGATTAGAGATATTTTGCATTTGAGAAAAGAAAACCCCTCAACAGTTCATAATTTATTACTGCAGAAAAATAAGCAAAGATTTTATATCAAAAGCCGACATTTAGACAATGATGATAATGTTCAACTCATCCCAAACGTAAAATATTGTGGCTGAACTCTTACAAAAACAGGAATATACAGATAAAAACATACAGGTCTCACGTTATTTTTTTGACGAGCATCGACCCAATATTAGACTTGAAAATAATTTTTTTCCACAAGCTACCAAGTAATTTAGTTAAATTTTAGAATCTGCAAGATCATACAAAGGGAAAAAGCGTTGTTTAAAGTTGAGGGCGCACAATATGAGCTTTGCTAGCGTCAGGTGACGCACTTAATGAAAGCCTTCGCTGTTATTGAGGGGACAAAAGTAATATTAAAAATGTAAGTAAAATCACGAGTGTCCGAGTCGTGTTCATTTTTATAAAGTTAAACATTCCGAATGTAATATCACAGTATTCGAGTTGTGTTCGCTCCAAGATTCCGAAATTGTTGGAGTTCGCATTGAGTTCAATTTCTCATGAGGTCATTCATGAGGATAGAATTAAGTATTTTAAAGCTCCGTGAACTCGAGCAAATACATTCATTCTCATAGAAAAATTATTCCCTAGTTAATACCACATAGGGGGAACTTGTGTCAACAAGTCTTTGTACGAAAAGGAATGAAATTTCATTCCTTTTTGAGAACTGTATCAGATCAAGATAGCGTTCCTTGTTTAATGGTCATATGGGCTATTGTAATTAGGATTTCTAATATCCCATTTTTAATGTACTATTTACAATTTTCCTATGGCTTTCTATCTTAACACATAGTTCTAGAACATTACAGGAGCACCACAATAAACATTTGGGCAAAAAGCCGTGCCTTTTTCAAGTGCGGTGCCGTGACGTGAGCTGAAGGTCATAAAAATGAGCATCAGAGGAGCGAGGAGTTCAGGGCTCCGCAGCACGGTAGAAGAAACAAGGTAAGGTCAAACCAGTTTTTTTCCCTAGATTGTGTGGCAATGCTGACGTCAAGGCAACGAACCAATAGCAGCGCTCTATTGCGTATCGCAACACTGCTAGCCCCAAATATGACCTCGCTATTGGCCAAACGACATGTTGCAATGATGACGTCATAAAGTTAGTTTGAAATGAAGCCGTTCTATGGCTAGCCGAACAAGAGGAGGTGTATTTTCCCCGTAGAAATGACTCTAACTTGTTTCCTCTACAGCGCTGTAAACTCAGCGTGACGAGTGGTAATTTTACGAGCTGTATCTGTGTTACACTTCATGCTGTCACTCAAGTGCTGAGTTTCTTTCATTATATTCTGCACAAATATTGCAGTAGTGAAACAATGATAAAAAAAAGGCTGCTTTTTGAGAGAACTATGAAATGGGAAGGCTAAAACTATCGTAAAAAACATGAAGTTTCTTCTCACTTCAGAGATCTTTTGAAAAGAAGTTTCCTGGAATGAAGTTTTTAATTGGCGTTTGATACTCATTAGATTTAATTGGATCTGAGGATGCGAATGAGCGTTGCTGTTCAAGTCGCTTCGTACATTCAAGTCTTGCTTAAAGAATCACGACACGAAGAGAGCGAGAGCTACGGTGTACTAAAAGTAAGAAAATATAATCCTGGTATGATATTAAGACTTTTTTAATTATTTAAACTGATGAATTGAGGTCTTAAAAAGCACCACATATTAACACAGCACGCAATTTTGCCCGGTTTAACTAAGGAAATTTTGGTTACTTCCGATATAGTTATGAAATATTCTAGCATGGAAAATAATCAAAGAAGAGAAGCACGATGTAATGGTGAGTCAACGAGGCAGTGTCTTCCTTTTCCTGCGTGGTTTCTTTGATATGGCACAAAGCAAATTAGTAAACTTATACATCATGGCTACTTAAAAATAATTTGTATGTACGATGCATGTAGAACAATCATTAATTTTTGAAATTATATCTTTTTTACCCCTTGAAGCCAATTTTCGTTTCATAATTTATGTAAACTCTTTTTCCGACAGAAAATACGAGTATGATCATTCCCCATGCTGAATAGTGCAGCAAAGGGTCAAACTTACAATGTAATATGTCTTTTTTTAGATATTTTAGCATCTCTCTCTGTCTCTATTGATGAAATTAAATCAAGTAGTGAGTCTATTCAGAAAATTTTATTCCATTTGCAAATTCACATTTTGAATAGTAATCCATAAAGTTTATAGCACTGATAATCAACCCACTGCACTGCACATCTGAACAGCCACACTCCTTAACATTTCTTTTTGCACTAAGATCACTTAGGACAAAAATGCTAGCTCATGAAGTACGCTCATAAACTATACACAAGAAATGGGGTCTATTATATTTAAGGAACAAGCGTGCCGGTCATCATAAGATGAATTTAGATCAAGATAAACTATGAGGAATGATCCCTTGACTTACAGAAAAATATTTCGACTAATTTCACTAAAAAAGAATCATAATTCAGGACGCCCAGTGGCTCAGCTGACGGCATGTGTCGTTTGACAGGACGGCATCTCATGCGTCACACGAACTTCCTTCTTCTACAGAGCCCTTTATTCGTTCTCTGTCACACACGATCATTTCCTGTACAAGTTTACAAAGTTTTTCATGTTTCTTTAACTTAGGTGTTAGGAGTGTTTGGATATACTTTTCTGTGCTGTGAATTCTAAGCTAGTTGACCGGTGTGCGGTGCTCGGGTGAGTGTGAAAGGAAGCACACCGGAACACCAGCGTCTCGACCAGTAAGAAGCGCAGTCAACTTTTTCGCCAGTTCGGTTGAAAAGTTTGTGCCCAGGCCTTCATTCACTTTAAAGTTTCTTAAGGAAATTACTTATTTCCTTTTTCATCAAAATTTGGGTGGAACATTTGTCCGCCGCGTTCTTTGCATTTCGTAGCGCAGCTGTGGGTAAATTTGGTACGAGGAAAGAACTATAAGATTAACTAAAATTTCTGAACCAAGCTCAATTGCATCGTGTTTATTTACCGCTCCTGCATGTTGATGTGCTTTTGAGTTCCGAAAAACGTATAAAATTGGACCAAATTTCGGAGAATGCTGGACTTCAAAAATAAGAAATTAATAAAAATGCAGCGAAGGCAAGGGACTTGTGCTGCATGTCTGAAAACTGGAGTGCGAAGCAGAAATAAGATTGTAGAGGAGCATTGATTTATGATGTATGTAGGAAAAACTATCAGTACGTTGTGTGTCTGAAGTTATAGACAAACCAAGTTAATACACTATGTTAACAAGTTAACGCACACAATGTTTTATTCAAATTATTTAAGCAATTTATAAATTATTGTACATTTTCGAGGTATTAGTGTAATAATAAAAGGGAATCAAAACAAACGATAATAGCGGTCGGCTTTACGTAGACTGCAGACTCGATAAGAACGATGTACGTATAAAAAAACTCGAGAGTTTTACAAAGGACGTCATCGTATAGGTTCATCAGCAAATTCAGTGACATGTTTTGCAGCTTTGCCAGCTCAATAATATTGCGTCTAGACAAAAGACACCTGCATTTCGAGTGGAAGTTCTGCGTGTACCAGCAAGAGTCAGTCCACGTAGTCACCAGTCAAACAGTCAACAGTCAAACAGTCAACAGTCAAACAGTCAACAGTCAAACAGTCAACAGTCAAACAGTCAACAGTCAAACAGTCAACAGTCAAACAGTCAACAGTCAAACAGTCAACAGTCAAACAGTCAAGTCAAACAGTCAACAGTCAAACAGTCAAAAGTCAAACAGTCAACAGTCAAACAGTCAAACAGTCAACAGTCAAACAGTCAACAGTCAACCAAACACCAGCCAGCACTCAGTACAGACAGCGGTGTGAGCCAGGAAGCGACCAAGTCATACTGGCGCTTACTTACACTTTGGACAAAAAAGAGAAGAAACAATCAGTATAGAACAATCAAAGTTGAAGTAAATCAATGGTCTACCGAGAAATTATAAAAAAAGAGAATTCAATTTTAAGAAAAAAGAAAGAAAGAAAAACCGTTTGTTTTCGAAAAGTTGCTACATGAGGTGCATAGCGACTTATTGGGTTACACAAATTCCGTAATATTTCTTTTTACAAGTTTTTAAAGAATGGTTTATCAACGAATTTGTCGTATGTTATCAAACCGAGAGAAGCGAAAAGAAGTCAGATAAATCACAACAACGGCACAGAAGCGAGAGAAACGCATCAGCACCCAGCGGGCCGTGACCCACCGGTGGTCATTGCGGGGACTTCAAAATGCTGCTGACCGACCAGCAATCACGGACTCAATTTGCACAAATACTAAATGATAATTCAATAAAGGTACCGTCTAATAAATGTTCGGTATTTTCGAAATTGACGTTTAAAAATAGCTCCAATTTGAGCTGGATATTGAACTTCAATTTAATTAATCCGCCGCATTTAAAGTGTTAACGAGCGTACATAGCGCGGCGCCACTATGAAACTAACTTTTGTCTAGGCAGGCGAGGATGCGGTCCGGCCAAACCCAACATTTTAACTTTGTTGGGTCTGGCAGCAGCCACAGCACTCTGCTACACCCGTAATCTTGGAGAAATGAGTGGTTTCAACGCAAAATGGATCAGAATTACCTTGCTGATTTCCTGAACAGTCTCTTTTAAATACTCCTCAGCTTTCATAGGTAATGTTTTTGTGATCAAGGTATAATCACTGGCATCTACGTTCAACAACACTCAAGGAAAGAGAATAAATTAAGTAAAAACAGATCTATGGCGTGCCAATTTATCGCACAGCCTTCTTCAAAAACTGCGCAGTTTTCATAGATAGTGTTTCCGTGATCAAGGTCAAACAACTGGCATCTACGCCCAATAAAAAACTCAAGTACAGAGATTAAATAAAGAAAAAAACAATCTGATCTGCCTGACTGCTGAACAGGGATTTATTCACTAACACGGCAGCCCCTCAGAGGCGACCTCGACACAGGCCGCCGATCAGTGAGCCGACTTTGAGCCTCTCAACTTATCATCAAAGCCACCGAAACTCAGCCATCAGCGCACGCTTCTATAGAAACTTGGTTTAAAAACCGTTTTAGTAAATGAGTTGGTCTCTGAGGGAAACTTCACGGGCTTGCTTTAGTGAGGAGCGTAATGTGCAGGGCTAGGGAGTGATGAGCTGTCAGCTGTGTGGTGAGGGCAGGTGAGGCTGTGTGGTGAGGGCAGGTGAGGCTGTGGGGTGAGGGCAGGTGAGGCTGTGTGGTGAGGGCAGGTGAGGCTGTGTGGTGAGGGCAGGCAACGCTGTGTGGTCACCACCCGCACTATTTAGTGATGAGGCCACAGCTGGACGGGACTGTTAACTTATGCGTCAGATGAGATGAGCGTCGAGCTCTTAAACTCTCTAATTGGCTTAACTTATACATATAATATGTGCATATAATATATTCATTTTACATATATCATATAAAAATAGTACGTATACTATATTGATCAATCTACCTTGAATCACCATTAATGATACTCACTGGTGGCCTCGAGTTTATGGACATTCACTCTGAGAAATTCCACAGAGACCAAATATTTCAGAATGACAAAAAATTGAATCAAAGAAATCTTCTACGCAAGGAACACGCCTGCCCTGGGAACCACTCGCTATCTGGAACAGTGTTAACACTACTTAGGAATTTTCATGGCTACAACATTCGTGCAAAAAAACAGTTTTTAGGAAAACTTCACAGAGTAGATTCTCGAAAAGTTCACAGAGTAGCCAATGTTGTTTTAGAAAGAAACTTGAGAAAGGAATGCAGCGAATAGCTTAATGTAAAATCAACATTCTTTTGAATCTTTTAGAGTAACGTTCCTGTCCTGAACTTCGGAAACGAGAGCAAGAAAAAATTGAGCAAGAAAAGCATGAAGGGTTCGCTGCGGTGTGGCGTGGTTGCGATGCGTTGCGGTGCCGGCGTTAGCGATTGCGTCTCATGGTCCACGAACTCGTGTTTTCTTGATGCGAAAGAAGCTGGGGAGGTTAAATCTAGTTTCGAGTCAAAAACAATTCTCCTCATTCAAGTTTGTCTCTGAGAAAGACATGTCGACGTGAACTCTATATTCACCGGGGTATTTCATTATTTTTATAATTAAAATTCAGCAAATTCACAAAGGCCGTTACAAAAATTTGTTTTCATGAAAGTTTTATTCTTAGTAAAGCGTTCGACTGCCGCGTGTTCCATTTTAATGACTTAGGAGATACAGAATATAAATAATTAGAAATATTTGAAAATGTTTCTACCGACTTTTTTGATGTACTTCATTTTTAATAATTGCTTGCAACTATATACATTAATTTAAGTTTTGCCATTATCGATTTTATTTTTTCTTTAATTTACTCTTTATATTTCAGTATTACTTTTAAAATAAGACAGCTAAGTATTTTCGTGAAAGCCAAATTCCACAAGATTTGCAGTATGCAACTAAGAAAATGACCGTGGAAGAAGTCCTTCGCTGAGGAGGACTCAAATTAAAAGAAACTGCAGGAATACGCTCAAGGATGAGCTCCAAAAGGGCCTTGATTGCCGTCTCTGGCGCAGTTCCCGAAGCAGAATAATCGACCACACCTTGATTGCCTCAAGATCGCGACTCTGCAGTCTGGAGCCGAGTTCAGTGACATTTAGCGAGGCTCTCAACAAGCCCCAACAGACCGAGCGTCTCGACATGGCCAAAGGGAGACACTGCGGTAGCACGGTTGGTCGGGATAAAAAAGAAGAGTGTCGAAGTTCTTCGGAAAGATCTCCAAAACAAATGCAAATTCTTGGCAGCTCAACCTTTAGGTTTCATTTCATATTGAAGTCAAAAATACGTAATAATGTTAGATTCTTTTCTTCTCCAATCAATTTCTATTAATGACGAAGAGGTAAGTATTTCAAGAAATTTCGAAAAACAAAGTGGAAGAAATGTGTAAATTCAAGAGGTATGTAAAAATATTAGATTCGCTTCCTCTTCATCAATTTCTATAATAGGCAAAGAGCTTAGTAGTTCAGGAGACCAGGAAAAACAAAGTGCGAAAAATGCGCAAATTCAAGAGGAAGCCTAAACACACTCAATTGCAGGCTTTGCGCCTTGAGAGTCTTGTAGTGACACACAACAGGAGGGAATTTGGACTTCAGCAAACGCCTTGAGTTATCAAAGCCTTCGAGATTACAACGACGCCACTCCGACATGAACTCGAGCGGAAAACACCGCACGAGAACTTGGAGATGGGACGGATGGAGCCTTGCAGATCGTTCAAGCGTTCCAAATTGAACGTCGCCAAATAGGATTGGCACACCACTTGAATTTCATCTGGCGGCTTCCGCAGTGAAACCAAAACAATTGTGTCTGAGAGGCGCTGCGAAGTTGCTTCGTTCTAAAGGAATGTTTCGAGCACGCAAGTAAAGAATGTGGAGATTGCAAATGCAATCCTTTCACGAGAATTGCCAACCGACATGGCAATTGGTACGTAACAACGGCTCACGAAATGTGCAATACTAGCTTTTCGTCAATGACAGATTCATTGCTCACATCACTGAACTGGACCCATTCCGTTGTCCTCCATTAAAATTCCGATCGTAACCCCTCCTCCTCACAGCCATCTAAGCGACTTCCAGAAAGAAATTCTTGGAAGTTTTTCGCATAGAGTTCGAAACTTTTAAACAAAGTTCTACTACCTCAAGTCTTCGAGCAAGAAATCAAGTGAAGATCCATGTCCGAGTGACTACAGTATCTTTGGTAGAATTTGTTCAGTGCTCGCTGGGGACTAGGATGCGCTGAACTTTGAGGCATTCTATAATTTAGGTGCGTGGCACTGGTGAAAACATAAAATAATTTTTTCTTGGTTGTCGAAAGAGCTCAACGGTAGGTCACCAGGAACGTAAAAAATGCCCTCAAAATGAATTGAATATTTTATGAAGATTAAAGTCGAACAATTTTGGGAATTTACTTTAGGAGCAGTAGGAATTCAGAAATATGACGGAACGTTTTATTCGAAACTGGCTTGCGAAAACAATCTCGCATCAGCGATTTTGGCTGCACGAGTGCGTTAATCAACGCTAGTGAGACTGGAATTCTAATTTCATTGACGAGGTAGAGAACCAGCGGCGCTAACAAGCACTGAGATATTGCTCAGAAATAGTACTCTGAAAATATTTGAATCAGTTACTAATCTTAACAAAATACCATTCGAGGATCTCAGAATGTCCTTTCACTCCTATAATCCCAATTTATGACGATTTTTTATATTTAATATACTTGTTTAATCAATATGCAACCTGATAATACCAACTACATAAAAGGTCATACAGGAATTTTTTATGTTAAATGACTAGTTGCGGTAATGATGAGATTATCTATAGTCAAAAGCAACCAGATGAAATACGTCAGAAAATGAGTCATCATGATTTCGAAGGTTTTCTTTGAATTCCACTGAACTTCTGAAAGCCGAACCATAAGCAACCAACTCTATGAAATAATCAACAATACGGAAAATATTCAAGACTAAGGTTCTTGAAAAAGACCCTTAGTCGTGAAAAGAACCTGAAAAAGAAAAAGAAAAGACTAGAGACAGAAAAAAATTCACGGCCAAGGTTATTGAAAAAGAACCTTTGAAAGAAAAAGAAAAGACTAAACAAATAGAAAAAAATGCAAGATGAAGGTCCTTGAAAAAGAAAAGACTAAGAGATAGAAAGAAATTCACGACTAAGGTTATTGAAAAAGGACCTTAGAAAGGAAAAGAAAAAACTTAAGACAAAAAAAGAAAAAGAGAAAAGACTAAAGACATAGAAAGGAAAAAATTAAGTTTCTTGAAAAAGAACGGCCGAAAAAAGAAAAGACTAAAGACATAAAAAGAGAAATACTAAGTTTCTACGAGACACTCGGAGTCCGGCCATCCAGACACGTCAGCCGTTGCATCAGCAGGAGCGAGATCAGCTGGGGTGCGCTGCCTCCGATTCCACCGGAGTGCACAATCCAGGCTTTATTGTCCATTCCAAAGCGATGAATATGAAATGATGTTTCAAAACGGAAACGCATAATTCAGAATCGGCTGACAATTTTGACATCTCGGTTTGGAATGCAATGAATACTTACTTCTATTGGCATGACCACTCCTGACCAAGGGCAACGATATTCATGCTAAATATGATCTCACTGTCGATGCCTTGTGAACACGTCTTTATCGGGTAATAATAAGTCGTGCAGGAATATTTAATGCCTGCCTTTCCTTAATTATGGGGAATGTAGCAGTAGTTTGGGCAGGAGTAGTTGCTAAACGTTCATTTTGACATAGCTCCTTTCCAAGTGAGATATTGCTTCCTTACTGCGGAGCATGTGCTGGTAGATCATTCTCCTCTGACACGAAAGCAAAATAATGCCAAAAAAATTATCACATCAGTGTTCTCAAAACGAAATCCATGAGAAGACTAACGTAATATTTTTAGTTTAGTACATAATAGTTATATTATTAAGAAACCCTAGAAAAGAAAATACATAGAAAAGAACTTATGTAAATGATATAGAGCAAATAACTTAATGATACTTGTTCTAATTGATTTTTTTTGTTATTAGGCACTTTTTCATCTGTGTACTGAAGCATAAGGCGGCCGCCTTGAAGTATAAGCTTTTCAACGCCTTTATTTTCTTCGACTGATAATTCAACAAAACGTATCTGTTCGATTCAATTTAATTCACAGCATGAAAGCATCACGATTCCAACAGTAAAAAGGATCAAAATTATTCGTAACTTTTGTTTGAGAGCCATAAAATACTGAGGGCTACATCAACGTTGTCCTGCTCTTGTTAAAGGGTTTTGTAGTCCTGTGGAGTTCAGGCCGGAGTCTGAGCGTATTGGTTGCTTTGGCACTCACTGTCTTTCGCACGGCGCTCAGCTGAGACAAAAAGAACTTGAAGGAAGCAGTCAACATCTATCAATGATGTGAAAAGAATCAAAGTCAATATTATTTTGATTGTTTTTATAATTATTATTATAAAGGTTATTTTTATTACCATTTTTATAATTATTATCACCTGCTTGCTCGCTCCTTACCGTTGCGAGACACGAAAAAAACACGATTAGCCATTTGCGTGAACCTTCATGCGGCTATTTAAAATTTATTATTCTAGAATAGAATGGAATGGGAGAGAATGAAATGAAACGGGTTGGGTTGATTTAGAATGGAATAGAACACAATGAAATAGAATAGAAGAGAAAAAAAAATTAATTTTCAGATTGCTAATCAAGCAAGTCGCATATCGTCTCATTTTAATCCCGCACCTGCACCAGAGTAGAAAACAGAAGAAGGAGTTATGTTCACAGTAAGCAATATTCTCGCACCACAACCACCAGTACAATCTTATTACCACAAATGGGCAATTCTTTCATCGATGTGTGGCCCTATTGTTTGACAGTTTTTATTGCAAGGTTTAATAGCGTGCGCTGTGGCAGCGAGCGCTGTAGCAGCGAGGGCTGTAGCAGCGTGCGCTCTAGCAGCGAGCGCTGTAGCAGCGAGCGCTGTAGCAGCGAGCGCTGTAGCAGCGAGGGCTGTAGCAGCGTGTGCTGTAGCAGCGTGCGCTGTAGCAGCGAGCACTGTAGCAGCTTGCGCTGTAGCAGCGAGCGCTGTAGCAGCGAGCGCTGTGGCAACGAGCGCTGTAGCAACGAGCGCTGTATCAGCGAACGTTGTGACAACGAGCGCAGTAGCAGCGAGCGCTGTAGCACCGTGCGCTGTGGCAACGAGCGCTGTAGCAGCGTGCGCTGTAGCAGCGTGCGCTGTGACAACGAGCGCTGTAGCAGCAAGCGCTATGGCAGCGAACGCTGTATCAGCGAACGCTGTGACAACGAGCGCTGTAGCAGCGAGCGCTGTAGCAGCGAACGCTGTAGCAGCGAGCGCTGTAACAGCGAGCGCTGTAGCAGCGAGCGCTGTAGCAGAGAGGGCTGTAGCAACGTGCGCTGTAGCAGCGAGCGCTGTAGCAGCGAGAGCTGTAGCAGCGAGCGCTGTAGCAGCGAGCGCTGTAGCAGCGAGCGCTGTAGCAGTGAGCGCTGTAGCAGCGTGAGCTGTAACAGCGAGCGTTGTAGCAGCGAGCGCTGTGACAACGAGCGCTGTAGCAGCGAGCGCTGTAGCAGCGTGCGCTGTAGCAGCGAGCGCTGTAGCAGCGAGCACTGTAGCAGAGTGCGCTGCAGCAGCGAGCGCTGTAGCAGCGTGCGCTGTAGCAGCGAGCGCTGTAGCAACGAGCGCTGTGACAACGAGCGCTGTAGCAACGAGCGCTGTAGCAGCGAACGCCGTATCAGCGAACGCTGTGACAACGAGCGCAGTAGCAGCGAGCGCTGTAGCACCGTGCGCTGTGGCAACGAGCGCTGTAGCAGCGAGCGCTGTAGCAACGTGCGCTGTAGCAGCGTGCGCTGTGACAACGAGCGCTGTAGCAGCGAGCGCTGTAGCAGCGAGCGCTGTGGCAGCGAACGCTGTATCAGCGAACGCTGTGACAACGAGCGCTGTAGCAGCGAGCGCTGTAGCAGCGAACGCTGTAGCAGCGAGCGCTGTAACAGCGAGCGCTGTAGCAGCGAGCGCTGTAGGAGCGAGCGCTGTAGCAGCGAGGGCTGTAGCAGCGTGCGCTGTAGCAGCGAGCGCTGTAGCAGCGAGCGCTGTAGCAGCGAGCACTGTAGCAGTGAGCGCTGTAGCAGCGTGTGCTGTAGCAGCGAGCGTTGTAGCAGCGAGCGCTGTGACAACGAGCGCGGTAGCAGCGAGCGCTGTAGCAGCGTGCGCTGTAGCAGCGAGCGCTGTAGCAGCGAGCACTGTAGCAGAGTGCGCTGTAGCAGCGAGCGCTGTAGCAGCGTGCGCTGTAGCAGCGAGCGCTGTAGCAGCGTGCGTTGTAGCAGCGAGCGCTGTAGCAACGAGCGCTGTGGCAACGAGCGCTGTAGCAACGAGCGCTATGGCAGCGAACGCTGTATCAGCGAACGCTGTGACAACGAGCGCTGTAGCAGCGAGCGCTGTAGCAGCGAACGCTGTAGCAGCGAGCGCTGTAACAGCGAGCGCTGTAGCAGCGAGCGCTGTAGCAGCGTGCGCTGTAGCAGCGAGCGCTGTAGCAGCGAGGGCTGTAGCAACGTGCGCTGTAGCAGCGAGCGCTGTAGCAGCGAGCGCTGTAGCAGCGAGCGCTGCAGCAGCGAGCGCTGTAGCAGTGAGTGCTGTAGCAGCGTGAGCTGTAGCAGCGAGCGTTGTAGCAGCGAGCGCTGTGACAACGAGCGCTGTAGCAGCGAGCGCTGTAGCAGCGAGCACTGTAGCAGAGTGCGCTGTAGCAGCGAGCGCTGTAGCAGCGTGCGCTGTAGCAGCGAGCGCTGTAGCAACGAGCGCTGTGACAACGAGCGCTGTAGCAACGAGCGCTGTAGCAGCGAACGCTGTATCAGCGAACGTTGTGACAACGAGCGCAGTAGCAGCGAGCGCTGTAGCACCGTGCGCTGTGGCAACGAGCGCTGTAGCAGCGAGCGCTGTAGCAGCGTGCGCTGTAGCGGCGTGCGCTGTGACAACGAGCGCTGTAGCAGCGAGCGCTGTGGCAGCGAACGCTGTATCAGCGAACGCTGTGACAACGAGCGCTGTAGCAGCGAGCGCTGTAGCAGCGAACGCTGTAGCAGCGAGCGCTGTAACAGCGAGTGCTGTAGCAGCGAGCGCTGTAGGAGCGAGCGCTGTAGCAGCGAGGGCTGTAGCAGCGTGCGCTGTAGCAGCGAGCGCTGTAGCAGCGAGCGCTGAAGCAGCGAGCACTGTAGTAGTGAGCGCTGTAGCAGCGTGTGCTGTAGCAGCGAGCGTTGTAGCAGCGAGCGCTGTGACAACGAGCGCGGTAGCAGCGAGCGCTGTAGCAGCGTGCGCTGTAGCAGCGAGCGCTGTAGCAGCGAGCACTGTAGCAGAGTGCTCTGTAGCAGCGAGCGCTGTAGCAGCGTGCGCTGTAGCAGCGAGCGCTGTAGCAGCGTGCGCTGTAGCAGCGAGCGCTGTAGCAACGAGCGCTGTGGCAACGAGCGCTGTAGCAACGAGCGCTGTAGCAGCGAGCGCTGTGGCAGCGAGCTCTGTAGCAGCGAGCGCTGTAGCAGCGAGCGCTGTAGCAGCGAGCGCTGTAGCAGCGAGTGCTGTAGCAGCGAGCGCTGTAGCAGCGTGCGCTGTAGCAGCGAGCGCTGTAGCAGCGTGCACTGTAGCAGCGAGCGCTGTAGCAGCGTGCGCTGTAGCAGCAAGCGCTGTAGCAGCGAGCACTGTAGCAGCGTGTGCTGTAGCAGCGAGCGCTGTAGCAGCAAGCGCTGTAGCAGCGAGCGCTGTGACAACGAGCGCTGTAGCAGCGAGCGCTGTGACAACGAGCGCTGTAGCAGCGAACGCTGTGACAACGAGCGTTGTAGCAGCGAGCGCTGTGACAACGAGCGCTGTAGGAGCGAGCGCTGTGACAACGAGCGCTGTAGCAGCGATCGCTGTAGCAGCGAACGCTGTGACAATGAGCGCTGTAGCAACGAGCGCTGTAGCAGCAAGCGCTGTGACAACGAGCGCTGTAGCAGCGAGTGCTGTAGCAGCGAACGCTGTGACAACGAGCGCTGTAGCAGCGAGTGCTGTAGCAGCGAACGCTGTGACAACGAGCGCTGTAGCAGCGAGCGCTTTAGCAGCGAACGCTGTGACAACGAACGCTGTAGCAGCGAGTGCTGTAGCAGCGAACGCTGTGACAACGAGCGCTGTAGCAGCGAACGCTGTGACAACGAGCGCTGTAGCAGCGAGCGCTGTAGCAGCCAACGCTGTGACAACGAGCGCTGTAGCAGCGAGTGCTGTGACAACGAGCGCTGTAGCAGCGAGCGCTGTAGCAGCGAACGCTGTTACAACGAGCGCTGTAGCAGCGAGCGCTGTAGCAGCGAGCGCTGTAGCAACGAGCGCTGTGCGGCGAGCGCTGTAGCAGCGAACGCTTTAGCAACGAGCGCTGTAGCAGCGAGCGCTGTAGCAACGAGCGCTGTAGCAGCGAGCGCTGTGACAGCGAGCGCTGTAGCAGCGAGCGCTGTAGCAGCGAGCGCTGTGGCAGCGAGCGCTCTGGCGGCGAGCGCTGTCGCAGCGAGCGCTGTAGAAACGAGCGCTGTAGCAGCGAGCGCTGTGACAGCGAGCGCTGTAGCAGCGAGCGCTGTAGCAGCGAGCGCTGTAGCAGCGAGCGCTCTGGCGGCGAGCGCTGTCGCAGCGAGCGCTGTAGAAACGAGCGCTGTGGCAACGAGCGCTGTAGCAACGAGCGCTGTAGCAGCGAGCGCTGTGGCAGCGAGCTCTGTAGCAGCGAGCGCTGTAGCAGCAAGCGCTGTAGCAGCGAGCGCTGTGGCAACGAGCGCTGTAGCAACGAGCGCTGTAGCAGCGAGCGCTGCAGCAACGAGCGCTGTGGCAACGAGCGCTGTAGCAGCGAGTGCGGGCAGTTTCCAAGGCATTGAATGAGTTAGCCACAAAACCATTCTACCTTCACACGCTCTGGCTTCCAAATGTCGTCAACTCTTCAAAAGAAGACCAGGAAATGAGCACGTCTGAGAAAGCGCTGTAGTTCTCGAGATCCATCCTCTAAAATAATTCAGTAGGGATCATGGCAGCGCAATTTGTTTATTAGTTCAGAATTTGTTTAGTATGATACTTTGAATTTAGACTCGGCGTAATTTGAACCTCAACTATGTAGAGATGGCTATGAAGTTTTGGTTACATTTCAAGGCTTATTATTTGAAATTGTGTGTGCTACTCTTCTTCGAATAGTTCACATTGGTAAAAGGATTTTTGACATGCTTGCATATCTGCAAAATAATTTTGTATGCATCGAATAACCCACGATTCTAACCAATTGCTTTAAGATGAATACCCATACAATAAGACAGAAAACTGCTTCAAAATCTTAACAGGAAAAAATGAGCATTTGCTGCAATACTTCTTAAGTCGTACAATGTTGCACAAAAGAAGTAAAGGATACGTATACGTAGCGTTCCGCTTCTCGCCCTCAAACACAGCTGCCTGCTGCTGCACACTCGGGAGGCAGGCTTGCTCGCCGGAGAACAGAGCCATTAAGCCTCAGTCAAATTTAGTTAATCCGAACGTTAACAATATTAAACTCATGCATTGAAATTAACGGACTAAAACCTTACAATATCTTATTGTATTTTTTTGTTTATTTTTTCATGGAGTTAATGATTACAAATATCTCAGAACTGAATTTTTTGCCGTTCTGGGGCTAAAATTACCTAGAGTTTGCTATTGGAAGATTTATGAGGCATCGGGCCTGACTGTCAGTAAAATTTGATCGTGCAAATCATTTTGCCTTCAGTATTTTGGTCACAGCACGCGACACACTGCTGATTTGAAAGTCATATCGAACTCACATAAGCAATAAGATCCGCTAAACAAAATACAGAGAGCGAACTCAAAAATCAAAGGATGTTTTATTCCAATCAATCATGCCTGATACATATGATTTTGTACATTGGTTTTTCAAGATCTTATAACTAACACCTGAACGCAATGACGGTAACCCCCGGTCAAGCCGGTACCTATTTCTGACACTGAGTAGAGTGGGGAATTGTGGCTGAGTTCTCCCTTTTCCCAACGGAGAAATCACCGGGCGGCACTGCCGGGATTCGAACTGCTGATACCTTCCCGTGATGGGCAAGTTTTTAACCATTCGGCTTCTATTTCAATGAATGCTGATTTATCTGCCAAAACACGAAGTGGTGCGGCAGCGAAGGTTTCAAAACACACGTGAAACAGCGTGCTCGTTTGTGTTGGTACGAATGTACTGGTGCTGGTGTTGTGCGAGAATATTGTTTACTGTGAACATGACCGTCATTTTTTCTTCGTTTCTACTCTGGTGCAGGTGCTTGATTAAAATGTGACGACAATTGCGATTTGCTTGACTATCATCCTGAAAGTTATTATTTTTTCTCTTCTATTCTATTTTTTTTGTTCTATTCCATTCTTAAACGCTCCATCTCATTTCATTTCAGCCTATTCCATATAATTCCATCCTATTCTACACCTACCTCGCTGTTTCTGCGATGTATGAACAGCCGTGTGCGGCGACACGGCTGCTATCTGTCGCTCGTTTCCTAAACGCACATAAATTCGCTGTCCTGCTCACAATTTACTTGTTTGCAGTAATTATATTCCTCGAGTTGTATTGTAGTAATTATATTCCCCATCAAACTTCTACGAGTCATTCCATTATGGTAAAGAAGTTTGTTGATGATGCACATCAGTGTGATAGCAGCCGACGATATGAGGGTGCTGTCCCTATAAATAGCCGAATAGATATACGGAGGGGCTCAAATAAGTGGCTATTGGAATGAGTAATGTGGTCATAGAACATTTAAATAACCTGGGAGAATTAAACTTGTAGGAGGAAGAAGGAAATAATTTACTCATGCATAAGGGAACATTTGAAGAACATGGCAGAATCATATTTGCAGAAGGAAGAAGACATGGTCATAATTGTAGAAGGAGGAAAACAGAATCGTAATTGTACGAGGAAGAAGACAGAATCCTGATAGTATAAGGCAGAAGACAGAATCATAATAACAGAAGGAAGAAGACAACAATTTACCCATGCACAAGGGAACATTCGAAGAACACAGCAGAATTATAACTGCAGAAGACCAAAACAGGTATTTGTCCGTGCATAAGGGAAAATTTGAAGAATGTGGTAGAATTATAATAACAGAAGGAAGAAGACGGGAATTTACCCATGCACAAGGGAAAATTTGAAGTATGTAGCAGAATTATAACTTCAGAAGGAAGAAGAGAGCAATACATCCAGGCATATGATGAGCGCCCCAACACTGCGCTCGAGTTGGCTGCGACGGGCAGCGAGATGCGCTCAGGGTGCCTCATTAGTCCTCTGCCTCGCTGGAAGCCGAGAAAGCGTCACCAACAAATTAGGCTCGCTGATTTTAATCTCAGAAAATTAGAAGATAATTAGACCAAGAGTAATTAGCAGCACAAAGTGCCTGGGCAAACTTCAGTACAGACTAAGTGCTCTCAGGGTGGTAGGAATAACCGTCCGTGTCAAAACGCGAGAAAAAAACTAGAATTCTTTATAACTAAAAGTTAGTATCTACATCTGGAAAATTGTTTTGTTGCTTTGTGAATCTATTTGTACACTGACACATGACATGTTGGTGGAGATGTACTTTGTGGTGCTCGAGTCGCGAGGCAATGCAGGCGAAGTAAGACACAGCCTGTATGTAGTTTGCAGGAATATCACTATTAAAGGGCTAAAATAAGTCTTTATCATAAGAGCATGTGCAAAATGGGGATATATAATTTTTTATACATATTCATACATGAAACAACATTCCTATGAGCTTTATGAGAAGCAGTATGATGGACAAACAGCTACGGAAAATCTTCGCTTGCTCGTAGAAACGCTCTGAAGATGTTGGGCCTGTGTGAGGACGTTTGAGCTAGTCGACGGCTGTGCAAATATTTGTATCTTCACACTGAGTAGTGCATGCTGACTGAACCAAGCCAGAACTGATAAATTAAAACTTTCGAAATAATATTTGACAGGAGGGGGCTTTTTATGTCAAACATGAGGATACTTCCTTATAGCTCTCCGTGGCACAGCGGTTAAGGGATCGGACTTGTATGCTGGAAGTCGCGGGTTCGTTCCCAGCGCTGGCGCGGAGATTTTCCCCGTTGGATATAAGGGAAAGCTCAAGCACAATACCCCACTCGACCCAGGTCTCGGAAATGGGTACCGCCTTTACGGGGGAACCGTCATGGTGTGTTATATATAGGGTTAGTTATAAGACATTTGAAAAACCAATGCTAAGATCATATGTATCAGGCTTGATTGGAAATAAAGCATCTCAAAGATGCCGATGTTAACCTTATAGAGGTTTTCCATTCGTGTCTAATTTTTGCCGTCCGGGTATTTACAGTATCTAATTTGATAAGGCATTTCATGATCGTTTTCAAAACTGCATACGAGGAATTGAATTAAATTGAACAGATATGTTTTCTTGGATTATCAATTAAAGAAAATCAAGGGCTTGAAAAACTCGTAACCGTCGGCTGCCTAATGCTTCAGCACACGGGTGACAAGGTTCATGATTACGAAAAGGAAATAATGTACACAAGCAGGACCCGAGAAACTTCCACGGTCAATGTTATCAATAAGCTAGGTTGACCCGTGAAAAATTCGGTCAACATTACTTAACATATTTTTTAAAGGAACATATTTTAACCTATCTTGTCCTACCCTATGCTAACTAAAGCTATAGTAACCTAACACATCTTAACCTATCATAAACTAACCTAACCTATCCTCTACTAACCTAACTTTAACCAATGTCATCGTTAGGCTAGGTGGACCCGTGAAAAAATTCGGTCAACGTTACTTAACAAATTCTAACGTAACATATTCTAACCTAACCCGTCCTAACATAACAAATTCTTTGCTTTGTTTACAATACCAAAATAAATTTACAAATTTACCAAAAGAAATTCACAATATGATCAATGGAAGGTAAAAAATATTGAAAAATTTTCTTCTTGGCACCACAAATCTTTTACAATGCTAATATGTTCAGTAACTAGTTCTATGATTTAAAATGGCGAAATTACAGTAGATGAAAACATATGTGTTTGCGCACCTGAACTTAAACTGGCTCTCTCAAAACGGTTTTAAAATTTACAATAAATTTTAGTCGTGTTAGGGCACCGCAGCACCGCAACTTCGCAGCACCGCAGCACCGCAGCACCGCAACTTCGCAGCACCGCAGCACCGCAGCACCGCAACTTCGCAGCACCGCAGCATCGCAGCTCCGCAGCACCGCAGCACCGCAACTACGCAGCACCGCAGCACCGCAACTTCGCAGCACCGCAACTACGCAGCACCGCAGCACCGCCACTTCGCAGCCTCGCAGTACCGCAGCACCGCAGCACCACAGCACCGCAGCACCGCAGCACCGCAACTATGCAGCACCGCAGCACCGCAACTACGCAGCACCGCAGCACCGCAACTACGCAGCACCGCAGCACCGCCACTTCGCAGCCTCGCAGTACCGCAGTACCGCAGCACCGCAGCACCACAGCACCGCAGCACCGCAGCACCGCAACTATGCAGCACCGCAGTACCGCAGCACCGCAGCACCGCAGTACCGAAGCACCACAGTACCGCAGCTACGCAGCACCGCAGCACCACAGTACCGCAGCACCGCAGTTCCGCAGCACCGCAACTACGCAGCACCGCATTACCGCGGCACCGCAGCACCGCAGCACCGCAACTACGCAGCATCGCAACTACGCAGCACCGCAGCACAGCAACTACGCAGCACCGCAACTACGCAGCACCGCAGCACCGCAACTACGCAGCACCGCAACTACGCAGCACCGCAGCACCGCAGCACTGCAACTACGCAGCACCGCAGCTCCTCTACAAGACCTGAACACAACACAAGATCAGAGCAGGCAACGCACGCCTCCTTTACTTCGTAAACCCGATGCCGTTTTCACTGCGTGACTTACGTTCAGTTAAATTAGATGTATACAACATTAAACTTTTTCTTCCAAAACTTTACATCACAGCTGCTTCTATAATCAACTGACAGATCAAATTTTTCATTTCATCACTCCTTATTTTGGTTTCAAAAATAAATAGCTTTTTTTCCAAAAAATCACGCAGATTCTTGATTCTAATACAAATATCTCATTTCAGAAGTATTCTTACATAGGCTATATGCTTAGACTGCATAAATTGTTCCTCTTACGCACAGCTGTCGATGTAAATATTTTGAGTCGGGAAGTTTCAATACGTTCAAGATTTTTGTTATTTTGTCATTATTTTTAATGATTAATGCACATTTGACGAGGAGAGAAATTGTGTAAATTTTAGAAGGCAAAGTATTTCCCACATTAATATTCTTGAAATAATTGCGCCCCCCCAAAAAAAAACACCGTAAGCCATTCTGATGTTGTTCGTAGGAGAAATAATATATTTTCATGAACCTCTAGCTAAATGAGTGAATTCGAATAGCCGGAATTTAAGCAACACAGCATCAGCGAGACGACTCCATCGAATTCCTTCTCCGCTGAACTCAAAAGCTCGCGTCTAAACTGAGACAGAGCTGCCTTTTGTTTCACTTTTTTGAAGCACCACTCCAACATGTCTTGATTTTAACGAGTTCTCTACTCTATCCTTAAGAATAAGATTTGCAATATTAAACAGTTAGATGGCTTAACCCCATTTACGTCAGCATTAAGGGGTGTTTACACTAGGGGACATTTCGGCCTTGAGGCGCGACTCGTGTAGACGAGGCTCACCACAGAGGTTCATATTTGTGTGTGTGTGTTCGAAATTCCCGATTCGCTTTGCTCGAATCCGTGCAGCGCCGCACGTGTGAGAGGCGCAGCTCTAGACCGGTCAGTGTGCAGTTGGTGGTCATCAAGTGAGGTAGCGCCTCTCGCTCACCCGTTATGGCTGACTCAACACTCCCGCGAGAAACTACACTGCTTTTAATTGAAATGTATTAAGCCCATCAATGCCTTTGGCAGACTAAAAGCTGCGAATATAGGGAGGCTGCTTTCCATTTTAATTTAATGAAAATGAACGAATATAGTAACATTTCACTCATGCAAATAAAAAAAGAGATTACGTAGCTTTACGATGCAGCAACAATATTCACACAAGCTCGTCTACAGCAATCCATATTTCATAGCAGCAGGCCACACTGACTGGTTCTGTGCTGCATGGCTGCCACTTTTGTTTGACCAAATAAATCTAGAGTGACCTCAAAAAATATCGAGAAACATCTAGATTTAAAAATAAAACATCCAAAAATATATCTAGAAATAAATTAATTATCTACTATAATAAATTAGTTGAACAATAGCATATAAGGATATTTATTTCATAAATTGCTTTATATTAGGCAATTTATCTTTATATGAATTATCTAGTATCCTGATATTTACCCTAATAAAGCTTGGTATCCAAATATTCTTCAATTCCACACGTGTTGCGAGTAGAAAGGTCAGTCTCTATTGCATTGCAAATTATCAATGCTCAGATTCCTATTTATCAACAATTGTTTTAAGGCTTTCACACCGCTATCTTCATCACTTTTAATAATTTTGCAATTGCTAAGTAAGTTGATTCTACTTTATTAGATGCATTACTTTAGAATATAACTGATACACCAAGTAGTTTCATAATAGAAATATCATTGCCTCCATCCAACAATAAACTGAACTCATTGTTACCAATATCATTGGTCAGTCTTTCGTCAAAATGAGGCCACAATACATTCTTGATAATGTATGTGCATTTTATTCCATGATTTTTTGATATCATCACTAGTTTTGCAATTGAAGATAGTGTGCTTTAGCTTATGAACCGTGAAATAGCCGTCTTGGTGTCGTTCATAATCTGAACATAACATGATCAGAATATGGTTGCTTCACTATTCAGACAATTTGCTTAAGTAAATTAACGAATATAATAAGAATGAAGTAGTAACCAACCATTATGGTGAATTCTTAATTCGAATTTACATTAATCTATCATATACATAGCTTAATTGTAATTCTAGCTAGAAAATTTCTAGCATGCTGAAAAAATTATATAGGTTTTATAGCTAATATCTAGGTTCGAAATTTTATATCTAGACTTTAGCAAAAACATCTAGATCTAGCTATATAATATCTAGAGTGGCAGCCCTGTTGAGCAGCGCGCGCTCCAGGGCTCACTCCAATGGTGTTTAGTCTAAACGCGCATGGCTCATGTGAAGCTCCACACGAGGCGTCTACACGTGAGCCTGCAGCAAAATGTAGACCAGTGTAAAAGGCCCTTTACTCTGGTAGACTCACTCATTCTAATCATCATTAGAATCACGGAGCTGCCACTCGGCAGTGAACTCCAAAGGACACACTGTAGAATGAATTTAACAAGAAATACAATATTTTGAAGCTTTTTCTAAAAATGGGTCAAAAAGTCTACTTCTTCAATAAAGGCTGGTTTACTGTCGAAAGGCTGTCCAATAAAGGCCGGTTAACTTTCGATTGAAAGGCTGTTCAATAAAGGCTAGATAACTTTCAGAAGGCTGTCAATAAAGGCTAGAAAGAGTTAATTTTTAATTAGAAACTGAAGTCGGAAAAACAACTGGCTGGTAACTGTTCAGACGTTTCGTTGACTGCTGCTGAGGTGTGCCAAGACTGAGAGTGGACTGCTCGAGCTCTGCAATTACTCGCAAGTCAATATTTGTTGCTTGGCTTAAGTTCCCAGAAGTGAAGCATCGCTTTCTCTAAAGTGCTAATTGGCTCCGTCAGAACGGTGGCCTGGCTCTCTCATCAGAAGACGTAATTACCGTCGGATTTCCGCTCTTCGTTTCATTTTGCTCGAGCAGTTTTCTAATGGAACTGACTCGCAGCATTGATACTTCTGCAGCAGCTAATAATGAGCAACTTTTGATGCTCTAAAATTTTTGCTTCCTTATATTACAGAGAATTATGTTCTTTCACAGTTCTTATCCTTCAATTCATTGGCTTGCTGGAGCCACTACAGTAGTAAAAAAAAAAATTTATTTCTCACAAATAAAAACAGATATCTAAATTTTGTCGTTAGTGCTTCAACCGCCTGTATCTCCAATTGCGATATTATTTTTGTGTGCTCAAACTACGTAGCAAGGCTTTATAACACCGAAATGTTTTAAAGACTTTTCTTCTTGCTTTTGAAAAGAGCAAAGTTGATCCACACACACTTGGTGCGCTCGTGCCACAACTCGAGTGCCTGGAATCAATTTCATCACATTCAGCAAAATTTGCGCACTTCTTACTGGGGCACTTGTCATGAAGAACTTGGTACAGGACTTCCTAATGGACTTCTGCTCGGAATTGGAGACATCAGTTCCAAAGAAACAAGAGTTAGCATTTCAGGAGTAAGTTTGAATTGAAGATGTTTGACTTGATGAATTGGAGACGTCAGCTCTTATTGAAGATGACAGCTTTTAATTAGAGATGTTAGTAAAGAGTCGGGGACATGGGTCTCTTATTGGAGATTTTAGTTTCCAACTGGAAATGTCAGTTTTTAATTGGAGATGTTAGTTTCAACTGGAAATGTCAGTTTTTAACTGGAGATGTTAGTTTCAAACTGGAAATGTTAGTTTCCAACTGGAAATGTCTGTTTTTAACTAGAAATGTTTGTTTCAAACTGAAAATGTCAGGTTTTAACTAGAAATGTTAGTTTCCAACTGGAAATGTCAGTTTTTAATTGGAGATGTTAGTTTTAGATGGAAAACGTCAGTTTTCATGTGAAGATGTCAGTCTTTAAATAAAGAAGTCTGTAAATTAAAACTACACTATGCAAATGAATACTACAACATTTACAGAAAATGGTCGTAGATCTAAAACAAAAAAAATATAACAAAACAATTAAATAACCTAAACTAATGATCATGTATTTGCAACGAGAAGAGGAAAAGCACTATGAGTATCATTTAGAGGGGGTCTGAGCTTAAAGATGTATAGCGACTCGAGGATGCGTAAATCAATCATGTGAGGGTCACCAGCAAGGATTTTAAAATGATTCACGGAAACAGGGACGTTACAGTTTTCCGCATGGGATCGATCAGAGGACAGTAGAGGAGAACCAAGTGGACGACCGGTTCTACAGCTGAGCCCAGCGCGCTCGGCTACTCTGGACATAAGAGTACGACAGGTGGAACCTATGTACTGTGATTCACAACGTGAACAACTAAACTGGTAAACCACAGAGGAGCACATAGCAGTGGGCAGCTTATCCTTAAAGCGGAATAGGGAACACATTGTGAAATTTTTGACTAGAATTGAATGAATTTTAAGTTGTGGAAAAACTTGCCGATTAGGAGTTGAACCTCCTGATTTAACTTGATAGATTGATTTATATTTTTTTGTTTTAGATCTACGACTATTTTCTGTAAATGTTGTAGTATTCTTTTGCATAGTGTAGTTTTAATTTACTCATATTTGTTTTATTTTGTCGCAGAATTTTTTTTTCTTTGCTGAAGATGAACTGTTTTGTTCAAAACTTTCAATTTTATTTATTTAGACTTTACTATTTGCAATAATAAAATGACAATTCGTACAGCGATTTTCGCCTTACTTTTCATTTTAAGAATGAGACGCATCAATGCGGATTCAGTTTTAAATTACGTTAAAGATGTCAGTTTTCAGCTGGAGATATGAATTTTTAATCAAACTAGTTTTGTATTAGTTACAATAGTTTTTTGGAGACGTCAGTTTTCAACAGAATATTTCCGTTTTCAATTGAAGATTTCAGTTTGAAACTGGAGATTTAATTTTGAAATTGGCGATTTAATTTTGGAACTAGAGATTTCATTTTGAAACTGGAGCTTTAATTTTGAAACTTGATATTTCAGTATTCAATTGGATATTTCAGTTTAGAACTAGGCGGCAGTTTTCAGTAGGGAGGTCATTTCCTTCACAACAGCTGGCGTGAGACATCACATCTAAGCTGTTATTTTCTCAACCTAAAACGAAACAGACGTCCAGAAAACTGCAGCGTCTGCAGGAATAATTGGCAGATACATCATAATTTATTAAATTTAACTCATTAATTACACTTTCAAAGCTTCTAAAAATTTGCCAAGAAGTGCACGAATCATTCACGACAGACAGCGCGACAAGTAGAGCCGCTTCCTAAACCAAGTCAGTAGGCGATAAAAATAAATTCTATATCCCCCAACTTCCGAGTCACGTCTATTAATGTTAAATAAGTAAAAAGTAAGAATATTACGTGCCTTTGCCGACAAAATTTATTTCATCGAGACAGAAATTCTGTTATGAACGTGGTTTCTCATCGAAGCCGTAATCGTAAATTCTTTTTCAATGTCGCATTCATTCGCTGGCCAATTTCAGGAGGCAATTCTTTGATCGTATTATTTATCGTCATTTTCTTTTCGGTTTCAGGAATCTCAAGGTTGGTGATCGAGACAGAAGGTCTCAATTATTATATTTTCGTTATATCATTAAAGATCGAAATATACTGTGACTTTTCAATGTCATTAGTCGTTGTAAATAATCATGATACCATAACAAGTTAAGTAGAAGGTGAATGAGGAGGTGAGTGCAACGCACATTTATGTTATATCGACGATGTCTTCAAACTCAATTAGCAAGGGGGATGATACATGTGGAAATAAGAAGCGACTAACGAAGTACACAGCATATTAGAGGTTCTAAATGATTACAATGCTATCAGATCTCGGTGATTGAGTTAATTCTTAACTGTTAGATGACACAAATCATAAGAATTCGCGCTATGGCATTGAGATAAATCAGTGAAGCCTTTTAACGTGAACAACGGACGAGACATAGATAATATTAACGCATTGAGAAGTCCGACAAGAACATCTTAAATGAGGTGGAGCCTCGGAGCTGAATCATTTAGTAGAGAAACATATTGATAATTATGAGAAGCACATCTTAGTTGAGACGGAGTCTCAGCGCTGAATAGATAACAGAGGAACGAAGGTCGCCTGGAAACTACATCGAACTAAGTTAATTTATGCCTAACACATGAAGCTACTTATAGAGGATCGATGAGACTATAGATGAGCATATGGGATACTTAGCTGTGGTATTCCCGAACAGCGGCCGACAACTCAATACAACTTTGAGTTAACACTTCCCCCACTCCACCCGCAAGGGTGTAAGCGGAGGTTCACACGTCTTGCTTAATCGACGGCCCAGGACCTAATGCCGCTTGTACACACTGCCCAGGAGGAGGCTATGCGACGCCGTTTCGAGTTAGAACAAACGCGTTACCTATCTTGAAGCTTTACGTCAAAATATCTCAGAAAATAGCAAGCGTTGGGAGATGATTCAAATGGATTAAGCTTTATAATTAATAAACAAGTAATTTACGTAGAATGAACAAGATCTTAAGTCAACAAGGAAGGAGTTGAAATACACGAAGAAATATGGAAGTGTCTTGAAATAATCTGGAGCACAGGCGTCGGCTACGTGGCAGAGAGTCCTAAGTCCAAAGGTTGGTTCGTAGAGGGTTGAGGTTCGCTGGCTGGCTTCGAACAATGCTTAGCGGTTGGTTGCATCCTCTCGAAGTGTAGTTTGTAGAGTTCAGAAATACTGCGTTCACTGACGAGAACAATTATCCAATGTCGGGTCTTTTAGAAGATGGTTGCTTGGCCAAAACAACCCTTTCTTAACGTTTCTTTGAACACGGCGAAAGTCTGTCCCAGAAGAACCACGACAATTCAATACCTTCACACAGGACGTCACACCTCAGGGCATGCTGTCTCTGACAACATTAATGCTGCGACGACTATAAGCGAGACTCAGTCTTCACAGGAACGATGAAAAAAACGGGCTAAGAGTTTGACGAAAGGGAAAAGCGAAACTGCGAGTCGAAAAAATCTGAGAAGCAAAACTGTGAGTCCCTCAAAAAAATCGTTCATGTCTAGAAATGTGAGCTCAAAAATTGGACTCGGCCTCAGGTCAGCTGGGAGGAAGAAAACGGCCGTGACTTCGATGCAGCGCAGCAACACAGACCGCAGCGCGCATGCGCACCTCAGCTGGCAGTGGCCAAAAATTTCGGGTTGGGAGGGAAAAGAATCACCGAAAAATCATTTTTTGGGGTCCAGACATTAATTATCGGTAATCTTTTTATTCTTTTACTTACAACGGCGACTGAAACTGGCCCCCAGCTCAACATTTCGGGGGGGATGCCATGGCCCCCGTAGCCCCCCCTGGCTGCGCTACTGTCAGCCGGTCACGTCACTCGGGAAGATCCTCAACTGGACGAGCTTCGATTGATTTCCGTTAAGTTTGCTGAATCAACGGTTTTTGAGGGTCGCCAATGGGAGTTCTTTCAGCCACCCATGGAGGGACACCTGAAGCTGCGGCGGTCAGCACGTGAACAGCACGTGTACAGCACGTGTACAAAACGTGTACAGCAAGTGTACAGCAAGTGTACAGCACGTGTACAGCACGTGTACAGCACGTGTACAGCACGTGTACAGCACGTGTACAGCACGTGTACAGCACGTGTACAGCACGTGTACAGCACGTGTACAGCACGTGTACAGCACGTGTACAGCACGTGTACAACACGTGTACAGCACGTGTACAGCACGTGTACAGCACGTGTACAGCACGTGTTCAGCACGTGTGCAGCACGTGTACAGCACGTGTACAGCACGTCTACAGCAGGTGTACAGCACGTGTACAGCACGTGTACAGCACGTGTACAGCAAGTGTACAGCACGTGTACAGCACGTGTACAGCACGTGTACAGCACGTGTACAGCACGTGTACAGCACGTGTACAGCACGTGTACAGCACGTGTACAGCACGTGTACAGCACGTGTACAGCACGTGTACAGCACGTGTACAGCACGTGTACAGCACGTGTACAGCACGTGTACAGCACGTGTACAGCACGTGTACAGCACGTGTACAGCCCGTGTACAGCACGTGTACAGCACGTGTACAGCACGTGTACAGCACGTGTACAGCACGTGTACAGCACGTGTACAGCACGTGTACAGCACGTGTACAGCACGTGTTCAGCACGTGTGCAGCACGTGTACAGCACGTGTACAGCACGTGTACAGCACGTGTACAGCACGTGTACAGCACGTGTACAGCAGGTGTACAGCAGGTGTACAGCACGTGTACAGCACGTGTACAGCACGTGTACAGCAGGTGTACAGCACGTGTACAGCACGTGTACAGCACGTGTACAGCACGTGTACAGCACGTGTACAGCACGTGTACAGCACGTGTACAGCACGTGTACAGCACGTGTACAGCACGTGTACAGCACGTGTACAGCACGTGTACAGCACGTGTACAGCACGTGTACAGCAGGTGTACAGCACGTGTACAGCACGTGTACAGCACGTGTACAGCAGGTGTACAGCAGGTGTACAGCAGGTGTACAGCACAACATCTGATATCACATTTCATTACAGGAACGGAGACCACAATTTGCATTCGTAATGCTTGGCTATAATTTATTCAAAATGGGTTTGTGTTGCGATTTTCATGTCAAAATATACATCTAAATGCAAAATTAATTTACAAGAATAGCGAACTCGTCAAAAAATTACAACACCTATATAGATTTCTACACAGATCTACATACTAAACTAATTATCAACAAGAATATAAAGCTCGGCAATAGACTAAAACACTTAAACAGATTTCCACGTAGAGATATGTACTTCCATTCTAAAGTAATCAAGAATATAAACTCAGCAATAAATTTTAACACCTATACGGATTTCCACGTATATCTACACACTAAATTAACCAATAAAAATGTAAAACTCGGCTAAAAATTACTTCTATTCAGATTTCTACGCAGATCTACGTACTAAATTAATCAACAGGAATGAAAAACTTTTAAAAAATTACAACTTCTACTCAAATTTCTACGTAAAGATATGTATCTACAAAGTAAATTAACCAAGAAGAATATAAAACTTGGCAATAAATTAGAACACCTCGGCTGAGACTGGCGTCAGCCGGAAATTTACAGAGGCCCTAGAGAATATAGGAGGCCGGGGCAGAACAAATTCTAGGTAAACATTGCGCAATTAATAACCTAAGGCTGAAGGCAGACTGACAGCTTCTTTCAGCCTCCGCTAAGAATTATACAATTTTTCCGATGGAGTTTCTTTTCAGGTTTTATATAAAAATCTGCACTCGGAGAGCGTCAGGCCGTTAATTCAATAGAGAGTGCCGTCGCCTGCTGAGAAAGGCCACCATACACGGTGTGGTACAGCACAAGTAAAAATTGGGGCACTTTTTGCACCACTTCTCAAATTTACAACTCTTAGAGTCGATAACAGTGCGGAAATTTGACAGAATTTAACGTCTCATAGATTCCAACAACACATGCTTGCTGTCGCAAAAATGAAGTAACAAAATCAAGACATTATCTAACTAGCAATAGCGTTTGGATGCAAACGGCGATGATTTAGATGCAAACGGCAGGGGTGAGGTACTGAGTAGTTTCTGGTTTCTAACTCAAGCACCTTAAAGAGAAAAACTGCATAAGAAATGTCCGTGTGTATTTATTATAAAGCTCCGCCACTCAATACGGGAGACGTGGTGAGCAACTCAAACTGATTAAATTGTCGTCTTTACGGCTGAAAAAACTGTCGAGAAAACATTCATTACGTACATAACAGGCATTTAGGATCGAGAATGATGGTTCGCTTTTGAAGTGGATTTAAACACTGAATGAAAGCATGGTAAATATTTAACGTTTTTATTCTTACAAACATTTTTCTTCGTAAAAGCAATGCCATTGATGAACTTTAAAGGATGTCTCTGCTTCCATGAAACAATAGTCTATCTGATAAAATCTTACTCTTTTCCCGGATAAAGAACTTGAACATCAAATGAACAGTTTCCACACGCATAAGGTCGTCTAAAAAGATGTACGAAAAATCACCCCTGAAAAACAAACTTGCCCACGCGCACAATTTTTTAATGAAGCCGTTTAAAATTGCGTTACATGTAGTCTAGAACGTTGTTGATCTGTTTTATAGTCCAACTCATCGGTTAGTTTTAAATTCATAGCAAAATTTACCGCACTTGATGCAAGAAATGCAATGAACAAATTAGTAATAATAAGCATCATCTACATAGTTATATCCGCAGCGCTCCCATTACTGAAGTCAATAGTTGACGTCGCGTGTGTAGAAAACTTGCGCACTCTCATTTAATGTCGAAGAAAATGTACACTCTCTGTGCTATGATTCCATGGCCGCATGCTCTATTACAGAAAGGAAATGAAAGCCTCGCGAGCTCGAGGTAAGACGCGTCGCAAACTTCAAATAAATGAGAAGTATTGAATTAAGCGCTAGCAAACAACATAAACTTGTGGACTAAAACTACACCTCTGGTATAATGTGAGGGTATTGCAGCATTAGCCTCCAGCAGTGATAATTACCGTCAGCATTCCAATATCTTCGTACCTAATAATACCCTTGGTGTGTTTATTTATTCGTCTGGTGTCCGCTCCTTAAGAAACAGCTTCTTTGATTTGATTTGAAGGATGTTTAATGACCGTATCTGTGATACGAGTTCGGCCCAATGCACAAGTACAAGAATATTTAATCGCGGGTACTATCATGATGGATATATTTGTTTGTCATCCATGTATGGAGGATTTAAATAACGAAAATATCGAATCCCGTCCTTTTTGACGGGCCGTGTACACTTGTAATAATCACTATTATAAAAGGAGCCGCGTCCGCCCGTCCGTGTGTCACACCCACCAGCGTAAAGTGTGAGATGAGCGTATCTGTGAGACAAGCTTCATCAACTCCACAATTTTCGGTGCCCTAACCCAGCAGATTGGGAGTCGGAATGAATATCACGTGTATTGGTAGGTTAGATTAGGTTGAATAGAATATCAGCGGTTGAGACTTTGGAAAGTATTGGGAAGCCATAGAATAGCATAGGAAATCATGAGAAGGCAATGTTCAAGCTCAGTTGGTCCTATTACTAATCCTGTCATTTTTTTGACGGGCCGTGTGCACTCGTAACAATAATGGCCAACATTTTTTATTTTAGCGGGACAATAATTCTGTGGGTCAAATCCTATGATAGAAAATATGTAAAATTTGTTGCTTACTCAGCCACGGCTCTGAAATTCCGGAGCAAAGTTACGCAAGCAGATGATTCACTGAAGTTTTTGAAAGAATAGCCATCAATAGTTCAGCAACGATTAATTTTTGTATGCAGTGTGCCATGAATACAAGTAACTGCGCATTAAATGTGAATGTAACCACTCAGCTGAGTGTCTCTGCTGTTGTAAAAACTCAGCCGCTTGTTGCTCTGTCAAAATTGATTGAGCGCAGGAAATGGCTCAAAGAAAAACCATCAACTCAGTTTAATGCAAAAAAGAAAACAAGGCAAACTTTTTTATGAGCGTTACGTGCGATGTCTGTATTGCGGTAAGCATCATGTTGATACTTTCAACATAACTTCAACATCACCATTTGCTCGCAAGTAATCGCTTAAATCCTTCATTCTGGAGATCAAATACATCGCAGGCTGGTAAAAACCGTGACATTTTCTGATGCGACGCTCACCAACAAAGCCGATTATAATTAGAGGCCGAAACCTCGGCATTTGGCGCTCTTCACAGCTCTTAGAGGCGGGAAATAACCTGCGAAATTGAGGTTTATTCTGCTGGATTTTGAACCGCTAGAATTCTCATTACATACATTTTTAGGCCAAGGTTTGTGTGTTTTTGCATATTAATTTCAATTGAACGTTTGACGCCTAAGAAAAAGAACTGAGTTTACTACTCCTCACATACAAGATAACTAAGAACTCAGCCGCTTTAGGATAAAAGGATTAGATCATCATTTCTAAAACAACCTCATTCAAAAAATTCTGAATGACTGCAATTTTTTCTGTTTCAAGAAAACTTTCTTCTCTAATCCCATCGACAGCGTAGCATCAGGTAGAAGAAAATTTAAATGATGAAATGATCAACAGGAAAAACTCTTCTGATGTCTAAAACAGACATAAATTTTCCTGCTGCTTTATTAGTTGAGAAGCAACGGGATTCCTCGTACAAATAAGATAAAAATAATGCTATGCACTAATTTATATTGTATTGCAAAGTATCATTGAAAGTTTGACAATCTCGAGATACGCAGAAGAACACTTGCGATCATTGCACGGAGTGAAGACTTGCTTTTTGTGTCATCTTTTTTTGAAATATACTGTTTTTCTTTCTTGCAAGAGGGTCCGAAGTGAAAACTTGCTTTTTGTATAATCTTTATCGGAAACAATTAAAACTGTTTTCTTTCTTTCTTTTTTGTTTTTCTTTCTTACAAGAGCACGAGCCGGTGGAGTGTGCTGAGCGAAGTGACTCACCATGACAACGCTGGCCAGAGCAGTGACAGAACAGTAAGCCACTTCGCCAGCTTTGCTGTGTAAGAGCATTGAAATCGAGGAGACATGTTATATTGAAGTTGTTGTGAGGGGAAAGGTAAAGAGGATGCAGACACGATTAGAAGACGTGCTTGTTTGTGCGATGGAATGAGAGCGTGCAGAGCTAGTCGCGCATAGTTGGTCTGCAAGGCATATCTTCTTTTTCTCCGGCGCGGCTTCGGCTCAGCATCAGCAACAGCATCATCATCATCATCTTCATCAGCATCAAAATAAGCAGGAACATCATCATCATCAACATCATCATCCTCATCACCATCAGCAGCAGTAGCAGCACCAACATCATCATCATCATCATCATCATCATCCTCATCACCATCAGCAGCAGTATCAGCGCCAACATCATCATCATCATCAGCAGCACGAGAGGCAAGGTTTGTCGCCTGTGAAGGCTGCAGAGGAGGTCGGTGGAGCACGGAGGAAGGGAGGGAGAGCTGCCCTGTACCGCTGCCGTTAATATGCTTTTTTGGGGGCTGAGGTCATTACTTCTTTTCCTCGTCGATATTGGCAGAGGGAGAAGAATAGCGAGGCCTAAGTGCGGTTTGAACTCCTAATTCAATTCGTCGATATTACTCGAAGTGAATTTTTTGACGGCTGCGCTCTGGCTCCGCAATGTTTCTATTTTTTTGCCCTGGACTGGTAGGAAAATGTGCAGTGCGCACAATGTTGGTGTCTATTGGATGCACGGTGGTGTCAAAATGACACCAACTGAATTTTAAAGCTCAAATAACTGGGCTTGATCGATATATTTGAACATGGCGCTGTGACTTTTCCCAAATATTTGAAACTGGTTAACCTTTACGTGCTTTGTCACTTTGATAAAAAAGTTGAGGTCAAATTGACCCTACTGTGTAAGTTTGTTTGAAATAATAGCGTGCATGAACAGATTAAATGTCATCCACGATGTCGATGCTCACAATAGCAGCAAGGGGCACCACATATTTAACGAAGAACTTTCAAGTAGCTATGAAAATAAACTTTTAGCGTTATTTCAAACTATTTCATTTTAGAACTCTGCTATCCTATTTGGACTACTTACAAATAAAAGAGTTCCAGTGATGAGGAATAGAACGACACCACATCCATCACACGGTAGTCCGACATCCACCACACGGCAGTCCCACATCCACCACACGATAGTCCTCCATCCACCACACGGTAGTCTCACAGCCATCACACGGTAGTCCCACATCCACCACACGGTAGTCTCACATCCATCACACGGTAGTCCCACATCCACCACACGGTAGTCTCACAGCCATCACACGGTAGTCCCACATCCACCACACGGTAGTCTCACATCCATCACACGGTAGTCCCACATCCACCACACGGTAGTCTCACATCCACGACACGGTAGTCCCACATCCACCACACGGTAGTCTCACAGCCATCACACGGTAGTCCCACATCCACCACACGGTAGTCCCACATCCACCACACGGTAGTCCCACATCCACCACACGGAAGTCTCACAGCCATCACACGGTAGTCCCACATCCACCACACGGTAGTCCCATATCCACCACACGGTAGTCCCACATCCACCACACGGTAGTCTCACAGCCATCACACGGTAGTCCCACATCCACCACACGGTAGTCCCACATCCACCACACGGTAGTCTCACAGCCATCACACGGTAGTCCCACATCCACCACACGGTAGTCTCACATCCACCACACGGTAGTCCCACAGCCATCACACGGTAGTCCCACATCCACCACACGGTAGTCCCACATCCACCACACGGTAGCTGCCGCACAATCACAGCGTGCGCGCAACAATCGCGGCATCTTCGCCATCACCGCGGATTAGAACTTTGCGATCCTCAGAATTTCGCATTTTTCCTTTTTAGTTTGAGCGATAATCATAGCGTCCTTAAAAACTTCCGTCCGATCTTTTTCTTAACGAGGTCGCGAAAGAACGATATTTTCAGATTTCTCAAATTAGGGTGCATTAAAGCATTACTCGTGTCCACGGATGAAAAAATAGATTTTTTTAAAGAAACCGCATAGTTGGTTAAGAGAATGCCTTGGTCTAACAGACCCCAAGTTGTCGCAAAAACTTTCAGTTTTTGCGGTTGCGCTGAGGATGCATAGACACGATTAACGCAAATAAAAAGTTGAAAGCCTTCAAACTGATTCTTATTTGGGTTTCTATTTTACCGCAAATTTCTCCCATAGATGACAAAATAAAAAATATCATTAGAACATCCACTGTCGATGTACGTCGCGACTTCGGTGCTAAGAAACGAAGTGTCGTTAATATAACGCCGAGCAGATTTTCTTCGTCGATATCGTCAAAATTTCTTTGCAGCTCGAAAGAGCCGGCGGATCCATTCTATCCAGGAGCGAGGCTGAGTGCCGATATCGCAGAGCATCTTGAGTCATATTTTGTTTGGAAGAGCGGCTGTAGCGAGCAGGACGGTGGTCTGCAAGCAACATTGCTCGTAACAAACGTCAACATGAGAGGAAAATATTGTGCTCGGTGTGGTTAAACTTCACCGTCAGCGCTGTATTTGAACGTAAACTCCGTCGGAGCTTGACTGTTGCTGCCTTCAGGCGTAGCTCACAGCCTCACACAACACTACACTAGCCGCTAAATTGTTCCGGCCATCTGAACTCGTACGAGTACATTGGCACCACGGAACGTGCTAGCAAGCGTTGGTCTTGAAAAACGAGAGCCTTGGCAAAAAAAAGCAGTAAACCACCCAAATGATTAGTGTGCGTCAATAAACTCTTGTTAGAAATATCAATTTTAAAGGCAAAGTAAAATCATACTTCAGTGCTCTGATAAAACAAGATATCAGTCTAACTTTTACTTTATTTGTATTTGGACTTGGAACTCAATCACATGTAATATCTGATCGAAAAACTGTTACGGAGCATTTAAAAAGAGCCTTTTGTGTCATTTACAATGTTGGTATTGATGAAAGATTCAAAATGAGACGTCTATAGTGATACGTCTATATTCGTGTGACGATAATTAAAACTAAATATTTTTTATTAAATGCACTTCGCAGATGCATTATTACCTGACATGGTAAACTAAATCAATACTTTTTTATTTTTTTATGCTCTCAGGACAAAAAACTTCTTGATTAGTCTAGTGTTCTTTTAAGTTAAGTGTTCTATAGAATTTGAAATTGAAGATTTAGACTGATTCCTTGGGATGCTCTTGATGTCACCGTACTAACTCGGGCCTAAGTAGTTATATCTCAACTCGTTCGTTATATTAGCTCTAAGTTATGATTTTACTAATGTAATGCTCGTGGAAAGAAGTTGGGAAGTTTTTCTTGCCACTAACAATTTTGTACGAGAAACTGTTTTCTGACAAACAAAATATTTTCAACAAGTCTCCATCGAAAAAATTGGTTCAAAAATTAATTGGACTGAGACGATCGCTTTCCATGTAAGAAGTGAGAGTCGTGTGCAGTGCGCGTCGTCGTATAAGGCGCAGAATACTTTAGATCAGAACTGCAGAGCATCACAGTTCCAGCTCAGAGAAACTGACCGTCTCGATCTGAGCTACTGATCGCAAACTTCTCACTCTGTTACTGGGCTTTGAACAACAAATAAAGATTCCATACGGAACAGCGATCTCAAGGTTTTAGAACAAGAACATGATGTTACGTACACCATCTTTAGCAACTGTGAAATAGAAAATTGAATGAAAATTTGCTTTAAAGAGTTTAATATTCCATTCAGAATTAGGCAGCAGCTCATTCCGCATCGAGATTCTAAGGAATGTTTTGTTTCAACTTTTCACCATGAAAGCTCTTCCGCGTCCTTTAAATTTCATTAATTATCTTTAGAACTACTTACATCTTTGAAACAAGTCATCTGCTTTAGACTCTCACATTTACAAGCATTTTTCAGCAGTAGAAGTTATAACCATCAAAACGGGATTTTCATAAATCTACTGATGAAGTTCCTTAGGCTGGTAAGTTTTTATCTCATTCATCGGACTCCACCAGCAAACAAGTACGAAGATTTTCATTGTACGTAAAGCAGCTATCAAGACACGGTTGTCGTAGATGCGCAGCTGATCGACTCATTACGCCTGAGTATGCTTTATGGTCCAATAAACTGGCAGGAAAATATCTTTACGGTGGCGATACATCAGGCAGTTTTGCCAAAGAGCACATTACCCGCAAGGAAGGTCGATGACGATTTGGCCGTCGCCGTGCAGCATCCAGCGATGACGGAGGAAATGAAGTGCCAGATGAGAGCTGGGACACAAGCGCTGCAAGTTGTTTGCTGAGCGTGTAGGAAATGATATCTCACTCATTCGTTGTATATATAGAACACCACTGTGTTAAATAAAGGTTTACACTGTACTTCACGATGAAATGCTTGCAAATAGTAACTTACTAATAAGTTAAACGTGAAACACCACCGTAATAAATAAAGGTTTACTATATAATTCAAAACGAAATGTTGACATTTATGGAAATGGATATTTTTTAGAAAGATCCAAAAATTAACGTTTTACAGCGGAATTAATTAACGGCGCCAATATACATTAATGGACGAAATGAATATTTTATCGAACAGTCCCAACAAGAACCTCGTTTGCCAACGTTATATGTACCATTAAATACCAGGGATGGAAAAAACCCTGGGTTTTTTTAAAAAAACCCAACCCACCTGGATTTTTTGGGTTAAATTGGGTTTTTTGGGTTTCATTGTTTTTTTTGGGCTGTTTTGGTTTTTTCGTAAAACCTGTTTTTGTTTAATAAAGTTATTCACACAGCTCCAGTTCCCCCTATTTCAAATTTATATATATACACGAATTGAGTAAATATTGTTATTTGATTACTTTATTTCCAAGATTATATTATATTATTAAATGAATTATTACGTTATCTGAACTTTATCTGAATTAAGTTTTTCCATCACTATTACCATTTATCAATTACCAATAAGCTTAAAAACAAGTAAAATTTAAATAATAATAATAAAACCCCCAAAAACACAAAAAAACACTATTAGGTGGGTTTTATAGTGTGGGTTTTTTTGGGCTTTTTTGGGTGTTTTTTTTTGGGGTGGGTTTTTTGTGTGCCAACCCTGTTGAATACAGAATAAGTTAAGAATACGAATTCCGAAATATTTTGTGCTGTTGCGCCACTCTAACATTAATTCACATGCTACGTAAATTCACTATACCCACTTAAATACACTCAATATAATATACTAAATACACTCAAACTCAATAAATACACTCAAACTCTGCTAAAAAAGGACTATGCATTTACGGTAAAAATTAGAAACCATTTAGAAAAAACATACCATTTAGAAAAATGGGAGCTTGTTTTGAGGTATTTTTAATTAAAAATCTAGAGGCGATATTGTTGATTCTAAACGATTTCATTCACCAGGATGTATGCAAAAGACCATAAAGTAGGATTTGGAAGCATAAAACAAGCTTCTTGTGCTCGCTAGACAGACAGAGTAGTCAAAGCTCGACGATGCCTTCGCTCATTTGTTAAATTGCGGTCTCAACAAATGAGTTGCCCTTCCCTTAATCTATCATCAGTAACTGCCCAGAAATACCAACACATGCGCATCGAACTCGCTTGTGTCGAAGATTTGAGCTCTATCTTAGGAACTTTTGTACACGATATCTCGAGAACTGCCATAGCTGCACTTCTGTATTGAATTTTATAAAGTATTGAATTATGCAAACTATCACACAATACAAAATGCAAGGAATGAGAACGCGTTTTACAGTCCCCGTCGTATGAAAACACATTCACACTCGAGGAGAACCTTGTCCAATTAAAGTAAGAAATGTTCTATCACCAGCGCCAATGGCTGTCACAGCATGATAGCAATAAGAAACTTCAGTTCTTCACACTTCCGTCTCATGCTGAATGAGTTTCACCGATTTAATTGTTATGAAAAAATAGCTAGTCCTTTGAAATTATCGGAGTAAATATATGTTCACTGAGGTTTTTACTGTTTCTCGTTCAAAAATAATACTACAGTGTTTTATTGGAGAAACAAAAATTAGCACTGCGAATATATGTGTTCGTCTCCTGCCTTTGTAGTACCCAATTCATGTAAATAAATTCGCCGCAAGAATGCGTCATCGTTGTCTTCGCCGCACAATCATTCGTATGAAATGAAATAGATGACTCTGTGTAATCGAATCACCTCCGCAACACTCAAGCATCGTCTGCATGAGATGCCTGGACTCATCTGGACTACATCATTCAAGCTCAATGCTTCAGAACTACCGGAAGAAAGAGTTTTCAAATCGCTGTGAATGTTAACATGAAAAACTTTCCTTAATTACTTAGATTTTTAGAGCCTGCGCTGCAATTTAATAATGAAGGTACTCAAGAAGTTTCTGCGCTGCAATATAAACTAAAATTACTTCAAAAGAAGATAAAGTTCATGGCGGACTTTTTTATCTAGACATTACGAGCGTAGGATCGTTCTTCGAGGCGATGCGAAAGAGAGTTGAAGTTAACTTATGCTGTGTACGCTCATTTATTTTTTAGTTTTCGGTATCAAGCATACAACAGCCCTTGAAAAACACCAACCTTGGATATTATTTTAACATTTTACAACCTGCTTTCGAAGCTTCTCATTTCAAGATGCCAGTAGCTCACGAGTTTTCATTTTCTACACCATTGTTGGAAATCAGCAGGGAGCAAGGATCAGCTAGATCGATAAATTTTTGTGTGCGTTATTTTTTAATCAATTATCTTGGAGGTATTATATTGAAACAAACAGAACGCGTGTATGCCAATAAGTTAAGGCGAGCAACAAAGCGTCCGTATAATTGATAACTACTGAAGTAAGATTTTATATCAGTCGAGCGACTGCACTACTCTAAGGACCGAGAAAGCATGCCAATTGCTGGAAGGAAATAGCTCATGTAGTCATGTTAAATTATCCATCGGAAATTTTATGGGTGGAAATCTCGAAATGAAGAATCATCTATCACATTTTCAGCGATCTAACTTGTCACAATGAATAAAAATTGTGAATATTTAGGCTAAATTATTTGATTTATTTCTCATAGGATAATAACTATCGCAGCACTTTTGGACATCTCACAGAAGACAGATTGAAATTTCACAAAATACAAGCATATCTGAGTGTTCGGTGCAGGTTTACACCATGACCTAATTTCTACAAAGATATTTCAAGCTAAACAAACATATAAAACGGGTGCCATGTCAGGTCAGAATGACTGAGGATTATTAAAATTTTCCCGTAAAAAAAGAGCCATGAACAGTTCGGTTGGCGAGGTCTATAAACATGTATCAGAAGTGATAGCCTCATCGCTCATAAGAGATATTGAACTTTGCATATTTCAGAGTTCAAATAAAACAATTCCCCCCCGGCAGATGCAAACGTGACTTAAACAACCTGTCATACAGAACGCCCAAAGTATTTAACTTAAGTATTTAATTAGTTCAATAAACTAAATAATTATTCAATTTTTAATTATTTATTCATTTAATTATTTATTTTTTTTTCATTTAATTATTTATTTTTTAAAATATTTAATTATTGATTTTTTAATTGTTTGATTATAAATTATTATTCAATTATTTATTTAATTCAATTTAATTTAGTCCATGGTCACAAATCATGGCGGCATTCGGTATTTTCTGAACACCGTTTGACAAAACATGACCTTTGAAGAATTTAAATAGAATGGCAGAGATAGGAAAGGACAAAGCGAATCTGCAGTCGCGATTGATAAAACAGTGACGGTCAAAGTGTCTGCTGAAACTCCACACATTCCAGCAAAACACTGTAACGTGAGCTGTTGAAATTGGAGGTTGTACGAGGACTTAATGATAATAATGAATAATGATACATTTATAATGATACATTGCGCGACTTTTGTCTGTTGTTCCTGTGAAAAAGAGGGGAAGGAATCTCAATGAATTAATGCCAACAATTGTAAAAATAAACTCACAAAAAAACACCACTTACTCTGATTATCATACAAAATTCTACTCAAGTCGCTGTAGTGATTTCCTTAAAAAAACTCACCTTACTGAGAGGCACGACCTCAGCAGGGACTTTGAGACAGATGCGCTGATGGTAGAGTCGCCTGTACATCTGCAGCACGCCTGCATTGAGTGCCCACCAAGACCCTGCCTTCTCACACACTTGTAACTTGGGCAGCGAGCTCACAGTCTCCGCTGATTGAGTTAGTGCTCGAAGCTGCGAGGCTAAGGCCGGACTGCGCTGCGATGCCGGACTCTCATTCACCATATCAGAACACAGGGATGATGTTCTGGTTACTCCTTCTCTGCCAATTTGAGCTTCGCCGGGCCGAGAAATTTCAGGCTCTGCAGTGGTTCCGAAATCCACATCGGATGAAAGCGAAGCGGAGCTTCGGCTGCAGCTGAGCAGTTTGTCTTGAGAATATGGAGTCCAAGTCTCGGCGTTTGGGATTGCTGCCGTAAAGGGAGAAAAATAATCCGTTTTTTCAGTGCATTTTTCTTCTGCAAAGCCCTGAAGCGTTTCATCTGACCCTCCGAGAACGTTGCGAGTAGAGCTCGCTTGTTCTAAAGTTATCGATTTAGATTTACACACACTGACTGCTGCTGATTCACAAAGGTTTTGCCTACGTCGAGACTCGGCGAGCAGCGCAGCGTAAGTGGCTCTTGGCGATAGTTTTGTCATTCGTTCACCGCAGCAGACCGCTGACGCTGAGCGTACACAGGATCTCGACTCCAGGTCGAAGAGATCCGTTAGATCCGAGGCGCAACCAAAAGATCTGGAAGTGACCGTCAGTGGGAACGTGGGGTTGGCGGGGATGCGCGATACGAAGTCGCTTACTTTTGTTGGGCTGAAGGCAGCAAGGGCAGCAGCCGAGCTGTGAGGCAAGCAACTCGCTGAACCGTTCCTGGATAAGGAAAAATTGCGAAAAAAATTGCAACTCGGAATTTTAGAGTAATTCTTTTTGGGGTGGCGAAAAATAGATTTGTATCTGGGAGAACCCAGACTCTTCTTTGACAGCACTTTTGAATAATAATTTATTTCGCTTATGTTACATTGCCTCGAAGGAAAATCGCATTCTTTTTGTCGGAAATCACAATCGAAAAAAGTTCCTTTCGAAGGTCGACCACACAGATCTTCACTCTTTTCCTCCTGCCATTTACTAGCGCAGTGCTGTGTAGTTGGTGACTTATTGCTTTTTCTGCACACCTCACACAGCTCTTTGTTAGGCCCCACGAATTGCAGAGAATTTTTGTCAGCTGTTGGCACGTCAGCGCTGTCAGGAGAGCCTCGTCTCGCAGGAGTAGCAGACGAGCAGTATGGAGGCAGGTTTTCTGCTGACGACGTGCGCAGGTCGCAGCGAGTCCCAAGGCTGGAATTAACAGTGCTCGGAGGAGGCGATGTTTGTTCACTCGCGTCGTCGCTCTCTTCCGTTCCAGTGGACGATGAGCTTACGACAATTTTATCAAAAAAGTTACGCCTAAGGGAATCGGAAAGCTTTAAATTATTATAGTTGCTCTCTCCAATAACTATCTGAACTCGGTGCTTCTTCACAAGAACGGAATCTTCGACGTTCGTAGGGATTTTGCCTTTGCCCGCCATTGCTGTTGGAGCATCAATAAAGCTCGTTTCACTCACTTTTTGTGGGCCAAATTCCATAGACTTGCTATCGTATGAACGAAAGATGGCAGTCGCTTTCTGACCATATTTGGCCGCATTAGACTGTTTGCAGGGCCTCCAATTTCTTCTGTTCTTTTCTAAACACTCACACGGCCATCTTTCTTGCCCACTTGCCTGCAGCTCTTCCTCAAACGACGGGCAGCTAAATTTGCCATTTTGGGGGACAAGGCACTTCTGATTACACGGTGAGCAGGTGGAGCTATTGGGAGCACTAGAACTTCGCTCCTCTCCTAAATTTTCGACGAGAGAATTACTTTCCTGATGATTTAAGCAACATGAAGAAGCTGGATCATAATTCAGCCAGATTTTGAGGTCGTCGATAGAGTTTTGATCCTCTACATCAATTACGGGATCTAAAGGGCCGTACGGCTCTCGTAGAAACCTCACGCTGAGAGGATGGAGCAGAGCCACTTTTGGCTTATCCACACCTCGTGACGAGAGGGACGACCCATCTTTTATCAACATCGAGAGAGGTCGACAAACATTAGCAATTGGAGAAAAAAGCGAGGAAGGAGACGGGGACCCAGTCTCGTCTGCCAAAGACTCAGAGAGAAGGCATGAGCCGTCTGTGGAGGACTCTCGGGACACGGAGGAGGATTTGGAGGCCGAGGAGCGACAACTCAAGCCGAGTGACGGAGATCCTTCGCACTCACAGATCTCTATATCGATGGAAGGTAGGTGCATGTCGTCAGTCTCTGACATATAAGTTGAACCCATTTTTAAGCGGTCCGCATCCTTGGCTTCTGTCCCCACACAACACAGATAATACGTATCTTGTATTGCTCCTGTATATAACACGAGAGTCGTAAATGAGGTAAGTTGTTCAGGAATTGCTCAGCAGTGGCTTGTTTTGAAACGATTTTTGCCAGAACTCATTTGCTGCTCTTCGTCACCTGGAAAGAAGAAAAACGAATTTTATTTTTCAATCGATGTGAAGGATTCGTAAAACTCATTTAGGCTACAGACATCACCTTCGAGAGTTAATACGCATGCGCACGAATACAAGATAAATATAAGACATAATTCTAGGAAGTTTTCATAAAATTAGCTTTAATGACTGCATTAACTCAACTGAAACACATAATTGTCACAAAAATCTGACTTGTTAATTTTTTAGAACTTAAAAAACATATCGGTGATCAGTGGATAAATACGATATAGAGCATTTTTGGGGGCTTCGCGAATCTTGGGAACTTAGCGCATCGTCGGAACTTTGCGCATCTTGGGGATACGTACGAATATTGACGGACACTTCGGGAGGTTGACTGGTGGTGTTAGCTTTTAAACACCCTTCTTCAGTTGTATGTGAAGTACACCTTTTTCAAGTTATTGACTCAACAATCACAAAACCCACAAGCAGATTAATTTTACACAGAGAGACATTTCCTATACACAAAACTTTCCGTTTGAATGAAGAATTTGCAGTAATACCCATTGAAGTTAGAGAAGGGGTACATCATAAGGAGAGAATGATCGCTCGCATCTGCCCAGCCATCGTCTGCATAAACGCAGCCATGTTTGCCAGAGCTGCGGCATCCCCCGACCGATGGATTACTGTTTGTGGATGTCAGACGGATTGTTGCTGCCTCATTGAATGTTGGATTTGCACCGCCAACAACACAGCCTGATTGCTGACGGTAGAAGATTGCTTATTGCTCGTCAGTACATCTGCAAACTGACGCAAATGGTAGCGTTGATGATGAATTGATTGCATAGCATTGAATTCATTACAACACCGGCTTCCAGCTCTTTGATAGAATTTGAGAAATATTCAGAAATCATAACATTATATTTCTTGATAAGTTATTATGGATTGAATGTGCTATTAAAATGTAATGCAAACCCATCCAATTCTGCACACAGTTTTTAATTTCTAAAATGGGCTCAGAAAATCAGGCTTGATTTGATTCGTTTCACAATCTTTCCAGTCAAATTGCGCTCGTTGCAAATCAAGCAACATTGGCATCCTGTAATTCAGTAAGAAAAATTATTTTTTATATCGAGTGGCTTTAAATTCACCGTTAGTGACGATTTATAAAAACGTGATGTGTTTTTCTCCCACACGCGCGCGTGACTCTAGCATACACCAGCACAAGCTATGTGTGTCAATACCCTCCAGGTAAGTTTTCTTATTCAGTTTGGGTGCAAAAATAAATGGAACTGGGAAATTAACCGGTCGTGATTTAGTCAATTAAACATTTCATAGGTGAGTTGGAGCAGTCGGTACGGAAAGAAAAACGAATTTAGAAACAGCACAGAGTTTTCGGATCAAATTTTTGACAAGCTTGACAAACATCGTTCTTACTGTTCACCGCCGTCGTCAAATGAAATAAAATATCTTTCCAAAATACGTAATTTAAAGGGAAATATCTTTCGTATGAATGAGCTAACTCTGTTCTAGTTTATGCGATACGGTGAAAAAGAAGAAAAAACGGATTTCTAATATCGGGATGCGAGCCGCACGTGTGTTCGTTACGTAACAGCGGGAGTCATATCATGTAGCCGCTGTCTGGCGGGTGCTAACGCTATAAAATAAAAATAACACATAATAGAAATCTACAACAAAAACACGATGTTTGCATAGATACATACAGTACGTAAGGGCAATTGTTTCACAGTTGCAGTATGAAATTGATGAACTGAAACCAATGTACAACATTCGCCGGATTGGCTTCGGGCAACAATTTGACAGCCAAAAAGTTGACTAATGTAAAACGAAATAAACTGCTCGAGAAAATACTGTTTCCTTTTTGAACATAAAAACCAAAACGCTTGGTTCTAAATATGAAGAATAAGTTCAAGTTTGTTGCAACTAAGGCACCGCGTTTCCACAAAACTGTAGTTCACTAGCTACAGATAAAGCTTCGAAAACCCTGTCGTTTATAAAGCAGGTATAAAAAATCTCATGCAAGTAAATAAGTATTCACTAAAACTCCGGCCCATCAGTATGCAATTGAACCTCTTGCACTAGTTAGGATTCCAATGCTGCCTTGCACTAGGTAGGTTCCAATGATGACAAAACATATCATTTTAAGCGTTCTAATTTTAATTAAATTCCATTCTTTTCTCGCAGGTCACTCCAGAGCCACAATTTCGGCGAACTTATGGGTCAAAGCCGTACTTTCTGTACTGTCGCCCTCTTCTGTTACAATTTTATTTCAGAACAGGTATTTTTTGCCGGCAAAAATGCTCCTATCCACAGAGCGCGGATTTTTCCCCCTTGGAAATAAGAACATCAGGAACCATTCCAATTGAGCATGAAACTTCCGTCTCATAAGACGGAAGTTGAGACATGAAAGAACGCTAAAATAACAACTCAGAGCTGGATATACAACATATCTTTAGGAAAACATTCGCAACTTCTCAGGGAAGTTAATGTACGCAATCGAGTATGGCAGCGTACGTATGCTGGCTGCAACCAAAAGAACTCGGGGCAAGATACACAAAAGAAGTCGGGGAGGTTAAACAGAACTGCAGGCGTCCGTGGGGAAAATGAGTGACGAGCCAAGTCTGCGGCGGAGATCGCGGCTCTGTGCCCTAATGAAAGAAGTTGAGAACCGCTGCGCCGGTCCAATAGGCGGCTCTTGCTATGCCATCCACACTTACGTATGAGCGAGCCGCTCGAATTCTTGATAGATGAAGCGTCACCAGCGATTTATGAACTTAATTTGATGCCAAAACCCGCATTTAGCGAGCGCTTCAAATTGCAAAACGAAAATGAGGGCTGGTGTCTCTACGAACTATGGGTCTTCCACGTCACAGCTCTCGTAAAGCTCTCTTTCGGAATAATTGCTCAATCAAGTCATGGGTCTACCTACGCAAGTCAAGTTCTCGTTAAGAACAATGGTTCAATCAAGTCAGGGCTGTGCCTACGTTAAGTAAGTTCTCGTTTGGAGGCGACTTTCTCCCGAGCACCCGACCACCGAAGTTTTAACTTATGTTCTTTTTAATTTTTGTATTGGTTGTGTTGCACAGCCCATGAGTTGCCCCCAAAAATGGCCACATGTAGATGTGTTTTTAGAGGTAAATTTGAAAACGGCAAAAACAAAAGCATTGTAAAATTACAATTACAACGATTTTTTCATTCCTCAAAAGTATTTATCTTACCATCGGTCTGGGATAGGTAAATTCCCAAACGTGAGTGGTCTTGCAGGTCGATTCACCTGTGTATAATGCATGGGATTGTGAAGCTCGAAACTCGCTACTTTTTTAACTATGAACTTAAGAGCCGAGTTCAATTAGTGGCACGCTAATTAGAATGGATATCGTTCTCATATAAATTTTAGTTTCACAATTATAGAAATGTTTTATCAGAAGTAATGTTTATGAAAGATTTGATATCACAGGTTAATTTCAATTATTTCGTAAGTTCCACATTACAAAAAAAAACTTTCTAGCGAACCCACTAACGTCTCAAGTACGTAGAATTTGGTAACAGAGTTATGTGAAATATCCCAATGAAAATAAATCCAGATGAATGGGTAAATACTCACTCTAATTTAACGATAAAGAAAACAACAAAAAAGAATACAAACAAGACAGTGAAGACATTTTTAATAGCTGTCAAGCTATTTACGACTTATCATCTTGACCGTTTTCTATAATAGTTCTTCTGTCTACACACGGTTGTGGATCAATACAGTCATTTATTGACGACAAAATGCGTGACCAGACAGATTTTGGGGGAAAGAATCGCAGGTGTTCGCACAGTGACAGCGTGCACGTTGAAACCAGCCGAATTGTTACAGAAGGAATAAAGATCGACGGGAGCTGAAGTGAAAAAATTGCATACAAAGCATGAGAGCGTGTCGTTAGCGGAACTAGGTTAAGTGAATTAGGTTGAACATAATTGCACACCTTAGAACAGCGTTGGTGGTAGGGTGCCCTAGAAGGCGCTGAACTTAATTCGGGCCCACAGGTAGCTTTACTCAAATTTGACCATTGTACTAGACTTAAGAAACATTCTACCTCAGTATTACTTGTTGTAAATAAATTACTTGATTGAAAATTGTTAAAATTGTTAGGATAGTGAACTTGTACAAACAAACTAATATCCACTCACCAAATCACATAACACAACCAGGAAGAGAATAATACAGGAAATATTTTGTACGTTGTTTTAGGACGCAACGCTCGCCTCTGCAGGACTGTACTTGCAGGTTCGCTACCAGAGAATTGGAGCAGCAGAGTATGTTGTTGCGCGTTGCAGCGTTGAAATTGCTTGGTCAAGGGAATTTGTAGTTGTTGCAATTAATGCGTTGCAGCGTTGCAATTGCTTGGTCAAGGGAATTTGTTGTTGTTGCAATTAACGCGTTGCAGCGTTACAATTGCCCAGCGGTCAAGGGAATTTGAATAATTAGAGAATGAGGGAGTGTTGCGAATGGTAACGTCATAAATTAGTAAAGCTGAACTATTGCATTTGTGAAAAGATTATTTTGGGAAAGGAAAGGATTTTTTTCCGAAACGGAAGTTAAACGCCAACACGGCTCGTGCGATGGTCACAAGAAGGAAAGGCGGGATATATGGCCTGCATTACAAAGAATGTAAGCAACTCCTTGCAGCGAAGGCGAATGTTCTGTGGCAAAATGTTGAGGTTAGCAAATTTTATCGGGAGAGTCCATTGAAAGTCGGGCTATACGATCATACGGTCCACTGGACGATCGTTTTCTATCGTTTTTACGTATCACTGCGTGTTTCAGGTCGAGAACCGAAACTGGACGTCTGGGAATGAAGTAGACGATTCAAACAGTTCCACAGGAAAGTTGCACTGAAATATTTGCATGCTGTTATGAGGCTCGCAATTGGACCTGATGTACTTATTTTGAATGACCGAAACATGGCGCTATGGACAAATACTTCTGCATCTTTACAATAGAATGTCTTGTTATAACTGCAACGCATTACTGTGTTGTATGACGGAAATGTTAAACCCACTAACAAGATTCATCTAATTTAACCATAGTTCAAACAATGTTGGAAAATCAAAAATCATCTTTTCTGCAAGGATGTTGTCAAACCTCAAGAGAATTGGACCATAATGAGGAGCGTGTAATGACGCTTAGCAGCAAGTGATGCTTTCTAACAACTAGAAGTAATTGGATAATGCTTTGTACATGAATAAAACAGCGTTACTTTCAACATATTCTCTAGTTTTTTTTAAATATATCTCCAGAAATTGAAGCTGTTAGGCTACCAAATAATTCATCAGAAAACAAACATTGTATTGCAATCGGGTGGTATTAGGCTTTTTTCTTCTGCAATTAGATATTTAATGTTTCCAAAAATGGTGGTAAAATTTGTGACATAAAACTCACTACCGCTCTAGGCCAGCTTTTCTTGCAGCTCGCTTGTGATTTAAAAAATTCAAAAGTAAAAATGTAGCAAAAGGACAGAGTTTCTCCAAAATAATCCGTAAGCAGTTCAAACAAAAAAAGAGGGAAGTGGAAATTTTGTGAAGGAAACCGAAAATATTTTAGGGGTGTTGAAAACATTTTTGAGTCGTTCTCAAGTTCGTTTTGGAGTGAAATGCAAGACATGAAGTCCTATATCAGCGTGGGAAGACTATTTTATTATTATTTTAAATATTGTCATGGATGAGAGTAATTGCAATAATTATTTTCATCCATGAAAGTAATTATCATTAGTCTATGATAATTATTATAATTATTATCATCCATTGGAAGTCCTACGCTAAAATTCCAAGAAGGAAGTTAGAGATTCTGTGTTTGTTGCTGCTGAGGTGACTTATACACTGCAACACATTCCAGTGGAGCTTCAACTGCAGCACTGCAGCCCTGCAACACATTTCAGTGGAGCTTCAACTGCAGTACTGCAACACTTTTAGCAGCACTGCAACACTGCAACACATTTCAGTAGAGCTTCAACTGCAGAACTGCAACACTGCAGCACTGCAACACTGCAGCACTTGCTACCGAGTCACAGCGCAGCGTCCCACGCAGCCTGCACGGCAACGAAGCAGCACACACCAATGAGGCACGAGTCAAAATACAGCGCCAAATTAACGAGGAGTTTTAAATCACCACACAATGACACAAAAAACAACGAGGCACCAATTTTGGCAGCTCATAAAGTATTGTATCGAGCGAGGCCGAGAAGCTGCGTTCAGTGGATGCAAGAGACGAAAGTTAAACTATTTCCATTTTAAAGGCAAAGGAACTGCACGTTAAAAAAGCTTTTCAACACACAGGTGTGTTATATACAGATCTTTAAGTCAAAGCTACATCCCGATGCAAGAAAAACGTCTTATATTATGGAATCTTTTCATGAGATTAAGAAATTCTGAAAACTTTTCTAACGCGCTTTTTTTGGAACTCTGTCAACTAAGGAATAAATTGTTTTATTTATTAAGTAATTTCCTAATATCCGGACGGGCATGTTGAGTGAGGTCTTCATTAAAGTGATGGATTTTTCTCAGAAAGAGACTTGAAGATCTGCGCCGTACTGAGCGTGCGATGCAGAGCTGAGGTGATCGAGCGGATATTCTAAGAATTCCACCTTGAATTAACTTTCCCTGAGAAAGCTTCATTAATTGTTCTCAAATGAAGTTCTAAGTCTGAATTAATTGCTCTCAAGTGAAATTGTTCTCAATTGAAGTTGTTCTCAAATGAAATTGTTCTCAATTGAAGTTGTTCTCAAATGAAGTTGTTCTCAAATGAAGTTGTTGTTCTCAAATGAAGTTGTTCTCGAATATAGTTGTTCTCAAATGAAGTTGTTCTCAAATGACGTTGTTCTCAAATGACGTTATTCTCAAATGAAGTTGTCCTCAAATGAAGTTGTTCTCGAATATAGTTGTTCTCAAATGAAGTTGTTCTCAAATGAAGTTGTTCTCAAATGAAGTTGTTCTCCAATGAAGTTGTTCTCAAATGAAGTTGTTCTCAAATGAAGTTGTTCTCAAATGAAGTTATTCTCAGATGAAGTTGTTGTTCTCAAATGAAGTTGTTCTCAAATGAAGTTGTTCTCAAATGAAGTTGTTCTCAAATGAAGTTGTTCTCAAATGAAGTTGTTCTCAAATGAAGTTGTTCTCAAGTGAAGTTGTTCTCAAATGAAGTTGTTCTCAAATGAAGTTGTTCTCAAATGAAGTTGTTCTCAAATGAAGTTGTTGTTCTCAAATGATGTTGTTCTCAAATGAAGTTGTTCTCAAATGAAGAAAGCGATAAAATTCAGCGACCTTCCAGCAGAACAATAACACGATGAACATAATATTTCGCCACCAAATTTCACGCGCAGCTCATGCAAATTAAAACATTTAACAAATTACCATGGAGCGTCCAATCGCTTTCTTAAATTTTTTACTTGCCAGAACGGAATTGAAGCCTCGATCGGACGAGGCAGAGGCAGTGTTGTAACAACGTCAGGCCGACACCGCAGGTGTGTGACACGCAAAGTGTGCTTTATTCTAATCAATCAAGCCTGATACACATCATCTTGTACATTGTTCTTTTCAGAAGCCTTATAACTAACACCAGGACGCAATGACGGTTACCCCCGGTCAGGCTGGTACCCATTTCCGAAACCTGGGTAGAGTGGGGAATTGTGGCTGAGTTCTCCCTTTTCCCAATGGGGAGAACCACCGGGCGGCATTGCCGGGATTCGAGCTGCCGACACATTTTCGTGAAGGGCGCGCTCTTAACCACTCGGCCTCGGTGACTACCTCAGCGTGAACACGTGCAGAAAATGAGTACAGTGTGTCGACAAAAAAATTTTAACACTTTGACTACGTATTGGTACATACAGTATGGGTATCATTAGGTAAATTGGTCATTTACGCACGGGAATATACGAACAACATTTCAACTATTATGCGACTTTTTGTAAAATAAATTTTTGGGTATAAGGTAACATATTATGATTCAATTGCAATTTTGGAGTATAAGGTAACATATTATGGTTCAATTGTATTCATTACATTTTTTCAGAAAGGTTAAAGATACACTAAAGCAGTAAAGCCTGTTTTTCAATACAATTAGTTAAGCCTAACCAAGCTGACCGTAGCAACCGCACAACCGTAGTCAACGTGTTAAATTCTGGATCAAATATTCCCTGAACTCGATACATGGGAGCAAGTTTTGAGCGCACAACTGCAGGCGTAACGCCAGGCAGCGGTCGTCGTAACTGAATGCTCAGCTAAAGTGAATCTCGTTACCCCGTGAAAAGGCAACCTTTGTGTTGGAGAATCATCGATGCCATCGATCGAATTTCTGGTATAAAGCTCGTTCATCTCTCACTAAATTTTTTCTTTTTCTCTTTTCAATGGAGTTGAAAAAATTTGAAGACTTCATGTAGAGTTTGTACATTGATCTTGCTGAGAATTTCTTTCTGTATGAGTTGATGCTGAGGTTGCGCCAGCGCAGAAGTATTAATGCTTTTCATGGTTAATTTCAGCCTCTTGAACATTAATATACAGTTCTTTTGTACACGAGAAATTAGTGGTTTGCGTTGTGAGGAAATTTTGGAAACAATATCAATACCCAAGGAATATTGCTGCCACACACGTATACACACCTACACTGTGCTGCCACACACACACACACACGCACAAACCTACATTGTCGTTAGCTCACTTGGTATGGGTTGGTTAGCTACTAACGCATAATACTAACCCATAACGTATACTGGATAAAATTACAAAGAATTGGCTTCTCCAGACTTCCAGTAAAGAAAGGAAAGCAGAGAACCTAAAAATGATGGCCCGAAACCAAAAAACTTATTCTACTTCAACAAGAGGAAGATCTACCCAACTTTAAGCTCGGGACCTCGCATCTACCCCTTGGAAGCTCTAATTCCAACAGATGCAATAGCTGTATCCCGGTGAGAGGTCTGAAGGCTTCACAAGTTCAAAATTTTTGAATATGATGAAGGCAAGTTTCGAACGAAGAATTGGTTACACAGGAGAGGGCTGCTGGAGGCAGAGCGTGCGAGCGTGCGGCGGCGGTGTTGCCTTACCCTCGGTACGCCTCCTAAACGGGGCACAGGCCCGAACTCTGCGAGAAAGACGGCGAAGAGGATGTGACACAATAGAGGCCTAGTTGCACTAATTGGCAAGTAAATAGTCCTGACGTCTAGACGATCACGATACATTAAGCCTTATTAAGGAGGGAAGCCACACGACAGCCCGTATGAGAGGCGTGCATTTGTTGTTCTGGAAATAATCTTTATATCAAGAACAAACTATGTTGATTTTAGCAGCCTGGCAAAACCACCTGATGTTCAGGTAATTCAGTACTAGAGTTTTAGCGAAAAGTTCGAAGTTTTCCATTCATTTGTACATCTACGTTCTCTATGCACTCTATAAAAAAAACTTTAGAGTTACGCTGAGATTTTTCACAGAATAACAAGCAAACTGAGGCAAGTAAAATTCGCTTCTTCATTTTCACGTCGAATTTTCAGCCGAAAATTCTAGTGACTCACGGTACATTGAAAAAGCTAGAAGTTAACTTTTTACTTTCATAACTGGCATCTAAAGTTCTCAAGCGTCGCTACGACGGGCTTGCGATCGCATCAGTTGCAAGAATGATATCTAAAATACAATAAACTACGACACAAACGTGCACCACAGCAGTCAACAATAACGCCACACCTGATACTGAGTATACGAGATAACCTAGCCCCTTCAAAATATTGGAAAACGATACTTTATTTTTACAGAACAATCCTGCAGACAACTTCTTTACTCCGGGAGTTGCGTCACGCTACAGAGTTTGGCAGCTGCAGAGCGTCATTCAAGAAGGTAGGTCAGATGGCCTAGTCAAAAAGGCAGGTCAAGAAGGTAGGCCAAAAAGGCAGGTCAAGAATGCTCAGTCAAGAAGGCAGGTCAAAAAGGCTCAGCCAAGAAGGCAGGTCGCCTGTACACGAAGTCAGGCAGCCAGCAGCACTGCCTGCTCTACAAGAAGCTTATGCAATTAGCGCCGCTGTAAGCGGTGTCTCGGATGCAGATTAACTTTAATGGCGGGAATGGGAGCCGCGCACTGCAGCAAATGCGCTCCGAGCGCCCAGTGAGCGGCACCAAAGCGGCACAGGGTGAGTTGGTGTGCTGTCATGTGGTGCTGGCACTGCAGTCACGTGTTCCTGGCACTGCTGTCATGGGGTGCTGGCACTGCTGTCACGTCGTGCTGGCAGTGCTGTCATGTGTTCCTGGCACTGCGGTCATGTGGTGCTGGCACTGCTGTTACGTGTTCCTGGCACTGCTGTCATTTGGTGCTGTCACTGCTGTCACGTGGTGGTGGCACTGCTGTCGCATGTTCCTTGCACTGCTGTCATGTTGTGCTGTCACTGCTGTCACGTTGTGCTAGCACTGCTGTCACGTGTTAGTGGCACTGCTGTCATGTGGTGCTGTCACTGCTGTTACGTGGTGCTGTCACTGCTGTCCCGTGGTGCTGGAACTGCTGTCACGTGGTGCTGGTACTGCTGTCACGTGGTGCTGGCACTGCTGTCATGTGGTGCTGGCACTGCTGTCACGTGGTGTTGGCACTGCTGTCACGTGGTGCTAGCACTGCTGTCACGTGTTCATGGCACTGCTGTCATGTGGTGCTGTCACTGCTGTCATGTGGTGCTGGTACTGCTGTCACGTGTTCCTGGCACTTCCTTCACGTGTTACTGGCACTGCTGTCATGTGGTGCTGGTACTGCTGTCACGTGGTGCTGGCACTGTTGTCACGTGGTGCTGGCACTGCTGTCACGTGGTGCTAGCACTGCTGTCATGTGGTGCTGGCACTGCTGTCACGTGGTGCTGGTACTGCTACTGCTGTCACGAGGTGCTGGCACTGCTGTCACGTGGTGCTGGCACTGCTGTCACGTAGTGCTGGTACTGCTGTCATGTGGTGCTGGTACTGCTGTCACGTGGTGCTGGTACTGCTGTCACGTGGTGCTGGCACTGCTGTCATGTGGTGCTGGCACTGCTGTCACGTGGTGTTGACACTGCTGTCACGTGGTGCTAGCACTGCTGTCACGTGTTCATGGCACTGCTGTCATGTGGTGCTGTCACTGCTGTCATGTGGTGCTGGTACTGCTGTCACGTGTTCCTGGCACTTCCTTCACGTGTTACTGGCACTGCTGTCATGTGGTGCTGGTACTGCTGTCACGTGGTGCTGGCACTGTTGTCACGTGGTGCTGGCACTGCTGTCACGTGGTGCTAGCACTGCTGTCATGTGGTGCTGGCACTGCTGTCACGTGGTGCTGGTACTGCTACTGCTGTCACGAGGTGCTGGCACTGCTGTCACGTGGTGCTGGCACTGCTGTCACGTAGTGCTGGTACTGCTGTCATGTGGTGCTGGTACTGCTGTCACGTGGTGCTGGCACTGCTGGCACCTGTTCCTGGCACTGCTGTCATGTGGTGCTGGCCCTGCTGTCACGTGGTGCTGGTACTGCTGTCACGTGTTCCTGGCACTGCTGTCATGTGGTGCTGGCACTGCTGTCACGTGTTCCTGGCACTGCTGCCATGTGGTGCTGGCACTGCTGTCACGTGTTGCTGGTACTGCTGTCACGTGGTGCTGGTACTGCTGTCATGTGGTGCTGGCACTGCTGTCACGTGGTGCCGGCACTGCTGTCACGTGGTGCTGTCAAGAATCTGTTATGAATAATCAATTTTTGCGAATTAAAAATGAAGATTTAGGAAAAATTTAATCATATGTAATAAATCTTTTAATTGTGTGTAACGAATTTTGTGCGCATTTATTTTTTTTGCTTGAGCTAAAATTGTGAGTTTATAAACTGTGTTCAGGCGCATTCCAACGGAACGAGTGGGTCGCTCTAACATGTGTGTAGGCCTGAATGTTTATATTCAACATAGATTTATGTATCGGGTGAGCGAAGCGGGCACTCGAGTTGGGGCTAAAGTTTTGCTTTGATATCAGACCTCGAGAGCGCGAACAAGAGGGGCAGTGTTGTGTTATCACAAGGGCAAAATTTATTGACCATAGGCCCAGTCAAGGGTAGGGGTAGAGTCGTGGGAAGCCTGCTCGCCGACGGGTTTGACTTCAAGGTTACCTCGCAAAATATTGGCGGGAGAATTCGTGTTCTTCTCACAGCGAATAGGATGCGTGCAACCTCGAGAACAGCCAATGGGACAGAGTAGGCGAGTGTTTGGAAGTGCACGAGAAGTACCATTGGTCATAATTGGAAAGAGGGTAACCCCAAAAGAACACTTTGGCTAGCAGGGAAAACAAGAGTCAGTGAGTTTTGGCGAGCCTCTCGATAAGGTGCGTCGTGGCTAGGTATTAACCTAAAATGTTATACTCTGCGTCGTGAATAGGTGTTAACTTAAATGTTATACTCTGAAAAATAAATGAGAAGCGAAACCTGTTAAGATATATTTTTTTTTCTTGAATCAACAAATTAAAAGTTTACATTTTGTTTTTGCAGAGGGGAGAAGGTCCCGTACCGAGGAGGTCGTTTAAAGGAAATATTTTAGTAGCGTCGTCAGGGCGGGTAAGACTCGTTCTTTTGTTACGATAGATACCGCTGGAAACGATAGGTTCATATAACGTAAAAGAGAATTGGTGCAGTTGAATTAAATGTGGAATATGTGCATATATATGTATGAGAAAATTGTAGAACCAAAGTAATGGTCAAAATTTTGTTGCTCTACAGGAGGGCGGTTTTCCTATTGATTGCAAGTACGACCTCTCCATAAAAACGTCCAAAGACAGTATATGCACTGTGTATGAAACAGGTATTGAACTGAAGCTGCTCTTGGGCGAAAGAAGTAGTGAGCCGAGGCCAAATAGCCATCCATTGTGCCGTTGGAATGCACCAACCCGACAGTTAGGCATTATTTCATTATATGTGTTCAATGTGTAATTTACTTGAAGAAATTGACCGGTCAATTAGGCAGAGTAGTGTTTGTCAATATGTGTTGCTTACAGTTCCAGTAATTTACGGTTAATGCTTTGTACCAGGGTGTTTCATTATAAAAGTTTCTTTAGCATTTTAATGGCGTTTAAAAACCCCGTTAACGCTAGCATCACAGCTCACCGAGGCAAAATAGCGCACAGAAACGCGCTAATGTAAGTCGAGTCAACCATCAGCGGTGAGTAACGCTTTGTTTTTAGTATATGTACTGTAATGTTGATTATTGTCCATGAATTTTTTTGTGTTGTCTATGCATTTCATGGAGGTGAAGCCAACCCCTCAATTCCGAGAGCCTGATCTTCTTACTAAAATAAATTAGTAAGGAGGCGGGACCTTTTCTCGTGACAGTGCTGGTACTGCTGTCACGTGGTGCTGGCACTGCTGTCACGTGGTGCTGGCACTGCTGTCACGTGGTGCTGGCACTGCTGTCACGTGGTGCTGGTACTGCTGTCACGTGTAGCTGGCACTGCTGTCACGTGGTGGTGGCACTGCTGTCACGTGGTGCTGGTACTGCTGTTGTTGTGATTCTACCCACGACACATAAAAAAAACGATCAACCGAAAGAGGACGCTCCGTTACTCGAATAGTTCGTTACAGCTGAGGTATGTCGTAAGCCACTGACGGTTAGCAACGCTCTCTCTATTTACCAGCTCTCTCTATCTACCAGCTTCTCTCAATCTCCGAAGAGGACGAGAAAGGAGGAAGAGTATCAACCGACTGACGGAGGATTGCAAGACATCGATACTAGAAGGTTTTACTATAAATAATGTTTGTATTGTTCAGTAGCTAACGTTTCTTAGGTCATTAATACAATTATCATAAATTGATATATCATCTTGCGAAATAATTAAATACGCTAGAGTTATTTGTAACGCTCAATTATAAATCAATCCATCTTAAACATAGTAGCAACATTATCGTGCAAAGCCAACTACTTGAAGTGCACAGCCCGCACACTGGCGCACAGCTACGAAGCGAGAGGAAGGCAGTAAGTACGCGGCAGCCACAGTGAACAGAGCTCTGAATTGTTTCTTGCCTGCGGGCAACCCTTTGGGGTCCCCGGCTTCGGTGTCTCTAACCATGTGTATAAGTGAACTACTCATAATTTCTCAAGTAACGTAATGTAGTTGACTGTCCGCGGAACACATAACAACGTCATCTCGGAATCCGAAATTAAGATGAGTCTGTCATTCAATACATAATTCCTGAAGCATCCCCATTTCGAGTTCTTTGTGCGTAGGCTTAACTAGATGAATGTCTTCAGCATACATGAATAATATTTCTTGTAACGTAAATTAGATGCGCAATGATTCTTTTCTTTATAAATGTAATATTTCTTGAAACGTAAATTAGATGCGCAATGATTCTTTTCTTTATAAATGTAATTTTACTTGTAACGTAAATTAGATGCGCAATGATTCTTTCTATGTCGTTAAATTTGTAACAAGATAGGTATATTAAATAACCGTTTATCTTGTTGGTATTATTTCCTGTTTATTTGGAGAGAGAGTTTAATTATCATATTCTGTTCGGTAAATTATAATATACGCTACAAATTAAAAATAATAATCAACTATAATCAATTTGCCACCAATAATCTAAATAATTACAACTGATGACATTGAAATGTCTCGGTCTAATTTTGATCTTTGTCAACTAAAAATAAAAGATAGTGGCCTTCTGTCACGACGTTTATCAAAAGAAATGACATCAACTGAAAGAAACGATGATAAATTACGACAGAAAGGAAATGTCCCACGACGAAATGAAAAAAGAGAAAGTGGGGATATAACACTGTCACGTGGTGCTGGCACTGCTGTCACGTGGTGCTGGCACTGCTGTCACGTGGTGCTGGCACTGCTGTCTTGTGGTGCTGGTACTGCTGTCACGTGGTGCTGGCACTGCCGTCACGCTGTGCTGGCACTGCTGTCATGTGGTGCTGTCAGTGCTGTCACTTGGTGCTGGCACGGTTAGAATAACACCACAATTGGATAAGTAGTGACAATTACATGTATTGCGCTGCTGTACGAGAACAGATCACGGCTGCTGTAGCGCTCCAATGAGGCAACAAGACAGTTGTCAACACACACACAACACAACAAATAAAACATGCACAGTAAAGTTCTCGTCAATATTTATGTCTGTGAAATGCGCTCATCCGCCGCCATTTAACCGCCGGTCTTGCATCACTGGCGCCGTAACGTGGCGCTATGGAGACAACTGAACGCTGCTACCCTGCGCTGATGCTGTGTTTAGGGCTGGTTTCGCTGATTCCGTTGGAAACTATAATGGGAATTTTATTCTAAGTTATACTGGTTATTCATGTTCAGCGATAATTTTGCTGATTCTTCTGCAAAGTTCTCAGGAAATATTTTTTCAAATTCACACTGGTTATCATATACAAAACAGCCACCTAAGCAGACCTTTTCGAGTAGAGTTCAGGATTCTCTCACGTGTTCTGAGAAGCACAAACCGGTCTTGAAGAGCTAAAAGCATTTCAATGCACTCTCATAGGAGGACGGGGATGGACACTAGATGAGCATTCATGAAACGGCACACGTGATAAAAATTCGAAGTTATTATGGGAAATAAATTAAAATGATGATAATAGATAATAGATTCAAGATTTGAAGTAATTAGAAATTATGATAATACATAATAGATGTTGGAGTTCCTTGCTGAATACGCCAGAGAATTTGCACAAATCACGGCTTGTCACTTCGCAAGCTCCGGGGCTGCATTAATCACGAAACCGAGCGCAACGCGGCCCTGATGTTGCGTCAGTGTTGCTTCAAACGACCGCCGTCTCGCAGTTCCCCTTATGAAGCTCATACTTCAAGTTAATGACTCCCTGTTTGTTGTTACAAGGATGCAAGTAAAATTAATAACTCAGTGTTTATTGCTACTTGGGCGCATGTCTAATTAATGACCCACTGTTTGTTGTTACAAGGATGCAAGTCATATTAATGACTCACTGTTTATTGCTCCAAGGACGCAAGTCAAATTACTGACTCACTGTTTGTTGTTACAAGGACGCAAGTCAAATCAATGACTCACTGTTAATTGCTACAAGGACGCAAGTCACATTATTGACTCACCGTTTGTTGTTACAAGGACGCAAGTCAAATTACTGACTCACTGTTTGTTGTTACAAGGGCGCAAGTCAAATTACTGACTCACCGTTTGTTGTTACAAGGACGCAAGTCAAATTACTGACTCACCGTTTGTTGTTACAAGGATGCAAGTCATATTAATGACTCACTGTTTATTGCTCCAAGGACGCAAGTCAAATTACTGACTCACTGTTTGTTGTTACAAGGACGCAAGTCAAATCAATGACTCACTGTTAATTGCTACAAGGACGCAAGTCACATTATTGACTCACCGTTTGTTGTTACAAGGACGCAAGTCAAATTACTGACTCACTGTTTGTTGTTACAAGGGCGCAAGTCAAATTACTGACTCACCGTTTGTTGTTACAAGGACGCAAGTCAAATTACTGACTCACCGTTTGTTGTTACAAGGACGCAAGTCAAATTACTGACTCACTGTTTGTTGTTACAAGGGCGCAAGTCAAATTACTGACTCACCGTTTGTTGTTACAAGGACGCAAGTCAAATTACTGACTCACCGTTTGTTGTTACAAGGACGCAAGTCAAATTACTGACTCACTGTTTGTTGTTACAAGGGCGCAAGTCAAATTACTGACTCACCGTTTGTTGTTACAAGGACGCAAGTCAAATTACTGACTCACTGTTTGTTGTTACAAGGACGCAAGTCAAATTAATGACTCACCGTTTGTTGTTACATGGACGAAAGTCAAATTACTGACTCACCGTTTGTTGTTACAAGGACGCAAGTCAAATTACTGACTCACTGTTTGTTGTTACAAGGACGCAAGTCAAATTACTGACTCACTGTTTGTTGTTACAAGGACGCAAGTCAAATTACTGACTCACCGTTTGTTGTTACAAGGACGCAAGTCAAATTACTGACTCACTGTTTGTTGTTACAAGGACGCAAGTCAAATTACTGACTCACCGTTTGTTGTTACAAGGACGCAAGTCAAATTACTGACTCATCGTTTGTTGTTACATGGACGCAAGTCAAATTACTGACTCACCGTTTGTTGTTACAAGGACGCAAGTCAAATTACTGACTCACTGTTTGTTGTTACAAGGACGCAAGTCAAATTACTGACTCACTGTTTGTTGGTACAAGGACGCAAGTCAAATTACTGACTCACTGTTTGTTGTTACAAGGACGCAAGTCAAATTACTGACTCACCGTTTGTTGTTACAAGGACGCAAGTCAAATTACTGACTTACCGTTTGTTGTTACAAGGACGCAAGTCAAATTACTGACTCACCGTTTGTTGTTACAAGGACGCAAGTCAAATTACTGACTCACTGTTTGTTGTTACAAGGACGCAAGTCAAATTACTGACTCACTGTTTGTTGTTACAAGGACGCAAGTCAAATCAATGACCCACTGTTTGTTGTTACAAGGACGCAAGTCAAATTACTGACTCCCTGTTTGTTGTTACAAGGATGCAAGTAAAATTAATGACTCACTGTTTGTTGTTACAAGGACACAAGTCAAATCAATGACTCACTGTTAATTGCTACGAGGACGAAAGTCAAATAAATGACTCACTGTTTATTATTATGCGAGATAGATTCTTCACCATGTCGAAGCGCATTGACTTTAACGGCGAACTCAAAAAATTTTAAACAATTTATTTACCATACGTGAAACAGCAGTACATTGTTTCTCAAATCCAGTACAATGGACACATTTGAGTATATTCTGCCAGTGAACTTTACTTGGTGTAGTTAACCCGTAGTTCACCAAGTAGCTTCAATGAACTTCACGTCTGGATGGGAGAACGAACGAAGAATATTACACATGCGTGGAGGTCCAATTTTGAGAGTTTGTCTATCTCAGTTAATAAAGGCAGGAAGTCTTAGAAAATGTTGTAAAAAACACCGTATGAAAAGGTGCCGAACATTTCTTTGTATCAGGCAATTACTGGAAATAGATCGATTTGATATAAATACAGTACAACATTAGTTATACAGTTATTTATATAAATAAATAACCCATTTGGCAAGTGATGCTATCCATTTTGATTGGTAAAATATTAGAATGACAAGAAGAAGGTCACGATTTCGAAGATGAAAATTGGATGGTGGAATTACAAGATTTAAAATGCTATGTGCATAACGGCTAATACCACAACAGTAGGATTGGTACAAATGTACACCTAAAAAGTACATAACAATTGATGCAGCATCAACATTAGGCACATAGCAAAATGAATTATTTTTTGCAATCAATCTCAGGCTCTACATAAGGATTTTGAATACATTTCGATATCATTGCCTAGAACAAAAATTGAGGGGAAATGGTTGGTATAGCGTAAGAATGCTGCAATAAACAGTGGCTCAGCACACACACGCTGCGGCACCACATGAGTTGTCACCTTGCACACATGCCACACACAATACATACACATCACTTGCGCCCAAATTGCCTTACTACTCAAAACTCCCTCAGTTGTAATACAAATGCGCTTTTATAGTTGAAGAGAATAAAGTGCAAACACAAAGCAATCTAGTCAGTATTGTTTATGCTAGTATGCAACGCAAAATTATCTCGCTGGACGTGAGTAAGAACAAGTATATTGCAGGTAGAAATCACTGCCTTCTTAAAAAAAAACAACTCGCACCACAACATCCAACGGCAGCAGCAGGCTGGAATTGCATGGCAACGCTGAAGTTGCACTATGCAGCGCAATTCATAGAGCGGCAGGGGAGTTTCCGGACAGTTGTCGCACTTTTAATTTGCACAGAAGCGAGTCGAGTCTTGGGAGATTGTCTGGGTTGTTGCGTCGTCTTAATTGTGTCGTGTTCACGGGGGAGCTAAGATCCGCCGTGTTGGCGGTGTCCTCTGGCCGCCGTGTTGCTGGTGTCCTCTGGCCGCCGTGTTGCTGTAGTCCTCTGGCCGCCGTGTTGGTGGTGTCCTCTGGCCGCCGTGTTGCTGGTGTCCTCTGGCCGCCGTGTTGCTGTAGTCCTCTGGCCGTCGTGTTGGTGGTGTCCTCTGGCCGCCGTGTTGCTGTAGTCCTCTGGCCGCCGTGTTGCTGTAGTCCTCTGGCCGCCGTGTTGGTGGTGTCCTCTGGCCGCCGTGTTGCTGTAGTCCTCTGGCCGTCGTGTTGGCGGTGTCCTCTGGCCGCCGTGTTGCTGGTGTCCTCTGGTCGCCGTGTTGCTGTAGTCCTCTGGCCGCCGTGTTGGAGGTGTCCTCTGGCCGCCGTGTTGCTGGTGTCCTCTGGCCGCCGTGTTGCTGTAGTCCTCTGGCCGTCGTGTTGGTGGTGTCCTCTGGCCGCCGTGTTGCTGTAGTCCTCTGGCCGCCGTGTTGCTGGTGTCCTCTGGCCGGCGTGTTGCTGCTGTCCTCTGGCCGCCGTGTTGCTGGTGTCCTCTGGCCGCCGTGTTGCTGGTGTCCTCTGCCTGCCGTGTTGCTGGTGTCCTCTGGCTGCCGTGTTGCTGGTGTCCTCTGGCCGGCGTGTTGCTGCTGTCCTCTGGCCGCCGTGTTGCTGGTGTCCTCTGGCCGCCGTGTTGCTGGTGTCCTCTGCCTGCCGTGTTGCTGGTGTCCTCTGGCCGCCGTGTTGCTGGTGTCCTCTGTCTGCCGTGTTGCTGGTGTCGTCTGGCTGCCGTGTTGCTGGTGTCCTCTGGCAGCTGTGTTCCTGGAGTCGTCTGGCCGGCGTGTTGCGGCTGTCCTATGGCCGCCGTTTTGCTGGTGTCGTTTGGCCGGCGTGTTGCGGCTGTCCTCTGGCAGCCGTGTTCCTGGAGTCGTCTGGCCGGCGTGTTGCGGCTGTCCTCTGGCAGCCGTGTTCCTGGAGTCGTCTGGCCGGCGTGTTGCGGCTGTCCTCTGGCAGCCGTGTTCCTGGAGTCGTCTGGCCGGCGTGTTGCGGCTGTCCTATGGCCGCCGTTTTGCTGGTGTCGTTTGGCCGGCGTGTTGCGGCTGTCCTCTGGCCGCTCTGGCCAGAGTATTGGCCCCCAAATGCTGAGTGAACTGTCCCAACTCTAGCATGTCGGCTCAGTTCTGCCAGTTGGTTGCTACAACTCTCACATTCCACAACAAATCAATGTGATGTGAAACAGATTCACTCTGCGAGCGTGGTTCTAATGAGATCTGTAATCATCCTCTTCACTGGACTCACACTAAAAACTTGTGGAAGCTTGAGTTTAGAATCCTTTTGGGAAGTGAATATTCTGCAAATGAATTAGTTCATTTTGAATTCAAATAATTTTTAGTTTAAATAATTTTAAAACCTTCAAAATACATTTATTGAGAGATGGAGATTTTCCAGAGAATTTCACCTTCAATACAAGTCCTAAATTTTCAGCGAAGCCACCCCACAGCGCCCACGGCACCCACAGCACCCACAGCACACCCACATCACCCACAGCGTCCCCAGCACACCCACAGCACACACAGCACCCACACAGTCGCGCTTAGAAGAAACCGCGACGCTTTCGTTTTTTCCCTTGCGTCCTTCAGTGAACTTTTAGAGCAGCAAAAGCGACATCCGTTTTCTTCTGCTTTGCGGCGACAAATTTTGCTCTTCAGCGTCCTTCGGTGGGAAAGCGTTTGGTGCTGAGTTTGACAGACACCGTAACCACGGAAGAGACTTGGATTTCTTAGTTTTGTAATTCTGGTAACACCTTGCTCGTTCTACGGCTTCTACCTTCCTCATTCTACCTACACCAATTGGATTTGCAGAATGAATTCTGAATTTAATTGTGAACGAAAATAGTCTTACATGGCTTATTCAACGCTGGAAATTTATTACAGAGCTTACGTAAAAAGTATCTGATGAACAGTGAACATAACACATCTCGGAGAAAGTAATTGCTCACCTAAAATGAACTTGCATATTAAAGTCGTCTCTAAGTAAGTATAAAATTGACTTACTAAGGAGACCAAAAAGCCGTAGATAAATTTTAAAATCTATTCAAAGTTTTCGACCAGAAAAATAAAAATGAATGAACAAATACTTGCTTTTCCATCCCTGAAATTTGATGAATATTTGATCCGACACAGAGAGGGAGTTAAAATATTAACTGAAGCGAGAAAATGGGCAGGCCCAAAACAAATCCAAAGTTAGTCATGTCAGCACACTCATGCCACACAGCAGCACACACATGCCGCACACGGCACACAGCAGTACACACATGCCACACAGCAGCACACACATGCCATACACGACACACAGCAGTACACACATGCCACACAGCAGCACACACATGCCACACACGGCACACAGCAGTACACACTTGCCACACAGCAGAACACACATGCCACACACGACACACACAGCAGTACACACATGCCACACAGCAGCACACACATGCCATACACGACGCACAGCAGTACACACTTGCCACACAGCAGAACACACATGCCACACACGACACACAGCAGTACACACATGCCACACAGCAGCACACACATGCCACACACGACACACAGCAGTACACACATGCCACACAGCAGCACACACATGCCATACACGACGCACAGCAGTACACACTTGCCACACAGCAGAACACACATGCCACACACGACACACAGCAGCACACACATGCCACACACGACACACAGCAGTACACACATGCCACACAGCAGCACACACATGCCATACACGACACACAGCAGTACACACTTGCCACACAGCAGAACACACATGCCACACACGACACCCAGCAGCACACACATGCCACACACGACACACAGCAGCACACACATGCCACCCAGCAGCACACACATGCCACACACGACACACAGCAGCACACACATGCCACACACGGCACACAGCAGTACACACATGCCACACAGCAGCACACACATGCCATACACGACACACAGCAGTACACACTTGCCACACAGCAGAACACACATGCCACACACGACACCCAGCAGCACACACATGCCACACACGACACACAGCAGCACACACATGCCACCCAGCAGCACACACATGCCACACACGACACACAGCAGCACACACATGCCACACACGGCACACAGCAGTACACACATGCCACACAGCAGCACACACATGCCACACACGACACACAGCAGTACACACTTGCCACACAGCAGAACACACATGCCACACACGACACCCAGCAGCACACACATGCCCCACACGACACACAGCAGCACACACATGCCACCCAGCAGCACACACATGCCACACACGACACACAGCAGCACACACATGCCACACACGGCACACAGCAGTACACACATGCCACACAGCAGCACACACATGCCATACACGACACACAGCAGTACACACTTGCCACACAGCAGAACACACATGCCACACACGACACCCAGCAGCACACACATGCCACACACGACACACAGCAGCACACACATGCCACCCAGCAGCACACACATGCCACACACGACACACAGCAGCACACACATGCCACACACGGCACACAGCAGTACACACATGCCACACAGCAGCACACACATGCCACACACGATACACAGCAGTACACACTTGCCACACAGCAGAACACACATGCCACACACGACACCCAGCAGCACACACATGCCACACACGACACACAGCAGTACACACTTGCCACACAGCAGAACACACATGCCACACACGACACCCAGCAGCACACACATGCCACACACGACACACAGCAGCACACACATGCCACCCAGCAGCACACACATGCCACACACGACACACAGCAGCACACACATGCCACACACGGCACACAGCAGTACACACATGCCACACAGCAGCACACACATGCCATACACAACACACAGCAGTACACACTTGCCACACAGCAGAACACACATGCCACACACGACACCCAGCAGCACACACATGCCACACACGACACACAGCAGCACACACATGCCACCCAGCAGCACACACATGCCACACACGACACACAGCAGCACACACATGCCACACACGGCACACAGCAGTACACACATGCCACACAGCAGCACACACATGCCACACACGACACACAGCAGTACACACTTGCCACACAGCAGAACACACATGCCACACACGACACCCAGCAGCACACACATGCCCCACACGACACACAGCAGCACACACATGCCACCCAGCAGCACACACATGCCACACACGACACACAGCAGCACACACATGCCACACACGGCACACAGCAGTACACACATGCCACACAGCAGCACACACATGCCATACACGACACACAGCAGTACACACTTGCCACACAGCAGAACACACATGCCACACACGACACCCAGCAGCACACACATGCCACACACGACACACAGCAGCACACACATGCCACCCAGCAGCACACACATGCCACACACGACACACAGCAGCACACACATGCCACACACGGCACACAGCAGTACACACATGCCACACAGCAGCACACACATGCCACACACGACACACAGCAGTACACACTTGCCACACAGCAGAACACACATGCCACACACGACACCCAGCAGCACACACATGCCACACACGACACACAGCAGTACACACTTGCCACACAGCAGCACACACATGCCACACACGACACACAGCAGCACACACATGCCACACACGACACACAGCAGCACACACATGCCACACACGACACACAGCAGTACACACTTGCCACACAGCAGAACACACATGCCACACACGACACCCAGCAGCACACACATGCCACACACGACACACAGCAGTACACACTTGCCACACAGCAGCACACACATGCCACACACGACACACAGCAGCACACACATGCCACACACGACACACAGCAGCACACACATGCCACACAGCAGCACACAAGAGGGACACGACACAATTCATGTCACAACATTCACGACACCAACAAATTCCATCAAAACTTGAAAACATCAAGTGTCGAAATCTTTGAGAAAAAGCCTCCTCTGCAGATTGTTTTAGATTATAAGTTAATTTACGCTTTCATAGCCAAAACAAAGGTGTTCGCAAAAGAGGAAGAACGAAGGCACCATTAAGCATGGAATTGCGGGAACGGTGAATCTTTGCCCAAGATGTGTCTTCACACTCTGTGCATAGCGACAGCAAGATTTGAAAATGTATATGGAACAAGATAAAAATTGACGAAAAAGTCATCTGAGTTAAAAAAGAAAAAAACAGTGGACCGGGAAAAAATATTTTGCTACATAAACGAAAATTTTTCCCATATCAACAAAAGGAAGGCCTGCTCAACCTTTACTAAGGGACCTGACATCTTCCTCTTGAAATGCGAAGGCAGCGGCAAGGCAGTACTTCGGCATGCAGTAGATTAACAGAGGCAGCTGCTACTTCAATCAATTGACCGTCTGCCCTAAATTAACAATTGGATTGTCGAGCGAGCAGCGATCAAAAATCATTCAGACAAACTTCGTTAGAGGCTAACTAATAAATTTATACGCTTCTGGGAGCAACTCTGAGCTTTTTCTCAAATAAATGATATTTCGGTTACCATCCCCTCTTGCATAGCCATTCTCTCTTGGGGCCTCTTTGTTAAATTGTACAACACTAGCAGATTATTTCCCGTGTTGAAATCTTCTTTGTAGCTGGTAGGAAATTCGACCTAATACAAGGGGAGTTATCAGGGGAAAGTTGCGGCAGCATTTCATCAATTAGCGAAAAGCGGCTTTGTTAAGACGATGCGTGGGCTGATGCTGTGTTCCGTAGTGAGTTCCCGTGCCCTCCTCACTCCAGGCATTCACTCGCTGCTCTCCAAAACCACTCCACTATTCAACGATTTACGAACTACTCTAATAATCTTGACGGTTTCCATTCTGTTGTTCACAACAAGCATTCTCGCGCGTTTCACTGACCATGGTCGGGCATAACACCGGTGTCGTTTGGTCGCACCCTGCTCTCACATGTTTACGTAACTGTCACCAAGGATGGCTCTCTCTCTGGTAAATTGAACGGCCGCGAAAAGCTCTTTCATGAAAGTGCTCTTGTGTAGAATGTGTTCAAATGTAAAAGAAAATGAATAGAGATAAGAATATAACTTTAATTAAATCTTCCCGGTAATGATTCATTTGAGAACAGTTGAAAAACCCTTAAATATCTGCTATTTAATTGATATTAAACCGCAGAAGTTATACCCGTAGACAAAAGGACCCTGTTAAAGCTTGAGGCTTAATCACCGTTTCATCAAAGGTCCCTTTGATGTGGCGAATAATGAAAGACATACCCACTAAGATTTAAGTGAGGCTGAAATTGAAACCATTTTTGAGATCCTTTTATCCTAGTCCCGGAAAAACAGAATTAAACGTACGGTGAATTGTTACAACTCCATAATTAGCTGCCAAGAATTCAGAACAACAGCAAATTTTTTTTTCTTAATTAACATTCAAAGTCAATGAGTCGGTCTGCAACAGGACATTCACGACTCAATACAAGGACACTTTAAAGATTCTGAAGGCATGCCGTTCATTTAACACTTTGACTGCGACGTGAGCCATATTTCGTCACTGAGGGAGTTTTCACTATGCGGCTGACCAACCATTGGTCGCAGTCTGAATTTAAAAGAATGCTAAATTGGAACTAAATAAAAACACGTTCCAGTTCGTGCTTGTTATTTTCAACATCGCTCTCTAACATTGACTTTAAATTTCGAGTAAACATTAGACTTCAGTTTTACCTGCCGCAGTCAAAGTGCTAAAATGGCTCTGAAGATGGCAGAAATAAATGATGACATCAACCGTCCAGCGAGGCGGTCAAGTTGTGTTGACAATGGACTAAGGAACAGTAATGGGACCTCTCATGTTCCTCCACATTGCGCAGGCCTTCAAGTCGTGTGAGTTCTATCATTCCAGAGTACGCTGGGGGGAGTGGGGAGTTGTGGGGAGTGTGGCGTGGTGAGTGGACAGTGTGGCGTGGTGAGTGGGGAGTGTGGCGGGGTGAGTGGAGAGTGTGGCGTGGTGAGTGGGGAGTGTGGTGGGGGAATGGGGGTGTGGTGTGGGGAGTGTGGCGTGGTGAGTGGAGAGTGTGGCGTGGTGAGTGGGGAGTGTGGCGTGGTGAGTGGAGAGTGTGGCGTGGTGAGTGGGGAGTGTGGTGGGGGAATGGGGGTGTGGTGTGGGGAGTGTGGCGTGGTGAGTGGGGAGTATGGCGTGGTGAGTGGAGAGTGTGGCGGGGTGAGTGGAGAGTGTGGCGTGGTGAGTGTGGTGTGGTGAGTGGAGAGTGTGGCGTTGTGAGTGTGGCGTGGTGACGTGCAAGTCATAAAAAGGACTGTTATGCACCACACCCGCTCATGGCACAACAGAAGAGATAAAAGAATTGAATTAACGCAAAAAATTTCAATGAAAGAATTAGTTCAGAAAAGGCTGATAGGATTTAGCGGGATTCTGCCGGATTATTTCTGTGTAGTTATGTAATTTAGTGAAAAATTGGGTGTTGAAAAAACTCTCACTCAGTGAGGAAGAAATCTGAGAAGTCGTGTTTTGATGAAAGTTCGTCGACCATGACAGGGGATCCAAATGTGCGTCGGTGGTCTGCATTATTCAGTGCGGATACCGAAATGAAACATTGTTTACATAAAGGAAATAACGTTTAAAAATCAGCAAGTTAGCAGCCGCATTTCCATGGATTTTCAGTAATTAGAAGAGTCTTCAAAAGGAAAAATAATAATACTTTCACACATTTTCCTTAGGGTTTGCCTTAGCTTTCTATACGAATAACGACGAGTCTCATCTGCACTTTTTATTTCAAGGAAAAAATTTTCTGACGCGATAACAAATTAGTTTTCCAAGCGTCAGTCAAAACACGCCACAAACTGGGCTGCTGCACGAGCTCACCTCAGAATGGTGACAGATTTTTGCTGCAAAAATGAGAACTTTAGAGCCGAATGGTGGTGATAAAAGCGATTTTTCTTATACAAATGTTAGAAGATTTCACGAGGCACCGTGTTATTTCCTGCAAAGTTTTTATGAGGCCTTGTGGAAGAAATTTAACTCGTGCTTCGATGAAATTTAAACTTCGCTCGGGCGGAAAATCCTGCTGATTACTGCGGGATCTGCTCTCGAACTTCCCTCGCACGATCACGTCCTTGCTGGTCCGACTTGGAATTACACACGGAGAATTATTTTACTAACGCTCTCTCACAAACACATTCATACGATAAGATAGTGTAGCATTGGAAGGTAGAAGAGTCCAAATGTTGAATCCATTAATTAAGCAAGGAGAATTATTTTACTAACGCTCTCTCACAAACATATTCATAGGATAAAGTAGTGTAGCAAAGAAAGTTAGAGGAGTCCTAATGTGGAATCTATTAAGCAAGAAGAATAATTTTACTAACGCTCTCTCGCAAGCACATTCATAAGATAAGGTAGTGTAGCATTGGAAGGTAGAAGAGTACTGATATATATTCCATTCAACAAGAGGAATTATTTTACTAACACTCTCTAACGAACACACTCATGGAGTAAGGTAATGTAACAAAGGACGTTAGAGCAGTCCTAATACTGAATTATTATTATTATTATATAAGAAAGTTTTAGGCTCCCTTAACCTCGACAAAGATGTTCTAAGAGAGGAAGGAAAAAGGTACCATTTAGTATGGAGTTGAGGGAACGCGGAATCTGTGCACAAGGTGCACAGAAACAGTAAGCTAAGAAAGAAGTTCATGAAACAAGAAAAAGTTGAAGAATAAAGTATCAGGTGCCGAAAAACAGGACAGCAGAGAACCGAAAAAAGATGGTCCGTAACAAAACAAAAACCTATTTTATTTCAACAGGAAGGAAGCCTACCTAACCTTTAGCTCGGGCCCTCACATTGTCCCCCTGGGAGCGCTAATTCCCATAGATACAATAGCTGTATCCCCTGAGGGGTCCTAATGCTGAAGCAATTACCCAATTTACTCAGCATAATACCTAGGAAAAGCTCGCTTTATGGATTTAGGTTAAAAAATAGTGCTCTCTAGTATTTCGTGTCTCATTACCTGAGAGCAGGAATTTACAGAGCCTTTATAACTAAGTTTATATAGTTTGCATATTTATGTATATGGTATTCCAATGTGTATTCCTGAAAAGAGGAGGAAAGAAATGTAAGATCTTTAAAAACAAGAAATAGAACATTTAATCAACAGCCTCCCATAAAAGAGTTTATATATCACGCAGCGAGTAGGCATTGAAGTCCAGTCCCAAAGTCTGTTGACAGGAACAGGCAGAGAAGGACTTAGGAATCATCTCTCAACTCTTTCGAGGGCTAAATTAAAAACATTGGTTGTACAAATATTATCAGTAGAATAGTCTTGCGTTATTGTACTAGTAACTACTGCTAGCACCTCCAAAACTACATCAGAGCTTTGAACACTCAGACAGTGCTCAAATCAATACTATAATAAGAGCCGCGTCCGTCCGTCGGTCTGTCCGAAGCCAGCCGAAAGTGCGTGATGAGCGTAGGTATCAGTGATACAAGCTCCAGCCCTATATATTTTGACGGGCTGTGTTCACGCGGCCTCATCAACTCTCGAGGGATTGTATTTTTTTACTTCTTACGGCCTTTCTCTCATTTCGCTCTCTTTTTTTATTCCAAATAAAGGGGGGTGGACTAGCTAAAAATAATGGTTAAAAAAATGTTATCAGCAGAGTAGTCTTGCGTTGGTGTACTAATAAGTACAATTAACACTTCCAAAACTACACTAGATTACGCAAAACTTCGAACACGTGGCAATGCTATCAAATGACTTCAAAGACTCTCAAATTCAAACATTAAAGACACAGTATGCGTTATATTGATCCAATAAGTTTAAAAACTTTGTAACACACAACCTGCAAAACTAAATTATGTGATGCCAAACTTTGAACACGCAGGGAATGCGAAAAAAATATTCCAGTATTTAATTCAGATATTAAATGTAACAATATCAGGCTAACTGTTTGAATAATTTTTAAAACTGGAAAATTTAAGGCGAAAAATGAGTTATATCAAGACACACTGACAACTGAACGTTGTGCTGTAAGTACAACAGAATTGCTGCGCTGTAAGGACAGCCGTACAACAGGCGTAGGGATTTTCAAACTGTAACAGGGCAGTCCTAACTCTGCACATTTTCTAAACTGAGCTGGAAACAGGCAATAATATGATGAATAAATAAATAAACAAATAAATAAATGAATAAACAAACAAATAAATAAAAAATAAATAAAAAATAAATGTATAAGCAAATAAAAAATACATAAACTGAAAAATGAATATATAAATAATCAAATTGAAGGATTGTGCTGAAAACCTCGTTGAGGAATAATGTAAGTTGGTCCTTGTTCGGATTCCGCCCTTTGGATAATGTTTTTGTATTAAGGATAGCCAGTTGATCAATAAAAGGCCGTATTTTCTGAGGCTGATTATTCCGTTGGAATATTCCTGATGTTTAATGATAGGAGAGAAGTCAGATTTGCTGACTGATAAAGCCGTTGCTTCTGAGGCTGGTTATTCCGTTGGAATCTCAATGGTATTCAGTGATCGGAGAGAAAGTCAGGTTTGCTGACCATTATTTATAAAGTCAAGGTTTGTCCACAGTTTTCTGTTGCAACGGTAAACTTCCAATATTTTCAGAATTTCAGGTGGCTGCGTGGCGAAGTAGCGAAATTTTTGCAATATAAGCCAAGCGAAAAGCGATTGAGCTAACAAGCTGTGAGCTAACAAGCTATGAGCTAATAAGCTTTGAGCTGAACAAGCTAACGAAAATTTGAACATGGTGACAGAAGTCCGTTTCGCAAGTATCTTAGATACGCGAGCTCAGTTAATTCGAGTGAAGAATTATTTTCCCTCTGTAGTACAGAGGTACGAGTCGACCTATTTTGGTGATGGCTTCCGCATTTCCCGCTAAAATTTAATCACAATCTTAATTTCTCTATTTCTCACGCTAAAGAATCATTATGAAGAAATTACGTTCCCGAAACGTAGAAAAACACCACAGCACCGCGGAAAATAGTTAATTGCATTCGTAATTTGTCTATTTTTTACGCTAAAGAATCATTTGAAGAAATTGCGTTCCCAAAACGTTGATGATCATTGAAGCAGTTTGAAGAGTATCGAGTGGTCCTGAAGTGGGGGATATTCTTAGACAGATAAAACGATCATTTTTTGCGAAGTTTCGTTCCCTGTTATTAATATGCAGCCACTAGTGTTAGACATATCTTATACTCCGAGTCAGAAAAATTGTGTTTTTACCTGTATTTTGAAGATTTGGTTTTAAATCGTTGAGAGAATTTTCGGTGACTGCACGAATAAAGCTTGGCCGCCTCTTCCCAGTTTTTGCTGTCTCTCCAAAATTACCGTTGTCTAAACATCTCTACTTCTATATAATGTTTGCAATTACGTGGTCATAATATTAAATTCTCTGTATGTGTTCGCAGCCTTACAGTTGATGATGGGGCAAGGCCGGAAAAGTTGGTTGTAGTATCGACCACATATATTTATAGCAATTTGGACTTCTTCGAATTTTTTCCTCAACTTTTTATTCAGGTGAAGTTTTATTGGACGATGAGTTTCTTTACTTGTACGCGGCAACCGCTTGACGTGAAGCGTTAGTTCTATTCAAAAACGGGAGTAAATCTAAGGGCCTTGGTTTTTTTTGGGTCTCACCACTGTTCAAAATTAAAAATTTTGAAACGTTTGCAAATACGTCAACAAATGTTCTCTATAACTTTGATTCTTCTTTTATTTTAAAAATAAGATTCCCTAAGAATAGCACTATCCTAGATTTATTGAGACGTCCGTCTCTGGTGGTAGCGACCCTCTTTTCATTCAAATTAATTTATCTCATTAAAGAAGTTCACCAGTACGGAAACGATTACATACACTATTAAGATTATATAATCATGGTTAAATTGAAACCATACATATTCTACACGCACATAAAATGTTAGGAACTCAGGAAACAAATTGAACCTTGAAATTAAAGTAAATTTTTAACAGGGTCGAAAAAATAAATCGAGGACCAAACCCAGCTTGGTTTAAAACATTATGTTCTAATATGAGAGTTCGTTTTCTTTCAATTTTACGACGAGGGATTCGCGCGAATTTTCCGGACAGCGCAATTTATCACGCGCGCTGCTGGCAGGTGAAAAGAAGCGACCACTCACACTTATTCAAGCCTACAGAGTTGACACGATGCCGATCATTTATAATGGACTCTGCAGTGAGATAGAATTGAATTATTTCTATGGCGCTAAGAAGACAAAGGAACTATCGCGAAAAATTCGTTGAAAAAGATATCCTCATCAATGTTCTAGCCAAATTCAGGAGATAGCTCCACTATTTTGAACATTCGCTCTTTTACGAGACCAAATTTTGTTCCCTAAATTCGTTGATTCAAGAAAGGAGCTTCTGAGTCTGAGCTGGGCAGTGGATGCGAGCTGGATAGCTGGCTGGCCATCAACTGGCGGCTTAAGTTCTCTCCAAAACCACCTTCCAGCTCGAAAATTACTCACGCTACGTGTACCAACGGCTCACTTGCTTTCTTCGAAAAATAAACATTTAGCAATTAATGAAATATTTGAGTAAACTCTTTGGAGGATTGGTGTGCAGGGCAGTCAGTGTGAGGCTTTCATTCTGAACTTCGTCTGTCCCCAATGAACGCATCCGCAGCGTGATCGAGTCGCCCTGCAGAAGCAGCGGGCAAGTAGAGATGAGAATGTGAAACAACAATCGGAACGAAAAATGAGCAAGACCGTTTACACAAGCAGCGCTGATCAAACATTAAAGGATAAAAAATTCCCGAGAAAGAAGCACGTTGTTTCTTCATCTCTGTGAAGAAGGCTTTTTCGACAGGCAGTTGAATTACGAAAAAGGCCAGCAATAATTAAAAGATAAGAATTGTCTAAACATTACTCTTTTAATTTAATTGTTCATTTCGTTCCGAATGTTTAAAAAAATTACTCATTTTGTACGAATGCGTCTATTCATCAACGACTCATTTATGTGTGTGCCCACCACGTATACATGTAAATGAAAACCGGTATGAACTTTTCGTAGGTGTTAATTTTAACCGTGGTGCTTGCAATTATAACGATTTCGGTCTCTTGAACGCAACTCGTCTTCAAGAGGATGCCAAAGTTGGTTGTGAAGAAAAACGAACAAGTATATCACATCCTCTTGAGTTCAATGGCTAGTTTAGTGAAACGAGCGAGTGAGACCGCATCTCGTGTTTTGCGCAAGCTATGTTAATTATAATATAAAAATAGCCCAAGTAGTATTCGTGTTTATCAGACACTGAAAATGATATAGAAAATTTGCTCTCAAGTTCTTAGAAATGATTTTTTTCTGATAGGCATGCTTAATTTTATAACACTCAATGAAAATCTGAACTGAAAAAATGCACCGGTGATATGAAGGGTAGGATTTAATAAAATTTCATTACTGTACTAAGTAAATGTGATACTAAAAAGTATAGAATAAAAAATCTAACCATTGTAAACAAACGTATAAAAATTTAACACGAGAATTAAATGGCGTAAAAAAAGTGTTAGCGTTTGATAAGCGTTCGTAGGAGTAACTTGGCCTGATAGGCCAATAAATAATCACTGAAGTGTGCAGCCATGAAGCGTAACGTATTATTTTTAATCAAACGTGCACAGTCTTCAGGAAATTTACCAATTTTAAGGAAGCAACGAACGGAATTAGTAAAAACAGGCATCTCATGATCAGTTTTTATTCGTCCGCCTCACACCACTGGAATCAATGTACAATATCGGGAGCTTGTTGCGCCGAATTTTGAGGGTCTGAGCGAAGTGTGGGGCCATCGCGCGAGATCAAACAGCGACCTCAAGAGACTGGCCGCTGCGATGGGAGGGAACACCCCTACATTGCGCCACAAAGGCTCCGCAGCTCATCAGAAACAGCCGAGGAAATTAGGATGAGAGGACATCAAATTGCCGCCTGAATTTAAAGTTTGCTGCAAAGCCTTTTGTGAAGGCGCGCACAACCACCATAAGCAGTAAATGTTTTATTGCTTGGAAGGAAGGGGTTCCTGTTGATCTAAAATAACAAGGTTCAAGCTTCTGGTGTGTTAAATTGTATTTGTGGGGATTGATGTTTCCAGGAGGAAGATGTGAGGTCCCAAGCTGAGAGGTTAAGTTGCCCTTCTTTTCTCAGATACATAGGTTGTCCTTTTCTCATCACCGTTCGCTTTCTTCTTCCACTTTCATTTTCTTTCCTACACTTCTTCAAACCTTGTCGTTTTTATGCGCATGATGTGGGGAGACCTCGTGCGACCGAATTTCCTGTTCCATTAATTCCATCCTAAATTATGCCTGCTTCGTTTTCCGTGTACATTTTTGTTGTGCTTATGGAGGCTTAACACTTCGACTGCGGCAGCTAGAACTGAAATTCAATATTAAACCATAATTCAAGCTCAATTGTAGTGAAAAATTTCGAAAATATCAAACATTAACTGAATCGCGCCTTCATTTAGTTTTGATTAAGTATTTACGGAAATTGAGTCAGTGACTGCTGGTCGATCAACAGCATTTTGGAAATTCTCTCTGTGTCTCACCGGTGGCTTACGTCGCAGTCGAGGCGTTAAACTAACTTATAACTTAATCCCATTCGTGAGCCACAAAAAGGAAACATGAACAGATGAGAGTCTCAGCAGTGGAAATGGTTCCGAAGTCTCTGCATTCAGAGGCTGGGTTTGGTGGCTGTAGCGAGCGGAGCAGCACCGTGAGCTGGCGCTCGTGAAAGCCACCAAATTTAATGGCATTTGAGGGCGATAAGCGCCAGATGCAGTGTGGGGGCACACACTGCAGCAGCAACGCAACCTCCGGCCAAAACGCCGTGCTTTTACTGAGCAAAACGACGCTGAGAGTTTTAGATATTTCGAAATGTGTTCTTGGCTTGTCTTGACTCGCTGTGGCTAGAGGGCACTGTTCATTTCAGGATAAATTATTTTCAACCAACAGTGAGTTGATTGTTCGTTTTGCGTGTAAAAACTGTGACATTTGTGCGTTGTTTTCTACTCAAATTTTGAACATCAAAATTAGAGATTTACTATTGAGGGTGAAAATTTCGAAGACTTTTCTTGTTAGTGAATTTTTTGAGAATTTCTCAAACATTTGTTCATCACAACAAGCTTCCTGCTTTGGTTTCCAGTTACCGAAATCAAAATTGAATAATTTCCAGATTGGATTATGAAATAAAGATTTTTGCGAGAACATCAATTCCTAAATTTCAAACAGAAAGACATCTCGAGACAATACCGACGTGTTGATTCTGATTTTAAATAAAAGCAGTTCATGCCCACGCCAAACTTGTACCCGAGGGGAGAACACGCAGTGTATTACCATACAACCCACGTCTTTGTACAAAGCGTACATGCAAAGTCAACACGCATGGGAATTCTCAGACACATCAGAGTCATGTACCCAAGATGCCTTAAAATTTTGAGCTCCATGGTTCCTGGATGATATAGAAGGTCTTTCTTGTCTCAGTTATGTACAAGGTCTCCCGCTTATGAATAATACTCAAGGCGTCCCGCGCATTAATGATGCACAGGGTCTGGTGATGTGTGGACTATTCTTATTTACTTCTTACTGTCCTTAGAGAGTTGGGAAGTACACCATTATTTAAAGTAGGTGATATTTGCTCGTTCAAATTTAAAGATTTTGAAATTTCAATTTACTTACACTATCAAAGAATCAAATTTGATTTATTCTTCCTGGACAATCGGGAAGTTTAGAATAACATAACATCGATATTTTAAAACATTAGGTTGAGCAAACGTAAAGGCTTTGTTCGATTGTGCTCCTCGTCCCAGCTCTTTTTAGTTGGAAATTCAAACTGAAAGCAGCGAGGGAGACAGCAATTGTAGTGCAAGGGACAGAATTAAATAAATATTCGTCGAGAAATACATGCAAAGAAATAGACACGACTGGGTGTACGGATTTTCTTAGAGCTTGTGCAGTGAAACATTCTAGTGAGCAGTGAAGCATTCTAGTGAGCAGTGTTGCTCTGTTTGCTGCTCAAATCGTCTATCTAGACAAAGGAAAGCGAGTAATGTTCTCTCAGAGAGCTAATTTCTGAACGCAGTTTGTTTTGAGTCAAACTCGTCCAGCTCAGTCTTAATTCACTGAAAGTATTAATCAAATACATAGCATAACTTACAAAAATGCACACGCTAAAGCACACCGAACACATTCGCCATAACACACACGTCAGAACGAAGGTTAGAACTGAAGTTACAATATCCAGCGATGTTCGGACTCCATATAGTTAAACGATGAAATTAAAGCTAAAAAATGAACACTTTGCGCCAGGAGCGGTAAGCCTAGGAGAACATTTCATCTTCTCATGCAAAATGTACTCCTCGAACTTACGAAACAACATCATAAAGTTCTCCCGGCTCTCGGTGGCCAAAGAAGCAAAGTTAAGGCGCGCAACTTTGGGGCAAACAAAGTTGCAGCAGAGCGAGGCGCCCCGCTGCCCGGCCGGTACGGCTCGGCTCTTACGGTCATCGAGGGGCAACGCATGGACTGCGAACGGCCATCTCTGTGGCCGTAACAATGGCATTACGGTCGTTATCGCTGCTGTCGACCTGCCGTCATTTGTGAGCGACAGCTATGCATGCAGCAGCGACATGTTCATCACGGCGACTCGACGGGTCACCTCAGCCTGGTGGGTACCGCGTGTGTGAACGAAAGAGAAGTTGCAGGTTGGTTGAGTGAGGGAGATGTTATCGGGCGATACCGTGATCTACGCGGTAGATTTGCCAGGTGTGAGCAGAAAGTAATGAAAAACCGAGAAAAAGTGAAGCTTAAATACCAAAGTATTACAACTGAATTTAAGGACGTGGAAGAAAATGATGCTGGACACGAATGACAGTTCGGGGTAGTGTGTAGAATTTCACATGCGTGTCAGTTCAAACAAAGTCCTTATCACCGTAGACATAAATGCATGCGTTCTCCAGCGATAAAGCAGCTAGAAAAGCTAATTTTAATAAAAATTGATTGATTGAAGATTGATTGAAGAGCTAATCGAGATTGATTGAAGAGTTTTAAAAATCAAAAACAATAAATAGTGGATAAATTCAATGATAATTGGAGACATGGAGTTGATTAAAATTTTGATAGATAGTTTTGAGAATATGCTGAGGCGTAAATGTAATGAATATGCAACCAGGAGTAAAAACGCACTGACTTGATCTAAGATGAAAACTACTGGCATACACAAAAAAGATTACGTAAAATGAACGTTTGACAACAGCTTTAAAAAGTATGTTGTATGTTTTCAGTACTGAAGATGGAATTATAGCATTCCAAAACGTTTGCTAAAAGAAATAAAATATAAATTTCATATCTACGTTGGTTCTTCTTTTTATATTACACGTGAGATTCCTTAAGAATCGATCTATTGAAAATACAACTTTAAAAAGAATTACTGAATTTTTTTCAAACAGAGTGAGAAGGAACGTTCTCACGAATAAAATGCATTTAAATATCAACTGAAACAAACATAGCAGCGTCAACACTAGACCCCAACAAAGTAGCACGAAAAAAAAGCTCCCATATTCCTCAGGAGTTCAGCTGAACTGCAGGTCACCGTAAAAGTTCATCAGGTCTCGACGCGTTATTAATTGTCTCGCAGCTAAAATAAAAACTGCAGCGTCGAGATAAACTCTTGGTCGTTGACATTGTTTTTTTTAAAGGAAGCTCGGAGCGGCTTATTATTAAAGCCTCTGCTGAAGACTTCTGGGCGTAGCAGGCCGGGAGGAAATGTTCTGCTGTCCTGCGAAGGTGAGAGCCGTCCTAAATGAAAGCCAGGGCTAGCTGGAACACGAATTTCTTGAAAGAAAATTCATGTGAAATTATAAAACCAGGATTAAAATATAAAACTAGAAAAATTATAAAACTAGAAAAGTAGAATCAAGTGTGGTGTGTGGCAGTGTGAGAGTTCAATTTCTCATGAGAAAATTATTACCCTACCACATGCCATATTCTTTTCAATTCTAAGCGTAAACAATTGAAATTTTAATAGTTTAGAATAAAATTCAAGAACGACACAGTACATCTCTTTTTATGTTCGAAATTACCTTCTGCCAGCTACACTAATCAAAACATTGAGCACAAAAGAGCTGATACAATTGAGTGCGAGGCAGAAGCTGCAAGTACAAAGAAGGTTTTCAGCCTGATACATTTCACTCGAATATCTACTTCACGAGTATACACGCATCGTTTTAATTCATATTCTGACATTGAATTCTTTCATTAAAAATAGCACGGCAGAGCGTGTTTCTTTGACGATGACTCGTGAAAATCAATCACTCACATTGATGAAAACAATTGCCGCAAACTGACTGATGCATTTTTTCAAGAGCTCATTGGTTTTTTGCTTAGAGCTGATTTTCACAAAACATTTTGGCTGTTGCCATACGGCGGTTCCTTCAAAAAGAATTTGCAGTTTCGAAACCTCCCCAAGGCCCACCGAACTGTGCGGAAAGAGTTCATGAGCCACTAGCTTATCAATGTCAGACAGCGCTACGAGTTGAAAAACGAGCTCCGGAGTTTTTCGTTTTCTGAGACTTATTGTGTCACGTAATGTCGGCGAAGTAGCCTGTACCTTCCTGCACACAGTCCTTGCTGGTCCAAGTGTGGGAAGAACAACGAAAAACGTAGCACAGCTTACAAGAAAATCTTGCAGGTTTTGACTCGGCTGCTTAAATGGAACAAACTCAGTGAGGGTCATGCAAAGACTAAGAATGTGAAAAATATTGAAAAAAATAAAGAAATACTTTGTGATGTGCGGATTCAATTTCATTTTAGTACTGTAACTATATAATATCTTCAACGGCACTTGGCATGGGTTAGTAATCTAGTTGACATCATTTGAGTGAGTTATAACCCTCACAAGACCTGCCTAGCTGACAGGTCATTTCAGTACTATAACCATTACAATATCTTCATAGACACTTCGCATCGTTTGGTTGTCTAGTTGACGTCTCTCAAGCGAGTTACACCTGACTGGATGGCAGGTCATTTCAGTACTGTAAGCATAATAACATCTTCACGGACAATTGGCATCGTATAGTTGTCTAGTTTTCGTCACTTAAGAGAGTTACAACCTCCACCAAGCCGGCGTGGCTGGTAGCCAGTCTACCACCCGAGCGCAGTACCCGAGAGCTCTGTTGTGTTATTCTGTACATCGACGAACTCCACCCCAGGGTAGAGGAAACAAGATAAGGTCGTTTCTGTGGGGGAAAATACACCTCCTCTTGTTCGGCTAGCCAACAGAAAGGCTTCATTTCAAATACACTGAATGACGTCACCATTGCGACTTGTCGTTAGGCCAATAGCAGTGCCAGATTTAGTTCTAGCAGTGTTGTCAGATGCAATATGAGCGCTGCTATTGGTCTGTTGCCATGACGTCAGCATTTCCACACGGTTGATGAAAAAAAAGACTGGTTTGACCCTCCCTTGTTTCTTCTACCGTGCTCCCCACCCTGGCGGCACTGGTCACGTCTTCCCACCAGCGCTGCAGCGACCAAATTGCGAGCTCATTTCTTGGCAAAACTGCGGAATGCATTCGTTTTTAACGGCGGAATAATAGCCAGAACCGAGCTGGTACGCAAGCTAAGCGGGAGTATTGCGCACTGTAACGACAGAGGGAGCCTCAGAGCCGCTCACTGTGCTCTAATTGCCTTTCAAAAGAGCGGCGGGTATTGTAGCGTGAACAAAAATTTTATGTAACTTCCATTCTGGCCTAATCGCACTTATATCATAAGAAGCTTGTCGCAAAGCATCCTATATTAATTTTACTCAGAGTTTAAACTTTCACTTAGTTTTAACTGCAAACTGATCCGCAAGAATGCCTTGATCATAAGCAAATTCTACGGTGAAGTTTCATTATTTTTCGACGAGTTTTCCCATTTGCATACGTACGCTCATCCCTGCACTGCGTGTCTCTGGTGCTTGTGGTAGGGTAGAAATATTTTAACTTCAGGGTAGAAAAAAAATATGTGCGTACCAGGGTAGAGATATCCAAACGTCAGGGTAGAAATATGCGCGTAACAGGGTAGAAGTATCCACACGTCAGGGTAGAAATATCCTCTCACCTAGAAAGAGATATCCGCGCACCAGGGTAGAGATATCTGCACAGCAAGGTAGAAATATCCGCGCGTCAAGGTAGAGATATCCGCGGAACACTACAGAAACATCCGCGAGAAATAGCCCACTTTAACACGACCCAAAATTCCAACCACAGCAGGTAGAACGCAAACAGGGGGGACAGATTACAAGCATGAATACCGACTACTGAATCTTGATTAGTAAAAGGATTCCGAATGATCAGAATGAACATCGGGATTTTTTTTTTTCGCGATGTGTTATGCGTATTAGAATTACGAATCCTTAAAGACAAAAATATTTTGTACCAATTCTAGTAATTGATTATAATATAAATGAAGAATATAACATAATATATAAAGAAAAATATAACGATAACACCTGCCATGTTTAATATTTATATAATGCGGAAGATTTCAGAAAGATCAGTGAAAATAAAAAAAAAGTTCTGTTTTCTTATTTTTTAAGAATGTGTTTTTCAAAACCGATCAGTCCGTCTTTCTCCACGCTATACTTAGAATCATTTTTAGTTTCAAAGAGCTACTTTACGACCCTGAGTTGACTAGAAGTGTAACGGAGAGAACAGCATGACCAACTTTATGTTTTCAGAAAGCGAGCCGTTTTGGCGAGCAAGCTTTATTGCTTCGGGAGCTGCTGGAGCGAAGCAAATTACGGGACTTGTGCGCAGCTCCGCCCGCCTTTGTTTCTTGCCCGCCCACGAAGCTCAAAAATGCGCCGGCACCAAATTTTGGTTCTGGATGTGGCAGTTACAGCCTCATTGCGGCCTGAAATACTGAACTCATCGCAGATTACAAGCTCAATTCCGACCACCACACGCCCGCCGGCACGACCCTGTGCCGGTGTCCGGACCCAACATTGCGGGGTCTATTGTGACGGTCACGGTACGCAGAATACCGTGGTCATGTGAACCCTTATATTCCCTTTGCCGACGCTCCAAACGTGACTGTGGCAATGCCTGCATGTGTCCCAAAATTGAGATCTGAAATGCAATGCGCGAGCACTCATTTCAATGGTCCACTATTTGCAGAAAAAAACACGAGCTATTGAACGAAAAAAATGAACAACTGTCGTGGTTCCGACCATGACGTATGACAAAACAATCACTCAAAGGAGGACGCTCCACTATTTGAATTGTTTGAATCAGCTCTGAGGAATGTCGAAATTCGCGCTGGCGGTTATTCACATTCTTCTTCACGTCGACTTCGAGACCAAGAAAGAACAAAGGTGTCGTCTAGCCAAAGGAGTTGCCTAACGTCGACATCAGAGAAGGTTCAGGCGTAAACATCACTAATATTATTTAACAGCTGAATGTTAATTAGCTTGCCACATCAATTATCGAGAATCGATGTTTCCATTACGAATATGATTTAATGCGCTAGAGTCAAACGTAACCGCTTCTTCGTGAAATTAATCCGCCTTAAGACTGTTGAAGAATTATCGGGGAAAGCCAGACGTGAGAAGGGCGCTACCTCTTCGAGGGCGCGCGAGGGTGGCGTTCGGGCCGTGATTCTGATTGAGAGAAGAAGTGCCTCCTCTTGCCAGCCCTGTGGGGTTTGTCTTAACCTATATAATTAACAACTTGTGGTGACATAGTAACGAAATAATGAAACAGTCACGGGGCCCACTATAATCATCATCACGGAATCCACGAACAAGATGAGTGTCCTAATTATTTTGAGCGTATTTTCCCTTAGCATTCCCGAGTTTATCTTCCCGTGCGTAGGTTTTATCGGTGCTACGCCTTAAGCGTACGCACGTAATATTACTTCAAGTGTAAACTAAATGCGTTGAACTCGTTTTGATGTATCGGATAATTTAGTGTCTTTCTTTTGGGCAATAAAGTAATTGCATGCTGTGGTTCAAGTCTTCTAAATATCCCATTAAGGATGGAGACAGGTTATCGTAAATGGGAAGGTTGCGCTACCGAACATAATTGATTATATAAGCATAAGATTACTAGTTATGATGCGGACGTTGAAAAGTCTAATTTAATCTAGATTAATAAAAATAGAGGAAAGTGACCTTAAATGTCACGACAATTAACGAGATGACAGCAACCGGAACAACCCATGTGCAGCGATGAAAATTCATGCATCCGAAAAACGGAACTATAACAATGATGCGTCATCTGTATCATCCAAAACCGGGGAAATATAACACAACCTGCAAATCTTGCCAATAATTCTTTTCGCTTTAACAAAGAAATTCAGGAAAAGCGAGGAAGATTGAAAAATGGTGAATTGGATGAGCAATGAAAAATAGGTGAACTTTGTTCCCCATTAAAAAAGGCGCACCTTTACTCCACACGTGTAAGCCAGCAGCAAAAATGTGCAAACTGTTCCCAAGGGATTAGCGCGTAGCACTAAAGGCGATGTAATATTTTCTGAGCTTGAAGCTTCTGAAGTAGTGCGCACTTTGCCTGCGCTAGCTGGGTACAAACCACGGCTCAAGAAACATGGTAGGGTCAAACCAGTCATATTTTTCGTCGACCGTGTGGCAATGGTGACGTCATGGCAACGAACCAATGACAGCGCTCATATTGCATCTGGCCACACTGCTAGCCCTAAATCTGGCACCGTTATTGACATGTCGCAATGGTGACGTCATAAAGTTTGCTTGAAATGAAGCCGTTCTATTGGCTAGCCGAACAAGAGGAGGTGAATTTTCCGCCATAGAAATGACTCTGCCATGTTTCCTCTGCCGTGGTACAAGCACTCAGCAACGCCAAGGTGCGTCTTCGTCGTCAGGCTGACAGATGCGTGCACGGTGGGAGTGGAGGGGGAGAGATGGGGAAGTGTAGGGGGGAAAGGGGAAAGGTCTTTCACAATAGTGGATGTAGAAAAAAGAGGACGGGCAAAAAAGGTTTGCTGAAAGGAGGATACACGAAATAGAAGGTGCATAAATAAAAGGATAGAGAGAATTAAAGCTGTATAGGTGTAGAAAAGAGGGAGTGTTGAAGAGAACATGAGCAGGATGGTCATAAAAGATCAACAAATTCTTTTCAAATATTGTTAGATCAATAACAAAATATCATTCAAAGTTCAGCGGAGACGTAACGTCGCTTCAACCAATTCATACCATATATTAGTGATTCACTGAAAATAAAACGTATTTTTAAATTAACAAAATCTATTTCCACAATGCTTGCATCTTGCCACGGGCACACAGTGTAATTACGATAACGCAAATCATGCGGCGCTGCAGTAGGACAACAACTAGCTCACCAAGAGCCTCAGCGACATTCTGATGAATTTATTCCATGCAGCTTTATTGCTGCGGCCTGCGTTGCCAGCAGAGCTCCAGAAACAAGATGAGCGCTACGGGACGAGCCCCAAATAAACACATTCACAGTGGGCGCCGGAAAAGCTTGCATAAGAGGTAATGGGTGCAGTTCATCACGCGTGCCGAGGTAATTCATTGAGCAGAGGAGCAGGCGGTGCCCTGCTGAGGCAGCAGCTAAGGCCCATTGCACACTGAGCTAGCACAGTAGCATCTAGCAAGCTCGTGAGAGCTATCTATCAGATGGTCTGCGAGACTGGTAGGTAGGAATTGCATTTTCACCTCGTATGTTGGATGCTGGATAAAATGTGCGAGTTCAGTGTGAAAGCAACGGGTCGTAGTAGTGCTATTCCTACCTACCAGTCTCGCAGACCGTCTGCTAGGTAGCTCGTGCGACCTAGCTAGATGCTGCTTTGCTAGCTCAGTGTGAAATATGCCTTAAGTGGCGCTTGTGAGGCCTGCCTCAGAGCGACAGCGGTGGTAAGGAAGAATTGAAATTGGCATGCCATGTAATAGTTTAATAGTGTTTGTTGTTCCACTAATTATTGCAACAAACTAGACTAATTGTAATAACTAATTAGTTGCAACAACAATGTAATAACATAATAATTGAAACAAATTGTTCAAATTGTAGATGAAAATTGTTAGGGAAAATGTTACACAGGTTGTCGAGAGCACTGGAGTGCAGCCATGTAGCGTTCAATCTTTGCAAAAACGACTTACTTGCGGCAGTAAAATTTGGAGCCAGTGACATCTGTAGCGAATGCAAAAAGGCACGGCGTAGATCCCCCCAACACCTAAGGGCAGACTCCACCAACAGCTGAGGGCAGACTCCACCAACAGCTGAGGGCAGACCCCCCAAACAGCTGAGGGCATATCCCCTCAACAGCTGAGGGCAGACTATCTTTCGCTATCTATCAGCTGAGTGGTATGCAAGACGCAACCTGCAGGCGGTACAGCAACACGGCAGCGCAAATTAGCCACAATTAATGAAGCGGTAATGAGGCAGTTCTGCAGCCTGAAAAATGTAGTTGCTGGCAGCGTTATCTGTAGTTTTTAATTACATTATATTTCATTTGTTTGAATTTGTAATAAGTTTCTGCAGTTACCAGTTAGTGACAAAGGCGGTTATTAACACGCAATTTTTAGCTCCGCTACGTAGGCCAGCGCCCCGAACGACTCAAGAATAACGCATATTACTGAAAATTAACACATAATTGTCACATTTTATTATCATCTTTCAAAACATATTATCATAAACAACACTCATAAAAGCTTTCACAAATTTGAGTTGTGGAATAAGATTTTTTGTTTCTTCATGTCGTACTCTTTTGGCTAATTTCATGCGGGGATGTAACGACATGCTCTGAAATTTTCACGGAAGCAGCCGCGTCGTGAAAGCAAAAAATATGAGTATAAATATGAATAGAAGCTTCTCTATTGTTTTTTTCTTAGATCTAATTAATTACGTTTCGACAGAGCGTTTTGATGAACAAAAAATAAAAGACACAGATCAAATAGCAACGACGAACATGCAGGACGTCGATTTCACATTGTGTGTTCATATCCTATGTAGGGAATGACATTAAGAAATAAAAATGAAAGTTGACTTCCCTATAAAAAATTTTCGGGTGCATCTGAAGAATTCAATTCCGCACCTACGTGTGGGGCACTTTGATTCAATGACGACAGAATCACCAGCTGAAGTGCTTCAAATAGACATATGGATACTGTAATACTCTCGAGCTGAGCCCCAATGTTTACTGGAAGACAATCTCCCCACAACACCACCGGTCACCGTGGCCGAGTGGTTACGAACGCGCCCTTCACGGGAAGGTGTCGGCAGTTCGATTCCCGGCAGTGCCGCTCGGTGATTTCTCCCCATTGGGAAAAATAAAAACTCAACCACAATTCCCCACTCCACCCAGGTTTCGGAAATGGGTACCGGCTTGACCGGGGGTAACCGTCATTGCGTCCTTGTGTTAGTTATAAGGCATCTAAAAAATCTATGCACAAGGTGATATGTGTCAGGCATGATTGACTGGAATTTAGCATCCTTTTTCCTGTACGTTATAACAGCCACCAGCAGGAGTAACTATCACTTCGCTACCGTAGTCGGAATAACATAACTAACTACTCGGTGTGTAGTATTGGCCTACAGTCAATAGTAAGACGAAGGAAAATATAACTGTTGACTCCATGGAGCAGAAATACAAATGAACTCCCTCCTCCGATTGGCTGTTGTACGAGAGCGCATGGAAAATTTTACTTCATAGGTCAGTTGTAATGTGTGAAAAAAAAATGTGGTACTAAGTATATTCTAAGTATATTCTATTCTCATCCAGGGCATTTAATGCACGATACACAGATTTAGCACAAGGCAAACTATCGAATAAGTTTATAACATAACTTGTAGAGAAGGGACTCGCAGAGTCGAGGAATTTTCTAGTAAAGTACGTAAGTGTACAGCAAAACTTCAAGAAAAAAAGTGTAGGACTGTGGAAGTATCCGCACAAGGCACTGCTCAGACTAAGATGAGGATGAAGAGGCGGAGGAGGCTATTTTGTGTTAGCGTTATCCGAGATTACTATTCTCAACTGAAGAGCGTTCGATTGTTGCTCGTGTTTATCATAGTAGACAATTTACTTCAACGTTCTCACTCGAGATCAGAAGATGTTCACAGGTAAGGCATAAACTTGACGTTATTAATACATTTACGAAGAGTTCTCATATTCCAGCTCGAAAATTTAATTTGCGGAGGTAAAGAGAATATTACATAAACGTCTCGTCTGCTTGAGCGTGACAATAGCTGAGGTCATGTGGCACACCGGCTGCTCTCAGCAGGAAGGCCCTGCTCTCAGCAGGAAGGCCCTGCTCTCAGCAGGAAGGCCCTGCTCTCAGCAGGAAGGCCCTGCTCTCAGCAGGAAGCCCCTGCTCTCAGCAGGTAGGCCCTGCTCTCAGTAGGTCGTAGGCTTCCTTGAAGCCGCGGCCGAGGAATTTCATCCCAGTGCAGTTTGGCGAGGCTTTGCCTTGGAAATGCGTAGCGACGGTAAAAACATCAAAAATTTTCTGTGGAAAAAGGCGACAAGTACTGCAATATCCCTTACTCGGGAGTCCTACCGCTCTATGCGATTTAGGAAATAAGGCAAAATAAAGTTCAGCAGCAGCAGCTATGAACATGGACTCTAATTTTCTAATTTTTTCAAGTAAGAAATTATTGTGACGTGAAACAAAGCTCTTCGTAATAAAATGCTGCTGCAATTCTTTAACTCAAGGACTAACGGACTTCAACGTAGAACAAAGAACATAATTTCTACGAGCATGCAGTCACTTTGTAGCTCGAGATGAAGTTACTCCAGAACAAGACTAGCCCGCGTCGGCAGCCTGCCAATTACTGTTCTCGCTAGAGGCGACAGTTTTTTAATTAAAAAGAATATCACACATCTTTCTCTCTCCTTTTTCAATGCAATGAAAGTTCAGTGAAATATTCACGAAGTTCGAATCTTTGAAAGGCAAGTAATTGATCTTCTCCCACATGAAACAAATGCTCTTCTGGCACACGGTACATATACTTCCCTCGCACGTGATACAACTACTTTCCTCACATATGATATACCTATACAAAACATTTTAACAAAGGTTTATAATCGCTATTACAGCTACAAATGGCTTAAATTACCCGACGGCTGGACGGGGTCTGCACTCCTAGCTGTTCATTACGTAGGTTCCTTACACAAGTGGTCAAGAAGGGCGCTTCGACTAATGAAGACAACATCGATCATAAAAAGAAGAACTTTTAAAATTTACTGCACCCGAAATAGAGTTTGTCAAAATGAGTCGGGTCCCGAGAATATTTTTGCAAATTATATGCGTCAGGGTAATGAAGCTTTGTCAACTCTGAAATGGTGGGAATGAAGCTTTGTCAACTCTGAAATGGTTGAATGAAGCTTTGTCAACTCTGAAATGGTGGGAATGAAGCTTTGTCAACTCTGAAATGGTTGAATGAAGCTTTGTGGACTCTGAAATGGTTGAATGATGCTTTGTCAACTCATAAAGGGTGGTGGGAATGAAGCTTTGTCAACTCTGAAATGGTTGAATGAAGCTTTGTCAACTCTGAAATGGTGGGAATGAAGCTTTGTCAACTCTGAAATGGTTGAATGAAGCTTTGTGGACTCTGAAATGGTGGGAATGAAGCTTTGTCAACTCTGAAATTGTGGGAATGAAACTTTGTCAACTTTGAAATGGTGGGAATTCAGCGTTGTCAACTCTGAAATGGGGAATAAAGTTTTGTTTTGTCAACTCCGTAATCGAAAGAGGGAGACATTTTCAAAACTGTTGTAGTAGAAGCTGCTGTTGTTAGTTCAGTAAAAGTTTAAGAATTCTATTCTCTTGCTAGAAAACGCAAACAAATACAACGCAATGTCTCTGAGAAATGCATAAATTGTACAGGTAATTTCATGTAATTGATGAAGCCATTGAATGAAGAGCTTTTACAGTACAAACTTCAATAAGAATTTTACCTAAAATTAGGAACGAACCAACAATAAACGCTAACAACAAGCCTCACAAGAAAACACTGAAAATTTAAGCCCAACTGCAAATCAGAATTAATTTACTTACTGTAAAAAGTGTACGATTTTCAGGCCATGAAGAAGTAGTGGCTCTTTTTTGAAGTGGATCCAATTAACATTTCTGTGTTCGTGTTGAAATTGTTGGCACAGGCACGTCGCGTCCTGATCAGCCTCCGTAATGCACGAGTGGTCCCCTTGATGTGATGCATCTCGAAGCATCGAGGACTGGAGCGGTTAACATGTCAAGCACGCTGCACAATGCAGACATCGTGATCACCTACTTCCTTATTCCGTTGATGAGCACTGTAGCTGAGTACGAGCTTTGGTTAGAGAATATATACAGCACAATCAAGACGCAGAGATGAAAGAGATTTTCATTTAGGAGAGACGAACTCTCTGGTACATCTTGTTGCAATGGTGGCCATAATCAAGTTAGGTGCAGAGGACCGTAAGGAACCGCGTAATAAAGCGTTTTCTTCCTTCTATTCAAGCCACCTCAATCATTGCACAGACATAGCACGGATGAAAGACAATCTCGTCCAACAGAAAACTGGTTCCGTTATGCGTGCATTCGTGCTACTAAGTGCACTCTGTGGTAAAATTGCCCGTAAGCGACATCTTATAAAAAGCGTCAAGCACCAGCCATAAAGCGGAAAGGCAGACCTAATAAATCCGCCCCTGTGAATCCATCTGTTCAAGGTCCTCAAACACTCAAAACGAAAAATGCTTCTCGGACGTTCGTGAAGTCTGGTATCAGCAAGTGTTTCTCAGCCCCTGAAGCATCACTAATGACTGCAAAATCAGAGTCATCTGACACGGGCGAAAATCTCTCAGGCGCTGCTTGTAATAATTCAGCTCCCAGTAATAATTCATCTTCTCAAGTTCTGAAACCTGCTACGGGCACACCCGAAGCGAGTTCAAGAAATTCCGTACAAGCAGCACTCGACTCTCAACCCCACGCTTTGGACTGTGTCCGAGAAGATTCATCGTCCACAAAGCCGAGAATCTTTAGTGAAGAAGATACGTCCTCACTGGCGGAAGCTGCCACAGCACTGCTAGCTCCTTCGTCTCGCCGAAACGATTGCGTCATGGCGACGTCGCCCCTGCCCTGCGTCACTGAGAAAGCTCAAAATCGTTCACCGCCGACGGAAACACCAACGTCATCGTTAGAACGCGATAAAATTTTGGATGTGTGCAACCAGTCAGAGAGTAAAAGGGGTAATTTTAATTATAATTTTAATGATAAATTGTGTGTAGACCTTTCAGGTGGCGAAGTTATGTTTGAAAATGCATAAGAAGCAGCTAATACTGGCAGTAAAATACCTCAGAGCGTAAACTGCGAGGATAACGTAAGATTTTCAGTGGAGAAAAATACAACCAGACCTGTTACCGCTTTTGATGGGTACTTACATCCTCTCCAAATGACCAGTTCCCAAACTATTCACGAAATAAATAACACGCTGTCTCTTACAGCTGCATTTCTCAATAAAGCTTTGAGACAAAATTGTCCCCCAAGCCCAGCGTCTATTTCTTCCACTGTATCAAATATTCAAGTGATTACAGAACAGCTTTTTGCTTTAAATTATCGTATCAGCGCTCATGATTTTACGCCAGTGGTAGCTGCGAGTAACCATCCCTATGCGAAATCCCCTTTAGACACTTTTCTCGTTGGAGACAATAGTCTCACAAAAATCAACAGAGATGACATTGATAGTGCATGCAGGATTCAGACCATAACTTCGGAACGTCTAAATGATCTCTATGATGAGATTGAACGCGCACCTCCTTTCAGGAACTATATAATTAGTTTCAAAGGTTTGAGCCTCTCGTCCCAAAATCTCACGAAATTAAAAAATTTGATCAGGACAAAGAATCTTCTTTCTCGTATTTATGTGGTGAGTGCCTGCAGTGGGCAGCAATTGTACATGGCATCGAGCCTGTGCAGAAAAATTGGTCTTAAACTGATTCCGCTGCGAGCAAATGTAAAAACCGGTCCTGTTGATGAAGCTTACAACAATGTCCGCACTTGGCCCGTTACGCGAGAAGACACGCATCATTTTCTTCAACAAATTGCTCTAAAATCACCTTTGAGACTAACTTCACATTTTATCTCCTGTGTCAGAAACTCCCATGATCTGAATGAAGAAATTGAATACTCTAATGATTATTCAAAACAGCTAAATGAGTAGAATGATTGTTCTAAGTTGACCGCCTATCCACGTGAAACCTCCAGCAGCATAAACCGATGTTTGCCTTCATATAACAAACCCTCTCCTCCCCTCTCCTCCCGATGTTTGCCCTCATATAACAAGCCCTCTCCTGCATCCGCCACAAACAACTGCGGAGTGCCTACAAAAAATAGGTTTTCATTGCTATCCAATGCTGATGAAGAGGATGAAAAGCCCCTCTCAGACACGAGTATAAATCAACATCCAATCACATACTCGGAAGCAGTAAAATCAATAGGAAGAGAGAAATCGCTGCAAAATTGCAGTCGACAATCGATGGAAAATCCACTACCCAACGGTATGCACAATCATCACCAGAAAAATATAATTGACACGAGCATTTCTCAGTTCTCTGCAAATCCCCATACGAGAAATCACCACAGAACAGGAATTCAGAGCCAGAAAAACGTAAATTCCCCGCACCTCTCAGAACCTCTTAATGATGAAAAAAGTGCGAAAAAAACGTCTCCAGCCGCATTTGTGAACGCATGAATTCCACAATGGATGAATTGAAACGATCATGGAACATAAAACTGATTCCCACCAAAGCCGATGGACACTGCCTCCTCCACGCAGTAGCTCAACTACTTACAAAACAACCAGCATCAAAATGGAATTACAATTCCCTAAAGGCTGCAATCAAAACAGAGAGTAAAGCAAACTACAGCACATATGCTAAGTTTTTTGACAAGAACAGTGGCGACATGCAAAACCTCATAGATAATTACATTAACGAAAAACATTTTGACCAAGCTGCTGTAGACCTTATACCACTAATCATTTCAAATGTGACAGGCCAAAAACTTCTCGTCCTGGATGAAAAAGATCATTGTGTTTTGAAAATATCAGTCGTTCCCATTTCAGAGTTATCAAATAATAACCCTCCACTACTGCTCCATCGTAAAAACGATCACTACAGTGCTCTTGTCACACAAGGCAAAAATCAGACCGGGGTTACCTCATCTTGACAAAGTGCCGCTGCCCAGCCAAATAGTAGACTTTCTTACATAGCAGATGCTGGGCCAAACACCCTGGGCAACTTAGACAAAATCGATAAATCCCCTGAAGATAGTAGAGATAGTAGTAACCTCGCTACCTTTAAAAAGAGTGCTAATATAGGTAAAATCAAAATTAAGCATGTAAATGCTCGAAGCCTGAATGGTAAATTGGATGAAATCAGAGTAATGTTGGTCACTGAAAAAATAGACATTTTGTGTGTCTCAGAAACATGGTTTGATTCACGAACCCAAAGTTCATTTTTTAACATTGCTGATTACGTGTTGTACCGCTACGATGGCGCTAAAACCAGCCGAGGTAGTGGATCTTGTATTTTTGTGAAAGAAATGTACTCAACATCTTCACTACTAGTGAATAAAGTTTGCGAAGGCATTGAAATGGTTTGGTTAGAAGTGCAAATAAATAAACACAAATCAATAATCATTGGCAGCCTTTACCGGCACCCATCGTCTCCCCTAAATCGAACACTAGATTTCATTGAGGAAACCTTCAAAGAAATCCTTCAGGCAAAAAGATCATTCTTTGCTTTCGGAGATTTCAATGTTGACCTAACGGATAAAAACAATCAGCTAAGCAAACTATTGTATAAACTAAGCTTATCACAAATGGTCAAAGAACCGACTCGCATCACTAAAATCTCTGCAACTCTCCTCGATCTAGCAATCACAAATAATCCCACCGCAATACTTAGTACAGTAATATCACCTTCTATTTCCGATCACCACTCTATAGAATGTGAAATTAATATTGCGAAGGAAAGACAAAAATACCGCTTAATGACCTATCGCTCGAAAAGGCACTATTCAGCAGAACTATTTCAAGAAAAACTACTCGATAGGTCTACCGAATTCCAGAAAATGATGCAATCTGACGATGTTGATATACAAGTGTCAATTTTCAACGAGAACTTCACAGCAGCTCTCGACGAATGTGCACCTTACGTCACCAAAAAAACCAAGCCAAAACGAACTGTTTGGATCACTGACGAAGTTAAAGAGATGAGCAGAATAAAGAAAGCTAACTTGCGAGAGTACAAAAACAATAGATCAAACAGTACCTTATACAAGAGATATAAAGAACATGAAAAAATTCTTCGAAAGAAAATCACTGAAGCGAAACAAACTCACTTCCACCAGGCACTGATAACGGCTAAAAATAACCCGAAGCGAACTTGGGAAATCATTAGTGAGGTAGCCCCATATAAAAATTTAGATCGCATAAGTAATTTTGAAAATCCCTTGGCAACAGCCACGGATTTCAACACATTCTTTTCAAAAGTAGGGGCTCAAGTTTTCAGTGAGGTGTGTACCAATCCAGATGAAACGACAATTGAAAATTCATGCCCCACTGCACCCTCGAGGACTGATGTCAAGTGGAGACCACGCCCTGTCGATTTACCAGAGTTACGAAACATCTTATACTCACTAAAAAACACAAAGGCAGTTGGACATGATGGTATCAGTCTTCAATATATCAAAGATAGTTTCCCTGTTACAGCACCATGGATTCGTCTGATAATTAATACATCAATAGTAACCAATACGTTTCCAAACCAATGGAAACACTCCATTATTAGACCGTTGCACAAAAGTGGTGACCTAAATACAGCATCAAACTACAGGCCCATCAGTCTTTTGCCTGTCATGTCCAAACTACTGGAGAAAGTGGTGACAAATCAACTGTCATTTCACCTGGACGAGTCAAATTTACTCCACCAAAATCAATATGCCTATAGAAGAAATACTAGCACTCAAGACGCTCTGCTCAATATATCTGAAAAAATATACAGTGACATCGATCAAAAGAATGTAACACTCTTGCTACTACTCGATCTCTCTAAGGCGTTCGATAGCGTCCAACATGAAAGACTTCTACGTAAAATACTGAACTTGGGAATAGACACGCAATGGTTTGAAAGTTACTTGTCAAATCGATCTCATGCAGTCCGCATAGAAAACAAATTGTCCCCATTCATTCAAAACAATTTTGGTGTTCCCCAAGGATCCATTCTTGGTCCGCTACTGTTTTCTATTTTCATTAATGATTTCCCTCCAATGCCTTCTAACACACGGATCTCTATGTATGCAGATGATGTTCAAATTGCAATAACAAGTTCTGTATCGGAAATACCACAGACGCAAATTAAAGCCGAAACTTTACTGACTAGCCTGAAATCATGGTACGACCGAAATGGTCTCAAATTAAATGCTAACAAAACACAATGCATCATTTTTGGATCCAAAGATGCAATTAAAAAAACTTCAGATCTTACTCTTGCAGTTGGAAATGATAAAATTGATGCATCAGAAAAAGTTAAAAATCTAGGTATCTGGTTCGATAGAAATATGTCCTTCAAATCTCACGTTGAGACTACTTGCAACAAAATCTACGGAACTTTAATGTTTTTTCATCGAATAAAAAGTATGCTAGACGAAAAATCCAGATTATTAGCCATTCAATCCCTTGTGTTATCGCGCATTGACTACTGCAGCCTAGTATGGGGAGACTTATCTCAATACCTTCAAAGGGACTTACAAAAATGCATGAATTTTGCAGCCAAGGTGGTATGCAACGGTAATTTCAAAAGACGTGATCACGTAACCCCTCTCCTCAATAAACTCGGCTGGATCCCTATCCAAGAAAGGCTTCTCATGCAGAAGGCCCAATACGTATTCTCCTCGTTATATCTTCCTCAGAGCAATGCTGAGATAGTGCGTTTCCATCCACCCACTGTAACCAATCAAAAACCGAACAGAAACAATAATGTCTTAGTCAACTATCGTTCATCTCACTTAGGGCAGAAGGCTCTGTCCATATCAGGCGCCTTACTGTGGAACAAACTTCCCCTGAGTATTAAAGTCCCTCAAAGACCGAGAGAATTTAAAGCCAAAATAACTCGTCATCTTGTGTCTCAATAATAATCCTTAGTTACAGAACATACTGAATGAGTACTGACGAATCTCATTTACCTGGTATCTCCATTGCTGAACAATCTCCCTCGCTCATTGTGTTATAATTCAAGACATCAAACAACAGTTTTGAAGTATGCGTAGGTATTATGATTTGACCGCCTATACGTTGTCATTTGCAAACATGCTTACTTGTATATGTGTGTACGTATATAGGTGTATGTGCGCATATGGGTGTGTATATGTGCACGTACAACTGTGTGCACTAGAGTAGATGAACCAGTCGAAGGTGCATTTTATGTCATTCCTCTCCGTTTCTGTGCAAGCATCAAACTAGACCGTCATGGTACCTATGTGTGTGTGTGTTGATCAATTACAGACATTCTGCACCATATTACAAAGATAATGTATTTTTTCTAATATGAAATTGTAAAGCATCCATGTAAAAAAAAATAAATTCGTTGTGTGATCATCCATTTATACTGCAGTAATATACTTATTCGGCCTATAGTTATATGCTTATAATAATGTGATACCTATGTTTGTTTATCAATTGACGACAATTTGCGCCATATTTCAAAGATAATGTGATTTTTTTTTTCTAATATGAAACCATTGTAGGACATTAAGGTTTTCTTTCTTATTCACGTCCCACAATCGTTTTCATGTTTCTGACTTAAGTAGACTGTTTTGTGCCACTATTTTTAGTACGAAATTTTATAAAATTCATGCTATAATAAAAGATATTTTCTCCGTTTCCCTCGATTGGAATTCTGATTTATACTGACTAGTTTACGCTGATATTTGCGCACATGCTTACTTGTGTAAATGTGTACGTGTCCACGCTATGCGTATGACACTCTGTAGAATGCGTATGTATTGCCTCGATGTATAGAAATGCATTTGCGTATGCTTACGAGTCAGGTGTAAATATGTGCGTGGGTATATGTGTGCATGTGTATGTGTAAATATTTACATGTATACGTGCATATATGTGTGTACTAGACTGACAACTAGCATTTTACTAGAGATAATGGTCTTTTTTTCAGTGCACTCTCAACTTGTAACATTACCTAACTCGTCATATCTTTAGTATTGTAAAGCATTCATGTAAAAACTATACATTTGTTGTGCGATCATCCATTTATATTTAAATAAAATGCTTGTTAACTAATGACCGTTATGTTAAAATTGTTGAATCAGAAATGCAAAACCTATAATCTTCTTGGTCCTCTTGCTTATATGTCAATAACAATAACAACAACAATAACATGGACACATGTGTCCATGTTAACGAAACCGGTGTTTTTCGTAACCTAGGCACACACATGGCCGTAAAACGCGTGTATATATATGTGTGTGTGTGTGTATGTGTGTGAGTGTGTGTATGGATATATACACACATGCATACGTATATGTACATATGTGTGTATGTGGGTATATATTTATATATATTTTTCTTTTTTTTATGCTTCCTCAAAATGACACTTGTAAACATTGACCGAAACAAGCGATTTCATATATTATTTCCTGGCGTCAAGAATTGCGAAGTCTTATGTCATGTACATGTAAACTGTCAAAAGTGTTTTCACCCCACAATGAAAATGCATCGTCCATGAAATTGTGTTATCTCTTACAATTTTCATTACATGTATTATCAGATGTAGATTAAGCTAGATTAGGAGTTCATTGCCCTCAATCATTTCTTTTGACTAGTGACACGAGTTTTTCAATACTCGTGTGTGTGTATCATCTAAGTGTATTAATTTTAAGATATTTTAAAAACCAATGATGGTACTTTTGTACCATCTCTATTGGAAATAAACCTTTTTTTTTTCTTTTTTATGTGTACATATATGTGTATATATTTACATGTATGTGTGCACATATGTGTGTACTAAACTGACAACTAGCATTTTACTAGAGATAATGGTCATTTTCTGTTCACTCTCAACTTGTAACATTACCTAACTCGTCATCTCTTTATTATTGCAAAGCATTCATGTACCAACTATACATTTGTTGTACGATCATCCATTTATATTTAAATAAAATGCTTATTAACTAACGACCGTTATGTTAAAATTGTTGAATTAGAAATACAAAACTTATAATCTTCTTGGTCCTCATGCTTATGCGTACATATATATATATATATATCTGTATGTGTGTGTGTATGTATGTATGTATATATGTATGTACGTATATATATGTATATGGATTTGTATTTATATATATATATTTTTTTTTTTTCATGCTTCCTTAAAATGACACTTTTGAACATTTGCCGAAACAAGCGATTCATATATTATTTCCTGGCATCAATAATTGCGAAGTTTTATGTCATGTACATGTAAACTGTCAAAAGTTTTTTCACCCCACAATGAAAATGCATCGTCCATGAATTTGCGTTATCTCTTATAATTATCATTACATGTATTGTCAAATGTAGATTAAGCAAGATTAGGAGTACATTGCCCTCAATCATTTATTTTCGACTAGTGACACGAGTTTTTCAATACTCGTGTGTGTGTATCATCTAAGTGTATTAATTTTAAGATATTTAAAAACCAATGATTGTAATATTGTACAATCTCTATTGGAAATAAAGTTTTTTCTTTCTTTCTTTCTTTCTTTCTTAACACATAAAGGTTAAAGCTAAGCATCAGTACAGAGCAAGTTCTCCGCTCGATGTGAGGCCGAATAATGTCATAAATAAACAAGAAGTAAAACATTGCAGAAATGACCAAAATTGCTTGTTTATACAGAGAGCAGCACTCAGAACGGCCCAGAGGCCAGAGGGACGGTTTTCTCGCCAGCGAATGGTCAGGCTTGGCTTCTGGCGCTATCTCACTGCCGCCTCTTGCGAAATGGGAGGCGAGCTTTGACAGTACCGGCACACAAAAGTACTGCGTAAAGCTTAATGGTGCATGCTTTGCGATTCTTCTCGAATGATCATAAAAATAGCGGATTTATGAAAGATATGTTATACCACATGCAATAGATATTGGACATACATTCTCACTTTCATGCTTGAATACCAACAGGATTCGTTATGATGGAAGGAAAATACCTGTGGTTTCTTTTTTTATCACAAAACTTCTCAATCCCAATTTCCAAATAATTACTGTTATGTTTCAAACGAAGAAGTCTCACCAGCCTCAAAGTTTCAAATGCCTCCGTGCTTTTGATGAAAGCCTGGCATCCCTGAACATGTTTCTAACCCTTGTACGAGTACACATCTGTATTCCACATACTGCGAGTCTGCTCACAGGGCTGCAAATGATGCATGAGCGATATCGGTGAGCTTCATGCGCAGTGACTTCATCTCGAGAAGCTGCATTTTGCAATGAGACCTGACGAGAGCGACCGATAACAAAAGTGTTCAGCAACAACTCGCTGTGCAGCAGTAATAAGTCAGCGCGGTACAGGCTCAATGAGGCAGAAGTAAGTTAGCTAGATAATGAAATGCGAATAATGAAAAATTCCTCAAGGAGAGTTTTGAGACCGCTAGAAGAGAACGCATCTTTCTCGAGAACCTGTCCAAATGGTTGCCCTGAGTTCTCAGCTGCTCTCAAAAATTGGCAATGATGAAGTTGATTAAAGTTCATAAAATTTACTTACGTTCTCGTCTATAGTTAAGAGGAATCTATCATACTTGTATTTGCGTGAGCATGATGTACAGCAGTGACCTTGTCACACTTGTAGACAGCTGGACCAGTATACGAATCATTGATGTTACGGTCCATTTTGTTCTGGGGCTTACTATCCACTCCGTGCACAGTAAGCCTTAAACAGTTTTGAGGAACAGCCTTAAACAGTCATGAGAGTTTTTAATTATTTTTTATTGAATGGTGCCAAAATTTACACGATATCTTGTGAAGGGAAGTATAAAGTAATGAAACTTGGATATGAATGAATTTTCTTTTCCTGTCCGCTAATGTTTTTACGGGATGGACCATTGCAAATAGACGTACAAAAAGGCTTGGGAAGTGCAGCTAAATTCGGTAACCATGTGCAACCAAACAGAAGGATCTGAGCATTTACCTATTTGTTAGCGTTCAACAATTAATGTTCATCAAATGACAACTTCAAGTTGTCAAGTTGTTGTTCAAGTTGTTAAGTTGTTCCAGTGTGTTTTTCACTACTTCTTAAATCACATCCCTATCCTAGGAAAATTTAAAGATAAGTAATTCGTTTTGAAAGATGTGGAACTTTAGCAAGGTTTGAGGTTACAATTGAGTAAGATATTAATTTTGAAACCCTCAGGTACTTCTTTTTGTTTCAGTGCACCAGTAAGAAATATTCCGTGCCTCATCAATATGATAGGACGCTGCTCAGCAGCACACCTACAGGCAGGGATTAGTAAGACATGGACATGATTTAAAAGAATACAGCTGCGGGTGATCAATGGAAACGTGTTCACTTCTGAAAAACCATAAAACTAACCATTTTATATAATAGGCATTAAGTATTTTCACTTCAAGGGTTTTCGGAACATCACAATCAAAAACATTGGATTACTCACGTGTGTATAAAAGGCGATAAACACACTAAACTTGCTTATTACATTAAACAAGCTTAAATAACTAATGAAATCCTTGGCTCCAGAATACGTACGTTTGAAGAAAACTTGAATTAGTTAATTTAACACGTGATGAATTTCAACTGTTTCGCAAAGTTGAAAATTAGAAAAAACTTGAAATAATATTCCAGAAGAGAGAGGCACACACGCTCAGTGCGTGATAAATCTACTTTCAGTGTAACATGGCACAATCATTATGTCATGTACTATCCACTTAATATAATGTTTTCAATTTCAAAACTGTCGAGTGACTGAGGGGCTGAAGGCGATGCAAATCAACTGAAGAACACCAACGGGAACCTCCCATGGATAACCTATAGAAAATTTACTTACTTTCTTCAGCTTTGACACGACTGTTATTGGAATTTTCAACATCACTTGAGGGGCGCTCCAATGCATCTGGGCCACCATTTCATGCTAACATTTCATCACACTATCGAGACTCTAAATAGGTAGGATGCAATAATTAAAGCTTCAGTTGTTTCAATTCTCCCAACTGATGAACAACTTTGAGCAGAACGCTCATCCTTTTAATAATCTGAACACCACCTTTTCTAAATGAAATACATAAACAATTTTATACTAATTTATTGGTCGCAAGAACACTTAGAGATTTTTTTTGGGGGGCTAATCATGTAAATTCTTATATTCCACTGATGTTTTGAGTTCGCAACAAACGCAAGACAGGCGTGATGGAGGTTCGATTCCTCGTTCCGGCTGAACGATCCCCGTGAATATAAATAGGTTCTACGTACGTTTTAACGTAGTGAACCACATTCCAGGCATGAGAGAACTGAACAGCCTCTCCATCTTGCAACCATGAGCAGGTGTGCACTAATTTTCCAAGTTGGGGAGAAGTCGCCGCCGAGTACATCTTGGGAGCTCTGCGATGGGACTGTGGAGGAGCAGGGTTTTGTGTGTGTGTGTGTGTGTGTGTGTGTCTGTGTGTGGAGTGGGAGGTGCAAGGGGGCTGGAACAGCAGAGCTGTCACTTCAGCCATTAATATGTCCATGATGTCTAACTGTAATATTGATGTTGTTGTTGGGTCTCCAGCTATTGGCAATTATTCATGGTGTTGTCACAACGAAGTTTTAATTTTTTATTTAATTTTTTTTAATGAAGTTGAGACTGAATAGTCCCACTTTTGGTAATTATAATTGGTATTATTTTATGCGGACAATGTCTGTTAGTGACAGTAATTCTTGATGCTAATTCTCTATGCGTTTGTATGTGTGTTTCTGCATAGCAGCGAAAAAAGCCTTTTTTCGTGTTGCACTAGAGTTACTCTAACAACTCTAGAGTTACTCTAAAGTTACTCTAACTGAAAGCTATAAGAGTAAGCGGGAGCGATGAATGAAATTAATTTAATGCTACGTAATACACTTCCATTCATCTCATCAATGGGCCTATCACATTGCCTCTAATGAAGATTTCAAACGAATGACCGAGTTGATTGAGGTGTAACAAAACATAGCGCAAAAGCGCGCGGCAAAACGGCTTTACTTCGGGAGGATGAGGGCATTATTGCTTCTCCCGAGGGGGAACGGAATGGGGCTTGGTTGGGGGAAGTGGGAAAAACCACTTCAATCTTTGGGGTAGCAGAAGTTGGTAAAGTGGAGAAAAGCTTCAGACTTTGCAAGTATAACTGGAATTGGAATTATGAGCGATGTAAATTCAATGCTAAATTGAAAGGTATACAATACTAAGAGATTAGGGTAAGAGATGTGCTCATGAAATCTTGATAATTAAGAGAAAGAATTTTGGAGGTTGACGTGATGGTGGCCGATCAGAGCGCAGGATACCGCTGGAGAAGCGGGGGCAGGCATTTAACATGTTAAGTGCGGCGGGTTAAAGGTTAACATCGGCATCTTTGGGATGCTTCCAATCAAGCCTGATACAAATGATCTTAGCATTGGTTTTTCAAATGTCTTATAACTAACCCTATATATAGGACACCATGACGGTTCCCCCGTAAAGCCGGTACCCATTTCCGACACCTGGGTCGAGTGGGGTATTGTGCTTGAGCTTTCCCTTATACCCAACGGGGAAAATCTCCGCGCCAGCGCTGGGAACGAACCCGCGACTTCCAGCACACAAGTCCGATCCCTTAACCGCTGTGCCACGGAGAGCTGTAGTTCGGAATTAAAAATTAAACTGTAATTAAACTGATTAAACTGTAGTTCGGAATTAACACTTTGACTGCGGCAGGTAAAACTGAAGTTTAATGATCAATTCAAATTTAAAGTCAGTTATAGAAAGCAACATTGAAAGTACCAAACATTAACTTGATCATTGTTCCATTTAGTTTTGATTGAGTAGTTTTAATAATTGTTTATGACTACTGATTGGTTAGCAGTATAATGAAAACTCCCTCAGTGACCAAATATGGCCCACGTCGAAGTCAAAGTGTTAAACTTAAATTAGAGTTAATTTTAGAGATCAATCTTGAAAATACCGAACATGAAATAGATCGCGCCTTCATTTAGTTTTCATTAAACATTTATCGAAATTAAGTCAGTGACGTCTGGTCGGTCAGAAGCATTATGAAAATCCCTCATTGACCACCGGTGGGTCACTTCGCACTAAAGTGCTAAGCGTGTGGAGGTTGTGGGAGGCTTCCTTCACAAGCAAACCTCAGGCAGAGGTGCACACGCACGCTATACTAACTGACTAGATGTAGAGCCAGAACGGGTCAAACGGGACGTACGTAATTAGTTAAAATTATTGAGTATTTCGCGTATTTCATTTAGTGAGTGAATAGAACAAAATAAATGTTTTGTGTATTACAAATATTGGAGAAATATAAATTGTTATATAGGAACCAACCGGTGAGGATTGGCGACGCCATCTTGTATCATTTCAAAGTCGGGTCTTGGTTCAAGCTTTCAGCTAACTCAGCGCTATTTCTCATTTTATTTGTATTGTATTAATACGGGCGGGAATGAGTAATTTATTTCCAGTTGTGCTTGAGTTCAATTTCTGAGACAAACAGTAATTAAAAACGAAATAAAAATTAAACTCTGAAATGAATCAGAATAAAAATTAGTTTAAAATCAAACACGCAGCCCTGCAAAAAAATGATAAGCTTTTCTACATACCTGCAACGTGTATAAACTATGATACATTTAGTTATCTTGCAGGAAAATAAACTGTAGAGGAATAGGAATAAACGGTAATAAACTTTTCCGTAAGGTGGGAGGGCTCTGAGCGAAAACCCTTGGAAAACACCCTTGCGCGCGCGATTTGAGTGTAACACCAAATGTGCCACAAGGAGTACCACGAGAAATGCTAAGGCAAATATCGAGCGCACGAACATGTCAACACAAATATTATGCAAAATTCAAAGGAGCAGTTTTGGCATACGTCATCAGAGCAAGCGAAGGCGATGGAGAATGCCGGCGATGACGAGGGAGGAAACGTTAGAAAAACTTTTAATGCTTTATTTTAATGCGTTCACCGCCGCTAAACGGCCATGTGCGTCCAGCGGTCTCATGTTAAGTAAGGCTGTAAGAAGCAGAGTATAAAAAATGACTTTACGACTCTATTAATTTGCTACTCTATTAATTTGTTGCGAAACAAAATTGTACCTTTCCTCAGAAGTGTGAAAATGTAATAGCATGATGGTATTTTACCTCGTATGCTTAAATCTCTTCTAAATAAATGTTGAAATAATTTAAATGCTGTTCATTCACACCGATACGTAAACGAGCAATTTACCTAGTGGTACTCTTATGCCTCAATAGGCATTCAACGTGTTAAACATTGGAAGAAAGCTGGCAGAGTCAGTACCAGGTGGAGTGGAACGTAAAAGTAAGTGTTTAGATGAAGTGCAAAGTAAAATGATTATTTTATTTGTAAGATGGGCCACGGAAAAAGTGATATTCCAGAGGCTAAGCAACAAAAATGCGACTGACAAGCGTCCAAGTGTTGTAAACAGTGGGAGGCAGCGAGCGCACGGTGCGAATAGCAGCTCTTCCTTCATGGAGTGTGCTCGGTGATTGAATTATAATGTGATCTAGATATCGCATCTCAAATATAAATATTCCTCTATGTTCATCTCTGTGTATGGAAGTCTCGCAAATATTATTCGGTTTTACTGAGTTGCGCGCAAATTCAAAAAAAAAATTTATTACTCCCGTGTTTTCTTTAAATAAAATAATCGAGTGTTTGTTAGTCGTTTTAATTCCCACGTTGATCAAGCAAATGCAGAGTGGGAAGATAGCTTTCTATTGTTTATTTCTCACTCTATTTCTTATTTCTCTCTTTCTGCGCACCTTTTTCTCTAATTTTCTATTTTTTCTCTTTCACTTTGAGGGTTTACATCCCATCTTCGTCGCCTGACGCCCCTTTACACCAGTGAGGCGTGCGTTAAGGCGCCGTGGCAGCAGCGTGGGATGCCCCTGTATATTTTTCCTGTCCTTCCTCATTCGATATAAGAGATATAAGAATCATCCAACATACGAGCACAACTCCAACATACGATCACAACCCAACACAGCCATGGAAGTCGCACTCCACGAGTGCACGTGAGGAAGAGCGGAGCGACAAGCGAGCGCGTGCCGTATCTGGACTACAATTTTCCGCTTTAAGTATGAACTGGCTCCAGTTATGTGCTCGTCTCTGGTTTACCAGTTTAGTCGTTCCCGTTGTGAATCACAGTACGTAGGCTCTACCTGTCGTTCTCTAATGACCAGAGTAGCCGAGCACCTTGGGTACAGCTCTAGAACCGGCCGTCCTCTTGGTTCCCCTCCAAGCTCCAGTCCAGCATCGGACATCGGAGGGGCGGACGAACACTGCTGCAATAACAGCACTTCAACTTTTGCTCCGTTCCGTCGGGAGCGGTTACAGATTTCATTTCTTTAGAGTGGAAGCATAGATTCATCCTCGCCCTCAAAAACCTGGAATTGTATGGGGCGGACTTTTGATATCGCGGTGGCGCTGACGGCGAGTCTGTTGAGGTAGCGAGTATTTCCGAAAGTGAAGCGAGAGAATGCGGTAAATTAATTAAGAGAGTATTGAATACGCTCGCAGAAAAATATATTTTGCCTGTAGAAAGGTAAATGATGATTAAATTAATTCACTGAAACCATAAGAGCCAGAATGACGCAGAGCAGAGGTGGGTAACATATGGTCGTGCGCGGAAAATTTCTCATAGCGCAAAAAGCTGTCAGTAACTGGTGAGGTCTGTACACCAGGCATCCTATGTAGTGCAAGGCGTCAAATAATGTGTTCATTAAGTCTGAAGAAAATATTTGTCCTCACGTCATGTCCGATCCTGCTTTTACGTAATTTCCATCATCGGATCCCCTGCGATGATTACACAAATGAAGCGCGGTATTACAATATTCTGCGGTCACTGCTTGATATTGGAGCAATTCTTAACAGAGCAACAACATCTTCAGCATCGTGGCAAATGCATAACATTAGTAACAATAAGAACTCACTGCCGCCTTCTGTGTGAGTGAAACATCTTTGGTCAACACGCAACGCTTGCTACGAGGAAAGCAGCCCAAACTCCGAGAAACCCTCGTCAAAACAGAAAAACGGCCTCATTGTCAGCTGCTCGCCAAAGAAGTAAGAATCTCAGAACGCTCGTGAGCTCGAGCGCTACAACTTCTCTCGCACCGAAACGAATTTCCTGAATATTTTCCACGGCCCCGAGGGGCAGATGAGCCAACTCACCAGGTCGATGCATCTCCCGGCCCGTGGTTTTATGCCTCGGCTTATCTGGGCGCGCGCTCTATTAATTTGCTGGTTGTGTTGCCGACGTCCAATGTGATCCATCGCTGCGCCTCTGCCAGGCCTCTCTCAGCAACTGGCCTATTATGAAACTTAGATTAAGTAACAATAGGAATACGTTGCCTGCAATCATTTGTTTCGATTAGGGACCTGGGTATTACGATACCCATGTTTTATCAACTCAATCATTTGTTTCGACTAGTGACATGGGAATTACGATACTCAAATGTGTGCATGAACTAAGGATCCTTACTTTACAATATTTTAAAACCCAATGATATGCTTTTTGTATCATCTTCATTGGGAATAAACCATTTTCCTTTTTTTTTGTTTTTCTTCCTTCAAGACGAATTCGATGGGATGTGCTCCCTAACGAGGTTCTCATTTCATTCGTCCTTTTGTGGTCAATTTGCGCATAACCTCCTCCATTGAACGCTATAATGGACGGTAATTCTGCTACCGCCTTCATCAGTAAATTAACGGCTCGTCCTCATCTTAGATCACTGATGCTGGTGATATCATTTCCGAACCACAAAATCGCTCGATAGGAAACCTCCACTAAGCAATTTTGGAGAGTATTTTTCAAGTTCAAGTCAAGTTTTTATCAAGTGAAAAAAACTGTCAGCGTAAAAGGAGAACCTGAGAGCACAAACGAGGCGTTTGATATAAACATGTGCAATTTTGGTGATAAGTAACAATGCAAAACCCAAATCGTCCCATTCGACTTCTCTTTCTCTCCTTTTCGAAAGTTAGAGGATTACTGGCGTACAGTCAACAGCTTTAGTACAAAAAAGACTAGATTGTAAGTTCAAATTCCATGGTCTGTAATTACCTAACAATATCCTCGGCAACGTTTCCGAGTTAATCGCTTCTAAAAAGTTTTCAGAGAACAGTTAGCAAAACGAAGGGAGCTGGTCGCACACGGGAGACTCACGGCGGATTTGACATGTTCCATGTGAAAAATAGAATTCTCAAACTTTCTCTGAACTAACAACATCAGTTTATGTTACAATAGTATTGGAAATGTCTTCTTTTCTTGATTTCGGAGTCGACAAAACAAAGCTCCATTAATATCATTTAGGAGTCGACAAAACAAAGCTTCAGTTCCATAATTTTAAACAATTTAAACAATTTTAAACAATTTATTTACCACAGGAGATACAGAGGTAGAATGTTTCTTAAGTCTAGTACAATGGTCAAATTTGAATATAGCTACCTGTGGGCCCGAATAAGTTCAGTGACTTCTAGGGCATCCTACCATCAACGTTACTCTAAGGTGTACAATAATGTTTAATCTAAATCATTTAACCTAGTTTCACATTAGACTGATCAGTGAGATAATTTACTCGATATCAGATATTTCATTTTACAATATAGGTTAAATGGAATATATTTAACAGTATATTCGATAAATAGATTTAACAGCAGAGTGAAGATCGGCGGTATTACCCATGGTAAATTACATTATTGGAAACAGTCATGTAGGAGACAAGATTTGACTTGGTGATCTTACACGACTAATATTCCGATAGGAAGTGAGACTCAAGATTTCTTTTGAATACCGTGTAAAAATTACTATCACGGATCTCCGCAGGTATTGAGTTCCAAGTTTTAGTTCCAACGAAGTGGATACTGTGTTGCGACCGGGCCTTTGAATAATAGGGAAGCATGAATTTGCTTGGAGTCGACAAAACGAAATTTCGTTTCTATAATTTCGGAGTCGACAAAAAAGTTTCATTCCTATAATTTCGGAGTTGACAAAGTACGAGTATTTTCCCCTCATCCACATAAATATAAAAGCAGCGTACAAGCGAGGAAAACTGCGAGAGGCTCGCATGACCAGCGCTACTTGTTAAACGGAGGGCAGCTTAGAATGTTCTTCTGCAGGAAGGGTGTGATGAGGTTGTTGCTATACAGTATTTAAAGGAAGAAAGTTCATGGCAGCCAGGAGAGCGACATTCACGTGTTTATTGCATCAACTTTATGGAAAGCAAGGAAAATTTACCATCATGGACCACTAAAATTACATTTGTAGCTTAAAGTTCTCCTTAGAAGGATTTTAAGTTCTGAAACATCGTGGTCGCTTCCAATGCAGTCGGCATGTAAAATGCATTTCAATAAATGGAGTCAGAAGGTAAACAGAAGGCAAGGTAAACATTATGGGGTGCTAAAGTAAGGGAAGACGCTATCGAGTAGCTGGTGAGCTGCATGACTCCTCAGGGAACCATAGCAGTGACACAAGCCTGAAATCAGCAAATGCCGAGAAAATGATGGTCTGCGAAAAACAATCAACACGACCGATATATAGATAAAAAAATTTGAAACTCTCGGGTGCCAGCACATTTCTGAGATGAACCTCACTTGAAACGCAATCATCTTTCAAAGAGATTGAGTCCGTGAAGAAAAACTAGAAATAAACAAGATATTACTTGCGCGAGAACTTTGTCTTTACAGGCTCACCAACGAATTCCAAAAATGAAGCGTAGAACTGAAGCTGAGGCCCCTACACCACTAACATCAAAAGTTCAACAACTCTACAAACGACCAATCGATATTTTCCTCAATTTTCGGCGCAAGGTCATTGGCCAAGAACACGTATCGACAAATTGACCGTTCTCAGATGCACTGAAACAAATGGTCGGCCGCGCGCGCCGAGCGAAAACGAGGAGCTCTAGCCGGCAGGAAAGAGCAATAAATGCTTCACACGTCTCCATCGTTTTCAGTTACGCATTTGCAGAGCCTGGGAACCGATGTTGGATAAATCTCGAGCTGGTCAAGTATTGGGAGTGCGTTGCTGCGAGCGATCCATCTGCCTGTCGGGCGCGCCATGCTGACGCTGTGCATGCCAGACTCGTCCAAACTTTGTTGGTGCGGCCGAGCAGCCCGAAAGTAACGGCCTTCGGAGTTTAGTGCGCAATTCTGAGTGTAGTATGCAAGAGTTCCATGCTAGAGAAAGTCGCGTAGAACGCAAGGGTTCCGTGTTCGAGAAAGTCTTCAAAGCTGGCAATTACTTCTTCTGCCGGGGCTCAGACACTGAAGTTCTAACATGAGGCGAATTTATGCATCCCATACGGCTGAAATGGGAGGCAATGGGTGCACTCTTGAAAAAGATTTTTCTTTTAAATAAAATGTACATTATTTTTGTATTACGAGCGAACAGAAGATTGGTTAAAAATTCGTACAAGCTAGAATATTAGCTTTTGATACACTTGAAGCATAATCTTAGAATAAGTCAGTTCTGAAACCCCACAGTCCAATTGAACCTTTCAGCAGTTCTCTTCTCGTGTGTGTTCTGTAAATCAGCTCTTCATGTGTGTTCGGTAAATTGTCTCTTCTCGTGTGTGTTCGGTAAATTAGCTCTTCTTGTGTGTGTGTTCTGTAAATTAGCTCTTCTTGTGTGTGTTCTGAAATCATCTCTTCTTCTGTGTGTTCTGTAAATCAGCTCTTCTTGTGTGTGTTCTGTAAATCAGCTCTTCTGTGTTCTCTTCATCTGTGTGAGCTCATCAGTTCTGCGTAAACTAGACTTCAAAATACGAGCTGTAAAGCGAAGTAGCTCAAGTTAAATTATCATTACTTAGTGCAGGGTACATTTGAGACAGCGTTTGTATATTGCTGCAGTTAGTGTACACAAAGCGAGAAGCAACTCTCACAGGCTGCGGTGAAGCACAGCATCTAGCTCGTCTCGCTTGTGGTGACTGCGTGGCTCCCTGCAGCTGTAGCACACTGCAGCTGTAGCACACTGCAGCTGTAGCACACAGCAGTTGTAGCACACTGCAGCTGTAGCACACTGCAGCTGTAGCACACTGCAGCTGTAGCACACCGCAGCTGTAGCACACCGCAGCTGTAACACACTGCAGCTGTAGCACACTGCAGCTCTAGCACACTGCAGCTGTAACACACTGCAGCTGTAGCACACTGCAGCTGTAACACACTGCAGCTGTAGCACACTGCAGCTCTAACATACAGCAGCTGTAGCACACTGCAGCTGTAGCACACTGAAGCTGTGACACACAGCAGCTGTAGCACACCGCAGCTGTAACACACAGCAGCTGTAGCACACTGCAGCTGTAGCACACTGCAGCTGTAACACACAGCAGCTGTAGCACACCGCCGCTGTAACACACTGCAGCTGTAACACACTGCAGCTGTAGCACACTGCAGCTGTAACACACAGCAGCGTCCCCACACGTCAGAGCAGAGCGCCCATTGTGTACCGGCCGCAGCAGAGGCAGAAGGTCGCTCACTGTCCCGAAACCATCTAACAATTTACGCTCTCAACCGCCTAAAATGCGATTATCTAGGCGGTAAATCGCCCATTGTGTTAAGGCCGCAAGGATTTCGCAAAATCATATTATTACTTTGGCGCTCGGTGCGTGTGGATCTCAAATTAAGACACTGGTGGCTCCTGGAAAAAAATCTTCAGGACAACTTCGACGTCATCAATTAGAAATAAATTGCTCGCAACTTTTTTTATTTCGATTGCGCGGTCTTTGAAACTTCTAAGAAAACTTCGATGAAAATATGGAGCCGGAAACTTGGATTCGAGCCTCGGTGTAGCTTTTTGTCTTTGTGAGTTGAACTACTTGTGATTGATGAGCAGCGATGAGCAACAACTGCAAAATATGGCCAAACGATTAACCCAAAGCTCATGAGAAACAGAGGTAGCCTTGCACACCTTATTTAAACAGGTCTTCCTGGGGTGGAAAGGGTTAATTTCATTTATTAAAGTATTACGTTGTGTGATATTACCTGTGAGTCACTGAGAAAAATTAGTTTAAGAGCTTCAGCGAGTATTTAAAGGATAAGTATTCGAGAATAAAGAGAATCTGCTGCAGGTTTGCTTCGTGTTCGAAGTTGGTCGCACGCTTGAAGTCAATCGTTCGATGAAGAAGAGGGAAATGGTAAGAGCGGAAACAGGAAGAACCAACCTACTATATATTTCAAACACATGTTGCTGTCACGCTGGTAGGTGTATAGCTGAGATCACGGCTCAAGAATGTTAACTCTGTTAAATCAATATCTCTGTTAACTAAACATCTCTGTTAACTTTACATCTCTGTTAAATTCACATCGATGATAACTTAACATCCCTGTTAACATCTCCGTAAACTTAACATCTCTGTTAACTTAACATCTCTGTCAAATAAACATCGATGATAACTTAACATCCCTGTTAACTTAACATCTCCGTAAACTTAACATCTCTGTTAACTTAACATCTCTGTTAACTTAACATCTCTGTTAAATTAACATCGATGATAACTCAACAACTCCGTAAACTTAACATCCCTGTTAACTTAACATCTCTGTAAACTTAACATCTCTGTTAACTTAACATCTCTGTCAAATTAACATCAATGATAACTTAACATTCCTGTTAACTTAACATCTCCGTAAACTTAACATCTCTGTCAACTTAACATCTCTGTCAACTTAACATCTCTGTCAAATTATCATCGATGATAATTTAACATCCCTGTTAACTTAACATCTCTGTAAACTTAACATCCCTGTTAACTCAACATCTCTGTAAACTTAACATCTCTGTTAACTTAACATCGTACTGACACGGACAGGCCCAATTTGCACTCAGCTGGCATCGTGAGGAAGCTCAGGAGCCCACCCTCCCGCAGAATAATCATGATACTTCCTCTAAAACACTAATGCCTTAACGATGCTAGGTTTACGGACAATGTACTATAATTTTATGCTTTTCTGCCCACACTGTGATCCAGAGGCTAAAAGAGATTACATCGCCTTGAGGCACTCGACATTAACAAAAGAAGCAGCGGGCAAATGGAGGTTTAGTTGAGCAAGTTAAGCAGCCTTTGCCGGCGGGGCCGCAGACCCTTGAAGCGAGTGCGCCGCAGTCCATCGCTCTTTCTCATCGCGGGAACATGAACTGCCAAGAAAAGTTAGAGAGCAACTCAGGTGCTCTCACAAACACCGCCGTTGTAAACTTCAGGGGACTTGCGAGCTATAGAGGCAGCTACCAACATAGATTCTCGCCAAATTACAAGCATACTGTGCGCCTTCTCACAAAAGAAAAATTCGCTTTCTCTCCCAACAATAACGAAGTTTGCCAACAAAAAACTTCCCTCGCAGAAAAGACCGCGTGCTCCTTTTATTTGATTTGGAGTCGGACTTCTTACTGGACAGCTTCCTCCTCCGCTTCACTGCGCCGAACAATTTCCCATAACCTGGCATTTTTTTTCCACTTTTATGAGCCGCTCTCGAGTAGCAATAATGCAAGCGCATAAGCTATAGAGCTTCTAGTAAATGAGAGTTGGATGGCACGTCGAAGGTGGCAATCATTCAATTTCCTGCCGGCGAACTGCCAATCATGGAGCAAAATCCTCGGTTGCTCCACGGCGCGCGTTTGCTCCAAGTGATGGCGGCACGCTTTTGCTCCAAGTGATGGCGGCGCGCATTTGCTCCAAGCGATGACGGCGCGCGTGTGCTCCAAGTGATGGCGGTGCGCGTTTGCTCCAAGTGATGGCAATATCGCGTCCTAAAATTTGTCGAGTAAGAGGTTTGTTTCGTCGCTGCGTTCGCAACGGAGAACAAGGAGAGGCTGCGATAAACGGGCCCTGCGAAGATGTTCCTGCGGTAAATCTTGTTGAGGTAATACTTCGTAAATGGAAAGGAATAAAGAAGTATGTACAGTATGTTTGAACAATTTGCGAAGAGAAATGTAAGCAAGAAAGGAAGAAAATAGGGCCAAAAGTTACATTAAAGTTGGCTTGTTGAGAGAATACTCAACAAAGGGAAATAATTAAAGTTGTGCGTTTGCACAATTCAAAGAAAGAAATCCTTGCAAAAAATTGAGGAAATAGACGTCAAAAATAAATTAAACTTGGATTGAAGTACAAATCATAGCTACATACATCGAATTTTGATGAGGCGATCGAGAGTCTCGTTCTGGCCTGCATCTGACTATCTAACTCATAACTGCCCAATTTCATCACACATGTCGCATAATTGCACGTTTCTCTATTGTAGGCTGCTCATCAACTCAATTTGTGAACAATTGCATTTAACAAAGAATTAGGACTTTCTGCTGAGAAACATTTTGTGTAGATGCCTTCGTGTCTACTTAGAAAATAATGCCAAACATTATTGCACGATGAGATCTGTTGCGAAGGTAGAGACGGCTTCTAAGTTCAGATAGGCCTAGTTGACTGTTGTTATACTAAGTATCCATTTAGGCCTTTACTAAGGATCCATTCAGGCGAAAATAATGTTGCCTCAATGTTTAATTTATCGATTTCATATTGTACGAAATTGTTTTATACTAGCACATGACGGCAGAGTATTTATTGATTTAAAAGGTCAATAAATATTGTAGGGAATTTTAAAATTTGATGTTCAAGCGCACAGAAGTCAGACTTATAGTATGGGGATAACAAGCAACCAAAAGCGCTCGGTGGAAGAAAGTGGAAGATTCAAGTTAGTGGTACGTAGGTAAACAAATGTGAAGGAATGGAACGAATCTCTATGAAGGTTATTTATACGTACAAACTACCATAAAGGTTATTTATAAGTATGAATTACATCCTAGGGATAAAGAAAGGTAGAATGGGGTGTAAACTGTTCACTCTGGAGCTTGCGCCGCGTTTTTCTCTCGATGCCTAGCTTTTCTTGAAGATGGATGGAGCAGCATCATGGGCGAAGAGTTTGACTGATATCAGGATCACTAAGCTCTCATGGAATATTCGTACAGAATTAATTCGCGCTTCCTAACGCTAAGATGTCTCTTGTTAATGGGATTCCAATCGAAGTCTGTGCATGAGTTTGGTGCAGTGGGTAAATCCTGCAATCTGTAAACAAATAAATGCTGAAAAAATTAGCTTATGAGATCATAAGCTCATTGTGAGTGGGAGGCGCATTTGTCCTTAAATTGCTGTGGGAGTGTAACCCAATGATCATTATTCCAAAACTTGGTCAAAAGTTCGAGTACGCAGAAATTTTGACAGTTATAAAAGAAAACTAGCTCATCTTTCAAAATTTACCCCGCGAATACCTGTTTGGATTGTTAAAAGTGTAAAAAACAAGTTTAGAAACTTCATCATTACATTATTGTACAAGTCAAACAAATAAAGTTACTCTTCTCTTTCTGACGAGGTTTTAAACGATGAAGTCACAACTCAAAAACTATTGGTGCAATAGTTGAAGAGATTTTCATAATTGGTTCCTCAAGAAGCCTCAGCAACCGTTCAATGATACTTGCAGCAAACGTAGTGGAAGGATAATTCAGATCGCTCATACGTCAGGCTCTTCTAGTCCCGGGCACCTCCGGACATCATAGAGACAAAAAATCCATTTTTCATTCCCGCACACAATGAGCGAGTGCCAACATTGTGCTGTGTGTCCTACACGTACACTGCACTTATTAACACTTTGACTGCGACGTGAGTCACTGGTGGTACACGGAGGGCATTTTCGTAATACTGCTGACCGACCAGTGGTCACAAACGCAATTTTCATAAATACTTAGTCAAAACTAGATGAAAGCACGATCCAGTTGATGTTTGCTATTTTCAACATTGCCTACTACAACCATTGACCTTAAATTAGTTGGATGGATATTAAACTTCAGTTTTACCGGCTGCAGTCAAAGTGTTAATAAAATTTTCAGTTCACTGCCATGAAGTTCACTTTCTGGCTCCATTCACGAGTAGCACTGAGAGGAGAGCTCTAGGGAAGATGGCGTAGGGAACCCAAAAAACAATTTGCAATTTAAACAATTTATCTGCCATAAGTGATGTAGAAGTACTTTGTTCCTTAACCCTTCCATTCCCGTTTTTTTTCTCGAAAAAAATGAAACTGATGACATATATTACTTGTTTATAAGTCTAGGATACTTGGAAAAATAGTTAAAAAATTCCCATGTTCATGGGTTAGGTTACAGGCCCTGGGATTTTTTATCCCATCGGGATTTTATGAAGGTATCATACATATCACACTGGCTTATTGAAAGTCTGTGGGACGCATTCGTACAACGGGAGTGAAAGGGTTTAAGTCTAGTACAATTGTCAAATTTGAGTGAAGCTATAGCTGTGGGCCCGAATAAGTTCAGCGACTTCCACCAACTTCCACCCTTCCAACTTCCTCCCTCTAGGGCATCCTACCACCAACGCTATTCTAAGGTGTGCAATTATGTTTAACGTAATTCACTATTTCACTTAACCTAATTTACTATTTCACTTAGCTTAATTCACTATTTACGCACTAGATTGATCAAAGAATTAATTCATTCACCTCAGGTGTTTCTGGGTACAAATCCGTTGGATGGTTTCACAAGCTCGGGCACCCAGGAAAAAGTAAAGAAGATAGTCTGAAATTATCGGTCGTGATGCGTGAAGAGACGAACTGTGGAACACGCGCTGACGAGTGTTCCAGACAACCGAGAAAATTCAATGGCGTTCTGACAATTGCATTGAGCTGAAGGCGGCGGTCGACGATGAAATAATACACTGGTTCGGAAAATCCCCTTGACACATGAACGTTTCTGCCTGTTTTGAGGTGTTATTTGTGGTCTTTGAATTCTATTTTTTATTTTCTGAGATTCATTGATGCCCAGTGCAGATCATTTAGTTGAGGGTAGGTTGAAGAATCCAAGTACTTTAGTGAGTTCTACGTTACAAGTAGAGACAAATCCGATAAGTTCAGCCTTTACTTTATACGTATATTAATATAATTATACCTATAACTGAAACTATCACTTGAAACACTGAGTCTAACAAGTAGCACACAGGGCATTAAAAAAGGCTACAATATAGCACAACGAGAGAGTATGATAATGGGAACAGATACTAGGAAGTAACGTCACAAGAGTAAATAGAAAACAATAATTCTAGTTCCAGTAACACGGATGTTCATTTTGGGAGTCCCTGACAATAAGGTACTTTATAGTTCCACAGATTATGTGAGTTCCATCGTACTTTTTCATTTCTCAAGCACACAGCATGTCTGCACACACAGTACCTTCACACACACAACACCACGCACTGCACACACAGTACCTTCACACACACAACACCACGCACTGCACACACAGTACCTTCACACACACAACACCACGCACTGCACACACAGTACCTTCACACACACACACAGCACCACGCACTGCACACACAGTACCTTCACACACACAACACCACGCACTGCACACACAGTACCTTCACACACACACAACACCACGCACTGCACAAACAGTACCTTCACACACACAACACCACGCACTGCACACACAGTACCTTCACACACACAACACCACGCACTGCACACACAGTACCTTCACACACACACAACACCACGCACTGCACAAACAGTACCTTCACACACACAACATTACGCACTGCACAAACAGTACATTCACACACACAACACCACGCACTGCACAAACAGCACCTTCACACACACAACACCACGCACTGCACACACAGTACCTTCACACACACAACACCACGCACTGCACACACAGTACCTTCACACACACAACACCACGCACTCCACACACAGTACCTTCACACACACAACACCACGCACTGCACACACAGTACCTCCACACACACACACAGCACCACGCACTGCACACACAGTACCTTCACACACACAACACCACGCACTGCACACACAGTACCTTCACACACACACAACACCACGCACTGCACAAACGGTACCTTCGCACACCTGAGATTCCTGAGATTCCTGAGATATAGTTTGGAGCACAGCTCCAGGCCACGATGAGTCGCCGCCTCACGACGCCGCCAACCTCCCCGCAGCGACGGAACCCCAGGTCCCCAGCAAAGCGAGCCAGCAGCTCCACCACGGCCGAGGCAGGCCACGACGCCGCCAGAACGAGCGGCGTCAGCCGTCCTTCCCTTGCCGGGGCAAGGTTAGGGGGCAGCCGCTCTCATATATGCCAGCTGCTGCAGGATACTATTACCTTCAGCAGGCTGGTAGTAATGGGGCAAGGGAGGCTTGTCCGGGATCGTCCTCAAAAATTCATCGAGTCTCCCCTTGAACGACTCCAGTGTCCCCTCAAACTTCCTGGTACCAGCCGGAAGACAGTTGAACAGACGAGGTCCGATAACAGAGAACGAGTTTTCATGCCTCGTTCTGATGCTCGCCAGCGCCCTGCTGGTAAAAGGTGGGATGTTACAAGTTTTCCCTCGCCGAATGTGCCGCTGGGCTGTTAGTCGCATCGCCTGGTCCCTGAAGTTCGGAGCCAAGCCATTCAGAACTTTCCAGGTATATATGATGAGGTACCTTTCACGGCGACGCTGTAATGAAAACAGGGACAGGTGTGATAGCCGTTTTCAGTAGTCAAACGACTGCATTCCGTCGATCCTTGCAGTGAAGGTCCTCTGTACACCCTCCAACTTCTGTACTTCGCCATCAGTGCTCGGACTCCAGAGCTGACAACAGTACTCTGCCAATGGGAGGACTAACGATTTGAACAATTTCAGCATTAGTGGGGCTTCCCTTGTCTTAAGGGTTCGCAGGATCCATCCGATCTGGCGTCTGCACCTAAGCACCACCTGGTTAATGTGCTCTCCGAAGCCACCGTCATCTGAGATTACGACCCCCAGATCCCTGACCAAAGACTTGCGGTCGATCGCTAAACCACCAGTGGGGCTGTACGCATAGGAGGCGTCAGGGTGCAAACCGTACCGCACCAACTCAAATTTATTTTCATTGAAGGTCATGTTGTTTCGCGTTGCCCACTCGCAAATCTTCTGGAGGTCACTCTGTAGAGCCTCACAGTCCTCCACCGTAGCAATAGTTTTCAAGACCCTGGTGCCGTCAGCTAAGGATGAGGCCCTTGAGTGCAAGAGATTGACATCGATATCCGAAATGTGGATCAGGAAAAGGAGTGGACCCAAAACGGATCCCTGAGGCACACCACTCACCACCACCGACTCCGTCGAGCGGCTCCCGTCCACTGAGACAACTTGTTTCCTGTTTGTTAGGAAGCTATAAATCCATTCAAGGAGTTTACCACTGATTCCAAAAAGACGGAGCTTCCTAAGCAGCACGCCATAATCTACTTTATCGAAGGCCTTAGCGAAGTCCAGATACACCACGTCCACAGCGAGTCCAGAGCCAAGCGCCTCCGTAACCTGCCGCTGATGCTCCAACAATTGTGAGAGGCACGACCGACCCCGTCTGAAACCGTGCTGATTGTCGTTCAGTAGGTCATTGCTCTCGAGATACGTAACTAGTCGCTTAACTACGATCTTCTCAAAAATTTTAATTACATAGGATGTTAGGGCGATAGGACGGTAATTAGCGGGGGAATGCTTCACGCCCCCCTTGTGAACCGGAATAATTACTCCGGAATTATTTTGAGAGGAGCAGGCACACATCCTTTATCCATTGATGATCTCCACAGTGCATGTATAGGAGCCTTCAATTCCTCGCAACAGTTTTTTAAGAGGATTGAAGGAATCCCGTCCGGACCCGCTGCGGATGTGGACGGCAGCTCCCTTATGCATGTCACCAACTCGTTCTCGCCGAACCGAACATCGTCAAGAAGGGAGGGCCTGTCTTCTTCGAGTAGTCCTTGCAGGAGACCTAGCGTGTCCGAGTTTCTCGGCCTACTGAAGACCGACTGGTACTGCTTCCTCAGCACCTCAGCTTTGGCCAAAGAGTCACCAACGAGCTCTTCCCCAGCATAGAAAGGGCCAATCTGGGACTTGGTCTTTGACTTACTCCGTGCGTACCCATAGAAATACTTCGGGTTGTTGCGGATTGCTTCAATCACCCGCCTCTCCCTGGTTGCAGTTTCTAGCTCATGCGACTGTATCAGCTGGTGCTCGATCAGCTCTGCCCTGCTCAGTAGTTTCATTCTGGCCGAGCTGACTGCCCCGAGCAGCTGCCTACGTATACGGGCTTTCTTCCGCATTAGGATCTTACGATCTCTTGGAATTGACGCCTGACGAACTGCTGTCTTCGGTGGGGCGTATTTTGAACAGACCTCTGTCAGGACACCACAAAGATCTTCATACATGTTCAAGGAAAGCATGCCCTCGCTTCTCGAAGTGTCGTATACTACTTTTTTCTTTCGAAACCAGGTTTATCGTTGTTTCAAATTTTCATTCGCTTCAAGTCAGACCTTCCAATAAAAGGAGTTATTTTCAGAAAGAAAACACATTTCTTTACTGTGGCCACGGATTTTACTTGTTTTACTGAAGGATGAACGCATAATTATGACAAGAGATCAATGGGACTAGCAAATTCAGGAATAACAATTGTTACAATACCATAACGTAACTTGGAGTATGCAGCGATGACGAGGTACGATAGTAGGGTCTCGTATTTTACGTTAAGTTATTACGTGAAAGTTAACACAATGTCGGAGTCAAATACGGTGTGCCAGCCGTATGCAAATTCAACAAGTTAATGAAGCGGCACCAGGAGACCTTTCAGTGATGAGTTCACGGGGTAGAATGATCCCTCTAACTGTCGTCGTACCCTTTAAATAACTCTCGTGCTGCTGGGGCTGCTGCAGCTTCTGCGTCCGTTACAGCAGGTGCTGGCGCCGTTGCCGCAGCTACCCACGTCGACAGCTCCTGCTGCTGGTCACTGCTGTTGCCGTTGTTGCCAAGACCCTGCTCCTGCTGCAAGCTTGAGGCCGCGCTGTCGTTGACTTCACGCTGCTAGTTGCCGCAGCTAAGAGCACAAGCGTCGCCTTCCTCGGTTGGGCAGTCCCTCTTTTTTATAACCGCCAAGCCGTCGCTGCGCAAGCGTCGCCTTCTTCCACGCCGTGTTGTGCTGAATTTGCAGGTTTCTTTTTGTAGCAGACCAGACGTCGGGCCCACGTTCAACCGTCCTCACTCTTATTTGTGGTAGAACTTAACGGTTCGTACTATGGACATAATAGAAGCCCAGTCGATTCTTGCAACCTCCTCCCTTACATACTGCACCAGTCGGTTCGAGAGCTCATGAAGTTAAGTGAACCCAAGGTACTCCCATAGTTCAGCTCAGCGTTGGACTGTTGGTTGGCCCATCCAATATCAGCTTTAACTATTATCAGTCTGTGGTCCGACAATGTTGTGTCTTCCACAACCACGTCCCTCACCAGTTCACCGTGGTTGGTACAGACTAGGTCTAATAAGCTATCCAGCATAGTTACCGATTGTTCAAGCGCGAACTTGTCCATGACACAACACCACGCACTGCACACACAGTACCTTCACACACACAACACTACGCACTGAACACACAGTACCTTCACACACACACAACACCACGCACAGCACACAGTACCTTCACACACACACAACACCACGCACTGCACACACACAGTACCTTCACACACACAACACCACGCACTGCCCACACAGTACCTTCACACACACACAACACCACGCACTGCACACACAGTACCTTCACACACACAACACCACGCACTGCACACACAGTACCTTCACACACACAACACCACGCACTGCACACACAGCACCTTCACACACACACAACACCACGCACTGCACACACAGTACCTTCACGCACACACAACACCACGCACTGCACACACTGTACCTTCACACACACACACAACACCACGCACTGCACATACAGTACCTTCACACACACACACAACACCACGCACTGCACACACAGTACCTTCACACACACACACAACACCACGCACTGCACACACTGTACCTTCACACACACACACAACACCACGCACTGCACACACAGTACCTTCACACACACAACACCACGCACTGCACACACAGTACTTTCACACACACACAACACCACGCCATCCCATTCTGCCATCCGTTCTCATGCAGAGAAATGCGATCTTCCAGTGCGCTTAAACGATTTTAAAGTAATTTCGTCTATGTTCATTTGGTATTATAAATCTTCGTATTTTAGAATTCCTGTATATTTTAACGACAAAACCAGTTTTGAATGAGAGTCAGTTTACTTTCCCCCTTCAGCTAGCTTAAGTTGTATTTGTTGGTTTCTAGTATGATGCTTTTTTTCTCATCGTCTAAGATTTTACTGGAAATTTCACTCGATTTTGAGATTTTCTACCGACAGAAGTTGAAAATGACCTTACGGGTCGAAACGTTCATTTTTTAGTATTAGACTGTCTTAATAAGAATTTTAAATCTAAAAGCGACTTTCTTTGCTCTTTTATTTATAACCACGTGCAGACTGGCGTTGTGTATAGCAGGGTCACATGAAAAGTGGAGTGGCAGAGGCAATTAAAACTTGCTGTCAAGAGCATCTGGAAGGTAAAAACTGCCGAGCTTAAGCAATCAAAAGAACAGTATGCACTAACTTTAAACATCTATAAATTACAACCTCTTTAAACAGATGATTTAAATTACATCCAAGCCTAACCCTTCGCCGTCAAAGAAGATTTAAAAATCCTTTCATAAACATATCTAATATATTTTATTCCTTGTGATATTTGTGCCCTAATGTGTTCTTCAAAGTTCATAGTCGAGTGGCCGTTCCTTCCTCATCCTGATATCGGTGACTATTTGATGCCGGTGTCGGCCAAATGATAGAAGTTGTGATAACGGTAATATGAGTACTAAATTCAGGTGTTAAAGAGTTAAATAACGAACCAAGAACTACCCCCACTGAGAAGAGTAACAACTACGCAGATACATCCAATAATTCGAAACGTTTATTTTAATCATTATATTCTTAGTCACGTTGTTTTTCCTTTTTATCCTAGAAGTAAAATTTCCCAGAAATTTATCTAATTCATTTATTAACTTGGCAGACTTGCCAGGGAATTGAGCATACAGGCGCACTAGAGCACAGCGAGGGCCTCTCACAGCTGGACGACCACAGCACTTAGTTGCGTGCTGCGAGGGGAGCTGCGAGCCGTGCCTGTGTGCGTAGGTGCGTTACGTAGGTACGGATAAGCCCTCGGGAATTCGGTGAAACGTGATATCTACGAAACGATCATTATCGAAACCATTAGGTGTGATACCTGTGTGCTGATCTTTATCGAAACCATGTGTTCAAAATACGATGGCCGTAGAAGGAAAAATTATAAATTAAGTATTTTAGAACTTATAAACTCTAATGAAGTCCATCCTTGCCTATTGAGTTTATTTCAATCACAGTATAATATAAAATCTAATCCTGCCCATGTTACCGCAAGAGGTTCATCTCATTATCACTTTATTGGAGCTTTTTGCTGGTATTGTTTATATTCATTGTTATGCGTTCGCTTCCATGTCTAATTAAGGCATGAATGATTTTGACGAACTAACACGAGACGAGCGTGTACACTAACAAGAGACTGATTCTGTTTCTTCAACCCCATCCTAATTATCAGCAAGACAATACACCCAACAGAACTGCGTAGATATAAAACTATACGCTCGTCTTTCATTCAAAACACTGCCAGCCATTGACAGAATTGATCCATGGAGCGATATGGAGCCTCTGGAAGATTGATCGAAGATTTTGCCGTCGGAGCTAATGGCGCCGTGTGATTGTATTCTTCGCGTCTGCGAAATGATGGATGCTCCACACTGAAGGATGGGCTCAGGCAGCCATCGCTCACAACCGCACGAACTGAAGCAAATTTTGTTCTCTGGCCAATCGGGCCAGAGTTAAATTTCGTGGGAACCTTGATTGAACCGCAGCCAAATAATATGAGGCCAATAGAATATTTATGTTTTTTTTAAGCTGAATCTACAGGACTCCAGGAAGATTCGATGAGTAATGACAATTCAAAAGTTCATTCGTCATTCGAGAAATTTCGTCGTCGTTATTCAGCCATATCAGTCACATCTATTACGTGTCTATTGGGCTCCCCCTGTGCACCCTTCTAAATAACCCCTTCGTTATTCCTTTATCCTCTATGGGGAGACTTAAATTCCTCCTTCGGGAGCTGCCTACTCTTCATTCCTGCAGATCGTGTGACAAGAGCGTATCTGAACCGCAGTATACATGTAAAGCAAAGTGCATTCTCTCACGGTGCTGCAACACACACACCAGCACCAGTACCGATGTATCAACTCACACACCAGCACCAGTACCGATGTATCAGCACACACACCAGCTCCAGTACCGATGTATTAACACACCAGCACCAGTACCGATGTATCAACACAAACACCAGCACCAGTACCGATGTATCAACACACACACCAGCAGGAGTACCGATGTATCAACACACACACCAGCACCAGTACCAATGTATCAACACACACACCAGCACCAGTACCGATGTATCAACGCACACACCAGCACCAGTACCAATGTATCAACACACATACACCACCACCAGTACCGATGTATCAACACACCACCACCAGTACCGATGTACCAACACACACACCAGCACCAATACCGATGTATCAGCACACACACCAGCACCAATACCGATGTATCAGCACCCACACCAGCACCAACACCATTTAGCTACACCACATGATCTTGAGACCAGCTCCCACCTACTTGGCTGCAGAGATTAGCCTAGTATTAATTAACGCGGAAATATCAAGGGGAAAAACTCATCACAGTCTTGCTAAGCAAAAACGGGTTGGAAAAATGCTCCAAAAAATGCAAGCAGAACTGAAATAAAATTTTGAAGTGTGCAGAATCTCCAATAAAAACTGTTATTGCTTTCAGTTGCTCATAGAAGCAATAATTTGTTCCTCTCATATCCACGCTACCGGACGTTGTATTCCACGCAAACGTTGAAATTCAAAGAATTCTTATTCAAAGAAACTCAAAGGGCTCGCAAAATTGATCTCCACACAAATCTCATTCATTGACTATTGGAAATTTTTTTAATTGAGTTTCTTGGCTAGAACTAACGAACGTTGTTTTGTAAAGAAACGTTACACCTGAAGTCTTTGATGCGCATGCATTTTCATTGTGGAAGGAAATGTGGCTTTTCGTCGTATAGAAATCAATATTATAATTAACAATTTTACAATTCAACATCCAACAGATATTTGGGGATGACAGAACAATTCCTGCATCTATATCGGAGTGACATATTTTCACACAGTACTAATTGCTGTGTACCTTTGTCAAGCAACCTTCATCTTATCACGTTTTTGACCTAAATTATTTTCCTGATAAGGAATCATAGTTCAAATAGGCAACGAGTCTCTCGTTGGTATCGGACGAACGAACTTGAGGCTTTCTGTTTATCGACATTCGGAACTGATGTGCGAAGACTAATAGGAACCAAAGAACGATTTTTTGCTTAACAGCGCTTGCTTCCTGGGGCAAATGAGGGATTAAAAATGTGTTTTCGACTCAAATAAAACTGAAGAATTCTAGACATTAGCGAGAGCAGGCTATCTGTGTTGCCACAGACCATATACTAGTGTAGATGTTTTCTGGTGTTACTTTTAAGAATAAAACGAGACGAAGCAGAACGGTATCCACTTTACATAGAAATTGAATCCCCACTCGACATGCTTCTAATGCTCCTGATGTTATTGAGGGGAGGCAAGGGATGAACGGTCATCAGGATTAAACCAATGTTCTTTGCGCTCGATTCCAAAGCAAAGCTCCGAACAAAGTCTGAGGCAACGCTTGACGCAATCAGGCGTCCCCGTTGTGCACACCTGTGGGAGTTACAGACTACATCGATAAATGCTACTTTGTGTTCTTTTTTGTCTTTTCGTGGTTTATTTGAATAAGCCTTACGAAGCAGTGTTGTTTCCTGAAATTTTAGAAACAACCGCCGCACTTTTCGTGCAGACAGGCACAAGACCGAGCTAGGCACTCAGCGCGCATCTCACGAAGGTACAAAATATTCCAGCCAAAAGTAACAGGTATTCAGCTGAATTATATCACTCTGTTGTTGCTTTGGGAAGTGAAAGAAAATCGTCACTCAGGCTTACCGTGGCCACCGTGGCCAAGTGGTTAAGATTGCACCCATCCAAGAATGTGTCGGCAGTTCGAAACCCGGCGCTGCGCGGTGATTTCTCCCCGTTGGGAAAAGGGAGAACTCAGCCACAATTCCCCACTCTTCCTAGGTGTAAGAAACGGGTACCAAGCCGGCTTGACCGGGGGTAACCATCATTGCGTCCTGGTGTTATCAATAAGACAGCTGAAAAACCAATGTACAAGATGATGCGTATCAGGCTTCATTGATAGGAATAAAGCATCCTTTCCTTTCCTTTCGAGCAAGCCGACTTCGTTCTTTAACTTGACTTCTGCCCAATTCTGCAGCGAAGAGCCGGCGACGCGAGCTGAGCGGCACGCAGGAGGAAGTAATTGGAGCGCTGAGCTACTCAACAGGATCTCCTCGTTACAGTATTGGAGCAGGAACACCAATTTCTCCGTCTTCCGAACGGGGTTTGGCGAACGCTGTTTCCAGCAGAGGACTTGTCTACACGTTTGCCATCATCAGAATATCTGAATGCGTGCAAGCTTGGAAGTTACATAGAGTTAAGATTCCGTTCCTGCAGTATCTGAGAATTTCAAACAAGGAGCAAATTTTGTTCCTATCTGAGAATTTCAAACAAGGGCTTAAGACTGAATAAATCGTCCCAAATTAATTCAGTAGAGGTCTTTCAACCGAGAGGAAAAACTAGTGAGAACTTAATAGAAGTGCTGCAATCATACGGGAGAAATTAGATGATTGTTAAATAAACCTTACTTGTTATTTTTCAATAGCTCTACTCGTTTCGAATTAGCCGTGACGCAAATTTGCCCTTCCCAATTTCAGTTCAGTTCATTGCATGAATTTCCTGACACGACCACATATCTGTGAGAAGGGTAGCCATGCTACTGTCACGCTAAAAGTGTTATGAGCTATTTTCAGAAACAAACAATTCTCTCAAATTCCAGAGAATTGCACCGATTAACACGTTAGGTGCAGCGGGTTAAACTGAAGTTTAATATTCAGCTCAAATTAGAGTTAACTTTAGCGATAAATCTTGAAAATAACGAATATTAAATAGATTGCGCCTTCATTTAGTTTTCATTTAGCGTTTATCGAAATGGAGTTAGTGATTGCTGGTCGGTCAGCATCATTGTGAAAATCCCATCATTGACCACCGGTGGGTCACGTCGCACGTGTAAAGAAGCATTGCAATGGCCGTGCGCACAAGTTGCTGTGATGTGGCAGTCGTCATGGGGAGTGGGTGATGTGCTCGCTAATCACAACATAAACACGCAGTGAATTGGGTTAGGAAATTCATTTGGGTTCATGATAAGATTCAGTAAGATAAAGAAGGGCATGATTGCCGAAAGAAAAGCGATAAAAATTTATTATAGGAGTCTCAATACTTTGACGTATGAACATCTTACTGCATTATTAGGGTACTTTATCTTTTGGAAGACCATCAGAAAATATTATGAATGAAATACAGCCTCATATACAGTCGTTCACATTATGTGATGACTACCTTTACAACGAGTTCTATCTTCTGATTATTGAAACTGCAAGTACATTTTCTATTCCCTGGATCTTACAAACTATCTAAGACTCAAGTTGGGCTTACAGACAACCGGGATATGATTGCAGAACAGTCAATTAACATTTTTTGTTTCAGTATTACTTCAATTTGAATTAACCGATTCCGTTCAAATCTCGATCAAAAATTAGTCTTGGGTTTGAACGGTATTGATAAATTGACATTAAAGTAATACTACCACTTGTGTCACACTTTTTAATTTTATTTTCAATGTCTGTAATGAACACTAATGACTACTGTCTGTTGTACAAATATTTTCTGAAGTTTCAACAGTGTAGATAATTTCAAGATAATTAGATTAAACATTTTTACCCTTTCTAAGAAGTGTAAAGAATACAATTCAACCACGATGTGTTACCTTATACTCTAAATTTATTTATAAACTTACTAAATTTTTTCGAAATGAGGGTCCAGGTAATTAACTCCAACTGCTCATTCCCTTCAAAGGACAGCTATAATGAGTGCAACATACCAAGGGGTGAGTGCAGGTCATGTGTTCAATTGGAAATAAGCGTGCAAGCGACATGAAACGCTGCCCTCGCTCGCTAGACTCTCGTTCTGACTCAATCGTACAATAGCTGCGTCAGACGATATCCTCCCATAGATTATTTTTTTTTATTCCCATTGATGTGTCACATTCACACGGACACAAAGCCCGGAGCCTGGCTGTAGATTGTGCCATCCGCTGAAGCACACGGCATTACAGCAGCAGTGAGCACTGCAACAAATACAAGTATTTGTATAAGAGACACAACTATTTGTATAACAGATACAAGTATATGTATAGCAGATACAAGTATTTGTATAACAGATACAAATATTTATATAATATTTGTATGACAAACACAGGGCAGGCACAGCCCAGTCAAGCACCAAGCCATGAGCTCAGTAATGAGTGAATGTAAAGTAATGAGTGATTATAAGCCTAGCGAGCACACAATTACAAAGATCAGGGAATTTCTGCCGCGAAACAACAAATAATTTTTAATGTACTAGAGCTAGGAACAACATGAGTGTTGTCTACCGAGTGAATGCTCTGAAACACGCCAGTAATTGTTTAACTAAACTATATAGTACCGTAACTTCATTATTCATATTGATGAATTTGATGCTCGCAACTCAAATTCATTTTGAAAAACATCCAAATTCATTGAAACTTAACAAAAATTGTACTATTTGCAGTAGTCATTAGTCCTCATTTCAGACATCGAAAATAAAGTTGGAAAATTGTGATGCAATTATTTGCAACTAAATACCATTCGCGAAAAAATTTCTACTCTCTTGAGAAGCGCATTTTAGAGAAGTAGTTCATTTCTAGAGGACGCAAAATATATTTGGACAAATGTTAGAATTAGATTACACAAATAGCTTCAAGCTTCCATAACCACAGCAAAAGTGTTCCAAAAAGATAATTGAGAAAGGTATCATTTAGTATGGAGCTTAGGGAACGGGGAACATAAGTACAAGGTCTACTTTACTTCTAGCTCGGGGCCTCACATTTTCCTCGTGGGAGCTCTTATTTCCCTAGACAAATTCGTTTTCTTCCCTGAGGGGAACAAACACCGGAAAATATTTCACAAAGTTACAAACACGGGTACAAATTTGTCGTGACACCATCCCCGTCCTGACACCACATCCCCCAGCGTGACACCACATCCCCCGTCGTGCCACCACATCCTCCGGCCTGACACAACATCCCCCGGCCTAACGACTCTCACAATTTCTGTCCGAGTTGAGTTCTGCAAACAAACCTGCATCACAAGGAAGAAAGATCGACCATTTCACCTCAAGGTATTCACAGCACAAGCCTGGTTTCCACGCTCTGGTCACGTGCACCAGCATCAACTAACGATCCTCACTTTGCGGTATGTTAGAAAACAATAATGTGCTTTTCGTCTCATCTTCATTCGAAATAAGCTGTTTTTTTACAGAGTGTAGTCTTGACCAGAGCAGTAGCGTGCAATTATTGTTCCTGTTGGTACAGCCCTCTTTACTTCGAGATATTTTGAAAACCAAAGATGTGGTTTTAGCGTCATCTTCATTGTAAATAAACTTTTTTTCTGCAGGGTGTCGTCTTTACCCGCGCAGCATATAATTATAATTGTTACTGTTGGCACAGACCGGTACAGCGTGCGAGGGTATGCGAGACCGTTAGAAGCACTCCAATTACAAAATGAGAACAATTATTATCGCTTTGACAGCATCGTGCGCTACCAGTTGTAGCAGAGAGAATAACACAATGCTGCTGACTGACCGGTAGTCACAAGCTCTACTGTGATAAACATTTAATTAAAGATAAATGAAGACAAGCTCCAAGTCTTTTTGCTATTTTCAAAATTACTTACTGCAATTGACTTTAAGTTTAAATGTTGAACTTGAGTTTAATCATTTGCGGTCAAAGTATCAAAATAAAACATCTATCGCAAGTGAAACATGTTCCTCACCAGAAATCACAGGAAAGGGCTGTAAATGCGAACATAACAAGTCCTTCTCGCTAACTTGAAAATTAAACCAACGCCAACTTCTGAAATAGGCACTCATGTTCCTGCAAGTGAAAGTAGGTAAGTCAAAATTCAATCAAAATACTTTACCTTCTCGAAGCGTACATATAGTCAAAAATAGTTTTTCCAGTGTTACCACAAAGGAATTCACTTTTAAATTCAAGCACTATGAATTCACAAAGATGATATTGCAAACATGCCTTGAAAAAACCTACCTTAACAACATAACCAAGTTCACGTGTGGCGAAGAAATGTTAAGAGTACAGTTTGTAGAAATATACACTTCAGTGCTGACGGTGAATGAAACATTTTTACGGAAAAACATATCAGTGTTGACGGTGAATGAATGGCATGACCCTAATACAACATTTCAACACGCAGCTCACTCGTTGGAGAACCAAGCTGCAATGCTCGTTTCTCCAGTCTCTGAAGGGTCATAATTCCGGGGGTTTTAATCCAGCTTATTGCAGAGCCTGCAGGCCCATACTCCGAGCTGCATCGAAGCTGAAGCTTTGTAGGTATGAGACCTGTAACAAACACAAGGGGTGACCGTGTCTGCAGCTATAATATCAATGTTCCTAGTACTCACGAATGGCCGAAGATTAACTAGCTTGCACGCAGGCGTGAAGCATCATAACAGGGCCACTTTGACAAGCGGTTAACGCGTATTTCGAGATTCAATTTTTTGTCATTTTAATTTGAATGCTTCACATTAATAGCCGCAATGAAAACTGAGAAAACCTTGAGCGCAATATGCTGTAATTCTTTAGATTATATTGGAAAATGGGAAATGTGTAGCAAAATAATTTTATTTTCCCCCGTCATAAAATGATGTGGAAATGATTAGAATTATTGTGCGATACATTCGTTCAATGTTCTAACCCTGCATTGATTCAAAAATGTTTTTTAAACTCAAGAGGCTTTGAATTCTAGCCTCGATGTAATTTTATAATTTTTACGGAGCAAAAAAAAAAACGGTATTACAGCGAGCACGATACAAAATGTCTCGAAATTGGACGTTTCTACGATATTAAAACACGCGACAAATATGAAAATAAAGCCCTGGAAAATATCATCCAAGCCTCCAAGGTCAGCGAAAATCTGTCGTTTACAATTCGCGCCTCGCGCTAAAACTTTTTTGGCTCTTATTTTCACATGCACAGAAAAGGAAAAGTTGTTTTCTGTTCTGTGACTTAATCTTGTCTTCCAAATTGCGACCTGCTATCTCATGTATTTTGTGGAGCTTCTGAAGCAAATTATTGCAAAGTTTTAGTTGATGATATGAAGACTCAACAAATAAAATCATCTAGGCGTTCTTCGCACGCTTCTTATACTCAGGACGAGGGATTCATTGTGAATAATTTTTTCCTGAATTGAGACATTTCAATGTTTGCTGAATGAAATACACGACTCCAAATCTTTCAAACCTTCGACAAAATATGTTCCGATTTTATTCTATAATTTCAATTCTCGTACAATTTGCTATTTAGTTTCCCTTCTCGTACTTTTAATTCTACTTTTTAGGATCAATTTTCCTAAATGGATTTACGTGAAAATATTAATACACGTCAATATTATTTTCCGATAATTAATGAATAGGTATTCAACGCCATATTTATATATATGCATTTATGCATATAAGTGGGTCTTTATATGGAAATAGACGGTCGACGTGCATTTCTGCCAGTTGCTGATAACATATTTGCTTAAATGTTTTATTTTACGTTGGACGCACAAGTACACTGTAGTGCCAGCCATGTTTCAATGCAGAACCTGTTGGTGTCGCTGAATTTCCCATTCAAGTTTCCGTTTGTGTAGCCCATGAGACTAACTTCGTTCAACGTTAGATATTAAGTTTATTCTTGGGTCGTGATCGTAATAATACACCGAAATAATTGTGGTGAATGAATTTCTGAAAACTGTCAAAGAATTTAAAGAAAAATTTAGCCCATCTGGAAGACAAAAATATCCTCAGAATAGCGTCTAAAAAATATAATTTTCATTGAAATGACATGAGTCCAGATGGATATTCTATATTCTAAAAAACATAATTTTCCTTCAAATGATATGAATCAGAAGGAAACATCTTCATGATGTCGGATATCTCCATGAACGCAGCTACCTGAGGTCGTTGAGATAGTGTCTATTCGAATCGTTCAAGTGCAGCTTGAATTTATTCCGAGAGTATAGGGAAGGCCACAACCACTCTGCTATCCTGAAGAGTGCCCCGAAGCGGAGTTATGCTCAAAACTCATCTTTGAATGCATAGCCGATAGCGAAGCGCTCCGAGTACTAGGGAAATAAGAGCAACAGTGCTACGGCCAGCGGGCTTTGAGCAAGGTTATTGCTTCCACTTGAAAACGCTGCAATTGCTTCGAGAGAAATTTACCGCCGGACCAACAACGGTTATGGTCAAAATTCCAAGGACGGAAAAGTCTGCGATGAATTTCTCGGCCCAAAATTAGGCTCGCCATCGGCGCATCAAACGCGAAAGAGGCACAAAACGGGGGCAATTGGCGAGGGTTCTGCGCCTCGGCACACTTCGCTGATTCTGAGAAAGATGGCTCGATGCAATCGAGCATTACGCTAGGCCAGCCATAGATTTCTGCGGGTTTTTGGTCGATCGAAACGGCGATTTTGCAGCGCGAGCAGTGGCAACAGCTGCACCGAGGGATCGCTTTCTTAAAGCTGCAGGAGCTCGCAACGGCGGGCGAGCGCCTGGTGGGCCGTGCGCTTCTGAGCAGACTTCAGCGCACCGGAGACTTCCGGGAGCGTCTTCGCGTCGTGCGCAATCTAACAAGTTGATTACGTATTGGGACATATGTGCACCGGTAGGTAAAATGCTCACTTGCATACCGGCATAAATGAATAACATTCCAATTATTTCACTACCTATTCCAAACATACAATTTCAACACACAAGGTCAAATAACGTGCAATTATATTTTCCAAACTTTTTAGAGAGGATAAGAATGGATTAAAGAAGTACAGTCGGTGTTTCGATTCTGCGACTCACAATTTAACCGAACTGACCATAGCGACCGCACACACGTAGCTAATGTGTTAACACTTTGACCGCAATTGGTTAAATTGAAGTTCAATATTCAACTCCAATTTTAAGTAATTTATAGAGAGCAATTTTAGAAGGAGCAAACATTAACTGGATATTGCCTTCATTTAGCTTTGATTGAGTTTTTATTAATATTGCGTTCGTTACTACTGGTTGGTCAGCAGCATTATGAAAATCCTCTTCGTGGCCACCGGTGGCGCACGTTGCGGCTAAAATGTTGAAAAACAAAATTCAAGTTATTGTACTAACAAACTTTACCATAAAACAACCAATTTTTTACTCTTGAGCGAAATAATACGGTCATTTCTCTCAAATTATAATACGTGAAACCGATTAAATCAAAATGTTTAATCAAAACATATAAAATATAAGAACGATGTCAGTGATTTCCTAATGTCCTCCAGAAAGGAAGTTGGGCGATCTAGGGTACAAAAGTATAGGAATGAGAAACCACTTGGCTCACTGGAGAAATAAATGCGGACTCAATAACACGTAGGAGCTGCGAACGTTACGGAGTGGCTTGTGACGGAGCATAAAAGCATGCGATGCGTTCTTATAACGCATCTGCTCACACTGGGTGGTGTATGGGATCCATATAGCCACGGCTGTGTCAAAGCTTGTCGATTTCTCTTATTTTCTACGATAGAACAGGGAGTTAACGCACACGCACACACACCGACACTCACGCTATAAAGATTCATGGATCGACGAGAGCCTGGCATTTCACTCAGACCTGAAGCAGACGCACATTAATCAAAGAAGAATTTCTGACCTTGTACCGCTTGTTGTTGCGTGCTTTGGTAAATTGTAGGCGGCTGCTGCTAGGGGGAGATTTCAAAGCGAGGTTATCTTCCGAGTGATATAAATACGTTAAAAATATTCCTAAAAATACTTTACGAGGATAGGTAGTAACATGTAACGAAGATGAGCAAAGCCATACAAATTCACACGCATCTTTGATTAGCGCAACTTTTTGTAATGAACTTAAAATAAAGAGCAGTTCATGAAACACTCGAACAGAGATGCATTAATACTCCGCTCCTGACCAGATTGGAGACCTGCAACGGTTTTTAAATTGCAGCAAAACGTTTGTGCTGTACGAGATTGTGCTGGTAGAACTGTTCCATTTGAACTCTCATGATTCGCTCATGCTGTAAGATACTGTATTTTTGAACTTTGAAAGAGAACTTTAAATCGCAGGTTCGCTCAAGCATTACGATACTGTATTTTAGAACCTTGAAAATGAGTTTTAAATCTCAGCTTCGCTCAAACTTTAAGAAACTGTATTTTAGAACCTTGGAAGTGAATTTTATACCTCTGGTTCGCTCATCCTGTAAAATCCTGTTTTTTTAAGAACCTTGGAAATGAGTTAAATCGCAGGTAAATGAAAAAAATTTGAAAACTTTTTGACATCGCTTATAATTTTTATTCCACGACCCCTCGTGCAACAATGACGAAAGAAAATAATGGAAAACTAGCTCAAGAATTCCCTACTCGCTGCTGTAAAAGTTGTTACATTTTTATCGCACGAGTTGCTTCATTAGATGAGCACTTTCTCATATACAAAAATATCATAAAAAGTGAAAAAGAATTAGGTGAGAGTGGTGGTAATGGTTTAAGGTCATATTATTGATACAAGTGCAGGGAATACTGTTGATGTCACCATCGAGACACAAAGATGGGCTGAAAGATCTCTTTCATCCAAATTGCCTATGTTTTAATAGACTCGGATAGTTCATAGTCCCAAATTGAGGACAGGGATATGGTGCAAGAAAGATAAAGGCAAGATAACAATGTGAAGTGTCAAAAGACCGTCAGCCGACATAAGACTCGTACTGGCATGGTCGTTGAATAAAGAGAATAGAATGCTCAGTTTGATTTATCTAAGGTATTTCTGGTACGATAGGTAGAATCTACAGTTTGAGTTACCATAGGTATTTCTGCTACGCTAAGTAGAATCTACAGTGTGAGTCACCATAGGCATTTTTGGGACATTATGCAGAATCTACAGTTTAAGTTACCATGGGTATTTCTGGTACATTAAGCAGAATCTACAGTTTGAGTTACCATAGACATATAGGCATTTCTGGTGCACTACGCAGAGCAGAACATGTGTTGATGATACATATGCAGAACATATGTAGAACATGAGCATTTTGCTGTAGTCCCCAGTGTGGAGACGGCAGAAAGGGCGGCCGAGCAGCGGCATGCTCTCATCACGGAGTTGGACGTTAGAAAAACAAGCGCGCCTTCAAAACGGACCCGAGAGAACTTCCGTCAACTGCATTAGCTGCAATGCAGGCGCTCGGTTCCTGGAAAACACGTCGCTTCCATAATATCTTTAATGCAGCCACTGCGCTCAACGGCCGGGCTTCGCTTAAACTGTTCAGCTGCTTTCGATGCCCGAGCTCCCAACATCAACAATGGAAAACTGTTTTTATCGCCCCTTTGAAGAAATACGCCACGAAATTTGGGACACACATTTATCACTTTCATCGATAGTGGGCAATGATTTTATTCTATTTGGAAGTTTATTTCTACGGGTCTGAAGTGCTCATAGTAATTGGTGTGCGGTTATTAGCTAACAATTTTCACGGTGGAGGAAAACCAAAAGTTGTCATCGGTACCAGATGTCACGTAGATGAAATCTGTTGATATTATGATTGAGAAATTCAAACGTAGTTTGCAAGTTACACAACTTCGCTGATTCGATATAATCTGCCGTTTTTATTCCTCACTACCTTCAAAGATGTAACGAGATGTTCTGGAAAATTGAGAATTTTCCCGTTTTCCCTCTTTCCTTCAGAAAATACACATGGGTGAGCTGAAATGCACCTAAGTGACGTCAGGACAAACTGTGCGGTGACGCAGGAGCAAGCTCAGCCCTGCAGGAGATATAAATGTGTTCCAGCTACCGAGTATCTTTCGCTGTTTGCCGAATGCGTTCCCTGAGCCGAGTAAAAACAAGGACAAAAAACCTCGCGCAAACAATATTTTTTAGCAGTATAGAACATATGAGTCGGAGAGGCAGAACAGACGCCGGGTTACTAATTGGGCAAAATACATTTTCGAACATTCCTAAAAACGATGTAGACATTAATTGGGTCTTCAAATTGACGCATGAGGGAGTTTTACTAGCGTGAGTAACCCTGTTGTCGCTCTCGAGTGCCGTGGGAAATGTAAACGAAGTTTTTACTTCGAAATCTTGACAGAGGTCATATGTACACTTGGAAATATTGAATCCCTAATATTTCCATAGCAAAGGCATGGATAAATAACTGAGACAGGGATAAATAACTGAGACATGGATAAATAACTGAGACAGGGATAAATAACTGAGACATGGATAAATAACTGAGACAGGGATAAATAACTGAGACAGGGATAAATAATTGAGACAGGGATAAATAACTAAGACAGGGATAAATAAATGAATGATGTCTTGGTTTAAGGCAATAGTTCTGTCTGGTGGAATTACTTTATGAAGAAAAAATACCAAGATATGTAAATTTCATGAAGGCTTCTACAACATCTTAAGCCATCATTTACGACCCAGATACCAGCCTGCAATTTATGATCGAGCTCAGATGGTCTTCTCTTGTGAACGTTTTGGGTGACGTTGAAATCTGCAGAGCAGCTGATGCAATTTCAAGAACATTGTCTCCGAGAATGACATTGCGTCAGCAAACTCTCATTAGCAAAACGTTTATCAACTCCACTGGACGGACGGCCAATAAATGGGAAATGAAAAGTAAACGAATATAACGAAATATTTCGAACTATTTCTACCTGTTGCATTGAAGTTATTCACATGCTAAACGGAAATTGATGGGGGTCATAGCGTGATATTAATTTACTACGACAAAGCATGAGTTTAGAGTGAGTACATCCCTTCGCCTGGTTGATGAACGTTGAAGCATCGCACCACAGTACGTCGTGGTGTAAAACTTAATTTTATTCGGCGAGTGGAGGCGATGGAGCTTGCTGGTTCTGCTGCAGTGTACAGCTGCTGCAGTGTACAGCTGCTGCAGTGTACAGCTGCTGCATTGTAAAGCTGCTGCAGTGTACAGCTGCTGCAGTGTACAGCTGCTGCAGTGTACAGCTGCTGCAGTGTAGAGCTGCTGCAGTGTAGAGCTGCTGCAGTTCACCCTCTCTGATAAGGTTCTGCTTTAATTGCATTTTCAATTCAAAACTATGCCTAGTTCCCAAAATGAACTGGGCTTATTATATATGAGTATGACCATAGATACAACACAAACGATGATTTGATAGCAATTCTCTATAAGAAGAAAAATGTGCTCCTTCGTTAACATTTGAAAATCTAGTTACTCCTTGTAGAAAATGTTGAAATCTTTATTCACTAATCATAAAATAAGTATAGAAGCGAATGAAAATGGTCCAAATTCAGATACCGTTCACTGTGCACGTCGGAATTCCTCATTAGTCCCTGAAACTTTCGATTGGATTGGCAGTTCTCGCGTCTGGCTGCAACTCAGCTCCCTGATGAGTATGCAGCGGTTGTCTCCAGTATTATTGCATCGGGAACTCAAATTCAAGGCAATTTATTTTTGCAAAAACGAGCAATCCATAACTTCAGAGAGGCTTAATTATGTTATAAGAATTTGGACTGGACTCTGGAACGGTTCAAAAGGTGAAAAACTGGTGAACCCTGATTTATGTTGAGAAATTTAAGTGCAGCAGGTTCTATCACAATTAAAACTCGTTCAAACTTTGCGATGCAAAACATTCGTTCGCGGTGCGATCCAAAACAATAAACTAACATTTATCTTTTAATACTCCAATATTATAGTATGTACACTTCATTAAGTACTAGAAGCAAAATAAGGCAAATATAAACCAATCAAATTAAACATAACATCATAAGTTCTCAGCGCACGAACTCTATGCGAGCAGCGCAGATTGTGAGACAGCATTTCAAGTAACGTCCCATTCTGATTTCGATTAGAATTCACGTCGGTTCAAGCACCCGCGGCTGATACTCTATTGAAAAGGTCGCAGCAGGTTTTGGTGAAGTCTGGAGCTTTAATGACTGCATGATGATGTCGACGCCAAGAGTTCGTCACCCAACGCGCGTTGGTGAGAGATTTGTACGGGAAAATGCATGAGGACTGAATGCAAAATAAGATTCGGTGAGATTGATCACTAAATATTGATTGATCACATTCATTTGTTAAGATTTATCACTGCATATTGATTGATCGCATTGGTTTGGTAAGATTTATCACCAAATATTGATTGATCACATTGATTCGGTAAGGTTTATCACTAAATATTAAGTGATCACATTGATTCGGTCAGATTTATCACTAAATACTGATTAATCACACTGATTCGGTAAGATTTATCACTAAATATTGATTGATCACATTGATTCGGTAAGATTTATCATTGAAAATTGATTGATCACATTGATTCGGTAAGATTTATCATTGAATATTGATTTATCACATTGATTCGCTAAGATTTATCATTGAATATTGATTGATCACATTTATTCTGTAAGATTTATCATTGAATATTGATTGATCACATTTATTCTGTAAGATTTATCATTGAATATTGATTGATAACATTTATTCTGTAAGATTTATCATTGAATATTGATTGATCACATTGATTCGCTAAGATTTATCATTGAATATTGATTGATCACATTTATTCTGTAAGATTTATCATTGAATATTGATTGATCACATTCATTCTGTAAGATTTATCATTGAATATTGATTGATCACATTGATTCGGTAAGATTTATCACCAAATATTGATTGATCTCATTGATTCGGTAAGATTTATTACTAAATATTGATTGATCACATTGATTCGGTAAGATTTATCACCAAATATTGATTGATCTCATTGATTCGGTAAGATTTATTACTAAATATTGATTGATCACTTTGGGTCGGTAAGATTTATCATCTTATATTGATTGATCACATTGATTCGGTAAGATTTATCACTAAATAATGATTGATCGCATTGATTTAGTAAGGTTGATCACTAAATATGGAAGCGTGTACTGTAGGACTACATTGCAACACACTTGCCTTCGAAAATCTATGCAATTTATAGGAGTAATCGAGGCACTGCTTCTATTCGAAAGAGTTACGAGCTGTACAGCAAGATGGGTGACGTATTAGAGGTGAACTCAGGACTTTACTAGATACTTAAGCTGAAGGAGTAAGAATTTCTAGGGAATATCTCTGCTAACCAGTATAAAGAAGTGTAATGTCAGTAATTTCACTATCGTGAAATCGTGTTCTTAGAATAAAGACAAATGATACAACAAATCTTCTCAATGCGCCAGGAATAACTGATTGACAATTGTAACTGCATGCCAATGAGTGCCATGTAGAATTGTTTTCATAGTAAAACATTTTAACAGATAAAGTACAGACAGAAATTTTAGAAGAAATAATTTCGCAAAATTGCTTGGGTTACCATCATTTGTTTCAGGTACTTCATCAGTCAAGAATTAGTTAAAAAATGTTTTGTACAACAAATAGAAATGAAAAAAACTCGTCAATTTTCATATCACACATGCTCATTCGCATGGGAACTTGAAGCAGGTTTCCAACTACCTCTATAAAAGATGAAAGTAAATCCAACTGTAATGCTGGCCATAAGAAAGCCTCGCGGGTCCAAAGGAAGACAAAGAATTCTGCATCCTGGCAGAATAACCGCCCGTACCACCGTTCGGGGAGGGAGGGGGCGTGCAACAGAGCAGGATCTGCGTGGGCATTGTGGTTATCCCAGAGGTTCTTAACCGTGTTTTGAAGGTACTGAACCCGACAAGTTCCATACATGCATTCATCGAACCCTGCGTAGCAGGAAAAATAAAATGTGCATTTTTCAGTCTAATTCAAAGCTAGTGTATATCAGCTCCCAGTTGCACAATATTTAGCATGTTGCAATTACTCTTTTCAAGAAATATGAAGTTGAGAAATTTATGAAGAGTTTGCAATAGCTGAGGTCTAAAGGCTATGTACTGTACTAGTGCACAAACTGTACCATGCCGAACCCAGGTTGAGAACCACTGGATTAGAGGGAGGGCGACGTTCATGCCACCTGGGAGACATCAATCATCATGAGCGGGCACACACATTCCCAAATTTGACCATTGTGCTAGGCTTATGAAACAATCTACCTCTCAATCACTTGAGGGAAATAAATTGTTTAAATTGCTTCAAAATTTAACGTTAATGAATAATTTCTATCGTGTAAATCGAACATGAATAAATGATTCACTGCGTTGTCGCACTAAAGAGAATTAGAATTAAAGGATTTTACGGTAGTAAAGCTGCAGAAAGCGTGAGCACTTGGTCTTTCATTTGATTTGTGCGAGCTGACGAGCTGCAGCGCATCGTGCGATGTTGTGTTGACTTGAAATTTCATTCATTTGATGTTGAAAATAGGTTTGAGGGAAATAAATCTAAAGGTATCCTGCAGCAGCACTCGCTACCTCATGCAGTTTCTCCACAGTTTCACTGCGACGTGAGCCACTGGTGGTACACGGAGGGAATTTTCAAAATGCTGCTAACCGACCTGTATTTATGAACTCATTTTTCATTAATTCCTCATCAAAGCTAAATAATGGCACGATCCAGTTCATGTTTGCTATTTTAAACATTACCTCCCACAAATAACTTTAAATTTGAGTTGAATGTTCAACTGCAGTTTTAACTGCAGAAGTCAAAGAGTTCAATTTAGGAACTTATCGTGCTGCCAGACTCGCACTGCACCGCCGGAACTAATAAGAATCCTTGCACAGCAAAGAACTGGTAGAAAATATTTACGAATGCATACATGACGAAAGAATTCTCATATTCGACTTGGTACTAATTAGAAGTCAATGAACAGCAAAGAACTGGTAGAAAATATCAAAGAATGGAAAAATGACGAAAGAATTCTCTAAATATTCGACTTGGTACCAATTAGAAATCCTTGAACAATTAAGAACTGTTAAAAAATATCCACGAATGGATACAAGACGAAAAAATTCTCCAAATGTTGGAGTTGGTAGGCTAGCATTGCTGTGTTCGGTAGTCGAGTGCGCAGTTTGGTCGTCACTCGTGCGCCTCATCGCACCCTGCAATCAAGCGCGAGAAAGCCTTGTAAATATGCAAATGCAGACGATCAATGAATGCACTAATTCAATGGACTTCATTAAAAATTAGCGGGAGCTGCAGTAACGAGATTGATTTCGTTTTCAAACCTCGGCACGAAATTCAAATCTGAATTTGGTGGTAGTCCGTAGGGTGTGAATGAGGGGCATTTGGGCATGAGCGTGAGGGGCATTTAGCAGTTGAGCGTGAGTGTGAGGTGCATCTGGTCACGAGAACTGGTCACACTCTCACTTGTCGCGTTTCGAAGTTTGCCGTTGCAGAGCGGATTTCTGTTTGGCAAACAGAAATTTTTGACACCGACAGCGGCTGTTAGTGTCAAAAATTTCCCATTTGCATTCATAATTCAGAGTCGATCACTCGAAAGGCTACTCTAGTTTCACCCGCATACTGCTTGCTCCCATCATCTTAGAAATTGCTGTTTTCAAACAGGCACCGGCAGATTGTACCAGATGCCGCCCTGTGCTATGCTGCAGGGCAGTGCTCGTAATACAAAGTTCGGAAATAGAAATATGTTCATCAAATTCATCACATCGCCACACAATGTGGTATTCACACCACATCCTTTACATGAAAATACCACATTCACATCACGTTCATTACATCGCCACACAATGTGGTATTCACATCACATCCATTACATGGGAATACCACGTTCACATCATATCCATCACATCACCACACAATGCGGTGCCCACTAGATACGAACCCAGCAGAGCATACTTTCGGGCTACTTGTTCAGAAATTGAGGGCACTACATTCCAGTCTAGTCAGTAAATTACGTTCAAATGAACAAACTGTGTACAGTGAAGAACATACTGCCAAGACAATATACTTGTATCATAAGGAAGGTGCTCTATGACGCAGCACTGACGCTGTGGTCCACAAAAGCTAACTTTGCTGCAGCTCCGAATTTCACACTTGAGTTGGGTCAGTTTTGTACAAATTCAAGTTGATGGGATAAATTTTAATTGAGAAACCTCAACTGACCAACTTGATCTAATTAAATGTAAAATATGTACACAAAACAAATAAATATACTAAGAATAACTGCATTATGGAGCACTAAAACTCATGGTTTTAAATCCCCTAATAGAGATTAGCTCGTTTCGAAATTTAATCAATATTTTTAATAGAACATACAAGCTCTGTGAAACATGCTAAAAACGAAGGCTTGGGAGCGCAGCATTTCAATTTGAGCTGGCCAAAGAGCCCATTAATTTCGCGGCGGCCACTCAATGTACGAGAGCAGCAACCTGTTCCACGGCGCGTGATCGTCACCGCTAGGAGACCTCGGCTATTGCACACTTTCATAAATTTCTCGACTTCATATTTCTAGAAAAGAGTAATTACAACATGCTAAATATTGTGCAACTGGGAGCGAATATTTTTCATTTCGTTTCAAGGTCACTTTGCAGTCATTCAACAAGAGTTCTCTGCAAAACCAACGTTCTAAATGAATATTTTTGGTTCGTTAGGAATTCTTTCACGAGTGAGCCAACCAGTGAAATGCTGTTGCAATATGAATAAAGAGAGAAGCACTCAAAATACGCGCAGATTATGGGATGTCAGATCAAGAAAATAGCTTGAAGGTATCTTCTGAAACAGATTTGTTGCACTGCGAAGTGTTGAGAAAGTCTCTAAATTATTGCGCATTTCAACCTGCAGCCAACCGAATTTTGGATACAATGTGGGAAATATTAATCATGTACACCCAGCAGGTAGAAATTTCTAGTTGCTGAGCGTGAGTGCAAATTCAACTAAGAGTTCAGTGAACTACATTTCAGCCAGTGAACTAGAACATCGTGTGTGATGGTGGGACTCGCAAAGCTTGGATTGTGTTGCGCTCATCTTCATTTACTGACGCATTCGACGCTAGAAGACGCCCTGAAGCGACGCCTCATCACTGGCTGGGGCTTGAGAAATATCACACACAAAGAAAGAGCTGCACAGACAATGAAAGAGGTGCACACACAAAGAAAGAGCTGCACACACAATGAAAGAGGTGCACACACAAAGAAAGAGTTGCACACACAATGAAAGAGGTGCACACACAAAGAAAGAGGTGCACAGACAATGAAAGAGGTGCACATACAAAGAAAGAGCTGCACAGACAATGAAAGAGGTGCACACACAATGAAAGAGGTGCACACACAAAGAAAGAGGTGCACACACAAAGAAAGAATGGCACACACAATGAAAGAGGTGCACACACAAAGAAAGAGGTGCACACACAAAGAAAGAATGGCACACACAAAGAAAGAGGTACACACACAATGAGAGAGGTGCACACACAAAGAAAGAGCTGCACACACAATGAAAGAGGTGCACACACAATGAAAGAGGTGCACACACAAAGAAAGAGGTGCACACACAAAGAAAGAATGGCACACACAATGAAAGAGGTGCACACACAAAGAAAGAGGTGCACACACAAAGAAAGAATGGCACACACAAAGAAAGAGGTACACACACAATGAGAGAGGTGCACACACAAAGAAAGAGCTGCACACACAATGAAAGAGGTGCACACACAATGAAAGACGGTACATAAAAAACAGCGCAGTGCTACATGCGAAGAAATGCTTCGGAATGGAGTTTGAGCTTAGCAAGCGAAGTTAGGTAAAGATTTCATTGTCAAGATTCATTAATTTATGTAAGAATATCACTTCATTGTCCAAGAATAAACATGGTTGTGTCGAGCTTCAAGAACGCGCGTGTGTCTCAAATGTGACACTTCAGACGCCAGAGGTCTGTCCGGGCTTGGCAACAGACCAGAGCTGGAGAAAATATAAAAACTTTCGTTTGCAGAGGCTAAGCCCAATCATCAATTTTTTCGCCAAAGCTCAATCATCAATTTATTGCTCTTAAACAAAGTTTAAGGGAGTCAGCTCGACCGAATTTGAGTGGAAGATTTGAGAACGTCAAGGCAGGATCAAGGATATTAGAAAGGAATAAACTGAGGAATTTCAAACGCCCAGAGAAAGATGGATAGTCGCAACGTATGTCATATATCATATCATTGAATAGCAAACTTCAGTTTTACCTGAAGTTCAACTTCAAATGTTAACATCAGTCAAAGTGTTAAACACTGTACAAAACAGGTAAACTTGCCTCCTTTCACTGCGTATGGACGCGCCAGAGCTACGTTACGATAGCGTCTATGAACATCAGACGGCAAAGCTCCAATCAGTCATTTCTTCTCAAAAATCGCGCATCTTGCTAGATTAGATCTTCTTGGGGTAGTTATTAAGTCGACCCTCGTGCAGGCGCCGTACACAGACGAGGGCGGTGTTGCGTTGAGAGAAACTGCAGCAAACTCTCAATGTTGGATTCCTTTCAAAGAATGAGAACACGGCATTCTTTGGAACAATTATTTAATACGTCAGAAATATGGATCTGGCACAATTATATTACACCTCTTCAAAGCTTCAGATATCTGGAAAACTGACGCGCTTTTCTGACATGGTACTTTAATCAAGAAACATTCCTAGGAAGCCGAGGAAGCAAAGCGCAGGAAGAGTTGGGTTACCCCCCATTACCATGACTGGAGCGTCACTGGAGAAGCGGCTGAAGTTACTTCACGCAACTTCCCTTCTGAGCGGAGCGCGGCCGCTCGCAATTATTAAAGCAAAGACGGTAATTTCATCTGAAATCTCAAAGTCTCCAGTGGGGAGGAATTCAAAATTACAAAAGGGAGGAGAGTTTGAATGCGCATTTGAGGTATTTCTTCAGAGCTGTATTTTGCTCTCGTGCGTGTAGGTTGTAGTTCATCGGGGACTTAAAAGCGAAGTATGAATGTATGAGCTCAAATTTATTGCTTTGACCTTTATATTTTTGTGCGTGCAGGGCACGAAGTTCGTTAGCAACATTTGTATGAGATAGAAAGGCTAACAATGAGTGAGAATTTTAATGAAAGTTTTACATTTTGAACACCGATTGCAGCAAGCATTAATGAGGCCTTTCGTATCGTTGTACAATTGGGATTTAAAACTATAAAATGTTATTTAATTTTTAGAGCAGTATTGAGACTCTGACATTTACATTTATGATGACATTTCTGAAAATTCGTTAAAGAATAATATATCATGAATTCTTCGCACGGAAACAATGAAGGGAACTAAATTTTCAAGTAGTTGAACCGAACAAATTGAAGGCAACTATAATTTGACAAAAAGGTTTGGAGGGTCGTTAGTAATTTGAATTTAAGTGCAAATGAAACGTTGTTGCCAGAGCTTTAAGCGCACAAAAAACAGTACCATTCATGTATTTCTCTCTAGCTAAAGACTAGGGAACTTGAGGCAATTTCATAAATACGCGAGCATCGAAGTTTATGAAATTGATTGCTGGAAAGGTGTAGTGAATGCCATTTACGACGAAATGGTGGATATACGAACATATATAAAAGGTCAAGTTTGTATGTATGAAGTCTATTTAGAAAAACAAACCAATGAAAATCACGTAACTGAACTTTTGAAATTTATTTAAACTCTGGTGTAAACAGTAGCCAATCGTAGTAAAAAGAGACTCATTCCCACGATTTGAAACGAACTGCAGAGCTTGTTCTCACACATCAGCTTACGCCCAACGAACTGCAGAGTTCTTTCTCACACGCCAGTTTACGCCCAACGAACTGCAGAGTTAGTTATCACACGCTAGTTTCTGTTGCAGCACACATTGTCCAAATGTTCTCACACGCCAGTTTACGTGCAACGAACTGCAGAGTTTGTTCTCACTCGCCAGTTTATGTTGCAACACACATTGTCCAAATGTTCTACATGCCAGTTTACGCCCAAAGAACTGCAGAGTTCGTTCTCACACGCCAGTTTACGCCCAACGAACTGCAGAGTTTGTTCTCACACATCAGCTTACGCCCAACGAACTGCAGAGTTCGTTCTCACACGCCAGTTTACGCCCAACGAACTGCAGTTAGTTATCACACGCCAGTTTATGTTGCAACGAACTGCAGAGTTTGTTCTCACACGCCAGTTAACGCCCAACGAACTGCAGCGTTTGTTCTCACACGCCAGTTTACGCCCAACGAGCTGCAGAGTTTGTTCTCACACGCCAGTTTACGCCCAACGAACTGCAGAGTTAGTTATCACACGCCAGTTTATGTTGCAACGAACTGCAGAGTTTGTTCTCACACGCCAGTTAACGCCCAACGAACTGCAGCGTTTGTTCTCACACGCGAGTTTACGCCCAACGAACTGCAGAGTTTGTTCTCACACGCCAGTTTACGCCCGAAGAACTGCAGAGTTTGTTCTCACACGCCAGTTTACGCCCAACGAACTGCAGAGTTTGTTCTCACACGCCAGTTTACGCCCAACGAACTGCAGAGTTTGTTCTCACACGCTAGTTTACGCCCAACGAACTGCAGCGTTTGTTCTCACACGCCAGTTTGCGCAGCCACACACATTGTCCAAATGTTCTCACACGCCAGTTTATGTGCAACGAACTGCAGCGTTTGTTCTCACACGCCAGTTTGCGCAGCCACACACATTTTCCAAATGTTCTCACATGCCAGTTTACGTTGCAACGAACTGCAGAGTTTGTTCTCACACGCCAGTTTGCGCAGCAACACACATTGTCCGAATGTTCTCACACGCCAGTTTACATTGCAACACACACTTAGGTAATTGAAGCATTCCAGATGCTCCTGACAATTTAACTAGAGGGGAGGGGAGTGCCCACCTCACGACAACCTCGCCATGACGCACCCACCCTCACGTGATGCCCGCACGCTATCACTCAGCAGCTGTAACGTCTGCTCGCTTCGACGCCAGTGCTCACCGTGCCGCGGTTAGCACTTTGATCTCAACGTGCGCCACCGGTGGCCACGGAGGGGATTTTCATAATGCTGCTGACCGACTAGTAGTCACAAAATCAACTACGACAAATAGTTAATTATAGCTAAATGATGGCACGATTCAGCTCATGTTTTGCTATATTCAAGATTGCTTAATGTAATAGACTTTAAATTTGAGTTGAATGTTAAACTTAAGTTCAACTCAAATTCATATTCAATCATAGTTTGCTGTATTGAAAATAGTAAACATTAACAGGATCTTGCCGTCATTTAGCTGTAGTTAATTATTTATGAAAATTGAATTCGGGACTACAGGTCAGTCAGGAGCATTACGAAAATCCCCTCCGTGGCCACCGGTGGCGCACGCTGCAGTCAAAGCCTTAAATCTTTCAACGATATCACGCTTCCATTCTAATTCATGTGTTAAACACTTCCAAGTATTTTTACAGACACATTGTGAGAATTCCCGCATTATAATATAAATACCATTCTCACCTAAATTTACCTTCAAATTTTTATATTGAATAATGCTTTAAGTAGTATCAGTACTGATTGCGTTCTCTATGAGACAAGTCCATCTGTGTGTGTTGATGGATACATTTTACAGGGTTCTGAGCATTCTTGTGTTCCTGCTAGCACAACATGCTAGCACAACATGCTAGCACAACATGCTAGCACAACATGCTAGCCCAACATGCTAGCACAACATGCTAGCAGCTAGCACAACATGCTAGCACAACATGCTAGCACAACATGCCAGCACAACATGCTAGCACAACATGCTAGCACAACATGCTAGCACAACATGCTAGCACAACATGCTAGCACAACATGCTAGCACAATATTCTAGCACAAAGTGCTAGCACAACATGCTAGCACAACATGCTAGCACAATATGCTAGCACAAAATGTTAGCATAATATGCTAGCACAAAATGCTAGCACAATATGCTAGCACAAATGCTAGCACAACATGCTAGCACAACATGCTAGCACAACATGCTAGCACAAAATGCTAGCACAACATGCTAGCACAACATGCTAGCACAATATGCTAGCACAACATGCTAGCACAATATGCTAGCACAAAATGCTAGCACAACATGCTAGCACAACATGCTAGCACAATATGCTAGCACAACATGCAACACAAATCAGAAGACAGTGGATGACCACGCCTGTTTGACAATTTACGATCAACTTTTGGGAGATAAATAGGAAAGAAACACGCAATTATTCTTTTCAAAAACTAAATCTACAGACCGTTAATGCTAGATCGCTTCATCCACCTACAAAATGTGGGATGCAACTAGCGTGCACTATACCGTGTGTCCCACAAAAACCCGAACCAAGTGTTCATTATCCCGTATCAGTAATACCCGTAATTATTTCCCGTATCAGTAGTAATCAGTAATACTGAATAATTTTACCTGAAATTAAATGCTTAAGGTATTTTTATGATTGTATTACTGATACGGAAAAATAAATAATCGGTTCAGATACTGTATATATTTACACAGGCAACTGGGACGATACCTTTCCATTTATGCCTGTGAAGTGGAACGGAACTAGCGTGTGGTGTATATATTTATGCAAGTAACTGAGGCGATACCTCTCCATTTATGCCCGTGATCGCATAAAGTGAAGGGATTAAACTGGACAATGTCACCTAAAGTCTAGCATGACGGCCTCGTTTGCCTGCAGGGACGCCATCGCGCTGAAGAAGTCGCGAGTTCCATCACCAAAACAAGAATTTGTGACCGACTTTTGTCGAGGGAATTTTTGAATTCTGCCGTTGAAGTTCTATATTTTTTTCGTACCTCCTATCCTTCTAATTCCAGAAAGAGTGAGTTTAAGGTTAGAAAAATACTCGAAAATTGGCGCTCAAATATTGAAATGTTGCGCCGAATGGAAACTTCATCTCAACAAGTTTAAGCTCAATGGAGAAATAGCGCGCCGTTCCAGAAAGTCACCGCTTCCGGTATTTGTCGAGCCGCTGCTGTTTTATGGAATTAATTCAGGTCGAGAGAACTCGAGCTGATCTCTCTATAGTTACTTAATTAACCCGAGCTGATCATAGAAATATAAAGCATCACACGTGCTCTCCATCTAGGTAACTTCCGTCAAGTTCTATTACATGATTCTGTCTTAGCAATTTTATACGACCTTTAACATCAACACACGGTATTCAGCCTTCCCTTAGATATATAGATACGTAGATACTATTTAGACACCAAGCGATGAAGTTATTCTAAACCGCTGCTCACGCTGTGCGAGCTCCAGCTATTATCCTCACTTCATATCCTCATTTGAGACATTAACACTTTTGCCAGTGTTGTTAAGATAGTGCTTTATTCCCGAATTTCTGCCGACCACACCTCGTTGTGAGTTGATGAAACTCTCTGAAATTTTTACTGGGTATAGTAGCTGCTGACATTGAGTCTCGCTGCATTTTCGCGCGGTCGCTGCTGTAATAATGCCTTGAAAGTCAATTTACGAAGTCATTCCCAACCACCTCGCACCCGATCTCCACGTAAGAAAATGAGAGTGGTACACGGGATCTTTTGCAGAAACTCAGACTGCGATCGTGCGAGCCCAACACGGATGCGAGAATTCCTCAGGCGCTTGTAAAATCGTCGTGCACTAAAGAATGGAATTCATATTACAACGAATTTACACAAGTTTTTAGTCGCTGATTACGAAAGTTTGCCAGTCCATAAAAGGTGGCAACAATGAAGGCTGTCCGACACGAGTAACTTCTGCGAAAAACTGCAAAGTTGAAAGATTGGGAAGTTTAGATGAGCGAGAAATATTCAACTTATAATAACAATCAAAAAAATTTTATAATAATATTTAAATTCCACTTCGACACAATTTCTAGGGAAGCGAGGGTGTAGTTTGGTTGGGCTCGACGGGGGAGCAGCACCTGACATCTGCAGAGAGGACAGGCTGCAGAAAGGACTGGCTGCAGAGAGGACAGGCTGCAGAGAGGACAGGCTGCAGAGAGGACAGGCTGCAGAGAGGACAGGCTGCAGAGAGGACAGGCTGCAGAGAGGACAGGCTGCAGAGAGGACAGTCTGCAGAGAGGACAGGCTGCAGAGAGGACAGGCTGCACAGAGGACAGGCTGCAGAGAGGACAGGCTGTAGAGAGGACAGGCTGCAGAGAGGACAGGCTGCAGAGAGGACAGGCTACGGAGAGGACAGGCTGCAGAGAGGACAGGCTGCACAGAGGACAGGCTGCAGAGAGGACAGGCTGCAGAGAGGACAGGCTGCAGACAGGACAGGCTGCAGAGAGGACAGGCTACGGAGAGGACAGGCTACGGAGAGGACAGGCTACGGAGAGGACAAGCTACGGAGAGGACAAGCTACGGAGAGGACAGGCTGCGGAGAGGACAGGCTGCAGAATGGACAGGCTTTTGTGTTCTACTCTAAGGATTTTCTACTTCACATGCCATGTAGTAAGTTCATGGCATGTAAATACTTCTACGATGTGAAATTTTATCATATATTTCACCAGCCTCCAAGAAGAGTGATTTCTGATTGTTAACATTCCTGACTTCTGATGAGGAGTTGTTGTTAATTGGATGACGGTAGGACACTGGTCCGGAGGGACGCTCACAATTTCATAACAGCCTATCTAAACAAAGTCATGCAACAAAATGTGTGTAATTTCCCTTCTGATCTCTAATTCTTCGGGTATTGAGTGGTGAGTGAAATTTATTTATGGGATGATGACTTATGGAGCAACTTCCCAAGATTTGCTTCATCGGTAACTTCAGAATAGAAATTTACGTGACAGCGTGAAGTCGCAAAAACAGACCATGGCACTCACAGACAATTATCAACTTTTATTACTAAATAATACTCCCTCAATATCTTGTGGAGAAAGATTAAAGTTTAAATAAGCACTCACAATTACGAGTGAGTGAACACAACATTTTACTCCACTCGCACCTGGAGCAGCAGGAATAAATGTACGATGAGTGCAAAGATATTCACGCCATCAATAAAAAACAAAAAGAAGTAATGAAATGGAGGCGTGAATGCAGCCTCACACAATCTCCAGTATGCGAAGCAGTCAAGTCTGCAGCAGACATTACAGTGCAGCAGGTACAGAATTTAGCAGATCCATACAGCACGGTGATTGGCACACATCAGAAAATGTGAACCTCATTTGAGAGTACGAGCAAACAAATACATAAAATAAATTATTTCGAGCTCACAGGAATGAAAAAATCCAAGTACAGTATTTTAAAGTTTATTTGTGTTTGTAGAGTATGTGTGATTAAATATGCATATTTAATGCTATTGTGTGCGATCAACACTCATGACTTGCACCAAGATTATTGAGCGACCATGCGAAAGGAGTCACGATAAGTATTTCATGAATCTATCACGAGCCACCGCAGAAAAAAAGTGCAATCAGTTTCATTGCGGGATTGGGGAGCCCTGCGCTCGGATACATGTCTCTATCTCATCGTATCAGATAATTCAGTTCTAAAGCCTGGGCGCGCTTGAAGAAAGTCCCCGGTCCCGTGGTCTCGCATCCCCTCTTTCTCCCCCCGCCAAAACTGAGCGGCGCTCCTCTATTCGCTGCAGCAAATTGAGGTTTGCCCAAGCATCGACATCGCACCAAAGTGCACATACCCAAAATTGGTTTTAAATTGATTTTGGCAAAGTAAACCAGGCTCAAACGCCGTAGGACATTTACGCATTCATGAACGTTTGAAAAAATATCGCTGTTAGCCTGTTACTCTTATTTTTTTAGGAAACTTCTCGCTGAAGATACATAATTCGTTTGGTATCTACACTGTTCATCATATATTCCAGGCAATTTTTTCGAGCTTTTAGACCACGTGATGCTGGCCTCACGGTGACGAGGCAAGTTGAGATCCAGGGCCAAAATTGCGCCACGGTAATTAGGGTAGATGTTGCTAGGTGCTGTGTACGTTGACCTACCGAGATGCCAGAGTTCCCTTCACTATCCCTACACTGCGATAAGCTAACAACTTCACTGGGGACCACGGTAGAAGATACAAGGTAGGGTCAAACCAGTCATTTTTTCGTCGACCGTGTGGAAATGCCGACGTCATGGCAACGAACCAACAGCAGCGCTCATATTGCATATGGCAACACTGCTTGCCCCAAATCTGGCCCCGCTATTGTCCTAACGACATGTCGCAATGGTGACGTCATAAATTTTTTTTGAAATGAAGCCGTTCTACTGGCTAGCCGAACAAGAGGAGGTGTATTTTCCCCCATAGGAATGACTGTACCTTGTTTCCCCTTTCCGGCTGGGACCCGTTCACGCCCGTCCACTAGCGGTTCGAGGCTAACTTTAACTGGCTAAGTTTTCCCGACTCAAACAAAGCCGTGAGCTCTGTGTTAGTCCAGGGGGGGCTTTAAAGCGGGTCTCTGGAGGAGCTCAAACTCGTCTCTTGAGAACGAAAAAGCTAAGACGACTAAGGAAACCAACGGTAATCATTGGGATTGACTATCGCTCCCGATCGAGATATGTTTGGTATGTATACGTACAGCTCGGTTCAAAAAAAAATGAAAGTGACTAGATCCCTGAGTTCATCCACGGAAGAATTTCGAGTACCACAAACAGAGAAATACCTCAGCAACATTCAGCCACTCGACGGGTCTGGGCCTAATACACCGAGCTCATAAACTTCCCAAGTCTCACTACTTCATTGACTCAAACTAGAGAAGTTTATCTCGGCGCTCGCGATGCAGCCTTCAATATCCATGCAAAAGCCGGCGGCAAGCAGCCACATTTTCTCTGTTCCCAAGTCGCGTGCGCGCGCCGGCCCCAGTAATGGAATATTGAAGCGACCTCATGAACGTTTCACGAGAGCCGCTGCATTAAAACGAGAAAAGTGCGCTTTAAGACAGACGGCTGGCAGAGGACGTGACTTCCAGTCGCCGATAAAGGGGGTTGACTGGCCACTGCGACACGCGGACTGTTCGCCGTGGTGTGGCCGCCGGTGGAGGAGACTCGGACTGTCTGCCGTATAGCTGCCGGTGGAGGAGGCTCGGACTGTCCGCCGTATGGCCGCCGTTGGAGGGGGTTCGAGATATTGCGGCTCACTCGAGAGCCTCACTTACTGCTTTTTAACATGGCCTTGCCTTGTTGCAATGACTTGCTGAGCCGCATAAGCCGATCCTAGTATCATTAAGGTGATTCCAGTACCATATCTACAAAGAAGCTACAAAAGCGACGAAGGATCCTGGAGATACACTTTTGAAAATATTTAACCAGCGCGTTTAAAATTTCTACTACAAACAATAGCTTCGAAGTATGTTCACATCGAAGAATGCTCATGAATGTTCACATGTTGCGAATACCGTATAATATACGGTATTCCTAATTGTTCTCTTGGGCAGGAGAAGCCTAGTGATTTTTACAAGTGGACGTTCAATCGAGCAGGACATAATAATGTTATTAATAATATCATATCCTTATGTACATAATATCATTATTAATAATATCATATTCTGTTCGAGTGAACGTCCCTTTAAATAAAATACTAGACTTCGCCTGCCCGAGAGAACAACCTGTGAGTCATATAAGCTCTGCGTCGGGCGGTCAGCAGCCCTGACGCGCTCGTAATATATAAGAAAAAAAAGAAAAGAAAAAGAGTTCATTTCCAATAGAGTTGATACATGAAATCTATAACATTGGATCATAAAATATCTATCATTAAGATCCTTAGTTGATATACAGACATGGGTATCGTAACACCCCTGTCAATATTATTGTCTAAACAAATGATTTGTTTGGGCACATAAGTGCTCATATACCATCTCTCACATGAGTACTCACATACTATCTCTCACATGAGTACTCACATACTATCTCTCACATGAGTACTCACATACTATCTCTCACATGAGTACTCACATACTATCTCTCACATGAGTACTCACATACTATCTCTCACATGAGTACTCACATACTATCTCTCACATGAGTACTCACATACTATCTCTCACATGAGTACTCACATACTATCTCTCACATGAGTACTCACATACTATCTCTCACATAAGTGCTCACATACCATCTCTCACATGAGTACTCACATACCATCTCTCACATGAGTACTCACATATTATCTCTCACATAAGTGCTCACATACCATCTCTCACATGAGTACTCACATACTATCTCTCACATGAGTACTCACGTACTATCTCTCACATAAGTGCTCACATACCATCTCTCACATGAGTACTCACATACTATCTCTCACATAAGTAATCACATACCATCTCTAACATGAGTACTCACATACTATCTCTCACATGAGTACTCACATACTATCTCTCACATGAGTACTCACATACTATCTCCCACATGAGTACTCACATACTATCTCTCACATGAGTACTCACATACCATCTCTCACATGAGTACTCACATACTATCTCTCACATGAGTACTCACATACTATCTCTCACATGAGTACTCACATACTATCTCTCACATAAGTGCTCACATACCATCTCTCACATAAGTACTCACATACCATCTTTCACATAAGTGCTCACATATCATCTCTCACATAAGTGCTCACATACCATCTCTCAAATAAGTGCTCACATACCATCTCTCACATGAGTACTCACATACCATCTCTCACATAAGTACCCACATACCATCTTTCACATAAGTGCTCACATACCATCTCTCACATAAGTGCTCACATACCATCTCTCAAATAAGTGCTCACATACCATCTCTGACATAAGTGCTCACATACCATCTCTCACATAAGTGCTCACATACCATCTCTAACATAAGTGCTCACATACCATCTCTCACATGAGTGCTCATATACCATCTCTCACATAAGTACCCACATACCATCTTTCACATAAGTGCTCACATACCATCTCTCACATAAGTGCTCACATACCATCTCTCAAATAAGTGCTCACATACCATCTCTCACATAAGTGCTCACATACCGTCTCTCACATAAGTGCTCACATACCATCTCTCACATAAGTGCTCACATACCATCTCTCACATAAGTGCTCACATACCATCTCTCACATAAGTGATCACATACCATCTCTCACATAAGTGCTCACATACCATCTCTCACATAAGTGCTCACATACCATCTCTCACATAAGTACCCACATACCATCTTTCACATAAGTGCTCACATACCATCTCTCACATAAGTGCTACCATACCATCTCTCACATAAGTGCTCACATACCACCTCTAACATAAGTGCTCACATACCATCTCTCACATAAGTGCTCACATACCATCTTAGACAAACAACACGTTTCCAAACTGACAGAATAGCTGAAGTCAAATAGGAATGACTCGTTCTGATATGAAATTTTTCAACGACATAAGGTCAACAATTTTTACAGCACAATTTTTCGAAGAATCAGAGAAAATGTTTACATGTTTGGTGTTGAATGTACGTCGGAGATTTGTACTAATAATGGAAATTTGCGGGTTTGTTTACCTAGTGTCAAGTTTGAAGTTTTGTTCCATGCGCTTGGCATAACAGGTATGTATACCTATTCTCCGTACATAAACAGAGCCGAGTTTTTACTGTAATTTTTGGAATTATTTACTCTGACTTATTTCTTTTACAAATTATGCAATTTTTTTAGTTCTGCTGAAGTACCTGCGCGTGTGTAAAAGAATGGTGCAGTTTAACTGAATAAAAAAGTGATTTTTAATCAGCCAAAGGCGCAATGGATTTGCGCCTTCTAATTGTATTAATTGCATTAATTAATAGTATTTTATGCACAAGCATTTGCATGGAAAAGCAAAGCTCGGACGCCACCGCAGCCCTCCAATGCCTTCCATGCTGCAGGATCAGAAACCACGTTCTTGGCAGGAATTTCCAGCTCATGCAGCTCGGAACACAAGTTGGTCTGGCAAGGGAGTGAAGCTCTGGAACGATGGTCAATCAACTGGATACACATTACACTGGCTTCGTTTTTGAAACTAAGGATATTCATCTTATTAATTTACCAGTGCGCAATATTGTTTATGCTCAAACAAGGCTCTCCCCGACATACTGTTGCTCACTTTGGCAGAGCTGTCATGCCATGCTACAGGAGAGAATGACTGCGTTTGTTAACTGACCATTACGAAACAGAAGATGAGTGGAGTTGTCTACCAGCTTATCAGCAGCTATCAGCTGAGTTATTTTAAAATTTTATGAAATCTCCGGGAGCCGAACATGCACGCTCAAAAGTTAAATTTTACACTAAACTACTGCAGATAACAATTGCACAATAGACCCTGTAACATGGCATAAAATTTATTCGACGGCTGAGTTGTTGTGATCAAAGCACGGAACAGAGCAACACGATTCTTTGACTCTGCATGTTGCTCAAAAGATTATTATTGCAAATATACTCCGCACTTCAGAAGTTATCGGGTATTAGCGGAATAAACACATATCTTTCATAAGATCACTTCTCATGTGCCCTCATAATAAAATTGCGTTTGGAAAAAAATGCGCAGGCGTTTCGATAGCGATAATCGATCATTCTTTCAGGCTTGTTTGTGAATTTATGCAGGTACTTGCTTTGCGTTAGATTTCCTCTATGATTATCGATCTAAAAATAAAAAAATTGAACAAAAATTATACATTTGCACCATTAACAAAGGTGCATCACTCGCCTGGCACTGATCAGAAAAGTCACCGCTTCAACAGAATTTCAAACAGCTTTTTTTATCACGAACTGACGGGTCCATATAATAACTACGCGATATACTCGTAGCGATACATGTAGAAAATGAACAAGAATAGTGAGATATAACATTTAAAATATTTGCAGAATCGCGAACACTGCTCAAACCTCTGTGAGAGATGAGCGAAAGAGCATTCGACTGAGAAACGCTGAGTGTCGCAGCAACGCTGACGTAGGCAGATATCAGCGGCAGCTGCAATACAGGAGAAGCCTCCAGCAAACCCGTGGAAGAGCTCAGCAGACAAGTAACCTTACGAGGGATTGAAGCATCCCTCTTAAGGTTACTGGTCTTTCGAAGAGAGCCGTTGCACCTGGGAGCTTATTATTTGAGTTCTTCAGCCACAGGTTTCTTCATACTTGATTGGTTGCGGTTTCAGAAAAGAGCAGTAAAAGACTGCATTACAAGTACAATAACTTAGTGCAGCCACTCTAACATTAGAACGAAAAAGCGAGTAACTCTCCTTCACAAACGATACATTGCGCATCCATTGAGAGCATATACCTAGCTTACAATCAGCACTGATAGCAGAGAGAGAAAACTGCTCGAATTCCGTGAAAATATGTCGGTGTCGCATTTGTTGCAGGTCGTGTTCACTTCTCTGCGCAGCCAAGTAGAGCATTTTGGGAAATTTCTCGAGCAGATAAGGTACAAACTTCCTTAATTGCTGTTAATACGTACAGTATTTTGGGAAATTTCTCGAGCAGATAAGGTACAAACTTCCTTAATTGCTGTTAATACGTGCAGTATTTTGGGAAATTTCTCGAGCAGATAAGGTACAAACTTCCTTAATTGCTGTTAATACGTGCAGTATTTTGGGAAATTTCTCGAGCAGATAAGGTACAAACTTCCTTAATTGCTGTTAATACGTACAGTATTTTGGGAAATTTCTCGAGCAGATAAGGTACAAACTTCCTTAATTGCTGTTAATACGTACAGTATTTTGGGAAATTTCTCGAGCAGATAAGGTACAAACTTCCTTAATTGCTGTTAATACGTACAGTATTTTGGGAAATTTCTCGAGCAGATAAGGTACAAACTTCCTTAATTGCTGTTAATACGTGCAGTATTTTGGGAAATTTCTAGAGCAGATAAGGTACAAACTTCTTTAATTGCTGTTAATACGTACAGTATTTTGGGAAATTTCTCGAGCAGATAAGGTACAAACTTCCTTAATTGCTGTTAATACGTACAGTATTTTGGGAAATTTCTCGAGCAGATAAGGTACAAACTTCCTTAATTGCTGTTAATACGTACAGTATTTTGGGAAATTTCTCGAGCAGATAAGGTACAAACTTCCTTAATTGCTGTTAATACGTACAGTATTTTGGGAAATTTCTCGAGCAGATAAGGTACAAACTTCCTTAATTGCTGTTAATACGTACAGTATTTTGGGAAATTTCTCGAGCAGATAAGGTACAAACTTCCTTAATTGCTGTTAATACGTACAGTATTTTGGGAAATTTCTCGAGCAGATAAGGTACAAACTTCCTTAATTGCTGTTAATACGTACAGTATTTTGGGAAATTTCTCGAGTTGATAAGGTACAAACTTTCTTAATTGCTGTTAATACGTGCAGTATTTTGGGAAATTTATCGAGTAGATAAGGTACAAATTTCCTTAATTGCTGTTAATACGTGCAGTTTTTTGGGAAATTTCTCGAGAAGATAATGGTACAAATTTCTTTAATTGGTGTTAATACGTACAGTATTTTGGGAAATTTCTCGAGCAGCTATGGCACAAATTTTATTATTTGGTGTTAATACGTACAGTATTTTGGGAAATTTCTCAAGCAGGTGAGGTAGATGTTGAAATTGAATAATATGTTAATACGTTCGCGCCAAGCGTAAAAGAATGCAGTGCCCTCGAGATATTTATCAGAGAATGTCTGACAAAACGACAACTAATTGAAAAACAAGGAACCGATAAATGAAAGTACAGTATTTTTAAAAATCACACGTGGATAAGAATTTCAAGGTAAGAAATAAATGTTTCTGTAGTGCTTAAAAAAATAAATTTCTAGTCTTTCGTAATGTGAGCAAAATTTGTAAAATTTAGTTTATTATCAGCGAATTTTCTAAAATACAAATCCCGTTTTCCACGAAAAAATTACTTAGAAAACAACGAAAAACAAAGCGCAAGAATTTTGGACCAGTTGCCTGAATCATTAAGGAGCTGCTTGAAGTAAAACAGGAGGCTGGCTGCAATATTTCCGCTCGCTCGGCACACCGGAAACATTTTAGTCGCGCGAGAAGTTTCATGGCCATTTAAAGCTCGCGCACGGTCCGCGGTGCGCCATTACCGCGCGCTCAGGTGCTTCATTCTGTCTGTCTCGCGTCTTTTGAGCGTCGCGAAGAAGGATGTGACAGCGTAATTTTAGGTCCTTTTGTAAGCAATGTAGGAGGAGGCTCAAATAGCAAGCACTTTGTGCGAGCAAATTAGCAGACCGGGTCAGGCTCCGCTGCTTCGTTTTAAACGCTGCAAGCTGGCTGCAGTTTGCGTTCAAATGTTGCGTTAGTGACTTCAGGCAGCGTAAGAAACTGAGACGTTATTTGCGTCGTTATTGACGAGTACGAATGAATTAAAATGCAAGATTTCCAAGCACGTGCTATTGCTATGCGGGGCAAGAAATGTTTTAGGGAGAAATGAATGCAAAAACTTAAGTTCGAACCGTGGGATGTATACCGGATATTATTTACTAGGTAGTGTAGATCATTGTAACTCAGCTAAAGGGATTTAGTAGAAAAATCTTAGTTTGAAAAGTATAGTATTTAGAAGTTACTTGATGAAGAAGCGTTTAGAGCATTGCTGAATAGATTTTGGTGATCATCAATGCAAAAACTTCCATAGGAGTGCGGAGGTACTGATCGGTGCCATAAAATTTCTGAGAGTAGAGGAACATAAAAGACTAAACGCTCCGAAATGAAATGCTCTCGACCACATCATTAATAAACTCGAAATAAAACATTCAGAGCACGTACATAGTACTTGATGATGAAAGCGTCCTGTACGATAACAGTGTGCAGCCACGTACGACATTAAAGGGTAAAAATTGAAAAAAAGAGCTCATAAATAATGTTAATTACGATAATCCAATCACACAGCTGACATCTGCGTGGCGTCGGAGAGTTAAGTTCACGAGCGGTTTGTTCATTGCAGTCTAAAGAAGATCCGTCATCTCTCTTTCTCTGTTCAACAAATAATTCAATATTGCTTTGCATGATAGTCACTAGTAGCAAGGATACCAGATTGATTGGAAATGTAAAAAATTAGGCCATCACCACAATAAATGTGCACGCACAATAATTCAGTGATTGTTATAATACACGCACAGTTGTGAGCTGAAGCTTACACGCTGAAGCTTACATGCACAGTTGTGAGCTGATGCATGCACGCTGAAGCTTACACGCACTGTTGTGAACCAGACAGCGAGTGCAGTATGTTGTGTTAGACGTGCCTTTCCATCACTCCAGTTGCTGCAAGTTCAGAGTATCATCACAATGAGCTGAAACATCAGACCAGTTCAGCTCGTGACGGGCTTTCAACGATAAAATAATAAATAAATTAAGGTATCCGAGAGGCAAGGAGTCATCTACGTTAGATCAAATCTCTGCAGCAGAAGGAGCGAGACAGTTTCAATATCGCCGCGGAGGTCGCCGCGTCAAACGAGGCGGTCAGCAGCGACGCTGACGTCCAACTTGATCATTTCTTCTGCACTTTAATTGAACATGAATAATGCAGCCACTTTCTTCATAGCGGAATAAATTAAAACTCATCAGGTATCAGTAGTCGCTGTAGAACCTTGTAGAGACTTCATCGGAACAACTTTCATATCTCCTGCATCAATATTGCGTATTGGAATGCATTATTTATGAGGCCTTAAGTTATGCGATAGGAATATTTTAGGTATGGCTTCAGTTCACATTAGCAAGGCTTACGCACGCACCGTGTAGTGTGTCTAAAGTGTTCGTAGAAATGACTCTTTCAACTTCAAGCGATCTCAAATTTTCTCAATGGCCCATATTTGCGCTCAGTATAAGAGCTTCTTAAGTGGAGTGCACTGGGTGAACTCGTACTTGCATGATTAAAGAAAACATCCGAAGGCCTATCAAAGTCCCTAAATGAACGAGCCTCCGGGGACATTTCGCAAGCCCCCAAAGCCGAGGGCGGCCGCAGGGGCGAAGCGAAATTGCCGTGAGTATTTTCAGCTGTGAGCAGCAGAGTTTTAAATACCGCCCCGGCATCACTTTTATAACTTTCCAGCGCAAACGGTAGCGGGGGGGAACAATATAAGGCAGGGCAGACCGGGGCTCAACAGAGCTCCCGTGAACACAGCAGTGCCATCAGCGGCACGGCGCGCCACCTGCCCAAGAATGCCCATAAATTTACATAAATTTCCACTAAAAATAAGGCGGAGGCGCGCTGCAGTGTCCTCCTGCCCGGCCTGGCCCGCACACGCAAAACTTAACTCGCCAAATAAATGGATTACGGCAGCGATCGAGAGCGGTGCTGAACAGCTCAATTCTGGGCCAGATTTGCATTGGGAGAGTTCGTATACACTCCAGTGGAGAAAGTACTGCACTCCACAGCAGCACACCACACACCAGCAGCACACCAAATACCAGCAGTGGTAATGTCTTTTCATATTAACAAATGACATAACTTTGCTTGTTCTGCGAAAATTCGGCTGATACTGTTTGTTATTTTAGTCGCGTTAGAATATCGGTAGACTATTCCTTTGCAGTTAGATGAGAAAATTTGAAAACGAACGAAGGAGCTATGACTGCAATTACTGTTATGTTTGCGACGATTGCAACAGCCCGCAAATAAAATGGAGACGTCGATGACGTTTTTGTTTCAAAAATTAACTCACAAAAATTCTTCGTCCAAATAAAATACGAGTTCAGTCGCATTTAAAAGTGAGGCTATTTGGTGAGGAGAAACATCCTGATTATGGAATACTCACAATTAAGTTCAAATGAACTAACTATTGCCGCTGTGTCATTTCGTAAAAATTGAAAATTTGAACTATAGATGGACTTCAACTTCAACTCACGAAATAATAACTTAAACTTACAATAAAGGTTACCTGCAAAACCAGGCCTTCTCTATTTTAAATATATGAAACGCTAATTTAAATGGCAAATATTGTTAAACTAGACTATCAGAGTTGAAATCTATAGCTTTGCTTGTTTCAAAGCAAGCATATCAATATTTTGCTCATAAACTTAAATTAAGTCCGACGCAAACTCTGGAACGTGTCTCTCACAGAAACTTTCATTTCATGCTCATGGAATTACAGTAAATAAATAAAACAATATTTCGTGACAATGAAGGCTTGTCTGCGCTCAGTTCTGCTCATCCATCATGTGGCCGGTGGCTGAACAGCGGCGGGCATCCAGGCGCTGATGGATGATGCATGTCTGGCTGGTGGCATCATTACGAATGAGCATTCAGCTCATCCAGCGCTGGGCAGCGGCCACCGAGGCTTTTCCAACTCTGTAGCAACTCTGAATCTACGTTACAGAGGCGCATCCAACTCTGTGTTAACGTCAGAGAGGCACATCGAACTCTGTATCTCTGTATCAGCATAAGAGAGACATATCTAACTCTGCATCAGCGTTAGAGAAGCACATGCAACTCTGTAACAGCATTAGAGAAGCACATGCAACTCTGTATCAGCATTATTGAGGCTCATCCAACTCTGCATCAGCATAAGAGTGGCTCATCCAACTCTGTATCAGCATTAGAGAGGCTCATTTAACTCTGCATCAGTATTGGTGAAACCCATATAGCTCTGTATTGGCATTAAAGAGGAACATCCAACTCTTTATCTTCATCACAGGCTCACTGTCGCAACAGCGCTTAGGTTATTACCAGGGTTGTGCACTTACACATCCTTTAAACTTTGAACTCTCACAAGATCCTATAGCACAGTACAACACCAAGCTATGGCGTCCCACTCATCTACAACCAATCCAATTAACGGCCAAAACATGCGCAATTACCACGAACTTCATTAAAGTTCATTCAGCAAATAAAACTCTACCCGTAAAGTGGGCACCCGCACACCTATGCACATCACCGCTAGCGCCGCTCCAGTCTCTGGAGCAAATGCAACGCCCGCACCGACAGCAAAATTGCACTGAACATCAGAGCTCGCAGTCTTCGGGAAAGCCTTCAAAATCCAACCTCCATTCTGAGAGGGTGGGACTTTTACGGAACACTTTTGGCTCGGTGCCTGTGTTCTACGGTCGCGCTTTGTTAAGTGGGGCTGTTTAAGCCCCTGCGAAATGGTCCGAATAGCAGAATTTAAATTATTCCCGCATCGCTGTTCCCTCGCAAAAATGGAGCAAGACGACTGCCGTAGGCATCGGCTTGTCAGAGAAGTTTCGGTCCAGGTAATTTTGCTCTTTATGAATTTTGCAGACGAGTTTTATGAGTGCTCTGAAATTTTATGGCTGCACAAGACTGCGTGTTCACCACGACGAGTAGATGCATGGAGAATTGGGGATCTTCGTTCACCTTTAAAGAAAATAGTGATTCATGGCACACATTTTAGGAACACAAAGCTTTTGCGAAAGGTCAGTATTGATGAAAGTTTTAGGAAATGATTTTATTATTTCCAACATTCTTCTCTTCCTGTGGGAATGTCAACAATCTCCGTCGTTATGAAATTATTTTTATTTTCAAGCGAACTATTTAACTTTGATTGAACGAGAATATTTAGTAACCCAGGCTTGAGGTGAAAGATCACAATTCAAAAGTCCAAAGTCCTTGTCACACTTCGTAAAAAGGCAAATAACTACGATGTAAAAAATTCTTCAGGTAGGTCAGATTTTAGTGACGTCACATGTGCGCCAATAGCTTGACATTTTTAGGCCGTCATACGTCTGCCATTACCATAGCTTGAAATATATTTAATGCTGTTACTGACTCAGGAACATCATTTTTCTTCACAAGTTCCTCTGGCAACTAAAAATATACTCGGGTTGCTTCACTAATACACAAATACTAATATGGACAGTACCGTATCATTTCAAAGGGTTTTTAATATATTTTCATTGAATTCAAAGTAATATGAGGGCTAACTCCACAACTTGACTCGCCAACTTTTACGTAAAAGGTTATTCCGTTAAAAATATATGACCATCAAATACTGTGTGTCTCAACATAGATTTTAGAAATATCAGTTCAATTTGAATGATCGGCGAGGTCTACCGTACAACCACATTGAGATTCTCAGTTGCGCCGCACATTTCTATGCATGATTCGGTGATAAATCTGCTCAAATGCAACCATAAAATCGCAACAACGTTTGCCATTTGTTCGGAATACTTATCTCACTTCAAGGTGTAAAAGAATGTAAGAAAAAAATATTGCAGCGAGAGCTAATACCGTGAAGTTAATGTTCGTGTTACCCTTTGTTCAAACGTCCTTGACTGCGTTCACACATTCATTTATTTTGTTCAAATATCAACGTGTTCCGCTCAAACATATGCTTTTCGATCAAACATCGATCCTTTCGTTCAAACGTCAGTGTCTTTCGTTCACACATTCGTGTATTTCGTTCAAATATCAACGTGTTTCGCTCAAACATATGCTTTTCGATCTAACATCGATGCCTTTCGTTCGAACATTGCTGACATGCTGGCCAGGACGCGGACTGAGGCGTCGGTTGATTTGAGTGAGGCCGAGACTCGCTCGGCGCCGACGCTCGCACGTCGCCGACGCTCGCACGTCTCAGTCTCCTAGCCACGGCAGCCGTGTGCGTGTATGCGTCACGGTATACCTTGGTATGCATTTTAACCACGGTAGAGGGAACAACGTAGGTTCAAACCAGTTTATTTTTAGACGGCGTGGTTTTGCTGACGCCAGGACAACGAACCAATAACAGCTCTTATATTGCATCTGGTAGCACTGCTACCCCCAAATCTGGCTCCACCATTGGCCTAACGACATTCTGTTTTGGTGACGCCGTAAAGTTTGTTTGAAATAAAGCCATTCTATAAGTTAGCCGAACAAGAGGAGGTGTATTTTCTCCCATAGAAATGACCCTACCTTGGTTCCTTTACCGTGGTTTTAACCCTTCGCTGTATGAATTATTTTCGGAAAAAGAAAAATATCAATGCATGCCCTCGTTCGTAATGGCGTCTAAACTGAACTCTATCTCTTGAGGGAGTGTGTAGCACATTACCTTACGCATTCATTTTATGTATAGTGTCTCATTAGCGGTACAAACCGTAGAAATGCACTTGACTTACTCAATCTCTTCGATATACAGCAAAATTTGTTATGCGTCAAATTCGACACTCTACGCATTGAAGGGTTTAAACGTTCATTACACAGCACTATCCCCCTCTCGTAAACAAAATAACTTGTGGGCGCTTTTTCCGAAAAAAATCCATTTAGCACCTACTTCCATGTACAATGTTAGTAAAACTGTGTGGTAGACCATTCTCATTATTATTTAGTGATAAAATCGCTCACATTTTTATTCTTAACATTTCATCGCGAGGTTCCTTCCATTTCAGAAGTCTCTGGGAGCAAATATAAATGTTGTTCTACTGTACTTCAAGGGTTAAAAATGCGTTAATAAGAAGTTACGTTTTAATGACCAGTGAAGTAAACTCCATTAAAAAGGTTCTGCAGGGTGTCCCTTCATCCAAATGACGTGAAGTAACGCGAAGTTGGACACAAATGTCTCCACGGCGCATGCGCAGCGCAACAGGAGGCAAAAAGACGTCCGCGAGTAACCAACCCTTGAACAAGAGCTATTCTTCAAATTCTTTGCCTTGTTAAAACGTTCACTACCTATTGGGGCATTACAGTAACACCAGGTAAATTGTTCATTTACGTATCGGCGTGAATGAACAGCATTTCAATTATTTCAACATCATTTTTAGAAGAGATTCAAGTACACGAGGTAAAATTTTACGCTTCTCAGGAAAGATATAATTTTTTTGAGCAATAAAGTCGTTTTTTAACCTCTGCGACTTACAACCTCGGCAGCGAATGTGTTAATGAGGCAAGCTGCGCACACGGGAGAGCGCTTCTGACGCAACTGCTCCGGTTGCGTTATTCAAACCATCTCGCCTCTGTTCCCTTTAATAAATTTCGTTTAAAAATTGACTGCAGCCTCATATTTATCGCGTTAATCCTCGCCCATAAAAATTTCACGGGAAGAGAACAGAGAAGCTCAGCGTAAAGATTTATTGCCAGGGTTTAGACTGCGGCGATGGACATGCGAGGGCTTTGAAGCGCGCTACCCAGTCGCGAGTTGTTGTAGCGACGTGGGAACTTACAATGAACTTCAGCTGCAACATCAAAAGGAGGGAAAAAGAAGGTTTTTACGGCTTTTTTTACGAATATTTTGATGTTCACATTTTCAAGCAATTTACAGATCTAAGTCGAGTTACTTGCTCGATTGTATAAATACTGAAGATACTGTTTATAAATTTCTCCACCTTATGAATAATAAATGATAAATAAATATAATTTGTACAAATTAATGATTTCAAAAATGATTACTTCTCTAGGTACGTTTACCTTAAAAATGTATAGGTCTAGTAGAAATTCTGTGATGAGTATTTATACAATAAATTTCACAGGAACTTAACCGTTTCACTTCGACTAAAACTTCGCTACTCAAGCGGCAGGGATTCGGAGGACGGACTTATGAGCCCTGCACATACGTCTGACGTTGCCCTATCGCAGGTCAATTTGTGCCAAAGCAGATCCGTGTTCATTTTCAATGAACAATAAATTACACATACCTCTTTCGTTCCAATTTACTGCAGTGCCTGATAACAGAGAAAGTAAAATTAATTATGAAAAAACCTTACGCACTTAAAGAGCTGATCAAGCACTTGATAATTTAGAATAATTATTTGTATCTGAATGAAGAAATTTGGCGTCACCTGCAGAGGTTTGGTGAGCGAGAAATGCCTCCCGATGCCAAGAAAACCAGTTGTGAAATTACATTACATGAGTGGAAGTTTTACTGTGATAATCTGCTAAACGAAAGCATTAAAATATGAAAACCTTAGTTGGTTTGATGAAAATAAATGTTAAGAACGCGCTAGAAACTTTCTAGTACAGAGTTAGTAGGCATTAAGAGAAAAAAATACCAGGTAAATTATTGTACCGATATACGTAGTTTCCTAAGTACTGCTGATTTACCCTACATTTTACTGATAATCCCTGTATTCTACCCTAATGGTAGAACTCATCAGAAATGCTATTTCTTCAGAAGTGAAAATGCAGACAGATTTGCTGCTTGTAAATACCGTCATAAATTGTAGGATTAATTAACGCTGCCACCTGAGCTAGCTTACGCTGGGACACAAACGTCACATTTACTGTGGAAACGTAGAGAAACTCTGAGACCTCAGGCATAAAACGTAGAGATACTCTGAAACCTCAGGCATAAAACGTAGAGATACTCTGAAACCTCAGGCATAAAACGTAGAGATACTCTGAGACCTCAGGCATAAAACGTAGAGATACTCTGAGACCTCAAGTATAAAACGTAGAGATACTCTGAGACCTCAAGTATAAAACGTAGAGATACTCTGAAACCTCAGTCATAAAACGTAGAGATACTTTGAGACCTCAAGTATAAAACGTAGAGATACTCTGAAACCTCAGGCATAACACGTTGAGATACTCTGAGACCTCAGGTATAAAACGTCGAGATACTCTGAGACCTCAGTCATACAACGTAGAGATTCTTTAAGACCTCAGGCGTAAAACGTAGAGATCCTCCAAGACCTCAGGCATGAAAATAAGAAACACTCTAAAACCACATACGTAAATTCACAAGGGAAATCCTCGTTAATTTTATAGAACAAAGAGCTTAGTGAGTTTTGCACCCAATTTATATTTACCTCCAGCGTCTCTGATTACCACCGAGGGGAAACCAATGCGCAGCGTGGATTTCTCCATATTGTAAAATTAAAAACATAAATTTCTAAAATTAAAGTTTTCCGTAGATTGTAATTGCGGCGTTGAGTTCTGTACGACAATTCAGGTAGCGGCCTTACATTGACTTCTCCTGTACTACGAAGTAGTGATACAGGTTTGAGAAGTTAACTCTTCTTGTTAACTCTTGTCCTTAATGTAAAGTCTTAAAACAAGTCTTTACTACAAAATCCATAATATAAAGTCCTTAATTTAAAGTTAATAATATAAAGTCCTTAATATAAAGTCTTTAATATAAAGTTAATAATATAAAATCTTTAATATAAATTCCTTATTATAAAGTCCTTAACATAAAATCTTGAATAAAAAGTCCTCAGTACGGAATCCTTACTATAATGATAATAATCTAAAGTAGTTAATACAAAGTCCTCGGTATAAAGTCCTCTGTATAAAGTCCTCAACACAAAGTCCTCACTATAAAGTCCTCTGTATAAAGTCCTCAGCCCAAAGTCTTCACTATAAAGTCACTTCGCAGGATGCTGGCCCAGCTGCCACGGCCGCGGAGGAAGGCCATGGGAGCAGCGGGCCAGTCATTGAAATCAGTCTGATGTCATTCAAGCTGCCAGCGCCGGAGCTGCGCCACAACGGCGCAATGCTCAGCCAATAACCGGGCGCCTCCTCGCTCACAAAGCGGAAGATAGAGAGAAGTTCCATTGCACACCCAGCCGTAAGACCCACACAAAACGAGAACCCTGCACGTTGATCTGAATTTATAAAATGCTGAAGCTCCAGGCAAACTAATCTCCATACCAAACTTGGGCGGAATTTTTTGTTGTGTTGTAGCAAATCGTGCCAAACAATGCTCTTATATTCTCTTTTTTTTGCCTGTGATTGTTCAAATGCAAAATTTTTTACCCGAGGTTGATTGTAGAACGATTTTTATGAGTTAAAAATGCAGTGTATGGAATATATATTGAAATGTATTTTTTTTATTGGAAGCAGGATGAGTTCCTCAGTTGACTGCAGCGCTTCACGCGCTCCCATCGCACTCGTAATGGACACAATTTCCCGTCTGCGCTCAACTCGTGTGAATTTTGTCGGAGTTTCTTTTTATTTTTAGTTTGTATAAACGAAATGTTTATTCTCGAACTTGACAGTGTTGAGGATTAAGTTCCCATCACAAAACATTTTCGGTTCAAAATCGACCAGAGAATGTCTAAGCACAACAGGGCTCATTTGTTTTCTTTCCAATTTGTATTACATCCCCTGCAACTTATTACTACATATTACTTCCCCTCCTATTTAATTAGAGTTGATCCTCATCTTATGCTACTGCGCAGCGCAAAAAACACTTCAATAGACAAGAAATTGACGCACCTCGTTATTCATATGTAACGAAACTTCAAATTACCTCTCACACAACTCTCACATGTCTCTTTACTTCCTATTTATTACAGTGCATGTGTTTGAAGAAACTAAAACGAACTATGAAAGAAAGCTCACGCACTTAACGAACTGATTAAGTACTGAATGATTTAGAAATAATTCTTGGTATCCAAATTAAAGAAATGGCGTCGGCTGCCTTAATTCCTAATGTGTGGACAATGATGTTATATAATACATTCTAAGTCCTTATTAAAATAGCAGTAGAAAGAGTTCTTCAAATACTGAAGGAATTTATATCTCATTGATTTTGTACCTATCTAATTAACTCTACCCACCGATCTATCTCATTACGTGAGCAAAAATGCATCGCATTGAATATAAAAAGAGACGGAAAGTTGTTAAGAAATCGATGTGATCCCATGAAAAAAGCAGCTCACACGGCTCTCAACTAAATTGGCTTGAGTCAAGAGCAAAGCTTTGATGAGAAACAAGAGTTAATTCTTTGGGCTTGATTGGTGATTCTTCCACTTGGCAATTGCACGACTCCAATTTGAGTGTCTAGGCAACTGCCCGCGCACCAACCGAGCAGCGAGAATCCTCCGCAATGACTTCGAGACTTCCTTTATGCGGTCTTCGTAAAGCACAGAGAGTTGCTAAGAGGTGTGTGTTGACTGATCAATTGACATTCGCTATTTAGCTGGCAACTGTACCACTCTCCATGATAAGTATAACTCTAACGTTGTAGGGTAGACAGCAGTAAGAATGTAGCACGTGTTGCTTAGAAGCAGTTGTTTTTATGATAAATGAGGCCCTTAGAATCACACAGTACCAATCGCCGCTTTTCAAAAACGTGAGAAAACTGAATCAAAGTGTGGCTATTTAGAAACCATCGTGTCTCAGTAACTAATAGAGGTATTCGAATATTGTAGCCGTCTTCCTGTACTTACGACTTATCCAGACAAAGGAAAATTTGGAGATGAAAGCGGTATGCATAACTCATTTTCGCTAGATGTATTTGGCGCTTGGTACCGTGTGAATCTAGGGGCCTCAAATATTAACTTCTTTCTTACAAGAAGAGTTCTTATAAGCAGCATTTGAGCAGAATGTCATTTTCAGGTTGGCACATTATAGCAGTGTGTCAGACATGCGAGAGCTTTTTCGCACCACAATGACAGCTAACTATTTCGGTTCATGAGTTTGTCGCAAATTTTACGGCAATCAACATTTCAGGACACAATTTTCTGAATTAAGGCGAATATTTTCGTAAACTCTCAGCACAGCAAAAACTTGACAACGCAGGACGTGAATGCTGAAAAGTGTTCTGACGATCACAGTTCACTACAGCTCAGAGGATTAATCATAAAGTATTCATTTCCATAAATATTCAAAAGCGTTGAAATAATAAAGGAGGCGAAGAGAGCCACCTTCACCGTAGGGGAAGAATTCACGTAAAATTATTATGTTTGAGGAAAAAATGTTTAAGGAATTAAGCTCTAGAAATAGATTCAAATATAGTAATAAGAAATTTATTTATCATCGGAACAAAATGCATGGAAGGAACAGCAGGAGCTTGAGGCAGGAACGGGTCTCGGCTGGGACCGAAACGTTGAATTTAGCTTATGTTTGCTGAGCTCCAAACTGCATATTGGAACGCGCCTCAATATGAGCCCTTAAATGGATAATCCGTCGTCTATTTAACGATAGGAAAGAGAATTCCAAAGAGATTCGCTATTCCCTTGAAATCATCGGCTGCCTCACACGAATGAGAACTGTAGACAGCTCACATGCTGCCACCGAGCGACTCCGGCTCAAGGCGACCGATAGCAATTCATTAGAACTTAGGCACTATTCCCTAATTAAAGCAAGAAAATGTACCTATAATGAGGCGTGGGTCTGGGAGCTGTGCTCTTGCCCCGATGCAGACCGTTAGCGCCGCAGGGAGCCTCAGCCAATTATTGTGGCATGTGTATACCGTCAGGTGGCGTGAGGGCTGCACAGCAGCAGCTGTTCTGCGACGTACATATTGTGTGAGCTCCTCCATCCTCCACTTCTGATTGTCCAGCGGGAAAATTAAAATCAAATACCTTTTTCAAAAAACAACGCCATGCTAACAACTGCAGGTGATAACCGCAACTCCATGCCAACAACGGCATGTGATAAAAGGTTTGACAACAAAGGCGCCTATAATTATCGGCTCCTTTTACTTTTTTGTAAAATGAGATTTTACCATAATAAAATGCGCTACTAACACGATAACGATGAGGGATCACTGTATCTCATTATTTACTGTGCCACGAATTGCAGACGATACTCAGACTTAAACATCATCGTTATCAATTCTAGCCACTTCAGTCTCCTCATCTGGTTCTCACCACTGCATAAACAAGCGCACCTTGCATTTGCCATTTGAATCGAATGTGAGGGAAGGAAGGCGGGCATGCCTGAGGGTGCTGAATGTGGCATTCGTGTTCATTTTTGAGCAGCGGCCTAAGCTCCTGGCTACCGGCCTGACCTCCCTGGCGACTGGCCTGAGTGTCCTGAATACCGGCCTCAGTATCCTAGCTACCGGCCTGACCTCCGTGGCTGCCGGCCTGAGCTTCCTGGCTACCGGCCTGAGTTTCCTGGCTACCGGCCTGACCTCCCTGGCGACTGGCCTGAGTGTCCTGAATACCGGCCTCAGTATCCTAGCTATCGGCCTGACCTCCGTGGCTACCGGCCTGAGCTTCCTGGCTACCGGCCTGAGTTTCCTGGCTACCGGCCTGCATGAGTGTCCTGATTACCGGCCTGACCTCCCTGGCTCCCGGCCTGAGTGTCCTGAATACCGGCTTCAGTATCCAGGCTACCGGCCTGACCTCCGTGGCTACAGCATGAGTTTCCTGGCTACCGGCCTGAGTTTCCTGGCTACCGGCCTGAGCTTCCTGGCTACCGGTGTGACCTCCTAAGCTACCGGCCTGAGTTCCCTGGCTACCGGCCTGAGCTCCTGGCAACCGGCTTGCAAGCGCTGTGGCAGGACGACCACTCAACGCGATCACCTCGCAAAATCAAACAGCATCAGAGCTCGGATCTCCGCCGGCCGCGCCAGGCATTAATATTCCTGGAAAGGTTGCCATCGAGTTACTCTCAGGAAGTCTGGTCAGGTTCAGGCCTGCTGTCTTCTGGCCTGAAATTTGGTGCTTCATCAAATATTTTAATGTCTATGGAATCGACATGTCATACAAAAGCTAAAATGAGTTTTACTTGAAATCATCAGATATTTAAGTGTCTTAGAAATTGACATGTCAGCCAAGTATGAGCTATAATGAATTTCACCTCAAAGCATAGGTGATTCTGTAAACAGTCTACAGAACTCAACGGGCGAACGGCGGCTGTGCGAAATTCGAACACGACCTGGCCCGTCTCGCGTCAGGTTGTGTTGTGATTGTGCTGACGTGTGATGCCTCCTCTGCCTATAGCTGCCGTGCTGCCTTGGTGAGAACTCCGGTGTTGCCTCGGCCTGTTGTCTTAGTGAGAACTCCGGTGTTGCCTCGGCCTGTTGCCTTAGTGAGAACTCCGGTGTTGCCTCGGCCTGTTGCTCTTGAAAATAATTCAGGATGGTCCAGTAATGACAGCTCACGAGAACAGAGTTTATTAAAGTAAGTTAGTCTTGGATGGATCCCGGGCCGTCACTTCAGCCGGTCGGAGGGTTCCGCTCTCAATAGGTAGAGAACGGAGGGCGACCCCTTCCCAGCACCCCGAAGTTTCCCAAGAAACGGCAACCTGTTAGAGAAAGTCACGCATTATAGCCTGAGACTAACGGAGCATGACCTACGCAATATAGAGATGTGCAGTAAGTTACATTTAAAAGAAAGGATATTCCCAAAAATACTTTAGGCTTACGCACTTACGCAGTTACACATTTACGCATTTCAATGAAAATCACGTTATACTGAAGAAATCTCATCTAAATGAAAAGTCACATTTGACAGGAGAACGTAACGAGATCGCTTCGATGAAATACAAGTTGCCGTATGAATTTTTTATGGGTTTTCACCTAATTTGTAGGACAATTACAATTGCTCGTAAGGCCTCACAACGAATGGTCAAAGCTAGTAGCGCCCACTACCTCTCCAACCAACCTCCGTCGCAAGTCGTCCCACGAGGAGTTCCGAAGTGGCTCCCGCGTGCCGAGAAGACCCTCTCCCAGCGCAGACCGAATGGATTTAGCTCATCGCGCTGGCTGACTGGCTCCACGAAGATCTACGTTTGGTAAACGTATAGCGTAGGAGCGGCAGGTGTAACAGTTCCACCTTAGCAGCAGCAGATGTAGCCGTGACCTCAACAGTGGCCGCAGCAGAAGATGTAGCCGTGACCTCAACAATGGCCGCAGCAGAAGATGTAGCCGTGACCTCAACAGTGGCCGCAGCAGAAGATGTAGCCGTGACCTCAACAATGGCCGCAGCAGAAGATGTAGCCGTGATCTCAACAATGGCCGCAGCAGAAGATGTAGCCGTGATCTCAACAATGGCCGCAGCAGTAGATGTAGCCGTGATCTCAACAGTGACCGTAGAGACACCACCATCACTGTACCTTATCACAGTACACAACACGGCACATACTTCTAACCGCTGCCACACGGTAAATTGGACAGCCAGAGACACGGCCATTTCACTGTGCTCGTTGCCTCTTATCCAGCACGGTCCTGAACTGCTGCGCAGTCGTACGCGCAGAAGGAGCTCTGCTACGCTGTGAACATAAAAGGTTCAACGCAGACGAGCATATCATGAGCCTCTCGAAAACCAAGTTGAAGTGGCATTGAGTCTACTGCAATGCCAACGTCTGGAATGAATACGAGCAATTGTAATTTATACGAGGAGAAAATTCTCCGTTTTCTACAGTTGCCTTAGAGAGAACTCCGGTGTTGCCTCGGCCTTTTGCCTTAGTGAGAACTCCGGTGTTGCCTCGGCCTGTTGCCTTGGTGAGAACACTGGTGTTGTCTCAGCCTGTTGCCTTAGTGAGAACTCCGGTGTTGCCTCGGCCTGTTGCCCTGGTGAGAACACCGGTGTTGTCTCGGCCTGTTGCCTTAGTGAGAACTCCGGTGTTGCCTCGGCCTGTTGCCTTGGTAAGAACTCTGGTGTTGCCTCGGCCTGTTGCCTTAGTGAGAACTCCGGTGTTGCCTCGGCCTGTTGCCTTGGTGAGAACTCCGGTGTTGCCTCGGCCTGTTGCCTTGGTGAGAACTCCGGTGTTGCATCGGCCTGTTGCCTTAGTGAGAACTCCGGTGTTGCCTCGGCCTGTTGCATTGGTGAGAACTCCGGTGTTGCCTCGGCCTGTTGCCTTAGTGAGAACTCCGGTGTTACCTCGGCCTGTTGCATTGGTGAGAACTCCGGTGTTGCCTCGGCCTGTTGCATTGGTGAGAACTCCGGTGTTGCCTCGGCCTGTTGCCTTAGTGAGAACTCCGGTGTTACCTCGGCCTGTTGCATTGGTGAGAACTCCGGTGTTGCCTCGGCCTGTTGCCTCGGTGAGAACTCCGGTGTTGCCTCGGCCTGTTGCCTTAGTGAGAACTCCAGTGTTGCCTCGGCGTGTTTGTTGCCTTGGTGAGAACTCCGGTGTTGCCTCAGCCAGAGTATCCTAAAGTTGCCACGACACTTCAACTCTTTAGCTCTCGAATACGCACAAGCATGGATTAATGCTCAAGTATACATACATAAATTGCTATTGGTAATTTTAGAAATGTAGAGAATTTTAAATAAAAAACTTGTACCAACAAATTTCGGCGTTATGTTTAACCGAACATACTCATAAGGATGTGTATAATAAGTGTTAGGGCGAAATGCCGCAATTTTCATCACGTTCCTATTTTCTTAAAGGAATTTTAACACTCTATTTCAGTTTTAAAACACTCACTCGACGGAAAAAAGAATAAATGATCATAAAAACCTGGGATACAAGGCCAACTGACGTCACATGTGACGTCATCAAACTTCAACAACTTTTATACAAACGAAGAATTTTCTGAATTTTACGCGCTTAATGGACTCGTACTTTGAGCTTTGATATTTCATTTAAAAGTCATTATTGAAATTGATAATCCCTCAGTAGAATGAAAATTCAACAGACGCATACGAGGCGGGCAGCGCTAGTTGCGCTGTTTAAATATTCTCAAAACTTCAATGACGCGCAAGTATTTTTCAAAACACAAGCGGAGGCAATTCAAACCGCGCATAAAATTCACATCCTAGAAATCAAAACTCACGCAGCAATAAAATACAAAAGGAAACATTAGATTTGTTCGTTAAATTTTCCACGTAGTAAAGAGGCCTGGCTCGTATTCTTACGCGCCACCATTATAGAGCACAAAATTGTGCGGAAATGTCGGCAGCAACAGATTTAGTTTCACGGAAGTACTCTAACTAATTTAAATTGGATGAGGCTTATGTGAACTCCAAGTGGAGAATCCTTAGCATAAATCCCGCAGGCATTGCGACTGCCTGTATCACAGGAACTGAAGAGGAACAAGAGGCTTAAGTAAGTTTATACATAGTTCTGGTTGTTCTAACATATCACTCAACCTTCAAACTGCTTCTGCATCGTCACAGCTTACTCCGTGGTCACGAGAGCAGGAGCATAATCTCCAGTTCTCCTCACACCAGTCGGGCATAAAATACACCTCATGAATTTAAACTATGTGGTCGATGAAATAATAAAACCGTCGGTGACACCCACTGAAAAATGTACGCCAGAAGAGCTGGCAGGCAATCAAAATTTCCATAAAAAGAATGGCTCCGATGTGACATATTTTCTATTGAGGGAGGTAAATAATTCTTCCAAACGAATGTTTATTGAAAAGTCCCTTGAATACGAGCTTCGAGCGGCGAGCTTCGGAGCTCAACAAATGGAAACTAATTTAGATGATTGGATGCGAGGAGGAGTTACAAAAAGCCTTGCAGGGAATCATAATGCTGCTCTCGACGAGCTGGTCGGGGCTCTTCACAGCAATGCAATTTGATGAGGGCCTTGTGTGCTCGTCAGCTCTGCTCTCGCGGTCACGTGCTCGTCAGCTCTGCTCTCGCGGTCACGTGCTCGTCAGCTCTGCTCACGTTCGTAACTTGAGATCAGCTACGCTTTCCACAGCTCACATGCTTTCCATTTTCTACGCTCTTTCCATTCGTTGAGTATTTTACTTGAGGTTTCTCGGCATGCATAATGATGCTGATCTTTCTTTGGCGCTGATGCTCTTTTGGAATAATTTTAACATAAGGTGACAACTACACAATGAACCATAATTTTTGCATCACAGCTCACCCTCCTACAACGTGTAGTGTAAATTGGCTTCAACGAGAGTTACTGTATGTCTAAACTATACCCTGCCATGGTGACTTGTCAGAACTGTAAGTCGCATCTGTTCGATATTGGTAGCTTGTCAAAATTTGTAAGTAATAGTAAACCTTGTTATTCAATCACTAAAATTCAAGTCACTCTCTACTTCTATAGAAAATCAATGAAACCTTTAACAAATATGAAGTGAATTTAAATTATCGCGACCCATATTCTGGAAGTAATTCACATTATTTACCTGCGTGCAGCTTCTGTGCGCCGTGCGCATGTTCTGACCTTCAGAATGTGAGGATGGCAGACAATTTATTTTAAACGAATTAAGGCTTCTTAAATGCATGGCTGAAGTTTGACCAGCACATCACGCCTACATTCTTAAACAAGATACCGAAGCCTTGTAGATAGTATTCCTTCCCCACTGGAAAAACACGTCCAAAGGAACTGCCAGAATGTGTTTTTTTGAAGTCATCGCTATGAAATTGTGTCAAAACATCACAATAACTCTGTACAATAATAATCTTGAAGAACCAGAACACGCGATTGTTAGGGAACCTGTTGAGCGGCAATTATAGCGCTAGGATCAAGTGCTTACTTCTTTAATGTTCTGCAGGACTGAGAATCTCTCTAGCTTCCATAATCAACGGTTTTGGGATTTTCCCAACTGTCTTTAATGTTTCTATAAATCTCTCACAAATCCATCAGCACACAAATGAAATGCAAATAACACAGTTAGACACTGATAAACTTTGCTATAATTGGCGTCAACTCTATTAGTACATTCGTTATACAGGTAGTATGCAAGGGAAAGATAAGTTGTTCGGGCCAATTTAGACGTCATGAATAGTTTCGGACTCCTGCTGTGAGGCAGCCAAGATAAGAGATTCGTTAACATCTCTCAATAACGACTGCAATCTTGCACCACAGATCAGTTTGACAACGACAAGCAAGAAAGCTGATCCATAATGTTTGATAAGCTATAACATAGCGTCGGCTGGGAACTTACAGTTATCACTGCTATAATCGCCCGATGTAACCGCACAACGCAGAGGTATCCAAACATCACAGAATATTGAGGAATAAGGAAGGCAATCAATATACTTAAAAGCCCTCGAGGCCCGGCAGCCTTGTTATACGCTTGCTTCGAGTGTGCCAGGCTGCTTAGAACGACCAATATCTCCGAATTTGCATGTCTGCTCTTCCAATTGAGGCTGTAGAGTCTGATCGGCTTTATCGACACTTGACTGTTACCACTCGACGTTTAGGTTAACCTATACCACGATGCCCAGGCATCCATGAATTGAGCTGTGCTCTTGTCGGAAAAAATTTCCGGAAACTTTATCAATTGGAACGGACAAAAAGTTTTCTCTTCATTTACCAAACCAACACAAGGCCGATACTGCAGGACTTGCTCAGCTCTCCTTATACTGAACTGCAAGTGTATAATGGAACGAATAGTTCGGTGTTCGTCGGCAGCGAATGCTTGGGCGCTCTATCACTTGATTCCGCTGAAGATGAATCCGGAAACTTGCACAGAAACTGTAGCAATGCCGAAGTAAAAATAATACATGAACGACTTTATCACACATTACACGTTATCTACCCCTGGCTATGTGTTATGACTCACTGTGATGTCGTTTTTAGGCCTAGAGCGGCAAAATAATAATCAGGCATCGGGTATTCATCTTCAGGAACTTTCATTTCACTTTCCTGAGTTTATTACCTGAGTTGAAGTGCATTTATTGTGCATGAATTGCGACTAATCAATGTTAGTCAAAAAATGGACGAAATATGGGAGTGCGCGTTTTGTCTCTATAAATTACGATTATAACATTCAGCACGCATAAAAATCATTGGCTTTCATATTTAAACAATTTAAACAATTTAAACAATTTATTTACCACAGGAGATACAGAGGTAAAATGTTTCTTAAGTCTAATACAATGGTCAGAGTTGAGTATAGCTACCTGTGGGCCCGAATAAGTTCAGCGACTTCTAGGGCATCCTACCATTACATTATTCTAGGGCGTACAATAATGTTTAACCTAATTCACTTAGCCTAGTTTCGCATTAGACTGATCAACAGGATAATGAACTCGATATTGATGTTTAATTTTACAATATAGGTCATATGGACAATATTTAACAGTATATTCGATAACGATTTGGGAGCAGACTGAAAATCGGCGATATTACTCATGGCAAATTGCATTATTAGGACCAGACATGTAGGAGGCAGGATTTGACTTGGTGATCTTACACGACTAGTATTCTGATAAGAAGTGAGACTCAAGATTTCTTTTAAATACCTTGTAAGAATTACTTTCACGGATCTCCGCAGGTATTGAGTTCCAGGTTTTAGTTCCAACGAATAGTATACTATGTTGCGAGCGGGCCTTTGAATAATAAGGAAGCATGAATTTACTTTTATTTCGTGTTAAATGGTCGTGATGACCAGTTTGCGCAGTTAATAACTGTTGAAGGCTATTGTCGCCATCATTAGCTAATGTTTTGTAGATGAAATTGCAGATGGAGATTTTGTAGGGATCCGAGAGTTTAAGTATTTGTAAATTTTTGAATGAATCATTTGTGTGAGCATTATATTCTAGGTTCTTTACCGCTCTGATGGCTCTTTTTTGCAGAGTAAAAATTATATTAGTTTTATTTTTATCAGTTCCATGCCATGCTTCTATTCCGTATTGCAGGTATGGTGAAAGGAGCGTTCGATAAAGCATTAGTAAGGCTGTTTCAGGCAGGAAATTTTTAAATTTATTCAGGATTCCGATGGATTTTGATAATTTAGAACTAATATGAGTGATGTGCTCTTTGAAGGTCAGATGTTTATCTATTATGATGCCCAGAAATTTACATGAGTTGGTTTCTTTGATTTCACCTTCGCCAATTTTAATGGATGGTAGAGATATATTTTTCTTGTATGAGAACGTAATATAATTTGTTTTATCGATATTGAGGCTTATTTTATTAGCTTTAAGCCACAGTGAAACCTTATGGAGTTCATTATTTATACTCTCCGCAATCGTAGTGGGATTTTCGTTCGGAAGGACCGCAGAAAGCGTACGGTCATCGGCAAAAAGTATGAATTTAAAAAAATGATGTAGATTTAATAATATCATTGATAAAAATCAGAAAAAGGAGAGGCCCAAGAACAGATCCTTGTGGAACTCCATGGCTAATTTTTTGTGGGTCCGATTTTGCGTCGTCAATGACAACGTATTGCTTCCGATTTGTTAGGTATGATCTGAACCAATCATGGGCAACCCCACGAATGCCATAACAATGAAGTTTCGAGAGTAATATGTTATGGTCCACACAATCGAATGCCTTTCGAAAGTCAAGAAATACAGAGAAGACAGTCTTTCCGTTATCTATATTAGAATAAAGGAATTGTAAATGATTTAATATTGCCTGTGTTGTTGATTTTTTTACAGCGAAAGCCGTATTGTTTATCATAGAGAAATGATTTTTGTTCAAAATAAGAGTACACTTTTTTATACACAATTTTCTCGAATACCTTGCTAATAATTGGTAACATGGAGATAGGTCGATAATTGTTTACACAGGTTTTTTCACCATTTTTAAAGATAGGGGTTACTCTAGCAACTTTGAGGGAGTTCGGGAAAGTGCCTAGTAAGAGAGACTGGTTAATAATATTGGATATCAGCGGGGCCACAATATCAGCAATTATTTTAAGTATTTTAGTTGGAAACGTTTGTAACCCACTCGATTTATTTTTCATGTTGTTTATGCACGCAATTACATCGGAGGAGTTTGTAGGCGTAAAGAAAAAGGAGTTGTGTTCTCGAATATGATCCATAAATTCCAGGTGATCAGTAGGTTCACTTGGAATACCATTGGCTATAGTTTTCCCTACGTTTACAAAGAAGTTGTTGAAGAGATTAGCAATTTCATTCTTCTCATGGTATTTTACATTATCTTGAGTGATATGACCAATTTTCTTTTTTTCGACGTTATTCGGTTTATAACAAGAGTTAAGGAGGCGCCAAGTCTTTTTAACGTCAGCTTTGAATTGAGTAAACTTGAGGGTAAAGTAGCTCTTTTTTGATGTTCTTATCTGGTTTGTCACATAGTTTCTGAATCGGTTATATGTTTCTCTAGATATTCGCCCTTCGCAAAGGAGGGCTAGGTACGCTTGGCGTTTCTTTATATTTATCACGATGTCTCTAGTAATCCAGGGCTTTTGTTTATTTTTCGGGGTAACTGTACGAGTTACAATTGGGCAACACTGGTTGTATGCGTTCACTATAGTTTCAGTCAACTTTACTACTGATTCATCAATGCTCCTTGCATTATTGTTTTGTTGGGTGATGTGCAATGTTGGCATTAAATCTTCTAGAACGGTGCGCATTTCTTCTAAATTTGATTCGTTTATTTTACGATATGAGTAAGTTTCAGCCCGTGCTTTGGTGCACGCAAGATAGACATTTTTCTTAATAAGAAAAACTGGAAAATGATCTGATAAGTCAGAAGTAATTATTCCAGCAAGAAAATCACTTGGGTCTGTCATAAAGATATTGTCAAGCAGCGTGGCACATTCTGAGGTTATTCGTGTTGGCTTTGTGATGATCGGAAGGAAAGATTTAGAATGAAATGCATTTAAGAAATTAGAGATTGGTTCATAGCTTTCATGTTTCAGCAAATCATAGTTGAAGTCACCGCATATTATTATGTCATTGTAGAAGGACCTGTTGAACTGAGAAATAATTCGATTAAGCTTATTAAGGAAGGATATAGGACAGGCTGTAGGCGGCCTATACACCGTTCCAAGCACAATTCGTTTGCCATCTCTAGACAGTTCTACGAATAATGATTCTATATGATCCTGATTCAGTGTTGCACTTGCTATGATTCTCGAATCCATGTGCTTAGAAATGTATGTACTGATGCCCCCGCCTCGCTTGTTTTTTCGTAGCGAATGGTAACTATGATAATTTTCAAATTTAATCATGTCTTTGGTCGAGTCATCTAGCCAGCTTTCGGTGAAGCTAATCACATCTAAGGTATACTTAAGTTCAGTAATAGTGCATTGTATCTCTTCCAATTTTGGATAGAGTGACCTACAGTTCCAACACAGTAGCGAAAAATCCTGCCGGGTTATTCGTATAGATTCGTTGAATTTTGATATGTTAGTATATCTGCAGTTTTCAGAGTCGTTTAGGTTTGGAAATATTCTGTTCAAATGATTGAGATCCGGGTCGATTTCATCTAATATATCAGCGTGATCAGTCATTCAAAATTAGTAAACAGTAGGCAGTAAGTACTATTGTACAACTTAAAACGAAATACAGAGTCAAGATTAAAAGGATATATCTATCTAAAAACTAGCTTAGAAAGTATAGAAAAGAGTAAGAAATCTAGCGTGATTTCGTGGGTACACTCAATACTCAGCCAATAGCGATTAATATTGGAGTTCAATATACAAAATTGATGCGTACAAATTGCTGAAGGCGTTGTTACAAAGTTCACATACAACAGGTAATAAGTTTTAAAAAAAATAAAGATAAATAGAAAAAAATTTAGCGACGATGATAATCTAATCAGCTAATATGTTTTACACATAATAATAGTTTGTTGGTTAAAAATTACATACAATTTACGAGGAAAGGTGAACAAGGTGGATATCAATATTCCATCATAATATTGGTAGGTACAAATTGCTGATGGTGCTGTTGCAATTTCCAATACAGTTGTCATAAATGTTCATATATATCTGTCATAAGATTGTCAAAATTGAGGTAAAACTGCCGTATATATCTTTAGAGGTTGGAACTGATTCATGACATGAAGTTATGCAGTTTGAAGATCTGGTGTAAAGTTATAGAATTCTAGGCGTTATTGGCATACGAGTATATAATTTGACACAGGTACATGTTTTGATACCTAATTGAGGTGAACACCCAAGACCTGATTCGATGATTGAATATTTATTGAATATTGAATATTTCCCTCATATTTCCCTCAAAAAAATTGCTCAACGTGAGGAAAATCTTTTGAGCAAAAGAAGGAAAAACAAAGTCATTACAAATTAAACCGAATATTAAAACGGATCTCTGAGCTCAGGCTGCTGTGTGAGTTTAAGCTGATGTTTGAGTTCAGGCTGCTGTGTGAGTTCAGGCTGTTGTGTGAGCTCAGGCTGCTGAGTGAGCTCAAGCTTTTCTGTGAGCTCAAGCGCTCTGCACACGGCCCCGGAGGTCACACCGAGGTCACACCTGACCTGAGGTCACATGAAGGCTCTGCAGGGCGACCGCGTTAGCTTGAACGAATTCCTTATTCTTACTCACGAATTGCAGACAATATTCAGACTTGAACATCATCGTTATCAATTCTAGTAACTTCAGTCTCCTCATCGGATCCTCACCACTGTATAAACAAGCGCGCCTTGCATTTGTCATTTGAATTAGATGTGAGGGAAGGAAGGCGGGTATGCCTGAGGCTGCTCAATGTGGCATTCGTGACCTCTGGTCGTACCCTACCTCTCATGTGGCAAGGACGAGTCTCAGACTCTATGCATCATGGCGATGGAATCTAGACTTGTTTCTTATCTAACATGTCGCAGCAGTTGTGGCAATCAGGAGTCCTTTGTTATACCGATCATACTAATTATACTGAAGACGATCATACTAATTATACTAAAGACAGGTTCCGTATTAAACAGTGTTCAGTAAATGCCTTCCACCGCGCGCATCTTGTAGGCTTCACGGAGAAGTAAGTTAACAGCGAATTATCGTCCAGTGATGCGATCCAGTACATGAGCTCGTCTGTATAATTACAGACACAACCCAGCGATGCGGTCCAGTGCATCAGCTAGTTTGCGTGTTGCGGCAGCAGCAAGTAACACAAATAGTACATTGATGTGCACATATGAAAATATTGCAAACGATCTCAGCAAATTGTCGGCAGCTATGTATCTGAGGAGTTGTAACTTCTTTACCGGACAGTGTCGAACAAAATCACGTCTATTATCTATAAGTTCAAATGCTCGTGAGCTTGAAATGAAGCCGAGGTAAGGAGTCATTCCAAATGGCTACAATTGAAAAGATCATAAGTTCGTAAACTACAGGAGTGCACTGAAGGAAGCCGTAATTACATGACCTCCAGTATTATTGTCACTGTTCGTCTATATGTTAAGGATCTTTATTTTAAGAAATTTTGAAAAAACAATGTGTCGCAATACATTTCATGTATCAACTTTTTCAAATGAATGTTTCTTTCTTTCTTTCTTTTTTCTTTCTTTCTCCCTTTCTTTCAGTGCACCTGGCGCGGCAGCTGCGAGAGGCTGTGACATGCCGCCTCTCACGGGAACGCTCGGTCTCCACCAAGCCTGACGGCAAAATATGTAGAGCGAGTCTCGCATTTGCCTCTCCGTGTGAGCCAAAGGTTCTCAACCGAGGGTGAATTTACCCCTAGGGGGCGAAAAATTATATAGGAAGTCGTAAATGATTGAAGCACTTGAAAATTTAAAAACTAATTCAATTAAACTTAATTTTGTAAAATGAGAGAGAGAATGTTAAGAAAGTGAGTGCGTTCTATTGAGATTGTGTTACTGTAGTTAATTGTTCGGTATAATTATTCTTCGGAAAATAGAGTGTGATCAAATTGAGAGGTTTCTCTCTCCCCAGCTGAACTGCGCCACTTCCTTACGCCTGAGATGCGCGGCTCACCATGCGTGCACAATATTACAGGGGCAAAGTTTACTATTTATCAAAGAGCACTATGACTCAGAGTTACACTTTTAGATAAATTACATTAGGTCCACCAAATTAAATTACACTAGTGTACACGTGCTGGTCGGTATTAATCTGAAGAATTTCATCCCTTCTTTCTTGAGTTAAATTCGCTTGTGCAAGTCGATGATGTTCGGGATTAGTCTGAAGAATTTCATCCCTTCTTTCATGAGTTGAATTTTCTCGTGCCATTCGATGTTGTCCAGCGCTATGCCGATGAATTTCCTCGCTTCTATCATGTGTTTAGCTCTCTTCAGCTACTCGGTGTAGCTCTGCATTATTCCGTATAATTTCTAAACGCCGTTCAAGGATCAATTTAGCTCGAGCTTCTCGTTGGCGAGCAGCATTGCTTTTTCTTGCCATTTCGCGTTGTTCATCCAATCGTCTTCGGCGTCTTTCTTGCTGTCGAAGTCTTGCTACTTCTCTCTTGCGGTTGGACACATTTCTATCCATGGCCAGTGGCCTCTTTTGCCGGAATTTTATTCTGAAATGTCGTCTATTATCTCTACGAAGCTTTCCGAGAAAATTAGAATTTCAATTTCAATCTTGGGCCTTAACACTAAGTGGTAGCCAGGTTACCGGTCAAACAAATTTAAAACATTTCTTTTCGCATTATCAATTAAAAATATCAAAGCAACATGATGAATTTCAACAGAAAAAGCTCAAAAGAAAATTAATATTTGTAATAATAAGTCGATTCCGTATTCTGGATACCATAATGCAAGTGAAAGGGAATTGAATCGCCGCAGAAACATAATGCAATAGAATAATTTCTTGTATTTCTTAAGCTTTATCCTTGTTGCTATCAGAGCTATCGATTATAGCAGAGTGTGACACACGAACGGACGGACGGACGAGGCTCCTTTTATAATTGTGATAAAGTCTCCCTAACCACAGCAAAGGTGTTCCCATGGAAAATAGAAAGACGGCACCGTTTGGTAAGGGACTTGGGAACGGGAAACCTATGCGCACGGTGTCTCACTCCCTGCGCATAGGAACAACTGGATTGAAAAAGTTTAAGGAACACGATGAAATAATAGCAAGAAAGCAATATGGGCTAAAAGAGCACAGCAGTGAAGTGAAAGTAGACGATTCCTATTAAAAACAATCTCATTTTTACGAAAAGAAGGCCATTTTTAAGAAGATTGCGGTACTGCACTCGGGCACTCACACCTTCCCCCATGGAGCGTTTGTCAGAATATTCACTTAGACGGGCGCTAAAGGATATCTGACACGCGGAAGGAAGGGGATGAAAGAACAGAAATTTTAATTCACGCAGATTTTCACTCCGCATTTAGTTTATTAAATTCCCAACAGGGCAAAAGGAAGCATCAAAACGGCTATGCCATCAACAAGCCCCAAATTATTTAGGGTTTTCAATAATTTTATTTCAATATATAAACTCGGTTTAAAATTTACATTAAAAAATGCCTCAGCTCGAGTCAAAGCAGGGCAGTCAAGGAAGGTTAATTTTGAGTAGAGTAAGACGCATGGGGCGCTCCATAGCGCCTCAAGCAGACGCAGTTCACGATTAAAGACGGGGCGGCCGAAGCGAACTCAGCACTGCTTAAGATTGTGGGAAAGTATCCCGACCAAGAGAAGACAAAGGGTGTTCCTGCTGCAGGAAGAATTCGAGAGAAAAAACAATTAGCGATAACTTAATAAAACCGAATTGGGTCACTAATATGAAAATCAGATTGTTGACTATGCTCAGAAAATATCAAGTTAAGAATAAACTTTGAACTGTAACGGGGCACCACCAAGCCTTACGTACCTAAGGCAGAGCGGCCGACAAACTAAAGAAAACACCAGCGGCCGCAAGGCCGAATGAAGACCATTGGGAAGAGAACGATACGACGGAGCGGTCACCGCTTACTGAAAAAAATAAACAAGCTAAACAATCTCAACATACGACCGACGAGAGAATATTGTAAATAAGTCAAGTCCGAGCAAACACAGAAGAACAAAGCTAGCACACACCTGAACTTAATTGTGGCTTCAGTGGAAAAATTTTCCTTTAAGGCCCGAAAGAATTTAAGGGAAAATAGGTTAAGGTCATTAGACTTTTAATAAGATAAATTCACTTCGAATAGGACACCTAATCCAAACTTTAGTTAGAGTTTAGATCAATTTTTAGAGGTGCACCCATTCAATCAATGCTTAGAAAAGGCTTCAAGCGCGGCAAGCCGCAGGTAATGTTAGACACAACGGTGTCGTTTAGTAATTAAATGCCAATGATAAAGACAAGCAAGAATTTCAACTGTGGCAAGAGAGCCAAAGAAAAAATATAACGAAACGAAATATGCCATTCACACAAAATAAACTTAGGACATGAAAGAAGAGCAAGAACGGGCACCAAGGTCAGTATACTTCAACCCTCATAGCGCGAGGAATAGCCGGCAACCAGCAGGGTCGACGTGGCTCGGAGAGCACCAGCCAGCGCATCCGCCGTCCGCCCAATCTCAGAGCAAAATGACGGCACAATGAGAGCGCATCTGCCACCTTAACGCCACCATGCACCACACTACTACTGAAAGTTATGATTTATTTCTTGAGGAAAAGTAGGGTTCAAATATTTTCGAAGATAATTAAAGACAAAATTGATTTAGAGCCGATGAGAAATTCACGTTATGGAAAAATTTCTCATACGTTAACTATTGTACCTAAACTCAGCCCCGCCAGCAGCCCTCACTGTTGCCTTGTGAGCGCTAACGCCTCGTGTTCTCTTTGCCGTGTAGGAATATCCCTAGGAACTGGTAGACGACTGAGCCTCAGCAGGGGAATTTGTTTTGTTTAGTCGAAAGCAGTTCACAGACGCTCGATTAAGGTGCGTGTACATCAGAAGGAAGCAAATGCATGAATGGTCGTTTAATTGGAGAAAAAAGAGGGCAATCAAGGGAATGAGAGATCACACTTACCAAATTTGTTTTAATAAGCTAAACTTTAATATTAAGAACATAGGGCCACAGTCACACGAATATATAATTACGCATGATTTTAACTTTCCGTTGGAGCATTCGATGTTTCCAACATTTGAGGCACTTCCATTCAACTGATTGCGAATAGGCGCGACCGGAGACATTCTCACCATTAAACGTAAGAAGTTTGTCAAAATTGTAAACAACTACACGGCAGGAATTCCTCATATGACCGAATAGATTTTTATGATGAACTTAATTTCTTCAATAAGAAATTACTTTAATTACTTTTTTAAGCTCTGATCTAATTATTAAATTTCTTTATAGTTTCTTTTTAACTACTTAGAATCTAACAATTTTTGTGCAATGGGGTTTACGACTGTTGATAAGATCACAAATAAAGAGCCATGTAACTACTCGTCATCCAACAGAAATGTTCAAATAAGAGCGGAAGGTATTCTTCTCGATTTTCTGATACACGTTCAATGCTGAACCCATTTGGATCACACACTTCTTTGAACTCATACTAATACTAATAGTCAAATTGATGATTCATTCGAAATAAAGTGAGCGAGACATGAGACATGACGCATGGCAAGCGTAATAAAGGTGAAATTTACTACTTAAATATTCTGGCATCATGATTTCAAATTCACTGATGGCAAATCTCTGAAGGAAATCCTTGAATATTCATGCTCCAATTTGTGCGCTGACTACTGAATGCTGTTGCTCCACTCCAGTCCACTTCGAGAATTGATGGTAGTTGGTCTTCAGTTCATCATCAAATGTATCCAATATTTAATAAAGTGTTCCTAAGTAGTAAAAATAGTTGATAATAATAAGAAACGATGTAAAAATGGTTGATAGTAGTAAGAAACGTAGTAAAAATGTTTGTTGATTTGATAATTTCCGCGTTCTAGGAAATACTTTAGAAAGTTTTAGATCTGCCACGGTACTGCACTCGACAGCAGCGATTAATTAACGATAAGGTGCTGACGAAACATATTTATGGTGGCTGCCGTCGTATCGAAAGTAAATGAACAGTGCCAAAATAAATAGAACGAGGGCGACAAATGTCTTCAGTATCGTAGTATGTAACTTTTATTACCTATACTGAGTAACTTTTATTTTCTATCATCAACAACTTTGACACTTTCAGCGCCGGTCTTGCGTACGAGTGATATGCTCCGCTCCCTTTGTTGAGTAACCTCAAATCTCCTGGATACTTATTCACACGAACAATTTACAGCAAATTTGCTTCAATACCACAAGGTCGCGCAAATCGCTTACGAAACGCGAGGGCCCGGTGGTCGTCGTATGATTAACCACTAAACCTGAAAATCAGGACATTATTCTTGGATGCACAGAGCGTTGATTTTGAAGCTATTACCGCTAAAAGCTTATGTCGCATTTTTACGAGACTTGAATTCGCCTTCACAATGGTAGTGCAATTAGTTGCGTAGAAAGTGCTGTTCTGTAGTTCTCACCCTGTAGCCCCACTCCAGTCAGATGGAGGCATCAACTCAAAACACCAAAGCCAATCAGTAGCTAGAAACCTCCGGTCAAGAAAGACGTGCACGTGACCAGAACAGAGCGAATATCAGCAACATTTCGTTATTGCTTCAAGCTGAAAAACTGCGATGCTACGAACGATTGCAGAGCGTCACCTTTTTTCTAATTTCAGCATTTCAGTCGACGCGTGTCCGGCGAAAGCTTCGTTCCTATGCAAATGCACGTCATGGGCAGCATGTGTGACCGTGACACAGCACGCGGTATTGTACAACTCTTTCAGACCTATCCGCATGACGTGAAAACTAAATGAATATTATTTTAAAAGCATTTTCAGCATTATTGCCATATGAAGTAATTCTAAATAAATATCGAATAGTATGAAATACCTGTCTTGCCATCCATCACACAGCGGGTCAAAGAAGGCAGACACTAAGTAGAGGTGTTGAGAGACGGTAGGTACATTTCATATTAAATTATTGACACTAAGTAGGCACGAAGTAGACGCAAGGTTTTGAAGCCGCAGGGAATCTTAAGAGCTTCCTCGTTTGTGCTACGTAGTTGTTTACATAAATAACGCGAGGATGATTCGAGAGAATAAAAAATAAAAATAAATCATTCGTGTATTTTCTACAATTTTTTAGTGAAATAATTTGGAGTTCATGCGTGTAATAAAAAAGTATTCTCTCAAGAAAGTGCAAGAAAATGAATCCTAGAATGGCCGGAAATTCAAACTGGAGAGTTACCAAAGCAAAAGCTTAAAATAAACAGATTCAATTTGCGTACTCCCAAATTTGAAATTTATAACTCTTCATTAACTAGAAGCACTAGAGCTTGTCTGGGTACGGAAATCCATCAAAATGATGCATGGCGCGTTACCATTGAAAACTGAATTCAGACTGAATTCTGTACGACTGTCAACACGCACAAATCTGGCTCGGGACACAAGGAAGTTTTATTCCAATCAAAATTGATACATATAAATCTTGCACGTTGGTTTTTCGAATGCCTTAAAACTAACACCAGGACGCAATGACAGTTACCCCCGGACAAGTCGGTACCCATTTCCAACACCTGGGTGGAGTGGGGAATTGTGGCTGAGTTCTCCCTTTTCCAAACAGGGAGAATCACCGGGCTGCACTGCCGGGATTCGAACTGCCGACACCTTCCCGTGAAGGGCGTGCTCTTAACCACTCGGCCGCGGTGACCACAATCACTGACCACCACACAAGGGCGGTGGTCAGCGATCTCACATGACTAGCGTACCTTCACACTGTAACGCCACACCCTGGCCAGACAGCTCGGTTCAGTTCACCCAAACGATGACGCTCTTTACTAATCCCCAAACAATTTAATAGCTCCACGCCCACAAGCGACTCCGACTAAGTTCTGTGAGGGAGAGCAGTATCATCACGCTTCAAGAGTGGCATGTAGAAAGTGATCTTAATTTTCCATCGCCATTGGAATTGATTTCAATTTATTGTTATTTAATTCATAAGACTTTACGATTATTTCTGAATAACGAGTGCAATCACGACGTTCATTTGAGGAGTATGCTTGCGTCCTGAAGTATATTCATTGCAGCTCGTCTCATATTGTGATTTGAAATAAATATTCTTCACAATTTAATTACTTTCATCCCGCGTGTCCGTTGCTGTGTAGCGTGTTCAATTTTACAAGGATTAACGACGAACGCTACGCAGAACCAACGTCAGCACCTGCTTTTAGAGCTCCCATAGTTGCCGCACGAGCCATCTGTCGTGAGAACTTTTGTTTTTCAGGAATCGCAATTCTGCTCACGAGAGCCCCTTTGAGCTCAACTTTTCATCACAGGTGGCTGGAGAAAATTATGAGGTAGATTTCCAGCGTAATGCTGCCCTGCCACCTCTCGATCGAGAGGCTTTGCTGGGCACTGGTTTTCAAAATGATAAAAGCCTCGCTGCAAGATATTTCGTATGAAGCTTGTCTGCGCTTTCAAATATTTCAACGCGTAACATTTGACCTGAGGGTCAGCCAAATAATATTTGTTATGCTGTAGCGGCAGGTTACTTAAAGCTTTTGTTATCGCTTCGAAGATAATCATGGACACTCTTTCTCTCGAATATATGGCAGAAGAAATAATGTAACGCAATTTACATTAAAGTTCCGGGGATTTTTAAAAACAAAGTAGCGGTACTTTAGGATTGCTGCTCACCAGTCTGACGAGAGTAAGAAATTCATTCGTTTGAGGTCGCCTATGGATGAATAATTTTGCTACTAGAAAACTTGAGGGTGCATTGACAATCTAACCTCACATCCACGCTGACTCTGTACCCAGCACTAGGCAGGACAGGAGCGGCTCGGCTTCCCTGCTTTTGATTTCGTCATAAATATGTTACACAAATTACGGTCATTGAGACCAGCGGAGGGTCTAAATCTTCATCGCTGAAATTGAAGTTGACGAAGACGTTGAAATGTTGAAACAGATACTTGACGAACGCTGAAACACTACATGGGACTTTTTCTCAAAGAAATCAGTGCAAAGATTTGAGACTTTTCTTGTTGAGTCATTACTCAGGTCAAGAAAGTATTCAAAGTGTTCAGCAAGTTCGAGCAGCGTGCATATTTACCCAACCTTCGGGTCCTCATGCGTAGGCTCTTTCTGGTCAGAATTTGGTCAATTTGCGTTATTTCTAACAATTGGGATTTCGCAGAGATCAGTGAGTGGCTCATGTTTATGATGATGGAGCGGGACTCCGAAGCTTTTTCCTATTAAAAATGACTAATTTCCTATTAATTTTCTTCGCGTTTAAGTTCCTCATTAATTTACGATTCAAGCAAAACAACTGACCCGCTCAGATATATTTAACCTCAAGATTGGATAGAAACGGTTAAGTGAAAATTCTGATATCATGATATGATAGAATATTGAGCATTGAATATTACGTTGCAATGCTCTCAGGTAATCACAATAGCAGAAAAACAAAATTCAACGAGCATACTAAATTGTACAAAAATGATTCAATTTAGCTGAGTGATGCAAAGAGGAGAGGCGATAGATGGAAGGTACCCGGGAAATCATTTGAGTTTACCGGCCGCTGCTGTTCTAACTCTCGAAAGCTGGAAAAGGACATGAATGCACCAGGCTCTTAAGTAAACGGTGCTTTTCTAGTTGATTGCAATGCATTTCTAGTTGATTACAATGCATTTCTAGTTGATTACAATGCATTTCTAGTTGATTGCAATGCATTTCTAGTTGATTGCAATGCATTTTTAGTTGATTACAATGCATTTTTAGTTGATTACAATGCATTATTAGTTGATTACAATGTATTTCTAGTTGACTAAACATCAGCCAGAGAATACTGCGGGGAAGCCTTTGTTCTAAATCCTCTTTGACAAATTAAATTTTAGACTCAATGCCTGTAACAATGTGGGGAAAAGATCCCGACGCCAGCAGTGCTCTGGAATGCTCCCTTATATAAGCTACGAATGACTGTGTGTGGGGAGTGACCTGCGTATGATCCTGCAAACTTGCTTCCAAGCTAAAAATTTTATATCATTACTCACAACTACGAAAAATCTACAAAATAACGCCAGGAACAGGAGATACGACTGGCCAGTGCATCATTCTATAATTAAGTTCCAAAAAAAATTGAGTTCATTGAGTACAAAAAATTGTTATAGTCATTGTGGACTTCACAGAGTCTGTAAATCTCTACTCTCAAAACTTTAATGCGTTCCTTCTGTGTCACGGATCAGCCCCGAGACGCCATTTGAAAATGCCTCGAATCTTGAACAATATTTACTTCTTGTTTTTCTTAATCTTAATGATTTAAAAGTTGTGTTTTTTTGTAAAGATCATTCGTAGAATACTTCTAAGAGTTCTCTGAATAACTTAGGAATGATTCTCTGTAAGAAATTCCGCATGTTACTTCCATGAGAAGTCGTCGGCACGTTGCCCGCGTTCCCTGAGAGGCGGGGGCCGCCCCCCTCGCTGTTGACTGCGATGGGTTAAACTGAAGCTCAATATTCAACTCAAATTTAAAGTCACAGGTGATTAGCAAATTTATAAAAACCTAACATTAAATGGGTCCATTCATTAAATGCCATTAATTTAAGTTAAAAATATTGTTAGAATTTTTCAAACGACCCATCGTGTGGGTCGTTTCGAAGCAAGAAAAACTTGAGCGTAGCCCACCGGTGGGTCCTATCGCAGTCAATATGTTGAACTCCACTGGTGGCAATTTATGTCATTTAACTACAACGAACGCTATCCTCTTAATAACTGTGACTGAGTGATCTGTGAGGCTTCAAATCGGTCATAAATGCTGACCGTTACCGCAAACACCTGCTGAGTTGCCTTCAGTACGAAAGACTCATCTACCAATCGGATAATTCCGTCTCGAAGTTAAGTGTTCCCTACAATTTGCTTTATGCCTCATCACCCGTACTGTATTACCACCCCCTTCGCTATGTTGTGTTCAGTAGGCGAATTTTTCACACGCGCAATCAAAAATTAATAGTGGTTTGTTCTCCATTGGTTTTCAGAAAAGAAGAAACTGAGAATTGAGAGAAAAGAAAGGAATAATTGCTTGAATAGAAAAATCTACCAACGTAGTTTTATAAGGCTCAAAATCATTGGTTATAAATGCCCATAAAGAGTGACTCTTGAATGATTTTGTTAGGCCACGCTCACCATTTGCTTACCAAACGCTTACAATTCGCTTACCATTTGCCTTGCCTTTACTGAGTGCCAACATCACTCGTTTATGGAATTTATTATATTGATCCTTATTTCCGCACAGTGTATATAACCCCTTTTGGAGGTTGGCAGCTACCGTTTCATTTTTTCTTCGTAACGAAAAGAAATATTATTTGAACTGAAAGAGAATATGTAGAACCACACATTCACATCTAGAAACTAAGCATTTCACATGTTTTCTGATTGATAATCTGACTCAAGAAATCATGCTTTGATAACTCAATGATTCAAAAGATTGACCAGAAAAGAAAGGAAGATCTGAGGTCACCACAGCGTTTGTTGGTTACGAACGAAAATAAGGTCTTATAATTGTCAAATCTAATACTGAGACCTTCTTTCCTTGTTTCTTTCATTTCCTCGGATCAAATAATAACATGCAGACACAGATGTGAACTTCGAAGCGTTACGATAAAATAACAAGTTTTACATGCACATTCATGCACACTCTTCATCTTCCATGGCGATTGTGTTGCCGAGTGCAGCGAAGGGCTCCACGAGACTGGGAACTGAATTAAATCAAAGTCGGCACTTGTTATTTGACAGCAGCTTCATGGTACCAGAATATCATAAACAAAAAGCGCAAAAAGAACTAGAACCGCAATATTTTCACGAGCCGTTAGCAAATAGCGCAGAAGATGGGTCGAAAGCAATTGCGTTGCGACGGAAGTCTCTAGAAGAGTCGCTCGAGAGGCCAATTCAATATAAAGTTTCGATGCTGCCGTGAAAGAAGATGACCGGATCCGACCACCCGCAGAATTTGCCTCGTTTATACTTGAAATACGCATGCAGAAGTTGACGCTTTAGAGCAGCCTTCAAAACGTCAAATGAAAATGAGAATCGTTCGGCTGCTTCCATATGCTTCGCCACATAACAGGAGGATTTTAACTCAAAAAAAACGTAATGCTGTGGATTTGTTAGGATGCAAAAATCTGGAAAGTGAAATGTGAGACGCGCCTCGAGTGTTGCGCGAAAGTAACAACACAGTTGTTGCAGCGCCACCAAAAGCCTCACAAAGCCCGGGCTGTCGAGCTTCATTAGCCGAGTCACTGAATTTTACAAAACGAAAACTTTTACAGGAGATTTTTGGAGGCCATCCACTAGTTGGCGACGAGGGTGGCGGTGATCCTGCGGTTCTGCGCTCGCCTCGGACACCTCAACAAATTTCCCGAGTGCACGAGGTCAAGCGAGCGTAATGACCGCAAGAGCGCTCCAAACACATTGCCTAATATTGGCTACTGATTTATCACAAGTTCCTTGCGCGAGATCGCTTCCGCATTAAAAAAAGGATGTTTTATTCCAATTAAGCCTGATACATATGATCTTGTATATGAGTTTTTCAAATGCCTTATTACTAATGCCAGGACGCAATGACGGTTACCACCGGTCAAGCAAGTACCCATTTCCGACACCTGGGTAGAGTTGGGAATTGTGGCTGAGTTCTCCCTTTTCCCAACGAGGAGAAACAACGGGCGGCGCCAGGATTCGAACTGCCGACACCTTTTCGGAGGGGTGCGTTTTTAACCACTCAGTTATATATATTATTCGAAATAGCACACAAAAAGCACTCATACCAAAATTGATAAGTCGTAGTCTTTGAATCGTCCTCAGAAGTTCAATAAATTTATATATCGTTATTCGTATTACAATTAATTTATACTAATTAATTTTCTATTATTTCAATATAAAAATTTCAATTTTAAATGAATGCACGAGGCTAAGAATAAATGTAAATCTCTTGACATGAAATTCATTTTTATCATCTAATCAGGTTCCTAAAGGTTTGAATGACTTTCAGTTTGCAGGAAAATATTTCATTGAATTTTGAAAGAAGAATAAAACGCACGTTAGGTCAATGAGAAAAAACAATATCGTTGAATTGAAAGGTATTTCACGTCAATGATGAGCAAAACGGATTGTTTAGAGAAATATAAAAATGAATATTTCATTCGAGCAGAATGAACACAACTTGAAGATGGACACACATCACACCTGAGGATGGGCACACATCACACCTGAGGATGGACACACATCACACCCGAGGATGGGCACACATCACACCTGAGGATGGGCACACATCACACCTGAGGATGGGCACACATCACACCTGAGGATGAGCACACATCACACCTGAGGATGGGCACACATCACACCTGAGGATGTACACACATCACACCTGAGGATCTATACACATCACACCCGAGGATGGGCACACATCACACCTGAAGATGGGCACACATCACGCCTAAGGATGGACACACATCACACCTGAGGATGGCGTAACATTTACATCAAAAACAACGCTAACCAAATGAGATTTTCCCGAAATTACTGAGGGCTCTTCGAGTTTGAATGAATTCATGAGGTCTTTGAAGATTCAGTTACAAATCCCTTCAAAACCTCCAGTTGAATGAGCTCAGGATGTCAGTCATAAGGAAATGGATTGCCCGCTCATGCCGGATGCTAGGAGAGAGAAAATCAGCTGAAATGATCTATATCTATCCACTATTGCCTCTGTGCGGCGTCATTGCGCAATCCCAGTCAACTTTTATGCCGAAGCAAGCATCTTTTTCGTAGCCTAAACGATTTACTTATTTGAGCGGTGAAAAACATGCATGCAGGCGGCGAATAAGTTTGACTGGGATAGTAGCGTAACCATCTATTTAATTGGGACTATGTGTCAAATTTCCGAGGCAAGATCTGATTCAATTAATTGGAAATTGTCACACCACAAAATAGTTACGCAACACCAATCACTATTTCGAGATGGCAACACTCTGCAACAAGCAGACGGATTTGAAACTATGAAAGTGAAGGAAAATTAAAAGGGGAACTTGGAACGCACCCAAGAAGTGCAAGCATCATCAAGTGATCAAAACTGCACTCGATCACTAAGTGCCGAAAACATTCATTGGTTCGTGGATCATTTATATTTGCTTCTAAGCAACATTTACTATTGCCTAAGAACTCAAAGTAATGCCAAACTGGATTTGAGAAAACGAAAGGCAAAAGTATTATTTTGGCATCGATCTTTCGGCTACATTATTAAGCTCTAAATCATAATTTTCCGTTTTATTTCAGCTAAATCATAAATTTTCCGTTTGATTTCAGCTAAATCATAAATTTTCCGTTTTATTTCAGCTTAATCATGAATTTTCCGTTTTATTTTAGCTAAATCACAAGTTTTCATTCAGTTTTTAAAAGCGTACGTCACGGCGCCTCAAACGCCCTCCTAGCGTCAGGCGACGAAGAGGATTTAAACCCTCGATAGTGAAAGAGGAAGATGTGGAAAAACTAGAGACGAAAGGTACACAAAAAGAGAGAAATAAGAAACAAAAAGCACTCTTCCTATTTTGCATTTGCGTGATCAACATGGGGATATAAACGATTAACTGAAAGATTTAATTGTTTTTGTTTAGAGTAAACATGTGAGTAAAAAATTACTCCCAACCCGCTATCAACCTAGCAGAACCATGGCACTGGAATACAACGTCCCCACAATAATTCATTGACACAACATTGACCAGAGCAAAAGGTAGAGTTTGGAGATCTGATTTCCAGATCACCACATCAGAATTTCAGTAGGAGCCACGCTATAAGGAAGAAAAATACTTGCTGAATTCTAAAAAATCTTTTGCACAATTCTTGAACACTTTTTTTACACCGCATTTTTCTTGCTTGCCCTCTTAACGACACGCGATATCACTGCTTTTTTAATTCACTGTGAACGAAACCGTGAAATTCACTCTAAACTTCACGCTTCAAAGGGTTTCTTCGTTAACTTCTAACTGGATCTCCGTAGTCGCTTCTCTATTCCGCTTCCTCCACATGGTCGTCAGAAGTGTGGCACCTCACTACCGCCCATCTGGTATGCCGGGATTGCAGAAAACTCATGGTCGGGTACACTGGTGCGTTGTGGTTTGCTGATGCTGGGTACTGGTGCTGTGGTGCGCATGGTGCACTGGTACTGGGTTATGGTGCTGTGGTGCGGATGGTGTACTGATGATGCGATGCGTGGTGTACTGGTACTGGGCACTGGTGCTGTGGTGCGCACAGTGTTCTGGTACTGGGTAATGGTGCTGTGGTGCGCATGGTGCACTGGTACTGGGTACTGGTGCTGTGGTGCACACGGTGTACTGGTACTGGGTTATGGGAAGACTAGTTCTCTGGTGTTGGTGCGCATTGCGCTCTGGCGCGTCGGTTCCGCAGTGTACTGGTGCGCTGTGGTACGCTGATGCTGGCTACAGGTGTGGTGATGTGTATGGTGTCCTGTCGTACAGGTGCGCTGATGCTGTGAAGCCCAGCGAAATGAATACTATTATGTAAAAGCAAGCATGTTGTACGACACATTTTATGCTTAATTCAAAGAACAGCTCAGTAATTTTTCCTCGCATCGTTATTGAATTATACTACTCAAGCACTTCATGTAACTCAATTTAACTTGATCAACTCATTTAGAGAAATAAAAAAAATAAAATTAAGGAAAACAGTCTATTTTCGATAAAATAGATACATGAAATGTATAACTTTGGGTTTTAAAACATCTTAACATTTAGATCGTTAGTTGAATGGGTATCGTAATACCCATGTCAATTGTCGATGTAAATGATTGCGAGAAAAGCACGAAAAAATGCAGCTTTCTTGGACACCCATCACATCTGAGGATGGACGCACATCACCCATGAGGATGGACACACATCACACCTGAGGATGTACACACATCACTCCTGAGGATGTACACACATCACACCTGAGGATGGACATGATATTCTTAGCCACGTTGGTTTTCCTTTTAATCCTTAAATTGACATGTGTATTGCAAAGTGACATGTGTATTTCAAAGTGACATGTGTATTGCAAAGTGTCCTGTGTATTGCAAAGTGACATGTGTATTGCAAAGTGACATGTGTATTGCAAAGTGACATGTGTATTGCAAAGTGACATGTGTATTGCAAAGTGACATGAGTATTGCAAAGTGACATGTGTATTGCAAAGTGGCATGTGTATTGCAAAGTGACATGAGTATTGCAAAGTGGCATGTGTATTGAAAAGTGACATGTATATTACAAAGTGACATGTATATTGCAAAGTGATATGTGTATTGCAAAATGACATGTGTATTGCAAAGTGACATGTGTATTGAAAAGTGACATGTGTATTGCAAAGTGACATGAATATTGCAAAGTGACATGTGTATTGCAAAGTGACATGTGTATTGCAAAGTGACATGTGTATTGCAAAGTGACATGTGTATTGCAAAGTGACATGTATATTGCAAAGGGACATGTGTATTGCAAAGTGACTTGTATATTGCAAAGTGACTTGTACATTGCAAAGTGACTTGTATATTGCAAAGTGACATGTGTATTGCAAAGTGACAAGTGATTTATTGCAAATGATACATGAGCCTGACTTTCACTTCAGTCATCGAGAGGAAGACGACCAGGGTAGAACTCAGCGAGATGTCACGCACTCGGCATCAGGAACTGAGCGGTATGGAGACACTCCGCATCTCACGTGGGCTGCGGACAGACAAGTTCTTCATAGAAGTAATGGAGGCGATTTTTTTCATGACAGCTTCAATCCCAGGGATCATCAGGGAGGCAATTCACAGGCAGAGCACACCCATGAGAGAACTGCCGCAAAATACTATAACGCTCGCCCCTGCAAAATAGAAATACATACAGTCAAGCTATGCCAACCCAACCCTCTCGCATACAACTCTTCGCACTGCCCGCGCTGACGAATGGCGGCCATGAACAACTCGGACACACTTGCGGAAACTGTCACTCTTGTGCGGATGTTGTGATGTCCACACGATGTTCATCGTGATTTTAAACAACGTTACAATTCAAACAGTTTATTTACCACAAGTGATACTGAGGTAGATTGTTTCTTAAGTCTAATACAATGGTTAAATTTGAGTATAGCTACCTGTGGACCTGAATAAGTTCAGCGACTTCTAGGGCATCCCACCACGAATGCTATTCTAAGGAGTGCAATTATGTTTAACATAATTCACTTAACCTAGTTGCACACTAGATTTTGATCGAAGAATTAGTTCACTCGAGATTCGTGATCGTTACTTGTGAATAATAACATTGAAAACCCCAGGTAAATCAAATTAGTTTTCTGTAATTTTGACGAAAATTCTACGGATTGTTGCAAAAGTGGAAGGCAGCAGAATGTTGACACTCTTAAAAGGAATCCATATGGGCACAAGAAACAGAAGGGATTGAAGCCGCCACAGAAGCTTGGTCAAATATTTACGCATCTGAATGACTTAACACTCACTTGACTTAGATTTTGGAGGTAACGTATCCTTTTTGTATGACAGTTTCTGATATAATGTTCGTATTTTAATTTTATTCGATTCGCCTCAAATTATCCAACTACACACAAAATTTTGCGAGCTATACCGGATGTTGTGTCATTCGATGCAAATATCTTAACCGTATACAGAAAAACGCATAATCAAACGATTTTCATGAGTCATAATAATCTCAAAACTTTTTCGTTTTCGAGAAATGATACCCTGGTATAATTTATATTCCCGTAGGAAAAGGCTAAAGCGAGCGCCAACAGCCTATCCAAGAAGCTAGATTTTACTCGTTGGTTGCATTGTAAGCCTAAGGTAATCTAAAATTATATCAGGTAAATCTTTCTCGAAAAAGAAGGAGTTTTCAGGTTTTTGTCTCTCCTGAAAATCGTTTTGTTTAGTGTTTTTCTGTATATGGCTAAAATACGCACATCGAATTTCACAACAACCTGTATATTACAGGATATCAGGGCTTACGAGAGTTTAGTTTCACGACTACATACTGAAAAAATGCCCTATTGGAACTCATTCTGTAAGAAACTTTCTAATCACAAAATTTTTTTCCGTGCATCTGAGCATTGACATTAAGTTCTCTCAGAGGCTGCGAGTGCTGCACGAGATGGCGAGAGCACCACAACCGATGGCTCTATTATTTATTTTAGGGTTTATTCAGAAAAAACGAGTTTAGAAATATTTTTCGACAGTTTGAGTTATTATTTTTCAGCGAGCTGAGGATAGAATTTTTACGATGCGAAACGTTTGTTTTTATCATAATATGCCTAGCTACGTTGGTTTTCCTAGATATCGTAGAAGTGAAATTTCCCAGAAATCTGCCTATTTCCTCTCAGAGCTCTACGAAGTCGGTGGCAGACATTTCCTTCCACGCCGGACTGGAAAAAGTTGTTACTCTTTCAATGGCTGTAGAAATGCCAATTATGCACTGTTTGTCTAAAAAATTATTTCTAGCGTTGTTCACGAGAAAGCGGTAAGTCCTCTGCATGATGCTTGGAACTGCAACCTATTTACACCCCGTTTTTACACTCCCTAGAGACTGATGAACCTGTGAGGAGATGGAAGTATTTTGCTATAATAAGTAAAAAAAATAAATTGGTAAATGCAGTATTCGCTCGATTTTTCCCTAATGCCTAGTCGTTAATTTATTTACAACAAAAGTAGTAAGCTTTCAGCTAGCACGACATGCGATACTTTAATAAGCAGAAAATTCAGTCCTACAGTCGGTCCAAATTGCTAAAATTCGGCGACGCTCTGGATTTGCATTGAAAGGCCTTTAGATACTGAAATGCTCGCTATTTCGTCGCATTAATTCAATAATGTCCAAAACAGCGTACACAACCGACCCGAACAAGAGGTGCTGTACCTGTCGAACACTAACTGAGCGCGAGCCACGGTAGAAGAATCAAGGAAGGGTCAAGCCAGACTTTTTTCGTCAACCGTGTGGCAATGCTAACGTCATGGCAACGAACCAATAGCAGCGCTCATATTGGATCTGGTAGCACTGCTATCTCCCAATCTGGCATCGCTATTGGCCTAACGACATGTCGCAATAGTGACGTCAAAAAGTTTGTTTGAAATGAAGCCGTTCTATTGGCTAGCCGGACAAGAGGAGGTACCTTTTCCCCATAGAAATGACCTTACCTTGTTTCCTCTACAGCGGGGCGAGCACCGGAGAGGCAGTGCTGTAGCTTGCGATTTTAGGCTCAGAGCACATCGCGCGCCACAATATTAAAGCTCGGGAAAATTTGTGACGCTTAATTTAGTTAAATCAATCCACTGCGCAGAGAAAAGCATGCCACTTAATCAAGGTTGATCGATGCTCCAGCCAGCGCCGGGGACTGCTGAGCGCTCAAATGATAAATTGCTCAATATTAGTGAGGGAATTTTCCCAGTTTGTGGTGGTACCGGCAACTGTAGTGCGGAATGATAAATTTCTAATTATAAAAAGTGAGAAAATTCTCCGTTTGTGGCTGTGCAGGCAACTTCAGTGCGAAATGATAAATTGCTAAATATTAAAGAAGGGATTTTCCCTGTTTGTGGCGGTGCAGGCAACTGTAGTTTAGAAGCTAACGCATCAGAGCTTATGTGGGCGAGTGAGTCGTAATGTTTTCGCATTTGAAGGCTTATGAATTGCAGAACCAAATACAAATAATTAAAAGCAGTTTGAGATTTCTGTCGACTTCTGCCTTGAGAACAGGCTTTGCGCCTCAGGAAGAGTAAGAATCGAGCTTTGGTACTTGTATGGAACTACGTAATTGGTAGAATTTGATTAAAATTACCTTGGGAAAATTATCTAATTGTTCTGTATTATAATAACAAAGAATGATAAAAATATTTAAACTCATTCATATTTTCTAAGCCAGGTTTTCAGCCGCAAATTTTGTATAGCTCAACAAAGTTTTGTGATCCTGATGCTAAAATTTCTTTATTGATCAGTCTAGTTTCATGACTGTATTCTGTGCGAAAGATAATCTTCAATATGGTTTTATATGTGTTTCTATTAACTTATTCTGAAATTTAAGACAATTTGTTAGAGGAATCTTAGACGTTTAGTTCAGCAATGTAAGCCTCAGCTGACCTACAGGAAGCTCCTTTTCCCAGTCTAACTTTATCGCCGCCTGCAGGTATGTTTTTCACCGCCCAAGTAATTAAATCACTTGAGCGGCGAAAGGCATACATGCCCGGGTGAAAAAGTTGGAGTCTAATTGCGTTGCTAATAAACCAATGTTGAGGTATATCCACCTGCTTAGACTTGAGAAATGCGATACAGCGATGGATTAAACTAACTTTCCGATGATCAAACTTATACAAAACAATTTCTTGCTTAAGTGATATTAAATTCTTAAAACGGTTTTCAAGATAACAACTAAATGTTTAGTTTCAACGTTTCCTGCGATTGGCTTAACTAAAGTTCAAATTTTAATTCAAATTTAAAGTAAATTGAATTGAGCAATTTTGAAAACAGCAAACATGAACTGGTTCGTGCCTTCATTTAAACTTCATTTAGTATTTAAAAAAAAATTGAGTTAGTGACTACAGGTCGGTCAGTAGCATTATGAAAATCCCCCAAGTGACAACAGTTGGATTCCATCGCAGGAAACCTGCCAATATTGCACTTCCCTTCTCTTGAATTGCTCTTCTCTACAGGCCTGCCGTACCGTAGTTCCGCCACAGTAGAAAAAACAAGGTTGGGTCAAACCAGTCTTTTTTTCGTCGACCATGTGACAATACTGACGTCATGGCAACGAACCAATAGCAGCGCTCATATTGAATCTGACAGCACTGCTAGCCCCAAATCTGGCACCACTATTGGCCTAACGACAGGACACAATGGTGACGTCATGCAGTTTGCTTGAAATGAAGCCGTTCTATTGGCTAGCCGTACAAGAGAAGGCGTATTTTCCCCCATAGAAATGACTCTACCTTGTTTCCTCTACCGCGACTGCGCCCATGAACCCCCGGCTGTGGAGTGCGCGGCCTGATCCCATCTCCTGCCATTTCCCTGATGAGGCCATCGGGACGAACTACTTAAAGCCTGCCCCAGCGCTCAGTGAGCCAGGATGTGCTTACGAGACCTGGACAACTTCATCCCCCACGTCAAATAATGATTTCTTGATGTACGAGGCAGCCGCAGCGTCGACTCGGGGCGAGGACTGGAGACAGCTGCGGGCTCATCAAAGTTAGAGTCTATCAGAAGGACCAACGTGCGCGCGAGTCGCTTGCATGACCGAGGATGTTAGCAGAACTGATGGTGAGGTATGCCTTAGATCCTTACTCGACTTTTAGGATTAAATAGAAGGATTCATAAGCGCATTTCCAATCAAGTTAGATCAGAAGCGTGATTCACTATTTAAAGTTCCAATTTTATTTATATTTTTTTTATCATTGTATGCTGAGAAATACTTATCCGCAGTTACGAAAAATTACCATAAACAAAATTTCAGAATCAGGGATAGATATATTATTACTGTGACCCTCGCGTGGAAAGTTCGCATTATGCAAGCAGAGCGGCCATTTCAGTAAATAAATAAAATAAAGATGAGACCAGTAACCAAACTTGAGGAAGAAGCTTCACTGAGGGTGATATGAGCACCTATAATTTATACTTCTGAGTTGAACCCTAAGGTATTTTGAAGAAGCTTACCATTATTTTTCCTCATCTCTCTACTCGTAGATACGCTTTAAAATTGCACAGGTCTTAATGATGCAAATCCTGATAAGCGCTTACGGATGCTGCACCACAGTACCTTACAGATGCTGCACCACAGTACCTTACAGATGCTGCACCACAGCACCTTACAGATGCTGCACCACAGCACCTTACAGATGCTGCACCACAGCACCTTACAGATACTGCACCACAGCAGCTTACAGATGCTGCACCACAGCACCTTACAGATGCTGCACCACAGCACCTTACAGATGCTGCACCACAGCACCTTACAGATGCTGCACCACAGCACCTTACAGATGCTGCACCACAGCACCTTACAGATGCTGCACCACAGCACCTTACAGATGCTGCACCACAGCACCTTACAGATGCTGCACCACAGCACCTTACAGATGCTGCACCACAGCACCTTACAGATGCTGCACCACAGCACCTTACAGATGCTGCACCACAGCACCTTACAGATGCTGCACCACAGCACCTTACAGATGCTGCACCACAGCACCTTACAGATGCTGCACCACAGCACCTTACAGATGCTGCACCACAGCACCTTACAGATGCTGCACCACAGCATCTTACAGATGCTGCACCACAGCACATTTGCCAGAGAGCGAGTCATGGCTGTACTATTATCCACCACGATTTCTCATGAACAGTGCTCAGAAGCGAGGCAATTTCTCATGAACAGTACATAAAACGAGGTTACAGTCGTCAAGAATTTTTTAAATAAAAAGTCCTGAAGCTTGTGCATTACAAAAAACTTTTTTTTCACTTAATGTTTCTCCGGAGCGCCACTGCAGACTTCTCCGAATGGCGGTTCTGGATGAACAATGTTCTAGAAACTTCAAGGTCTTAGTGGGACTAAATGTCACTCCACGGCGAGTTGGTAATTTTTTGGCCTGCATACTTTAAATATTTTGCTTATAAGGACGCGGAGTCGCTCACTTGCGCACTAAAAAACACAAGTTTCAACGAAGGTATCGCTGGGAGAAAACTGGCATCAAAAACTTGGCTGAGCGGAGTGTTCTCCGATAAAAAGAAGTTCAATTTAGACACCTGAATTGGATCTGAGTTCTACTAGGATAATTTGGGCGAACGAGTTCTTTACGAGTATCCATTTTGTGAAGAAGACCTCATGATCTGAAGAGTATGTGCATCAAGAGGTGGTGCTACTTAGGATGTAATGGAGATTGATCAGAGTGCTATGAATTGTGTAAAAGCATGAAAATTTCGGACTTTATTCTTTATAGCTACATGTAATGGCTGAAGATACTTTCCAACAAGACAGTGCTTCGATAAACAATTTCAACTTGGCATCCTGGAACCGGTCACCAAATTTTAAGATCATGAAATGCGTACGACTTACGATATTTGTTTTTAAACATATATCTGTGTGCTGAAAACGAACTAAACAATCAATGATGAATTAAAAAAGAATGTTTCATCAATTAAAAAACGCCAGCAAAATTCAAGAAAAAAGTATCAGAAAAAAGATGACTCCGAATTTTGGTTTGTTCTTGGTCAGTTTTTCTATGTAATTATGAAAAACGTAAAGTACTGAATCATCTTTTAGGTATTAAACAAGTATTTTAATGGAATACTTTGAATAGAATACATCATAATACCTTATTAGAATACTTTAAATAGAGTAAATAATTACATTTTATTAGAATACTTTAAATAAAGTAAATCGTAATATCTTATTAGAATACTTTAAATGGAGTAAATCATAATATCTTATTGAAATACTTTGAGCAGAGCACATCACAATAAAATTTAAAATAGAAGTCTGCGTTTTTAAACAAACTGAATGTAATTGGAACAACTCGTCAGCTCAGCACCGACGCAACGCTGGTGATGTACACGGAGCGTATCCCGCTGCTGCATCGCTGAATACAGGTAGACTAATTGACGGTGAAAGCACCACATTTTTGTACTGTATATTTCACAAGCACAATATTCGTTGAAGCGACGGGTAAAAATTAAATTTAGAGTTTATTAAATTTAAAACACAGGGAATAAAACTGCATACAGTAGTTAAAAATTTACCGGATGTAGTGGCTCTGCTTGCAGTGGATACAGCAGTTAAGAAAGTTACTGCATGCAATGTCCCTGCATGCAGCACATACAGTAGATAAAAAACAGCTCATCACGATAAGAACTGGACAAACAAACTTCGGGGCCTCTCACGTCTCAACCAGCTCTCCTCTTCAAGACGCCGGCATCATCAAATTATTTTGAAGACAAACACATAAGAAAAACGATACGTTCAGGCATAATAATATGTAATAATATAGCATAATAATATAGCATGTAATAATATAGCAAATCTGCAATCCATGCTTACCTTAACAGGATAAACTGAGGTCCTTCGTAACTAAAGAATTTCGGGTTCAGCCGTTTCCTTGTTGTCCTAAGTCATATTGGCTACCACCTCTCATGCTGTGAGGCGACGTTTCAGTACAGTGAACTAAAATAACTTGCATGCTCTTCGTTGGAGGATTTGAGCGGCTCTCTCATCTTCATTCCTATGGCTCTAAAACTGTACAGTTTGGTGTCTGAGCCCTCGTGGAATAACAAAAACGTCAAAAGAAACTGCAAGACACACTTTTGTTTCGTTTTTGAATTTCCGACTTTTCAGCCTCAAACATGCAACATTGTATTAATTGGGTGATAAAATATACACTAATGAAGGTTAACTCTTTCAATATGAAAAATGTCAAGCATAAGATAATATTATGTTAAATCCCGTTTTATATTTACAATCGAAAGAAGGATTAAAATGAATAGTAATTAAAACTGTTTCAAGTTTCAAAATGACCATGGTTCAATTTGCATCACCGTGGAAAACTGTTCTTTTTTTAGTATGGAAATGTAATTGATTGAAACTAAATTATTCCAATCGTGGGTATGGGGTGGAACTGGCAAAAACTGCCAGTTGTGCCAAGAGCGGCCTGTTCTGTCACCAAAACCTGAATGCTCGCAAGCTCCAGCGGGAAGAGCACCACGTGTACAGTGTGGGCCAGAAGTAGCTGACCCTTATACGGTAATTTGCTAATAAAAGGAAAACTTTGTTTTATTTGAAAGACTAACATTTGTATGGTTTATTTCGGTATCGTATTTACTCCGCTAGCAAATGAATTAAAAGGGTCTGTTACTTCTGACCCACCCTGTGCATTTGATGTAAACTGAAGCTCAGCATGCACGGCTAAACCCATGAATAAGAACAGCTAGGAATATGGTAGGAAAATTTTTGTCATAAAAATAGAGCCATTCTAAACTTATTCATTAACACAGTTTAGAAACTCCCTTCAATCAAGTTTCTTGAAAAAACCTCGTGGACATTTCTTTACTTACTTTATGATACAGCATGCGAGTAAGCTAAGCGTAAATATTGCGTTCTACGAGCTGCAACTTTGTACGACCTCAGGGCGAGTTGAAATTCTTATATGAGGTTTTACAGTATTTTTTACGACCAAGTCGAATTTAAGACAACTTTCCGATAAGCAAACAACATCTTCAGGCTATGATAATTCCCAAACATTTTTAGTCAAATTTTGAAATACGAAATCTCTAGATAAAAAGTTTGACATTTTCAGGATTTGCATCTAAAGTACTTATGATCGTAAACGTGATACGGTGTTAGTCGAAACTTTAGAAAACACATCCAGATTGTCGGCACCTTTCCGTTAAGCTTTTTGCTCCGTAAAAATCGAGCCATTCTCGGTACAAGCATTAAGAATGAAGTAACCGATGTAGCAAGTTACGATGCATTTATATATTCCAACTTGTGTATTAAATATTTTTAGCAAAATTATGCAGAATATGTGGTCTAATATTTTCCCATTCGTATAAAAAATACACTACTGAACGTTGATGTTACCAGCTCAAAGTGCAATAAAATTGAACTCGCTACATGTTTACTAAAGCAATTAGGGCACGCATTCCTCCGTCCTGCACGAGGGAGCATCTAATTAAAGTCAACGATTAAATAAACTCTGCTTCAGTTTAAAAAAAATAGAATCCTGGCAGCAATACTGAGCTGAAATAAAAAATGTTTTTACTGGTACAGCAGGCTGCAATTAAAAATTAATTCTATTTAGGGCTTCACAAAAGACCATTTAAATTTTAAACTAGAGTCCTAGAAATAACTGAAGTGAATTTTCTCTGTATCGTTTTCAAAATCAGAAAGCTTCGGTCACAAATGATTTGCATTCTAAATATAGAGAGATCGAAACGTTTTCACGAAAACGTTTTCAACGGAACTTCTACAATAATCGTTCATTGTTCCGATGCTGAAATTCCATTTCATAATTAATTTCACCAATATTTTAACTCCACCCACCGAAGCGATATCTACGATGCGTGAAGTCAACATGGCATTGAAATGAATCGTGAAATGGAATCGGAGTGTGCGTCCGCCGAGTATATAAATAGAATCGGCAAGGGTCGTCGCTGTTCATTAGCGGTGGCCTGCCGTAGAGGTAGCACTTAGAAAGGTCTTCGCTGTTCATTAGCGGAAGCGCGACCTTCGAGGAAGCACCTGTACCGTCCAGTCTAACAGATTCTTTTCCAATTACGAAGCCTGTGTCAACTCTGAAGTACCAATAAACGATAACCCCGTTACTGCATCGTCACTCCCGAACCTCATTCGCGTTAGTTTTCGACCTGATACTGAAAAGGCCGGAACATATATGGTGGCCCATGTATGGGGATGCCACATTAAAAATATCCACATTGCCACATTGCCATTGAAGAAGGAAGATATCAAGAATTGATCTTCGGTTCTGCTGATCCGTGATTTTAAATGTGAGGAGTGTCACCCTGTTTGGAGTAACGTCGCATAGTTATCACATTACTTCAGAGCATCGAGAAAAGGAAGAAAGACGTCAGCGCAGAAAATCGAAGTTCTTTCCAAGAAACTCTTTGAGAAAGAAACTCTTCGAGAAAGAAACACTTCGAGGGAGAAAAAATCGAAAATTTACACGCTACGCAGTCTTCACCAGTCTACTCATCGCTACTCAAAGGAGAAGATGAAGTGAGGGGTCCAGACCAACAACCTGGTCTGTCGACGAGATCTACGCATTTACGCACCGTCATCTGCAACGAGAAGATCGACGAGAGCTACGCATCGCCAAAATATTAAGTTAAGTGTACGCCGATAATGTTGCTTGCAAATTAAAAATAAGCATGCGCTCAAATTAATGATTAAACATCATCATTATAAAATTAATGAGTAGGAAGTTAAGCAGTAAGCATTGCAAGCGCAAGCTGATTCCTGGTAGCGGGAGAGCGAGCAGCATGGGCATTGCGAAAGCGCAGTAAGCAAGCTGATTCTCGGGAGTGGGAGAGCGAGCGTGTACGCGGAAACGTTGTGTGGAGAGGTAGTCCATTGTTCTCCAGAACAGTTGAAGGAAGTTGCACCCATTGTCTCTAGCGCCCATTGTTCTCTAGCATATAAGAGTAAGCTGGAGCAGTTTGCCTCTGTTCAGTTTGCTGTCAGCCTTCACGAGCAATTAGCAATTAGCCTGTTTTAAGTCCACGGAAGTCCACTGAAAATGTGAGTTATAATTTTATTGTATGTAGAATATTTTCATTAAATATGTGTAGAACATTCTTCTCTTAAAGGTAATCGGAGGTCTAAGAATATTGTGTTTTATGTCGGACAGTGATTCTGACGGATACTAGTACATAAGAACGATCCCGTATGTGACTAGATTTGGAAGAGTATCAACCCCCATTTTTTCAGCGAAGTCGAATTCAAAACCTGTCAGCATGGCGACCACCACCACAGTCACCCCTGTTACCAGTGCAGTCACTACCACAGTTAGCCCTGTAACTAGTACGGTTACCGCTGTGACGACTTCTATTGTCAGTCCGATACCTAGTGTTGTAATTGCTGGGCAGGATCTGCCGCAGTACCGAGGTAGAAAACGTAGAAACGACCCTGACTTCATAGAAAATAAGTCACTAGAAACGCATATAAAGAATGTGCGAGCATATTTCAATATGCTGTCAGATAATTCGGAAGAAGCAAAACTAAACTTATTATTGCGAACTGCAGACAAGCGGGTAGGCGACTTCAATACGGTCGTAGCTTCCATAATTAGTGAAGGTTATGAATTAAGTTTCGAAGAAGTCGTGCACCTGTTGGAAAATATCTACGTATCAAAAGGTGAAAGATCTTTGCACGCGGTCGCCTGTGATCTAAATAACGTACGCCTAAAACGTAATGATGCATTAGCTAGCCAGTTCGTGGCTATCCTGTCCAAAATCCGTAAATTTACCCACAGAATAATGACCAGCCCGGAGTGTTCGAACAGAGCCCACCCCTATGTAGTAAATTGTCCCGATCCTGTTGCTCTCGATAAGTATGTCGAGAATACTTTAATTGTTGCGCTAGCTATGGCCATCATCAACCCTCTAGTAACAGAAGATTTTTCCAAAAAACTATTCAATAAACCCTTCAAATCGTCGGAAGAGCTTCTTCAGAGAATTGTGACTGTAATTAGGAATTTTCCCGAGGATAAGCAATATTAGCGACTCGATCTGAAAGATCTATGGAAATCTATTGTGCTGAGGATGATCATTCGTCCGAATCAAACTTCGAAGCTGCCTGTGATGAGGCCGAAGTGCATACAATGACAAGAGGCGGATTTCAAGGTAGAGGTAGGACGCGTTGGCTCTACTCTAGACCAAACTACCCAAGACCAATTTTCCGTGCTAGGCCTTACGTCAAATCTTATGTTGGAGACCGGGAATTGGGGACTCTAGAAGTCTAGGCATTGGAGACAGCTGAAACAAAGCGTTGCTCGAATTGTTACAATCATGTGTGTGTCTGTCAAGGACAAAGTGAGTCGGTAACCACTGTGGCTAGGAAACCGACTGATTGGTACAAACCAGGTTCATCTCAGACAGCCACCGAGCATTCACTGCGTGATGTAGTTTGTTTTCGTTGTAATAAGTTAGGACACTACGCAAGAGATTGTAGGTCCAGAAGAGACTATTTAAACAGACCAGGCAGACCGGATCGTGTCCGTGCGCGAGGACAGTATAAAACTCGTATGTCAGGAAAAGGCCAGGTAGAAACTTACCAAACTAACAGTGGCAATGATTTTTTAGCGTAAACAGCAGAGACGATTTCGTTTCCGATAGAAATAACGTCAATGATAAAAATGAAACTACAATAACTAAGTATGACTCTACGGCGACAAATCCCTGTGAACCCGAGGAGAATTCTGGTGCTGAAGATTCCCTCGTTAAAAATGTTGAGAGAGTTGATCCACTGATTAAATGTCAAAATAGATATGAATCGCTGGGAGAGGTGGATTTAAGCGACTTAAGCGATTTAAACGCTCATGGCACTGATAATTCTGAAAGCCATTTTACAACGAACGTTTGTAAATACGAAGAAGATGAAGAAGTTGAAGTTACAGGACAAAATGAATTATTTGTAATACGAAAAAGTCATAAGCCCATGATTGTGCTTAGAAAAGATGCAGACCTGTGGAATGCATTGATTGATTCAGGATCAGAGAAGTGCCTAATCAGCTACCACAGAATAAGTGAGATAAGTAATGACGTGAAGCCAAGTTCTCTGACTATAAAAGGCGTTAACGCTAAGAGTAATGTTGAAGGCGAGGTGGAGCTTGTCCTAAAGTTAAAAAACGGTGTAAGTTTAAAGACAAACGCGTTAATAATTAAAGATGGTTTTTACAATTATGACGTCATTATTGGGCGTGATTTATTAGACATGAACGCCGTTGTAGACTTAAAACAAAGATGTTTAATTATCAAAGACGAGAAAATCCCCTTTGCAGAGGTAAAACGACGAAAAAAGAGAAAGACAGAGTGTCTCGAGTATTTAATAGAGAATACTGAGTGTCTCATGGCGGACACGATTACGTCCAGAGCTAAGAAAAAAGTCCTAAATAAGCTAAGAGAGAAGAGGACGTGCATTGCTGAGAGAGCAGGCGAGGAAGTAAAAAGGGATGGTAAGAGAGAAAATCAGCCTGTTCGAGGCGTAGTTGCAGTTACCAATTCCCACACAAGGCTAAGGCCGTTAAGAGTGCATACTCGACAAGTGGAGATTGCTCCCAATGTAATTTTGAAACATGTTGGACATGTTGGAAAGTGTAAAAATGGAGAATACATAATAAAGAAAGCAACTTTAAAAGAAGGCATTTGTGTCGCAGAAGCGATTGTGAGAGTTAACAATAGGAGAAAGATTCCGTTATTGTTAATTAATAGCTCCGACAGAGCGATTGTTTTACCAGAGAATGCAATTATAAGTACTTTAGAAAAAGTGGAGAAGGATCACATTGAATCCGAAGTTTACTTGTCAGATGTACAAGGAGAATTAAAAAGAGGATTGAGTACCTTTGTGCAGGCAGCTAGTGTTGTTCAGGAAAGTCATTTATAGATGTCGAGAAGAAAGACACTAATAGTAAATCTGTCGGGATCACAGGAGTTGTCGACGAAGGGTACGTTTCTGATTCCAAAGAAGTAGCCCGTGGTCGGCGGAGATTAAATAACGATGATATCAAGTGTAACGATGACGAAATGAAGCCTGAATTGCTGAGTTTGTTGAATGAATTCAGAGACGTTATTACTATAGACAATGAATCGATCTCAGCTGCTGCGATTAAACCATACAAAATACGTTTGAAACCTAACGTGGATGTCGTAAATGTCCCTCCCTATCGTATTGCCCACCGTTACATGGGAGACTTGAAAGTCGTGAACGAAAAAATGTTAGACGACGGAATTATTAGACCATCGATTTCAGCTTATAATTCACCGATAATTGTAGTTCATAAGAAAGATGGAACTATACGTCCGGTAGTTGACTTTCGCAAAGTAAATGAGGTAATTCATGAAGAATCATTCCCGCTGCCGCGCGTGGACGAGATTCTCTATAGTTTAAATGGTCAAAAATACTTTTCGAAATTAGATCTTAGGTCGGGATATCATAATAATACACTGACCGATGAGAGTAAAGAAATAACCGCATTTACAGTTGGTAGTAGAAAATATGAATTCAATCGTTTACCTTTTGGTTTAAAAACCTCACCTGCATATTTCCAGTCAGTCATGACGCAAACGCTATCTCCTGTTCTAGGAAAACTATCTTTCGTCTTTATGGACGACGTACTCATCTATTCAAAAGAAAAAAACCAGCATCTTGCCGATATAAAAGTTGTACTTGAACTATTAAGAAACGCTAGATTGTCAATAAAAACGGAAAAGTGCGAATTCTTCCGTGATGAGATTGAATATCTAGGACATTCCATTAGCGGAATGGGAACCAGAAGCACCGGTACTGACAAAGTAAAGAATTTAGAAATTCCTACGAATGTGAAAAAGTTACAATCATTCCTAGGTCTAGTAAATTTCTTTCGTAGGTACATAAAAAATTTTGCGAGTATCGCAAGCCCGCTCTATAATCTTCTGAAGAAAAATGTTGAATTCAATTGGTCTAAGGATTGTCAAAACGCTTTTGAAAAATTAAAGGATGAACTGTGTGACAACACTGTCTTGAGTCATCCAAATTTCGATCAAAATTTTCATCTATTTTGTGATGCATCAAACGTCGGCATAGGAGCTGTTTTACTCCAGTCATCTACTGATAAAGTTCGAAACATGAGACCTGTCGCATTTTTTTCTAAAACGTTGAATTCCACCCAACGACGATACTCAACAACGAAAAAAGAGATGTTTGCTATAGTTGAAGCATTGAAGTACTTTAAATATCTTGTTTTAGGCTATGATCTGGTCATTTACACCGATCATAAGCCTTTAGTTCCTTTATTTTCAAAGAAATTGCCTGAAGACAACACGCTCGCGAGATGGAGTATTTATGTCCAAGCTTTTGATGCCAAATTAAAATATTTTTCTGGGAAGGCGAATAGTGCCGCCGATGCATTAAGTAGATTAAATCATGACAAAAATCCTTTAACAGAAAGAGAACTATTAGAGTGTTCTGAATTAACCCAGGATGTAGAGACTTTTCCCGTTGTAACCAGGCTGCAAGCCGCTGCTGCTGGTAACAAATGTAACAAGCCGGTAACTGAGGGAGAGTTCGAGGAGACAATGCCAGGAAGTGAGGATGGAAGAAACAACAACAGTACTGCTGAACAGCAGACAGCCCCCAGACAAAAAATGAGCTTATGCAGACTGGATAAAGTTAATACGACTACAGACCATTCAAGTATTAATGACAACTGGTCGTTAGACGAATTTAAACGTGAACAAGATAGTGATCCCTTTTGTTCTGAAATGAAGGATGCCCTAGAGAATGCAACTAGAGTTACTAATACTGACATGAATGAATTTCTGATTATGAATGACATTTTGTATAAAAGACGAAGAATTGACAACAGACCCAGTACCATTCTGACTATTGTGGTGCCATATACTCTGCTACACAAGACAATTCTATTCATCCATAATTTGTCCCATACAGATTTGAATCATACCTTGTTTAAGTTTAAATTAAAATATTTTCATCCCTACGAACGGACAATTACACGCAAAATTGTTGAATCTTGTGACATCTGTAAGATTTTAAAATCACGAATATCGACTCCGATTAAAATTCTAAATGCTCCAATTGGAACACGATGTTTTCAAACGGTCAGCATGGACTTCTACGGTCCATTAACAATGACAGACAATGGTAACAAATATATTCTTGTCGTAATCGACCTGTTTTCCCGTTTTGTTAAATTATATCCGACTAGTGACCGATGTACAGAGACTGTTACAGATTGTCTATGGAATTTTTGCTGTTTGTTCGGTACCCCGGACGTATTGTTGTCCGACAACGCTCTAGAATTTAAATCATCTAATGTGAGAAATTTCGCATAAGGACTTTCTATCTTAAAAAGGGAAGTTCTGGCGTATTCCCCTTTTTCTAATGGTATTGTCGAGCGATGTAATGGAAAAATTCGACACCTGCTCAAGTTGTATCTAAATTTTCTTACTCATAATGAGTGGGATAGATTACTGGATATTGTGGAGAATTCGATTAACAATAGTTTTAATGAAACATTAGGCGATACCCCTGCATACACAGTTTTCGGTAGAGATACTTGTGTGTATATCAGTTCTACTAATTTAGAAGATTTAAATGTTGCGACTTCATATGAAGATGTTCAAAAACAAAAATTTAAAGAGTCATCTATTGTAGTGAACAATATTAGAAATGCAATCATTAACGCTACAATCGAAAGAACCAACTATAGAAACGTAAAACGTCGCGATAAAAATTTAAAAGTGATGGACCGTGTACTAGTGAAAAATCATGCCAAAAAACACAAACTACAGCTAAATTTCTTAGGACCAGGTATCATTGAAAGGCTAGGTAAAAATTACGCAGATATTAAGATCGGTAACAAGATTATCCGAACGAACTTAAACCATGTACTGCCTTTAGATAAGTTAAGAAGGTGAAATTGTCAACCTAGTTTGTAATTGTTCATTCTCAAATATTCCGAATTTGCCATTCCATATATGCGTTCTATGAGTTTTTAGCTTATAAGTGCGTTCTATGAGTTTTTAGCTTGTAAGTGCGTTCTATGAGTTTTCTTAAGACCTTATGTATGTCTTGCGTTAGGAAATATTTTGTTGCGCAAACACCTTCAGACGAGATGTCGAGCTTAGGATGTTGTCATACTGTTATTGCGACATCAAAGGCTGTGTTCGTCAAGCCGTCAGCTAGAGTTGATAAACTGAGATGCAATCTTGGAAATCGACACGAGAGTGCGAGCGCGAAGCCGCGAGATCTGCGCTTCTGCCGCAAATTGTTTGGCAACAATGCTAGTCAGTGTAGTTGAAATGAATGTGTCTTAATGAGAATGAAGCGTTGCCTTATTATGAAACGACAATTGCTTACTTAAACTTGTGGCCATGCTAATTTCCTGTGTCGTATCCTTTCAGATTCCTGGGGCGACTCCTGAACAACTCCAGAACATTACACATTCCGATTTACAATATACACATACACTTTACACCTTTACTTACTACTTGGATTGCGCACTTAGCTAATTTCAAAAACAATCAACAATAACTTCTTACTTAATAAGCACCTCTAAGTCTTCAAACATTTTAATCCCTGCTATAATAGTCGCTTTGTGGCCTGCTAAGATGGGCAACAAAGTTTCCAACGTTAATGTGGACGCCATTCTAACTGCGATAAAGGCAAATAATGGTCAAATATCGGATGAACTAATCCGCCACACAGAGGAGACGAGAGTCGACCTCATCCCTGATCGATTGAGTGACATAATGTTGCTCCTTTACACAATAATCACAATTATAATTACTGTAATGGTTATTTACATTAAACGAGATCTCAACAAAGTCATTGGACGACTAAGCGGAGAGGACGTAGCTTTGCGTCGATCTGCTTGGAAAGAAATCAGTAATAGTCCTAGGCAAACAGTTGCACTTCCATCTCAAGTTAGCGCATAACACTATAACGCTAACTTCTACATTCATATTAACATAACGAAACACACGTACCTCAACGCTGAGTTTTCATCTCCGAGGGTGTCCCTCGAAACTCCGAAAAATGGGAACACGCTCACGCACAGAGTCCATGTGCACGTACATAGAAGATGGATCTGAATATTTTCAGAATATTTCTTTTAGAATATATTGTCTTAGAATATTTCATTTTATACGGAGAATTACGTGTTCTTGGTCTCGTTCATTATATCCTTTGCTGTTGTTTTACTCGCCTATGGAATTGTTTTGTTTCGAGATAGGAAGACGAATTATTAGTATTGCGGATAAAAACCAAATTGTACGCTTGTAGATTGGTTGAATGGAATTAGTTCATTTATTGATTACTCTATTTAATTTACTTTCAATTTTTAATTTAGCTGAATTGAAATAAGTTAATTTGAACCGTAGGACGATTTGAACTTGCCATTGTAGTAATGTAATGTATTGTTTTGCGTCTTTCAACTTATATTCTATATCTTTAGATAAATATAGATTTATGATGGATTTTTCCTTCTTTATTTCCAATTGCATTGAAAATTCTGTTCTCGTAATATGTTAATATGTTAATTCAAAATAAAAATTTTGTTCTCGATCTGACGGTAGGTGTCCAGTTGTTCAAGAAAGTGTACCTTATGGAAAAGATTTATTAAGTACGCGTTTTGATGTTTGATTTTGATATTTTGAAATGTTAATAAAATTGTGTGGTGTATCCATATGTATCCGAAATATCTGGAGTATCCAAGAATTCTAAGAATCAATTGATAAATAACTTGATAATTAATGAACAAATTGTTTGAGCTAAGCGCGTAGAGTGATTATTTGGTTGATTTTGGGTAATAAATCTAGTATTGAATTAACACTAAAATATAGTATTGACACTAAAAATAATGTTTAACAAAATGTAGGATTGCCGTTGAATTTTGTTGACTTTATGCTTTGCTAAAGACAGAAAAAAGCCATACCTGCCTGCCTCCGTTCATAATTCATACTCATGTTGTATCATACGTTCTGATCTGTTCGAATTAGACGGAATGTTAGATTAATTGATAGTCAAGGGAAAATCAAGGTTACTTGAATAACGTTTAAAAATTTTTATTGTCATAAAGAATTTTTAAGTATGGGGGGAGCATTATGTGCGTCCGCCGAGTATATAAATAGAATCGGCAAGGGTCGTCGCTGTTCATTAGCGGTGGCCTGCCGTAGAGGTAGCACTTAGAAAGATCTTCGCTGTTCATTGGCGGAAGCGCGACCTTCGAGGAAGCACCTGTACCGTCCAGTCTAACAGATTCTTTTCCAATTACGAAGCCTGTGTCAACTCTGAAGTACCAATAAACGATAACCCCGTTACTGCATCGTCACTCCCGAACCTCATTCGCGTTAGTTTTCGACCTGATACTGAAAAGGCCGGAACAGGAGCATGAAAACACTGAACAATTTGTGTAAAAGTTCTATCGAAAACGCTTACGTAAATAGCGATGTCAAAGATAATATACGAGGATATCCTAGTTTTGAATAGGCTATAAGACTTGACATGTTTGAAGGCTGCAACAAAGAAATACTTGGAGTTCACTTTGTGAGCAAATTTTCAGTTAATTTTGGGGTAAACGGTTGGCGCAAATTCACGGAAATCTTTTGAGGTATGGACACAGCTGCTGGAACATTGTACGAGTGATCTGCTTGACATCTGATCCGTTAGTTTTGCTGCTCATATTCAGACTGACGGGTACAATGAAACTTTCAGAAAACCAAAACAGTGAATGAAATAATACCATTCGCTCTTTATCTGTTGAACATTATTACCTCACCTACCTCTCGTGATATGCTAAGCATAAAATATTTTTTGATTTATGAACATCGCAAACATTCACAAAACTGCTGCAAAAAATTCAAAAATTTATGATAAGAAACCATTTCAGTGCGCTGAAAATTGTAGTATTGTGAAAATTATGTAGTATCTCGTAATATGACTTCATACAGCGATCTGAAACGAAATTTGATGTGTCAAATGTTTCTTTGCGGTCGTTAACCCCACAAAAAGCGGTCTAATTAAACTTTTAAGCAAGTACATATATTTTGTACGCTCAAAATGGCAGATTTACTCAAAAGTATCGTATCAATTTTGTAGGATTATTACAACACTAAAGCCTCATCTTCTCTTACAATATCCTAGGTGAGTTTATTTGTTTGGTGTCCGCTTCTTCCGTGTCTGTAACGCTCATAAGGATGCTTAATGACCGTATCTGTGATACGACTTGCGCCAGTGCACAAGTACAAGAATATTTCAATCGCAGGTACTATTGGAAGGGATATATTTGATTGGCATCCACATCTGGAGGATTTATTCAAGGAAAATATTGAATTCCGTCATTTTTGCGTGCCTGATATATATATTTATGTCAGGCTCTCAAAAGCCTATTCGTATATACATAATACATATACATACGTTTACACAGCATGTGTCCAGGGGACTGTAAAATTAAGTTCAGTATACTCTTTTGAGAGCCTGACATAAATATATACATCAGGCTTGCAAAAATGACGGAATTCAATATTTTCCTTGAATAAATCCTCCAGATGTGCATGCCAATCAAATATATTCATTCCAATAGTACCTGCGATTGAAATATTCTTGTACTTGTGCACTGGCGCAAGTCGTATCACAGATACGGTCATTAAGCATCCCTTATGAGCGTTACAGACACGGAAGAAGTGGACACCAAACAAATAAACTCACCTAGGATATTGTAAGAGAAGATGAGGCTTTAGTGTTGTAATAATCCTACAAAATTGATACGATACTTTTGAGTAAATCTGCCATTTTGAGCGTACAAAATCTATGTACTTGCTTAAAAGTTTAATTAGACCGCTTTTCGTGGGGTTAACGACCGCAAAGAAACATTTGACACATCAAATTTCGTTTCAGCTCGCTGTATGAAGTCATATTACGAGATACTTCATAATTTTCACAATACTACAATTTTCAGCGCACTGAAATAGTTTCTTATCATAAATTTTTGAATTTTTGCAGCAGTTTTGTGAATGTTTTTGATGTTCATAATTCAAAAAATAATTTATGCTTGGCATATCACGAGAGGTAGGTGAGGTAATAATGTTCAACGGATATTAATGTTCAACAGATACATATATATATATTAATGAATGTGCATACATTTATCCACATATATTATTGCTAAAGGAAATATTCTAAATATTATTATAAAAAATAGAAAATTAATCACCATGCGTGAGAGTTTCGAATTATTTTCAAATTCTAAAACATGTGTGAAACAAATTTTGAATTCTCTTATTTATATTTTAGAAATAAGTCATAATTCTCATCAAGAATACTGTTCATTTTTCATTAGTTTTGTTCTAAGCATTTGACTCGAACTGATGTAATTTCATGAACTATAATCGTTCACTTGTAGAAAATACTGACCTAAATCCATTTTGAAGATAAGTAATGACGTACTTACGACTAAATTTTCTAAAAATCAAATTCTGTGGAAACATTGATATTAAAAAATGGCTTTATATGAAGCATTTGCGAGAATTAGAAACAGTCTACGGATATTGCTACCAGTATTTAACTATCTTTTCCAATCACAAACTTGACCTCCATCAAAATATGACATCTAAACCCAATTTATTGATTGAAACGATCAGATAATTTTAAAAAAGTAAATTCTTGGGGAATGGAGAAAGGGACTTTGACATTGCGAAGTCCTGTAATCAAAACTCAAAAAAAAAAAAATTCAGTGTCCTGTCGTGGTGCGGGACTAAGCATATCTTTTGATAGGCCTCTGTTCTTGGTATTAAATTAAATTTATGAGATTAAATTAAATTTATATATATAATATAATGATACATATATTAGATCAAAATCAAAACATATATATATATATAATATAACTTTGTAACATATATATGTAATGGCCCATTAAATGATGGCCTATTAAAAGATATGCTTAGCCCCGCACCACGACAGGACTCTGAATTTTTTTGAGTTTTGATTACAGAACTTTGCAATGTCAAAGTAACTTTCTTCGTTCCCGAAAAATTTACTTTTTTAAAATTGTCTTATCGTTTCAATCAATAAATTGGGTTTAGATGTCAGATTTTGCTGGAGGGGGTTCTTAACCTGGGTTCGATTAGGCAAACCCTTAGGTTCGACACGGTACAGTTTGTGCGCTGATACAGCATATAATTATATACATATTCTTTGATTTTGAAGAAAGAACACGCATTTTATTTTTGCAGCTACGAAGGGTTCGATGAATGCATGTATGTGGGGTTCAGCACCTCCAACAAGGTTAAGAACCACTGTAACAAGCTAATAGGCAATATTTTCATCGATTTAATTAGGCCATGTTTTAATAGACCATTATATATATATATATATATATACCAAATTTTCAGCTAGTTTTGGGGCAAGCGATAGCCGCAAAATTTACGGAAATCTTTTGAGGCATGGACACAACTGCTGGAATTGTGTATATTTATATTTATATATATATTATATATGGAATTGTATATATTGTAAATGTATATATATATAAAATAAATATCGATTTAAAAATATATATACCAAGCTAATAGGGAATATTTTTATCAAGTAAATTAGTCCATCTTTTAGTATGCCATTATATATATATATATCTACACATATATATATATATATATATATATATCTACACATATATATATATATATATATATATATATATATATATTAAATACATATATATATACATACATATATATACAAAACCTTAGTAACCTGATAATTATATATATATATATAAAAATATCTATACCAAGCTAATAGGTAATATTTTCATCAAGTTAATTAGGAACATACACTTTTTCGCGAAATTTAAAAAGAAATTATAAAATTTCATTACAATTGTATATACTTATATGACTTCATAATTTCACTGGAATATAGTAATCTCTTTTTAAATTTCACAAAAAAGTATTTATATTCTTTCGTCAAATTTAAAAAGGGATTACGATGCTATTAATGAAACCTGATGTGTTTTGAAATTTCCCAAAGGAGTTTAAATTCCGTGGCAGCTGGGTAATAATTTTAACATTCATGGGTGGTGCTGGTGGCACGTGCGGTGTTGATCTCGACATCTGCTCTCTTGCTGACATCCGTGGAGGGAGTATATCCTAGCTCCATGTTGACATCAGATGGCTCTTGACCTCTGCCCGCTTCACATCTACTCTCTTGATTGTTATTGTGAATTGTTGGGTTTATTTTAACAATCGATACGAAAATAATACAAGGCTTAAATGAAGACATTCGTTTTTAAAGCCAATATCGGTGAGAAGGAACTTTGTGCGATCATTGAACTTAGAATCCTATAATGTACCAATTCACATTTATGTTTAGTAAAGTAATGTTTCACCAGAAATAAAGTCCGCAAAATTACGATCACGGCCCACTCACAGCTCAGACCTAGAGCGAGGCAGCCAAAACTCGTGGAGGAAAACGAGCCTGAAAAATTTCAGGATTCTAAGAGAAGTTTTCAGAGGAGCCATGTAATCCAGGTATCTTTAGCGCTCGAATGACTTAAGAGAAAAAACTGAGTTCCATTTTCTACACTGGAAGCCAAACTTCCATTCCGCACTGGGCAAATGGGTGGCATAATCGCCTTTCCGCTATTTCTGAGTTCTTCACTTTGACGCGGCCTTCCCCAGAGATCTTGTGAATAATGAGCGTGCAGCCTTAAAACTTCGAATTTCTATAAACAATGTGCTGCCAAGGGAATGTTTTAAGGCTTGTTTTGCCAGTCCTTAACGACGAAACTCTGAGCTCCACCGCATTTATTCACTTTCGGCCGAAGCGCCGGAGCTTACATTCCCTACTCAAAGCGATGTGTCTCTGTTCTTAGACACAACTTTGCGATTGTCCGCATCAACTGAATTTTTTAAATGAACTTGCCTCCCTAGTTTTTAATGTCGGAGAAGATTTTCATGTAATAATATTATTCAGAACATCTCATTGAGCTTCCATCTTTTGAGTATGAAACATTGAGTGATATATTCAGTACGCTGTAGCTCCGTTTGATATCATTGCTTTTCAGTTAAATATCAGACAATTTTTTTCTCCTCATCAATCTAGTTTATTATTTTCACTGTACAAAAGTTTTGCCTTTCATCGTTGTAAAAGTTGACGCTGATGTCGAGTTCTGATAAGGCTTGATTTTTATTCTAAATTAGAAAGGGAAATATTTGCTCGTTACATCAAAATGGTGAAATTTGTGATATGGTAACGTTAAATTTCGCCTTGAATAACTTTTAAAGAGTAAAATAATTTAGACGCCACTAGCAATACAGTACATCAGTATATTCATGATTTATATCTAAAGCAAACGGAGGTTTGAAACATAACTACTTTTTGATGTGTTCAGAGGCTTTTAGGGCAACCTTAGGAAATTTTGTTCTGATTCATTCAACTTTATTCATTCTAGAACACTTAGTCTAAAGATACAATAGACTGATAAAATGATTTCCAGCTTTGTTAACATGAAAGAATGATAAACATTCAATTTCATAACGGTACGTGAATAATTCGAACAAGTACTGTATAATTTAGTAAAACTTCGATCAAGTCTCATCAGAAAACGTTTGGCACACGACATGCTTTCTTCAACTGGCCTCAAATCTTGGATGTTTTAATAAGACTACATACGGAGTTCATGAGGGGATTGTTATTGAGAAACCGGCTTCTGACGCCAGCCTTCTAGCTGACATCAGCCCTCTAGCTGACATCAGGTTGTTCCTGACATCAGCCCTCTAGTTAACATCAGATAGTTTCTTACATCAGCCCTTTAGTTGACATCAGATAGTTTCTGACATCAGCCCTCTAGCTGACATCTGATGATTCCTGACACCAGCCCTCTAGCTAACATCAGATGGTTTCTGACATCAGCCCTCTAGCTAACATCAGATGGTTTCTGACATCAGCCCTCTAGCTGACATCAGCCCTCTAGCTGATATCAGCCCTCTAGCTGACATCAGCCCTCTAGCTGACATGAGATGGTTCCTGACATCAGCCCTCTAGCTAACATCAGATGGCTTCTGACATCAGGCCTCTTGCTTTAGTGCTCCAAAAACTGTACCTGGCGGTCTGGCGCATGTACTACGTCAGTGTTCGCGGATGCCTCCGCTCATCGAACATCTGCTTCCATCACGTGGCTGATGTGCCACGCAATGCACAATTTTTCTCGGCCACTCGGTCAAAAAAAGAAATAACATCGGTCACGAGCAGATAGCTACTCAGACTCTCCAGCTTATCGCTTCAGAACAACCTGAACCCCTGAAATTAAATTCATAGGATAAGTTTCTACTTCCGATGTTGACCCCTAGTAACCTGATAATAAAGCCTGATTTATGTATTTGTTTTACAAGTTTTCTAATAGTGATAGTGATGTTTGCTAAGACAATAGCTCTGAACACTTCAAAATCACATTTTTAGAGCAAGCTTTTCTGGCTCGTCCCTCAAACTCAAATCTCTACATCAAAAACGAAAAAACGACCTCCCCTAACTTCCGCCATATTTTCTATTAAACCCGAAAGCGCTTTGAACGGACCATGCTGCTGTATTTGTATTGACATTTTTGCGACACTCAAAGCTAAACATTTCGAATACTATCTTTAAAAAGTACCAACATAGGTGCAAATTTTACAAAACACTTTGTACAAAAACTTTTATATTCTTCAAAACCGGTAAAAAATATCTTCTTCGGGGATAACTTGAGCGGGAAGCACATTCCCCGACGCATGAGCAACAAACCCACAGTTCAGGGAGTTTGTTGTTCTTGTTCTGTTTGTGTGACGACCACGGGCCCGTCGGCCGCACACACTCCGATAAGTTATAAGTTCCCGAGAAGACTTTGATTGATGCGAAGGATTTGGATCACTGGAGTGGCCTGGAGACCCGCGCTCGCACTCCTCCATCAATACGGATCTGTCAGACGTGGGGTGGGTCGACGCACCGGCTTCCAGGCTATCAAAAGTTCGCTACAGGGATGGATTGCGGGCTGTGGTACTGCAGTGTTGGTGGCACGTGCAGCGTAGGTGGCGAGTACAGTGTTGGTGGCACTGCAGTGTTGGTGGTACTGCAGTGTTGGTGGCGCGAGCGGTGTTACAAGATAAGGAAACGCAGATGTGCATCACAGCGGGATGCGTTCTCTACTCAGAAGTTATAAGAAAACATGACGCAATGTGAGAAAAAACAAGGCGGAGTCAATAGAACGTTCACAATTTATTTGAGGAAACGAGGGATTCTCATCAAAATGGTAGCTGCAGAAAATAAAAAAATTTAAGTTCACAGAAAATTAGACGCAGCTCCATCCTTCCACCAATGAGACAAAACAAAAAAATGCATTTACACATAAAATGTCGTACAAATTCGCAAAAAACTCACGCCCACGAAGAACAGCTCCTAAAAATGAACGCGTTACATTAAATAACTATTGATATAACATGAAGAGATATGTATGTAGGATAGACATTTGAAACGACAGGATGAGAAGGGGCCTTGATGTGAATGTGTAGAGCTGACATTAGGCAACAACACAATTGTACTCACCTCTATAACGGGAAGGAGGAATATTGGGAATGCCCCGAAATGTCGTTTGCAGACATATGTAAATATTCACTGAGAATAAGGAGAGCAGACGGAGAATTATGAGACTGCAAAAAACGCTCAGCAGCACCCGAGAGCAACATTACAAGCTTGCCCGGAGGCGTACCAAAATTAGCAAGACAAAAGAGAAACATCAGCCGAGATTTATGACTGTCCCGAGGCGGTGCCTTCACTATAAGGTCGCAGTAGAGTGCCGTTCGATGAGAGCAGGATATGGTGGAGGTAACAAGGTAGAGTCATTTCTTTGGGGAAAATACACCTCCTCTCATTGGGCTAGTCAATAGAACGGCTCTATTTCAAACAAACTCGATGACGTCATCATTGCAACATGCCGTTTGGTCAAAAGTGGTGCTACATTTTCGGCTAGAAGTATCGCCAGATGCAATTTGAGGGTTGCAATTGGTTCGTTACCATGACGTCAGCATTGCCACACATTCGAGGCTGGTTTGACCCTACCTTGTTTTTTCTACCGTGGCGCAGGATGTGTGCTGCGAGAAATTGGTGTTACTAAACCTGGCGTAGATTTTGAGGGCGTATAAATGACGACGTTAGCGTTAAGGGGAGCTTTTAATTTGGAGCTAACGCCCCGGGCGCCGCTTCGTAAATTTCTCGTCAATTCTTCTCTCTATTACGTGATTGTGTTCACGAATATCAAGGTAATCGCTTCCAGCGGTCATGGTGGCTCTGTTTTCTGGCGCACAAAAATGCCAGCTCTGAAAGATTGAAGCCTGGCAAAGTAGAGAAGCGGTGGGAGTACATTTTTTGCTCGCTTTTCTGGCTGACATCAACACTGAAATGCGACTCCATGTGCGAGTCGAATGCGCTCACCTGGTGCTTGTATATCTGCAGTGTATATCTAGGATACTCGAGAGTAGGATAGTGCAAGAATACAGACTTATATATCTATTGTGTATCCATGATACTCGAGAGTTTCTATGATACTCTAACAAACCTCCGTACAAAATACGTAAGCAACTGCAAGATGTCTAATGTCTGTGTTAATTTTCTTTATTCAACGACTGAATCTCAACATTTATAATAAAAATCATACTGAAAAAGAGAGATATTGCCTACATAAACCTTGTTTTCTCTAAATAAATTAGGAATTTAGGAACAAAATCCTACGTTATTACCTTATCTGAAGACGATACTGCCACACACGCAGCAGAAAACGTGATTTTCAACTGCATCTGTTGAATTTACAACATACGGGCATTACAGAGTAAATCCCTCTCAAAGCAACGAGTATGTTTTCTGCGGGTAAGGGGCGCACTGAAGGAGCGCTCACGCATCTGTTGACAATGCAGTGCTGCGGTAAACATTTTCCCTGAAGTTATTCCGGTTCTGCTGCTGGACGACTCCTCGAGTTGAAACGTCAATTGAGTCGCTGTGAGAGGGTCTTCAAGAATAAATAATCTTCCCCAGCTCACTTCCCTGCTCAAGTTTTTACAACAAATCATGACTGGGAGAGCAAGTACAAATAAAGCGGCACTAAATATTCAAAGAAAAACGTGTATATAAATCAGTTCACGCTGTCGACTTACACGCTTCAGGAATATGCCGGACGAGCCTTTCTTTTTTCTGGATAAAATATCAACATTTTAAGGGTCTGTGAGAAGAAACGTACACACATTTTTGTATACTAGTTAAAAACTGAACAGGTGAACGAAGTAAAGCTTAGACATCGTCAAACAAGGATGATTTGAATCAGCAATACTGAACTCTCTTGAGGGTATTTCGAGTGTACTAGAGTAATCCGATATAAATATATTTATTCAAATTTTATGGGATCTTATACCTTATCACTAGCTTAAAATAATCCAGAATTAATCGTAAACAAACACTAGCGAGTGAAATCGGTCTTAATTTTCAGCTTTGAAAAACATGAATGCTGGGTACTGATCTACAGTATATAGACATTACTTGATTGCTGCTATTTGACTATGGTACAAAGGCAAAGTTGCCAGGAACGCTGTAATTACAGAAACAAGTTATTACAACAGCACGCTATTGTTGAGGTGCACAGTAAGAAAATTGGAGCAATTGCGAAAAAAATTAGAGGGGATGGAAGAAGGAAGAAGAGCTGTACTGAGGCAGCAAGAGGGGATGGAAGAAGAAAGAAGAGCTGTACTGAGGCAGCAAGAGGGGATGGAAGAAGAAAGAAGAGCTGTACTGAGGCAGCAAGAGGGGATGGAAGAAGGAAGAAGAGCTGTACTGAGGCAGCAAGAGGGGATGGAAGAAGAAAGAAGAGCTGTACTGAGGCAGCAAGAGGGGATGGAAGAAGGAAGAAGAGCTGTACTGAGGCAGCAAGAGGGGATGGAAGAAGGAAGAAGAGCTGTACTGAGGCAGCAAGAGGGGGTGGAAGAAGGAAGAAGAGCTGTACTGAGGCAGCAAGAGGGGATGGAAGAAGAAAGAAGAGCTGTACTGAGGCAGCAAGAGGGGATGGAAGAAGAAAGAAGAGCTCCAATAAGGCAACAAGTATTTAGGTCATAAAATAAAACGAGACAGAATGTCAGCATCTAGAAATGTGACCAGTCATGCTTCGAAGCAATTAAATTATTTCTTGCTTTGTGCTTGTATCTAATGAGTAGAAAATTGCAAAGCGAATGCTAGCAAAACATTGAACTTCAAAGGACTCTCAATGCGTTTTAATTGAAACTGGGGTGCAGTATTGGGGCAATGGATTGCATTCTCACGATATGCATCGATTGCAGTAGGCATAAAATGCTCAGCACTTCAGTATATCAACTTCAGAAACTCATTCCATATCATTTGTTAGATGGTGTCACTAGATAGACAGATGCGTGCTACAAAGGTCTACAAGGAAATAAAAGAAAGCTTTATTAACAACGGCCTTCATGTATTCGACTTGGCGAGCGCACTTCATTTTGGAAATGAGAGGCGGAGAGTTCACTGCTCTGTGCACTACTTTCGGGCCATCAATCATTTTATTAGTAACTAAGTTGAAAAAAACGAACATATTAGCAATGGTTGCTTCCAGTGTCATTGGTGGTCAATACTGAACGTGCTTTCACTGCGACATGATTGGATAATCCCACTGAAAAAAAGCCTACGAAACCAACATCTGTCTCCGACAAAGGACAGGTTATACTTTTGCAACGGGCTGGGAAATCTGCTTGAGAAGTGTTTTACATGACGGCAATACGACTTAAGACTGTGCAGAGAAAAATTACCTCGTGGAAAAGAGGCTAAAGTGTAGTCATTGAGTGGTTACAATAGCAGCTAAAATTCTGAATCACTAGCCAGAGGTGTTCGTTGAACGATTCCGTTCACTTGAACGGAAGCAAACGGGAGATGTGTTCTGCAGTAGGCTAGAAAGTACAAGAAAGTCCTCAGGGAATTTCTACTCTCACCACGCACTGAGAACTAAATGAAATGATCAGCTTATGGAGTCGCGCCGCCGCCAGGAAACCATTGGTCAGTGAAGCTAACTTATCGAAATGGCTTGAATTTGCAAGAGACCGCAATGACTAGACTTGAACATTGCAAACACGCACGATGGTCAAATGAACTTAGGTGCGTCTTGTTGCAGAGGGATCGCAAAGTGAGACCGTGAAGCTCTGAATCCTTCACGCATCGCCCCGACAGTACAAGTTTCCGTGGGCAGTGGAGTGAAAAGCTCATGTGGTTGGGAATAGCTTCTGCAACCTTTTGCAGCCACGGAATGAAATCTCGGGATTATTTGCACAATCTTGGTGAGGAATTATACACGTCTATGAATTTTCCTTGATGGTTCCGGTACGACAACTCTCACATTCGCTAATCTCTTGCAGTGAAAGATTCGCCCAAGTATCATGAGGGATCATTTTCTTACATAAAGTGGCCTCTACAGTCTCCTGATTGAAACCTCTGAGAAAGTTTCTGGGACGAACTGGAGAAGGATCTGTGAATCTCAACACCTCTCTTTTTTCTTTGTCGGAATATCTGGATAAATATTCGTTTATATATTGTTTTCAAAATCTTGTAGAATCTATGGCTAATGGAAAGTAAGCTGCATTCAGTGTAAAAGGTGTTCTAATAAACTATCATATTCGATAATTTTTATTGCATCCACATTTCTCCGAAGTGTGACAAACCCTCTTACCTAGCAGTGGGCGGCGATAAAATAATCAGATCGACATCACTTATGAATAAACAGCATACTTATGTATTCCGATTTCAGCGCGAATGGTTCGAAAGTCAGAAGTGAACTCCAAAAGCACCTCCGCCCTCCCACACAGCGCATCAGAGCGCCTGGCCGAGCTCTCTTGAGATGGGATTATAGCGCCGCGAGGCAGTGGCGTCTTGTTTGCTCTGCGCTCGACTGCATCCTTCAGGATATGCATCCTAGGACGCCTTCAGGATGCCTTCAGGATACGCACCTTAGGATGTTTTCAGGATACGCATCTAGAGATGCCTTCAGGACACGCATCCTTAGGATGTCTTCAGGATACGCATCTAAGGATGCCTTCAGGATATGCACCCTAGGATGCCTACAGGATACGCATCCTAGGAGGCCTTCAGGATACGCACCCAAGGAGGCCTTCAGGATACGCATCTAAGGATGCCTTCGTGATTCGCATCTACGGATGCCTTCAGGATACGCACCTAAAGATGTCTTCAGGATGCGCTCCCTAGGATGTCTATGCGATAGAATTTTCAGGATGGAATTTTCAAGGATTTTCATGATGCGCGATATGAAAATACTCGTGATTAGAAATTATTCTTTGCACATGCAGCAAATATGGTCTTTATATTGAAAACCCGTTGTAAAATTATGACAATGATAGTTGTCACAAGTTGTTACTTAGACCTCCGGACATAAAAATCTAAAATTAAAACTAAATTCCATGCATTTTGCCTCACATGCTACTTTTTCAGTTTCTAGTTACTCAAAACTTTAGTTCCGATGCAATGCAAAATTCCTGCCCCATAAAAAAAGTGCGGTTGCAGCGAAAAAACTCAACAAACGCGATGAAAGACCAATTGGAAAAAGAGCCGTGAGCCTCTTCTGTTTTCGTTGGGATATCTTCCTCAACATTTGCTTGTACTTTTGATAAATTGCCTGTTGAATATATAGCGGAAATGAACCATAGTCATATGACCATATTGCATGCGAGATGCATGAGCACTTTTATATATTACTCGAATACAAAACTCAGATGTATTACCTGTTGAATATATAGCCGAAATGAACTATAGTCACATGATCATATTGCATGCAAGATGCTACGCTAGAGTGAGCACTTATATATGTATAACTCAAGTGCAGAATTTCGAGACGAACTTGGCTGGCTGTATTTTACGACACACCAGGACGCAAGCGAACATAAGCAGGATGAAGCAGCCAAACTTATGCGCCACAAATTGAAGAGCGGGGATATATGAACAATTGTGCACACAAACACCTCAAGTTCCTCCGCCCTCACGGCCGTGAATGTAAATTTGTTTCCCCACTTACGTTCCTTTAGCAGTCACCCGCATGTTGGACTTGAACAGAAAAAAATTCTTTCCCAGCCTTCCCGCTGTAAGTTTCCCAAATTTGTATTTATTACCAATAACATGTTAAGTGTAAATAACGGGGCGGTTCGAAGTAAGAGAGAAACTTCTCTGAGAGATAAACAGACACTCAGCGGCTGTAACGAGTTGCCTCACGATAACAACGATCAAAATCTTCGATCTGTTGCTTTAGCAAGATCAGCGCGGTTGCGAGTTGGTGTTGGAGATGTATGACGCGAGGAAATGTCCGGCTTGACGCCACAGAATTACGCTCGAATGTTTGCTACAAAACTAAGCCATGCGGATATAAAATTATTCGGCTACGATGACCACATACTCTGGCTGAGTTATTTCGAGGAAAATGATCCCAGAGTATTTACAATGGTCTCACGAAAGTCAAAATCAGCTTTATGGGTAGATGTAATTTCTTTTAATACCAGAAATTATTCGCCCTTGATGACCTCCTGGTATGGCTGAGTTACATCGATAAAAATGATCCTACTGTACATTTTCCAATGGTCCACGAGAGTCGAAGTTAACATCAAGGGTAGGCAGAATTTCCTCTCATACCTGATTCAAAATTTTGGTGTTTGCGCTGCTGATCCGCTGCGTGCTCGTCTGTTCTGTGCAGAGCATAAAGCGGTGGGAGCCGCATGAGTTCAGAGGCATTTACCGCGCACTGACTTCGTTCCAAATGCTTTCTAAAGAATTCGAAACTAAAATGAATACCTTCCTCATCTTAAATTAAACTTCTTAACAATTAAAATCGAATGTATCGCATATTCAAGGAGTGTGATCAGTACATTTTTACATTAGGAACACTGTCAACAATGGGATGCGATCTCACCCTTGCAGTTAACGAGGTATCCCCTGAAGCTCCTGCTTCACCCACAGAGCACAACCGCCACCCACGAGAGCTAAGCCGACACTGCAGCTGAGCTCTCGGTGTTGCCACTCTCGTACCCTCGCTGAATTCCTGAGTTGAGGGTAGAACAGATACCAAAGAACTATAAAAAATGCTGTCCGTAGAATACCGAACTAGTTGCATTTTTGAATTAGTTTAGGATAAGACATTTATTAATAGTTTCTACGCATAAAAGGGTTCCTTTTAAACTTTTAGTTTCATAACAATCATGGAATGGGGTCAAGGTAATCAGAACGACCTTGTTTTCTGGTTATTTCTCATTCATGAAGCACGCCTTATACCTGATTTTACCGAGGTTGAGGAGAAAGGCCGTTTGGTTAAGGAACCTTCAAGTTTTGGTACCGTAGCACCGCTGAAAGTTAGTTTAGCGATCGACTCATCGCCAACATATGTAGGGACACTGCAAAAATCACCGTTACAATTCTGCAGCTCCACACATGATTAGTAATTTGAATAAATTATTGAGCTCTCACGAAATTTGTGATTAAAGCGGGAAACCTGAATCCGTACTCAATTTCGGAGATTGAAGTAAAGGGTATTTTCCAGATAAGCCCCGCCACTAATGCAACACATAAAAAGCACCCACTTGCAACTTTTGAAATAATGCGCCCATCGACCTCATACTACTCTCAAGCGAACGAATGTTATAATCTTTCATTTGAGAGTAATTTGAAGTCGATAAGTGCATTATTTCGAAAGTTACAAGTGGATGAACTTACGTGTTGCACTAGTGGCTGGGCTTATCTGGAAAAAATCCAAAGTATAATGCAGGAACATGTAAAATTTAGTCATCAGAGGAAGAGAAGTGAACACTTTCACTACGTTTCTGCGGTTGCTACAGTCGGTTTGTTAAGGTTGGAAAAAGCAGAATTGAAAAGTCAACTTTACTGCTTGAGTACACACTTATCTTTTCTAATAAGTGTTAAAAACATAATTGTACTTCACATTAGACATGTACGCTATAGTCTAGTTTAGAAACAAAGGGAAAAATATATTGCACGATAACACTTTGTGCTGTACGCTATAGTCGAATTTAAATAAAGGTAGTGAAATCAGTGAAACGGTAGCCATAGTTACTGGTACGTAAATGAGCTATTTACCGAGCGGTGCACCTATGTACCAATACGCAGTGAACGTGTTAAAGGGTAAACAAACGATGCTCTGAAATTCTCCCGCACGCAATGTTTGGGGTCCCTACATTGTGTGAGGCAGACAGGGGATCAAGGAAAAGCTCTCCTTGTCGCTGGCCGAAAATTTATGCTCACACGACTAAGAATATCTCGGAAAATGTCAGAAACGCGCTAATCAAGAAGAAAAACTTTCATGCACAGTGAATTAATTTCCTCGCAAGGAAAATAAAACGCCAAATACAGTGACATTGATTACTGCTTGGGAATAAAAGCGAGAAAATTCTAAGATATTCGGAGGCAATAAAGGACAACCTTTTATGAGCGGCAATGGTGGGTCTGAGGCAGCAGGCAAGAAATATTGCTTCTTAAGAAGTTTTGGTGGCACCTGAAAGTTTACTCAAAGATACAAATGATGCCTTGTGACGTAACAAGAATGACACCTAATCTCTTACTTTAACACTTTGATTGCGACGTGACCCACCGGTGGTCACTGAGGGAATTTTTATGATGCAGCTGACCGACAAGCATTCACGAACTTAATTTTCATGAATACCATACGAAAAGTGAATGAAGCCACGATCTATTAAACATTCGTTAATTTTAAAATTGATTGTTAAAATAAACTCCAATTTAAGTTAAATATTGAACTATAATATAACCTTCCGCAGTTAACATAATAATTTTATCACATCATCGCAAGGTGCAAGCGATGAAAGTCATCATCTGGTGCATGCTCCCATGTTCTAATATGTAGCATTATTACAAGGAAATGTTTTATACCATTTTCCACAACACTTCGCCAAGAATACAGTAGAGCTAAGTGGTGATGCATTTGCAGCGCTGAGCTGTTCTAATCCCTCGCTTACGATCACATCAACTTTAGTTACTCGGAAGAAAACTCAATCTACAGTGAAACTCAACAGAAGCAAACAGTGGATAATTCGTTTGGGGGAGCTTTTTAAAACCAACAATTTACGTGGAGCAAGCCTTATATCTTTTCGAGAGGCTTGTGTATCTTAAATGTGAATTTGCAGATTCTTGGAAAGTTCAATAATTTATCAGTAAAGTTTGAGACTGAGGGAGTCAGTCAGGTTTATCCGTGCACTGAGGTGTTGCCATATATCACAGTCAGGTGTATAGGCACCCTGAGGTGTTGCCATTTGTCACAGTCAGGTGTACAGGCACACTGAGGTGTTGCCATGTGTCACAGTCAGGTGTATAGGCACACTGAGGTGTTGCCATATGTCACAGTCAGGTGTACAGGCCCACTGAGGTGTTGCCATATGTCACAGTCAGGTGTACAGGCACATTGAGGTGTTGCCATACGTCACACTCAGGTGTGCAGGTGCAGTGAAGTGTTGCCATATGTAACAGTCAGGTGTGCAGATGCAGTGAGGTGTTGCTATATGTCAGAGTCAGGTTTGCAGGTGCAGTGAGGTGTTGCCATATGTCACAGTCAGGTTTGCAGGCGCAGTGAGGTGTTGCCATACGTCACACAGTCAGGTGTGTACGGAGTAACTACAGAGAGTTCATATGTACGAGAATTTCAGCAGATCGCAAAATAAGGCACAGAGATAGTAACTGAATAGTACAACTGACACTCGATATTAGAATAAGAGTCAACGGCAGCCTGAACAAGCGTGCTACATACTGTATGTCTGCCTGCAGTGGTCAAGCTCCACGTTTTGAGGCGGAAGTTTCAGGCTGATCAAGATCCATCCATAAGACTTTTTTTCACATACTCCAGCTAATACGGTATGTCCCATGAAATCCCGAACCGAGTATTTATTTTCCCGTATCAGTAATACCAACATAAGAATACCATAAACATTTAATTTCTAGCAAAATCATCCTTCAAAATTACCCTATAGAAAAGGTTTCACATTATGATGGTATTACTGATGCGAGAAAATAAAAACTCGGTTCGCGTTGTGGGACATACTGTACGGTTGCAGTCAGTCCCCCGTGCAACTTTGAAATGTATTTACTTTTACTCTACGCTAACATTTTCCTTAAGCTTGAACAGCTCGCTGCAACGAAAGCATTGGGCGTGTTCTAGCCACAGGAGATCTAGTGTATATCTCTGCCCAGTCAAAAATTACACTAAGAAATTTCTGCATTGAATTGTAACCCATTCGTTCATCAATTTAACACCTTTGAAACTTCTTCACTTGCCAACTTTACTGCTTAACTGAACTCCTTGAGAACTTACAAACTGAAATTTAAGATGTACAAGCCTGTGTAAGCGATATAGGGCTTGTTCTACATAAATTTTTGGTTTTGAAGCCTCGGGTGAGGCTAGAAGCCACCCTGAGTTACGGTGCCAGCAGGTGAGCACTTAATAATAGTTCAAAGTTAGTGGAGGCAAGTATGCAAGTTACTGCAGAAGTCGTATATTGGTAAACATCGTACGGCAGCTGAGGCGTGGCAACTTTAGGCCAGGCTTTCAGAGCAAACGAACAATGCTTGTGAACAGTGAACTTAGGTCTAAAGTCTTTGTTCATATTCAAGACTTTTTGATTCCACTGTACAAAGCATTTTCGCATATACAGTATCTAAAATCTAAAATTGATGTTCAATTATCGGGAAATTCATCTCCCGAAACTAACACCAGTAAAACTAGATCTCCCCTACCATTAAAAAATGTATTACTAACAGGTCGATTTGAAGGAATTTCACTCATGTGATAAAGAGTAGAACTAATGTATTCCTTAAAATTTTAACAGTAAACGCTTCAGCATTTAAAATTTCACCTTCAGTATTGGAAGAAAAGAACAGCCAAAGGATTAGGTGTAAATCAGGCAACTTAATCATGCTTAATTGTGCCTCTATTGCTCACAATTTGACAGATGAACCTTCAAAATTTATACGGTGAAGCCAAATCCCGATCATTTTAGTAGTTCTCATTTTTTCGAGGAAAAAGTTTACTCTCGTGGTTGCTTGTACTCGAGAGCAAAGACTGAAACTAGGCATTTGAAGTACGTTCTTTAAAATCGCTAAAGCTTTATATTGAAGCATATTTTGTTTTAAAAAAATGGTATTTGAAAAAAGATTTTCTGAGGTATTTAAAGTTTAAGACTTTTTTATGGCTCTTATCACAATTTTCACAAAATTTTGCCGTTATCTGTCAATTGAAGGGTTCTATTTCCGGAGGGGCCATGAGGTCTCAATAAAATCAAAGTGCATCAAGCTTTCTAGCATTTACTCGTATTTAACGAGTCTTCATTTCCTCCGTGTGGTTGCGTCTCGAGTATTCTCTCAACAAATAATGAATAAACAAGCTTTTTAACAAAAAGTCGTATTGAAAGAAATGTAAAAGATAAAAAAATCATACTGTAATCCGCACTTCAGTGCTAGAATATGCGAGTGGCACAGACGTATCCCCATGTTTTTGCATTAATTTTTGGTGCACCATTTTTTCCCATTGAAACATCAGCTCCCTGTTCAGAAAATTCATTTCATTCGCGTGTTGTGGGGAAATCAAACATTTCAACGGTTAGATTGAGCCACAAATCAAACGGAAGTTGGAGAAGAATGAAAATTATGCAGCGTTTCTTGCCTCGAAGTTTCAGCGCAAATTGGCAGAATCAATCGATCGGGAATTTGAGTGAGTGGGAATCCGATGTCAGTCTTTCAGAAGAAGACATTTTGCAAGAAGCAAACTTTAAGAACGGTATTTTTTGAAACTTCTTGATCATAACTGAGACTCTCAACCCCTCGGGAACGCCATCAGGAGCGAAATAAATTTGGGAAAAATGCTAGTAATTCTCTTTGGTGGAGTCAATAGGCTAGGATTTGGTTTATCAGAGTACTATACGTTCAGTCCTCTGTAATACATTCGTATTCTGCGAAATAAATACGTATTAAAAATAAGCAAATGATGCCAGTTACACTTTTTGACAATGCAAACTGAAGAAAAGATATTGTGATATATGTGGTAGGATATTTCTTTATTACTTTACTCAAAAAATAGTCGTTTGTGGCTTATCGATATAAATGGAGACTTAGCTGACCTTTTGATTCATGATCAGAATTTAGGAGCTCTGGATTAATTTAGGCACAAAAAGTCATTTTCTTTCAAAATATTGTCTGATGAGAAAGCAAAAGAACGAGCTAATGCTACTGATACTGAGCTGAGGGCTACTAGATGTTTGCCGCTATCATATTTTACAGTCTTTGCAATCGTTGCTACTCGCATCAGGATTAAATATATGTGTGGACAAATGAAAGGAGATTCTTGTGAATCAGCTGAAAAATTTTTTCACGTGACAATAAAAGTTCCTCGAGACAGCAAATAAATTTCTTTATTTGCTCGTGTCAGTCAATAGTGACGCAAAAATATCTCTTGTCACACGCTGTACTCCCACGCACGTATGAGAATATTTCCATTGAGATATTCCTAAGAATTTTCTTGCCTGTAGAATCATTTTTCGAATACCGTGTTTTGCCGCTTGACTAAACTGGATCTTTGGTTTGAATGTGGCAGTATGAAATGATGTTTATCAAAAATTATCTGGGAATCAAAGATCACGACGGAAATGAAACATTCTATGCTTAAAAGCTCCTTCTTTTTCAAATAATAAATAACATTAGTGGCTGCTATCACTCACATACCGCAGAGTGTAAGCAACTATAGGCTGTCACATGAATAACTTGACGGTGCTCTTACAGTAAGATTACAGAAAGAAAAATTTCCAAACTTTATAAAATGCATCACGACAGAAAACTAAAATTTTGCAATTGAAACATATTTGTGGTACACTTCTTTGTAATACAAAAAAGTCAATACCTCACCCAAAACGATAAAGCTTGATTCGCAATAGATAGCATTTGTTGCGCCCAGAACACTGTTGAGGCAACAACTTGCTTCTTTATGCTCTGAAGTAACCTCACCTCAGCTCCCTTCTCATTTCCTCACTCGAGAATGAAATAAAACTACACTAAAAAGCACCACCGCTACAAATAGTTTTTCGTTTAAAAAGTAGCGAAGTCAATAACAAAATACATTAAGAGTTCATAGCGATTGACAGTTTTCCCATTCATTTTTTGGGTTAAAATAAAAAAAATGGTGACAGGAAAGAAAACTAAATTTCAAAGTATGCTGTAAAATGTTCTCCAATGTTTGAGTGTGTGGAAAAAATGATACCATATGTATTAATTTACGTACTTCCAACGGGAAAGAAACTATCGTCTATACACTAGATTATTAAACTAATTTATGTATTTTCATTGTGTTCTTTTAGTGCCCAAACCTTCAACGTTTAATATGCAGAAATTCCTCCATCGTTATGAACATAAACTTTTGCAGAATTTGAATTGTTGTTATAGTCTACGGACTTTGCTAAACATATTCAACTAACTGTCAATAAATCCTTCGCGTTAAGTCTACGGAGTTTCTTACACACATTCCTTTAACTTTCAAGGATTCATCATATAAAAGTCTTCACGGTTTGACACCCACATTCAGTTAACTATGGAGAAAATTTTCTGAAAATCTACGGGGTTTGATACCCACATTCAATTACCTATCTCAGCATATCTTTCAAAAAGTCTACGGGGTTTGCTACACGGATTCAATAAACTATGAAGGAGTTTTCTTAAAAGTCTACGGAATTTGATCCAAGCATTCAATTGTTCATCAACGTCAACATTCTATTGCAAGGCCGATTTGAGCAGGTTGCAACAGCAATAGACTATATGTTTTATACCAACAATGCTACTAATTAAAAAATATTAATTGTAGTGGCATCATTTACCCCCATTAAAAAAGGATTACCTGATTGAGGAGGAAGAGGAGAATCCATAACTCCTGATATTCAAGGCAACTTTCTTAATAAAATACTGGTACTCACAGAACATGAATGTTTAAGATACGAATGATTATGCAAACAATGAGTATCCTTAATAATCTCCTTAACATGAGCGACAGTCACGTTTTAGAGCTGAGAGAACTTTGTGAAAACAATTTTTAGAAAAATGATTTCCTGTGAAATTCGTTCCTCATTCTATGGGAACATGAATCGATGGGCCTCTTTCTTTACCACTATTCACTTCTGTGAAGATTCAAATTCAAAATTAAGTTCAATGAGACATCTGTGTTTTTATCGAGATCATAAAATTTTATAACAAACACAAAAGTCCAGCATACAGAAGACTAAGACAACCTGGAGAGAGTCGAGACAATGTGCCCAAACTTGGGGCGAAATTATTCACTCGCAGACCAGCGCCAGCACCCAGGAAACAATAAAGGAAAGGCGCACCTCGGTCGCTCTGTGACCACTTGAACATGACTCAGGTCAGGCTTGAGTGGTACGTCACGTACCAATGTACACGCTCATATATCCACTTTTTGATAATCTCTTCGTAAATAAACAATTTTTATAGTCCTTTTCCTGGCTTAAGTGTTTCGTCTTCTGTAATATGAATAAAAATCCGTAGTTAACATCTCTAGCTCACAAATATGAGCACTTCGTTGTTTGAGGAGTTCAGATGAAGTTCAGGAGCTCAGAGACACAGGACTAAATTTCAAAGTATGCTGTAAAATGTTCTCCAATGTTTGAGTGTGTGGAAAAAAAGATACCATATGTATTAATTTACGTACTTCCAACGGGAAAGAAACTATCATCTATACACTAGATGATTAAACTAATTTATGTTTAATGAGCGAAAGCCAAAATCCTTTGAGGAGTTCAGATTTTCCTACTTGCATTTGACAAGAGTTTTGATTGTTGCGCTAAAATGCTTATTTGAAATGGAAGAAAAAAAGGCTCAAATACATGTTAATATTAGATTCCAAGAATGAGTTTGTGGTAAGAAAATTACTAGTTATCATTCAGGCAAACCTAGAAAATCCGGCGCGCTCAACTTCGCTAAGTAGTCTTGTGAGACAGTAAATGCCCTCTCAGTACTATTTCTACTCGACAGAGCAAGAAACGACAAAATGTTCGCATGAATTTGCACAACTAAAATAAGGCCCCTGCACAAAGATTTCTATTTTTCCGAGCACGCAGCGTGAAATTCCAAGAATTATTTATTTACTCTCCAGGAATTTTATACTCACAAGACAACCTTCCTGGTGCTGGCAATCATTTATTCTACCAGACTCCAGCAGTACATTGAGTGTGGTGCCTCTGTAGAGTACTTGTACATTGCTGACAAACTATTTTCTGAACCTGAACTTTACACAGAGAAACAAAGTTAAGAGATGGAAGTGTATCTGCAAAATCCCTTGCCAGGCTTTCGATGGAAACAAATTTTCCACGATCTCAGAATCTTTTTACTTCATAAACTCATGGGGCATTTCTGATGAATCTTACAGATTAAGGGCCTATTTTAAATTGAAAAGAAAGGCTACCATAGGATATAGCATTAGAGTTTGTTGACATTGTAGGGTGTGCGATGATGCATCGAACTTATTTGCTCATTGACCTCTATGTTCTGTCTACCTGTTAGTTTTCCATGCAGAACCATTTACTTCCATCCAATGTATTCACCAGTAGTACCAACAATTGCTACAGAAGCCTAAGCTTATGTGTGATGGTAGACAGCGACTATCCTCAAGGACAACTGCAAAAATTAATCATAAAAAATGCACAAGATATCGCTTTTTGAATTTTCTAAAACTATGAATGACCCTGTTCAAAAACTTTCTATGTTGAAGTGAAAAGTATTTCTGGGTAACTATAAAATACCAATGAATAATGAAAAATAAATATGTTAAGCTTGAAATGAACGTCTGATGCTTGTGTGGACGTGGTAGTATCTCATTTAAAATACCAATAGCAATAAATATGTCATTTGTTTAGCATGAATGTATTTGTACTCATGTATGAGTTCTTTATTATTTTGGTCACTGTGAAGTTTAATGCAATCACAGAAATTAATAATTATATTCCAAACAATCACTAAAGGAACGTATTTAAGAACGTTTTACACGAACGACATTCTGCTCGCTGATGCTTTATTTTCGAATTATTGAACTTTGAAGTTGGCCTTCCCGCGCCAAAGGAAGCGAGCGTAATTCAATTAAAAACGGAAGCTAATCCCCTTTTACAAATGTAAAGAGGTTGGGTCGTGAGGGGGAGGCACAGTTCTTCTAGTGAAAATTATAAATAAAGCTTCTAACCCACCCATTAGGGTGACGACCGCAATCTTGTTTACATCGGGTCTAACATGGCGACCACCATGGGCGCCGCCATTTTGGACCCGATGTCAACAAGATTGCGGTCGTCACCCTAATGGGTGGGTTAGAAGCTTTATTTATAATTTTCACTAGAAGAACTGTGCCTCCCCCTCACGACCCAACCTCTTTACGTTTGTAATAGCTTCCGTTATTAATTAAATTCCGTTTCACGCGCTCGCTTCCTTTGGCGCCAAGGCCAACTTCAAAGTTCAATTATTCGAAAATAACGCATCAGCGAGCAGAATGTCATTCGTGTAAAACGTTCTGAAATGTGTTCCTTTAGTGATTCCTGGGATCGGCATTAATATTTCCCGTGATTGCATTAAACTTCACATTGACCATTATTTTTATTTTGCTTCATATAAATCAAAGGCCAGTTAATTTAAGAAATCCGGTTTAAAATATCTTAAGAAAACATTGAAAATTTCAAGTGAGGCAAGTAACATGTCGAGGTGAGCTGTACCAATCCGTTCAAGAACAACCCTAACTCGACTGTGATGTTGAACATCCTCTCTAACATACACGAGAACGCATAGTAATGTCGTGGCTAGACAGTTGAATTAAATTAAGGCGCACTGCCACAATTTTTTAGGTCTATTAACGCAGAAGAAAACTGTCAATTATTGTTAGCATTAACACTAACAACACTTCGAATAAATACTCACAAGGGTTAAAAATATTTTTCTACAAAGAGAACAACTTTATTTAGCCGTGCGAATGGTAGGAGTGCTAAGAAAATACACTCTAATGGAAACATAGTTTAAAACATGTCGGAAGAGTTTGGTCGGAATTTTTTTCCTCAATACTTTATATCGAAATGCAAAAAGGAGAGCTGTATTGTGTTGGCTAGCCTTTTCCATTCGCCAAGTCTACCGTCATCTGAAGTCTGTGTTTAGTGTTGTTGCTTAATGTCATGTGTTCCTTCAATAAACTGCATCCGTCTTACGAATATAATTGGAAATTGAAACAACTGAACCAAGCATTCCAACCACAGGTATCAATACTAGACTACACATTGAAAGTTTCTTAACTCTACACAAACGTGTGTGCACAATGAATGAGTATAAAATACTTGAGACTGTGACCATAATTTCAACTGTCAATGCAGAGCCTTCTTTATCTACTTGTCAGTATCAGTGAAGCTAAGTTTTGTCATCATGTTGCATAAAAATGTCACTTCTACCTATAAATTTTTGGGAAAAACGAATAAAGTAGAAACTTTAAAACCTTCAATACAGGCCATATTTTGCAACCATGCTGCAATACAGGCGATGTTTTGCTACCATGCTACAATACAGGCGATGTTTTGCCACTATGCTGCAATGCAGGTGATGTTTTGCTACCATGCTATAATACAGGCGATGTTTTGCTACCATGCAGCAATACAGGCTATGTTTTGCTACCATACTACAATACAGGCGATGTTTTGCCACTATGCTGCAATACAGGTGATGTTTTGCTACCATGCTACAATACAGGCGATGTTTTGCTACCATGCAGCAATACAGGCTATGTTTTGCTACCATACTACAGTACAGGCTATGTTTTGCTACCATACTACAGTACAGGCTATGTTTTGCTACCATGCTGCAATACAGGTGATGTTTTGCCATCATGCTGCAATACAGACGATTTACCGAAATGACCGTCCTTGGGCTGATGTATGACCGCTCGACCTAGGCCGGGGATCGAACAACTGCTGTGTGCGTGTTGCGTGTCACGGATCAATAAAGACTAGATTACAGTCTGTCGCTGGTGGGTGGTCATGTGCTGAACGTCGCTCAGAAATTTTTCAGATGTAAATATTGTAAGTTGAGAAAGTGATGAGCCTCATGCATGAGACAAGAAACAACGAATGCACATCACAGACTTTCTAGACTCAATTACAAGTTGATTATGGTTTTGTACTGTATTCGATGCACAAAAATTAAGACTGACAACGCATAGAAGTGAGTATATTGCAAGATCTGACACCACTATTAATAAAAGAGATAGCCACCGTGGTTGAAAAGTTTTTGAGAGCAAAAACTGTTTTCTGTGGATGAGGGCACAAGATCTTACCAAACTGTGAAATTAAGAATGATGTACATATTTTTGCGTTGGACACCCTGTTTGCTGAAGTGACGGTTATTGTTCTATCGGTCAGTTGAACTGTGTGAAAGAAAACTGAGCACGAACATGAAATGACGGGAACTGAAAATTCTCTATTTTTAGTAACACCCTAAAATCCATTAGAAAAATGAATACACACTAACGTATCATGGAATTCCTGTGAGAGAATATTTTTATATATTCGAGCAATGACATGCTTGAACTTATACCGTTGAAAGTGTTGCTGTCTATGCTGGTGACGCGTGGGTTGAGAGGCGGTAAAATGATATATTGCAAAAGTTGGGTACAGCATTTGCTCTCGCAAAAATGGAAACGAAGTATTGGGGCATGAGTCACTCAGCACAGGACTTTCTCATGTTCCATGCAATGCTCAGGTGCAATTCTATCAGCATAGTTATTGAATTAAGCGATTGTTTTTGGCGGCGGAAGCCCAAAATTTTCAACATTAAAGTGATAGAATTACATAATTCTTTCACCCTGTGTTCGTTATTCAAAAAATATTATTCAACGAAGTTCCTTTTTGACATTCTTAGTCAGTCATTGCACGCCCAAAACTTAAATTTACTGAACAAATCCAACACAAAAAATAAATGGATTATATGCCCATTGCAAAGAAACATATACAAAAAGACCATCGAGCATGAAAAAGTTGAGAATAACAGAAAGGGATATTGCAATTTGAAAAAATTGTCGGATATATGTCTCTGCCCTGATATACAAGCTTTTTTCAGGAGTGGGGACCGCGATAAGAAACAAACAAATCCCTCAGACAGGGCACCTCGGATTTCATTTCTCGTTTGGTGAAGCCATGTTACGGTGCTAATTATGCCTGCTCTTCATTTTTCAGCTTAAGAAACGGTTCGCATGATGAATACTGTGGCCACTTTATGGTTGTATGAGACCATAAAATTGACTTATAAACTCTTACTATGATAGGTTGTAATATGACCACGGTTTCGCTACATTTTTATTATTATAATAAAATTTAACCAATCTCAAAATGCACAACTTCTGAAGAAAAAGTATAAATATCTTCACACACTTGTCGTGAACCTTCAGATAGAAAACGAACATTTTTAGTTTTTCAGCAAGTTTGAACCTGAAATATTTATGATAGAGAGAATTGATAGGTCCGTTCAGAAGTTTGTAAAGTAATAATGACGCGAGGGAAAGTAACAATCATGCGAGGGAAAGTAATAATCATGCGAGGGAAGGTAATAATCTCGCGAGGGAAAGTAATAAGAGATGAATACAGCCCGAGGGAAAGAGATGAATACAGCCCTGCATGTAGGTCAAGGGTTGCCCTGGTTTCCTGCTGCGTAACTGCACCGCACAAAAAAAGAGCTTCAAATGATTCCCTTGAAACCATCACTGACCTATCCTTGACCTGACCCTCCTGCTGATACTACCGGTCCGTTTCCACAAAACTGGTTCCTGACAATGAATAAAATGTTCTCCTCAACCCAATGCTGGTTTTTGTTATAGGGAATGGAGTTTGGAGTATAGTGAGCTCAAAGTGGACTTAGGAATGCAATTTCGTGCTGAGAACAATGCTGCTCATTTTTACATAACAGATTTCAAATGTAAATGCCGCTCAAAACATTTAAGTTGACCTGCCACTCAAAATATTGGTTCAACTGTAAAGCATGATGGAGCATGTATACCGCCGCGGTAACTTAGGGGTACCTTTGTGAAGTGCTCCTAGTGAGTGCCCTGTAAAGTGCTCCTAGTGAGTGCCCTGTAAAGTGCTCCTAGTGAGTGCCCTGTAAAGTGCTCCTAGTGAGTGCCCTGTAAAGTACTGCTAGTGAGTGCCCTGTAAAGTGCTCCTAGTGAGTGCCCTGTAAAGTACTGCTAGTGAGTGCCCTTTCAAAGGAGGGCGCTTGTTAGGAGAACGTGTACACAATTCAGAAAAATCTGTCCCAATTCATTTCAAAAACTGAACGAAAAGTTGGGTAGATAAAATTCAAAATGTACGAATTTAAAATTATTTTCAAGTGAGAAAAATCCACTCCACAGTCGTACAGACACGTTATGTGAATGTGCATCATGCGAAGCTTTCAAAATATAAAATAGTTTTGGATTTTTTTTTTGTGCAGGCCTAAGTGTTGTTTAGCGCACACGGTTGTGGTAGGTAGGTAGGTGTATCAACGACCTCCTGCTTCAACAGGCATGCACGGTCTGTATCAACTGCCCTTGCACCAACGATTACCTCATTCTTGAAGTTATTCAATAACTTAGCAAATTCTGCAGCTTTCCAGCGACCAGTAAAACTACGCAAGTTATTAACTTACTTAAGGCAGTGGCAGTGAGTTTGACTTTGAAAGATTCACTGGAACGTTGAGAAAAATACAGTTTTCCCGGAAACTTGAATTAAACAACGGACGTTTCGGTTGCGTCAAGGTGTATAACTTTAACATGAAATAATTGATTTTTGCTTCTTATGCCCCGAGATAGAAGTATAAGTCGTTCACAAAATTCAATTAATACTGGCAACTTCAGACCATGATCTTACGATTTACGATAAGAAAACAAAGAAAACCCACGAGTTTCAATAGTTCGCTCTGAGATAAATGTTTGAAATGAAAAACTCGTTACTCCGCTTGGTTGTTAACTATTAGCCTCCGGTGCTGTAGCCCATTTTGTCCGATGTTAGTAACTTCATAAAATGTTCATTTCTTGGTTTTTCTACGATTTAAAGTGAAGGTGGTGGTACATGTAGTATTCTGGGATTATACGCTACACTTTTATTCGGAAACAATTCAGTGCAACTCCGTTCAAAGAATTTACGAGAATTTAGCGAAACTTCATATTTTGCGATGGAAAAACAGCACGCCGCATTTTTAATAATTTTTAATTTTCTTGATAGTGCATAAAGGATTTAAAGCAGTGGTGTTACATATTGTACTCTAAGATTTTAGCTACACTCCTATTTTAAAACCATTCATTGCAACCAAATTCAAATAATTTACGAGAACATGGCGGAACTTCAGATTTTACGATGGAAGTACAACACTCTGCATTTTCAATTTTTTTAATTATCTTGATAACACATAAAGGTTTTAAAAATATGCGAGTTTCAAATTCTTAAAAAACATTAGAAGTTTAGAGCAGTAGGAGCAACAACAAGAATAATTTCGTCACTAACTATACGAACAATTATTGCAGCGTTGTGGAGCATCTACTTAATAAATGTAGAACGAAGTATCGATATGAAGCTCTATCAGGCTTTGAACTTAGCCGTGCCCAGAAGTACAGAAGTTATATCTCACCCTGCCATCCGCAACAGCCTACGTAATGAATTCACTGTGGTTTTGGGTGTAGAAATAAATCACCTACATTCCAAGTGGTGAAAAAATTTGACTTGAGATGGGAATAGCTACAAAGTTTTCACTCGCTACGAAAGTACGACTAATAAACCGACAATCACTCATAAAATTGCTAATTATTTCACACAGTCCTTGTTTTGTGGCTCAAAATACGTCCCACGGTCAACTTATTCTCACCAGTATGATTTTGTTATGTCATTGCTGTTTGCACACCACGCAGTTGGATGCGCAATGCGCGCTGTGCAGCGGTTTGCGATTTCCTGCCCTGGGTGGCCCAACACCAAAGTTCCTCGGTCTCCGTTGCAGTAAAAGCAAATTTTTCTGCTGGTTGTTTCCTGCTGAGCCCAGGACAGTTCCAGACACGATGAACGCTAGAAGAGGAAGAGGGGTTGCTGGAAGTTACAATCATCAGCTTCCATGTAAGAATATCAAGCCAAGAAACATAAATTATTTCGCATTACATGAATGGTCAGTGAATCAGAGCTAGTAATAAATCGTCTCATTATGAATGCACCGGGTTGTACCATTTCATTGAACTTTCAAATTTTATTTTTTGACGTTGCGGTAGTATATCATTTTCAAGCTCATAACACACACTTTACGTTTAGGATTCATAAATTTGAATTTGTGATGTAGAAAACGGCTGCTGACGAGAAAATTTTAATCAAGTTACACGTTGAAAAAATACCTATCTATCGCAAAAAAGCGTTGAAATTTGGTTAACTTTTTGTAAAATCGCTTAAAATTATTAGGAGGCATGTTTACTGGTAACTCCAAGAAAGCCTTGACGTGGCAGAAAAAGAAGCGGCACCGTATCTCCGCAAGTTGATGAAAAACACGTGAAGGACACTGCGTAGCGAACCACGTCGGTCACGCAGAAAACTGACTGAAGCAAGCGATGACTGCACATCTGCAATGAATCAGGTTTTGAATGAACATCTGCGCAAAAGTTGCACGGTGAGCCGTCGTCATAGAAGTCCTGGAGCCAATTTTTCAGAAAATTCGCGTCGTCATAGAGGAACAATTGGAAGCAAAATTTCAAGTCTCAACTTGGTTACTAAACTTCTTGCTCCTCCTCGTCAAAATCCTTAGATTTCCCCTTTAGGAGACTTCTTTAGAGTAATGTTTTTACAGCAGGTATGCCCGATATAATGACGTATATTGCTGAAAATCCTGCTCTTGAATATTAAAAAAGAATGATTGCTGTTGAGTCTTCATATTTTAATGAGCTGGCGGCGGCACGCTATCGAGTCTGGTTGTCTATAGATGAGATAATATTTGATATCCAACGAGCAGTAAACGCACAGAGCTATTGAGTGTGGGCATTAAAATAAGAGTCTGTTATGTTTTAAGCAGCTGCAAGAGCCAGAGGGAGATCTAAGTTGATTTTTGTACTCGCCGGGATTAAATGCACTTTACAGCGGAACATTTTTGATGTTTTCTGCTCGCTACCATGGCTTCAGATTATCCATTTAGCCTTCAAGAGGATTCATCTCTTTATGGGTAAAATAAACTCGGTTCCGGATGACGAGAGACGTCCCAACCTTCATGAGCATGAATGGATCGGCTCTGAGGAACCTCGAGCATACTCTTTTATGCTTGCCATCTTATCTATTTTGAAAGGATGGGCTCAATTTGCCCCACACAAAGTTTTTTGAGATCGAAGCAGCAATTAATGATAACAAGACTGGTGTTAAGATGATATTAAGATCAATAAGTCACAAGAGAGATCAAAAATTAAATCATATAAACAAAGTCCCTTTAATTGGAAAGAAAGAAACGAAAGATTCCAATCAGGGCTGATACATATCATTTTGTACATGCTATTTTTCAAGTGCCTTATAACTAACGCCAGGACGCAATGATGGCTACTCCCGGTCAAGCCGTTACTCATTTCCGACACCTGGGTTGAGTGGGGAATTGTGTGTGAGTTTTCTATTTCCCAACGGGGAGAAACGCCGGGCGGCACCGTCGAAACTCGAACTACTGACACCTTTCCGTAAAGAGCGTACTCGGCGACAGTGACCACATTTTGGCCAAAGAATCACATTTCAAACACAGGTAAACAAGTTAACTGCTTCATTTCGCGTCACTGGCACGTCCATGATCCTATTTGCGTATGTATGTTTGCAGGACATTTCAAACCCAGAATCGTGAGAGAAGAAGTTAACCGCTTCATTTCGTGGCACTGGCACGTCCATGATCCCATTTACCAGTGTATGCTGGCCGGACATCTCAAACCTAGCATCGTGAGAGAACAAGTTAACCGCTTCATTTCTTGGCACTGGCACGTCCATGATCCAATTTGCCGTGTGTATGCTGGCCGGCATCAGAGACGTGACTCCTGCGGGTGCGGCCCTCAAGTGTCGCTGCGACCTTCCCCGCCGCGGTGGTATAGCTCGCGTCAATGGAGGCTGAGCCGAGCCAAGGCCGGTGCGCAGCTCGGGCTGTTGGCGCGCATTCCTGCAGCCGGCAGTGAAAGAAGTTTCGTTTGAGGATTTGCGACTCAAACGCGCAGTGAAAGGGTCGGCTTTCGCCGACAGGGCAAACTGCGAATGTTGGCGTGATGACTTGAGAACTGCAACCAGGGACTGTGAAAATTGAAGCAATCTTCTTCTAGTCTTCGCACGTTCGTCGCGGCCATATATGTCCCAACCGGTAAATTTATAATTCACGTTTTGATATAAATAAATGACATTTCATTTGTTTTGCGGCTTTTTAATGAATAACTGTTATAGGTAAATGGCTATCGAGGTAAAATGTTATCGAGGTTAAATGTTATCGTATTTTCATATATCTTGAGAAGGATAAAACGTATTCGAACAGTAAAGTCGATTTGCAAATTCTACTGTTAACCACCTAACCAAACCAACCTTTAACAACCTTGGAAATGCGATGAATTTAGTAAAATATGTTTATCCTTAACTTAAAGAAACTCTCTTGCGATGTCATTCTCAGATAAAGCGAGTTGGTGCGTCATTGCATGCAGGAAGTACTAAAAAGCGACCACAAGCTGTACGACGCTGCGCCTCATATCGCAGCGGTCGTATTGAAGTCGCTCACGAGGGTGCGGTGAAGCGGAGGTCTTTCGAATTTCGCATGGATGTCTGAATGTTTATTTCAAAGTCACTATCATATATGAAGTTTCATGCCTTCCATTTGCCTAGAAGGTAAATAAAGAAGAAATCAAGTGTTCTTCTTAGCACTAGCACTGAATCCTCGTAATGTAATGTACAAAATTACAGTGCGGATGTGTTTATTTCATCGTCATCGATGAAAACGTAAATAAAATGTATTCTCTTATGCTATGCTTTTGTTCTTAACGCTTTCAAAATGTCAACCATTCGACCTCCTACCTCACATCGCAAATCTTTGGCCTAGCCCTGATGTTAGGAGCCGTGACGAACGCATTACGGCCGTCACCCGCCAGCCGCCGACCGTCACAGGCTCCCCTCACAGCCGTAATTAGGACAGAACAAAATAAAAACAAAGCAGTGGCTGTTCCGCAGGAAACGGTGTCGAGGTCATACATTGATTGCAGGACCAATCTGCGCATCTGGAAGCATATATGTACGGCAGGGATGCTCGCCTTGCTTCAGTTGCAAACCAAGAGTGAGGGGTTGTGTGTCGCTCTTCTGCCGCTGGTGCTTCACTGACATCATTGATCAGCTGACTGTGTCCATCGGTTTCGTCATACTTAGGACAACCGCCGAAATGCGCACGCCACACAGAAGAAAGATGCTCGCAGTATTCTTATGCATCTTTTTAGCATCAGGTAACTCATTAGGATTGGTGTGATAACGTATATGTTTTTATTTGTGTTTACAAATTGACTAATCAATCACAATGTAAGAATTCAACGTCTTCCAGGTCATTTTGTAGCCCCAGCGGCCTCTTCTGATCAGATACGCGTTCAAAAACACGTCTTCCCTCCCTGAGATTAGGAGTGTATGCGGAACACTTTTACTTTCAACGGACTCTCTGACTGAGCTAAATAAGCCTATCTATTTTAACACGACATTAACTTTCTATCAAACTCTTTGAGATCTGCCGCTCAGTATCGTACTAAAACTCTAATCTGATTTTTTTGCTTCTTTTTTGCTGAGGAAAATTGCGGTAGGATTAATAATAATGATTGCTGCTGTGGTTGCAAGCTGTCAAGGAGAAGGATGTCATGAATTTTAAATTTGACTCGGTCGGAGCACCACAAAACATGAAACCAACTTGTTGCTTTATAAAATGTGTTCTTTGAGGAAATGCTGAACCAAAAAACTTTGTTTCCATTTTTGCGAGAGCAAACGATATACTCCAGCTAATGTAATATTTCATTTCATCGACAATGACTATCATCCGAGTGTCGAGTGCAGAAAGGAGTGCAAAAATAATATTACTACAGTGGTGTTAGTGATTATCAGCTCCGAAATGGAAAGCAGCAATTAAAAAACTGCGAATTAAAATCAAATTGTCTAACGCCTTCTCTAGAGGCGTACGTGGTCTACGCTGCAGTACTGAAGCGGAGAAAGGCTGAAAATCATTGTATGAACTGTATACGACACTTGAGCCCTCTAATCATGGATTCAGGAAGAATATGTCACTTGCTGAAAGCTGCCCAATTCAATGATTCATTAATCTTGCCTGTAAAATGAGAAGTAAGACAACAGAATACGCCATATGCTCAAAGCTAATCATAAATGGTTCATTAACCTTACCTCTATATTGAGGAGTATGGCAATATAATCCAACTTTCTTTGTGCGGCCTGCTGTGGTGTTAGCGTGGCCGAGTTCCTCATAACAACTTGCACCGTTTCTGTGAGCACCACAGCCCAGCCTCCAGACTTGATGCATAGCGAAAGCTGTGCCACGAGACAGCGTACTCTAATGAGTCGGTAAGGTTAGTGGGGCATGTCCCGACAGCGTCCCACCCTACTCGCAGCTCCCACTTTCACTCGCCAGCGTTAGCACTACTCTCATGAATCTGATGCGTAAAACCATTTCCCGCAGCTACTTTCGGTGAGTCATTGAATGAGAGTTAATTGTTGGTGCTCATTTGTGGAGAAATTGAAAATTATCTCACAATAATCTCACAAATAGGTTAATGATATGATTAAATATTATAATCTCACGGGAAGGGTTGTATTCAACTCTCCATTACGCCTTTAGTAATTTCATTGAGAAGATATAGGAAATAAAGCGCCGACCAATGAGACTCGCTCTTTCTTACAGATACGTTCACTAAAGAAATTGTAAAATTTGTATCTGCAAAGTTAATTTTTTTCATTACAGTTTCTTTACTTACTTCCCGATGCTGAGTGAAAATGAATAATTTTCTGCGCTAAATGCTTTTTATGAAGCAAACTTTGTGACGGAAGCTTCCATTATTAAACACCAAATTATTCCATTATTGCGAGGCAAGCTTCCATTTAATGCTCGCATTTACGTTTGTGTTTTCAATTGTAAATGCTATGCTCTTATTCTTTCATTATTTCTTCCAGATGCCGAGTCACGTCACCGCATCAGAAGAAGTGGCTCTCTCAGCAAGCACGTCGCTAAGAACAACAGCGAAACACAAAACCAAGAACCAGTTCCAGCAGACGTAGAACCGAACCCTAGCTCTCCAGTAGACTCAAGATCCACAAGAAAGATTCACTCAATCAATTCCAGCGACTCAAGTGACTTTCCTAACGAAAATGACGTTGCCACAGACGAAGGTCGCAGCCTTGGCTACAGGACAGGAGGCTTCCCCAAGTTCCCCATGAACGAAGCGTACTCGGTGTCGTCTGGGGCTCATTACATGCGTTCCACGGACAAGGAATGCGGAGAGCGGAGAGTCTTCCATGACCTGGAAAAGAAATCGCTGCAACCTTCAGGCAGAATCATCGGAGGGTCTCCTGTGCCTTATGGGGCTTATCCCTGGACGGTGTGTACTCGAAATAAAATACAATAAAATTCTTCGTTAATGATTATTTCACTTTTGATTACGCACTCAAAATGTATTCCTTGTTAATAAATTATTTACTTTCGGTTATCACTCAGTGAAGCTATTCTTCTGGTAAAATTACATATATGAACATAAAATATACGTAAGAGAAGGCGTCAAATGATAGTATCTTACATATATATTATTCATTACGTAGCTTCCAAATGAATCAGTATCGAGACTAGCACTTGAGATAACTTGTCAAAGGATTTACTGAATTTCATTTCAGTCTGTTTTAAATATTTATAAGCTATGCCATGGAATTGAATCTCACATTTGAAATTGACATTCGCAAAATTAATTCGTATCCCATCTGTGTCACAGGCGAACATGGAGCTGAAGTACGGCCAGGAGAGCTACCACCATTGCGGAGGTGCGATCATCAGCTCGCACCACGTGCTCACGGCCGCACATTGCGTCAAAGGTTTCAAGACGTCCGAGTTCTCTATCAAAGTCGGTGACGACAGCCGCTCTGCGCATGACGAGGACGAGCAAGCCTTCGATATCGACAAGTGGATCATTCATCCAGAGTTTCAGCAAGGTGAGCTCGAGGTCGCTGGAATGACTGGCTGTGTGAATGCTGCAGAAAACTATGTTTTATTTCTGAAACAAATTAAATGATTCATTGAATTGAACAATTGTGTTTGATTTGTTTTATTTGCTGGTCTTTTGAAACTCATCGAGCTGTAAAAAGCCTGGTACGATGAAATCATATCATATTTTTCTTCAGAGACTTCAATGCGGGAAAAGTAATGATCCACATTCGAGTATTTCAACGATCTGCACTTGCATCAGTATTGGTAACTTTGAAATTAATCATTTGGCATTGCTAATTCTATTGTAGAGAATAGTTCCCTGTTCAGAGTGGCAATGTTCTTTCAAACTTCTTTGCTAGTTACATTTCAGAAATGCCCAAATTTGGTATTATTGCTGCTAATAATTTTTCCGATAATACTTCATGTAACGGAGAAAAATAGTTCTATTTTTTCAAAGTAATCTTAATTCGTTGCTCATGTAAGGATTAACGTTAAGCCTCTTTCACGGTAATATTTTCCCCAGACTTGACATATTATCACGAAATTTCCATTAAAATATAATTTTATATTATATTTATTATGGGACATAATATCCCAAGCATGATAATAGATAACAATAATATTTTCAATGCCAGACTTGATAATAGATAACAATAACATTTTCCATCCCAGAAAAAATAGATAACAACAACATTTCCCGTGCCAGATGGTGCATACTCAAACGACGTGGCAGTGATCAAGCTGAAGAGCGCGAAGGGCATCAAGCAGAGCTCGACGGTGTCGGCGGCCTGCCTGCCGTCGCGCCTCACGCCCTACACGCACGGCACCTGGTGCTACGTCTCCGGCTGGGGCGTCACCAACCGTGAGTGTCCGTGACGCTCTCGCGTGTGGACGTACGTGCACGTGACGCACGTGCCGTCACTGGAGCACATAGCAGCACAGTACTGCTTCTCATGTAAAACGTTTGATGACTTTTCGAATTATGATTACCAGATAGCGGTAGAATACTGCTCTTTTTGTTAAATGTTTAATGGCTTTTGAATAATGATTTCCGGATAGCAGCTCAGTACTGCTCCTCACGTGAAATATGTGCTGGCTTTTGGAATAATGATTACCGCTTGTTTTCAAGAATTTTTTTACGTGATCTATGCGCGTGAGAAAGTGGTGTTTAATGTGTGAGAACTGTTGCACTAGTCAATGCCAAAGAGTTCCGTTACTAAAACAATACATTATTTAAAAAGTTTCCAAGTTTCGCACACGTAAATTTTAAGCGAAATACTTTTCATCTCATTTAGGCACATGGTGCTCCTTAAAACCAGAAGTTGAACCCTCAAATTCAAAATCTTCAAAGCCATTTGTTTAAAGGCAAAATTCCGTTGCCGCACGCTACATAACCATGACACCTGCAGCTTCAACTAGAAGTTGAACCCCGAAACTTAAAATCTTTAAAGCCATTTATTCGAAGGAAAGGTCTCGTTACCGCACAGTACCTAACCGCAACACCCGCAGCTTCAGACTACGAGCACAAGCCGGACCGCCTGCAGGCAGCCTCCATCCCGCTGCTGGCCGCGGAGGTGTGCGAGCGGGAGACGGTGCACGGGAAGCTCCAGTTCGGCCCCGGGATGGTGTGCGCTGGCTACCTCCAGGGCACCGTCGACGCCTGTGGGGGTGACTCGGGAGGGCCTCTTGTCTGCGAAGTTAATGGTTAGTGTCAGCAGCGAGGTTCTTATGAATTATTAATAAAGGATTTCAGTGCATTAATGGTCAGTGTGGCTGTTATAAATAGTGAAGTAGATGGTCATTGTCTTCAGTGAGTGTCGTTATAAATCGCGAGGTTAATGGTCAGTGTCTTCAGTCAGTGCTATTCAAAATTATTAGCAAATAAATAATTTAAGTGCGTTTATAGTCAGTGCCTTCAATGCGTGCTATTATTATTATCAATAGTGCGCGCTATTAATCAATTGGGTGCCCATGCAAAAAAGTGAACTCTGACAATAAACGATAAATTGTCAATATTGCTCCGATTCTGTTCATTTTAGCACTTCTTAAATCCACTCCAGTGTTGCTTAACCCTTTAATGTTGTGATACTTCAGTAAAACGTCATTTCGAAATATTCACGTGTAAAATTTCATAACATCATCTCTAATCATATTTCAATTGATTGACGGAGATGAAGTTCGTTTGAATTATAAGCTTGTGATAACTCAAGCAAAGATGACATCAATTTGGCATGTGTTGCAGAAAATGACAGATTATTTTAAAAGTACGCAGTTTCCAACAATAAACGAATCCCATAAAAATTATTTTAAAACGTACACAGAACCTATAATACATCAATATAACCCATAAAGCGTTAGCAAAGTCAGACTTAGAAGAGAGCTTCCACTCCAAGTGTTGTCTCACGTGGAGCATTTTCTGCAGGGAGCTTCAACGTGCTGGGCATCGTGTCCTGGGGCAGCAGCTGCGCCAAGCCAAACAAGCCTGGCGTCTACACCAAAGTTCAGTATTACCTCGACTGGATTAACGATGCCATTGAAAACTTATAAATCCCTTCATTGGAGATGCCGTCCCGTCATGGAGTTGTGCGTGTTCTGGAGTAACAGCATCATGTTCAGTATTACCTCGACTGGATTAACGATGCCATGGAAAACGTATAAATCCCATCATCGGAGATGCCGTCCCGTCATGGAGTTGTAAGTGTTCAGGAAAAGCAGCATCATGGATGCTAGGTTAACACCGGATCAAAATACGTGAAGTTCCTTCAATACGCCATCTAGAAGTTACTATGCAGATAAGCTGATGGCATTGTTGAATTTATAAAATTGATGGGACTGGCAGAATAAATTTTCAATAAATTAAATTTCTAATTTTCAATGAATTAAATTTTTAATTTTCAACGAATTGAATTTCTAATTTTCAGTGAATTAAATTTCTAATTTTCAATGAATTAAATTTCTAATTTTCAATGAATTAAATTTTCAATCACCGAGCTATGACTCCCTTCATGGAGAACAGCTCTTATAATTATCATCGATGAGGACTTTGTGTTTAGATAGACTTCTTGAGGAATGCCTGCTTGAAAAAACTACTTTGAAATCGGCAAATTTGGAAATTATCGGTATACATTATGTTGTTTGCTTGTGCAAGTATATGGCTCAACGCGCGCGCAAGCCGCCTGTAGCATACCGGAGGCGCAATGAGGAGTGCATCTTTATTTTTTCTCTAGCGGAAACAATGCAATAATATTAAGTGCGGGAATAGAGCATTAATTTCCTGGTCTTAGTGATGGCGGGAAAGAGAGTGTAAGAATAATTTTTATGATTTAGCTTATGATATTCATGTGTTATTATGTCTTAAGAATAGTTTTGGTAACAACACCATCCTCAGTCGGATCGAAGAGACGAACACGATTTTTTAGTCAATTACATGATTCAGTTCCTAATCGTAAACGCGGTCACAAAAATTGTTCTCCATTGCATCTGGCCATTAGGTAGCCAACACAGCTGGAGTGACCGGCATGGCGAGGATACCACTGAGAATTTGGCTCAAATTGTATTTTTAAAATCAAAACTTATTCGTGAATGATGAATTTTAGCCACATTTGTTCCACAAGTCATAACCAACAAGTGAAATTATTGCCTGAAAATAATTCAAAGTTAAATTAGATCGTATGAAAGCATTTTGTAATTATTAAGGATAAAAACGACGGACCTCACCGTATACTATCTGTAGCGTTAGGTAAATAATAAATGCGTTTCATTTTAAAGAGAATTCTGTACATGTTCCTCTTTACATCTGAATTTTATGTACAAAAAATGTAAAAATGAGCAAAATTAGATTTATTTCGTGGAAAAATTTGGCAACATGATCTCGCTAATGGTAAGAATACATTCGCAATTTTACAATATTATTTAAGCTAAGGAGTATACTTAACGTCTTCGGTTAAGGATGCCCAATGTCTTTCAACTTTATCTTTGATTTTAACGTAGAGCGCACTGTATATACGACAGTCACATGGCTAGTAGAATATATATTTCCTCAACATTTAGTGTGCAATTGAGAAATATTTCTAGTCGTCACGATAAGATTTTGCTACGAAGCCCATGGGATTTTTTCAAATATAATCTTACGGAAAATTTGCCTGAATTTCACTTGCCCAGCTCAGTTCATCTCTTTAGCAGTGCCAGAGGGACTCGAACACATTCGAAACAAATTTCAATTACGCCGAATACTACGTAAACACGTCGAGGAATGGAGTAAATTCGATTAATGTCTAACACTTGTTTGCACGCTGTGTTGAAGCTATGGTAATTTTTCTTTTTATGCAAGCGCTCGCACTCCTTCATTGTGTTGTTTATTTTCTTTTTTTCTCTTCACAATCTCAACACACTCACACTAGGCATACTTCCACAGCGCGTCCTCTACACGCTGCTGCTCCTACTCACCTTGTCTCTGGCTCGTGAGATCCCTACGTCAAATAAATGATTTGAACTACAAAGTTCTCATATGTGAGGTTGTGAATTTAAAGCCTCTAAAATGCGTTCAACACAAAGTATCAAGTATCACATTCGGCATATGACGTTCACCATTAAAATGATTTTTACCCTCCAAACTTTCTATGTAGTCTATTTCACCTAAATTTCTACATTAAATTTTTAATGGAGCGCGTATTATCACTATAGGACTCAGAAGGATGAAGCGAGCTGCGCTTGCAGAAATGGCTGGAAAATATTCGCTCGCTTCTTCCAGCAAACTCTCGGTTTGGTTGTTAAGGCGGTGCAAACCATCGAATTGTGAACCTCCTCTGTGTAGTCACCTCCGTTCTTATGCACGCGGTATCCGAAAAATCACTCTAATGACGTTAACAAATTCTAATTTTTTACGTCATTCTGATTCATTATAACCACGCCATTCTTATTAATTAATTTTCTAATTCATTCTAATTAGACATTACGTCATTCAATTCCAATTTCTAAGGGATCCTAAAAATCACTGAAGATTTTGCAATGATATGAAAAATTTAATTCTCAAAATATTCCATAATAATTTTTTTTGCAGTTCTCACTTGGAATGCATAAGGTAGCCTGTATGCTGATGCGCTCCGACGAATCGAGGATGTACGCGAATATTTTTTCGGCCTAGAGGTGGTGTGAGCTCTAAATGGTGTGTGAGCGTGATAGTACATGCATACAAAATGCTGTTTGTCACTCTATCTTGGACAATCCCCACAAATTATGTAAATATGTTGAATGCTTCGCAAATGAATATTGAATGGTTCCATGCAGGATATTTTCCATAAGTTGTGACACGTCGATATCAATCAACATTGAACAGCTTTCATTATCCCTCTCAATAACAAACTTCATGAATTGATATTATTACATAAACATATTATTTTTCTTTCGCGTGAATATTCCTCATTTTCTTCGTTGGAATTCCTCAAATGAATGTCAACAGCAGAAACTTCTGCAGTGGTTTGCCATGAGCTCATAGAAAATAGCAATGTGAAGAAGAAAGCGATTGAATTCGAGAGGAACTGAGATGTACAAGCCACCACTCGACACTCCGGTTTTATGTCACCGCCGCACAAAAAAAGGATGTTTTATACCAATCAAGCCTGATCATATCATCTTGTGCACTGATTTTTCAAATGTCTTAGAACTAACACATGATGCCATGACGGTTACCCTCGGTCAAGCCGGTAGCCATTTCTGACACCTGGGTAGAGTGGGGAATTGTGCATGAGTTCTCCCTTTTCCCAACGGGGAGAAACACCGGGTGGCACTGCAGCCTGGTACAGGTTAGTATTCGCTATCTTATGCACCAGAACGGCACACGAGCATCTGCCAAACTTTGGAAAATATCAGATACTTTTAGACAATCACTAGGTGAGGACCACCACCATCTTGTATTTCGTTCGTACACCAGCAATAGAAGAAGACCTTTCAATAAGAATGTGTTTCACTTTCAATCAGCACTTACCAGCATCAGCTATTATTAATGATAATTACAGTTTGAATATATTATATGTATTTGCGTCTGTCGATTGACAGAAACACGTGTGTTCCAATAGAAAAATGAAGTACACTTTCGTAATGTACGTCTCAAAATTTAGTGGGAAGACAGTGTTGAATCTTCACTTTCTTTTCTTTCAATTATATTGCGACATCTTTTCAGAATTTTAGATTGGACCCTTTAACCCTTTTGTGGATTTTCATTGAAGGTTTCAATTTAGATTTAGGCTTGAAAATTTAAGTACAAGTTTTTTTAAAAATTTTTATCCCGATTTTTAATTACACTCCCACAAATGATTAGAGTCGTTGAATTAGAACAATTCCTTCACAGGACGGGGGCTCAAATAACAAACATCACCCAGTTTTACTCCGCCAAAACCAGCACCATAAAATCGAAGCATGAATGACCGGAATTTATTCAATATTTCTACGGAAACCTTGATATTATGTCCTCTGAACCCATAGGCCTATCCCGGTGCACCATCATGCAATGTTAACCAGGCCTGGATTTTCTAGCGAGTTAGAGAGGCCTCCCGGGACTGGCCAAATGGGCGCATGCTGTTCAGCTGCGGGGGCTGAGGCGCCTGCTCCACAAAGTTTCCTCTTTCGTTGGGGAATGTCATGAATTGACGTGAGCAGATGACAGAGAGCGAAAGAAAATCAAACACAACATCGAAGCATGAAAAAATGTACGGTACAGACTAAATACCACTTTAATCATTTAAGGTCTATATTCCAATATATCTTAATTTTCATAAGGATACAAAGTTTTATTGAAACATAAATGAATAAAGTAGCTTATCTTGCTCTTCCATTTTCATTACGGTTGCTACGGCTGCCTGATGACTTTTATAAACTGAATACTACGTTGCGTGCCTTCGAACTGCGACAGAAATAACGTCCCCCAACAGAAACGAAAGATTGTGTATCTAATCGAGACAAGGATTTATTCATTAACACGTGAGGTGACTTCAAGTTTCAGAATGTTCGAGTCATCCGTGCCAAATATGAGTATTTGGAGCTTAGATTATAATTACAGATGCATAAATGGCTGTTGAAATAATCTCTAACAGCTTTAAACGTAAGTTTTGTTTTTCCCAGAAAATTCAACGTCAATATGATCATCTCCTTTACAAGAGCCTGATAAGCAGCATGGGTCTTTCTGAATCAGAAATTCAACTCTCGTTTTGCTACAGAACTAGCGTCTCTCGTTGGTCTGCCTAGCCAAGCCATAGAGTCATTTTCTTTCCTGAGAGACTAAAAAAAAAATTTTAAATTAATTTTGGATCACATCACATTATGGATTTTACCTAGTGCCAAATGCGCTGCAATAATACCTTTTGTAATATATTTTTGAAGCAGCTCTCCTCTCATTCCATCCATCCAACCATACACCGCCCCTCAATCGGACTCATTTCATCATTTTTTCTTACAGGTGCAGTTCCTTTTCCTTTTGCATTGTTGACTACACGAAAACATCCACACTTTACCAGTCCTTTGTTGCACATTCGTAATTCCCTCCTGTGAACTTGGATCACTTCCTTCATATTTTTGAAGGATCAAATTTCATTTCCGGGTCTGGAAGTCCGCTACATATGCCTCCTACATATTCAAGCCTCCTCGCAGAAATCTTCCCATAGAATAAGTTTGATTAGGTTTTTCAAAATTTTAAGAGATTTCCTCTGTGAGCTGAGCGTATAAAAAATTTCTGTTTCCATTCGCCATTTCTTATGCAATAGAAGATATAAGCGCAGCCGAACTTGCTTGAGCTTAGTAGTAACTCTTGCTATTAGATTAGATACTTTAACCAAGGGAAATGTTTTGCTCAAGATAGGGTTTCGTCACAAGATTTCAATTTTTACGTTCATTCCATTAAACAAAAGTTGGCCAAAAATAGTCAGTTATAACGAAAGTTTAGCACAATTCATAACACCAAAAGAAAAACCTTTAAATTTGTGACTATCTCTGAAGTCACTCTGAGACACAGCCTCGATCTTTCCAATTCTGCATCGCTCGAACCGCGATTTCTTTCATTGATAAAATTATATACTTTAAGCAGTACACAATAAAGAGGCGTAACAAGTGTACATTTATCAAGCCTTTATAAACTACTAAAGATATCGCGCTTATGAAAGTTAACTACATTGACTCTTTAGCGTGTGATTAGAGTCAGTAGAATAATTTCGTATTACGAGAATGTATTGCGGCCTTGTTTTGTGCGTTAGATTTAGTCTCGACAAGCGATTGAAAAATGGTTAAAAATAAACCAATCAGAATTTAATCCCCATAATTGAACAAGAACTTCAGCACCAATTCTTGTGGGTACTGCGTTATCTAAATTCTTGAATTGCTTGGCGAGAAATAGAAGTCAACTCATGAAGTCGTCCACAATGGATTACAAATCAATTTCGCCCTGACCCGTTAAAATGCTTCCGAATACACTACAACATCATTATGATCATCTTCTTTACAAGACCGGTTGATGATAGGATGCCCTACTTATTTGGGCGCACAAGTAGCTATACCCGAAAGCGTCCGTTGTACAAGACTTAAGATACAATCTATTGCTGTATCGTTTGCGTTAAATAAATCATTTAAATTGCATAAATTGTTCAGATTGTTTAAATTTGAACTAAGTTGGTAAAGCGGTTGTTCCTAGAGAATAAGAGTGGCAACACCAAAGGTCGATCCGGCGGCAGTGTAGGCAGGCGGTGGCGGTGGTGGTGAGAGGTTAATGCAGTCGCCCCAGCGGGTGGCGTGGGCAGCTAAGGATTATATCAGCCGAGAAATATGCGAAAGGTACCATAAAATATTTTATGGAGCTCCACATAACAGTGATCGAGAAAAAATTCTGAGAACATTAGCTCTTAGGAAAGGATATTCTGACAACTCGTTTTACAATTAGCTCAAGCTAAAGCTGAGGCTTAAATATCAGCTTTGTTCTTAATTTGAGAAATAATTTGACAAAAGTAAGTTGTAAATCACCTCTATTTCTTTGCTTTTTATTACACTAGCGGCACCTACGCTCTGACACGACGGTCCAGACCTCCGATCTGCACAAGAAATAACATTCATGGAAGTGTAGTTTTAGTTTAGTTTAGGTGAGTATAGTTTGAGCCATGTCATGATTCTTAATGGTAACCTTATCATGAAAACTGCGTTCAAGCAAAACACTTATTGCTTCCTCTTGCGGTACGTTAGTATCGGTAGCTTCCACATCATGATAACATGTGAACAAATTTTCTGTGTCGCTAACAGCAGATAAATCGCGTGAAAAGTCTTAGAAGTTTATCATGGAAAAATCGCTGATACACAGAAGTGTTCGTCAGGGCAATAAATTTGTTCAAAGTTAAGAGTTATGGGTATTGCAGGCAGATAAAATGGGCCTCATAATACAACTCGCCTATGAATTTTATTGTTATTTCATACGTTTATGAATTTTCTGTATCTGCATCAGGGACCAAAAACGCTGATGCAATTTCTTATAATGAAATGTCAAATTAAGTTTACTATAATTATTTGCGCTGAAATCATACTTTATGGTGAATCATCAGTCCACTATCTGCAATTGTATTATATCTTCGTAAACAAACGCACATTACCAGCACAATTTCATGCGATTCATTCGTAAATTCATACGGAAATTTCGGTGCGAGAATACCTAGTCGCTTCAGTTGAGAAGATACGTTATAGAACTAAGTAAACATTTGAACATTGTTCAAACCCGAAGCAATGTGAAATATCGTCATTGTACTTCGAATCAACAATTTTTTCCCTTCAAGTTTCCATTTTCTTTCATTAATATTTTAATTTTTAGTGTTAAAACTGAATTCATTAGTTTGAAATTTCCTCCGTTGACTGATTTTTCTGTTATGAGAGCCCTTTACCGTCGTGAGCTAACGGCTGCAAAAATTTCCTTATTGCTTCATAAATATTACCCAGAAATTGTTCAATTCGCTTTAGAACTTCAATTTTATAAAGTGCAAATCTTTGAGTGAGACTGCTCCTGCATGTCCCTACAGCTTCTCGCTTGGATGAGCTCCAGGTCGAGGCAATCGTCCAGGTCGCTTTAACCGCATTAGTTGTCACAGACACGCGCGCAATACTCTCAGTATTTCCCTCGGAGCGCAAGTTGACCCTAAGAATGTGAGGCGGTCGGGGCTAGGAAGCTCCTTGGGATTGAGCCGCACTGTGCAAATTCACATCACAGATATACTGAGATTCTCAAACTTACGTCACAAATATACATCTCAAATTTATATTAGAAATATACAATATACATCACAGATATACATCACAAATGTACATTACAGACATGCATCACAAGTATACTTCACAAATATGCGTCACAAATATACATCGCAAACGTATATTATAAGTATACATCACAAATATGCATCACAAGTATACATCACAAAAACGCATCACAAATATACACCACAATTCTTCAGAAATAAAAACTGCAACATTTTTCAAATCAAAATGAACGTCAAGCTCCGCGCCTGATGCGCTCTTGTTGTTACTTTAACGTAGCAAAAGTCGTTTTTTTTAGGTTTCTTTACAGAGGATTTTTACCGACGTTGCTGGCTCGTAGTGTACATTTCTCTGCCCAGTATGATTTGTATCGTTTCATTGGGTTACACAAGATTAACCTAACCTAATAATACCCGTTGTGTGTTTATTTATATATTTATTTCTAAATCTGTTTGGTGTCCGCTTCTTGAAAAACATAGGATGTCTGAGTTTGCGGTATCATGGATACCGAATTGCTCAGTGTATTGAAAGATAGCCATACTTGCATTGATATGTCTGACATTTTATTATGATAGATTCGGTTGGAACATGATAGGTTAGGATAAGTAAGTAATGTTGACGGAATTTTTTTTTTTTCATGGATCCACTTAGCTTAACGATGACATTGTCAGTGGAATTTCCATGGGTCCTGCTACTACCTAATAATACCCTTGGTTTATTTGTTTGGAGTCCGCTCCTTCCATTTCCTGTCTCGCTCATAAGGGTAGTTATAATGACCGTATCTGTGATACGATTTCACCGGTGCACAAGTACAAGAATATTTTTTTACCACGGGTACTGTAAGGATAGATATATTTGTTTGTCATCCTCATCTGAAAAATTTTCTTCAAGAAAGGTATGGAATCCCGTCATTTTTGGCGGGCCGTGCACACTAGTTATACATAATTTGTACCATTTTATTGAATATTCTACTTTTTTCCAAGTACAATTAATTAAGCACTAGGTGGTATCACTCAAAATTAACGTGATTTCCTAAAAATGAAATAATTCTGACATGGAGCTAAAGAAAGAAATATTTCCTCTGCAGTCAGAAAATATGAGCCAACAGTAGCGTTCCACAAATGAAAACCGTATTAGTACTTTGCTTTATAACTATTTAGAACATCTACATAAGGTGAAATTTCAGTCCGGGTACAACACTAATTTTTTACAAACATTTTATGAAGCAGCTCGCTCATTTCTGCAATCAGAATTATTTCTTTCTTCTCATTACTGTGAATAAATGTTTGATGTAAGCAAAGCAAGATTCATGTATCTATGCAAAAACGTTTCGCCGCTCTGAAGTGACATATATCGACCACTGAATGTAATAGCAAACTTGACTGACGTGAACCACTTGACTTTAGTTGCAGCAGGTTAACCTGAAGTTTAACATTACGTCAAATTTAAAGTCAATTGCAGTAAGCAATTTTGAAAATATAACTGGATCGTCCCTTCATTTAGCTTTGATTAAGTATTTATTAAAATTGAGTTTGTGACTCCTGGTCGGTCAGCAGCATTATGAAAAATCCTTCCGTGGCCACCGGTGACACACGTCGCTGTCAAAGTGTTAATTGCTTGCGCTCCTAGTGTGCTGAACTGACTCAACCACTTGCTGCACGCGTTGGCTTTTCTTTATAGCAAAACAGAATGAATGTTCCTTCTGAACAAAACTCTCATCAATTGTAGCTTGGTCTATGCTGGTAAATTTTTTGTAATTTACGAAGGAAAGTATGCTACTTTTACCTCACCTCATACAAAGCATTTTTCGCTATCACTTATCACTGCTAAATAATATCCAGCATAAGTTAATGAGCGCTCAGTGGAATAAAAATCAACTCGAATATTTATTCCTTCCATAAAATTTGAAATATTGGTTGTAAACGCCCAGAACCAAAGCTAAGTTACTAAAATGCGTCACCATTCAAATCATGAGCTTTAAAGCAACGTGATCGCCAAACTCTGTAAAATAACCTATGGAGTGTAAAACTGCTCTCAACATTCGACTCTAGGTGTCCACGCTCTATAATCGTAGAAGAAAGTTCTCGCAGGATATGCGCTCGCATTCCTGCCCAAACCGATAATCTTGCTCGAGTTGTTGAGCGCCTGAGTTAAGCAAATTGCAGCTAAATAAATAACATTCGCCTTCCCTCCGTGTTGCACAAAACGCCGCGTGCGAGCCGCGGTCCGTAAAGTCATTTCTATGCGGGAAAAATATCTCCTCTTGTTCAGCTAGCCTATAGAACGGCTTTATTTCAAACAAACTATATGACGTCACCGTTGCGACATGTCGTTAAACCAATAGCGGAGCCAGATTTGGGGCTAGCAGTGTTGCCAGATGCAATATGAGTGCTGCCATTGGTTCGTTGCCATGACGTCAGTATTGCCACACGGTGGACGATAAAAAGACTGGCTTAACCCTACCTTGTTCAAGTTCTACCGTGGTGCGAGCCGTGTTATCTCAAGACCATCTGAGATGGTATCAGTGCTACGCGATCTGCTCCAAATGACGGCGCCTGACCTCAGCCAGCCGGTACCGCCCTCTGCCGAGCGGCTCCACTGCTGCTGCAGGTGAGTGTATAAGAAACATAACGCAGCTGAGTGTTCGTGCCATAATACATTCATTAATAGTTCAGGGTGCGCCAGAAGTGACTCACACTTTTAATATGCTGGCTGAGTAAATAGGATACCGAAATAAACCATAAAAATGGTATTCTTTCAAATAAAACAAAGTTTCAACTTCAGTTTTCATTTTATCAGGAAATTGAAAGGGTCAGTTACTTCAGGCCCACCCTGTATTTATTCTGCTCTACGAACGATTTCTTCTTCATCGATTTGAGTTCGAATAAATTAAAAATTAAATTGCTGTTTTAACACGGACTGCAATTGTCCTAAATTGAGTTTGGGTGCGCTAATTTTTTGAACTTATGAATTTTAATTTCAACTTCGTTTCTTTCAGACCAAATGGTATTGATGAATTTACATCGAAGGCCCCTCAATCGAGAAATTCCTGGCAAGGAAATATGTAAATATATTCAGTCTCAGCGATTTACGACTTGAACGCTACAAAAAATTAAAGAATTACCCTGAAGAAAAAGAATCCCAATTAGCACTGCATGGAAAGTCTGGAAATTAGACTTTCTATCAAACAAAACTTCCACAGCTTTTTCAGTGATTAAATTATTTTACATCAAAAATGAGCAGACTTATTCTTATTCACATGTTCATCTGTCAGAAAACAGCAATTAATATCTTTTCCTAAGGCTATGAGGCAAGTGTAAGCTTTCTAAACAATATCCGCGAATGTATAAGTAAGAATAAGTCGGTGCCTTGGAATGAGAAAGCAAAAAAAAATTTGGTGCGCGATGCCCTGGACGGACGACTCAGAAAAAAGCAATTGCGCAGTAGGTGAAAAAAATGTTGATTTAGCGTGGGTAGCTTGGGAACTTCTTAGCTTGGCTCTATCTGCTCTGCTTGTCTTGCCCTGCTTGCACTGCCTGCCCTTTACCCACACAAGGCAGGCCAACACGCAGCACCACCGCCGTCTCCCCCGAACCCATAAAGTCTCCCCAGTCCATGACAGACGCAGACGCAGGGTGCAGTGTAAGGCCAGACCCCATCAATAGAGCTAGAAATGCACTCGCTGTAATTTGTTGTGTTCATAAAGCAAAGGGAGTGCAGGTCTGACATGCCATAACTCTGAGTGTGGCTGTGTGCAGTAAAGGTGACTTACTATCTCGGGATAAAGTTCAGTTTTGATACTGACTGGAACAAAAACCCAGTAAAAGGGAACATAATTAAACTTAAAATTCTCCGTCTGAGTTTTTCAGTGAAGAGCGAAGCTGCAATTAGAAATATACGTTTCAATACCTTCAAATTTTTACTTCTGGTTGTATTTCTGTTTTTTTTTGCAACATTTATCTGGTTATACAGGATGTTTTTTAAATACGGGACCCGAAAAAATCATTAATAACTTTTGATACAATGCACGGATTTTTGAAAACAAAACAGCAGTAGAATCCTGAGACTTATGTCTTTCACTCTGTCCTCTGATTCTTATTTTCACTGTTGTGTCATAAATAGATACCAAATAAAAGAAATAAATTTCAGGATTCTACAGCCGTTTTGTTTTCAAAAATCCGTGCATTGTATCAAAAGTTATTAATGATTTTTTGGATCCCGTATTTATAAAACACCCTGTACAAGTCGTCGCTTATGTGCTGTAATTATCCCGTAGAATTCTTAAAGATTCTTGCAAATATTATGGAATAACATGAATTAGTTGATGATTTATTTCGCTATTCAGGAAAAATAGACAACCGAGTTTCCAGAACGAGCAAACTTGAGGGAGTAAAAGAATACACTACATGACGTCTCATAGAGAGCATCTCACTTGTTCGAGGGGTCGAGAAAATTGGATTTATGGTAAAAAACCTAAATATTTACAGAGCGCTTGTCTATAGTCTTGTACACGCAGTCTTCTAAAGAAGACTTCAGGCATTGTAGTAGTGGGGCAAGAAGAGACCAAATCATTGCTCTAAATAGTGCAGGAATAGTCAATAGGGACTTACGGTAACAGCTGAATGATTGTCGTGAAACAGTGTGCGTTATATAGCAGTAATATTCAGGTACTGGCACAGTTTCAGTAAACACTTTCCTGGGGGAAAACCTATCTGTACTTGGAGGGTTATAAAAACCGTCAAGAAGTGAGTAATTGAAAATTCTGGCAGAAGCTTTAGAACCAGAGTGAGACAAGTCGGTGTTTCAAGCTAATCTATTCTTCAACGTAAAATTTAAGTCTAATTGTTTGCGTAAACAATTGTTTTCACAAGCCTTTAAAAATTAATATATAAAATGTAAAATGAAGTTTGCGGAGACCCAGCGGAGATTGCGGAGATTTGATTGCGCAATCATCTCATCGCAAGCTGACCTTGTGTAGAAGAATGACGAACTATGTGTGCGTGGTGCAGGTGACTTGCCTGAAAGAAGCCGTGCCATTTTCGCAGCAACAGACAAGACCAGACAAGATGGTGTGGGTTGCAGTCACTTCTGACGCATCTAAGTCTCCTTTGATCTTTGTCTCGGACGCAGTGAAAGTGGACACCCAACTTTGCATTAAAATGTTGGCGAAAATTTTTCTGCTGTGTATTTCTGGAAACTTTGCAAGGAATTAAATTTTCTCGCCGGACAGTACCCCCATCTCACCCAATGAATTTGGCCCAGAAGGGATACGTGGGAGGATCATTCCAGTGGGTTTTGGAACGAGAACACATGACTTTAGTCTGATCCAGATATCAATCCGACAAATTCCGCTAACTAAGCCATCTTACAAAGGAATGAATGTGCTAAATAGTACTCATTTAAGGCCTTCAGGCTTTGTGGTCTGCTTTGAATGATGAAACAGTACGTAATTCATGTCACGCAATTTAGCCTCAATTTAATATCATACTGAAGGCAACAGGAGGTCATTTTGGAATTTGATTTGTGTTTTATACTAGGAAAATACATTTGAACAGGTGAGACGAATGTCTTTAAGCTACATTTGCATAAATTTAAATTCTGGTAAATATAGGACGTAGAAATCTTCACGGGACAGTACGCACTACATCACCAGGGCTGTCGCTACCCTTCATGGCCTGTTCGGAGCGTCCCAGAGGGCGCAGGTAAGCTTCTGAGCCTCCGCACCATTAACATATCGAGCTCCATCTCCGCAGCTGTCAGTCATGAGGGCAGACATGGCAGGCACTACGTGGACGGCCCTTCCTGGCCAACAGTTCACCAGCTCATGCGATTTGCGAGTCAGACTCGGGATACAGCAGAATATGGTGCGAGGCAATTTACAGGTGTGGGCTTCCCATCAGGGTATTATGCTGGTCGGGTGAATTAACGGTGCGTACCCTTAAACTTTTTTCTAATTTGTTGCTCCTGGTGGTTTAAGCTCACTTGTGCAAGTTGAACAGGTGAAGTATAACGAATGAGTGTTTAAACTCGTTTGATGTGTGTGAGTTTTCCTTCATTCAACAGCGTCACAAATAGGTTCAGTTCAGCTAAACATCATTTTAACGTTCGCTTTATAAAAGTATCTAATCTTTGTTCCAATTTCGTAGAGTTTATTCAACAGATGATATGAGTTCCCTCACCTGCTCCTTATAGATGAAAATTAAAGTGTCCAAACCAGAGTGAGGTAACACATCGCTTGAGAAAAAAGTATTAAAATGAAAGAGATATTCCAGATGTCCATGAGTCAGGAAGAGAATAAGTATATATGGATGTTACTATGTACCGATGTACAGCTCCCGTACTGATCCTGTATTTTCAGAGACCTTGTGTTGTTCTTAGACTGATGTGCAGTTCCTGGAATTGCAGAACGCACATGACTATCAGAATACAATTTATGATTTTTTTAAGGGCCATACGATCCTACATTTACATGAACTATGAAAACAACACATGAAATTTTCGTTAGAGTTCTTCAGAGGCACTCGCCACAAATTATTGTTGCGTTTGAATGATGAATTTTTCATTTTATCGAATTTATTTTATTTCGAAGAGATAAATTAAGAATGAAATGTTTCTACGATGGTCTCACAGTATTTCTTCAGCATTTTTTTGTGTTTAAGAGTACCGTTTTACTGTTTCCCTTAATGAATATATATTACATACAAAACGGAATGTACCAGCCGATCTAACAGTTCCATGAGTTGCTTTTAATTCTTCGCTCGTCTGCCCCTCAAAGCGTCAAAGAAAAATCTCAAGCCTTCGATCATGCTCATTTTGGCGCTGGTAAACCCAGCATTACCGGGAAATTTGATGTGCCAGATTGCCTGAAAGAACACGGTTCGGCTGGCCATGCTTCAATGGCTCTGTTTGCCCATGACTTGAGAGATTCTCTGAATATGCTAATAAGGAACTGCGAGCTGAGCACTTCTCTATATCGATACTAGGATCTCTCTCCTCCCTTGATGTTGCACAGAGAGCTTCCTTGCTCTCGACATTTGAAAATTTGCATTAATATAATAATTCCTACTTTCTTAACGCGAAATTAGTTCTACCGCAAAGAGATGTCTCCTTGATCATGGCTGCTTAAACTTCTTCTGAAATTTCTAACGAAACTCATGAAATTCCATTTAAATTTAGTGAACTAACATATTTTTAATTAAGTGTAATTTGAATTTAAGGTGAGTCAAGTTCTAAGAAAGTTCCAACAAATAACGCGGACCATTTTATTTTGGATACAATGAAAGAACTTAAAAATAATTTTCTCCCAAATTTTTTCAGCATTATGTAAGGAAAAGTGAATTATACAGCCCACTCCTCAAATAAAAGAACCAAGTCGTATGGAGTTAGACTTAAATTCCACTTCTTTTAGTAGGCTTTTCATTTAATGGTTCGATAGTGAAACAGAAATATTTGCCTCGCTTTCATTCGCTGCCGCTTCTTTCGAACGAAGAATTTCTAGGGGACTATACCTCGCTAGTTGGAGCATCAGCGGCTGTCATAATTGGCACGGGATAGAAAGCCATTCCACGTAGTTGGAGCAAAGCCCACGTCACAGCAGCGATAGCCACAAGGTCGGGCGGAGCGTTCATTCCTTGGAAGGTTAATACCTGCAATTTAGTCGCTCAATAAATCAGCAATTTTGCAGGAGACGGCTGGGGCGGCGATATTACGACCGCGAGCACGGGCCGGCGGGACGCTTGGGGGTAAAGTTAGGGCGGGGGAGCCAGAAGGGCGACGAATGGTGTTTGGGAGAGTGAGGAGAGGATGTTTGTACTGCAATGGAGGAGTTTTACGGAGAGAAGAGGCCCGCCTTTGAGCAGCTGAAGGAGGCAAACACCTTGCGAGAAATGTTCATAAAAGTTAGGAAGTGAGTATTTGACTTCAGACGTGAGTATCTTCTGCAGTAGTGGTCATAAAAAGCTATAACTCTAAAGTTTGGATATTCATTACTCAAAATAAAATAAAAGTATTGAAAAGACAACTAAATTTGTAAAAACGATCCGTATATTTTTAGTCGGTTCAAAGAAAAGGTTTTACACAAGTGTCATCAGTAACGAGTTTAATTAGAGAGGCTGTGTGAAGGTTGATGTTGTAAATGGTGAGACTGTGTGAAGGCTACTATTGACGATACTCAAGTTTTGGAAAAGATATAAGTTTCATACAGTGTACCAGAATCGAAGAAAAGTTGGGCATTGGTTCGAGTCAGTGCACACAGGAGGTGGGCAGTCCCAGTAAATCCCAAATGGGAAGACATAATGTACTAACTCTAATAATAGAAAACATACTGCACAAAATGACCAGAATGGGGAAATGTTCACTATTTAAAATGAGAAGCTTCATTAATAAAGCAGATGAAGTGACAGCCCAAACATGAAATAGGCAATATTGGGTTGCGTTCTCCGTGCGTTGTACCAGTTTCCCATACCCACAAACCATACACGAAAGTGTATCCTTAATTTCATTAATCTGTTCTGATGAGTGTGCTATAAAATTCAAATTTTAAGATAACCTGACACCATTTGAAGAAAGAATCTTATAGAAATTCACCTGAAAATTCAAGTGCAGTTTTGGTTAAAGAAATTTGTTCATTAGCTATCGAAATCAAGTTTTAGTCGTTCAAAGATTTAAACATTCTAAAAACATTTATTCTAAAAACATGCGCCAGAGTTTTAGATATGCGTCAGTTTTATCAGAGAATAGAATGAATTACAGCTGTTGCTTGACTGGGGGTTGAGACGTGATTGTCGATTCTTCCATGCATTTACAAGGAAATTTCGAACATAAATTGTTACGGCTACAATTTAGTGCGCATCGTATGGAGGCACTTCAGAAAACGTATTCAGCTCTCCGACAGTCGGACGCGTTAATCCTTTAACGTCGGAACTTTTGTACTCATATTACCGTAATCACAACCACCGTCACCAAACTGGCGCCGGCATCATGCATTCATCGACATCAGGATGAGGCAGGAACTGCAACTCGGCAGTGAACTCCAAAGAACACATTAGGGCACTAATTTAACGAGAAATACAAGATATTGAGGCTATTTTCCCTATAGTCCTCCCGTGCGTTGAAGGGTTAATTTGTGTGGGCAGAACTGAGCCAAGCTTGCATGATGGCGGACTTGCGGCAACGGCCAAAGCGTAGGCAATTGTACTCTTTTGTGGGGTACTTTTATTTTGTGTACTTCTGGCGTGACTCTGTGTTGCGCATCATTTTCATGACAACTAATGATTATTGATGCCTGCTACAGCCATTTTATTATATACTACCATCACCATTAAAAACCTTTTAAAACGGCATTAAATTACTCAGAGAGCTAAAAGGTGTTCGAGAAATTTAGTTGATTTTTCTGTTCATACAAGAATTGTAAATTAGAATGTGCGTCGAGTTTAGTGCTTGCAGTGCACGTTTGTTGCCTATTCTATGTATGTGCTGCTCATTCATTTTATGAGGTCTCAATGTTGAAGCTAGACACAAAGACACAACATTGAAGGCGACAAAAAAGAGACCGAATTTTTAGGATAACTTCACACTTCTTGAGAACGAATCATTGGAGTATAATTTTGACGTCGTATTTCCGTAATAAATATTTTCTGTGACGTCAGAAACGATAGTTCACTTGTTCTAATGAAAAGCTCATTACGAAATGAAGACCTTATCATTTATAAATAAAAGGGCCGAGATAAACGTCTTTATTGAGATCATCATTTTATTTAGGAAAGATTTTTTTTAGTTGTACAGTCCTAAACGAAATGATGATATCATTAAAAACGTGTATCTTGGCCCTTTTATTTATAATTCGAATTTGCAAAAGGCTAACAACTTATATGTGTTTGCTTTTCATTCAGTCCTGGGACTCGAGACCAGGACTGGCAACAGGTTTTCTACCAGTACGTTGGGTGTGGCAATTGCAGCAGGTGCTGTGACAGGGCACTCCGCCTGCCAGTTGACACCACCTCCAAAGTCCGATACATGCCGCCATTCCCTCGCTCATTTTGACATATGCTAACGCTGAGTTGACAGTTCAGCAATGATTGGATGTTGTCGAACGTATGCAAACCAGCATGCAAAGGCCTGGACCGCCACAAGCGGTGCTGTCGCCACCACGATTCGAAATGCGCTTCAGACGTAGACCGAGATCCACGAGTGGCAATGAACGTAATTTCTTCGAGGGATGGTCAAAATAAAAAATCACATTCAAACATGAGCATTTATACTAATTTTTGCACTATTCATTGAATTTTTATAATTACACCGAGTCAAAATAAAAACACTTTTACGTTCATATAATGGGTAAAATATTGATAACTAGCCTCCAACACCTGTGAGAAGGAATCATAAAATTTACTGACTCTTTGAATGAGCAGGCCCATGAACTTAAAAGGGTGGGAGGTAACATGGATACCTGTATGACGATTCGATATCTTCGTGTATTTGTAACAGCAACCCGCTCCAAAGAGCTCATAAAACTCACCCATCGATGTCTTGCAGGACCTCGACAAGGAAGAAGGAACATAGAAGGGACAAACCAGTCTTTTTTCGTCGACAGTGTGGGCAATGCTGACGTCAGGGTTACGAACCAATAGCAGCGCTCATATTGCATCTGGCAACACTGCCAGCCCCAAATCAGGCACCACTATTGGCCTAACGACATGTCGCAATGGTGACGTCATCCGGTTCGTTTGAAATGAAGCCTTTCTATTGGCTAGCCGAACAAGAAGGGGAGTATTTTCCCCCATAGAAATGACTCTACCTTGTTTCCTGTACCGTGACCTCCACCTCTATAAAAGCAACGAGAAGACAGCATCGCACGCGGCAAATCAGATATGGCAGCAGCGTGGCCGGTCTTGTGTCGCGGCTCTCGAGCTCGTGAGCTGATAAGCTTCAATCTCAGCGCCGCGTTTCATGCGTTGTGCCAGAAAATCTCTCTCTATCTCCACTTGCCAGACCTGCTCTGGAAAACTGGAGTCTTCAATCGAAGTGAATTACCCGTGCAAAACTAAATAGTTTCGATAATTATGAATGACTTGGACTGAATTATAGTAAAAGATCGTTAAAATCATTTATGTAATGGGAGAGCATAACTAACGGTGAGCGTTGGCCTGTCGAGAGCAGCCACATTATTTACTTCGTATCAACATTCAATTTTTACGGCGATTTTGCAGCTATCATGGATATAATTGATTTTTCTATTGTAAGTTTCATCTCCTTAACTCAAAAAAAGGAGAGGAAGTGGGCAGGTGAAGAGCACGTACGGTGAGTAGAAAAGCTCCCCTTCAAAATCTGCCATCTCCCCTTCAATGTCTGTCTTATAGCTAACCCCGTACAGCTGCGGTATGGTGAAAACAGCAAACTGGGATCGAATTAGAGTAGTTCTTGTCCTAAGTCTGCTGTCTAACTATATAGCTACGGAAAAGACTCATGGTTGTTAAACTGTTCGAATTTTTCAATCGAATCGTTTGAAAAGTGAAACACATTTTTACGAAAATACTGATGAATATTTATTACCGACAAAGAGTTCTACGACATAAACTCCCTTCTCACCAAATATTTAGCGTTGTGCAACAGCGGTCGCCCGTCGCCATCACCATTCATTCGAACAAAACTAGAGCATTACCGCAGTTAATCTTTCAAGCATTTTTTTTGTAGCGAGATAAATAAAGGCGATATCACTTGACGTCTCACCAAGTTTCCGATCCCTTTCATCAGAGCTCACCGTTTTTTAGACTTGCTCTATAACGACAGCGAATGCAGAGGAGCTCATCAGTCGGAAGCCTGGGTGGTCGCTGAGATAAGAACGGGGCCGGTACGAGTGTGGGACTCTGGATGTCCCTGAGACTTGTGACTCGCTCTCACGTGTGTAAAACCAAGTCAAATCTCTTCTCCTAAATGACTCATCCTGATATAGTAATTTGCAATAATAAATGTCAAAATCTTCTGTCTGTTCTCAAGTGGTTTCGAGAATATACTGTTAACATCTAGCCCCTATAAACTACTTTGTAAAATTAAGCATCAAATCTCGAGTGAACTAATTCATTCATCGGTCTTGTGTGTAACTAGGTAAAGTGAATTAGGTTAAACGTAATTATGCTCCTTAGGATAACGTTGGTGGTAGGATGCCCTAGAAGTCACTGAACTTATTTGGGCCCACATGTCGCTGTACTCAAATTTGACCATTGTACTAGACTTGAAAAACAATCTTCTTCTGTATCGCTTGTAGTAAAATAAATTGTTTCACTTCGTCATACTCATTTGAGCAGTCTTCGTTCCATACGCTACAAATGATAGCAGGTGTTACAAATCTATATACGTAAGCGTGTCCAAAACCGATCGTAGAAATTGAAGAGAGCTAAAATTCCTAAAATGATGATGAAGCCTTGGTGGCATCAGTTCGTGGCTTTGAACGCGTTCGTTGTTATTGTAATATTTCAATTTCATGAATGATAAATTTCTAAGAATAATCTAATATTTCAATTTCACTAATTTCATTACTCACTTCTCGATGTTGTAGCATGGGGTGACTCCTTCACACGTCAAGTGCGGCGAGTTAAACTGATGTTCAATATTTAACTCAAATTAGATTTTATTTTAGAGATCAATTTTAAAAATAACGAACATTAAATGGATCGCGCCTTTATTTAGTTTACATAAAGCATTTATCAAAATTGACTGCTGGTCGGTCGGCAGCATTCTGAAAATCCCCTCAGTGACCACCGGTGGGTCACGTCGCACTTAAGTGTTAAAATTTTCTCAGCAAGTTCTGTCAGAATGAACCCCGGCGTTTGTACAATTAAGAATACTAGATCGCGTGATCAGTTCGTACCCTCGTGTAAAGGTCAAGCTGGGTTCACTCCACAAAACTCACGCAGTTGTGAGACAGTGCGCTGCCTTCAATTTAAATTTGCCATGAATTCAAGTTTCGATCGATATCTGCGCTTTAATGCAGAAAGGGAAAAAATTGCATGGCTCTTCTCTAGCCTGAATGAGCCATCGTCCAAGATGAAATTGGAAAACGTAATATTATTATTATAATTTTTAGTTCCTCGTTTTAAACTTAACGCTTATTGCCTAAACTTTACTCATTTTATAGCAGCTGTGGTGACAAATATCGCTCACACCTTTCCTCGGTGTTTGTTTTTATTAGTAAATAAAATCGAGCCATTGCTCACAACCTCTCCCACCATTCGTTTTTCCCACAGGAACAAACAACAGATTTACTTCACAGCCTCCCAAAGTAAATACTTCATGATGACTTGAGCGATTACAATAGCTAAGAAGAATTACTGCCTTGTGCAGAGTACAGAGCCGGATTTATCCGACGAGCAGCCAAACTGTGATGAGAATCCGGCCGCATTTGCACGCGGAATTTACCAATGCCACTACTTTCTAACTCCTTGGGGAAGCGTTTTTTACGAATTTGCGACCCTGTTTTGAGGCCGCATCGTCTCCTTCTTGAGTTTATTTCCTTCGCTCAATTCAAAAGATTGCCTCGAGAAAGCATCGCTTCCGTTCTTTTGAAGCCCCGTCATTAATCAGAGACTGCGATACGCGCGGCGTCGCCGCTGCGCAGATTGTCGATCCATCGGCCCAGCGACACAGCGGCGGCCGCTGCGTCCCTGCGGACTATCGGACAAATGAAGACTCCTGACAACCTCCTTCCTGGAAAAGTCTCCTAGTTTTGGGCCAAAAGAGACTGGGTGGAATACTGCAATGAACCTTATTTTGGCTCGAGGCGGGTAAAACTCTGGGGATCGCTCTGTGAGTTTAGCAATGGAACTGAAGAAATGTTGAGGCTACCGATTATTCGAACAGGAAACTGCTCGGGGAAATTTTTGCGAAGAAAATTACTAATAAGTGTTGATGTTTGTTGTCTGAAAAACTTGAACGTCAAAAAGATTTTGTCTTGTGTTCTCTACAGCAGTGAAATTTTCAATCCGTAAAATACTACGGGCGATTATTATTCGATCTTAAATACTCCAACTTTTCTAAGCAAAAATCAATTCTATCCTAACCTGTCTTATCCTTACCTACCCTTTCCTAGATATATGATGAGATTCGCTGTTTTTTTAAGTCAAATAATTTAACCCCTCCACTCCTACTCGAGTCTGGCTGGACCTATTTTTACCTATCAATCCTACTCAACTTATCCAAGTTATCTTATATCCCAAGCTAACCCAATTTCTCTGAACGCATTTTAATTAAGCGTGAATTTTCTGATTCATTAACTAACTTTGTTCTGATAGAGTTAATTAATTTCCGTTCACGACAATCGACCTAAAACTTATGCTGCGAGCTCCATCGTGCCAACGACGTAAAATCTTATAAAATCCTGTCCCGGACTGCTATTCGGAGTTGAAATGATTATTGCGTGGCGGTGTGTGAAATTAACGAATGAAGATAGTCGGTGCAAGGCTTCATGTCTAATTAGCGATACAGACTCGCTGAACAGTATGAAAAAAAATCCTAGTGAAATTATTCTCAGCAGAATTTTTGTGACAGTAATTATTGGAAGAGTGATGCACAGGAAAAGGAACGTAGGTAGGTAAAAGTGTATTAATATATAGGCAGTAGCGAACATTGCTCGACAAAAATAAAGGCATTTGCTAATATGAAATAAAGTACGAACATTTAATTAGGTTGGTTTAGGGGTGGCATACCATTCACTCCTTCGTACATTCCCCACATCTAATCAATGTCATCCAGATGCTGCCCCTAAACAAGTAAATGAAAAGTTAAAATACCGCTCATTTATGTTTGTGCCCTTGAGATAGTGAAGCCTGTAACGAACACGTTACGGTTTACACACAACAGAATTGATGCTGCGGAGAGCTAACAAACTACAGTCTCCATTTTGAGGAAAGCCGTAACTTAAATATTAGTTTGTCCGGATGAAAAGGGCGGTAAAGTCTTATCACAGTAACGCTTGTTAAATATTAGTTTGTCCGGATGAAAGGGGCGGTAAAGTCGTATCACAGTAACGCTTGTTAAGTACTTCTAGCCGTTCCATCTAAAAATTGGATGACTGCAGAAAAATCCTATCGTACGTATTCAATTTTATTCGATAATGATCATATGAAAATATCGTCAATCATCATTGTGAGAGCATTCTGACGTGCCTCCTTACTGGCGAAGATGGTTTCAAAACTAAGCAGAATTATCATTGAATATGAATCGGGCCAAAAAAAGGGCAATGTTTCGTATTTTGCCCCTAGACTCACCAAAATTTAAAAAATATAACGCATCTTTCCGTCACTTCATTTATGTGCATCGCCCAAAGCACTACGATTATATAAGGCTGATTATCATGTTGTCAATAAAGATATTTCACTGTGAATTTCACACTGAGTCATACTGCCGCAATGAAATGAAGACAGAGTGTCAGTTGGGTGTAGAGCTGTCGCCGTGCAGCGCTCATGGCACAAGATCAGTGCTTCTATAGCTTGAGGTCTACCGGACTAGAGCCTGAGATCTACCTCTAGTTAGTACAATAGCGTGAGGTCTACCGCACTATAGCATAAGATCTACCTCTAGTTAGTACAATAGCGTGAGGTCTACCGCACTATAGCATGAGATCTGCCTCTAGCTAGTACTATAGCGTGGGGTCTACCGCACTAGAGCCTGAGATCTACCTCTAGTTAGTACTATAGCGTGAGGTATACCACACTAGAGCCTGAGATCTACCTCTAGTTAGTACTATAGCGTGAGGTATACCGCACTATAGCACGAGATCTGCCTCTAGCTAGTGCTATAGCGTGAGGTTAGGCTAGGTTTCCATTGGATATTCCTTATATCGCTACATTTAATACAGCCATAAGGGCTTCATTTGCACATCTCAAACTGCACCCAGGTAGGCGATATATGGCGGTAGGCCTCACGCTACAGCAGCACCACAAGATCTTCAATTAAGCCTCCGGCTTGCTGTGGAGTGCTGGCATTCGGGGCCGAGACGAGCGCAAGCGAAGGCACCGCGGCCACGTCAGAGCGCTTAGTCTCTTTCAGAGATAAGGGAGGTAAACACGCAGGCCGCCTTATCGCTTCCAGACCCACTGACGGCTTTCCTCTTTCCCGAAAAATAGCCAGTCTCTAACCTAAAAATTATCCGTTATAAAATTGAATCTGTTGAGAAGTGTGTGGTGGATATGGTTTTGTTGTGTCAGTCTTGGCAATACTAAATGAAGCACCCGAAGGAAATTTTACTTTACCGGGTTTTAGGTTGGGACTTGTGGGTTTCAAAAAGGCGTAAAAATATGGAATAATTAATCATCTAAATTTCTAATTTGGTTTGCTATATAATTCTACTGAAGGTAATAAATATCTGAATTACACGGCTTCCTTCATGTTATTTCATGTAAAACTTGAATATTCATACAACGCATAAAAACATTTGGCTTCTAGCAGGAGCCAATACTTCACTTGAATATCCTAACATTAAGAAACATGGCTCAGGATCTCCCGTTGAAATATCAACTCTTGTACGTGTTTATTATATTACGTGCATCATAAATTACGAGAACTCTTGTACGTGTTTATAGCATTAAATCATTAATGACTGCGTGAATATTTCGGACAACTTTCATGGATCACATTTGCTTGCAGAGCAGCGCGCTCGTGCGCATCGGGAGGGCACTCGAACGCATTTGAATGAATTGCGTTGTCTTGTAGTGAATTCAATCTATTTTGAGTTCGGTGAAATTCTTCTAGAGAATGTTCAAGGAATCGTACACTATTCAACACTGATGATATTTTTTTGTCTGATATTTCTACTGCTGCTGTTGTCTTTACTGGTAGTGTATGCCCAGTGGGAAATAAGATGAGTTAAGGCAGGATGGTGCTAGCGAAAAAATTACAAATAAAAGTATTAACTTGGCGAAATACTAACTGGTTTTACAGGTGTCCAGAGTGAGATTGTCGGTCTGTGGGAGCTGCCGTGAAAGACGCACCAATTTTGTGGCAGCTCTCTATACTTCAACTTTGTGTCGAATTTCTTCGCTTCCCAGCCCAACAAAAACACTTCAAGAAATGAAATGCATCAATAACTGTACAAATTTTTTTTAATAATACAATGTGCATAACATTGGTACACTTAATGGGGATTGTTGGTGATATCGCGTTCAAAAGTGTTTCATTTTGGGCGTTTGATGCCTTTTATTCATTTTTTTAATGCTTTGTTTCATCCTGCCACCCATCATCCGTCTTAGAGGCAAATAAAAGGAACCAGTTGATAAATAGCTGAAGTCAGCATTAGGACTCGGTGCTGAATGAAGTTGTAATATGTTTTTAACCAAAACATTGCCTAAAGACTCACCGCATTTTGAATGTTCGTAACACCCAATTTATGGATTAGCTTTGCAAGCATTTTGTATTATAGGCAAATTTCGTCACTTAGGTGCAATTTTCATGATAATTTCTAAGGTGAGGTTGCTTTAGTCTCCCCCACATCAACTGTCCTGCAATGTTGGCTGTGTGGTGGCAGTGCAAGGGGGAAAATGTATAGAATTTCGGGTCATACTCACAACACACACATAGACACACTCACACTTACACGCACACACACGCACAACACCCACATACGCACACTCACATTCATACGCACAACAAACACACGCAACACACACACACGCACGACACACGCACACACACGCAACACACACAGCACATAGTGAGGTCGTGCATAACGACGCCCGAGAGAGGCAGGCAGCAACAGAAGCCAAGGCCCAACCTTCATTAGAGCTCCGCTTCATCATTACCTGCTTTTCATTATAAGGGAAATCTGGGAGTGTACTTCGTCCTCATTATACAAGGAAATTAATCGTCGCTCAGGTGAACATTGCAAGAGAGGAGAAGATGAAAATGTCAAGCATTTTTGGAATGGCTTCTGCATTGGACGAGAACACCTCAACAAATGTTCAGACGCGTAAGGAGGGAGCGACCTCACGGCCCCACAACGAATTACGCACCTAAAGCAGCATAGGGCAGAAGAAGACACTCGAGCCACGCCGTGTCGGCCAGATTGAGGCGCGCTAATCGCAGAATTTACGCGAGTCCGACCTGCAGAATTGAGCGATCTGATCCGCTGTGTCTGAAACTCTGGAGAAGATCTTGGACAGTTTGTGTGTCCCAGAGCAGCAATAAAGTCCTTCTTTATCGCCGCCCTTAACAAGTTAACGGTGCCGTATAGCAGCCCCTCTCATGCCAGCCCCCCCCCCCCCTAAGGAGGGTGTAGCAGCAGCTCTTGTCCCTCATACGAACTCCTCTGGTGAACTTTGCGCCTCCGACCTGTGCTGCGGTAGTGTGAGGTCTACCGCACTGTAGCGTGAGGTGTACCACACTGTAGCATGAGATCTACCTCTAGCTAGTACTATAGCGTGAGGTTAGGTCACTAATGGATATCACTTATGTCCATACATTTAATTTAGTGATAAAAACTTAATTTGTACATCTCACACTGCACCTGGGTAGGCGATATGTGGCGGTAGCCCTCACGCTATAGCAGCACTTACGCCGGTAAACCGAAGGTCGGTGTTGTCATTCTACAGACAACAACGGGGTGAATGAACTGATGCGTCAACGTATTTAATGCTGGAAATGACCATTCTTTTGTATTAAATGTCAACACTTATTTTCGTTCATGTTTTTGAATCAAACTATGGATCATGTCGTGTGGAAACTCTGATTTTCAACATGTATGTCGACTGTGAGTGGACGAACAATCTATTGAGTTGCACGTGTGAAAGCAGAATATCATTCAATATGTCCCTTCGAACGTGAGATGAATTGACACTTTGACTGCGACTTGAGCCACCGGTGGTGCACGGAGGGAATTTTCGTAACGCTGCTGATCGACCGTAAGTCATAAATTCAATTTTTGTAAATACTGAATGAAAACTGACTGAGACATGAATGTTTGCTATTTTTAACATTATAACGACAATTATAACGATTATTAATTTTCTACATTTTAACGACAATTGACTTTGAATTTTAGTTGAATATTATACTTCAGTATTACCTGCCGCAGTTGAAGTATTAAGAAAATTATTTGTACAGTAAACTTGAATTCCTCGAACCTGGGCACCCAGCTTGTGCAGACTTGAGCAGCTAGCTACTGGAGCTCTCAGCTGCAGTGGCGTCTTCAAACAATTTAAACAATTTAAACGATTTATTCACCACAAGCGATACAGAAGTAGATTGTTTCTAATGTCTAATACAATGGTCATATTTGAGTATAGCTACCTGTGGGCCCGAATAAGTTCAGTGGTCTTGGTGTTCGCGTCAATGCGTTGTGCTACCTTAGGATCTGAGAACAAAATTGACGGAAGTCTCAAGTGAAGCAATAGAGTCGATTGAAGGTAAATGATAGTTTAATATTTAGCTCAGAAGCTCAGAGTATTATAGGAAATTCGTGCCGGCTGTCACGGCCGGCCAAGTTCCGGACTAATGAACGACGAAAAGTACAGAATGTTGTGCAAGAAGTTAGAACATTACGTTAGTGATGAATTAGTTATCTCCTCTTCCAACATTGCAGAGTGACGGTGGTGCCAACATTGAGGAGTGAAATAGAACACCGCAGAGTGACGGCATTTATGAAATAGAAATTTCACTTATTTTCAAACTGCAGTGCGGGGGAGTACGAGGCAGATGACGGCTCCATTTATGACGATGTAATAAAATATATAACCGTGACTATCAGCATTAGTTTTAGTAGGGAGATGGTTGAAGACGTTCACATGAAGGACTTACCGCAATAAGCCATGACGATGTCGCAGTGCTGGTTAGCGACGGTCATGTAATGAGGGGCGGACCGTATAGAATCAAGAGATTAATATAAAAACGATTGCCGGCTCAGTTTCCCCGACTGAAGACGCGAGCGTGTGATTAAACTATTGAGTGGTCACGCATTAGTCATGGTCAAAGAAAGTGGGGCTCCCACTAAGCATATCCCTCCTTTCCCCCTTGTTCGCCCCCAAAAAAAACCCTCGCCGGGGAAGCATTGTTCACGACTGAATTAGAATGATCATTAGGAGGCATTCAGTGTCCGGTTACGAGGGAGGGCGGTCAGGCTCTCCGAGAGGTGGAACGGTTGTACTTTGGTCAGGGACTTAGCTCGAGCAGTAACCAGGTGGGCGAGATTGCTTAAAGCACAGTTAAACTCTAGCGTCGAGCGGTGCTCGGATTGTTTGTTGCTTCCTTTTGTTTCATGTTCGTCCCTTGTGAACTCGACTTGCTCAAACATCCGAATTCTAAGTCTGGTTTGGCTTGAGTGCGGGCTGAGACACTCTTCAGGGTTCGGTTTCGCGGATTGTATTGTTGGCTGTTTGCATACAGTGGATTGTGGTTGTCCTTCTGAGCGACCAGCAAGGACAGGGAATCGTGCTTGAGCGTGGGCAGAGACGCTCGTCTTGGTTTGACATCGGAAGCGTATTCTGACTGTATGCACACAGTCTGTTTGGCGTGTCATTCTGAGCAGTCCCTAAGGACGTGGAATATTGGGCGGTTAGAGCGGAAGTGTGATTTTCGAGTGTTATTGCGAATGTTTTTGTGGTCGTCCAGCCCTCCCGGAGCGTGCTCCCGCCATTCAGTAATTGCATCCCCAAGTACACTGTGAATTGTCTCAACGATTATCTCTATCCTCTAATCACGAGTAAACTCGCCCGCTGAACCACGTGAGCCTCTACCTAAGGCCATTGCTACCAAAGACGTGATATATGAATAGGGGTGGACGTATGAGCATAACGCTTGCGCGCTAACGCCACCCAGTCTCGCACTCAAAGAAAGGTATGAAGAATAATTAATTAATAATCTTTAATTCCGTGTTTCACCCGGTGGTGGCAGCGAATTAACGCTACTATCTTTAAATCATAACGTAGCACCAGTGCAGTGCGATTCCAGCAGAAAGGAAAATAAATAAATAGAAAATAAAAAGCACGATGTAGAGTGTGGCAGAACTCACTCTATTCAGGTGGTACCAACATCGAAGAGTGACGGTGGTGCCAACATCGAAGAGTGAGGGTGGTACCAACATCGAAGAGTGACGGTGGTGCCAACATCGAAGAGTAACGGTGGTGCCAACATCGCAGAGTGAGGGTGGTCAGACGAGAGAACAGAGTACGTACGTGCGAGTGTGGACCAAACGAAGCACCAGCTTGGGAACGCGACCTAAATAGACCCACTCCGGCCTGAACGCCTTAATTAACACGTTAAGTGCGGCGGGTTAAACTGAAGTGCAATATTCAACTCAAATTTGAGTCAATTTTAGAAATCGATTTTGAAAATAACGAACATTAAAAAGATCGCGCCTACATTTAGGTTTCATTAAGCATTTATCGTAAAGCATGTTGACTGCTGGTCAGTCAGCAGCATTATGAAAATCCCCTCAGTGACCACCAGTGGGTCACGTCACAGTGTTGGACCTTCTTCGATCCCAGCCCAATTGGACTTTTTTTCGTTTCAAAGATGACCTTTCCAAGGGTTTGCGATCATCTTTCATTTATGAATTTAGTTGGGCGCATTGCGCATCGCGGTAAGTGGGATCAACCAACTGAGCGCTATTCATGAGAGTACTGAGCATGCCGGAAGGAGTCATCGCACGGGACGCCCGTTAGGAGCTCCTTCCCATTCCAACATAAGGCAGCACTGTGTGGCTCAATCTGATCAAATTATCAGTAACGACCGATTTAAGTTCTTAGACCATGCTTCGAATTCTTGTAAGCTACGCATGTTAGAGTCACTGTATGCACATAAATTGAAATCGGCCCTAAATGATATGCAGTGTGCTTACCCCTTAAAAATTTTAAGCACTTAGTGTTCAGAAAAATATTTTCTCATTCTCTCTCTCTCATTCATTTTTCCTCTTTCTCTCATTTATTTTCGCTAGTAGCTGACCTTATGACCGTTTCGCATTTTAGTTGTACTCTTATATTCTTATTTTCCGTTTAAACTTACATTCACGATACTGGTTGGTGAAGTTTTGATTTTTAGATTTAATCAGATTTCATGCCATGTTTTTTTTATTTAGACACTGGTTTGAATACATGAAGGATGAGCAATTTTGGGATTTTGTCGTGTTTTTATTCAATGTATGTATATTTTGTGCTCGCAGATATGACTGATGATGAGCTGAGGCTTGAAACGTTTCATTAAAATGATTTAAAGTTCTTCTTTGCTATAACCTTCGTATTTAAGCTGCTTAGCAGAAAAGGTGTTCCTAATACTCTCTTAACTACATCACTTTATGTTAATCACTTATGTTCATCACTTTATGTCTATGAGTTAATAATACACGTTTGATTCGAATCGAATATCACGATTTTTTTCTATTAATGAATTTTGCTATCATTTTATAAGTTGTGCCATTTGCTGATACACATTCTTACCTTTACCAAGTTTTGAGTATTGTACTAAATACTGTAGAATATGATGAGATCCCTGATCCGAGATGTTTTAAACGAATTCCACGAATAAGGAGTGAGGCAATAATTCTATCTAAGAAAATATTCTGAGTAAAGTTTCTGCGAAAACTTTCCCGATAGCTGACGAAATTGCTCCTTGGTGTAAAAATCGAAGCAATTAAGGTGGGTCAGACCAGGCCGAGACCACCGACCTCCCTTTCACCCGCAAAACGCGGCCCCCCGCAAGCAACCCTTGATATTTGACCCCCTCCCTCCCTTCTTGCTAATGAACACAGACACACACACACACACACACACACACCCCGCCCACCGATAGGCTACGATTGACTCAGACAACGCTGGAAGAACCACCTGGATTCGTTCCTCAGACATAAAAAACACAGTGTCGTAGCGTAACTGCGGTAAAATCTGGACTTACTACTAGTGCGTAAATAGATTAACTCGAATTAAGGTTTTCTCTATGAGTTACGTTAAACGCTACCTCTGCGTCAGGGAAATGAAGCAAGCAAATAATTCAGAGCGCAAGTGGGCACGCGCGCGCAGCGAGATCAAAAGAGGATCGGTATGCACATCTCGCCATTCCAGCCGCCAGCTGGGCATTGCGTGCGGTGAGCACCAGCCCATTACTGCCTTGTTTGCGCCGCCTTAGCTGCAGATTAGCGCCTCAGCCGACGGTTGTGTGACTCGAGCCAGCAATCTGTCCTGACTGCAGCGTGAGGCTGTGAGAGAGTGCAGCCTGCCTAGCTGCCTGTCTGTCTGTCTGTCTGACTGTCTGTCCGTCCGTCTGACTGTCTGTCTGCCTGTATGTCTGTCTGCCTGTCGTCCTGCCTGCCTGCTTGCCTGCCTGCCTGCGTTGAGACCTCGAGCTGCCACTGCCAGTTTACGCAGGAGAAGTTCGCCGAGAGATCAGAGCTAATTCGAGCACTTGCTAATTTAGTGATCAGCTGATGTGGGAAGTTCTGTGTGTTATTGAAACATACTATTTAGAGTATGATTCTTTGTTACGCTCTGAAGTAACATGAAGACGCTCTGGATTGCCTCACGAAGGGCTCACCGCAAATGGAATTCTTTATCAATGGGGAGGAATAAAGCCGAAATTAAAGCAGAATAGTTCACTGAAAAACTGCATGCGTTATGAACTGCTGTTATTTCCATGAACTTCAATGAATTAAATACTAACGTTTTTAAACGTTTGATAAGAAAGGCTTATAAGTGCAATTTTTCAATCCACTAAATTACCTCGTCTTACCTAAGTCATGCAGCATTTTACTTGATGTATTGCATCTGTGAATTAACATCAGTATGGCTAGTGAGGAACGAATGAACGTGGGCATTCATTTTAATATGGGGTATATTTGTGCCATAGTAGTTAGAACGGAAGCTTGGAGCTATTCTAAAGGAATCACTGAGTGTGGAGGTGCGCTCCTTGCCAGCTCTCACTTTACGCGTCCGTGCTTCTTAAATTAGCCGCGTCTGAAATTATCTGTTGAGAAAAATCATCATTCGTTCGTCCGGATGAAAGTTGTGACCAGGTAATGGAAATTTAATTCTTTATTAAAAATAAGACGCCCTCGCATTGAATCGATTCAACCTGCCAATCGTGAATATGAAGACTCGTTTGTACAATTAATGATGAATACACAATTGCTTGGGATTTCACGCTGGTTGGACGCCCAGCGTTGTGGTTAAGAACATTCATTGTTGAGGTGCCCCATCGCTGGACCCATCATCAATGTCCCCTTCTCGTATTCTGTTGTCCCCTTCCTGTATCCGATTTTAACCGCATCCTTCTTCTGATTTTCTGGTACCTAAGCGGCAAAGTGCAACCACGTTCGAGCAAACTAGATATAGTCATTTCTAAGGCGAAAAATACACCTCCTCTTGTTCGACTAGCCATTAGAACGGCTTCATTTCAAATGAACTTTATGACGTCACCATTGCGACATGTCGTTAGGCCAATAGTAGTGCCAGATTTTGAGTTAGCTGTGTTGCCAGATGCAAAATGAACGCTGATATTGGTTCGTTGCCGTGACGTAACCATTGCCACACGGTCGATAAAAAAGACAGGTTTGACCCCACCTTGTTTTTTCTACCGTGGGTGCTACTGCTCCTGTACCAACTAGACGAAATTTGATAACCGCGCTTTGGAACCATCCAGATGTTGAGACCAATATTGTTGCTGTGATGGTAAAACTTTTTGGTAGAGTTTGTTTGCACGTTTATTTTGCTTACGTTGAGAGAGAGTAAATACTCAGAAGTTGGCTTTTCAGTGTTTCCTGTTGAGAGACGATCATACCTATTTTGTGCCATTTTTATTCCGCCGTTGCGCACAATAATGTTACAATGAGTCATTTCCTGTGCACTTATTAATTCGCTGGTGTAAAATTGTATTTAAGTTATCATCGCAGCTGCTTTTCCAAATGAGTCGAATTTCATACTTGACTCTTTTTATGCACTGTCTTTCACACTTCTGAGTTTCCGAAAGAATCGAATTTAATATTAAGGTCATTAAAATATCGAAGTTCCGCTTATCGTTTTGTAAATTCATAACATTTATCGTGATCTATTCTCGTCATTCACCGCATCATAAACTAATTTTATGACCGCACAGGAAGAAATATCGAACCTGAATAGAAGGTCTAAACAACTTGCAAAGAATGAGCAGAACGAGTATCGTTTAACTGAGGGTTAAGTGAGAAAAAAATGACTCTAAAACGTGAAGATCGATAGGGCTTGAAGCGGAGGCTGAAACATTGAAGTCCTCAAGTTTTACCGGAAGATTATCCTTGTTGGCGTGGGAGCAGGTCGTTGGCTGCTGGCGAGCGGAAATTCGGTACGATGGCTGCTAAAATTTGAAAGACATACGAGATTAGTGCAACGGTGCGGCAATTTTTCTATCAATTAAGGGCCTTTTCATTAAGACACTTTTATAGACCATTGTATTATACATCTCACGTATCAACTTTTTTAGGAATAACGGGTTTTTCTTTCTTTTTCTTTCTCAGAGGCTTCGAGCAGATCATCGTCGCACCACATATTTCATTAATTCCAACCTCCTATTGAGCGGCAGCAAATATCGTATTGATAACGTTCCTGTGATATCCTTCCACAATTAACGATATATTATGTGCGCTTTTTTCTACTTCAACGGATATTACAGTAACATCCATCTTTCGTAACGTTCCAACAAGTAATGCGGTAATTTTTCTTAATTTTACGCATCGTAGGAATGAGGAACTCAACCCCCATTTACGAGTGAACAACCAGACCACACACTACCACTTTCATAAACAGCTCCAATATATTTTATTCCTTGTGAAATTTGTGCCCTAAGTGTTTTTAGAAGTTCATCCTTGCTCCTCCTGCCCCTTCTCCCAAGTCAGGCTCCTCTGCTTTGAAATTAATGTCTGTAGTACTATAAAAATATCTCATTTTGTACAAAAGTTCATTTATCATGAGAGCAGTAAACAAATTACTCGATACGATTGAGAATAATATTAACTTTTGCCAAATAAACGCGATTTTGTGCGCGGCAACGAAAATGTGCACCCAGACTTTATAGCGGGGATCTGATATTTTTCTGAATAACTAAAAATAAATTAACTGGCTGATACAATAAATAACTTGACACTAATAAGAATAAATTGACATATATGTAAATAGTTTCATTAATGAAGAATGGGGAATTAAACCAATTGCCCAAGACAAATAGCCCCACGAGGTAACTTTATGCAAAAAAAGTGCAGTAAGCTACAGTGAAGGCCATGAATGGCTGTGCTTGGAGTCCCGAAAGTGAGAGTTTGGAATACGCACAGTTGAGGCATACCCTCACTTCACCCACAAGTTTGCTGAATATTGGCACAACTAAACCTTGGTCAGCTTGACCGGACTGTTTTTCTTCTGGTATTTGTACGAGATGTTGCTGCCAGGAGCTGTGAGAAATGATGCAGCGAGATGAATGGAAGCGTTGTGTACCGTGTTGTTCGAATCGGGTAGGATTTCTTTCTCTTTTGTGGGTGTAGTACCGGCGTAAAGGTTACGCTTTACCTGCGAAGCATTTAAATAACTTGCATTTGATTGTGAAGAGATCGCTTGTTTTATACAAATTTCGAATGGTTGTAGTGTATTTTGTCAGGGTTATGTGTTCATAGCTGCATATAGCTGGCCAATGAATTGAGCGTTCAACCATGCGCCTGATTAATTTTCTAAAATGAAGATGAAATTGCTCAATGTTGAGGGCAGCGATTGTGTCACATGGCAGAATTTGTGCCATAATATTTCCGTGTTTCAATGAGCGTATTGTGTTCCAAAAATAACTTATGAAAAGGACCAGATAATGTCACTGAAATAATTCCGGGAGAAACCTATCGTAAAATAAAGAATTGGAATATAAGCTTTGGTACAGAAATTGGTGAGTGCCATCTAATCATCTTCATGAAGAGGTTGTCGTAGTAAGTATTTGTGTGTCAATAGCTATGATTTGCGAGTAATCTTAATCTGATTTATATTTATTCGTTCGACTGCGCAATTTTCTTACACGTGGCTCGCGTTAACGAGGGAGGAGCTCAATCTTCGCTCGTTCAGAGAGCTCAATCAAGAGCTCAATCTTCAAAAAAAATTGAGTTATTGAAAGAGTTGTCGTGAAAAAATCGATGCTCTTAATATGCTTTAAAATCTTCAACAGTTTTTTGTAGTGTTAAATATACATGGATAAACGTATTATCGTTATGTGGCCTGTAAGGAAAAGATGCTGCTTCTTATTATTCTTTTTGGACGCAAACGCTGCGCAGAAAATAAATTACGATTATTTTCTTTTAACTTGAACTTATACACTTCTTTCAGGGTACAATAATGATTACAATAGAAGAATAATTAATATTACCGGTAGAAAACGATTCAAACTTCCCATGGGTGACGGTGAACGAAATGATGACTAAACAGAAGATAATTTTCTCCATCCAAGATGAGAAATGTTCTCATCCAAGACGCTCGCTGCACTTCGATGAGGTAGCAGGCACGATAATCCGTCCCTGAATACTGACAACATTCAGACATCATTAGACTGGCATTCACACATAGTGCGTCTTTTCTATAACAAAGTAATATAATGGTTAAATGTTCCTAGTATCTTCATGAAGATAGAGTCGCACCTGCTTCCCGCACACTTCGTCTTTCGTTTTGTATATATCTAAAGGTGTCTTCTTTGTACATTTCTCCCTGTTCATTTTTCAAGGGACTGTTCATTCCCCCCCCCCCCCCCCCCTCTGTTCATTTCCCTAAGCGCGGACTAAGTAGTAAAAGTTAGTTGTTTCACAAATTGTAATCCGTAAATAAAAAGCGCGAATCAAGCCCTCATACCATCACAGAGGTAAACGGTTCCTTTTCTTTAGATTTCGTACCATTTGAGGCGATCGTCGGCTGAGGAGCCGCTGATGTTCGAACGATTGTGGGAGCTTTCCGCCGATGTGGTGACAGACGACGCGGGCCTCGAGGGACGAAATCGATAATTGCTTTCATTTGTTAGCAGGAAACTAATTTCCGGAGCGAAATCCTCCTTTATCTCTCCCAATAAGATTAACGTATGAGATCAAAGTAAATTCTGAAGGATTTTATAACGCTTGCGTTCGTTTATTGAGGACGAAAACTCAAAGCGGAAGGATGAAACTTTAAGAATGTCCCATTAACTACTCCTGTCAATTTTTTCTTATTATGGTCTAAAAAATTTTGAAAATAATCTCTGTTGAGCAATACTGCGTTGTGTTCTCCATCCCAATCATCGTGTCTACAGAACGGCAAAAGATTTCATCATAATCACCAGAACTTTACTGGCTCGTAAATCAAAATGAGAAACTTCACAAAGACTCAATTCCCTTGAATTCTTAGACACATCTCTGACGTTAAAATAATTAAGAAGTTCGACCAGCTCAAAAAAACTGTTTTCTAATTTCCCACTGGCCAAGAAGATAGCTGGAGGTAGCGGGAAGGTAATCTGAATACAGGGACGCATAACTCCCGTTGAGCGATGTTAGCAACGGAAGCTCATAACCTGCGAAGAGATTGCGGGCGTCATGAGCTGCCGGCCCTCCAATATTATTATTGAGCGCACTAACAGTAAACAACTGCCGCAATTTATCTTTGTCTCGCGCGCGTGTTCGAGCGATGTGTTTAGGCCGAGCAGGTTTACGGCTTTATTTTGCAGATCGTTAGCACCTAATTTGGAGGGGGGCTGGTCGATGCGCCTCCTAAACAAACCGGCCTATCTCTCGCCAGCTTCACGAGCTGTTAACTGGACTCTGCCTAATGAGAGCTGTAGCTCTTGACCTGTGATGTGAGCAGTATAATATGAGTATGAAATACATAAAAACATTGCAATATAAGTAGCGTAATATAAGCATTGTAATATAAGTAGCGTAATATAAGCATTGTAATATAAGTAGCGTAATATAAGCATTGTAATATAAGTAGCGTAATATAAGCATTGTGATATAAGTAGCGTAGTATAAGTATGGTAATATAAATATGTAATGTAAGCATTGTAATATAAGTACGTAATATAACACTTGAGGTGTACTCTGCCTAATGAGAGCTGTAGCTCTTGACCTGTGATGTGAGCAGTATAATATGAGTATGAAATACATAAAAACATTGCAATATAAGTAGCGTAATATAAGCATTGTAATATAAGTAGCGTAATATAAGCATTGTAATATAAGTAGCGTAATATAAGTATTGTAATATAAGTAGCGTAATATAAGCATTGTGATATAAGTAGCGTAGTATAAGTATGGTAATATAAATATGTAATGTAAGCATTGTAATATAAGTACGTAATATAACACTTGAGGTGTACTCTGCCTGATGAGAGTCACAGTGGAGCGCTCTCGCACGCCAGCGCCGTCGCGACGCATGAGAGCAATGTACGCTATATTCTACACATATACGCTTTACCCTATACTATATGCATCGCGATACAAGAGAGCAATAAGACCGTACGCATACATATACACTATATCCTGCACTCCATAAACGCTAAACTCTATTTAGAATCTAAAGCAAGCTTAAAGCGAACTTTTCAAATGGTTCCAAGCTCTGTACGTGGCTTCTCGGCTTTTCAACATAGCAGGATTCATGAACGTTTCTGACAGACTATGTGGTATTCAATACCCAAATGATACTTTAATTTTTGAAAACAACTTTGACGGCGAAATGTGTTATTCCACGATTTGTGTTGCGAAAAATAACGAGTAAAATATTTGACATAACTTCAGACCGCCCTAGCTTGACGAGTGCGGGAAAAGAAAGAAAGCAAGTAAAAAGTATATTTCCAATAAAGTCGATGCATGAAATGTGTAACATTGGTTTTCGTGCGCGTGCACTGCACACCTGAAGCAGCTCTGAGGCTGTATAGCATCACATATCTACTGAACGCCACAAATTCATGCGCAGTGGAAAGCAACTGTGTACACGGGGTAGCACAGTGAGCAACAGACAAGTCCAGCCCGCGTCCCCTCACATTCCGTCGCTGCAGAATGCGCCAGCGGCATGCTCCAGCTTAGAGAACTGCAAGTGAATTTTTTACGGTGCTAAAACTAGATACTTCGAAACGAAGAAAATGGTTAATATTGAAATCATATTTATTAAAAATTTACAATGACTGCTGATAATTTTTCGACCTTTTCATTCCATTTTTTATTAGCATACCTTTTGAATTCAAAATATATATGATTTCATGATTAACCGTTCTCTTGTTTTTTAGTTTTTAAAGATCATTCGATTGAAAAATGACTTTCCTAAAACTGGAAAACGTTGTATCACGCGCTGAGTAAATTTGACGCCGACCTATACGAGTAGGAAACCACTCCGTTACGGACTCATTTTGGGATTTTTTTAATAGCAAATGAATGTTTTAACATTTTTAATCTGACTGTTTTCTCGCCTCCCTTTCCTTCACACACAAAGAACAGCAGCAATTCACGCACAAATAATAAATGCTCATCTAACATTGAGCTCGGAACAAGGTATCGCAAATTGTCAAAGTGAACCTTGCGAATACACCGATGAAACGTCTCTGTGGCGTCTTCGGTGTTAAAACGTCGTATATAATAATAAAACCTTTCATCATTTCAGAGCGATGAGCGTCTTGTGTCCTGACGCTCAGCCGCGCGTACCTGCCGCTATCAACCGTCGCGTCCACGCCCCAGGTCAAATGAACTTCAGATCTCGGCAGAACAAAGTACACGGCTTCCTTAACCCTTAACTGCTCAAATTTATTTCTCATATTCCCAATATCACAACCATTGTCATTAGACAGACGCGGGCATCAGGTTATCACCAACAACAGAATGAGGTCGGAACTGCGGTCAGGCAGAAAACTAAAATAATTACACTAAGGCACAAATTCGACAAGAAATAAATTATGTTTAGCACTTTTAGTGAGTGTACCATATATGGCTCGTGAGGCAGTTGAGGGTTAACACGTTGACTGTGATGGGTTAAACTGCAGTTCAATATTCAACTCAAATTTGAAGTTAAAAGTGATTAGCAAATTTTTAAGCACCAAACATTAACTGTGTTCATTAAACACCATTAAATTGAAAAAGAGTGTTAGAATTTTTCAAATGACCCATCGATAGGTCGTTTCGCAACAGGAAAAACCTAAGCACGACTCACCGGTGGGTCGTACCGCAAGAAAGGTGCCAAGCCAGACCACGCACGGTGCGAAACTTTTGCTGCCAGTTTAATGTCCTGTTTTAGGTTGAAATTATTGTCACTTTACTCTTTGAATTCTTGCGCATCTAGTAATATCATATTTTTTTCTCGCCGTACCTTATTCTGTGAAATGCTGGTATGAAGAGCATTATGGAATATCGTCAGGAACGGCATATTAGAAAAATGTTAATTCACGAGTGTTAGCGCTGCGAATTCAATTGTAATAAGCAATAGGAACACGTCCAACTTTGATAGCAAAAATTCTTGGCTTTGCATGCGTGTGTCATATAATTTAACACTTCAATGACCTAGCTACATGCGACGAACAAAATGAAGTACTTCAACATGGCGCACCAAACCGTTAATACGTTTCGTTGCACTTTATTTAACATCGCACGTCTCCCACAACCAAAAAGCTAGAGATAAGTTTCAGATTCTCGTACGTGGGGAGCGCCGGCCGCTGCTTGTGCTCGTGCGGACGGTGCCCGTTAGCGCGACATGACGGCGCTCGTCAGCACGACATGACGGCACTCGTCAGCACGACATGAAGGCGCTCGTCAGCACGACATGACAGCGCTCGTCAGCACGACATGAAGGCGCTCGTCAGCACGACATGACGGCACTCGTCAGCACGACATGAAGGCGCTCGTCAGCACGACATGACGGCACTCGTCAGCACGACATGAAGGCGCTCGTCAGCACGACATGACGGCACTCGTCAGCACGACATGAAGGCGCACGTCAGCACGACATGACGACACTTGTCAGCACGACATGACGGCACTCGTCAGCATGACATGACGGCACTCGTCAGCACGACATGACGGCACTCGTCAGCACGACATGACGGCACTCGTCAGCACGACATGACAGCACTCGTTAGCACGACATGAAGGCGCTCGTCAGCACGACCTGACGGCACTCGTCAGCACGACATGACGGCACTCGTCAGCACGACATGACGGCACTCGTCAGCACGACATGACGGCACTCGTCAGCACGACATGAAGGCGCTCGTCAGCACGACATGACGGCACTCGTCAGCACGACATGACGGCACTCGTCAGCACGACATGACGGCACTCGTCAGCACGACATGACGGCACCCTTCAGCACGACATGACGGCGCCCGTCAGCACGACATGAGGGCGACGAAAGCAATGTTGTGCGCGCTGTGACGGCGCATACAATGTTGTGTGCGCTGTGACGGCGCATACAATGTTGTGCGCGCTGTGACGGCGCATACAATGTTGTGCGCGCTGTGACGGCGCGTACAATGTTGTGTGCGCTGTGACGGCGCATACAATGTTGTGTGCGCCGTCACAGCGCATACAATGTTGTGTGCGCTGTGACGGCGCATACAATGTTGTGCGCGCTGTGACGGCGCATACAATGTTGTGTGCGCTGTGACGGCGCATACAATGTTGTGCGCGCTGTGACGGCGCATACAATGTTGTGCGCGCTGTGACGGCGCATACAATGTTGTGCGCGCTGTGACGGCGCATACAATGTTGTGCGCGCTGTGACGGCGTATACAATGTTGTGCGCGCTGTGACGGCGCATACAATGTTGTGCGCGCTGTGACGGCGCATACAATGTTGTGCGCGCTGTGACGGCGCATACAATGTTGTGCGCGCTGTGACGGCGCATACAATGTTGTGCGCGCTGTGACGGCGCATACAATGTTGTGCGCGCTGTGACGGCGCATACAATGTTGTGCGCGCTGTGACGGCGCATACAATGTTGTGCGCGCTGTGACGGCGCATACAATGTTGTGCGCGCTGTGACGGCGCATACAATGTTGTGCGCGCTGTGACGGCGCATACAATGTTGTGCGCGCTGTGACGGCGCATACAATGTTGTGCGCGCTGTGACGGCGCATACAATGTTGTGCGCGCTGTGACGGCGCATACAATGTTGTGCGCGCTGTGACGGCGTATACAATGTTGTGCGCGCTGTGACGGCGCATACAATGTTGTGCGCGCTGTGACGGCGCATACAATGTTGTGCGCGCTGTGACGGCGCATACAATGTTGTGCGCGCTGTGACGGCGCATACAATGTTGTGCGCGATGTGACGGCGCATACAATGTTGTGCGCGCTGTGACGGCGCATACAATGTTGTGCGCGCTGTGACGGCGCATACAATGTTGTGCGCGCTGTGACGGCGCATACAATGTTGTGCGCGCTGTGACGGCGCATACAATGTTGTGCGTGCTGTGACGGCGCATACAATGTTGTGCGCGCTGAAGTTCTCTTTGGTCGAGCGCCTAAGTTTATAAAATTTAATTGGAGTGCTGAGTAAACTTTTGCGTCGTTAGCGAGGGCTGTGTTGTTGTATCTGAACTCACAGAACTGAAACTGAATTGCTAACTCTAAAAAACTGCCGCGATCTCTTCATCCCAATTGAACATTAAATTGGAATTTTCATTCCACTCCGCGGCAATGGTGTGAGTGACATCAAATGGTCAATATCGGAAAGAATATCTTGCTAGTAGTGGGATGGAACTAAAATGAACGTAGACTCAAATGTTGTGCTGTTTATAGCATTATGGTGGAAAACCAGCTCAAATTTACAAAAACTTAAAGCAATTAAAAGGTTCTGATACATTTTCATTAAGTGAGTGATAACCTAAAGAAGGGTGTTTTTCTCTCAGCTTTTTCTCTTCAAAATTCTGATCATGTTTCAAGCCCCTCAACTTCAGAGACTAGGCAATAACATCAATGAAAGAAGTGTCCACACACCCGCTGAATTTTGCAGCGCGGCGATCCGCTCGTCATGAATAAATTAAGCAACACTTGAGCAACACTTCAGCCCGTCCGTGGTGCGCGTCTCTGGGAGTCTCCATATAATTGGTAAGAACACGAAGAGCTTACCTGCGGCTGTGAGGTGAGGAAAAAGGAGGTGCTGTAAGTTCAGAAAGATTCAATAATAACACGGCAAAATTCTTTTAACTTGTTTGAGACGCATAAGCACACGTGACTGTGTTGTTAAATTTACGAGAAAATTATATGGGATGCTTAATTAAAGATTCACTAGCAACACAAATACTTTTGAATAAAATTTTTACTGGAGTGACAATCATTTCATACAAAGACTCCTCTTTGTGAACAAAATATCATAACTTAACTGCTACCTCGCTGAGCATTGTGGCTGTGCCTGATTATAATAATTCAGATAGCCTTGTGTAGCATAGTGTGTCATTGACAGCACTGCACTGACAGCACTGCGCTGACAACACTGCATTGATAGCACTGCATTGCCAGCACTGCATTGACAGCACTGCATTGACAGCACTGCATTGACAGCACTGCATTGACAGCACTGCACTGACAGCACTGCATTGACAGCACTGCATTTACAGCACTGCACTGACAGCACTGCACTGCCAACACTGCACTGACAGCACTGCATTGACAGCACTGCACTGACAGCACTGCACTGACAGCACTGCACTGACAGCACTGCACTGACAGCACTGCACTGACAGCACTGCTCTGACAGCACTGCACTGACAGCACTGCACTGACAGCACTGCAATGCACTGACAGCACTGCAATGACAGCACTGCACTGACAACACTGCACTGCAGCACTGCATTGACAGCACTGCACTGACAGCACTGCACTGACAGCACTGCACTGACTGCACTGCACTGACTGCACTGCACTGACAGCACTGCACTGACGGCACAGCACTGACAACACTGCACTGACAGCACTGCACTGACAGCACTGCACTGACAGCACTGCTTTGACATAACTGCATTGACAGCACTGCACTGACAGAACTGCACTGACAGCACTGCACTGACAGCACTGCATTGGCAGCACTGCGCTGACAGCACTGCATTGACAGAACTGCATTGACAGCACTGCCCTGACAGCACTGCACTGACAGCACTGCACTGACATCACTGTATTGGCAGCACTGCATTGACAGCACTGCACTGCAGCACTGCATTGACAGTACTGCACTGCAGCACTGCATTGACAGCACTGCTCTGACAGCACTTCTCTGGCAGCACTGCATTGACAGCACTGCACTGCAGCACTGCATTGACAGAACTACTCTGACAGCACTGCACTGACAGCACTGTACTGCAGCCTTGTGATGACAGCACTGCATTGACAGCACTGCATTGACAGCACTGCATTGACAGCACTGCATTGACAGCACTGCACTGACAGCACTGCATTGACAGCACTGCATTGACAGCACTGCACTGACAGCACTGCACTGACAACACTGCACTGACAGCACTGCATTGACAGCACTGCATTGACAGCACTGCACTGACAGCACTGCACTGACAGCACTGCATTGACAGCACTGCACTGACAGCACTGCACTGACAGCACTGCATTGGCAGCACTGCGCTGACAGCACTGCACTGACAGCACAGCACTGGCAGCACTGCACTGACAGCACTGCACTGACAGCACTGCACTGACAGCACTGCACTGACAGCACTGCACTGTACTGACAGCACTGCACTGCACTGACAGCACTGCATTGACAGCACTGCACTGACAACACTGCACTGCAGCACTGCATTGACAGCACTGCACTGCCAGCACTGCACTGACTGCACTGCACTGACTGCACTGCACTGACAGCACTGCACTGACGGCACAGCACTGAAAACACTGCACTGACAGCACTGCACTGACAGCACTGCACTGACAGCACTGCACTGACAGCACTGCACTGACAGCACTGCATTGACATAACTGCATTGACAGCACTGCACTGACAGAACTGCACTGACAGCACTGCACTGACAGCACTGCATTGGCAGCACTGCGCTGACAGCACTGCATTGACAGAACTGCATTGACAGCACTGCACTGACAGTACTGCACTGACAGCACAGCACTGACATCACTGTATTGGCAGCACTGCATTGACAGCAATGCACTGCAGCACTGCATTGACAGTACTGCACTGCAGCACTGCATTGACAGCACTGCTCTGACAGCACTGCTCTGACAGCACTGCTCTGACAGCACTGCTCTGACAGCACTGCTCTTACAGCACTGCATTGACAGCAGTGCAGCACTGCATTGACAGAACTACTCTGACAGCACTGCACTGACAGCACTGTACTGCAGCCTTGCGTTGACAGCACTGCATTGACAGCACTGCACTGCAGCACTGCATTGACAGTACTGCTCTGACAGCACTGCATTGACAGCACTGCATTGGCAGCACTGCTCAGACGGCACTGCATTGACAGCACTGCACTGCAGCACTGCATTGGCAGCATTGCTCTAACAGCACTGCATTGACAGCACTGCTCTGCAGCCTTGCGTTGACAGCACTACATTGACAGCACTGCTCTGACAGCACTGCACTGCAGCCTTGCGTTGACAGCGCTGCATTGACAGCACTGCACTGCAGCACTGCATTGACAACACTGCTCTGACAGCAATGCATTGACAGCACTGCACTGCAGCCTTGCGTTCACAGCACTGCATTGACAGCACTGCTCTGACAGCAATGCGTTGACAGCACTGCACTGCAGCCTTGCGTTGACAGCACTGAATTGAGAGCACTGGATTGGCAGCACTGCTCTGACAACACTGCATTGACAGTACTGCACTGACAGCACTGCAAATAAAAGTACACTGTCAACCGTGACGTAGAGATCCATGTATTTATCGCGGCATGGCAAACTGAGGAGATGAGAGAACTCACTGTCATCAATGTTTTTCTGATTTTTTCCTATTTTCACTACCATAGGTTGATATATATCATTTTTAATGAATGATACCCGCTATTGCTAATTTTCCCAATGTCCTACTAATCATTAATGACGATGTAATAGAATTATATGCATATGCTTTCGACCACCATTTGTTCTAAGGCATAAAAAGTGAATGCCATTCAATTCAGTTTAGTTTACAATTTTTGCTTAACTGAGCGGCGAGATCCCACTCACCAAAATGTGCAAGATCCATAACTGCGCTCCTCACTCACGGCTTGTGTCGCAATTTACGGGCAAATTTTTCCTACGCGTCCGAATCAGCAGGCATTTCCCAGCTCGTCATATCTGACTCGCTAACGCGCCTGACAGCTCCCATTTGTCTGAAGCTCGCCGCAATGTGTATCATTTCTGAGAATTTTCGTGCTTAGAGACTGGTTGTTGTGTTTGCGATTTTTCCTTCTCGAATTATCCCCACATTCGGGAGCGATGATCAGTGGGAGAGATGAGCAAATTGCCTTTTTCGCGCTCAAATTCTCCTCACACTCGGGAGCGATGGTCAGAGACGAGCGACCTGTACGCAAGAAAGCACCAGCAGCAGCGGCGAAAGTGATCAGTGCTCACCCTGACTTCTTTGGCGGCCACATCAGCGGTTCTTCATCGCTCGGTGGCGCGAGCGCCTGGCCGGCCCTGCTGATTTTAGATGAGCTCCTGAGTAAACAAATTAGCTCTTGTAGCCAGCCGTGCGTGCATCAAAGGGCAGCTGTGAAACCAAATTTCAAGGAAATGCAAGTTCTCAGAGTCATTTTTTGACTGTGACACACTTTTTATTCCATGAATTCATGAAGAACCTTAGTAGGAGCGAAAGTGACATGTTTGTAACATAACTTTCACAGGTGTGCAATTTGTTAACAGATTGTTGAAGTATTTGGCCACCTAGATGCATTAATATGGATAAGTTTCTTTTTTACGGCTAAGATTCCTATCATTCGAAGAAGTCTTGGAGAACAATACAACTAGAAGATTGTTGTGATGAGTGCGTAATGCAAATGGTGTGATTCGAAGTTAAACGTATGCATTGAGGACGAGATAGGTTGCAAATGCTCTCAGCCGTAAACGATAGTAGAGCGGAGTCGATAAGAGCGAGACGGCAACGCGCGCAGCCTGCTGCGATGTTGGGACGGTCCAGAACAAGACGCCGCCACGCGCACAAATGACACCAAAGTGGCAAGGATAAATGAATCCAGGATACGGACCAAGATTCCAGGTCGGCTGGTGAGGTGTTGCGGGAAGTGTTTTGTGTCAGCGATCAGGGAGGAGTTCGGTGGGATTCTTGGAAAAATTGATGTGTGTCGACTCAGCCACCTGAGATATGGTCCTCGTACGAGGGCAAGGAGGAATAAAAAGAAAACGGCACTGCAAAATGCATCACAACGTAAAGCGAGTTAATAGAAATGTTAGATGGGGAATTGTAGTTTAACGAAACCGGATCAGTGTGATAGAGGTAAAAAGTAGAACTCTCAGTCTTAATTTCAAAAGAAAAAGTAGGGATTTTAGTTCCATTTACGACATAAAGACTTAAAACTAACATCATTTTAACCCTACGTAATTCCAAACCTTGATTTCCAGTATGGAGATAGCGTCCATCTTCGAACAAGCGTTGAGTCACATTCTGTCTATGACATAAGTCTGGTAATTTTTATTTGAGCTCAATCGTATCTGACAGCATGCAGAGAATTGAGAACTTAGTAATATTTTCATTTTTTGCTTACCTAAATGCGATTTTTTTTATCGCGATAAGATGTCTAAAAGTCCAATGACGAAAAACTTCCGAAAAAATATTTAAACGAAAAAAATTCTGATCAGAAGATGGTATCAGAGTCCGAAAAACGACAATCTTCTACGAAGTGCGTGTTTCCTTAAAGTAATAAAATCTAATGAGCCGTACAATGGTGGACCCGAAGTCGTCATCGAAATGGAACCGTGCAAAGCAAAATTGATGGAATAAATTGTTTCTTGAATGCATCCACTAATTGAAAAAATGAAATGTTCATTAAAAGCATCCGATTAATAGCTAAAATAGAATTTTCATACGTTTCATTTTTTGGAACACGCACACGAACACGCACGTAAAGAGCACGATGGGTTGACCCCACGTACTGTGATGCGCAATGCGCACAACTAAATTTATAAATGAGGGACGAACGCATGCCAGCCGGCAGCACATCTTTAAATTTAAAAAATGACCCAATTGTGCGCTTATTCACTAAAATAACACGAAAACTAAGAGGAAAATAACTTGATATTAGTTTTAAGAAATCGGTTTTTAGTTTCTCAGACTGATGTCCAAAGTATGGTAAAACACAGTAGATGAAATCATTATTGGCGGGACTGGTAATTGGGGCAAATTTATTGGCTAGAAACTTACAAATTGAACGGGATATTACTGCTTTAGGATAGCCATTAGTTGTGAAAAAGGTTTCAAGAAACTTAAATTCATTATGCATGTTGGTATAATTAGAACAGATGTTATATGCACGGTTAACTAGAGTTGAAACGCTATTTAATTTGAACCTTTTGCAACAATAACTAAAGAAACTTAAACCTAACCCAGAAAAAGATGGTTTTCTAAAAACCGATGTTTCAAAAATATTGTTGGAGCGGCAAACAGTAACATCTAGAAAATTCAGCTCCTTATTCATTTCTAATTCTAAAGTAAATTTAATATTAGGATGCTTATCGTTCAGGTATTTAAGGAAAAGGTCTGCATGTGATTTATGCTTGAAAAGAACAAAAGTGTCGTCAACATAACGTTTGTAAAAGACAGGTTTAAAATCATCTGGACATTGATCTAACCACTTCTGCTCATGGTGGCACATAAAAATATTAGCAAAATTTGGTCCTAAAGGTAACCCCATTCCTAAAACTTCTATCTGCTTATAAATTGACCCATTAAAAAGAAAAAATGAATTATGAACACACAATTCTAGAAGTGATTTGAAATATTTTTTGCTCAAACCTATGACTCTATTGGATGGACTGCAAAACAGAGAATTAAGGCAAATATGTATTGTTTCGGTCAATGGTATATTGGTAAAAAGATTTTCAACGTCCAAGGAAGCCGTAAAAACGTCATTTGCACATGTTTGACTAGAAATAGATTGAACAAATTCATGAGAGTTAATAACAGTATAATTATTAGAGGTCAAGGGACTAAGAACAGGTACAAGGTATTTGGCAACGTTGTATGTAGCACAGTTATATGCGGCAAATATCGGTCTAAACGGAAAGGCAGTCACAAAGTTAGGCTTGTGGATTTTAGGCAAACCGTATAAAATACCAGGACCAGTGCCAGAGCAAATAAGTTTCTTGTACACGTCATCCTGAATGAGATTTAATTTTTTTAATTTACGTAGGAAGTCTCTGTTTTGTAGTCCATCCAATAGAGTCATAGGTTTGAGCAAAAAATATTTCAAATCACTTTTAGAATTGTGTGTTCATAATTCATTTTTTCTTTTTAATGGGTCAATTTATAAGCAGATAGAAGGTTTAGGAATGGGGTTACCTTTAGGACCAAGTTTTGCTAATATTTTTATGTGCCACCATGAGCAGAAGTGGTTAGATCAATGTCCAGATGATTTTAAACCTGTCTTATACAAACGTTATGTTGATGACACTTTTGTTCTTTTCAAGCATAAATCACATGCAGAGCTTTTCCTTAAATACCTGAACGATAAGCATCCTAATATTAAATTTACTTTAGAATTAGAAATGAATAAGGAGCTGAATTTTCTAGATGTTACTGTTTGCCGCTCCAACAATATTTTTGAAACATCGGTTTTTAGAAAACCATCTTTTTCTGGGTTAGGTTTAAGTTTCTTTAGTTATTGTTGCAAAAGGTTCAAATTAAATAGCGTTTCAACTCTAGTTAACCGTGCATATAACATCTGTTCTAATTATACCAACATGCATAATGAATTTAAGTTTCTTGAAACCTTTTTCACAACTAATGGCTATCCTAAAGCAGTAATATCCCGTTCAATTTGTAAGTTTCTAGCCAATAAATTTGCCCCAATTACCAGTCCCGCCAATAATGATTTCATCTACTGTGTTTTACCATACTTTGGACATCAGTCTGAGAAACTAAGAACCGATGTCTTAAAACTAATATCAAATTATTTTCCTCTTAGTTTTCGTGTTATTTTAGTGAATAAGCGCACAATTGGGTCATTTTTTAAATTTAAAGATGTGCTGCCTGCTGGCATGCGTTCGTCCCTCATTTATAAATTTAGTTGTGCGCATTGCGCATCACAGTACGTGGGGTCAACCCATCGTGCTCTTTACGTGAGGGTATCGGAGCATGCCGGTCGTAGCCATCGAACAGGTCGCATTCTATGTTCTCCTGCACATTCCAGCATTAGACAGCACACTTTGGAGGGTACATGTCATCAGGTTATTAATATGGACAAATTTGAAATTTTAGATTCATGTAAAGCTAGTTTTGACCTCCGTATATTGGAGTCCTTGTACATTCATAAACTCAGGCCCTCCCTCAATGAAATGCAAAGTTCTTATCCGCTGAAAATAGTCAATCGGTAACCCATTATAACCCACCTTTCACTTAGTTTTACTTGTTTTTTCGTAGGCTGATTTACTTTCTAGATTATATCTCTTATGTTTGCGCAGCTCTCTTTTTACAAATGTTTTCACCCGTTGTCATTAGGCTCTCATAAAATTTCAGTTCTTCCATACCTAGACATTTGATTTTTAATTGTGTTTGATAACTTTGTTCAAAAAATTTTGTTTTAAACTTTGCAGATTTCCTGTTGAAAATGAGCCTTGGCTCGAAACGTTCAGATAAAGATTTTAATGCTTTTACGATTCTTCTTCTCCATTTGCTTCCTTATCTTATTTAAGAAATATGAAAAATAAAATAAGATGATAACATTTTACCTCACAAGATACCATTTATTTTTTAAAACGGTAGATGAAATGATATTCATTTCAACCGGTTCGTGCAGGAGCAGCTTACCTAACGGCACACATACGTCCCACTACGCAGTCAACGTGCTAAGTACACGGCAATCCGCCCCATACAAAATGCGGTGTCCGGGCGAGCGCGGCTCTTGTGGATATGAGGCACAGCGATATTATGGACGACCATGCATGCTAAATTAGTCGCACTAATGACCGAAGTCTTTTGTGTTTGTCTACTGCAAACACTGGGCGTTTAGCTTGTTTGCTTTACTCTCGGACGATGCAGACAATGTCAGCGACACAGAGGATGCTGTTCTGAGAATCCTGCCTGGTCACCGCGCGCACCCACTGTCCTCAACCCCATAACAATTTCTTTTTCGGAGACGCAAACTATGACTGCTAGTCTTGCATTTATACTCTACGAATATTGCGAGTGTATGGCACTGCTGCGTCATGGAAAAAAATATTGTGCTGCAGAAAATTACTATTGCGCACTGTGGTACAAAGCTTCGCATAGAGTGACAAATTCTGAATAAAGCTCCCAGGGTTGATACAAACGCACGAGAAGGAAAGGGCTGTCGATGTAATCTCAGAACTCGAGCTCACTGAAATTTCAGCGAGCTATTGAGGCGACGCTAATTTGCTTGACAATTTCCAAGTTTGATTTGCACAACTTTTCAAGTCTTGCACCTGAAGTCCTGTTGAAAGCGCCCTTATCTTCTTTTCCCCGACATATTTTTGTTGCTGCTGCAATAGGTAGACATACACATGGAGCGTTTATTAACTATATTCCTCTTAAATCCTGCTCGTACTGTCCCACATGCGCCCGCTCTATCGTTGGTTCACTCTTGTCATGATACAGCCGATGTTTTTCTCATCGCGTTCTTTCCAGCTACTGCTGTAAGATTCTAGAGTTCCTCTTCGGTTCACACTCCCTTCCTTTTTTTCCTGCTGCGCAAATATTCAAAATAGTTCTTACTGCCCATGGTTGAAACTCGACAAACTGAGTTTTCTGTTCGTATGTATGTTAACTGTTTCTTCGGCAAATACAATTGAAAATTTGAACGGGAGTAAATTTTTTAAAACTTATAAAGTTTGAAATTTAGAAACACCCAACACAAGCAGAAGACTTAAGACCTCCTCTAGAGTTGTTGAGAAGTTTTCCTGTTATTTTATTTTCTGTTGAAGTACTTGGGTTCAAGACTTCATAATTACTCTCTAATGACCTGGTTGTGATCCTGTTTCGTCAGAAAGACCATAAACAAAAGCTGCAAATTCTTTAGGCCACCACAGAAATTTTGTTTTTCACTCAACTGAAGCGCTTAAATGTCTCGAGCCCGTTAAATCAAAAGTTATCGAAATAAAGTTTGGTCCTCTTGTTTAATTTTCCACCAAAATTCTGTCTTTCATACGATGATCTAGCTATGAGCTGACGTACTGGTGCATCAATTTGGTTTTATAATAGTAGAGTCATTGACAATTGAACGTTTGTTGAAGGCCGACCGTTCCCTAAGTATGAATAGAAAAACGCTTCACGATGACGTAAACAACAAAGAATATTTTCTATTTCAAACTAGCGAAAAATATAACTCAACGACAAAAATATCAATTTCGTCCCAGAATTCTGAAGCTTCTCCTTTTTTCTTTCGGTACACAAACGGAGAAATTTCCTCATAACCAAACATCCCTAAGTCCAACAGCCTTAGGGTGCGTTCACACTACGAGCGGAGCGAGCGGAGCGGCGCGGAGCGTCGCGGCACGGAGCGGAGCGGCGCGTGTGTTCACATGTGAGCTGAGCAGAGCGACCTACACAAGCATCAGTCGCTATGGAGCGTTCCGTGAATGCGCTTCTGTTGCTCGACGGCAAAACGGAAACACTGGATCCATCCCATCAACATGAGGAGAGATCGCTATGGAGAATACCACTATCTCTTCGAAGCACTGAGGAGAGATGAATCACAATTCTACGAGTATTTACGAATGAAGCCGGCAACTTTTGATGTACTACAGTCCCTTATAGAAAGAAAAATTTCCAACGAGATTAGATAAATTTGCTGTTTAGCAATACACAAATTTTTATTGAGGATACATGTAAAGCAAATTAGTTTAAGCAAAATTAAAGTCTTTCCATATAGGCTGTATCACATATATTACTACAGGTTTTCGTAGGCCAGTACGATCAAAAAAAGTCTTGTGGTGACTTAAACGTGAGTGAACGTAAAGTAATTCCCTTCAGAAATTCAGGGTTGTGCCAGAGAAACCTAAGTGAAAAATACTGACAAATATTGACTTGTCCTGACCAAATAGTTCTCGAAATACTGATATGCTTTCCGTTAGTATTGGAAAAATCACCCAAGCTCTTAAAATTTTGTAACTTATTGTGTATTTGACACTCATTGAGTCCTCCTCATCATCATACGGCCTCCTTTTTCTCCCATTTTACGGAAAAAATGAAAACTTTATTAAAAACTCGTACATAATTATACTTTAATCAAGATCATAAAATAAAATGCACAGCATCACAAGAAAGATGAAACAGCATCACGAGAAAAGCATAATAAATTCCTCAAACTGAAGCAATAATAAAGTAACTTCTCAGAGAAAGCAGAAGAAAATAGAAATAAATGATTAATGAACCCAAATGGGTGAAATTACACTAAAATATTACATGTTACACCATCAGTTATAATTGTAATATGATTAGTTGTACAAATAACTAGTTATATACCAGTTTTTTTTTAACTCAAACGACAATTCTACCCCTGTAAGATATGACGATCCAAAGGCGGAGCCGAGGAGAAACGCTCGACGCGAGCGTCAAAAAATCCCAACGAATTTCCCGAGCGTGCTGCTCCGCTCCGCTCCGCGCCGCGCCGCTCCGCTCCGCTTGTCGTGTGAACAGCCGAGCGTTTCTGCATTCAAACCTGTACAAACATTATTGCCGCTCCGCTCGTAGTGTGAACGCACCCTTAGTCTGAGCTTGTATGGACATCGTCTCTTTCTGCTTCCAGAGACAGACTCACACCTGCGCTCAACACCTGCAAGCTCTCGAAGAGAAACAATTGGAATGCTGACGCAAGACAGCTTGGTCACCTACCTCGTCCGGCTCTATTTGACAGGCCAACACAGTATCCAAGACATCATTCAGCCCTAGCCGCTGCCGACAGCCCAATAATCTGCCACGATTTCATCCGAGACTCGCGTAAGCCGGGCTGTGTCGGCTGAGCTTTACATCTGCTGCCGCAGCTCAAGCAACAGACGTAGCCATTTCATTGCTCAGAGGATTGAGCCAAGGCAAGAGCACTTGGAAGCACATTGAACAATAGACGTTACGCTATTTCTCATATACTTTCTGCGCATTAAAGTTGTCATTGGCTGATGTTTCTGCAGTTATTTTATGGAATAGGAAATTTATTGTTGAATGGTAATACGTATAAGGTGTACTTTTGAAAGTGTTTCAATTGATGTAAAATTTTGAACGCAGACATTTGATTGGAGGAATAAACAAAAAGACAAAAAGACAATATCGGATTATTGAAATCATGTACATGAAATTGAATCACCTGTCAATTTGATTTTGATAAGTACATAATTTTTGAAGCCTTGTGACTCTGAACAGTCTGAAGTCAACAATACCGAAGAGAAAAATGAATATTTTCTACCTCACGTTGCCTGCCAAGAATTCTTTTGCATAAGGGAAGAAAAACAAAAGAAACATTGTTCGTAAACTGTAAGCCTGAAAGAGGAATTGATGTTTCTACGCACTTGTACATATGCGCTTACGTCCCTCAGTCGAGTCAAAGAAGAGGCGTCGGAAATTATTCTCGAGCCCACTGAGTGACATGTTCAATTTGTTCTTCTATTACATCAAGGTATATTTTCCATACTTCTACACGTCCGCCCCACCCATATTTATTTTTCTGATACCATGATGATTTTCTTGATAATCTCTGGAAGGAGCAAGTTCATTATAAATCTGTACTCTGCTCTCTAACGGAAACAAATAAACCAATGACGAATTTTAAATACCCTGTTGAGTAAAAATCTTTGCGCTTAGAACTCCTCGAAGTGTTTTCTACTCTCATGTAACATATACTGCTGATCTGACTAAAATTACAGGTATCAATTGAGAGAATTCATTTCCTGTGAATCGATCCAGGAGTGCTTTGCATGGAAAATTAACAACATCCATATATTCAATGTTAATTCCCCGAAGGCCTATTACGTCTTCAAACAATATCTAGGCGTCATTCCCAAAAGCTCAAAGCGTCCCACACACGCGAACACGAGAGCAGTGGCCTATTTGAGGAGGCGCAGTAGCCTCAAGTGCACCTCGCCAGGCGGTCCACGATAACCTTGCGGTCTCCCTCTACCCAACCTTCCCCCCTCCCCCCAGCTGGGGCACGCATGTGTCTCCATTACTCGCCCCGTGACATCTGAAGGCCTCACTGCGCTCGTTGTTTCCTTGGCCGAACGCGCGGTCCTCTTCACTCGTCAAGGAGCTGCCGACAACAACTCCAATTGATTTTCATCAAGGGCTGTTCTGTCAATGGGGAAGTTTCAAGTTGAGTTGCTGCGTTCACAAAGTCACTCAAAAGTGCGGCGACGGGCAGGGTGGGGGCATGTGAACGCTCATGCGGGGCCACCTACATACCTCCATTGCTACAATTCTATGTAACTTCGCGTGGACAATGCAATGTGAGGGTTCTGTGCTCACCGCTTCTACAACATGTGCTGTTGGTGTAACTTTGTCTTAAGTATTGCAGTTACTGAATGCCTAGCGCCTTCTTGACGGTATTTTGTGTGAAGGGACATTGTGAGGAATGGCTGAGAACATTTCATGCGTTTAGTTGATACAGTTAATTTTGGTCTTTTTCTTCGACGCAGACATCAATAGATGGTCTGGGTGAAAGATGTCCAGAAATGCCACTAGCTCATGAAGTTCAAACTTGTGTTTTTCGAGTAAAAATATTTCATAAAATTGATATCAACTCTTGTTCGATGATTATTTGCTCACGCTATGATGTCTCAGTACAGCGATCAGAAGCTTTGCAGATCGTGAGCTGATATAAAAGTAATGAGAGCTAAGTGGGTTTAAACTCAACAGAACTGATAGTCCAAAAAGAATTGGAGGCAGTTGCCATTCACAACACCCAAATGCAAGTGATTGCAGCTATATTTTAGAGAGATGTCTCCATTTATCTCTATGATTTTAGTATCTTTCGCTTATACAGAAATTAACAATTAAAATGAATTCCAGAGTTTGATAATCTTGATATCCTACACAAATTCGATAAGCATAAAAGTTAAATTTTGTTCCAATAAATTCAAGACCACCATGCATGTCTACTTCGAATTGGCCTTTGTTCGTTTATTGTAACGCGAAGCGACCTTCTTAGTCCACAGGAACGACTCAGCCTTCAACATCCCGAGCACAATATCACTGAATTAATGAGGTCTTTGATGGAGCGTGTGCTAGAAAATAAACTTTGTAATTTTCCGATAATTTAGTTTGGAGAATCCTTCCGCCCAGCCTTTATTCATATCTTGAAAATTTTTTGACGCTCGTAAGATTACGTAGACTACGGCTAGCCGTCCGTTAATGAGACATACCTCCGGGAGCTATCTATTTTGTTAGAGTACAAATTCAAATTCAATGAAAAACTCATAAGTCAAAAAGTCAGTTTGACGTACTGAATTAGCAAATAAGAAAAGTTTTAGTGCTTTTTCTGTGCCCTTTTCTCGCATTGTAAATATTTTTCTAATAGAAATATTAGTCTTTCTGTATCAATTGATATTCATGCATTTTCTTATATGGCTTAATGTTATGATTTAACCCCATTTTACATTTTGAATTGAGACGCATGGTGTGTCACTTTTATTGTACTGAGATGGCGACTCACTTGCGCACATCTTGAGAGACGAAGTATTCCTTGAGACCACCTTGGTTATCTGACTTGCAACACATAATCTGTGCCTTGACTCCGTTTATCATGTTTAGAGCCTCAGTGTTCTTCCTGAATATTCAATAAAGAATAAACTCTTTAACTTTTATCTCTACAGTCACATATCTGAGTCCGACTGTAAGATGGCTCTGAAGCACAATCCTCTCAAACCAGATATGATCTCTTTATAACAAGACCTCGCTAATTAGATCAAACTGCGCCTTCCATAACAATGTCAGTTTTCATCATTAATGCAAGACCATTCAAGTGCATTCATGCAAACATGCTAAAGTAATCGTCTTTTCTGCGCAACTTTCACACGATAATTTCCTGACTCGCGGATAGACAACGGTCGAAGTCCCTCGGACTCAGACTTCATTTCGCACTCTAGCCAAAACTGCAGAGTTCAGCGAGCATACCGCCGCATTGCTGTTGCCTGGTGTTCCTAACTCTCCCATACAGTGACTCCTCATTTCTGACCTCTGAACCAATGCTGGATACTTCATAGTGTTGACTACCATGTAACATTCACCCTCTCAAATGTATCTCACATTCTTTCACTCTAGCTCACATTTTTCACAATATCTCGCACCTGTACGCTTACTCGCACTTTGACAATTTCCTCGGGCAACACAGTCCTCAAAGTTTGCTCACCAGCCTGTACACTTCACTTTCTGATCAACGCCCAGCGCTGCTACTAAAGCGTGCTAGAAATGTTCGATAACCACGTGGGAGCCCCCCAAAACGTAGCAGTGAAGAGAACTTATCGAAAAGAAAAGAAAGAAAGAAAAAAGGAAAACACAACAAAGATTGAGACTCAAATTCTTTTCATGCGACAGTTTAGTAAGAAAAAATGTTTCACTACATAGTGAGACACTGGGAATTGATAGCGCTATTCAAATGTGCTTATACAATCTCCTCTAAACTATAGTGTTTTCATTAATTTCCTCACTGAAATACACATCGTTGGTCTTACTCTCACCTGAACACGTGTGCAAATTACTTGAACATGTTACGCTGATAAGCATTTGTGTTTGATGTTTTGGTAAGCACGGGCATAAGATGTTTTCATTATGTTATCATGCAAATCCCATATGATTTACGGCTTGATGTCCAAGTATTGAAACATCTCCAGTAAAAAATAATGAAAATTTATAACCGTGAGAATAGCCACATTTCATGACATTCCAGTCTTTCTTAAATATTAGTTTGACTTATAGGACGCATTTTTGGCTCTATTGAATGAAAGTTGTTGCGTTCATTTGTGGAGGAGCCGTGAACTGAAGAGCAGTTTCTGTATCAAAACTAGAGCAGACTTTTAGTCTTGCTCATCCCCGCACATTGCAGCTGACGGCATTTCAATAAGTCTCCATCGAATCACGGCGAATGAACAGAGTTAACTTTTAATCTTTTGAAGCGCCAGTGATTATATAATCTCCTTTCCAATTCATTAATACGCGAGAGGGAGCATGGCTCGAGTAATGAAAAGCGCGCACTCTTTCGATTTACGGCCGTAAAGGCTACTGAAGGAGAGATGGGGCGAGATTAAGTCTCCATGTCAGTTAACTTTGATCACTGGTTTTAAAAATATTTGAATGGTATATACCCGAGTTTAATATTTATTGGTAGCGTTCAAGGGAAAGATGAAAGACATAATATTATTCTATGAGTCTGCACCTAAATTTAACGCGGTATTTTTCGTCATCGGTCTTGCGAGTGACAACGCTCTCTAAAACATCCTCTGGGATAATGGAATAAACGTAATTCAACAGGTAGTTTGTAAAATAGGGTACGTTAATATGAAATTACTTCGATATAAACACATTACTGGCTATCGTACTCGTGTTGTCTGTCTGCCAAGCATAATTCAAGAGGTAGCTTGTAAAATATAGGGAGGTAATACAAAATTTGATATAAACACAGCCCAGGCTACTGTCGTACTTGTGTTATCTGCATGCCAAGCGTAATTTAACAGGTAGCTTGTAAAAAAAGTTACCTTAGTACGAAATTACTTAGATATAAACTCATCCCAGGCTATCGTACTCGTGTTATCTGCGTGCCAAGCGTAATTTAACAGGTAGCTTGTAAAAAAAGTTACCTTAGTACGAAATTACTTAGATATAAACTCATCCCAGGCTATCGTACTCGTGTTATCTGCGTGCCAAGCGTAATTTAACAGGTAGCTTGTAAAAAAAGTTACCTTAGTACGAAATTACTTAGATATAAACTCATCCCAGGCTATCGTACTCGTATTGTTTGTCTGCCAAGCAGGTTATGTTCCTCTCGTCTGTCACACGCTACACAGGCACGTCTGCTGCTGCTCCCGCAACTGAAAGTAAAAAATGGACTCGCACAACAATTACGTTGTTTTGCTGTTCAATACGGGCCTTACAAACTTATCGGAAAAATAAATGGATACATTTTAACATCAAATTTTCTTCACTTAAGTCATGCGTACACATGTGACTAGATACCTAATGCAGCTGAGCGTAGAAACTTTCTTTATGTTAAACTAATACTGTCTGAATTATTGTCTTCTAGCATCCGTTCTGAGGAGTGCACAAACATATATTTTTGACCATTTTCGTTAGTGTACTCTAATGTGACGATTTTATTATTTATATTCGAAACACTAAGATGCTTGGGATTTTACGATGATGTGGTTGAGATTGAACAAATTGTAGAAAGTTGTTACATTTTCATCATAGTTCTTTATTTCCGTGTGGCGCACTTCCGAAAATCAGACTCTACATTTTCGGTACCAGCACGTAAGTTTGGGGACAGGATTCATTGAGCAGAATGTAATAAAGCCGAACATAAGCGGCGGGGGTGTTTGAGCGTAAAATTCGGACTCTGTAATTAAGAATTAATTCATTGGGGAACTCAGGCCCGGTCACCTACGCGGGTGATGCGTCCTGCGCCAATAGTGCGGGATTGCACGTGCAAAATTGTTATGAGAAGGAAAGTTAACAGAGCAATTCAAATTAAAACAACTAAGTTCAAAACGAAGGAAATTTATTGCAATTTTCGAAACAAAAATTAGGACAACTCCAACGCGTAGTTTCGACTTTTCACGAAGATATCTGTCCTCGAAATTACCGAAAGACTGGCATGAAAATACTTGCATTCTTGCAGTTGAGCTGCGAGATGTTATTTTACCCATCTGAAATATTTTTCATGTATCTTTTTTTATCTTTATCGAAACTTTCCTTTGTATAATAGGCATGTATGGTAACAAATTGTGTGATTTGCATTTTTTATTTTCCGAGCCACTGGACCTGATTACCGAACATTTATGGATGCTGTGGTTCCCACGACCCCTATACGGACGGCCACTACACGGCACCTACACGGCACCTACACACCTTAACAGCAACGAGTTGGTGCCGTGTTGCTGTTGCTGCCGTTGGTGCCACCTACAGCAACGCCACGAGGAGGCAATACGCCAGGCCGCCATACCGCTCCAGTGCGTATCTTTGCAAAAGAACTGAATAAAATGTTGCTTTGTGAGAGATATTTTCTCGCTAGACGGTACAGCATTTGCACAATCAACTCTGCTATACACTTTGTGCTGTGTTTTGTGTATATTGTGTGCCATGCAATATGTAGTGTGAGGTTTCATACACTGTGTGCAGTGCTGTATATCGCGTGCCGTTGTGTGCTGGGCAATCTGGTACTCAATTTAATGCATTCCCGTCATATTCTTTCCCTGAACCCAATAAAAAGTTGTTCATCATATTAATTTGATGCTTTAGAGTATTTACCTATATGAAGCACACAATGATCATTTACATCAGCTCAAAAAAAAATATTCTTTATCACACACTTTTTTTCAAGTAAGCTAACAGTGCAGAACGTATAATATTCTAATATTCCATGCATGTAGCGCAAAGAATTTTTGCTATTGTTTCAGAATAAATTGTGAATTTTTATAGTATTACGGGAGAATAATATTCTTTATGGTATTTATTCAGCCATAATTTGAGCGAGGCGTCACGAGCACAAATCACAAGTTTCGTAAGTTTGCAGGGCGCTGTGTTTGTTTGGAGAGGAGATCCAATTTCACAGGTCGGTGGCGCAGCACCGCTTGTCAACATCCTAGTCTTTTTTCACCGAGAATTTGATTAATGATCTTCTAATTACAGCGTCGACGGGGCGCGGCTAACAACGTGTGAAATGGAAAGCAGCCGCGCCGGAAAATAGCCTGAGTTCGAGTCGGGGGCGACGGGGCTGAATTGCGGCAGCAGTCTCGCGCTCATCGCCTGCCGCGCAGACTTCGTCGCGCAGTGGAGTTTCGTTGCCTACATCGCGGACGTCAAGTTTTGTGCGATGTGTGGGTGGTGAAGCCTCTAACACACGTGAATATTATTGATAAAAAGCCGAGGCGTGAGTGAAAGAAGCCTCTAACACACGTGAATATTATTGATAAAAAACCAAAGGGTGGGTACGTGAATGAAGCCTCGAACATACGTGAATACTATTTATAAAAAACCGAAGGGTGGGTGACTCGAGCCTCTAACACACGTGAATATTATTGATAAAAAACCAAGGCGTGGGCGAATGACGCCTCTTACATACGTGAATATTATTGGTAAAAAACCGAAGGGTGTGTGAAAGAAACCTATAATATTCATGAATATTATTTGTGGGATTTTAGATCAAAAAAGCTAAAGGAAAACCAACGAATAACAAGTGAGAAAGGCAGAGCATTGCGAAAACTCGCTCGTTTGGAACAGGAGCCGTCACCAGCAAACACATTCTTCTCACGAGCAGAGCTGCCCACCGAAACTGCGGCGGGTTCATGCAAGGCAGGTCGGGAAAGTTTCCATTTTTAAGCACCGCACATTTCTGAGCAGCAATCTGAAGCAACTCAGAAATCACATCTGGACGAGGAGTTTTGGGAGCGCACGTGTCCAGTTTTCTTTAGCAGACGCTGCGCATGCGCTAGAGCAGATGTTCTCAACATTTCCTCCATCACTGACCCCCTCGGCTTTGTGTATTTCTCCATTTACCGCCAACTCCCATGCAAAACATACGCGCACTTTCTTTGCATTCTCTCTCTCTCATTTTACAAAAGTAAATTCGGCTAAATAATTTTTTTATTTATCAGGTATTTCAATTATTTAGCCCAGACTACATAATTTTTTACCCTCTAAAGGTAAATTAAGCCCTGGTTGAGAACCTGTGCGCTAGAGGGTTGCGCAGAAGCCGGATGCGCAGACAAACTTCAAACGAACCAAACCGCCTGCCAAAAAACAATTGTGTGCAACATAGAGGTTAATAAGGCAGTGTTTAATTCAACATTATCATCTATAGTAAGCAGTAGTTAGACAAAATCTCTTCTCTCTCTTCTCCATTCAGTTTTCCTGTGTTTTTTTTTTGTTATTTGAGATATGAAAGGACAAATTGGGCATTCCTGGATTCTTGTTTTGTGCGTTTGCTCATCACATCACAAACACATCTGCAGCTCCTTGTTGCGTGTTAGTTAAGTTTTTTCCATATGTAGTCTACACTTGAGTGGCACCACGCATGAAAGCAGCAATGTCCGTAACTCTTTTTGGAATACCCGCTTTTAATTATTTTTTGCATTAATGTTGAAGCTCGTCATAGTCGTTTGGACAAACCAGGGTTCGAGTCCCGGCGCTGGATGGCGATTTTCCCTGTTGGGTATAGGGGAAAAATTCAAAGCACAATACCCCACTCCACCCAGGTGTCTGAAATGGGTACCGGTCTTGACCGGGGGAAAGCGTCATGGAGTCCTGGTGTTAGTTATAAGGCATTTGAAAATCCAATGTACAAGGTGATATGTATCAGGCTTGAAATTGGAAATAAAGCGTCCGTAAATGCCGTTGTTTGTTTGTTTGTTGTTTGAAGTGTGAGTAACTCTCAGACGGCAACTTACTGACAAATACAACGCTGTTTTTATAGAAGTTGACCTTTAGATTAACTACCCTATTACCGACAATGATATACGGAGTGAGCGATGCTGATTCACCTGCAATACGTAGCGTCGTTGATGATAATCTTTCGGCTGTGATGCATACCTAAGCACTTTGTCACATGCAACGATGCTGAGGTTTATCTTATCGATTCTATAAAAACTCTAACGTACGACGATACCTAAAATTCTTAACTTGTTCTTCTGCCACGAGTGCTACCCAAAAATGCGTGAGACTCGTTAGTTAAATGCTACTGGGGGACAGAACAACTCGGGATCAAATATCTAACAACGGATGGAGTGACTCCCTCGCAGTTTCAGGGCAAATATAACAGTTTACGGCTCCCATTGTGCGCTTCGGTTCTGGTCCTCACTCCTTGAATTACTGGTCATCCAACTCCGTAATGCGTTCAAGTTTTCACCATTACGCTGTTGCAACTCCATTCAAAGAGGGAGGCTTTGCCTTGCTGTAGACCGGCGACATCTCCCCTGGTACGGAGAGCCAAGTGACAGCACGCCGACACGGATCACTAATGGCAGTGACGTCTTGTTGTTTATCATTGCTTCTTATGTTCGCTCAACATATTTTCGCTGTAAAAAATGAGGATGTTCCGATGATGGTATGACTAGTAAGTAATAATACAGCCATTAGACCTTCGACTGTGAAAAAAATAATTTTTCGGAAATGTTAGGACTAGTAATTATTGTACGGCTATTAATCTTATAGTGACGTCAATAGAAATGATGTCTCAAAATCGAGATATTGTTTTTATCTTTTAAAACTGTTACAATAAGTAGGATAATGTGAAAAATGATTGATTGTTCTGTGAAATATTAGTAATTTCCAAAACATTTTCATACCATTAGAACATATATGAGGGCAATACTCTTGGTTGCCTCGCGTCCCTCCTAAATCTGTTAAATAACAGCCGAGTACGTGTGCATTTGTGTGGGGCTTGAAACATGGATATGGAGTGATCTAAATGAGAAATGTGCAAAAACTTTATGGGAAGGTTCTGGCTATGGAAAATAAACTTCTGAGGAATGAGTTAGCGAATACAAATATACCATATTTAGTGACATACTTCTTCAGGTAATACATATTTTACTTTGTTGAGGAGTCTTACAGATTTTGGTAATTTAGAACTGATATCTGCAACATGCTCTTTAGAGGTCAGATGTTCACCTATTATAATGCCGTTGAACTTGCAGGGAAGAGTTTATTTCATTAACTTCACCCTCGCCAGTCTTAATGCGTGGAAAAGACGCATTCCTCTGGTATCAGAAAATAATGGCTTTTGTTTAATCCATATTGAGGCGTATTTCATTTGCAATAAATCACACTGAAACTCTTTCCAGCTCGATATTTATACGCTCTGCAATTAAAAGGGGAATTTCATATGGAAGAGCTGCATCTGTTATGATGAGCCGCATTATTTCTTTAAAACTCTTCAAACTATAGATTGACATTTTTTATTCTTTTATTACCAAAATATTGCAAAGGAAAAATTCAGAGCTTTGTGAACAGAATTAAACAATCTACTTAGAACGATTTAGTGATAGATTGAATGTAAGAACGTGGGTATCCTTATGTAATGCCACGGTAGAAGAAACAAGGTAGGGTCAAACCAGTCTTTCATTCGTCGACCGTGTAGCAATGGTGACGTTATGGCAACGGACCAATAGCAGCGCTCATATGCAATCTGAAAACACTGCTAGCCCCAAATCTGGCACTACTATTGGCCTAACGATATGTCGCAATGGTGACGTCATAAAGTTTGTTTGAAATGAAGCCGTTCTACACCTTTTTCACTTCAAATTAATCTAAGTCAAGTTCAATTTAATCCAAGTCAAGTTCAAATTAATCCGAGTCAAGTTCAAATTAATCCGAGTCTAGTTCAAATTAATCCAAGTCAAGTTCAAATTAATCCAAGTCAAGTTCAAATTAATCCAAGTCAAGTTCAATTTAATCCAAGTCAAGTTCAATTTAATCCAAGTCAAGTTCAATTTAATCCAAGTCAAGTTCAATTTAATCCAAGTCAAGTTCAATTTAATCCAAGTCAAGTTCAAATTAATCCGAGTCAAGTTCAAATTAATCCAAGTCACGTTCAAATTAATTCAAGTCAAGTTCAAATTAATCCAACCCTCAGTTCAGTTAAAAATGACATAATAATTTCTAAATTTGAGTTTTTTGTGTTAAATATGTATCTATATGATGTGATGAGCAGGACTGGTTCCGAGGATTTATTTACACTCATAGGTATTTATATACGTAAAATTCCACTTTATCACATACATGCAAATACAAAAGGTTATCATTGGACGATATGTAGATTTAATCTTTAAAAGAAATATACAAATGCGATTCACTGAGTACTAATGTACGATTCCATTTGATTACAATTTATACTTGTACATTACTACCCAGATACATTCTTGCATTAGCAATATAAATATTACCATTCATTCTAATTCCGTATCAGTCAATGTGAAGAAATGTAGGATCCACTTACAATACACAATAATAATACAAGAAACAATGTTTCTAACTTAATACTGATTTTATTTGTATGTGCTCACAACTCAATATATAATACTTTCAAGACTTCAATATTCCTAAAATGATTATAATGAAAGTTCTTGAAGTCTTAAAAGTATTATATTTTGAATTGTAAACACACACAAATAAAATTAGTAGTGAATTAGAAACATTGTTTCTTGTATTATTATTATTGTGAATTGTAAGTGGATCCTACATTTATTCACATTGACTGACACGGAATTAGAATGGATGGCAACATTTTTATTGCTAATACAGAGATGAATCTGTGTATTAATGTACAAATATAAATTGTAATTAAACGGAATCGTACATTAGTACTCAGTAAATCACACTTGTATATTTCTTTTAAAGATCAAATCTACATATCATCCAATGATAATATTTTTTACTTGCATGTATTTGATTTCACATGTGTGGAAAAGTGGAATTTCACGTATATAAATATCTACGTGTGTAAATAAATCCTCGAAACCAGTTTTGCTCATCACATCCAATAGATACATATTTAACACAAAAACTTTAATTAACAAATTATTATGTCATTTTTTAACTCAACTGAGGGTTGGATTAATTTGAACTTGACTCGGATTAATTTGAATTTGACTCGGATTAATTTGAACTTGACTCGGATTAAATTGAACTTGACTTGGATTAAATTGAACTTGACTTGGATTAATTTGAACTTGACTTGGATTAATTTGAACTTGACTCGGATTAATTTTAACTTGACTCGGATTAATTTGAACTTGACTTGGATTAATTTGAACTTGACTCGGATTAATTTGAACTTGACTTGGATTAAATTGAACTTGACTTAGATTAATTTGAAGTGAAAGAGGTGTAGTGGCTAGCCGAGCAAGAGGAGGCGTTTTATCCCATAGGAATTACTCTACCTTGTTTCCTCTACCGTGTGTGATGCCTAACATTTAGTCTGAGACGCAACCCGCTGATGTCGCGCACTAATTTCACCATTTCGTTCAGCCAAGCCATGATAAAAGATATTATATATAGGTATATACCAAGCCTTTTCCTCTTTTCACGTAGAGGGTGGCTAGCATCATTTACATGATACTTTACAGGGAATGTACATGATAGGGGTTCCCCAGGCCCCTAGTCACGCCCGAGCTTTAGGCCTCATTTTTCTCTCGTTTAGTGCTCAGGTAACATTCCTTGAGGACAGTGACCATACTGCAGGCAAAGACCCTGATTTGCCGCATCAGCGTTTTTCACGCCAACTGCCGCTCACAGGGATCGAACCTTGGCATGAAGCATAGAACGCAAGCGCTCTATACACTCGGCCACTGCGAGGCCTAAAAGATAAAAAAACAGCTAATTAATAATGAGTTCTTTGATATTAAACTGCGCTCCCTCACTCGTTGTTTGGGAACAATATTCCTCGCCCTAATTAGGGCATCGAATTAACGAGCCGAATACCGGACACACGCAGCGAGACTTCATTGCTTCAGGTTGTAATCAAATCTTTACTTGAGGCCGCGTCTGGCCGGTGCGCTCTCAAATTTTGTCTGATTAGGTCCGTAGCACTGATACAGTATTCGAATAATCTGTATTCGTGTAGTACACACAGCGAGGGAACTAAACCGTATAATTCAGGTATATTTGAGCACACATTTTATCGAATAATATACTGCTCGATATGTCACCCTAGCGTTTTTGTCTGATTAGGTCCGTAGCACAGATACAGGATTCGACTGCTTTATACTAGTAGAGCGAAGTAGTTAAATCGTATAATTCAGGTATACTTGATCACCCCTTCTACCGGACAATATATTCCTCGATATACCACACTAACGTTACCAGAGTCTATACCTGACGTCAGTTATTTCATGGATAGCGGGTATTCCTATCAGAGACATATATAGATTGTTTTAAACATGCTCGTATTTATTTGTATACAGGATGTCAACAAAAATTGTTCTCATTGATTTTAAAGATTAATAATGTTAGGCATATTTAATACCACACCTCACATTATAATGAAAATCCACAGGCGTTTGTTAATTTTTTTTAAATGATCAGAGATAAAGATACTTATTGCAAGTAAACTGTCGTACGGTATTATTTATACATGGTATTGTAATGTATAATACTTAGAATCAGTGAACACATATTTCGTGGATCGCCTGTGTTAATGCAAGATGCCACTAATCATTATCATGGATACATATAAAACTCGAAATTCTTTATATTTTATTCTCTTCAAATTATTCGATTTTGTCACCAAACTTTCTGCTCATAAAAGTTGAGGCTTTTTCGAAGAATTTAAAAATACTCAGAATGATTTTTTATTGTTTGAGCAAAATATTTTGGCCGTGTCTCGAGAATTATATTTCTCTACACTCGCGTAAAATTGGTACTAGTATGAAAATGATGAACAAGTCACAGTACCAACTAAACAAAGTTATTATAAGGTTAAGCGTGATCAAAAATGTTAGAATAATATTTTAATTCTTTTTTTCTCAATTTTTCCATTCAACGTTGAGAAAAATTGCATAATTGGCTTTAAATTATTGCCACCTCCTCACTACTGAACATTTGGCGGCCCACACTCGGGGCTCATCGCTTCCTTTAGTGCGGACACTCTCACACCTGCGCGTGTCTTGGCCAGCTGACCAGCGTCACCAGCGTCACCAGCGTCACCAACGTCACCAGCGTCACCAGCGTCACCAGCGTCACCAGCGTCACCAGCGTCACCAGCGTCACCAGCGTCACCAGCGTCACCAGCGTCACCAGCGTCACCAACGTCACCAGCGTCACCAGCGTCACCAGCGTCACCAGCGTCACCAGCGTCACCAGCGTCACCAGCGTCACCAGCGTCACCAGCGTCACCAGCGTCACCAGCGTCACCAGCGTCACCAGCGTCACCAGCGTCACCAGCGTCACCAGCGTCACCAGCGTCACCAGCGTCACCAGCGTCACCAGCGTCACCAACGTCACCAGCGTCACCAGCGTCACCAGCGTCACCAGCGTCACCAGCGTCACCAGCGTCACCAGCATCACCAGCGTCACCAGCGTCACCAGCTGACCAGCGTCACCAGCGTCACCAGCGTCACCAGCGTCACCAGCGTCACCAGCGTCACCAGTGTCACCAGCGTCCCCAGCGTCACCAGCGTCACCAGTGTCACCAGCGTCCCCAGCGTCACCAGCGTCCCCAGCGTCACCAGCGTCACCAGTGTCACCAGCGTCCCCAGCGTCAACAGCGTCACCAGCGTCACCAGTGTCACCAGCGTCCCCAGCGTCACCAGCGTCACCAGAGTCACCAGCTGACCAGCTGACCATTAGGCCGGTGCCTGGTGTCCTCACAACAGAGAGCGCGTCATCTCCCTCACACAAACGCGTCGACACACAAATCGCTCCTCGCCACCGCGCGTCGGATTGCAAAACAGAGACAGCATTTTCCAGCTCAGGGCGCTCTGAGCGTGAGAGGAGTAGCAGCAAAGCCTCTTTTTAAAATGATGATGTCAAAGTCGTGGTCGGATGTTTCGCACCATTTGTGATGAATTGAAGGGCCAAGTCACGTAAGTTAGCTCAAATCTATTGATAAATTTCTAACCAACACAGCGTTTTCTAAGGTCAATTAGATTACACGACTGTCATTGGTCAATAAGCATGACATCGCAAAAATATTATATCACATAACTAAACGTAACATGCATAGTAGGTAAGTGTGCTCGAATGATGAAAATTTCTCAAATACCTCTAGAGCGTGCACATCTGTATTGCTTTGAAGCACGATAGGAAGGGCAAAAAATTTGGATTCCTCCAACTAAACCTGAAACTAAACAATCCTCTTTCTCTGCTAACCTTCAAAAAAAATTCCTGATGTCCTTATGCCCATCTCCAGCAACAGCAGCATCAGTCTGTTTCGGCGATAGATTGAGAGTGATTTCTAAGAATAAGTTCCAGCCTTACCCCCACCGCCATCACCGCCCCACCAAACCAAAAAACCGAGGCAGTTGCAACAATGGACACCAGGTGGCAGTAACGTTCGTGTCGCCAGTCGTGGCCTCAATTAGCGCTGTCATAACACGCGCTGTGAGGAGAGGGCTTCCTCAGCCAACTTGGCCCTGTGTTATCGCTCACGTTTAATTAAAGAACTTGCCGGCACCTCCTTTGAAAAATACCAGCTCAGACCGGGCTTAGCGGTGGCATCCATTTCCAGTGCCGGGTGGTGTGATGTGCTGCCAGCAGGGCAGCACATCACACCATCAGCAGGGGTGGTCAGCACATCAGCAGGGGTGGTGTGATGTGCTGTCAAGAGACAGGGAGGGAGGCTGTCAAGAGGCAGTGGGACTGCCAGAGTAGATTTGGAGAGTCAGGAATTTCGGGCATCAAGTTGCTTACTAATCAGACGAGAGAGTACCGCGTTGAGAGGAGATCAATTCACGAATGAAACGAATGCCGTCGGGCAAGGTCAAAGCTCTCAGTGTAGAAAACCATAAGGATGAAGAAAGTGTTTAAGAATGGGATAAATACTGGTACAGAGTGAGAATATATAATTGCTATGAAGATTTTGAAGCTTACTGAAAATGATTTACCCAGCATCAAGAGTTCTTATTGATTTAAACATCGGATGTAGTAAAAAAATGTGTCTTTAAATAGATATTATGACCATCAAATAACATTATGGCAATAAACTACAAAATAAACGAAATAAATTTGCAAGTCATGCTGAAGTATGATCAGAAATACTATAACTAAAAATGAGAGCAGCAGCGGAGATTACATAAAAATTAAATTCCTGATTAAAATACCATATAGTGAAATTTTTCATTTACTGCGGAAAATCGAATTGAAGTCTGAAACAATTTATTTCACTAAATAGTGAAGAAAATTTCGCGAGACTTCACACAACTGAATAATAGCAAATTTGTTGAGCCAAGTCTCAAATAGATTATTGGTGCACTCAGGTATTGCTGAAACAATTTTGCTAGACAACCAGACGGAGATATTGCCGTAAGTGCAGCTGCTCCTCAGGGATTTTGGAAACCCCAATGTCAAATGGTGCGATGGTGAGGATATCTTCCCTGCATGGCGAGTCCGTCACGCCGTACAGGTATCACGGTAGAGGAAACAAGGTAGAGTCATTTCTATGAAGGAAAATACACCTCGTCTTGCTCAGCTTACTGATAGAACGGCTTCATTTCAAGCAAACTTTATGAAGTCACCATTGCGGCATGTCGTTAGGCCAATAATGGGCCAGATTTGTGGCTAGCAGTGTTGCTTGATCCAATATGAGCGCTGCTATAGGTTCATTGCCATGACGTCAGCATTGCCACACAGTCAATGAAAAAAAAAGAGTGATTTGACCCTACCTTCTTTCTTCTACCGTGGCAGACATCATCTGCCGAAATATTCGACTTCAAATTACAGCAAATCAATGTTCTGAGGCTTTTAAAATTTTTATTATTTTTATTATAAACGATGTTTTAACATCAAATTGTCAAATTGTTTGTCGGTAAATATGACATAACGTTCATTAGAGAGGTGAAGTAGGAAGTTATACTTAGTCGCTCAGTCTCAGCTCTCACACTGAAATTTGTGTTTGGTTTCGGAATTCTTAGGCGGCCTGTAGGTGTCTTGTGTGAGGACAGCGTACACCTTAAAAGTTGTCTTGCTAATTGTTCGTAGGGATATGAGGATGTTAGTTTACATTTGTAGATTACAATAAAATTTTATAATTAATTCTCAATGTCGATACCTCGTTGATTATACATTTTCACTTATATAGTTAAATTGACCTATTTATTGTATATTAACTATATTGCCAAAACTTTGGAAGCATGGCATGTAAAACGTACTCAAAAATAAATGATATCGCCCGGAAAATTTTGGGCAATTCTATAAATATGCCCTTTTTAAACGCCATTTTCCTGCCGTAGAACTATGTATCATTGTCGTCAATTCTCTTAAAGTTGGCTCTTTTTTCCGCTACAAGGACGTGATTCCGAAGCGAATGCGGGCATCCGTTGTCTAAAAGTTTAGTTGTGTACAGTGAACATCTGGCTATGTCGGCATGACGACTTTGCCACTTTATATTAGGAGTGCCCAGCATCGTGGAATCAGCTACCGTAGTGGAAGAATGTTAACCCAACCGCCTCACTCCGAGTCACTCGTCTATTCGCCTTCATAGTGAACAGTGCTGCGATCGCATAGCAGAAGATGATTTTAAAATTTTACGTACTGCTCCTTGTGAATTAGACTTGCGTATTTTAGAGTCTCAATACATAGCCACAGAAAAGCCTGTCCCTAACAGTACAAATAGCTCATTTCCCCTTCAAATTTATATGTAGATTTTTAATAGAAAAACTTGTGTTCTTTAGATATGACTGAATTTTTCTTTTTTCAATTTTTTACAGAATGACTTACTGAGGATGGAGCTGGTCTCCGAATCGTTTTACAGAGTGAATAGATTCTTTGTATATATTTTATTTCAATACCTTGTACAGTTCTAATAATAAATATGATTTCAATATTAACAGCGTTCTTCGTTTTTAAGTTTCTAAAGATAATTCGGTTGATGAAGAATAACTTTCCTGAATGTATAAATATAATGTATTAGAGTATGTGGTAACCTTCCAGTACAATGAAGGAGCGATAAAACATGCAGCGAAGATAGATCGGAGCAGCTACCTCAGGATCCCTAGAACACCGCTCGTTCTGGTTGGAGCTCGTGAATGTAACCTCCTCTAATAGAAACTAAACGACGCTTTGTGAACCTCTGAAGGTCTTTTGATATAAAACTTAATATTTGGCGCCATTGAAGTGTAATCTCAGACAGAGGGCTATGGAGGGAGGGACCAGCGGCGCATCTGTCGCGGTGAGCGCAGGGGAGAGTTTCCTTTGATGCTCTCACTCCCCTCCCCGTCGAGCCTCTCTTAACTCAACTTTTTGTGCTCGTTGTTTGCCCCTCGTGGTGGTTACTTTTCTCCGAGCCGACCTTCCCTAAACAAACTCTCCAAATGATGGGGCCAGTTGGTGATGTGAAGTCCACTTCATGCGATCTTATTATCATTCATTATTTGGTCTTAAATGATGTTGTTAGTTGATGTTTTGCTTTTTGACCTCGAACACTGTAAAATTAGTGATACTTTTTCAGCCAGGTTGGTCTTGGCTGATATTTTTAATTATTGTTTTGCTCTTTGACCTCGATCACTGTAAAGTTAAAGATACTTTTTCAGTGAAGGTGAGATTGTCAATATATTCTTTTTAGTCAAAACCACCTACGCCTGCACTACGGAGCGCGTCAGTGATCACTCTCCTACTAATAATTTCACAATAATACTCTTCATTCTGGGTCTGCCGTTTATTCCTCAAATTCGTACTTCTTCGTTGTGTGTTAATTTTTTTATTTTTGAGCTCAAACCTTAGTTAATTTGGTCATATTTATTATACTAGTGAATACATTTCGCTAAATTTCGATTACTCAGAACATAAAGGATGTACAACCCTTGAGCGAAGTTAAAGACTTGAGTACTGCAGTGTAACTAGGACAAAAGCCTCGAGGTTTCGTGATAGACGAATGGAAAAAGACGAAAGCGGCAGTGGAGTAACTGAGAACACATTTTTCGAGCCAGTATACTAAAAGCCCTTGACAACTAATTACTTTCAGTAAATATGACCAAATTTTACTCTGAGTAGCCAATAAAACAGTATTTGATCGTCATGCCTAATTCCTCCACCGGCTTGCTAGCTTCCAGAATCAAGGATTCAACAAATTTTCCCAAGCTTTGCTCCCGGAGCCACGGTCGGACATTTCATTCAACGGTGTTCGGGCTATTTTTTGTGTGTAATCTGTTGCAAGAGGAAATAATTTACGCCTGGGCTGCTGTGCTCTTTTGCTCGCGCTAAATTTGCCTGCAGAGAAAGTGTGCGCTGAACAAGCGAGATAAGCTGAGCGGTTGCCCAGCGGCGGCAAATTTTTTCACTCGGTTTGGGAGTCTGTGAAGTCCTCGCATCTATACGCGCCTACTGCGGACGCTGAACCTCGTGTGATGGCTTGAGTATTTACTGCATTTGCGCGTTTCCTGGAAGCGCGCTGCTGCTTATCAAAATGATATGGAAGAGCACTGCTGGATACAGTAATATTGATATATTTGAACTGAAATTTTAGAATTTAGTGCCCTTGCGCCATGGATGCATTCATTCTATCAGGCATAACCCGCATGTGAAATAGACTAAGTTGAATTAATATTCTGCATCTCGGACACTGGCAGGCACGTATTTCGTCCCTTGTAAGCAGGGTAGCTATACATTACTCTGCATCCCGTACACTGACAGGCAGGTACGCACCTCATCCCATGTATGCAGGGTAGCTATACATTACTCTGCATCCCGGATACTGACAGGCAGGAACGCACCTCGTCCCATGTATGCAGGGTAGCTATACATTATTCTGCATCCCGGACACTGACAGGCAGGTACGCACCTCGTCCCATGTATGCAGGATAGCTATACATTACTCTGCATCCCGTACAATGACAGGCAGGTACGCACCTCGTCCCATGAATGCAGGGTAGCTATACATTACTCTGCATCCCGGACACTGACAGGCAGGTACGCACCTCGTCCCATGTATGCAGGATAGCAATACATTACTCTGCATCCCGTACACTGACAGGCAGGTACGCACCTCGTCCCATGAATGCAGGGTAGCTATACATTATTCTGCATCCCGGACACTGACAGGCAGGTACGCACCTCGTCCCATGTATGCAGGATAGCTATACATTACTCTGCATCCCGTACACTGACAGGCAGGTACGCATCTCGTCCCATGTATGCAGATAGCTATACATTACTCTGCATCCCGGATACTGACAGGCAGGAACGCACCTCGTCCCATGTATTCAGGGTAGCTATACATTACTCTGCATCCCGGATACTGACAAGCAGGTACGCACCTCGTCCCTTGTATGCAGGGTAGCTAGACAACAGACGAGAGATGGGACAGCTAAGCTGGTACGGATGTTGCTGCGAGTGCTGTAGTATGATAGTTTTGAGATCATGGTTTACGGCACGGATGCGTTTAAAATTTAAAAAAATTAAATAATTTATTTACCATAAGGGTAGTATAAGGAAATTTTTTGGTAAATATTTTCTTACTAGCGTTAATAAAGATGACAAATAAGGTATTTTGTATTTATTACAAGCTTAAACTTTGATTGAACTGGTTACCACATTCAAACAAACAGGTTTGGATAGCAATTGAGATCTTGTTGTTCACCGCCTCTGCTGTTTAAAAAAAATTGCCTCTCACTGAGAGCTGAAATTCATCGGAGTAAAAACATGCGAACTTAATAAGTTTCCAGTGAATAATGAGCTCTATTAATTAATGAGCTCTACTAACTTATAAATTACCAAAACACGTACATAAATTTCAGGAAGGGGTAAATAAAAGTATATTACACTTAACAGCGTGTTTTAAAAGCTACCTAAGAAAGCTGTGCCCGCGATCCAGAATGGTAATTATTATTACGGACTTCAAATACTTTTTTGGAAAACTGCGCCAAAACTGCAGAAAACTGTCTAAAAAATTTAGTTTAATACAAAAGTTATAAACCAATATAACTTACGCAAAGCAAGTGTTTTCATTCACTCTGCAAATTACACACAAATCAAAATGAATTCTTAATTTAATAACACGAGAGAAGTTTGGCTCCGTCTGCGATCATTAATAAGAGAAAAGAAGTGACTTTCAGTAGACTGCTTATGGAAAGATTCATCGAATAATGCAAGAAACAATGCAATGTGAACTTTGAACAATTAAAGAAACATTTTAGCCTCCTACTCCTCCAGTAATCTTTATAAACGCGAGAAAATAAATCAGAGGCTGCCTAATAAAATTCCTCAGCAAACAAAACACTGAAACGGGATAAAATCCATGCCGAGGGCATGCCGTGCCGAGCTTACAATGTCACCTGCGGATAATATTACGGAAAAAAGCTTCCTCGTGTAGTGGTAAGAATTAAGCAGGGGCTCCAGCCTCGTGCTGTCACTCAATCTGATTACGAAATGCGCGCTGTATAACATTATCGGCACCGATGAGAAACTGTTCATTGTTCTCAGGTCTCAATCTAGAAAGTCATCGAGTTCTTTTGGTCCGTCGTAAGTCATTTCCTTCCATGGATGGAAAATTGAACTGACCTGAACTGAGAAGCTCGCCTCAGTCATAGGTTAGGGCAGCCTGTTCAAAAATAAAGAAAGAGAGAATAAATTTTGCTAGGCGCAACCATTCCCTGGTGCTCTCCAACACATAGTGATGCGCAGTCTAACTTTTTCAGCGGGTCTCAAGCGTGGCTACTGCATAGGGTGACTAAAATTATAAATACAATAGCGAAAAGGTTAGACTAGTTGATAATTAAACATACAAACACAAGAAAATGGCGAGTAATGAAGCTCGCAAGGAATAATCGAAGCATAGAAATAGGTGTCCTCTTTCTAATGAGCAAAACAAAAGAGCCTCTACCATCACAAGATCTCAATGCTAGCTCTTGATTGTCTTTGGTGGTAAGTTGTGGAAAGCGAGGCCTGCGCTTTTCCTGACCACTATACTTGAGTTCCAAAGGAAAATTTTAACTGAGAGTAGGATAAAATCTCCTAGAACTGTGCGAACAGTCATTCAAGACTTTCTTCAGCACTTCAAGAAATATTGCAAGCAAGCATATTGAGTGGAGCTGTAGAAATTTGTTGGTACTAAATGTTTTTTACTCGTTTTGAAATAAGGCTTGAAATCATAAATTTTTCGAGAATAACGGGCCTTTAAAATTTGCATCATGCAGATGACTGTTCCGAGAGCAATTTATTTCACCTGGATTAGGGATTTAAGAGAAAATCTAATTTGTAAATTAACCCTTAACAGCGCCCCTTGTCATAATGGTACGTTCAGTGTAAACGTTCATATGCTTTATTTCTTATCGAACTTGAGCCCTATAATGTGTTCTTTGAAGTTCACTGTCGAGTGGCAGTGACGACCTTATTGTGATATCGGTGTCTTATTGTGATGTTGGTGCCTTATTGTGATGTTGGTACCTTATTGTGATGTCGGTGCCTTATTGTGATGTCGGTGCCTTATTGTGATGTCGGTGCCTTATTGTGATGTTGGTGCCTTATTGTGATGTCGGTGCCTTATTGTGATGTCGGTGCCTTATTGTGATGTCGGTGCCTTATTGTGATGTCGGTGCCTTATTGTGATGTCGGTGCCTTATTGTGATGTCGGTGCCTTATTGTGATGTCGGTGCCGTATTGTGATATTGGTGCCTTATTGTGATGTTGGTGCCTTATTGTGATGTCGGTGCCTTATTGTGATGTTGGTGCCTTATTGTGATGTCAGTGCCGTATTGTGATGTTGGTGCCTTATTGTGATGTTGGTGCCTTATTGTGATGTCGGTGCCTTATTGTGATGTTGGTACCTTATTGTGATGTCAGTGCCGTATTGTGATGCTGGTGCCTTATTGTGATGTCAGTGCCGTATTGTGATGTTGGTGCCTTATTGTGATGTTGGTACCTTATTGTGATGTCAGTGCCGTATTGTGATGTTGGTGCCTTATTGTGATGTCGGTGCCTTATTGTGATGTCGGTGCCTTATTGTGATGTCGGTGCCTTATTGTGATGTCGGTGCCTTATTGTGATGTTGGTACCTTATTGTGATGTCGGTGCCTTATTGTGATGTTGGTACCTTATTTTCTTGTCAGTGCCGTATTGTGATGTCTGTGACGACCTGATGCCAGTGATGGTCCGATAACGGTGGTTGTAATAACGGTAATAAGAGTTGAAAATCTTGACGCCCATGGGATGATTAAATGAAGCATATTTGTTACGACATATCGCCTTTCTTTAGAATTTCACCTCACCACTTCTGCGCTCGCCTCTGGAGGCGAAGTGACACTGTCGTGGTACAATAGTAAATTTTTGATTACGCAAATATGTGAACGATATTGATGAACAGTAATTGTCATTTTGTGGATTAGTGAGAATATGGTTCATTTTATTAACATTTCATACTAGAATAGGCTGAATTTTCATTTCGTTCATGTATGCGTATCGTTGCCGCCGTTGTATCGATCTTTTCCGCTAGAGCTCGCAAGCCTTGAATGTCTTCGAATAAGACATGATTTGCAAGTCTATGGACACCCATGTACGGAAGTTGGGTGAATTCATCAGCATTTTCTCGGGACCGCAAGAGCAGCACTCGAGATCTAAGAGCTCAATATTTCTTGAGCAGGTCCGCTCTGTGAGGCTGCGCGCACAGGCGTTGCGAGAAGATCACTCACCGCAGAACTGCAAGAAATGGATCACTCCTCAGGAGGAGCAGTCCAAAATATGTTTCTTTGCCGTAAGAGAAGCTCCTTTTAGACTCATTTTTCATAATGTTTCTGAATGCGAATCGACGGCTTATCAAGCCGCTTCTTGGCACCACCCTGGTTTGGTAATCATGCATAAACCGTTTAAGGATTTTGGAAGCGGTCTACCCACGCCCTACGAAATAATTTCACCGATGGTCAGAGCCGAGGCTACCATTTGGTCGAGTGTAATAAGAATTCTGCTCACCCTTTGGCTGGTAATCCGTGGTCGAGTTTGCAGCTGTGGCCGTACCTGAGCATTACGAGCAATCATGCAAATAGGGCGTCTCGAATCAGCCAGAAGTGTACTCAAAACAAGTCGTAAGTTCGCCTTAAACCAGTCTTAAAACCGAGCAAGATCTCCCCTGAAAGTGCTCAGTGCGCTGTATTGCATTGACTGCTGCCTGCCCAATCCCACTCGCGAACCTGACAACTTATGCCTTCTACACTCGGCGGACTGCAGGAATATGGAGTCGGAGGCGCAAGAGAAAGTTTATTGCATCTCAGATTGAAGCAAGAATGCCATGAGGGGCCAGGTAATAGCCCATTAAACACATTGAGTCTGCGCAGCTGCGAGCTTCCAATTAAAGCTTTTAAGTTGCAGTGTTTTTATCAAGACTCCCAGGCCATCGTGCTGCAGCAGATAAACATTTCTGCTCTTGGCTGAACACGTCTACGAGAGCTATTCGATTAATATGTCGACTGAGTTCGAGCAATTATATTTTTGCCAAATCAGATGGTGAATTACTATCCATGATACTTCACACTAGAGCCAAGAATGTGCCTAAACGTGTAGGAATTGGGCCAGAACAAAGTGAGGACAGATATTTTGGATCGAGTACGAACCAACGAGCGGCCGAGTGTCTGACTTCCGACCAATTTCAGGTTCATATTCCAGCACCGCAATTGTGCGGCTGCACCGAGGCTGTGCATCACAGACCTCATTTGCAGTCCTCATAAGCACACACGACTGATCTCGCAGCGCTGGGCGTAATGAAGGCAGCGCTGAGAACAGTTTACGGGAGGAGAGGAATCCTCCGCCAGATGAGCAGTCGTCATCAACGTTCGGAGGGTAGCAACTAATGTCGTCATTGTACTCTAATCTTCATTAATGTTATTTCTTGCAAACGAACGCTAGCAGTGAATTAATGGCGTGAGTTAATCAAGCGATCATTTGTATGAAATATCAAAACCTACCTGGATTTGTAAATAATATACATCGTCGAAATGGTGCAACCATTCGTCTAAATTGACTTGACTGAGCTATGTGCTGTGTCAAGTATTGTTTTTTCAAATAAAATTTAAACATAAAGGGCACAAACTGGAACCTCACTTCGCTTGTCAATGCTAGATAATCTTTATTCTCAAATTTTATGTAAAAAACATACATTATGTAGCATTCAGCGAAGCAGAGTCAATTTATAAAATAAAAAGTGACCCATAGCTACACAGCTACGATTACGTAAATTACATGAAAACCCTGCTGCTGTTCTGCTCTGGCTTCGGTGGCCTCCATTATTCCAACAAGCGCATAGAATATCCTACAAATTCTTTAGAGCGTGCAACTGACTTACTGAGCCCAGCCAAGCTTCACCGATCGGTAAAGAGACACAGAAGTGAGTGCCCCTCAATTCTGAATAAGAGGCAGTTGTTTATGAGCAGCATGGCATTTGAGCATGGCCTCCATACGGGGGCGGTGAGGGGAGGTTGTTGCTTGCTATATTGTCTCTTGCTTGACTTCTTGTGATGCGGTCAAAGGCTTCTGCTCACATGACTGAACCGCAACCCAACATAAGGTTTCTCGCGATGACTTTTATTTTCATGATAACAACACAATGGTCAATCAAAAGATTATACTAACCTTCTGCTAAAATTGTGTTCTGCAAGCTATGTTATTTGTATGTTCCTACAAATGCACGTCTACAGTAAGCGAAATCTGCAACAAGCCACATTAGTGTAGATCATCAGTATCGACTTTTGGCTAGGAGCTCCGATGGGCATCTCACTTCACTTGCAGCACTTTAGCTCATTCTTGAGTTTGATTGGAAAGTAAAAATATAGCGATAATCTGTAAAGGTTACGTCACAATTGTACGTAACGCTTCTTTCAATTCTCTGCGTCAATGGTGCTCAGTAGAGTGTTCGAGTCGAAATCAGTAGCAATAATTCTTACCGATATATTGGCTGAGGTTAATAAGTTGTATAAATTGTTAAAGTGTAAAAATTGTGTCAAATGTTTATTTTTTATCCCCTACTTCTGTAAGACCAAATCCGAATGTATTTGCAGTTTTATAAAAACGTAATTGCAATCATTTTACTTTCGAAATGAGGAATATGAACAACGAAAGTGATGGCTTTTGAAAGATATGGAAATCAAGTTTATAGGTTTCGATTATAATACCTAGTGAACGCTTTAGGTAAACGCATGATATTCCTTTCAAAACACTTTACAACTTCCATTTTAGGCAGGTTTTTGAATGCTCTTCATTTAATTAACCTACTATGCATACTTTTATAAATTACCTTCTTTCCCATGAAATATTTCCAGCACGACAAAAAAAAATTCGTGCATCTTAAGAGAAGAAAATAACTCGTTTTAGTATTATTCACCGACAAAGTTTTCGGAAAAAATCCAAGAGTACGATTTTTAAATAATTTTCACGATTGTTTTTGTGCAAGGAGAAAAATACTACAAACTTATTTGATAAATCATTATCGTTTTTTTTCAATGCTTGGAGCTGCTACAATCGGATGTTGGTTGTGCCACAATCGGACGCGATTCACCTGGAGCTGAGAAACCAAGATTTGTGTGTTACACTTCTCTGTTCGGAATGGAGCTGGTTATGCCGCCTCGTCCAATCAAAGTTGGGCTGATGAAACGATTAAAAATCCATCGAAAAGATCGGCGGGAAGCCTTATCTTAGCAAACGATCATTACCCAATCTTGACAAAGACCCAATTTCCTGCATCGGAAATTCATGAATCCCCACTTTGGAGTCAGCGAAGTTGATCTGAAGCTCTCAAGTTTGCTGAGGTCCAAACTTTGCAGGAGCAATTAGTTATTGCTGCGGAAAACGGTGTTTGCTTCAAACTTGTGCGAACTGATCAGTTTTCGCTTTCATCTGAGCTCAGTGCAGGCAGCCTTGCTGGCAGCACCGCTAATAGCACCGCTGACAGCACTGCTGGCAGTACCACTGACAGCATTGACGGAGAATTCTTAAAAAGGAATTCAGATTTAGTTTAGTATTCACGCTGCCACAAACGTTCTATTTCACATATCTGCATCTTTTATTTGAGACCTGTTGGACTGGCAGACGTAATTGAGCGACCACGCTACATCACGGCGGAGTTCAAATGCACGGAATTGGAACGGAGGCTTTGGTGGCCTACGGGCGCGCTGGGGCTCTAGCCCTCGTGAAGCAGTTCAGGGCAACGTGCGGACTTCTAAATGGACAGAATGGAGCAATGAATTAAAAAAAATTGAAATCATTCGTTAGAAGACTTAAAGCTTTTATGAAATTCTAAATGGAGAGAATGGAGCAATGAATTTCAAAAATTTGAAATCGTTCGTTAGAAGACTTAAAGCTTCAATTTCTCATAAACAAAGGGAGTAGAACAAGAAAAAACTGCAATTTTCACAGTTGAAAAAAGAATAATAAGATTTGTATACGGAAATAAACTTATTACGAATAAATTGAATGGTGCCAACACCGCTGCAATCAAAGGTGGGTTTACCACGCACATCCGATGAGAATATATAGCGTGATGCTGGAGTTTAAAGGGGGTCAAATGAAGGCTATTGTTATGAAATTTTAAATGGTACAGTTCTATTCAAGGTATAACTTTTGAATTTTTAAAGAATCAGAGGTGTGAAACTAAAATTTAATGAATAAAAATATTAATTTTCATGTTTACGTCTCATAATGGTCATACTGATTTCATTCATAATTTCATAAAATGAACTATGTGAGATTAGCATTCTAGGAGACACTGCGAAGAGGAAACTGCGGACACAGGACATACAAGTTCTGTAACTCAAATTGAGGTTTCCTGCAAATATTTTCAAATGTACTCAGGAGATCGCATCTATGTACATTCTGTAGAGTTCGGTCTCCAAAAATAGAGTTTGTAACTCATGAAAGTTTGTTATGTAACGCACTGTAAATTTTGGATCAAACTTTTTAACATCCTTCAACATTGTGAACTGCAACAGATACTCTGTATTTGCTTGCAACTTTCACATGTAACGTGACGGAAACCTACAAAATCCTACTTCTGTGCAAGCATTCATGAATGAATCGACACAAAGATTTCACTAGATGCACATTTTCTACGAAAATTCATTGAGTACATATATTTCAGTGGATTTTAATAATATGAGATTAGAGTTGGGAAGAGGCACAATTAGTTATACTTTTGAAATGGAAATTAATAATATGAGCCAGGGATTAGAGTGGGGAAGCGACACAATTAATTAAACAATCAAATACATACAAAGTAATGACAAATGTCGTCTTTTATCTCCAAAGAAACGGCAAATCCCAATGAATTTACGAAAAACAAGTCAGGTAGACATTCAATGGTTGTCAGAGGTGAAGATTGACGTACTGCCTCCACTTGACTGGCATGCGCCGCTGCCTCCAACAAATTAAGTCACAGCCTCCAGCGGCACTCGCTCGTACACAGTAGCGGACGCGGCGATCCCTGCACGGCGTGGCAGCCATGGTACGCCTGGAGAGTGGGCACCGCTTAGGCTTTGTCCCGTTGAGTAAAATTCTCTTTGTTATGGACAATCCAATCCACAAGCTAGTATACTAGGGTAGAACATAGATGCTGTAAATGAGCAAGTCTTGGTAAACCATGGCAAGAGTTGTTAGTGAAGGATTGGTGCGTCGAAATTTGAAAAATGAAAACACGAAACGAATGTTCTTGGGGATCATGACGAATGGGAGAGAGTTAAATCTGATGTAGAACTGAGGGGACGGACATATGACCGAGGGCTGTCTAGCAATGCTGTAAGAATGAGTGGTTGCAAAAACGGGCGGGTAATTCGAGGGTAAAATTCTTGAATTGAATTCATCAGTAATTGTCCACAAGTCTTTTACAACCGAGAATTGTTTGTTTTTATCTTTTTATTTGTGAATGAAATTAATGCAATTGTGAATACTCCATTAATTTGCTATAACCATCCAAATTATTGTAAATTTGGACTCAAATAATGAGGGCTCACTGTAGAGAAAAATAGTTCGGAACGTCTTGTATGCACTTCTTCCATTTATAAAATACTTATAAAGTTATAATATACTTACCCGGAACTATTTAGATGTTAATTTGACATTAAATTATTTTGCAATGTGAGCAGAAAATGGTGACTTAAGAACACATATTTTACTAATGATTTACCGTTCATAAATATGCTATGCATCCTTAAAAACTTGACGATGAATCGTCACCAAGTAAAATGAACAACTTTGGTAAAAATTGTGCTAAACTTTCGTAGCAGGCTTGCAACTCAATGCATATTTATAAACTAATCTATCGTTTGTTTTCTGGTTCAGGATTAGATATGGCACTTTCTAAATAAGACAAAGCGATTCGTGAACTGAAGTATGATGAATGTTCCCTAACTCAAATTTGGCAGAGCAATGTGCATTCATTGCCGAGTTTCGTGAACAAAAGCTTGGAAAGGATATATACACCAAAGTTTTTTTTTTTAAATCATGCAACAAAACCTGTACATTTACCACTACACCAAGCTTGTTAAGTTTCATTTCACGAAATATTTATTTCAATTTGAACGTGTCATATGATTGTCATACAATTAAGAGCATACAGTAATTCTGAAATATAATTATTATCCGTCCTTCATCGGGTCGTAAGGTATTTGTAAAACTTCCTTTTTTACCCAGGGTAGAACGTGTTCTGTTCAGCTATTTTTACCATCTCTACACCCATAAAAATGACAATAGCAGCCTGGGGAGTTTGCTGAACGTATCCAAGCAAATCATTCGGTTTGCGTCATCGTCTTTGATGTGCCTCGCAAAAATTTACTTTGATGATCGACGAGGGTTCTTCAGATCGTTCCAAATCCAACAATGTTTGCTGGACGATTGGTCGTCTTTCATTTCCCATTTCACCGCAATCTGGCAATCATTTCCTCTCGTGTGTCAAGGGACATTGCCATCAGGAATTACATCCTCTCACAGAATGAAAATTTCCTCAGAGAATAGTTGGGGCGAGCGTGTTTTTAGATCCATAAAGATAAGGCGAGCGTCACGATGGGGCCGAGCGTAGCGCGCGGACCGGGCGATCACCGCGTCCAATTGTCCGCCGTTGGTGCTGCTTCAGTGAGCTTTGCGCCCTGCAAATTGGGGGACGATGCGAGGTGCCGCCCAGCAGGCATATCCTACGCGTACGAGGCAGGCAGCACAAATTTCTCGGCTGAATTCGTCCGCGTACGTAAAGACGGCTTATGTAGTACGTGAGGTATGTATTTGTGGTGATATATGTATTGAATTACGTCGCAATTACTAAGAATAGACCTATAATAGCAAAGTATGTTTTGATATTGATCTAAATTTTATTGTTTTCGTACTTTGAGGTTATATTTTAAAAGACAGAAGAAGTTGCTCGCTTCTCGTGTGCGTGAGTGCCTACGCAGACTGTACATCACTCGAGATGGCAGCAGTTCAAAGGATTCACTTGTTGAGCAAAACAACACTTGAACCTCAAAACAAAACTCGAGGTCATGCGCCCGTCGTGTGGGATCTCGAACATAAAATAGTTGGGCGTTAACCTCAGACTACTGTAGTTTATTGACGTATTTAATTGGGAAGCTTACTTCATTTGAATGAAATTTTATTAACATTGATTATACCTAATATGAGACACAAACTAAGACATGTCACAAAGTTTTCTGTGAATTATTTTCCTCTGTGTCTCTGAGCTGCAGCATAGAGCCATTTTTTTCCTGATCAGGACCCTCCAAATCATCCAAACTCTTCCTCCTGCCGCCACGACATCCCTCCTGCTACGACACTCCCTCCTGCCACGACACTCCCTCCTGCCACGACGCTCCCTCCTGCCACGACACTCCCTCCTGCCACGACACTCCCTCATGCCACGACACTCCCTCCTGACACGACACTCCCTCCTGCCACGACACTCCCTCCTGCCACGACACTCCCTCCTGCCACGACACTCCCTCCTGCCACGACACTCCCTCCTGCCACGACGCTCCCTCCTGCCACGACACTCCCTCCTGCCACGACACTCCCTCCTGTCACGACACTCCCTCCTGCCACGACACTCCCTCCTGCCACGACACTCCCTCCTGCCACGACACTCCCTCCTGCCACGACACTCCCTCATGCCACGACACTCCCTCCTGCAACGACTCTCCCTCCTGCCACGACACTCCCTCCTGCCTCGACACTCCCTCCTGCCACGACACTCCCTCCTGCCACGACACTCCCTCCTGCCTCGACACTCCCTCCTGCCACGACACTCCCTCCTGCCACGACACTCCCTCCTGCCTCGACACTCCCTCCTGCCACCACTTCCCAATCGGACGCGAGTCTGTCCCCCAAATCTGGAAGAAAGAGGCCGCTATCACGGCGGGCCTGACGCAGTAACGCTCAGGAGAAAGTGCACCTCAACTCACCGCCGTCCGGCTGCCATGACGCAAAAATGCGCGAGTTGTACAGCGACGGCGCGCGTGTGCTGCTTGGTGCGGGGCGTGGCCGGCTGGTGGTCGCTTGTGTTCAGTGTTGAGTTGAGGGTGGAGTGTTTAGTGTTGAGTTCAGTGTTGAGTGTTGAGTATTGAGTTCAGTGTTGAGTGGTGAGTATTGGGTTCAGTGTTGAGTTCAGTGTTGAATTCAGTATTATTAAGTTCGATGTTGAGTTGAGCGCTGAGTTGAGTGTTGAGTTGAGTGTTGAGTTAAGTGTTGAGTCGAGTGTTGAGTTCAGTGTTGAGTTCAGTGTTGAGTGTTGGTTGGGTATTGAATTCAGTGTTGAGTGTTGAGTATTGAGTTCAGTGTTGAGTTCAGCGTTGAGTTCAGTATTATTGAGTTCGATGTTGAGTTGAGTGTTGAGTTCAGTGTTGAGTTCAGTGTTGAGTTCAGTGTTGAGTTCAGTGTTGATTTCAGTATTGAGTTCAGTGTTGGGTTCAGAGTTGAGTTCAATGTTGAGTTCAATATTCATTGAGTTCAATGTTCATTGGGTTCAATAATCACTAAGTTCAGCATTCATTGGGTTCAATATTCATTGGGTTCAATACGCATTGGGTTCAATATTCATTGGGTTCAATATTCATTGAGTTCAATATTCATTAGGTTCAATATTCATTGGGTTCAATATTCATTGAGTTCAATATTCATGCCGAGCGCACGCCCCACGTTTTCTTCCACAGTTCTCGCATCGCTCGCCCCCGTCCAAGAGTTCCAAATTTGACGTGAGTATTAAGGTCTATAAATATCACCCAATTTTGGTTCATCATAAACTCTTGGGGTCTGAGAACAGGTATTATTGGATTAATAAATTACTACGCACCACCGAAACACCTGGCAGACAATTGAGGTGCTGCTGGCATCCGAACATGTCGAGGTGTCAGGACGCGGATGAAGTTTACGTTCTCTTCGCAGAGTAAATCCGCGGACCGCAGGTCAAACAATGAACCCAGCCTCAGTTGCCTTCCTGTCGTGTGAGTGGGTGTGGAGTGCCGCTCCTCTGAAGCGACCACTGGTTCTGTGTGAGACGCATGCCGCACCAGCGAGCTTTGCATGGATTTCAAAAGTGGTTTTTGTTTACATACGTGAAATGATCTGTGACGTATGACCACAATGTTGTTAGTGAGTGCAGGAATGGTGGTTTTAGACTGGTTTTGTTGTGAATGGTTTCACTTGAAGAATTTGAATGCTCCTACTGGCGGGTGAACTATCGTCAGCGCCGTGGGGGCATGAGCTGCTAGCTCTGAGGTGTGGGCATTTTGGCCTCCGTCATTCCTTTCACATTCTTCTTTAATTCGTCCTTCGTCTCTAAGTCGCCACGCAACAATTTTCGTTGCTAACTCGTCGCTGTTATGAATTTTCTCTCTAAGGTTTTCGGCAAACGTTTATCCTTACAGAGCTCCTTAGAGGCATGAAGCTGATATGTAGATGAGATAGCCAACGGCATCTTGCTGGTCGACAGTTTATATTTACTTTCATCTCAATAATTAGACACCTCTCGAGGCTCAACCGCATCGATTAGAAACTTCTGGTTTTAAATATAAAATTTCAAAGTTTCAATAATTATTCGTATAATTAAGAACGTAGGTCTAATACAGATTACAATATATTTCTATTAACAAAATTACTTTTGCTAGGAGATTTTCAGGTTAGAAAGTTAACATTTGAGGTCGGCTGAATTAATGTTGATGTTCGCGTTAAATTGAGCATAGAATAAACGAAAAGATAATATCGCTGGAATTCTTTTATTGATGTAAGTGTCACAGCGAGCACTGCCGCTGCTGTGTGTTGGTTGTGTTGCGCAGAGTCGCAGGTGAGAATGTCCCTCTAAAGTTCCCCTAGTAAGCAGACCTATGGAGTTTGTCTGGTGCTGGTGAGAGCTGAGAGCTGCGTGCAGAGATGCCCGGTGCCAAAACTCGGGGCGAATTTCTGCTTAGGACTCCCGAAATGGATCGAAATGACCCAGAGAAGTTGCCGGTGGGCCATGAAACAAAGCACTTTGGCAGTTCACCGATGGCGGTTGGCAGTTTTGGAGCAGCTCGCGATGACCCAAACGCTGCCAAGGTGGACAACTCAGCCTCGCTGTGGCGCCCTGCGCTCTGGATGCTGGTCTTCTGCATCAGCGTGATCGCCGTGTACCGCCACCTCTCCCTGCAGGTGCAGCTCAACCACCTCGAGAGCGAGCTATCGCACCTCATCACGAATTTCGACGCCAAAGTATTGGAAGTCGTCAAGACGAAGTACACAACACCAGCCGAGCTGAGGCCCACACGACCGCCTCAGTCGCCACATTTTGCGAGCACGACGCCTCCGAACTCGAGCGCCTGGTCCACATCCTCCTCTGCCACCCGAGCTCCTCGTCACTCGAATCACGACTTCACGAACGACACAAGCGCCCCTCGACCGGACCATCGCTCGTCGCGGGGCCGCTACGTGCGGGAGCTGCGGCCTGATCCCGCCACCACCGAACTCCCCTCGACCGCCATGGGCTGCCTCTGTCCTCCAGGTGCGTCCTCTAGTCGTCAAATTTGCAAATTTCGATGCAGAACTGTAAATTAATCGTTCCTAGTTCTACATTTTTTCTAAAACACTCAATATTGCATTGGTTTTCGAACCCCGGCACCACCGCACTCCCCACAACCGCCATGAGATGCCTCTGTCCTCTAAGGCTTCACTAATTTTAGTTTTATTTAATCATCTAATTTACCTCATGTAATCAAATTTACATATTGTGTTGTTGAAGTAAAAATTACTAGTTCCTAGTTCTCTGGATTTGCTAAGAAACTCAATTTTGTGTTAGTTTTCGGCCCCGGTATCACCGAGCTTCCTACAACCACCGCTATGGGCTGCCTCTGTCCTCCAGGTGCGTCTTCATACAATCAAATTTGCATATTACGTGCCTGAAATGTAAATTAATCATTCCTAGTTCTGTATTTTTTCTAAGAAACTCAATTTTACGTTAGTTTTCGGACCCCGGCACCACCGAGCTGCCTACAACCAACGTGGATTGCCTCTGTCAGGTGCGCCGAAATATAATCAAATTTACGTATTGTGTTGTTGAAATATAATTTACTCCTTCCTAGTTCTCAAAATTTTCTAAGAAACTCAATTTTGCATTAGTTTCAAGAGTTCTGTGTACAACACCAGTCGTCCGATGTACTTTGGTATTTTTCGTAGAGATCAAGACAATGAGCATTTTAAGAATATAAACACTTAGAAAGAGCAAGTTCTAACAAACCAGTTCATTTTTTTGAGCAGCGTGAAGTATAGTTCAGCTCAACAGATATTTGGAACAATTAGTGATAGTGAAATTTAATGTAATATATGTCCCTTAAAACCATCACGTAAAGACTTCACTAAATAACGTCACCGTGTTCCATTTCGCCCTTTAGAGTTTTGGTTTGACAAATCTGTGCTCAGCTTCGTAGTGATATTGGAGAGAGACTTGAAGCTTCCTTATTTGTTACACTTTTACAAAACAAGTATTACCTCTGAAATGTACGAGAGAACGTTTGTGTACTGCGCTTATCATAACACTTGGTCTTCTGTTCCACTCTCATCGCTTAGTGAAATGCTGTGTTTGTGTCTTTCAGTGGATTAGAATATTCTAGCTGGAGGTAATTTCGTTTCGTTCAGGGCACGTAGCAAGTAAAATATGCTCACTAGTGCGAACTTTATCTACGTACACTTATAAAGGTATAATATGGTAAAATAGCATTTTCGGTGAAAATGATGGTCATCTACGGCATTTTAACTGAAGCCCTGAAATATGTAAAGAGTTGAACTCACAAAGCAAGAAAAGTAGCACTTGTCGGATTGGTTTCGTTTTCATCATGACTCTTACCAATGGCATTAACAATAATCTAATCTAATGGTATTAACAGCGGGAAGCTACTCGCAACTCGCCCTCACGATGTCACTGCTGGTCTCTTTAGTGATGTATTCTCATTTCCAAATAGCTGCGCGTCATCGGCTTTGCTCACAAATTGAGCACGAGGGCCATTACTTTCCGTGCGGCCTGACTGCATGTTATTTTACGGCCACTATCTCGTTCCAAGTTCCCGTGCTTTCTTCTTCACATAAGAATCAACAACGTCCATTACCGAAGAAGAGAGTGGCCCACTGGAGCTGGGTGGAAATTGAATTGCTGTATTATGGCTGTGGCCGCCGCCAGAGCTGGGACGCGATGCCGTTTGCCATACGCACCACTCGGGGCTGCTCTAACAGATCTCATTTTATTCGCTTGCGTGCTCCTTTGCCTAGCGTAACTCCTCGAGTCCAAGTCATGACAGAAGATAAACTATTGAATAGCGATATCTGCTTTGGGCAACTTTGGTGCCTATACTTGAAGTATCCCTAGAAAACTTCATGATGCCGTCACGTGTTCCTGGTATGCCTGCGGCCAAATGCGAGAATTGAATACTTACTTGGTCGCTTCACGTGTAAGCGGCATAATTCGGGCGTTAAGTTCATTGATTTGAAGTATTTCGTGTCAATAACCTTATTTCTTGATTGTTTTTAAGTTTGCTAGTATTTTGGTCATAGTTTAGAAGTGCAAATGGCTGAAGTATATTTGTTTTACTACAAACTTAGCTGTTTGTTTTTTCATTTATCGTGTTAAAAAAACTTCTCGTATAGATGTCACCCGCATCAGTCGAAACATTTTAGGTTCAAAGATATGTATATTCAAGGGAAATTAGGTTTATTTTCAATATGCATTCACGTATATGAATACGGATACTCTGTTAAATTTGGCTTTCGTCATCGTTCTGAAAACTCCTGAGATGGACAACTATGTGAGAGATGGTGCATAAATTCTGCGGAATTTTCATTTTCTTCGCGCTCTGTGTGTCACTGCACAGTAATGTGTGCGCCGTGCAGCATGCGGTATGTTGATCAATAATGAAACATTTGAGCAGTGAGCAGCGTCAGTGCAGAATCCAAGGCTCCTAACTTTCTAATTGATGTTGAAGTCCAACAACAATATTTTTATTCGGAAATGATATTTTAATAATTTTCATGCTTTGCAATTTTATAGGGCAGAAAGTGCTCCAGAAATGTCGCCGCGTGATGTCTCTTCGAAACAATTTGTCTGCTGGTTGTAATTATCGGCATAAAATGCCGAAAAGTTCCTTTTGAATGTGTGCATGTTGTATGATTCACAGGAACATTACATTGACTGTTCCGAGCTTGGGAAACATGTCCGTTTTCATCCACCGTCGAGTTCACACCAGAGAGCGTCAAAGAACTGACGCCAGTCCACAAATATTTGGTGAATTTAGATTACATAGATGGTCGTCTCATAATGACGTGCCTATCTGTCGTAGAATTTTTTGTAGCCCTCCTTTCTTAGTAACTGGGAGTATTTTTTCCCTTTGCCCAGATGCGTTAAGAAAGCTTCTAGCTAATCCTTATCTTGCCATCCCCTGAGGTGATCAAGGGTTCCCTCGAGCTGGTGGAGGACGAAAGGCGATACCGTATTCAACCATTGCCGCCACCTCACTCCGCTAAAAATTTCGTCGAGGTGTTGAAAGCTAATCCCTGGGTTTTATTTAAATGAATTAAGAGTTACTGATATTTTCTGTGTTACTAAACAAGGTATGAAATCAGTAATAGATAAATAAATAAAATGTTTTTTCACTCATTTTTGAAGTATTTTCAAATTAAACTTTATAGTTCTGGGAGAAATGAAGACTTATTTGAAGATGAAATTTTATCAAAGTTGAAAGCTTGAAGTATGAAACAAATTCCTGGGCAACGGAAAATGAATCAACATGAAAAGATTAAGAACAAGCAAGCTGTATTTTTGAACAGAAGGATTTACTCATTTAATGCACATCATGAACGTGAGAAGTTGTTCTGAATTTCTTAATGCATTCCTTAGTTTGGTACGTTCGAAATCTACTTACAACTTTCTAATTACGGAAACATCTCTGAATGCGCAGGCAGTTGTGTTGAACTCTGCGCTGTGGCCACGCACGCATTTTCCCTTCAGTTGGTGCACGACCTTACGGAATTTGTGACTTTAAAGTTGCTGATCGTGCTATTTTTGCTCTGTTTCGAAAAGCAAAGCCACTTAAGGCTTAAATAACAACTTATTATTAATCCTTTTGCGTCTGGAGAATATGAGGCAGAACAGAGCGGCGTGGGAACCCATGGTGAACTGTGGGCGGGTGATGATAACATCTGTGGATGTGTGTGCTGCAATGATCCGTTACTTGGCGAGAAGGAAGCATTGAGTCATTTTCTGGCGAATGAAGTTGCACAGTGTGACACAATAACTGTGAAAAACTGCAGAAGAGACGCAATAGAGGCAACTTGTGCAACAACAGCTACAGCGGGTGCAGCAACACATACAGTGTGTGCAGCAATAGCTACAGCGTGTGCAGAAACAGCTACAGCGTGTGCAGCGACACCTACAGCGTGTGCAACAACAGCTACAGCGTGTGCAGCAACACCTACAGCGTGTGCAGCAACACCAACAGCGTGTACGTGCAACAACAGCTACAGCGTGTGCAGCAACACCTACAGCGTGTGCAGCAACAGCTACAACGTATGCAGCAACACCTACAACGTGTGCAGCAACAGCTACAGCGTGTGCAGCAACACCTACAGCGTGTGCAAAAACAGCTACAGCGTGTGCAGCAACAGCTACAGCGTGTACAGCAAACACTGCAGCCTGTGCAGCAACAGCTTCAGCGTGTACAGCAACAGCTGCAGCATGTCATTACACTCCTGGTCCCACACGAAATGGAAGGTGCAGGCAGCGTGGGCAGTGCACAGCTCAGGCAGATTTGTGCAGTTTGTATGCACGGACTTGCGGCAGTGAAGGCTAGGGCAGCTCAGTGGCAGCCGATGTTTGCTCGGAACTCGCCCCGCTCTGAGGCGACGCTCGATCTTTTCCGCCTCCGCCGATAGAAATCTGGTGAGCGCATATCTGGTGATCAGCATTTCGATCACCGAGCACGGGTGATTGAAAATCTATTTTAATTTTGAGCTGAAATTTTTGTCCTACTGATTTGTAAACGGCTGTGAGATTGGTTAGATTTTTAATGCAATGTGTTTCCGTTTATTTAAAAAATCAGAGGAGAACTTCTCCGCGGCAGGCAAGTTCAATGCCCTAAGCGTTGTTTCCCTGCGGACTCATGAACAAAACAACGTCAACAAATTGTCAAGTGGTGATAGCGAAAATTTTTCTCAAACAATTCGTTAATAGATTTAGCTAGCATTATATTTATGAAAAAAATACTCTCGATAGTGTTAAAATGTTGTTTTTTTCAGTTGTTAGAGATCTCGAGTAGTATTTTCCTAGCAGAAATGTTTTATACGGCAAAGTAAAGCTTCAATAAATATGTTTAGGTCTAGTTCATTTTAGATCTATAATGAGTTATTATTCCAATAGAGCAAAGGAACTCAAACTCAGGCGAGTTTTTGAAAATTGAATTTTCAATTGATTTTTAAACGCGCAACCTGCTATATTGTTGTATATCTCTGAGAACATAGTAAACGTAGTTTGTCTATCGTGTAATCAGCAATGCGGGCCTAAAATATAACATTACCAATCAAACTTTATGTGTGCTATTTATCGCATTAGAGCTCTATTTCAGTAATATCAAAGAAGTTCAATAAAGAAGAACACGTGATGTAATATCTCTCTTAAATCTATTCGTTGAAAATGACCCAACATGCTTGTAAAAAATGTAAGCAAATTAAATACATCTTCGTTTCATTGAATTGAAGCTTATATTGTGCGTTTTAATGCTTCAAATTATACAATAAAAATGCATTGATGTTGTCAAAATATCAACCATGAATTTTCATAGATTGTTAGTATAACTAAAGTACACCTTGAAATAATTGTGATTTATATGATTGTGTAGCATGATGATTGATTGACTTTTGGAGAAACGCTAGAAGAATTTAACTAGGAAATTGATACCTGTGCTCTCTGCAGTGAAATTCGAAAAATCTCCAATGAGAATTATTAAATGGACGACAGTTCACTTAACTCATCAGTTTCCTTATTCCATTTGAGCGCGCTCACCACAGCGGGTATAGTCATTTTGATTCCTGGCACAATCGAGTCAAAATTTCCCGCAGCATTTTGAGATAAATTAAATTATGTGTTTGGATGAATTCACAGTCAACATTAAACTCTTCGAAATCGAACGACTTTCCCATCTCACATCGTCCCTATACGGCGGGCCGGTCGGTGACCTTACAAAAAGAATTTCATTCACCAAAGACCAGTTCAGTTGGGGATAAAAAAAAACTCGGGAGTGGCAGACCAGCTCCAGCAGCCGAAGATTGATGAGACCAAAAAATTACTCATGCAGTTTCTATTGTGCATGTGGGCAGCGTAGGGAATGATGGTTTGGTCGTTTGCTGCAGTTCTGAGCTGTACGTTTGTTCCAAACTTGCCGCGCTTCATCGAACTGCGTACAAATGAATACAGGACGTAAGGGAACAATTGCTATCACAGCTGTCACACTCAAGCAGGGCATAGGTTACGTTACTGCGCATGATGCTTACAAGTTTTGATAGGTTACGGAATGTTATTTAACTAGAACTGTTATCAATAAAGTGTGACTTGATGTTGGCACGGTCGTATCGCGCGTGCACCTCACAGACATATCAGAAGTAGGCCATGACGCATTACATGACATGAAGCTCACTGACATATAGAGGTAGGTCATGATGCATCACATGACATGAAGCTCACTGACATATAGAGGTAGGTCATGACGCATTACATGACATGAAGCTCACTGACATATAGAGGTAGGTCATGACGCATTACATGACATGAAGCTCACTGACCTATCAGTGGTAGGTCATGACGCATCACGGCCCCCTGGTACCAGCCACGTATCAGCAGGAGTGACTCTCAGATTGCTATAATTTAACACAAAAAATATTATAGTATAGAGTCAGCGAAGCGTTGTTGCCATTTTCCTTAACAGTACATTAATCATCGTCGTTAACGCACATTATTCAGAGATATTCGCAGTGAGAAAAACTATTCTGTCGGCATTCTGTTTTTTATTTTAATTTATCTTTTCTTTCCGTAATATTCTTCCTCATAACATCGATGTTGGATTACTTGATCCCGGGGCCGCGTTGTTGACACCGACAATTACTTGCATGTTGTGCAATTTTTACTGATTGATTGAATATAGCTCTGCTAGCGTAACTCTGCTGCTTGTGTGGACATAGGTTTAACACATTTATGTGGCACCCATAGGACCTGTAGTACATTTATTCATTGACGCTTCCATGCAAGAAAGTTTTTTTTTCGTTTCCAATAGCTGACTCAAATTACTTTACGTTTCTTGAACCGCGTGCGTCATGAAAGTACTTAATTTTGATTTGCATCTCAGCCCTATAGTAGCACACAACTCCATTCTTTATAGAGTACTTGCTCTGTTTCAAAGAAGGCGGTAATCATTGCTAGCAAAGCGAGTTCTCGAGATTAGCTCTTGAAGTAAATGTTCTGGAAACTTCATTGCTGGAAAGAATGCGAAATATTGCTTCATAAAACAAATGCTAGCATTACAGTCAAATACACATTGAAAAATAAAATTTGCTGATTATCTTCAAGAGACTTGAGTGCTAATGTAGGCACGCATTTGAAATCCTGAGTGTTTTCAGTACGTTCGCGAATTAATACTTTTCTGTATCGAAATTGCGGGTGCTGGTTTTGTGTGTACTTTTGCCTCTTTCTTGAGAGCAAAATTCTGGATTTTATTTCTGCTTCGCTGGTTTAATATTTCAGCGTTGCTATTGTCTCGACGTTAATGATGGCTACTCTGCTTTCCACTTAACTTGGGAAGAAAAATATTCCACGGTCTGATTTCGGAGTCGAAAATTGTGCAAGGAGCTTACAATGTTATGAATGTCTTGCGTAATTTGGTTGGAGCGTAGTTTTACATCGTGGGTTGCACTACATCCCTAATATTCTGATGGATTAGTTCATGGATATCTCTTTCTCAGAGTAAGGAGCAGGGCGCTCTATTTTGATCTTCAAATGGCTCAAGCTACGCAGGTCGCACAAACGGTATTTATCTTTGTAAGACAAATGTTCAGTAGCCGAGTTAAAAATTAATCACATCTTTTGGCTAGAATAAGGAGCTTCAGACGACTAACCTGACATATGAGGACGAGAAGTAGATGAAGAATGCGGCTGTGAAACTATTACTTGAGGCAGTGTAAGAGGGAATCTTAAACGGTGGAACAAGTATTTTAGTTAAAAGTGGTGCCCATATTGAGGGATCAGTGCCCAATTAAAATTTTTAGTTCGATTGAAAAACGATTAACCTTATAATCTTTATATGCAATGGTATACCTACGTTAGTTGATAAATCAGTTCAAATCTCCTTAACCAAAATAAAGGTGTTCTCAAAAAAGGAAGGAGGGAAGCACCATTACTAAGAAATTAAAGAAACGGGCAAATACATACATGTAAATATGTACGTTCGAATTCCTTGCGCGTAGAAACAGCAAGATTGAAAAAATTTTATGAAACAAGATAAATGTTGAAGTCTAATGTGATCAATGCTGAAAATAGGAAATAGTCTCTCAAAAAAAGTTGTCCCGAAATAAAATAAAAATCTTTTTTATTTCAACAGGAGGAGCCGACCATAAGCTAGTACCTCACATCTTCCTCCTTGGAGCGCTAGTTCCCATAGATACAATATGTGCATCCCCCTGAGGAGGCCTGCTTTGGTAGTGTAGATGCAGATTACAGATATTTGCTCGTTGCGGTAAAATATGAATCCTGAATTTTTTGCCACCCAATTAACGTGGTCTTCATTCTGGCTTTCATCGTTCAAGAATACCTGCAGAAAATTTGAGAGGTTGCACCGACTCTAATATTCTGTTTTCAGAGGCAAATTAACTGGACGAAATAGGTTGCAATCTATTGTATTCTTTAGAGTTTCATTAGCGCTGTAATTACCTTTCTTTTGATATGCATTTCGCTAGCAAGGCGATGGCTTTTGCAGCACAGTTCCAAGCTGTTGGAAATTTTGGCGCACTACTACAGCAATTTGAAATGAAGAGTTCACTTCATTCCCCTATATCTCACTCGTGTGAACGATTTTTTAATCCAATCCCAAACAATAACTGTGTCGTTTCTTTTTTATAAATCGTTGACTGCGTTTTCAATTCTCACGAGATTTCTATTTTAGAAAGCTAATCTAATGTCGACCTTAATGAGTGAAGCTCTAAATTTAGGTTGTTCAATTGGTATTGATTTTGATTTGGAGAAAATTGCGAAGTCACCGCCAGTTGAGTGCCGTTCTGAATTACCGTGTGTTTGTCTGGCGCGAACATTTCCTTTTGTCTTCCAAGTTATGAACTTCCGATTGATTTTTGCTTCAGAATAAATGAATTAATAGCTGCGCAGGAGCTCTGGGTCTCTATTCTCTGGGCTGATTTTAACAATTTTGGTGATGTGTATTGGCTCATTTTTGCGTTCAGGAACAACTGGTAATGACGGATATTCTCTAGTGATATTCGGTCCAGTTACACGTACTTGCACTGGAGCAGTTGTTCGAGACGTGCATCGAAATAAAATGTAATTTTCAGTGAATGGATTACTTGTTAGCTGAGGTGTGGAGTGGCACATCGTTGCTTTTCATCAATTCTTTCTGATCCTGATGATGATGAACGGAGATTGAGACTTTCTTTGTCGCACGTGTATTTCCAAAGCTCTCCCATAAAAGAAATGCTGGCGATAAAAAACAACGATATTTCATACGCTTTGTCGGAAAGAGTTTTATCTCTGACGCTCGGTTTGATGATCGCCGTAGAGAATGATTCCAGTAAAACTTGTGAAGTTTTTAAATTGGCAGACCTGGCAGGATTGCTGTGAAATACTGAGCTCTGAAAAATGGTTGCACGGATGTTATTTAAAACCGAGAAGCTGTCATAGAACTCTTGTCGAAACTTAAGAATTGCCTGCTGTCGCTCGCCTCAAGGTCACTGTGCAGGCATTCCGAGGCCCTGAGAGGATTTTTCCATCCGTTTAAACACGTTGTTATTTTATTATCAATCTTCCAACTCCATTCGAACAAAAATCCTATCGAAGGGAGTCATTTTTACTCTGACACAATAGATCGATTTAACGTTAGGTGTTGAAGTTATTGCTCGAATAACAGGAAAGATAAGCTCCGCACAAGTCATGCTGGTTCATAAATATCTTCACTGTTACTCTTTCGTAAATGTTTGTACTAGTGCTATAACGCTGGCGTTGTGATCATAATGGCTGTACTAGTATTGCAGGACTGAAAAGTTATGTGCTAACACTGACTGGCTTCAAACTTCAGGATTAAGCAGTGCTGGGGTGTGCTGTGAGGTTTGCGGTAAATGATGTATTCATGTTTTTTTGGCTGGGTAGTTTTCGTTCCTTTTCGTTGGGGACTGCCTCACTCATTAACAACAGAAGAATTTTGAGTGATTGAATGATATTCCTTTATGGTAACGAAGCAGTTCATTCAGCTTCTAACCAAGATATTTTTATGGCAAAGCAGCTTCGTTCTTAAGAGGTGAAACATACGAGATTGCCCAGAAGCTGAACATTCCTACAGCATCATTTGCTCTGCCTTTCTGACGTACAAGAACGTGGCGACTTATGACCTCCAACGTTCAGATGCTCATCGGAAGATATCTCCAAAGCTCCTAGGCAAATACTCGGGAAGTTGACGGCCTAAATGAGGGTCGCCTCGGAGGTTGAAGACGACCTCCAGATAACTTAACTTTGGTCACTCAACGAGCTGCACCGACTTGAGTTAAGCGTTTCAAGGACGGCACTGCTGCTCAACACACCAACTTGCGCTCTTGAATTTCACTCGTGGACGTCTGAAAAAACATGTGTTCTAATAGGAATTGGCAATATTATGTTAGGTGCGGAGCAGAAGTGTGACGTCGAGTTGCACTGGGGTGTGGGTGTGTCGGTGTGGGGTGTGTGGGTATGGGTGTGTGGGTGTGGAGTGTGTTATTGTGTGGGTGTGGGTGTGTGGGTGTGGAGTGTATTGGAGTGTGGGTGTGGGTATGTGGGTTGGGAGTGTGTGGGTGTGTGGGTGTGTGGGTGTGGGTGTGGGGTGTGTGGGTGTGTGGGTGTGTGGGTGTGGGTGTGTGTGGGTGTGTGGGTGTGGGTGTGGGTGTGGGGTGTGTAGGTGTGGGTGTGTGGGTGTGGGTGTGGGGTGTGTGGGTGTGGGTGTGTGTGGGTGAGTGGGTGTGGGTGTGTGGGTGTGGGGTGTGTGGGTGTGGGTGTGTGGGTGTAGGTGTGGCGTGTGTGGGTGTGGGTGTGGGGGGTGCGTGGGTGTGGGTGTGGGCACCGGCCGGTGGGTGGCCTGAACCCGACAGGCGCAGCTTTGAAAGGTGCTGGGTCAGGGCACCCAAGTGGTCCCGCCAGCGGACCTGCGGGACAGATTAGATGTTAGTTTCAGCTCTCTAACCGCTAAAAGGTAAAGTGTTCCGAAGAGATGAAGACAGAAGGCCCCATTTAGGATGGAGATAAGGGAACGTGGAATCTATGCAGAAGGGGCATAGAAACAGTAAGTTGAGAGAAGTTGATGAAACAAGATAAAAGTTGAAGAAGAAAGTAGAAGGTGTTGAAAAACAGGACAGCAGTGAACCGAGAAAAGGTGGTCCTTAACACAACTAAAAAAATGGTAGATCACCAAAAAGAAGGCCTACCTAACTCTCAGCTCGGGCCCTCACACATTTCCCCCTAGGAGTGCTAATTCTCATAGATACAATAGTTGTATCCCCCTGAGGGGACCTGCGGGACGGGCCATCCAGACAGCGTGGGCACAAGTGTGTGAGTGCTGCAGCCGGCAGGCCAAAACCCATGACGGGGCGATGCACTAAACGTAGTACAAGAAAGTTAAAACTAAATTCATACTTCAAAATTTTAAGAAAATTCAGTGCGTTGAATGAAACTTGAAATTAATTCCATCCATAAGACTAACGTTTCTCTGCACTGAAGAACAGTGCCAAAGGAAAACATCATTTAGCACGAATAATTAAAAACTAAAGAAACACATCTTCGCATCAATTTGCCAATTGGACTCAACAATTTTTTTTAACAATCCAAATTAGTTGTGCCTTTACTGGCCAGTGTACAGACTTTTTAAAAAAATTAGAACCACGTTACCACATATTGATGGCTCACGCAATTATATTTGGTCAATTCTCAGCCGCGCGAGAGGACGCAATGACGCGCGCAGGTGGCTCGCCGCTGCAGGGATGATTGGGCGACGCTGCCAGGCCGGGACTTCAGAAATGAAATAACATTACGCAGCAGAGGATAAAATTAAGTATAAAGTATAAGTGGAAGATAAAATTAAGAGATCTGGGAAGGCGGAAGAGAGAAGTTCCGTCGCCTTGGGTACTGTAAATTTTCCCTGTAGAGTTTGTCCGTGTGAGAGCAATGTGATCATTCAGGAGTGTTTTCTCGTCAGCGATTCAGACTTTAATCGCATGTAAACGAACTGTCAAGGACCAAATTATTCAATATATTTTTTCTCATTACGTATTATGTGACTGAGGGAAAAAATACAAAAATGAGGGAATAAAAACAAAATAAATAGGGAATAAAATACAAAAATGAGGGAAAAATGCGAAAGGGATATAGCGTCCTTAAATGCCGAAGAATAAGAGGAAGATTGACAACTGAGGAAGATAACGGTTATGACTCCACTCATTATTGGCCATCGATAATCAATTTCTTTGAATACTATTTTCTCCTTTGCTTGAAATTTTAATTTTTTCGGAAAATCACTTTATTGTCTTCATTTTGAAAGAGAAGTTACCCAAAGTCAACACTGTACCTGTCTCGTGTTGGAGTTGAACCCCAGTTGTGGCGACGCACAATTCGCCTCGTGCCTCTTCACTGTGTGCCTGCCTCTACGTCTGGAAATGGGGTCAAAGTTTGAGTGGATTCCAAATCGCTCGGTGGAGATCGAAGTTCAGTTTTGAAGTGAATGTTCTGATGAACGAAATTTTCTTTTTGTGAGCAAATACGTTTTTTCTATTATTGTGTATTACACACTAATTAATAGTAATATATACTTAGTTTTGTAGAACTGCTTCATCTCATTGTCTTGTCTAACATATATTTGAATTTTGATTCATTCGTTTGAAACCAGTAAAAAATATGAAATAAATTATGTCTGCTATTTAGCTTTCCATCCAATCAATCTTTTGAATGTCATTAGAAATAAATGTAATTTTATTTCTTGCAAATCCTTGCAGGAATAAATATTTCAAATCTGTTGATGGCTTGTGACTCGATAATTGCAGGGCAGCTTACAGAGAGAATTCAAAACATCGGATGATATAGGAGCGAAGCCTCTGCGCCAGTCACAGCTTCTTACCCACAATTTTACTCCTTGCACATCTCCTTTACCTGAAGACGACGAAATATTTTTCAAATAGTCACTTATGCTAGAGTAAAAAATGTCCCATCTAATGTTTTTCCTTTGTATTCTTTTTCCTGTGCTGCTAGTTTATATAAAAAGTACAACTGCAATCCGAAGTATAAAATAATGAGATATTCCTGTATCTTAAAACAACAATGAAAAATTCCTCTCGAAACACGATCAAGAACATCTGGTTCAAAGCTCGTTGGTGCAAACATGCGTGCAATAAACTGTCGTCCTGTGCTTCCTAAAGGCCCTGCGCTGCTCGAGAATAGACAAAATTCCTCAGATTTCCTACAGAGGCGAATTAATTGTATCTGTCCTAGGTAGCGTCCCGTGGTGACTTCACATTGCGAGCAACGCCATAGCAGCGTCTCTTCTGTATTTCCTTCTGTCAAGCGGAGTACACGACGATCAATGGGAAGAACAACGTCACCAGTCGGAATTCTTGATTTTCTAGGAGAAGTGATTTTAACTTTGCAAACTACGATACGGAATTAGTTTTGATCGTACAAGGAATCCTTCCTCTCGGTCAATTTTGAAGGTACAGTTATGACGGTATTACCAAAATACGTAGAACGAAATGGGAAATTTAACAGTATGGACAAGTCAATTTTCAAAAATTCAAGTTATGACGTTGTTCTGCCCATTGAGCGCCAGCTTCGTGCAACCGTTTCCAGCTCAGATGTGCATGGTCGTTCGATCCCTTCTTTCCTCCTACGTCGTCCTCTCTGTTTCTGAGTGTCAGGCGTGGCCAAACTAGTAAATTTAATCCTTATCCGTAGTACTTCAAGTGAACATCACTTTAAGTAGTCGATCACTTCATGAAAACTCAGGACCCAACTATATGATAATAGAACAAGAGATTATATTATTTCATTTAATTTAACTGCGTCGAAATGCACGTTAATTCTACTATATATTGTGCCAACTTGTGAAGTCTCTTTACCGGAGATTTGAAGCATTTCTCGGAACTGATTTAGCCCGTGGGCTACAAGGTATCAGTATACAAGTATGCAACTAAATTGAAATTGAAATATCGAAATAACAAACATTAGGGCGGTCACGCAATGTTAGTTAAATTCATGTTTTTCTAGTGAGTTGAAGTATAAAATAAATAAGCTCGGCAAACATCACTCTAAGATTAGTGCTACCTATAGCCCAAAAATATAGGCTTAGGAACATGAAACTCTTCTTTACCTAACACGCGCATCAGAGTCATCAACATTTGTGAGTTATAGCGTCGCTAGTGGCGAACTCCTGAGAAAATAATGTCCCAAAGAATCTTTTCTCTTTATAACGATACAAACACTTGAATATTGATATCTTCATTCGTCAGAGGCTGATGAGTGCACTTAAGATATTCTGAGTGAGACTTATGATAAGGACTTGAAAAATTTTAGAAAAAATAAATGTTCACCATTGAATATCACTCATGTAACATTACTTCACCGCGTATATGACGTAAAACGACTTTGAATTTTTAGATTTTTTTCGGATACGCCTTGAACATTTCTATGAAGACGGAATTCTAATGTTCACCTGTAAGAGTTCGCCAAGAGACTCATTGTAGCGCTTGAGATGCTCTACTCTCCCTCCACCCCAGTCACCTACTCCAGCATTCAGAAATTGCAAGTCATGCAACATTGCTGCGATCGAGTGGGCGTCGCTGCAAGTCGTGTATTTTTAGCTGATTTTAATTGGATAAACACTCGCAGTAATTAATACTTCATACATCGTGCTGGAAAACTGACGCACTGACTGAATTACGTTTTGTTTGTGCGTTCAAATATGAGTCATCTCAACTCAGTGGGACGCGTTGTACAAGTTGCTCTGCAGATCAACCTAAATTAACTGTATTGATCGACATGATTTTTGTTGTTTTGCATTCAGAGTCCTTGGTAATTCATCTTTAAGTCATGCCCTAGATATTCTTCGGCCGCCATACACAGCGTTTATTACTAATCGTAAAATTCAGAAAAGGATGCGCTTCGACGGTGTCCGTGCTCAGCATTTTCGCTAGGGAACTGACCGACCACTTCGCACCCTCTCGTGTGCTCGTTCTCCGAGGTTGTTGTGGCCTCTGGTGTCGTGTCCGCAGTCTCTTGTGACTTTTGGTATTGTGTACCTGATACATTAAATAAATGGAATAATTTTCGTTTTTTTTTCTTCGTGCGAACTTATTTTTATAAGGGTAATCTCTTTCTATGTGCAAGAGAATATCATATTTATTTCGGACGTTTGTGTTGTGTGGCACATTTTCTCTTTCAACAAAATGGAATTGTTAACGAAAAGATTATTCTATTCTGTCAGCTAAATAGACTCCGTAATTCACGCACCACGCCCATGCAGTATTGATAAAAACTACGTCTGTGCACTAGCACGGCAGGAAACACTTGAAAAACTATAATTTAACGCCATAGTGATTTAGTTTTCTCTTTCGGAATTATGCCTAAGCGTCTTCAGTGACACTAGAATAAAAGCAGCGACTATTTCAAAAGCTAAACATAAAACAGAAATGCCGAAGAATTTATTAAAAAAATAACATAAGGGAAGCAGCAGCGAACGAGTTCGTAAAGGAGTAAATAAACTAATTATAAATAAAATGGGAAAATAAATAAATAAATCACTACGTTGGCCACAGTGAATTTGTTGAGGCTGTAGGGGTGACCTACACTGTCTGTCTCAGGTGGTAACACCTGTTCTCGTAGCCGGCAGGCAGTCCTTAAACAACAAGCTGAGTGACTGCATCCTCCTTCGTTGTGCATGCTGTGGCGGACGCGTTTTTGTGTGTCATCCGGACGTTGTCGTTTTTTTTCGTAATTGCCAGGAAATTTGTTTTGCATCCGCCTATTCTAACACTGCCAAATTACGCTAATTCATCAGCTTATTACTTTACCTAACGCTTGATCATTAACTTTTTCCATTTAAACTAATTATTTGCTCCGCCTTAAAAATTACAGTACGGTATGTTCACTCGAACGAAGGCATTTGATGTTAGCAGTTCAGGTGCAGCGCGTGAGCGCCATCACGTCACGCACAGGCCGGTGCACTCTCATGCCACGGTAGAAGAAACAAGAAGAGGTCAAACCAGTCATCTTTTCGTCGACCGTGTGGCAATGCTGACGTCATGGCAACGGACCTATAGCAGCGGTTATAGTGCATTTGACAACACAGCGAGCTCCAAATCTGGCACCGCTATTGGCCCAACGACATGTCGCAATGGCGTAGAAACCATCCACGTCATAAAGTTTGTTTGAAATTAAGCCGTTCTATTAGATAGCCGAACAAGAGGAGGTTTTTTTTTTCCATAGAAATGACTCTAGCTTGCTTCCTCTGCCGTGTCTCATGTCCTGTGCCTCACAACGCCCCATATCAGCCGAGCTGAGGTGAGCACTCGGTGGCAGCTACCGATACATTTTTCACTACACGTCTACGCGTCAAGGAGGTGTTAAAGTGTCTACAGCGAGCAAGCTTTAACCACTTGTTTTTATGCGCAAAACTGTACACACTCTTGTGAGATGTGGGAACTGTTAGTTGCAAGATTTCTCACTTGTGTGTGTCGTCCAAACATGAACGCTCCACTCAAAGTTAAGGTGAAAGTCTCAAAATAAACGCTACAATTACACTTCAAGCTGAAATTTCGCATTAGTATATTTTTAATTTGCATCGTCCTTGGCTTTCAAAGAATTATTGATAATTTAATGTTCAAACTAGAAATTAATGAAATTAATCTTCAAGCTAGACTTGAGCTGGGACTTTGGTTAAAGGTACGACTTCAGAATAGGTTGTTGAAATGAATTGAAGTTAAGATGAAGGCCAGTGCAACCCTTGAGTTCAACAAGACCTACCTTTCTAGTTTCAACGTTCCTTGCAAGATGCAACAATTTTAGTTGAAATAGGTCAACTTCTAGGAAATGTCACTTTCAGGATAAAAAGGAAAATCAACGTAGATAAGAAAATCATGATATTGCATTATCATGCATTTCAGGATAAAAAGGAAAAACAACGTAGCTAAGAAAATCATGATAATGCAATATCATGATTTTCTTAGCTACGTTGGTTTTCCTTTTTATCCTGAAAGTGACACAATTTTAATTATGCTGCATTAGACATGCAAGACATGCAATTTAAGGCATGCAAAGCTGCATGTCTTAAAATTAGTGGTGTGTTCGCTTCGAAAAATTAATACATCAAATGCAATCACACAGAAAATCAGAGATACATCTGTTTCTTGTTGGTTGAACAGTCGTTCACTAGTAGCTCTTGGTAGGACTTCATGTAATTACAAGAAGACTGCATGAGGCGCAGCAGAATTTTTGATGAACCCCCGTTGGCTGCCGACCGAGCTCCGCGCCAGCTCCGCTTGTCTAAGTCCCATTGATCATCTTCACTGGTGGCGCAACAAGGCTAACGATGGAGCGTGTCTTTCGTTTTGAAACATATCCGCAAGAGCAAAGCACGTTGAGGCGCAGCTGCCTCTGCTTTCCGTTTCTTATTGAACAACGAATGCAGCCAGAACTCGCATTTAGACGTCATCACTGATCCAAGCATTGATTATTCTCGTAGAACGCAGCTAGCTCGTATTTTACTAAATGGTCATTTCCGTTATTTGTTCCCTTTTTATTGTTTAAATTTTCTTGCATTGAGATTTTGTGATCACGCACATGTCATTGATATTGTAGGCAGATGACTTCTCCAAACACGGGAACCTGGATTCGTGTCCTCTACCTTCAACAATTCGTTGCTAATGACAGTTGCTCAATAACTTGGCCAACAATTGCATAGCGTTTTGCATGCAGAAGCTAGTGAACAATGTCTCTACTATTCATCAAACCGAGATAATCAATGACTTTTTTTCGCCATTTATCTGCATGTACCAGCTAATTAGCACATTTTATAGGTCGCATGATTGGAACACACCTCGTGTATTGTGTGAAGCAACGGCAGCACCGAAATGAGCTCGCGTCGCGTTGCTATTCCAGCGATCGCCCCGAGCTGGCGAGCGAACTCTCGATAAATCAATATTGTGATGAAACGCTGCCTTTTGCTCAGGGTGCTTTAAATCACCGGTCTTCGTTTAAGCTCATGTGATACCGCTTCTCGACAATGGAACCCCTGGGAGAAAATTGTTTAGCTCCTCTCAATGCAAATGAGTGTCTAAGAATGAATGCAGCGCTACCGTCGTTTACAGTTGGACACGACTGCCGTGCGGCTGCTTATTTATTTCTCTGTGTCTGATGCCTGCCGACTGTTTGAACGCACAAAATCTAATTCCATCGACATTACTGAGTTGGGCGGACTGCTGTGAGTTTCATTTCGTAGCGTCCTTCCTCAGTTGTAAAATTAAGGATGGAATAAAACGTGAAGTTCAATTGCCGATTTAACGGAAGATAAAAGACGACAGATAAATAGCTTGTGTGCACATCTGGCTCCCATATAAAAGCCATTCTTGCGAGTCTGACTCGTTCTATTCTCAGAGAACTCGTTTTTCGTTCGCTAGTTTGCTGTAGAGCCCGCTAGAGCGACGGCTGCTCATTTTGCATTATTCATGGCGTACACCTCGACCGCAGTTTCTTCGATGAAACTGATCTCAAACTTTGAGCGAATAATTAATGCAATATCCTAACTGCATCCTTTCAAACTCCTGCTCTGTATATTTGCACGTGCCCCTGATATTTTCCGCGAGGGTATAAAGTGGGCACACAAACGCGCAAATGTTTTGTGCAGTCAGAGCTAATTGCTTGTTGAATTAAGATCTCTTTGCCTTCTCTTCCATTCAAATATGAATAGATTCATAAAAAATACTTTTTTTTACCGTCATTTGCTTATCTTAGGAGGCAATTAGGCTCATTGCTATGTTGAGAAAGGCTGTAAGAGCTTTGAAGTGAAATATAAGTGGAAACATTTTTTGACGTGCAATAAAAGTAGAAACATTTTTACACACAATATTCATAATCCCTTTCTATTGCGATTTGTGTGAGTAGGCCTGCCCGGGATTGTCACCTTGGTAACCCGTCTGTTAATGTCGGTTATGGTTATGACTATAATAAAATATTCCTCGATAATTTTCTAGGTCAAAAAAACTTTCGCTTGAAATAAAAATCATGTTAAAAGTACAAACCATTATTACGAATGCCAAACACTAATGTGCAAGGGTATTAAACACTGTATGCGAATCGCTATAAGTGTAAATAATTTCATTTCAAAAGGAACATTTGCACTTCTTGGTACTTCAGTGAGGCCTGCGGTATGTCCCCTTCCTTGTACGACGTTGAAGCATTTTCTCCTTCTTGTCGCAGTGGACGACGGTATTGGTTAGTTTCCATGACGTCAGCATTGCCACACGGTCGACGAAAAAAAGACTGGCTTGACCCTACCTTGTTTCTTCTACCGTGGTATGAAATTCACCAGGTGTGCCTGGTACGCCTGGCTTCTGTACAAGCATGAAGTACACCACGTACTCTTTACAGGCCTCGTGTCAGTATGAACTCCAGGTGCACAAGATATGGGATGCCACTTTTTCATCTCCCGCAGCAAATTCGGCTAGATTTTCATTCCAACATTGTATTTACCCTTGTACTCCCGTGTGTTTTGTACTACAGTATAGAGTTGAGTGATGCTGTGAGATATGGGCTAAAAAATTGCTTCATCAGTGTGCGACGCATATTTCAGATGCAATTTGCTGGTTAAACAGAATATATCCCTCCCTCCTCCCCACACACACACACACACACACACTAACCCTGGCAGCCCGTGCTGTGCGGTGCGTAGTGTGAGGCAAATCAGAAGTTCCCCCTCCCCAAACCGCTCGTTTTCTTGCTCTGAAATTTACGAGGGAGGCAAAATTACTGCACTGCTCACAATCTCTCTTCATTCTAACCATAAATTGAGACTTTATTCGACGCAGGCTTTTTCTGAGCAGCCGCTGCATCGGTTTGATTTATAGACTGTAGCGGCGTTCGGTGCGGACTTGTAATACTGACCCTCGCCATTTAAACAACATTCAAAACCGACGTGAACTCCTTGTGCGAGCTGGAAAATTTCAGGTAAACAAAGAGAATGGGTTTTCTTTACCAAGTTTTGCCGGGTTAATTTTTTGTCATTGTTCCGAATGTGTCTTTTTCAGCTTATGTAGAAATTTAGAGAAAACCGGTTCAGCCGCGTCGTAGATCTGAATAATCTGAGTATACAGTAGAAATTTGTAAGCGCAAACATACGCTTTCACATTGTATACAATGAGTTCTGTCATGTTTGTTACTTTCCCTTTATAATCAAAACGGTATCGCTAGCACATTATGTCGATAAATATATTTTTTCCTGTTTTATCATTTTAACTTTTTTATTTTATATAGCAGAAAATTCTAGCAGAGTTGTACTCCACCTTCCTTTTTCTCGCAACTACGCAAAATTTTCCTGCTGCTTATCTTTTTGCAGAAGTGCGTTAGAGTGCATACGACAATATCGAGCTGCTCGCTCTCAAGCTTAAGTTAAAAAACAAAAAAAACTCGGCCTTGTTTGTTGATGTTTCTCTTTGAGAGAAAATTCGCGTCACAACACAAACACCGCAAAACTAAAACTGAGGCCGGAGTGGTGCGGTGCGTGTCTCCGTCCTGTCCCGCCGTGTCTGCTCAGAGGCATGTCCCTGCGATTAAACGCGGATTATAACAATTCCTTACTCGGATCTGCTTGTTTTATCTGATTTGACGCCAACCCTTGCTGCTGCTGCCGTGTTGACCGATATTTGCTGTTATTCCGCGACAGTTCTGGCCTCAGGGCGAAGAGCACAACGTTATTGACGAGCTAACGGTTTCAGATTTTCAGAGATGACATCTGTAGTGACCTGCATTTGTGCTATGCACGGGAAGTTGCGGCGGCTTGAGCATCAACCGAGAGGAATGCTGAGGATGCAAGCATGTCTTCCACTCAACAACTGAACTTTAGGTCTTGCCGAACTGATGAGGTCATGGAAAAATTAATGCCATTACTCGACAATGCGACATCACTTATTGACTCTAGTGCAGAGAATCGGTTAATATCTCTCTGAAGCTGTGTTTTATGACATTTACTCGTTTTCACAGATTTTAAGGAATTATGGTAGCAAAATTTAAATATAAGGCTTTGAACGAGTTCGCTTTCGCCATCATTGACGTCGAAAAACTTGGTACCCTCGGTTGAACATCGGAATAATTTTTCCCTGATCTATCTTCGTCTCAAGAGACTTCGCCGATACTTGAAGAGAGTTGTTCTGCAAGAAGTTTTGGGGTCCTATTACTGACTTATCCAGTCTCTAGTGGGCTTCTGATCGCATGCGGAGAGTAAAGTAAAAAGTAAAGGGAAAAAAGTCATTATTTCTGTGTTGCTGCCTGTATTACTCGTTTGATGTTCAGAACAATCATTATATTGTTCCACAACTCAGAAAGCTATTATCGAAAACGAGTGCAGTCAAAGCCAGGTCTAATCATGCGCACAACCTTTGCGTGCCCTGCTGGCCCAGTAATTGTACTCTGTGTTGTGCACTTGGAAATTTCAGTTCCTCAAGTAGTGAGCCGGTCTGTAGACTGCCACAGGGCAGCAGTTCTCTGTAATGTAGAGCTGACGCATCGTCGGGGCTGTTGTCTATCCTGCACTCGCTCGCTTTCTTTATGCTGGCAAAAAAATGAGTGCAAGAACAGGACTCCAGTTGTTGTTATGTGGCAACCCGCATTCTTCATTCATTTCTGTGGCGGTCACTCATCAAATCCGTAGCGCAGTTTTCTTTCCCCCTCCATGGTACCATTTTCCGCAGTACTCTTCCCGTTCGTTTCAGACATTCAAACTATATTATTCGACAATCGATTTTGTCGCTAATTCTCTCATCACTGAATGCCGGGATCCTTGTATCTAAATAGCGAAGAAAAATATGAAAGCACTTTAGTAGTGGTTGAGTCGATTTACCATATTTTCAATTACTAGTGAGGTAAAGCTTTTCGCCCAAAAAAACTACATCTACAAAAAAAACTGCCTATAGAATGCAATAGTGGAAAATATTGTATTCTCATTGCCGTTCTGAAATATTTCTAGGGTCAGACGCTGCATAAAGGGACACCCACCAGCTCTCATCCTCAACTGCTCAGTTCACCGCCACTAAGATTAAACATTGTCTTGAAATATTTGCCTTTCTGATGACTCACACCTTCTCCATTTCTTTGACTCAACTACTTTTTAGGCAGCTTTACCCCCACCTCTTAGCTGAGTTCAGCCAGCCGAATATTCCTCGCCCCAGACCAGCGCTACTCGCTTGCGATCTGAGACGGAAAAGAAGGAAACATGCAGGTCCATAATTTCAGTAAATTCGCAATATGCACTGCAGATGATAGCTTAACGACTGGAGCTCAGCACTCACCGCCCTTGGCTGAGATCGTGCGAGGAAGTGTTGAGTGTATGTATTTTGACAATGTTTTTCTATTTGCTAGGCTTGCTGGTGTTGTGCAGTGTGCTTCCAATCATCCGTCATCTAAAGTTAAGATCACACCGAATTGTGCCGGAGAGCGATCAATAAAACACTATCCTTCATCCTTTGAGAGATTCAGTGCCATCGCTTCTTGGCGCAGTAGAAACAAAACCTGCTGGCGTGCCATATCTTGCAGAAACAAAATCTGCCGGTTTTGATAAGCACTGAGCGATATTATCTGCCGCATTACGTCCTCCAGAGCTGCAAAAGAAGATGTCTCTTGTACTCCCCATTGGGTACAGAGCGCAGAAGAGGATGTCTCTTGCATTCAACATCGGGTACAGAGTTGCAAACGAGGATGTCTCTTGCACTCCCCGTCGGTTACAGAGCTGCAAATGAGGATGTCTCTTGCACTCCCCATCGGGTACAGAGTTGCAGAAGTGGATGTCTCTTACACTCCCCATCGGGTACAGAGCTGTAGAAGGTGTACCACCTCTACCTGTCACTCGCCACCCCGCCGCTCCGTGCCGTCCCGTGCCCGAGTCTCACCCTGCAATTACCGGGAGCTCTGCGCCTCAGCAGCGCAAGGCCGAGATGAGCCGCAACCGGAAAACAATTTCATGGCATGGCGGTTGAGCGCCGGTCGCTTGGTGCTTGCTAGCGCCTTTTTTCGGCTTCTGTGCCGCAATTTCCGCTAATTGTTTATTTGATGTCCGGGCAAAGTGTGTATTAAACTTTTTCCCAGGGAGATTTTGTCCACATGCACAAAGAGTTTCCATTTTATGAGTTGTAGTGATTTTTCTTTTTATAAAGAGATTTATTCGTGTGCCTCCCGTCCTTTCGGTTGAAATTGATCATGATGACGGCTCAATTTGGATGACGGCAGGATGTTTTTTTCTAGGGAGTAAGAGCTGAATCTCGCTGCTCTCTTAGCAGTATGAAACGACGTAATACTTTATGTATGAAAGAGGACCTACTGCGAAGTCGGAAAAATAAATAATTTTCATTAATGTGTATGAAAAAACTTTCTAACGAGATAAATGTCTTGTATCACTCATTAACGAATACTGCAGCGACGAAAGAGATCGCTCACTACTCCATCTATAATGCCCACAAACGGGAATGAACGCGTGAGCATAAAATATTAAAGACTTGAAATTATGTGCTAAGCCTTGTACTTAATTGGATCACAGCATGAAGTCGATCAACACACTTGTAACTACCTGTAGTATTTTCTTCTACATTTCTTGCAGCTGTTCCAGCTCGTACTTTGCATTTCAGGCCAGTTTATTTCTCTGGTGTTTCGCAAGCACTGCTCTCATCAGCTCATTCAGAAACACACAAGAGGCAAACTGAAAAGTAGTTTCGTCAGTCACGAGTCTTACTCTAAGTGCGATCGCACGCTTTGGGAGAGCACTGCTTTCATTTTAGCATCGAAATATAACCTTTCTCTAGTCTACAGAACTTAGTAATTTAAAAACATCACTTGGTGTATTAATTGTGTTTCGTCGCACTCAAGGAAACTGGCTTTCGCTTGTGTAGTTATTTTCATGTCATCCGCCTCAGAGATGTTGAACATAATTTCTTATGAGATGTTGATATTTTAGTATTCTTTAGTAACTAATTTTGATTTTTTGCTTATCACCTCAAACGATGTAAATACTTTTAATTTTAGTTTGCTCAACTTGGAGAACAAACTCGTTTCCCAATTGCGTATGCATTGCTAGTTGTGAGGCATTAGCGTAATTACACCATGGACTTAGAGAGACTTTTTTCTTGTTTTCCTGTGATGTTACGTATTCAAATAAGCTCAGAAAAGTTTGAATGAAGACGCAGCGGTGGCGCCGCTGAGCAGCCTTTGCTAATTATTGAGCGCGTGGGCTAAGCGGAGCTCAGCATAATTAGTTCTCTGCTCCTCCTAAACGGCCGCTATATGAGGCGCAATCTTCGCAAATTAAGAAACCTGGCCTTAAAATTCTGCGCGAGGTGACGGGCCAGTGCTTCTTATCCTCTTAATATTGCCTGCCAGGGTTGTCCTCTCCATCACCGCTCCGAACTTTGCCGGCCATAATTACTGGCACGGCTGCACGCGTCTGTCACGCCTGATTCTAATGCAGGCTTTTTAATGTACACACAAGGAAGTGATTGTTGGGATGAGTTATGTCAGCACTTTATAGGTCTGTGGTGTCAAATTCACCAGCTGTATACATCTATAGAAGAAGAAAAGATGAACAACACTACTTTGCATTCTGTATTTCCGGGAAAAAATATTTTCGTTTGTTGAGAATATCACTTCAGTTATAGAGAGCAGCGCCTGCACGTGCTCCTTCTCAGTCACTCATTTTTGGGACAATTTTTGTAGCATTTGAGTAAATTTTTCAAAAGTCAGGTAAAAGTTTTTACGTTCAAGACACACGGGGGCGCAAAAACGTGCGGCTTACGCTCACATTTTGCCCATGTAAGCCCGAAAATTGCACCGTATTTTACCTGCCCCTATTTCACTAAATGCTCATTTGAAATACTCCAGAGCCGCGCGTAATGCAACCTGCTTTGCGACACAATCACACCCAAATTTCTCGTTTTTGCGAGACGTGCTGGCATTGCCAGGTTGAGGGCCTCCTGCTAAGTGCACAAGCACGTGCTCGAGATGTCCGTCACGGCGAGCGTTGTTCCTTGTGCAGGTTTGCACATTTTCTTTTAAAAATATTGAATTATATTCGTTAACAATGTATTTCGCTAGTCGCTTTAATGGTCGCTGGAATTTTGCGGCGCATTCGTCTTTTGTGGCTCTCGGCTTGCGGCATTTTTATTGCGTCTTGACTTCAAATTGATTGCCTCACACGGAGCTGAGCTTGAAGGGTTGATGAACTTCGCCAATTGCGAGCATAAATCGATATTGCTTCGCTTCCATCCACACGAAAAGCATATGCGTGATGTTATTATGTTCCGTAGGTATATGTCGTCTTCCCAATTACGAGTCTTTTTATTTGCGCTGGTTTAAATAATCACAACCTGATGCATTTTCAAGGAAAAGTTCCTGGAAAATTGTTTCAGAAAGAAATGATCAGTGGAAAACTAAAAATAATACTTTTCATAACACGTTTTTTTTTAATTATGCGATAAACAAACTAAATTGCTAATTGAAACCACCTTTCCCCATTTTTCACTTTCCCAATACCTTTTTGAAAATTCAATAAAATAAAGGACAAATCTGAACGCAAGTGGAAGTAAGGACCGACAGAGCCGACGGAAGACCTGTCGCTGATGTTGGATTGATGCGCCCCGCGCCGACGCAGGCGCGAGCGGCAGCCCTTTTTTGGCTCGAGAGCCTGGCACCTGTTAAAATATTTGGCTCATTATCAATGGGCTCAACTCAAGACTGGGACCGTGAAAGGGAGGAGACTCGTGAGTGTTTACTTAGGACTTGAGAGCTCGAGGAGTGCAGGACTTATTGTTCTTCCTGAGCAGCTCACCCGAGCCGGCGGTGAGCCTCGCAGCGACACATTGAGAAGAGCTCCGTCATTTCCATGCAGCATTGGAGGAGCCTTTTCGTCCACCCCGTTCAAAGAAAGTTTATCGCATTCAGGTGTATTCATATGAGTTCTGTAGGGTATGAGAGTTCACTGGGATAGGGGAAGAAATTTAATGGTCATGTTTCAAGAAATGTTATCTCATCCATTGCATTAAAAAAATCTGTTCAGTCATAGCATTTAAGGGAAGTCGCCCCATCCATCGCACTGAAAAGCGCTGCCTCGGACAGGCTCTAATGGTGCCCTTAGAAACTTCTCCATAGTTTGGAGACCTTCAAGTTTCTTCCTGAGAATTGTGAGTTACTATCCTGTCACCAGACTGAGAGAAGACGTTTCTCAGGCCGGTACATTCCGTAACTAACTAATGTAGTTTTAACAACTCTGAACCATGGACAAAAACACAATTAGTTCTTTTACCTTATGAGGTTAGTTGGATTTGTTTCAACTTTTATTCATTGATAACTTCATTGAAGTTTTGTGAGTAAATGACAGACACAAAATAAGTTCCTGTATTTGCTCGATATAATTAATTTTTGCCAGCTCATTCCTTTCCAAACAAATGAATGATGCGAACAAATAGAGAGAAGGTTTTTCAGAAATAAAAATGCGCTCATTACGTATAATTTTTTTATTCTGCAATATATCTTGAAAAAGAGTCCTTAAATCTACACTGAGCACTGCAAACTATTTTCGGATCGACGTTGCAGGGGTGATGTATCTGGAGAAAAATGAGTGAACTTATTTTCTATGCCTTGTGTACAGGTTTATCTTGGGAAAAGGCTTTAGTCAATTTAATTCAACAGCAAAAATTTACAAGTAAATGATTAAGTGCGGATATTTGATTTTCAGAACATGTTCTTTGTTCGTAGATAATTCCTAATTACATCATTTCACAAAACAGTAAATATGAGTCGATGTTCTTCTTATTTGTGCAGATTTTTTCAGTGTGCTATGAAGTGAGTAGCTTTGAAGTAGAATGCCTTCAAATCTTCTTTTATTCATTGGGTGAAAAATTACAGAATCCTCTAGATGATACCCAAACAATACTCTTATGGTCTAAACTCACTACTGAGTAGGCTGAGTCTTCGATTAAAAAATGCGTATTATTTAGTTACATATAATCCAGCATAAGCTCCTACAATATCTAAGTGAATGTAAAAACCTAATGAAATCAGTGATAACTTGCAAAAGTCGTACAAGAAATTTCGCTTTAGGTAGGCTTTCTGTTTGACACAAATTTTTACGCGCCGTTGCTGGCTGCGTGGTCGTTTTATGAGAATTTTATGTCGTTTTTTTCTTAGTTTCCCGGATGTTCTCGTGAAGCCTGGAATTTTGAGTGACGCTGGTCAGTAACAGAATTATTTACCATCACTCAACTCTAAACAAAGACACAGTCGAATACGTCGATACGTGTTTGAGTCATGTCCTCTGGCTGGGGTTCACCCTCTCAATTCTGCATCAGGCAGTGAAGTCTCGCCGCTGCGCTGTGTCTTGTAGCTCCTGGTGAGCTCGGAGAGGCAGGCTAGCGGAATTTCTCACTCGAAGTTTGCATTATTGTAAACTTTATTGAGGGACTATTGATGAAGACACAAATTTTTCGCTCGAATTTTGCATTCTAAAGATTATCGAGGGGCTATTGATGGGGACAGGCATTATTTCATTGAAGTATAAAGGTTTGAACCATTTAAAAACTCTAATTACTGAGTTTTGGCTGTATCGAGATATTATCACTCAGTAATAATGAGAAATCCTGGAATCACGGGAATTCCACAACGGATGTCTAAGTACATATTTTTTCAGTTTTCACGACAATGTAATGCGTAACGGTCATTTTATTTATTTCATAAGGTGCAGGTCTGAAGTAATGTATAGTCCTTGGGTTCAGTTTTCACTAGCGCTTGATCGGAGGCACCAAAAATCTGGTAGCGCACAATCGACGAGTTTTGTCTCCGCTAGTTCATTAGTGCAAAGATGACGGAACCGCGAGCACCTGTGAACGCTTCAATCAACGCACCTCACGGTACTTTGAGCTCCTCTCATCATCGCCCTGCCTAACTTTGCTCACCGTGTTAAGTCTCACGGCTAGATTGCCGCTCTTGTCGCTTCCCTCTCGTTGATGGTGTACTATCAACTTTTGTTGTCAGCAAATTCTTGTTGCTCATGTTCAGGCAGCAGGCTGGGAATAGTTCACTTGAAGTTTTTATTCGAAGCGACACTTGAGTTCAGTTGCTATGCCTTGAATCGTTCAAGTAATGGCACCGTGAGCGACTAATTATTGATGTTACTTGTTCAGAAATTTGAGTTTTCGAAGGTAAACAATGGTAGATAGAATTTTTGGCCTCTGCTAAGTAACAAAGAGAATAAATGAAGTCTTTTTCCTCCAGAACTTAACTTCGTATGGGCGACTATGAAATTGAAAAGAAAATAGGAACTCCGGCTGTGCAGATGTCAGCTAACGTGTGCCTCAATCTGAATTCCATGACGTTTTAATGTGTTAGCGATAAACACACTAATCAATACAGAAAACTGACGTACACACAATTTTCAGAGAATTACAAACCAGGTTCATGATGAGAATTTTGGCCCGTAAGCAGGCGGGTGCAGTCCATACGCTCAGCCGCCTGGACGCTGTGCCTCACAGCGCGGGTCTCGCGTTGCAGCGGCAGCTAGTGTGGGGATATCGGGTGGCGGACCGGCGTCTGAGTTGCGACTCTTGTGGTCCTGCTGGGAGCGGAACAATTTCTTTGCTAACGGTAATAAGAGTTCTGTTTTTTCATAAGCACTGGGGATTTTGTCACGTGCTTCCAATTTGGTCATTGGAATACTTCATATTACTTCCAGTTGGCGTGGGAATGTCGAGTGGCTGACCGGCGTCTGAGTTGCGACTATTGTAGAAGCCCTGCTGGGAGCGTAAAAAATTTGCTAGCAGAATTAAGAATACTGTTTTCGCATGAGAGCAGCAGATTGCTAACGGAATTGAGAATACTGTTTTTTCGCATCAGAACGGCAGATTTTGTAGTGTACTTCCAATTTGTTCATTGATATACTCGTACTTGACAATGTTTGAAATGCTGCGACACGTTGGGCTAAGTTGCAAGTTTAGCTTATTTTCAAGAAATTTGTTAGAATATAATGGGAAATGTTCTTCACGAAAAGAATGCTAGTAAAATGTACTGTTTATAATAAAAACTCTGGGTAAAATTTCGTTCATTTTTATTACAGGAAGAAAATAGTTGAACTTCACCTTATGCGATTACTGAAACAGTATGAACGGTAACTACGAAGCAACCGATATCATGACCGGAATTTTATGGGTACGAGTCCGTAAATGTTTTTTTAAAGAGTTATACATACATTCCCAACGGCACACAGTCTGCAGCATGAGATGGAGTTTTCGAGATAGAAGAAGGCCCTGTGGTACAGGGACCATCTGCTGGGAGGGAGGGCGTGAGCATGAACACCCTTCCTCGTTTCCGCACATTCTTGTAACGAAAAGACCTAATTCCTATGTCCTGATACTCTCTTTAATTTCATTTATAACAAAACCTAGCTCTCAGCTGATATTACCCAATATTGAAAAAGAAGTAAATCTAGTTTAGAAGCTGTAAGTACGGTTTGCTTTTAACAAATTATTCGCTCATTACCTTCTCGTCCATCTCATGTTTCGTCAAACTCAGGGGAGTTCTGCGTGTGCTCTAACAGGCAGTGCAGTGCGGTGAGAGTTGCCCAGTTTTAGAGCTCCCGTTTCACTTATTGATTCGGGTAGCTTGTTAACCTCATCGATCGCAGTGTTTTTCCAGCGACCACAACGGGTGGCTGAAGTTGTGCACTCGCCCTCCCTCTAGGGAGCGCCAAGTGCAGCATGCACTGCAGCCGCGTCTTTCGGGGCAGCTCTCACATGGCGGACTGGCTGTGGGCGACGGTAGGAAACAAGGCAGAGTCATTTCTATGGGGGAAAATACGCATCCTCTTGTTCGGCTAGCCAATAGAATGGCTTCATTTCAAACAAACTTCATGACGTCACCATTGCGACATGTCGTTAGGCAAATAGCGGTGCCAGAATTGGGGCTACCTGTGTTGCCAGATGCAATATCAGCGCTGCTATTGGTTGGTTGCCTCACAGTCGACGAAAAATAACTGGTCTGACCCTACCTTGTGTCTTCTACCGTGTTGTTGGATGCGCTAGCGCTCTCGAATACTGGGTGAGGCAAATTAAATGCCCGAGTTATGAAAGGAGTGCTCAACGGCCGTGTTGGTGATGGTAAGATGTGTGTGGTCACCACCATCTTCCTGATGCCAATTCCAGAAAGTGAGCAAACAAGTGGCACTGTACACTGATGCGAATAAAACAATAAATAACTCAGTGAGTATTGCTGTACTTTTTTTATAGCCTTTCAGAACGCCGACGTTTGATTTGCTCCACCCTGTGTTTCCTATGCGCTGAGCTCTGCAAGGAAATAGCCGCTGGAACTTCATTGTATTAGACTTTCGAAATTTCCCTGACGTCCTTCCTGCTTTCGTGAGATGCGCATATGTATTGTTCGTGTTTGTCGTGATTGCTGGAGTTCAGTAATCGCTTAGAAATTTGACAGGACTTTTTTAAAGGCAACCGTTGACTTTGTGACCGCATCTTTCTTTAATTTATGGTTAATCTTTTTAATCCCTGACATGTTTTCTGGTGTTAGATTATCAATGTGAAGACATGTGCAAGGTTTATTTTCTTTGTTTCGACGTGCATTGCAAAATATTCTCGTCTTTTGTAAATAATATTTATTTTCATTAATATTTCGTAGAACTGTAGCTGCCACCACCCAAGAAGGGATTAAAATTATACTTATGATAATTAATATAATAAATTTAATGGACAATTAACCTGAAAATTAGAGCCTTGAATAGGCAAGGCAAATGGTGATTAAATCGAATCGTCAGCGATGGCCTAACAATTTAACGTAAATCATCCGTTGTAAATCATCGTTGTAAAATAGCGTTGATAGCTTGATCTATCCAGGCAATCGTCACTTCGTCTCTCCATCTTCAGTGTTTTCATTCCTGAGAACGAATTGGAAATGAAACATTTTTTATTCTAAATTCTAATATGTGAGAAATTCGTTGAGTGAACGTAATATATCTGGAGGGGTCAGAATGAAGGATTATTGGACATAGAACGAATTTTTAGGAACACTCAACTTTGAGGCAGAATTATCCGGTTTATAGACGAGTCTGTGGTAGTGAAGCCAATGCGCCGAGTATTTGCAGTAACGCTCAGTATTCATGCTTGACGTGAATTCTCTTAACTATTCAAAAGAGTGCATTCGCCATGGTTGAATGATATAACTCGGCACCAGTGAAGTTTAAGGCTCATGCTCCATTAATTAAAAAGACGGAGAGCAGCTCCCGCGAGCCGGCTGCCCTGGTCGCTTGCTGCTGTCCTCTGGCGCCTCCAGCGAGGGCGACGGCCACCGCCCTTCAGGGAGCGCGGGCAACGTGCCGACGACTTCTCATGTAAGTAACAAGCGGAATGATTCTCACCGAGAATCATTCCTAAGTTATTCAAAGAACTCTAAGGGGAATTCTACGAATGATCTTTACAAGAAAACACAACTTTTAACTCATTAAGATTAAGAAAAACAAGACGTAAATATTAGTCGAAACACTGACCCGTGACACAAAAGGAACGCATAGAAGTTTCGAGGGCAGAAATTCACAGATTCTTTGAGGTCCGCACTGATGATAATAATGTATTGTAATTTCAGGCCCGTTCTTCTAAAATTCAATAATGAAATGATGCACAGGCTAGTCGTATGCCTATGTTCCTTGCTTTATTTTAGATTGTGGATCGTCGTTACTAGTTATAAGGAATCACGGCATATTTAAAAGCGCGAAAATATGTTGTTGTATGTAATATGCGTGAAAAAGCTATGGTACTCTTGGTTCATTGAACTGATTTGTTGTCACTCGTTAAATAGAAAGGCCTCCAAGATTATTTTCTAAGTCTACGAGTTTCTTAGCCCTCGCATAACGAGAGTGCATCGTAATTAACAAGAGATGTTGTTACTCCGCAGTATAAGAGTGAGTCGAAGCTACATTGTGACACTTGATGGGAATTATTTCCAGATATAACTTTTATAAGAGCGTGTTAAGTATAAATTTTTCGTTGTATCTATACATACCTTCATAATAGAATAAATTTTGCTGAGAGGAAACTTTACTTTTAAGACTCTAGAAATATTTTACTGGTAATACAAAGTTTCACGCGGAGTCTCATTATACAATTGAAATTTTGCTCACCTCAAACAAAATCGAAACCTCTCGACTTATAACTATTATTCCGGTGGATACACATACATTTCCAGAACCATCCTCGCACCATCGTTGGCGCTTCATTCCTTCCCTTTTAAAATGTAACTATGAGCGGAGCGAAATGAGGCATTAAACTTGTTTTTTTCGTCTACGGCGGTAAAATTCACTGATCCTTCCATAATATCGAGGACTCTTTGGTCGATGAATTTCAGGAAAATGATTGTCTTCAGCGATGCAGGCTGAAATCTGATAAGTGCCCATCAAAGCGATTTAATGAGGGCTGAATCGGAGTCAGACGAGCGGAGCGCCATCGATCAAATATTATCGGCAGTGACTTTTTTTACATTCCTTCCTTGGAGGGGAGCTTCCGCCCTCATCAAGCTTAATTGCCGCTTTGCTCGCAGCTAAATGTCCTGTGCTCATATCGCTTCAACGAACGCTCTTCTACGAGGAATAATTTATTGAAGCCGCGCTTATTTCTGATCGTCGACTTTACTGCACGTCTGCCAGCAATGTAAGCGAATTAAAGATCTTTGGCGTTAGACAAATCCTTTCTCAAAGCATGAAATGAGATTGCATGCTATGTCATCTGAAGGGAGCATTATTGATGGGTATTTTATGTTACTCTCGCCAAGTTAAATACACTTGCTCTACGGCTGTGTTGTCGGATTACTGTATAAATTGTACGACATTTTCTTTCAACTGAATAACGTATGAGAGGACCTCAGAACACCACCCACCCTATGGGAGTACACTTATGAAGTCTCTGCCCTCGGTAATCTTTCTTAAGAAATAAGCACTCATCAGGAGCCATCGTCCACATTGCTTTTTGTAGTAAACCTCTGTGTGTTTAGGTATAGGATAACTCAGCTTCCAGGCGTTAGCTTTCATTGCTTGTGTCAGAAATTAACTGATCAATCAATTGAAAGAGATGCTTCGTAGAATTTTTAAACCTAATGTTATGTGCGTTTTATGCGTCAGTATTATGGAAAATAAATATTTTTTTTGTTTTTTCTTTTTTTTTGCAACTTCTATGAAACATCTCAATGAAGACAGTCTCTTTACTGGCTTTCGACCTTTGTCTTCCATGTTTGACGAGAGCGTGCCTCCTAAGCCGCTCGGACTAACGTTTTTCATAAACAGTCAGCATTTGCGAAAACAAAGCAAAACACTGACGCCCTTTATTAAAGAAGTTGTCGTGGCTGCAAGGTTGAAATATTCTATTGTACGACTCAATCATCTATGTCTCAACAACTACCAATGCTGCTATTTTGTTGAAATCGCGAAATTGAAGTTTGGTTAGTGATGTCACTAAATATTTTATCGCTACGTATTGTGTCACTACAAGTTTTCCTTTCCTTTATCTCTATGTTGCAGTTTTCTTGGGTATGGACACAAAGAAATGTGATGGTGTACGCAGGATCACTTTGGTGAGAAGACGTTGTTATTAAGTTTTCATTTTTTCAATTTAGAGGCGGAGGGGCTTCAAAATGTGAAGTAGGTTTCTCTGAGTATTTTGACAACATTAAATTTGTCATCGGTTAGTGTCATCGGCTGTTAAAAGCCCGAGTGTGTGTAACTGATATCTTAGTTAGCGGAAATTTCACTTTCATTCTTTAATTCATCATTTTCAATATAAATATCTACCCTATGCACGGGCATGCCCGTACTGCGGGCTACAAGAAGCGTGACGAACATATTTGTATCACTGCTTTTGGCTCAGTGTTGGTAGCTCGACATAATTACATCATTTCCTGATGTAATCTGTTCTGAGTAGCTACGGGAACACTGTACAAAAAAGTTAAAAGCGTGAAATCGCAAGTATATAGCACGGAGTGTCAGGTGAAGCATTAATCACATCAGTAAAACAATGCAGTACGGCTGAACAGTGAGGCGGGAGACACCAGAGTAACATTTGAACTGCCCGTCAGCACGGTAGGCTGCCTCTTTCCGATGTACGCGAGGCAAAGTAGAGAGAAACAGGGTGAGCTCGTTTGCTTGATAAATAAATACAGAATAAGAAAAATTCCGAGCGAAAAACGGAATGTACAGAAATGCATTTGACTTTTGAGGTAGCCTTCTGACAATGGCAACCAGAAGCATCACAACAACATGCTCACATCACTGGCCACAGGAGAAAACACAGGAACACGTTAACATCACTGGCAACAACATGCATGACAAGAACATTTTCATGTCCCTGTAAACTAGAGGTAGGACAGGAATATGCCTCTGTCGAAGTTCTTCATAAAATATTTTCTGTTAAAGCTCTGACACGGCGGAGACAAATTGGAGCTGCTCCGTCAAAAGGCTTTCTTGCTTTGAGGATGTTACGGTTCACCGTGTGCCATTAGTGGCTCTGACCGTAGAGGTTTTGGTTCAGAAATTACGCTCCTCCTTGTAAAGTCCCGAATGCTGGAGTTTTGAGGGCGAGGGCGTTGTGCAGCGAACGCAACGCGCCGCTCAGTGAGGCAGCGATGCCGTAACGGTAGAGGAAACAAGGTAGTAATTTCGTGGGGGGAAATAAACCTCCTCTTTTTCGGCTAGCCAATAGAAAAGATTCATTTCAAACAAACTGGATGACGTCACCATTGCGACACGTCATTAGGCCAATAGCGGTGCCTGCCTTGTGGCTAGCAGTGTTGCCAGATGCAATATGAGCGCTGGTATTGGTTCGTTGCTATGACGTCAGCATTGTCACACGGTTGACGAAAAAGACTGGTTTGACCCTACCTTGCTTCTTCTACCGTGGGTGCCGCCCCTCCCGCTACGCCACTCCTGTAGAGCACGTGGGCGAGGGACAGCAGCTGGTTCAAGGGGCCTGGTCAAACTCTTTAATCTCATTGCTTCCTTATTTTTGGGCCTGAATCTTTTAGATTAGTTAATGTGGGGGGTATCATTCTGATACTTTACCCTATTACGACGATAATTTCCAATTAGGGGCCTGGTCAAACTATTTAATCTCTTTGCTTCGTTATTTTTGATATTGACTTTTATAAATGAGTTAGTGTAGTGTGTGTCATTTGGTTACTTCAACATGTTGCGACGAAAATTTCTCTCAAAATGGTTTTCATTTTTTCTTTTAGAGCTGCATGGTCACTTGCATTTATCAATGTTGGCTCTAATGAAATGGCCTTGCCTAACGGAGCTCTGTAGTATCATTTATCCATCACTATTCAGTTCTGGGATCGATACAAAACATTTTTTAAATGCTTCGAGTCTCTCCAAGCAACAAAAATCCGAGAAGCCTTCTCGTTTTGCGCTCGTAGTCTCATGTTAATTTTTATCATGCTCAATGAAAAAAGGTTCCATTACGCTTCGTTTCTGTGAGAAGAAAAAACGAAGTTCTCGCTCTTTATGTTAGGAATGCCTTTCAATATTGCCTACTTCAAGGGATACTAATGTGGGAGCGTCGGAGCGAGCGAGTCCGCCGTAGCGATGCGGCTGTTGTCTGTTGTGTCGCCGGGAGTTGGTTCTCCAACAGCAAATGTAGGGTAATTGTTTCTCATTCTTAAGAGCTTTTAAAAAGGAGTGACATTTACACGCTTAAAATTTAGTACATGTAATCGAATGCTGTATTCTTTATATACGCCAGTAAAGTCTTTTGTCTTACTCATAAATGATAGATAAATGTATGATAGATTTTCTGTGCAATCACCGACATACTCGTACGACAAAAGACTTCAATCGCACAAAAATATTGATATATTTATATATATGTATATATTTATACATATTTATACATATATATATATATATATATGTATATACATAATATATCTATATATTTACATATATATTATATACTTTATGAATGTGCATATTCTTTATATAGGTATACATGCATATATACCGCTTGGTGCTGCCCTACAAGACAACAGCACCTGCGAGAGGCACGCGCCCTGAGAGCGTCCGTCACGCGGCGGCCTGATGAGCTGCTGCGGCCGGTGGGCCTCCAGCTCTTGCAGCGCCCTGCTGCAGCTGCTGCAGCGTCCCTGCCTTCCTGCCACAGCTGCTGCAGCGTACTGCCTTCCTGTTGCAGCTGCGGCAGCGTCCCTGCCTTCCTGTTGCAGCTGCGGCAGCGTCCCTGCCTTCCTGTTGCAGTTGCTGCAGCGTCCCTGCCTTCCTGCCGCAGCTGCTGCAGCGTACTGCCTTCCTGTTGCAGCTGCTGCAGGGTACTGCCTTCCTGTTGCAGCTGCGGCAGCGTCCCTGCCTTCCTGTTGCAGCTGCGGCAGCGTCCCTGCCTTCCTGTTGCAGTTGCTGCAGCGTCCCTGCCTTCCTGCCGCAGCTGCTGCAGCGTACTGCCTTCCTGTTGCAGCTGCTGCAGCGTACTGCCTTCCTGTTGCAGCTGCTGCGACGAAGGCTAGCGGCATCCCGTGGATCTCAAGCGTTAAATAAGAAACGTTGTTCATTCGCGACACATGTACATAATTTTATTGATTTTACTCTTGAGCTGTGGTGAATTATTAACATCTGTATCAAAATGAACGGCTTAGACTTCCTTTTCAAAAGGAATTTAAAAACGAGGAACACTGCTCGGAGGTAAAGCATTATTTAATATTAAATATTGTCAAATCTATAAAACGTTTCGGAGTCCTGCTCCATCCTCAGTAAGTACAGTCTGAAATGAAAAAACACAAGTTCGTCCGACATGTTAAAAAGGAAAATTAATAGAAAATCTCATGTAAAAACTTTTTCAAATATATTTATGTGCCACTGGGAGACAAAGTGGCTTAATGGTTGTCCCCTGGATTTCAAGCCCACGTTTTATCGTAGATATATTGACGACACTTTTGTATTGTTCAACAAAGACCCTGTCCAGGTTCCATTATTTCTTGACTACTTGAATTCTAAACATCATTCCATAAAATTTACTGTCGAAACCGAAGATCTTGATTGTATTCCTTTTTTAGATGCAAATGTTGCAAGAACTGGTAGGACTTTCACCACCTCTGTATATCGAAAACCTTCATTCACAGGTTTGGGTTTGAGTTTTTTTAGCTTTTGTTGCTTCAGGTTCAAAATGAATGTGATTAGGACGCTTGTAAACAGAGCTTACAATATTTGCTCCAGTTTTAACAACCTTCACAATGAATTCAATTTCTTGCACTCTTTTTTCCGCAACAACGGGTTTCCCTCTTCCTTAATCTACACTAATGTAAAGAGGTTTTTGGCAAAAAAGTATTCAGAAGTTAAAGACGATGTTGACCCTGCACAATGTTTGTATTGCAGTTTTCCTTTCTTTGGCCAGTTGTCTGAGAAGATGTCCAGAGATTTGGAGTTGCTTTTCCATCGCTATTTTCCTGATGTAAAATTGTGCATAATTTTTGTCAATTCATTTAAAATATTTTTGGTATAAAGATGTGCCTCCGAAGCGAATGAGGGCGTCCTTAGTTTAAAATTTAGTTGTGTACACTGAAAGAAATAATGACCCTATTTTGAAACACCCAGGTGCATCTGAAGTTTGTCCCAAAACCGAGACACGCAGAGGCATCATCAATGAGACACCCAAGATTAGGATGCATACCAGTGTCTCCAGACTCGATTTAGAGACGCTCTAGTGTCTCATCGATGAAACACTTGGGCTTGAGTTTGATGCATTTACAAGTGATGTCTGACACAAAACTCTACGGATATTAAGCTGTAGCATTTCACTGTCAAGCAAGGTTGGCGCTTCCCTCCACGGCGCTTCCAGCGCTATGAAGAAACTTGGATACGCTTACGTATTTTTTAGCTAAGCGATAGCTACTGCTGGGGACATCAATATTAGGTCTAATCGCTGAAGTGCTGCGGCGGAAACTACATTCGCCTCCAACAGTTAGACCTTTTCATGCCATCAGCTACACTTCTCTTTCCGCTGAGAGCGATAGCCGCGAAGCGATAACTTCCCATCTTAAGTCTATTCAGACATTCTATAAGAGAAGTTATGCACGTAACAAAAATTTAATTTGATCCGTGTTACATTTACTGAACACTTGAATAACTGAAGTCAATTTGAGGGGTGACTAAGGTATTACGTTATCATCGCCAATAAAATATAGGCAGCATTTTGAGACACTTCAAGCTCATCGAGGTGTCGCACTTCCGATGAGACATCTACTCTGTTTCTGAGACGTTCTGGCTATCTTTGAGACACCTGAACAGCCATGAGACACTTAGAGAGGCAAAAATTTCTCTCAGTGTACAGTGTACATCAGGCTATGTCGGTATGACGACTTTGCCGTTTTATATGAGGATTGCCCAACATCGTGGAGTTAGTTATCGTAACGGGAGGCCTCTTGCGCAACCGCCTCATTCGTCTGTGCGACTCCATGCAGAGCAGTGTGGTGCTGGAGTGGCTGAAGACCAATTTGAAATTTTGTGCAATGCTTTCAATGATTCAGAACTAAGAATTTTAGAATCGTTATATATAGCCAAAAAAAACGGTTTTAAACACTATGAATAGTTCTTATCCGCTGGAAGTTTTTACATGAGATTTTCTATAAATTTTCCTTTTTATTTTTAACATGTCTGACGAACTTGTGTTTTTTTTCAGACTGTACTTACTGAGGATGGAGCAGGACTCCGAAACGTTTTATAGATTTGACGATATGTAATATTAAATAATGCTTAACCTACGAGCAGTGTTCCTTGTTTTTAAATTCCTTATGAACATTCGATTAAAGAAAAACGATTTTCCTCAATTTCTTTTCAAAATAATAGGATCTGATGACGCGTGATAGAACACGTAAATCAGTAGATTAGTCTTGTTGTATAAAAAAGAATTACTCTCTGATTTCTTGGCCTATGGGAATTTTGAACCGAACGTACTCATCACTCAGGCATCACTACCTCTTAACTTTCGACTACATCAAACCTTCACGAAATGCGTCAAAAAAATATATTTATCCAAGTGGTACCCATAATTTACATACTTGATTTTAATTCTTGAAGTGGTGAAACCCATTTCTAGCATACTCTCATGAAGTACATTTGGTTATGCCAGTTAAATGTTTCTAAAATTATGGACTCCAAAAGACCTTCGTATGTACTAGACTCCCTGTGACCCTCTATGTCAGGTTATTTATCTAACTATTTCTACGACTAGGAAGTTCGTTGATCGCGCTTATTACGAGGGAAAAATATGTTAGTCTACACGAATGAAAACGCTATTCAAAAACTTTCCGACAACTCAGTAGGGAGGAAGTTGTTCAGTTGTAAGAGCAATAATTTGACGCACCGCTGCTGCAATTGGAGAGTTCTGTTCAATGCAGTTATTGCTTGCTCTGCATTAAGCTGTGCCATGTAAGAATTTCCTATGTAACAAATCTAATCTAATCTGCTGATCTATCACTATCTCTCGAGAATTTTGCAAGCGACTGCTCCAAAGTGAGAAGTTACTCTATGGTGTGTTATAAGAGATTTCCGTGTGTGGAGTCCTTATTTTTTTTTAAATGAAATATTTCTGTGATTGATCTCGAATCGTTACTGTGAAATGTGGGAACGTTTTACTATCAAATTGATAATATCGAGAGCTTAGTCATCGAATTTACTACCGAACATGACCCTGGCAATTTACGTTTCCAGAACGATAAAAATGCAGCATCGCATGTCTCGGCGGTTACTCGGAATCTGGAGCGCATGTTTCCAGGCTTCCAGGTCATCCTATTGCCAAGTTTGTGGGTGAAATATCGAAGATCTGAACCCAGCAGTAAATCACGAAATCAATGTTCCACGGGTCATGATTGATATCACTGCGGCGAACTCCCTAAAGAGACTCGAGAACTGCGTCGACTGTGGGGGTCATAAACAGGTTTCTTGCGGCGAGTCACACGAAGTTAATCACGCAACTCAAATCATCAATTTTTGCATTCAACCTTGATAGTGTCATTCATTAAATGTACGCGCCGTCATTTGTTTTTCGTTGAGTATTCATGAAAATTGACTTTGTGACCTCCGATTGATTTGCACATTGCAGTGAGTACGATCAAGCTGCGACTGACAAATACAGTTTTTTGTATCGTAAGAAACGTGTTAAGTGATAAATTTTTAAACCTCTTGAAATAAGATTGCATTCAAAGCACTATCGAACTGTTTCTTGTTCTTTCTTGTTTCGTCAGTTTCTTTATCGTTAAGCTTAGAAAAAACTAAAGCTTTTTTCCACGCCCTCGTTGAGCTAAGTTTTAGACAACATTTTTCAGGAAATCAACATTTGTAACTTATCTTTTCCGTAATACAGCTTGCGAGAAAATTTAATTTTACCTTAGATTTTTTCCAAGAGAGAGGTGGAAAATTTTAAACAATGCTACCACTAAATGCAAGGTTTTGAGTTTTGCTTTTTGGTATTGCTGGAAGTAGAACGTAAACGGTGACTGCTAAACATTCATACATTGAAACATGATAATCTTCAAGTTTTACGTGTATACTAGACCACCCTTGTCCCGTACGCTCAGGTTGTTTTTTCTAACTAATTATCGATCTTAAAATGTCGTGAAAGCTGGAATAATCCAGTGTCAATGGATTTTTTTGAATCATGTGTACTTTCAAGAGGAACAGTGACAAATATCACCGGTTAAATTACCATTTGTACCCGACCGTGTACTGTACACAATACAGCGTGTGGGATCACCATTATAAGTTGCACCAAGACGACTGCGAATGTTTCCGATATGAAAATTAAGTTAAATTTTCCCATTTGTTTCCGAAAGAATAGTGTTGAATTTTATCCTACGTTTTCACTGAAAGCAGAGCTCTGACAGCAATAACCCAGCAAAACAAAATAACGACATTCAGAATTTTTAAAATTTCTTGATGTATAAAAAAACGGCACCTATTATTGTAACAAAAAACTAGCGTACACGGAATGTAAAAAAGCTTTCAATAAAGCTTGATGAAGCGCGTAAATCATAAAATTCGTTTTATTTTTATACACAACAGCAGTACGCTCTCAATGTCTAAGCAACAGTGCGGGCGAGATGAGAATTTCTATGACACTTAGCTTTACTTCCCTTTGAGTTTCGAGTCTTCTCTGTGCATTCTAACACCTCTGGTGAGCACACCAAACTGATATATTTAGTCTAAAAACATCTTCGATTTAAATCTCTTCATACCCGTTTCATCACTGATATACTCCTGAAACACTTTCACATGTTCCAGGTTTAAAAATCCTTCTTACTGACGATAATTATGTACATGTATGACGTATAAATATTTTTTAATGTTAATGAACGCTAGCACAACCAACAGAAATTACACGGTCAATAATATCGATAAGCTAGTTGATAGGAGTGCCAGGTGTGCGGTGACAGGACTGACAGGAGTGCAGTGGCAGGGCTGACTGGAGTGACAGGAGTGCATTGACAGGGCTGACTGGAGGGACAGGAGTGGAGGAACAGAGCTGACAAGAGTAACTGGAATGCAATGACAGGAGTGCCAGAAGTGCAGTGACAAGGCTAACTGGAGTGACAGAACTGTAGTGGCAGGACTGACAAGAGGACCAGGAGTGCAGTGACAGAAGGACAGTGGCAGGACTGACAGGAGGAACAGGAGGGTCCCCCGTTTGTTGGCTAGCCAGTGAAGATTGTGCGACCAAAATGATAGCGTAAGCACCAAGACGGCCGAACTCTCGCAGAATGTTGAGACGCTCGAGCGATTCTATTTTACACGTAGTCGTATTTTCTGTGTTTCGTTTTCTTTCTTCTTTGTTCGGTATTCAATAGTTACAAGATTCTATCGTTGCTTTGACTCTATTTCTATAATTTTAGTTGTCAATGTACTCTCCAAGAAATGTGCCCTTTGATCAGCAATGTGGGTTGTTAATTTAGTTTTGTAAAAATGAAGCATGGTGTTTTTAACTTTGAAACTAAGAACAAACGGTAAACTGCGTAAAATGTAATGCAAATTTCTCATTGGCGTACCGCTTTTTGTCTTGAACAAGTGGTCTATTCGCTGAGGGTTGATATTGCACAATAAGTTCATGGGATCGTTGCCCTAGGGTACGGCATTAGACTCCAAGTGTTATACCTCAGCAGCAATAATGCAGGATCTGCTCATAAAACGGCTTTCGTACTACTTCATTTACGTAATAAATGTCCATTAAAGCTAAAGGTAGTAAAAATGGCAGTAGTTCCTCAGAAAAGCATCGAGTTAAAGGAAACTTCGGGACACTAAATGAGCGGCTCCAGGTTGGCGCGGCTGATAACATGCAAAATAGGCCCCATTACACCAGGAAAAGTTGCATCGGACGAGGAGAGCTCCTACGAATCTTTGAAGTGAAAAGTTAAGCCAGGCAACGTCTCAGTATCGGCCCTGTGAAATACAAGGCTGGCCTGGCCATCCGTCTAGCAGAAAGTTGGACGATTAGGCGACCGGCGTATCGGCGGTGCTCGACTAATAGATCTGGTAATTTCAATTCCCTCCATTGTTGGATGCAGGGCATTCTTCGCTCAACAATTTGAGGTGAGGAGGAATTTCTGCTGTCCACAGACAACAGCTTTGTCAAATTAGCGGCGTCGAACTTAAGCAATCGCAGGGCAATTATACACAAGACGAACTTTTAGAAAATTCCGAGAGGTCTCGCATTTTGGCGTTGACCGTATTAGGAATACTCTTCACTCCTCAACTCTCATCTTCATTCATTTCTTCGCAGCTTTGTGATACCTTCATATTTCTAAACTGAAGCTTCGTGGATGTGAACACTGCGATATTATACCTATATGTACATTTTGATGAAATGGTTTTGTATCCACACGTATTTCATTGTGTCTCTTCACTCTTGGAACTAAATTCCTTCCCAAAATGACGTCATGGCGTACCTATGACCTCATTAGAGCAGCCTGGTCCTGGTCTGGTAAATAGTAGTGAACAACTACGTTCGATGCTTCTAAATTTACTCCTGAAATATTAGAGTAACACTGTCTTTGTTTGTAAATATTAATTCCAATTCTTTCATATAGTAGCTTCGTTAGGCTTGCATACTTTAAATAATAGTTATCAGCATTTCCTGACCCTGCCTTTACTGACGGTGTCTACAAGAGACAAGTTGGTCGGTGTCACCCCCAGAGGAATGGAAATAACACTTTAAAACAATTCCCCTCAGGGGGGATAAGATAGGCAAAAGATTTAAGTTCGTTATGTTTGTCCGTCCTATGTTGTGGGGACTGGCACCCTCATCTATCGTTGGGGTACCTCAGCTAAATATAAGTATTCCCGACTTCTTTTATATCCCCTTTGCGTCTTTCGATTTTCATGTTATCTCTTTTTTTCGTCTTCTTTCTAATTTACTGTTTCTAAGTGCATAGTATCCTGTGTGGGAACGCACCTTGTACATGGATTCCCCGTTCTATCAAGTCCACACTGAATCTTCCCTTCCTTTCCTTTTGTGAAAATATATTTTCAATGGAAACGGAGCCGCAAGCTATTATAACACACGATACTTTAAAACAATGTGAATAATAATAAATTAGGATACAGAGTTTATCAATAATATTTAAATTCAATAATATTCGCGGAACAATGTATTACGGCACGACTGTCATTAAACTGAAATTTTTCTTCAATTATCACCAACCTTACAACACATAAGTCATGACACGATTTTTTCATTTTATTTTTTCTAATCCCAACTCAAGCTTTCTTATTTTTACTGCTTTCGTTTCCCGATCATTGAGGATTAAACCTTCACCTGTAAAGTCTAATTCGAGAACATCAGTTTTCAGCGTCAGATGGCGATTTCTCGCTTGACAGACCGTGAAATTTCTCAGTTGAAATTTGAAACTGAATGGCGTCAAATTTCTTGATTGAAATTTGAAATTCACTTGTGCGAAATTTCTTAATTGAAAATTAACATGCATCCACTCCGCCACAAAATGACCTGCGTGACGGCAATGTCATACGTATTTCTGGGAGCTAATAATTCCATCCCTGGAATTCTACTCCTAACTGTAATGAAGCATTAGGAGAGACAGAGCTACGACCGATAAGAGGCTCTAGAGGAATATTTTTGGACCCCGAGCTTGGAAGCTGCAATTGTGTTCTACTTCGCGTCGTAAGCGATTTCAATAATGGACTTGAAGGAGAAAAACTATTTTGTTACCAGAAGCGCTTTTACTTCTAGCTATGGTTTTGATTACGACGAACTATTTTTACAATGCGGTTGCCGAAAATCCTGCAATTTTGTATTCAAGTACTCGTGTGTTCATCAACGTCGCTGAAATTGTGATGAAAGGCTAAGACCACATCATGAACCGCCTGCGTTGTCCATTATTTTCGACCTTCAGCTTGAAATGCCTTACGCAGGCTTAAAGACGGGAAAGTAAATTCTGTAAGCTGAGAAAGTACTGATTATTTAAAGTAATATAAGATGCTGCTAAATCATTGTTATTGGTTTGTGATTCTTTTCTGACATGCTACTGTGGAAGCAAATGCCTCGTCTTTGGAAATACCCAAAGAATTTGACGCCTTCGACTGTAGTTGAAGTTTTATGTGCAATCAAAACCCACTGAAAAACTGCCCTGAACTGCTCTCACTCACTGCTGTCGTCTGCAGCTGCACTGAACAGCTCGCACTCACTGCTGCTGTCTGCAGCTGCACTGAACTGCTCGCTCTCACTGCTGTCGTCTGCAGCTGCACAACTGCCCGCACTCACTGCTACCGTCTGCAGGTGCACTGAACTGCTCACACTCACTGCTGTCGTCTGCAGCTGCACAACTGCTCACACTTACTGCTGTCGTCTGCAGCTGCACAACTGCTCGCACTCACTGCTGTCGTCTGCAGGTGCACTGAACTGCTCACACTCACTGCTACCGTCTGCTAAAATGACTCCAGCGAATCCCAATAGCGTACAGCCATTTCCCAATTGAAAAACTCAGAGTCTAATTGATCAGTTTTCGATAACTCAGAGCCTCATTACGGGATCTTTCTGTCACGCAATTGTACGGTTATGTTAAATTATCTGTGGATTTATGCAGAAAGCGCATTTATTATTATTATTATGCCGAAAGCACATTTTTCAGTGGATGTTTTCCGGTAACTAACGCTTTTAAAAACGCAAGATAAAGTAATGAATCCGCGTCTGTAATAAGAGTTTGATGTTATGTTGTTTTCAGTGCTTTCTTTAGAGGTAATTAATCAGTTGAATGCGTACGCTGATTCAAGAGTGAGTTGATTGAAACTTTAAGTGATTCTTATGTGCAGAAAGTTTTAATGGCCTTTGCTCGGCTCCACGGGCCATACAGTATTATTTGATGAAATCGTATGTAGTGTAGTAGTGTGATAGTAATATCGTTTGGAACAGTTTGGATTCAACTGGGAAATAATACATTTTCGTTAATTGGTAAACTGAGATAACGACCATACATCAGGACATGAAGCTTACTCTCCGCTAACATTCGAATGCTTAGCAGGATCTGTCTGTTTTTCGTAATTTTAGTATTTAGGGAATAGTGTTTAAGAAGACATACAATAGCTATCAGTGAGCAGCCGTATTTGAGACGAATCAAAATTCATTCCAAAAGTACCGAAACAACCCATAATACACGCACTAAAATTTCTTAAGAAAGAGAATTTTATAGCAGTTTCATCATGTTGTTTTTACAAATGAGGCTCTCGTCACATGCCATCCTCACTCGCGTTCACATACGTATAAGCTATAAGAACTTATCCAAACCAGTGCCATGAATGACAGCTTCCTCAAAAACACCATGTTAAATTCCAACGCTCCAAATTTAGGCGCATTTGCTTGAATTACGATTAGTTTTCAGTGAGAACAAAGTCTCGACCATAAGTATAATATTGCTATGGCAGTGGCCGACACAGCGAGGTCTGTGCACCTGAGACGGGTTATACCAAATGAAAGCCTCAGAAATGAGATCCGGTGCTCCGAGGTTGTGCGCTGCGGCGATTGCGGTGCCCTGATCTGCTCAACTTGCTCTTGGGATTGTGAGGAGGCTGGTGCCTGGAGCTGAACTTCGGGCGACTTCACTCTGACAACTCCTTGACTGTTCTGCTGGCATTCTGGTTTGAGGATGTTGTAGCTGCTCAATTCACGCAAATAAAGTACGATTATTTTTAACAATATCTGATTCATTTATGTTGTCCGCACGTTTCCAACAAGACAATAGCTCATTGAGATCCCCTTGGGGGGCTGACACCCTGCATTCCGGGGATGCCTGTGTAGCCCTGAGTGGTGTGTCCTGACCCTGAGTGGTGTGCCCTGAGTAGGGCGCACCCTGTGCCGTAAATTAGAGCGGGTGCTGAGCAGAGCGGCCTCACGGGTCTCCCCTACCGCCGTCCGTCACCCGAGCCGTCGCTGCGATTGTGCTGCTCCTGAGGTCTCTTTCATGAGCCGACCGACCCAGTCCTGCCTGCACGCTGGCGTGTCGCCGAAACCTATTTCAATGAATCATTTTGTTCTTAATTTCATAGTTTAGTTACCCCTTCACGCTGTTCATTTAAGGAATTTAGTCAAGTTAAACAGCTGTTAAAGAACTCAATGAATGCTAGACATTCATTTCGTTTTTCTATTATCGTACAGACGTGTCCATTATATGATATTTCTTGAGTGCTTTCATTAATTTTATAGATTTAGAGATTGCAGTCGAATTATATAGTAACTACACTCAATCACATGTTATATTACGAGAACCTAAAGGAAATCATTAGTTTTTTGTTTATGCGCCGGATACATCCTTTGAATTCACGCTTTCTGAACGATTTTTAGTTTTATTGCTTTGTTTCGCGAAAGTTTTTTCAGACCTCGCAGAGTTTTCTTCAATTCCTTCAAATCCAGAATACGAAGATCCTGCTATAGGGCAAATCCCCTCCGAAACAAACACGGAGCATCTTTGCTCAAATGATTTTCGGTTGCCTTTTTGCGACTTATATGAGCATTGGAAGTGTTCCCTTCATGAGAGGCAAGACTTGGTCACCCCAAGGTGACTTTGCGTACAATTCGGGTGTAGGCCATTGAAGGACCCAAAGATTGATGTGACAGTGGCAAACAAGCGAGTTCTATTCACAAATATAGGACACGAGATGGCTCTTTTCAACCCACAGTTTTGTGCTTCGAAATCATTTCTCGAAGCAGGTTTAGTCCAACAAACGAGTCCTTTGTTGCGTCAAGTCGTTTACTGAAGGCGGGTTTTGCATTATTGTGATTCTTTACAGCTCCCTTCTGGGAGGATTGATTTAGCATGAACTACATAGAAACTCGAATACTTTTCGGCCAAGTGTCCTAAATCGTTCAAGACAAAACTTACTTACGGTATATCACAACATATTTAAAATGTTCATTGACCACGCTTTACACATGCAGTTAAAGTATCAAATTGGTTTTCCAGCTTAAAGCTGTGAATTTTTACGCGAATAGTGCTGCTATGTGTTTTCTTGTGAGACAGAAAAGTACTTTCGACATTGATTTTTACTAAAAACCGCCCTTTTCTATTTAAACACAACTCAAATTGAATTAATGTTTTTAATGATCACCAGCTCAATCACAAAAGAATCATATTTTTAATAAAATTCAAGAGACGAATATAATTTTCTGAGTCGTTCATCTTCACTAATGAGTAAACTCTAGTTAGAAAACTTTTGAAGAATACCCACACAAAATAGCGTTTTTCCAGTTTTCAGTTGGCCTCAAACTCGTAATGAAAAATGTTCGTCGCGTTGAATGCTTTCGTTCTAATCCCGACAGCTTGGTTGTGGTTCGCATGTTTCTCTACGTTGTCTACGAGCATCTGTGAAAGTCTATTTTGTCCTCCACAACTGGCCAGAGTATCGCTGCTTCTTTTTGATCCAGAAACAGAGCTTCCTGAAAGTACAGAGAGAGAGTAATTACCAGTATCGATGTTTAATTGTGCAAATATATCAGTGGAAAAAACATTGAAGTATCTCATTGTCGTGGTCGTGTCGCTATGGAGAGTGCTGGAATATTGCGTCAGGTGCTGCCAGTTAGACTGTTTGGTAGCAGTGCTACGGCTAAGTATAGTCACGGTGGAGGAAACAAGTAAGAGTCATTCCAAAGGGGAAAAAACACCTTCTCTTGTTCGGCTAGCTAATAGAACGGCTTTATTTCAAACAAAATTTATGACGCCACCATTGCGACATGTCGTTAGGCCAATAGTGGAACCAGATTTGGGGCAAGTAGTGTTGCCAGATGCATTATGAGCTCTGCTATTGATTCGTTGCCATGACGTCAGCATTGCCACACGGTCGACGAAAAAAAAGACTGGTTTGACCATACTTTGATTCTTCTACCGAGTTATCGTGCTCGGAGCTCCGTCAAGTTGTCCGGCACCGAGCGCCGGTGTCGGTTAACGCAATGCATTCATGTCGGCATCAGTTGAGGTATCGATGCTACACCGAGTAAGTGACACATCGTGCCAGTCGCCACGAGGTATGGGACAAAATTGCATACCTTTAGCGACATCGGAAGAAGATACCAGCGATAGCCAAACTGCTGTGGTAGTTGTTAACAAGCCATTTTACGTTAAATGACTGCATTAGATTTTCTATTGTTGTACACAATTTAAATTCTTATCTTCCCGTTCTCATTCGACAGTAGTTTTGTTTTGATCGTAACACTGCCATTTGAAATCATTTGGTCTCAGCATATTCTCAGTGAGGAACATTATATTGAGGGGAACTGAGTGCAGCTGGCGTACTGTAATATCCTGCGCTCATTTGAATATGACCACACCGCACAAACCAGCGAATTTTAAACTTTCTCTGAAAGCATCTCCGTATCTTCCTCTTATTCATCAGACAGAAGTTCCTGCTGCGGAATGTTTTGCAAATGTCAGGAATACATTACCTCCTTCTTTCTGCTCTTCAAACCCTCATTAAATTTCTATGATGTTCAGTATTGCGTGCTCAACATGCGTGCGGACTCGACGCAAAATTGATACGTGTAAATGATATACGTGCTGTTTTTATGCTGCATGAAGGCTTTCACAATTTCCCACAGCTTCATGAATAAATTAAAATTCGAGAGTAATTAAGTACAAGCCTGAACTCACTATACAGGATATTTAATTCTCTGATGTTATACACGCGTTGTAAATAGCGGGAGCTGGAGTGCCGCTGCTGCGATGCATGCTTATTGCATCGCCTATGCGTTCAAATTTCAGCGACAAATCATCGGAAGGGGAGGTGCGCCAGCGAAGAATACTTAATAAGTAATGAGCATGCTGCAATTTGCAAGCCTTAATTGGGTTTGATAATTATTGGGTAGTTAATTAGATGTGCCGCAGAGCTCACCACAGGTAAGTGGGTCGTTGATGATGAGTATTTAACACGTGAAGTGGTCGTTGCAGCGTTGTGCTGCTTCCCTCCTTTAAAACACTTAAAAATTACCTAATTATGATCTGTATGATATATTTCTTACATAGAACTCGGTGACGAAATGAATTTCACGTCTTCGTGTGTTAACGCGGTGTTCATAAAGCCTTGATTCTTTTAATTTTTTTGATGAAAATTTAATTTATTGTTGTATTTCACGTCTCTTCGCTTGTATTTTCAGATGATTTTTCTCACCTATTTTGTCTCTTTTTCCAGGTATGGAATTATATTTCTACGCCGTCGTCGGATTCTGGGCACTAAATCTGGTGAGTGAACTCTGGCTCATTGCACGTGGGGTGATGAGCAGCACGTGGGGGTGATGAGCAGCACGTGGGGGTAATGAGATGTGGGTGATGAATGATGTGAGACGGGTTCCTGTGTCGCGCCAGTCTTGTGTTTCATTTCTACATTTATAGTTTTGTGTCGTCTTGGTATAACCACCCGAGGCTTCTAGCGAGTGGCCTTTTGTATTTTTCTGTCTTATTTAGCCAAATTATTATTCATGGTAATTTATTTACCTTGCGCCAAATTCAGACCAATTCTGGAAGTGGCTGTGATCTATCCAAGAAGTGGAACCTTTTACTATAACAAAATCGTGACTAAATTTCATGGCTTAGAATATGTTCATTGAAATGAAACTGAGGGCATACGCCGCATAAAACAGTTATTTATTTGTGCCTCTTATTTTCATAATGACGAGGCCCTCATAGTTTTCTCTCAAATACGGACTATTTTTGTCTTTCAAAATGTGGTAATAATGTTGAAGGTTTTAAGTTTTGTAGATTGTAAGATTTAGAAGGATTCATTCTCGAGATTGGTTGTCGTGCGTCAGAATTCTTTTTTACGTCGAGTAGCTTGCGTCTGAGCAAGCGGCATCCCATAAGTAAATTGCTTGAGCTTTGTGTGCCCGAGTTTCATTTCGAGTCTGTGCTCCTGCAAGTCTGCAAGCACTCGACTTGTTCCGCCACAAAGAACTGCTCATGGACCCAAGTTTGAGGGGAATTTGTTTGAGCAAGTTGCCCTCCGGTGGTCGCACTTGCGTCATGTCTCTCAGCGCCTCCATTTGCTGAGCTTTGCCTCCTCTCGCAAGTTTGGAGACGGAGCCACCGGGGCTTGTGTTGTGCGCCTTACTTTGGGGCTTTTTGTGTTGTGTGCCTTACTTTGGTGCTTTTTGTGTTGTGTGCCTTACTTTGGTGCTTTTTGTGTTGTGTGCCTTACTTTGGTGCTTTTTGTGTTGTGTGCCTTACTTTGGGGCTTTTTGTGTTGTGTGCCTTACTTTGGTGCTTTTTGTGTTGTGTGCCTTACTTTGGGGCTTTTTGTGTTGTGTGCCTTACTTTGGGGCTTTTTGTGTTGTGTGCCTTACTGTGAGGCTTTTTGTGTTGTGTGCCTTACTTTGGGGCTTTTTGTGTTGTGTGCCTTACTTTGGTGCTTTTTGTGTTGTGTGCCTTACTTTGGGGCTTTTTGTGTTGTGTGCCTTACTTTGGGGCTTTTTGTGTTGTGTGCCTTACTTTGAGGCTTTTTGTGTTGTGTGCCTTACTTTGGTGCTTTTTGTGTTATGTGCCTTACTTTGGTGCTTTTTGTGTTGTGTGCCTTACTTTGGGGCTTTTCGTGTTGTGTGCCTTACTTTGGTGCTTTTTGTGTTGTGTGCCTTACTTTGGGGCTTTTTGTGTTGTGTGCCTTACTTTGGTGCTTTTTGTGTTGTGTGCCTTACTTTGGGGCTTTTTGTGTTGTGTGCCTTACTTTGGTGCTTTTTGTGTTGTGTGCCTTACTTTGGGGCTTTTTGTGTTGTGTGCCTTACTTTGGGGCTTTTTGTGTTGTGTGCCTTACTTTGGTGCTTTTTGTGTTGTGTGCCTTACTTTGGGGCTTTTTGTGTTGTGTGCCTTACTTTGGTGCTTTTTGTGTTGTGTGCCTTACTTTGGTACTTTTTGTGTTGTGTGCCTTGCTTTGGTGCTTTTTGTGTTGTGTGCCTTACTTTGGTGCTTTTTGTGTTGTGTGCCTCACTTTGGTGGTTTTTGAGTTGTGTGCCTTACTTTGGGGCCTTTTGTGCCGCGCAGCTATGCTTGCCTCGATACTTCTTTGTGCCAGCACACCTCATCTTTTTTTTGCGAGTCCTGGTATTATTCGGACGTCTCTGGAACCATGAATATCATCAACGCGTTCCCCGCGTATTGGGGCATATGTGTTTCATTCGGTAAATTGGTTATTCAAGCGCCGGTATTGACATTTTATCTGTTTTGCAATTTAAAAAAAAATAGCCTGTCTAAAAAGGTGAAATGTTCTCGCGCAATTGCATTCTCATGTTTTTTAGGAAAGATAAAAATGTATCCATGCAGCAAAGTCGATTTACCAATTCTGCTACTTACAGCCTAGCCAAACCGACCATTAACAACAGCAGAAACGCGGTAAACGTGTTTAGGAAATTGTTAGCATTGACATTTCTGAACTCTCGGAGCTCGTTGACGGCCGCCGCAGGGTGTTTTTGGTCCAATTATTGACTAAATGAGGTGATGTGCTCTGCTTGAGAGCTGGAACCTCGTCAGAAAACCCGGGCCTGATCGACGGCTCCCATAATTGCTGGGTTGTCACCAAAAAAAATGAATTAACATATTCAGAACTGCTGCAGCCTGAGTAAACAGCTCTGCGGATCAATGTTATTTGTCATGGCGGCAACAAGTGCTCAGAGTGGCTGATTTGCCTCCGTTCTGAAAACATTACTGAACAATTCACATGGTTTTGTTGTGAAGCTCTTGAATGAATTCTTTTGAAAACTTTGAGATAAATATTTGAAACAATTTTTGTGGCACTAGTGTTCCTCGAATGAAGTCCTGCACAGCCTTTATAGAATAACGCTGTGTCATACCGACGATCAAGCGAACTTGCACGTGACTTGTACATACTGTACTTCGTTCTTCAAACGGATCTCACCGGGATGCTTTTCTCATTTCTACACCAATCTACCCGGTTAGCCTCGATAGATTGCATTCTTCAGTGTGTTTGTGTCTTCCTAATATACTTACAATTTCTCAGCGCTGCTAAAATTCAGGGAGTGCAATTTGCAATTAGGCTCTTTTTGACTCGCTTGAATGCCAAGTATTCCCTTTTGTTCTCTTTTGCTGGGCAGATCCTAGCTTGGCAGAGTGCGGTTTTGTTCTGAGCAATTTTACCTACAATGGAAGAAAATTCTAATTCTTTAAATGCTGAAGCAGAACTCGACGTAGATTCGTTTTTAATTTTATATTCGATTGCTCTTAACATAATTTCCCCGACCATGATGAATAATGTTTCACTGCTCGAGTCGAATATGACCAAGGAGAATCAGACCATTCTCTCTGTTTTTCACACATTTTTCAAACTTGGAAACTAAATGGACCGATTTTCCGTCAAAAACACAAAAAGATCTACAATCGGGAGGATTTCAGGAATGAAAATCATCAACTAAAACGTGTTTATTTCAGAGTGCACTTAGTGTCAACAAAGCTCAGTTACAAAATAAATGCTGAAGTGTCATTTATGTCTCTTGACTTGTATAAGACTGGGATTTTCAGGAGTTTTATGTCACTCTTCACCTATGAATATTCTGGTGGCAGTGTTCATCTTAGAGCTAAAATTGAATGCATTTCTGTATAAATTTCTATGGAGTTCAATATAGAGCTGACTACCATTTTGTCGCAGCGAATAATTTACTTATACTCATTAATTAACTTAGCGATCGGATAATTCAACCCCTTCTTACCTGCATTTTTATGAAGAATAAATATAAAATTGATGGCTTTCCATTTCTCCCTCTTAGTAGTTAATTGATGGTTTTGCATTGCCATCTCACCGGCAGGCAGTAGCGAGGATGTAGCGACTGTTCGTGCTAAATTATGTCCTGCTGATGAAGACATCGAATGTCCTTTTGTAAAGAATTCTCTATTTGTCGATTTATGACTTTTCACAGCTGTAGGACAACAATTCACACAAGAGAGCGGCATGAAACAACTCTTTATTGACCCTGACGAACATTCGTATGATTACCCATAAGATTCGTCTCAGTTTGGTGAGAACTGCTCATCATTCTAGCTATTCGAAGTGTAGTTTTTTTTGGGGCCAAATCAGACGTAATAATACCCTGTTCAGAATAAATCGAACTCCATTTACGACCTGCATCGAACAAAAATTGAAGCACCTCGTTATTTATATGGCACATCTGTAGACCGCCGTGGTGTAAGCAAATATGTGTAGAATCTGTTTATTTACTGTGCACCTATCTGTACGATTTTTTTCACTGCGTGCGCATGTCAGCAGTGCCAACATTTTTTCAGAATCTCGTCTAAATTCAACGCTTAAACATTGACACAACTGAGAAAATGTCCAGTCAATAATCAGGTAAGCAATGTACTGCACAGCGAAGTGATGACCCTGGAACTCAGGCAATAGTGCGCTGGTAGCACAGAAGTCTAGCGAATGAATCAGTCTGTGTTGATGAAAATTAATCTCAGAGCCAATAGATGGTGATATTTCAGCACAAATTGGACCACATTCTATCTGAGTGGGGCGAAAAGAGCACTGAATGATTAATGAGTGTTTGTTTTTATGACCTGATTTTATCCCAGAATAGAGAAAGTGAGAAGCCTGTTGAACTTGTGCGGCTCTCCCTGACCTTCTCACTTGAGAAGCATTGGAGGCAGGGCAGGGCAGGCAAGCAGGGCAGGGCAGACAAGCAGGGCAGGCAGGCAGGCAGGGCAGGCAAGCAGGGCAGGCAAGCAGGGCAGGCAGGCAGGCTGGCAGGGCAGGCAAGCAGGGCAGGCAGGCAGGCAGGCAGGGCAGGCAGGCAGGCAGGCAGGGCAGGCAGGCTGGTAGACTCAGCAATACGCTAGAGGAAGGCTGCGACCATTCAGGTGAATTTCATTCAAACTAGGAGAATCTAAATCTTAAAGTCATCTCTTTTCAATCGAAAATCTTGATACAGAAGTTATCCAACTATTAGCCGTGGGGCTAGAGGTTTCTGCTGCCGTGCGGCAGACTCGGGATCGAATCTCGGCGCTGGTGGTGGCGATTTTCTCTGTTGGGTATAGGAGAAAAATTCCAAGCACAATACCCCACTCTACCCAGGTGACTGAAATGGGTACCGGTCTTGACCGAGGGAAAGTGTCATGGCTTTCTGGCGTTAGATATAAGGCATTTGAAAATCCAATGTACAAGGTGATATGTTTGCGGTTAGGTTTTTTTAATTAACTCTTCCAGGTTAAAATATATATTAGGCCAAGCTTTCGAACTCACAAGTGGAGTTCGTCATCAGGGCTGAAACATTCACAAGAGCTGGACGCATATGGCTACACACGTACGTATCTATGATACAGTTTTTAAAATAAATATTATTAAGCGGGCTTCTACCTGGTACTGACATCATTCCAAGCACATACGCTGTCATTTTGGAGGTAATAATTTATTTATTATCGGGAAATAACCCAGGCGTCAACTATTCACCTTGATAAGGTGATATGTATCAGGCTTGATTGGAAATAAAGCATCCGTAGATGCCTTCATTATTATTAGATAATACGTGAAATATGTAGGAATGTTGTTGTAAGTGTATTGAATTTAGTTTTTATAAAGTGCGATGAGCTAGTTTTATGTTAATTTTAATTACTTTGAATGATATGTCATCTGCTGCTTAAATTTAGCTGTAGCTCGACCATATTGCCTAAAGAACGGAAGCAATGATATCTTCTGACATAAAATCTCACGAGTTAGTATTTTCGGAATAAAATGCTTGGAGATTGTCGGGTCAATATTATGTGTCCAATCTCGTTGAAGCGTGAACCTTTTTTAACAAAGAAGTTTTGAAAAATTATTTGCAGATTATGTTGAGGCATTTTAAAAATCAATGATGGTTCTTGTATCATCTATTTAGCAAATGAACCGTTTTATTCTTCTCATTTTCTTAAAGCTACTACTCATTTCCAGAACGTACATTTTTATCACGCGTGAGGCAGAGAATACACACATTATCACAGGTAGAACAGAGAGAAGAGCGATTACAACATTTCCTTTTCTCCGACCTTCTCTAGGCCGCTTGGGCGCCGCGGCCAAATAATCGCAGGCCCGAACTGGTGTTTTGCCGACCACGCGATTGCCGGGAGCCTGCGGGTCTGGGGGCCGTTTTGGGACGACTTTAGGTCGAGTTAAACGCCGTTGGAAATTTGTGGCCGGTGTTACTTTCAAACCTGCCTGCTTAAATAGCTCTCGAAATTTGTGGTCGAGTTCGAATCTGCTACTTAAATTCTGTAGGGGATTTTCTAGAAATTTAAAATTTAAATTTGTTCGCTGAAATATTATGCAATATCCTCGGTGTATGTTACGTTTAGATTAACTAAGCTATGTTGAATTAGGCATCTCATTCTAACTATCTTTTCATGCTTACAGAAGTCTGCATACTTTTAGTTCAGCGTTATAGTGTCTCGAGATTTTGTATCGTGGTTTTATGAGCTATGGCGATTGATTATGAAATGAAATGACATTGACTGAGTTTTGCTTACAAATCCTTGCTCGACTAAGAGCTTTAGATCAATAATGACGAGAGTGTCAGAAGAGTTTAAGACTCGCTCGTGCAAGATGTGGAAGCATGATGGTGTACCTGATGCTCTAGGCTGCTGCACAGCGACTTAAGTTTGTTAAGGGGACGAAACTAACAACTTCAGTTTATTACTGTGACCGAAACTAACAACTTGAGTTTATTACTGTGACCGAAACTAACAACTTGCGTTTATTGAGGTGACCGAAACTAACTGCTTGAGTTTATTAAGGTGACCAAAACTAACAACTTGTGTTACGATCGTATTTTCTTTTTGGGTCGATCAAATTGATTTTCATATTTTTCAGGACAACTCTTCTAATTGTATAAATTTCTTTTCTTAATCTCTGTATAATTTCATGGTCGGCATTCAGATTAAGTCACATCTATAGCAGGTATTGAAACACTTGTTATGCATGGCCACACATTTTACTGTTTTACGTTTGATATCACCAAGATGAGGAGAGATAATTGAAATTCGTAAACACAATAATTATGATAAGGGGTTTAAATCTCACGCAACTTTGGAGGAAGTATAGGTGCTGATGTCGATGTACACGAAGTAGTCCCGTTTACTTTAACTTTAGTTCGTCGTTCTAAGATATGAAGTCACAAATCTATATTATACAATGACAATCTCAGAGTGCCAAGCTGAGTTCTACTCCATAGATGAAAATCAAGGTGGCACCTACGAGACCCTTCAACTATGATAACACGCTCGGGAATCGATACTCCTAACTCTAAGTACACTCTTATATAGAAGCAGTTACCGCAGCTACCTTCGATATCCGTTGGAAGCAACCAACGGTCGGGAAGCCTATTTTTACGAATCTTTTTCTGAAGCCCTCTGCTGATGCCCTGCAAGCGTCGCCTTCCTCTGCTGATGCAGCTTTCTGAGCTTTCTGCTGAAGTCCGCTGAATTTTGTAACGGTTGTTCAGGGCACGGAGTACGTGGCTCTTGCTAGTTGATGCAACCGTCATCCACGGTGTGCCGTTATGTAGAAAGGTATATAACTCTTGAGTTTATTAAGGTGACCGAAACTAACAAATTGAGTTTATTAAGGTGACCGAAACTAACAACTTGAGTTTATTAAGGTGACCGAAACTAACAACTTGAGTTTATTAAGGTGACCGAAACTGCGCTAGAGTGTGAGTGCGCTGTTGATGAACCGATGTTCAATGCTATCGTAATTTTGTGAAGTTGCAAAAGACCTTTGCTGCTCCAGTTGGTCCAGCCTTGTCGCGTCCTTACGTGGATTTCCCTTTCTTCTTTATTCAAGGAAAACGCTGATGACTCGAGCTTGTGATATTTGACTCCGATGTTCATCTCAACAATGGGGAGACTGTGACCGTTCGTTGGAGCTGCCACAATGCTTCCTTATTGTAATTTGTTTCGACTTTCTTGAATGCCTGAAAGTTCACGGATTATTTTGGGAGTTGTTTATTACTTGAGCAGCCCTTTCATTAAGACTTAAAACAGTTTCATCGAAATTTCCCCTAACTTCAGCCAACTAACTGGGAAAATTAATTCTTAGCGTGATAAAATGAGATATACCAAAACAATGCATACTTTGAAAAACACACAATTCAAGTTGCAAAAAATCGATAAATAATTAAAAACTAGTTATAAAGATTAGGAAACGTTTTCATATGTTTAGGATATACGTAGTCATAATTCATAATAATACCCAACTTAAATTGATTTGCGGGCCTCTTTTTAAATCATATATAAATATCCAAGCCTTATCGGCAGGAATAGCTGAAAAATTACTTCTTTGCACACTATAAACTATTTACTGTTAGAATTTAGGGTTGACGGACTAATTAGGGACATTATTTCTCACTCCGGAGCGCATAAAGAGTCGTCTGACGATGAGGCTAAACCTTGTCTTCGTTACCTCAAATTCGGCTGCGAGGCTGATTTTGTTCGAGAAGATGCGACGAGTTGGAACGCAGGCCAATTTCGTGCGCTGAGCGTCTGATTAGTTTGCCTAATGAGACACACACCCATGAGACAGTCACCCACCCATGGGACAGTCACCCACCCATGGGACAGTCACCCACCCATGGGACAGTCACCAACCCATGGGACAGTCCCCCACCCATGGGACAGTCACCAACCCATGGGACAGTCACCAACCCATGGGACAGTCACCCACCTATAGGACAGTCACCAACCCATGGGACAGTCACCAACCTATGGGACAGTCACCCACCCCATGGGACAGTCATTCACCCATGGGACAGTCATTCACCCATGGGACAGTTACCCACCCATGAGAGAGTCACCCACTCATGGGACAGTCACCCACCCATGGGACAGTCACCCACCCGTGAGGCGATGTTATGAGGAGAACAATAGGTCATCAGTTTATTCCTACCTAATTTCGTGCATTTTATGTCTGACTTTCAACAAGATTAAGTCACTCAATACACAACGCCCTATTTCGATCCCTCCCGTTGGCAATGATGTCAATACATTACATGCCACTTCTTTACGTAATGGAAGATAACTTATTGTACTTATACTTGTAAATATTTACTTCTCTGTAGGGGTTTCATGCTAAAGCGGTCTCAAATACCCAGTCTAACTTTTTTTGCCGGAGCATGCATGTTTTTCGCCACCCAAGCGATTTAATTACTTGGGCAGCGAAAAACATGCATGCAGGCGGGTGAAAAAGTTAGACTGAGTAGGGCTCCATACACTTACGTCATCGTCATTAAGTATGCAATATTCGATAGTAGATGAGACTGTAATCAGGCCCCGCTGTTTACTGCGTTGTGTTATGCGCAGCTGGTAGTGCAGGGTAGCTGCCAAAATTGTCATTTCGTTTTGAACTTTTGCAACAAGAGAGAATTCTGAATAGTTCTTTAATTTGCGCTCACTTAACTATATATTTATTTTGCTGTAAATGTTAGCGCAGCGAAGTAACGCAGCATAAAAATGCTACTCGGAACCATCTTTATCTTCGATCTGCTGAGAAATGTTCTTTCTCGTCGAATACAAATCATTGCGCGAATGGTTTTGTAATAATGTTCAAAGCGGACGTTCCTTTACGAACGTCACGAATAGAAGTAGTAATACAAATTTGAACACATATTACGAGCTATTATTTCCAATTTTTGCCATACATCAATCGCTTGTACGTATTTTCTCACTCTTGGGCTAACGCGTATGATTGTCATTGTCAGGGCTTATAATTTTTGGCTTGAAAATTTTCCGGACTTTTCTAAATTATAATCTTACGCGACATTTCATTCTACAACATAAACCTCAGTTAAACAACATCCAGTCGTCTTATCACTTGCTAGTAGTTTGATATTTGTGTTCATTTTTTAACATTTTTATCGTAGTCATTTAATTTTAGCCAACGTTACCAACACCTCTCCTTATTTAAGTTCAAATTTTGATGAAAAAAAGTCTTTGAAATCAAGTTTTTATTCATTTTTAAAGGCTTTTCACCTTTTAAAAATGAAGTTTTGATCAAAACAGATTTCTTCGTTATGCAATGCAATGTTATTGCCACTTGTTTAGGGAGGAATTCTCAGCAGAAAAATAGTTCCATCCAGAGGAGTGCTGTGTTATGTTGAAATTAACCTAATATTAAAGCAGCAATTTCAAAATAAAAAGTCTAGTGCTTGTAAATGTGATGGCATCAAGATTTGTGGGCTTGCGTGTACCCTGTCCTCCCTTTCGTTGTGAGAATGAGCTGAGCTTGAAAATTGTTTATTAATTGTATTTGTGAGCTTTGTGGCTTCTATCGGCGGACTCATGCTTTGATGATCACGCGAAGAAGTATGCTATGTTTAGATGTTGCACTGTGATCGATTTTAATGTTTAACTTACGTAGACCGCGATCACGTACTATATAAGAAAACCTTCCTAACTAATTCAATGTTACTTTCTGTCTGATCTATTTTAATGTTTCACTTACGTAAACCGCAATCACGAACGATGGGAGAAAACGTAACTAAGTGACGGATGAAGAGCAAGAAGTAGGGCTTCTCTTGCCGTTGGCGCAGTCACAGAGCGCACGCCTGGGGAGCCCAGCCGAGCCTTCTCATTATGTTGCTCGACTGACCGTTCGCTTTTTTTGGCCCGCGCAGCTTTGATGGTCTTGGTCTTGACTGTCTGTCGGCGGTTGCCCCTGGTCGCCATTATGATCTGCCTGCCACGGTTGGTTGCTGACGTTCCTCCGAGCTCACACCTTCCGCACGCACGGCTCTTGTCCTGCATGAGATAAAATATCTTAGAGTTGAACTGGGCGCTTATTTGAGGGAGTGTTGTTGCTCAACCAGTCTGGTGAATTCATCTTTTGAAGCAATTCGTTTTTCAAACTTCCGAAGCGAATGTCTCGCATTTCAACGCTGTTGTTTATCTCTATTATCTTAAATCCTGCATTGCGAATACCGCTGAGAAGAATATCGGATGTCCAGGAGACTGAAAACCGGGATAGGATCTCCTCCTTCAGGACGTACAACATTCGATTACTTTCTAGTTTTTAGGAGGCAAGGTGAAGGTGTAAACAACATGGTGGAATATTGCTTCGAGTTCAAATACTCTAAAAACTTATTTATTTACACGTAAATAGCAAAAATGATAATGAGAAAAACGTTTCATCCGTTCGGAATGTGTTATTCCATCTACTATTTCAACTTTGAAGTCTGTTAGCTATAATCCTGGTCAGTGATAGATGCGCTCATGATGAATGTTCAAGTGGAGTCGAGTGGCAGACGTACGGAGGTGCTCAAGTGGATTCGAGTGGCAGCCGTACCCAGGGGCTCAAGTGGAGTCGAGTGGCAGCCGTACCCAGGTGCTCAAGTGGAGTCGAGTGGCAGCCGTACCCAGGTGCTCAAGTGGAGTCGAGTGGCAGCCGTACCCAGGTGCTCAAGTGGAGTCGAGTGGCAGCCGTACCCAGGTGCTCAAGTGGAGTCGAGTGGCAGCCGTACCCAGGTGCTCAAGTGGAGTCGAGTGGCAGCCGTACCCAGGTGCTCAAGTGGATTCGAGTGGCAGCCGTACCCAGGGGCTCAAGTGGAGTCGAGTGGCAGCCGTACCCAGGTGCTCAAGTGGAGTCGAGTGGCAGCCGTACCCAGGTGCTCAAGTGGAGTCGAGTGGCAGCCGTACCCAGGTGCTCAAGTGGAGTCGAGTGGCAGCCGTACCCAGGTGCTCAAGTGGAGTCGAGTGGCTGCCGTACCGAGGTGCTCAAGTGAAGTCGAGTGGCAGCCGTACCGAGGTGCTCAAGTAGAGTCGAGTGGCAGCCGTACCCAGGTGCTCAAGTGGAGTCGAGTGGCAGCTGTACCGAGGTGCTCAAGTGGAGTCGAGTGGCAGCCGTACCGAGGTGTACAAGAAGAGGCCGCTGCAGAGCACGCTGTGCTCTACGGCTCAATGCCCCACCTCGACTTCCCACGCCTATTCCCCCAATTAAGGCAAATGTTCGTCACTATGTTGCTCTGTGTTACAATTTCGAGGGAAAATATCACATCAGAAGCTTCGGAGACATGCAATAGAATGATGGTGTTGATGAGGATACCCAGCGACTATGCGCCACGTTTTGAAGGTATATAAATATGATCGCATGCACCGTTAAAGCAAGCACTGTAAGCTGTCGTGAGTACAGGCCATCTCTCTTAATATACATTCATAGGAACTTAGCACGTAGTGTCCTCTACACTTGTCACTGCCTAGGTATTCCCGTACTGGATCACAGTTGTACTTTGGTTGTTAAGAAATTAACCTACATGTACTCCCTGTGTAGCACCGGCAGCTCCCTTGAGTAACTGTGGACTTGGCCACCGAGGAAGTGGGCAAGATCTGGGTGGTCTTGTAGAGAAGTTCAATTATTTTTTCCAGCGTAAGCACAGTTGAGCAGCCTGAGTTGCAGTGTTGTTCGTGACAATTTTGAGTTTTATTCATTTTGTATCATCCAAGTCTAGTTGCGTGCTGTCTGCATATCACGTTATATCATCCAAGTCTAGTTTGGTCATTAGACGGGTTTTGTTTTTATGTTCATCATCTTTAGTCGAGGTCTGTGTGTCACATACAGCAAACAGTTGTCGATGCAATAGTTTTCATCTCACTATTCATCTTGTTGTAGTTAAGATACTAGGTCACTATTTAAACATCTTCACCGTGGTGACGTTTCAACACTGCGCCAACTGATTTAGTGGTGCACTCTATGAGCCTCATTGAGAGGGTGAACGTTGACTTGAAAAGTCAATTTACCATCTCGCGTAGCAATCGCTGGTTGAAATAAAGATGCCGGAGAACTGCCTGTATTATCATTGGGAAAAATTTCCAGTAGGGGAATTTGAACTTAATTAAAGATGTGCTCGTATCTCCTAAGAGCTGCGACTTCACGATAAGCCAGGGATACCATGCAGTGCTCTTACAGAGCATCACGCGCGATTTTGTGTCTTTGCTGCGGCGTCCAGTGCTGAATGTTCTCTTATCTGCCTTGTTAAACGGTACGGGGATGTGAGGTGATGGAGTATGGTACCAGGTGGTACCGGGATGTGAGGTGATGGAGTATGGTACCAGGCGGTACCGGGATGTGAGGTGATGGAGAATGGTACCAGGCGGTACCGGGATGTGAGGTGATGGAGAATGGTACCAGACGGTATCGGGATGTGAGGTGATGGAGTATGGTACCAGGCGGTACCGGGATGTGAGGTGATGGAGTATGGTACCAGGCTGTACCGGGATGTGAGGTGATGGAGAATGGTACCAGGCGGTATCGGGATGTGAGGTGATGGAGAATGGTACCAGGTGGTACCGGGATGTGAGGTGATGGAGTATGATACCAGGCGGTACCGGGATGTGAGGTGATGGAGAATGGTACCAGGCGGTATCGGGATGTGAGGTGATGGAGTATGGTACCAGGCGGTACTGGGATGTGAGGTGATGGAGAATAGTACCAGGTGGTATCGGGATGTGAGGTGATGGAGTGTGGTACCAGGTGGTACCGGGATTTGAGGTGATGGAGTATGATACCAGGCGGTACCGGGATGTGAGGTGATGGAGTATGGTACCAGGCAGTACCGGGATGTGAGATGATGGAGTATGGTACCACGCGGTACCGGGATGTGAGGTGATGGAGAATGGTACCAGGCGGTACCGGGATGTGAGGTGATGGAGTATGGTACCAGGCAGTACCGGGATGTGAGGTGATGGAGTATGGTACCAGGCGGTACCGGGATGTGAGGTGATGGAGTATGATACCAGGCGGTACCGGGATGTGAGGTGAGGGAGAATGGTACCAGGCGGTATCGGGATGTGAGGTGATGGAGTATGGTACCAAGTGGTATCGGGATGTGAGGTGATGGAGAATGGTACCAGGTGGTACCGGGATGTGAGGTGATGGAGTATGATACCAGGCGGTACCGGGATGTGAGGTGAGGGAGAATGGTACCAGGCGGTACGGGGATGTGAGGTGATGGAGTATGGTACCAGGTGGTACCGGGATGTGAGGTGATGGAGTATGGTACCAGGCGGTACCGGGATGTGAGGTGATGGAGAATGGTACCAGGCGGTACCGGGATGTGAGGTGATGGAGAATGGTACCAGACGGTATCGGGATGTGAGGTGATGGAGTATGGTACCAGGCGGTACCGGGATGTGAGGTGATGGAGTATGGTACCAGGCTGTACCGGGATGTGAGGTGATGGAGAATGGTACCAGGCGGTATCGGGATGTGAGGTGATGGAGAATGGTACCAGGTGGTACCGGGATGTGAGGTGATGGAGTATGATACCAGGCGGTACCGGGATGTGAGGTGATGGAGAATGGTACCAGGCGGTATCGGGATGTGAGGTGATGGAGTATGGTACCAGGCGGTACTGGGATGTGAGGTGATGGAGAATAGTACCAGGTGGTATCGGGATGTGAGGTGATGGAGTGTGGTACCAGGTGGTACCGGGATTTGAGGTGATGGAGTATGATACCAGGCGGTACCGGGATGTGAGGTGATGGAGTATGGTACCAGGCAGTACCGGGATGTGAGATGATGGAGTATGGTACCACGCGGTACCGGGATGTGAGGTGATGGAGAATGGTACCAGGCGGTACCGGGATGTGAGGTGATGGAGTATGGTACCAGGCAGTACCGGGATGTGAGGTGATGGAGTATGGTACCAGGCGGTACCGGGATGTGAGGTGATGGAGTATGATACCAGGCGGTACCGGGATGTGAGGTGAGGGAGAATGGTACCAGGCGGTATCGGGATGTGAGGTGATGGAGTATGGTACCAAGTGGTATCGGGATGTGAGGTGATGGAGAATGGTACCAGGTGGTACCGGGATGTGAGGTGATGGAGTATGATACCAGGCGGTACCGGGATGTGAGGTGATGGAGAATGGTACCAGGCGGTATCGGGATGTGAGGTGATGGAGTATGGTACCAGGCGGTACCGGGATGTGAGGTGATGGAGAATAGTACCAGGTGGTATCAGGATGTGAGGTGATGGAGTGTGGCACCAGGTGGTACCGGGATTTGAGGTGATGGAGTATGATACCAGGCGGTACCGGGATGTGAGGTGATGGAGTATGGTACCAGGCAGTACCGGGATGTGAGGTGATGGAGTATGGTACCAGGCGGTACCGGGATGTGAGGTGATGGAGAATGGTACCAGGCGGTACCGGGATGTGAGGTGATGGAGTATGGTACCAGGCAGTACCGGGATGTGAGGTGATGGAGTATGGTACCAGACGGTACCAGGCAGCGATATCTCAGGCTGCGACTGATCTCGGTCCACTAAGTGTAACATGCGGGTCTGATACTAAACGCTACTTCATCATCCGAATCCAGCCTCCAAATGCAGCAATTCTACAGTTCGGGATTAGAACAGCACCTCAGTTGCACGTGAGGTGCTGCCCTCACCAGCCCCCACTGCAGGTGAGGTGCTGCTCTCACCAGCCCTAACTGCAGGTGAGGTGCTACCCTCACCAGCCCCCACTGCAGGTGAGGTGCTGCCCTCCCCAGCCCTAACTGCAGGTTAGGTGCTACCCTCACCAGCCCCCACTGCAGGTGAGGTGCTGCCCTCACCAGCCCCCACTGCAGGTGAGGTGCTGCCCTAACCAGCCCCCTCTGCAGGTGAGGTGCTACCCTCCCCAGCCCCCACTGCAGGTGAGGTGCTGCCCTCACCAGCCCCCACTGCATGTGAGGAGCTACCTTCACCAGCCCCCACTGCAGGTGGGGTGCTGCCCTCACCAGCCCCCACTGCAGGTGAGGTGCTACCCTCACCAGCCCCCACTGCAGGTGAGATACTGCTCTCACCAGCCCCCACTGCAGGTGAGGTGCTGCCCTCACAAGCCCCCCCTGCAGGTGAGGTGTGGCCCTCACCAGCCCCCACTGCAGGTGAGGTGCTACCCTCACCAGCCTCCACTGCAGGTGAGGTGCGGCCCTCACCAGCCCCCACTGCAGGTGAGGTGCTACCCTCACCAGCCTCCACTGCAGGTGAGGTGCGGCCCTCACCAGCCCCCACTGCAGGTGAGGTGCTACCCTCACCAGCCCTCACTGCAGGTGAGGTGCGGCCCTCACCAGCCCCCACTGCAGGTGAGGTGCTGCTCTCAACAGCCCCCACTGCAGGTGAGGTGCGGCCCTCACCAGCCCCCACTGCTGGTGAGGTGCGGCCCTCACCAGCCCCCACTGTAGGTGAGGTTCAGCCCTCCCCAGCCCCCACTGCAGGTGAGGTGCGGCCCTCACCAGCCCCCACTGCAAGTGAGGTGCTGCTCTCACCAGCCCCCACTGCAGGTGAGGTGCTACCCTCACCAGCAGCCACTGCAGGTGAGGTGCGGCCCTCACCAGCCCCCACTGCAGGTGAGGTGCTACCCTCACCAGCCCCCACTGCAGGTGAGGTGCTGCTCTCACCAGCCCCCACTGCAGGTGAGGTGCTGCCTTCACCAGCCCCCACTGCAGGTGAGGTGTGGCCCTCACCAGCCCCCACTGCAGGTGAGGTGCTACCCTCACCAGCCTCCACTGCAGGTGAGGTGCGGCCCTCACCAGCCCCCACTGAGGTGAGGTGCTACCCTCACCAGCCCCCACTGCAGGTGAGGTGCGGCCCTTACCAGCCCCCACTGCAGGCGAGGTGCGGCCCTCACCAGCCCCAACTGCAGGTGAGGTGCTACCCTCACCAGCCCCCACTGCATGTGAGGTGCTACCCTCACCAGCCCCCACTGCAGGTGAGGTGCGGCCCTCACCAGCCCCCACTGCAGGTGAGGTGCTGCCCTCACCAGCCCCTACTGCAGGTGAGGTGCGGTCCTCACCAGCCCCCACTGCAGGTGAGGTGTGGCCCTCACCAGCCCCCACTGCACGTGTGGTGCGGCCCTCACCAGCCCCCACTGCAGGTGAGGTGCTGCTCTCACCAGCCCCCACTGCAGGTGAGGTGCGGCCCTCACCAGCCCCCACTGCAGGTGAGGTGCGGCCCTCACCAGCCCCCACTGCAGGTGAGGTGCTGCCCTCACCAGCCCCCACTGCAGGTGAGGTGCGGCCCTCACCAGCCCCCACTGCAGGTGAGGTGTTTCCCTCACCAGCCGCCACTGCAGGTGAGGTGCGGCCCTCACCAGCCCAACTGCAGGTGAGGTGCTGCCCTCTCCAGCCCCCACTGCAGGTGAGGTGCGGCCCTCACCAGCCCCCACTGCAGGTGAGGTGCGGCCCTCACCAGCCCCCACTGCAGTTCGGTGCTATCCTCCGCTATCTCCTGCATCTCTTTTCAGTGTGCTTGTTGTTCCAATTTACCACCTGGCGGCTTCCCAGGTTTTCACTCTTGATTTATTCGCAAGCGAAGATGAATCAAATGGAAATTTTTGCACAAGAATTTGCTGTTGAATAAGAGTGGCGAAGAATGGGAACCAGCGTTTAAGTCATCGGTTACCGTTAAGCACTTACATTTGCCTCTTTCTTATGACCGCGATAGTGCGATACTTGGACGTTAAAACTATCTACCACTGAACTAATCCTTATTGACCTATGAATGATATCAGGAGGGATCTGTGAAGCCCAGCAGTAGCGGATACTCATCTCTGCGTCTGACTTCATAGATCAGCGAAATTATTTCTATGCGTTCGAGCTCATAATGTATTTATATCTCGTGGAAAAGCAAAAATGCGCTGAAAAAATAACAGTTTTACCATTTACTTCCAAATACATTACTTGTGGTGCACTCCAGTTCCAGCTTTTCAGCTGCGAAAATAAGCAAATTTCCGACTTGATCGGTCGACTGATTTACTGGTTTATTATTATTAGATCCGATCCGATCGCCGATCGATACCCATCTGATCGGCCCTTGGAGGTCCACTGCATGGTGACGCCAACACGCCCTTGGGTTGTATCGGCACGACCTGCGTTCTGGGTCCTTTTCTGGGGCTCAACAGTTTGTTTTTATGGCGGACGTGCGACCTTCGCTGCGAGGTTATCTGCGCGGCGGCGGGGCAACTTCGGACTTGTTAAGGAGATCCATCGGCAGCGCCTTTGTGCGCCTAACGCCTTCCCGCCCTCTCGTGTGAGGGGGTGGGGGAGGCTGTTATTTGGACGCCTAGTGTTCTAATTGCTTCGTTTTGCTCGAGTGTTGCTTTTATGCCCTGTATTATGCTGGTCTTAATGCATTGACTTGCTCGGTATCACTTCCATTCCTCGCATCATGCCGGCCTTGATGCATCGACTTGCTCAGTATTACTTCTACACCCCGCATCATGCAGGCCTTAATACCTGACCTGCTCAGGTATCACTTCCACACCCCGCATCATGCAGGCCTCAATGCTTGACATGTTCAGGTATCACCTCCACACCCCGCATCATGCAGGCCTTGATGCATCGACCTGCTCAGGTATCACTTCTACACCCCGCATCATGCAGGCCTCAATGACTGTCCTGTTCAGGTATCACCTCAACACCCCGCATCATGCATTCCTCAATAACTGACCTGCTCAGGTACCACCTCCACACCCTGTATCATGCAGGCCTCAATGCTTGACCTGTTCAGGTATCACCTCCACACCCCGCAACATGCAGGCCTCAATGCCTGAACTGCTCAGGTATTACCTCCACACTTCGCATCACGCAGGCCTTAATGCCTGACCTGCTCAGGTATCACCCTTTTTCCAGTCATCATGCAGGTTTTCTTTTTAAAAATAGCCGCCGCGCAACACCGTTCAGCTCAGCAACGTTTGGGCGGTGGGCAAAATGGACACTTTTGCGCAGTCGCTACCAACCACTTCAGAGACTCGCTGATTGTCTGTGCCTAGCCCGAATGTCGGAGACGATTTTTAACGGACTTCCTGTACTGACTTACTCACGCATCACCTCTGTGCCCGACAGTAGGCAAACTTCGGCTTGCCCGTTTTCTAGTCTATCATTCTACCACATATTTTTTAACTCCATTAAGATTTTAATTCAATGCACCTAAAGTTTTATTGCGTTTTTGACATTTTTAGAGAAGTAAAAATAGTTCTTCAATGCATTTTTCCACATCTTGACGCTTAATTTGTGGGAGACCCAAAATATTCGTTAAGTCTAGAATCTATTCTCCTCACCCATTAAAAGAAATAAAGCAAGGAACCTCAAGTAGAGCAATTTGTTTAATTAAAATGCCTTAACATATTCTGAACACTACAAATCTTTCCTACTGAGGAAATTTAACAAGGCCATTAAATTTTAACTGAAGAGAAATAAACCTGGGGGGAACCGGCAGTTTTCTTCCAGTTTCACATCACACGAACATTAAAGGGTATTCAAAATTCGGGAAGTTGGAATTTGGAATTCTGTCTATAAAACTAATCCGGCTTTCCTCGAACATCAAAGTCGAGCGAAGCAACAACCGCGCAAATGACAGAGAGTATTTTCAAATAAGAGCCTGCAGCTCTCATTATGGTGCGTCTCGCGCTTCTGAAGAAGTCTTAAGGAAATCCTTTCTTCTGGCGAGGTCTCAAACTTTATCGTTTTCGAAGTCCTCAAATTTTACACTCCGGAAAAACACTTCTCTGTGTAACTCGAGCTTGCTTTTGTGCTCCGAGCTCTCGTTTTCCAGGGATCTTGAAGATTTCCAAGCTAAAAAATGTGTTCCATTTTTTTAACATTCATTCGATGACAAACAATCCTGTGAGACTATCACACAACACGCGACTCGTGTTGAGACCTCGCTTGTCACTCTAAATTACATGCGCCAGCAGGGAGAGGATGTAACGCATCACACGCCCTAAGAGCGGTTCGCTAATTAAATAGGAGCGCATTTGGGTGATAACTGATTTGGGTTATTTATTTGAAAGATAACTCTCGATGAATAACGGAGAAGATGACAAAATTTCACCGCAAAAAAAAATTCCTTCTTTCTTCATTTTTCGTTTTGAAATACAGCGGGTTGTCATCGGTATGGTCTCCCGTTTTGAGTTGTATTAAGAAATGCAGATAACGCTAAGTTCGTCATGGTACGCATGCGCTTCCGAGCTCATAATGTGAAACAGTCGCGTCACTTCTTGTGATGGAAATCTCTTTTTGTGCTGAGGCACTTCGCTCAAGGCAGCGTCTTTTGGCACTCAAATGATCTTATTCCTGAGGCAACTGCTCGTTAATGGATATCACAGGTGAACTTTTGCTGGCAACATGAACATATCGGTAGGCAACATGATCATATGTAAAGAACATTAGTGTTAGTACGTAACATGAGCATGTGTAGGCAACATGAATGTTAGAAGACAGCATGAACATTTGTAGACAACATGAGCATTAGAAAATAGCATGAGCATTTGTTGGCAACATGAGCATTAGAAAACAGCATGAGCATTTGTAGGCAGCATGATATTAGAAGCCAGCATGTGCATTTGGAGGCAACATGAGCATTTGGAGGCAACATGGGCATTTGGAGGCAACATGAGCATTTGGAGGCAACATGAGCATTATAAGCTGCATGTGCATTTGGAGGCAACATGAACATTTGGAGGCAACATGAACATTTGGAGGCAACATGAGCTTTTGGAGGTAACATGAGCATTTGGAGGTAACATGAACATTTGGATGTAACATGAGCATTTGTAGGTAACATGAGAATTTGGAGGTAACATGAGCATTAGTAGCCAGCATGAGCATATGGAGGCAACATGAACATTTGGAGGCAACCTGAGCATTTGGAGGCAACATAAGCATTTGGAGGCAACATGAGCATTTGGAGGCAACATGAGCTTTTGGAGGTAACATGAGCATTTGGAGGTAACATGAACATTTGGATGTAACATGAGCATTTGTAGGTAACATGAGAATTTGGAGGTAACATGAGCATTAGTAGCCAGCATGAGCATATGGAGGCAACATGAACATTTGGAGGCAACCTGAGCATTTGGAGGCAACATAAGCATTTGGAGGCAACATGAACATTTGGAGGCAACATGAGCTTTTGGAGGTAACATGAGCATTTGGAGGTAACATGAACATTTGGATGTAACATGAGCATTTGTAGGTAACATGAGAATTTGGAGGTAACATGAGCATTAGTAGCCAGCATGAGCATATGGAGGCAACATGAACATTTGGAGGCAACCTGAGCATTTGGAGGCAACATAAGCATTTTGAGGCAACATGAGCATTTGGAGGCAACATGAGCATTAGTAGCCAGCATGAGCATATGGAGGCAACATGAACATTTGGAGGCAACATGAACATTTGGAGGCAACATGAACATTTGGAGGCAACATGAGCATTTGGAGACAACATGAACATTTGGAGTCGTGCCAACAATTGCTGCGCGTATCGCACATGTATTTTTAAGATGTGTGTAGCCAAGTCGGCCGTGCAGGTTTGACGGACGACTTCCGCAGGCCTCCTCGCAACTTCCCGCAGCTGCCGTCCTAATAACGGAAGTCCCTGCGCGCTTCTCACGTAATTAGTCCCTTCAAGGAATGGAAGAAGCATTCAATTCCTTCTTTACTGCCACCGCCCGCTACTCTCGTGATGGACGTAAATTTTCCGCTCTAGAAGAAATTAGACACTTCACTTTTTTGCACACAGTCTTTAATATTTAAGTTTTGGCTGGAAGAACATAATAAGTTTCAAATGCGACCATCTTCATCTCAGCCATTCATTCTAGACTTGATGAATTTTAACGTCATTTATACATTTTATTCGACCGGTTCTTCCATTACGAACTGTAGTGGCCAATAACTTTTGAAAGAAACAGGCAATATACGTAAGATATTTTTAATGAAGGACGTGCTCTTGTGATGGTGTGCTGACTAAAATCTGTCATTTTTTCTTGTAACCTCAGCACTGCTCACGCCACGCATGGTGCCCAGCATTACTCCATCAGCCACTCCGCTGCGCAGCATTGTTCTGTGACGCGCCCAGTGTCTCATCTCGTCAGGGCGCAGGAGGGGAATCAGGAGATACTTCCAGCTACTCCCACGGAACAAAAGATGCTTTTGAAGCTGTCTGACGTAGGTTGAGTGTTGGGCACTGAAGATGCTTTCTCCCCGCTTCCTGTGAGCTGCCGTGAGGAAGGTGAGCTGCTCTCCAGGGAACATTGGCATCAGCGACTTCGTTTCTATTTCATCTCTAACCGAGCATGTGTACGAATAATTTTGTCTAGCCGTGTGTTTCTTTACACGTCTCCGCAGTTACCATTTTTCTTGCTAGGCAATGTTAGTTATTTTTTGAAACATCACTGATTACGGATGTGAGAAGCTCACTTGTTATGTTGCTGCCTATCTTGCAATTTCCCTAATGATAAAAGAAGAATTCTTGGACACAAGAACATTCAACTGATCGGAATCAAGTGTTCTTGGACGACCTTTCTTCGGCTCATCTTTTAAAGTTAAATCATCGCTTCGAAACGAGAAAACCATCTCCTACAACTTTTTTCATTCCCTTCATCTTCCACATAAGCATTCTGAATAAATTTTACTGCCGCACTTGCATCAACACCTTTATGAAACTCGTACAGTAGAACATTTCTAATGTGATCTTCAGCAGGGGCAAACTTAGATGCGAATATTTATGAAGAATATAAGCGTAACAGAGATATTCTAGAAAAAATAGTTTAATTTAGTCACAGAAATATGTTACACTTATAGCAGCATAATGTAAATAATTGGCAAATCTAATTTTAAACATCTGGTCTCAAAATCAGACATTACTTTGGCACCAACCTGATAAATGTACTCGTATGTGACGGTAACATCAGTCAGAATACCGCACATATCGGTAACTATTGCTACGTAACTGTGATAACCAGTACAGCGGGCTCTACCCGTCTACTTCCCAATAACATGCTTCGCTTCAAGTGTTATTTCATCCTTCATTTGAAACAAGCAGATTTTATGAAGCGTGCGATTTTCCCGCTGTACGCGCAGACATGATGCGCTGTTTGCTGAGTACTTCGCGTGAGACGAGTTCTGAACTCAGACGCGTCCTATGTTGCTCGATGAACTGGCAAGCCAGTCGATTCTAATATTCTACGTACGTTTTCTGAAAGGTGCGAACATTCATAAAATTCATGAATGAAGTTAGAGAGGCTTACCAACTTTCCGCCTGATTTGTTCTAGGGGTTAATTTAGCACCTTCTAAGTTGTGAAAAATTTGGCCAACTTTCAAAGTCCTAATGCCGAAAACTTCATTAGAAGTATTTTTTAGTTGACGTCAAAGCTCCGTCCTCATTCGGTCAGAATTCCAGATCCAGCGACTTACTTCGTAAGCGCAACGTCGACGCTGCGATTTCGCTTCACAGCGAATTGCGGTGGCTGCTGCGATACGTGTGCGCACAGGGCAAAAGATAAATGAAAACCGGAGGGCAAAGCTAGGTTTTCATTTATCAAGCTGTAATGAGAGCGAGCTCCAACCGTGCATTATGGCTTCGCCTCATGAAAACAGGACTAGTCGAATTTTTTCAGTCCCGCTCTGCTCTCATTTTTGCGTAAGGCCCGACACCGCCGCGCTCTGCTGGCTCGTGCCGCCCTCTGATGCTGGCAACACTGTGTGGTCATCTCGGGGTTGCACGACTCGTGTTATTGTTAATTCTTCTTATACCTCGCTTACTTCTATTTTCTGCCGTGTAATCCTGAGCTCTACATTTGTATATTTTATTAACCATAAAAAAAGCCTTTCCAGATTGTGTTGCACCAGTGATGGCAACATCTGTGTGCATGGCCGGCCGCGGTCATGTCATCTTGATGTTTCTTACTCGTGTTGCTGCTAATTCTTCTCCCTCGTTTACTTCTGTTTTCTGCCGTGTGATCCTACGCTTTACATTTGTATATTCTTGTTAGCAATGAAAAAAGCCTCTTCAAATAGTATTGCGCCAGTGGTGCTATTTTTGGTTTTGTGTTTGTCCTACTGTTCTCTTATTTTAGTTTTTATCTCGCTGCGATTATTAAAAACGACGCAGGGCTTTTTTCCTCATTGCTTTGTCTTACGGCGTCATTTGCCGTCATTAGGAAGTGCTGCTGAGCCTCTGTAATCGGAGAAATAATTTTTTATTTTATTTCTTTCGTACTCGGACGCCTCACAATGTGAGCGTGGGGTGACTGCAGGATTTTCGCTTCGCCGCCATAGAGACAATGTCTATTTATTTTCTGAACTCTAACGAACAGAACGTTTGAAGTTACTTCTAAGCATTTGACAACACTCAAGCATGAGCATGTACTTATAAAGAGCCACACTATAATGTGTGTTGAGTTAGGCCGGTGTGCACACAATAGGGAATGGGAGGGCCAGAGCTGCATGCACTTGTTGTGTAGCCAATGTAAGCTCTGTGTCTTTCCGCTCTTCTAATTCTATGTTGTGTGACTCCCACTCTTCAATGTCAAGCAAGCCTCAGGAAACATTCTTCATCGGAGAGTTCACGCTATAAAATGATTTACGATCTCAAATTAACAGCTAAGCTCCCTTAATTTCCAATTGATATTCGAATTGAATTCAAGAGGCTCAGGAATTATTCGTTCGCCCCAGCACAGCCTGCCTCCGTTGGCCAAAGCTCTGGCGTGTCCAGAGTTAGCTGCCAGAGCTGAGCTCTGGCATCAGCAACAGAACTCGAGGACTTGCGGTCCGCCTCCTGCTAAGTTTTGGCTTGAGGGTCCAACATAGAGATTCAATTGATTTCAGGTAGAAGTCGGAAGATCAATTGATTTACTTTTTAAAATTTTGGCTAGTTGAAGCATTTAGTGCTCTCAGTTTTTTAAAAGGTTCTCAATTTTCAGCTTGTCTCGAGTAGCTGAACATTTATTTTTGTAGTGTTAACAATATTTCTGTGGTCTGAATGTAAATATAACAACAATAAGCCCGAGGTTGGCCCACCAGCCCACCCCGGCGCATGTTGCGTGATTGCGGGACGAAGATGTGCTCAAGTGCGCGTTGCTTCAGTGAGAGGTATAGGAGTAGTTCCTGTCTGGCTAAATATGCATGGATATAGTCATATATATGTAGTGTGTTTACTTATATAAATCGATCCTATTCATCTTTTGCTTACGTGCGATTTTAACTCTTTCTCACTTGAAGTTGGCCTCAATTTTGACGTCGCACGTACTCGAACAATGAACGAACGAAATGCTGTACATTTTGGCGTATTCAACCCACTCAACCTGAGGGAGGAGGAGAAAGAAAGGAGGTTCAGGAGACTGAGTATCCCATCTTTCGTCGTCCTATGGGGGACACGTTATCCTACGCCATCCTTTGTGTATCCTAGAGATGAGTAATGTTTCTGTGTATTTTGTAATGTCAACACCTTCCAATGGAGTCTACCCGTTGACAGTATGAGTTGACAACCTAAAAGTGGACAGCTTGAGAAGAAACTTTTTCCTAACTTTTTTTTACATGTTTCTTAATTTTTAATGAGTATTACAAACCTTTAAAATTTCAAAAATTAATTTAATTTTCTGATGATGTATCACGCTACGTTTCAAAACGGTACGAAATATTTCGTAAAGTCCATGGTATATTTCATAAAGTTCATGACAGTCCTTGAAAAACTAGATGAAAATACTTCTCCTCGAAGTTACTTAAGGAGAATAGAGTGTACTTCACGGATCCCAGTTCAGCGCTTAAATGTTTTGAAATGAGCTCTGCTCATTAGTGTCGAGTCCGGGTAAATTATAGCACATCGACCCAAAAATGGTGCAGCAACCTGCTCGTGAGAGTTCCCAGCCGTGGTGTTGCTCTTCTCAATGTCATCGGACGCTTCAAGAGTTCACTGTTAGTCATACACTCTACACAAAAGTCGCAAAATAAAGCCCGTTTAGAATACGAACTTTGTCTTAACGCAACTGTTTGCTAGCTCGCTTTCCCGCGTCGAAGGACGAAAAAAAATAAATTCGAAGTTAGGATTGAAAGACGCTCGGTGTCGACAGTGGGCTTGAAGTTCTTATTGGCACGAGGCTATGGCCATCTTGGGAGCCGTCTTACCTTATGTGGCGAGCGTGCAAACACTCCCGTCAATGGCGCTTGTTTTGAGAGCGTGTTCGACATGGAACTGTTAGTAGAGTTCTACTGACTCATTAGCTTCACTCAACGAACATAAGAGAGCACTTTGGCGCTGCTTTAACTTCGACTTGCCTTCATGGCGCCGCTGACTTCAATGACTTCATTTGTTCATTGATTGCTGATGACGTTTCTTTGTCTCGTCTGTGCTTTGCACGACACCCTGGAGGCGCTCGAATGGCTATTATTTTTACACAAACTTCTGAACATGACGGCATGCTCCACTCAGGCATGGGAGGCTTCCTCGATCTAGAAAAGATGGTGCAGAGTTCTCGATTTTGTGGAATATCTTCTGATGCTCAGCTCGCAGATGCGAGCAATACAGCTTCGTATTTTAGTTTTCTTTTTTTAAATGTAAGTACGCCATTTTTGTGAGCTTAAAATTTCAGGAAAGATATATATTAAAAATTTTGTGCGGTAAAATAATTAAAGCCTGTACCGATTCGAGGCTTAGCAAGTTTTCGTAGCTACTACCAGACCGAAAATAAAACGATCATTTGGTGCTTGAATCCTCATTTAGAGCGCAAACGCAACACACGAGGATTCTTTAGGGTCATCGCAGATAACATTTCGTTGAGAATGAGTTTTTAATTTCATTTTCAATGACATCATAACAGTTGTTGAACACATTTCAAAGGTTACATTGTGTTTCGGAGTGAATAGTTGATGACAAAGTAAAAATAAAATGATCTAAAGTGTCAATATTGCTGCATCAGCAGGAGAATAAATATCGAGTAAGACCCTATTTTGCTGGTGTTTCATTTTGTGGCGCGAGTCACAATATCGGAACAGAAAGTTTATGTCCGAGAAAGAAAGAGGGCAAAATGAAGGAACTAAAATACAGTCAATACGTCCACAAAAAGTATTTTAGAGTCGAAAGATACATTTTTTGTGCTCGTGCTCTTAATTCCTTGTTCATCCACAGAAAGTAATTACTAAGTCATTACGCTGGAGCTTCCAGCCCGCAGCGGTGCTATAGCGAGCCCTTTAATCGAACACCCGACCGTTCTTATTTGCTTGACATCGTCCTAAGCGCACTGATGATCGACTCTAAGCGGCAACAGTGGAGTTTCTCCTCGGAAAAACGGTAATTTCAACAACCGATTGGAATAGGACCAAAATATACGCTAAATTATTCTCTGACGATAGACTACAGCACAGTACACTGCTCGCTGTGAAATTATTTAGACGATAATTCAAAGTTTTCAACCAGTGGCAGGAGGTGCTATGGCTGTGGAGTGCATGGATGAATTGCAATTTATGAATTATAGCAGTCTTCAAACTAACGAATATTATTCGCTTTAAATCATTTTCTTCTTTAGAATTAATCTATAAACCTTCACTGTAAAATTGTAGAGAAAACTGTGAAAATTTTGTGCTCAGATTTAGGCTGGCGAACATTTTTAAGTTTACGGAGTATTTGTGAGTGTTGGGAAGACAGTGAGGACACAATTCAAATGTTCTCCCCTCTATGACCGCGCGAGAGACACCTCGTTATGTTGCGAGTTCGGTTCAATAACATAACATAACATACCATAGTCAGTATTGCGTGCTGTGGCTCTTACATGTGTTCACACGTACGCGCAGCGAACAAAAACACAAATTAAAAAAAAATTGGGAAAAGAGGATTGATTGTTTTGATGTATTGTAATAGAGTCCAACAGTTGACGAACTAATTATTTAGATTTACTGACTTTACGTATTATGTTATATGATTTGAAATTGTGTTTCAAACCAAAATATTTCTGATTTTCTTCATGTTAGACTTTCTACAAGCTCTCACTGGAATTGTTTATTTCGATAATATTAAGCTACGTGAGATCAAGTATACTAAAACGTAATGTTTTGAGTAGCTATTGGTGTTATCAATTACAAATTGCATTCCCAGTCAAACATGCATGCAGTCGGCGAAAAAGTTAGACTGGGTTACTTTTATCGCATACTTTTTATCCTATTCTGTTCACTTTTTATCTCCTTTCCCTCGCAACAGAAAATGAGTGACGTGATCGTGAAATGAACTTCCATGAAGCTCTCATCGCATCACCACTCCAGTTGCGTGAGACGAGTCACTCAAAACACAACTTGCACTCAAAAAAGCGTAGGTTTGAGCATGTCTCATGGGAGCACTTCGAGAGAATGAGGTTAAGCACAGCTTTGCACTAGACGACTGCTACAAGACGCTACGACTTTAAATAGATTGCTTCTCATGGCAGTAGAAGGAAATCTTCGGAGCTGATTTCATGAAGTCTGTTGTACTCCCAACCTTACATGAGCTCTTTTCTAGGTTGAATGTTTCTACACCACTCTATATCTAAGCTCAGTTCAATTGATTATTCAACTGTGAACCATGGTGCTACTCCAGTGCTATCCGATACCTCCTTTCTGACATACGGGATGTACGAATGCATCCCAGTTCTTAACGTGCCTCCTTCATGCGCCAGAACATATTACGGCAGCAAAGAACATCTGCATGAACTTGGTAATTCGTTGTATCTGCTGTAACTGTCAGTCGTTTTATAAAATGAATACGACATGCAACATCTTTCTTTGATGGTGAAAGAAACTACAGCTCCTACTCTGACGAGGTGAAACTCATAATTGCATAGTTTCATTCTCAATTTTACTTCCATTTCTATTTGAGAAAGCTAAATCATTTTTGGAGATGCTATTTTTGAACTCGCCAACACTCTGACGTCAATCCATGCCGACGTATTGCAGCGACGGATGCTATAGAGCGTTAGCTGCCGGTTCACAGCGGGGCAATAGAGCGTTAGCTGCCGGTCCACAGCGGGGCAATAAAGCGTTAGCTGCCGGTTCACAGCGAGGCAATAGCGCGTTAGCTGCCGGTCCACAGCGGGGCAATAGAGCGTTAGCCGCCGGTTCACAGCGAGGCAATAGCGCGTTAGCTGCCGGTCCACAGCGGGGCAATAGAGCGTTAGCCGCCGGTTCACAGCGAGGCAATAGCGCGTTAGCTGCCGGTCCACAGCGGGGCAATAGAGCGTTAGCCGCCGGTTCACAGCGAGGCAATAGCGCGTTAGCTGCCGGTCCACAGCGGGGCAATAGAGCGTTAGCCGCCGGTCCACAGCGGGGCAATAGAGCGCTAGCTGCCGGTCCACAGCGGGGTAATAGAGCGTTAGCTGCCGGTCCACAGCGGGGCAATAGAGCGTTAGCTGCCGGTCCACAGCGGGGCAATAAAGCGTTAGCTGCCGGTCCACAGCGGGGCAATAGAGCGTTAGCCGCCGGTCCACAGCGGGGCAATAGAGCGTTAGCTGCCGGTCCACAGCGGGGCAATAAAGCGTTAGCTGCCGGTCCACAGCGGGGCAATAGAGCGTTAGTTGCCGCTCCACAGCGGGGCAATAGAGCGTTAACTGCCGGTCTTCGATTGCCCCACACCTATCACACCACATTGCCCCTCGCGTGTGTGTGTGTGTGTGTGTGTGCGTGTGCTGACCAAGCTGCAGCAAGCCCTCGTGTTCCATTTCTGCTGATCTTGGGTGACGTGCGTGCTCTCTTTTATGCAAATACCGCACTTTATGGACTCTTTCAATAACTCGCCGCCACTGCCTCGCTTCCAAGAATTTAATTTGAGTTCACATTTTAATTTGATTTGCAGCAAATGGATTGGGATCGCAAATTAACAGCCAGGGTGTGAGGTTTTTCCCTTGCATGCCCTTGCCCTCGCCTGCCCATAGAAGCTCTACTCTTGCTCGAACATTTGATTATAAAGTTCTTCCTTTTGGCTGCATTATTTTTTTGTATTCTCACGCTCAAGAATTTCTTGTGTCCTGTTTCATTTCTACCCAACATTTTGTACAAATCATTTCACTCTGTTGGGCTGCCGGAAAATAAGCGATGCTGCTGCGAATTTATTTAGCTCCTCTGGCGTGTAGTATGACTGAGTGAAGGCAACAGCACCAGGCCTGTTCTCGGGCTATTATCACTCGTAAAATTGGGACTAGAAACGCACATCTGATGCCCGCACCTGCCGCATTGGAGGGCACGTCTCTTCCTGCAGTAGAAGGTCATCAGGGCCTGAATTTCGGCGTATGTTTCCCCAAATGGAAGGATGTTGCCCCACAGCTACAAAGAAAAGGAAATATCTTTGTACAAAAGTGAGCCAAATTTCTTTGGCAGAGCAACAGCTGGTGCCTCGCTGCCTCACTTGCATTACTGGCCTCAGCTTCGGCGTTTGCTCACCAAAATCACGAGATTTTTCCCCGCGACGTAGAAATTCTTGCGTACGGTCTCGAATGGGACTGTCTCCTGGCTCTCGGTGCTGCATTTCTCGGCGGGATTTGCTATTGAATTTTTATTCAAGAACTTTTATGGGGAGAAAATATCGTGTATTTGTTTTTGTTTACTTTATTTCTGCCATATTTAAAACGAGTGTGTTTCTAATTTCAAGGTTAGCCAAATTATTAGGTTAAAGTTTACTCTTTCTTTAGCACTTACTTTTGATTAAACGTCATTATCGTTTCTTTAATTACTTCTATTTTCATTACAGATTTCGTACCTGAAAATATAGCAAATTTTCATTTGTTTTTGATTCCTCAAAATGACGGAGTCTTAGCTATATCTGTACATCCGTTTTGACATTTTTCAATAAAACCTCAAATGGGTACATGTTTCTTGTCCCACATTTTATCGTGATTTCATTTAAATATTTGAACACTTGAGGTAACCCGTGAAAATTCACAGGCTGCAGCGGCCCATCACTGAGATTGTGACAGAAGAAAAGCGCAATTAAAACATAGCAGCGAGCGCATTCGCGTTCGGTAGAAGCTGTTTGGACGATGAGCGGAGAGTGCCGCATGTGTAAAAAGCGAATACATTATAAGAGTTTGAACTATACAATTAAACCTAGTAAAATCTTGGTCTGGTAAAACTTCTAACTTTAATAGATACTCCTTTAGGAATTAATGGGGTTTCTCGTTTAATTTTTTTTTCTTTTTATGTCTGGTCGTTTTCATCGCCGCATGATAAGAAATTATTTTGCCTTATTACAGCATATTTCTGAGCTGCTTACTAACGTGGTATATGAACAGGGCGGCGTACGAGCCGCTCGCTCGGCCAAACCTCATTCGCGAGTGCGACGGAAGGCCTCTGATGTTTGCAAAATTTCGTGCCATTCAGTCGAGCGGGCAACTTGCGCCATGTGAGAGCGCAGTTCATATTTGGGGGAATCGAGACTTTCAATTTTATGAAGAGTTAACAAGTCTGCTAGCAAAGTTTAAATGAGTTTTGCTGCAAGCCGTGTTCTTCCCGCGACTTGAAACGACTTAATTTCTTAGGCGTTTTTATTTTGCTGGCCTTTACTTCGAGGCAGAGCGTCGAATGGCGGCTTTTGACAATCTTGGTTTAACGGAGCAATTTTGCGGGAGTTGTGGGCCCTTTTGGCGGCATTGGTGGGAGGCCAGCTTGTCTCTCGCAGAGTTGTTTGTGTAGACCGCTCAACTGCAATGCCTTTAATTTCAGTGTGAAACCTGTCGGGGTATTCTCAGAAGTGATCTCAGTTACGCATTGAAACATTTCAAACGCGTTCTGTCGTCTGAGTTCGAGGAATTATGGCCTCGGTGTTCACCGAGTCAGTCCAGCAGATTTTGCCATTTGGTTCACTTGTCAGAGCGAGGCGTGCTCTCGTCGTCCAAATTTGACATGCACTGCATTTTTCCATGGTCGAATGCTGCCACAGCCTGCGCGGTCCATGCCATCGAAAAATTTGTAAGCCATTACTTCATTAGAGCGAGAGGGAATTATTTCGAATAATTAACTGATCGCTTTAATGACCATTTATTACGCAGTGCGAACAAAGCTCACGAGTTAATTTCGACTTGGATTACAATATTGTGAAACCACTTTTATATTCAGAAAACAGTTCATTAATGTAGTAGATAAATGCATGAACTTTTATACTCTCTAAGGGAATTTTCTATAACTTAAAATATAAGCTAAAATGGGTGATGAATGGCTAACTTTAGCTAGGCTACGTAACGAGTTTAACACTAAATGATATAAAATATATGAAGGAACCAGAAATTTCTAGAGTTCGCCACACTGCACCGGGTCGACGCTTGAGATCTGCTGGAGATCGAAATGGTCGTCTTCGAATTCCTCGCACCCCAACATCGCCAAACCGTCCAAGCAACACTAATAGGAAACTCAGAGATCATAAGTTATTGAGAAAAAAAATCTGAGAGATAAGCTTTGAGGAGCAATGTCAATAAAGACTGTCAGTCAAGATGCAAACGCGTTACAGCGACTCACAAACGTCTGGAAGAACGAGAGGCTGAAGCAGAAGTTCTCCTGAACAAGTTCAAGGAGGGCACGCTCCGAAATAATATCGTGTTTTCAAGTGACTAACTTCTTGTAGTCGAGGAAGAAGTTGACTGCCTTATGACCGAGTGATAGGAACTTCTCTGGCCCACATCTCTGTCTCACAAAGAACGGTTCAAAAAAGCGCCGCTGTTACGGTGTGATGAGCGGTTTAAAATGCAATTTAATCTTTCATTTCTGTTTAACAAATTAAGGATGTGTTTACAAAAACAGATACCGAAAAAATTCTGGCCGTTACTCCTTAGATAGGTAAAGAGCATTTCAAAAAACAAGGCCTTCATTTTCCATCAAGGCAGCGCATTTTTTCCAGGCAAAAAAGGACCCAACAGTTGATCCAAACTATTTTCAAATATTTTGAGGCAAGGAAAATTAGCTCTCCTCATCGCTCCACGTCAATCCAATGAATTTTTCTGTCAGGTCCATTCGAAAGCGTCAGCGTCCTCTCTCGGCTACGCCTGGAACTCTGGAGCGTTTCCTGTGAGAAGCATGGAAGAAAATTCTTCACAATTTGCTTCGTGATGCTGCAAAGAAATTTAGTGGCAGACTTGTGTGTGCGATGTGGGCTAGAGGGGATGGGTATACATATATTCAGTAACAGTTTCTTGTTATGTAGATAGTGAGTAGTGTCGAGAATCGGTTCAGAATGATCAATTTTTGCGAATTAATCAATAAAAAATTCTTGTAATTGTGTGTGACGAATTTTGTGCGTTTTTTTTGTTTGAACTCAAATTGGGAGTTTATAAAACTGTGTTTGGCACATTCCGACGGAACGAGGGGATCACTCTAACATGTGTGTAGGACTGAATGTTTACAGTCAACATAGATTTATGTTGGCACTCGAGCTGAGGCTAGGGTTGTGCTTCGTAATCAAAACTCAAGAGTGCGAACAACGAAGGCAGTGTTGGGTTACAGCGAAAGGCAAAATTTGTTGACCGCGAGGCCTAGGCCAGAGGGTTGATGCGTGAGAAAGCTTTCCCGCCAACGGACGTAGACTTTAAGAATTAACACACAAAATAAGGGCGAAAAAGGCGTGCTCTGCGCACAGCGAATAGGAAGCGTATAACCCCGAGAGCAGCCAATGGTACGGAGCAGACGATTGTTTAGAAGAAGTAAGAGGGGCACTATTGGTCATTATTCGAAAGAGGGCAGTCCCAAAAAGAACACTTTGGCTAACACGATAACAAGAGTGAGTAAGGTGTTGCGGGCCTCTCAATAAGAAAGAAGAAGATTCCGTAACGTGGAGGTTGTTCAAAGAAAAATGTTAATTACTTCGTAAGGGAGGGAGGGCGGCTTTCCTTTTTGCTCCTATTGATTACAAGCACGACTTCTTCATAAAAACGTCCAAAGACAGTACATGCACCGTGTGAGAAACAGGAATTGAATTGAAGCTGCTTTTGGTTAACCGAACTTGTGGTCCGAGGCTGAATGGCAAGCCATCGTGAAGTTGGAATGTGCCAACACATCAGTTAGGCATTGTTTCATGTATATGTCCCGAGTGTAATTAACTTAAAGATATTGACCGGTCAATTAGGCAGGGTGATGTTCGTAAACATGTGTTACTTGCAATTCCAGTAGATGCCAATTAATGCTTTGTACCAGGGTCTCATCATAAGAAATTCCTTAACATTTTAATGTGTTTAAAACCCCCGTCAGCACTAGCATTACAGCTCACCGAAGAATAAGAGCGCTCAGAAATTGCGCTGAGTAAGTGGTATCAGCTTTCATCGGTGAGTACCATTCCTTTAGTATATGTACTGTAATTGCCGATTATTATTCATTAATTTCTGTGTTGTTTATATAATTTGGAGGTGCGCCATTCCCTCAATTCCGAGAACCTCTTCTTCTTGTTAATGAATTGTTAACAAGGAGGCGGGACCTTTTCTCGTGACATCTCAATTTGGCAAAGATCAACGCGATCGCTTTGTAATATTTTGTGAGTGTAGTATGACAGTTGCATTGTATTTTTTTTTTTGCGTAGTTATTTCATGTGCAAAACGTACAGAAATTCAGTAGAGGTACATGTCTCGTAGTGATGATTTTCTGTGTTCCGGTGTGAGAAGCCAGCAAGCACACGGCCATATAGATCAAGAAAGTGAAAGTGGTTATAAAAGTGATAAGTTTGAGTGAGAAAATTCTGGTGTGTTCACTCAATTAATTTCAAAGTTTCAGCAAAAGTTTTACAGTGAGTAGGTGTGGAAAGCATTTGAGTGATCGCAAATTTTTGAGTTTTTGGAGAAAGTGAATAGGAGAAGATCGACACTATGCCTGCCCGTGGGAGAAGGAATCACGACCGCAGAAATGCGCCAGCAACGCCACCACAACCCGAAGAGGAAGCAGTAAACATGCCCGTGGTAACGAGTTGCGTGGGGGCCATTGGTGCTAAATTCAGGAGGGGCGATAATGTGGGGGAACATATGGCAAGATTGAAGTTTTTGACGGGTAATCTGAATAACAGTGAGCAGGTGAAAGCCTTCTTCCTTTGCCTAGGTCCACAAGAGGCAAAGGAATGCAATTTAATAATTGATACACTAACGAACCTACGAGAAGCAGAAAACTGGCTGCGCTCTTACGACGACCAGGTCGAACATCCGACGCAAGCGCTGTTTGAAATAGTAACCAAGAAGCAAACAAGCCGAGAAGGAGTTTCAGAATACCTGACGCGCCTGGAAAGGCTGTACAACGAGAATTATCTAGAAAATCCGGAACGAGTCCTTGTAGATTTGATGTGGCTCGGATTAAGGGAGAACATCACGAGACCATTTCGAAGTGATGCGCGACCTACGACAGTACAAGAACTGAGAGACATGGCAATCGAGGTGGAAAATCGACGGATAGTACCAGTGCCAAGGGAAACGACAGAGAAGAGGGAACCGGAGAGAGAAAGAGCGCAGCGAAGCGAGAGGAGGCCACAGCATGAGACTGCACGTGTCGGCCATACGATGCGGCATTCACCACAACGGCCTAGAGGCTACCGCCATGAAGTGCCACCCTGGAGAGAAAGGAACAGACAGATACGACACTCTCCTTATCATCGAAGAGGAAATTATGAAGCACCCCACTGGAGCGAAAAAGGTAGACTTAGGAGTCATCAGCACCAAATTTACCACACAAGAGAACCCCAGCCGCAACCGGAAGTAACACCTGCACCTGCAATGGACTTGGCACAGTATAAAGCGGTGCCACCGCCGTGCGTCAACTGTGGAAGATTTGGGCACCTAAGAGCTAATTGCAGAGTGCAACAGTTTGCAGGACCGCCAAAAAACGGAATAGGAGACCGTTAGCTCCAATAATAAATCCCAGCGTGATACTCCAAGTGAATGGTAAACCTGTTACCGCACTTCTTGATACCGGAGCAAATATATGCTTGGTTAAAGAGCGTGTGGTTGCGGGAATTAAAAATGCTAGTGTGAAAGGAACATCGACTGCATTAAAAACAATTGGAGAGGAACCCGTGCCGGTGCTGGGAAAGATTAATGTGCCAATCAAAGTTAACGGTCAGAAAATTGTACAGAGATGTTTTGTTGTGCGGGAAAATGCATTCCCAGGAGACCTGCTAATAGGAGTGGAAGTAATGAACAAAGTCAACGCAAAGCTAGACTTCGGAAAATGTAGGGCATCATTCTTTGGCACTTACGTGAACATGTTTTCAGCACCAGGACACGCTTCTCCGAAAATTCTGTGTGTGACGCGGGAAGAAACATCTGTAACTCTGGCTGAGGACATTACAGTGAAGCCTCGCACGCAAGCCATGGTAAAGTGCCGAGCAGATGGCAAGTTTGATGGAAAGGAAGTAATTTTAGAGCCTAGAATTAAGTGGGCGCCGTACGTCGGAGCCACCGCTGCAAAGGTACAAAACGGGTATGTTTTGATGCCTGTACTTAACCCTTTTGCCGAAGAAATCGCTCTGACTGAAGGAGCAATAATTGCAACATGCCACGAAATCGCGAATGAAGATGCAGCTGCAGAAGAAAACAATGCGGAAAATAGCGAAGCAGAAAATCACCGCAGAGAGAAGCGCTTTCAGCAAATTGATGAGCTTGACCTCAGTCACTTGGGTGCTGAAAAACAAGAACAAGTTAGGAACCTGTTGAAGGAATATCACAAGACGATTAGTGCAGACGAGATGGATATTGGCCATGTGAAAGGAGTGAAATACAAAATTTTGCTGAGTGATTACAGGCCAATTCAAACGAAAGGGTGGCGTATTCCATACTCCAGCCAAGAAATTATTGATAAAAAGGTCTCGGAGATGATCGAAGGTGGAATTGTGCAAGAGAGTACAAGTGCTTGGAAAAATCCGCTCGTACTCGTAAGGAAACCTGGAGGAGGCCACAGAATTTGCCTTGATCTGCGAGCTGTGAACATGCGAGTGGTGAACGAACATTACCCGATTCCCAACATCATAGGAACCCTGGAAGAAGTTGCTGGGAAAGAGTACTATTCCATTGTCGATGCAAAATCAGCCTTCCATCAAATTGAGCTGGATGAAGAAAGTAAGCAATACACGGCATTTCAGACTCGACAAGGCAACTTCGAGTACGCTCGGCTGCCTATGGGACTCAAGTGCTCAACATCAGTGTACCAGAGAGTAATTTGTCATGTTCTGAAAAGGCAACTTGGAAAATTCGCCGCTATTTATTTGGACGATGTGTGCGTTAGCTCTATGACTTTTGAGAGTCACCTAGAAAATTTGAGGGAAGTGTTGCACGAATTTCAATGTGCCGGAGTCAAAATAGGCTTGGACAAGTGCAAATTTGCGCAAAAACAAGTGAAGTACCTAGGATGTTACATCAGTCGTGAGGGACTTGTTCCAGACCCCAAAAATGTTGAGGCCATGCAAAATTACCCTAGGCCCACAACCGCACGCAAAGTCCGCTCGTTTGTAGCAGCGCTCAACTTCTATCGGCGGTTCATCCCGCACTTTGCCACAACCGCTGCACCTCTTAATGCACTGACTAAGAAGGGCCAAAAATTCAAGTGGAATGAACAACACGAACAAGCCTTCTGTAAACTTAAGCAGCTCATGATAGAAGCTCCAGTTCTGAAGAAACCTTCTCTTAATGAGACGTATTACTTGAGCTGTGATGCCTCAAATGAGGGCTCTGGCGCGGTTCTGGCGCAAAAATGTAATGGTAAGGAACAACCGATTGGATACTTCAGCAAAAGATTCAATGATGCTGAAAAACGTTATTCAATAACGGAGCGGGAAGGATTAGCAGTGGTCGCCGCTGTAAATCACTTTTCACCTTACCTGTACGGTAACAAATTCGTTGTAATTACTGATCACACGGCTCTCAAATATTTGTTCAAAGGTAAAAATACCAAGAACAACAGAATTATGAGATGGGCCCTAACACTCTCTCAATATGATTTTGAGGTGATGTATCGGCCAGGAACTCAGAACGTGGTGCCCGACGCATTGTCGAGAAATATTGCGAACGACAACGAAGAAAATCCAGACGACGAAGCACCTAAAACAGTGTTCGTCACGACGATGTTAGATGAAACTCCCAATGTACAAGAGGCGGAAAGTAAGTTGCAGAAAGAAAATGTAAGAGCAGAGCAATTGAAGGATCCTGTTTGGGGGCCAGTTTTGAGGTATCTTGAAGGTAACAAATCAGGGGACGCTCCAAGTCTCGCGCTGAAATCCGAAATCTTCACTGACGGAGGCATCTTGCATTTCAGGAAGACGCAACGAAAGCCTAACAGAACAAGGCACTTGATCGTGGTGCCAGACGCTCTGAGAGAAGCAGCAATAACGTTAGCGCATGATAGCACAATTGGTGCACACCAAGGTCGTGCTAAAACGTGGAAAAAGCTCATGGAATTCGGGTACTGGATTAACATGGCGCGTGACGTTAACAAGTACGTCGATTCGTGCATGCAATGTCAAAAACGTAAGATCAACAATCGCATTTGTGTTAGCATGGGTTCATTCCCTGAAATTGACAAGCCTCTGGACAGAATAGGCGTTGATTTAATCGAAATGCCTGTCTCGAACGAGGGCCACAAGTACATCTTGACCGTGGTTGATCACTTCAGCAGATATGTTGCAGCTTTCCCACTCAGAAGCAAGACAACTGAGGAAGTGACTCGAGCGTTAACTAAATTCGTAACCACGTATGGCCCTGCGAGAGCGCTCGTCTCAGACAGAGGTACCGAGTTCACGTCAGCTTTGTTCAGAAATGTGTGTGAAAAATTGAAAATAAAATACTACAACACATCTGCGTATCATCCGCAATCAAATGGGATGACGGAACGTCAGAACAAGAACATCAAAACAGTTCTGTCTCACCTCGCAGCCAGCGATCAACCATCGTGGCATGATGCTTTGCCGTGGACATGCTTGGCACTGAACACAAGTTATCAAAGTGTTATTGAAGAAATACCGTATTATTTATTCTTTGGTAGAGACGCTGAAATTCCTGTTGTTGACTGGCTGAAGGCACCTCGCATGGATTATTCTCTTGGGGACAATTACAGTGCCGAGGTAAGCTTACGACTCCACAATGCGTTCAACATGGTGAAGGTAAAATCTAAAGCCTCACACGATAAATCGGTGCAGTTAAAGGAGCGCGGAGTGAAAAACAGTCAGGTGCAAGTGGGCGATATCGTCTTGCTGCATAATCCGACGGGAAAGGCGGAAGTTGCAAATACATGGCCTACCGATTGGGTCGGGCCTTACCGGATTACAGTAAAAACAGAGACGAATGCCACAATAAAGGCGCTCTATAGTGACTGCGAGAGAAGAGTTCACCTCGATAGATTGAAAATTGCACACTTGAGGGGTGAAGCTTACCCCTGCAACCAGAATGCCGCGGCGCCGCCAAATGCCGGATGTGAAGCTATCGACAGCAAGGACGAAGATATGCCAGAAAACGCTGCGACTGAACAGGCTACGTCGGTGACTCAGCGAAAATACAACTTACGTTCTCGGTGTAGGTGAACCGCCAACTAGAAACGAACTACAGAGGACTGAAATCATGCATTAACTTGCCTTTGCGGGATGTGTTCTTGTGTGTTTAATTTTAAGAAAACTCTTGCGTAAGGAGTGAGTTTTCAGCGTTGTATTGCTTTGATCTAAGTGTGTTCTTTAGTAGAATTGTGTTACTCTAGCTGTAATTAAATCTAATCTCACTCACTAGAGTGTGATGCTTCGTTCAATAGGAATATGCTATAGGTTATGTAACTCCAACTGTCTTTGCTCACGAGAAATTTCGTCTGGACGAAAATCTTGTTGAGTGATCTAATCTCACACTGTGCTTAATTCTCATTTCCTCTTTTGCTAAGTAAAGGGAAATTGAGCGTTTATTAGGTCAACTTCGTGTGTTTCTCAAGAGGAGTACTTTGTTTCCTTTGTAGGATGCTTATATTCTCGCCAGCTTCTCGTGAAGCGTGCGCGCTTCATACGAAAGAGCTCTATCGAATGAATTAAGTTTCGTCAGAAGTTCTTAGGCTGAGGCTATCTCAGGCTAGATGATTTTATCTATACCTTTAGACCGTTCATTTTCACAACGGGGAAAATAAGTTTAGCGTCATATTAAAATTTCGAATTCTTTTGTACGGTAGCGTTGAATTTCTGACTCTGTGTCTTACTCTTGCCCGAAAGAATATCGTAAACACGGTATTCCGGAGGGAATTATTCTCCTCTTCCTCTGTAGAAGTATAGTACATTTCTTTTCAGACTTAAGGAATTAATTTCTTGGTAGATTAGCGTCGTGTGTACTTCAGCACAGAACAGGCCGGAACAATTGCATAACACGAATATGTCTCGTATGAGCAGCAAATCAAGGAAGGATCACGTGGAACACTAGCAATTATTTACAAGAACGAAGAAGATAGAGCAACAACACAACATAGGGGACACATTGCACCTGCGTTGGAGATGTTTAAAAGGATTGCCCAAATTCAAGCGTTGCAGTGAGAGGCGATAAAGACGAATGTATATCTGGAAATGTCACATCATGCTTAAGAAAGGACGCCGGACACACAAGTAATTACCTCGGAGCCGCTTGTGGTTGAGTTGGAGCTGAGCCAACGGGCCACTAACAAGCTGGAGCAGGAAGGAATTCTCGACTAATTAGCACTTATGCTTCGAAGTGGAAAACACCACAGAACGACGCAGCATCATCGTGAGGAAGGAAGAAAAACGAAATTAAAGCATGAGATATTATTGGGTGCCGAGATGTACTAGCGTTTAAAAATGCTTTTATACAGAGGGCACTCAAATGAAACAATAACAATGCTTTTATGTGCTTGAGTGTTGATATTTACTTAAGTATTTCGGAATTTGCGTCGTGACATTTATGCCTGGTGAGGCATTCCTGAAATTCGAATGCAAGTTCCTGTGAATTTTAACTAGGCAAATTATCACATTGGAATATTGAAGCCGCATTTTAGGCATCTCTATTTATACGTGAAATAAAAATTAAAAGAGATTACGTCGGATAGCCTTTGAATGATACGTACGGTCTTCAAGGAATATGAACCCATGGAATTCTCGCACTAATAATAGTGGTTACTAGGAAAAAAAAATAAAAATATGAGCTGGTGTCTGCCAGAGTTTCTACGTCGATGTCAAGGAATACTGAGATTCTACGTCGAAATCGAGGAATACTGAGAGGAGTTACACTGGATTCCACCGCGCATACAGGATACCACCGCCGGATATACCTCGGACTCTTCAGGATTACTTCGTAGGATGCAGAACCCTATCGCGAAGGGAAACTGCAGTGAAGGAAATTATCGACGATTCGACTCGTATTTTCCGCCAGATCAATATAACTTACTGACGTATCGATTTGTCTGATCAACGAATCGAAGTTCATGAGTAATCTGGCGATTAAAAAACTGAGTTGAATAAACCTCATAAAATATATGTGAAACAGTGCACTTAACATGATTTGGTGGTAATTTGAATCGTGATAATGATACATCTTACAGAATGGAATCGTGAAGTTAGTGTGGTGTATAGAAATTTCATACGAGTCTGGATATGGGGCTCGCAATACTTCCTCCTGAAATTAAGTACCTATCTTCAACGCGTGTATGAAGCTATTGAAATGGCAGAAGAGAAGCATGAAAAGAGAGCAAATTCGTCAGCTATACCAAAGGAGTGAACATCGAACCGTCAACTACAGCGGCAAGGATTTGGACAACGGAATACGCAAGCGTAAATTGAAAGCTACGAGACATAAAGCCATCAATACTGTAGGATGTTTGAGAATGTAGGGGATGTAACCGTAATACTTGGTGAATGTTATTAGGGGTGAAGACGCAAAAGATTTATGACATACTTCAATTCGGTGCAACACAACACAATATATCAGGCCGTGCTAATTGTAATGAATAGGATTATTAATTGTAACGAAGCTTGTTTCTGCGGAATTAATTTTAGAATGTAATAGGCTTAAGTAGAATTTACCATGTGTGTCTTATATCGGCTGCATACTGTAGTACTTATTATTCAATAAATAGCTGAAGCTAATTCAAAAAAAAAAAAAAAATTTGTCAGGCCAATTTTTTTTTAACTCTAGGAGGGCCGTCCTGTCGAGAATCGGTTCAGAATGATCAATTTTTGCGAATTAATCAATAAAAAATTCTTGTAATTGTGTGTGACGAATTTTGTGCGTTTTTTTTGTTTGAACTCAAATTGGGAGTTTATAAAACTGTGTTTGGCACATTCCGACGGAACGAGGGGATCACTCTAACATGTGTGTAGGACTGAATGTTTACAGTCAACATAGATTTATGTTGGCACTCGAGCTGAGGCTAGGGTTGTGCTTCGTAATCAAAACTCAAGAGTGCGAACAACGAAGGCAGTGTTGGGTTACAGCGAAAGGCAAAATTTGTTGACCGCGAGGCCTAGGCCAGAGGGTTGATGCGTGAGAAAGCTTTCCCGCCAACGGACGTAGACTTTAAGAATTAACACACAAAATAAGGGCGAAAAAGGCGTGCTCTGCGCACAGCGAATAGGAAGCGTATAACCCCGAGAGCAGCCAATGGTACGGAGCAGACGATTGTTTAGAAGAAGTAAGAGGGGCACTATTGGTCATTATTCGAAAGAGGGCAGTCCCAAAAAGAACACTTTGGCTAACACGATAACAAGAGTGAGTAAGGTGTTGCGGGCCTCTCAATAAGAAAGAAGAAGATTCCGTAACGTGGAGGTTGTTCAAAGAAAAATGTTAATTACTTCGTAAGGGAGGGAGGGCGGCTTTCCTTTTTGCTCCTATTGATTACAAGCACGACTTCTTCATAAAAACGTCCAAAGACAGTACATGCACCGTGTGAGAAACAGGAATTGAATTGAAGCTGCTTTTGGTTAACCGAACTTGTGGTCCGAGGCTGAATGGCAAGCCATCGTGAAGTTGGAATGTGCCAACACATCAGTTAGGCATTGTTTCATGTATATGTCCCGAGTGTAATTAACTTAAAGATATTGACCGGTCAATTAGGCAGGGTGATGTTCGTAAACATGTGTTACTTGCAATTCCAGTAGATGCCAATTAATGCTTTGTACCAGGGTCTCATCATAAGAAATTCCTTAACATTTTAATGTGTTTAAAACCCCCGTCAGCACTAGCATTACAGCTCACCGAAGAATAAGAGCGCTCAGAAATTGCGCTGAGTAAGTGGTATCAGCTTTCATCGGTGAGTACCATTCCTTTAGTATATGTACTGTAATTGCCGATTATTATTCATTAATTTCTGTGTTGTTTATATAATTTGGAGGTGCGCCATTCCCTCAATTCCGAGAACCTCTTCTTCTTGTTAATGAATTGTTAACAAGGAGGCGGGACCTTTTCTCGTGACAGTAGTTTTAATTCAATGATACAATGGCGGTGGTGAACTGCTCATTGGTTTTTGTTGATGTGCGTGCACTATTTTGACTTTTCACCATAGTCAATTTTGAAATGAGAGCGCTTGAATTGCAGGCTATTTTTTATATTTTGCTGTTACTTACGGTTGAATAATGGTGGCAGGCAGTGCATTTCTCTCAAATCTCGCCCATATTTAGCAATAAGCGTATCTCAGAGCAGTTTGCCAGAGCCGCTGCAGAGTTCTGCAGTCATACGAACTAGCGCAGCTCGGCCAGAGGTTACGAGGCTGCAACAGCTCCCGTGTAACTCGTCGCGCATGCGCAGTTCACGCCATTTTTCCCTTTTATTTACTTTGAGCTGAGCCCCATGGCTTCCCAGAAACTCTGAAGCAGTGGTAGGGAGCTCAGTGAATTTATCTGGAGGCGGCGCATCTCATTCTGCCCAATTTGCATGAATTGTATCTGAATATTTAAGGGCAACTGCGAGCTGCGAGCACCAATGTTTAATACTTTTCGGCAGCGTGGATTTTAGGAATCGAGAAATGCGTCAGTCTCAATTTTCCTTTTGAATACAACAGTGTAAATTTCCCAATCGTTGCAGCTTATTATCTTTCAACGGCTCAAAACAAATAAAATAAAATAAAAATCACAACTTCATGAAAGTATAGTGTTAAGATGCTATAGATCGTATTACATGCATTGGATGGTATTGTGTTAGATAGCATTGCATGCAACTATGCTTTTAATGCATTTGTCATTGTACAAAAGACTACTCATGTATGGAGCAATCTCTCATCTTCATCTTGCAGTAAAAAATTACTTAGTGCAGGATGCTACTCCCATTCTTTTCCACATTCCCACTGCAATGCTTGTGGTATATGTAGAATGCATCTCGTTTATCTAATTATCCCGTGCACTCAACTCATATAAGTAGATCCAGCTTGATTTTTGATACGCGGCCTACTGTCCCAGCCTGCCCCCTCGACCTTTGCTGGGTAATGCTCAGGTGTTCTCATATTCTCCGACCCGTGAGAGTTGTGCACTCTGTTGAAAGATTCAGATATTTTACATGAGAACCCTTTTGATTGCCCACGCTACCTTACATATACGATGTGCTAATTATGAGCATCACACGAGATGTCAGTCAACAGACGGAATAGCAAGTGTGATGTATTTGTTGCACGTGTCACAGCTAAATACAAGCGCAGCTCATCTATTAAATTCAGAGATGAGGTTAGAGTGTTATCCAATTAAACTCCATGTGTTACACGTTGACCGGGCGTTAGGCGACGATTTATCGATAAATATATACTCTTAACAGCACGCAATAAGTCATGGCTGGGCATGTGATGGCTCACTCCAGGAGCTCGATTTGCTCGCTCAGTTTTTATTAGTCCTGGCCGCTCGAAGTCGTAGCACAAACTGCCTACAAGTTCTGGAATTAATCGCCGTGCTTATATTTTTGGGGAACCTAAACTTTGCGGCAGTACATTACGCCCTGAGCGCTCTCTCCTCCTTAAATAATTTTCATCTGAACTGCTGTGAGCTCTCTTACTTAATTCCGGGTAAAATTACGGGGCAATTTCTTGGCAAGAGGTCTATTTTACGTGAGCACGTCTTTTCGTAAATGCTCAAGTTTAAAGGTGCGAGAGACCTAGGAGCTCCTCATGCAAATTGAGTGCAATAAGCTGCGGTTAGGACTTCATATTCGAGGCTCGACCGTCTCCGGTTGCTGCTTACCTTAAGAGCTCGGCAGGGCGCGCATCAACGAGACCTGCTCTAACTTATGTCTCAAAATATTTCCTAACGAAGTTACGCAGTCGCGAGAAGTATTCGATGCCCTCCGCCGCCCTTAAAGTTTAGTCGGCGCTTGCTAGGCAGCGCCCAGCATATCCTAACAATTTTTGCGAGCTAATGTTATTCGAGCGGGGCTCTCCCGCGCTGAAAATCTTATGCTAATTCGACGTCTGAAATATCCTGAGTGTATCCAAACGAGCGTCTAATGTACTGTAAATTTTCTGCAGTGCGCACACTTGCTGCGGACAGCGAGTCGAGTACCTGCTCTCGTTCTGGCTGCCTTTCGTGTTCCATTTCGTGTTTTCAAAATTTGTAGCACATCCAGCTTTTTTTACTCAATCCAGTGATTGTTGAAGCCTTCTCATCGAAAGACGCATGGGGAGTCGCAGATGACACAAATTAGATTTGGCGGAAGATTTTTTCTGATGGCTCATTGGTCGACCAATATTTATTACTGGTGCTAATTTGTCGGCCAACATTTTCCGATCGCTAAATTGATCGACAGCATTATTGTGACACAGAAATTTTCTTCTTTGGCATGACGACGCCCATTGCTGACACTATTTGTGAGCGACGTGGGCCAGTACTTGCATCATATACAATATCTGCGAATGGATGCACATAAATCATAGATTTCTTAAATCTTTCAACCAAATGAATCATAAATTTGTGCATTAAGGACTTGAACCGCCGTCATTGATATCCAACTAAGCGAGGACTGGACGAAGGATGAGTTGGTCCGACTCAGCATCACTGCAACTCACATCCATTTATTCCTGAGCTAAATTAATTGAAGCAAAACGCACTCCAATCCCAGGCAATAATTAATGTAATTAAATGATAATGACTGTAATTTATGCTCATGTTCTCAGCTGTGAAGCTTCCGTGCTAGCGCGCTGCCGTCACCTGAAGGAAGCGTTTCAATCAGCCAGCAGCTGCTGGTATGCAGCGCGGTGATGTGCTGCACCACACATGCCGCACAGCGATGTGCTGCACCACACACGCAGCACGGGGGTGTGCTGCACCACACACGCAGCACGGGGGTGTGCTGCACCACACATGCAGCACGCTGATGAGCTGCACCACACATGCAGCACGGTGATGTGCTATATTTTTGTGCTGAACTGTTTCTTAACATAATTAAATATAGATGAAAACGAGTATATTCTTCAGGGCTTCACACTTCCATATCGCCACCAAAAGACGTTCGCTATAATTCATCAGTTAAGTCTTGTTACCTCTTCCTTTGTCGCAAATGTCGTCTACGAAACAAGAGAAAAGAATTTACAGTTGTATCCTTTGTCCTGAAGATTATATCAGACATTCTTTCATGAACATTCGCAACGAGATTTCTATGCTAAATCTAAAGATATTCTTCCTACGAGAGTGTGATTACTATCTTTTTGTTTTTAATTTTTCGATCGATCTTCAACAACTTTCTTAGCTGAACTCGATCATTTTTTCGGTTTGTTTAGTACATTTTTTCAAGAATGAACGTCATGCTTCCAGTTGAAATTTATATATTACTAGTACGTAGAGGAAAGTTGCGTAGAATTATCACATCCATTATGTTTTACGCTGGTTTCCAGAATGAAGGTGCCATTCTTTCCTCATTTTCCACGGTGCGGTAATATTCCGCCACAGTTAATGTGCTATGGGCACTCGTACCAAGACTGGGGCGCCCTAAAAAGACCGTCGCTTGGGACTACTCGGGTTTGTTCCGTAATGAGGGTGTCCTGTGCAGTGGATGGTCTTAAGATTACGATACGAGATTGTATTTCCAAGTCGCTGTGTGGCTTATCATATTTTACTGCTAATTGGCTCGCTCATTCTAAAGTTAATCCGTTCTTTGCGTGGCGTTGCCCGGCGAATAGAGGGGAGACGATCTAACACAGCTCCGCACCCTAATTCTGACGGTTTGAAGGCAGCGCTTCTGGTGCGTCCTCGGTGACCGGCCGTTAGTTAAAGAACTCAATTAAAAGTCCCGTCCTGCTCACGGGTGACTGCAGGCAGGAGTTCGGCGTGCTGACATAAGACATAAGTTCCCTGAGGAGTGACAGAGGCAACGGTTACGCATTCATTAGATACTTGTTTCAGTAGAGCGTAGTCTATTTCAGTGAAAGTTGTCTTCATTTGTTAAGAATGGAACTATGGTCGTCTTGGCTTGCTTGCATGTCGCCCTCTATGCCCTGCTTTCAGTAATGAACCAATTCAGTGTCCCCTTTAGAAGTAAAAAAGAGCGCAGTTCATGACGTACCCAACCGCTCTGTTGGACATGAACTGCTATAAGTTCCCAATTTACTGAGATTACTTAAAAAAATTAGATCAGTAATCGATGAGCAATCTCCATCAAAAAATAAAAGTTATAAGTACCGTGACCCAACGTAATGTGTGTCCTCTAATGTTATCCGAATGCAGCACACAAGCATGTAGTTGGCAATTGTGTCAGTTATACTTAAGCTATATGTGAACTCCTCACATATTTTACTGAATCTTCAGACAGTTTTAGTTTCGCACAAAAAAGACTGTTGACAAAACGTCACAAATTGGCTGAAGCGCAAAAAGTTTTTTTGGGAGGCATGGAAAGCACAAGTGCATTGAAAAGTAAGGGGTCCTAGCCTGGAACTTGTGTTTGTGCTTTAGGTTGAAATGAACTGTACACGTATATTTCTGAAAATGATGACCGCATGCCTGCTCGTAGATATGAATTGTTCATCATACATACTGTCCTCACTCTCTTGAAACCTTGCTCTGAAATTCATCATATAAACTTTAAATTAATAGGTATTGATTTCGCGTGAGACGTTTAATGCGCTCGGCCGTCTATATTTCGCTCAGTCAACTCCCTTAATCAAACGATGCAGTTTGCAAGGTGTCGCGCAGTCGACTTCACCGCCATTGCACTCCACGGTAATTGGGAGATGTGAGATCCATGTCGATGTCATTGAAGCATACTCCCTATCGCTCAGCAACTTCAAGTTCTCAGCGGGTGATCATTGTCACTAGACTTGTGTTTAACTTCCTTTATTTGCAGTATTTCATGGTTTCATGACCACACCTCAATTCGCATCTGCCTGCAAGACACGCATCGGTGGTGACTTGCGATTGTGTGTTGTCCTTGCTGTCAGGCATCGCAGTGCCTGTGGCTTTTTGCTCCTCAAGGACGTGAAATCTGATCAATTTTCTGGAGGATTACTTGATAGAAAATTGTGGAATATGAATGACTGTTAGTGACAAAAAGACTGTCATAACAGAACTCTAGTTCCAATGTCTCTGCAAATTTATGATTAACAGTTACCCCAAGCCACATTCGTTTTTTTTATTCTCAAGTAGATATTCACTTCAAGAAAAAATTCTCACTCATTACATTGCTTATACGTATTTCTGATTAAAACTTTTGACGCGCTTAAGCGATCAAATCTCGGCTGGATTCCACGTTGAAGTTCACCGTCGCAGGTCGCTGATTTTGGCAGCCGCCTCTTCGGAGGTGGGATGTGGTCAGGCGGCGTCGTATGATTTGGGAACACCGACGTCTCTTGTGGAGAGGCGCTCGTGCTGGCCAGTGAGAACACGGTGCGCAGTCATTGTGCTGCAACCCAACCATCTTCCGTCATTTCTTATTCACAAAGTGCAGCAAAATTGCATGCCGAACAACACGATTTAATGAGCATAGATAGTTGCATTTCCCTTCTAGGTGAGGGTGCCTTGGGAAGTTTTGTGGAAAAATCCTGGAAGTCATATACAGTATAATAACAAAACAAAGGTAAATGTAAGAGAGCTAGAAAATTATTACGATTTGTTTTTTCACTTTTCAAGCTCAAGTTATAACCGCTAATTTGTAGGGGAATTTGTCATGTGAAGAAAATTTTTAATACAAGAATGCGTAATGTGACGTTAAAACTTTCAATTGCAATTTGGAAAAAGTCTTAACAACCTCTTTGATGTTAACAGTCTGTTTGGCTACGTTGCATTTAAAACGGTCAAATTTTATTTGATGTTTTCAAAACTATCTCTCTAAGATTTCAATTCTCTACGGAACGCAAGGAAAGATTTATTGTTACAACTCGCGAGCACTTCACTCAAAAGTTTGTTATACGGTCGTCCTGTCGATAGCGCTCGACAGCGAGCAATCTACATCGTTTTCAGAGTATGTTACTTGCCAATTGATTGAAGTTACGTGAACTTCAAAACCAAGGTTTTATGGAGTGCGTCTGCAAAACTATTACAGGCCTGTGTGAATGAGTGGCTGCGTAGCGACCCCGAACAGTTTCCAGCGCAGACCATCTATAATACTGGAACTCTGGTAGACGATGGCCATGCAACAAACAAATTAGTTTTTATTAATATGTGGCGTTCATCTGAACTCTCATTCTTTATCATGGTGGAGCAGCTTGGACAGCTGCGCGGAAGCACACTCGTCTCCCTCACCAATTGGATGTGCCACAATTTTGCGAATTGGTGATCAAGGCCTTTCTTTGTGATATGAACGAGCGTAACACGTGGACTGCGATGGGGGAAATTGAAGTTCAATATTCAACTCAAATTTAAAGTCAGAAGTTTTTTTAATTTTATAAACACCAAATATTAACTGAGTCCATTAAATACATTATTTGTAAAAGATTGTTAGAGTTTTCAAACGACCCATCGATGGGTCATTTCGCAGTAGGAAGAATTTATGCACGACCCATTTATGGGTCGTATCGCCATCAACGTGTTAAGACTGAATTTGATGTGATGTGGGCCTGTGAAATAATGGTTTCATTTAGTTGTCGTTGCTTAGGGATTTTTAGAGGTTACTGGGCATTTATATAAAGAAACCGTGGGGCGACAGTACACCACATCCAGTGGTTAGGCTCGTGATTTTGTAAAGTCAGGCTTCGCTGACCCAGAGTTCCAATACAACTGTATGTCGCCCACGGTAGAAGAAACAAGGTAGGGTCAAACCAGTCTTTTTTGTCGACCGTGTGGAAATGGTGACGTCACGGAAACGAACCAGTTGCAGCGTTCATATTGCATCTGGCAACACCGCTAGTCCCAAATCTGGCACCGCTATTGGCCTAACGACATGTTGCAATGGTGACGTCATAAAATGTGTTTGAAGTGAAGCCGCTCTATTGGCTAGCCGAACGAGAGGAGGTGTATTTTCCCCTTGGAAATGACTCTACCTTGTTTCCTCCACCGCGGCATGGGGATGGCCGGCTGGAGGAGGCATGCTTGTCACGACCTCATTAAGCAGTTGAGAGCGCCGGCCTCGCAGCAGCTGCGCTCCATACACAAACAGGCCACCCGGTTCCTGTCCTGCCAACGATCGTGGCGCCGCAACTTTGGTTACAGGCCCATTTCTCTAGATTGAGAGATCGCTGCCAAATAGCTCCATGCATATTCTTGTTGAGAAGGAAGTGCCAAAGCATAGTTTTAGTTCACGCGTAACCGTGTTTCGCTGGAGTTTTCTGAGTATCTATGTTTCGCGAACCACAACACAGTTTTTGGCAGTCTGTCTAACGTCCTTGTGCCCCCGTTGCTGATGGGCGATTTTCTCGAGAGGCTTTGTTATCGCATGTCTTCCCGGTCTGGTTTTTCTTCGGGCGAAATAAATGAGTCGTAGTTGTATCAAACTGCCACCGAGTTAGGCCTGGTAAATAAGATTTTTTTCGATGTAATTCAGAATTTTTCCCTGACAAAATAACTTCTTAGGATTTACATTTTTCATTCGTTGATTGTCAAAATTCCCCTTAGTCTATTTATCTCAAACAAAGAATTGAACACAAATATTTCTAAAAAAACATTTTTCAAGATGTATGAAAGTTGAGTTTCACCCTCGGACATCCAAATGAGTTACACCCTTCCTTGCATCGTCGTCAGTGCTGCTAGAGTGATCCAGCAAAAAAGCATCTATTCTCTGCCTCTATTGCACGCAACCGTTGTTTTCGCATGCGTCAAACTGCTACTGCTTCCGTTGTTATGAGTCGTTTTTCATTTCCATTTGATGTTTTTAAGCCTATGATGTGATAAGTGTGATGAGTTTGACAACTTTTTGCAGCAAGAGGTTTGCTTAATTTTAGCGTTTCGAAACTTATCTTCGTGTATCCGTTGAGTTTTTAAAATATCATAATTTCCTTCAGTCACGTATTCTTTGTACATTTCTTGAATTTATCGTTCTTAGCTATTCTATGCCACGACACCTTCAAGGGAAGTTCCGTGCTATTGTGTGACGAGAATCAGGGGTCGATGATGGAATTTAAACTCTCGAAAGAATGTGAAAGAAAAATTATAAATAGTACTTTTACATGAAGGTGGGGAGACGAAATAAGAGGGGGGAAGACCACAAAACTTCAACATAGGGACAAGAAACACCAAACTAGAAATTTCAATTATTTCATTTAAAGCAATAATGTGAGTGATACATTACCTAAAATATCGCACGCGGATGCAAAAAAAAATGAAGTTCGTTTTGGACCCTTATTGAATCAAAACTAGCGCGATTGTTGGGAAAGATTTAATTTTGGGAATTTAGGAAAATGGTAATTATGAGTTGATTAAAATTCCAGCGGTGCGGAGGTGTAGTCTCTTCAACATTTGTGTGTGTTACAAGCCAGAATGTCTGGACGGGTGTGTGTGGTGAGCCCATAAAGGATGTGTTGTTTCAGAAAGGGTGTGTTGTTTCAGGCAGGGAGTGTGTAACTCGATCGAGAGGGGAGAAATAACAATCTCAACGGTTGAGCACTAAGACGTTCGAAAGTGCTGACGCCTTGGTCCAGGCGATAGCTGTGTATATTATGTTCTCAAGATTTTTGGCTATACAAGCAGTCTGCTGGCCCTCGGCGGGTACCGCATGCTGTGTGGGTTAATGGCACAATCTCAAACTCCATACACAGTGCTCGACAGATTTATGGCAAGCACTTGAGCGTGAAAAGGAAACTCTCAGAAATAGTCGGAGGGCTAACGTTGAGATCGGCGGTCCTGCAAACCCTCGAGAGGGAGGAGGCTGCTAAGTTACGTCAGAAGGCTCTAGGCCAATACCACGACATCAATATGGTGGGAAAGTAGTTGAAGCTAAGGAACACGAATGAGGCTTTAGCTGCTAAACAAGAAGGGCATTCGAACATGACGTAGAAGCTTCTAAGTGTGTGATTGGCCATGCGTGAACTAGAACACCGCTTTCTCGCGAACAAGTGGGTAGAGCTGATGAGAAAAATTTAGTCTTGCGTCGGCGATCGTCGGATATAGTACGTGTTAAAAATAGGAGGTGTTGAAAATTACCCTGAAAATATGTGACATAGATATCAACACAGGGAGTTAAACTTATCAAAAATTTCGCTTAATAAAATAGTCTCCGTTTTTTTCCACAGAGGGTAAATTGCAGACCTGGCTAAAGCGGGGAAATCATTCTGAAGATGCCACATTAAGTGGGGAGGGTAAGAGTGATGTAATTACCTTTGGAGAAAATATTTTGAAATAGATATGATAAAAGTGTGTGGCCTTTTGTTGAAGTGAAGATTGGAATATTTAAGGGAACTTCATTAGCACGACTAGAAGTAATGAGTATTTAATTTTCATCGTGCAGGCGGGGAGGTTTTTGTCATCGGCTTGGAAGAAAGGGAAATCATGGGTCAAGATAACGAAGCGGGACGAGCAGTGTGATATCAGCAATAGACATTTTGAACTGTGCATAAGGCAAAAGTTGGAACTGAAGCTGTGTTGTTTAATGAATGTATGTTTGAAGTGACACCACCTCCAGCACTGTTAGAATATGAACATGTTGTAGGGCTCATGTATCAGGACCTGTGTGATTAACGTACGGGGATATGCTGGCCAGCGGTAGCATTTATTGTCATTCTGTTATGTAAGCTGTTTAACACATGAAGTTTCTAGCATACCATTACTCAATTTACACCAGTTCTAATACCATACATTGCGTGCGCTTATCGATGTTCTGTATGATGTATTGCCGTAAATTATAAATTAAGTGAATTTTCACGTGTATAAAATCCCCCCCCAAATTTAGTAGCAAGCCGCCCCTCATCATAACTGATGCGCTCTGAAAAACGCGCATTGAGTAAGTCGAGTACAACGTACATCGGTGAGTACTGCCCAATTTAGTATACACATTTTGTAGTAGTGTTGATTTGTTTTGGGCTTGCCCATAAATTTTCCTTGTGTTTCCTGTGTATTTTATTGAGGTATGCCAACCCCTCAAGCGAGCATTCGGTCTTCTCATTAGTGTAAATTAATGAGAGACGAGGCAGACAGCCTTCTCGTGACATCACAATTTGGCAAAGATCAACGCGATCGCTTTGTAATATTTTTTGAGTGTAGTATGACAGTTGCGTTGTATATTTTTTTTTTTTTTTTTGCGTAGTTATTTCATGTGCGAAACGTACAGAAATTCAGTAGAGGTACATGTCTCGTAGTGATGATTTTCTGTGTTCCGGTGTATGAGAAGCCAGCAAGCACACGGCCATATAGATCAAGAAAGTGAAAGTGGTTATAAAAGTGATAAGTTTGAGTGAGAAAATTCTAGTGTGTTCACTCGATTAATTTCAAAGTTTCAGTAAAGGTTTTACAGTGAGTAGGTTTGAAAAATATTTGAGTGATCGCAAAATTTTGAGTTTTGGAAAAGGTGAATTGGAGAAAATCGCCACCATGCCTGCACGGGGGAGAAGGAACAACGCAAGGGGGAACGGACGAGTGGCGCCACCGCAACCTGAAGAGGAAGAAGTAGTTAATATGCCTGTGGTAACAAGTTGCGTGGGGGCCATTGGTACTAAATTCAGGAGGGGCGACGATGTAGGGGAACATATGGCAAGATTGAAGTTTTTGACGGGCAATCTGAATAACAGCGAGCAGGTGAAAGCCTTCTTCCTATGCCTAGGTCAACAAGAGGCAAAGGAGTGCAATCTAATAATTGATACACTAACGAACCTGCGAGAAGCAGAAACATGGCTGCGCTCTTACGCCGATCAAGTTGAACATCCGACGCAAGCGCTGTTTGAAATAGTGACCAAGAAGCAAACAAGCCGAGAAGGAGTTTCAGAATACCTGACGCGCCTGGAAAGGCTGTACAACGAGAATTATCTGGAACATCCGGAACGAATCCTTGTAGATTTGATGTGGCTCGGATTAAGGGAGAACATCACAAGACCATTTCGAAGTGATGCGCGACCTACGACAGTACAAGAATTGAGGGACATGGCAATCGAGGTGGAAAATCGACGGATAGTACCAGTACCAAGGGAAACGACAGAGAAGAGGGAACCGGAGAGAGAGAGAGCGCAGCGAAGCGAGAGGAGGCCACAGCATGAGACTGCACGTGTCGGCCATACGATGCGGCGTTCACCACAACGGCCTAGAGGGTACCGACATGAAGTGCCACCCTGGAGAGAAAGGAACAGACAGACACGACACTCTCCTTATCATCGAAGAGGAAATTATGAAGCACCCCACTGGAGCGAAAAAGGCAGACTTAGGAGTCATCAGCACCAAATTTACCACACAAGAGAACCACAGCCGCAACCGGAAGTAACACCTGCACCTGCAATGGACTTGGCACAGTATAAAGCGGTGCCACCGCCGTGCGTCAACTGTGGAAGATTTGGGCACGTAAGAGCTAATTGCAGAGTGCAACAGTTTGCAGGACAGCCAAAAAACGGAATAGGAGACCGTTAGCTCAAATAATAAATCCCAGCGTGATACTCCAAGTGAATGGTAAACCTGTTACCGCACTTCTTGATACCGGAGCAAATATATGCTTGGTTAAAGAGCGTGTGGTTGCGGGAATTAAAAATGCTAGTGTGAAAGGAACATCGACTGCATTAAAAACAATTGGAGAGGAACCCGTGCCGGTGCTGGGAAAGATTAATGTGCCAATCAAAGTTAACGGTCAGAAAATTGTACAGAGATGCTTTGTTGTGCGGGAAAATGCATTCCCAGGAGACCTGCTAATAGGAGTGGAAGTAATGAACAAAGTCAACGCAAAGCTAGACTTCGGAAAATGTAGGGCATCATTCTTTGGCACTTACGTGAACATGTTTTCAGCACCAGGACACGCTTCTCCGAAAATTCTGTGTGTGACGCGGGAAGAAACATCTGTAACTCTGGCTGAGGACATTACAGTGAAGCCTCGCACACAAGCCATGGTAAAGTGCCGAGCAGATGGCAAGTTTGATGGGAAGGAAGTAATTTTAGAGCCTAGAATTAAGTGGGTGCCGTACGTCGGAGCCACCGCTGCAAAGGTACAAAACGGGTATGTTTTGATGCCTGTACTTAACCCTTTTGCCGAAGAAATTGCTCTAACTGAAGGAGCAATAGTTGCAACATGCCACGAAATCTCGAATGAAAGTGCGACTACAGAAGAAAATAAAGATGAAAACAGTGAAGCAGAAAATCTCCGCAGAGAGAAGCGCTTCCAGCTAATTAATGAGCTTGACCTCAGTCACCTGGATGCTGAAAAACAAGAACAAGTTAGGAACCTGCTGAAGGAATATCACAAGACGATTAGTGCAGACGAGATGGATATTGGCCATGTGAAAGGAGTGAAATACAAAATTTTGCTGAGTGATTACAGGCCAATTCAAACGAAAGGGTGGCGTATTCCATACTCCAGCCAAGAAATTATTGATAAAAAGGTCTCGGAGATGATCGAAGGTGGAATTGTGCAAGAGAGTACAAGTGCTTGGAAAAATCCGCTCGTACTCGTAAGGAAACCTGGAGGAGGCCACAGAATTTGCCTTGATCTGCGAGCTGTGAACATGCGAGTGGTGAACGAACATTACCCGATTCCCAACATCATAGGAACCCTGGAAGAAGTTGCTGGGAAAGAGTACTATTCCATTGTCGATGCAAAATCAGCCTTCCATCAAATTGAGCTAGATGAAGAAAGTAAGCAGTACACTGCATTTCAGACTCGACAAGGCAACTTCGAGTACGCTCGGCTGCCTATGGGACTCAAGTGCTCAACATCAGTGTACCAGAGAGTAATTTGTCATGTTCTGAAAAGGCAGCTTGGAAAATTCGCCGCTATTTATTTGGACGATGTGTGCGTTAGCTCTATGACTTTTGAGAAGCACCTAGAAAATTTGAGGGAAGTGTTGCACGAATTTCAATGTGCCGGAGTCAAAATAGGCTTGGACAAGTGCAAGTTTGCGCAAAAACAAGTGAAGTACCTAGGATGTTACATCAGTCGTGAGGGACTCATTCCGGACCCCAAAAATGTTGAGGCCATGCAAAATTACCCTAGGCCCACAACCGCACGCAAAGTCCGCTCGTTTGTAGCAGCGCTCAACTTCTATCGGCGGTTCATCCCGCACTTTGCCACAACCGCTGCACCTCTTAATGCACTGACTAAGAAGGGCCAAAAATTCAAGTGGAATGAACAACACGAACAAGCCTTCTGTAAACTTAAGCAGCTCATGATAGAAGCTCCAGTTCTGAAGAAACCTTCTCTTAATGAGACGTATTACTTGAGCTGTGATGCCTCAAATGAGGGCTCTGGCGCGGTTCTTGCGCAAAAATGTAATGGTAAGGAACAACCGATTGGATACTTCAGCAAAAGATTCAATGATGCTGAAAAACGTTATTCAATAACGGAGCGGGAAGGATTAGCAGTGGTCGCCGCTGTAAATCACTTTTCACCTTACCTGTACGGTAATAAATTCGTTGTAATTACTGATCACACGGCTCTCAAATATTTGTTCAAAGGTAAAAATACCAAGAACAACAGAATTATGAGATGGGCCCTAACACTCTCTCAATATGATTTTGAGGTGATGTATCGGCCAGGAACTCAGAACGTGGTGCCCGACGCATTGTCGAGAAATATTGCGAACGACAACGAAGAAGAAAATCCAGACGACGAAGCACCTAAAACAGTGTTCGTCACGACGATGTTAGATGAAACTCTTAGCGTGCAAGAGGCGGAAAGCAGCTTGCGGCAAGAAAATGTGCGTGCAGAACAGTTGAAGGATCCCGTTTGGGGGCCAGTGCTCAGGTATCTTGAAGGTAACAAATCAGGGGACGCTCCAAGCCTCGCTCTAAAACCCGAAATCTTCACCGATGAAGGCATATTGTATTTCAGAAAGACACAACGAAAGCCTAACAGAACAAGGCACTTAATCGTTGTGCCAGACGCTCTGAGAGAAGCAGCAATAACGTTAGCGCATGATAGTACCATCGGTGCTCATCAAGGTCGTGCTAAAACGTGGAAAAAGCTCATGGAATTTGGGTACTGGATTAACATGTCTCGCGACGTCAACAAATACATCGATTCGTGCATGCAGTGCCAGAAGCGTAAGATCAACAATCGCATTTGTGTTAGCATGGGTTCATTCCCTGAAATTGACAAGCCTCTGGACAGAATAGGTGTTGATTTAATAGAAATGCCAGTCTCGAATGAGGGCCACAAGTACATCTTGACCGTGGTTGATCACTTCAGCAGATATGTTGCAGCTTTCCCACTCAGAAGCAAGACAACTGAGGAAGTGACCCGAGCGTTAACTAAATTCGTAACCACGTATGGCCTTGCGAAAGCGCTCGTCTCAGACAGAGGTACCGAGTTCACGTCAGCTTTGTTCAGAAATGTGTGTGAAAAATTGAAAATAAAATACTACAACACATCTGCGTATCATCCGCAATCAAATGGGATGACGGAACGTCAGAACAAGAACATCAAAACAGTGCTGTCTCACCTCGCAGCCAGCGATCAACCATCGTGGCATGATGCTTTGCCGTGGACATGCTTGGCACTGAACACAAGTTATCAAAGTGTTATTGAAGAAATACCGTATTATTTATTCTTTGGTAGAGACGCTGAAATTCCTGTTGTTGACTGGCTGAAGGCACCTCGCATGGATTATTCTCTTGGGGACAATTACAGTGCCGAGGTGAGCGCCCGACTTCACAATGCGTTCAAAGTAGTGAAGGCCAAGTCCAAGGCTTCACACGACAAGTCGGTGCAAATGAAGGAAAGAGGTGTGAAAAACAACCAGGTGGAGAGCGGAGATATTGTTTTATTACACAATCCGACAGGAAAGGCCGAAGCTGCAAACGAGTGGCCTACCGACTGGTTGGGCCCGTACCGTGTCCTTGAAAGGAATGCCACAAATGCGACCATTAAAGCACTATATAGTAACCGACAAGAAAGGGTTCATTTGGATAGATTGAAAGTTGCTTTCCTACGATGAGAGGCTTTTCCCGGCACGGCGGACGTCGCAGCTGAACCAGGGAATGGAAACGGACATGAAACTATTGAGAGAGAAGATGAAGACCTGAGGACAGAGAACCACGTAAGCGCGAGAGCTGCGTTCAAGGAGCGGCGAAGCTACAATTTGCGTTCAAGGTGTAGGTGAATTGCCACTTGGAAGCGAGCTGCAGTGGACTGAGATCATGCGTCACCTTAACTTTGTGATATGTGTTCTTGTACGTTCAATTTTAGCAGAGCTCTTACGTAGGAGTGAGTTTTTTTTTTTGCGCTGTATTGTTTTAATCTAAATGTGTTCTTTAGTAGAATTGTGCTATTCTAGTTGTGAATTAAAGGTAATCTCCCTCACGAGAGTGTGATGCTTCGTTCAATAGGAATATGCTCTAGGTTATGTAACTCCAACTTTCTTTGCTCACAAGAAATTTCGTCTGGATGAAAATCTTGTTGAGCGATCTAATCTTATGCTATGCGTAATTCTCATTTTCTCTCTTGCTAAGTAAAGAGAATTGAGCGTTTATTAGGTTAACGTCGTGTGTTTCTCAAGAGGAGTACTTTGTTTCCTTTGTAGGATGCTTATATTCTCGCCAGCTTCTCATGAAGCGTGCGCGCTTCATACGAGACAGCTCTAGCGAAAGAATTAAGTTTCATCAGAAGTTCTTAGGCTTATGTATCTCAGGCTTGCTAATTTTATCAATACCTTTAGACCGTTCATTTTCGTAACGGGGAAAATATGTTTAGCGTCAGATTATAGGTCGCGTATTCTTTCGTGCTGTAGTGTTGAATTTTCTGACTTTGTGTCTTTCTCTTGCCTGAAAGAATATCGTAAACGCGGTATTCCGGAAGGAATTATTCTCAACTTACTCTGTAGAGTGTAGCACATTTCCCTTTCAGACTTAAGGAATTAATTCTTGGTAGATTAGCGTAGTATGTACTTCAGCCCAAAACAGGCCAGAACAATTGCATAACACGAATGCGTCTCGTATAAGCAGCAAATTCAGGAAGAATCACGTGAAATATAAGTAATTATTTACAAGAACAACTAACAGATAACAACTGTACAACATAAGGGATTCATCGTACTTGTATTGGAATCGTTTCACAGTAGAACAAATTCCAGCGTTGCATTGGGAAACGACGAAGATGTATGTGAGGCTGAAATTTTGCACCACCTTCAGAAGAATGCGCAGGGCACAAGTAATTGCCTCAGAGTTGCTTGTGGTCAAACTCGCGGCGAAACACATCGTTAGCCAACAGCAGAGCCAGGAAAGGGCTGCAGAAGTAATTGGTATTTAAGACTTCAAAGTGGAAAGCACCACAGAACGCCGGAGCATCATCGTGAGGAAGGAAGGAAGAGAATATGAAAATAAAGCAGATAATGTTCTAGGGCGCCGTAATGTAATAGTGTTCAAAAAAAAATGCTTTTATAAATGGGTACCCAAATGAACCAATGATAATGCTTTTATATTATTGAGTATGGAATCTAACTTGATTTTATTTGGAATTTGCATTGTGACATGAACGCTTAGAAAGGCATTCCTGATACTCGCATGCAAGTTTCCTGTGAATTTTTTTTTACTAGGCAAACGATCACATTGGAATATTGAAGCCGTATTTTTAGGCATCTCTATTCATACGTGAAATGAAAATGTAAAAGAGATTTCGGCGGATAGGCTTTGAATGAAGCGGACGGTCTTCAGAGAATATTAACCCACGGAATTCTCGCATAAATAAGAGTGTTCACTCGAATAAAATAAAACATCATCTAGTGTCTACCAGATTCCACGTGACGTCAAGGGATACTGAGGGGGATTCTACAGGATACCAGTGTGCACTACGCAGGATTATGCCTCGGAACACTTCAGCATTACTTCGTGGAATTGGAACCCCATCGCGAGGGGAGACTTAATAGAATAAAAAAAAAAGTTATCGACGCTTCAACTCGTATTCTTCGACAGACCAACATAAGTTCCTGATTCGCCAATTCGTCTGATCAACGAAGCGGCATTCACGAGTAGTCTGACGATTAAAATTTGAGTTCGAATATACGTCCTAAAATGTATGTGAAGGATTGTACTTAACATGATTTAGTGGTAACTTGAATCGTGATTATGATCCGTGTTACCGAATGAAATCGTGCAAGTAATGTGGTGTATAGAAATTTTATATGAGGCTGGATATTGGGATCACAATCCTTCCTTCTGAAAATGAGTACCTATCTTCAACGCGTGTGTGATGGCATCGGAATGCCAGAAGAGAAAAATGGAAGGACAGCAAACTCCGTCAACGATACCCAAGGAGTGAACAGCGAATCGTCAAAAGCAGCGTCAAGGAATGATAGAACAAAAGATGCAAACGGCTAGAGAGATCTGGAAGACAAAAACATCGACACTTGAGGATATTTGAGAATGTAGGAAATGTGTACACTAAATTTTGTGAATGTTATTAGGATTTAGTACTCAAGTATTTAGTACGCACTTACGTTCGAAAGTGCTGACGCCTTGGTCCAGGCGATAGCTGTGTATATTATGTTCTCAAGATTTTTGGCTATACAAGCAGTCTGCTGGCCCTCGGCGGGTACCGCATGCTGTGTGGGTTAATGGCACAATCTCAAACTCCATACACAGTGCTCGACAGATTTATGGCAAGCACTTGAGCGTGAAAAGGAAACTCTCAGAAATAGTCGGAGGGCTAACGTTGAGATCGGCGGTCCTGCAAACCCTCGAGAGGGAGGAGGCTGCTAAGTTACGTCAGAAGGCTCTAGGCCAATACCACGACATCAATATGGTGGGAAAGTAGTTGAAGCTAAGGAACACGAATGAGGCTTTAGCTGCTAAACAAGAAGGGCATTCGAACATGACGTAGAAGCTTCTAAGTGTGTGATTGGCCATGCGTGAACTAGAACACCGCTTTCTCGCGAACAAGTGGGTAGAGCTGATGAGAAAAATTTAGTCTTGCGTCGGCGATCGTCGGATATAGTACGTGTTAAAAATAGGAGGTGTTGAAAATTACCCTGAAAATATGTGACATAGATATCAACACAGGGAGTTAAACTTATCAAAAATTTCGCTTAATAAAATAGTCTCCGTTTTTTTCCACAGAGGGTAAATTGCAGACCTGGCTAAAGCGGGGAAATCATTCTGAAGATGCCACATTAAGTGGGGAGGGTAAGAGTGATGTAATTACCTTTGGAGAAAATATTTTGAAATAGATATGATAAAAGTGTGTGGCCTTTTGTTGAAGTGAAGATTGGAATATTTAAGGGAACTTCATTAGCACGACTAGAAGTAATGAGTATTTAATTTTCATCGTGCAGGCGGGGAGGTTTTTGTCATCGGCTTGGAAGAAAGGGAAATCATGGGTCAAGATAACGAAGCGGGACGAGCAGTGTGATATCAGCAATAGACATTTTGAACTGTGCATAAGGCAAAAGTTGGAACTGAAGCTGTGTTGTTTAATGAATGTATGTTTGAAGTGACACCACCTCCAGCACTGTTAGAATATGAACATGTTGTAGGGCTCATGTATCAGGACCTGTGTGATTAACGTACGGGGATATGCTGGCCAGCGGTAGCATTTATTGTCATTCTGTTATGTAAGCTGTTTAACACATGAAGTTTCTAGCATACCATTACTCAATTTACACCAGTTCTAATACCATACATTGCGTGCGCTTATCGATGTTCTGTATGATGTATTGCCGTAAATTATAAATTAAGTGAATTTTCACGTGTATAAAATCCCCCCCCAAATTTAGTAGCAAGCCGCCCCTCATCATAACTGATGCGCTCTGAAAAACGCGCATTGAGTAAGTCGAGTACAACGTACATCGGTGAGTACTGCCCAATTTAGTATACACATTTTGTAGTAGTGTTGATTTGTTTTGGGCTTGCCCATAAATTTTCCTTGTGTTTCCTGTGTATTTTATTGAGGTATGCCAACCCCTCAAGCGAGCATTCGGTCTTCTCATTAGTGTAAATTAATGAGAGACGAGGCAGACAGCCTTCTCGTGACACGATTGATAAATAAGAAATTGTCCGCAACAACTCGTGAATATTGAATCGTCATAACTTAATCACTAAAACAACAAAAAAATACTTAGAAAACAATGATGGTCTGCAATGAAAGACTGACGTCTCACAACATGAATGTTGCCACACAGCGGCACCCACTGAAAACAAGGCGTAATGAATCAGGGGTTACTGCGAAGCGTCGTATCAGAACGGCTTCTCGGGCAAAGCTAAGCCCTCAATACCTCCCACTCATCAGTTCTGCAAACAAAAATGTAATAACATTGTCTACAATATGTCTAATAATGCTTACCTCCCACCCAAATTCCTTTACAAAAAATGCTCGTTTTAAGATTTCAACATTAGGCTCTGACAAATGCAGCAACCTCAGATATGTTCGTTACGCGCAACTTCAAACATCGAAAAACTACCTTTGTTTTCAAGAAAACCGTCATGCATACTACCAGTCCCTAGTTCTAGATTCGAATGTATACCAGTCGACCAGTTCTAGATTCGTATATACACCACCAGTCCCTAGTTCTAGATTGTTCTCGGACCTACGACACCTAGCCTTTGCGAAGCGTAGAACGTCTTTTTCCGAAACATTATTCCCCGTGATCATTTAATTTTTATATATACTTTTATTACCTCAAACCCATCCACCGTTTTTAATAAATTTTTCTTTTAATTAATAAACTAATTTTTATTGACCCACTTATTAGTATTTGAATCCGATTATACCTTCGGTTTTTCGTCTTTTATACCAGTTTGGATGCTTCCCTGACCCTTTACCCTTTTAACCACCCCAATGTAAGCCTCCCCATCCTCCCACCCTCACGGCTGCACGCACTTCCCTTTCCCTCAGATTTTTTCCCTCGCGCTTTGTGTTCCTGCGCCAACTCCTACTGTTTCCCTGCCTCGCCAATTTAAATTATGTATGAATGAATGCATTCATAATAATGCCATTTCAGCTTCTCGTTGGTTTGTTCGTTAGTTTGAAAGAAAAAATATACCGAAGTCTCTTAATTATAATTTGAAAAATAAGTAATTGTTTCACTTATAATGTATTCAACTTGTGTTCCTTCCGGCATAAAATTCATGCCACAGAGACATGTTGTAGCAATTATGTTAAAGACTGCCAAGTATATCGCCATGGTCTAACAAAGACATTCAGTCTGTAATTGTTAATTAAATCCGAAATATTGGACGTTCATAGTAGGTCGCGTCCTGTTAGCCAGCCAACGCTCCCTGTGAGCGCCCCAGCGGCCTCTGATCGCCTGAGAGACCTCGGCCAGAAAATGTTCCCGATTAATTAATCCTTAATGCACTCCTGACAATGGGATCGGATACTTTGCGGAGAGTGGCATTAAGGATCCGTAATATGGCCTCTTCTGCCCCGGAGAGGAGCGCCTCCACTACCTGCTATGGCGACTTTCCAGCAGCGAGGTAGTTCCTGCGCTACTTTTGATCGTAACAGTTCATGTCTTCTCATGCTGCTTTGAGTTATTTCTTAGCTTCGATATATTCGGTATTATAAAACTGAATATTCGGTATTATAAAACTGAAATAGGAACAGGTCATGCGCAGAACAGGTCATGCTTCAAATCATGCGCAGGTATTCCTGTTAGTTGCCCTCAAATGTGCAAGAAGTTAATGAAGTCCGCCTCATCAAGCGATGATGGTTCAGTTGATTACAGCATCATTGAAAGATGTTATTCAATGTTTTTCAACAAACTGTTATTCACGAAAGGATGAAATATTTATTGTTGTATAGCATTTTACAGATGGGTGAAATCTATTGCAGCCATTTCCTAATCCGGGGATTCAAATAATGAATTTATGAATCTGTATCAATTTAATTTTGGAATTAAGGCTCTTAATTAAAATTTTCTCTTTAATTATGTAACATACTGAAGTGGATTACCAAGAACATTAATTTTGAATTCATTAAAATTGATTATTTCATTTGGTAAATTTTTTATTTATTCAATAATATTCAATATTTAAATTTCTTTTATGAACATGTTGAAAAACAAGCTGATATTTTATTTTAGCAGAAAACTTATTCAGTGTCTCTATATGGGTAAAGTATATTAGTGAAATTTTCTATGGACAAGGAAAAATATCTACAGTGAAGTAACACGAAACATTTTTGTGCTGCAATTGGCCAGAAGAAGCCTGCAACAGCAGCAATTAGTGCTCGCCAATGACGGACGACATTGTGACCGCTCGTGTGATGGCAAAATGTGTTAAGGTTTGGTGCTCCCGATGATTGTGCTTTGTCTAGAATCATCTCATTCATTATCACAAAGAGAGCTAACTTTGAAACATTCCCCTTAAATAAAATTTTCGAGAATATTGTACAGACAATCTTAATAATCTCAAATGACATGACCGCTACGAGAGACATTCTAACTCTCCTTCCGCCGCTTGTCCTTGCATTCTCATCGAGAAAATACTTCCTTCACAACACACAAAAGAGAGAGAGAGCTGCTAGCGATATGGGATTGTAGTGCAAATTGTCGGATGGATGAGAGCTTGAGTAGAGCCACTAGTTACTACCTCGACAGCTCTTGTCCGCGGTGTTGTAGCCGTTCTAATCCGTCTCTTGACTGAGGCCATCAAAGCGGCATTAGCGGGAGTAACTGGACGCGCACATGGCCGGCAGAGCGGCCCTCCAATACGTGGCCGCAGCAATATTCGGGTGATGTCACTTGTCCCAAGTTGACCTGCTGTCTATTCAATAAAGGACGCCCCCAGCTATTGTGAGGGTTACGTTCTCTACTATATTTGTTCCCATTGTTAGAGGTAAATACGAGTGGTGTATCATAGGTATAAATGTGCAATTATGTTACTTTAATTCTACTTTTTCAAGACCTCCATTTTGTTCCTCACACTGTGAGATTTCGTGCAATTTACGTTCATGTTCCATTCTCATGCTGCTAACTTCTAGTATTAGAGTATAAAGGCTTTCTTTTTTTGCATTGAGCACATGGAGAACGGAGGAGGAATGCAGCTCGCCGCGATGAATCGAGCAGATCAATTCGCTAAGATCCAATCTCGCCGGTTCTCGACTGATTGGCTTTCCTCGGAAATGCAATTTAGACTTTGACTGTATTTTATGAGGTGTAATTTTCTCGGAAGAGTGCTAATCAATGCCTAAGAACATGTGCTCCTGTAGGAGACTCTCATTCTTCCTGAGAAATATATGAGGCTTCCAACCACATCACCATGCTTTTTTTAATACTTTTGCAGTGAGCTATGCGAGGACACAAAACGTGGAACAGTTTACATATATGATCGGTTGTTTGACTTCTCCATTTGTATTTCTATTCGGAATAAAATAAATTCCAGTCTCGTAAGCGACTTCAAATCCCCACAATTTCTTGGCTTTCTTTCATTTTCCACGGCAATTTTTCTTCCGGTGTCCTGGGATTAAAGTAGGAGCGCTTTTCATCTTTTGAGTCTTTTTAAATTCTTCGCTCTCAGATCTTTAACTTCACGGTGGCGAAATGAATTATGTGGCAAGCCGACGAGATTCGCCTGGTCCAAGTTAAGGAGCTTAACTGCTCATCGAACAGCGGCGCGGCCGCCCAGGGAGGTGGGCCGTGGGAGGCTTGCGAGCGTTGCGTGTTCGTGATGGTAAATTCCTGACAATGCCCAAAATTGTCGCTGGAACATTTTGCTTCGAGTTGAATTTTTCACGGTGACATAGCGTTTACTTTCCTTCAAGAGATGAGATTACAAACTTTGAAACTGTTAGAAAATGTTCAAAATGTTTCGGAAGCTTTGGTTTTACGTGCGTCCTTTTTATATCAAGTTTAGTTTTTATGCGGGTTGATGTTAGCTTAAGTCTTCATACTGGTAATGTAGAAGATGAATTATTTTGTCCATAGCTCACACTCGACGCTTCGCCAACATCAGCTCGAGCAAGTGAACAGGAGAGAATTTTCCATAGCGAGCATTGCAGGACTGGGTTAGTTCTCCTCTGTAGTAGGTTGAGAACTTGAGTGTATTGCTAGATTGTAGTGTTTGTTGCACGCCCGTAACTATTTTATAATAATGAATAATAATGATAATAATAATGGGATCAGTGCGCTGAGCCGCAATTGTAGGCAATGCTTGTGAGCCTCTCGTATGGATGTTCCTCTTGATTTCCAGGAATCTTGATTGCTTATTCGCACAGTTTTCCGGAAGTGTTGAAAGAGAATTAAAGCTTTAAATCGCATTCACCTGCAACTGTGCAAATGTTGAATTATGAAATAAGATGGCTATTTTTACGTCGGATGCAGACTTGCAGTGAGTATCATGTGAGCATTTGCCATTTGTAACATGAACATTGGCTTGGCTTTAGTCATTCCAAAGTTAAAGATCGGAACTCCTGCAGCAGACACATCGCAAATTGGATTGGAGCTTGTTCATCTCATACTCCCAATACTTGTTAAATATTCAGATAAGATTGCGTAGAATGGCATCGAGTCCAATTCTACTCGTTTAATATAGTGGAACGAGTTTCATTCTCAGTTAAAATTGTACTGCACAGATTCCCGTAACTACACGGCGAGGATTTATTTCAACGAATGCAAACTGCGTCCATCTGCAACTTTATCACCGCTCGGCCTGAACAAAGGTGATTTAGCGACCCAGATGCCCGTTATTAACCTGCCACGGGCGCCTCACGAACAACAGGGCTGGAGGTACGATCTACGATGTTTGTCTCACCTTATTTGATCGCTTGATTGCACGAAATTTCTGCTCTTGGTCTTTTCTTAATGCTCGAAAAAGGTCGTTAAATTTCTGAGCAGTGAACTATGCTCGATTTTTGAAAATCGCTTAAATTTTTATTTATCTCGCTTGCAAAGAATAAGAGCGTCCCGCTGAAGCTTCAACGATGATTCAAGTCGCCTTTTTGACAGATTTGAGCAGTATGAACTACGTGGCGCAGTTCAGCGCGTCAACTTTTACGTCAGAGAAAGTCGCGGCAGCATCTTAAATCGTAGCCGTCGCTACGCAAAACTGCGTCGCTTCACGCAGGACATTTGCGCTGTAGGCTGCTGCTGCCGCCGTAAATTGGACATATTCGCGCAGCCGTACGGTAGTACCGGCGCTGCCAGCCCCGTAAACTGTCGGCGGCTTTTCCGATCGTAGTCGCAATTTTTAATCAGGTATTGACTAGGTCAATCTAAAATTACTGTTTATACTGCAGCAGCTCGTGCTTGTGCTGTTTGACAACGTTGTCATAAGTGGCACTTGCGAGACAAGACTAGAATGTCAAGGGTTTTACATTGCGGCCTTTCCAGCGAGACGAGGCAGTACTAAATCAGGGTTTTGTATCCAAGTCTTTTCGGCGAGACGAGACGCGATTGTTGCATGGCTCCGTATAGTAGCCTTTATAATAAAACGAGACTGAATTATATCTACCAATTAAGTAAAGTAGGACTGCAGGTAGATGCTACCTGGCTCTCTAGTAGGCGTATTCAAGATTCTACATAGATTTGATTACTGCGAGGAGGAACGTCCCCTCTCTAGCAAGATGAGACAAGCCGTTGTGTGGCGTTACTGGATTTTTGTAGCGAGGTGAGACTGGTCCATTGTCCGTGTCTGCGGTAGTCTGTGTCAAGATAAGCTTGGGCGCGCTGGAGGTAATCAAGATTAGGCAACGCTGTTGCAGGGATTGAACTCACTAGCTCCGTCTAATCCTATGTTCTGTTTATACAAATGGCGGTCTTCAGCAGTTTATGAACCTTTATTAACATTGCCAATGTGGTAAGGCTGAAAATGATTCATGGCACCTCACGCGTTCACGTGGCCCAATTTGAATGGACGCTGCGACTCGCGCGCTCGCACTGTACGACTGAATCGGACTGATGGCTGTTTTGAAGAGCAGCGTTGCGGATGATAGAACAACGTGTCCAGCCATGGCGCCTCCAGTAATTTATGATTAGGTCTGGTCAATAGCTGTACAAATATTTTTATAGTGGGATAATGTGTTGAGAGCTCAGCAATAATAATTATCCGGACTTCAGAAATCTTTGCCTCGTTTCCTAAGTTGTAGTTATTTATACCTATAGTCATTTTGTCTGACCTAGCCAACTTCAAATTTGATGCAGCCTTGTTTTCGTTTTGCCTTGTCTTGAAAGTCAAGGTATTGCAATTATTGTGACTGTTGCTATTCTCCCATCGCCTTTGCTTCAGTCGCAAAGTTGCTAGCTGTGAAATGCCCTGCATGATGATCTTAATGCGGGCGTTTGCGAAAGAAATGAGCCATAGTTTCTCAATGGTGTTGCAAAATGCGATCATTCACTGAGCATTTATCACGGTGGGTGGTGTTTCTCTACTCAAGTAAGGCTGTGGTGTAATTACTACGATTTAGTTCAATCCCTTTGATTTCATATTTGATTAATTGATTCATACGCCTAAAAAATATTTTTAGTTCCAAAATATATTTATTGATGATTTTATTTTAATGAATTAGAATATAATAAATACCATGACTGAACGTATAGTTTTAGGCATTGCAATAAAACACTAATTTTCCGGCTGATATTTTAGTCGAGATCTAACTCAACTGGGACAGATATATCCCAGTAGACACATGTAACATACGTTTCTTATTATTTTACGTAATGAAAATGAAAACTTTGAATCTGAATTCTACCCAAAAATGTACACCATAATGTAACTATGGGAATTTTGTAGTATTTTGAGCTGCAGAACTATCAGTTTGTCCTTTCCCAACGATTAATGATTTAGTTGCATTCTTCTTTTCATCTTAGTACAAGAAAAATGGTGGAAGCTATTTCAACACAATCCGAATGCAGCTGAAAATACTGTTTACTTTCAAAGTTGAAGTTGCTTTTATCTTATTTAGTTATTTTACAGAGTAATCAATGAATACCATACATTCAGATATTTCTCACATATTGAGTGATGCACTTTTATGATTCAGAAGACCCGAGAAAGATAATTCACCAAAAACAAGGAGAGGAGCCACAGACGCAGTTGCTCAGAGCTGTCAGTGCCCACACTGTGCAGCAGTGGGCATGCGCTGTAAGTTCTCGGTCAATTGAACAGATACATTCCGAGTTTGGTTTAGTGTGGAGCAAAGTGCAACATTAGCGGACGTAGCTCAAAATATGGTGAAATTCACACGCACTTGAGTTAAGGGAAAGATTCATAATTTAGTGGCTTGTTACATCTGGCAAAAAATTTACCAAGATTTGGCTCCTAGTTGCTGGTAACGTTCCGCAGTTGTAATTTATTTTTAAACTGACTTGTGATTCAAAAAATGAACGCGAATGCAAAATTATCTTACATTTCTTAATTGTGTTTAAGGGTACTATTTTGCTTGAAGTATCAAAATGTCATTTAGAAATTAAAAACACTTAGAAAGATCGTTTTTGTTTTTAATGTTTTTATAGCCGAATATTATTTACGATGATCTTACCAGTATGGGAACGGAGCATTAAACTAACCCCTATACTATAATACTTTTTTGATCGTGTATTGTGATGTACAATATTTGAGAGGGGAACGTTTTAGTGCTTTGCATATTCGCTCGATCAGTGTCAGGTTTCTTTGAGTTTTTTATCCTTTTGTCAGTGCAGTTCGCACTGTCGTGTTCCTGGCGCTGCTTCCCTCCTGCATCGCCCCTTGCATCCCTCCAGTGCTCCTGCCTGTAGCGTAGTTGTATCACTCTAGTGGTGTAGTTAGTTACATCACTCTTCACTACACTCCAGCGTAGTGTAGTTACATCACTCTAGTGATGTAGTTAGTTACATCACTCTACACTACACTCCAGCGTAGAGTAGTTACATCACTCTATCGGTTTAGTTAGTTACATCACTCTACACTACACTCCAGCGTAGTGTAGTTACATCACTCTAGTGATGTAGTTAGTTACATCACTCTACACTACACTCCAGCGTAGTGTAGTTACATCACTCTATCGGTTTAGTTAGTTACATCACTCTACACTACACTCCAGTGCAATATCCAATTTGCAGCCATCCCAGTGTCTGCTGCCTGCCTTACGACGTCGTATCCAATTCAAAGAAATGCTACTACGGCACCAACTCACCTTCCAAATTGCGTTGCTGTTATGAAGTCTCTATAGCTTATTCGAGTGGTTAAAAACGAAGTATTGGAGTGTCCTCCGCCTCATACAGAAGTAAATAGTGCCTGGGAACTGTTACGACTTCAAAGACGCGTTCACGAATAAATTGAGCATCCCTTCGTGCTATTGACCCGTTTGAAATCGTTTTAAAAGTCTGCCTACAGAGGCCTGATGCTACGAAGTTTAATTTCGTCTTCTAGAATTTATACCATCTCTTTTTTTGCTTCAACATTTATACTGGGATTTTTTTGAAGGCAAGATGTTGTTATGTCGGATTTTCTGTCCTCGTAAATGCGGGCTAAAGACTTTTTATACTTTCCTTCCAAACTCTCACAAGTGAAGAATTATTGTAATTTTTTCTCGATATTCTCGAATATAAACACCACTTTTCTGTGAGATTGGCATCAGAGTGAATGAAATTAAATAATGACAATTCTCGACTAGGATTTTACAGAGAATCCCTAAAAAAATATTTGTATCAGAATTACTTGCCTAAGTTTACGTAAGACTAAAACGGCAGAGTTTACTTTCATTTTTCCAAAACCTGACATCCAGAAAATCGACGTGACTGAGCATGCCGCGCGATAAGATGCAGGACTTCCTGTGAGGCCTCCTGCGAGGATACCACTCTTTGTGCGTGTCTTCTTCATTTTGCCTTCTCAATTAATTGCACAGTGCCTCTGGATTTACAAATAAGTGAAACCAGCATTAAGCTTAGTCAACACGATGTGAGACACTTCGCTTCATTCTATGTACACATTACAGCTTCGAGATGTTTGTCTGCCTGCGATTGCATCATTAGCGTGCAGTGCAGCGCTGCTCCGAAGACGTCCGTGTTCCCCTTCAAAATACGTCAATTTCCTGCAAAGCGCCGGAGATATTCAGGTTCCCTGAGAATGGCTGTAAGACGCCTAATTGTACCAACTGCTAAGCTGTAGAATATGCACAGGGTATAATTTTAGGATACATCACCATGAGGGAAGAAACCGTGCTTAATGGTTATGAATGGGAGCAGTTGTGCAGAGGAGCGAGTGGGGTGTTAAGAGGGCACGAGAGGAGATGGTATCTGCCGCTTCATTAGCCAGCAGCGGCCAACATTGCTGGTCATCTCGAGGCCTTGAGCTGCTCTCCTCTACTCTGCCTCCTCGCTATGCCTTATTGTTACTCTCATGCTTAATGACCCTACATGTTTGGGCATTTTTATCTACGAAATCGAACGGAGATACCTTTGTGCGCCCAGCTTTAAATCTTGCGCAGGGTTCACCTCTTCCAAATTTATAGCCATGCGCACGTCCGAAGGAATAGATAACATACCCGCTTACCTAAATGAACTATACGGTGTTTCTGTAGGTCTAGCCACGCGCCAGTTGGCGAAGTAAGTGCCAGCATTGCAGGACCTTAATGCTGAGCGAAGTGAGTCTTAGCAGCCTAACGCAGTCCGTCGCATTCCGCTTTTGTTGTATCTCGTCTCCTCGCTCCTTTGTTTTCTTAGTGGCTTGTTTCAACACTGTAAAATTAATATTAAGCTTCATAAATTTCAATTAAAACGATAGCTAACGAAATTTTCAAGTCTTTTTTTTGTTTTTATTTTTAATAATTCTTAATCATGGTTTTTCGTAAGACAACCAAATAAAACAATGAAAAGGATCGGCCATTTGTTTGTTTGAGTTATACTTACACACTATTTTGAAGCGAGGGCTCTAGTCTGTGGAAGAGCTTGGATTATAGAATCGAAAGTGGAATGAGTTCAGTAATGATAAAAATTTGAAGTCCATAACTACTAGAGTGCAACTACCTTCTGGACATAACTAGCGTCTGGCGTTCGTTGACATGAGGAAGAGAGTCGCGACGGTCCAGAAATTGAGCATCACTTCGTGCTACTGACCCGTTTGAAATCGTTTTGAAAGTCTGTCTATACAGAAGCGTGATGCAACGAAGTTTAATTTAATTTCCTTTCATTTATTCCTTCTCTTTTTATAATTAACAATTCACACCGGAAAATGTTATGCCTCAATACTTCTGTTCAGTGACTTCTACGACCCTGGCGTGAGGTGCGCTGTGGGTGGGACCCACATGCTGCGGTGGGCAGCGCGCCCAGTGCGAGCTGTGAATGAGTGAAGATCGCGTGCCGGTCGGTAAATTATCGTTGATGCGGGAGAAGTGCCTAGTATTGTGTTTATTCGTTAAAATGAGACAAAAAAAAAGAATTGTTGGATATTGAAAACATTTAACGACTCGCTATTTTGTCCGCCAGAATTATTGCGAACAACAGATAATTCGTTTTGGAAAAAAAAAGTTGGATGAACTCTATTAAAAAGCAACTGCAGTAAATTTATTAAGAATAGGAAGAAGTTTAGAATGATCACTCTTACCTACAAGAACGTTCGTTTCTATACTAGCAATAGTTTTCCATCTATTGAAGTAGAGAGGAGGAACTGAAATGCAAGTGCATTGAGTAGGAGAATTTTCGTTCTCATCTCCTCCACGCGTAATTAAATTGTTTATTTTCCAATATCTCTCCAGAGGAGCTACTTGCTCCGACTAAATTGCCCAGCGAATGCACGGGTTTTAACCAGATTCTTCTTCTCCGAGGCGTCACTCATTCTTGAGACATGGAGAAGAACAAACGCTGTTACAAATGCTCAGTTGACAAACCCGAGGAATTTGAAAAATTTGTGTCTTAATCCCCATTGGTTTTATTGTAATTTTCATATTATGATAGGGTGGAAAAAGAAATATCAAGGTTCCATCTTCAATCATTTCCGTGTTGACAATAGTTGCAAGCCATCCAATGACGATCTGTTCCTTAGTACCAAAATTCTTTACAATGTTATTAAAAAAGATCATATTCGTATAATTGAAGCATTGCAAATTCATGAACTTAAACCTTCCCTTAATGAAAACACCAATGATTTTTTCGCTGTCAAACTGTTTAGCAGAACTTCAGCTTGCTAGGTATGACGAAACTGCTCGACCATTTTGCTCTTGTCTCTCGTGTGGTGAAAATCGAGGTTTTTGTGCAATATATCTAGTCCTACAACTATTTCTGTAATTTTCATAATTACGTTTTACGTTTCTTTGAATATCAGACTGGTACGTGAATTCACAGAATTGACATTAATTGGCACCATCCTTTTAACTAGAAATGATCGTGTAGCACTAATTTCGGGTACAAACGTGGATGGTTTGCTCATCATTGACTCGGACGATATTTAGGTTGGGAACAACTTGCCCGTCCTCTGGTCCACAGAGTTGAGGTGCGGGAGCGCGCCTCTTGTGAGTGCTCTGTGGCTCATTAAAAGTTCGCTTCCGTAGAGCGCAACAGCAGCAGTGCTCTTAGTAGCATTGTGAGCCCTCAAGCGTTGTGGGCTCAGCCCTGCTCTTATTAGCGTTGTGCGCTCTCAAGTGGTATGGGCACAGAGGACTCTCAAGCAGATCACCAATCTAACTTGCTAGCAGTCCTTTCTTGAAAATGGACCAACATTTTTTTATCTAATGACGAGTTTCTGCACTCACCCTCATTTTCATCCCCTCGTAATTATTCGATGCATTCAAGTATTTATGCCGTCTTATCGATTTTTCATTTCACTGTCACTTCTACTGTGTAATTTTCTATTACTGCCATTTGGAATTTTAGAAGGTCGGTCTTATCACTGATGCCAAGCTGACGCACTGCACACACGTTCTGCTGCGAGGGAACCAATTGGTGTAGCCTGCAACTTCAATAGCTGCCCATTCTAACATCCATTTCTCTTGCTATTTTGTCAATAATTATTTCAAATAGTGCAGACACGTCTTTATACGGAATTAGAAATAATTCATAGTTTGAAGGGTCTGTACTATCCTACAGACCTTCATTATTATACCCTACAGACCTTCATTATTATGCAACAGCACAACTTTCCTCGGCGATGAGTTTATAGGCTTTGTCAGATGAACGCTGTTTCATTAAAACTTTGTACTCGGAGATCAACACCGCAATTCGCAGTACATTACAGTCATGTGTTGCTAAATTGTGACATGGAAAGTTCCACTGCATATTAAATAGTAATTTACTGTTATGTTTGGTTTTTAAATCTCAATGAAAGTCTGAGGAACTAAAATCCAACTCAATGGTACGTTTTAACTTTTTATTTTTCTATTCGACAATTGATAGTAATTCAAGTACAATGTCTCGAAAACAGGGAAATTGGAACATTGAGAAATATTCCTTTATTCCTCATCGAATTTAATTCCACAACCAAACGTTGACGCTAAAAATCAGTGTGTATTTATCATCTAATATACGGTTGACCGAGCTCATGAAATTGCCTCCAATAAATGTTTACGCATGCAACATTCCCGAGCCGAGTTTGCGCCGCCGCCAAAAGCGGCTCAAAGCTGAGCGCTGTTCAGCCTCCCGTGAAGGCCTAAGCGGCTGCTGCTATCGGTTTCTCACGCGGCGCATTCCTTCAGTGCCCTGCGAGTAAAGCGAATTCCTAACCACGCTCCTTCCGGTTTAATTTGAGGTATCGGGCCTCCGTTGTCGCCATTGTGTGAGCGGTACTTTACTTGTTTCTTCCGCAGCTCCGGCGTGTTAATCAAGTCAACAATGCCAGCGAAGCCAATAAAAGGCATGGTTCAATTTGACGTCGCTCTCTCTTCATGCATCGCATTTCCATTCGAAACGAATGGGACGTCGTAATTTGCATCTGATGATTTTGGGTTTTCTTGTATTACGTGTATCTTGTAACACGTGATGCACACTAGCGCTTATGCACGTGTAACACAGTATTCTCGCTTTTGTTCGACCCCCTATGTGCATCAAAACTTTTGTAAGATTATTTACCTTCCATAGATCGTTCACTGTTGCATGTTCGATGAAGCTATCGAAATTTTAAATTTTGTGTATGTGAAGTGGTCTCGAGGAAATCGTATCAAAGGTTTTGAATGCCTGTCGAAGTTTCATGGTCCTCTTCTCAGTGTTTGTCCTCTTTGATGATCAATGAATTGAAGTATCGTGGTAAGAAAATATATAATTGATTATCTGCCAAAGAACTAAATGACACAATTAATACTAATCAATCCCCTTCAGTTCTTACAATTATTTATTTACCAGATTTTCTCATGAGCTTGAGCGGCAACTCCTTTTTACTCTTTATATAGGATGAGGCGATAGCAGCATTTCGTGTAATAAATTTGTCTCTCTGTGATGTTTCTCGTATTACTTGAGATGGCGCAGGCACGAAGCATCCATCAGAGCTGAGCCGATTGCTCTTGACATTCCGCTCGAAAATTCATCGGGACTTTTGGCCACAGAGGCGTGCGTTGGTCGGCTTCCTTTGGGTGTTGGATGCCCGGTAAGTGCGGCAGCGGCGGTAACATCCCGGGCCCAGGGCTGGCAAAATACGCGTCCCTGTCGCTGTATTTTGAGCCGCTCCTTTTCACTCCTCGCTCGTTCTAGACCAGAAGTCTTTTGATCCTCGCTGATATTTCTATGGCTCCATGTGGTCAACGATGCTCGGTCATAATTCAGTTTTTTTTTAAATAGATGCAATGATTTCATTTTCGAAATGTGCTACAAATATAAAATAGGATAAGTGACATTCGAGCATTTGATATATGTCCTATCAAAATTCATGTGTCGAGACACTCGTAAGAAGTAGCCTGTTTTGTCGTGGGGCAAGTAAAACTATTTTATTTAGCAGTGATACTCTCCGCCGAGCTCGGGAAATACTCGCGCTTCCTTGATGAAAGGTTTGCAACGCCTCTTAACCTGCTTCCTGTATACTGTCTTAACATGAGAACACAGGGATGTAGTGTAAAATCTTAATATGAATGATACGTCGATTTACGACACAATTTCAACCTCCTGAAAGTTCTTTCCCCTGCGAGCGTCTGTCAAAAGTTGCACGATAGCAGAAGCTCCAGTAAGCGTTTTGACAAATAATTTCGACCTGTACGTGATGAGCAAACGAATTTTTTGCGGTATTGGTATTTTTTTTCGTCGTTTTCAGGCAATTTTTTTATGTTTAGGAGAATTTTCTCAATGTTCTCAAGAACGAGTGAGTTCCAAATCGCAGAAGTGGCGGCTGCCTAATTTTGAGACACACCAGTGCTGGCCGAATGAATTCTTGCTTTCGATATTTTCTCTTGGCTGTGCTTTATGACTGGGCTCTCTTTCGGGCAGTCGCTCGAGTTGAAGCAATGCTGCCTACACCTCCAGACTGCTCATAGAAATAGAGACGCCATCTGCGATGTCAAAGATTTGGCGCCGTTTGTATTGAGTCGAAGTGGCAAAATTCAGTTAGCTCGAATCTATCGTCGATTTCCCATAGAAAGGAGCTGACCAGGCTGTGGAAAATGTTTGGAGATATGTAGAAATACTTTTTATGTGAGATGAGAATTTCAGTTTGTCATTATTATTTTTGATATGACAAAACTTAGAAGCGTATTCGAGCTTCATTGAGCTCGGGGTTTGCTCGTGCTATCACATTAAACTATTAAAAAAGGAAACATTGTACCCACGCATTTTTTTCCAAAATCAGCAAGACTACAGTTTTCATTTTATCGTTGGCCTATAGAAGCTGAGTAATGTAAGGCTATTTCACAGAGAACCTATTCACTTTCATTTTTTCTTTTCACATTGAACTTATACACTACGAATCAAATTATTAACGAGATGATATTTTCTCGATTAGGCCAACAACTAAACGATAAATTTTACGAAATTTTATTGGTATATTGGCCCTCCTCACATCTACATGCTGAAAAAATCGTGCAGAAACACGCAATGTAAAGAAACTGTCGCCATATTTGCTTGAATTACGGTATTCAACGTGTAATAAATTAATTGTGAGGGACTCTAATTTTTTATTAACATTGGTCGCAAATGCAGCTTGATCGATTTTCAAAAGTGGCGGAGCAAGGGCGAGGCTCACTACTGCTGCTGCTGCATTCTGTGATGCCTTGTGTCTCTTCTTGAATCTGTACGCTGACAATGATCCATACTTCGTGTCTGAATATCGTTCGGGACAAGCTGCACTATTGGCTTACTGCTGCTGCCGCCTTCTGTGACGCCTTGCAACTCTTTTCCGAGTCTGTACTTTGGCAATGATCCATACTTCTTGTCTGTATATCGTTCGGGACAAGCTGCACTATTATGTGGAATATGCTCATTCTTATGGAAGTAAAAAGTTATGCGAAATTATGGCTGTGTCAATTTTACATTCGCCCTGCGCTTCAGTGGAAACATAACTTGTGTGTGTCCATATATTTCAATGGCGTATGTACTAAAAACGAGCATGGTATAACATCTTTAACACACGAACTTTTATTCGCATTGATCTGAAGTTTTTTCAATACTTGTTGTAATATTACGAAAATTTTACATCAGCGCAGTAATGGTGAAACTTTCGTTGGATGCTTCTGTGTTCCTGCTGCCAGGAAAAGGTAGAGATGCGACCGCCCGGTCGGGACCTGCCCTGTTCTGGCACCCGCCTGCGCGGGCTGCGTCTGAGCTCTCGATTCCCTTCATCTCCGCGCCTCCATTTGACTGCGCGTTCTTGGAACAGCTCCTGTGAGCTGTGTTGTCCGCCTGCTTGCCCCTCTTTACATGCAATCGCTCTACTGAGAGCTGTAGTTCGATCCCTTGCTCTTCTTTACACGCAATTGTTTTCCTGTGAGCTGTGTTACTCGCTCCCTTGCCCTTCTTTACATTCAATCGCTCTCCTGAGAGATGTAGTTCGATCCCTTGCTCTTCTTTAATGCAATTGTTTTCCTGTGAGCTGTGTTACTCGCTCCCTTGCCCTTCTTTACATTCAATCGCTCTCCTGAGAGATGTAGTTCGATCCCTTGCTCTTCTTTAATGCAATTGTTTTCCTGTGAGCTGTGTTACTCGCTCCCTTGCCCTTCTTTACATTCAATCGCTCTCCTGAGAGATGTAGTTCGATCCCTTGCTCTTCTTTAATGCAATTGTTTTCCTGTGAGCTGTGTTACTCGCTCCCTTGCCCTTCTTTACATGCAATTGTTTTCCTGAGAGCTGTGTTGTTCGTCCACTTGCCCTTCTTTACATGCAATTGTTTTCCTGAGAGCTGTGTTGTTCGTCCGCTTGCCCTTCTTTACATGCAATTGTTTTCCTGGGAGCTGTGTTGTTCGTCCGCTTGCCCTTCTCTACATGCAATTGTTTTCCTGAGAGCTGAGTTGTTCGTTCGCTTGCCCTTCTTTACATGCAATTGTTTTCCTGAGAGCTGAGTTGTTCGCCCGCTTGCCCATTTTTACATGTAATTGTTTTTCCTGAGCGCTGGGTTGTTAGCCCGCTTGTTCATCTTAACATGCAATATTTTTCCTAATAATTTTCCAATTAGCCGTGCCTCTCTCTTCCTAATGGGCTACCCGCATGAAATGATACTCTTGCTCAACTCAATTAAAATTTAGTACAATAAAGTAGTACGGAATTTTTCATTGAAGTGGGAGCTTTCGGTATATTTTTGACATGGAATTTAGACATATATCGGTATATTTCAACATGGTCAGATCGTTAGGCTGCAAAAGCAAGGTTTGCCCGAGCGTTGGGCTGCTTCATGATGTTGGGTTGCTTTAAATACTGTGCAATGACAGCCTGATATTGTTACTTATAGATATCTTTCTAAAAAACGAGTAAAATTGAAGGAAAATTTGTTTTGTGGGTTGAATGCCAGAGTGATAGCGCTCTGATGCTACCAAAATAACTGAGGTATCCAGTTCACACTAATTAAATTAGCTGAAAATTCCCTGATACAATTTACAACAATGTTTCCGTGTTACTTGTATTACCAAAATGAAACATGTGAAGATTGTAAATTTTGGTACTTCACCATTCCATATTGAATGCCTTTAGATTTTTTGAAATATTTCTATTCTTGTTGTCTTTCTTTTTTCTTTCTCTTTTTTTCTTGCCTTTCGAACAGGAAGTTCACATTTTGAAGAAGGGCCTCACAGCTTCGTTACTTTGCTGCAGTCTTAATTTAGCTCCTAATCAGCTGTAATTTGGTGCTGTGTACCCAAATGTACGGAAATGTACGCACTGCTCCATAAGTCTGCTCACGTACCCGTGTGGTCAGGCAAGTATCGAGAGAAGTTCATCCTAAAACCGTCCTGACCACGACGCTCGTATCGCAGCAGCATAGCCGGGAGAGCCAATATGACTTCAATCTATTATGAGAACACGATTTTTCTATTTTAGTGACTTCTTGCTGTTTGTTTACTAGGATGGTCTTCTTTCGTAAATTTGTTTCTATTTAAGAAGAGTATTGTCATGTCCTTGCTTTGGGTGCTAAATTTTACTTTGAGTTTTTTTCCGACTTCATCAGTGCCTACAGTGTTAGTGTGAAACACTAACCTACACATTACAATATTGTGAAACACTAACCTACACATTACAATATTGTGAAACACTAACCTACACATTACAATATTGTGAAACACTAACCTACACATTACAATATTGTGAAACACTAACCTACACATTACAATATTGTGAAACACTAACCTACACATTACAATATTGTGAAACACTAACCTACACATTACAATATTGTGAAACACTAACCTACACATTACAAAATTGTGAAACACTAACCTACACATTACAATATTGTGAAACACTAACCTACACATTACAATATTGTGAAATACTAACCTACACATTACAATATTGTGAAACACTAACCTACACATTACAATATTGTGAAATACTAACCTACACATTACAATATTGTGAAACACTATCCTACACATTTTAATATTGTGAAACACTAACCTACACATTACAATATTGTGAAACAGTATCCTACACATTGCAATATTGTAAAACAATAACCTACATATTTCCACAAGGAGCTTTCAAATATTCTCTCTACTGGAAGTTGCCAAAAAATTGCAATTGATTGAACAAAAATCCATTTTTGTTTCACTGATATCACATGGGTAGTGCAATAATTGCCTAACTTCAGAATTTGCCGGCAGATATAGCAATAGGTATAGATTTGCTATTTTTTGTTACCTCAGAGTTAAGAAAAACTCGACTGATCTCCGAACGCTGCGAAACACGCACAATTCGCCGCACCTGTTACTCGTGTCGATTTTTTCGCCTTGACTTTATGACTCGGAATTGAGTCATAAAGAGCGCGTAATTGTCGATAAAAGTATGGCTGATGAGAATACATTGTGAGTTCGATGCAATCAGGAGCCCGTTTCAAGTCCACATTGTGTCTGTTCAATGCTGCGGATCTGCTCTCAGAGTGGTGGAGTGAGGCGTTCACCTTCCGTGGAGTGATTGCCAGGATGGAGACTGCCTGTGTTTGACATCGCGTCTGAAGAGCTCGAGGTAATCAGTTGCTAGAAGTAACACTGCATCAAATTCCTAGATAGTCATTGGGTGAGAATTAGCAAAGAATCTTCGGCTCGTTTTTCTGACTCTTAAAATTTTTCACTCGGATACCTTGGCCATTGCCTAAATCTTCAATTTTCACTGGTATGTTTTAGAGAGAAAAGTCGCCATCAGGTGTGAGGTACCAGCGTACGTAACACACCTCGTCAGTCATTGAATTTTGCTTATAATTATTCTGCTGCAGCCTCGAGATATTGCAGGTCACCGCTCAGACACAGAAGTGCATATGTGGGTAGAATGTGCAGGTAGACATGTGTGTGTGTGTGTGTGTGTGTGTGAAGTCCGTGGAATTAAGCGATAATTGGAGTGTCAAAATTTCGAATTTTCTTTAAGACTGACACCAGCACTGTCCTTTGGTTACCAAGTGGTCGCCATAATACACACATGGTGAATAAAGATGTGAAAAATTTGAAACAGTCACAGCCTGCTGTGTAATCGAGCATCTATAAAAAATGTTTTTCTTTATTCTAATGTGTTTTAAGAGTGGCATATGCCTATAAAGTATGTTCTGATGATCTATTCTTCGACCAATTGACCCACTCAGTGAAATTATTGTAACAGCTCACTGCTGAGTATCCCATCTATCGTTATCAAGACATTCTACCGCTGTTACGCTACTCTACGCGAATTCTCAAAATAATTCACCCAAACCGACGCCATTACTTGTTTAAACTATAGATCATAAAATAATCAGACGTAATGATGGTTACATAGTATAAGTATCAATATCATAGTATCATAGTTCAAGTATCAGAGCTTAAAAAAATATCTGTCGGCATGGAGTGCCTAACTTTGAGCGCGGTCGCCCGGAGATCTTCATTATGGAAGGCGGTCTTTCACGCGGCCCAACAACGCCCAACTATCGGCAAATGACGAGAAGCTGAGGCGCGTCTAGCAGCACAAGGGAGCTCTGTGGTCCCCTTACACCCGCAATTTATTCCCCGCAAGGGGTCTACGCACCACAAAAATGATACAAAAAGTTGCATCCTTTCTCTCAGCGAGCTAACGAGAAACTCACACTAGCTCGAGCCTGACACCCTCCGCCTTGTTGAGATGAAACCGCCCATTTCTTCTCATTCGCTTCCTCTTCACTGTGTAGGCAATGATGCTGCTAATAAAAAAGTTTCATAGGAAGCCTTTTTTACATCTAATGAATTGGTCAGGAATGTTTTGCGTTGATGATGTCATAAAATTCACTCGACAGCAGCTCGTATTGCTGCGCTCGTTTCAGTGCTGGCAGTGTGGCCGTCAGAAGGAGACAACCGCGGCTGCTGCTACGGAACGAGCTCCCGGCGGTAATTTACTGCGGTGCTCTCGCATGAAGGCTTCTTAGTTGGAGACAGCGTTTCAATTTGTTGGACGCGGTGAGTGTGAGCGGCATAACTCACGTGACTGCTCGCCGCCGCCTGCTCTGCTCACCGCCGCCTGCTCTGCTCACCGCCGCCTGCTCTGCTCACCACCGCCTGCTCTGCTCACCGCCGCCTGCTCTGCTCACCGCCGCCTGCTCTGCTCACTAGCGAGGAGATCAGGAGTAGGTTTGGTGGGACTTACCTTTGCTCCAAACAAATCAGTTTTCTTTTGAAAAGATTTTTCAAATAGACCAGACTTTTCGTAATCCATTGAGTCAGAATGTTTATAAAGATAAAGTTCTTTTTTCACAAATGATTGTTAAGCATCCTTTTCAAAAGGGTAAAATAAGTCAATGTCAATAAAAATTTACCTATGAATACTTATTGAAAAGTCAATGAAAATTATCTTTTTACAGCATGTGGGATAATTATGAATCGGACAAAGGAAAACGTGAATTTCCTTTTGAGTATTATCGAAAATTTTTTGTAGTCTGAAATACAAAAGAGAAGCTATAATTCCTCTGTGTTATTTGCAGGCACTAGAAACTTGGTCACATTAAAAAAATTCCCAAAAATATATAAAAATCCTTAACACTCGCGGTAAACAAATGAATTAAGTTGCGAATTGTAATGAACAATAGCATTTGTTATGAATAGTAGATTGTAGTGTGCTAAATTACTTGCAAGGAACATACAAACTAATCATCCCAAAAAAATAATTTTAATTGTTAGTTCTCGCATCAACTTTGAACAAAAACGTTAAATAAATAAGCAAAATTTCTGAACGTGTAATAATTGCAACTTAAATGAACATGTATAACGCAAGAGTTTGAAACATGAATCTTTTTTCTTAGAAACAAATCTAGTAAGTGTTCAATGCATATAATTTGTTAATTTCAGCCCCTCATCTGTACTAATTTACGTGGTATGTGGAAAAGGACTTCCCACAACACATACTTGATCTTGAATTGGCATATATTTGCACAAAATCAGTATTTCAGAATGTTCCACAGGTTTTATATATTGGATTTTAATCTGGGAAATTTGCAGACAACGTCTTCTTTCGTAGCCCACAGACCTCCGCATAGTTTTAAGCTCTGCATGCGAAAGGACATTATCTTGCATGTACACTATATGTTCTTTCTGAATGCTACCCTCTTCAACCCAGTTTCAAGGTGCTCCAGCAGAAAATCTATGAGTGCATTTGAAGTCATTTTAATACCATTTTCTACTTAGCTTGGGTCAAGTGAGGTTCCTCCGATAATCCCAGCCCAAATCATAACCCTGCCCCCGCCTCGATGGCGCCAAACAATAATGGCGATTCCGTCCATTCACCACCCATCTTGTTCTCCAACCATCATGGCCATCAAATATGACGCGCGTTTCGCTGGTGAATGAAACTCTCTAGAAGTTGATCTTAATCTCATCCTCCGTCCATATCAATCAATTTTTGTACGTGCTTATGTGTCGATAAAGGCTTTGACATCGGTTTTACTGACTTAGCAATATCCTTCAGATGACGATGTCGAGAACGTTTCGACACATTCGTCAAACCAGAGCGGTTAAGATTCGTCCCCTTGACCATCCAGGGCTTTTCAGTTTCACGTTGAATTCGTAGCACAGAACGGCGTGAAACAACTTTTGATTGACTAAATCAGCCTTCTGACGTACTTTTGTAAAATCGCTGGTAAAGTTCAGAGTTTGGTGATAGCTACCTATCATTTTGGCTATTTTCAGTACAATTTTTCGCCTTGCCATTTTTCACATATAAGAATACCCTTTTAAGAATCGATCAAGCTACATTCGCAACCAATGTTAAGCTTAAATAGAGCATCTCATGATTAATTTCCTACACGTGAAATACCGTGATTCAAGCAGATATGACGTCAGCGTGTTTACATTGCACGTATCTGCACAATTTTTTGGCAGCATGTACATGTCAGGAGTGTAAATATATTTTTGACGTTCTTGTAAATTCCCATTTTAGTTATTGACATAATTAGGAATACGTTGTTATTAATTTGGAACACAGAGTAGAAAACGCTGTGTGTTGTATCCAAAAGCGTGCTACTAGTCCGGTCTGGAAGTTATCGTCCGGACTGAGCGCGTCATTTTCATAACTCGGATCGTCACTGATCTCGAGTTGAGGTCATCCATGAGTTCGAGGTTCAGATCACGGGAGCTAAGCGGCCTCGAATTTCTTGTATGAACAGTGAGGAAGCATCAAGTTCAAATTTTCAATGATTTTTTACAATCATTATTTTGAGCAAACTTTCAACACACATTCCTGGCTTGCAGATATAAAACTCAATAATGAAATCAGAGAACTTTGTCCCATGTCGAATAGATGCAAAATGAAGCCCATGTCGGAATAAATTATGTTTTCTACTTTCCATTTAGGAGACTCACACAAAATAAAAATGCTGAATCCTTTACAGGAAATATCCGGCAGGAAAGGGTCAAAATTGCGCTAGATACTGAGTAAATGGGAATCCTTGAACGAATAAATTATCTTTTCTACTCTTCATTTAGGAGACTTGCACAAAATAAAACGCTGAATTCTTTATAGGAAATATAAAAAGTGTCAAAATAGAGCTAGATATTGAGTAAATCGATGATGTGATCTCATTGTTGCTGCGTAGGTGGGGCGTGTGTGGAGGGTGGCGGGTCTCTCACTTGGTCGCCTGAAGTGCCCTCGTGCTCGGCCCGTACTTTGTTCTTTACGCCACAAGTTTAGCCAGCAATATTGTCTTCAAGAGATCCTCGCGGCTCCTTCCAATAGACCTTCACTTCTTTACTCTGTTCCTGATTTGTTTTGCTCTCAATGAGGCTATAAAAGAGCTCTATTTTACAGAGTTACGAGACAAGTTGGCTCTTCCTCTTATAGAAGTTCTCCTATCCTCATGATATTTCTTTCTTAGTTTCCCTAAAAGTATCTTAAATTCGCAATACAATGGCGATTCTCTGCAATCTCAGGAGAGAAAGACACGGGCGAAAAAGTTTCACTCCATCACCTCCTCGCACCCGGAGTTTCTTTCAGTTTCACTAACGTGATCAAATCGTGCCGTGGTAAATTTCATTCACTCACGGATGTGATCCGCACCTGATTTACGCAAGAGCGAGATGCCTTTACTTGTGTCCTGAATTCTGTGAAAATAAATAGGGGCTGACTCCATGGATAGCTTTTTCTAGATTTAAACATGTTGATAGACGTTTGAATGAATTGTTTGAGTCGATAATACATGTTAGAAGCAATATGTTGAAATTTGTTTAAAAAATTTCATATTTGCTTACAGTAGGAATGATCTCAGTTCTGAGGCGCGTTTTTCAATTTCTTTCAAAGACGTTGAACGAATGAATATTTCTGTCGCGCGTAAAGAAACGTGCTGGTGATATTGGAAAAGATCTCAAATCGAGACTGCCAAGAGCCTGGCTCTCACGATGTGAAAATAAGCGGAAAATGAAGTAAGAAGTTCATTTCAATGGAGGAGTGCAATAAGCGTCCTGCAACACATTTTCTATACATAAAAGGCTGCGTAAAACATAATCCCATTTCGATTGTTTCAAAAATACGAAGCAATATTTGGTATCAGATTACATGTACATAGAGAATGAGAACAGCACTAAACTGCACCAGTTTGCAAATATTTTGTTCTTGCAAAATAAAGTAGTTTTGAAAATTGTGCACAAGAGAATATAAGTTAATGAATCAAGTTTTAGGTTTCATAATGGCACTCTCATGTTCTCTTAAGAGTTCAAATTTCTCGTCTAATATATGAGAGTAAAATGATGAGAGTGTACACAAACGGAAAATATCGTTAATTTCTCACATTCTCTCATCGGTGATAAAAAATCACACACACTCTACCGAATGGTGCAGCTTATGCAAATTCATCAGGAATTACGTTCAGAAAACGGACGATCTGAGGCTGGCTTATCACCAGCCTCCTTACTCCTACCAGCTAATCAGAGCCGGGTCAAAACGCCGAGGTTTGTTTTATTCCCCCGTAAATTAGAGCACGTTTTTCAATCTCTAAAACCCCAACGCAGCGTCAGTGTATATATGTTACAACAGAATATCGTGCCTGTTTACTTTGCTGTAATTACTCGCAGTTTTATCACTCTTGGGAGCTGTGAGCACTTCATGTCGCTCGCTTTATGATTAAAAAGTAGATCTTTAAAAGGTTTTATCCAATCTTTTATATAGATTAAAACAGCAAAACCCAGACAGCAGTTGATTAATAAACCTTGCATTTATTATTTAATGAACCACTGAAAGCGCGTGTAAATATTTAGCTACAACGCAAACAAGAGAAATTTTAGTGATCTGCTTTGAATGCAGCCGAGAAGCATTTCATCACGGGAAAGCTTCAGCTTAAATTGGTAGACGGACCTTGAAAATCTGAATCTCATAGTGAATTAAATAGGAGTTTGAAAAACCTATTAAAAATACAAAATTTGTAGAAAATTACACGACAATTTTTTCCAAATTTTAGGACGCTGTCTGCGTTCCGCATTTTTCAACAGGAGACATAACAACTACGTCCAGCAGGTGATGGGCTTATTTAAGAAGTTTGCGTTTCGGGTGTCGGGGTGAACACCGTGGCCGAGTGGTTAGGAGCCCGCCCTTCACGGGAAGGTGTCGGCAGATCGAATCCCGACAGTGCCACTCGGTGATTCTCCCCGTTAGGAAAAGGGAGAACTCGGCCACAATTCCCCACTCTACCCAGGTGTCGGAAATGGATACCGGCTTGACCGGGGGTGACCGTCATTGCGTCCTCGTGTTAGTAATAAGGCATTTGAAAAACCAATGTACAAGATGATGAGTATCAGGCTTGATTGGAACAAACCATCCATTTAGATAAGGGGCACCGAAAGAGAGTGTTGGGTACCGGCCACCAACGCTCGGACTCGCTGCGAGTCCAATTGATCCTTCACGTGCGTTGTTGGAGCTGCTGTTGTGTCCAATCTTTTACAGCTCAGATGGCCGGCGCTGCCTTGTGCTGCTTGCTTCACTGCTCAAGGAGAAAAGAAATCCGTCTCTGAGAAAATTAGTAACATCCACCTTTGGGACGGACTTATGGAATTCTTTTATCCAAAGTACAACTTACGTTTTAGGGTTCGCTTTTGCTGTAGTCTCGTCATGATGCATATTGGCCATTGAAAATATTATAGTTGTGATTATAATGATATGTTGTCTCGTGAACAACAGGACTAAACCTCACGCTCGCGGTGAACTTATTCCTTTGAACATGCACAAAACTAAATAACACTTCTGTAAAAATTGTCCAGCTTCTGTCGTCATGCCATCTAGCTTTTTTTCTTCAGCTCAGCGGTAGCGCAATGCATCCTGACGGAAAACCAAGTTCGGGTCTGAGTGAGCTCAGCCGCCACTTGCTCAGCTGTGATCATCAGTGTGATGTGCAACCGTGATGCACATGGCGTCGTGACGAACGTTCCTGTCATGTACTGTGCTGCTGCTGCTATGCTGTGCACTGCAGCTTTGCGTGCTCGTGCTCTTCTTCATGCACAAAACTAGAAAATTTCACAAAGACTTGGTTTTACATTTGATACTTCGATCACAAAGCTTTTGCCTGCTCTCCCAGGTTGTCTACAACTCCGAGGTATTCCATAGACATTGAAGTTCTAACTTTGGACTCCTGGTACTTTGTTTTACCCGACAAATTACGTTCTGTTGAATTCTTTTGTATTTTTTTAACAATTGCCAGATTTATCAAGTGACTACGTTAAAATTCTTACTTAAGGACCCCTCGGTGACCGAGTAGATTGATGAACGGCCTTACTCTGAGAGTCGAGTGACGAGTATCAGGCTGAATTGATGCTTCTCGCTGAATCTTTAAGCTGAAGCTATGCTCCTCAATGCCACAATAATTATTGCTGCATCTTCCAGACTCGAGTAATTTACACATTAAATGCGGAAGACCTAGGAAGTAGAGGAACTTGCTAACTTCTTTTTGTGAAGAAATTATTTTCTCATATGAAAACACAGCTCTCATGAACTGGTTTGAAAAGTTTTGCGTTGTACCTTCATTTTATCTTTTTGAATAGCTGAAATAATTATATATATGTTCCGGCAGAAACAATAAAAGTTTTTATTTTATTACCTCATAACTGTAAAATTCCCTCCCCTGTCAAGGGAAATTAGTAGCTGCACTTCAAGTGGGATGATATAAGTTACCAGTATCATACTGCTAATTTGATCAATGTCTATTTTCTGGGGGCATATGAATTTATTCCTTGTTTCGGTTAGGAACGATTAAAACACTCCAGTACACCAATTATATCCTTGGCATAAGCCATGGTTAACGGAACAATAATCTATTTTTTGGTCCTTACCCAACTCAAGTGGTTGCAAACTCGTTTGACTACTAAAACATGAGTAAGATCTCAAAACTCTTGAACATCCACCCGTAACTCTGCTCTCAAAATTGTTTGGTTTCTCAATGTTCAATTTGTGATAACGTGTGAGGGTGCGTTGGTGGAATGATTTATTTTAGAAAAGAAGTTGATTTAATGCCTGGATATTTGTTGGCTGCGTGTGGTGGGACGGGATCAGAGAGGTTCTGTAGCTGATAAATTGGGAGCTGTCGATGACAGACTGCCTGCGCGAGCCCCTCGTCCCATTTGTGAGTGCGGCAGAGCGCTCGCTGCAGCCGCTCCAATTTGGGGCAGACGTTTGCCATGTTTTGTGGTCTCCTCTCCCTATTTTGCTGCTCCAACTGGGGAATGTTTATAGAGGCATGGGATATTCAAGTAATGTTAGACGTGATCAACTTCGAAAATAGATAAAAACAAGATTTGTAGTTTCTTGTAAATTGAAGGTATTATTGAGGTTGTTATACACCATGAAGATAAAAACTGAACGGATGCAAATATTGCTCTTAAGACTCACACGCACATATATACATGAATGTCAATGTTTACTTGATTAACTTGTATTCCACACTCCTCATCGAAATGGCCAAGTGTAAAAAATTGTATATAAATCATTTATAATATCAGTAGCAATGATGACCGACATAAAATTGCCGAAGCTTTAATTTGCGAGCTCTGCGTGGGGTAAAAATAACACGAGCAGCTTCGCTTTTCTGTGTTCAAATGTACGATAAGAAATGTTCAAGTTCCGGCAGGAAAATATTATAAATACGGTCAAGTAACGATTTAATGCAAGAGAGTATTTTTGTCCGGCGAAGTAAAATCCCGATGTAGACCTGACGAATACTGCCGGTCTCAGGTGATGCAAGACAAGAGCTTCCTGGGAAAAGTGTAAGCGCGTTTGTGCGTTTGTCCCTCTGACCCCATTTTGCTATGGGTGCATTTAGGATTTTAATATGTACAGATTGATTAGCTTTAAGGAATTTGCAAACATCACGCATGTTCACAAACTTACTAATGATAGGTTTCCCTAGTGGGTGTTAATATCGTAGTTTAAACTTGAATGAAGTGTGCAATGCAACAGTGTGATACATAGAATGTATACCAAGAATTGCTTTTTGCATTAACGAAGTCGGCAAAACAGAATTCAGAATATTACTAGTTCTTAAGTCGATCTTTCTGCGTCTGTAAAGCACGTCGTTTAAGATTAAATAATTCTCCAAGTCGAGAATCGTTGACCTACTTCCATGCAGTAAAGCATCCCACACTTCGGAACAAAAAGGATCCTGTTTTGCTCAGTCCGAAACTCGTCAAGTCCCCAGGATACATCCGTCATTTTTGGAATGCACTCTGTTGGTCTTGGTGCGGTCTTCTCTCGAGGGGCCACTTGTGCATTAGTTTCCTGTATGTGTGTGGGGGGAGGGGGGAGATATGTAAACGCGTTTGTGCGTTTGTCCCTCTGACCCCATTTTGCGAGTATAAATATTCTTACCGCATTCTTAGAGACGCCTTTGGTCGCGCTCCTACTCTGTAATAACATCCGCTACCAGTAAGCTGAGCAACGTGAGGAGCGTTTACCTATCCCACCAGCAGACAGTCCAGTGGCTCCGTTCTTGAGCCGCACAAAAGGGCCCGGTTGAAATATATGGACTGGCTTTGATTTTCTTGCACTCTTTGTTTAAAATATTTTGGACGTGCAAAAAATGTACGAAAGTATTTCGGGTCTCATTTTTTCCACTACGCTGTGAACAGAAAAAATCTGTAGGTTATTAACGTATTTTATGATCGATCAAATTGATTCAAATGTTCCTGTTAGCGCACTTGACCTATCCCTGGACTGCATCAGGCTGTTCAACTCGACTTACCATCACTGGCAGCAGCTGCTTGACGTTGTCCGAAGTTTAACGGGATTCGAGCAGGCGCGGTGCAAATGCTCTCCCTCGCGATGCGCTGCCTCTCCCTGCCCCTCACAACACATCTCACTGCGGGGGGTCCAGCTCCATACCCGAGTTATCGACTAAGACAGCCTAATAGGGCTACTTCTGTGAGCCCCATATTTGCCGAGGCTGCCAGACCCCTTCTTTTAATCCTTATTTGTTGTAGATCTGAACAGACCGCTGGATGGCCATATTTGCTCGCTCCCTTCTTTGCAGCGGAGTCGTTCGCTTTCTCTGTATGGTCGATCGAGTGAGCCCCGATATCTCTTGCGCTTTAAAAGGCGCACTCAGGGGCAGTTCGTGCTCAAATTCGACCGCTCATCTTTTTCTTGCGTGACTTGTCATAAGAAGAGACTCGTAATGGCACCATATAGCTCGTTAGGGTTCCGCAGATCCACGTAGCCTCTGGGACGAACTCTCATGTCAGCTCCCAGTACGTAAACTATTGATCTTGCAAGCGGGCATTTGACCTTGTACGACCGATGAAGTTCCATTGTTATACAGCTCCTTGAGGCACAGCTCCCATAGCTCCATTGTTATACAGCTCCCATAGCCCCTTTTGCTACTTATTCAGCTTTTTACTATGTTCGTTTAGTAATTTGTAGCTCTACTACAGTTGTGCTTGTCACCCTAATTGTGGGAACAATTACTATTGAGCTGTTGGAATTTCAAATCCTAGTTTATACTGGTAAAGGAATATTGCGACACCTACAGTGAAAATTTCCTCCTGAAACCTCCTACGTCTCCTATACGAAATTTGTTAAATAAGGGGACAAATGAGAGCCAATTCAGCACTACTCACATTCAGCGCCTGACCAGACTTTCCAACTCTTTCCATAGCTCCATTTCTCGCATTTCAAGAGCGCCACTAGTGATGATGTAACTCTGTAGTCACTTCGAGTTGTAACTCAGCAGCAATACAGGCGATAGGGAGTCCATATTTAAAAATTAAAGACGCTTCGATAAGTTTGAAAAAAGATGTATTCATACTCGGTTAATAAAGTTTGCCTTAAGGCTGTATACGTCATGCTCTGCCTCAACTATAATTAGTCGCATTCATAATACTTGTCACTTGAATTTAGGTTCTTTATCTTGTTCTAATTTACATATAAGCCTTAGTATATATTTCTCATCTATTGCTAAGTTTATTTCACAAATTTTGACTGGCCGCTCAGACGCCGAGTGCGGACGGGCGGCGGAAGGAAAGCTTCGTCCTGAAACATGTCGACTCTTGAAATGAAGCGAAATTTCTCTTGCAACCAGTTCAAATGGCTCTAATGTTTATTTGTAAAATTTAACAATGAAAAATAGAAAGGGGATGATGATGATTTTCGATGAAATCATTTTATTAACAAAACCAAAAGTTCAAATTGAATTTGTTTTCTTTAATTTTCAACTAAAGTGAATGTGAAAGAATGATCAAAAACATAATACACGTAAATTCAACGCGTAAATATTGAAGTAAGTTTAAAAAATCAATGAATTTACTTACAAGAGACATAAAAATTGAATGTCGTTTAGAAGCGGCATCCTTCGTAACATACAGAGAGATTCCATAATGCGTAAGCCTGTGGGTTTGTGAGCGGAACACAGACGAAAACATTTAATCTGTCTTATTTTGCCAGTAGATTATATATTTTTTAGCGGGCTGGCAGATGACTGCGTGGAGAGAAAAGGATACTGCAACTCGCAGCGCTCGTGTGGTGGAGCCGACGTTCACGAGCTGAACTACAGTTGCGCACACCGCGCTTTGTGATAGCAAATTAATCATCACAGGATGTCTGTCAAACGTTTTTGTTTGTAATTTTTCATTGTTATATGCAAAAACCGAAAATCATTTTGTTAGAAATACTCGAATATTCAGACAATGAAATTTTTCATGTTCCATATTGTAGGAAATGTTAGGAAAATTAAAATCTTTTTAACCTTGAAAATCAACTGCATCAACGCGTGAAACTATAAAGAATTTAAGAGGAAAAGTACTTGACGAACCCATCAAGAACCCATAAAAATTTATTTACTTGAAAGACGCATTTTACCCAGGGAATTTCTTATGATAGTTGTTGAAGCTAAAACATGTTTATGAAACAGTTTTCATGCTATTTTAGTCTCATACCATTCATTTTTAACATTAATGGCAAAAATCTTGTATCCATATTGATGAAATTGCTTTGTCAAAAATTGTGCTATAAAAACGGTTCTCTTCTTTAGTAAAGTAGGAATCCAACGAATGAACATTATTTTTTATAATATTGGGAAACTTAAAAGTGATAAATTTGTAGGATTTGAATTTAAATAATGTTAACACATCTAAAAATTGAAGCTCATTAGGGAATAGCGAAACTTAGGACCCGTTCCTACAAAATAGGTTAAAATTATAGCCAATAATCTCAGACCCGCCATTGCTGGGGAAAATAACGGAAACATTCGCAAAAACAACGCAAAACTTTCGTTTCTAAATCAACTGGAATTCTTTTGCGAAGCAATAAAGGGCCCCGATAAATCTGGCAATAAATCAGTTTAAAATTTGTGATACTTTGCTAACTTATGCCATTTACAGCAGAGTTTTCGACCGGCGTACTTAGTCAGAGTATATATTGTTTTTAATTCAGTTTTAACGACTGCCTGCTACTGTATTTGCTTGTTCTCCTGTCATTATTTCCAGAACAGTTCAATGTGAGTCATTATAATTTAGTGAAATTTATTTCATTTTTCATTTGTGATGAAGTTGAAACACTTGCTTGTTTTAAATTGGTATTTTCGTCGAGCAAATCTTCTATAATATCACAATCTATGTATCATCTGTGACGGTTCCGTTGAGTGCAATCTGTGAACAAGTCAACACTACGTGTGCTTGCACTGCAGAGTAAATGGCTTGTTTACCAAAAATATTTGCAATAAGAATTCGTCGTTGGGTAATCATGCCGTTGTGTTTTAGTTTCACGTTGTTAGCAAATCTAGCGACTAATTTAGCCTTGTATGGGGAAAAGGCCAGCGAAACAACCATTCGTGTGGAGATGCTGTGTTATAATTCCAAGTTCTGCAGTGTAGGTGTGGTGCGGCGTGCGTGTGAGGTACACTGCCAGGAGCAGCAGTGTAGTGTGGTGCGGCGTGCGTGTGAGGTACACTGCCAGGAGCAGCAGTGTAGTGTGGTGCGGCGTGCGTGTGAGGTACACTGCCAGGAGCAGCAGTGTAGTGTGGTGCGGCGTGCGTGTGAGGTACACTGCCAGGAGCAGCAGTGTAGTGTGGTGCGGCGTGCGTGTGAGGTACACTGCCAGGAGCAGCAGTGTAGTGTGGTGCGGCGTGCGTGTGAGGTACACTGCCAGGAGCAGCAGTGTAGTGTGGTGCGGCGTGCGTGTGAAGAACACTGCCAGGAGACACTGCAGCGTCAGACAAGCTCGATCAGCCTGACCGCGTGTCCGCCCTTGGCGCCCTTATCTCCATGTCCACCGCGTGCCCCAGTTTATGGGCAGCGATGTAGTCTTCAAGTTTCTGTCTCGATTATTTCTAGTGAGTTAAAGGCGTTAAATTATTCATCCTCACAGAGCACTATCTCTAGCCAAGGGAAGGTATTGCTCCGATGCCAAACCATAGCCGCTCTTGCGGGCCAGAATGCACTCGTAAATGGACTCTTGATCGTCCTCGTTAGCTGTCGAGTTTTGCTACATTCATGCGCGTATTAGAAAACTTCTAAAGGAATTATTAGAGTTTCAAATGGTCAAGAAAGATTTTCGTACGTTATTATTCGTCATGCTGGGTGAGTAACATTGATTTTTCCAGTTTGAAGTGATAAAGTGAAGTGCGACAGAATCACAAATAGCTCAAATGATATGATCGTATCCTTTCTTGAATATCCTGCTTTTCAAACAGGGAGAACACTTTTCGAGTTAAGTTTATAAATGGTGCTTCAAGTACAGAGTAGTTCTTTCAACAGCGATGTAATTGTAGCACAAACTACGCAATAGAACTTTATTGTTTCATCTTCGACATCGATGATGTCGAATATTTACGATTTTAATGTCGTATGCTAATTACGATCGTGCCACACACTGCTTAAAATTGTGCCGCACATTGTCCATCTCGGCAGGTGTGTAGAGGAATGCATGTGAGCGAACGAAGAAACTTCCATAACCTCCGTGATAACGAGCTGTTAAATAATTCGATATCTTCACCTGGATTTTACGATCCTGAAAACATTGCATTTCTACTTTCTTGTCCGTACACAGTCGCATGTCTTAAATCTAGTTTCAACCATATTTTTTCTGGACATCTGTTAAACAGAAACCACCACTCTACCCTGATTTCGTTTAGCTATATTACAGCTACTTCTTGTACGATTGCATCATTGCTTCACTTCCACGAAAGAGACATTCAAATGCACGTCAGAGACACATGTTTGTTGTGCTAAGATCTTCTTGCGCTGCATTGCGCACAATTGTGCTTGGCGTGCTGGCCGTGCCTGCATTTTAACGAGCTCTATTTATAACGCGGCTCCTGAAATGCTCGAGCCGCTCGCTAGCGACTGTCGCACAAGTGAAGGCAACACTCAAGACGTCCAGGAAGGACGGCCAGAAGTCACGCCACTCCAGACTCGCTGCCTTCAGACTTCTCCCGCTCTCGGCATTTCCTGCCTAGAAGTAACGATACGCCCACTCAAGAGCTCTTGACTTAGAGGTGAACCTTGCAGTTTTGTACTTCCAATATTTTGCGTCTAAGTTCATCGATGGTTTCAAAATATTTCAGAGCTTTACATCCATATAAGCTGCTTGCGTGTTTGAAAAGCAGTTTCATGCGTTTCTAAAGATATATTATTTAAATGATACGTCGCACTTTTTTTACTCTATACCCTCGGAGCATCGTAATTGCCCGTAATTCTTAACCTGTTACAATTTATTTCAAATATTTTATTTAAAATTCAAATTTCAGTGCACCATTTTGATTGGTGTAGCTTTCGTCTGGCTTAATTAAGCTCTAACGGCGACGTGTAACAGCCTCACAACAATGCTATCGAGAGATGATAGATGTAACAAAGCATACATATATATTTGTGATAGAGTTTTCTTTCAATGTTTCACCAATTAAAAAAACAAACTGCCATCATGAAATATATGTTGCAACACACACACAAAGTAAGCTGGTCACAAAGACTTGACTTGTAAGCATTTTATCCAGTAAATAATTCGCATTACATTTGTGAATGAATAAAAAAAGTTATAAATTTTGTAACGGCTTCAATGCTGGAAATTTCTAAAGTAATGTCACTTATTTATATATATGTTTGTTCAAAGATATATGCTATAAAATTGGAGCTTGGAATTTTTATTTCGTAGAGGGTGGGAGAGCAGGCAGCGGACTAAGCAGCTGTGAGGAAGGAACGCAGACACCGGTCTCTAAAGAAATAGATGTTCTTCACCACTTTTATTTAAAATAGTAGCATCGGATACATCAGTGATGTTTTGTCAAACTACTGGTTAATTCACCTACGATAAGCCTGTTCTGAAGCATGCGCTTTCTTGCGTGTGTTTGCCTGTATCCTCTTTTAAAGCAGTGCCGTGGTCTCTTCCGCCCAGTCTCATGGAATGCCAACCATCAGAGCGCTTGAATTAACATTAATTTGCCTTCGCAGCGTGTGAATTAGCACTAATTCGTAAGAATGAACTGACCAGGAGATGACCTTCAGCTCCCATGGGCGAGGGAACGGTAACGAATTCTACTTCGTGAAGGAAGGGTAGTTTGCTCATGGCGTCTGTCCTCGCCCGGGTCTTTTAGGAATCAGCGTTCTTGCTATTTTTTTCTTTTTGGTTTCCCTCTTGAAACCTAAATTATATTTTTATCTTAGTTTGTTGTTGCTCTTTTTCTCGCCACGCGTTCCTTCGAGACATGAGACGCACAAATTTAGCTCGCTGCAGCTATGCCTGTCGACCCGCTGTAGGCTCTTCATGCTCTTGTGATGCTACCTCGGCGGTGCTTCACCAGATGTCTTCCTGACCGTCGTCATCATTGTTTGGAAGCGTGATTTAACCTTCCCGAAGTTTATGAACGCTAAAGTAACGAAACGTACCGCGCCAATGAAGAACAAGAACTGGGAAGTGGTTGGAATCGGGATTTCACCTTCCCGAAGTTCATGAGCGCTGAAATAATACAATGTACCACACCAATGAAGAAACAAGAACTGTGAAATGATTTGTAGAAGCCAAGCGCCTGAATACGTCAGGACCCCGCAGCTCTAGAAGCAGGGAGCGCAGAGGAGACGGACGAGTGTCCACTGACGACGTTGCGTGCTGATCGTTCATAAATTTGGCACGTTCTATGTGCTAGTCGACGTCTTCAAGTCACCGCAGACCAAAAGGTGAACTAATTACGCGGGTCTCAAAGCTCAGCTGAAGCGATTTTGCCTGAAGGTGTAGAAAATCTGCTCCGACCGTACAGCGTGCACGTAAAATGCTGTAAAGAAATGTTCCGAATGCTTGTAAGTTTTGAAAGAGAATAAAATTTCTGGTGCTGTGCGTCTAGCATGTATTAACTATGCACTACTTCATGTCATATTAAATTGTCAACAGCAATTCTAAGGCATTGCTCCCTCATGAGAAAAACTTCAGCAGTGCAGCAGCAGTTCTACTTTAAAAAACAAGGTCGCAAAGCTTGCATTGTTTGCACGTGAAATGAGCGAACGATGAGGGAGGGCTCAGAGTAAAAACACCTAAGTAATATACGCAGATTCCAATAGCGTTCAGTGTTAAGAGGAGTAAAATTGAGGCAATCAAGTTTTTTTCAACCCCCTGGACCAATCCCGACGACTCCACGCTCTAACGCTGCCTCGTTCCAATGGTACGAAGGCCTTCATACTGAGTTAAAAAAATTGTACTTATGCTTTTTGTTTTCATTTATCTTCAGTAGCTGGTGTTGTATGGGATCTCTTCCCTCAATTAAACGTTTGTTTTTAAGAGCTCTGTAGAAATATTGTCACAAAAATTTAATTTATTCATGAATTTTTTTGCAAATTTTTGTATAAACCTTTTATTTTTTGTCTAACTTCAACATCTAAAATGTTGTCTTGATTACGTCCAATAAACTAAGCTCTGATGTTGTGGTCGGTACCCAGCGTCTATTTGTTCATGTATCGGGCTGACGTGGCAGGCAATTTGCCACGCACTCCTCGTTGCCCTGAACAAAAGAGATATACATCGTACCACACACTCCTCGTTGCCCTGAACAAAAGAGATATACATCGCACCACACACTCCTCGTTATCCTGAACACAAGAGATATATATTACTAGAGCTCTGCATAACTCCACACACACTTCTCTTTGCCGAGAATACAAGAGATATGCATGTCAAAATCATCTCGACGCATTTGGTATGGTAGCAATTAAGTAACTAGCATCGAGTTCCGACCACATTTTCCTAACTATCTCACTCTTTTCGTCTGCTTGTCTTCTTTTCAATTTATTAAATGGTCATTCATTTTCACTCCTAAAACTTCTCATTAATACACTCATGTATGCAGGAGCTTTCAAATTCCTCTCATTTGAGCTCAACTGGTGCTGCAAAATTAACAAAAAAAAAACAGTTTTATGGACGAACTTCGGTAATGATTCTAATTCCCATGCTATCATTAAGCGGCAGTGGACAAATTATCTTCCTCTCACGCAAACAGCACGAGCTGGTGATTTCTGATAATTTCTGGTCGTGAGTTACAGACTGGATGTCGTTCACAAATTTGTGGTGCGGGTTGTCTTTTTATAGTTTGAATCGTTCATTATACTCGTAAATACACGAAACGGTATTTGATTGTGAACATTGAAGCTGTCACATTGCTTGCATGCTAAAACATGTTGTCTCGATCGTTTCACCGCACCTGTCATTTCGTCAAAGTTTCTGCATCACAGCAATTATCTTTGCCAAGCAAGTGTACCCCCAAGCTAGCAAGCAAGCAAACCTTGTTCACAATTGCCGGTGCAGCTAAACTCCCTCGCGAGGCCAGCTTTGCTGCTGCCAAATGACCTAAGCGAGATGGCTTGTCAAAGGCTTGGACCAAGTCTGGTCTATGAGAGAGCGTCTCTCATTTCATGGTTCGCCACTCGCTGGAGAGGGAAGAGCTCCTATAAAGAATGAACTTATTGCAGTGTCTCGATAATGAGGATAAAATTCAAGCCACAGGCTCACTCTGAGCAGGTTTAGAGCAGCAAAAACTTGCGCGTCAGGGACTGGTCGGTCGGAGAGCAGCTCCCGCCTGTGCGCTATGATGCTGCCACGACCTGTCGAGAAGCTTCAAATTCTGGAGGGTCGACGCGTCCGTAGAGAAAGCATCGCCTACCGTAAGATATTGAGCCCAGTTTTTTCATGTCACACGGTATAGATTATCTCATTGACTATGCAAGTTATCTTTATTGTATGCAGTTTATGCGCCTTTGCGTCGCATAATTCAGGGTGAGTAGATATTATGCCTCGCATACAGAAGACACCTCCGTTAACTCCAATGCTGTACACCCGCCATTCGCTGCTTCTGGTAAAATGGTATCACTGATACAACATGCTGGTCTCTTAATTTATTCTTTCTGAATACGATTCTACTAAAATGGTATCACTGATACAACATGCTGGTCTCTTAATTTGCTCTTTCTAAATGCGATTCTACTAAAATTGTATCACTGATACAACATGCTGGTCTCTTAATTTGTTTTTCTTGAATGCGAGAAACTCCTACCATGTCGTCGCGATGCACATGTTCTTTGATTGCTTGTCTATAGCAGTGCCAATCACCAGTGCAGTTTCTTAGATAGACAAAGCTGAATCTCAAATGTTAGAATCATAAATAGATGTGAGAACATTTCATTCTTCCGTATGATTGCTTACTGCTGAATAAGATGGGTGCTGAATACCTGTGCAAAAGCTCCTACCACTCTGCTCCGCCCCTTTGATACCCAAATTTGGGGGCGTCATCCCAACGTACGACGATGTGCACTACACACAACTGTACGTGTACGTCACACTGCACACAACTGTACGTGTACGTCACACTGCACACAACTGTACGTGTACGTCACACTGCACACAACTGTACGTGTACGTCACACTGCACATAACAGTACGTGTACGTCACACTGCACACAACAATACGTGTACGTCATACTGCACACAACTGTACGTGTACGTCACACTGCACACAACTGTACGTGTACGTCACACTGCACACAACAGTACGTGTACGTCACACTGCACACAACTGTACGTGTACGTCACACTGCACACAACAGTACGTGTACGTCACACTGCACACAACTGTAAGTGTCAGTTAGGGAGGCTCCCATCTCAACGGCGCGTGTCCTTGTGCCGGATATAAGAAGTAGCCTTGGAATTTTTTCAGTACGACTCGTAACTCGAAATTCTAAAAATGTCTCGATCGCAGCAATTTTACTTCGTGAGACAGCATCTCAAAAGGAGCTTCAAAGTACAAAAATGAGCAAGAGAAAGGATCTTCATCGTTATTGTAAAAACCTACAACGTGTATTGCTTCGACAGAAATTTATGAATTTGTGATTTAATGACACACTACAGAAACCCATTTCTTGTAATGAATGAACGTAAAAATTCAAATTCACTGTATAGATTCATGGAGGTATGTAGAACACAGTTGATGTCGCTATTGATTACCATTTGGATGTAATTAACTTTGAAACCTGCTGAACAAAAACAGAAAAATTTGTGCCTAATACTTCAAAAGGTTACTTGCGCTACTCAGAAGTCTGAATCCGATCATCAAATTTCGTCACTAAGCAGTCTACAACGGTCTAGGCACTGCTGTGTTTCAAATACTGTTCGCATTACTTCACAGAATAAATATTTGCTGTACATATAAATATGCAGGATGTCTGCAAAAATTGCATCTCCTCAGTTCTAAATTATAATTTTAACATGTGTCTATGATTCCACACGTCTGAGTATGATAAAAAGCGCTAATCCTGGGTCCATAACATTATAAGTATTTACAATCAATGGATACAATTTCCATCCCCACCCCGTGCAATGTGTGAATGCATGACGGGTAATGTAATCAAAAAAAATGGTGTATGTGTATCTTTATTCATATTGATAAACGACGACTATTTTAATGTAGGATGATTATACAGGGTATCTATGGTAGATAACCTACGACTCGCGTTTATTATAAGATCATTGAATTTAAATTCTTCCATATGAGAAACCACGCAAACATGCATGTCGATCAAAAAGATTTATGAACTGGCACTGAATTTTTCCCTCGCTTCACCTAGACACAAGTGGCGGTGCGTTGATAGACAAACTTTGTACTTCAGGTGCTGCGGTGGCGCGCGTCTGTTTGCTTGTGCCCGTTATGTGAAGACGTGAGGTCCATGGCGATACGGGCAATTGAGTGTGGGTTTAATTATTCGCTTATTGGATGGCATGAGAGCGCCATTCATGCGGGATCATTGGCTGGGCGGCAATATCGGCACACCGCAACGACCGCCATTACTGAGGAGAGCTGCGCTGCCGCCGCAACGATTCTCGTCACCACACGCACTGCGGCACGCCAATTAAACACACCTTCAAAATCCTTCCATTTCGCAAGATAACATTGGACTGACTGGCAAAGTTTTGCCGTTCAAATTAAACACACATTCAAAAATACTTGCATATCAAAAGATAACGTTGCCAATGTTTTGTCGGCTTCGTTAGAGGTTCGCAGTTAATTTCTCGCCTCGCCTTTATGGAGGTTTGTCCAAGTTCATTCAGACTCATTAATTGATCTAGAAATTGTCACTGGATGTAGGAACTCGAACACAATATTTTCCTCCATGTGAGATAGTGAATTGTGTGGCTGCTAACGTATTTTATAAATCTAGAATTGCTGCTGATAGCCCTACTAAGACGTGGAGACCTGCTGACATGGAGCAGCGCACCAGCATCACTGCTGACATGGAGCAGCGCACCAGCATCCCTGCTGACATGGAGCAGCGCACCAGCATCCCTGCTGACATGGAGCAGCGCACCAGCATCCCTGCTGACATGGAGCAGCGCACCAGCATCCCTGCTGACATGGAGCAGCGCACCAGCATCCCTGCTGACATGGAGCAGCGCACCAGCATCCCTGCTGACATGGAGCAGCGCACCAGCATCCCTGCTGCCATGGAGCAGCGCACCAGCATCCCTGCTGACATGGAGCAGCGCACCAGCATCCCTGCTGACATGGAGCAGCGCACCAGCATTCCTGCTGACATGGAGCAGCGCACCAGCATCCCTGCTGACATGGAGCAGCGCACCAGCATTCCTGCTGACATGGAGCAGCGCACCAGCATCCCTGCTGACATGGAGCAGAGTTTGTGTCTCCCGGTTCAGGCGGCAGGAAAATTTTCATAAAAAACTTCAAATTACCTCACTTGCGGCCACGCTAGTGTTCATAATTTCACTGTATTGTTAATTACAATTTTACAGCTCTATAATTCGCCAAATAAAAGGATTTATTTGCTATCAAATCAATGGCGCACTGGTGCAACAACTTGCTGATGTCTGCAGGCCTCGCAAATTATCCCTCATTTAAGAAGCCTGATGTTGATTTTGTTCTTATTTAATAAAGCAGTTTCATTTTCATTTTCTTAATGAATTTATTCAGCATATTACGATCCATTTATTAATCAGATCTGTGATCAGAATGGAACTTCCATGGCATCGCAACATCAACGATCACACATTATGCGTCGCGCAGTTTCATTCTTTTGCATAAATATTCGACCAATTGTAATTTTCATGCACTGCGATCATTCTTACATGTGATTTTCAACTTTTATATAACTTCTCTGATTTGCCATAGTTTTTCGATTGGAGCTTATGTTATTTGTTAGCGCTATTTTATACTGATTAGTACCTTCGATGTGAAAATTTGAGCAGAAACAGAGACATTTCATACAGCAGTCAAACATACATATATCACTTATATATACTGTATATTTATGCGAGCGTACGCACCTCCAGTGCAGGTAAGGCACTGGAGTGTCCCGAACGAGGCACTGCCACCACCGCCAGCTGGGCGTCAGTGCAGTGCCCTGCTCCCACTCCATACCTGCGCGGGAAGGTGTAAGTTTATTTACAATAACACACAGTTTACATTTGTGAAGTCCACTTTGCATTATGCCACTGAATATCATAAAGTTTCATCAGGAAGAAATATATTTCTAGCCCTTTCGTTAGCATCAGGTCTATTAGGTGTTTTAAATGCAGTGAAATTATTGATTCAATTTTCCCGTTTTCATAACAGGAACCGAACAAAATATAACCTCATTAAAGTTCTAAAAAGTTATGATCTTAACTTGAGTCTCCCATCATCCTAGAAAGTCTTGCAAATGTCAAAATTCCGATGCTAGTGCAAGTTGTTCTTCTGACACCTTGGTAACTGTCGCTGGAATTCTGGCCTGGAGTTGTGTGTGCAGCTGTTCTGAAGGCGGTCTGTGGTCTCTACCTCCTTGTTGATTATTAAAAAATTCTACTGAAGTAATTTTGTTTCAGATCTTTTCATGATTTACGTATATTTTTTATATCCCGCTCTGCCTGGATATCACCCATTCGTCTCCAACACTTTGAAATTAGCGAACATTTATGCAGGCGTGTTTATTACTGTAAAAGAAACCGACTCTGCTTGCCAAATTGATGCAATATTTTCCAACGTGTGAGGGAGTATTAAATATTGGATGTAGCAGCATGACTGGCAAAGCGTGGCGTGACTGATCATTGCAGCCCAAAAGTCAGGCACTCACTTCACGGCCTGGAGGCTGATCATGCAGCCCAAAAAGTCAGACTCTCACTTCACGACCTGGAGGCTGATCATGCAGCCCAAAGTCAGGCATTCACATCACGGCCTGGAGGCTGATCATGCAGCCCAAAAGTCAGGCACTCACTTCACGACCTGGAGGCTGATCATGCAGCCCAAAGTCAGGCACTCACATCACGGCCTGGAGGCTGATCATGCAGCCCAAAAGTCAGGCACTCCCTTCACGGCCTGGAGGCTGATCATGCAGCCCAAAAGTCAGGCTCTTAGTTCACGGTCTGGAGGCTGATCATGCAGCCCAAAACTCAGACTCTTACTTAATGGCCTGGAGGCTGATCATGCAGCCCAAAAGTCAGACTGCCGACGACCAGAGATGGAGGAATGCGGGTTCTCTGCTCCCTAACTCCGCCTGATGAAGATCTGCTGCCCCGGTCTGGCAACAGTTGGGCCGGCGGTCTCATTCATCAAACTCGCGTACAGCGAAAGCGTCGACTTAATCTTGTGAACACGATAAAGAACCTTGTTACTCCACTGTATATAAGAGTTCTCGTCACCGCTTACATTTCTTCAAGAAGGTTTCGATGTTGCTTAAAAGGCTGCGTGGTTCCAGCATCGAGCTTTCTTGCATTTTTTTACTTCTAAATTGATTATTTTAAACATGCAAGAGTTATTCATAATTTGAATAACACGATTTCGTTTTCAGTGCTTGAATATTGCATTCGATTCGTATGAAATTTTTTCAAATCATTCTTGATTTAAAGCGAAATAATTCCTAGTCAACGCAGTAGGGGGGAATTTTCCTGTCCCATCAATGGTACTATCAACGCGTAACCGTGCTAGTTCATGTTACTAATTCTTACTAGAAGCTTGTAATAGTTTGCGTTACGGCTGCAAAAAAATTATAAGTTCACGTCCTAAATAAGTGATTTTGTGCACTCTTACATTAGCTTTTACTATTCAAGCGTAGAAAGACGTAAATTTTCAACAGGAAAAATATATGATTTTTTAAATTTTCAATTTTTGAAAAAGCCGCTCAACTGAATGAAATTAATGCCGTTTTCAGGCTGGCAAGCCACAAATGATTGGGACAGACTTCACACGGAAGTAATTAACGTGCGGCAGCGGCCGCTCTCGACCTTCAGTTCACAGAATTTTTGAATTGTGAATTTACGCAAAGTCGGAATGGAGCCACACGAGGCATACGGACCACAGAATGCTGTAGTTGCTGAGTTGTTCTGATGGAAGTTAAATATTTTCTCGCCGTTTTAAACCGTCAAAAAAAAGTAGACATTACAATAAAAAAACAGCTGCACTTCCAATAAATGCAGGCCTTACTTCTTACCTTCTCCGACAGGCCTTACCTTCCTTCTCCAAAACCGCATAAAAATAAAATCAATTCTAACGTGGCAACCACAGCCCTTACCGTATATCGTTCCATTGGTCAACTAATTCATAAAATCCTCAAGAACAACTCAAAAAACATGCTCCTCAGCCAAATTTGTTTGCTTCCACCGGAAAATTATTGCGTAGGTCAGTTTGGCTCAGGATGACGTTTAGCGCCGACAAAACCCAATGGTCAGTATGGCCGGGCGATTCACTCAGGAGCATTTCATGCCGACAGCGGCTGGATGAGCACACGCTGGCTAGCCTGAGGGCAGTGTGTCGTACGACAATGTCTTATGTTTGTGTTCAGAGCTCCGTCAACTCCAGGACAAGTACACGTCCTTCTGAGCCCGAGCAATGTTTTAAAGAATGGTCAACTTGAGATAGAGCCACAAGCTTACCTTGTTTATCGTCGATTACCATATTTTTGATAACTGCAACACTTAACTTCGCTCGTTTATTTATCTTAGACGACCAACGGCAGCCTGTGCTGGGGTCAGAGGGTCCATCGGTGGATCTCTTTCTCTTGTCCTCGGCCTTCCCTCGCCTCTCTGCCTCACCCGCCTCTCTGCCTCCACCTGCCTCTTTGCCTCCACCTGCCTCTCTGCCTCCACCCGCCTCTCTGCTTCACACGCCTCACATCCTCCCCTCGCCTCACTGCCTCCCCTCGCCTCACTGCCTGCCCTCGCCTGCCTCACACGCCTTACGCCTCTCCTCTTGGCTGCCGCCACGAGGCCCCTCACACCAAACCGCACACGGGAAAGCACCTCATTTGCCCGCCATGCCCTCAACGATCAGCTTTCGATTTAACTCTATTCAAACATGTATGTACATAAAAAGATGCCTAAAATTAGTATATTTTTCTCTTCATTCACTTTGTCTCAAAGTGACACCGGGACGATCAATTTGAGCTGAGGAAATTGGTTAATTAATTTCCGAGGTCTTCGGGACTATTTCTTTCGCACCCACTTTGCTTCTTTCAGGTTTTATACATTTTTCGACATCTCTTCCTTGTTTTTGCTTCTCCCTTATTAATTTGTTATTTCTATGCTCAGGCTATATCGTGCGAACGCGCCTTTTGAGTGGATTCCCTGTTTTCTGAAGTGTGTGCTCTCCATAGGTTACTTTCGCTCTCTTACACTCACCTTTGTCTTCTCTAGAAAGTCCACATCTAATGTAACAATAATAATCCATGGTTGACTCTAGGATGTATACTATTTACTTGAAAAATTAGAATGTCATTTATAAAATAAAAAATATTCAAGTACATAGACGTAATTTATCATCTTGAGTCTTGTTATAGGTGTTACTATGCAGATGTTCCAATGCCACGGTGCACCTCCGGTCCCCTAGCGCTTCATCGCATGATCAAGTTCCTTTGCCTTCGATTAAGCGTCTTTGAGCAAGAAAAATTCTGATATTTTTTAATGACGTTTCTAGGTGCTGAATTTGTGCCGTACCACACTCGGCAAGGATTACTGAACACGGCTCCAAAGTTCAGCTTTGTGAAACCCGCACGGTTTCTTGCAGGTGTTGCTACTGACACACGTTGGAGGGTTCTGCAGAGGACATAAAATGGGCACACCGGCCTGCCTAAAGTGGTTGCGGCGAGCATCGAGTCGAAACAGATATTGGCAGCCGAGTCGGCCATACATATTGGCAGCCAAGTCGACCACACATATTAGCAGCCAAGCTGACCACAGATGTTGGCAGCCGAGCCGGCCAAAGATATTGGCAGCCGAGCTGACTTCAGATATTGGCAGCCGAGTCGACTTCAGATATTGGCAGCCGAGTCGACCACATATATTAGCAGCCGAGTCGTCCATAGATATTGTCAGCCAAGCCGACCACATATATTAGCAGCCAAGCTGACCACAGATGTTGGCAGCCGAGCAGACACAAATATTGGCAGCCGAGCCAACACAGCTATTGGCAGCACGAGACTAAGCCGCCCCATGAAGAGGCCGCTGCGCTCGACCATCAGTCAGACGAAGTGGTCCTTATCGCCGCCTGAGTGGAGAGGCGTCTTCTGTGAGGTGATCTCTTAATTACACCCGCTCCAAGTTTAGAGACGGACTCTTATTTCGGCGGTGCTCTCATCGCCAGGATAAGCGATTTAATGCAATCTTGAACAACGAATTAAATGTGTGTGTGCGCCGCACTCCAGTGACGCCACCTACACGTTAATGCAAGCTGCATGTACGTTGTCACTGGAGGTATGAACTGCGTTGTACGCCTATTATGATATCTGGAATTACTTTTAATAATTTATGCATTCGTGCAGGGAAACCCAAATGTAATTGCAATGTTGGCGTTAAAATGTAAACCGGCTTTGTTTTGGGGATTTAAATCGAATTCAACCCTATACGTACATGATGCAATTGCTCCCAGCCGATAGAATGATCCTGTTATTCCATTGACTTCATCGCCACTCTTTTGACGGGTGGCCAAATAAACCGATATTTTATTTCCCTGAGAGCGTCGGCAAAGCAAATAATTCTCTCATTTCCACGAGTAAACCTCGTACGTCAGACGTCAGTAGCGCGCTGAACACCGGTGTGTTCAGGCCTCGGGCCGACGTCAAGTTTCGCTTTCTTCAACTAAGTTGGCTGTCTGACTTTAACGAGAACTAAGCCCCATTGAATGAGCATAGGTAGGAAGCTTATAACTTGCATGAATGGTTGTCGGGTAACTTGTAATGATATAATTCGTTACCTCATAGCATTTAACTCATCGACCCCATGAAAGAATGATATCACGTCTATAATATATTAAAACTTATGTACGTTAATGTGAAAATGTTCTATTGACAAATTAAAATAACTATGAACTATGCATTTACCACCTAAAGGAGATAAGAACTGTGTTATTTAAAATCAATTCTCGCAAAAATGTGCACGCCCATGACAATCGCAGTTGGCCACCTGTCACCAACCGTGAAGGCTTCCTCAGATCAGATGGCACCGCACAGCTCTGCCAGGCTGCCACCAGTGAGAAGAATGAGGCAGAAGTTACCGGTACTATAACTCCCACAGCGATGCTCATTACTCTAAGCTACATACTGTATTACGTCATTCCAATCTTCGAAGTCCACAACTAATACCTGTATAATACTAATAATGCGCCACACGCCTATGCGATGCGTGTTGCACACACCTACATTCTGCGGGTGTTCGTACAGTCACGTACTTTTCTGCATTGCGTGTGGGAGCGGGCTTGAGAAGATGTGGGTCAAAACCCTTTGTTACCATGCTGCGGGTAAATTTATTGTGGTAGGACATCACAAAACGCTCATAAAAATTCATCGCCTCTGCGCGAGTTTGATTTCATACCGGATGTGAAATCGCATGTTGAATACAAGCTCCCTGGCAGAATTTAGGGTAGGAAATTGTTTAAACAACTGTTTTTGTGCACTCAAAAGACAAATTTTGTCGGAATTCGAATTAAGTTATTAATGAAATTGGCGACTCTGAAAATATGTTCCGGATCTTAAATAACGAGACACAAATTAAGCTTGTGCTGCCAGCGCTTGTTCTAGTCATTATTTTTCATTTTGAGATATAGATGAATTTCTTTTCGGCTGGCCGATAGTGTCTTACAACTGTGCGCCATTGGCTAAAAGAGGGGGGAAGTCGAAGTGCTCGTATATTTAGCAAAGTAGGGCGGATCTGAGAGGCCATCTCTTCTAAAGTAATTTCAATTGGACGCAATCTTTTATACCCTAATCGTAATGTTCATCTGTCATAACTTAATCGGAATATTTCAGAGATTGTTCTAGTGTTTTTTGTGGAAAAAATGCTGATTGTAGGCTCAGATAATCTGATAATTTAGCTGATATTTTATGAAGGTGGAATTTGACGCTTGAATAGATTAACAACATTGCGCCATGAACTTGTACAGTAGAGTAGAAGTAGAGCTGGTTGATCGCTATCTCAGGCTCATACAGCGCAGCTACATCTTATTAATGTAGTTGTGGGCAGATTGAAGCCATGTGGCGAATGTGCGCTTGTTAATCAACTGCATTTGAGGAACGTACGTTCGAATATTGCGGTGTCTGCAACCAAGATCGCCTACAGAATTGAGTGAGAATTGAGTCAATACGAGTCGACTTTCTAAAGCGTTTAAGTATGTACACTTGGACGCTGATTTGTATGAAAGAAATACGGTGAGAGCCGCGCGTGTAGTATATTTTAATGAGCTGAAATTCTGTAATTTATTAAGTCAATTCTTTAACCTTAGTGTACTGTTTCTCCAATAGCTAATGTATTATGCTCGATTCGCAATAAACCTCATATTGTCATCCTAATTCTTTTTATCTGAGAGGATATGGAGGCGCAAACCCTTGGTGCTGTTTGCATGAGGAGTCAACAGGAGATGGGATTGAGTTCTAGAATGGGAGTAAGCCTCGTGCGTGCTGGCGGGGCCGCTAATTGTAATGTGGAGGCGGCGATATTGTCCATATTGATGCATGAGAGGATGGCTGCGATACCGCACAGCTGCACCGCCTCCTCTATGGCAGCTGTTGACTTTCGCCTTCAGCCAATGAGAATTTGCTTTGCATTTCATACTTGGGTGCACTTCGGGGAGCGTGTGGACTTAACGCGATCGTGTAAACTTGAGCTGCACGATACTAAACTTAACTCGGTGGCAGTAAGGCGCAGCGGTTGGCGCTTTTGAGCGCCTACCGATGTCAGTTCGGCCTGCCTGGCGTCCTGTAACTGCTCTTTAAACTCCACTTCCCTGCGAGGGTATGCACGCTACAGCGGCTGCGGGGCTTGATCTCCGCCATTACTTCCATATTAGCGCACTTTGCGTGGCGGGCACGGAGCGAATTAATCGAAGAGACCTCAGACTTTTCATTTTGATCAGCGGTGAAACGAAAGCTTTATTTGCGCATTGTAAGTGTGCACCTCAGAACAGAATTCGTGCGGTGTATAGAGAATTACAAAGATTCATTCCGAGACTTTTTATAAATTCCAGTTTTATTTCTGTTGTTATCGTATGAACAATCCTGTTTTTAAAATTTAAAAAATTTTTGAGCACATTATTGAGTAATTATGTTTCAAAAGGTTTTAGAAAAACTACAAATTACATATCAATTATGGGCCTTAAAACTAAGAGCTCAGAAAATACGGTTAGTATCAACTTTTTCAATGACTGTCTGCTATTTAATTTTTTTCCATGTTAAAGTGAAGCTTTTTATGGCGCTCGTTTCAAGTCACTTAAAAATTTCATCTTGTATTTTGATGCTTGCTTCACTTCTCGCTGCAACGGCAGTGCGAGGCGCTATGATGGTAAATTATCTATCTTTTAGAGCTTCCGTACAACACTAAATTTCTTCAAGTTTTTAGATTCCATCAGAAATTAATTATGATTAAATATAAAATTATTAAATTATCAATTATTACGTAGTTGCAGGCAAAAGGAGGCTGCTTCAGATGATGTAGCTTTTGAATGAATGACTTCGGTGGAGTCGAGTGTCTATAAATTTGGCTTCGAAGCAGATAGATGGCAATGATGAGTCGGGGCGGGAGCCATGGAATTGGGCGGTGGATTTTTTTACTGTTCGAGTAGAGTTCGATCTCACACCTTCTCTCAATCTTGAGCTATCCAAACGAGGAAAAACCAATGAACTGTTGCAAGGGTAAACCTACGAGTACGAGTAGGCTTTTAAATTCATCCACCGAACTTCTTGAATGAAACGCTTCAAGTGTATGACAGTAGCTCACGTCTCATCGCAACAGAAGTAGGAACTTTCCTGAAATTAAATGTGATACGGTATTTTATAATTTTTCAGTCGTAATCTTGATTTATTGGGGTTATTACCAAGTGAGAAAAGCTACAACTTTAGTACTTTCTGTTTCTTAATTACGTTTTATACTGAGAATAATGTGTCCCAAATTCAATGAGTTCAAACATTCGTGAGTACTGAGAGAACACTACGGACAATATTGTTTATTTATATTCATTGTGAAGGCCGTCAACGTGTTCCGCGTTCGTCTGTAATTTCGTTAGTTTCATACCTCCCGAGAACGCAACACATCGCTCACAGAGCTGTTCACTGAAGTGTAACGAGCGCCTGGCGCCCGAGCCTGCGTGAGCTGAGCAATGAGTTGCTCTCGAGTTAAGCGAGTCTCGCTCAAGTGAAGGATGCACGGAGTCACGCTCGCTAGCTCTCATTCTCGTACTGTTGTTAGTTTGGGTATTAGATGGCTTTTAGGACATCCACAAGACTACCTGCACTCATGTATTGGGTGGGTATCCTTGAATTCAATTGCAAATGTTAAGTTTAAAGCGCTATCTAATCTTTTATACGTTCTACCGGTGACCCTCGGGGTAGCTTGAGGAAACCCTTTTGTTTCAATTGCGTAAGTGCGCCGTTCAATGACGTTAAATTCAATTTAGTTTGAACACGCACCTGGTGCACCGCTACAGTACTCATAATGAAGGCACTCTGCAACATTCGGAGAACTGCAGAGTTGCAAACAAACTCTGCGACATTCGGTGCCGTCAGCTCAGTGCGTCAGGTCTGCCACGGCTTATGCGGTTGCCAGCTCTGCCCCCAACCGCGGCAGTTGCGCTGTAACCAGACTTTACGATCTCTGAAGCCTGTGTCGGCCGTAAGTTTTAACGAGCCAATGCTGCAAAAGAGCTCTTTTTCTCCCCTCAAATCTTCGTAGAACGGCTTAAGCTGAGGAGCTGCCGGTCGTTGCGGAAACTTGGAGCATTGGTAGGACGAGCGGCGGCGTCTTGCGGAGGTTGTGTCTTGTAGAGATTTGAGGCGGCGATAACGTGCTGATTGACTGCAGCAGTGCACCGCCGTGTTACTTGCTTAATGTCCTGAGTGTGCTGATATTGCCTCCATAGATGCGATCCACTATCTTTCCAGAGTTTTTAGATCAATAGTAGACTAACGTAATTATTTTATCTCTTTTTACCTTATTAATTTTTTGTACGTTTGACTGTCGGTTTTTTTGCATGTTTGCAGAGCGAGAGATGCAATGTCTAAGACTACATCGTACGAAATTTTCATCTTTGTATTTGCAATGAACGGCGTGCAAGCAGCGTATGTGCAATACTGTTTGTCAATGCAACCGATCAATCATTTCTTCTGTCCCTTTTTTGTTTTGCACCTGCGGCATGGTTCTGTACCTCCAGTGCCTGTCTCCTAACCACATTAAATCGCATCTATTTTTCGATATGCATCGTATTAAGCGATTGTGTGATCTTGGATTTGAGGCCTTTTTTTTCTACAGCTCTTTATCAGTATCTTGTAAAAAGGATGAAATTAGCATGATATTTTTATTTCCCATTCAAAGTCTTCGTGTTTCTGTCCTCACGTGATGCTCCTTTTCTCCTTGATTAGCTCCAAAGAATTTCGCAGGAACTGGGAGGGTGAGTAATATGAATACGCAGCAAATGACTGGTCGGTTCGTCAACCGAAGTCTGGACGCTCGTCTTGAGCACACCCAAAGCGCATGGCAGAGGGCATGCTTCTAAAATATGCAATTAATGAACCGTGGGCACAAATCCATCAGTAACCACAGTAGAGCCGAGATGTTGGAAGAAATTTGTAAAGAAAACAATTGAATTTTTAAAAGAATTGACAATGGGCATGAGAGACGATATACAATAGGCGAACGAGCAAATTCCCTGGGATACGGAGTAGAATACGTTTTCCTCCAGTATGAAAACCTGACAGTTGTTTGTCAGCTAAATAAAAAGCTAACATTGTGAATTATGTTGAAAACGATGCGCTCGTTTATAACACCTTCATCGCTGCTAAAATGGGTACTCTACGTTGCATTCAAGACACAGTGGACAGGCACCAGGCCCCAGCGCGAAGATATACTTGAGATAAGGATGCACTCTGAGGCATGAGCAACGTTGGGATAGACGCTTTATGTATCAGCAAGATAGAGATCCAAAAGGCTCATTTCGCCGGAAGCAGCAATGGTTTTGACTTGGTCGCGTTGTCGCTGTGGACAAGCGAGCGCAGTCTACCAACTTTAACATTATTTAGCCGATGAGGAAAGAGTTTCAGAAGCGTTTACGAAGCATAATGACTGGAAAAAGAACAAAATGTTCATACAACTGGACGAGGTGTACAAGCCGAAACTAGAAGGCAACTCTTGGTAAACAAATCAAGTCCTTGCCAAGACAATGGCGATTCGCAATTGGCACCAAAGTCTTTGTAACGAAATATTGGGTTTGGAAATTATAAACACATGTTTTTGCTTCTCTTTGTGGGCAGTAACTGGAAGTGCACGATATATTTTGCATTGTTTTTCTAAGGGATGCACTAAAACAAAGCTCATAAAAGAAATATTGTTTTACAAGTTTCTTTAAGATGATTATGCGTATATTAAGTGCCTTCAATCCTACTTCAATATTTGGTATCGATGTCAAGTATTTCAGAAACATTTCGTTTGAAAAAATACAAAGCTGACAGAATTACGCTACTCACTGTACACTGCGCCGAGGAGTCTGACACACGCTAAGTCTTGCTAAAGTTAAATATGTTTACCTGCTTAATTCGTCATGCTAACTGAAGTATCTTAAATTCTTAGCAAGCATTTGGGTAATTCTTCCATTTCTTCCATTTTGTGCAGACTTTCGATTATTTATTGAAAAGCTTTCGCTTTATAACAACTCCTGTGTAGCTTGCGTTAAAAATTTCTATCAAACGATACCGTTTGCTTTTCAAATGAAGTTTGAATTAGCAGTTGTGTTTATTTTTAAATCATCTGTCTCACTTAAGTTAATGACTGTATCAGATTAAAATTGATTGACTTAGTGCATTTATTTTTACCTGTTACAGAGGTCGAAATATCTAGAACGTGTCAACATACTGTATGTCAATACAATATTCAAGAAATAGTGATTGAAAATAATTCTGATAAACTCGCGTAATTCATAACTTTAATTGTACACACATGAAATGTTCATATACATTCGATTTAAATGATAAATTACATAAGTGAGTTTATCACGTACGCTAAGTACGTGAATTTGACAGCTTGCCGTCGAGTAATTCCATGTTTCTTTGCATTGCAGGTTCGTCTCTGAGCTGCCGGGAGCTGCGCGAGGCGGCAAGTACTTTTCTGTTGAGTGGATCTCGTGACGAAACGAGCGAGGGACGCGTTACGCAGGCAATATTTTGGGGCACATCCACAGTAATTAAAGTTAGGAGCAGCCCCAACTGAACACTCTTGAGTTCGAGGGCTGCATGCTTGATTTTGGCGACGAGGGTTTACCGAATTGTTCTTGTCGATGGAATTGTAAATTTATTGTATTCTACTTTTGGATACTTCCCATGACGAGCGCGATACGTCTTATCGTACACAGCAATAATGTTTGGATCTCTTTTTATTGCTGCACTACGTGGTGAACTTACATTTATTACATGAAAACTGTTTTAATTTTTAAGCGCTTTTGCTTCTTTATATTTTCGTAGGTAACTTAATGATAAAAAATACATTTGAAAGTCTATTTTCTAAGCGCACATCAAATGATCATTTTCTCTCGCAGTTTGTTGCGTCCGTTGAATCAGTGAACTCTAGAGGCATAGCTTTAAGACACTGCGCGGCAAAGGCAACTTTAAGTTCCATCAACCCTGAAATCTTGTAATTTTTCTCGATTCTAATTCAATATGCTAACTCTTCTGAAAAGCTAAACCCAATACCTTTTTTTTAAATTTGTATTAATGGGAATTTGTGAAACCCATCACTCCCTGTAAAGTTCACGTGGTTAGCAAAGGAGAATTTACCTTTTCTTCAATATTTAGACCAGTTTCATCTTTAGTGGACTTCAATATCCTTCTCAGAGTTTCGCTTAGCTAAAAGTTAAAGGTCAAAAGTTTTGAACTTTTCTTTAGATTTCGTGCCGAGTTACCAGAAACTTCCATTTTTGAACACCAAACCAAGTCCAATTAAGCTAGAGACGACAGTTAAAATCTGCAGACTCGGAAACACCTTGCCTTGCATTTTTGACAGGGTTTTTTGGGGGGGAAGTAACTTGTGTGGGAGCAATATTCGTGAAGTCTCGAGAAGGTAACTTGGTTTGAACACTACGCAGGATTTCTGGAGCAAGTGACTCGTGTTGGAGCAATGCTCATGAAGCCTGGAGAAGGTAATTTGGTATTCGAAAAGATACGTTTTAAATGTATAAGGAAAAATAAAACTTCAGTACTGGAACTATGAGGAAAATGTAAGCTTCAAACTAACATTAGTGAACGTTATTTTGTTAATTTTTATGTAAATGAAGTGCCTCAGATCTGTGTCACAAAGCACAGGAACTCTTGTTACGATGTTCCAGCTCCGGTGAGTTGCTCAAGTTTAGAGAAGAAATTAGCGCAAAGTTAAAATGAAAAATATTCAAGCACAAACAACAGTGTTTTTAAACTGCACAGAGTCCATGTCATGACATTTTATACAATTCCCTGTGAAATTATCTCTTTTGTATTCCAAAATAATATCGTGGTTTTCAGTAGCTTACCCTACTGTTTCCTCCCGTTGAAGGGAGAGTTCCTACCACTCTTTTACTCATCCATTAGGACACTCGTATCTGAACCTTAATTCGTTTGGAATTAAACACTGTTATCGTACGAATATTGGCAATAATGTGTGATCTAAGATTTAGACATATTTTCAAAAGTAAATGATATACTGTAATTATTAAACTATTGTAAGATACTGGTTGTTTAGTACAACTCATTTTCTGCACAACTCAACTTCAAAAAATTAGTCAAATTTAACTTATAAGAGTGTTTTATTTAAGTAAAAGCTGCTCACGTTTGAGGATGACTAGATGCAGGAGGTCGCAGTTGAAGTTCCAATTTCAGGACTTGTAGTGTTATTGAAGTAACATGTTTCAGAAATATTCTGCGGACTAGGTACGTTCAGCTGTTACTCTTGGATATCTATGTGTCATTTATTTTTCTCTGAAGTATTTTTCTCTATTTTGATATAAAACATGAGGTGCGTTGAGAGCAAGAAAACTCAAGAGCTGTTGGTCTTGAGACCGAGCTGCCGGGGTCATAATTCAATAGACGCTACTTCGACCGACACCTCCGTGGCTGTGGCACTTCTCAGCTATCATCTCTTACTGCTCTCTGCGACGCTTTCCTGCTATTTATCAAGAAAATGGCCACTGTTGCGCGACCGCCGCTTTTAAATTGTGTGCTGTTGATTATTTTGCGATCATGTTCTGCCACTTCGTTTATGCATCGCCAACATTTTGTTAAAATTTCTGCTAATTTTAATTACGTTCAAGTGTTTTCACGATAGAGTGTTCTTATTTTTGGTCACTCGGTAGATTATATTTCAAGAGATTGCATACGTTCTCGCCATTTTTATGAATTTGGTAACATACTCATTAGGTTTATGTCTCCTCATCATTGTTTTACAGACCTTAGGTGAGTTTTGCACCCCCTGAGTCGAAATTACCACAACTCGAAACGCACCTGAAATGAGCGAAGTGTCAGCTCCGCCGCTCGATGTCCTCATTGAGGGCAGGTGTGGATGTCTTCCCGCACTAATGTGCGCAGTTCTGGGAGCTACGAGAGATATTTCTCAAACGTGGCAGCCGCCACTGCTAATTTCAATTTTAATAAAGATGTTCCTGCATTTTTTGCTAATATTTTCCAGTTTCTCGCTGCAGGAAGAGAGTAGACTACACAAATAATTTGCATTTTATCTGTCACGAGCCATGAGAAGGATGACATTTCCAGTAATACGAGGAGTGTATTGTGTAGTCTTCTTTATTTCTGTTCATCCTTGCAGCAGTAAGGCAGTTTTCACTTGCCGGTCTGCGCATGGAATTGTCTTCATTAAAAGCTCGAGTTCAGAACTACTGTGGATGTCCGGGCTGATATGTTACAGATATGAACTCCTGGGAGCAAGATATTGGATAACAACTCGTTTTACTGCGATTGCTATCATCTTGGTGCCATTCTGTATTTTCATTCTTCGTGTTTGAATTTGTTTGCAGATACAAGACACGATGAATGATGTGCAGATAATTCCACCTATACGCGCCGTCGTGTTAACGCAGAGCAGACAATACACTGAACATGAGGCAGAGCTTCAGTTTATTGCTGGGTTGTGTTGCGCGTAGAGCGCACGTTATGTTCGTATACGCCTGCGTACCATCCATGTGTGCCTGCATGCGTACGCTCCATGTGTACCTGCATGCGTACGCTCCATGTGTGTCTGCATGCGTACGCTCCATGTGTGTCTGCATGCGTACGCTCCATGTGTGCCTGCATGCGTACGCTCCATGTGTGTCTGCATGCGTACGCTCCATGTGTGCCTGCATGCGTACGCTCCATGTGTGTCTGCATGCGTACGCTCCATGTGTGCCTGCATGCGTACGCTCCATGTGTGTCTGCATGCGTACGCTCCATGTGTGTCTGTATGCGTACGCTCCATGTGTGTCTGCATGCGTACGCTCCATGTGTGCCTGCATGCGTACGCTCCATGTGCGTCTGCATGCGTACTTTCCATGCGTGCCTGCATGCGTACGCTCGATGTATGCCTGCATGCGTACGCTGCATGTGTGCCTGCATGCGTACGCTCGATGTGTGCCTGCATGCGTACGTTCCATGTGTGCCTGCATGCGTACGCTCCATGTGTGTCTGCATGCGTACGTTCCATGTGTGTCTGCATGCGTACGCTCCATGTGTGTCTGCATGCGTACGTTCCATGTGTGTCTGCATGCGTACGCTCCATGTGTGTCTGCATGCGTACGCTCCATGTGTGTCTGCATGCGTACGCTCCATGTGTGTCTGCATGCGTACGCTCCATGTGTGTCTGCATGCGTACGCTCCATGTGTGCCTGCATGCGTACGCTCCATGTGTGTCTGCATGCGTACGCTCCATGTGTGCCTGCATGTGTACGCTCCATGTGTGTCTGCATGCGTACGCTCCATGTGTGTCTGTATGCGTACGCTCCATGTGTGTCTGCATGCGTACGCTCCATGTGTGCCTGCATGCGTACGCTCCATGTGCGTCTGCATGCGTACTTTCCATGTGTGCCTGCATGCGTACGCTCGATGTATGCCTGCATGCGTACGCTGCATGTGTGCCTGCATGCGTACGCTCGATGTGTGCCTGCATGCGTACGTTCCATGTGTGCCTGCATGCGTACGCTCCATGTGTGTCTGCATGCGTACGTTCCATGTGTGTCTGCATGCGTACGCTCCATGTGTGTCTGCATGCGTACGTTCCATGTGTGTCTGCATGCGTACGCTCCATGTGTGTCTGCATGCGTACGCTCCATGTGTGTCTGCATGCGTACGCTCCATGTGTGTCTGCATGCGTACGCTCCATGTGTGTCTGCATGCGTACGTTCCATGTGTGTCTGCATGCGTACGCTCCATGTGTGTCTGCATGCGTACGTTCCATGTGTGTCTGCATGCGTACGCTCCATGTGTGTCTGCATGCGTACGCTCCATGTGTGTCTGCATGCGTACGTTCCATGTGTGTCTGCATGCGTACGCTCCATGTGTGCCTGCATGCGTACGCTCCATGTATGTCTGCATGCGTACGCTCCATGTGTGCCTGCATGCGTACGCTCCATGTGTGTCTGCATGCGTACGCTCCATGTGTGCCTGCATGCGTACGCTCCATGTGTGCCTGCATGCGTACGCTCGATGTATGCCTGCATGCGTACGCTGCATGTGTGCCTGCATGCGTACGCTCCATGTGTGCCTGCATGCGTACTCTCCATGTGTGCCTGCATGCGTACGCTCGATGTGTGCCTGCATGCGTACGTTCCATGTGTGCCTGCATGCGTACTCTCCATGTGTGCCTGCATGCGTACACGTCATGTGCGTGTGCTACAAACCACACAGATCAACAACAACTCACCCACAGAACACTGCGCTCGAAACTGATGAGTCCTTCACTGTTCAGTTGAGGTAAAATCAGGACTCATTCATCAAACTTTGGTAATTATTAATTCCTGTAATGCTTACTTCAACGAATGATATGAGAGCAATTCGTCACCGCATTCTGCTGCTTAGTTAGCGATGGATTTCGCATTCACTTGGGCCGATTGGTTCGTTAGGGCGCGGTAACGGCGGGCTGCAGCAGCTGCAATGAGCTCATTGCTGTCCAAGTTCTGCTGCAGAGCCCTGTGCAGCCGTGTGGCGGCTTCTCCGTGAGAACGTTAGTAGAACAACCGATTTAGTTTTAACTTATAAAATTATCGTCTTCTGCATTTTATAGAACTGTAAGCAGAAAATTTTAAAAAACAGGGTACACCGTAAAGAGCTATAAATTAATTATTTTTTGGGTAACTTTATGTAACAAAGAGTGGACGTCCAGTTAAGGTAAAATTTGTACATGCAGTTGACAAGCATGGTTTCACCTACGTAATTTTTGTGCTGCTTAACTAGAAGGTTGTGATCCTGTGGAGTTTCTCATATTCATGTTCGTCACGTTGGGCTTTGTGATGTGATTATGGCTACTGATCTTTTGTGATGTTTATTCTAAGGAAATTTCTTAGACCGCGCGTTAAGAGAGTACCTATATAGTAGCGTGACGGCTGTGCTCGCTGTATGTTAAGCTCTCCATATTTAATTCCGTCCACAGCGCCGCCCAACACTCGACTAGACACAACACGCGGGCGAAAATCCTGCTAAATTGAGGTGAGTAATCACTCAGCTCTGACCTCGGAGTCCGCACATCGTGGAGGATGCAGAGTCGTGTTTCAAAAAATTTTTTCAACGAACCAGGAAATTTCATCTACGAAGTGAAGAAAGCGTATTGTTTGAATTCAAATGCCTGCCCACGAGGCATTTGACTGTGGTTGTGTTGATGTTACTGAGCACATTGGTGAGCTGCGAACATGCGCCGACACATTACAATATTGCATACTGCGCTAATGGGTGAGAGCTGCGCCAGCTTAGCTCAGCCCCGCTGATTTGCCTGAAATGTTTGCCCGGTGCTGCAAATCCCGGCCTACTATCGCACCTGATGGCGCTATGCTGCCAGCTCGCGCCTGCGCGGCCTGCTGGCTGGCTCTCACGCCTCTCTCCGTTGCCCGCGACTAACGTGTTCAAATATTGCGATGCCAACAGTACCTGGTCTACACTTCAGAAAAGCAGAAAAAGACGAGTACACATAATTAAGTTCGTTGAGCGAGAGAACTCACTTGTTTCATATTTTTCAACAAAAATTTGAGCCTAGAGAATCTTTGAACGAGTAGAGGAGCACAATCTGTATGGAGTGGCAGAGCCAGAATTTGGGCACGTCGTACAGCATCCAAATTTTGGGAAGTAGATTTCCCTCTAATAAGCACTCCAGCACTCTCTGTATCCAGGATACGCGCGCGATTCACAATATTACCTCACAATGAAACTTAGCATTTGCGGTGCGAGTGAGTGCAAGGTGAGGTAAAATGATCCATTTTATTCTCCAGGAAGGTTTTTGTTATTTAGTAAACTGAGAACATAGCACCTGGTGTGGTCACGTGATGATTCTCTCAAAGCCAAGCTCGGAATATTCCCCGCACTGCCATAAATCTGAAGAGGCCAAATTCGAGAAGAATGTACTACTCTTAAATGTCCTTCCATGATAAATTAGGAAATTTATCTCAAATTTCAACTTGGATGGATAATATCGCTGTAAAAGTAAGCACATTTTTGGAGTGAGCTCTCCCAGCTCGTCTGAGTGTACGGAGTAGACAAATATAACTTTGTGAACATGATGTAGTCGCCTGAGCCATTGAAGCCGCGATATTGGTAGCGCTGGTAGCGTCGGGTCGCATTACTCACAATGAAGACATTATCGTGCTGTTCAACTGAAGACGACCGAGCGGAGCGCTGTTATCGCGGCCCGCGCTGCTGCGGGGCGCGACCCTAACACTGATGGATGATCGCCGCCCAATGGCGCATGAAGGGCGATTGGGCGGCGATGCTTGGTACGCGCTCGTGGGGACACCAGCATGTCTGCAGCTGAAGCTCTTTATCTAAAGAGCGTTTAGTGGTCGTTTAATTTTACTTTACAAGTTAACATGCAATGCTTTTTAATTAATCTGGTTATTTTTTCTCATGTATTACATCATCTTAAAGGTCTTGAAATAGGCTTTCATCGTAGGTTTCTCCTTTTTTTAAATTGTGACTATTAGTTTGTGCAGGCTATTTTGAATTTGTACGTCATTTTTCTAGTAATTTTAAACTTTTTTCAAATTTTGAAAACATGTGTGCATGGAACATTAAAAGATATACTTTATGATCAATTTTCATCAAAATCTGTTAAAAAATGAATTATTTACAGAGAAAATTGTTTTTCGGATTGAAAATTAGAAACGCTGTAACTTTTTTAAAAAACTGAATTTTGTCAAAAAAAAATTCCTCACAGTGTACAGCTGTGATGACTTTACTTGTGGTTAAAATATTTGCACTGAATTTTCCAACTCCCAGTATACTTTTATATCACCATCTATATGTATACGTAAATATATGTATTCATATACATATATGTGCATAAATATATGACCATACGTCTCTGGGTCGCGATGCATGTTCTACGTAAATTTTATAGATGCAGGTTTGCTCAGTACATAGTGGGTATTCCTCACGTAAGCATTTTCGTCGTGATTGTTTTCCTCGATGCGTATCCCATTATGATAGTCCCCTAAGCGTATAATAAAAGGTATTAAGCTGAGAAGTATTAAAGGGTAGTCATTCTTTTATTTAAGAATTAAAGGATTGAGTGTGCGGTGAAGTGACAAGCCTGACTAATATATGTCATTTTGATTTAGTTCCAAACCTCAAAGCATTTGTTTGTCTGGCATCCACTGGAATTGTTCGCAGTTAACATTTCCTCTCTGAAGCTAAACTTATAACGAATGCGCATACTTGCTCCCGCGTTGGAAGCATAGGCTCGCCTAAACCAATTAGATATTGGCAGCTAAATCGCGGACTGGCAGTAGTTTGAACTGCGCCTCATGTTTAAACATTGCCTGTTTTGAATGTCTCATAAACATTTTCTATCACCTTCGAAAAACACTCACACACAAGAACAATATCTCTGTCCACCGATGTGTTACCGGAATATGTTCAACCCTGTAAATTAATAGAAAATCAAGTATTTATCGACGACCGAAGGTAAATGCATAGAAGGTTGCAACCTACCATAAGAATTCAGGGTTTGTCGAGGAAAGCGAAAAATTCCAAAGCTTCCTTCAAGTTTTGCTGCTCTTGATGTGTTGCTCAACTAACGTCTGCAAAAGACGCGCTTTGCAGGGATACATGCAGCGTATTTGGCAGCCGTGTCAATCTCCTGCAGTCTCAGTATTTGGGCGTAGTGTACAATGTTGGTCGTAGTGCTTGTTTCCCCTCTCCAGCGATGTGGAAGCACCAGTCAAGAAATGACGACTGTAATGACACTCGTGTTTCTTGCGGAAAACAACCTCGACATATTTTATTACGAGTTGCATTCAAACCTAAATGAATTTCTTGAAGGTCGCAGGCGCAGCCGAGTGGCAGTTCCTTCAGCATTCTGATGTTACTGACGACCTGATGTCAGTGCCTGTCTCATGACTGTGTTCATAATAAAGGTTGTGTGAAAAAAATAGGAATTGAAAGATTAAGAAGGAAAGAGGAGCTTGTAAGGGCTCTTCATTGTGCTGTTCGCTATCACAGGTTGACCTTTACTTAGATTCTTCATTCTTTGATTCCACGGTTCGAGAGGTATCTATTTCCTTCCGTAATAATAATGTTAGCATTTCCATTAGTTATTATAAATTTTACATAAGGAAATAATACGGTAATTGAATGATTTATTACGAATAGAGGCGCTACAGTCGTTAAAAATGTACGACAGGTGATGTGATTAGTAATATATGACAAGTGATTTTCTACGTAATGTTTGAAAAGTAGTATTGCAAGAAATATACAAAAAGGTGGTGTTATAAGTGATGTACAACAGGTGATATTGCACGTGATGTAAAATAGATGGTATTACAAGTGAAATACAACAGGGGATATTTCAAGCGATATACAAGAGGTACTGTAGTATTAAAAGTATTAGAGTACATATTTTGCCTTGAAAAATATCATACAGCGATATTTTTGCCTCCTTAAAGTTCAAGGCAGGAACAAGAATCATTATTTGTCGTCAATGTTATAATATGCGGTATTTGAATGTTGCTTTTTCTTTACACTTTATGATGAGGCTAATGTCATCGTCCAGTTTTTAGCACCACTTCATGAATGTACGGTGTTCGTCTAAGAGTAACTTTTATTGTCCGTCATTAATGTGAAGATAGTTTAGCTAAACGGTCAACCCCACATGAGGTGGTCAGTTGTAACGAGGCTCCCTTAATAAAAAGACCTTTTATATTGTGTCCGCCTTGTCGTTATTACCGCCCTCCAACACCTGTACATTGAACTTACGTTAGGGGGGTCGTCATCATCACCGCCATCTTCTCCACTTTCGTCTCCTCACTGTAGCCTTAGTCGTAATTTTTTCCCTGAAATTTAAAATAAGATCAATTGTTGAGATAAAGATATTCGGAGTTTATAACCTCCAACAACGAAACTAAATGTTTGTTGTGTTGGTGATCGCAGGGCCGTCCTCTCTCGCAGATTTTAATGCTTTCAATGTGCTAATAAAAGCGACTCAATGCAAACCGACCGGCAGTGGGAGCAATTCAACTCGGTCCTCTAATGTTAAGATTTCCTTTCATGAACCGCCGCTGCTGCGTTGATGATAATACGTTGAATTGTTGCTAACATACCAATGGCATCGGTAATGACGGTACGCTCTGGTCACGGTAATGACGGTATGCTCTGGTCCCGGTAATGACGGTACGCTCTGGTCACGGTGATGACGGTACGCTCTGGTCACGGTAATGACGGTACGCTCCGGTCACGGTAATGACGGTACGCTATGGTCACGGTAATGACGGTACGCTCTGGTCACGGTAATGACGGTACACTCTGGTCACGGTAATGACGGTACGCTCTGGTCACGGTAATGACGGTACACTCTGGTCACGGTATTGACGGTACACTCTGGTCACGGTAATGACGGTACGCTATGATCACGGTAATGACGGTACGCTCTGGTCACGGTAATGACGGTACGCTCTGGTCACGGTAATGACGGTACACTCTGGTCACGGTAATGACCGTACGCTCTGGTCACGGTAATACCAATACGCCATAGGAGGTTGGTTTAGTTTTCGCGCATTGATCAACTAGAGTAATGTACACTCAAGTAGATCTCGACATATAGAAACTTTCTGATTACTCGTTCTTAATTAACTCTTCCTAAACTCGTTCATTTTTTGCCGGTCGTGTAGGTAAACTAACAAAATCTGTGCTACGCTGACTCATGTAAGGTAGAGATCGAATTCTTTTCCCAGACACCCAAATTTCTGTTCAAATAGCAATGTATTAGTGTGATAATATGACATCTGAGTAGCGAATTGATGTCACTGTCTGTTCAGGTGACGTCAGTGTGTGACACGTACTGATGCGCGGCTGGTGATCGTAGACTGTTGCATTTCTCCCCTTCAATGTGGCGTAAATTCTTCGGATTATTGGTAATTTAAATTGCCAGTTCAGCTACTAGCTGCTTCTTTTACCATCTTATTGGAAGTAGAATGCAGTTTAGTATTGCTAAGTTACTTTAAAAGAACACTCACACTCGACACATGAGGAGATTACCATGTATGAATGGGTGGAGGCCGTTCCAGATTGAATATCCTCTTCGTGGATCAGAGTTTGTTTTTACTTCTAGTAAAAAATGGCGTCCTTTTATGCGTGAAAGGCCACGCACCTTATAGAGTACGCAGGGAAAGTCATGTTGACGCTTACTGTTTGCGACACTAGGAACTTATGGTCGACGGACCTAATTTTGACAGGCTGTCTCACGGTGAACTTGTCCTCGCCTGCGTAGGCCGCAAACTGCTGCCCGACTCTTGCTTCTCCCGACCTGAGTCGCTGGGGAAACCTTCTGCCATCAGATGATCTTTTTTTAATTAAGGACCTTCATTTAACGAAATTTTGCAAATCCAACATGTTATATGTATGTCATGTATCAACTTATTTTAAAAATAAACGTTTTTCTTTTCTTTTCTTTCTTTTTCTGCGTCGGCGTTTGCTACACGGCGAGGGCAGGAACGTAGTGTTAACCCTCTCAACTCGCCTCAAAAGAAGCAGCCCGCATTGCAGGAGCCTGGGGTGGGCGTAGATTTGTTGTACGGACGAGGGCGTAACCGTAACGGTGTGAAAATTGGCGTCCTTTTGCAGCGAAAGAGCATTTATTCTCAAGAACTTGACACAGAAAATATTCCCTTTCTTCACATGCATTAGCGAGCCTTTCCATTGGAGAGAACTTATCTCGTTCTGAACTGAAGGTTTGTGACGCTAAAATATTGCGATTTTTGAACTTGATTTCTCTGACATGAAATGTATTAACGCGAGTTGCATCCGTTCATGCCGACGCCTCAGGGAAGGTATTGCGCTGGGAGAACACGCGTCTGAGGGGTTCTCTGGGGTGCAAAAAGTGATGGCGCTTGATCTCGGGGCAGGTGTTGTGCTGTTATGTAAATGTGGCTGTCCTATCGCTGAAAGAAATTTAACTTCAATGTTGCCGCTGAGTTACAGTTTTGTTTAAGCGTTTTCATAACCTTTACATTTAACCAAAATGTACGAAGATTCTTTCAACCATGTCTAACTTTTGAAACCTGGTGTCTTTAAGTCGAATATTTTTTTGCCACAACGATACGTACTATTGAAAATGGCTAATTCTGCTAGCCAAGAGAATTTTTCAAGAGATACAGCGATGGTTGTTTAAATCAATCGTGCATTTCTTCTGTGGATCCTTACGGTACCTATTTATTTTATACGAATGAGTTTTACATCTCACCAAAGCAACTATTTAAATTGAATCCAGTTTTGATTTTGTTGCATAAAAATAAGATTAATGAATAACCTCGAATTCATGTGATAAATTGAAACATTTTGAGTCAGTTTTCCTCGCCTTTTTACATTACACTTTAATGGTGATGTTGCCGTTCCGTTCAGCACGACTTCTATCAAGGTTTCCCAGAAGTCAATTACCCACGTAAGGACAGCAGCACATTAGCTGCTCGCTATCTGCCATCGCCGTCGTGTGGCGATGAGACGAGGCGTTCCTGTCAAACGGAGCTGCCCAAATGCTGCTATCTGTGCCTCATCTCCCTGGGGACAATAGGTTGCTGTGCTGTATTGTCCCTCTCCTGTAATGGGCTGAGGTCCCTCCATTGTTTTGCGGCCCACGTTGCCCGGCCTGCGCATGCCGACCTGTCCACATGCGCACCTGCAGTGCTCGCACCGCCGCAACGTCTTGCCTGCACCACGGTATACATTCTGTGTGTCGTAGCCTGCCTGCACCACGGTATACATTCTGTGATCCGTGGCCTGCCTGCACCACGGTATACATTCTGTGTATCGTAGCCTGCCTGCACCGCGGTATACATTCTGTGTATCGTAGCCTGCCTGCACCACAGTATACATTCTGTGTATCGTAGCCTGCCTGCACAACGGTATACATTCTGCGTATCGTAGCCTGCCTGCACCACGGTATACATTCTGTATACCGTGGCCTGCCTACACCACGGTATACATTCTGTGTATCTTATCCTGCCTGCACCACGGTATACATTCTGTGTATCGTAGCCTGCCTGCACCACGGTATACATTCTGTGTATCGTAGCCTGCCTGCACCACGGTATACATTCTGTATACCCTGGCCTGCCTGCACCACGGTATACATTCTGTGTATCGTAGCCTGCCTGCACCACGGTATACATTCTGTGTATCGTAGCCTGCCTGCACCACGGTATACATTCTGTGTACCGTGGCCTGCCTGCACCACGGTATAGATTCTGTGTATCGTAGCCTGCCTGCACCGCGGTATACATTCTGTGTATCGTAGCCTGCCTGCACGACGGTGTACATTCTGCGTATCGTAGCCTGCCTGCACCACGGTATACATTCTGTGTACCGTAGCCTGCCTGCACCACGGTATACATTCTGTGTACCGTGGCCTGTACTCCAAGGACGTGGGTGGCGGTGGTGACGTCACAACGCCGCACCGCATTCTGCCTCTTCTACTCATCGCGCGTAACATCATCGCGCATTGCAATGATGTGAAGGTAATGTATTTTTACCTAAAATTCTCAGCGAAATTATCTAACATTTTAAATTACTTGAGCAATTACGCAGGTGATTGTTTCTCTTCATCATACACTGTGCTTTATTGTTCTGCCACCAACGTAAAAACTCCTTTCTCCTTGTTCTCCTGTGTGAAACAAAACAAAAACTTGGTTTATTATGAGGCCAGATCAAATATGGTCTTTATTTATCGAGCTTGAATGGTGAATCATGGTCCACGGTTCAGCTCTATTTTCTCGAGCGAGGGTTCGCAATTCAGAGAGTGAGCTGCATGCACTAAAAACTGACGTTCAGAGAAATTCTCGCCGGCCTCTGCATAAATAAACAAACATGTCAATTCCAATTAAGCAGTCACGTCGACAGCTGAATAAACGAAAATTATCGATGAGCAGTAACGATACCGCTCATGGTTTTTACGGGTGGGTGTTGCATCGGCTTGCGGGTCCCCTTCTCTCTGATCCGGCCCGCCTGTCCGGGCCGCCTGCCCGGCCCGCCTGCCCGGCCCGCCTGTAGGCACAACAACCGTCTGTTCGAGATCCTCCTGCGCTCACAAGAGATTCTCTGTTCAGCCTCTAGGCCTAGAGTGAGGCCTACTGGCTCTCTGCATCGTCTTGGAATCAGAAAATGTTAGGAATTTTCTAAATTAGAACTCAAATTTATTTGGAATGTTCAAAGTATGAACGGCGTGGTGCGCCAAAGTGATGCTGATACCAGCTCTTGTGCAAGTGCTTCCTTGCAGTGCATTCTTGTAGTGAGAATGTGTGTACTGTGTGTTAATGTATGTACTGTATGTTATGAGAATTGTGTACTGTGAGTTACTTTATGTACTGTATGTTGTGAGAATGTTTGCGCTTTTTGTTACAGTATGTACTGTATGTAGTGAGAATGTTTGTACTGTGTGTTAGTTTATAATCATTCACAGGCGAGTTTCTGCCACCTATTTATAAATTTTTGCTATTTCGTTGGTATTTCGAGTAAAATTTTACACCTTTCCTAATTTTGGTAAATACTGTCTAAACTTATTTCAAATTTCTCCCTAATGTTCTCGTTTCATATTTTACTTGATTTCAACTCTTATAAATTTTTACTTTAATCGAAATCGAGAGCATACTCTCAACACTTGAACTATATTCTAGGATGACGACTGCGTAGTTACGAAAGTTTTTGAAAATTCTTATTTGCAGGCCGATTTTTTACGCGGTATTTTTCCGTGCGAATTTCCGTTACAAAAGTACTCGTGCTGTGGTGTGCTCCGCAAATACAAATGAACGTGCAGGTCTATTTTGACACCAAAATACGCTAGCGCACAAGTATTTCTTCGATAAAAATTCATGCAGAAGCGATAGCTACCAGATATTTTCTTGTAAACAAATCATGCTTGATTGAGGGAAAACATCGCTTGCAAACAATGGAATTGAGAGCCTGCTTTTTTTTTATTTATGCGCGTTTTGCAGCGCGGAGACGCTCAGGTCCAGCTTACAGCCGTCAAATTGCTGTCCTATTGTTGAGGGAAGAGGAGCAAGGACTTAGGAATAAAAGAACTCGAGCTTTCGAGTGAAAGAGAATGAGAAGTTCGACCTCAGTGGAAAGGAAAGCACCCATGCAACATCTACACGATATGTTCAGGGGAAACGCGTTCAGCAATTACACCGAATTGGGCCAGCGTGCCTGAATATCCAATTAACTACTGAATACGCAAAAGAATGCATTATGTTTCAATGAAATACATTGACTAACACTCTATTCTGAATCAACCTGAAAGTGAATGACAAGTTCAATGTAATATATTTTACCTTAACATTCTTAACATTCCTGAAAGAAATTTATGCTCATCGCCGCATCACATATTTGAAATTATATTTCGAGACAGATGCATAGATATACAGGCAAGTATTCATGAAAAAATCATTTTCATAAGTATTTTACTGTGGTAGGACTTCACTGAAAAATTCTTTTAAATCTGAAGAAAAAATCCCTAACCTTAAATATTGTCTCTTTCTTGGTGTACACGTACTTTTTTAAGATAGTTGTTCGCATAGTACTACTGGTAGAATTAATACCACATAAGACGTATAAGACGTGTACAAATAACATATATATATATACGCTCGTTACTGATATAATAGCTAAAGAAGCGTAGAGAGAGGAAAGGCTATGCACATTTTACAAGCTCCCTGCGTTGACATAGCACTACGAGGTATGCAATATTTTAAGAATTGTTATCTCAGGAATATTGTGAGTAGCATTAAAGGTAATTTTTTATTGAATTTGTGAATATTATAATTATAAATGTATTATTTTTTAAGACACCATTGTACGAGTTGCTGTAATGAATAACAGGAGCTGGGTCGCGGGAGGAGCGAAATATTTTGAGAATCTCAATCCTCTGAATCTTGTGAGAAATGCGGGAACGATTACGATACCTGTAGCGAATACCAGTGGTTAATACTATATCTGTAACGAATACCAATGAGTAATACTATAGCTGTAACGAATACCAGTGAGTTATACTGTGCCTGTAACGGGTACCAGCTAGTAATATCTCACAGGTTTACCGTTTACTCATTTTCAATGTGAATCGAAAACATGACGACGAGAGTTCAGTAGAAGCGTTCCCGTAAGTCGAGATCGAGCCTTCAATCAACTTGCACCTGTAATTTGTGTCTTTAATTATTTCTTCTATTCATTGTCAACTGTAGTTGGGGTCATTTCAACGATCAAGAAGGTTGAAGGGTTTTAATGTAAAAAGGTGGCAACAAATGTTGATTTGTTTCACTAAAAAGTGTAAAAATTGAAGCTAGAACGCAATTTTCATGTACGAATGTTGAAGTTTACGAGTAGAGAATTGATTTTGCAAAAGCTCGTCTAACCGATTGCTTGAAATTCTTTTCTAAAGGTGAACTCTAAGATTTACATTCTTAGCGAGCAAAAAAAGCATTTTTTATGAGTTGTTGTTTCCAGAATAATCTGTTTTGATTAACAAAGGCTTTCTGATCCTTCTAAGGCGGGAAACCCTCTGAGATCCGCAGTTTATGCTGATAACATTCAAACGAGCTCGACGATACAGCGAAGCGACGGCGCTTAGCATTTCCGCAGCCTTGAGCGGCTTCACTAATAGCAGAGCTCAGTCAATGCGCTGAAGCATGAGAGCAAATATCACAAATGATGCAAAATCGCAGCGTTTATGTTGCTTCCCAATTTGCCCGGGCAATTTCGGCTGAAGCCCAAACACCATCACGGCGCTGCCGACAGCCTTGCGCCGGTTACAGTGTGCAATGGAGTAGGGGAGCACTCCAGCACCGTCCTAACAGAGCAGTCTTCGAGCGGTGACGAATATTCGCTAGATTCTTTCACTTACGGCCGCAAGCGATGAGTGTGCAGTGGGAATAATTATACTGTTGTAGTATTGTTGTAAAAAATCTTGTATTTTTCTGAAGAATTTTACCTTTTTATTTTCAGTTTGTTGCACGAGGTGTAAGTAGGTCAGGTATTGTTAGATGTAAGCGGTAAATAGAATGCAAAGTTGAAACGATGTATAGAAAGTCCTGTTTCTTCCTGTAAAACAAATAGTAAAATTTTGCTGGGATATATTAACTTGCGCACAATTCCTGTTTCCAACATTTGCAATTTCATTGGGGTAATTAGGTTGGAAATAAAACAGGAAATATCCCTAAAGTCACGAGTACATAACAAAATTTTGCGTTTTGTAATATAGTGAAGACGCATAGTAGTGCCTTGAGATTAAGGTTCATTTCTTCTGAAGCTTAAAGTCTAGGGTCGCTCTTTCCTCTGATTAAAAGTATTAAGATTTGTGGAAGAGTTAGGATAGCTCAATTCAATTTGACGTTAGTAAATTACACCGAGTAAATTACCACAGGACTGCAGTGACACTTTCGTCTAAATTAAAGCTACCCTTCAAGTCATGCCAACAATAATTTTCCCGTTCAGCAAACCTACAAGAATTAGTGCACTGCCCACCGAGGCTCTACACAGAAGTGGCAGCATCCATTAGCTCGCAGGACGCAGTGCTCGCTGGTGCGCTACAGAGAGCGCGCGAGCTGCCCGGACTTCATGTGCTGTATCGAGCCGCCCGTCAGCTGCGCAATAAAGTCTGTCATAGCCACTCACTTGGATACAAGACAATTCTCGCAGGGACACATCCAATTTACGGGCAATACTATATTGTTATCGTCACTTATTTATATGGGCGCCGCGCGGCCGGTCTGTGAGGTGTCACGCTGCGCCAGGGCTTCTCTCTCTCGAACATTATTGACTCGTGCTCTCGTAGTTTGGCAGAGGTGGGAGTAACTCTTGTACACAGTGGTTTGAAATGAGGAGGTGAGTATATATGTGCTCGGTAGTTTAACATGAGATGGGAGTTATACATTTAAAAAATAGTTCAACGTTAGACGGAAAACCCCCTTACATTCGATGTTCCTATTACAGTGACGAAAGCATAATTAAATTTTTCAAATAGAGTGACGTTGATAATACCATCGAAAAATTACTGCGAGAAATAGAGTCAATTGTGAATTGTTATGAGAGAGCCCAGAAGCGAGCCAATTTTACCACACAAAAGCTCTTTTCTCACTTTATTGTCGTTCTGATGACTTAGCAATTCCACGTACATTATTTTAGAACTTTTAAACAATGCTATAAATACTGAGATGTATTTCTTAATCTTGTGTAATTTGAGCGTGGAGAAATAGAAAACAAATTTAGAGCCGTGACTACCCCATGGGCATATAGCTGCGGCCTGCAGGCACGGCTCCCAGCGAAGAGTTCTAGTACGTCAGTTCTGGCTGTGTCAGGGTTGGATTGACAACTTCATGAGGTTTATAACGATGTTCTGTTATTGTAATTTTCCTCTGTGTCTATTCTTATACTATTTTGAATCATGAAAGTACGGATGAAAATGAACTTATTACCTGTGAGATTACTCACAGAATAAATTGAAACGATGTTGGTAGTGTATAAATTTGAACGATTGCTGTGGCATAAGATGAGGTTGTGTGTCTCACTTGCAGAAGTTTAGCGTCCTTCTAATTTGAAGTAAAAAAGCTGACAACGTGCAGTTTCTTACCTGGAACAGATGGGTGGATTATTAGAAGTACCCGAAGAAATAATTAATGAATTAGAAGACGAAGAATGGAATTTACTCGCTTGGTTGAAGTTACCATAACTTTGAATAGTGACCCTTCAGATCTGTCTGGTTACGCAAGTTTCCAGCAACGCTCAAACCTTTCGATGTTGAGAACGCGTGCGCACCGTACCCGGCAAGGTACGGTTTATCTGAAGTTACTATTAAGATCTGTGACGTAACCCAGTGAAAATATTGGTCACCAAAATTAACAATGCCTTCTCAAAACAGCCATTAGCAGACGACAATTTCCACTGAGTGTACGAGCGCATCCGAATTGGATCACAGGATGACCGCATGTACACGCCAGTAGCGTTTTCTTTGTAAAAAATAATGGCTATCCATTCTTCACCACACAAATGCATGTAGTAAATTTAACAGAATTTCATGAAATTTGGCAACTCTTACAAAGCTATAATCCTTAGCCTCACGCCACGCACAGTTGGCCATGCGTCAAGTATCTGCAGGAATGCAAGCTCCGTCCTGGCTCAAGTTATAAAGAATGCTTTGAGCTTTCCTACAGAATGATGAAGGTGAGAGATAAACTGTGAGAGGAGGGCTCAGCGCTACACAATAACACAATGCTTACAACAGCCGACACTCACACACAATAGGGCCGCGGGACAACAATGGGCTCGGGATAAAAGCTACAATAAACACGAGAACGCCTGCGCGCAAGTACACAATGGCAAGTTCCCAGGCAATTGTGCCTCGACACCATGAACAACCCGAGCCTCTAAAACATCCCATTCAAAACTGAGTTCGAGTGCACATTTCGGTCACCGCAGATAGTGACACAAAAAATATTTGAGAAACAATTTGAGCTCGGGTAAAATGGAATACGTCGATAGTCGATTGTTACATTTTGTATAGGCAATGTATTGGGTAGTGTAGCATTGCATAAAGGGTGGAGGTCTAATCTGATATCAACGCAATATTCGTTCCTATGACTTCCCGAGCGCTAGTTTTTACGCATGAGAGCGTAATTCATAGCAACTTATTCGCACTGTGTTCACTGGCATCTACATATTTGAATAGACGAGCCATTTTCATTATGCTAAGTTAAAATCAAATTGATGCACTTCAACTGTGCATTCTCGGTAACCGCAACGAATGAATGCCTCATGAGCGCTGTATCCAAGTCTGTTCCGTCGATTTATAATTTGAACAATTTATTTACCACAAGTGATACAGCCATAGATTGCATCTTAAGTCTAATACAATGGATACATTCAAGTCTGGCGACTTGCACAGGGTATTTCGGAATTCTTTGAGTAAAGTTTAGCCTGAGATTCTTGCAGGCTAGAGCATTTTACTTTCCAAGGAGAGATATACAAAAAATGCAAAAATGTGAGTTTAGAAGTTACTTAGACGTTTAAGTGAGAGAGTGTCTTTGGGTTAATAAAAAATGGATTTCCAAATAGATTCACTATGTAGGAGTACATAATTTAAAGTTAAGTTAGTAGTCACAGTAGGTGTTTAAAAATCCCCCTCATCTGCAGTGATGCATGCACGAAGGTGCAATTAGAATGATAGCCGAACTCGTGCTACGACACAAGAAGTTCCAGTAATCCTGCAACATGCATCAATAGTCCGGTCGCTGAGCGTTTCTTCGTCCGGAGCTGGTGTGGCGCGCACTGAAGTGTGCGGGTGTCGCCCAAGGTAGGAGTCTCTGGCCATCGTGTCCGGAGACCTGCGTGGCCGAGAGATTATCCGCCGCGCCCAACACTCAGGTTTGGATATTAATCCTTTGGAAAAATTAACATTCATTGATACCCCTATAAACTGAATTGTGCTTATTTAGCATCCATAAATCTTAGGCTAAAGTTTTCTAAAGAATTTTGAAACACTTTTAATAGACACAGTAGGTATACAAATATATATTTCTATGTATATACATACATATTTGTATATTTGGGGAACAATCCATCATCTATACATTTTGGGTTAAAAATAATGTCATAGGAAACATCAATAAATTTTAGCTTCACTTCTCTGTTTGACAATAGCAGATGAACGCCAAAAAGCGTCGCAAAATCCATTGTAAGATTTGACTATTTGTAACCTCTTTTATATTTTCGATCATGAAATTATTTGTTATTTTAGAGAAATCGAGAAATTAAATAAAAAGCTCGAGACGGCAGCATTATTTTTTACTAAACATACATGCATATGTGTTCACATATACATACAATAATATAGATACATGGATATGAGTACTTAATAGATATTATTATGGATAGTCACAAAGTATCTACAGCTAACCTCTTGGCAATATCGTGTGGAATATCGTGTTATAGACTCTGATTATTTGAAGAAGCCTTACGAGACATTTGTTGAGGACCTCTGGTCTTTACGACGCCGTCGAATCTGACACGCAAGTGCCGCGTTGCCAGGTCGCACTCCACACTCCGTGAGGGGATGCCCCCAGCGCAGCTCCGCCGGCAAGTGAAGTGTCTGCGGGCGGCGGCGCGGTCGTGCCGGTGAATAATGAGCGATCACTTCGTTGTTCAGGCCTGGCGCACACGACCGTGTTCCTGAGCACGCATGTTGTCATCAGTTGTGGCTTGTGTCACTTTTGTCGGGTGCTCTCGAGTGACCGAAGTAATCTGTAAATTTAGCAACTCGAGAAGATGGTCACTGCGCCGTATGGCTCTCGTGCGCACGAGCCTGCATGGGTGTTGAGAGATTACTGGTGTGAAAAATCTGGATTTATTTCTCATCCTTGCTCCAATTTTTATCGTTTGTGTGACTTTGATATCTCCATTACATTTATAATAAAAACATGACGGAGAAGAGAGAATTATGAATTTAGACTCAATCTTACCCTAGAACGTACCATTCTCTAGAAAAGTTGTTCCGGTCCAAGTGTGCGGATATGATGTTGAATTTGCTGTGAGCTTTGCTGTCTGCCGTCTTGTAATGAGAGGCTAAAAATTCATCGCCTAAGGAGACGAACCCTAAGAAAGGCGCACCAGTACTTGTGATCTCGATTAGTCAGTCAATTTCCCTCGTTAATGTCGTAAAGTAATCTGCCTGCTAGGCTCATTCTAAGCCTGAAGGCGTGTAATTATGAACAAACACGTTATGAAAATGGATAACGGTTAATGGGTTTAAAGCCCACAATCCTAATAAGACATTGAGAAACTAAATCCTACATTTTTTCTTCGTGGAAGTAATAAGATCCTACGTAGTTAAAATTACTAAGACAAAAATATATATATTTTTTGAAGTGAAAAATAGAAGCTGGTAACGTTCAAGACGTGTAACTCCATCGGTGTGATGAGGGTGTGGGGCAAAGGGCAGAACGAGGCATTCAAGCGGGTATGATCTGCGACGGTTATTATGATCATTATTATTATTATTATTATTTTAATTTGTGGTAGATTTTGTTACACAAATGCTAGATTCATCCACGAGAACACATAACTCACGAAATGGCGATTTTTGGTTCCTTTCGAGGTATGATCAGGAAATGCCGTTGGCCAGACGCACTCCTCCCTTGTAGCGTTGCATTTATCGAATGCGACACAGGGAGTTAAGTGAATACACGCATCGTTTTTCATGGACAAGAGCAGCTGATGTTCACAGGAAGATGCGAACAATTCATTAATGAAACATTGACTGCAGCACTTTGCAAAAAAGTATCTGAAAGTCCTTTGAATTTGACCATCAAAATTGGCGAGTTTATATCGACATCTCAAGTTCATGAGCACTCGGATCGCTTGCGTTCTACCCACACGCGTCAGCTTTAATTTTCTCTGGAAGAAGAATTAAACGTACTTAATGGCGTAATTTCCCTCCGTGAAATACCATTTATGTCGTAAAATTAGGATTAGGAATGCCAAGGTTAGAGTTCAGTGATGGAATGACTGGTCGCAATGGGTGTTTGAGGGCACGTCCTGACGAGCGTTTCACTGCAGACAACCCTTAAACTAATCTAGCGGGAGTGCTTTTCTGTACTGAAACAGACCCTTCATCTAAACTCAAACGTCATAATTTTTGGTGTGGATGCTCACCCAAAGTGTTTTACTCTCAATGTCTGAATTAGGTCTGAACATCTGCCGAACTCGCTTTCACCAATAAAAGATCACATCACTAATTTCTATGCATTCAGCAGAATTGAGCGATACAATTTCTTTCATTATTTCAGCAGTGATTATGTATCATTTTATCGCATGCTTTTCTATATTTGCATTAAGCCTTCGTTTCAGAATGAACATATCATGTTGTTATTGCAAATTTCTTCAAAAACTATTTTGCATGCCTTGCTTTTACAACATTTTTTTTTTTGTCTTAATTCTCGGAACCAAAATTGCTCGTTAACGATTCTACAATCGGGTAAACTTGACAAATTTAGGTGGTGACTATCCACTTGATGGTCATTTGCTGGAAATTTTAGTGGGTCAAATTGCATTATCTCGCGCTGTAACATCTCGTGTGAGCCGTACTGAAATTGAAATCACTGTTTTACGTTCTCCCCATAGGGCCGAGTCAGCATTTCTCCCAGTTTCTCTCAAGCGACCGTCGTCAGTTTATGCGTCATTCACGAGAAGTTGGAGCTTTCGAGTGCCTGTGAATGAGCGATGCCATATTTCAGGATGTCCGCAAGTCCGCGGGATTTGTTCGCCCCATCGTTCCGAAATTCCGGCGATGGCAACGTTGCCGCGGCGACTTGATGAGAGCCTCTCAGTGTGGAGTGAATGTTAATGTGGAACCTAATCGTAGGATCTTTCCAACGAATCTATGGCTATTACTCTCGTGGCATACGTATTGCCATGTTAGAGGGGCTCCGCCCTGCCATGGCTTGTACGCTCTTCCTGGCCGGCGTTTGTATCAGTTTTGGAAAGAAACTAACTCATATGATACAGTTCTTTGTGGATCACCTTAAATATGAACGCCGCTGTTGTGTTTTCCAATATCGTTGCTCTAAATGCAAATGGATAGGGTTCAGATGTGATAGTCATGATAAATTTTAAAGTTTTCTTTTAAAAAATGTTCTTACCTGAGCTCGTGTGAGAGCAAGGGCAAAGCGAGCATCTGTTCATGTTTAACATCACCTGCTGGCCATTACATCTAATCATACCAATTACATGAATGTTTTCTTCTTCCCGTAAAGTTAAAAATGTGTGTGTGAGGCCCCCTACGGAGAGTTACGACTGGCATCAAATATTGTGGACGGAAAACTTCTGTGATTACAGTAAGAGCAGGAGTGAAATTAGAGTTTTCCTTTCATTCATGAGCACTTCACAGCGGAACTGTTCCTTGAGTCATAGGAGAGTCGTTCAAATTTGATATAATTCAAAAGAAAAACTCAAACATTCTCTCTTTCCGCCTGAAGTTTTCATAAAAAAATCAGTAAAATTTTATGGCGTATTAGGAGATATGACCAGCAAGTATACTTTGTCAGTCGTGCAAACTTGAGAATTCAGTGAATTTTAGAGTGAGAAGACACTGGCTCTCATTGCAATTTTAGCGAGTGAGAAGAGGCTTGCTCTCATTGCAATTTGAGTTCGACTTTGTACCCCTTTACTTTTCTCAATTTTCAAGCTTTCTTCGGGCTCCTCTTTATTCTTTTCTTTCTCTTTCTTTCTCACTTCATTTTTCTGTGCGCAGGGTATCCTGTCTAAGAACACACTTTGTGCATAGATTTTCCATTCTTTCAAAGCTCATACTAAATGGTCGCTCCTCTTCGCTCTCTTAGGATCGCATTTAATATCGCTATTAAGTCCTAAACTAATTAATAAAAACTCACGAACTGCCTGAGCGTTCGCATTTATGTTTGTTTAAGATGACCAATTTTATCTACTTCATATTTTGTGTTCTAATTAAATGATTACTGTACTGTACATTGCATCAGAAGCTCACAGCTTCAGTCGCTTTTCAAATATTCAAATGCTCCTACTGAAGGTCATTTTAAACCTAAAAATTTAGTGTTTTGTCTAAGTGCGTTGAAAATCAGAACAAAAAATGCATCGCTTCGTTATATCACTCTTCAAAACTCATATTATATCCTCACATTCGAGCTCAGAAGTAATGATTTGAAGAAACAAATGCTTGTACATCGGCTCAAATTTTCTCCAGGACACGAAACCCAAAGCGAAAATTGAGTTGAAGCGGCAGCGTGGCTGAGGTCTCCATGGCAACGGAGGCAGGGAGGCGCGGCAGAGCGACCCGTGCCCCCGGTGATGATATTCGCGGCTGTCGAGCCCTCAATGAGTGTTTTGCTGCTCACGGGGTGATGAAGCTCCTCCGCCCGTTATCTTTAGGGCTTCATTAACTCGTTGCGGTCCCCGGGGGCGTATTGGGCTCACGCCGCGAGGGCGGGGCGTTGCTGGTGGTGGTATTTCCTTGCTGAGGTGCTGCCTCCTCCGTGCTGCTGAGTGCTGAGGTGTGGAGTGGCCCCTTCCGTGCTGCTGGGTGCTGAGGTGTAGAGTGGCCCACTCCGTGCTGCTGGATGCTGAGGTTTGGAGTGGCCCACTCCGTGCTGCTGAGTGCTGAGGAGTGGAGTGGCCCACTCCGTGCTGCTGGGTTCTGAAGTGTAGAGTGGCCCACTCTGTGCTGCTGGGTGCTGAGGTGTGGAGTGGCCCACTCTGTGCTGCTGGATGCTGAGGTGTGGAGTGGCCCACTCTGTGCTGCTGAGTGCTGAGGTGTGGAGTGGCCCCTTTCGTGCTGCTGGGTGCTGAGGTGTGGAGTGGCCCACTCCGTGCTGCTGGATGCTGAGGTGTGGAGTGGCCCACTCTGTGCTGCTGGGTGCTGAGGTGTGGAGTGGCCCACTCTGTGCTGCTGGGTGCTGAGGTGTGAAGTGGCCCACTCTGTGCTGCTGGGTGCTGAGGTGTGGAGTGGCCCACTCTGTGCTGCTGGGTGCTGAGGTGTGAAGCGGCCCACTCTGTGCTGCTGGGTGCTGAGGTGTGGAGTGGCCCACTCTGTGCTGCTGGATGCTGAGGTGTGGAGTGGCCCACTCTGTGCTGCTGGGTGCTGAGGTGTGGAGTGGCCCCTTCCGTACTGCTGGGTGCTGAGGTATGGAGTGGCCCACTCCGTGCTGCTGGATGCTGAGGTGTGGAGTGGCCCACTCTGTGCTGCTGGGTGCTGAGGTGTGGAGTGGCCCACTCCGTGCTGCTGGGTGCTGAGGTGTGGAGTGGCCCACTCTGTGCTGGTGGGTGCTGAGGTGTGGAGGGGCCCACTCTGTGCTACTGGGTGCTGAGGTGTGAAGTGGCCCACTCTGTGCTGCTGGATGCTGAGGTGTGGAGTGGCCCACTCTGTGCTGCTGGGTGCTGAGGTGTGGAGTGGCCCCTTCCGTGCTGCTGGGTGCTGAGGTATGGAGTGGCCCACTCCGTGCTGCTGGATGCTGAGGTGTGGAGTGGCCCACTCTGTGCTGCTGGGTGCTGAGGTGTGGAGTGGCCCACTCCGTGCTGCTGGATGCTGAGGCGTGGAGTGGCCCACTCTGTGCTGCTGGATGCAACCGGTACACAGACACTCAGTCTGGCGAAAAAATTAACTTTACCCATTTTATTTTTTCGCAATTTTACACAATATCACGGATTTTATCTCATTAACAAATTTCTAGTTCACTGTCGATGCACACTTGAAGCATACCCGCTAAGAGGCGTGAATGCGATCATTTTTAAATCCCGTGGTCAGCAGAACCGAAGGAATCATTTCTAAGCTGTTCCGAGTCATCATCCGTCTTAAGCTTCGAGTACATTTTTCGATTTGAAGTTGTTCATTTCATTTTATTTTCCACGCGAGATTTTAACCAAGTTGAAAGTTCAGCGTCATGTTGTCAACGAAGCATGAGAGTTGCAGCGCAGCTGTGCCGGCACCGCCCTCGTCCCTCACACCGCAGCCGTTAGCGAGAGCTAATCATCAGTGCTTCGCGTAAATGTTTGCATTATATTGTGTGTTTCGCACTTGAGGATGTTTAATGGTTATGTTCATGAATATTTTTGTCATCTGAGTGAAACAAGCTCGTAGATTTGTTGAATGAAACCAGACTGTCAGATTCTTGGAATTGTACTATCAATGCCAAGGAACATTAAATGTGCAGCAGCCAGTAATGAGCACCAATACGGCACGTGGAGCAGAGATGAGCTCTCTTCCACTGGCAAATGCAGTTCTCACCCTGTGGTGTGAGCAAAGCACCCAGAACACAGCACATTACCCAGAGTACAGCACAGCACCCAGAGCACAACACACAGAGCTCAGCACATCACTCAGATCTCTGCACAGCACCCAGAGCATGGCACTCAGAGCATGACACTCAGAGCACAGCACAGCACCCAGAGCATGGCACTCAGAGCACAGCACTGCACCCTGAGCACAGCATAGCACAGCACCCAGAGCACAGCACAACATCCGTTAACTCGGCACATGCGCATCACCACAGTCTCACAACAAGTTACACAAAGACACGCTGCCTACACACATTACTGCATCATATCACGTGCATCAAGCCAACACGTCTTCAGGTATGATATCTTCACACGGAATTAAACGCATATTGTGATTACTGCTTGTATTTCACATCTGGCACAGCTCTGACAGTGACGAAGAAAGCCTAGCAACAATTTTATGATTTACATTTTCAATACTTTGTGAGTGCCGTAAGAGCCTATCATAAAGAATGCTCTTTTTTAATTTTCTGAATTTGGCTTCCCTTAGAGCTTATTCATTAATTTTACACAATGTATTTTGAAGCTGTGCTCAATTTCTTCGGCCTTCACCGCACATTTCTCCAAAATCCTGGAAGACAATTCCTTAATTTTTAATTAATTTTCCTGGTATACAACTTGTCAAAAATTTACAACTTTGTTTATTAGGTTTGTCGGTTGAAAAATATTTTTTTGTAGTTCATTTTAGTAATCGAAATTAATTCATTTGATTAAGTCATTTCATTCCTCATAATATTATACGGTATCAGTGCACAATACGTGGCTGGTGAACACATCTCCTGGTGATTCTAGTTTCACTTCAGAATCAATGCTCGAAGAGTTTGCGATGGAAGTAAAACTGATCTATTACTTGAGGTTTATTTAAAACATAATTTGTTTCATGCGAGAAGATTTGTTAAATCAACTTCTAAATTACATCCACTTTTGCATCGTTATATTCAATACAACGCAATAAATTTAATTACCCTTAATACAACCTTTACTAGATTTCAAGCAAACGTTATAATGTTCGTTTTTAGGAATATTTAAGTAAAAACTTTCATAGAAACTGTCTAGTATTTTAAAACATATAAAATAAAAAAATCATGATTTTTAGGTTATGCTATTTTCAGTTTAAGTTATCCCGTGCGTCGCCTCGGAATTATTGAAATCCTTTGGATGAACAAGATTCGCCTCGAGATTTCGTCCCGTGCGACCTAAAGAAAGTTTGCGGCGACGGACGCGAGCTGCGGCGGTCATTGTTGGGTGCCGCTATTGGCCGGCCTCTGAGAGCTCCTGCCTTTGTGCTCGCCTTCAATGAAGGTATTGGCGTCACCCTACCGAGACTTCAGTCTTATTCAGCCTTGAGATCACCTCAGGAAGCGCACCTCTGTATTCAGCCTTCGGCTCACCTCAGGAAACGCATCTCTGTATTCAGCCTTCGGCTCACCTCAGGAAACGCATCTCTGTATTCAGCCTTCGGCTCACTTCAGGAAACCCATCTCTGTATTCAGCCTTCGGCTCACCTCAGGAAACGCATCTCTGTATTCAGCCTTCGGCTCACCTCAGGAAACGCATCTCTGTATTCAGCCTTCGGCTCACCTCAGGAAACGCATCTCTGTATTCAGCCTTCGGCTCACCTCAGGAAACGCATCTCTGTATTCAGCCGTCGGCTCACCTCAGGAAACGCATCTCTGTATTCAGCCTTCGGCTCACCTCAGGAAACGCATCTCTGTATTCAGCCTTCGGCTCACCTCAGGAAACGCATCTCTGTATTCAGCCTTCGGCTCACCTCAGGAAACGCATCTCTGCTTACGCGTGACCGAATTTTGTACGCACTCATGGATGCCAAATTTTTGGGTCGCTCATGGTTAACGTTTGACGAGTCTCGCTAGTTTTTGTTTCAATTCTGTACTTCATTTTGAACTCAGTGGGAATATTTCACATATTTATGCAAGTTTAAAGTTGTCGACCATGATGCATCCTTCAGCGACCATTGAAGCAAAGCTTGATCACGAGCTCCCGTCACTCGTGACCGTGTGAGCCGCTTGCTCAATTTACGGTCTCATTGTTTCTATTGTGTACGCCTCGAAGTTGGGTCTTAATGGACGATTTGGATTTTGAGCAAGCTGTTAATTTACATGTGCTTCTAAATTGTTTTCAAGTAAAACTTTTGAGTTTTCGTTTAAAAGATGTTATGCAAATTTCGTATACCAAAAGCAACGTCAATGGTACGTAGCCTAGGTCACCGCAATCCATTTATGGATCGAATTAAACCTGTCAATTAAGCAACATTTTACGCTTCCTCCTGCGTTCCGTTCATCAAGTATTGTTGCAGCTAAAGTGTAATCATACATTCTCTCCTAGTCAATTTCTCTAAGCGTTGAATTATTTTTTGGCCTGCAAGTCGATGTCAAGAAGCCGCGGCCTGGTTTTCAGTGCAGTTTGGAATAAAATATTTTCGCATCAAAGTATTTGCGTCGCCTTTTCCGCACTTTGTCATTCAATTTCCGTCGAGTTTTCGTACTTTGCTTGCGGAAGAAATTTCGAAGGTTTTTACATCTGGGAAATGCTGAGTTTGCTCGTTCCTTTAGCAAAAGACGTCTGGTCGCGGCGTTGATCAAATGGAAGGCGGCAGCGAGATTTTTCAATCAGTAACTCAAGACTTCACCTCGTGAAGTTCGCTGAATGAGAAATTGATTCTAATTTTGTAAGAAGGGTCCCTCTGGTTCGTTTCTTTGAAGCTCTTCGATGTTTTTCCCTCGTCTGATTGAATTGCTCAAAAATGATGTAATTTTTTGGTGAACTTCGGTTCTGTACAAAGCTTCCACTTGAATTTTGGATTTTCTTCGAAGCTCCCATCGAAGACTCGTTGACTTTTTATTTCCAATTGCTGTCAAGGCATGTGCTGTTGCAGCACCGAATCTTTCTTGAATCAGAGACGCTTTGTCTAAGCCATACGTGTAAACGAATTCAATATCATTTTTGTGAGACATTGGGAGCACAAATATAGAGAGATATTTTAAATGCCAGCTATTTCTTTCTTGCTGCAAGTCTGGTGAAAATAGTATTATCTTGACAATACTGAAGTTATTGAGCATTGAGAATTTGTTTAGAAATGTTCTGCAAATTGATATTTAATACATAGGACAGTAAATAAATTTGGTTCAATCTCAGAAAATGACCTAGGGACAGGTTTTCTGTACTCGTGGTTTGTGAGGATTTTCTCCTGTTATGAAAGGTTAATTAAAAAGACGGGAAATAAATTCTCGTGATGTCCCTCCTGAAGTGTTACTGCAAAACGAATTGACCGCACGAGCTCATCATTTGAACTGAGCTCTTGGTGTCACTATTGTTTATCAATAATATCCGATCTGACTAGTCTTTCTTTTCGCACGTGCTGTCAGTACATAGTATTTATTTTACGTGAGGTCTATGTATAAACTATAAAAATCCACTCAAGTGCAAAATGATGAAAAAGCCATTGCTTTAAATATATTGATGTTCGCCCTAATTTGGGAGACGTTTAGCTGACTAACTTCCCAGACGTTGCCGTCGCAGCAGAGGGCAGAGCTTTCGCACGCCGACGGGCTTGGGGCTGTAATTATGATTCGCATAGTTTTTGTTGCTACTCCTCACATAGCATTTTTGATTTTATTTTATTTATTTATTTATTTACTTATTGATTTGTTTGATTATTTTTTTATTGTCGCACCCTCAACCATGAGGGTGTGATGAGATGGAAGGCTCTATACTTAAGTTTATCAACATTTAACTGAACGCCATTCAAGGAAATTGGCTGCCCATTTTTGCGGTATGTCTCACGGTGGTGATAGCAGTTGCAGGTGAGCGTATCTTCGTCGTACATGCATTCATACATGCATTCACCGGTGAACCTTTTCCTATTGTCATTTTCGCTCCTTTGTTCGTATTCCAAATATAAATTCCCTTGGCTAAGATCAATAATGTTTCGATTTTCTTTCTATCTAATTATTTTCAGCCATCACGGAATTAGGTTCTTGAATGATTCGCACTTAATTAATTTTTTTACGATGAAATGCATCCTGAAATTACTCTTAATGTTCATAGACAGTCACTAAAATGTAAAATTGCTAATGGCGGCGGTGAGCTGCGGTGCCGCTGCGCTGGCTGCCGCGTCCCTCTCTGCTACTCCTATCAACTTCCGCCACAACATCCGATATATTGGAATTAAACCCGACTATATTTCGATCGACCTGCGCTATTGGAAGCTCGCAGTTTCATTTTGAAATCATTCCCTTGAAGCAATTAGGTCACAAAATATCCAATTAACACTTTAATTGCGGCATGTAAACTGAAAAGGTTCATCTCCAATTGAATTCTGTTTCAGCGTTCAACTTGCATATGGACAAAACATTAAATGGAAAATGTCATTTTAAAATTCCCTCCCTTGGTGACTAAGATGTGGTCAAGAAGTTCAAAGAGTCGAATTATCTTCATAATTTGTCTGCATATGCATAAACAAAGTACTCAATGCCAAGTTGTTTTGAAATATGCACGCTTTCCAAATCCTTTTCACGAACTTCACCAACCGCAATTTGATTGTAAGAATGTGAACAATCGCTGCAGCTACATCACAGCAGCCACTCGAGGGATACGGCAGCCTTCGGATGAATAGTGGAAATTTTCTAGAAATTAAATAACAGAAAAATTCAGTGCAATACAGAAGGTAACTTTCAAATTTATTACAAATAAGCATTTTACTTTAAAATATTATTACGTGAAGATTTTACTACCGCCAGTGAGTTCGCTTTGGAATGTGGCGAGTTTCATGAGCGAAACAAAAATTTTCGAGACACAAAGCCATGTGTCGGCAGACCGCCCTCCAGCGAACAACTTGCAACCCTCAACTCGTTTCAATTCTAAAGCGAATCATGGTATATATTGAGCACGTACGTTTTCCAATGAGTCTTTCCTACGATTTTCTCACTGAACGCTTCCTTTACTATGTTATATACTTTGAAAATTCGGATTAACATTCTCTTTCTAGAAATTTCAGCTCAATTGGTGAATGTTTATACACCGACATTTTGGTTTTTCCATTGCAGGAATGCTATAACATTATTAAGTATTAATACTTTTTGACTGTCATGATATTAATTAATTCTATCCACAGCATTCTTTTTTTATTTATTCTAAAATTAAATAATACTGTTGTTTCGCGAATGCTTCATTATTCATGCCTCAGTTCTGTCCACATTGACTGAAAGTTTGTATTGGGTTTGGTTTTAAATTTCTGTGAAGGTCCATTGTGTGAGCATGCGAGCGGGCGTTGTCGCAAACGAGATGAAGCGACAGTCGCCACTCCGGGCGGCACTTGTTATCGCCTCTCGTGTCAACAAGGGCCGAACAACGACCTCTCCAAAAATGTAGACGTCGACTTTTCATGAGAGATTTTTGAAGTGCTTGGTGAGAGCCACTTTGATCTGTAACGTGTGATCGGCCGGCACGGCAGAGCACTTGCTGCTCTCCCCTCCAGAGCCTCTCAGTGGTGCTCGCTGCGCTCACTCCAACGCGGCGCATTGCTCACTTTGCTGCTCACTCAGTTCTGAACTGCGCAGTTATGCACGGAGTCCTTGCCTCCGTGACTGCCTCGCATGACGCCTTTGTGTGATGGGGAAACTTTGTTCGGCATCACCTTCTGCAGTCTCCCTCCTTTGACTAGTTCCTGGGGTGATGCTGAGAACCTCAGGCTTCCTGTGATATCTATAAAATATCGAATCAATAGCCCCGGACACTCACTGGAACATACCAGGAGCCAATAGCACGGGACACTCACTGGAACATACCAGGAGCCAATAGCACGAGACACTCACTGCACTGGAAAATACCAGGAGCCAATAGCACGAGACACTCATTAGGTTGCCGAGGAGCCGCAAGTGGAGCTGCCGAGCTGCTGAGCCATCCTTGTTTGTGCAGCCGGGCTTGGAGGGGTGACAGAACCTGCCCAGAGTGCAGGCATCATGCAGCACCTGCCCAGAGTGCAGGCATCAGCACCTGCCCAGAGTGCAGGCATCAGCACCTGCCCAGAGTGCAGGGATCACCAACTGACCAGAGTGCAGGCATCGCAATTTCTCCTCTATGACAATTTGTAAGATGACTGGGGATGAGCTACAATTGCGTTCGATTTGCCCAACAACAAAACTATCAATTAAGATCACCATTGCTGACCAAATTCTAGGCTGCTATAAACATGAAACACTTCAGTCTAAGTTTAGCTCCTCCTTTTGTTATGGAGTTATGTTTTTGCAGCCCCAAAAAGGAGAAAAATAATCTTGAGTACGATTTTAGATCAAGATTTACTCGTTTTTTATAGCCTGTTGTTCAGACCAATGTACGAGATGTGTTATTTACAGTATAATTTGTGCTTTTATTTTTTTCCACGCCTATTTTCCTCTTCATTTTTCATCAGTTAATTTTTCATATTATCAAAACGTAAGACATTGCTAAACAACTATTGATAAATGCTATTAGAGAGCTTTGAATGTGGAAACTTTAATGCAGCTTCTTTTGGTGATTATCCATTAAACACAAAGATGGATTGTGGATTTTTAAACACACATTGTGTTCAGGAAATTTATCAGTTTAGATGGGGCCCAATTTGTTGCTCGAGCAAGAATGAGGTTCTGCCGGGTCACTGAGTCGGAATTGTTTTTACGTAATACTGAGAAAAGAGAAAGAGAAAAATTAGCTCCCAAGTTTTCATTCACACGTCCCGGCCGAATTAAGTTATGGGAACTGAAAGCACCATAATTCCACGATCGACTTATCAGCAACAGAAGGTGCTCTTTTGTTGGCACTGCCTCCCTGACCCCAACTTTTGTGAGCGATAATGAAGCAAATGCGCCTGATTACCGCACCGGCACCTCTGTGCCAGCCTGGCGGCCGTATGAGCGCAACCTTCCGCGGCTGCTGTTCCCTGGAGGTTGTTCGCTGCAGCGAAAATGTTCCCTGACGTTGTGTCACCATCGGATCTGTAGTGCGTGTGCTGCATCGTCACGTTTGACGCTACTTTTTCTCTGTATTTCTAAATGATAAGGCAAGTCCTTACTGGTATTTTGAAAATTCCTTGCGCTGAAAGTGATAGAAAGGATAACTGTAGGTCTCGTAAGAGAAGTAGGGGGAACTATTATGTGTATCTACTACTTCTTATATTGGCTATAACACATTTACCTTAAATAGTAAAGGGCAGCCCTTTCAATTCCTACATAAACATTGCGGGAAATTATTTCAATTTTAATTCTTTTCCCCTTTTTTCTGGTATGAGTTGCGAGGAAACCCAAATTACGCTGTCTAGAAGATATTTTTAAATTTTTTAAGACAGTAAATTTGCCAAAACTTCATGCATTGCTAATAGTCATGGTTTATGAAATGCAGGTTCCGAATTTAGAACTCAACACCTTTTCTTCAGAATAATTGGTGCGTGTTCTCGCAAGAGTGTTGTGAGGACTGCAAGTGGCGCTGAGCTCCCAGGACCGATCACTGAAATATCTTTAAGACGAAGATCGAGACACGGATGGTTTTGGTTTTACCCTCAGAAAAATTAATCTTTCGAACAGAAATACACAATTTTGTCATTTTCTGTTTTTTTTCCCTTCATTCAAACCCGTAACTTTGTACCCGAATTTTTTCAATTGACGCAGTAATGTCCGTAAGTTTTCACTGGCTGTGACTTTATCTACTTGACGCCGTCCCTCACGCTGCTCCACCAGATGCCGGCCCTCACGCTGCTCCACCAGATGCCGGCCCTCACGTTGCTCCACCAGATGTCGGCCCTCACGTTGCTCCACCAGATGCCGGCCCTCACGCTGCTCCACCAGATGTCGGCCCTCACGTTGCTCCACCAGATGTCGGCCCTCACGTTGCTCCACCAGATGCCGGCCCTCACGCTGCTCCACCAGATGCCGGCCCTCACGTAGCTCCACCAGATGCCGGCATTCACGCTGCTCCACCAGATGCCGGCCCTCACGTTGCTCCACCAGATGCCGGCCCTCACGTTGCTCCACCAGATGCCGGGCTGAAGCCTTGCCCTTCCAGATGCCGGGCTGAAGCCTTGCTCTGCTCGTTTCATTACCAGAGGAAGCAGCGCCGGGAGGGTTGTCAGCGCGACACAAAATGCTTACTTCGCTGCAGATAATTAAAGACGCGTCTGGCCATAACGCGCCCCGGCTCGTCAGCTGCAGGAAATTGGATGATCTAACAAGCGCCCGTTGACTTAGTCGCAGCGTTACAACAAAGGTTAACTCACTCGCGTGTTCGATATGAGGAGCTTCTTCAGCAGTGGGAGGTCTTGCTCCGCTAAATTGCATAATTTGCTTACGGTTTTGGTCGTACCCGTCACTCTAGCATTACATTCATGCGATTTACTCCTTCTCTTAGCTTTCTTGCTTCGAGTGAACTGTTGTGTGGAAAAAGACTAAAACTAGGCTGACGAGATTAAATTTTGTAAACAACGTTAAAAAAATTTAATAGGATGCTCAATTGAGCTTGAAACGAACTATCTATGGTGAAGTAAAATTTATAGTTTGCTCCCTGCAACTTAACCAGATCATCTTTTTGCTGGACGAGACCGAATTTAAAGGAATTTTTACCCCTAAAAGAGAGCAACTTGTTGTTTTCGATGACCTACTTCATCACTGTATTTAGAATAGAATCTTCAAGTTCACTGAGACTTATCTTAGACTTTTTATTACTGAACAGAATATTTTTATATTTTTTTCTTAAGATTAGAATATTACCTGGTCGCCTCATGGAAATTTTTTCGGTTAGTACCTCGTCAAAGTATAAAAAATAACTTTATTTGCAGATATGTAGTGTCTCGAATTTTAGTATTATTCAGGTCGTTGAGGACCTCGCCTGAGGTTCTTGCCGACGCTGCCTAACCGGAAATTTACTGGCACGACCGGTCAAATGGTCAAATGGTCTCACCACCTTCCACGTTAGCTGCCGCTCGACGCAAATGTGCGTCCTGCGGTCTTATATTAAGTAAGGTTGTAAGTGGCAGAATTTAAAAAAACAACTTTACTCCAAAAAAATATATCTTATCTAAGAAATGTAAAATTTTACTTAAATCTCTTCTTAAAAAGATGTTGAAACAATTGAAATGCTGTTCTTTCACACCGATACGAAAATGAACAATTTACCTAGTGGTACTGTAATGCCCCAATAGGCAGTGAACGTGTTGCCCGACCGTACCTGCCCGGCTGCCGCCACCTCAAGCACCAGACGGTCCACGGCCACGCGTGCCAGTCGTAACGAAGCCCCTCGAATTAGAATCACGAGTCAAATCAGTTGTATATTACGTGTGTATGACTGGATAGCATTGCACCTCATTGATTCCTTCACAGAATAAACAGCCGAAAATTTATTCTTGAGAAGAACATCGTGTAAGAAATCCATCAACCATCTGTTGGATGACAAATGCGACTCTCATTGCACGACCTCGCACGGCAAGCTGTTCCACAGAAACACACGTCTAGGAGTAAAGAACTTGCTCCTACTGTCCGTGTGGTGTGTGTGGGTATCCCCAGCGTGTGAGAACGGCCTCGGGAGCGGCAGTCGTAGAGTAAAACAAAAAGGCCTACAAACTCACAAACTCCCTTCGTCTGAACCAATACCTTTCAAGTTTTCGATCAGATAAGCCCAGAGCAGTCTCTCTCGTACAGAAAACCAGTTAATGCATCTCAATCTTTCATAATACTGCATCCCTCACAACTCATCTGCATTCCTTGTCCAACCCCTCTGAACGGACTCGAGCAGGTTGTAATTACCTCTTTACTTCGTATTCCAGACGACAGAAATATGTGCCAACAATTGGTCGTAAGTGGGTCACAAATAGGACAACCATAAAATTTAGGCTTCGACATACACTCGACTGCAGCAGGCTACTTGCCAGTCCTAGCGACAACATTTCTCAATTGTCCAGTGAAATTAGCTTTGAGTCCACAGTAACTCCCAGGTCACGACAACACTACACTTGCTCCACCTGATAACTTGGCTTTGAGTCCACAGTAACTCCCAAGTCACGACAACACTACACTTGCTCCACCTGATAACTTAGCTTTGAGTCCACAGTAACTCCCAAGTCACGACAACACCACCCCTGCTCCACCTGATAACTTAGCTTTGAGTCCACAGTAACTCCCAAGTCACGACAACACTACACTTGCTCCACCTGATAACTTGGCTTTGAGTCCACAGTAACTCCCAAGTCACGACAACACTACACTTGCTCCACCTGATAACTTAGCTATGAGTCCACAGTAACTCCCAAGTCACGACAACACTACACTTGCTCCACCTGATAACTTGGCTTTGAGTCCACAGTAACTCCCAAGTCAGGACAACACTACACTTGCTCCAGATGATAACTTAGCTTTGAGTCCACAGTAACTCCCAAGTCACGACAACACTACACTTGCTCCACCTGATAACTTAGCTTTGAGTCCACAGTAACTCCCAAGTCAGGACAACACCACCCCTGCTCCACCTGATAACTTGGCTTTGAGTCCACAGTAACTCCCAAGTCACGACAACACTACACTTGCTCCACCTGATAACTTAGCTTTGAGTCCACAGTAACTCCCAAGTCAGGACAACACCACCCCTGCTCCACCTGATAACTTGGCTTTGAGTCCACAGTAACTCCCAAGTCACGACAACACTACACTTGCTCCACCTGATAACTTAGCTTTGAGTCCACAGTAACTCCCAAGTCACGACAACACCACCCCTGCTCCACCTGATAACTTGGCTTTGAGTCCACAGTAACTCCCAAGTCAGGACAACACTACACTTGCTCCACCTGATAACTTGGCTTTGAGTCCACAGTAACTCCCAAGTCAGGACAACACCACCCCTGCTCCACCTGATAACTTAGCTATGAGTCCACAGTAACTCCCAAGTCAGGACAACACTACACTTGCTCCACCTGATAACTTAGCTTTGAGTCCACAGTAACTCCCAAGTCAGGACAACACCACCCCTGCTCCACCTGATAACTTGGCTTTGAGTCCACAGTAACTCCCAAGTCACGACAACACTACACTTGCTCCACCTGATAACTTAGCTTTGAGTCCACAGTAACTCCCAAGTCAGGACAACACCACCCCTGCTCCACCTGATAACTTAGCTTTGAGTCCACAGTAACTCCCAAGTCAGGACAACACTACACTTGCTCCACCTGATAACTTAGCTTTGAGTCCACAGTAACTCCCAAGTCAGGACAACACCACCCCTGCTCCACCTGATAACTTAGCTATGAGTCCACAGTAACTCCCAAGTCAGGACAACACTACACTTGCTCCACCTGATAACTTAGCTTTGAGTCCACAGTAACTCCCAAGTCACGACAACACCACCCCTGCTCCACCTGATAACTTAGCTATGAGTCCACAGTAACTCCCAAGTCAGGACAACACTACACTTGCTCCACCTGATAACTTGGCTTTGAGTCCACAGTAACTCCCAAGTCAGGACAACACCACCCCTGCTCCACCTGATAACTTGGCTTTGAGTCCACAGTAACTCCCAAGTCACGACAACACCACCCCTGCTCCACCTGATAACTTAGCTATGAGTCCACAGTAACTCCCAAGTCAGGACAACACTACACTTGCTCCACCTGATAACTTGGCTTTGAGTCCACAGTAACTCCCAAGTCACGACAACACCACCCCTGCTCCACCTGATAACTTGGCTTTGAGTCCACAGTAACTCCCAAGTCAGGACAACACTACACTTGCTCCACCTGATAACTTGGCTTTGAGTCCACAGTAACTCCCAAGTCACGACAACACCACCCCTGCTCCACCTGATAACTTGGCTTTGAGTCCACAGTAACTCCCAAGTCAGGACAACACTACACTTGCTCCACCTGATAACTTGGCTTTGAGTCCACAGTAACTCCCAAGTCAGGACAACACTACCCCTGCTCCACCTGATGACTTACTTAGCTATGAGTCCACAGTAACTCCCAAGTCAGGACAACACTACACTTGCTCCACCTGATAACTTGGCTTTGAGTCCACAGTAACTCCCAAGTCACGACAACACCACCCCTGCTCCACCTGATAACTTAGCTTTGAGTCCACAGTAACTCCCAAGTCAGGACAACACTACACTTGCTCCACCTGATAACTTGGCTTTGAGTCCACAGTAACTCCCAAGTCACGACAACACCACCCCTGCTCCACCTGATAACTTAGCTTTGAGTCCACAGTAACTCCCAAGTCACGACAACACCACCCCTGCTCCACCTGATAACTTAGCTATGAGTCCACAGTAACTCCCAAGTCAGGACAACACTACACTTGCTCCAGATGATAACTTAGCTTTGAGTCCACAGTAACTCCCAAGTCACGACAACACTACACTTGCTCCACCTGATAACTTAGCTTTGAGTCCACAGTAACTCCCAAGTCAGGACAACACCACCCCTGCTCCACCTGATAACTTAGCTTTGAGTCCACAGTAACTCCCAAGTCAGGACAACACTACACTTGCTCCACCTGATAACTTGGCTTTGAGTCCACAGTAACTCCCAAGTCACGACAACACCACCCCTGCTCCACCTGATAACTTAGCTTTGAGTCCACAGTAACTCCCAAGTCACGACAACACCACCCCTGCTCCACCTGATAACTTAGCTATGAGTCCACAGTAACTCCCAAGTCACGACAACACCACCCCTGCTCCACCTGATAACTTAGCTATGAGTCCACAGTAACTCCCAAGTCAGGACAACACCACCCCTGCTCCACCTGATAACTTAGCTTTGAGTCCACAGTAACTCCCAAGTCAGGACAACACCACCCCTGCTCCACCTGATAACTTAGCTTTGAGTCCACAGTAACTCCCAAGTCACGACAACACCACCCCTGCTCCACCTGATAACTTAGCTATGAGTCCACAGTAACTCCCAAGTCAGGACAACACTACACTTGCTCCAGATGATAACTTAGCTTTGAGTCCACAGTAACTCCCAAGTCACGACAACACCACCCCTGCTCCACCTGATAACTTAGCTATGAGTCCACAGTAACTCCCAAGTCACGACAACACCACCCCTGCTCCACCTGATAACTTAGCTATGAGTCCACAGTAACTCCCAAGTCACGACAACACCACCCCTGCTCCACCTGATAACTTAGCTATGAGTCCACAGTAACTCCCAAGTCACGACAACACTACACTTGCTCCACCTGATAACTTGGCTTTGAGTCCACAGTAACTCCCAAGTCACGACAACACCACCCCTGCTCCACCTGATAACTTAGCTATGAGTCCACAGTAACTCCCAAGTCACGACAACACCACCCCTGCTCCACCTGATAACTTAGCTATGAGTCCACAGTAACTCCCAAGTCACGACAACACTACACTTGCTCCACCTGATAACTTAGCTATGAGTCCACAGTAACTCCCAAGTCACGACAACACTACACTTGCTCCACCTGATAACTTAGCTCTGAGTCCACAGTAACTCCCAAGTCACGACAACACTACACTTGCTCCACCTGATAACTTGGCTTTGAGTCCACAGTAACTCCCAAGTCACGACAACACTACACTTGCTCCACCTGATAACTTAGCTCTGAGTCCACAGTAACTCCCAAGTCACGACAACACCACCCCTGCTCCACCTGATAACTTGGCTTTGAGTCCACAGTAACTCCCAAGTCACGACAACACTACACTTGCTCCACCTGATAACTTAGCTATGAGTCCACAGTAACTCCCAAGTCACGACAACACTACACTTGCTCCACCTGATAACTTAGCTATGAGTCCACAGTAACTCCCAAGTCACGACAACACCACCCCTGCTCCACCTGATAACTTAGCTATGAGTCCACAGTAACTCCCAAGTCACGACAACACTACACTTGCTCCACCTGATAACTTGGCTTTGAGTCCACAGTAACTCCCAAGTCACGACAACACCACCCCTGCTCCACCTGATAACTTGGCTTTGAGTCCACAGTAACTCCCAAGTCACGACAACACTACCCCTGCTCCACCTGATGACTTACTTAGCTTTGAGTCCACAGTAACTCCCAAGTCACGACAACACCACCCCTGCTCCACCTGATAACTTGGCTTTGAGTCCACAGTAACTCCCAAGTCACGACAACACTACCCCTGCTCCACCTGATGACTTACTTAGCTATGAGTCCACAGTAACTCCCAAGTCACGACAACACCACCCCTGCTCCACCTGATAACTTGGCTTTGAGTCCACAGTAGCTCCCAAGTCACGACAACACTACACTTGCTCCACCTGATAACTTGGCTTTGAGTCCACAGTAACTCCCAAGTCACGACAACACTACCCCTGCTCCACCTGATGACTTACTTAGCTTTGAGTCCACAGTAACTCCCAAGTCACGACAACACTACACTTGCTCCACCTGATAACTCCTCAGAAAGCGCGTAGACTAAACAATTTGGTCACAGCAAAACTTGGCACCTGGCAGGAGTTTCCATACTTGATTCATATTATTTATTTGCTTAAAACCTTGTCATAAATTCGATTACAATGCTTCTTCTTCATCGAAGTAAACCATTGTATTCAATTAATTTGGTAATTTATAATATTTAGCTACTTAATTAGCTAACTATTTCTTATCCAGAGTATTATTTTATATCAAAACAGTTTCATCATTCATACTGTAAATGAAATTATGCACGAAGGAATTTATCAAATCCAATTTTTAACGATACTTATGAATATGTCATTGTGTCCAGCGAGCGCAGTTCTTTTGGGCTCGAAATCTTGGGTAATTTTTCATCACTTATCGTTACAGTGACGGGGGCTACAGGCGCGCCCTGACCAGATGAAGGTGCATGAGTACACTATGCACACACACTCATGCAGAACTGGTCGTACTATATTAAATTATTTAAGAGATCACTTTCACTGCGAGGATCCATGCACGGATGAGATGGAGCGATAAGCAGCAGTACGAGCCTCGGAGAATGCTGCAGTCTTGTCTCGCCCGCAATGCAGACTCGATACAAATCTTTACCATAAGTCACAAGGCTGCGTGTCAGACCTGCTTCTTTAATTGAGCCGATCATCGCCGGTGATAAGATCGCACCAGCCGCTCGCTGGTCTCCGGTGCGGCTTTGAAGTCATGTTGTACGACTGCTCGCTCTGGCCGCTACATTGATTCTTTTTTGCTTTTAATCTTAGACCCCGCATTAAAGATAGGTGCTATGGGGAGACTTCAGGGGCCTCAAGATAATGGCTTTCTAAACGTTGTTTTATCGTACATGCTCTTTTGAGCCTAGAATTTACTCGTATCTCACAGTCATTTGGTTGTGGTTTATCGCTCTCTTGCTTTTCAAAAATTACCTAAATTGCAGCTACCTCTTGACATCTTTTCCGTGTTCTTTATAGGATACTAATCTATCAGGGTGCTATGCAACCGTCATCGCGACGAAATAGCCTAATTTCAAAGCGTTCATCTTAATATCTTAGTCCCTAACTCAAACAGCTGTTTCTCTTCATATGTATAGGTCAACGAGTGAGTCCCGACTTGTCGCAGCTGAGTGGATGTGGCAGTGCAGGTGTGTCCAATGAGTGGATGTGGCAGTGCAGATGTGTCCGCTAGGTGGCTGTGGCAGTGCAGGTGTGTCCACTGAGTGGCTGTGGCAGTGCAGGTGTGTCCACTGAGTGGATGTGGCAGTGCAGGTGTGGCCGCTGAGTGGATGTGGCAATGCAGATGTGGCCGCTTAGTGGATGTGGCAGTGCAGGTGTGGCCGCTTAGTGGATGTGGCAGTGCAGGTGTAGCCGCTGAGTGGATGTGGCAGTACAGGTGTGTCCCCTAGGTGGCTGGGGCAGTGCAGGTGTGTACACTGAGTGGATGTGGCAGTGTACGTGTGGCGGATTAGTGGATGTGTCAGTGCAGGTGTGGCCGCTTTGTGGATGTGGCAGTGCAGGTGTGGCCGCTGAGTGGATGTGGCAGTGCGGGTATGGCCGCTTAGTGGATGTGGCAGTGCAGGTGTGTCCACTGAGTGGATGTGGCAGTGCAGGTGTGGCCGCTGAGTGGATGTGGCAGTGCAGGTGTGGCCGCTGAGTGGATGTGGCAGTGCAGGTGTGTCCACTGAGTGGATGTGGCAGTGCAGGTGTGTCCGCTAGGTGGCTGTGGCAGTGCATGTGTGTCCACTGAGTGAATGTGGCAGTGCAGGTGTGGCGGCTGAGTGGATGTGGCAGTGCAGGTGTGGCCGCTTAGTGGATGTGGCAGTGCAGGTGTGGCCGCTTAGTGGATGTGGCAGTGCAGGTGTAGCCGCTGAGTGGATGTGGCAGTACAGGTGTGTCCCCTAGGTGGCTGGGGCAGTGCAGGTGTGTACACTGAGTGGATGTGGCAGTGCAGGCGTGGCCGCTGAGTGGATGTGGCAGTGCAGGTGTGGCCGCTTAGTGGATGTGGCAGTGCAGGTGTGGCCGCTTAGTGGATGTGGCAGTGAAGGTGTACCCGCTGAGTGGATGTGGCAGTACAGGTGTGTCCCCTAGGTGGCTGGGGCAGTGCAGGTAATACACTGAGTGGATGTGGCAGTGCAGGTGTGGCCGCTGAGTGGATGTGGCAGTGTACGTGTGGCCGATCAGTGGATGTGGCAGTGCAGGTGTGGCCGCTTAGTAGATGTGGCAGTGCAGGTGTGTCCACTGAGTGGATGTGGCAGTGCAGGTGTGGCCGCTTAGTGGATGTGGCAGTGCAGGTGTGACCGCTGAGTGGCTGTGGCAGTGCAGGTGCAACAGAAGCAATACCAGAATAAAAGAACACCAGCCGCAGGCTTAGAACGTACAGAAGTGAGAGCAGGTCCTGCGAAGTCAGTCACCATGACACGGTATATCGCAGCAGTGACTGCAAGTTAACTTTCCATTTGCAGAGACTCTCATACCTCCACGAATCGGGCTCGGGCAGCCTCTAACCCAGAAATTCAGCGAGCATAATGTTGCTATCTTCGTATTTGTTTGCCGCCGTACGCTCGAGTTGTTGCAGACAGACTCGCTGCTGATGCATCGCTGTGTGATCACTTCCAGGCGAGCGCTCGGGGAATTGGCTGCGCGGTTCGGCGCTCGTCTCAAGTTCTACCTCTTGGTGTACATGACTTCCTGATTACCATCGATTACTCTGAACACAAATTCCACTTTACCCCAGTTTCCACTCTCATGGATTTCAGCACAGAGCATCGCATCCCCACATCTTCACGAAAGTTGCACTCAAATGTTCAGCTCTTGCTCTAAATTGTGTTGCTGGCTCTAGCCTAGTGAAATTGAGCTGCCGTTGTTGTCATCACGCTGAGAGGCAAGGGGCGGACTTCAAAAAAGTATTTACGAATCCCTGAAGCGGTCACACATCTCGACCAACGCTTGATATTGAATCAAACGTGCGTACGCTTGATTCAGTATTCTTTTCAATAGGTTTGTTGAGGTATCAATATTTAATTTAAATCAAGTTTCAAATCTTGATTATCAATATTCGTGTTGTTTCTAGCAATTTTCATTCTCGATGAGCCTAAGATGTTCCGTAGATATTGGTGTAACTTTGCAGTAACTGTAACTTTACAAGTAACTTTGCAAATTCGCATTATTCACAATCGGGTGTTGCAGCACAGTAATAATTGCACATTTATCACTCATTTCACTAAAAATTCTGGGGCAGGATTTTACCTGGGGCTGAATTTTTTAACACTTAACCTTGGCATAAAAGGATCACCAGAAAATGTTTCCCTGTTGACTTGACTTCCTTACGTGTTTTTATTCTGAACGATATACTTAAGTTCAAACTTTAATCTACGAAATTTTAGCGAAAATGTCACAATAAGTGCTATGAGTATTAGTTTTTTAACTGAAACTCAAGGGCTTAGGCCAGAAAAAATAGCGCGTAGAGTAACCAGTTGATGAGTGAGATTGTGTTACCGCGGCTGTGCTGCGACAACAACGTCAAGTGCTGGAAAATCTATCGCCCGAAAAATTACAGAATATAAAGTATTTCTTGACGTTGGTAAGTATTTTTACATTTTTTTAGCCATATTTGAATTTTCCAATTTTTGAAAATGAAAACTTTGTCCGCACTCGGTAAAATCCTTGTTTCTATTTTTTCGTTCAGAGCCTGCATTGCGTTTCATGAATCGCCATTGTGTATGTGAATCATCGTGTTCACTATTTATCCTTCAATTATTGAACTAATTTGCTTTTTATTATATATTCCAATGATTTTACTTTCTTTTGAAGGGTTAAAATTAGTGGTATAAGCATTGATGGTAGGAGAGAAGACGGGTGCATTACTGTCCCGTAATTAATTTGTCCCTAGTTTGCATCTGAAATGCGTCACCTGCTCACTGACTATCTAACGCGATGTAAAGTCACTATACATATATATATAGAGCAACACTTGTTCCCCTACCTTGTTTGCCAAGTAAATGATTGTGTCCGAGAAAATCTGCCTTTACCGAAGATCTCTACAGCAACGATACTCACTAACGCTCACGTGCCGTATTCCGCACTGCAGATTCCATTGGAAACATTGTGCCTTGCCTGCCAAACTTAGATTGTCAATTTAACCGAACGGAAATGGTTTCCCCAGGTTCTATCGTTGCAATTCACCGCTTTGCAGTCTTCTGCAGCCGGTCCAGTCGCTTCAATGGACACCATCTTAATTCTAAACTTAGTTGAAGGCAACTCGGCCGCAGTGTAGCATTACACTGGCTCGCTGCCTGTTCTTCTCTCGAGCTCAGCACGAGTGTGGTTCTTACTGAACCTCTTTCCCGTTCCGACCTTTTATTGGGGTAATGTTTCGAGTGAGTTTTCGCGCAAATTTCAGGTGTATTTATCTAGAGTGTTATATTTTACGGGCAATGAATTCGTGAATGGCTGTGAAATGGGAATATATTAAAGTTTTACCATATACTCCAAGATTTCACAGCCTCACTTGTTGTCGTAATTCCTTGTTTTGAAGCAATCTCAAATGAACTGTTATGTTTTTTATCACTTATTTTCATTATCATTGAAATACGGAACTTATGATGGAAAAACTATTTATTTCAAATATTACAAAGGCAATTTAAGAAAAAATTTGGAGCGCTTGTCGCAACATCTCTACAAACAAAAATGTAAAGATTGGGAGAATAATTGAAGGCAACTCCGGCCGCAGAGTAGCAGTACACTGCCTAGCTGCGCTTAAAGAAGCGTCATTTCGGAAAGAAGTAGCGTCGTCGGTTGCAGGGTGTAATGACGTTCATTAAAGCCTAACTTGACGCGCCCCTCTTAACTTCGCGTGTCATTAGAGGGAGATGTCATGTCCCACTCCTTCACTCTGATGTCCGTCGCACAGCACAAGTGGAGAGGATGGAGTTCCCTTCCACCTCCCTGGTCGGGAGACTTCCTTCCACCTCCTGTTCCTTCCGGATGGTTATCCATTGGTCTTGTGGCCTTACCCCTCTGAAGGTTAAATTCGTGTTCTGATTCAAATTCCGAATGCAATTTAAGCGACACGAACCATTCTTGTTAATTTAAGAGACATTTGCTACGTCATCGCAGATTTGTTTTGATCGATATCAAAAAAGAAAAAATTTAAGCAACATCTATATCAAGCGAATTTATCTTAACAGCGTAATTTGAAAAACCAATTTGGTTATGAATTCATTTCATCCTGACAGAAAAAGTCGTGAAATAACAAGAACATGAATTCTTCACAGATCACCTGAGCACGGCCGGATACCGCACTCCTGTGCTACTCTCACTGTACTGCGCTCCACATAACGTTTGACCGAACAGGTCGCTGTGCAAATGTTAGATCGCATGTCCGTCGGTCTATGATAGCTGGCGCACATCTGCATAATTCCAAAGACTGAAGCCACCATTGGAACGCGCCGCTTGTCCTGCCTCGGAGGACACAGAACAACTCGAGGCAACACGCAACATTTGCGCGTCACAGCGCAGCGTGTCTGACGGGAGCTGAGATCCCGCCTGTCTCCCCTCGGCTCTTGATTGCCCTAATGCGGCCTCTAATATCCGCCCCAAATTGCGTCTTTGTCGACTCTTCCGTCGGATCTTGGTTTTGTGCTCACTGTCGGCCAGCCGGCTGTGTGCTTACTGGCCTGCCTGTGGCTGTGTGCTTACTGGCCTGCCTGTGGCTGTGTGCTTACTGGCCTGCCTGTGGCTGTGTGCTTACTGGCCTGCCTGTGGCTGTGTGCTTACTGGCCTGCCTGTGGCTGTGTGCTTACTGGCCTGCCTGTGGCTGTGTGCTTACTGGCCTGCCTGAGGCTGTGTGCTTACTGGCCTGCCTGTGGCTGTGTGCTTACTGGCCTGCCTGTGGCTGTGTGCTTACTGGCCTGCCTGTGGCTGTGTGCTTACTGGCCTGCCTGTGGCTGTGTGTGCTTACTGGCCTGCCTGTGGCTGTGTGCTTACTGGCCTGCCTGTGGCTGTGTGCTTACTGGCCTGCCTGTGGCTGTGTGCTTACTGGCCTGCCTGTGGCTGTGTGCTTACTGGCCTGCCTGTGGCTGTGTATGCTTACTGGCCTGCCTGTGGCTGTGTGCTTACTGGCCTGCCTGTGGCTGTGTGTGCTTACTGGCCTGCCTGTGGCTGTGTGCTTACTGGCCTGCCTGAGGCTGTGTGTGCTTACTGGCCTGCCTGTGGCTGTGTGCTTACTGGCCTGCCTGTGGCTGTGTGCTTACTGGCCTGCCTGTGGCTGTGTGTTTACTGGCCTGCCTGTGGCTGTGTGCTTACTGGCCTGCCTGTGGCTGTGTGCTTACTGGCCTGCCTGAGGCTGTGTGTGCTTACTGGCCTGCCTGTGGCTGTGTGCTTACTGGCCTGCCTGAGGCTGTGTGTGCTTACTGGCCTGCCTGTGGCTGTGTGCTTACTGGCCTGCCGGTGGCTGTGTGCTTACTGGCCTGCCTGTGGCTGTGTGCTTACTGGCCTGCCTGAGGCTGTGTGCTTACTGGCCTGCCTGAGGCTGTGTGCTTACTGGCCTGCCTGTGGCTGTGTGCTTACTGGTCTGCCTGTGGCTGTGTGTTTACTGGCCTGCCTGTGGCTGTGTGTGCTTACTGGCCTGCCTGTGGCTGTGTGCTTACTGGCCTGCCTGTGGCTGTGTGTGCTTACTGGCCTGCCTGTGGCTGTGTGCTTACTGGCCTGCCTGTGGCTGTGTGTACTTACTGACCTGCCTGTGGCTGTGTGCTTACTGGTCTGCCTGAGGCTGTGTGTGCTTACTGGCCTGCCTGTGGCTGTGTGTGCTTACTGGCCTGCCTGTGGCTGTGTGTGCTTACTGGCCTGCCTGTGGCTGTGTGAGCTCACTTGCCTGCCTGTGGCTGTGTGTGCTTACTGGCCTGCCTGTGGCTGTGTGTGCTCACTGGCCTGCCTGTGGCTGTGTGTGCGTACTGGCCTGCCTGTGGCTGTGTGTGCTTACTGGCCTGCCTGTGGCTGTGTGTGCTTACTGGCCTGCCTTTGGCTGTGTGTGCTCACTAGCCTGCCTGTGGCTGTGTGTGCTTACTGGCCTGCCTGTGGCTGTGTGTGCTTAATGGCCTGCCTGTGACTGTGTGTGCTAACTGGCCTGCCTGTGGCTGTGTGTGCTTACTGGCCTGCCTGTGGCTGTGTGTGCTTACTGGCCTGCCTGTGGCTGTGTGTGCTCACTGGTCTGCCTGTGGCTGTGTGTGCTTACTGGCCTGCCTGTGGTTGGGTGCGTATTATCGAGCGTGTAGACTGTGCCAGATTATTTCTTCTGCCTTCCTCGTGTAATTAGGTAAGCTCGCGAAAACTTGCTCAATTTCATTTCAATTTAAGTTGTGAGTAATTAAATACTGTGGGGGAAACTTAACTAAATTTAATATGTTTTGTTATTTTGTTTTACGTATAATTTTTTCGGCACGTTTTTTTATATTTGAAATTTGTGGGCACCATACTAACATTGTGGTCCTTCATTGGCATCGTAGAGGTAATTTGTTGCTGCCTTTTTTCCGGATAAGACATCCCGAAAATTCAAACGATCTGTTTGCTTACTCTTTCATTCTGTATCATATCGAGTCTATTCTGAACTAGTTAAACTGTTTCGCTTCCCGACTTACTCATCTTTGATTCAGTCACTCGGTAGAAAGTTTGCGTTCAGCAAGCAAGTTTTGAAGCGCACGGCAGCTGCCCGATGAACGCAAGCCCCGCGACCCAATTTGCGAATAGCACTCACAACACAGGGCAGTAATGAGGTGTCGCTGCTGGCAGCGCGGCGGTGTGTGCTGACGTGCCAGCGCAGCGGTGTGTGCTGACGTGCAGCGCCAGCACCTTCTGACGCTTCTGACACGCTGCCAGCGCTGGCTGTCTGTGCGGTGCATGTGGTGGACGCCTCATGTGGTGGACGCCTCATGTGGTGGACGCATCATGTTGTGGACGCAGTAAGAAATGTGAGAAGTCATATTCCGAGCTGAGCTAATTTTGCCTGGCAGTCGTTCTGACGTCTCCTGATGCTATAGAGTGAACGAATGAGAAAAGATACGTTTTAGAAGTTTGTTTTACAAAAGCAAAAAATGTATTTACAATATACTTGAAAGATGTGCATCAATTTATGAACGGAATAATGTTTTTTGAAAACCGGTTGAATAGTGAGGGCTATTTCTTGATTGAAATTTCTTACCTCTCATTGGTTCACGTCAAATATGATCCGATATACTAAAGGTTTTGCGTGAGCTAACTTCACGCGTTATCATCAATACTAAATACTAATAGCCACTATTAAACGTTAAGCGTTAACAATTGAACAAATTACGGAACAGCCTTGTCTAATAAAGAGCATTTGGCGACCATATCTTGTGGTGACCACAAAGATAACAACTATCAAGGTAGTGACTATGAAAGTTATGACCATGTATGTAGCGACCATAAAGCTAGCAATCATTAAGGTAGAGACCACAACCGCAAGTAATTGAGATCAGCGCACGACATCCTGATGATCGCTCTAATTAGACTCAGAGTTCCGTGGAGCCGCGCGCTGCAGATCCCTCCTTCGTTCGCACGCGATTTATCCTGGCGAGCTCCACAGCCAAGCAATCCGAAATCAGAGCACCTCTCCTAACTTTGCGCCTTTGGTTTCCGATAAGAAAACTGGCGGAAGTTACGCCCAAAGTTACCGCAAAAGCAAAGTAGATACTTTGCTCTCGCGGTTGCGTTGGCCTCCATTGCAATTGGAAAATCGACGGCCGCTTCTAACTCTGACTTTTTGGATTGATTCTGGAATGTGAAAAGTCTGAAATCTTTACGTTGAGTTTATCGCGCTCCTAAAACTTCTTAGGTTCCGAGGATTAGCGCTGATTATTTTGCAGATAAAGATAACGCGCGAACACAGTAACCGTGGCTGGGAATGGAGTGTTGACTCATGTTTCAGTGGAGTTTTTTGCTGGCATGGCAAGGCAATGAAGTAGTGATAGACTTTTGAGTCCACGACTTGGTCGTCACTTCTTTCTTCTATGATTTTTCACAACGCATTTTCAGTCTAAACTAGGTATATTTTTTATGAACTTGAGTTGTGAAACTGTTGAAATGTATTTGCCTCTAAGTTATTGCCTCTAAGTTATGTTAGAACAAACCAACCAGCTCCTTTTTGTCTGCCGAACGCATATAGCGATGTTTTTACAGTCAGAAATGGTCTGTTTCTTCCATTATTTGCTTATTTATATTACGCAATAGAGAAGACTGATTCAAGTAAGTTTAGCGGTAATAAACTAGCAGAAATATCCTTCTGTGACTACACACAGTACTCTAGGGTCCGACTCTACAGACACACACACATACACACACAAAAACACACAAAAACACACAAACACCCGTCAAACCCAATAAGCGATCTCTTTGTGTGGCTGTGATATCAGTGCGTTCGTCACCTCAACTGATATTTTTCTGACAAAACCTAAAAATATTCTCCACCATGGAGCTAAAATAGATCTATGAGCGGCCTGTGGCGACTACTCATTTCTAATTAAATTGCAGCTCTGCTCAAATGGCGGCCTGCACAGCGGCTTGCCACAGGATGCAGCGCGAGACTGCAGTGCTGGCTTGTTGCGCTCACCCAATGTTTCCTTGCACATTTTAGCTCCTCATCGCAGCTGGGAATGAAATAATTCAGTTTATGTGATTCTCAGCAGTTGACTATAATGTACAGGTGTCTTTTTATTTTTACGTTGGGTTTCTCAGCTTTTCCGTTTTTTTCTACATAACACAAACGAGATGTTTAAATTAAAATAATTTCAGGTAAAAGATAGCGTTGAAATACAAGTTTTCTTTAGAAATTTCATGTAGAGCAGGCTTGTGGGAAGATAAAAATTTTGAACCTATGTGAAGACGCAATTTCAAATTACATTTTTAACCTCATTACTTACTTACAATTTTGAAAATGAAATAATGAATGATAATGAGATGAACAACATTTTTTTAACAGAAGCTAATTTGATTTCAATTCCCGTTGTCACAAAACCTCGATTGTTGACCCGACCGTCCAGATGAGGGATGCTCCGATCTCGATTTCTCCTCAAAAGCTCAAGAGATCGTCACTATGGCGATAGGCGAAAGAGACCTGATTTTAAAAATTTACTTCGTAGTGGCTGATTAGGAGCATCGTAAACTCTACCACGTCAACTTTGCTACGTGCTGACAGAATTTAACGTACCAAGTCGACTTAGTAAAACTCACGGCCAGCTTTACTGGTACAGTGATATAATTTGCTATTAACTCCAGTGCCAGATATTTTACGTTGATATCACGGTTAGTATACTGTATTGTGAGCCCATTGCTTGTTGCTAGCTTCCTGTTAAAGGATGCAATTCATTGGAGATTCTAATGGCTCGCAGTTTATTCAGTTATGCAAATTTTACTACGAAACATTATTGATGTAAACAAATTAACCTACGTTTCCCTTCAAAAACGGAGGAACAATAAACGAGTGTATTTTCGCTCCTCTATTTGGGGTTTCCCGTTCAGTTGTCACCGGTCTCAAAAATTGAATTTCCAACGAAATACTAAGAAGTATTTCTGATGAAAGTCCTCATACGGGTGCCTTGCACTTCTAATTTATTGATCAGAAGTCCGGAATGCACGGGAATAACTTGAAGGAATTATTAAATAGAACATACCATGAGGAATGCAATGGCCACCGGCCTTCTTTGCAGCGGGCTGAGTCATTCGTGAGAGGTCCCTAGCTAAAGTAGAAGCTTCTCATAATGCATTTCTTTAGTGACCAACGTGTGCAAGAAGAACTACTAGCTACGGGTTAAATTCCTACGCTGAACGAGATTAGCTATTGACTAACGTGTGACCAACAGAGCAGAAATTATTTTTATTTCATTGTCTTAAAAAGGGTTATGTAAAGTATGTACGGACAATCTCAAATAAATGTTGGAAAACTTCGAGAATGTTCCATAAATAGCCTGGAGTTAAATGTGAACCACGATAAACAAAAATACTTAAGAATAACTGTTGAACTTGTATTTCAGTCAGCAATACTAATATCTGACAGCGATCTAATAGTTTTTCATCCTTGTGTCATTTGAGTCAATATAATGAGCATTTAATTTATAGGTGAGAGCTACGTGTATAGTCCATTGAAAATACATGGGAGCAAGTATTCGACAACTTGAAGCTCCTGAGTACGTTGGTGTTCTAGGAAGTAAGAGCTCTAACTGTTCATGTTGAAGATGTTCCTCTATTTTATAGACATTTTAATTATGCAAGAATGCGTAATTTCACCTCTCTTCAGCTCGGATTTACCTCTGCCAAGGGAGCTCCAACTTACACGCACTCAAAACTTGCTCAGGTGCTCGTCCCGCGGGAGACGCACTTCATTACTGGAACTGCTTTAATTCTATTCATTCTGCATGCAACGCCTGCTAACGCGTCCCTCAGGAATGTGTGTGTAAAAGCTGCTTCATGGCTACTTGCAGGTTGTTCATATCATAGAAAAAGGAATAGTCGTTTATAAGTATTAAAAATATTCCATGGAATCAAACGCGTCAATCCGATTTGTGCAGAGCGACGCTCAATTGAGTTCGGATGCTCGAGTCCCGCCAGCCGCAATGGGCCGCGCAGGGAAGAATTTCTGGCAGCTCCTCCAACCTCCTCAGTTCAAATGTACTGAGCCGCTTTTGCAGCAATCACCTAATTCCTCATTTGGAGACTTTTTACAGTAATGAATATAATGTACCTCTTCGCTGTGAAAAATTTGGTTCCTTCGTAAAGTGATTAGATCCTCACTGGTATCTTTTCTGAGTGTCAACGTTATTTTAATCCTCTCGTATAATTTTAAACTGTATTTTTTATTATTATTGTTTTCACTGTAATCATTATTGTAATTATTTTTAGCTGAAAAGTTACGTTTCATTGAAATATTGTTTTCGATTGAAGGTACAGAATACTTTACATGTTTTCCATTTATGATATTTTTTGCATTTGATACAAAAACTTCTCACGAATTGTGTTCCTATTTTTTACTCGAATCAGCACATAATAAATGGTGTGCTATGCTATCTTAATTGTCGTGCAAGCTGTAGGAGAGAGACATCACATCAGGCATACTCGTTTGAACCTTTAATGATAGCAATTAAATTTTCATGTCAAATCCAATATCCCAGTGGGAGGGGGAAAGCAAGACAAGAATATCGTCGCTGTTGTCCCGGCAGCTCGTGAGAGGCGACGGAGGGACGACGCGAGGGCGCTGTGAATGCCTCCCCTTGTATTTACTTCCGCGAACTGACGACCAAGATTTTCGGATTGACAAATCTTCATATTTGGTGCTGCGAATGTGCGTAAGTGTAATGCGTGTGAGAGAAATAGGGCGAAATTAGAAGTGTGTTTCAAATGCGCGAGCCCGATGGGTTTGCACTTAGTGAGATGAAGATGAGAGAGCGAGGCGAAATGGAAGTTTGGTGTAGCGAATATAAGAAAGTCGGGTTTCATGAGGATAAGAGCGTGAGAGAGGGAGAGGCGCAGTCGGTAGAGTTGTGTCGTGCAGTAGGAGACGGCGGGACTGAAGCGGCTGGAAGTGAAGTGGTATTGGGAAGTGTGGCTGTTTTTGAGCGCGTGTGTGGGTGAGAAAGAAGTGAAAAGAACGGAACTAGATTTCGGGCAAACTTAACAATTTGTATGAAGTTTTAGCGCAAATGCGTACGTATATAGTCTTGGGCGATCTGCTTGTGAGAGAGTGCCAATGTGATGAGTCGGAATGTAGTGAGAGACTTTGGAGCACCTGGTTTGCATGGGAATGGTGAAAAGCTGTTAGATTTGTGGGTAGCAAATGAAATGAGCCTTGAGAATATATGGCTTAAGAAGCCTAATCGTTTTCAGTATGCGTGGGTCCGAGTGGCTGGATGGGGAGCTGTGGAGAGGGTGATGATAGGTTATGTGGTTGTGAGAGAGAGAATGATTGAGAAGCGGTTTTTGGCTGTTCCTGTATTGGAGAGACCCTGGAGGTATGCCTGATCAGTATTTAGTGGAAAATAAGGTAAAAGTGTGTGAGCGGTGGAGAGGCGGAAAGGGAGGAATAGGAGCGCGTAGGGTAGTGAAATTATGGGGCTGTGTGACGAAAGAACAGAAGTATAAGACGAGGTTTAATGAGCGTTACGAGAGAGTGAAACAAAATGAATGTGAAAATGTCTGAAACGGGAAACGGGAAGCTACTTACTGGTGCTGTTTGTAGGTTCAGGTTAGTAGGAGGAAGGAAGCGTAGGAGTTTTTGAAGATAGGCGGTGTGATAATGATTAGTTAGTGCGGTTGTCGCACTTGTGTTTTGAAGAAGGTACGATGCCAATGGAATAGAGGAGTGGGTGTGAGATTCCGCTGCACTAGGGCCACGGGGATAAGTGCGAGTGCTGTAATTCACGAGGTTGGTAGCCTATTTAGCGTGGTTGGCAAGGTGTATATAGTAGGGCAGAGTACAAGTGAATGGTATGAGGCAGCAAATGGAAGGTGCAATAGGAGAGGAGCAGCGCATTTTAGAGGATAGAGGGTGTGTGGATCAGAGTTTCACATGCTACTAATGAGAGAAATGTACCTAATGATAGAGAGGAAAGTTTCGTGAACGTTTATGGATATCGAGGACGCGCACAACAAAGTTGACCGGGAAGCGTCGTGGCAGATTCGAGAGTGTGTGGCGTGGGGAGTGAGCTGCTAACATAACGTAAATTTACATTTCTATTCCCTTTTAATTCCCATTCCCATTTCAAGAACATTTCCATTCACTTTTAACATAAATTAATATTCCCTAAATTTTTTACTGTGGTCGTGCAGCAAGCAAGTAGCTATAATTATATTGCTCAGCTTTCAGCGTCTACTCTATACTCACTCAACATGTAGATTGGTGTTGTCGACATCTCGTATAAGCCCTTACAGCGTGTCCGAACACAACAGTCCTTACATACCTTATAAGTGATGAGGATATGTCACGACGGAGAAAACAAGCTTGAGGCCTAGCATCATTAGACCGGATGTTCCGATGTCTTAAATCTCTGCCCAACAAAGCGGGCTAGGAAATTTTAACTTCTGTGGTCTCTATAATTCAATTTACTCGTCGGGGTGAGAAAGTGAGTTCGAGATTGAGAGAAGCAAGCGGCCGCAGCACTCCTGGTATTGGAGGCGTAACGTAAAGGGTCTGTCAGGCAGCTTCGGGTCTGTTATCCAATAGCTCGCTCTCACGAGGTTGTATCGGCTGGGCTGCAAGAGACGTCGCAGAGACTGCGCTACCGTGGAGCTGATTGAACAAATTCCCTGTTCCTACTGCAATTGAGTTGCTGCTGCCAATTCTGGGACAGTTTCACGTCCAGGTATAAACTTGAAAGAACACCTTCGAGCACTTTTCACCGCATTGCTTGCTTCATATTCTCTGCACTTCAGCGTCGTCAGGCGCACCTTGAGGACAGGCTAGATTTCTGAGGTGATCTCCGGTAGTACGCTGGGTTGTCTGCATTTGAACTTTGGAATTTCACATTCATCAGAGGCATAGACCTGTAGTCATTTATAAAATGAGTAACGCTTGTTGCAAAAGAGAGCAGTGGGCTTAGTTCCGTTTGTTGTTTAGGTGTATTTATACCTATTTTCTCTGCTTCTATTCTTCTCTTGAGAGGGATTCGATGCTCCGTGGAAATGATCGCATTTGACACGAGTGCTTTCTTCAGTCGTCAGAACGTGTCATAGTTGTACCCTTTGTTTCGCCATTTAATTTTTTTTGAGTTACTGTAGTGGTAAAAGCCAAAGTTTATCAAATTAAATGGTGCGGACTGCACCCACTATAAGGTGGTCGTTTGCTCACAGAGGAGACCTGATGGCATTGCAGGCATCTGTCACGAGCGTGGACTGCGGCTTAGTAGCTAATTGTTGGAGCGACATTCTGAATAATGAAGTCCTTTCAAAACCATCATTTTCTGCCTCAAGCTTTCATTTCCATGTAATTTATGTATTATTTTGTGTAACCGAAAAGATTATCTCTTAGTTCGAGGAGCAAGAGAATATCGTGAAACATCTTTTCTGTCCGACGCAGTCGCCAACTCTCAACGGCTTCGAATTTTCTGGCGAGAATTAGAGCGGAATTAGGAAGCAGAATTAAGCATCAAGCTTTGTCGAACAAATGGCTGTTTTTAGTAAAAATAAGATAATTTTTCATTCAAAGCTAGCGTTACACTTTATAAATTTGATGCCTGAGTAAATGAATGTATTTTAATAGTTATGTTAAACTAAGCTCCATTTTTATACCATATTTATTTATGATTTTGACAAGTGTTCACATCATTTCATTTATTCTCTGAACTGGCTCCATAACTACATTTTAAACTCGCCTTATAAATTTAAGCGAACTGACCAGCCTCTTTTAATTTAAATAAAAGCATTTAGCGATCCAAACATCGCACCTAGGTAGAGATCTCTCTTGGCTGTGCATAAAAAATGGGCTAGCACTCTTATTTCCTCCAAATAATTTAGTAAGTGGCAGTTAACCGTTGTTTATCAATCGGTTCTACTAGGAGAGCCAAATAATTTCAACCTGTACTGCCCGGGACTTTTAACATCAATGTCCGACTTTGTGGCAAAATAATGAAACATTTTTGGTACCCGCAGCTCGCTCCGCCCGAACTGATCTCGAGACAATTGCCGTTACTGTAGGCTGTTGCCCTCATTTTGTCCTGCACAGGATGCAAATTTCTCAAATTTAAAACATCGAGTAACTTGTGCCTCGCTCGTAATCAATTGCCGCCAAACAACATTCCTTGTAGTTTTATTTGTAGGATTTGGTGTAATGTTCCCCGCACGCACCTCTTCTGATCCCTTCTGCCAGATCGCTCTCTCTCTCTCTCGTAACAACTACACTTACTTGCGCAATCATTATTTGAACTAAAAATTTTTTGCTTCAAATTATGCTCGCATTTTCAGCTTCATTTTCAACTATCCTGTAAAATGTGAATATTGTCAAAAGATCTGCTGATTGGCATGTAACGATTTCCCTGTGTTAGTCGGGCATGAGGAAGTGCCATGGCTGACTGCCTTCATAGATATTCTTTGCATTTCATTAATATGATGAGTTAAAGAAGCATCGTGCGTGAGCATCGTGCGATTTGAACTATCTAAGAATTTGAGCACAAAAAATTCATGTACGTGGTAAAGTGCCATCGTTTCGTGCAGTCTAGATAAACTGATGCTTCCTTTTTAATTGCTGTACACCAAAAAGCTATCAATATTATTCAGCTATCACTAGTATATCAGATAACTAATTACGAATTGAGATAGGGAGGTAGTTGAAGTGGTCTGGCTGGGTCGCAACTCTTAACATTTCTGAGGTTAGCTTTGCCTTCGAAACCAAGATTTTGGTCAACCTCAGCTCACAGCACAACCACCAGCACTGCTCGCAGCAGGATTTGTAACAGGGATTCTCAGACGATGAGAAAACGACCGCAGTAGATGGAAAAATTAACTTTCAAAATTCAAGTCAGCATTAGGTAAAAGTTAGAGAAGTTTTCATTAAAAATAATGGGGAGAAAGTGGAAGAGAAGCCACAAATGCGGCGAGACACTGGCTGAAGTTCGCACAAAAGTCGCACCGGCGGCAAAAGAGGCTCACGCTGTGACAGCTCCGTCGTGCGTGGGGGTGGGCGGGGTAGGGGGACAGGTTTTTATCGACTTGCTAGGGGTGGGTGCAAACTGTGTCAAAATTCAACTCCTTACTTGATTTTGCTGACGCCAACTGAAATAAAATTCAGTTCCACTATTCGCGTTACTCAAAATAAGAATTCTACGAATTTTATGTAAAGCACGTGTGTTTATTATTCATTGTTTTTCCTACACACCTTGCGTGCATGAGGCTGACCAATACACACAGCTACTACACACACTGTCGTGTAAAGGCCTCACATGCTCGCATGTAGGCAGTTACTGCTGCAGTGTAGCTCCAATATCGTCACATATCACAATCTATCCTACCCAGTACAGTTACATGTTTGCGCACATTATAGTTTTCTAGTAATAATTTCGTCAGGTTTGCATGGAGTGTCCAGACTCGAGGTACTGAACATGCTCAACTTAGATTGAAATTACAGTTAAGTATTGAATAAATTTGAGTGCGAAAAGTAGCATTCATAGCCATGCTGCAGCCAGTCAGTAGATAGTGGCTGGCTCGAGCCGCTTCCTCAGATGTCATGATGAATTGTTTATCAGTTGCTTGTCTTCAAGCTCACGTTTTTTTTGAAAAGTAAATGATGAAATTTAGTTATTGTTTGTCATTTGTAATGAGGTATGCGCACATTTTCTTCCGATCGACTGAGGTTAGGTAGGAATGAATGGAAGCTTTTGACTTGCTGTATTTTTCTTGACTCGTAAAGTGCGATGCAATACTTTGCCCTAAATTTTCAACATGCAGTGCGATTGTTTCTTTGAAATGCTTTCGTAGAACCTAAATGCAATTGAAACAGCCAAATGAAGCTCGGAGATCGCACGGACGAAACAAATAACTACCTAGAAAGAATTGTGCTCATTGCTTTTCACCATAAATTCACTATGTGTAATGAAAAATGTGAATCTCGTCGTACTTGATGGCTTGTGAAGCTGCCATCAGCTGCTGCAGCCTGCACCGCTGCCCGTAAGTAGGATGTCCGCCGCACGTCTGGCAGCCTCGCTCCATTCACGCGTCACGTGGTGCCTGGTGCTCATGAGCGGCCAGATGGTGTCGTATCGTAACTTCATGACTACAGAATAATGTACGATTGTTGTGCTGTCAAATATAATCACAACTTGCTGCAATTCTTTACGGAAGTCATTTTACACGGGAAGGAGCTTATATTCACGCATGTGCTGGCTAAATGCGTCATCTGCAAAATTTTAGATTATTGAGCTTTGTAAGCCTTATTTTCCTTTCAGATATTCCCTCTTATTTCTTTGTCTTTTCTAAATTATTCAAATGGAATAACTTCGTTTCGAGTTATGAGAAATGAGCGCTCGTTTCTTTGACAAAAAGAAAAGAGCTCCGAGTTGGACGGAGCGAACGGTGAGTTGTGTAGCGCTGGCACCTACAGCGCCTGCGCCCGGAGGTACCGGTGAAGTACCCGTCCGGTGGTGCAGCTGCCTCACCAAAAGAGCCTAACGAAGTTTCCATGAGCAAATGAGTCGTTGTTAATGATTGTTCGTGGTTGTGTACGAAAGCGAATAATGGTACGTGTCGGGTTAACTTGTGTTTGAATGAGGGCTATGGTCTAGGTTTTGTAGATGTGTGTGTTTTATTTTATTATCTTTCCTGTGTATTCTACGCTTGAGTTCCTTTTTTTCATGTTCCAGCACTGAAGATGGAATTTTAATATTTTGAAACGTTTGCCATTTACACTGTCCATTTTAACATTGGTTCTCCTTTTCATCTTACACGTGAAAGTCCCCATGAATCGACCTATTGAAAATGTGATATTACTTTATAAAGTAATGAAAAATTAGAAATTTTGAAGGGTTGATTGAAATTATAACAATGATCTCCAATATCGGAGGAAAAGAACAAGTGAATTATCCACCTGTTCTATGAGACAACCCTGAAAGCTGACAGTGACAGCTAAACATTATGGGAGGGCGGTACTTGCAACATACGACTGCTGGCAGCAATCGCACTCATATGATACATATACACAGCAACTTTTAAAAAATTCATTCAGTCGCTCATTCAAACAGAAAAATAAATTAATTCCAATAGTTTTCCTATAATAAACTCGTACGTTAATATATGTAAAAACGATGAGCAATACCACCAAGAACTTTCAATAAAAATATCCAGTTAAGTAACCCAGGAGCGGTAGGCTGGTAGATATTTACTGAGACAGTCAAAATTGCAGCAAAGAAAATTTATGGTGGAAGAATTTTCTAATTATTTTTTTAAGAAGAAATTTTAGGAAATTATTGCGCAGCACTAGCATTTTCTGTAGTGAGTCCATTTCTTATCAGGGAATTTAATTTGACATCTAATATGCTCCATGTAGTAATGTTTTAACACACGACTTTACATTGCTCATGTAAACAAAGCTGAAATAATACGTACAAAAGCCGGTAAGAGTGAATTGGCTTTCACTTTTAGTCACATGTTTCGTAACCTACTTTTGAAATGTTTCAGTGTGTACCAGAATTAGGTAACTTTTGCGCAGTGCTGGTTCTGTTCCATTCCGTCACAATATGACCTACAGCGCTCGCAGGTGCAGTTATGGTCCACAAATATTCCAGTAGCTCATTCGTGATGAGTGGTACACAGTAGTTACACGATATTACATATCTGTTCATAACTCCTGTTGCTTCAGTTTCTTACAGTGCTTTTAAACTAACATCTGATATTAAAACTAATTCCTAAATTTTATCATGACCTTCATTTCCTTTCAAAACGTGAAAAAATCGTTTTTTAATCTTTTTTGGAAGGATATTCAAGAATTTTTACACGATGCCTTTTATGAATCATTCATTTTTTCTTTTAAATAAATAACATGTTTTCAATGCTTAAAAATGCGTGTTAATGTAAGTTTTTTATTGCGTGTTCCACGGTTTAACTTTTCTAGGCACTTCTATCAAATGAACTTTTAACTGTCAAATGTTTGTTTCAGTTCGTTGCATTTCCTCAAGTGCTCAATTTCCTCTGGTACTTATTTTTATGATTTTATTGCACAATATTATCGATTGATATTTTTATGAGCATTTAGCAGAATATTGTCGGTTGATATTAATAAGACATTTTATTGCAGAGTATTGCCGGTTGATTTTTTATAACTTTTTATTGCAGAATCTTGCCGGTAAATATTTTTAAAACTTTTATTATAGTATATTGTCGGTTGATATTTTTAAAACTTTTTAATGCAAAATATTGTCGGTTGGTGCATAACATGTTTATTAAATTCTACTTTCTCCATGCGCAGGTCCGCCGGGCCGTCGCGGCAAGCGGGGGCGCAAAGGAGGTGTGGGCGACCCTGGACCCATGGTGGGTATGGGGGGGCAGCTCGGGGGGAGGGGAGCTCAAGGGAAGATGGAGAGGAGGCCTAGCTATGGGGGAGGGGAGGGGGAGCTGCCTAAATAATAGGTACTAACTACTGTAAATTAGGATTAAAAATACATATTTTAAACGAAAATCGACTCCCGTTTTAATGAACGTTAATCTTTAGTCTGTAGCAGATTTGTTTGTATTGGATTCGTTTAAACTCAATGAATCGAAATTCTGCTGCCATATTTTATAAAAATAGCCACGAGGTCATGAAATGGACTTTATGATTGGTGTTAATAATGGTAGAATGAGTCATTTTATTGTACGCGTAGCGGCGATCTTATTGTCAACATCTGGTACTGACACATGCTTGCATTACACTCTTATGAACAAAGGCAGACGCCCGTACCTGAACTGTGTTGTTCATATTCTTTCTTCACTCAGTCTAACTTTTTCGCCGCCTGCATGCATGTTTTTTCGCAGCCCAAGTAATTAAATCGCTTCAGCTGCGAAAAACATGCATGCCCTGGCAGAAAAGTTAGACTAGGCAGTAGCAGTGCAGCAACCTGAATTCAAATTTAGTGTACTCTTCTTCCTGCTTTAGTGGGTTGTAATTGACTTCAAACATTTTCTGAGCTCTCTTCTTCTGCCAATGCTGTATCGGGGCGTTACCACCGGCCTGGCCGGGTTTGAAACTCACAGTACATGTAACGCACAGCCTGGTGAAAATATCACAGCCTGGAAACACAGCCTGGTGTAAATACCGCAGGACGGCGAATCTGAAAATTTTGGGGGAATTCTTGGCCTTTTATTATCGGTGATTGAAGCGATCATTATTTTGCAGTAAAATTACAAATTAACGTACTTCATCTGCTCTAGGAAATGAAATAGTGTTTTTTTTCTGTAATTTGCTGTTTCTTAAATATATTTAGAACTTTTTATTAACTCGGTAAGATAAGTCATCTAAGATGCCCTCACACTTCACTAATAAGGCTGAAGTTGCGCTGTTCAACTCTGCCTTCATGGCTATTCTGGTCTTCAATGCCCGAGTTACATTTTCCAAGCTTCTGATTTTCGTAGTCGGGTCACAATACTCTTAATCTACCTGAATCATTGATGCTAAACTTGGTAGTCAGTATTTGTATGGGGGGACTTTGTTGCCTGGTAAACATCGTGTGGCCTCACTACAACGGCTGGTTCCTGCCTCCGGAGCAGCTGTGGCTAGGGTTGCGGAGTCGGAGTCGCAAATTTATTCCTCCGACTCCGCAGCCCTGGTTGTGGCCAGCGTTGCTGGGGCCATCCTGGGATCTGAAGCATGCGCATCACAGCGCTCCTTAGCACATGTGGTTAATGCAAGTCAATCTCCCATGGTGTAGCTTTAACGCGAATTATTTTCTAGCATATCCTAGAGAGTTACTGCTTCTCTGAAAACAGCATTACTATGCAAAAAGACTGAGGGAAAAATTTGCCGATAGTGCCTGACCTCGTCTGTGTACTTATGAAAATTCAAGTGTTGGTAGAACTTTTAACTATAAATTGCACCATCAAGTGCACTAATCAAAATAAACTGCTGGGAAGTAGTGTTTAGGCGAGGCTTTTCTCCAGTTTATTTTGCCGCTAGGGAGGAAAGAGTACACTGTAACCGCCACTCTCTTCTTTATCTTATTTCTTCTTCTTCAGTTTTTTAGCTCGAGCATATGTTCTTTTTCAGTTTTCACGTTTTCTTCTTGAAAATGCGTTGGTGAAAACACTAATTCCGTGAAATTTTTCCAGAATGGAAATTCACCATAAATTTCCATGATCTGTTTTATAAAAGTTTCCTACCAATATTTGTTATTTTTCTAGCCCACACACTCTGTGATGAGTTATCGAAATATTCTGAAGCGTTATCATGATCCAAACAGCTTATGACAGGTTCATAACTTTGCAAATTTTCCTCATCTCTCAACTGGTTTTCTTTCTATTTTCCTTTGTGAAAATGATGCATTTGGGATAGAAAGAAGTGCTCCATGAGAGTCGCTCTTGTTTTAACACCTGCCCAACCCTCACAGGGCTCTAGCGGACCTCCAGGGAAGAACGGCTTCCCGGTACGGTGGTTTTGTTCTCACTTGAGCTCGTGCATGTCGATGATGATGCAAATTAGCACCTGATATGTCCTGCAGCTTATTTTTTCAATCCCTCCCCTGAGTGTTTGATAGCCATCACCTCCTCTTAATTACTTTTTTATTTAACTATTCTGATGCATGAGGATAGCCTCGTGTTTGCTTCATGGCATCTGGTTTTCAACGAGTTTAAAAAATACTTCCACGAGTTGAAATAATTCATTGTTGACCCCAAGGTGTGCACCGACATATTTCCTTTTCTTGTTCTAATTGTTAGCACTTTTTAAGCCCGTCTTCCTTCGTAAGAATAATTTCTGTTGTTTTTGAAACATGGACAGATTTATTTTAACGAATAGAAAACGCGAATTTAGTGTTTAGTTGTGTTCATCAAGGCAGTCCGGGAACCTTTGCAAGTCAATCCACTGTCTTTAATGGAATTGCTCACGTTCTCAGACTGTACGGGGAAGTTTCTCTCGTATTTCAATGAAATTTGGTTCTGCCTGTCTTTTTGTGTCTGTTTCCCTTTTGTTGGGGTGCAATCTTGAGCTTCTGTATCTAAATGTGAATAGTTTCATCGGGTTTATGTGTGAACTGTAGGTAAATTTATTAATGTTTATGATACGAAACGAATTAATTAAATCACAACAGCTGACCTAATTTTTTATTCGAAGTTATTCTTTATAGTCATAATGCTGAAAAAATATAATGTTCTTTGTTTAAGGTATTTAGATTCTTGCAAAATTATCTCATAAGTGAATAAGTTTGAATAAAATGATGAACAAGTTTCATGAATATTTGGTTTAAGAATTAAAGCGTTCTGTTCTTGTTTTTTTTGTGGCTCTGTATGTGGTGTGATGAGAAGTCCTTAGGAAGGCTTCTTGTTCGATATTTTGCTCCTGACAATGTGTAGTCTTGCATTCGGTGCAACTTAACGCCCGTGCCTCCCACGTGTCCTGAGCACGGACGCAACCTTCAATGTCGCTGGCCCGGACTCGCTACTGTGGCTTGGCTTCCTATTTTAAAAGGTCACATTTCTGGCTACGCTTGCCTTTAATCATTTCATTTCGTATCTTTAAAATTGGTGTTAATTTTTTTTAATGCCTGGCGTCATGCATCACAGCCGTTCCCCTCTCCCGCACCACTCGAGTCCCATTCTGCTTATAGAGTGGAAAACGTTTCATCTGCTTTATTTCCATGGTTCATTTTTGTCGCTGGAGGGATTTGATGTCTTTTGTGCGTATCCTGAACTAATTGCATGAAGCTTTGTGCTTTTAATTACGTTTCGTCGGGCGACAGAGACCCTCAAAACGGCAGCTTTACAGCGCCCTCCTGAGGTCGCGCCAAAAACTGTTGCACGGTCTTGCCAAGATCGGCTCTGTCCGGCCAGGCTGGCGTGAGCTGATTAACTGCTCAAGTGCTCTCGGTACTCAAATAATTTGATGAAATATGCGCAGCGAGATTTGACATCTTACTTTCACATCAACCATTTGCTTAAGATTTGCATTCATTTCCGATCATGGACAAGTTTTTAAATCGCACTTCATTGAAACTAGCGCGGGAGAATTTTACAGGGCGTATTTTCTAGCCACAGTTTTTGGCGTGAGTCTTGTAGGGTGTGGTGCGAGGGCAGGGATGGTGTGAGGGCAGGGGGAGGTGTGAGGGCAGGGGGAGGTGTGAGGGCAGGGGATGTTGTGAGGGCAGGGGGTGGTATGAGGGCAGGGGGTGGTGTGAGGGCAGTGGGTGGTGTGAGGGCCGGGGATAGTGTGGGGGCAGGGTGAGGTGTGAGGGCAGGGGATGTTGTGAGGGCAGGGGATCGTGTGAGGGCAAGGAGTGGTGTGTGGGCACGGGGAGGTGTGAGAGCATGGGGTGGTGTGAGGGCAGGAGAGGTGTGAGGGTAGGGGGTGTGAGGGTAAGAGGTGGTGGTGTGTGAGTGAGAGAGAGGGAGAGAGGAGCAGGAGGACTCGACAAGTCCACCAGCAATTATTCGAGGTTCGCTTTCAGAAATGCTCGGATCTTCACTAAATTTAGGATTTATTCGAGCGTTCCATGAAACGTGCGACTTAGTAACTTAAACCATTATGGCAACGCCAGTTTATTGTTCCTAAGTGTGACAGGGTCTGTTAGATGTTGATTTATTATTTTCTAATACTCCAATTGCTGACATTGGTTGTGTGTTGGCACTATGAATGAAGTAGAATACATTAGTCAATATATATAAAAAGGTACCCTGAGAAGGCCCAGTTCAAATTGGATTAAAATACTCGTCTCCGCCCACAACACCGTCATAAATGCTAATATTGATTGTATACAAGGTAAAATATTAGAAACTCAAATTCTTTTTAAGGATAACTTCAGAATTTTAATAATTTTGTGTTTATTTTCCATGTGAAGTTTATTTTTAGCATTTTCTCAGAGAAAGGGATGTTTCATGTTGTGCTTTTCATGAACTTTCAAATTTCAATATAGATCATTAATCACTCTCATATCGATCCCCCACTCTTTGTGATGGGAGATATTTCAGAGTCCAGTTTTTAAGTTTGTGAGAGATTTCATTCCTTCTGAAGCGTCAACATTCCATAAATTCCAAGACTCCAACTATGCAGCCTCTTTTCTACCGCCACCTTTGGGCCAGTAAGCGATGCGCAGCTAAGTTCCATAAAATCATTCTCATCTTTGACGTGAGCAATTGCTGGCGTGATCAACTGTGATGCTGGCGTGATCAACTGTGATGCTGGCGTGATCAACTGTGATGCTGGCGTGATCAACTGTGATGCTGGCGTGATCAACTGTGATGCTGGTGTGATCAACTGTGATGCTGATGTGGTCAACTGTGATGCTGGTGTGATCAACTGTGATGCTGGCGTGATCAACTGTGATGCTGGTGTGATCAACTCTGATGCTGGTGTGATCAACTGTAATGCTGGCGTGATCAACTGTAATGCTGGTGCTGCTGTCGCCGCTCCTGCGCTGTACGGTGGTTCGCTTCCCCTACCCACCCGCTGCCATTTAACATTTGAGAGTCACTTGATGGTCGATTTTATTCATCAACTTGAACTTCATAATAAATTAATTCCTTCCAATTTAATAACCTTGAAGTTACTTTAAGAGATAGACTGGGGCCAGATAAAGCTGAGCGATAATTTGTAATGAATTTTATGACACGGAGCAGTTTGGGATTGGAAGATATTGAAGGAAAGTTTGAGCCTAGGGAGTACGTGCGTGTTGTTGCATGATGCGCAATAAAATTTCATTATTTTCTTAATGTCAAGGACTCTGAACCTATTTCTTCGATGATTCTTTCGCTTTTCTATGGCTTTTGTCCTGAAAGAAATTCAAAAAATTAGGGAATATCCCGTATATTTTAAAGAATATCAGCATTGTTGTGGCTCTTCAGGGCTAGAAGCTTAAAAGTTGTCAAATTTTCATGTAGCGTTCTGGAAATTTGTAGACGCACCAATTATGTAGCAGTTACTGCACGCGTCGAGGTTTATTCCCGTCAGATGAGCAGCTATTAACTGCGTGCACTGAGGTTCGAAGTTAAGCCCACGTATTTACTGTGGTTCAATAAACTTTTTGTTAACTGGAACTTTAATAAGTAGTATAGATATTTTATCCTAAATTTATGTGCCCGAACGAGTTAAACTTGACGCTTGTAATTTCTTTGTTCCCATAAACCGTGAGATAGTGATAATCTTGTCCGCTTCTTGCATGTGCACCTATTCTTTGATATCCCCTTCAAATGTCAGCATTTTTTTTTTACTTGAGCTTCTTTAATGCTAAAAAATACCAAACAATTCATATTTTTTCGTTATGTGGTAAAATTTTTCAAATTGTCAATGTTCGTTATTAATTTACGATGAGAAAAAATTATACTCACCCTGCCTTTTCTGTCTGTTGCAGGGCCCCATCGGCCTAGACGGCCCCAAAGGAGAGCCTGTGAGTGCTTCGCCAAGCTGAAATTTGTGTCATGAACTTGTTGATGAAGTCATCTAATAAATTTTGCATGTACTTTAGAATTGTGTACAATTCGCTTTTTATGCAATTTTTCCAGAACTCAAGTTTTGTAAAAGATAGTTAAATACTGGTAGCATTGTCCGTAGACTTTTGATCAATTTCCCTCTTCCGATAGAAGCATAAAATTGCGGCATTCCTGAGGTAGCCTCAAGCGGCACTTCTGCCTACCACTAAGCCAAAAATTTTAATAATTCTTTTATTTCTTCCAATGGATGACATTTACTTCCTGAATATTTCCTCTCTTTGTTTTATCTGTATGAGTCAAGACAGAATTGATTTATTTAATCAACGACGGTCTTAATTCCAATTCTGTTGATATTTCTTAGAATATTGGCTAACAGTCAACAGTTGCTACAGCAGGCATTTGCTTATCGACAGGGCGAGCCCGGACAGAAGGGCCAGAAAGGAGACCCGGGAACTGGATACGAGCTCATCTCCAAATCGAAGGTGGGACATTTTCATTCCTTTGCATTTCGCTGCCCTGCCTCACTCCCATGTCTATGTTCACTCCTCTCTCGCTGCACATCTCAAGTAACCAAGCATTACTGCCTTCAAATGATTTGTGCGTTTCACTTCGATCCTTTAACTCTTTTGTGACCCACAGCGTTATAGCCCTGATATTTTTCAATCTATTTCATCTGGCCTTGTTATGAGGGTGTCGAATTTCACGCAAAAATGGGAGTTCAAGCTCCTTTGTGATTAATGTAACGTCAAGGCTAAATCTGTGCGTGCAACTGCTATTGAAAGAGTATAGACATCGACACAATAACCAGCCCCGTTGGCGGTCTGTATGGCCAAGGGCTGCTCATCTTCTTTCATCGTGATCTATATCTTTGAGGCTTATTTAATGTTTTTAAAGTCATTCAAATATTCCTTAGTATATGCAATTTTATGAATAAATGTTTCCATAGTCATTGGATTATTCAATTCTACCAAAGAATTTTAAATTTGATATTTCTTTTACACCAGCCTAATGAATAGTTAAATTTTTGTTATCTTTTTCCAAGAAAAATTGATTTTACTTAACTGATCTGGACATTCGAAAATTAGTCTTATCTTCAAATAGCAAAGTATAATATTTGCGCTACAATGATTTAAGAATAATTTGTTACAACTGACAAGTTATCCTAAAATATCAGCAGCCACTGGTTTTATTTCCCACTCAAAAATATTATTCACATAATAGCTGTGGACGTAGTGCGCAGCAAGTCGTGTACGTTGTGCCAGGAGGTGAGTCACCAGCTCACGCAAGGAGCCCTCGGCGCTCACCTGCGTCTGTGCGACGCGAGAAAGTCTCGCCTGTTCAATGACCTGGAAAGTTTCAGGCGATATGACCAGCGTTAAAATTTCTGACTGTGTCTAGAAGTTCATGGCTAACTTTTCTCATTATCGCATGTGGACTCATTGTGTTGTTTATGTTGTTTAAATTTCAGCAGTAATTAAATTTCAGTACTCGGTGAAAGCAAACTAACATTTGCAATAAGTTTGAACGATTCGCATGTCCGTGCGCTGTTTCCTGCTCAATTCAATTTTCTTACTCAATGTTGTCGTAGTATTCAACGCCGATAGTACGTGGTAATTATTTAAAGTGTCGATTTATTCTTCTATCAGTCTACCTGAAGGATATTTCGTGTTCAAAGCTGATTAAGTTCAACTTCATTTTGATTTTTAGTCTACTTTTCATGAAGAGGCTCCTGTGATGAACTAGTAGTATCTAGAGCGGGTTGGGATTGTCATGAACTAGTTGTTACTCTTTTCACAACTCCGAATACATTTATGCATTTACTTCCGGTTTGAATGCTGCTCGGACTTCCAGCATCGTAGTTGATTGAATAAAAACCGCAGTTGTAGGGCTCTTTACCGCCTTGGAAGCACTTTTATGTTAATTAACATCCGTCGCTCAGTGATCCAAGTGATTGAAACTCGCGGCAAGTCTGTAAGCTGCGGGGGTGTTCTGTTCCACTTACGAGCCAGCGATCAAACTTGAGGTTCAAAGTGCTCAAGTTTGTGCAGCTGAGCTGGGCGTGCGAACGGCAAGGCTTGAGTCCTTTAGAAGTTCGAACTGTGAGTCTTATCAGCGAGTTCGAAATTTGTATGATCTTCTGTATCGCTTGCTACTGAAGGGTGCCACCTAACAAAGATTGAGTATTTCCAAATATTTGAATGATAACCCGTTTACACTGCTAGACTCCGTTATACAGGCTACAGATTTAGCTTTATTTGGTAGCTGTTCAGTGAAAATTCATGAATATGGAGCTCTGAGTATTTTAAACCTAACTTTTAGTTTCACAGATCCATTCGATACTGAAAACAAGTTGGGAGCTGACAAAATGAAATTTAACGACAGAAACAAGCCAAGTGGCCCATTCTCTGGTTGGTGGTAATGGTATCAAGCGTTACAGCATCTACGTTAGCATCATCTACAGGAAACGTATTGCAGTCAGCGATTGCATCAATTGAGAGCTATTCCATGAACGTTGGGAACTTTCCGACACTCGGACTTCTGTCAAAATGACATTGTTTCCGCATCCTCAACGCTGTTGCTCCCTCTTGCCTGAAGTTCTCCACTAAGCGTCTCTTACGTGCGACAGATGCGGCAACTTTCTTTGCAGTTCTCGAGACTTTGTTGACGAACGGCGGTCTTGGGACCGGCATATCTGCCGTCAATGTTTTGACCAGACAAACGAAGTCTTTGGTCGTTGTAAGACTGCTTTGGCAAACAATTGTCAAATGGTCAATCTGTATCGCCACTTTGTTGTCACTTAATTTTTTATAATATTCAATGATTCTCGTTTATTATTCTCACAAAATTTATGAAACCAAACTTTCTTCCCCTCTCAGAGTACACAGCCTGAATGATCGGCCGAGAAAAATATCAGAATCTGCGAGAAGAAAGTTTTGTGAGATGGGCTAAAGTTGTGGAGAGGTGTAGGGTGGTTGGCGTCATCCTGCGGCGATTTGAGCAGAGTTTGCACTTCCCTGTTATTCTTGTGAATGTATTGGATGTGTGCAGGGAATTTTTTTCGCCGTCAGCGTGCACTGATGTTGCATTTCTAAGAGGAACCTTACCCTGGGATACCTGTATCATATCCAACAACTCACTAATAAGGGACTTAGTTTTATATTTTAATTTAGCCTTGATATACGCCATTTTTCAGCTTAATCCTCTTATTGGTTCGAGTTAGAAACTTATTAATAGCTTTTCCTCATAATAATCAAAGTTTCTGTTTTTGCACCTCACTTACTTTGCTGCTCTGATGGCTCTACTCGCAGTAATATCTGGCTGGTCTTTTTATGTTCAATTTTAAATTCCTCGGTTGTTGATTCATTCTGCCGTTGTCATATTGATGAATTTACAGATCACTGGTCGTTGTACTTTGATTTTATTAAATAAAATTGTTCTGTGAACTATGTTGCAAGCACAGCTGCACACATCTGTGAAATTGCTAAATGTGACAATTTCTTCGTTACCCTCCGCAAAATTTCCCCTCACCTCCTTAAACTTCGACACATTCTCTCTCTTTCTCTCTCTCTCTCTCTCTCTCTCTCTCTCTCCATCTCTCTCAATCTCACTCATTCTTGATTTAGTCCTGGTTTATTTTCCATTCTTCCTTTCCACTGACACCAGCTATTCCGATGCGAGCATCTTCAAAATTTTTCTTTTTCTGTAAGCATACCTCCCCGTTTTGGAGGCAAAGAAACACTACCTGAAACACGCAGCTTAAGGGATCCCTCGCTAAGATATTTCTCAGCGTTTAGAATATAAACTGAATTTTTTTAGCGGCGTTTTTCTTCGTTTCCTTAGCTTAGAGCACTAGATCAGTGTATTTCAGTTCTCCCCTTGCATAAGGTACGGTACATGTACTGCCCTACCCAACCTGCACTGACGGGCGGGTCAGACACACGGTATGAGAAACAAGGTAGGGTTAAACCAGTCTTTTTTTCGTCAACCGTTTGGTAATGCTGACGTCATGGCAACGATCCAATAGCAGCGCTCATATTGCATCTGGTAACACTGCTAGCCCCAAATCTGGCACCACTTTTGGCCTAACGACATGTCGCAATGGTGATGTCATAAAGTTTGCTTGAAATAAAGCCGTTCTATTGACTAGCCGAACAAGAGGAGGTGTATTTTCCCCTAGAAATGACCCTACCTTGTTTCCTGCACCGTGGTCAGCACCACAGGGTCCGAGTAACACGAGTAACTAACGCCTGTCGCTTTGCAGGGCGTGAAGCGCTCCATCACCACGCTGGAAGGGGGCGCCCTCGGCTATGCGGAGATCATCGCAATAAAGGTACTTTCCATTTGTCCCTTCCTTTCTTCAGTAGATCAGGAGCGTTGGTAGTGACAGCCTGGCAACTGCACTAGATTTTGTCATGACGTTTCAGTAAAATGATTTATATTATGTTCAATGTGACTACACGCTTGGTAAAATTCTTGAACTTAGACCCGACTCTACTTGCTTGAACTACGAAGAAGGTTTTCTTTTGCTGTTTCTTTGTTGCTCAGTACCCCATATTTATTCATAAGATCAAAAGAAAATTAAAATTGATAATGTTAGGGCTTTCATGTATTTGAGCGCTTTTGTACTTGCGATCTGTTTTCGCCTCACGAATGGGCTTCGTTATCATTACATTTAATCACTATAGACATTATTTCAGATTTCACTTTTACTTCTTTCTGTTTGAAAAATCCTACATAGCTTCGTAGACTCATTCTCTGACACTAACTACAATTGCTGGAATAATCTCTGTTCATCTTTTATTTGATACAACACTTGAATGACTGCATTGTAAACCAATTCAATGGTTGATATTTCACTTCTCTGTGACACCATACGCCTCGCGTCCAGCTGCGTGCGGCAGCTTTGAGCGTAATGAAGCTTTGTTCCTCGATGTTGCCGGCGTGACATCGCATCAATTCTTATTAGTTTTGTATGAGTGTCTCATGAACCAAATTTTTGCTCAACGTTATATGTAGTGCATGCTCGCAGCACGCCATCTATTCCACAATTATATAAAATTTCAATTCCATTATGGTAACTTGCTCAAGTGGTTTTAATTTTGATATGCCACATGAAATGAAGAGATTTTTCAGGCCTTTTTTTTCTTCTTTTATATAGAAAAATTGAGCAGAAAGTTTTCATCCAATTTCGCTCAACTTGTTTTAAGAACGATATGAATTTTCTCCATCATTTTCAGTGTAATAATCCGGCAGAAAATAAATTAAATGCAAGTGAGAGAAAATTCATAGCACTTGTCTCCTCATGTTCGATTTAAGTGCATTTTTGCGTCCAAATATCAGGTATGAAGGTTTCCCTCGAGCAACTCAGGCTAGGTTAGCTTAGGTTTGATCAGTGTACAACAACTTAGACTAAATTCACAAAGGACCAATAAGAGCCATAGAACAAACCTTTCTTTTTTAAAAACCGTAAATCTCAGAAAAATTGAACGTATATTTGTAATGTGTATAGAAGTTTCAATTGTGTGCGGGTTCTCCTAGTGCCAGAATTACTCAATGATATCCTTTATGTAACAAAAGTTGTCTATTTCCAAACCAAAGTCGCTCAGTGTTATGTCATCGGGACCGAACCGACAGTAACCTGCGCTGCAAAAATCCTGGAAGGCTTCGTTATCGCACGAACTCCATGAACTTCTCACACTTCATCAATCCTATTTGTCGCATTGACTTGCAGCCGTATTTTTTCATTTTAAAGAACGAGTAAGGTTGAAGGCAATGAGGTCCAGCACAGTGTTTTGTATGCCTTACGCTTCTCCACTCAGCAGCCATTCAGTGGCGTTCGGTAGCGTTTAATTCTAAGTTTCATCTTCATTTAGTGACGAAACGGTCCACGTAATCTGTTCATAATCACCACTCGTTTCTATGGATCACCATTTCCAAGAAATATAATTGAGTTTTATGAAAATTTATGATACTCTAGAAGCATCATGCGCAGTTGGTGACCTTTTCATAATGGCACGTGATTGATACCTCGTGCATGTACATTGGAAGGTCCTTACACACACGCTTTATATAATTAAAGCCCCACGCAGAACAGAAATATCCAACTGCAAGGTGCACGACGAGCCCACTATCACGCGCAGGTGCGCAGTTTGGCGCGGCTCGCCTTTGTTCCTAGAAATGAGATAATGTTCTGCTGGAACTCAACCTCGCGACAGAAAAACTGTCCCATTGCTGTCTCATGAATTATTCACGGCCGAGGAAGATCACACGGCATTGTTGTGACTGGTTTTCTACCTAACTCGCCAACTCTGACGGCTGATATTACGCGTTGTTCTTACGACCATATCACATCGTCTATGTTTTTAGCTGATTTGAAAGTGTGTTCATGTAAATATTATAGCGTTACTTATGTGCCTGTACGTGTGGTATTTGTTCTTAATTGCATTGAGTTGAAATATTGTACTGCATTAGATGCACAGTAGTTTGAATTTTGATATTATTGAACTATTCAGTTTCCAGAGATCTTCCTGTAGCACCAGCTGTAATTTTTCCATATCGGTGCATGCTCCTAAGTTCATCTCATGCAAAAGAGACACAAAGAATGAGCGTCAATATTTTGTACGGGAACGACTTCTTGAGTTACGATTTTTGTAGCGTCGCCTTAGTTTTGTTATTTTCTGAATTATTTTTGCAGCTTTATTTTGGTTTTCCTTTGGTTCTCCCTTACAGGGAGACTCGCCTGCCTCGTGGGGGTATCCCGACGCTAGTAAATTAGTTCTAATCAAAGTAAGTGAGAGCACGGGGCGCCAGCTGCCGCGCCAGCTCCGGTCCGCACTTCGCTCGCCGCTCGCACCTTTCGCTCGCCAAAATTCTCACGTTTGTCCGATTTTATTCTAAAGAGCCAAGATTTGAGAATTTAAGTCAAAATATTCTAACTTTGACACATTTTGGCTTACAAAAGGCACAATTTGCAAATTTTCGAGAGCGAAAGATGTGGTGAGTGGAGCTGTGCTGTGCAGTGTCGGGTGCTGTGGCCCCTCAGCGCTGCCTGAGGTTCTTTGTACACTAATTGACCAGTAAACTGACCAGTAAACCAGTAAACCCTAACACCTGCTGGTCTAGTCTTGCTCTGGAGATCCATGTTTGCACAGGTAAAATTTTCCGTTACTAAAATTTGGGTTTTCCCAAGAATGAAGGAGAGTATAACATTATGAATTTGCTGTTCTTACTATTAAATGTTTTCTTTATTTTTCCATCTCTTCATAAATGTTCTTTAAAACAAACGAGTCCATAAAGGTTTGGTGCACGAAAGCAACACTGGACTGAAGGTTGGAAGCTTCAAACCAAAATTATTTATTGGTTACGAATCAAAGACATATTTACATCTATTTCTAAAATTTACGTCTTATAGAGGCTTCCCTCTGTGAGAAAATGTGAATGATTAGACATGATAACATGACTTTTAAGCAACAGTTTGCACGTCCACCTTGTCATATATACGTCGTCATAAGTTTAGCTGACTTCTCATTTCCATGATCTAGTAGTGTAGATACTAACTATACTTTGTTAGCGATGCTAAGCTGTATTGAAGTGTTTCATTTCAGTTTAAGATTTTAAACCTTTTCTTTCATTTGAAAATTCCAATTCCTTTGTGCAGATATAAAAAGTTTGTTAATCTCACTTGCAACCTCCTCCACTGAGTACTTCAGAAAACTGACACAACTTATGCAGAAGAGCAGCTCACTTTCATCAAAACTGTTCTCGCATTTTGCCTATAACAGTTTTTATTACCTCAACGTATATGAGTTACTAGTATCAGAGAACAGTAATTAAATATTTAGAAATTTTGGGGTAGGTAATAAATTCTTTCAAATACTTTTCCACTGTCAAAATAGTTTCAGTAAATTAATTATCATGAAGCTCTTATTCATATTTTAGGTTTTGACCGTGTTTCAAAAACTCAATTTATGGTTGTTTTACTGTCATTTCCAATATTTTATTTATATATACCATCTGCGAGCTGGCAATAGCTATCATGTTAATACCAAATATAAAGCTCTTCTCTCAAAATGGTCAACATGTGAGGAAGTAGTAATTTTTTATTCGAGGCAAATATCATTTCCCTGAATCATCACTTCAATGAGTGTTGTGTTATTTTCTCCATTCAAAAAATACGAGAATATCTAATGAGCTAAACTTCAGTCGAACATCCCGAGAATTGCGACGAGAATTTGAACGGAGATTTTGTAGGTGAGCGTCCCTCCAGCCGACGCGCTCCTCCCTACGAGAACTGGAGCCCAGCTCAGAGACCAGGCTCCAGAATTTCAATATCGATCGGTTGCTTCATTAGCTTCCCTCAGAAGATGAAGCTCATCGCAAAATTCAGTCCCTTTTGATCGTGAATTTTCTTCCCTAACGACTTTTTTTACCACATTAGAACGATAATAAAATTTCCAGTCCTCATTACAGTAACGCTTATATTCACACCATAATGTTGTTCATTTAAAAGTATTACTTTTAATTTACTAACATCATTGACGTAATTTTATATTTCACTGTGAAACAATAGCCTTTCTTTGAGTAAATTGTCTTCCGTCACGATCGTATTGAATGGATAATGCAATACACATTTCTGAGCCGGAATTTTATAACGTTACCTAATTTGACCTCAAAAATTGATTGATTTCTCCTCTATGAGTCCTAAAGTTTATGAGCATGAGGGCGTCATATAATTCTGCAACTCCTTTAACTGCCGTTCTAACATCGTACCTGATGCGCTGTGAGTGACTATTTACTGGCTAAGGGCGCACCAGATGTGAACTGGACAGTGACTCAAGTGCTGGTGGTCCAAAAATATCAGGGGTAATTCCGACACTGTATTCCCACGTCATGCACGCTTTGTTCACCTCTCACGAAGACTCGCTACTGCTTGTCCGTCTTTTCACTCACGGGCTTCACGGGCTCGTATTTTCCAGGGAGACCCTGGACCTCCTGGACCACCTGGACCTGTGGGGCCACCAGCCAAGGATGGTCTCCCTGGACTGGACGGACGAGATGGGTACCCAGGAGAGCCTGGGCCAGCTGGGCCTGCTGGACCCGAGGGCCCACCTGGACCCGTGGGGCCTCCAGGACCCAAAGGAGATGTGGTGAGTACTGGTAAGGCCTTTTGTAGTTCTGTTCCAAAAGAGGCATGGGGACGCACAAGCTTCACCTTATGTAGTTTAGTTGTAGGCCATTTAGTCAAAATGTAAAGGAAACTTTTGGTGAACTTTTCATTGATTCGGGCTTTTTATTTTAAAAACTGTGAAAACTTTACGCGAAAATTGTTGGGATTTTTTCCTCGCACACTGTGCATAAAATAGTCACCATGATAATTCGGTTCAACCATGAGTCATTTCCATAGAAGAGAAAGTTCGCTTGGTAAACGAAAAAGGGGCACGTTATTTGATTTCACAGCAATAAAACTATCAAAAAATATTTATCGCGGTCAAAATAACGATTAATGCTACACTACCAGCACAAATTCTCACTAGCAAGGGGTGTTCATTTGCAACCGGATTCGTTTCTCGAACGGCACCCAGCTTATATAAGTACATAATTAATGTGGGCCTGTTAGAAAGTATCTAATTCAGTGTGTGTTCGTCTAAGCGTCCGCTCAATGTCGTCAGGTCATCTAAAAGGTTGGTGCTCCAGCGTTTGTGGCTTCTTCAGATCGCAGTGTTTGTGTACTGAGTTGCTGTCTTCACCCTGTGCAACGTAGCTTTAGTTTGCCTTTGCCCTTCAATGTGATTTGCATTTATATTCTATAGTGTTTGTGCTTCCTTGTGTACTTCCTTTATTTCATTGAGCCTTTTATTAATTTACGTAACCGTGCACCTGGAGCTATTTTGATGGGCTTGTTTGTGATAGTACGTGAGAATTGTGTTTTAACATGAATTATCCTTTGTAGGCCTAGATAAATGTTTTGGTGGCGGTTCGAAAGCCATCGGCTTATTTCTAGCGACCTACATCACGAGCTCTGAATATCAATGCCGGCGAGTAAATGCGGTTATCCAATGGACTTCCATCACAGATTTCATTCCCAGTGAGAGACAAACAAATACGTAAATATATTTGTCAGTTTGCAATATTTCCAAGCACTGAGGCCTTTCTACTCAGCTTCGTTCACTTGAATTTTTATCTGAACACTTTGTCTTTTCGACCTTTCAAATTCTATTAAAATATTTGAATAGCTCCACATTTGTAAGTATTATTTTTCAACAATGAGCTCTTCCTCAAAATGCCTTTCAGTTTTTTCACAAATCTCGTGTGATTTTCCATAGGAGTCTCCTGTACGTAGTTTTCGTAAATGCATAAAAATTCATTCTGAACTAAACCTGATAATCCGTCGTATTTGTGTTCGTACAACAAATTTAAAGTCATATTGCAGAATAATTTTGATTTTATTGGAGAAATCATACAACAAACCCTTCTAAATTACATGATACGTAAATAAATCTAGTCATTCACTTGGCTGTGTGTTCCAACAGTTAATTGAGCCCTTTCATAAATTTGTTCGTGAAAATGTTGTCAACATATGGAACTGTTTTGGTGCATCTTCTGGCGACTCATTCCGATAGAGCTTAATTCCGTTGGGTCGATAGCCTTTGTTGTATTGCTGGCCGTGTGGCACTCTCATTGTCCTGCATTGTACTGCCAAGTTCGTCACTTGTACACAATATCAGGGATAACTCGGTCAACAACCTGCGATGTATCGCACCATTTGATGACTCCTCAATAATAATTTCGTTAGTCTGGCGAGTAAAATCAGTCACACTACTAAGCCACTTTCTGCAAATTGTGATACATTTTTGCATTATACGTTTCTACTTTCACCGAGGTTTCAAAAAGTATTTCCACCAAATTTCCGAACTTCATTTTGGTTACGAATCTTGAAACAACTTTCAGACCATTTCGAACATAAAGATAAGTAAGAATGTCCCCTACTTAGTGTACAAGAAGAGTAGTTCAGCGTCGCTGCACTTGACATATTATGTTCGTATTTGAACTTCAGCATGGGTTACTTCAGGTTTGTTTTTTCAGTTGAGAGCCTAAAATTCATATCTCACCAATGGAAAATAAGTATAAGGTAGGCGCCATAACAAACACTTTCTAGAATTTGATGGAAAATTCAAGACAGGAATTGTACCTTCAACAGTCGCAGTTGAAATTTGTAATTGATTTTAAATTTTCCTATGGAGTAAATTTAATTCATGAAAAAAATAGTCTCTAATTTTAGAGCATGATCGTATTGAAATTAAGGAGTGAAGGGTCATATTGTAGCCGTGATGCGTTAAAAGTAGCCGTGTTCCCAAGGGCTTTGAAGTGTATTCTCTGATTGAGCTCAACTTGCTAATAATTTCAATTGTTCCACATATTTGTGAAGATTTTTTCCCTTCAATGATGACATTAATGTGTTTCATACTTCTGAACCGTTTTGATATTCTTTCTCATCATAGTGCCCATGGGTACGTTGTCCTGTTATACAAAGTTACGACTCAAAAATGTTAACATTCGGTGTTGCTTTTCATGAAAATATAGCTCTATGTTAAATAAAATTTCAGGTTATATTGCACATGTAACCATCTCTCTGAGTGCTAAACGCTTCGCCCGGTCGTCACAAGTTTAGTGACCGAGAACCTCCACTAACTCTTATTAAGCCCGTCTTTAGCCAATTGCTGGAAGGCAGTTGAGCGTCAACACACTCGTGGTGTCCAACTATGCTCATAAAATTTAGAAGCAAAAGAAAAAAGTTTTCGAAGCTTTTCAAGTGGGTTAAGTAAAGTATACTTGCACAAATTAATAGATGAGCGTTCAACAGAACTAAGCGATCAGTTTCCATGACTTTCCTGACTGCTGAGTATCGTGGTCATGAAGTCCGTGAGCTCTCAATCCTGATCTCCAGGCCAACAAACTTCTATTTCCTATTGACGTTGATGGCTTTGTTGGCAGAACCAATCAGAGGGTGTTCCGGGCGCTAACTTTTTGAACGATCTCCTGCTTCTATCGGCGTTCCATGTGCGCATAGGATTTTCTTCCGAAGATAAATCTTTAAATGTTCTTCTAGTTTGAAAGCTTCGTCGCCCGTACCCATGCTACCACTCGTGACTTCTTTGTATTTCTATTTTAGGTGCAAAACTCGGTTACCGAAACTACGGGTATCCAAAATAATCTTGTTGATTATTTATTATATGTGAATAGGTGTTTTTTCTGCTGAGTATGAGTTAATATGTGGAAAATGTCTGGATCTCTGAATTTAGCATTAACAAAATTCTATTCACTTTAATTTCATACAACTTTTGAATCGAATGCTACAACTCCTTCTCAACTGGTAGTCAGCGAAATTAAATTTCTCATCTTCGCTTGAACAGCAGTTTTCTGAACTCTCGAAAGCTACTATTTTATGTCTTATTTAACATGAATTTACAATAGTTCCCATATGAGCTTGCGCTGAACTTACTAAGTTTCACATAAGTGCTCCACAACCTCATCCCAGCTATAGGGACTCCTGCGAACTTATACTTAACATTCCATGCCTCATATTTTGGCACCACACAACTACACAACCTCATCCCAGCTAGAGGTCTCAGCCAGGCCTAGTTTAGAAGTTCAGCTCAACGCGACATTTTCCAGACCTCCTTTTTATCGCGATACTGAGATTGCCTTGAAATCAACTGATGAGTGATACGTTATGCAATTGCTACGGAAATATAACTTCAAAATTGTTCCGTGTCTTGAAAAGGAATTGAAAAAAGTAGTATTAGCTGATGAATGACATAGAATTCTGAGTTCCTGCTACCATTCTGGAGTTATTCCGAAATTCCTTCACGTTCGTCTGTATCACCGCCAGTTGGTTTTCTAGAAATCGACTGATGAGTGGCATGTTCTCATTTCTTTTTTAACATTAACTCTAGAAGGTAATAATTCATGCCCCATAATTCCAATGCAGGTTTACGCTAAGCGAAAAACTATAAATACTTTTCCATTTTTCACGTTGCCTTTTTTGTTCACGAGGGAAGCGCGCGAGTCAATCTCAGTCCCCCTCGCGTCAGAGTTGAGTTTGTAGAGTCACGTGTAGCTCGTTGCTGTGCAGTGGAATTCGTGCCAGGCTTCCTTCTTTTTCTTCCTACCTCGTGTACGTGCGGAGCTCGCGTCTCGCACCGGCGCCATCGTGCGCGCAAGTTTGACATTGAGTGTAACCATCTGACATCGTTTTCTGATGCTATTAACTTTTGTTCACTTTGCCGGTTTTTGAGCAATTATGCCACGATGTGCAGCGGTCGCATTGACCAAATTTATCCATTTTTCCCCAACTCTTTCTGTTACAAATCATTAATTGTGAAGTTTGGTTTCATACTGCGGTTAGTGAAGCGTTTTAGCAGCCCACATACGATCTAAATTAACGGGGACCCATTGTTGAGGATTTACCATGCTATGAAGAGCAGCGATCGTTGTGAGTGAAGAACTGCCGCCACAGGGCAGCAAGGGGGAGCGCGGTCACATCACCGTCAACTCGCGGGACTTTGCGGGGGACGTGCTGCAGGGCCCCCCCGGCCCCCCTGGTGCGTGCCCCCCCTCCCCCTCTCACAGGGCCTCTCGTACTTCAGATAAGCATTACAAGCAACTCTTGCTCTTAGCTCTCGGTGGAACGATATGCTCTTTATACGCTGTAAAATCATCATAATTCTGCATTCAATCAGTAGAGTAATGGACGTGGATGTCCTTTTGAGTTTAGTTATTTTTACAATGTTCTGTTTGCTTCAGGTGTCGTACACCTAAGATAGCAGCTAATTATGAGCCTAATTACACTATTTGAAATGAAATAAACCTTTCTCCTTTTGTTTATTCAAAAGTTATTCTTTATTTAATACTTACATAAGCAGTTATAAGCATCAAGCGTTTGTAAGCCTACGTTCACATTTTATTTGAGTTTGAAATTGGCCTGCACTGGAGTAACATGAACATGACATGAGGACGAGTGCCTCAGAGCTCCAGAGTTGAACTGAGGGCGGGCCCTGGCCCACAGGTGCTGCAGGCCCGTCTGGCGAGCCTGGGCCCGAGGGGCCCCCGGGGTCTGTCGGGCCCCCAGGAGAGCGAGGGCCCAGGGGCAAGATGGGCAAGAGGGTGAGTTCTCAAGTGAGGTCCCGAACGCCTTAAAGTCTCCTCCAGCGCCTCGAAAGTAAAGCGCTCATGGCTTGACTGCTGCTAACAAAACTAAAGCAGTCACGTGGCTACGCCTCTCGGCTCTCTTGACTAAATCCTAAAAATTGATAGATTTTCGTATGAGAGGTTTAAATTGACATCATAACTCTTCTAAGACTTCCACGCATAACTCGTGATGTTTTTTTTTATTAAACTAGATACTCAGTGAAACAAACAGGCGACTTTTACGCACGAACACGAAGAGAAATAATTTCCAAATCTATAAAAACGACTGCAGAACGATGGCTTTTTTTAATACAACTGTTTACGTGTTTCTTTGTTTCTTAAAAAGTTTGTTTTAAAATTGAAGCTGGCTCACGTGAACGATTAACTTTATCATAGTGAAATGAAATCTGACGATGATTTTCCTCATAATCTGAAACCTGACATAAACTTTTAACTTTCAAGTTATGTGGAAGAACAACTTCTAAATGTCAACCTTATCAAGCGTCTTTTAACATTCTTTAAATATACAGCCTAGAAAATAGTGGGCCTGCCAGATTTGCCCTAGTCATCTACCGCATCAGCTGCTAAAGTTATTAAGATACAGCATTGGAGACTGATGTCTCAACTCGGCCAGCAAAATACGGGTACGAACATTTCCGTGCTGTAAAAAAATGCTACCTATCTTTTCAGTTAAACTTTAAAATATTTCGTTCAAAGGCAGCTTTATTGATTTTCTGGGATTTTTCTGGTTTATCAAAGAGCATGGAATTCAATTTATGGGTTGCTTTGTATTGCACGCTGTCACTTTCTTCGACATTGCATGACATGAGAGATTGCATGACAGATTGCTGTTTTTTTACCAAGAGAGCAGCTACCTTTCACAGCTCGATGTTTAGCTCGTCCATAGCTTCCAGTGCACGAAACCAATCAGCTTTGCATGTTTGTCCCCTCCTATCTGACAATAGAGTTTCAGCAAGGCTTCGCATGCATCCTCCATTTGTTCCTCTGAAGACCTGAATGTTGCGATAGTGAATTTTAACCTTTTGGCGGCTGTTTCCTTATACCTCAGCTGCTGCCGCCTGCTCAATCAGATCGTGTTTGTGCTGTTGCGCCTGTGTGCCCTGCAATGCCCAGGAGGTTTTGCTCTACATGTATTATTTCGTAACGATTGACGCCAGAGATGGAATAAAATGCGGAACACTTTTAATATGACAGCAATGTTAACTTGTTATTTGTTAACACATTCAAGTCAAAGTATATCTGACGTGCATTGAGAATGAGACGTTAAACTGCGTCATTATGAAACAGTTGACCACACGAATGCGCAGCAATATACTGCATGAAGCCCCTATCCTGGAACGCCGTAACAAATGTTAACAAAAGGATGGCTTACGCGCTCATCTTTTCATAAGTGCACTAAAGAGGACTTTCATGAGGATACACTGGTGAATTCGCTCTCGTCTTGCCTTCACAGCATTTTACCTTTGAATCTACAACATTAGTCCCTTACGACTTTGTGGAGACTATTCGTACATAAGCTGTTTTATCATTTTTCTCCCTTTTCATAGTTTAGCGTCTCTTCGGTGTTTACTCAGTGGCATGAATCGCTTCAGTCGAGTTATACTCAACAATTTACGTGGAATATTTACTGAAGATTGAAAAATGCATCATATTTTGTGTCGTACCTTCACGTTCTTCAGCACAACACTAGCCACAAGGTGCAGTTACCATCAAAATAGCCATTCTCACCACGGCCTTCTGTATCTCAGTCAATTGAAGAATTTTGGCGAACACTTTCCTAATCAAGTTTTTTTTATCATTTGTGTGCCCATTTGTGCACTTGAGTGTTTGTTTTCATATATACCTGCTTTAGAGCGTAATAATAGAAATTAGTTTTTTCGGTCCAAAAAGGTAGAGTTAACGAGGTAAGTGACTGCTCGGGCAGAAATTGCGTCTCATTGCGTCGCCTGACTTCCACTGCATCAGTTGCGTTCACTGCATCAATTTGCGGGAGGCTGTTTGGCAGAATGTATTTGGCCGTTTACTTGATGCCTGGCATACAGGGTTACCTTTACTCCACATGTTGAACTGTGGGTATGGTACGCACAATGTTGAATTAAAGGCATTGTTAGTGAAATGTTGAACTGAGGGCATTGTTGGTATAATGTTGAACTGAGGGCATTGTTGGTATAATGTTGAACTGAGGGCATTGTTAGTCTAATGTTGAACTGAGGGCATTGTTGGTATAATGTTGAACTGAGGGCATTGTTAGTCTAATGTTGAATTGAATGCATTGTTGGTATAATGTTGAACTGAATGCATTGTTGGTATAATGTTGAACTGAGAGCATTGTTGGTATAATGTTGAACTGAGGGCATTGTTAGTCTAATGTTGAATTGAATGCATTGTTGGTATAATGTTGAACTGAATGCATTGTTGGTATAATGTTGAACTGAGAGCATTGTTGGTATAATGTTGTCCGAAACGTGTGTTCATCGTGCTCATTGAGTATGCGCTCTGTACTTGCATCACATTCCATTGCTCCCTTTATCTTGTCTAATGCCATCACGTGGCACACACGTTGCCTCATACCACCATACGGCACACATGTCACACACGACACCATGGGGTGTACAATACGACACCATGTGCTGCACATATTGCCTCATACCAACATGCGCCACACATGTCACACACGACACCATGTAGTGCACAACACGACACCATATGTTGCACATATTGCCTCATACCACCATGTAGCACACATGCTACACACGACACTATGTGGTGCACATACCACACGACACCATGTGGCACACATGCTACACTCGACACCACTTGGAGCAGAACAACTATGCGCAGGGCCGGCGCGGCGTGCACGGACGGGTGGCGAAGCGCGGGAAGCCCGGCCTCAACGGACCCAAGGGCGAGACGGGCGAGCGGGGGTTGCCGGGGGAGAAGGGTGAGGTGATCTCTATGTGTTGTATGCTGTGTGCTGTGGTCACAATACACAATGCTTATATTTTTATTTCTTATTTAACGAGTGATATGAATCTAATTCCTCAAAGTTTAGACATCGACCCCTAATATTTTTCTACCACTTAATTCATGGAAAACAATATTCAACGGTTTGATTTGGCCCTTTTTTATAAATTAGCTGAAGTTAAAATCTATTTTGCAAAGTTTAAAAATCTATTTCTCTAAATTATGTCGCAAGTCAAGACAGTAATCTGTTTCCCATTCGAGTATGAATTGGGGTGAAACTCTTAAGCCAACGTATTGTTTTGGAGACTTAAAATATAATCGTTTTTCAACTCCTACCATTTATGGTCGTAATTTGTCGTATACGTTCTCGGGTCGCCACATACTCTGTGGCTGCCTGTTATGTCCGTACCGCTGGATAACGCGCCGCTCGTCGCAGGTGAGAAAGGCGCTTTTGGCTCCATCGGCCCGAAGGGAAATCAAGGCATGAGAGGCCCGCCTGGCATCGATGGCTTGCATGGCGAGGCCGGGCCCCAGGGCCCCCCTGGTCTGCCCGGCATGTTGGGCCCCAAGGGAGAGAAGGGTGACTACGGAGACATCGGGCCCCCGGGGCTCATGGGCCCGCCTGGCCTCCCTGGGCCTCCGGTACGAGACAGGGCCTATGTGCGAGGGCTCGAGTGACTCGAGCTCCTCATAGACGTCTTCTTTTGCGATGTGCAATGCTTCCTGTTCTCTTTGAAATATATCCTTTGAAAAATATCATCATATCCATTAAAAAAATATCATGATATACCAAATTCCTATTATGATCCTTTTCAATTTACTTTGTGGTATTCGAAACAATTCTTATGCTATTCTTTATCGCTATTTTTCAATAATTTCTGTCATGTTTTTGTTTAGATATTTAGAGAGTTTTTCTGCCGCGCAGGGCCTTCCTGGACTGCAAGGCGACAAAGGCGACAAAGGAGACTCGGTAGGAAATCAGATTCACAATAAGTTGTCGTTTTCTTTGAAATAATTTGATTGTACCATTTTTGAAATATGTGAATGATCTTAACAATGTTCTTCAAAAATTGAATATAAAAGTTCCTAGTCTTAACGCATACTATGAAATTTCGAATTATAAAATGAAAACTGCAAATTCATAGCAAACATTGGGTTCATAATTTTTTTTCAATTCTGCATCAATTTACTACAAACAATTCACAAATTCAGATCATGGTATGGTAAATTACTTTTTCAACTTGACGGTGTGCCGTCTCTGAGCAAAAAAATAGAAAATGTAATTTTACACCAATACGAACTGTCTAAATTATTTACAAGTTTTCTCAAATGTAGTACTCACAAAACTTGTCTCAAGTGCAACACATAGAGAGCATGTGTGACGCTGTGTGTAGCTGCAAACGTTAGTTCTGAGTGCCTCGGCACGGTGCTGCTGCATTGCTGCGAGACGTTAACGATCCACAGCAGTTAGCCCATGAAGGAATGTCTCATCTTGCAACAAGTCTGCAAACTTTGCCGTAGATGCCAGTTCTAATCGGGGTGTGGTCACAGGCTCTATTGAATATAAAGAGCACTCAACCGCCACGATTGAGATATCTAACAGTATATTCTTCAGGAATCTTAATCATTATGGAGGCTGCGTCTGTAAATTCAATGTATTGTTGTAAGATGGCCGTCTACCCCAATAACCCGAGAACTATGAATTTTCTGTCGTCTAACTCATGTTATAAAAATTATTTTATGAACATAACGATATGCTTCACTGCTTTGTAAGTGCGTTTTTTGTCTGTTACAGCTTACGAAAAGCCAGTCACTTCTGTCATTATACGGCCTGGTGACGAGCTTGCCAAGCTCTCCTGAAAATATGAACTGTTGACGTTTGAAATGATACTTCTCCCACAGTTTTGTAGGTACAGAAGTGGCAAATACATCAATCGATAGAGTTTTAAAAAAGTTAAAAATTGGTGTACTATTTTTTTTTTAATGTTTAGTTTGGAAATTATAACAGAAATAAAAGGAGAAAATTGATAATATACATTTTTAGAAAAAATTCCATAATCTAATGAATCAAAATGCTGCCGGTTCTGTATTCTCAAAATTTCAGGAGAAGAGAGGTTTTCCGTAATACCCATATTTTCATTTCTTCTGAAAAAACAGTTTCATGAAAAGATCCCCAAAAAACACTCAAAAAACTCAAAAAAACACTCAAACAAGAAAAAATCTTTGCATAATTTCACACCTACGGCGAAAATTTCAGAAAAATCCGACGTTAAATGATGGACTTCGGATTTTACCCAGACGGTCCCCTCCGGTCGTCGGAGGGACCGTCCGGTCCTTAACGATAACGCAGGTTTGAGCGTACCACAGGCGAGAGTTGACCGTACAGATCACGATCAAAAAGCCTCGGTACAAAAAAACATTCTAAAACACTCGGAACCCATTTTCATTACTTTACGTTCAGGCATCTTGCCATCAACCACGACAGAGTTAGGTGTGTCGTGAAAACTTCTACTTGCCGATATTTGAATTGTATCTCCTCCCACAGTTTCAAAGGTATAGTAGTCGCAAATATGTCAATCGATAGGGCTTAAAAAGAGCTGAAAAGCGTTGTGCGAGTGTTGTGATAAATGGCATAGTTTGAAAATTAAATAAAAAAGGAAAAACGAAGTGGCAATTTTGGGCGAAAAATCCTAAAATTCAGCCAACTAAAATATCTAGAAGCACGTAAAGCGTTTTTTGGATAATACATTTAGCGATCTAGAACACGTATTGCCGGTTCTATAGCTTTAGAATTATAGGCAGAGATAAAAAATTTAAATACCCATTTATTTCACTTTTTTCCGAAAAAAATTAATTTACTAAAAAAATGCAAAAAACCCTCGAAACAAATAAATTGGTTCATCATCTTACACCTATGATAAAAACTTGAGAAAAATCAGTCAAAAAATGACGTCCTATTTTGGGTAGACGGTCTCCTTAATTTGTGGTATTATTCGTTAATGCGAAATACCTATGTTTTTTTACCCAAATCAACTTGTGCTGTTTTTTCATGTTCCTAAGGTTTGTGATTTGAAATCGAAAATAGAGTGCAAATTCTCCAAAAAGTGTGGCCAATGAAATGAACGTAACTGACTTCTAAAAAACGTTAATGTGATTATAATTGAATTATTCAGACAATTCTGGCAATTTTGCTCCCTCATCCCTCCCTCTGCCACAAGGACGCCCCCATCGCTCGGTCTGTGGCCGCTCGGCCCACCAGAGGGCGCTTTGTAAGTCTCCACACCCGGCCCTCCCTTGTCTAAACTCGCGTCCGTAGCAGCTGTCTCACCTGAGCGTTCTTGCAAACTTTTCTTTTCCATTCCCTGAAAATTCGCGCATTTTGACAAAATTAAATTTCCATCCCCTCGAACTTGAACAGCGTTTCCATTCTGATTCATGCGTCAAAATAAAGTCAGTGAAGATGCAGCTTTCAACCTTCTGCTTGCTCTAAATTCTTCCCTCTTGAGTTTCAATTCAAATGAAGCGAGTTTCTTTGATGCTTCTTTAACTCAGGCTCCAATTCATTTTTAAATAAAGTTTCAACTCGAAGTCCCTTAAAACTTTTCATTTTTACACGGGTTCTCCCTCAACTTTCTAGTCAAGTGCTCGGTAAACTTAGAAGGACGCTCCCGTATTTCTCTGTTGTTTTTCGTTTTCTGTAGCGTGAAAACGTGGATGTTGTGACTGCATGTTGACATAATATTTTATTTTCTTGGGGTTCTCCTCCACCTCCACGGCGGCTCCTTCCCTCTTACAGAAATTGAAAAAAATTCGCAGAAGACAGGTACGTCCAAAGCTAGTCTACTCAGTGAGCTTATGCTACAATACTAGTCTACTCAGAGAGCTTATGCTACAATACTAGTCTACTCAGTGAGCTTATGCTACAATACTAGTCTACTCAGTGAGCTTCTGCTACAATGCTAGTCTACTTAGTGAACTTGTAATACGATACTAGCTTACTCAGAGAACTCGTGCTAAATACTAGTTCATTCAGTGAACTTGTGTTACATACTCGGGGAAAGTAACGCCTATTTCTGTAGAAATATTTTAACTCTCGCTAGCACTCATGATGAAGTTTATTAAAATGAAATAAAATTCTTACGAGTTTAACTACCTTGATCGTATGTGTAATACGCAGAGTTGTAATACAGCGCAATTTCGCTAATTAAGAAGATACTGATCAAATATCTTTGTTTAATTGCAGGGCACTGCAAATTCGTGGCAAGTGGAGGAAGTGGTGAGTTTGAATAAAACATTTCAGTTTAGATACTCTTGATTTCTTGTATTGTTGAATTCGATTGACTAAAAATTATACGCTCTAACGTTCATGTCAATTGTTATAAATTTAGTCTCAGTATTTGTGTTCGAATTGCATTACTTTAATGCACATTCACATTTTTGTTGGATTCAACCAATTTTGCCCGTGCAAATTTTGAGTAGTTTGACTTTCTCTAACTCGCAGTATAACATTGAGCCAGGATTCTTAAATCTTTCATCCACAAGAATTTTTTCGCCAACCATAACCAAGACAAAGATATATCGTTTAATTGCCTAGAGTAGGGAGCTTGCAACAAGTTCGAAACTCCTGGAAATGAAGTGCGGTGTGTGTGTGACGCTATGCTGAGCAGGTCTCCGGGCCCCCGGGTCCCCCCGGCGTGCCGGGACTGCCCGGCCTGCAGGGGCCCCCTGGCATCAAGGGCGACCGCGGCCTCGACGGCCTCAAGGGCGAGATGGTGAGTGCGCTCCACAGCCGCCCTTCCCCTGCACCAACGTCTTCTCTAATGTCTCTGCATTTCATGCGTAGGATGCCTTCACACATCGTACACCAGTAACAATACGCTGCAGATGAGCATAATTGCACGTGTTCTATCTGCAGTATTCACAGCGCAAGTCTGTAGAACCGAAGAGAGCATTTTGCAATGAACGCCCCAATCCAGGGTTTAAACTTTATAACTCGCCTGTAAAACGAAATTTGGTAATAAATGTTCAGAGGAAGGCAGGAAGAAACATCCTGTTTCTAAAAAGTTCAATGAAATCTAGAACTTGCATACAATATTTATGCTCATCTTCTGCAAGTAGTCAGTGAAAACAGAAAAAATGAAAATTAAAATGTTAATGAACCAATGAATGTTTTACGGCTAAAGTTTGAGAACAGAGAAAGAAACGACCAGAGTACGATATAGTGTTGATCTAAAATTTCAATGACGCAGAACTATTTTTATCACTGAGCTGCGATCACTGGTCGAAGCTCACGAATGAAAATGCTTTTCATTAATTTTGTGTTGCAGATGATGATGTTAAAACTTTGAAATTATTCGCAATTGGAGGATGGTTCGATTCTATTGTGTGTGTTAACGAATACTATTATAAGATTTTGAAACTAAAGGATTACCGATGTGTGATGATGCTCCCTCACGCACTCCAATGCGTGTTTACAGCTGAAAGTTTTGTCTGCCAGGAATAAGTGGCATCGCCCCACGAATTGCAATACCTTCTCTCACGTTACTGTCATAGTCTCGGCTGGAGTAAAGCAATGGAGACATTAGTGAGGCTTTTCCAAGTGTTCCCCTTTTACCTTATTATTATCACTTTCTACTTACTTGAACTATCAAATCGCTTTCTCATGAACACTATAGAAAATCAAATGCATTCAGCTGACATTAGAAACGCACGCTTGGTCCAGCAAACCTCGTTTATGGCCAGCATTGCGTGCTCCGGTGTAGGACAGCCTGGCGGCGGCTCTCAACTCACACGATCGTGAGCCAGGAAACTAAATGAGCGAAGGAATAATTAACTAAGTATGAGCCACATTCAGCTACCTGCACATGTTCCTCTAATACTTACCTCGTTATTGTGAATTTATTTCGTCTCTCAGCCTATTTTTCAACCATTATTTTCTTCCCTTCCTAGATGTATCAAAGATAATAAAAATGAATTAAAACTGAAGAGACTTTGAACATACGAGTAGAAAACCAAGTAAGCATCGTTTAATTTAGCGTTAGCTTTATTCTATGAAACTTGAGCATACTTATACCTAATATTTTTTTTAAATGAGCAGTAAATTTATCCTTTTGTTGGACAGCGTGCATTAACTGCTAAGTAAAAGACTTAAAAAGGTTGCTAGCAATACAAAGGCAAATTATTTACTTGAGTATATTTTCCCCTGAATCTGAACAAGCTTAATAAAGAATGAACCTTTAGAATGAAGGTGAGTTCGTCAGTCATCACCATTCATAGGTCTTGACTCTTTTCCCTGATTCTCATTAAGCGCAAAATTTCTCGAAGAATTTCTCACTGTGTTTTGTTGAATGAGCAAGATATTCCTAGCGATGAGCTATAGAGCAACGAGCCAGAGATCACACCTGCCTTGCGATGCGCAGGGCGTGCACGGAGAGAAGGGCGACCCCGGCCCCATGGGGCTCCCTGGTCCCATGGGGCTCCGGGGGGAGGCGGGCCGGCCTGGGGAGCCTGGCAAACCTGGAGCTGAGGTGAGCTGGGGGGCGGTGGGGTGAGGTGGGGACTGGTGGTGGGGTGGTGAGGTGGGGGACTTGTGGTGAGGAGGTGAAGTGGGGACTGGTGGTGAGGAGGGGACTGGTGGTGAGGAGGTGAGGCGGGGACTGGTGGTGAGGAGGTGAGGTGGGGACTGGTGGTGAGGTGGTGGGGTGAGGTGAGGACTGGTGGTGAGGAGGTGAGGTGGGGACTGTTGGTGAGGTGGTGGGGTGAGGTGAGGACTGGTGGTGAGGAGGTGAGGTGGGGACTGGTGGTGAGGTGGTGGGGTGAGGTGAGGACTGGTGGTGAGGAGGTGAGGTGGGGACTGGTGGTGAGGTGGTGGGGTGAGGTGAGGACTGGTGGTGAGGAGGTGAGGTGGGGACTGGTGGTGAGGTGGTGGGGTGAGGTGGGGACTGGTGGTGAGGAGGTGAGGTGGGGACTGGTGGTGAGGTGGTGGGGTGAGGCGGGGACTGGTGGTGAGGAGGTGAGGTGGGGACTGGTGGTGAGGTGGTGGGGTGAGGTGGGGACTGGTGGTGAGGAGGTGAGGAGGTGAGGCGGGGACTGGTGGTGAGGAGGTGAGGTGGGGACTGGTGGTGAGGTGGTGGGGTGAGGTGAGGACTGGTGGTGAGGAGGTGAGGTGGGGACTGGTGGTGAGGTGGTGAGGAGGTGAGGCGGGGACTGGTGGTGAGGAGGTGAGGTGGGGACTGGTGGTGAGGTGGTGGGGTGAGGTGAGGACTGGTGGTGAGGAGGTGAGGTGGGGACTGGTGGTGAGGTGGTGGGGTGAGGTGGGGACTGGTGGTGAGGAGGTGAGGTGGGGACTGGTGGTGAGGAGGTGAGGTGGGGACTGGTGGTGAGGAGGTGAGGTGGGGACTGGTGGTGAGGAGGTGAGGTGGGGACTGGTGGTGAGGTGGTGGGGTGAGGTGGGGACTGGTGGTGAGGAGGTGAGGTGGGGACTGGTGGTGAGGAGGTGAGGTGGGGACTGGTGGTGAGGTGGTGGGGTGAGGTGGGGACTGGTGGTGAGGAGGTGAGGTGGGGACTGGTGGTGAGGAGGTGAGGTGGGGACTGGTGGTGAGGAGGTGAGGCGGGGACTGGTGGTGAGGAGGTGAGGCGGGGACTGGTGGTGAGGAGGTGAGGCGGGGACTGGTGGTGAGGAGGTGAGGCGGGGACTGGTGGTGAGGAGGTGAGGCGGGGACTGGTGGTGAGGAGGTGAGGCGGGGACTGGTGGTGAGGAGGTGAGGTGGGGACTGGTGGTGAGGAGGTGAGGCGGGGACTGGTGGTGAGGAGGTGAGGTGGGGACTGGTGGTGAGGAGGTGAGGTGGGGACTGGTGGTGAGGAGGTGAGGTGGGGACTGGTGGTGAGGAGGTGAGGTGGGGACTGGTGGTGAGGTGGTGGGGTGAGGCGGGGACTGGTGGTGAGGAGGTGAGGTGGGGACTGGTGGTGAGGAGGTGAGGTGGGGACTGGTGGTGAGGTGGTGGGGTGAGGCGGGGACTGGTGGTGAGGAGGTGAGGTGGGGACTGGTGGTGAGGTGGTGGGGTGAGGCGGGGACTGGTGGTGAGGAGGTGAGGTGGGGACTGGTGGTGAGGAGGTGAGGTGGGGACTGGTGGTGAGGAGGTGAGGTGGGGACTGGTGGTGAGGTGGTGGGGTGAGGCGGGGACTGGTGGTGAGGTGGTGGGGTGAGGTGGGGACTGGTGGTGAGGTGGTGGGGTGAGGTGGGGACTGGTGGTGAGGTGGTGGGGTGAGGTGGGGACTGGTGGTGAGGTGGTGGGGTGAGGTGGGGACTGGTGGTGAGGTGGTGGGGTGAGGCGGGGACTGGTGGTGAGGAGGTGAGGTGGGGACTGGTGGTGAGGAGGTGAGGCGGGGACTGGTGGTGAGGAGGTGAGGCGGGGACTGGTGGTGAGGAGGTGAGGTGGGGACTGGTGGTGAGGTGGTGGGGTGAGGTGGGGACTGGTGGTGAGGAGGTGAGGTGGGGACTGGTGGTGAGGTGGTGAGGCGGGGACTGGTGGTGAGGAGGTGAGGCGGGGACTGGTGGTGAGGAGGTGAGGTGGGGACTGGTGGTGAGGAGGTGAGGCGGGGACTGGTGGTGAGGAGGTGAGGCGGGGACTGGTGGTGAGGAGGTGAGGCGGGGACTGGTGGTGAGGAGGTGAGGTGGGGACTGGTGGTGAGGAGGTGAGGCGGGGACTGGTGGTGAGGAGGTGAGGCGGGGACTGGTGGTGAGGAGGTGAGGCGGGGACTGGTGGTGAGGAGGTGAGGCGGGGACTGGTGGTGAGGTGGTGAGGCGGGGACGGGTGGTGAGGAGGTGAGGCGGGGACTGGTGGTGAGGAGGTGAGGCGGGGACTGGTGGTGAGGAGGTGAGGTGGGGACTGGTGGTGAGGAGGTGAGGCGGGGACTGGTGGTGAGGTGGTGAGGCGGGGACTGGTGGTGAGGAGGTGAGGCGGGGACTGGTGGTGAGGAGGTGAGGCGGGGACTGGTGGTGAGGTGGTGAGGCGGGGACTGGTGGTGAGGAGGTGAGGTGGGGACTGGTGGTGAGGAGGTGAGGCGGGGACTGGTGGTGAGGAGGTGAGGCGGGGACTGGTGGTGAGGAGGTGAGGTGGGGACTGGTGGTGAGGAGGTGAGGCGGGGACTGGTGGTGAGGAGGTGAGGCGGGGACTGGTGGTGAGGAGGTGAGGTGGGGACTGGTGGTGAGGTGGTGGGGTGAGGTGGGGACTGGTGGTGAGGAGGTGAGGCGGGGACTGGTGGTGAGGAGGTGAGGCGGGGACTGGTGGTGAGGAGGTGAGGTGGGGACTGGTGGTGAGGAGGTGAGGCGGGGACTGGTGGTGAGGAGGTGAGGCGGGGACTGGTGGTGAGGAGGTGAGGCGGGGACTGGTGGTGAGGAGGTGAGGCGGGGACTGGTGGTGAGGAGGTGAGGCGGGGACTGGTGGTGAGGAGGTGAGGCGGGGACTGGTGGTGAGGAGGTGAGGTGGGGACTGGTGGTGAGGAGGTGAGGTGGGGACTGGTGGTGAGGAGGTGAGGTGGGGACTGGTGGTGAGGAGGTGAGGCGGGGACTGGTGGTGAGGAGGTGAGGCGGGGACTGGTGGTGAGGAGGTGAGGTGGGGACTGGTGGTGAGGAGGTGAGGCGGGGACTGGTGGTGAGGAGGTGAGGCGGGGACTGGTGGTGAGGAGGTGAGGCGGGGACTGGTGGTGAGGAGGTGAGGCGGGGACTGGTGGTGAGGAGGTGAGGCGGGGACTGGTGGTGAGGAGGTGAGGCGGGGACTGGTGGTGAGGAGGTGAGGCGGGGACTGGTGGTGAGGAGGTGAGGCGGGGACTGGTGGTGAGGAGGTGAGGCGGGGACTGGTGGTGAGGAGGTGAGGCGGGGACTGGTGGTGAGGAGGTGAGGCGGGGACTGGTGGTGAGGAGGTGAGGTGGGGACTGGTGGTGAGGAGGTGAGGCGGGGACTGGTGGTGAGGAGGTGAGGCGGGGACTGGTGGTGAGGAGGTGAGGCGGGGACTGGTGGTGAGGAGGTGAGGTGGGGACTGGTGGTGAGGAGGTGAGGCGGGGACTGGTGGTGAGGAGGTGAGGCGGGGACTGGTGGTGAGGAGGTGAGGCGGGGACTGGTGGTGAGGAGGTGAGGCGGGGACTGGTGGTGAGGAGGTGAGGTGGGGACTGGTGGTGAGGAGGTGAGGTGGGGACTGGTGGTGAGGAGGTGAGGCGGGGACTGGTGGTGAGGAGGTGAGGCGGGGACTGGTGGTGAGGAGGTGAGGCGGGGACTGGTGGTGAGGAGGTGAGGTGGGGACTGGTGGTGAGGAGGTGAGGCGGGGACTGGTGGTGAGGAGGTGAGGTGAGGACTGGTGGTGAGGAGGTGAGGTGGGGACTGGTGGTGAGGAGGTGAGGTGGGGACTGGTGGTGAGGAGGTGAGGTGGTGAGGTCAGAAACAGAAAGGGACTGGTTGTGTTGCACATAAAGAAGGACTTTATTTACGCTTCCACTAGTGGCGCCACGCTACATCAGTGACGCGTAACCTTTTGTTGTCCCGTTCGGTGTTCATTGTAAAAATAGCGCCAGTCAGACGCGGGAAAACTTTGACGTGTAAAAATAATGACGGACTAACGAATTTTAGTTTTCGGTGTTCATTTTCAAAGGATTCAAACCAGAGCCCATCAAAGTCTACGACGGAGTTATAATTTTATTCTAGCGAAGCCATGCAGCTGCTGAGCAAAGGCGTGTTGATGTTCGCGTTTTGTTTATGTTGAATTTTCAATGGCTGTCTGTTGTGCAAATTAACAATGTAGAAAGAAGGTGAATTAATATCACAATGTCAAAGAACAACCTCAAAAATTGCAATTCTGTTATTTATTTTTTATTACGCTTATTTATTGTAAATGCACTTAGGAGTACACGGAATTACGCGTGAATAATAGTTATCACTTCCTTTACAGGGACCGCCCGGGCTTGATGGCTTAAAAGTAAGTACAAAAAGTGTTTCATTTCGCGCACTTGATTGCAGTTTGCAGCTCTTGTGTCATCAGTCCGCCCTGCAGCCTCACTATAGATGGCCGTCCGACCACGGACATTCAGTTTTGGCCTTAATTGTGTGATTTGCGCACTGCTGTCTTCAAGGAGATTTAGCTGTTATTTTTCATTTTAAGCAACAATATTTTTTGAGTGGGAAATTCCAGACGTTCTGCCTATACCTTTCAATCCCATGCTTAAGAAAAATTCACAATTTTCGATTCCCAATCTTGCTTTGACACAGCAAAGGTCGAAGGAGTACCTGTGATGGCGTGAGAACTTATGTCCAAAATAAAAATCCGAAATGAAAATTCTTTACCATGCCTAAACTTTTCTGCATTTACTTATATTTCCATGAAATTTTTAATCTAGTGACCCTCCGTAACAATTCTGCAATATTTGCCCGTGCGTACTAGAGATTTCACCTATTTTGTGAACATTTCTTCGTAAATTATGCAACATTTTTGCGGCTGTGCATGGATTTCAAAAGCTGTTCTGTACGTCAGAAGGGGACTGTAACGGAGAGCATTGAGCAAACCTCATGCCGTGTACAATTCTTGCGTTTGAGGCTCAACTTTTGGTGCGTTTTACGCTAAGTGAAGTTGAACATGTAACTCATTTGTTAAGTTGAGAATACAAGAGACATCGTGGAGAATACTAGTTTTGTAGATAAATTAGAATTTTAATCAGGAAAATTTATTAACCACCCTAGAGATGCTAGCACCTCCAAAGACTCTCGAAGTGGTATTTAGCTCCCTGGTTCTTGAGAATTATTTGCCCCTTTTTGATCCTAACACGATGTGAAACTATTTGATATAGCTAATTTAATTAAAAAAGACAATTAGTAATTAGTCTGACCAATGCGCCTGACTGTCCTACTAGTTTTGATGGCTTTATAGTTAATATTTGTGTCTAATTATTGACATGGCGGCAGGGCGTGCGCGGCGACCCCGGCAAGAAAGGAGAGAGAGGCGAAGTCGGTCCGCGGGTGAGAACTCATATCAACTCACCGTCTCCAGTCTCATTGTTTTCCGTTTTGTTCCTTCATATTACTTCCTATTATTTAAAGCGAACCAACGCTACTTGATCGACATGGAGTTGGAGGTTCCAAATTGAAATTCATTTATTCGTTCATCGAGTAAGTCCAATTTTGGATTCTTTGCTATAATGATCATTTTATAGGCTAAAGAGAGTCGGAACTGCTTAAATGAGGTGCAAGAGTAGATACAACACCAAAAGGCTTACGAGGCAAAACTTGGAATTTTTAGAGTTGTGTGTTACAGAATTACACTTTATTGCGTAAAATAGGAATCATCTACTTATAGTGTTATTATCCATTCAGAAAAATCTGATAATCTTGTTGAGATGCTTGTTTTTCTTGGTTTTGTGGTTGCTTCCATCCATGCGTAGGGCAAAATTCTCGTTATTTGGGGTAACTACGAGATTCGAGTGCTAAATCTTCGTGCTATTTTCTCAAATTGGGCAGTAACATATGATCATTTTGCGACAGATATTTCCCTTAACATTTTCAGCAAGCTTATATAGAAATATTTTCAAATTTAACTGGTACCCCTACGCCAGGCAAAAAGGCGTTCGCACTTATTTTTCACACCTATTTTTCAGAGATATTTCCCAATGAATTTTATTTCTTATAACTACCTATTCTAAGCTAATTTATTTTAACATATCATTTATCCAAAATCTTCTGTTTTCGGAACTTTCTCAACCTGTCCTAACTTATCTTAGTCATTCCTAATCGAACCTATTCTATTCCAACCTATGAAGTCCTAACCTATCTTAATTTATCCTATTCTAATCAAATCTATCCTATCTTAACTTCGCCCCATCATTAGTTTTCTGCACCTAATGAATGTTGATCAGATAACAACTTGAAAATTGTTATCTGGAAGTCTCTTCTCTTCTAAGACAATTAAAAGAACAGAAAAAATACTCGACGCAACTCAGGAGCTTTTCTGTGACGATTGCTAATGCAGGGAAAAGACACACTCAAAAGGTAGTACAATCTATACCCAGTTGTGCCTACAGTACGCTCCATTGAATTTTCATTACGAGTATCACTCGAGGCAAAGTAGTTACATCGTGTACATATGACAAGGACCTAATATCATTGCCTAAAATGAGTACATTCGACTGCTATCTTTAGAGATAAAAAATAATTAGCTAATGCATGCAGCCCGTCAAAAATTACAGCGTTCAGTACGGTAATGCTTGGATAAAATGTAATTCATTGGTTTAAGAAAAAACGAGTAAAACTTACCTCATATCTCATTTCCTAGTGTAACTGTGCACGAGTACAACGGAGTTGGATCATGTGTCTCTGCTTCTGAACTGATATTATATAATCACAAAAAATGAAATAGCACAGATCTGGAAATTCCTTTCAAATGCTGCCTCTCTTGTTCAACCAAATGGTAGTAATAAACCAAGTGGGTGGGTAATAATTTTTTAACCGATGTATTGCAGGGAGCTACTCTCTTGTTCAACCTAATGGCAGTTGTAAATTAAGTGGGTGCCTAATTGTTCCTTTACCTATGTATTGCTCTCTTGTTCAACCTAATGAGAGTAATAGACTAAGTGGGCCCCTAATTGTTCTCCAACCATGTATTGCAGGGGCTACTCTCTTGGTCCACCTAATGATAGTTATAAACTTAATAAACTAAGTAGGCAGCTAATTGTCCTTCAACCGACGTTTTGCAGGGCGGTAAGGGCGAGAAGGGCATGAAAGGCGGGCGGGGCAGGAGGGGCAAGCGGGGCGAGGTCGGCGCGAAGGGCGAAGTGGGCGCGCCTGGGCTGGACGCGCCCTGCCCCACCGGCCCTGATGGTCTACCCATACCCGGCTGTGGCTGGCGGCTTGCGCAGGTGGGTGTGGCGTTGTTGTCTCTGACTCAGGTGAGTGTGGGGTTGTTACCTCAGACTCAGGTGAGTGTGGAGTGACTCTGGTGAGTGTGGGGTGACTCAGGTGAGTGTGGGTTGGCTCAGGTGAGTGTGGGGCTGCTCAGGTGAGTGTGGGTTTGTTACCTCACTGGGGGGTGGCTCAGGTGAGTGTGGGCTTGTTACCTCACTTTCAACACAACTGATAACTCTACCGTCCTACTCATGAAATCTGCTATGATTTCATGATTATTACTAACTGATATTAACTAATGAGCTAACTCAAAAAACTCCTGGCAAAACGCGAGCAAATCCTAACTTGAAGCCTCTGAGGGAAGTGAGCGGCATGTGACTCGTGTGCTGACCGCAGCCCTCACAGCGCCGTGCTGGTTGGTCTGCCGTGATGCTCTCGAAATCTCGTGCTACATATAACTAACATGAAATTTTCTTTGGTCTCTTTTCTTTTTCTTTGGATGTTGGGCTCTGATACGCATTGCTGCTTGTTGTTTTTATCCGTCTTCCTGTGTGCTTTAATTCTCGAGTTGACACGGCTGCTTCACTCCTACTGTTGGGCACAAGATCCATCGGAGTCTTCCGATGGATCCTCTGCCATGAGTTTCCACCTTTCCACGTGTGGTGCATATTTCTGAACCGATGTTTTTACGAGGTGCCATACGCAATGCTACATGTTAATTCAGCACATTCCTCTCTCTTGGTCAGCACTTGACAACCTTCTGTTATATAGCAAAAGTTCGTAGTTTCGCTTGCTTTGGTGCCATGGGTTTCTGCAGTTATTTACACTCCTCTGGCTCTCCCTGCTGACCGATGGCTCCCCTGGGCAGGCGGGAGCAATGGGCCCCCCAGGCCTGACCCTGATGCCTCCCCTCCCTCCTGCACGGACGGCCGCCGGGAACGACGCTACCGCTATTGCTGACTCGCCTTCTGCTAACAGCGTCCTACCTGCGGACACAAACAGCATTAACCCTTCCTTCCTTTCCTCCTCCTCTTCGCCCCTCAGCCCTAATGATGACTAAGTGCAACCGCCCCGCTCAGCAGAGTGCAGGTGCGGGTATGGCTTGCTACCTTCACAGCTAATCAGCTGCTACAGTAACCACTTTGTTGCGTTGTTAGCTGTTCTCTGACCCTCCACTGGGTGCGATTGAAGCTGAGTCAAAACCAAAGAGTGCAAGTTGAGTTTGAGAAAATTTATTTTATATTTAAAATGAATTTATCTATAACAATCCTGTTCATTGGTTCAAGTACACATATGAACGTAATCAATATCTAACTGTCACTAAAATTAAAAGGAATTCTTCTACCACAATCGTGTTCATTGTTACAAGTACACACATGAATGTACTCAATATATAACAGTCATTAAAATTCCCATTGTAAGCCATATTAGCTGCGAGCGTTTTATGGTAACTAATTGAGAAATGAATAAATTTTGAAATAAAGCACAGTAAAAATATTGCATACTTATGTTTGTATCTTAGAATCAGTGACACATGTAAGGCGAGGATGCTAATATCAGCTGAGAAAAAGTACAGTACGATATTCTGGTCAACGTTTTGTTGATCAGGATTATTTTTATCGACAGCTTTGTTGTTAAAGTTTTATCGTGCATATCATTCATGATCAGAAATAAAGTTTGAAAATGACATTTTGTCACACTTTTCCGTAATATACTGCCGTTATTTATTTTATCTTTTTTCACTTGTCAATTAATTTCAGAACATGTTCGATTTAATTTTATTTTTGAAAACTCAATGGGTCGGATATCGCAAATAAACTCGGTTGTAAAACTTCAAAATTTGGTGCCACCAAATAAAAAGAAAGCTATTTTGAGAACGGGATTATGAAGCACTTTTTGAAAGACGTTCAGAGGTGAAGAGCTCACTAACGATGACGCTTGTGTTGCAGAATTACGACAGCGCGTTCCCGAAACTCTGAGGAGCTTCGTCGCTTCTTACTTCTGTGGGAATCTCAGCTCCTTGTACATAGTTATTTAAGATAAACTAACGATGGATGTCAGAAGCTATGAAATTGGCAATACTGAAGGTCCTCATTTGTGGGACAGGTGGGTGGTATAGCTGAACTGATTTAAGTATACCATGGTGAAGACGACCTGCTGGTGAGAATGCAATTTTCCAATGTTTCGTGCAAACTTAACCAAAGCTTTTTATGGAGACCTAACTAGTTAGAATATGAGTGCCAAGTCTCGAAGTTGGAAACTTTTTTATACGTTTTCTGCAGTTTGTGCATAGTGAAATATTCAGACTGCTGAGCGCACGATTGCTTGCTCCTTGCCGTGTTGTGGATGAAAAGTGTATGATTGAGCGCCTTCGCGACACATATTCTTAATTTTTTGGTTGGAGACGTTGGTGTGTGAGTTGAGGTTCACGGTAGAGTAGGGTAGGGGAAGGTAGGGACGTTCCACGCGACTTCGCTCATCAGATTGCCACTTGAACGACCGACGGCCCGCCACTGACTTCCATGGCCTCCTGGCTGTCTCATCCTGTACCTCGCCAGCCTGTCCGCGTGGTTTTAAGAATCTTTTTGAAGTGAAATTTGAAGAATTACATTACAAAACTAATTCTTACAACTTCTATTATGTTTTTGCCATTAAGATCAAATACATTTCATTATAAATGAGTACATAATATAATTTCTAATCGATGGACTGAAAATATGCGAAAAGTTATCATTTTCTCAAATTTACAAGCGGTAAAATTGCTTAACATCGATGCTCTCGATTAATGTAAGTGATAATCTGTAGTGATAAATTATCGAAAACTTTGTATTTTTTCTTGTTTCCAACTTACTCTTCCCACTGACTCTTCTGATAACAGCCACTTTAGAAACGAAAAATGTTTTGTTACGTTTAGGGTCAGAATAATTTTTCGTTGCATAACTGTTCGTAAATCGCTGGTCATAGATATACACTCCTTTGTTGTTTGCTTGCAATAAGATTGAGGTACAGGGTGTCCCAGTTATGACAAAGTCTGTAACTCATAAGTCATTGTGTGTTGAAAAAACTAGATATATATCTCAATATTTACAAAATTTCTCATTCACCTTAAAATTAAATTTAAAATGAAGATGGGTCTCAACTTTATGTTGTCAATTTTCACCAAACAAATTTCTAAAATGTTCAGACATGCGTATTTCATAAATTGATCTCATTGTTTTCCAATGTTACTTATTTCTCAGAGCAAATCAGGAATATCGACGAAAACTCTTACTGAAAGGTACAGTAAATAATATTAAAAGGTAAGCAATATGATTGCGCGTCAACGGATGACGAGATACATTATTTCCAAGAGCAAGTGTTATTTTTAACCAAATGTTGGAAGTTTAGTATATGCTTCAACATAAAAAGATTAGTTTTATCCCAAATAACCTGTGAAAATTACAAAGGTTTTTATGTGTCGCATTCTTTCAGGGACATCCTTTGTGTCCTTCACCCTCCTATAAGAAAAGAAAGAAAGAAAAGAAAAACAGTTTATTTCCAATAGAGATGGTACAAAAGTACCATCATTGGTTTTTAAAATAGTTGATACTTCAACTCGGTTATGGATAACAGCTGGATTTCCGTGCTATGCTTGATTGAGTGGCAGGAGCTTGCTGCCTTGCCACAGTCTGTGTTACACCACATCAATAAGTGGATTATCTCTATAGATATCCGTGCTATGCTTGATTGAGTGGCAGGAGCTTGCTGCCTTGCCACAGTCTGTGTTACACCACATCAATAAGTGGATTATCTCTATAGATATCCGTGCTATGCTTGATTGAGTGGCAGGAGCTTGCTGCCTTGCCACAGTCTGTGTTACACCGCATCAATAAGTGGATTATCTCTATAGATATCCGTGCTATGCTTGATTGAGTGGCAGGAGCTTGCTGCCTTGCCACAGTCTGTGTTACACCGCATCAATAAGTGGATTATCTCCATAGATATCCGTTCTATGCTTGGTTTAGTGGCAGGTGATTGCTGCCCTGACACAGCCTGCTGCTTCGCAACATCAAAAATTCCTGACTCCGTTCCACAACTCCTGCGGCAAACTGAGACTCAACTACTCAAAATCACAATCGCATCTGAAACTTTACCATCTGCCATGTTAGTAAAATAATGATAGATTCAAAATTGCAGGTATTAATATACCGTGAAAATATGTTCCCACTCATAGTCAGTACCTGTGCCGACGACCGACTTGTATGTAGAAAGGGCTCGTCGGGGCTGTTTTGCTATGTCGAAACAGATGAAAAATTATGATCTACTCCCTGACTTGTGTAAATATGCTAAGTCTTCGCTGCTTTCGTGCTGCATTGTCTCCCCGTGCTAGATGTGTTCTGTGTATATTAACCTTGTATTTTGAGTGTTTTCCGATGTTATCTAGAAACACATGAATGTTCTGGCGAGAACACCTAAAACAGAAGAGTTCTCATACCTTAAACGGAAACTTAGGCTTGTTTTTATATCGCCCTTGTACATATTGTAAAGGTATTTGTAACTTCTGTATAATACATAAGCTATCGTGCTATTTTATCACAAATAAGTTTTCAGTACTATCTATAGCTGCTTTATATGTTGAATAGGCCGTTCTCTCAACCCTCTTGGTAGAATTATTATTTATTAATAAAATTGGTACTCTAAATAATTTTACTGAGAAATAGCTTTTATTATTCGTCTCCATTGTAACTCTTGGCTTCCAAAAATGTTTAGTTAAAGTCGTAGAATAACGGTCTACCTGTATTATAATAATCTAAGAGCGTCCATTGACTTAGTAAGGAATGTCATGTTAGACTACGTACGTTAGTGTCCACTTTTGATATTGCTAATGTTAGAAAACGTCGTCTACAGGCCTGCGTGTGAAATACATACTACAATTCTCGTTAGATCTTGGGTGTGCCATTCAATTCTGTCTGATTCTACGTTTCTGTTTAATATCTCTAATTTTTGTCACAATTAAATATGATGTGGGAACTTATGACTCTTCGTTCGGTCAATGCCACAGTTTTTATACCAAGTCTAGTCCAAATTTTTCTTTTAGTCATGGTACGAAACTCATCCCATCTCTCACCGTCAGCAATGGAATACGCATTTTGTTACTTCGAAGACACTGTTGAGCTCAACTCAATCGTATAACGACTTAGGAATGCTGTTGTACAAATATTTCAACAAGATATGGAAGATATCAGTTTACCCGATTAGCAGCATTATATTCCTGTCAGCAATGGAATACGCATTTTGTTACTTCGAAAACACTGTTGAGCTCAACTCAATCGTATAACGACTTAGGAATGCTGTTGTACAAATATTTCAACAAGATATGGAAGATATCAGTTCACCCGATTAGCAGCATTATATTCCTGTCCTCTGGGAAATGCAATAGTATTTAAAGATACGCTATTAAATATCACTTACATTGTACGAAGTGATGTCACGTTGTAACATCAATTGATTTATTCAACATTGTCCCCTACTCGCCTCTGTCGAGTTAGTAGACCAGCACCGCTATCATGCGAGCTTGTGTTCGGAGCAGGCCAATTCTAGGTCTTTCTTCTACCTGACTGCGCTAAAGGTTAACATTCTAGCTATGGACTATCAATATAAAATAAAACAGCCAGCTAACAATAAAATTACGCGTCATTTGAGTGAGTCGCTTAGAGTAGTGAAGAATTAACGTTCCATACTAAAAATAGAGGATTTCATATACATTGTGCTATAACATGGCATTATCCAGATCACCTCACACCTACGTTAGGATAGATTCCTTCCTGAAATTCTTGCTAAGACGTACCTACCGCTATGATGCTGAGTCATTGATGAAGAACACTATATAAAATATCACTGTCATCATAAATTCAAGAAAGGTAATTCGTAAATTATATCCGTCCTGATGTTTGCATGTATAGACTTGATTGCTTCTACTACCTCAGTCGCACGCTTTTGGCCATAGTCACTCCGTGGCCGACGAAGTTGTGGTCAAGTAAGACTCGAAGGCGTTTCGTGATGTTTGCTTCGAAGACATATGGCAGTGAAGTTCTTCAACTTGACCTCGCCGAGGTTATGTTTAATCTTGCTCCAGCAGTAAAGTGCTACTGAACGTCGCAGCGAGATACGTTCGAAACAAGTGCAGGAGTTGCGCACACACTCCTGTCCTGGACGATTGGAATGCTAGCGACAGTGTCCTCGTCTGTAATGTATCTCAAGGGAAATATACCGCTTAAACTCATACTTTCTGCGTGTTTTGGAACACGCCCACGATATATGCGTATCATAGTCTTATGCCCGAGTGTCACAATTGGATGTTTTGTAATAATAAAAGGCTTCACCAGTCTTTTATGCATTTTGTCTTGATATTCAGTTATTGTCGCCCAGTCATCGTTTTATGGTTGTCGGAGGCTTTCTAGAAATATTCCTTCTGATTTACCTAAATAACTAAACTATAGGCATAATCATGCATTTCTGTATATACTCAATACAAGCCCGCAAAATACTGCACTGGGCGCCTGTTTTATGTTGATAGCGTGGCAATCATTAATTACGTACATTGAGCTACATTCTCTTATTCAATGAGTTTCTCCTGCTACTCATGGTAATAATTGTATTCATTCTTTTAATGTGAGGGATTCATTTTATTCCATTGGCGTTGGCCTGCCTGGAAAAGGCGATTTGGAGGCTCGTCCAATTACTCTTCGCCGTCTCCTGAATTCTTGGCTAACGGTAGAGTTCCCCAGTAGTTCTGAGGAACGTGCGATGTTGCCAGTCCTAGGAGCCGTCACTGCCAGGCGTGGCGATCTCCAGTGGCACTTGAGCCACGTGCGTCAATCCTAGGCTGACGCTGTGACGTGTTATTAGTTCTATTTCTAAAGTGAGATTATGTTTATACTTTAGTTAATTTTCAGTTTTCCAGTTAGTAGGTCGATGTGCCATTTAAGCAGTGAGAAAAACAAAGTTTCTCTTTCCAATTTTTTATTGAAAATAGTGTTTTGATGTTCCGTGCGTTATGCTTTCTTTTCCACATGTTAGTGCCTTCTGCTCACTCTTTATTTTCAGGGATGTAGTGATGAGAACATACCCTGCTGGTAATGTCATGCGGTGTTCGACTCGCCAGGTCCTCTTGATTAACACAAATCTCAAAAGAAGCTCTTAAGGTTGACTTGCGATATTGACAAATGTATGTCAGGAGCTAGGAAATTTCTTATTCTGCTTCTGATACAATTGTTTCACAATTTTGCGCACAGGCCACCATCTCGTAGCAGGAATTTATTTTTAAATTATATTTTTATTATTATTAACTCCTCAAACTCTTTTCATTATCCGTAGAATTTTGATTCCGAGTTTTCAATTTTTAATTCTCATTGAATTATATGAAGCCGTACGTTTTCATTGGGCTTACTATTAGGAATGAGGATATGTCTTTACCGCTTTTATTGTTTGAACGTATATTGTAAACCAAACAGCTCTTAACCGGTCATCACCAAGATTTTTCACAGAAATAAACCTAATAGCTGATGGTATTTGCTAGCAAAAATTCAGTAGGTCATTATTTCGCTGCAACTGGTTATCTTGAATTTTTCTCGGCTTGTGTTCAAAGCATTGGAGGATTTTATTAAATTTGTTTTTCATCTGCCTAAAGAAAGATGAAAGAAAAATTATGAACCGTGTTCCTGGGCAAAGGCTGGACCGCAAAGCATGAAACTGACACATGTTTTCTGAAATATACGAGATGAGCCCAATGCTGAGTGGGATAACATTGCATAACGTTGAATAAATGTAAATCTTATGACTGTCTTTCATTCCCCTTGATTTCCATCACATACATCTGCAGCAGTTCACTGGAGGGAAAGAGAAGAGGCTTGCAGTTGTTTCAATAAAATATTTTATGAGGGTTATACGCTGAATCAGAGTGAAACGCGCTATTTTGCAAACATTCATTTCATGAATTGAATATTTCTCAAATTGAATTTATCCCTAAAGCAGTAAATATCGATTTTAAGTTAAGTCTCATTTTAAGTTAAATCACATAAGTAACACATACCATTAAACCTTCGAGTGAGCATCAAACATCCTGAATATTGATGTTATTTAGATGCGACAGTCAGCATTTACAACATAACATTCTCAGCTCTCTATTTTACTTCGGAACCATAAATAAGATTGCTATTACTTGCCAGTAGTTTTACATCAAAAACTTCAATGAGGAAACTTGGCGCATACTTTACAATATGAGCGCTTTTAATCAAAATTGAACTTATCAGCTTTCTTTCTATCTCTTATCGTTGATTTGAACACTTTATTTTTAATTAAGCCGATGCATCATATGAAAATTGTTTGTTTAAAATTGTTTTGTCCATAATTATTAACACAAAGGTGCATAATTGTGATTAAAATCATGGTAGGTGTCATAATAGCCGTGTAAATAGTTGGAAAAATGTTAATGGAAAAACAAAAACTACATACCTATTTTTTAATTTTAATCAGTAATCCACCTATTTACCTATTTTTAATTAGTCAGGTGTGTATTTATTCGTTTATCTACTTACTTAGTGCTCGTCGTGGCACAGTGGTTAAGGGATCGGCCTTGTATGTTGGAGACGAGGGCTCGTATCCCGGCACTGGCGCGGCGATTTTCCCCGTTGGGTATAAGGGAAAGCTCAAGCACAATACCCCACTCAACCCAAGTGTCGGAAATGAGTACCGGTTTTACGGGGGAACCGTCATGGTGTCCTATATATAGTGTTAGTTATAAGACATTTGAAAAACCAATGCTCAAGATCATATGTATCCGGCTTGATTGGAAATAAAGCATCCTATGATGCCGATGTTTGTTGTTGTTGTTGTTATCTGATTCATAAGCTATCAATGTTACCGTCAGATATTTAATCTTTTTATTCACACACATATAATTTTTTATGCATTCATTTGATTTACTTTCGTTCTTTTCAATTAAGGTTTTGTTAGTTATTTAAAAACTTATGTGCTTATCTCGTTGATTGATTGATTTAGTTTATTTGTATTTAATTATATATTCATACCAGGGATATATATATATATATAAATTTATATATTTATATACATTTATTTATTTATCATAAATAAATATCTGCAAAGCTCACTTGAGCAGTGCGAAAAATCTATTTTAAAAAAGAAACGAAAAAGAAAGAAAGAAAAACCGTTTATATAAACAAGTTGATACATGAGATTTATAACAAATTAGATTTTGAAAATTCCGTAATATAATATAAAGGTCCTTAATTGATAGACAAACTATACTGGCCGAACTATAGCCGTACCGAGGACTAATTATGTTATTGAAAGAAACAGTTAAAATATCAAATTTAGGGTATTTTATGCACAAATAGGTGGCTGACAACTTATGAATAATTTAAAGCTACAATTAAATTTACTTAAAGGCTTATATTTTCTTTATTACCTTTTCAATGCTATTTTGTTACAGAACGTTTAGCTATGACGTTTAGTAAATGCAATGGGAATGATTTTCCGATTTCCGAGTTATCTATGCAATACAATGAAATACTCGGAAGTCGAAAGTGTTTGGGGGCATAAGTTAAGGTACGGTCTACGTGGAATTTGAAAAGGGGCTGATTTTCTGTTTTTAAATGCATCTTATAGAGGATTTTTTTGCGCTTCCATTGGTACTACTCACTTGCGTCTACTCCGATTGGTACGGCCCCCCCAGAGGGGTAGAGCGAGGGGGTGGCATGATCTTGACTAGAGATGTGACAAAAAAACCATGCCGTTTTTTTTTAAAAAACACGTTAAAAAAACCTTGGCCAAAAAAACGTGGATATTTTGTTTTTTTTATATTTTGTCTGAAAATAACTCAGTAAGAAAAAGAACCACATTACATTATTTATTTTCATGTCAGATTTCAAAATAAAAGAGCATACTTCTTAATTGATGGTTTTCCATGGTTTTATGAAATTTTTCATTTTCTGCAGTTTCATGCTTTGATATTTCATTTATTTTACAATACATATGAATGACCTTCAACTCCCAAAATGGTGTGTTATAATAACATATCTTTACTTATGTTCATTGATAGAGATGTGACTAAAAAACCATGCTGTTTTTTTAAAAAAACACATGTTATTTAAAAAAAATTATGAATAAAAAACATGGATAATAATATATTTGGTAAATGTAAAGGACTTGACCATAATTGATATTCGAATTTTCGATGCCTTAATAATGTTAATCACATGAAAATAAACAAGTTTTCTTCAATGGACTTTCCGGCGGAAACGAGTATTTTAAAAGTTATGGCATTAAATGAGTTACCGTAACTCCAGTGTTTGAGGCGGGGAAAAATATACCGCGCGGTCCGACGTGAAAGTAAACAGGCGTTCCCGCGCGCCAACCAAGCCGACGAAGAGCAAACCCCCTATTACAAACGTAAAGAGGTTGGGTCGTGAGGGGTAGCAACAGTTCTTTTAGTGAAAATTATAAAACTAAAAGAACTGTGGCTACCCCTCACGACCCAACCTCTTTACGTTTGTAATAGGGTGATGCACAATGGAGTTCCGGTAACTCATTGAACGCCATAACTTTTAAAATACTCATTTCCGCCGGAAAGTGCATTGAAGGAAACTTGTTTATTTTCATGTGATTAACATTATTAAGGCATCGAAAATTTGAATATCAATTATGGTCAAGTCCTTTACATTTACCATATATTTATGTGACCTTAAAAATCCAATGCTTAAAAATCCTTCAAAATCCAATTTTTTAAACATTGTTTTCTAACAGAAAAATCTTGACTAAAAAAACATGGCTATTATATTTTATGGGACCAAAAAAAATTTTTTTTTAAAACATTTAAAAAAAAATCATGACTAAAAAAACACGGATGTAAATATCAGGAAAGTTATTTTTCTTTAATCGAATTGTCTTTAGCAACTTATAAACAAAGAATGCTGTTAATATTGAAATCATGTTTATTAGAACTGTACTAGGTCTTAGAATAAAATATCTACAAAGAATCTATTCACTCCATAAAACCTTTCGGAGACCAGCTCCATCCTCAGTCATTCAGTAAAATTTGGTGAAATGGACAATGAATTTTCACTGTTCCTTTGAAAAACATTTGACTGAATGACTTACTGAGGATAGAGCTAATCTCCGAAAGGTTTTATAGAGTGAATAGATTCATTGTGGATATTTTATTCTAAGACCTGGTACGGTTCTAATGGATATTAATATATCTGATGTGACCAAAAAATCCATGCTAGTTTTTGAATGTTTTTGTTACAAAATAGGGTCAATATTGAATTTAATGTTGTCAACGAATTTAATAATTTCGTAGGTATAGATAGGTAATATAGTCGATTTTAAGACGTTTTACATGAATGACAATGTGCCCGGAAATGCTTAGTTTTGGAGATATAGGATAAATAACGCCAGGTAAGAATAACATTAACGGCAGTTTCGATATGGCTCTTCCGGCGTTTTGCGGACGCGGACCACGACAAGTTTTTTGGCGGGAGTCGTCGGCCTCGGTATGGTTGAGTTAAATTAAGATATTTTAGGCTTACTTAGGTTAGGATACTAAACTAAATTAACTTTACCAAACCTAACCTTACCTATCGTTACGTCAGAACCGGATTTCTGCTTATTTACCTCTCCGTTTGTTCAATTTTATAAACGACGTTCCTATAACTTCAAAGTTAAATATCTCCAAAAATAAGCATTTCCGGGCACATTGTCATTCATGTAAAACGTCTTAAAATTGACACTATTACCTATCTATACCTACGAAATTATGAAATTCGTTGACAACATTAAATTCAATATTGACCCAAAATAGTCATGACTAAAAAACACGGAAATTAATATACTTTATTTTACCATAAACAACCATGCTGTTTTTTTTTTTTTAAACATCTTTGGTCAATATTGAGTTTAATGTTGTCAACGAATTTCATAATTTCGTTGGTATAGATAGGTAATATAGTGGATTTTTAAGACGTTTTACACGAATGACAATGTGCCCGGAAATGCGTAGTTTTTGAGTTATTTAAGTTTGAAGTTATACAAACGGCGCTCCTGAATGGCCTTTTTTGCGGAAGAGCAGTCATTGTTTTTGCAATAGGAACGGAAGCTAACCCCCTATTACAAACGTAAAGAGGTTGGGTTGTGAGGGGTAGCCACAGTTCTTTTAGTGAAAATTATAAATAAATGTCACTAGAAACCTTTATTTATAATTTTCACTTAAAGAACTGGCTACTCCTCACAACCCAACCTCTTTACGTTTGTAATGTAACTTTTGTTATTAATTAAAATACGCTAGCCGCGCGCGCTTCCATGGCGCTCACAAGCCAGCTTCAAAGTTGAATAATTCAAAAATAACGCATCACCGGGCAGAATGTCATTCTTGTAAAATGTCTTAAAATTGACTATATTACTTATCTATACCTACAAAATTATGAAATTCATTGACAACATTAAACTCAATATTGACCACATCTTTTTACAGAAAAATCATGATTGAAAAATGTGGTTATTAGTATATTTTATGTTTCAAAAAAAACCATGCTGGTTTTTTCTAAATCATGTTTTCTATACCAAAAAAAATCATGATGTAAAAATATGGATATTAATGACTTTTTGTGAAAAAAACATGGTTTTTAAAATGTCATGTTTTTTTTGGTCAGATAAAATTTAATAACACTCCTGTTTTTTGTAAAAAAATCTTCTTCAAAAAGCATGGTTTTTGGTCACATAAAATAAATTAATATCCATGTTTTTTTACAGATTTGATTAGTCATTAGTTTTAGCCTCCCTACCCAGCAACAAATGCGATCCAAAGAGAGGAAGGAAGATTATGAAACAAGATCAAAGTTGAAGAAGACAGTATTAGGTGCTGAAAAACAGAACAGCAGTGAACTGAAAAAAGGTAGTCCTCAACATAAAAAAAAACATTTTATTTCAACAAAAAGGAGGCCTACCTTACTCTCAGCTTGGGCCCTCACATTGTCCCCCTGGGAGCGCTAGTTCCCATAGATACAATAGTTGTATCCCCCTGAGGGGATGTTTTTTTTTACAAAGAAGTCGTGACCAAAAAATGAAACATAATAACTTTTTAATAAAAGACATGTTTGAAAAAAACATATTTTTTTAGCAACATAAAATATGTTAATATCCATGAATTTAAGACACGATTTTTTATGAAAAATACATAAAATAAAACAGCATGGTTTTTTGGTCGCATAAAATATGGTCAATATTGAATATAATGTTGTCAACGAATTTCATAATTTCGTAGGTATAGATGGGTAATATAGTCGATTATAAGACGTTTTACATGAATGATATTCTGCCCGGCGATGCGTTATTTTCGAATTATTCAACTTTGAAGCTGGCTTGTGCGCGCCATGGAAGCACACGGGGCTAGCGTAATTTAATTAATAACGGAAGCTAACCCCCTATTACAAACGTAATGAGGTTGGGTTGTGAGGGGTAGGCACAGTTCTTTTAGTGAAAATTATAAATAAAGGTTTCAAGTGACGTTTGTTTACATCGACGCCAAGGTGGCTGCCGCCATGGCGCCAACCGGCTGAAGGTGGCGGCAGCCATCTTTGAGTCGATGTAAACAAACGTCACTAGAAAGCTTTATTTATAATTTTCACTAAAAGAACTGTTGCTACCCCTCACGACCCAACCTCTTTACGTTTGTAATAGGGGTTAGCTTCCATTTTCATTGCTAAAACAATGACTGTTTTTGCGTTAAAAAGGCCATTCAGGAGCGCCGTTCATATAACTTCAAACTTAAATAACTCAAAAACTAAGCATTTCCGGGCACATTGTCATTCGTGTAAAATGTCTTAAAATCGACTGTATTACCCATCTATACCTACGAAATTATAAAATTCGTTGACAACATTATATTCAATATTGACCTAAAATATATTCATATCCAGGTTTTCGTATACATCATTGTTTGTAAAAAAACATATTTTTTTAAAAAACAGCATGGGGTTTTTTAGGTCTCATAAATATATTCATACTTTTTTAGTTATGATTTTTTAGTACGAAAACAAATTTTTGGTCTCATAAATATATTCATCTTTTTTCAGTCATGATTTTACAATAAAAAACATGTTTTTTTAAAAAACTGCATGGGGCTTTTTAGGTCACATAAAATACATTGTTTTTTAGTGATGATTCTTTGTAAAAAAAACCAGCATGGTTATATTTGGTACCAGAAAATATATTAATATTCATTTTTATTAGTCAGAATTTTTTGTAAAAAAAACATGCTTTTAAAAAAACAGCATATTTTTTTTGTTCACCTAAAATATATTAATATATATGGTTTTTAGTCATTTTTATGTAATGAAAACATAAAAAAGAAACCATACAGTAAAAGTGGTGGTAGATAACCCACAATTACCTAGAGGAGTCTAAGAGGTACAGCAGGAGCCATAGAACTTACCACAGAACTTATATTGATGGAGTCAAAATTCAGAGCTTATTATCTCTGCTATTTCTGATTTTTTTGGTCACTTAAAAATAAAATCAGACATAGTAGAGATAGTAAGCTCTGAATTTTGACTCCATCAACATGAGTTCTGTAGCTCCTGCTGTTCCTCTTAGATGCCTCTAGGTAATTGTGGGTTATCTGCCACCACTTTTACTGTATGGTTTCTTTTTGATGTTTTTATAACAATAAAATGACTAAAAAACATGGATATTAATATATTTTAGGTGTCCAATAAAAAAACCCAGACATACTCAACAAAATTTAGGTGTGCAAAAAAAAACAATAAATAACAAAAAAAAAACACATAAAAAAGACATTTTTTTGCAACAAAAAAAACACAATCAAATAAAACCGTTTTTTTGCATCACTAATCTTGATACAGCGTGACCCCTCCCACCATTCATATTGGGTATCAATTGGGCGCGTTTCTTTGCGGCAATGGCAGTAGAGTTCGTTCGTGAGCTACTCGAAGTGCTCTCTTATTCAAACGAAACATTCTAACGCTGACTAATAATTTTTGACAATAATTTTTAAGATTCCAGCTGTTCAGTTTACTTCGGTTTTCACACTTTTTCATTCATAGCTTGATGACAGCCGCAGTATCATAGCTACGGCTATGACAAGCACACTAATCAAAAGGGCTCTAAAAGAGCTTCAAAGCAGAGGATATCACTTGAAAGAAATACGTATTTTGTTGAAAAAAATTTTCTTTGGGGGGGAAATAGGGGTTATGAACACTTACACTTATTGTCTTATGATGTAGATTTTCTCCCAGAGTTCAAAAGCTACAACAATGTCAAATATATGAATCAAAAGTGCTCAAAAAGCACTAAATAAGCTTAAGAATTCATTGTAGAAAACATCAAGTTCAAAAAATAGGATGAAAAACAATTTTTTTTGTAGAAAAACACGTTTTCTGGAAACTTGCTAATTGGCTCTTTCAAATCTATCTTCTTCCCCAATTTTAGAGTTACGTGAATGGAATATATACCATTCAATAGGGCTTAGCGAGCTATATCCATAAGCAATACAAAATTTCTAAACAATCATTATTTTGATAATTACACGACACGAAAGAACTAAAAATAAAAAAAATAACATTTAGTTGAAAAAAATTCCTAAAATTCCAAAAATAAATTTATCAAAATTCCACATTGCTTATGGATATATGGGTATATATAAAATATATAAAATTGAATTTTTGGTTCTGTAACTTTGAAATTGTAGGAGAAGATAGATTTGGAAAAAAAAATTTCGTTTTTTTTTTAAAGATAAAAAGTGCAGAAACAAAAAAAAACATATCAGTAATGAAATGATATTTGCAGCATTGCACACCTACTGTGAAAGTTTCAGAAAAATCCCTCCGTAAATGACGATTTTTTTTTTTGGGTAGACGGCCCCCTTAAAGTGGGTAATATGTATTGGTCTTTTAGGTCCGTTGGTATGTTCTAGGATTAACTTCAGCATAGGTCTGGGCCTGTCTGGCCCTTGCCTACAAACTGAACGGCCCTAGGGGTAGATGGGACATGCTGATGTTATTTGGAAAGATTCTAACACAAGTATGCAAAAGGTTATTTTTGTTAGAATTAGGAGACTGTTGGTCACTGGTTTTCATGAATGTTGGAGGTGAAGGACCAGAGTGGGACTGCAAGAGGAGGAAAAAAAATTGAGAGGCAGACATAAGAGTATGGATTGAAATCATTGAATAAATGGATACTTAGCATGAAACGAAAGCCTACGCTAACCTGGTATTTGCAAAAGGAAGTACCTAATTGTGAGACATTCTATGATGGTAGTTCTGGAAGCAGACTCTTGTTTTCTGTGAGGTGTAAGGCATTGAGTGTGAATAAATGCACATGGAGGTGGAATGAGAATAGTAATGGATTATGTTGGCAGTGTGGTAGGGGAGTAGAAGAAACAATTGAACATTTTGTGCTGAAATGTAGTAAGTATAAACAAGAGAGAGTTTCATGAGTGTGGCATTTGAGCAGTATGGAGAGAATAAGTGGTATACCAGACAGGGTTGCGGAGTCGGTGGAATAAATTTGCGACTCCGACTCCGACTCTGACTCCACCTTTCCAGAATTTGGCGACTCCGACTCCACCTTTTCAGAATTTGGCGACTCCGACTCCGACTCCATCTTTTCAGAATTTGGCGACCCCGACTCCGACTCCACCTTTCCAGAATTTGGCGACTCCGACTCCGACTCCATTTCTCCAGAATTTGGCGACTCCAACACCGACTCCGCCTATTCACAATTTTGTGGCTCCAACTTCACCTATTCATAATTTATAAGATGAATATTTTATTTCTTAACTAGTGTACACACACCGTCAAAAATGACGAGATTCAATACCTTTCTTCAACAAATTTCCGTTTGAGTGGAGTTTCCATGCTTTCAGCTTATTCCAAAGGTAACTTAAATTTCTTATAATAGTAATAAACACTCAGAACACAGCATTTTTAAGCCGCAAGAGAAGTAGTTATAGCCGTTCGTGTCGTATCCAAGATACAGAAATTCAGCATTACTGAAAGCAACTGCGAACTTGTGTATGTATATTTTAATATGCAATACAGTACATTGCAATACAGTATATTGTAATATACAATACAGCATATTGTAATATGCAATACCCCGCCGAACTCGGTATTCACGATACAAACTTGAGTATATAAGGCTATGGATCGCTCTAATTGTGATGAAAGTGACTTATTATAGAGCTATTGCACAACGAAAATGAGTGTATTAATTGACCGTGAACTGGAACCAAGACCGCCCGTGCAAATTTTTTCCTATCAATTATTCTTAACAGCGTGACACAAAACGTATAAATAAACACACGACAGTCATTCTTAGTAGTAAACAGTTGCAGGGTTGAAACCTGTGCATATATTCATTATATTCTTTATTATCGAACGACTTTTAAATTGACTACAGATTGTTAATAATCAAGATACTAGTGTACATGATTGGTCAAAAATGACGGGATCCAATGGTATCGTTTTAAAAAAATCTCAAGATAAAAATGGCAAACAAATATATGCATTGTAATAGTACCCGCGATTAAAATACAGTATTCTCATACTTGTGACTGGTAAAACTCGTATCACAGATACGGTCATTAAGCATATTTAAAAACGTCACAAACGCACACAACAACCAAGAAAATTGTATAACATAATACCTATCTGAATTGTAATTTAAATTATTGTTCGCAAGAGGTTTTTAAAAAATTTGCCATACCTTTCAAGCATTTAAATGCCTTTGAAATTTAAATGCGATGAGCCGCATTTTCTTGACAGTTGATTCGATTTTCACGCAATGGTTTTTACTTATAAACATAAGTGAGCAGATGCCTGATTTTTCATATTTCGATGGTATTTATGATACTGAGTTTGGAGACTGGTTACAGAGTTTGGTAGAGTGTGCGAAAGGCGGAAATTGAGGGTAAATGTGAATAAAAGTAAGGTGATGAGATGTTCAAGAGGTGGAGTGTTTGGAACTTTGGATGTGAGGTTGAATGGGGAAGTTTTAGAGGAGGTAGAGCATTTTAGGTACCTCGGGTTGGATGTGACTGCTAAGGATAGTATGGAAGTAGAAGTGAAGCATCGAGTGAGTGAAGGTTGTGAGACATTGGGTGCAATGAGGAAAGTTTTTGAATGCAGGAGTTTGAGTATGAATGTTAAGAGGGGACTGTATGAAAGTTTGATTGTGTCAGTTTTGTTGTATGGAGCAGAGTCCTGGGGGTTGAGAGCAGCTGAGAGGAGGAAGTTTGATGTGTTTGAGATGAAGTGTTTGAGGAGCATGTATGGAGTAACTAGAAGAGATAGGATCAGGAATGAGTTGGTTAGGGGACAGACTGGTGTTATCAATAAGTTGAGCAGGCGAGTGGATGAAAGAGTGCTTGGATGGTTTGGGCATGTTGAAGGAATGAATGTTGAGCGGCTGGTGAAAAAGATATATATGTCGGAAGTGAGTGGTCTTCGAGCGCGAGGTAGACCACGGATGAGTTGGAAGGATGGGGTGAGACGTGCTTTGTATGAGAGGGGTCTGACTGTGGACGTGGCGAGAGGGATGGCTGCGGACAGAAGTGAGTGGGGGCAGTGTATAAGGAGGTAATTTTATTTTTGACGCGTTACTGGAAGCTGCCCGCGTGTGATGGGGTTGACCTGTCATGTGCGGGGGGAGGGGCTGCACTCAATGAAGCGGTCGGGGTGAACCAGCTGTGGCTGTCGGGCCTGACTGTGGGAGGGGGTTGTGCTGGGCTGCTGCTGATCCTGGCAGTTCAGGTGCGGCCAGTGCTGCCTCTCTCGCCTCCTAGTGACTGAGTGTGGGGATTGTGGCCTGCTGTCGGCTACCCTCCCATAGGGAGGATAAGCCCGGTATATGTATGTATGTATGTATGTATGATACTGTCCAAGCAAGCAGATTCCCATTGTAATGAGATAGGGGAAATTACGCACGAGAGCATATACTTATCATTGACGGACACCTGTTTTTTTATTATATCGGGTGTCCTGTAAAAATGTCCCCGATTTTTAATTAATTATATCTCAGCTTTAAATTAATATATTTGAATTGCCATCGTTCACAATATAGTAAATTATGTTTCCTTTTCGAATAATTTATGTTATTGAAAATCGGTTGAATAACCACTTTATAATGTCCAATTTACTGAAAGGAGTAGAAAAATTAATTGTTCAAATGTAAAGTTTTTAAAACAATATTGATATTCTTCCTTATTTTGTAGTTTCCATAAAACTGAACACACAAAAATTTTAAGGAGTAACAAATCATTACCTTATATAACTTTTAAATGAATAAAGTAATTTTAGTATCTAACGACATACCCTCCATTTCTCTCAAGGCAAGTATTACTTCTAGCCACCATTGAACGAAGAGTTTTACCCATTATTCCACCGTTTTCTATCAGTCCTTGAAACACTATTATTGAGAACACTTGAAACTTGAAACCTCTGAGGGTTTAAATACTTAGTTGTATGTACGATACATCGTTATGAAATTATTCTCAACAGTAGGTATTGAAGAATGAAGAAGAACACCAGTGTTGTTTTTAAAACTTTCCCTTTGAACAATTTTTCTACCCCTTTCAGTAAATCGATCATCTTGAAGTTTATTCAACTGATTTTCAAAAACTTATATTATTGCAAAAGGAAACAAAATTGAATAAATTGTAAATAAAAGACAATTAAAATATGTTAATTTAAGCGGAGATATTATCAATTAAAAAGTCCGAGACATTTTTGTGGGACACGCAGTATAGTATTGATTGTTCTTATACAATAAATGGTCAAGTGTCTCCTTTGAACAAATTAATAAATAGGTTTAGCTATTTTGTGAGCGTAACCTCTCCTATGTTAATACAATGAAGTTTTAGGATTTAAAACTTAAGAGCAATTGGTCGAACATTTATTGCAAATACAGAAGAACTTCAAGGGAACAACAGCAAGTCGTTTCCCGAGATGCGCAAAAAGAGAAACCGTACCCAAGTTAGGCGGATCTTGAGGATTCCAACAGTACGCACAGGAGCGTCCTCTGTGAAATTTTTATTATTGAATTCCTTTAAAATGAAGACCGGAAATCTTCTTTAACGTAAGGTTAGTTTTTAAAACGATACTCGCTAAAAATAGAAGACACCCAATGGACGCGGCCGGTCATCAGCACGGTACTCCGGTAGGAAATTTTAGAGGCGTTCTGAGTAGAGAGATACAGAGTATTAAGATGTCCGGTCGCCGACTAGGTGAATATCGTATCTTATTGTAAGATTACATATAGCACTAAGATGTTAACAATTGATTGACAATTAATTACCTTGAATAGTAAGTGCCTATTCAAGAGGCTGCAAAAGCCGGGTCGAGGAGTTCAAGTCGCAGAAAGAGACTGCTTTTTACGCAATAGAAATAAGTTAGAGGTACCAGACCCACTTCTATTAAAAGGACGACATGCTGCCCAAGCAGAGCAAGCTCAAAGATAATTTAATGAGTGAACGCCAAAGCGTCTCGAGTAATGTTAATTACAGTGATTTAAGGTTAATGCAGTCTGCTAGAAGCGCAAACATGCTTATTTATAGAAAGTTAAATTTAAACACAAAAAACGGAAAAAAATATGCAGCTGCAAAACAAAAAACAACGAACAAAAAGATCTTATTTCATCAGTTTCAAATTCTTGTCTGTGAACTAAGAAAGGCCAACTGAAGAAAACTTTTTCTTCCACAAAGCCGCCATCAGAAATACGGAAAATATTCAACAGGAAATTTCATTGAACAAACAAAATTGGCTGTTCGTCTTTGTTGGTTGATCTGTCTCCCTTTCACGCTCTTAGAGATACTTAACTACTGTATCTGTGATGCGAGTTTCACCAGTGCACAAGTATTAGAATATTTTAATTGCGGGTGCTATTGGGATGAAAATATTTCTTTATGGTCCACATCTGGAAGATTTCTATACAGACAATATCGAATCCCGTCATTTGACGAGTCGTGTACACAATTATGTATACTGAGTGTTTCAGAAAACGAGGTACAAAATTGCACATCAAGTAGAAAATGGCCAAATAAACACTTTTTGTCCTATGAAATTTTCTCCCGAAAAATCGGGTTTGGGAGGCATTAGGTGTTTATTGTTTTTAAGGTTAAATTTAATGACACAATTACTCGCGGTATTGATTCTGAATTTACTTTACAAAAATTGTTCAAAATGTGTTCCACCTACATCTATGCACTTTTCGAATGTTAGCCTTAACGGCTGCCGAAGATTAGGAAACACGTCTGACATTAAGGTATCTCACCTGCAGCCACTGCAATTCTGGCCACAAGATCTTCCTCAGACCCAATGGGTGTAGCATAAACAAGGCTCTTCACGTGTCCCCAAAAATTGAAATCGAGTGGAGTCATGTCAGGAGATCTAGGAGGTCTTGCAACTAGCACATTTCGCCCGATCAACGTAATTTCAAAATAAATATTGCGAGTAGTTTATTCATTAAATTTCACCCTTTAAAACAATAAACTGCTAATATCTCAATGTCTTTTTCTTCGGAAAGTTTTATAGAAGAAAAAGTTTTTATTTGGATATCTTCTACTTGGTGTGCAATTTTTTGCCTCTTATTCTGAATCTGAAACACCCTGTATATTACTGACAAGTGTTTTCTGAGTAGGTTATGTAGGCATTGTCTACACTGAGAAGCATAGATATGCATCAACAGTTTTTTATTGCTAAGTATGCACTAATTCAGTGAAATTATAGTAGTTAATTCAATGACTATGCTTCAAATCCCCAAAATTATGATATACGTGTAGATAAGGTAGGTAAGATTTGCACACTGCCTTTTCTTCTTTGTATCTACACTATGCAGGGTAACAATGCAGAAAAAGTGTCATATTATTGCTCAACACTATGTTACATTTCGGCTATAATAAGCAAAAGTTGTTCTGCTTTCATTGCAGGGGCCTGACGTTTTCGGAAAGTTTTTTTTTACGAATAAAAGTCACTTTTAGCTTCTTTGCTTGTATTATGATACTATCTCTTATTTTCGTCTAACTTTTTACTTTGTATTGGACACTTTGTTATTTTAATAAACGCCCAGGTTCTTCTCATTTCGTGTTTTTTGGAGCAATTTGAAACGTTTCCAGCAAGAGAATTTGTACTATCGCATAAATGCAAAAACTATTGCAGCTGAGATAGTGCATTGTTTTCAGTTACAATGTGTGTGTGACTGTAAGTGAAGTTTTTGCTGGTGTGTGTAATTATTTTCATTGCAGCTCGTTTACATCGTATTTTTATTTTTTTAAGTGTCTCAATGCCGATATAGATAACCTTACAACATTTCCAAATCTTCCTTAACAAGAAGTAATTAATTACATAATGCTACAAAACAAATACTATTTCAGTTTTTTAAAATGTATCAACATAATTATAAAATTCTGCATTTCAGCGTATACTAGCTTAGAAACTGGGGAGTGATACGAAGATAAAAATTAAACATGATGATGATATAGTGAAAAACAATATAACTCTGAAAGAACCAAATTACATTCAAGGAATAACTTGAGAAATGAGAAGAAATTTTTATTATTAATACATGTTAACTTGACTTAAAAACACGGAAGCCATATCAATTTTGATAACATGACTTGAAAACTAGAAGTCTTTGTGCACTAGACCATAGCTTCAGGTTTCGGCAAAGACTACTCATTGGCAATGAATCATACCCAAAAGAATAGAAATGTTTATGATCATTATCAATCAATGCATCATTTTGAGTATACAGAGTTACCACTCTTTATGTGAGTACAATGTATTGCATCAGCTGAAATGTTCTGCAAGTAACTTGCAACACATTTACTACTATTTTCCAGTTCCTATGTAATAATTGAAGGAAAAATGAACAAAACAGAAATATACAGAATGAATTTGCGATGCTTTCAATTACTAATTCCTGCTTTTAACTACAAAATATACATTATGCTGGGTATAAAAATTATATTTCGCACTCGTAGGTTTCTCATATATATCTGTGCAAACCCTCAATGACTAGATAACATGACGGTATTAGGTGATAGGAATAAATACGCTGTTCCAAACTTAGAACAAAACAATCAACGAAAACATTGCGTATTTTTTAGACTTTTCAGCAAAGCATTCTAACTCTGTTTTGGTTTACTTCTAGTTATAAAGACTTATAAATAATTTTTAGCAAAAATTAGAATCGAAGACACCAAAAAATAGCGACTCCAACCACGACTCTTCCACATCCGAATGAACGACTCCGACTCCACCACATTCGGAAAAGCGACTCCGACTCCGACTCCATCACACTTCAGAGTAGCGACTCCGACTCCGACTCCACCACACTTCAGAGAAGCGACTCCGACTCCGACTCCACCCTAAAACATCCGACTCCGACTCCCGACTCCGACTCCGCAACCCTGATACCAGATGTGCTGAAGATAATTGTGAAATAAGCTGTCTGGCTGGATTGGATCAGGAGTGTAATTTGAGTATCATTGAAGCTATGAAAATGATTCTTGTACATGCCTGGAGTAAGAGTCAGTGACTAAAATGAGCCAGTTATGTAGAGTAGGCTGTATTTAATTCTGTAATGACCTGCCATGCCTGGAGATAGTGTTTTGACGTACTGGTTTTTCCCGGTGATGCCATCCAATAGCAGCTTGTGACAAGGATTGATAGATCCTGAGTACTTTGTTGGACAATTCTGGTACACAGGCGCTAAACTCCTTTGTTTTAATATTGCAAGTATTGCAGAGGGAATTGTAGGCGGTTAATGTTAGGAAGGTGCAACTAATCGATTTTCAAAATTTTGTTGCCTGTGACATGATAATTGTATCCAAATGAGGTAAATCTGAAGGATATGTCAGTTATCGATTTCGTAAATTTGAATGCCTAAGCATAGTTAAGTAGATCGAAATAAACAAGTTTTCCTCTATGCACTTTCCGTCTCAAATGAGTATTTTATTATTTATAGCGGGAAATGACTTACCGCAACTCCAGTGTTTAAAGCGGCAAGTAATTCAGGGAGCACGTCGGACAGCAACACTGCAAAGCGCACTCGCTTCCATCGCGATCGTCATCAAAGACGAAACCAAACCTACCGCTATACCTCATTAAATACTCATTTGACGAAAAAAGTGTATTGAAGAAAAGTTGTGTATTTCGATGTTATTACCATGATTCAAGCATCAAAAATTCAAAAATCGACGAGTAGTTGTTTATTCGAGCGCATTCGTCATCAGAGACGAAACTAAACCTACAGCTATAAATCGTAAAATATTTATTTGAGACGGAAAGTGCATTGAAGAAAACTTGTTTATTATGATTCAATTAATTAGGTTCAGGCACTTAAAAGTGTAAAATTGATAACTGACATATCCTGCAGATTTACCCAAAATAAACAACTTTTCTTCCATGCACTTTTTGGGGAAAATGAGTAATTAACAAGTTACAGCGGTAAATCACTTACTGCAACTCAGTTGTTTGAAGGGGGAAGAAATTGTTCTGAGGGAAAGACTACAATGGATTCTCCCTTCCGATGCGCTAGAATGATGAGCGCATTCCAGCCATCAAAGACAAAAATTAACATACCGCTATAACTTGTTAAAAACTTAACTAGTCATAAATGAAAAGTTTAACCTTTACAAATAATGAGCCCTAATTGAATAACAAACAGTTTTATACCTCTGAAATCATATAGCTTGATAGCATCCTATGACTAAATACAAGCTGTGTAAAATAATTTCTATCAATATGACTTTTAATTTTGGGTCACATAACGCATTCCTCACCAGTAATTCTGCAGGAAAAATGACCATCACTGCATTCTCAGCCCTGAAATGGACTCCTCTTTTGAGAAGTACTGTCTCCATTGCAGTGAGACACTTTTCTGAGCCCCCACCGTACCCAGCATTGCCTAAAGGTAAAAGTTTGTTCCTATCCTTAGTGGTAGACTTGTCATTATCAGTATTTCTTACCCTGTTCTTGTTTTATCCTGTTACCTGTCCTGTGAATTTGATTAGCAAATAAGGTTCTAGCAGATGCCCTCTATCTTGTGGGGAGGATTTTATATAAAATACAATAATTATTGTCTGTAGTGTTTATATGCATAAGATATTTCTTGAGTTAGCTGCTCCTGATGTCTCTCTGTAGATGTTTGATTATACCTTTAAAATGTCTATCAATTTCCATAATGAAGATCTAAAAAGTCATTGATCAAAACTCTAACCCAAAATAGTAATAATTATGTGCACCAAAATCATTCTGTAAGTCACTGTAATTAATCAATATTTTATTCATACTTATGCCTGAAATAGATAAATATCAAATTATACCAGATGTGCCATGTATTCTTTTTATTTCTTTTCTGTATGGCACTAGAATTAGACAAGTTAGTTTGAGCTTCCACAACCCCTCAGGGGGATACAACTATTGTATCTATGGGAATTAGCGCTCCCAGAGGAAAAATGTGAGGGCCCAAGCTGAGAGTTAGGTAGGCCTTTTTCTTGTTGAAATAAAATGTTTTTTGTTATGTTAAGGACCACCTTTTTCCGGTTCACTACTGTCCTGTTTTTCAGCACCTCTGACTTTCTTCTTCAACTTTTACCTTATTTCATGAACTTCTTTCCCATCTTACTGTTTCTATGCCCTTTCTGCATAGATTCCTCATTTTCTTATCTTCATACTAAATGGTGCCTTCCTCCTTCCTCTCTTCGATACGCTCTATTTTTGCAGCGGTTAGGGAGGCTTAAACTAACTTATAATCTAATCTAATCTAATCTATTGAGCTTCCACAAACCACATCTTGAGTGTTTCAAAGAGAGGAAGAGAGAAAGAAACATTTAGTAAGCAATTTATGCACAATGCTGTACATTTGGAGAGATGAAGAGGGTGGGGTTTATCACAATCATTTGAAAGCTTGTAAAACAGAATAACACTTACTTGTGCCCATGACTGAACAATTTGAACCATGCGTTGATAGACGAGTGTTCAGGTAAAGCTCCAAGAGACCTGAGGGATTTGCAGCAAGCCAATGTCTCAGCTCATCACACTGCAGTTAGCAAAAGATGTCAGAGGCACCATTTCTGCACAAAAGTGGAAACTCGTGCTCCACTTGCCATACACAAACTTTGCCAGCAATATTCCTACAAATATGCATAAAAATGGTAAAAGTTACTTATGACTGGATCATCTCAAATGTTAATGAATTTTCTGGGAGGGCTTTCTTAATTTTAAGGACATATGAGAAAAATGTATTACCTAATGGTGGTGCATATTTTGAATAAAGCAATTATTGTTACTGTTATGCAAAGATTCAAGAATTTTCTTCTGAATAAATGGATTACTGATTTATGTATCTGGAACATGTAGATAGTTATGTTTTCTCTCACCGGCTGGTAGTCTCCTCTAATTACACTGCATCTAGCTTGTTTTTTATGTTGCCCTATCGTTTTGCTTTTTAGTTATAAATTCACAAGTTTTGTGATCTGCAAATTTTGAAAACTCGTATTGTAATTCTTTTTGCAGATGTTGGCTTTGTAGAGCTGCAGAAGAGACTAGCTGAACAAGACATCACCCTCATTGATGTGAGGTCTCCCAGTGAGCTGGAGGAGCTTGGTGCGGTCCCTGGTGCTCTCAATATTCCCTGTGAGTGTCGCATTTATTTCCTGCCTTGCATCTCTTGGTTGTGGTGCTCTTTTTGTGAGCAGGTGCTCTTTTGTGAGCTCTTTTTATGAGCAGTTCTTCACATGAAACGGGCATTTGAGATTATTGATGTGAATTTTTCTAGCTATATTTCTTTTATTATTACATTTGTATAAAAATAATATATCCACTAGTATTTTCTTAATGCTTTGACTACGGTGGATTGAACTGAAATTCAATATTCAACTCAAACATAAAGTCGATTGTTGAAGGCAATTCTGAAAATGGCAAACATTGACTGGATCGTGCTTTTGCTTAGTTTTGGTGGATGATTTATATAAATTGAGTTTGTGACTGCTGGTTGGTGAACAGTACTAGTAAAATAACCTTCCAAGCCACTAGTGGCTCTCTGTCACGGTCAAAATGTTCAATTGTTCAAGTCGTTTTTTTTTTTGCATGAAGTTTAGTTGTTTTTCTAAGTTAGGAACCAAAAAAGAATAATTTTCTCGTGGAAATTCTTGGAAGCCAAGCAAATACATACATAACTTAGGTAAAGATTTATCTAACTGAACTGAAAAAGTTTGCTCCTGTGTGATTATTTTATTAGTTTCTGTAAGGTTCAAGATGCTTATAATTTGCAATTAATATTAATATCGGTAATTGTTTTTAATGGTGTGAGTGAAATTTTATACAGAAATTGACAGAGCGTTTGAATATTGTATTCTAATTAGTCCTAAGTTGTGACTTTAGCAGGATGCCAATGTATCTCTTGCAATTGAGCATGATTTAGAAAGCTCAGAATTGTGTTTCATAGAGTTGATGCTACGTAAGGCATCAACTCTGAGCACTTCAGAAGACTTGCTTTGGTTTTTATTATATCAGAACTATGTATATATGTATTTATATCTATATGTCTGTGTGTATCTATACTTATGTGTGTGCTGCAGTGAGCCACCGGAGCAGCATTTGGCTTCGTGTCATGTGTGTCTATCCCTCTAGTGCACCAACAATCTACGGCCACAGTATTTCTTGGGTCGTTGAAAAGTTTCTAATGCAAGTATTTGTTTTTTTCTTATGCATTTTCTGTGCTTACCATTAAAACTTCAAATTGGTAGCTGTTATTCGAAGTAGCTTGCATAAAAACTAAGCCCTTCTATTCATGAACTGGGTATAAAAGAGGGTATTTCAAATTTGGGTGAAAAAATCTCACAACTACTGGAGAATTTGTAGGAAACAATCATTCATCATATAGTAGAAGTAGTTGAAAATATTTTTTTTTTATTTTGGTTCAAAAGATTAAAATTAAGCTTTAATGTAGGGGCAGAAGCAAAGTTCAAGTGACGCCTGTAGACACAACCGTAGTAGTTACGTGAGCACGTTCTGATGTGTGCATCAGTGGCGATGCTGGGGCTGGCGATCCTGTTGCCCAAGGAGGACTTCGAGGTGCGCATGGGCGTGCACAAGCCGGGGGCAGACGCCGCCATCGCCACCATGTGCCGCTCCGGCGTGCGCGCCCGCACCGCACAGCTCGCCCTCATCGGGGCAGGCTTCACTAACGTCAGGTCCGACCGCTCTGTCGCTCTTGTTCTAGTCGCTTTTTTAGGCTCTTACTGTTGTGATGGCTTTTTTCCAGGTTGTTATTGTTCGAAATATTCTTTTTTTATCTGGTCCTTTCTATTTTACTGTATTTTAAACTTAGAACTCCGTACATAGAGTAATTTTCTTTGCAGCATGTCTTGATTCAATTGTTTCTCTCTCAAACATCAATAAAATATCAAATGGTTTTTCACTAGAACTCTTTCTGTTATTCCTTAATTTATCGAGTTTATATCCCACCAGTACTGTTTATCCTTTTTTACACTTCATTCTATCTATGGGAATTAGCACTCTTAGGGAAGAAAATGTGGGAGGGCCCGAGCTGAGAGTTAGGTAAGCCTTTTTGTTGAAAAAAAAGTTTTTTGTTATGTTAAGACCATCTTCTCGGTTCACTGCTGTACTGTCTTTCAGCACCTACTACTTTCTTCTTGAACTTTTATTGCATTTCATTAACTTCTTTCTTAACTTACGGTTTCTATGCCCCTTCTGCATAGATTCTGCGTTCCATTATCTCTATACTAAATGTGCCTCTTCTCCTCAGGGGGACACAGCTATTGTATCTATGGGAATTAGCACTGCCAGGGGGGAAAATGTGAGGGCCCAAGCTCAGAGTTAGGTAGGCCTTCTTTTTGTTGAAATAAGATGTTTTTGTTATGTTAAGGACCATCTCCTTTTCGGTTCACTGCTGTCCTATTTTTCAGCACTTACTACTTTCTTCTTGGACTTTTATTGCATTCCATTAACTTCTTTCTCAACTTACTGTTTCTATGCCCCTTCTGCATAGATTCCACGTTCTCTTAACTCCATACTAAATGGTGCCTTCCTTCTTCCTCTCTTTGGATCGCATTTGTTGCGGATAGGGAGGCTTAAACTAACTAATAATATAATCCTTCCTCTCCTTAGAATGCTTTTTTTGTTAGAGAGTCTTGAACTAACATCTAATTTAATCTTGCTCTTCATTCTTGTTAGATCGTACAATTTTTTAATATCTATTTTTAAGTTCTTTGTATTCATATCATTGTTCATTCATGTCCTGCAGATTTTTTTCTAATATACCCGCATCCCATTCGTTATGTTTGTTCATTTCTATTGTATCTGCGTTTGTACGCTATTTTGAGCATATTTCCACATAAAATGTTCTACGTACCAGCTTCTCCACGTTTCACTGATCGCGCGCTTTACTTCTGAATTGAAAGCTTTTCTGCACCTTTTATTAGGTCATGGCAATTGCCCGTGTGGCAATTCTATATTTTGTAGTTCCCAAGGGCAATATTAATAATTCTTTTAGTCAACAACGATTTAGTCACCCTTGAGTACTTTGTGATACTTTTGTATTATTTCTCCGTAGGTGATGATTTTGAGCGTGTTCATTTACAATTTATTACACGAGCGCGCTGTTGTACTTGACAGGAGGTACCATGGCTCGTTCGACGACTGGAAGCAAAGAGGCGGCACCATCATCAAGCCAAACGAGGAAGACATCTCCTGATGCGCGTCCCCTGTTGCCTGATGCCTGGCTTTGCTGCTGCAGCAGTGTGCAGTTGCAGGACATCTTCCTGCGTGCTGCACTTGTTCTGGAGAGGCTGATCTGTGGCACAGTTTGGCGTCGGTGAAAATGGTGCTGTGTTATGTAGTCAACCTAGTGCCAGTTTTAATGCATCGAGTTGCTCACTGATATTTCTGTAAAGAAGAATGCTATTTTTAATAAATTATTAGTTTTTCACCTTATTCCGTGTTTCGCAAATGTTCATTAAGGAATAGGTGTGAAACAATCAGTGAAGGCAATGAACAAATAGTACCTGAACCTGATGATAATTTTGAGAACCTATCAAGTTGTGTATTCGTGTAAGCTGGTTCATTTTATTCCCCTGTTAGCGGTCACCTGCATTTGCGGGGCTTGGGGGTTAACGATTCATATCGCAGCTACAAAAAATGTGATTCGCGCTTCTATTAAAACACGTGCTGTAGTGTTGAAATATCGAGATTCTTCATGTTGTTGAGATGTTGATTTGCCATGTGTTCACTAATTTGTGATAAGAATTTGATGCTTCCGCGTGTGAGCGCGCGCGTGTGCCTGCGTGCGTGTGTGCCTGCGAGTGTGCGTGCGTGCGTGTGGGTGAGTGAGTGGGTGTGTGGGTTGTGGGTATGTGTGTGTGTGTGGGGCTGTCGTGTCACGCCCAGACCCGGACGACACAACGCGATGCAGGCACACCCGCTGAACTAAGCGAGGCTCGGTAAATAGCGCCTCCTATTTGCACAGGTCAAGGACAAACAAACATCAGCGTCTAAGAATGCTTTATTTCCAATTCATGCCTGATTCATATCATTTTGTACAGTGGTTTTTCAAATGCCTTATAACTAACACCAGGACGTTATGACGGTTTCACCCGGTCCAAACCGGTACCCATTTCAGACACCTGGGTAGAGTGGGGTATTGTGATTTGAATTTTTCCCCTAGACCCAACTGAGCAAGTTGCCACCCAGCGCCGGGATTCGAACCCTCGACGCCTTCACGGAAGGGCGGGTCCTTTAACCACGCGGCTATGACGAGCACACAACGAAGTAAAAACAGCGTGTGGACGAAACATTAGATCATCCCAATTTGATTCGAAGGTGGAGGAAGTTGTACTGTTGTTCTGAGTTGCAATGTGGGTGTGTTGAGCGGAGTGTGTAATGTGCTCATGGGCTACATGAATGATGTCTACCTAGCAACACATGAATTGCAAAAGAAATATTGTAATTTTATTGTCATATTCTATTATATGCATTGTAAATGACTAAATTTGCGAATAAAGCTTATCTAATGATCATGATCCTTATTTTATACGTGTTATGAATGAACATCCATCGTATGAAAGTCTCGGAAGAAAAAAAAAAATCTTGAGAAAAGTTCATACAAAATGCCGACACAAAGTATTTTGGAAAGTGCTTATTGTAAAAATCCTTATCTCCCCTCAGGGGGATACAACTATTGTATCTATGGGAATTAGCGCTCCCAGGGGAACCATGTGAGGGCCTGAGCTAAAGGTTAGGTAGGCTTCCTTTTTGTTGTAATAAAATAGGTTTTTGTTTTGTTACGGACCATCTTTTTTCGGTTCACTGCTGTCCTGTTTTTCAGCACCTACTACTTTCTTCTTCAACTTTTTTCTTGTTTCATGAACTTCTTTCCTAGCTTACTGTTTCTGCGCACCTTGTGCATAGATTCCGCGTTCCCTCAACTCCATACTAAATGGTGCCTTCCTCTTTCCTCTCTTGGAACATCTATGTCGTGGTTAAGGGAGGCTAAAACTTTCTTATATAATAATAAAAAGGTCCTTATCTTATGGATCAAAATAACGCAATTAGCATTCTGAGGGCAATGAGAGTGGTTATGTACTTTTCTGAAGTTGAAAAGAAGGTGGGCGATGAAAAAAATAACATGACAGGAGCTAAAACATTCTACTGACAAAGAGGAGAACGTTGAAATTTTTAGAAATAAAAAGTTTATTTCCAATGAAGTTGATACATGAAATGAATGAGATTTTATTTTGAAACATGTTTACATTAACATTGTTGTAAAGGATCCACTTCTCGTCGCCAGTTATGATTTGGTCTAAAAAGGTGCCTGAAGTTCAGAAGAATGCAGTGAAACACAACAGGTCACACGCTGTTGCCTGTTGATTTCTGACAAATCGTGTGGGACCAATTTCCCAGCCTTTGAGACTTACACAAGTCTTATCATTTCCCGATATATGGTCATATGGCTTACATCGAAGGTTTTTCTCATTTCTCTGGCAATGCAGGTTGGATTTTCATCAATTGCAGCTTGAAATTACTCAGAACTGAGTATTTTTGAGCATTTTGCTCTCGGTTTGTCTTTCAGACTGTAGTCATCCTTTTCGAAACATAAAAACCATCTTCTACTCGTCTTTCCATTCACATCATTTCCATGTGTCGTTTAGTGTTTTTGCTGCTGAGCTTGCCGTATTGCCTTTATGAAATTCAAACAGTAAAATATGCCTGATATGTTCTTTACTTGGAGTGTACATTAGGGCTAAAAATACTTATCAATTACGATATTTATTACACAATCTGAGAGAAGAAATAATATTTAATTAATTACCATAGATAAGCATACAACATTAACAAGCTAAATTGAAGTAATTGTGCCCTAAACATATAGCTCAATTGGACAGAACTCGTGTTACAACCATATACTATACGTATATGAAAGTTACATGAAATTAGCATTTTTGTAATTTGTTCCGTAATATAATGTGTTATGAATCTATTTGTTATCATTATTGATCGCAATTAGGGTGCTAATTTAGATTTTGAGGTACGATAGAAATAGTTTACAAAAATTCCTTCACCTATTCACATTCGTTCAATAGTTTACAAACTCATATTTACGAAGCACCATAGTATTTGGTCCTAATAGAGTTCCCTGATATGCTACCCAACTGTAAAGTGATCTGAGAATGAGAATCATTCTATACTGTATATTAAAATGAATTAGTTGTTGAAGTATTGGCAGCTACAAACTTTGTACAGAAATATAAGTGGAAATTAATTTTTGACCGAAACAATATGTGGACACGCAAGTTCACTCGTTGTATCTCTTCTGATATGTTACTCAGTTGATCACATACTGAACATTTTGTGCTGGTATTTAGTAAGTATGAGCAAGAGAGGGAGATTTTCAATAATGTGGTGTTTGAGCAGTATGGAGAGAATGAGTGGTAGACCAGACGTGCTGAAGATGATTGTGGTATAAGCTGTCATGCTGGATTGGATCAGGAGCATGGTGATCAAGAGTGGGATTTGAGTAATATTGACGCAGGTAAAATTTTTCTTGTACGTGCGTGGAGTAAGAAAGAGTGACTGGAATGAGTTAAGCCCTGTTTACACTGGTATCCATTTTGCTGCAGGCTCACGTGTAGACGCCTCGTGGGGCGTCTACAGCCATGTGCGTTTAGACTAGACATGGAGCTTGCCACGGAGCGCGCGCTTCTCAAAATCAGTCACTGTGTGGCCAGCTGCTATGAAAGATGGGTTGCAGTCGACGAGGTTGTCTGAATATTGCTGCTGCATCATAAACTAAGAATTTTTTTTATTTGCATGAGTGAAATGATACTATATTCGTTTATTTTCATTCAAATCTAATGGAAAGCAGCCTCCTTATATTTTAAGTTTTTGGTCGGCCAAATGCATTGATGGGCTTAGTAAATTTCAAGTAAAAGCAATGTAGTTTCTCGTGGCAGTGTTATGTCAGCCATAATCGATGAGCAAAGGGCTACACCTCACCTAATTACTGCTAACTACACACTGACCAGGGATTGAGCTGCGAGACTCACGTGCGGCGCGCCTCACGGATTCGATCAGAGCGAATAGGGAACTTCGGGCTCACACACACAAATATGAGCCTCAGGGGTGAGCCTCGTCTACACGATTCTCGCCTCACGGCTGAAATGTCCCCTATTGTAAACACCCCTTTAGTCATTTACAGTGGGTTGTAGCGACAACCATGCCTGAGGATAGTTTTCTGACGTACTGGTTATCCCAGTGATTCCGTCCAATGGTAGCTTGTGGCAAGGATCGGTGAATCTTGAGTTGTTTATTAGGCAAGTTTAGTATACATGCACTGAAGTCTTTACGTGAATATAGTGAGTATTGCCGAGGAAATTCTAGGCCGTTCCAAAGGTCTCGCCACTGTTGGCCCTGACTTTAAAGTTTCCCCCTCCTTGACCACATGAACACGCTAGGGACAAACTTCTACACCTCCACACAAGACCCTGCCCACCCGCTACACTACATGCAACAACCCCGGCCAACCCAACGAACATTACACACCACCCCGGCCACACACCTCAAAACACAATACGACTCCCTCCCTCCCTGCCCCCCTGACACCTCACTACGCACACACAGTTCACCTCACGCGCCCTCGCTGCCCTACCCCCTAACTCCCTCCTCGGAGTGAGACCCCCTCCTTCCCGTCCCCTCGACGGAGCGATCCCTCTCCCGGCAGGATCGAGTCCACCTGGCGCGGCTGCGGTGCGGGCACCACACTTCACTCCCCTCATACATGCACAGAATAGGACTTGCGGAGGACGACAGCTGCGTCTGGTGTCATGCCAACGTGGGCGATCTTCCGCATGTCCTCCTACACTGTCCCGCCCTACACGCACACCGACACACACACCAGATACATGCACTGGAGCACCTCTGGACTCGCCCTGCGGACGTCGTGAGGTTTCTGCACGACGCGGGCGTCTTCCAGAGGCCCATATAACCACACCCCTCTTCGCCTCGGGCCGGGCCCGGTCTGGGGCGGCCCTGGCCGCGGCGGACCCCTTCGAGCGGCCGTCAGGGCAAAACAACTTTAAAGTTCAAGTTGACCTTTGAGTAAATAGTGAATGCTTACGGCATTTACATGTCGTATTATGTCCCAGCTCTTTATTAATTTGCAAATGCGTGTGACGCCTCCTGACCCAGAACCCTGATATATTTAATCAAGCAAATTGTCATGCTCGCCATACGCAAGTGGCTAGGGGTTCTGCCGCCGTGCGGGAGACTCGGGATCGATTCTCGGCGCTGGCGGTGGCGATTTTCTCTGTTGGGTATAGGAGAAAAATTCCAAGCACAATACCCCACTCCACCCAGGTGTCTGAAATGGGTACTGGTCTTGGCCGGGGGAAAGCGTCCTGGCGTTAGTTATAAGGCATTTGAAAATCCAATGTACAAGGTGATATGTATCAGGCTTGATTGGAAATAAAGCATCCGTAGATGCCTTCATTATTATCATGTCTGATCACCCTGATGGTATTTAGTTCCGAGTCCGCATTCTATTCAAGGACCTCGTTCGCTAAGCTGCTACGTACAGTTGCATAAAATCGCACTGTACTGTCAAATTATATCAGTTGCGCAGTACCGTTTAGTCAAATCCTGCCCGCTTGAGAGCGCAAAAAACTAAAAGTTAACAGTGAGTAGCTGTCATGTCAAAGCCAAGAATAGGTTAATAGGACAAGACCAGAGGGGAATATATTTTTTTTTTGAAACGTTGACTACACAATGGTAAATGTGTACCAATAGATAAATATCTCATTTATGTACTGGTACTAATAAATATTTCAATTGTGTACTAGCTCCATTGTAGAAGAAATTTTAGCATATCAGTTTAAGCCTTATTATGCACATGTATTCATTACACTTTTAAAGAGGATAGAAATATTTTCTATTTTACAAGTCTGTTATTTTGAAAATACTGAACCTGACTGGATTGTGCTTTCATTCAGCATTGATTGAGTATTCATGAAAATTAAGCTTGCAACTAGTGATTGCCGAACAGCATTATGAAAATTACCTCCGTTAAATGTTGAGGACTTGACCATAATCGATTTTCCAGTCTTTGATCAATAAAGATTGTTGATGAGACCAAAATAAACAAGTTTTCTTCAATGCACTTTCCGGCGGAAATAAGTATTTTAAAAGTTATGGCATTAAATGAGTTACCGTAACTCCAGTGTTTGAGGCAGGGAAAAATACACCGCGCGGTCCGACGTGAAAGTAAACAGGCGTTCCCGCACGCCAACCAAGCCGACAAAGAGCAAACCCCCTATTACAAACGTAAAGAGGTTGGGTCGTGAGGGGTAGCAACAGTTCTTTTAGTGAAAACTACAAAACTAAAAGAACTGTGGCTACCCCTCACGACCCAACCTCTTTACGTTTGTGATAGGGTGATGCACACTGGAGTTCCAGTAACTCATTAAACGCCATAACTTTTAAAATACTCATTTCCGCCGGAAAGTGCATTGAAGAAAACTTGTTTATTTTGGTCTGATCAACAATCTTTGTTGATCAAAAAGTGAAAAATCGATTATGGTCAAGTCCTCAACATTTACCTTACCTCTGCCTACCTGAACTTGAACTTGAGGGCCGACAGTGTCGGGGCCTTTGTAACGGCCTACAATTCCCTCCACAATTTTCACACAGAGTTCAGCGCCTGGTACCAGACTTGTCCACTAAACTACTCAGGATCTACGATCCTTGTCACAAGCCTCCATTGGAAGGCATCACCGGGACAACCAGTGTGTCAAAACACCATCCCCCGGCACATTGGGTCATTACAGCCCATTCTACCAGACTGGCTCATTCCAGTCACTGTCTCTTACTCCAGGCACGCACAAGAAACACTTTCATAGCCTCAGTGATACTCGCATTACACTCCTGATCCAATCCAGCAAGACAGCTCATACCGCAATCATCTTCAGCACATCTGGCATTCCACTCATTCTCTCCATACTGCTCAGACACCACATTCATAAAACTCTCTCTCTCTCTTGCTCATACTTACTACATTCCAGCACAAAATGCTCAATTGTTTCCTCTACTCCACTATTACACTGCTGACATAATCTGTTATTATTCTCATTCCATCTCCATGTACGTCTGTTCACACTCAATGACTTACATCTCTCAGCAAACAAGAGTTGACTTCCAAAACTACCATCATAGAACAGCTCAAACTTAGGTGCTTTCTTTTTCATATACAAGTTAAGTGTAGGCTTCCGCATCATGCTAAGCTTCCACTTATTCAATCCATACTCTTTTGTTTGTCTCTCAATCTCTTTCTTCCACCTCTTGCAGTCCCACTCAGGCCCTACACCTCCAAAATTTATTAAACTCCAGTCATCCACAGGTCTCCCAATTCTAACATGAATAATCTTTTGCATACTGAGTTTCCTTGCATGCCCCCAACATACTTTCTCCCAATAGCTTACACTCAGATTCCATTCAAAGATTCGCCTTACCCACCTGCTATTCTGCATTCTTTCAATTCTCACCTTATAATTCAGCACAGCTTTCATCATTCTTTCTGAAAATAGGCTTCACCCTAGGTCACCTCTAATGGCTTCTATAGCTGTCCATTTTGGAGCACCCAATGCTACACGTCCTACCTTATTTTTTATCACATCCAGCTTTTCAAGATCACTTCCATTCCAAGCAAGAGCACTCATACCATACATGACACTAGGTACAGCAACATACTTCCACATTCCTCACACACATTCGTACTTGTTTGCTCTGTATCAGGCCGCACTACCTAACCGTCCACTCCACTGCATTGCTTTAGCCACTTTCTCACCTTTATTTCTAGTACATCCATCTTCACTTATCATACAACCTAGATATTTGTATTCTTTTGTTCTACCTATTCTGATTTCTCCAATATTCCACAGTCTGTCTCTATCAGTCTCATCACTATTTATAACCATGACCTTACTTTTATCTGCACCAAAGTTCATCTTGAAATCTGTACTATACCCATTCACAATGTCAAGCATCCTTTGTAGTTCATGACCACATTCACTAACCACAACCACATCATCAGCATACAACAAACAGCTCAGTCTCTCATTACCAACTTTCAGTCCTAAACCACTCCCTCTCAGTCGAACTGCTAATTCTTCTGTGTACAATCCAAACAACAGGGGGGACAGAGTACAGCCCTGTCTCACTCCTCTAACACTCCTCACTTGCCCTGTTTCCAAATTTCCTAACCTGTAGATAGCACTTGTGCTCTCATACAGACTCTGTACAATGTTCACTATTTTTCTGCTAAAACCAACTTTTCTCAAAATTTCAAACAGCCTAACCCGATCCACTCTGTCATACGCCTTTTCAATATCCAGGAATGCTAAATATACCTTCTTGTTATCCTTCTTCATTCACTCAATTATTTCACTCACTACAAACAGATTATCCTCCCCACGTCTATCTTGCCTAAAACCATTCTGTTCTTCTCCCAGGACTCCTAATTCCTCAACTAAGTTTTTCATTCTCTCATTCAAAATACCACAAAAGATCTTACATACGGTGTCACCCAGTGCAATTGGGCTGTAATTTTTAAGTTCTTTCATACTCTTATGTCCACCCTTATGCAACAGAACTACATTACACTTGTTCCAGTCATCCGGTACTCTTTCACTCTTCCATATCTCATCAAATGACCATTTCAACATACTGACTACACTCTCTCCTCCACATTTATAGAACTCATATGGTATCTTATCAGGGCCACATGCCTTTCCATTTTTCACTTTCTTCAAAAAACTTACAATCTCTTCACAAGTGATTTTGTCTTCCATTTGCAGTTCATGTTCATCTATCAGAAAATTTATCGGTTCATCATCTGTAACCTGCTCATTCATTCCACCAATGTCCTCCCAGTATTCTTCAACTGCTTTCACCATTTGCATCCTATCTTGCACACTGCAACCATTGACTACTAATTCATCAACTTGAACTTCACTACCTCTATCATTACCTTGTATAAACCTATACCAATCTTTTATTCCATCTGGGCCTTTCTTTCTTAGATTTTCAACTTGGTGTCTCTCTTCTTTAACCCTAGCCTCATTGATCATTCTCTTTACTTTCTTCTGCTGGTCCTTGTACTCATTCCATACACTCTGCCATTCATCCTCAGTAATTCTGCGTCTTTCATACATTTTCCTCATACAGCGTTGTTTTTTATTTAAAGTCTTCCTTCTCATTCGTTCTTCCTTTATCTCACTCGTAAACCACCTAGCATTCCCTGTACTTTTCCTGCATTTCATTCTACCAATCTTTTGCTCTGCCACATCATACAAGGTTTTTGCAATCTCCTTATTTAGGTCATTTACATTTCCACACCTGTTCCAGTCACATCTACTCAATTCATTTCTAAATTCTTCCCAGTTTGCCATTTTAATACGCCAATTTTCTCTTACTCTGCTGGCCTTCTGCATTGACTCCTTTCCACCCCAATTATATTCTAGTACAAGCATTTTATGGTCACTATCAATATCAAAATCATCTTCATCTACAAACATTTCTCTGACACATATTCTTGCTCTACTATTCACTATCATATAATCAATTGCAGTTTTACATTCCCTGCTTTGCCATGTATGCAAGCCATTTCCTATTGTTACATTCAGGTTCTCAAGTTCATTCTCATCACAGAAATCAATCAATTTTTGTCCATTTGCATTCACAGGCTCACCAAGTATACCAACATGGCCATTCATATCACCCATCACAATCAGAGGGCATCTGCAATGCTCTTGCACAATTCTTGTTAATATTTCATACTTTTTTACATTCTCTTGATGAGCTAAAATACCATCAGTTGTCATATAGCATACAACCACAATAACACATTCTCTGGCATGCATTCTTTCACACTTTATTACTAACAGATCTTCACTCTCAGATTCATTTCCAACTGGAATTTTTTCTAATTTCCAATTTAGAGCATTTTTTACAATGAGACCAACTCCACCGCCTCTTTTTTGCCAACTTACACGCCCTTTTCTAATCATACAGTACTTACTCTCCTTACATTTTAAACTGACTCTATCACGCATTTGGGTCTCTACTACACCAACACAATCCAAACCTCCATTCTCAAATTCTGCTACAAGGTCATTTAACTTTCCTGCATTCCATCCACGCACATTTATACGTCCAAACCTTACAACACTATTGGACAATTCACAACATTTTTCATTTTTGCTCTGACAGCTTTCCATTCATCCAGTTCCACCTTCCATTACAATATGAGTACACCCAATCCACTGGATGTATCTCCTGGAGAGTTTCATCTCACCTTCTTGAGTAAGGTGGACTCCATCTCCACGAAAACATCCACTCTGGATCAGGTTATCCATATCAAGGAAGCTGGAACCCATTTCACGCTTTCTCATACTCTCAGCTTTCATACTCATAATCCTTTCATGCATTTCCCTATTCACCTCCTTTCGCTCCCTTTCATACTCCTCACCACATGCAGGCCTTCTCAGCAGGCTGGTCACAGCCACTCTTACATTCTTCTTTCGCACCCTTTCAACAACATTCATAATTGCATTCACCGTACGCTCTCTCCCACATTCAAGCAATCCATTGCCACCTCCTTGCAGTACAACCATCCCTTCATCCATTCCATCTATTACTTCCTCAGCATGCCTACAAATCTCATTCACTCCCTTTCCTCTCATGCTCGTACATCCACTACGGTCAGTCATACTCACAAACCTATCCACATTCTTCACCATGCTGTCACCACATATTCTAATCGTAGGTCTCACTCTCCCTTTCATACTACTCTTTCGTTCAACTCTTCCACTCACATCACTCTTTCCATCCATCTTCCTTTCATTCACTTCCACTACAGGCGCCTGCACCTCATGTGGCATATCAACTGGTTGCTCCTTCACTCTCTTCCCATTCGTACTTCTTTCATCATGCTCATTCATCCTTCTACTCTCATCTGGCACATTTGCACCACCATTCACTTCATTTGCACTCCTTGCACCACCACCATTTACCTCTTCATTCACTGCATTTGCACCATTCTCATTCTTTCCTTCATTCAACTTCTTTTCATCCTTCAAATCAGCCTCTAAAGCAACCATCAGAATTGTCAATCTCTCAACCTCCTCTTCCAACTTCTTTCTCTCGTCATGCAAACATTTCCAGCACGTAAACACAAGATCATTCAACTTCCTCCGACTCATCTCTCTCAAACCTTTGCATGCATCGATATCTACGCACTCTTTACAAGTCATGCACTCAATCTCCTCATCCATTCCACTTGCACCTCCCTTCCTATGACCAGTCCTATTTCTTGCCATCCTCAAACACAGACTTCTATCTCAGTACAAATTTCACAGGCAGAAGTCTTCACTCACCAAATCTACTGAAAATCAAGTTATCAAACAAAAAGAAACAAAAACGTTTCCTACTACTCACAGTCACTCTCTACAATGTCACACACTATACTCTTTATATGCAAAGAAAGCTTAACTACCAGTCAAAACACCTCAGTCAAAAATTGCAAGTCACCACACCAAAGTCCAATGCTCAGTCTCAACTCTCACGCAACAAAAAACTACTCTCACGAGCACTCCATACAAAGTCACACACTGTACTCACGTGAATATACAAACTATACCATTTTTTAGCAACTTCACTTTAATTCACCACAATATTCGTCGGAGGACCAGAAACACGTGCACACCGCTCAAAACTAATCATGCAATGGACATGGAAAACATACTACTGGTGATGCATGTCACAGTCAAAGTGTCAATAACCGTGTCAAAACCATGAACATTGGCAACCTGTTGAGATTGTATTGAATACTAGGTTTCAAATGGTATAAAAAAAATTCCAGTTGAAAAACATAGGTTGTGTAGGCTCTAAATTGTAAGTTAGTACTGAGCTGAAATGAATTTGTTCAATTCAAGTAGCTCTTCTAACAATGCAGGATTAAGTAACTTCAATATCTCAATAGTCAAGAAGTATTATTATACAGTACATTTTTATAATAAGGATAAAGCCAATATGATAAAGTTAAGCCAAGTTTTTGCTTTATACAATGTTCTTTCTTAGCTAATCGCATGTACCTCAGAAGATTGGTGAGTAGCAAGAGATCTTGTTCTTGTACTATATTTGAAATAGGGCCTACCTTATTTAGATAGATGATAATCTAGCATATCTTCTAGTAATAATAACAAAATTAAAAGCTCTTTATTTGGTTCCAGACAACAATTATTGATGATAAACATATTTAAAAATTTGTTTTTTAAAGACCAAAATGCATTTTTGAAAAAACTTTGCCAATTTAGCATATCAAAATTCAGATAAAATTCATTTACTGTAATGTGGGCATATATCCTGGCTAAATAATGTTTATAGCCATCTGGCTTCTCATCTAGCTCTTATCTTAATCAAATGCATTTAAACACCTGAAAAAAATGTATGAACACCTTTGAAATGTTTCTTCAGTATTATTTGGTAACTAGGTTAATACCATTGCATTGCAAGTCTGCTCATGAATCTTTAATTTATCATGATATTGAGTTGAAGGCTGGTCTCAAACTGGCCCTACACTTCATGTTTATGTAACCAACAGCTGGCACCATGACTAGGCTTGGCAATCATATGTGAATGATATTAATTTGTTTTAAAATATCTACATTCTAAGCAAATTTTTTACTTAATACTTTCACGCTCGCTGACGGCTATAGACGTCATGGTGCATTTGCACAAAATGCACATTGTCCTAATTTCTAAACTATAGCTACAATAAGTGAGAATTTTTTCTGAGTAAACACATATATATATAAAACAAGTCTACTGACCTTAAAAAGAGTGTTGACGTCTATGGACGTCATGCAACATTTGGAACCTGACAAGATACAAAATGCCCATGATGTCTATACCCGTCATGTTTAAATTAAACTTATGAGCATAATTAAACTACTTTTTTTTTCTTTTAAAACTGAACAAAGTACTAGAAAGAACATAATGATAAGGGATAATCATCTTCAAACACTATAATAAATAGCAAATAATTGTTAAACTCAATTATTTCCTTTCAAGACTGATAAAGTACTCAAAAACCAAAGGGCTAAACCATAATATTGACTTTAATTGCCGTAATAAGTAGCAAAATATGGTGCAGGACATAACGCCGGTGTATCTTCACAATTTTTAAATAAGTTGTGGGTCATTATATTCATTTTTCCCTTTCAAAACTGACAAAATACTCCAGAAAATATGGGTCAAACCATAATATTGACTACTGGCCATGGTAAATAGCAAAACATAGTGCAGGACATAAAGCTGGGATATCTTCACAATTTTTACATCTGCAACAGGTCTCTTTCCTTCTCTTTTCTTTTGTGCACGCTCTGCAGTATAGGTAACGTGGTACATTTTCATTCAAAGCGGCTTCTGTAAACTATCAACTGGCTGCTAATATTCTCTTCAATAAAGGGTGCTTTAAATAATCATAGCTGGTCCAAAACAGTCATAAATTTGCTCAAGCGTGGCACAAAAGATGCATTAATTTAGTTTCATCTAACAACAAAGAGCATTGATGCCTCTTCACGTGCCTTGGTTTTTATGCGCAGTTAAATTTGGACGGCTATAGACGTCTTTGCCACTTGTCCCAGAATGGAATACTGAAGCAAGCGTGAGTGTATTGATATAAAAAGGATAAAATAATTTAGGTTTTTGTTTACTGCCAGACACTAAGCAATCTTTCAATTTCTTTTGCTTGTATAATGGTAATGAGATTAAAATAAAAAACTTTTTTCCATGCACATTCCATTGTAAATCATTATTTAACAAGTTATACCAGTATTTTAATGTTCATTTTTCATGGGTGTAATGAATGTTCCATTACATTAGGTTGGGTATGTTAGCATGGGTTATTTTATTTAAACAATTTTACCAGCCTGGAAGTGCAATTGCTTCATCATTCTTTTCTATAAATTTACTGATTGTTCTAAAATAGTTTGATTGCACAAATGATAAGTACACATCAGGGCAGCCATGACGTCACTTGCGGCATTTGAATTTTTTTGCAGTTTTATATTGCCGTAACTCATTAAATACTCACTTTTGACAGACATTGCATAGAAGAAAAGTTGTTTATTTTGATCTTATTACCATTGAACAAGTAACAAAAAATGAGAAATATATTATTTGAGCCATGCTGGACAAAAATTAACATACCGTTAAAACTCATACCCATTTATGATGGAAAGTTGTTTATTTTCATCTCATTACCATGCTACAATCAACAAATATATGAAAATTGATTAGTGTCTGTTGGTAAACACTTACCAAAAATTACATTAATATTGAATAAATCAAAAATATTCTATCAAAAATAAAAATCATACATTCAAAAAAAGGAATTGTGTGTGTATATGTGTTAGAGATTAGAAATACAATTTCAAGGTGAAATTAATATTTAGAAAAGTTGAAAATTAAGAAATTTATAAAATAAAGAAATGTTTGAAATATGCAGTGAGGAAGGTAAAAAGGGCAAAATCAATATAATAATTGATAATTAGCAAAATCAATTATCAATTGAAGGAAGGAGTTGAATTTCAAAATAAACTTGAAAGAGACATATTAGGAATAACACATGTACTGATCCAATTTTTTATCCTAACTGTCTTATGACCTGTTGGTCATAACTAAATACAGTGGTAAGTTGGCAACTTCCTGCATGTGATTTGTTTGAAGAAATAAAACTTTTGTGAAAATGAACAGTTCATTTGCTTGAATAATCTGAAGTCCATGCAATATGTATAGCCTTATATAGTGTAGCCTAGTTACTCTTTATGTTTAAGATCCTCATAGTTTCAATAATCCATACTGTCAGGAGGAGATCTACAGGAGTGGAGGAGAGGGTGCACTTTCCAGTGTTCCTATGGTGTAGTGAACACTAAATAAATACCTGTCTTGTATTGATTTATATTTTTTAAATTTGATTAATTTAGGTTCAACTTTTATTTCTTGTCAAAACTCATGTGTGTGGAAAACTGCTTCCACAAAATAAGCATGAATTTTTGGTAGTTGTGTTGTATTTTTTGTTGACAAATGTGCATTTCTTAATATTTGGTGTACCTAGGCCAAATATATCTCAAGCCCCATTCTTCCAAGATCAAATCTAATATATGAGAAAATAAGCCAGCCAATGCAGTTATTATACACATTTTTCCAAGAGCAAATGAAACACATGAAAATTAGTCAAGCAACACAATTAGAAAGCACAAATGTAGCCCTAAACCTTAAGAACAAATTAATTCTAGTTATCTAATATTAATGTTCTGGTAGAATTTATATTATGAATCTATATTTTTTTAATAAGTTTCTTGGTAATTTGTTTCGCATTCAAGCTAATTTACTCATTGTTGTTGTATATGACATGTTTATCTTTTCCAGAACTTGAAATGGTGTTATTTCATCCATGACTAATATGAATTCCTGTAATAATTTCTATCCACACATTTCCTTGAAGTGACAATTATATCAAATTATTTGTTCAGTATTTGTGGTGTACAGTTTCTATTGCAAATGAATTGTGTGTGTTAAACTTAATGTGGCCTATTCATAAAGTTCTCCAGGCCCTTTCCAAGTGTCTAACATAGAGCAATGCTGGAGCTACTTTCAATTGGGAATTTCTATAATTTTGCTTTTTATTTTGGAATTTTTGTTTTAGCCCTTGCTGTACTTTTTGGTGCATGGCGCTCAACCTACGTTCCTGGGCTGCAAAACATCACAGTGGTTGTTCTGCAGCACCCGTCAGGTCGCCAGACCGTCGAGCGCTTCACATCAACTCGCCGAACTTCTACCACTGAAGAGGAAGTTGGTTTGCAGGATGAAGTCTATGAAGAAATAACACTTACTGCTGAAGATGATGTAGATGAAGAAGATGATGATGAAAATGATGAGGACAGCGGTGTTGAAATAGCCATTCTTGAGAGTAGCTCACCTGATCAATCAGATTACAACACAGCCCGTGTTTCTCACAATTCTAGCATTTCAAGTGGTCACCTCATTGCTGAAACAGTGGATTCAGGTTCCACAATGGATAATAGTGCTGCTTCATCTAGTAGTAATGCTTCTCTTATACAGACTAATAGTTTAGAAATAGTCGATTCAACTTCTGTTGGATCTTCAGTTAAAGATCAACATGCAACAGAATGTTTGCATATTGCTAGTGCTGAATGCCATAGTTCAGCAGGTAGTGCAGAGTGTTCAACTTCACATAGCAGTGATAATATGGATAAATTAAATTCAAAATCAACACCAAGTCCTACGCAGAAAAACCTCAATTCAGACAGTGCAGAGCTTTCAGAAAATGAAAGCAACAACCTACAGACAGACTGTACTTCATCTTTGCATGCTACAAAAAAAGAAGATCATGCTGAACTCCAAGATGAAGTTTCAGCTGATTTTGTCTCTACTTCAAGACCTAGTGAGCCTGAACTGCCGGTGAGGTGCAGTGAGCACGAGAGTGAGGGAAGCAGCGCCAAGGAACCCTCCTTGCAAACTGACATGCCACAAGAACAAGAGGAGTTGTGTCCCCCGGGATCAATAAGGATTCGTCTCAAGTACCTGGATGAGCGTCAGAAAACTGTGTTTGAACAATTGACGCAAAACCTTATTGGGTTTAAGAGGTTGGTTTGTCCACATTTGATAATATTTTGTAGTTGTAAGTTCTCACAACCTCATTGCCTTTAGTATGTTTTAATCAATTTATGTAACTTTGTATGTACCGTATATGTAAAAAAGCTTTATGTTTCAGAAATCACTTCAATTTGGAGCTATCAGAACACAGGGTCATCAGGTTGATCTTCAACGGTCGCCTACTGAAACCGGACAGCTCAACTCTGCAGGAATGTGGCTTGTTTGACAACTGCGTGGTGCACTGCCACGTGTCGCAGCCAAAACCGCCCCCGCCCCCTTCTCAGCTACCAACAGGTGCCAAATAGCTTGCTTCTGTCTTCTAGAAAGTATCACAAATTTGAATGGTGTTAGATCAACCATGAGACAAAGAGGTTAAATGTGTGTGTGTCGCCTGATATGTTAAGAAATGGTTAATTTCAATGGTGTCATCATGGTAGCTTGTATACCTTCATATGCATTAGTTTTGCATTCTGAAGTAACAAGTCAAATCCTTAATTAGGCTCTCATTAGGCGACCAATTATCTGTGATATATTGCTCTTGACACAGCCTTTGTCATGCAGTCACATTTGTCACAGTCCCTGACCCCTGATGGCACTGCCACATGAGTGCAGCACTCAAGTCGAAAGCAGGTCTCTAAAGCACAGGTCTCCCTCACAACAGATGACTAAAGCACTTCTTCTTCACTCGTGGCATAGGTGAATTTTCTGCTGTGATACATCCTTATATGGTGCACTCGGAATTTCTCAACAGGAAAAGTCTCCACCCCCAGGGATGACCTATCCCTCTGTCTCCTTCTTGCTGTCCTAAGGTATTATTTGCCAAACAAAATGTTGGTCTTTAACCCCTTCCCCGGCAGAAACGTTTACACGTTTCCACAAAATGTTCTTTTTTCAGTCGTTGAAAAGTATACTCATCTAAAACTTTACCTTCAAAAACCAGCTACATACGTTTATACTCGTCAATTTTAAGCCTTTGTAAGCCATTCTACGTGTGAAACGAGTATTCTCATCAAATTATACGCCTGGCAGAGGCGATAGGGTAGAGCCGTGTGATTTCAAGGATATTGTTATTAGACTTGCTCCGACAGCCATTGCCGTTGGTTGGGTGTTCTTTGCCTCCACATTTGCATTCATTTTTTTTTTGTAGCATTTTCAAGTGTTACACCCTAAATGTCTAGTTCAACGAAAGAGAGTGAATAGGAACCTTCCCTCAGAAGCCTTAATACTTCTGATAACTCTGCCAGTTCATCAGATAATGACTATTTCTCAACAATGACTATTTCTCGACATCAGACAATGACTATTTGACACGTTTTTGTTGACAAAGGTATTTTCAAAGTAAAAAGTTAACCACAAAAATGCAAAGAAAAAATAGTTACAAAATGTTTTCATAACCAGCATCAAAAATACTATATAGAACCAAAATAAAAATTTAGTCTGAAAAAACGTTTTTAACAAAAAAATTGTTGGGGAAGGGGTTAATCATTGACAGCTTGAAAAAAATCGTCATGTGCCAAACGAAACAGAACAATTGCGATTTCTGTTCTAACGATTTATTAATTGACGTGTGGTATTGTCCATTAACACGTTGTTTGCAATACTACTCACGGGTGGGTCGTGCTTAGGTTTATCAGCTGCTAAATGATTTCATCAATGGGTCGTTCGAACAATTCTAACAATCTTTGCAGTCAAGGTGTTAATTTACTTCTCTAATTTCCTCGTTTACTTCTTGGTGGACATCTTTACCGTCCTGACTTGTTCTTGGCAAAATGAGCTGATAATATTATCCGTGCCACTGATCTGTAGCGAGAATTTTGTGCAGGGGAGGAGGCTGCGGGAAGCTCAGCACAGCAGCAGCGGCGGCCCCGCGGCGGGAGGCGGCGGTGGCTGCACTTCCTGTGGCACGCCTCCGTGCCTGACGCCCTGCATGACGACCACGCCGCCGAGGGGCTCGACTTGTCCAACTACATGGTGGGGGCGAGTGCAGAGGGACGGGTGTCATGCTCAGTCGGTTTCATGGTGCCGTCAGCCGGAACATAAGCTAGGCATCAATAAATTACTTGACATTAGTAAGATTTCTGTCCGTACGTGTTTCCAGTAGGTACACACAGGGTTTCTAAAAGTTGTTTACACACTTGACGCTGACACAGAATTTTTTTTTTAACCTACAAGGTTGTTAGATGACAAGGACATTTTTCGGGAACCAAACAAATTTTTACTGGGCAGAATTTGAGCTAACAACTCATTCCTCAAGTAAAGTTGCAGTCAGAACTTTTTGGTAAATCGTTGCTATGGAAGTCTCATCAGTCGCGTGACACATTCTTCTTTTTTCTGCTCTGGTGCAAAACATTACTGCCTCAATGAGTAAATCTTTGCCTTGTTTGACTTGATACTCAGTTCGATGTTGAAAGATTATTTGGGGGCAGAAGGCAGGCTTACTGGATGTTTTTTTTTGTTTGGTCTCTTGCGATCATCTTTGTTGGGACTTGATTCTTAAACTAACGTGATATCATTAATAAATATAGTAATGATGATAGAATATGTCAGTCGCCCGTACCTGTACAGTGAAGAGGATAGGTTGGGCGGATGGTAGTCTGTACTCTAGATATTTTGGCATATCTTGCGTTTTATTAAATAGCAAATGATGAAAATAATCAATATCGTAAGCTATTTAAGGTGACTGAATTGCATTCATTATTTTAAAAGTTTAATGAAGCCAAACCCAAGTTTTAATTTAACCTGAACATATCATTTGTGTCTTAACGTGAAAATGTTGTGAAAAGTAATACGCGTGTGTCGCCACCATAGTTTATTTCTGGCCTCAGGTTTGAGGTGCCTGCCGTGTGAAGTCCTCCCTCACCTGTTGGTATAAGCATTACTCTTGAAGTTTGTGCTTATCCGATATTTCAAGTAGGAGATGTTTAATATCATCATTATAATAGTTATGAAAATGATTTAAAAAGATGATCAGTATTGAAACTCGCATGACATTCTTTGCCATTTCCTCCTAAATGTGGGAAATAAGCCTGTGAGAGGCGGAGCTTTGCGTTTATCCTGACGTGTGTGGGGATGATGATGTTAAGCTTGCCTCAAAATATTGATGCAGCCTTTGGTTAGTTGCTCTCAAGTTTAATTTGGGCCTTTTTCGAGCAGAGCGCCCTGTTGTGGCTGGTGGTAGCAGGCCTGTGGTTCATGAGGTTCAAGCACAGCTACATGTTCTCGACCTTCTCAACGTTTATGCTCATCTTCCTGACGATGCTGCTCATAGTTCCACACTACATCTTCTCTGTGGATGTCCAACTCAGCGTTAATTTAGATGGAAACACGATGAGGAACCTGGGCATCGATCGTGTGGTAGTGCTGGAACGACTGCGAGGCCGGAGAGAAAGTTCTGCTCGCAGGGGGCGCGTGGAAGACGATGGGACAGGCACGCGCTCTCAAAATTCTGCCCCTGATGATAATTCTGGCTTTGTTGCTCCTTCTGCTGCACGGGACGGGAGTGCTCCGACCTCTACTGGTGGCCCTGTCAATGAAGGTCTTGTGGCTGCGAGTGGTCTTGTTTTTGGTGCCGGTGGAGACTCGAGGTGAGTCTCTGCTGGGGCCAGAGTATCCTTCACAAACTTACTTCAACTTAACTTCACTCTCTCTCTTGCTTCTCTGAGCATTTTTCTGCGATTTCTGTCTTCATAAATAAAATTCAGGAACAAAATGAGTTAATTCAGTATGTGAACTTCTCTGTGGCTACATTGGCTATGTGTCCGTGCCTTCTGCTTACTTGCGAGTGTTGAAATGGTGAGAACTGAGCTGTCTAACTTATGCAGGAGGAGGGTCAAATTTGATCGGTTGATTATGATTTTCTTTGATCCTAAAAAGTTCTGTTTCCATACAGAAATAAAAACAGCGAAGTTAGGTATGGTAGATAATACGCATCAATTTTCGCGCATTATGAAGAATTCATTTCTCGTCAAGATTGGTATTCCTTAGTTAAAACTTTGCTCTCGTGTGAGGTGCTGGAGTGCCCTAAGTGGACGTGTTATGTTGCTCTAAACTCGTTCTGGTGGAGTCAGTGGCGCCCGAGCCCTGCTTTTAACTGCTAGAAGTAAGTCCATTATTACTCTTGAGGTCAATTACAATGGATAATTTCCAATTCATTCGAGATGGCTCATTTCCATTGGTACCTAAGACTGTTCAAGCTGTGGGGGAGATTCGTTCATGGCATTGATTTTGCACGACTTTTTTCTATAGAAAAAAAGTTTGCTTGGTTGATGATATTCAAATTTTCACTCGCATGTTTATATATATTATGTGTGTGTGTGTGTGTATATATATTTGTGTGTGTATATAAATCAAGTTATGCTTTTCTACGTCACGTGCGCTCATTAATTCTCTAGTAAAGTAGAGATTTATGTAAGCATAGCTGTTTCTTTAATTTTCTGTTAACGGTTGTAAAATTTATGTTTATGGAATATGGTTCCAATGCGTTGAAAGACATCGGCTGTTCAGTTTGCAGCGATGTTTGGCTCCCTGTCAAATGTTCCTCGCATCGTAAGCTGGTCGTCATCACCGTGCTGTTGTTTGTCAGATTAGAGGTGGTATTCCATCACAACGTCGACTGAATAATCTTCTAATATATGAAATTATAATAGATTACTACCGCACTCTATATTAAAAGTTTATTAGCGACACGATTTTGTTAGTCGCTTGTTCTCGTTATATTGAGAACGTGAGTCTTTGCTACTATCAGTAACAACAAGAATTGTTTGCATGGGTTGGTATTTAATCTTCATTTACAGTTGAAGTTTGTTTTCGAAAGAAATCGTCTGTGCCCTCTGAAGGGCACGAACTAAACATTAGGTTTAGATCAGTTAGGGTTGGCTATCCTGTACGGACTGGTGCCCCCATGAGATGGTGCGATGAAGTTAGCTCAGCAATAAATAGGCCTTTGAGACTTCTATCTTTCTTACCTACTTTTCTTTTGTCATTTTCCATGCCTTCTCCGCTCTCTTCTTTGTTTTTTCTTCCTCTTCTTTCCTAAGTTGGCGTTTCTATCGCAAGGGATCATGTGTAGGAGCACACCTTCTGAAAAGAATCTACATTTTCCTCATTCCGTACTAAATGGTCCCTTCTCTTTCTTTGTGAAAACATCCTTGCAATAGAAACTGAGCCTCGAACTAACAACTGGAAATACCACTACTTCCTCAAATCCAAACTTAATGGTCCCTCTGCTCTCTTCGGATCGCTCTTTGCTCTAAGCGTGGATTTTTTTCGTGTATCTGATCTTGCATAAAAACCAGTATCTAATTGTTTTTTCTAGGCATATGCTTTAATATTGAGAGGTAATATTTTACAAATTTTCAGGTTTCCGTGCGTGGAGAATTGAGTGGAATTTCAAATGTCTTATTACAAGGTCCCATTTCAAAGTGCAATCTATATTAGAATTTCCTCAGGATATCATAGGGAATTTAGTAGTATACTAATCAACTCATAAATTTGAACGAATAAAATGGGAGTGCATAGTGTAGTTATGGCTCAATAAATGAGAAATCTTTGAATTTTGATGGTATGCTCAACCTTGCTCGACTAGTCGATCGTTGAAGACTGGAGTACTTGAATGCTTCGGCTCGATAATTCCTCTTGGTAACGTGCTTCGGTCAAGACAATAAGCTAGCGTAATTAGATACTCTATATGGTTTGCGTGCTTTGTTGTAGGGTCACCACTTCTACTGCGAAAAAAATTTTTACTTCAGAGTGCAGAAAACTTTTAGGTTTCTGGTATAGAATGCTAAACGTCAGGAGTATATCCCGTACATGATGCAAGAAGTGCAATCCTCTCTGGGGGATGCAACAATTGCATCTATGGATAGCACAGCACTCCTCAAGGAAAACATGAGGTCCCGAACCTGGTCAGGTGGGCCTTCGTTGAAAGCGAATAGGTTTTTGTTGTGTCAAGCACCATCTACTTCTCTGTTCCTTACTGTCTTGTTTTTAGCATCTCTTGTTTCTTTACATTTCATTTTGTCTTTCAACCTTTCTCCTCAATTTACGGTTTCTTTGCGCTAAGATCTTGTGTAGTAACACACCATGTGTCTAGATTTGGCGAAGTGCAACTATTTTCCCACCTTTAGCTTACACAAGTACCTTTGCTCGAACTTTATTGGATATTAGAATACGCTCACCCGGTGTACCATCTTCACATAGTTGCTTTCGGATTGCTTTTCCACCGGGATTGTGCTTGCAAACCAATATGAACAAATGATTCCCGTTCTGTAGGCACCAATTGTATACCTCGGTGTAGAATTAACTCATCTTATATCCCGTGCTGAATTCTTCATAAAATTACGTTACTTGGTCCATTGTTAGACATCAAGATATTCAGTACTAAATTAAAAAAAAATAAGAGATCAGACTTTATACGTCGGTAAACTTCTTCTCGACATACTCAAAAGCCAAAGGGAGATCTGGTATTTTATGAATTGTACTAACGAGCGGTTTATCATTTTACTTGATTCAGAATGGAGAGGGATGTACTCCGTTTCATTTGAATACCGGGGACACCACGCACTCCAACGTTTCATGGCGGCGCGATAGTCGATGCGTAAGTTTGGAACTGGCATTTCAGAAAAAAGGTTTGCCTGAAACGCAAACGTCTCCGTACGTGTGCTTAGTTCGTGTTCCTAGGTTTGGAAGTTACTCTAAATTTCGCACGTTTTCCAGTAACGCGTCTAAATTTAGCATTTCAACGTTTGCTTACGTGAGGAGTTCGCCGACTTATCAATACCTGGAACTAGTTTTGAGCCATTTGCGTTCAGCTGGTAGCGGAAACTGTCAACCCTGTTAGGTTACGCGTGAGTTGAAGCAAACTTCCAAAATAAGAGAGCCTACAGGATTGTACGATAGTGTGCAAAAATTAGACTCGGGACTCCCAAAATGTAACTGTAAAATTGAAAACTTTTTCACTGCCATCCGTCTCGCAACAGCGACGTCCGTTCCTCGGGAGTACGGTGCCGAGGCACCCAGAGGGATGGAGTTAGTACTACGGGAATGATACGCAATGCTTTCAACACCATTAGAGAACGGGAAAGCTACGTGGCGCAACAGTTTATCAAATCTGGCCCATGTTGACATGCGAATGTGCTGTCGAATACAGACCAAATATTTTGAGTAACTAAAGGCGGATGACTAAAGCTTTCAAATTAGTTCTTCGATAGCTTCAACTTTGCTTCGAATGAATAGAAAATTCAACTGCGGCTTTAACAAATTAACAGCCATGTGCAGAGAGCGGTAGCCCTGCTGCGCCATCTTTAGCTCACATGCTAGAAAACCAAATTGGAGAATTTACTTCATTTGCGGAATCCTTCACGCTTCTCGGCGTTTTGTCCTGAAAGTCGTACGGCGTCTTTCGAAGGACGGGAGGGAACTCAGTTTCTTCGTAGAGTAAGTTTATTTACTCTTGTGTAACCATCGCAAGCGGCTGCAGTGAATATGCAATCCTAATTTAAAAAGAAGATGTTTTTCTGCTCTACTCAGAGATGTCTAGTTTATGCGAAAATTACAAGGTTTTGAATGTATACAAATTTAGGCGCCGAAAGAGGTAGAATTTCATCGAGGATGTGCTTTTTAATTGAAAAACCCGTTAGAATGGTAAGACCGAAGTTGTGTGTATAAAGCCTTGTAATTTAGTTTCACTTAGGTTGGTTAAACGGTTCTCTCGAAGTTGACATAACGTAGTAGGGAAATAAATATTTGTTCTGATGGAATGCTGTTTTATTGTTCCTAGTCAAACTATAGCTACGTACTCCAATCGAATCCTCTTTTTAATTCGGTATTAAAAATTCTATTTTAACCGCTCATATATTTGCTCTTTACGACTAAAATTTTATTTTTGTAAACGTTTTGAAGCTCGTTACTCGTGGAATTTCATACTAACCAAAATGTAGTTGACTCCCGTTAAAGTCAGGTGGGCCAATTCGAACCAACGAGTTCTTAGAAGAAGTTAGTATGAACTAAGCGATTCAGAGCTAATAACACAAGCTTAATGCAGAAAACGAAATGCTTCAGCGAAGGTCGAGATGCGATCCTCAGTAATGGCTCCAGCCTGTGGCGCGGAGCCGCGGCGGTGCGGCAGCGAGCGCCCTGGCGCCTAGCCAACCTTGATGACGTGGATCTTGCTCATCAGCGTGGGAAGTTCCGACGACAACTGCAGCGCCTCCGCGCACAGCTTGAAGTCAGAGTTGTAGAAGCAGTTCCTTCTGCTCGAACGTTTGAAGAAATTAGAAAAATTAAACTTTCCTTTAAATTAGAAGCGAATGTCGACACCTGGCGAGTAACGAGTCTCTCGCGGGAAACCTTTACATTACGGTCACCTGATATGGTTCGACGACTTTCAACACATTTACTGGACTAGCTTTTAAATTATTTGTAGAACATCCGACATGAACGCATCCCCTCATTTAATAGATTTGTGTCTAATATCAATAAAGTCCGTTTCATTGGAGGTTGGAAACTGGACACTATGATTTTGATGTCTCTGGCGGTATTCTTGAACACTTTAATTGAACCGAGCAAAGCTATACTTTTTTCACGTATGCCGCAAATGTGTTACTATCGAGCCTAAAATGAACCGTAGACTGGGAAATGAAGGTGCAGCAGTTTACTCACTGAAATACTTACGTACTGAAATATTTGCTTCCAATTCTTGTTATAGTCAAGAAAATCCGCAACAGAATTAAATTTCTTTATTTAAATATCGGCCAACTGGAATCGATTGAAATCAATAAAATTACAGCTTTAAGATCATGCAAAGTTCGACGAAAATAAAGGTTCTGCAAAATTAACCGTTTTTTCCACCCAGAAGCGTGAATTTGGAATGTTCTTGCTTCTTTTATGAAACTAGTAACGCAGAATGAGTTTGGTGAGCTTGTATTTCGAAAACACGACTCCCATCACCAGAATTAAAATGGAAGAAAATTACGTCCCGAACTTAAGAACTAGTGCTCACCTTCTCGATAATGATGGGAACCTAAGATTCGGGAAGCTCGAAACCCCAGCTACGGGAGACCAACGGCTTTCCTTGCGATGTCAAGTGGCATAACTTGAGAAAATTGCTACCGAGAAGAAATGCTCGCAAAATGCCTGTAGCTAAGCTTGCGACTCTTCTAGAATGAAATTTACAGTGAGCCTCTTTTTTTTTATCGATACATTGAACCGACGCATGGTCTTTCCTCGTTATATTTACTGCAGAACTGTGCCACCAAAAGGCAAAGAGATTCTTACCCAAGGGATTTTGAAAACCTAAATTTCTCTACAATATTGGCTCGAGCTTTCGGTAAAATCGCTTCACTAATCTGTACAACGCTGAAAAACTTGTTTAGGTACGACAGAAACCCATCCTCTGCTACTATTTCCGAGGCTGTTTTAATGTGCAACAAGTTACACAAGTCTGCGCTCATCCGTATAAAGTATTGCCCCCATGTAAATAAATGCAGTACTAGCTTCTAATTTTTGCACATATTGTTAGACGGAAGGAAACATCACGTCCACTCCAACCAACTAACATCGATATCACGACCGCTACGCTTAAAAAAAAAATTGTGGTATAAAATTCAGTACAAAGAAAAAGCCCTGTTCATTTAAGCATGGCGTACATTTCGTAGTATGAACTTGTCTTGCTGGCTAATGTAAGAGATCAATTGACGATGCACGTATCAACAGCACGATGTTAGGTACTAAACTGCACGAAGACCATTCTGGTTAAGTCAGGCAGTTCATGTCAAGTGCCGAGGAGTCCCAAATATTTTGCTGTTGAGGGAAAACCGAGGTGGTAGTTAACTACTAATTTGAACATTTCATGTTGACGTCTTTTCTCTTTTCTACGAGAAATTTCGGGTCATGATTTTGCAACTCTTCTCACTAGAGAAACGCTGTAGCTGAAGAGATAAAAAGTGAAGTTCTCACAAGTTTGTACTCTTGTGTATTCTTCACCGACTTTTACGCTAATGGCAAAATTTTAATCCAAGCCAGATCTGCCGAGCGCTTAAAGCTTCTTTAGCAAAAAGGATTCCGACCTGCAAGAATCGCCGATGTTAGACTGTCTGAAGATATTTTGACAGTCACTGCACACCCGAGCGACGTCGTCGTAGAGGTCGCGGTTGCCGGCGATGTCGCGACACTCTTGCTCGTGCATGAACCACTCCGAGTACACGCTCATGGGTAGAGCTGAGCTGCCTCCCGCCAGTAACACAACCATGCTTGCCTAAAAAATTATACATACACTTGGAGAATTAATAATCCTCCCTTCAACAGCATGCTTTAACGAAGAGATGTGGAGCAGAAGTGTTAAGCGAATAGCAAATTGGAAATTGACATTATATTACAATCTCTGTAGAGAAACTTAGAAGGGCTGCGTGGCTCTGAGGAATTAGAATATTATGGAAACTATTAGAAAGCCTTTTGCGAGATCGAATTCTCAAGTTCCTCGTACCATCACGAAGATACACCGGAAGTCCAAATTCGCCTGAACCGCTACTGATCTTTTAGTGCAATTTAATAATAACACCTTTAATAATAATAATAATAATTAATAATAATAATAATAATCAAAACCCTGGGACAACGCCATGAAGAGTTACTCCGGAGACTCGAGAGCGCGAGAATAGTGAATGGAATCATTACAGAAAATTTTACCTCATAATTGAAAACAGAAATAGTACCACGCCAAAGCGGTACAAATTGGCAAGCTAGGATTGTTAAGGCGTTTCACTCGTGGTTTCGACGTGGCGGAAGTGATGTGTATTTAGTCAACTAAGGTTAAATCAATCAAGTTGGTTTGAGTTTCGAAAAAAAAAATCATTAATAGTCCGTAACAGAAAACAGCCAAAATACCCTCAATTCCAAGAGAACCCAACCTTTGGATTAAAATGTTGAATGTTTACCGAATTCGGTCAAGTTATCACACGCGAAACTCGTCTAGGAATAGACCTTAGCTCGCTAATGTTTCAAATAGTTTTGCTCGCGTTTTGAAGCCTTTTCAATCGTTCGTTTGATTAACAATGTACACTCGAGTCTACGAGTTTATTCAAAATCGAAGATATTGTGAAGACTTAAAACATATGTACAACATTTCCGTAAGTAGAAAATAAAACCCAGAAAGTAGTTCAAGAGCGGAAAAAATTTGAGAATACCAGACTCTACTTCAAGACTATTCGCATTCGCCGGAAACTAATTTATTTGCAAGGGATCCCAAACTTTAAACAAATCAAGTATCCCAGTTAGACCCCACGGGTCAGGTATCACTACCAATAGTGCGAAAAGCCCAATTGCGCACAATTATCCCCAAATCAGTGCAGTTCTAAACGGTCTTCGGCGAATCGAAGAATTCGAGTGAATTATGCGTGACGTAAAAGTTTATTAGAAATTTTTATTCAAAATCAATGGAGACCAAAGCTCCTATAGATGATGCCTTCAATACCTGTCTATACCCGAATTCAATAGATTCGGTCAACTTTATGAATTGGGACAGATCTCTGTTTAATTGACACCAGGGAATCTCAGGTGAGACTAATTGTTTACGTGCAATGGAAAACGTTGCAGGAAATTCAGGAGCTGACACCCTTAAGTGGGAGTGTGTCGCGCCGCAGTTTCTTGCCCGACTCGGAAAATCATTAACTGAAGCAATGTTCGAGAGACTTTGAGCTCAGATTTCAGTGAATATAGTTTGGAATACTTTTTTGCTCGGTTTTGTAGTCCGTATCAGATGAATTTCACTCATGTATAAGATTGCGAAAACTTAGAGATGATATTTGCAAAAGAAGAAAGGCAATGACTACACATCTCACACTTTTCCGCTGAAGTAATCCGATTCTCTACCGAAAACAATTATTAGCATTATTCAAGTTTATGAAAATACGAAAACGTAGGATATAACACATAATAGCAAGTTCTCTTCCATCTTGCTAAAGAAATAATTGACCGTAGTTTTGAATCATGGAAGTCAATATCACTAGTGTAAGCTTCCCAGCGTCCAAAGCGAAAGTTTGAAGTATTAAGTAGATAGGTAAAAGGTTCCCGAGCCATGATGAATGACACAGTCAGTAGTAACCCTTATGAGGTTACAGGAATGATCTCTTTTAACACTAGCGTTATCACTGTATTCAAGAATATCCCACAGCTGCTGGGCGCAACGTTCATGCATGGGTAGTTGGTTAGGGTAAATCCTAACTGTCTAGGAGAAACTGTTCAAGATCATGGAAAGTAATCAATTCCAATTCCTTGATCCAACAATCAAAGGTCCTGTAATAATCCTGTTAACTCGAAGATCCCTCACAGTTCGCAACATTTTCTTTTGTTCGTTATTGAAGTATATGATACTGAAGGACCACGAACAATGACTTAACTGGTTTAGATGCTCATACGGACACTAGCGGGATGGATATGCACCCTAGGACCCCAAACAGTGACAGGAGCGGTAGATCGCATGAGTAGCGAGCGCAACTTATTAACATGATTGACATGGTACCTCACTAAATAATGCATGCGTGAGCGTATCTTACCCCATAGCCAATGTTCGTCTCATCCCTAATTCTGTCTATACCAACCAAGCACCTACTCCTGTGGCTATCTTCTGCTCTGACAACAAATTGTACAAGAATAGACTGACCATGATGCTCCACACTGCGACGCTGCAAGCCATCTTCCCGGAGAATATATGAACGTAGGCAAGACTGGACTCGGAAGAGCTCCCAAAGCGACTGTGACAGTTACGGCCACGACCACTCCTTATATGCAGCTCCGAATTGGTTTAAATCAAGAAAACACTCCAAAAAACGTCTTAGGTACGTCAAAACTGGACTAAAAGCCTTGTTTTGACGGACATTAGCAAGGCGACTCACGGGTCGTTGATCCGCATCAGGTTTACGGATGAGGTAGCCACGGCTTTGGCGAACTCGTTGCGTTCTAAGAAAAATTTTCCCAGATGAAGGCAGGCATCAAGAACATGAACAATTTTGGTCCATTCAACATAGCAATCAGATATGTCTAAATTACTTTGTTTACTAAGATGGCTAACTTAAAAATAGGAGCACGCAATTTGTGGAGACGTAAATCCCTGGCCAGAGTGAAACTGGACTATTAGGAGCAAAAACATTTTCAATTTGCTACGTAAATTGCGAAATGGCCAACGTTAAGAATTCTTCATCAGTTGTATTCAAACAAGTTCCCTCAAAAGGATGCGTAAACAGATATCAATAGAATTGTAAAAGTATTTGCTTGACATAGTTATGATTTTAGTTCCATGCAAGTGAGAAAGCCCGACAGGGTGACGTGTGAGTGTTACGAATAACTTTCTCTGGTGACGAATAGCACTCTAAAGCAGGTTAAAACATAACCAACATCCTTAGTGTAACGTTAGCGATACCTTTATTAGCGTAGGAACCGAAAATAAAAAATTCAAGTTTTCAGTTAATACGCTCGAAATAAAAGTGTTCACTCGTTTTTAAGTAAATAATGCATTTTCTTGTTTTATTGCTTCAATGCCCTGTAAACAGAAGTTCTCACGCATCAGTACACTGCAGAAAAAATTAATAACCCAGTGAATGTATGATATATCAATACCTCATCGGTTTAGTTAGGCCAATCCCGACAGTACCTGTCAGTAAACGATTTCCACACTCAAATACTGGAGCACACCTTTGGTAGCATAATGATAAAATGAGAGAAATACCGCCCCCGGGAGTGTTCAGTAGTTTCAGTCAAATTTATTGTCTTGGCATCTTTTTTTTTAACCGATGGCCATTGTCGAATCCTACTTTTTAGCATTAGTCCTAAATCTACGAGTGAAAGAAATGGTCTTAGTAAGAGGTATCACATGATTTTCCCAAATACTGGTAACTTTCTTCAATGCCCAAAATAACTTCTACAGCGTGTTCCAAAGAAAAGAAGGCGCAATTTATCATAGAATTTGGAACTGGAAATTTATGCACAAGATGCACTTCTACTCAAGATTTTTTGTGCCTAGAAACAGCAATTTTAAAATTTAGGGCATGAAAAAAGATATAAGTTCAAAGAAAATGTTATTTGTGCTAAAAAACGCAGCATTGAACCGAAAAAAGCTGGTCTTTATCAAACAAAAACTCATTTCATTTCATCAGAAGTGTGGACTACCAAATCTCCGCTTCGGAACCTCGGGTATGTAGATTCAACATAATTCCAAGAGACATTTGCTGATATACTCCAGCACAAGTGAGATCATCTGTCGTACCGCGGTGTGTGTGGCGTAATCAGTACGAACTATTGTACCAGTCATATACTATTTTTATCATTCGAAAAGGCTCATAAATTTTAATTTTTCTGGTGTAACTTTCAAAGTGGGTACTAACGTCTTACACCGCTCTGGGCAATAGTAACGCAAATGCTCAACTCTCTACAACAGTGTGGAAGTTCAAGTACAAAAGGGAATATTTCCAATTATCATTCTATAATCACAATTTATTTACACAAATACGGTTTCAGCTTCTTATCCTTAGAGGAGTAAGTAAAGAGCAGCTCAACAAGTAGATGACTTTCCTGTAATCATTTCTATCCGTCTTTTTCGTTAGCTTTCATCTAAATGGGTGCAAATGCTCGCGTCAAAATACAGCGAGGGCCGGACAGGGATCAAACGCTGGTCTTTTTTGCCCCACGTGCGGCGCTAAATTACTCGATTGCGCCAGTGAGTTAGCAATGTTCCCGCAAACTAGAGAATAAAGACAGTCAGCTAAAGTTCTAGGTGTCAGGAACGAGCGAAGTTGGAGTAGATAACGTTTCTTTCAAATAATGTTACACTAGATAATTATTCTTTACGGAGTGAACTAGTTAAAAACGATTTAACGTAGTAGCGTTGAATAAGCTTTTACATCCTACTTCGCTGTTGGGCTTATAAATTTTTTTGAAGTTGATAGTAGGTTTACACGACGGGAAAAATAATAAATAGTTTCCTGAAATAACTTTTCTCCTGCTGTTGTTATCTTCGTCCTGTCATTAACGTCGAAAGTTCACCAGAAAGCGTCCTCTACATTGTACGTAAACTTGAGCCATGAAAGAAGCGCTTTGAATGAATCAATTAATTATCTTTCAAAATCGACGCTCTCTAGTCAACGAAAAAGCGCTAGAGTGCGAATAAAAAGACCTAATTATTAAAGTGCACCATCATAAATCATGAATTGAAACATTATGATCACGCTGTAATTCATTCGAGAGAAGTATAAGAGTTACGAGTATGCACCCACGAATACAGGTTACTTACTGTCTACAAAATCACGACTAACCTTGTGACGTTGTTTACCTAAACTGCTAAGTAAAATGAAAGAACAGCTCCATCTCATTTTATCAGTTACGGAACTCAGTTTTAGATTTTATATTAACCTAGTTTTCAAGCCTGAATATGAACGTTTATTAGGAAAAGACACATGAATTAATTTCTCTTTCGTGTTGCAGTATTATAGTTATAATTGGGATATTATTTTGTTCACTGTTATATTATTCAAGCTACGGGTATTATTATCAAGTAATTGGGTCTCTCGTTCGATGATAAAAGTAAACGGACATCACGTTTTCAGGGAGGTATGTAAACAGGCATCACGATGATTGATGCAAGTGAACGGGCATCACGTTTTCAGGGAGGTATGTAAACAGGCATCACGATGATTAATGCAAGTAAACGGGCATCACGTTTTCAGGGAGGTATGTAAACAGGCATCACGATGATTGATGCAAGTAAACTGGCATCACGTTTTCAGGGAGGTATGTAAACAGGCATCACGATGATTGATGCAAGTAAACGGGCATCACGTTTTCAGGGAGGTATGTAAACAGGCATCACGATGATTAATTCAAGTAAACGGACATCACGTTTTCAGGGAGGTATGTAAACAGGCATCACGATGATTGAAAAAAAAACAGTATATTTCCAATATAGATGGTACAAAAGTACCATCATTGGTTTTTAAAATCTCTTAAAATTAATACACTTAGATGATACACACACACGAGTATTGTAAAACTCGTGTCACTAGTCGAAAATAAATGATTGAGGGCAATGTACTCCTAATCTTGCTTAATCTACATTTGATAATAAATGTAATGATAATTATAAGAGACAACACAATTTCATGGACGATGCATTTTCATTGTGAGGTGAAAACACTTTTGACAGTTTACATGTACATGACATAAAACTTCGCAATTCTTGATGCCAGGAAATAATACATGAATCGCTTGTTTCGGCCAATGTTCAAAAGTGTCATTTTGAGGAAGCATGAAAAAAAATATATATATATATAAATATACATCCGTATACATATACACACATATATATATATTCATACATATATATACATGTACATATACACACATACATATACATGTATACACGTACACATAAGCATGAGGACCAAGAAGATAATAAGTTTTGTATTTCTAATCCAACAATTTTAACATAGCGGTCATTAGTTGATAAGCATTTTATTTAAACAAAAAGTGGATGATCGCACAACAAATGTATAGTTTTTACATGAATGCTTTACAATAATAATGAGATGACGAGTTAGGTAATGTTACAAGTTGAGAGTGAACAGAAAAAAGACCATTATCTCTAGTAAAATGCTAGTTGTCAGTCTAGTACACACATGTGTGCACATATACACGCAAATATATACATATACACATGCACGCACATAATTACACCAAACTCGTAAGGATACACAAATGCATTTCTATGCATCGAGGCAATACATACGCATTCTATTTAGTGTCATACGCACAGCGTGCACACGTACAGATATCTACAAGTAAGCATGTGCGCGAATATCAGCGTAAACCAGTCAGTATAAACCAGAAATTCCAATCGAGGGAAACGGAGAAAATATCTTTTATTATCGCATGAATTTTATAAAATTTCGTACTACAAATAGTGGCACAAAACAGTCTACCTAAGTCTGAAACATGAAACATGAAAACGATTGTGGGACGTGAATAAGAAGGAAAACATTAATGTCCTATAAAGGTTTCATATTAGAAAAAAAAATCACATTATCTTTGAAATATGGCGCAAATTGTCGGCAATTGATAAACAGACATAGGTATCACATTATTATAAGCATATAACTATAAGCGTAATACTGCAGTATAAATGGGTGATCACACAACGAATTTATTGCTTTTTTTAAATGGTTGCTTTACAATTTCATATTAGAAAGAAAATCACATTATCTTTGTAATATGGTGCAGAATGTCTGCAATTGATAAACACACACACACACGTAGGTACCATGACGGTCTAGTTTGATGCTTGCACAGAAATGGAGAGGAATGACATAAAATGCAACCTTCGACTGGTTTATCTACTCTAGTGCACACAGGTGTACGTGCACATATGCACACCCATATGCCCACATACACCTATATACGTTCACACATATTCAAGTAAGCATGTTTGCAAACGGCAGCGTATAGGCGATCAAATCACACTACCTACGCATACTCTAAAACTGTTTTGTGATACCTTGTATTATAAAACAATAAGCGAGGGAGGTTATTGAGCAATGGAGATACCAGGCAAATGAGATTCGACAGTACTTATTTTGTGTGTTCTGTAACTAAGAATTATTCTTGAGACACTAGATGACGGGTTATTTTGGCTTTAAATTCTCTCGGTCTTTGAGGGACTTTAATACTCAGGGGAAGTTTGTTCCACAGTAAAGCGCCTGATATGGACAGAGCCTTCTGCCCTAAGTGAGATGAACGATAGTTGACTAAGACATTATTGTTTCTATTCGGTTTTTGATTGGTTACAGTGGGTGGATGGAAACACACTATCTCAGCATTGCTCTGAGGAAGATATAACGAGGAGAATACGTATTGGGCCTTCTGCATGAGGAGGCTTTCTTGGATAGGAATCCAGCCGAGTTTATTGAGGAGAGGGGTTACGTGGTCACTTCTTTTGAAATTACCGTTGCATACCACCTTCGCTGCAAAATTCATGCACTTTTGTAAGTCCCTTTGAAGGTATTTAGGTAAGTCTCCCCATACTAGGCTGCAGTAGTCAATGCGCGATAACACAAGGGATTGAATTGCTAATAATCTGGATTTTTCGTCTAGCATACTTTTTATACGATGAAAAAACATTAAAGTTCCGTAGATTTTGTTGCAAGTAGTCTCAACGTGAGATTTGAAGGACATACTTCTATCGAACCAGATCCCTAGATTTTTAACTTTTTCTGATGCATTTATTTTATCATTTCCAACTTCAAGAGTAAGATCTGAAGTTTTTTTAATTGCATCTTTGGATCCAAAAATAATGCATTGTGTTTTATTAGCATTTAATTTGAGACCATTTCGGTCGTACCATGATTTCAGGCTAGTCAGTAAAGTTTCGGCTTTAATTTGCGTCTGTGGTATTTCCGATACAGAACTTGTTATTGCAATTTGAACATCATCTGCATACATCGAGATCCGTGTGTTAGAAGGCATTGGAGGGAAATCATTAATGAAAATAGAAAACAGTAGCGGACCAAGAATGGATCCTTGGGGAACACCACAATTGTTTTGAATGAATGGGGACAATTTGTTTTCTATGCGGACTGCATGAGATCGATTTGACAAGTAACTTTCAAACCATTGCGTGTCTATTCTCAAGTTCAGTATTTTACGTAGAAGTCTATCATGTTCGACGCTATCGGACGCCTTAGAGAGATCGAGTAGCAGCAAGAGTGTTACATTCTTTTGATCGATGTCACTGTATATTTTTTCAGAGATATTGAGCAGAGCGTCTTGAGTGCTAGTATTTCTTCTATAGGCATATTGATTTTGGTGTAGTAGATTTGACTCGTCCAGGTGAAACGACAGTTGATTCGTCACCACTTTCTCTAATAGTTTTGACATGACAGGCAAAAGACTGATGGGCCTGTAGTTTGATGCTGTATTTAGGTCACCACTTTTATGCAACGGTCTAATAATGGAGTGTTTCCATTGGTTTGGAAACATGTTGGTTGCTATTGATGTATTAATTATCAGACGAATCCATGGTGCTGTAACAGGGAAACTGTCTTTGATATATTGAAGACTGATACCATCATGTCCAATTGCCTTTGTGTTTTTAAGTGAGTACAAGATATTTTGTAACTCCGGTAAATCGACAGGGCGTGGTCTCCACTTGACATCAGTCCTCGAGGGTGCAGTGGGGCATGAATTTTCAATTGTCGTTTCATCTGTATTGGTACACGCCTCACTGAAAACTTGAGCCCCTACTTTTGAAAAGAATGTGTTGAAATCTGTGGCTGTTGCCAAGGGATTTTCAAATTTACTTTTGCGATCTAGATTTTTATATGGGGCTACCTCACTAATGATTTCCCAAGTTCGTTTCGGGTTATTTTTAGCCGTTATCAGTGCCTGGTGGAAGTGAGTTTGTTTCGCTTCAGTGATTTTCTTTCGAAGAATTTTCTCATGTTCTTTATATCTCTTGTATAAGGTACTGTTTGATCTATTTTTTTGTACTCTCGCAAGTTAGCTTTCTTTATTCTGCTCATATCTTTCACTTCGTCAGTAATCCAAGCAGTTCGTTTTGGCTTGTTTTTTTTTTGGTAACGTAAGGTGCACATTCGTCGAGAGCTGCTGTGAAGTTCTCGTTGAAGATTGACACTTGAATGTCAACATCGTCAGTTTGCAACATTTTCTGGAATTCGGTGGACCTATCGAGAAGTTTTTCTTGAAATAGTTCTGCTGAATAGTGCCTTTTCGAGCGATAGGTCATTAAGTGGTATTTTTGTCTTTCCTTTGCAATATTAATTTCACATTCTATAGAGTGGTGATCGGAAATAGAAGGTGATATTAATGTACTAAGTATTGCAGTGGGATTATTTGTGATTGCTAGATCGAGGAGAGTTGCAGAGACTTTAGTGATGCGAGTCGGTTCTTTGACCATTTGTGATAAGCTTAGTTTATACAATAGTTTGCTTAGCTGATTGTTTTTGTCCGTTAGGTCAACATTAAAATCTCCGAAAGCAAAGAATGATTTTTTTGCCTGAAGGATTTCTTTGAAGGTTTCCTCAATGAAATCTAGTGTTAGATTTAGGGGAGACGATGGGTGCCGGTAAAGGCTGCCAATGATGATTGATTTGTGTTTATTTATTTGCGCTTCTAGCCAAACCATTTCAATGCCTTCGCAAACTTTATTCGCTAATAGTGACGATGTTGAGTACATTTCTTTCACAAAAATACAAGATCCACTACCTCGGCTGGTTTTAGCGCCATCGTAGCGGTACAAGACGTAATCAGGAATGTTAAAAAATGAACTTTGGGTTCGTGAATCAAACCATGTTTCTGAGACACACAAAATGTCAATTTCTTCAGTGACCAAAATTACTCTGATTTCATCCAATTAACCATTCAGGCTTCGAGCATTTACATGCTTAATTTTGATTTTACCTATATTAGCACTCTTTTTGAAAGTAGCAAAGTTACTATTTCGATGGGATCGTTCAGGGGATTTATCGATTTTGTCTAAGTTGCCCAGGGTGTTTGGCCCAGCTTCTGCTATGTAAGAAAGTCTACTATTTGGCTGGGCAGCGGCACTCTGTCAAGATGAGGTGATCCCGGTCTGATTTTTGCCTTGTGTGACAAGAGCACTGTAGTGATCGCTTTTACGATGAAGCAGTAGTGGAGGGTTATTATTTGATAACTCTGAAAAGGTATTGACTGATATTTTCAAAACACAATGATCTTGTTCATCCAGGACGAGAAGTTTTTGGCGTGTCACATTTGAAATGATTAGTGGTATAAGGTATACAGCAGCTTGATCAAAATTTTTGTCGTCAATGTAATTATCTATGAGGTTTTGCATGTCTCCACTGTTCTTGTGAAAAAATTAGCGTATGTGCTGTTGTTTGCTTTACTCTCTGTTTTGATTGCAGCCTTTAGGGAATTGTAATTCCAATTTGATTCCGGTTGTTTTGTAAGTAGATGAGCTACTGCATGGAGGAGGCAGTGTCCATCGGCTTTGGTGAGAATCAGTTTTATGTTCCATGATCGTTTCAATTCATCCATTGTGGAATTCATGCGTTCACAAATGGGGCTGGAGACGTTTTTTTCGTACTTTTTACGTCATTAAGAGGTTCTGAGAGGTGCGGGGAATTTATGTTTTTCTGGCTCTGAAAGGGCGGGCTGTGGTGATTTCTTGTATGGGGATTTGCATAGAACTGAGAAATGCTCGTGTCAATTCCATTTTTCTGACGATGATTGTGAACACAGTTGGGTAGTGGATTTTCCATCGATTGTCGACTGCAATTTTGCAGCGATTTCTCTCTTCCTGTTGATTTCACTGCTTCCGAGTATGTGATTGGATGTTGATTTATACTCGTGTCTAAGAGAGGCTTTTCATCCCCTGAATCAGCATTGGATAGCAATGAAAACCTATTTTTTTTAGGCACTCCGCAATTTTTTGTGGCAGATGCAGGAGAGGGCTTGTTACATGAGGGCAAACATCGGGAGGAGAGGGGGGGAGAGGGTTTCTTATATGAAGGCAAACATCGGTTTATGTTCCCGGAGGTTTCACGTGGAAAGGCGGTCAACTTAGAACAATCATTCAACTCATTTTGCTGTTTTTCATAATCATTAGAGTATTCAATTTCTTCATTCAGGTCATGGGAGTTTCTGGCACAGGAGATAAAATGTGAAGTTAGTCTCAAAGGGGATCTTAGAGCAATTTGTTGAAGAAAATTATGCGTGTCTTCTCGCGTAACAGGCCAAGTGCGGACGTTGTTGTAAGCTTCATTAACAGTAACGGTTTTTACATTTGCTCGCAGCGGAATCAGTTTAAGACCAATTTTTCTGCACAGGCTCGATGCCATGTACAATTGCTGCCCACAGCAGGCACTCACCACATAAATACGAGAAAGAAGATTCTTTGTCATGATCAGGTTTTTTAACTTGGTGAGATTTTGGGACGAGAGGCTCAAACCTTTGAAACTAATTATATAGTTCCTGAAAGGAGGTGCGCGTTCAATCTCACCATAGAGATCATTGAGACGTTCCGAAGTTATGGTCTGAATTCTGCATGCACTATCAATGTCATCTCTGTTGATTTTTGTGAGACTATTGTCTCCAACGAGAAAAGTGTCTAAAGGGGGTTTCGCATAAGGATGGTTACTCGCAGCTACCACCGGCGTAAAATCATGAGCGCTGATACGATAATTTAAAGCAAAAAGCTGTTCTGTAATCATTTGAATATTTGATACAGTGGAAAAAATCGACGCTGGGCTTGGGGGACGATTTTGTCTCAAAGCTTTATTGAGAAATGCAGCTGTAAGAGACAGCGTGTTATTTATTTCGTGAATAGTTTGGGAACTGGTCATTTGGAGAGGATGTAAGTACCCCTCATAAGCGGTAACAGGTCCGTTTGTATTGTTCTCCAATGAAAATCTTACGTTATCCTCGCAGTTTACGCTCTGAGGTATTTTACTGCCAGTATTAGCTGCTTCGTATGCATTTTCAAACATAACTTCGCCACCTGAAAGGTCTGCACACAATTTATCATTAAAATTATAATTAAAATTAAAATTACCCCTTTTACTTTCCAAAATTTTATCGCGTTCTAACGATGACGTTGGTGTTTCCGTCGGCGGAAATACCAACGTAAACGGGCATCACGTTTTTCAAGTAAACGGGCATCACGTTTTCAGTGATGCATGTAAACAGGCATCACGATGATTAATGCAAGTAAACGGACATCACGTTTTCAGGGAGGTATGTAAACAGGCATCACGATCAGTGATACAAGTAAACGGGCATCACGTTTTCAGTGATGCATGTAAACAGACATCACGATGATAAATGCAAGTAAACGGGCATCACGTTTTCAGTGATGCATGTGAACAGGCATCACGATGATTGATGCAAGTAAACGGGCATCACGTTTTCAGTGATGCATGTAAACAGACATCACGATGATTGATGCAAGTAAACGGGCATCACGTTTTCAGTGATGCATGTGGACAGGCATCACGATGATTGATGCAAGTAAACGGGCATCACGTTTTCAGTGATGCATGTGAACAGGCATCACGATGATTGATGCAAGTAAACGGGCATCACGTTTTCAGTGATGCATGTGAACAGGCATCACGATGATTGATGCAAGTAAACGGGCATCACGTTTTCAGTGATGCATGTAAACAGACATCACGATGATTGATGCAAGTAAACGGGCATCACGTTTTCAGTGATGCATGTGTACAGGCATCACGATGATTGATGCAAGTAAACGGGCATCACGTTTTCAGGATGCATGTAAACAGACATCACGATCAGTGATGCAAGTAAACGGGCATCACGTTTTCAGGGATGCATGGAAACAGGCATCACGTTTTCAGAAATACCTGCGAGTAGTTTTGAAGTAACGTTACAGCTCAAGTTGTGACACGAATGCCCCATCTGCTCAACACGAATTCACTAAACTGAGAGCTCTTCATCACTGAGTGAAGATCTGAAATCGTAGAAAATGCCTTAAGTGCCAGACATGGTCGCTAAGTTAATATTCAGTTCTTCACACACGGCACTTCAACTGAGATGCGAAAGTTTTCAATCTCACATTTTCATGACAATGATCAATCATATTTGGGCTGATTGGTCAAATAGCTAATACTGAGAAAGAGAGGGAAATTTTGTTTAAAAAATTTGTGACAATTACCGGCAAATACTTAGTTATTTCAAAACCAAGAAATTTTACGAGGTTATTGAGACCATGACTTTCAATCAAACATCAAGGTCATTCCTACATTTCATTAAGTCCCATAATGAATAATTGAATATATCCAAAGCTTCCAGGAGTCGAGCGCGTTCCTCTGCAAAAAAAACGAACGTTGAAGGCTATAGGCTTCACTTGCCAGCGGAGAGAGTTGTGCCAACCGAGGCAAACCAATTTTGTGCCCGTGCTCTCCGTGGTACAGTGGTTAAGGGATCGGGCTCGTATGTTGGAGTCGCGGGTTCGTATCCCGGCGCTGGCGCGGAGATTTTCCCCGTTGGGTATAAGGGAAAGCTCAAGCACAATACCCCACTCAACCCAGGTGTCGGAAATGGGTACCGGCTTTACGGGGGAACCATCATGGTGTCCTATATATAGAGTTAGTTATAAGACATTTGAAAAACCAATGCTTAGATCATATGTATCAGGCTTGATTGGAAATAAAGCATCCCAAAGATGCCGATGTTAACCTTTGTGGTGGTGCGGCTTGAACTAGAACTTAGTCGTTTCTCAATGTTACCAGATGGAAACAGAAATTCAACGTTTAATGATAATAATAATAATAAAATAAATAAAAAGAAACTTTCACCCTGCTACATCGGACTGACGGCCGTATTGCTCATTGTAGTCAAACAGAATGATTAGGAAAAAAGCAAAATAATCTAGCAAACGTATAAATGAGTAGTTTCTAATTTTCTAACAGAACTTTTAGAAAAATCAAGGTACACTCTAAGAACAACAACTAAAAACATCCCAGGTTTCCCATCCTCTCGGTATTCTCTTTAACAACATACGGACATGGGTGCATGGGATAAAATAAAGAGAGAGAGAGAAAGAAAAGAAAGAAAAACCGTTTATTTCCAAAAAAGTTGACACATTAGATAAATGACAACATATTGGCTTTAAAAAATTTCTTAATATAAGACGTCCTTAGACAGACGTACCATACGAGGAATACTAATAGACAAACTATGCGTGATCTACTAATAGACAAACCATACGAGGTGTACTAATAGACAAACTATCCGAGGTGTCCAAATAGAAAAACCATACGAGGCGTACTAATAGACAAACCATATGTGGCGTGCAAATAGATTACCCTGTCAAGGACTGGTTAAATCAAAAATATAATTTCTTGAATATTTTATATCCCAAAAGAAGACTGACAACTTATAAATAATTTAAATAATACTAAAGAATTCTTCGGAATTCCGAAATTATTAGTTGAATCGAAGTAAGAAAACACAAAAAAAACGCTGTACTGAAGCAGATTGAAACACCACCGTCGGAAATGACTATCAAGTATTGAGAAAAGGTCACTCACAAAGTAATTTATGAAGAACATCACGCAACACAATACGCAACACAACTAGAAACGCGTAAACAAACTTACACGCAAAATGAAATTCATGGCTTGTTCAGCATACACACAGCGAGATAATTTTTTCACGAGCGCTTTTTTCATTTGTCTGTTTATATTTTTCATTTTTCTGTTCACAGATGCACCATCTGGGGTAGTGATCGATCTATTTTTGAATCACTAAACAAGTGCAATAAACATATTTATTTCTGAACTATGGTTCAGTGTTAAATCGTCGCAGTGCTTTAGGTAAAGTGTAATGTGTCTTGAGGTTTTGTTTCTACGTAAAAAATAAAAATTGAAACATATATATGCATATGTGTTTATATATACATATGAGCATGTATATGTGCACACACACATAGACATACATGTAAGCGTGCGCACATACATACACGCACCCACTTATACACACGTATTCATATATAAACGTAATGAAAATTAATATATGAAAAATAATAATCAACAAATGACAGTAAAGCTCAGTGCATTCGTAAGAGATAATCTGAAGAAAAAATAAGTAAAAGGAAAAAACATCGAAAAACGCAAAATGAAATGATTTTTAATTTCCAAACAGAAATTTTAAGAAAACTCAAGTTACACTCGAGGAACAAAAAATATCTCGGGTTTCATATCCTCTCGGTATTCTCAGCAACATCATGCGGACATGTGTACATGGGATAAAATGGAGATGCACTGTAAGCCAGATATCACTTATGAGTAGCAAATATCTAGAAACAGTTTGGCAGAAACACGTTAACAAACATATACTCAAAAATGAAAACTCATAGCTTGTTCTACATACGGACAGGAAGATAATTTTTCCCCGATTCATATGCTCAAATTGCGCTTATTTCATTTGTCTAATTGCATTTTTTATTTTTTCCTATTCACAGAAACGCTCTCTGGGGTAGTGATAGATCTATTTTTAAATCATTTCGCAAGCGCAATAAAATGAATTTACCGGATTTTTTGCAAGTAAAAAAATATAGATAGAAATATTTTTATAAATTTATGTAGATATACATATACCTATATTCGTATGCACAGATATATCCATGCATGCGCGTGCGTACATATGTATGCACTCACACACGCACACATATTAATACGTATACGTATTGAAAATGAACATAAGGGAAAAAAACATTAAAGATAAAAAACTTATCTCCTACTACATCGCAAATGGCAGTCGAGCTCACAGTAATCGTAAGGATTTTTTTTGGAAATTTAATAACTAAAAAGAAAAACTTCAAAAAACGCAAAACTAAACTTGTTTTATATTTCATAATAGCATTTTTTAAAAAGCTCACGTTACAGTCAATGAACAACAACTAAAAAAAACATCTCGGGTTTCACATCCCATCGATATTCTCTTCAGCAGCATTATACGGACATGGGAACATAAGATAAAATGGAATACTATTGTAGCCGGGTATCACTTCTGAGTGGCAAATATTTACGAAATTTGGCACGTAGAGGTAGATTAAATAGTGGTCCAGAGTAATAATTTTAAAAACTGAAAGTTAAAGATATTTCTGATTTGAAAGTTCTGTGCTAATGTGCGCTGAACGCACAGAAAAAATTAAGAAAATCAAATAGATGCTAAATTCATCCCCCCCCCCTTCCCTGCCAGTCTTTGATAATTGATTGAAACATCTTCATGAATGATTTCAAAATAGTGAAACTACGTGAGCCAAAATTAACTTATTAAAAACAGAGCACAACCTTCACATCTACAAGCCTTTACACTGATGTACATACAAAAATGTATATCAGAGTTTGTTTGTCATACAGATGTTGAATATCAGGTGGGCCAAAAGAAGTCACCCCATTGTAATCTGCCTTTTTATGTGCAGATTGCGGCCAATGTGAAATCAGTTTTGACATTTGCGAAGTTGACAGATGTAAGTAAATATCGGACAGATGTAAATATCGGATGTGGCTCACTCAATGTGTGCGCGAGCCACAACCGATATTCTGGAAGCGGCGATCCCGGGTCGCCTGATTTCTCGTTTTGGCGATTTGGACTTGTAATGTAATGTAATGTGCAATTTAATGTGTAATGTAATGTGTAATGTGGACTTGCACCAAGGCAAGGGCTGAAACTTACTCATTTCGTAAAATAAACGAATCAAATCTTGAAGAAATGCGCACCGTTCTAGAAGAATCAATGCCTACATTGCACATCTCTCAACAAAACAATAATGCTACGAGCATTGACGAAGCAGTAGTAAAGTTGACTGAAACTATAATGACCGCATACAATCAGTGTTGCCCAATTGTAATTTAAGCTCATTTTACACTAGCGGTGTGGAGCGACGGTGTGGAGCGACGGAAAGATTCTTACAGTTGCTCCCACGCAAAGATTATGCGTCAGAGCACACCGGCTTGCTTTTACATTGCCGCTCAATTCAACGTTCCTTCCCCCTAGACAGTAATCGTCAGGATTGCTCTTGTAATAATGCCAGAATAATTTGCCGAACATGGATGGAGCGACGGTGTGGAGCGCGAAGATACCGTCAGTGTAAAAGGGCCTTAACTCGTACAGTTACCCCGAAAAATAAACAAAAGCCCTGGATTACTAGAGACATCGTGATAAATATAAAGAAAAGTCAAGCGTACCTAGCCCTCCTTTGCGAAGGGCGAATATCTAGAGAAACATATATCCGATTCAGAAACTATGTAACAAACCAGATAAGAACATCAAAAAAGAACTACTTCACGCTCAAGTTTACTCAAATCAAAACTGACGTTAAAAAGACTTGGCATCTCCTTAACTCTTGCTGTAAACCGAATAATGCAGATAAAAATGATATTGAACATGTTATTCAAGATAATGTAAAATACCATGAGAAGAAAGAAATTGCTAATCTCTTTAACAAATTCTTCGTAAACGTAGGGAAAACTATAGCTGATGGTATTCCAAGTGAACCTACTGATCACCTGGAATTTATGGATCATATTTGAGAACCCAACTCCTTTTTATTTACGCCAACAAACTCCTCCGATGTAATTACGTGCATAAACAACATGAAAAATAAATCGAGTGGGTTACAAACGTTTCCGACTAAAGTACTTAAAGTTATTGCTGACATTGTAGCCCCGCTGATATGAAATATTATTAACCAGTCTTTCTTACTAGGCACTTTCCCGAACTCCCTCAAAGTTGCTAGAGTAACCCCTATCTTTAAAAGTGGTGAAAAAACCTGTGTAAACAATTATCGACCTATCTCCGTGTTACCAATTATTAGTAAGGTATTCGAGAAAATTGTGTATAAAAAAAGTGTACTATTATTTTGAACAAAAATCATTTATCTATGAGAAACAATACGGTTTTCGCTGTAAAAAATCTACAACACAGGCAATATTAAATCATTTATAATTCATTCATTCTAATATAGATAACGGAAAGCCTGTCTTCTCTGTATTTCTTGACTTTCGAAAAGCATTCAATTATGTTGACCATAACATATTACTCTCGAAACTACACTGTTATGGCATTTGTGGGGTTGCCCAGGATTGGTTCAGATCATACCTAACAAATCGGAAGCAAAACGTTGTCATTGACGACGCAAAATCGGACCCAAAGACAATTAGCCATGGAGTTCCACAGGGATCTGTTCTTGGGCCTCTCCTATTTCTGGTTTTTATCAATGATATTATTAAATCTATATCATTCTTCAAATTCATACTTTTTGCTGATGACAGTACGCATTCTACCTACAGTCCTTCCGAACCAAAATCTCACTACGATTACGGAGAGTATAAATAATGAACTCCATAAGGTTTCATTGTGGCTTAAAGCTAATAAAATAAGCCTTAATATCGATAAAATAAATTACATTACATTCTCATACAAGAAAAATATATCTCTCCCTCGCATTAAAATTGGCGAAGGTGAAATCGAAGAAACCAACTCATGTAAATTTTTGGGCATCATAATAGATAAAAATCTGACCTTCAAAGAGCACATCGCCCATATTAGTTCTAATTATCAAAATCCATCGGAATCCTAAATAAAGTTAAAAATTTACTGCCTGAAACCGCTTTGCAAATGCTCTACCGAACGCTCATTTCACCATACTTGGAATACGGAATAGAAGCATGGCACGGAACTGAGAAAAATAAAACCAATATAATTTTTACTCTACAAAAAAGAGCCATCAGAGCGGTAAAGAACTTAGAATATAATGCTCACACAAATGATTCATTCAAAAATTTACAAATACTTAAACTCTCGGATCTCTACAAAACCTCCATCTGCAATTTCATTAACAAAACATTAACTAATGATGGCGACAATAGCCTAAAACAATTATTAACTGCGCAAACTGGTCATCACGACCGTCTAACGCGAAATAGAAGTAAATTCATGCTTCCATAATCCCTATCATTCAAAGGCCCGGTCGCAACACAGTATCCTCTTCGTTGGAACTAAAACTTGGAACTCAATACCTGCGGAGATCCGTGAAAGTAATTCTTACAAGGTATTCAAAAGAAATCTTGAGTCGCATTTCTTATCAGACTACTAGTCGTATAAGATCACCAAGTCAAATCCTGCCTCCTACATGTCTGGTCCTAATATTGTAATTTGCCATGGGTAATATCGCCGATTTTCAGTTGTGAAATCGTTATCGAACATACTGTTTATATATATAGAACATATGACCTATATTGTAGTGAAACATCAATATCGAGTTCATTATCTCGTTGATCAGTCTAATGCGAAACTAGGTTAAGTGAATTAGTGTAAACATTATTGTACACCTTAGAATAACGTGATGGTAGGATGCCCTATAAGTCGCTGAACTTATTCGGGCCCACAGGTAGCTATACTCAAATTTAACCATTGCATTAGACTTAAGAAACATTCTACCTCTGTATTATCTGTGGTAAATAAATTGTTTAAATTGTTTAAATGTCGCTGTTTCAGTACGACATGAGGTTTATTTAACAGAACCTGTAGCTTCTGTTCACTTTGCCGTATACAAGGCAGAAGGATAGCGAAACGCACTGTAGGACTTCTAGTATTGTACTGACTTATCGATACGCAGCTCCTCCTTAAGAGCAGCCAATTGCCCGGAGGGTTAACAAAGCCCATCCAGTGCTTGTAAATGCAAGGTGCCAATCGGATTTTCCGGTGGAGGCCCTATCAAGACGTGTGACCCGAACGCTATAAGGTATCCGGGCCGAGCGCATAAAGATCTGTTAGGATCTGGCCGTGGGGTATAGCCAGTCCTTACAAACCTCGATAAGCATCTGGGAGTACCATGAGAAAGGATAATAAGGCACTCTGGACTCAGCTTTTTGGGTATATATTGGCAGGAAGCCGGAGAGGACCGCCGAGTCTTGAACCACCGATGAACTTGGCTGAAGAGGGTTTGCAGTCCGGGCAGTCGGGAGGCTCCTGGCGAAGTGCTGGAGTTGACCGTGTGTGTGTGTGGTTTGCAAAAGATTTTAAGAGCCCAGCATATAGACTTTGAGGAAACCGTGACGTTGTGAGTGATCGATTTTGATTGAGTTGAGGCCAGGCAGGGCGGCTCAAGTTGAGGCAATTCTTAGGTGAGTTAAGTAGCATTAAGGCCCATACAAGCGAGACAAAATGAGGCCCAAGGCCAGGTAAATTCTGGTTAAGTCACGTCCAGTTAAGGTCGGGCCAGTTTCAGTTGATGCCGGTTGAGGTAAAACCCAATACTAGTCCAACAAAAGGGAATCCCACTAAGGAAATGCCTGGGGAGTTTAAGGCCAATTCAGTTAAGTTGAGGCAAAGCAAGGCCCAAGGGGAGGCTGTTGCGAGTGGTGTGTGGCGATGACGTTGAAGTCCTGCAAGGAGTCCAATAAGCTGGATGAACAGTCCAAGGAGACATCAAGGAAAATTCCACCACTGACAGTCCCACAGCATCGTAATTAATAAAACTCCCACACAGCAGAATTCGAGAAATCCTACAGATTTGACTCTAGTTAATTTCATTTGTTCTCTTTCTCGTCAAGCTCAAAAGTAGAGAGATAGGACAGAATCAATTAAGAAACTCTTATACAGCTGCTCTTGCTTTAAATACAAGGCATAAAATTTAAGAATTTTTAGTAATACTTTTAGTGATTATCTAAGAGCAAAATCGGGGATCAAATCCCTGGAACCATGGAAAACACATGACTTAACAAGACATGGTTCATGAAGCAAAAGAAAAGAATTACAGCAATTAAGAATTTCATAGAAAGAGAATTAATGCTTCTCTAAGTACTCTAGAACGTCTCTATAACTGTACAAGAAATGACAGAGAAAAATTCTAAGGTTTCATTGATATAAATCCTACTGAAAATCACTGATAAATATCATTTGCAATACTAAAAAATCAAGGAATAATCTCCACAACAAAAAAAGGAAACACTAAACGTTTTGGCTTGCACAGAAGGGAAATATGCGCAAAACGAAAACATGAAAATCAGTGCGGCGATTAACCCGGCGGCTCTACACGTCGGCATTCGCCAAGCCGCCGGCGTAATTTGTACGCACTCACGAAAGGCAAATGGTAGTGGGTGTTTTTTGTCACAAGAATGAACAGAATGGAATTAAATTTTTATTGAAATGATTTAAATTGAAATAAGTGCGATTAATCGCAAGGTTCAAGGAGTATGAACTATAAAAAATGAAACTCAAAACTTTAGCAAGCATATACATGAATAACCTTCGTAATTTACAAACATACGAGATTATTAACGGACATTTTTAACTATTATTTCGCGATGAAACATTATTTACGAAAAAACTACTGCAAGTATGTTTGTTAAAAAAAGAAAATACTATTATAACACATGCTTATAGTGCAATTATAGTCACGGAGTAGTGACAGGAGACGGCAGTGTATGCTCCGCCATTTGGAAAACAAAGACACACTATCCACAAAGAACGCCGGCAATTCAGCCGCGTTCTGTACAAAATTCTGGTGAGGAAAGTAAATGGTTCCGATCATCCACTTTTCTGGCTGGCGAGTGAGCCGCACGGAAGATAAAGTAGAGCCTTGGCTGGGCCTTAGTAGGCAGTTCGCCATCATACTCTGCCACCACCACTAATCTTTGCCCGAGCTCTCCTGCACCTCAAGGAGGCCTACGTTGCACGCTCAACTTCACCGCCACCGCCACGGTCATTGGAGTCCCAGCCTCGAGAGGTGGGAAGGAGTGGTTCCCATACCTGGGGGCTCGACGTCACTCGTCGCGGCTCTCGCTTCTGATGCTGCGGCGCCGTGTTGCGACACGAGGTGAGGCTCAGCCTGACGTTTCACTCGCCCCTTGCTCACTTCCAGTAATAAGTGGATGATCCCATAGGACCGAACCGTTTTGTCTAAACTTTCCCACCAGGTTTTTGTGCCGTAGCTTATTCTCATCCTAGCAATTTATTCTCATCCTAGCAATTTATTCTCATCCTAGCAATTTATTCTCATCCTAGCAATTTATTCTCATCCTAGCAATTTATTCTCATCCCAGCAATTTATTCTCATCCTAGCAATTTATTCTCATCCCAGCAATTTATTCTCATCCTAGCAATTTATTCTCATCCTAGCAATTTATTCTCATCCTAGCAATTTATTCTCATCCTAGCAATTTATTCTCATCCTAGCAATTTATTCTCATCCTAGCAATTTATTCTCATCCTAGCAATTTATTCTCATCCCAGCAATTTATTCTCATCCCAGCAATTTATTCTCATCCCAGCAATTTATTCTCATCCCAGCAATTTATTCTCATCCCAGCAATTTATTCTCATCCCAGCAATTTATTCTCATCCCAGCAATTTATTCTCATCCCAGCAATTTATTCTCATTCCAGCAATTTATTCTCATTCCAGCAATTTATTCTCATTCCAGCAATTTATTCTCATTCCAGCAATTTATTCTCATTCCAGCAATTTATTCTCATTCCAGCAATTTATTCTCATTCCAGCAATTTATTCTCATTCCAGCAATTTATTCTCATTCCAGCAATTTATTCTCATTCCAGCAATTTATTCTCATCCCAGCAATTTATTCTCATCCCAGCAATTTATTCTCATCCCAGCAATTTATTCTCATCCCAGCAATTTATTCTCATCCCAGCAATTTATTCTCATCCCAGCAATTTATTCTCATCCCAGCAATTTATTCTCATCCCAGCAATTTATTCTCATCCCAGCAATTTATTCTCATCCCAGCAATTTATTCTAGCAATAATTCTAAACTTCTCTTGTCCTGTGTGCAGGTGTCTGTGCGAGGTCCCGGCACGGACGAAGAGAGCGGAATCTGTTGTTACTTTTCAATAAAGAAAATATTGCGAAAGTTGGAAAGGGAAAGCTTTCCTTGTAACTTGAATATTTGTTTCCTTCAAGCCCATAAACCGTAGGTGCAAAGTAAAATTTAAACTCGATTCTCAAACAAATCCCTCAGATTTTTGTACATGGTCCTTCGAACCGGATTCTGTCCTAACCTTCCGCTCTCTCATCCGTGGCTGGCGCTCCTGCTGTGGTGAGTGGTGCGCTTGTGTGCGTGTGCTTTAACGAGGCAGGAATTATCTTGTGCATTTTTGTAGCTCGGATGGTGTGCTGGCGTGCAGTATTATTTCCAGATATGGCGCTATTTTTGAACTAGGTATAAAAATATATACGGAACTTTTAATCAAATTCTATTCTTGTTCGTGCAACAGTTGTTGCCCTATATTAAGAAGTTTGTGAGCTATTCAGGGGTAGATTCTCCCCACCTTTATTCTTTGTGGCTTTAAAGCGTTTGTGTTCGTATTAACTTTAATCTAATTGTTAATAAGTATATAGTCTAATTTTTGCTTTAGCTTTTAATGATGGCTGAGTTGGAGGCCTTATTGCCAGAGGGTGTAGCCCCCATGCAAGCGGATTGGGATATTTCCTCCAAACTTTCTGACCCTGCCATTAAATTGCTCATTAATCAAAGAGCAGGAAAGAGGCAATCCTTAACTAAGACTCTCTCGCGTATTGAAGCTTCTTTCCCTGATACCGAGTCAGAAGTAGAGTTTTACCTGTCCAAACTAGACACTCTTAAACTGCAGCTGTCCTCTCTTGATTCTGACATTGAAACGCACATGCTCTCTAAGGGGCTCTGGGATGCCGAGGAATTTTCTGCTCAAACTGACCTTGCTGACGCATATGCTGACAGGTTAGGTTTGGTTCTTGTTGAGCTCTACCGGGCACGTCAATCTTTCCGTGGGGCTGATGCTGCACCGTCTGGTCAGACGAGTGGCGCTGCTTCTGTTTGTGTGCCTAAGGTCAAATTGCCTCAACTTGAATTGCCTAGGTACGATGGTCAGCCAGAGCTATTTGAGCAATTTATAACCTCTTTTGAGAAGATCATTGGTAAGTTTGACCTAACTCCATTTGAAAAATTCTCTTACTTATTACAACAATTGTCTGGGCCGGCGCGGCAAATAGCTAACTCTGTCCCCCATGATGATTTCTCATATCATGCTGCTCGTAAGCTTTTGGAGGACGCATTCTCGAATAAAACTGTGCAGCAATATTCTGTGATTAAGAAGCTGGCTAATCTGGGAGAAAGTCGGGGAAGTTCCTACCAATGGGTCAGTGAGGCTCGAATGTTAGTAGATCAGGCTCGTCGTTTGCAGGTGGATGGAGATGGTTTCTGTCAGTACTATCTGTGGAGCGGCTTGTCAGAAGAATTGAGGAGTATGCTATGTTCTATTGTTAACAAGTCGATGCCATCTCTGAACGAGATTTTGGGGAACTTGTTCGAGGCTATAAATAGAATTAGTGGGAGCCAAGCTACTTTTGATAATCGTGAACAACCCCTGAAACGTAGAGTAGATTACGGTGGTGCCAGTTTGGCTACGAAAGTAGCCTACGATAAGGAAACAGTCTACGACTATAAGTCAGGGTGTTGGCTTTGTCAATCGGATTGCGACTCTAAATTTCGCAACCATAAAATCGCCTTTTGTTCTAAATATAAAACTCCAGCTGCTAAGTTGGCCAAGATAAAAGAACTAGGAGGTTGTGTTCGATGTGGCCTAATTAATCATGAGATAGCTGCTTGCAAGTACAAGTTTTCGGGCAAGTGTAGAAACTGCCAAAAATTTCATGCATTTTATTTATGTATTGAAAAGACTGCTAGCTCTGATAACCAGTTGCCTTCTCCGAAGAAAAACTCGGTTAATTTTTCAGATCGTAAATTTTCAGCTTCTAGCAAAAAGAGCTCCAGGGACAATGTCTCTAACAGGTCTCCATTTGTTGTTAAAGAGCTCAATGAAACTATTACTAATGCTGTTGAATTTAATGTTATGCAAACCTTCAGTTCGGGTGGCACGCTCTTGCCTACTTTTACTTCTGAATTGCCTGCAAGGGCCGGTAAGAGCAAGCTTGCTTGTCGCCTAATGTACGACCCTGCCTCTCAGAGTAGCTTCGTTTCGCAATCAGTGGCAGGCCGCCTGAAGTGCAAGGTTGTGCAAGAAAATGTTCAAATTAAAATAGACGGCTTTAATGGGTCTAAATATTACCTGACGAGCATTGTGGAATTTCAACTGAAGCTTAATGGCGTGAAAAAATTCAGAGCCGCTATCGTCCCAGAAATTAGAGCCAAGATAAATTTTTCGGGTTTAACAGACGTAGTTAATAAATTTGGCGAGTTGCAAATCCCGTTGGCAGACAAATTGATTCCTCAAGATGGGGTAGTAGATTTCTTACTAGGCGTTAACTACGCTCATATCCTGCCTGTTCATTCCTGCACTTTTGGCCTCGCTGATACTCCTTCAATGGTGTATTATTGTGCAGCAGGTGTTATGCTGACGGGTCCTGTTTCCTCGCTTGTTTCTAATTTGCCGCACTTGTGCTCTGTTAAGAGCTTCATTGATAAATTTAATAAATGTTTCTGACTAGAGTCTTCAGTTCATGCTGTTGGAACTAGGGTGGGATCAGATTTCTATGATACTAGTGAAATTAATTTGAAATCTGCGTCTCCTGATACTCTGGCTAACGTTAGTGCCTCTATTCTTAATTACGATGTAACTGAGCCTGATCCTGAAGTTTCAGACACCGACAGAAGCCTGATAAAGGCAGTTTTGGAGAATACTTCCCGTAATGGAGGAGGGCGATTAGTAATGCCTGCTTTGTGGAATGATTCCGTGATCCATTTGCTTCCTAATAATTTTTGTCTTGCTGCAAGTATTCTGAAATCTATTCTCAAAAAATATCGAAATGATTCTACTAAATTAAAGCAGTATGATGAAGTAATTAAGCGACAACTTTCAGAGGGAATTATTGAAGAAATTTCTCCCGTGGAACATTTCAAAGATAACCAACTTTATTCTTTCTTGGCGCATAACGCAGTTTTTAGGCGTAATACAGAGTCTACTAAATGTAGAATCGTGTTGTTGTCGAACTTGGCAGACAAAAAAATCAAGGGAGCGATGTCTCATAACCAGGTTTCTTTGCCTGGACCACAATTGAATCCAAAGTTGTTGGCCGCCCTAACTCTCCTTAGGTTTAATAAATACTTGATGATCTTTGACCTTGAGAAAGCATTTCTTCAGTTGTGTCTTAAGCCCAGTGATACTAATAAATTACTCTTTCTGTGGTACAGGGATGTTGCGGGGGGAGATTTTTCTATTGTAGGGTACAGATTCTTGAGAGTTCCCTTCGGATTGAGGTTTTCACCTTTCTTGTTGATGCTAGCCTTGTATAAAATTCTTGTGCTTGATAATACCGAGGGAACCAGTAGAGACATGAAAAATATTATGTACAACCTAGCCTACATGGATAATATAGCTTTCTCCTCTTCCAGATCTCATGACCTCACTAGAGCCTTGAATGTGGCTGTAGACACGTTCAATTCTTATGGGTTTAACTTGCAACAATTTGCGACTAATGCGGAAGAGGTTCATTCTAAATTGGTGGCTTCTGGTCTGGCTGAGAATTCTGGGACGTGTAAACTTCTTGGACTTTTATGGAATATTGAATCCGACGTGATCTATACTAAGGCTCCTAAGCTGGACGAGGGTGCAAACACGAAACGAACTATATTGTCGAGTTTAAATTCAAATTTTGATCCGGCTGGGTTTATTTTGCCGACTCTAAATAGAGCTAAACTATATTTTCACGAACTCCAGGTGACCTCTGCCCTATCTTGGGATGCAGCCTTGGAGAGTTCGTCAATTAAAACTTGGAGAAAGATTGCCAAGCAAATTAATAGCTCTGTAACATTAACGGTGCCACGCTGCCTTGGAGATTATGAAGGCTCCTTTAACTTGGTCGTGTATGTAGACGCAAGTAAAGACTTTTATGGCTGTGTGATTTACTTGATGGAAGAATCTTCTTCCAATTTGAAATTTCTTGTCGGTAAGAACAGGTTGGTCGGGACGAGTTTGAGAATTAAATCCATACCTGTGCTTGAGCTTCTCTCAGTTAGGTTTGGTATTTCGGTCATGTTTGAAATATTCAAGGACTTGACTAAAGCTCACTGCCCCGTTTCTATTAACAACCTCCTTCTTTACACAGACTCGATGATTGCGTTAAGTTGGTTGACTTCTAAATCTCGAAAGTTAGGGAAAATTGAACGCAAAGGCTCCCTGATTAACAACGCTCTTGACGCTATCGTACGGGAGTGCGATGGTCATTCAGTGAGATTCTATCACATTAGGGGGACCAGCAATCCTGCTGACTGCCCGACTCGCTGCGTTTCCAGCAGGGTCCTGGTCCGGTCCACGTATTTGACGGGACCTGATGCAGATTCTTTAAATGGCTACCCGTTTTTAATCGTCCCTGAGCCTCCCCAGAGTAAGTTACAGTGGAGCGAGATTACTGTCAATTCTGTCGGTGTCGCTCAAAGTGAGCCGATTTTGGATTTCGGCAGGTTTTCATCCTTCGCGAAATATTGTAAAGTGTTCCATTTTGTGCGTAAGTTCATATTTAATTTGAAAGCGAAGGTGAACGTCAAGCGACAGGATGTTGCCGCTATTAGCCCTGATAACCGTTTGTATGAGAATACCTGTATCGAAGTGATTAGGAATGCTCAGCGAAAAAACTATCCTGACGTTTTCTCTTATTTTTCTGATAAGAAAGCAAATGCCGGTATCGTGACACAAATGAATTTGTTTGTAGACCAAAAAGGTCTGATAAGAGTGGGGAGCAAGTTGAAAAATTTGACTGCAACCTACGAAACTAGAAATCCAATTTTAATGCATAAATCCTGCCCCCTCACGAAGTCTTTGATCCTAGATTTTCATTTGAAGATGCGTCATGCCGGTGTGTACAAAATTCTTGCCGGGATTCGTAAGAGATTCTGGATTCCGTGTGCTTTTGGTGTGGTTAAGAGAGTCATTGGAGAGTGCCTGGTTTGCAAGAAAATGTATGGACGTACTATTAAGGTAAACAGGAATTCATATAAGACTTATCGAATTAACCCTCCTGAAATCCCATTTAGGGAAATTGCCATAGACCATATTGGTCCCTTCTCTGTGTATGGCGATAGTAGTAAGGCCTATCTTTTAATAGTAACTTGCATGTGGTCACGGGCTGTGAATCTCTTGCCGACTAGGAATATTGATAATGAAGCGTTTCTCAGATCGCTTCAGTGCCATATTTTTAATTACGGAATTCCTCAAAGAATAATAAGCGACAATGGATCTCCTATTGTCTCGTCAATTAAAATGATCTCGTCATACCTGAGTGACACTTCGGTCAAATCGTTTCTTAAAGAGCGTGGCATTGATGTACTGAATTTTTCTCCCTATCCTCCAAATGCTAGTTTTTTGGGAGGCGTGGTTGAGTCCTTAGTGAAACAAGTTAAAAATATGATCTATGCATCTATTTCGAAGACCGTACTATCGTACGACCACTTCCAACTTTTGACGGAGGAAATTAAGATGTTAGTCAATAAAAGGCCGATTGCTTTTAAAGCCGGCCTGAGGCAGGGTCTTGCCATGGAGGGTCAAGTCTTGACCCCAGAGATGTTGGTCAAAGGATTTGACGTACCATGCATTTCGGTCATTCCTCAATTGGATAATACCGACGACTCTCTTAATGACCCTACTTTCGCCTGTGACCGATCAGCTAACGATGTCCTCCTGTTTCAGCGCTTTGATAAGCTTAAACGAGTAAAGTCCAGGCTACGCGATCATTACTGGCACGAGTTCTTGCAATCTCTAAAAGACTTGGCTTCATCGAGACCCTGTGGTTACGAGGCTCGGTCTCATTTTAAACTTGAAGTTAGTGACCTAGTAGCAATTCGCAACAAATTTGCGAAACCCTATTTTTATCCTCATGGTTTAGTTACAGCTGTAGAGGAGAACGATTTAGGGGAGGTGATAACCGTTACCATTCGCAAAGCCAATGGGGAGAGCATACGTCGTCATGTGACGGACGTCATATTTCTAGAAAGGTGCTCGAAAGAGCACAGTAGTGTTGTTGAGCAGGCTAATCAGCCACAACCGAGACCTGTTCGAAGAGCTGCTCAGCTTTGTAGAGAACGAAATAGGCAACTAGTTAGAGATGCCTCCTGAAATCTCTTTGTAATAACGGCGGAGATTCCAGCGGCCGGGCCCAGTGTACAAAATTCTGGTGAGGAAAGTAAATGGTTCCGATCATCCACTTTTCTGGCTGGCGAGTGAGCCGCACGGAAGATAAAGTAGAGCCTTGGCTGGGCCTTAGTAGGCAGTTCGCCATCATACTCTGCCACCACCACTAATCTTTGCCCGAGCTCTCCTGCACCTCAAGGAGGCCTACGTTGCACGCTCAACTTCACCGCCACCGCCACGGTCATTGGAGTCCCAGCCTCGAGAGGTGGGAAGGAGTGGTTCCCATACCTGGGGGCTCGACGTCACTCTTCGCGGCTCTCGCTTCTGATGCTGCGGCGCCGTGTTGCGACACGAGGTGAGGCTCAGCCTGACGTTTCACTCGCCCCTTGCTCACTTCCAGTAATAAGTGGATGATCCCATAGGACCGAACCGTTTTGTCTAAACTTTCCCACCAGGTTTTTGTGCCGTAGCTTATTCTCATCCTAGCAATTTATTCTCATCCTAGCAATTTATTCTCATCCTAGCAATTTATTCTCATCCTAGCAATTTATTCTCATCCTAGCAATTTATTCTCATCCTAGCAATTTATTCTCATCCTAGCAATTTATTCTCATCCTAGCAATTTATTCTCATCCTAGCAATTTATTCTCATCCTAGCAATTTATTCTCATCCTAGCAATTTATTCTCATCCTAGCAATTTATTCTCATCCTAGCAATTTATTCTCATCCTAGCAATTTATTCTCATCCTAGCAATTTATTCTCATCCTAGCAATTTATTCTCATCCTAGCAATTTATTCTCATCCTAGCAATTTATTCTCATCCTAGCAATTTATTCTCATCCTAGCAATTTATTCTCATCCCAGCAATTTATTCTCATCCCAGCAATTTATCCTCATCCCAGCAATTTATCCTCATCCCAGCAATTTATTCTCATCCCAGCAATTTATTCTCATCCCAGCAATTTATTCTCATCCCAGCAATTTATTCTAGCAATAATTCTAAACTTCTCTTGTCCTGTGTGCAGGTGTCTGTGCGAGGTCCCGGCACGGACGAAGAGAGCGGAATCTGTTGTTACTTTTCAATAAAGAAAATATTGCGAAAGTTGGAAAGGGAAAGCTTTCCTTGTAACTTGAATATTTGTTTCCTTCAAGCCCATAAACCGTAGGTGCAAAGTAAAATTTAAACTCGATTCTCAAACAAATCCCTCAGATTTTTGTACACGTTCGTTCACGAGTCAGTCTATGAATAATTTTCGATATGATACTGGCGACCGCAATATATAATTTGCAGAAAAGAAGGACGATAGCTGAATATCTAGTATGAAGTCTCAACACGTGAATTTGGAAATAACACGCAAATGTTTACGCTATTTCACGCTGAGGTAGCATCCGAAATAAACATGCCCGTCTAAGAGCTTTAGCAATATTTTTAAGTTCATCCTTAATTCACGACGATGATCAGATCCTTAAGTTAATTGACATGCACACAGGGAATTTACACTTGTATACGTTACCAGGTTACTTCTTATTTAAACACTAATTTTCTTCACTTACACGAACACGGTATGCATGAACTAGTAAGGCACGATAGAATGTGATTCGAAAGGACGCCACGCACAGTGCTGCCAGATTCAGAGGCTTCAAACACGAACATGTCAATCGTGACTTTAATTTTTATGCTTTTTGCACAAAAACTTTAAGGATTACGAATTAGAAGTAGAAAATAATTAATAATAAATTAGAGTAAGATTTTTAATGCTAATAATTAATTTATTTATGTGCGAATGGGAAAATTTATAATTCTTACGCTTTGTAGCGATATGCTACATTACCCCCCAAGGCGCAGACCGAAAAGTCCACCCGCTGCAATCATTTGTAGCGGGAAGGAGGTCTAACTACGCGACCCTGCCGGGTTCGGCAGGTGGAAAATGTTTATGAGCGTGGAAGTTTCACCAATCGGGTCTGCAAATGTAGATCGGCAAGAGTTCTAGGAACACGAGTTACTGCAGCGGGCTCGTCTGGTCTATCCAGACTTGTCGCTGTTTCAGTAAGCGGGCTAGAATTAGAATCTACATGCTTAGAGATAGGGTTTGAATGTACAGGCACATAGAAAGGATTACACTCGAGTTGACTAGGCAACAATGCAGCCAACTGAGGAAGCTGAGATGGTAGATATGATCGAGTCTCAGTGGAAAGAGAATTCTGTGGAGAGAATGATGAGTTAGAAGTTACACTATGATCGGAAGTGTACGCGACTTTTAATCGATCAATGCTCACAGGGTCGCGTGAACCAGATCTTTCAAGGATGAAGTATTTGGGCGTGCGTTTGAGTATTTTGAATAGCCCATCATAAGGGCGCGTGAGTGTAGGTTTGATGGCGTCGTTTCGGACGTACACATGTGTGCAGTCTTGCAAAGCAGGATCCAGTTTGTCCTCAGTCTGAGGCATTCGCGGGGCAACATACTTGATCTGACGCATGCAGTCTTTAAGACAGGTTACATATGCGGAACGGTCAGCGGATGAAAATTCAGGCAAAGGTTTTGGGTCAACAATGTCGCCGGGGAGACGAAGTGTTTGACCATAGAGCATCTCTGCTGCTGTGCACTGCTGATCTTGTCGGTACAGATTGCGGATGCTCAACAATACTACTGGAAGTCTGTCAGTCCAATCATTGCTGCAGTTTAGGCAACGTAATGCCGACTTTAAGTCTCTGTGGACTCTCTCAATAAGTCCATTTGACTGTGGATGATAAGCGGTAGTGTTTACGTTTTCACACCCTAAAGCAGTGCTAAGCTCACTCCAAAATTTGGAGGTAAATTGTGATCCCCGGTCATGTGTGACACTTAAGGGAACACCAAATCTAGAGATCCAGTTGGACATGAAAGCGCGCGCTACAGTCTCAGTTTGGGTATCAGGAAGAGGGACAGCCTCAACCCAACGTGTGAACCTATCTATGATGGTCAACAAATAAGAATGACCGCGCGATAAAGGCAAAGGACCCACCAAATCTAGGTGTACAGAGTCGAACTTGTGACCTGTGAATGCACAACTCTGCAGCGCTGCACGATTATGTTTCACCACTTTACTACTCTGACATGCATGGCAATTTTGCACAATTTGCTTGACCTCCTTACGCATCGCTGGCCAGACGAAACGATCGGAAATCAAACGCAATGTACGGTTAATACCAGGATGAGAGAAGGAATGATAGTGGAGGACAGCTACTCTGCGGAGAGTCGCGGGAAGATACAAACGAGAAAGTCGCTCGGCATCACGGTACACGCCGTCAACCAAGGTCAATTTCAGAGAGGAAGTGTTAGAAGGCTTGAGAAGGTCCTGAAGTTCAGGATCCTCCTTCTGCGCGTTTTCAATGTTGCCGAAAGTGATTTCACCACTGGTTTGGACAGTATTTATGCGTGATAGACAATCAGCGACAGTATTGTCCAACCCTTTTATGAAGCGGATGTCAGTGGTAAATTGGCTTATGAACGACAGATGTCGAGCTTCTCTTGGCGAATGCCGCTCAGAAGGCATCTTGATCGCTGAGGTCAGAGGTTTGTGATCTGTGTAGATCACAAACTCCCTTGCCTCTAGAGCATAGCGAAAGTGTCTCACAGACAGATAGATAGCAAGAAGTTCCCTACCGAACGCGCTATAAGCACGCTCAGTGGGCGACAGCTTTTTGGAAAAGAAAGCAAGAGGAGAGATGTTAGTACCTACTTGTTGTTGCAAAACGGCACCTACAGCTGTACTCGAGGCGTCTACAACGAGGCTGAAGTCAGCATTGGCAATAGGGTAGGATAATTCAGTCGCGGAAGCTAACTTGTGCTTTATTTCCTCAAAAGCTTTGCGCGCTTCTTCTGTCCATTTTACCTCAATAGATTTGCCTTTTCGTTTCGGTTCGAGGAGGTCAGACAAGGGGGCTAGAGTTTGAGCACAGTTGCGTATGAAACGATGATAGAAGTTAACAGAACCTAGGAACCTTCTTAGTTCCTTCTGGGTCTGTGGAAGAGGAAAGTTTTTGATCACTTCTACTTTGGAAGGCAAAGGTTTTAGACCTAGGCTAGAAATTTCGTGACCTAGATAAATCAGTGATGACTTTCCGAGCTCGCATTTTGCAGGATTTACGAGGAGTCCATTGTCGGACAGTCTTTGAAAAACGACCCTAAGATGGTCTTTGTGCAACTCCGGGGTTGTGGATACCACTAGGATGTCGTCTAGATAGACATAAGCGAAAGTGAGGTCAGAGAAAATTTCAGCCATGTGCCTTTGGAATGTCTGAGGAGCATTTGTAGTGATCGCCCTCAGCCGTACTTCAGTCTAAATTTCTTAAATTATTAAAACCATCTTCTAAAAATTAAATAAAGTTAACCTAATCATTCTTAAAATTTTAGATCACTATTTTCATTCAACGTTACCCTTAAATCTATTAAAATTTGACCAAAGAAATACTTCGACAAGAAAGAACGGCGTTTTTACCTAGAACCATATCGCAAGTTCATCCGTTTCCGGAAAATTCCGGAAACGCTCGTCCGCTCAAAGCGCATATAAGGCCGGCTTCCCAGGCAGAGTCGTCATTCTCTTATAGATCCTCCTAGCGCTTGGGCCCCAGAGCGGGCAATTGTAAGTATCAAGTGTAACGATAAGTGTGTATTATGTCTTAACTTTCCTGTGTTGTGTCTTAACTTGTTCCGTGTTAGGGAGCTCTCGTTATTGTGTCGTAGAAATATTCACTATGTTGTCTCTGTGCCAGTGTTAGTTAGTCACCAGCCTCAAGCTCACTGCCACATCTTTGTCATTGTTATCGTGTTTGCTATTCTCCGATGATGCCGTATTGTGCTGTCAGTGTTAACCGATGTTGGCATTTGCTCCTTAGATATTTTAGTGCTGAGCATAGTGTTAAGACACCTTGCTGCCCACAGAGATCATTTTTGGTTTGCTCATCTTTTGTATGTTCCAGCTTCTAATTAATTGTGTTCTCAACTTTTGTATTTTGACTAAGTCAGGTTTAAATAATTTTGGAATTCCTCTGCAATTTTTAGTCAATGTTTGAATTCATATCTTGACAAATGAAGCTATAATAGGTTATTTAAACCAATAGAGATTGTATCTTCTGTAGTCACTCACTCAAGTCAAGTCACATAAATAATCATTCCTTCTTGCTCATCGGAATAATAGAGTATAGAGACTTCACCTTTTCTCATACTTATATCTTAGTACATTAATTATCTAATTACCTCAGTGCTTTAGCTATTATTTTGGCTGTAGTTCATTTAAACTCAGTTGTGCTGCTGCTTGTAATGTCAGGATAGAGCTTGTGGCCAGTTGGTCTGGAACACTGATTCTGGTGTTAAGATGATTCAGGCTGCGACTCGGGCGCTAGAGTTGCGGACTGATTCTTATCACCGGACTCCTGCTATTGTTTATCCTGTTAATGTTGCAGTTTGCGCAGCCTTGCACATGTGTTATGAATGGACTCAATTTATGTGTTCAAAATAATCCAGCACGAATTCCCCTGACAGGATCTGCTGGACCATTCATTCATGCACTCACAAACACGTATGGAACCAAACCCTGACCTCTTAATGTAAGGAGCTTACCTCCTCCAAGTGTTCCCTCCAAGCTTCTCCTCATATTCAAAGTTCGCTATACTGGAAGGCCTGCATCCCTGCAGCTAAGCCGCTTGAACCTTTAGTTGTGACTACCTTGGGTCGAGAGTCCCTTCCTACCGGTTTTTCCCAACCGGTAGCTATCCCCATACTCATCACCAAATTCACCACTCACTTAGTGTCGGAACCTCCCACACTTACACCATCATCGACTTCACACTCCAGCACGCGCTTCACAAGCCTGAGCTGAACGAATCGTCTGAAGTCCCGCAACCTCCTCGGACTCTCACCAAGATCGTCTCTCGAACAAGAATCAAGCCTCGCACTTCGGCGTGCAACCTTCCCTTCAATAAATTCCCATACCGGCGAGTGAAACTATTCTCTCATTTTCCTCCGGTGTGGGCTTGTGGTAATTTTTGTTGTTGATTGTAGACGCTTGAAATATTGCGTCCGAATACCGCCTAACTCCTTCTGAGTCAGAGGCCTTAAATCATTCATTTTGCAATTAAGTGTGCTCTACCCGGAGCACTGGTGACCCTTATTAATAAGAAGAACATCTTCCCTTGTCACTCGATAAATTCCTCAAATTCAACCTTTAAAAATCAAATCCAATTAGTTCCCCATTTGGGAGAAGTTCACAAGTTCATACTGGTATACCCCAGAGCTAGATAAATAATCAAACAACTAAGTTGCCGCAGCCATCATCGGGAGGTTTTGAGCGCATGTCGGGGCTGTTGCAGCTGTTGCATGTTGAACCTTGGAGGAGGTAGTGTTCCTTTCCATCCTTTTCCTCTAATTCTCAGTAATCAAACATAGTTTTCCTCTTTAAAACTCTTCCCTAATAATAAGTTATTGCTACTGCAGCCTATTCTAACAAATTCTTCATGTTTTTTCCATTGCTACTGAAGCCACCTTTTACGAAACTCTTCATGCATTTCCATTGCTACTGAAGCAAACCATAGGAGATCTTCTAGGATAACTTCCATTGCTACTGAAGCTCCTAACTAACAATCTTCTCAATTTCCATTGCTACTGCAGCACCATTGCTACTGAAGCACAAAAGTAAACAGAAAATGTCTATGTGCGAAACACTACCTTGCCATCCTGAGCAACTTAAATATGTAAAGGAACGGCCGTCTGCACACCGGTTGTCCTTTAATAGTTCTCCGTATCCCATACGGGTACGGAATGCTCAGCGCAAATATTTCACCATCACTTGACTAAGTCTTTCCCGATCTTCCATTTTTTGTATTGCCGCCTGGTTGGTGTGTTGGTAGCCTTGGGGACGCCTGAGGAGCACGCACGTTGACTAGGGTGGTTGTGCAAACGACTCACGTCGCACAATTGCCGTTGTAACCGGCATATGTGTTTTGGGAAGGAAGGAACGGATTTTTTTGTACAATGGCATACTATAAAAACCTAGACTGCGACTTCGCCTCAGGTCAACACCTGTCGAGCCAACGAATTCGTACGTCTTAGTTCGCTTTGAATTTCCTAAAGACGTGGAAGTCGACCAATTCTAGATTTCCCGTTACACCGTTCAAAGAACGCAGTCGGAATCAAGTAGTTCGGGCGCCCCATTTCGGCGGATACTCTGGCACCGTATGCCCAGTGATGCTAACCTCACAGATTCTTTTATGGTCCCAGTTGGGGATCCGCGCTGAAACTTTCATAGTTCCACAGTTAACCTTCCACTATTTTCATCTATTTTCTTCTGTCAAAGCATCTTTTAGAATCTCTCCTTCGTATTTCTGACTTGCACTTTACAAGTAACAGCTTCACTGTTACCAGACCTTTCGGTCTCCTTTGGGGGGAGGGTAGCTGTAGTGATCGCCTGTTGTGGAGCCTTTTCGTATGTCTCTCTTTATTCTCTTTTCATCTTTTTTTCGTATGAATGGCTCTCTTTTGATGGTCGTGATTTATTAATCACTTTCTTTTATTTTTGTTAGCCAGAGATAAGCTGGGACTTTTCAATGTCCATAAATTTAATTAGTGAGCAAGTATCGAATTAATGTGAATGGTAGAAATTGATTTATATATTGGTAGCGTGGAGTCTCTCCACAGATCATGATAGTTCATCTCCCTAACTAACAGGTAATTATACGCGGTGACGCATCGACATTTATTACTTATTCTCGTTACATGAAATTGGCGTTCTTGAATACAAATAGACCTAACGCACTAAGTTACATTCAATACTCATTTTAGCTATATACTGAAGGCAAGAACACAATAAGTGCTGAGGGCAAATACATAACATGTGCTGAAGGCATAACGTTTACAAGAGAATGCTTAAGGCATGATGAAATCTAGGCACAGAGAAATCGACACGGGGATGCTCATGGAAAAGTATACAATACTGAATGAGACTCATCTTAGTTTCGGATCCGAAGTGGTGTTGCTTTATGTCGAACGGTCAGCCATTTTACCTTTTATATTACGTTATCGTTAGAAGAGTTTTCACTTAGGTATGACACCAGGACAAGTACACGACGTCAATTGAACAGGGAACCCGTCAGGGTTCCCGTAGGTAAGGGAAACAACCTTAGGTACGTGCTCTCTCTTTGGCTGCCGCTCTCCTACCCTTCCCCCACGCTTGGTAGCTGTGCGGTAGTGCGCTTCTCGGTAAGGTTGACTTTGCATGAGAACATAAACCTTTACGATGTATTGATTCACAATTGAGCGTTATAACCAACTCTATCGTTTTTAGTTACTTCGTGCGATGAAATATCAAGTCATGATAATAGCATTAATGATCTAAGAAAAGTTAGGTATAAAACAATACAGACATTATACAGAGAAGATCTTCTAGTAGCGATGTCTTGAAATCCCTCTTCGGTCGGTTGACGTCCTTGTTTCTTCCGCGACCTCGGAGTCGACACAGAGTAGAAATAGAGGGGAAGGAAAGAATAACTTATTGAGCGCGACTTGCAGAATCCGATAACCGTTCTCGCGGCACATGGCGTCTCTCCTCGGCTGCTTTGGATCATCCTGAACATATAGAGGCGTCCCTCGTTCTGAAGATCCTTACGTTGTGATAAGATCACAACAAAATCTCCCCTTGTTGGCGATGAAGACGATCTCCTGATCGTTGACTTTCTCTACAGCTTTTACGTGCCAGTGGGGGGGAGGAAGACGTTGATAAGACAGATCTTTTATTTTTTGGTATATCCACGTATCCAGCTGTGATGATTTTACGGCAGCGATTACTGAGTTTGTTCTTCTGTCGAACTCTGATTTGAAACCTCCAGACATGACCAAGTCCTCCGTCCGTTTTTGGCAAACGTTGTTCCCCGCAGAAAATGGCGGAGGCTTCCTCAGCTCGCAGAATATTTCTAGAAAATATTCAATGAAATAAAAATTTCATTAAAGGACACGGGACAATTAAAGTCTCGGTCGCCGTGATCATACTTCAGCAGCATCCAATTAAGTGGAAGGATAGACATCCTCGCAATGCCTGTGTTCAAGAAAGTCATTTTAACCGCGCCTTATCATACACGATCTCCTTCGCGATGGGGTATTATTTTTGAGTCCTGAAGACTTCTTTTAAACAGCCACGAAGACACGCCGATGTCGCAAAAAGATCATCAAAATCTTTGTAGTTGTAGTTCATTTCGTTGTTCATGATGCGCTGGTATATCCCGGAGCTTCGTCGTAGTCGTGTTCCTTCTTCTTCTTGCCGATGTTATCCCCACTCAGGTTCCGTGATTCGAAATATCCTCCCAGAAAATTTTAAAGTAGTTGACCCAGTCAACTGGCGGACGGTTTTCTTTCGTCGTTTTCCTCGAGGTCGTGCGTCTAGCTCAGACTGTTCTTGTTGGTGATGTGTCGCTGAGCGGACCATTTTCTACGACGTTTTCTCCGCGCTCGTGCGTTGAACTCGTCGGAGTGTTGTTATTGTTGTTGCCGCCAATGCCCCGTTGTTGCGTCGCCGCTGCCACGTCCACGTCCGAGCCATGTTGACACTTAGCGCGGACCACATGAACGCGAAGTCCGCCGCAAGCGTGGTAGCTTAGGCACCGAGGTAGAGAATGGGCTGGTTGTGTGGGGCTGGTATTGAAGACGCAGCAGTCCGCCCCGTCCGCTCGCAGAGTCCACGGCATCAGCTGAAATTACCGTTATTGTTATTTATCGTTCTTGTGAATTTTATTCATTCCCAGACAAGTTCTCATTCATTCCATACGATTCCCGCACCTCGACCCGTTCTATTCTCTGTGCTTACAATAGGACATAATATTGAGCTTAAACCTACTTCCACTGCTTGCTTATGACGTTAAACTCTAAAACCTTTCGTAGAGAGAGAGAAACAGAGTTTCCCTAGCATTACATTCACGTTGAGTGTGTCATATGACGAAGTACTTCTGCGATTAGATTAATATCAAGGGCGTTTTTACCATGATCGAATTTTAAATTTGTTACAAATTCCAGTATCCTGACGTTGAGATAATTCATCATTTAAAATCACATGACGCTGATATTTGCACTATCATCCAATTTCAGCGAAGTATATTTATGTGCATAAAGCATTATTCATTTATCTTTAAGTCGTGATCTGTTAACGAAATTCTTCATATGACAAGTAAATTCAAATTTTTAAATGAATGAAATTATTACACACTCACGCTATTATTTATCGCATGTTCACAATATTACATCAAATCTCAAATCATCAAATAATTTATCCTAGGTTCAAATTTATCGAATCTTTCAGCGTAAAAACTGTTGCGTAAAGAGGTGATCAAAGACGGCGAGTATCCAAGTCTAGTATCGAGCTCGCGAAGTAAATTATGCTCGTGTGATGGTTAGGCCTTTTCTTCGAACGAGAGCGACGTAGAGAGCAAGCCGAGAGTCGGAGGATTGGAGAGAGAAGGGGGGTGAAGTTGGGTGATTTGAAACAGCAGGGACGTTGTCGGCTCGGGCTTGAGCGCACCCTGTCACGTCGCGACTCCCTTCACACAGCCTCACTCCACACACATTCTTCCCTCACTTCTCAGCATTCAGGCAAACGTTCATTACAATGACATGGTTAAACAATACATTGGAATTAAAATTAGACATGAACACCCTAATCAAATGAAATAAATCGTTCTCCGCATGATCATTTCTAATTAAATGAAATTTACTTCTAGATGAATTCCTTTAAAGTAGAACATGATTGAATTTCAAAAGATAATCTGATGAATATAATTTAAATCACTCATGAGGTCAGACTTAAGGGAAATTTTTTTTTCATCTTCCATGTCTCACCAGAGTTGGTTACGTGGCAGATTGGTAAATACTACATCATTACACCTACAACACTAACGAAACATTAAACATTCCATGAACACTTAGTTCAAAGTTAATCCATCAAATATTTTAATGCGACGCATTGTAATTATCAAGCAAGTAGAATTCATGATACGACCGTTGGGTACGAATGCTAGAGAGAGAGCAGAAATTGAGAGAATAAATGACTGAAGTAGGAGATAGAGCTAGCCCGCGCTGGCTGCTGGGGAGAGAGGGTGCGAGGTAGCGGCAGCCTCAAGCTAAGCGATGTTTGGGGATTTGTCTCAAAACACATCGAGCTTAAACTACGTTCCCGTTTCGAAGTGGTATCATAATCTTATACGATGCGAAGCAAAATTTTTTTTAAATGGTGCATTCACGTTGAGTAAGTCATTAACAAAATTTTCCAGTAAATTTAAATTGAACGTGAAGCGTACATCAATAAAGATCACAAATTTATCTCATCCTAAATTCCAGTATTATACTGTTGAGATATTTTAAATTCTCATAACGTTCTCCTCGTTGAGATATAATTTTGATGAACATAAGTGATTCAATTATTTAAATCGTGTTCGAGAAAATAAAATTTGCATATGTAAATTCAAAATCTTAAATCAACTATGATTATTCACGTTACCACGCATCATGTTTACAATGTTATCTTCGCACTAAACATTTACCTCTACTAAATTCAAGTTTATCATATAAGTTTTCGAGGTGCTGTTGATCGAGATAGAATTCGTGAAGCGATCGTTACAGTTGGAACAGAAAAAAGGGAGATGGAGATCGAGATGGAAGAGAGGGAGAGAGGTGAGCTCGCAGCTGTCGGAGAGGAGGGCGTTGTACAGGGTTGTTTCATAACAAGCCGGGCGTACTGTGCACAGACTCAGGCCTGAATCCCACATAGCTAGCTGGTCTCGCATTCCTCCCCATCTCAACACACACATTTAAGCAACATTCGTGATGATTATATGGCTAAAATACATGGTCAAAATATTGTATTGAAATTGTGATTTACACACGGACGTCTGAATGAAAAGGTTGCCATAGATTTAGCATCATAGTATCTACGATATATATGAATTTGAATTTTTAATCATGTAAATAATTCCTGACTAAAATAAGTTTCCTTCTAAAATGAATTTTCTTTTCGTGTAAATATGATTGAATTTCAAGGAGATGATTTACTGAAGGTCATTTATAAGCCGAATTAGAAGAAAATTTCAATTTATGGTTTAATTTTATAAATGTAAGTTTTTTGTGATACGGAGATTCAGGGTTTAAAATGAATAGCACGTTCAGTACAAATCAAAACAAAATGATAAAATAGCGTCCGTTTAGAGTCATGAAAGAGAGTTACATGGTAAATTGGGGAAATTTATACGGTAAATCATAATTTTACATAATTCATTGGAGTGCAGTTATCCCGCATCGTAAATAATTGAATGATTCACGTTGTCAAATTGGCCTTTAGTAATTGAATGCTCTTGGATCAGAAGGTTAATTCATATTGTCATATTCCTCACAATCAAACGATTTGACATATTAAAAGAATTGATACGTAACAATCAATGCACACCTACTAATGGTTGTTACATGGAGTAAATTTTAATTAGTTATTAAAATAAAGTTCACACGTAAATGGTGGATTATAAAATGCATTGTAAATGATCTCACAGAAATGAGATAGAAAGCAAAATAAACACATAGCAATAATAGGTTCACAGAAATGAATTAGAATTTTATCAAACACATACATGAAATATTAGATTATACAAATACCCTAACGTGGAGATGAATTTATCAAGATCTGTTGGAGGTTTATTTAATTTATTTTGTTTTGCAGGCACGAGCTTTATTTTTATTTCGGAGGGAGTGAGCAAGGGAAATTTAACTCTTATTATAAAGAATAGGAGTCAAATCCCACCCCCGCTGCACACCAAATTGTTGTGGAGCCTTTTCGTATGTCTCTCTTTATTCTCTTTTCATCTTTTTTTCGTATGAATGGCTCTCTTTTGATGGTCGTGATTTATTAATCACTTTCTTTTATTTTTGTTAGCCAGAGATAAGCTGGGACTTTTCAATGTCCATAAATTTAATTAGTGAGCAAGTATCGAATTAATGTGAATGGTAGAAATTGATTTATATATTGGTAGCGTGGAGTCTCTCCACAGATCATGATAGTTCATCTCCCTAACTAACAGGTGAACAGGATAGTTCATCTCCCCTACGCGGTGACGCATCGACATTTATTACTTATTCTCGTTACATGAAATTGGCGTTCTTGAATACAAATAGACCTAACGCACTAAGTTACATTCAATACTCATTTTAGCTATATACTGAAGGCAAGAACACAATAAGTGCTGAGGGCAAATACATAACATGTGCTGAAGGCATAACGTTTACAAGAGAATGCTTAAGGCATGATGAAATCTAGGCACAGAGAAATCGACACGGGGATGCTCATGGAAAAGTATACAATACTGAATGAGACTCATCTTAGTTTCGGATCCGAAGTGGTGTTGCTTTATGTCGAACGGTCAGCCATTTTACCTTTTATATTACGTTATCGTTAGAAGAGTTTTCACTTAGGTATGACACCAGGACAAGTACACGACGTCAATTGAACAGGGAACCCGTCAGGGTTCCCGTAGGTAAGGGAAACAACCTTAGGTACGTGCTCTCTCTTTGGCTGCCGCTCTCCTACCCTTCCCCCACGCTTGGTAGCTGTGCGGTAGTGCGCTTCTCGGTAAGGTTGACTTTGCATGAGAACATAAACCTTTACGATGTATTGATTCACAATTGAGCGTTATAACCAACTCTATCGTTTTTAGTTACTTCGTGCGATGAAATATCAAGTCATGATAATAGCATTAATGATCTAAGAAAAGTTAGGTATAAAACAATACAGACATTATACAGAGAAGATCTTCTAGTAGCGATGTCTTGAAATCCCTCTTCGGTCGGTTGACGTCCTTGTTTCTTCCGCGACCTCGGAGTCGACACAGAGTAGAAATAGAGGGGAAGGAAAGAATAACTTATTGAGCGCGACTTGCAGAATCCGATAACCGTTCTCGCGGCACATGGCGTCTCTCCTCGGCTGCTTTGGATCATCCTGAACATATAGAGGCGTCCCTCGTTCTGAAGATCCTTACGTTGTGATAAGATCACAACAAAACTCAGCCGTACCTCAGTCTAAATTTCTTAAATTATTAAAACCATCTTCTAAAAATTAAATAAAGTTAACATAATCATTCTTAAAATTTTAGATCACTATTTTCATTCAACATTACCCTTAAATCTATTAAAATTTGACCAAAGAAATACTTCGACAAGAAAGAACGGCGTTTTTACCTAGAACCATATCGCAAGTTCATCCGTTTCCGGAAAATTCCGGAAACGCTCGTCCGCTCAAAGCGCATATAAGGCCGGCTTCCCAGGCAGAGTCGTCATTCTCTTATAGATCCTCCTAGCGCTTGGGCCCCAGAGCGGGCAATTGTAAGTATCAAGTGTAACGATAAGTGTGTATTATGTCTTAACTTTCCTGTGTTGTGTCTTAACTTGTTCCGTGTTAGGGAGCTCTCGTTATTGTGTCGTAGAAATATTCACTATGTTGTCTCTGTGCCAGTGTTAGTTAGTCACCAGCCTCAAGCTCACTGCCACATCTTTGTCATTGTTATCGTGTTTGCTATTCTCCGATGATGCCGTATTGTGCTGTCAGTGTTAACCGATGTTGGCATTTGCTCCTTAGATATTTTAGTGCTGAGCATAGTGTTAAGACACCTTGCTGCCCACAGAGATCATTTTTGGTTTGCTCATCTTTTGTATGTTCCAGCTTCTAATTAATTGTGTTCTCAACTTTTGTATTTTGACTAAGTCAGGTTTAAATAATTTTGGAATTCCTCTGCAATTTTTAGTCAATGTTTGAATTCATATCTTGACAAATGAAGCTATAATAGGTTATTTAAACCAATAGAGATTGTATCTTCTGTAGTCACTCACTCAAGTCAAGTCACATAAATAATCATTCCTTCTTGCTCATCGGAATAATAGAGTATAGAGACTTCACCTTTTCTCATACTTATATCTTAGTACATTAATTATCTAATTACCTCAGTGCTTTAGCTATTATTTTGGCTGTAGTTCATTTAAACTCAGTTGTGCTGCTGCTTGTAATGTCAGGATAGAGCTTGTGACCAGTTGGTCTGGAACACTGATTCTGGTGTTAAGATGATTCAGGCTGCGACTCGGGCGCTAGAGTTGCGGACTGATTCTTATCACCGGACTCCTGCCATTGTTTATCCTGTTAATGTTGCAGTTTGCGCAGCCTTGCACATGTGTTATGAATGGACTCAATTTATGTGTTCAAAATAATCCAGCACGAATTCCCCTGACAGGATCTGCTGGACCATTCATTCATGCACTCACAAACACGTATGGAACCAAACCCTGACCTCTTAATGTAAGGAGCTTACCTCCTCCAAGTGTTCCCTCCAAGCTTCTCCTCATATTCAAAGTTCGCTATACTGGAAGGCCTGCATCCCTGCAGCTAAGAGGCTTGAACCTTTAGTTGTGACTACCTTGGGTCGAGACTCCCTTCCTACCGGTTTTTCCCAACCGGTAGCTATCCCCATACTCATCACTAAATTCACCACTCACTTAGTGTCGGAACCTCCCACACTTACACCATCATCGACTTCACACTCCAGCACGCGCTTCACAAGCCTGAGCTGAACGAATCGTCTGAAGTCCCGCAACCTCCTCGGACTCTCACCAAGATCGTCTCTCGAACAAGAATCAAGCCTCGCACTTCGGCGTGCAACCTTCCCTTCAATAAATTCCCATACCGGCGAGTGAAACTATTCTCTCATTTTCCTCCGGTGTTGGCTTGTGGTAATTTTTGTTGTTGATTGTAGACGCTTGAAATATTGCGTCCGAATACCGCCTAACTCCTTCTGAGTCAGAGGCCTTAAATCATTCATTTTGCAATTAAGTGTGCTCTACCCGGAGCACTGGTGACCCTTATTAATAAGAAGAACATCTTCCCTTGTCACTCGATAAATTCCTCAAATTCAACCTTTAAAAATCAAATCCAATTAGTTCCCCACCTGGGAGGACTTTATACATTCCTCAAGCCGTATGGCATTTTTAGAAATTCAAAGAGACCAAACGGAGTGATTACCGCGGTCTTAGCGATAGCGCTCTCATCAAGTGGAATTTGATGAAAGGCATGTTGAAGGTCTATCTTTGAGAAAATTTGAGCTCCCTCTAAATTTGCACTGAAATCATGCAAGTAAGGAATAGGGTAGCGATCAGGTAAAGTAACGGCATTCAACCTGCGGAAATCCCCGCACGGTCTGAATTCACCGTTAGCCTTGGGTACTAGCAAAAGAGGGCTAGCCCAAGGGCTTTTGGAGCTGAGGATAATGCCATTTTCTTGCATGCGCGCAAATTCTTTCTTGGCTAACGCCAATCGATCAGGCGGCAATCGCCTTGCACGAGAGTAGACTGGCGGACCTTGCGTCTCTATGAAGTGCTTTGTGCATGTCTGCATGTTATTAGAAGCTAAGTTAGGGTTTGTTAACGCAGGAAAATTTTTAAGTTCCTGCTCGAACATGCACTCCTCCTTGAAAGCTATGGAGAATGAATGCAAGACATTAGCTCTAGTTATGCCACAAGCGGGAATTGAGATCTGTGTCTCCTCGTCCCTAATTCTACGGTTTTTAACATCTACAAGTATGCCGAACTTCGCTAAGAAATCCGCGCCAATGATAGGCTCTTGGACTTCCGCGATGAGGAAGGTGAAGAGAAAATTTCGCTTCAATCCCAGACTGCACTCTAATACTCTTTCACCGTAACAAGGAATTGGCGTGCCGTTTGCGGCGCGTAATGTCGCCAACAATGGGTGGTTTTTGTCTTTCCCCGTGGCTGGGATAATTGACACACTGGAGCCAGTGTCTATTAAAAATCGGTATTTTGTGACGGGATCGAGAATCTGTAGTAAGCGAGTAGTCTGGGAATGAGGCAACGCAGTACTCGCTACTATGCGTCGCTGTTGGCGTTTCCCGAAGTGATTTCGGTATAACGAGGACAAAAGCGGGACCCGCACTTTCGTGCTTGGTCACCATACTTTGTGTGGTACCAGCATAAATTGCTACTAGCATCACGAGAACGCGACCTGAAGCGGCGGTCTTGATTTGACCTATCATAAGATCTACCTCTATCAAAACGTTGAGGAGGAGGAAAAGGATGATAGTTTGAGGGATAGTCATAGGGATAGTCGTAGGCATTTTGGTGGCTTTGGAATCTCCCTGGGCCTTGCTGAATGTGAGCTACGCTCTGACCTAAATTGCAATTCTGTAACGCTTGCTTTATCACAGCGATGTCTTGCTGCATCTTATCTATTGTGGCTGAGGTTTGATCCTGAGTATTTGCGGGGCTAAAATTTGCAGCAGCTGCATTCAGGGAAGCAACTTGCGGTGCTTGTGACAAATTAATGTTGCGCATCACCGTCTCAGTGGACTCTGCAAGCTTCTCTAAAGTTTGATCAGGGCCTGCTAGCGATAGAAATGGACGCACATTGTGAGGAAGCTTAGTCATGAAAACTTCCTTCAGAAAACCCTCAGCTACGGCAACACCCGTAGCGAGTTTGCGCAGCTCTTTAACTAGCGAAGTGGGAGAGAAAGAGCTAGAGACAGATGGAATTGCTGAGGCGTCTACAAGATTCCTAAATTTGTCCGCATCGGACATCTGCAACTTCTGCAGAATCTTTCTTTTCAAGGTGCCGTACGGATCAAAGGCGGGAGGGTTTTCGAGCAATTGATTTGAATCATTCAACAATTTGGTGGGGGCTGCGGAAACAAGGGCGTAAAATTGATCGGTGTTATCAGTTACTTTATGATATCTAAACATCGCTTCTACCTGTTGGAACCAGGTATGAGCGTCCTCCGGAATGAAGGGGAGGAGCCTAATGGGTTTTGTGGGGGCTCGATCTTCATTATCTGATTCAGTCATGCTAGCAGCTTTCTTTCAATTTGCGTAATCAACGCCTATGACTTGGAATTTGCGTGGCAAAGGTTTGCGTTATTTCTTTACCTACACAATCATTCAAATTAAGTTGAAACAGAAGGAAGGGAAATATGAAATTGGAAACGAAAATTTATGCGGTATGCGGCAATTAGCGTAGGCACAAAAATAAAGCAGGTGAGAAAAATTATCTTCCCACCTACTCAATCGATCGATAACGTTGAAAAAGAACGGAAAGAAAGAAAAATGGAAAGAGAATTTTACGGTAATCAGAAAAAAAAGCGTAAAGCACGGAATTAGGAAAAAAATATTTTTCCTACCTACTGAGGCACATAAAACAAAAAAGGACAGTATAGCGCTGAAAAAAAATTTTTGTTAGAGCTGCTCAGAGAAATCTCCATTAACACGGTAAATCTAAGAAATTCTCAAAGACTACGACATGGGAAATTTATCACTACAATGATATACCAAAATTAACCTCTCTCACAATTTCTCAAACACTTATCGAGTTGAAAAGTTTTTAAGTTTTTAAAGAAGGTTTGGGGTTATTTTAACTGGGGTCACCAGTGTTAGTATCTGGCCGTGGGGTATAGCCAGTCCTTACAAACCTCGATAAGCATCTGGGAGTACCATGAGAAAGGATAATAAGGCACTCTGGACTCAGCTTTTTGGGTATATATTGGCAGGAAGCCGGAGAGGACCGCCGAGTCTTGAACCACCGATGAACTTGGCTGAAGAGGGTTAGCAGTCCGGGCAGTCGGGAGGCTCCTGGCGAAGTGCTGGAGTCGACCGTGTGTGTGTGTGGTTTGCAAAAGATTTTAAGAGCCCAGCATATAGACTTTGAGGAAACCGTGACGTTGTGAGTGATCGATTTTGATTGAGTTGAGGCCAGGCAGGGCGGCTCAAGTTGAGGCAATTCTTAGGTGAGTTAAGTAGCATTAAGGCCCATACAAGCGAGACAAAATGAGGCCCAAGGCCAGGTAAATTCTGGTTAAGTCACGTCCAGTTAAGGTCGGGCCAGTTTCAGTTGATGCCGGTTGAGGTAAAACCCAATACTAGTCCAACAAAAGGGAATCCCACTAAGGAAATGCCTGGGGAGTTTAAGGCCAATTCAGTTAAGTTGAGGCAAAGCAAGGCCCAAGGGGAGGCTGTTGCGAGTGGTGTGTGGCGATGACGTTGAAGTCCTGCAAGGAGTCCAATAAGCTGGATGAACAGTCCAAGGAGACATCAAGGAAAATTCCACCACTGACAGTCCCACAGCATCGTAATTAATAAAACTCCCACACAGCAGAATTCGAGAAATCCTACAGATTTGACTCTAGTTAATTTCATTTGTTCTCTTTCTCGTCAAGCTCAAAAGTAGAGAGATAGGACAGAATCAATTAAGAAACTCTTATACAGCTGCTCTTGCTTTAAATACAAGGCATAAAATTTAAGAATTTTTAGTAATACTTTTAGTGATTATCTACGAGCAAAATCGGGGATCAAATCCCTGGAACCATGGAAAACACATGACTTAACAAGATATGGTTCATGAAGCAAAAGAAAAGAATTACAGAAATTAAGAATTTCATAGAAAGAGAATTAATGCTTCTTTAAGTACTCTAGAACGTCTCTATAACTGTACAAGAAATAACAGAGAAAAATTCTAAGGTTTCATTGATATAAATCCTACTGAAAATCACTGATAAATATCATTTGCAATACTAAAAAATCAAGGAATAATCTCCACAATAAAAAAAGGAAACACTAAACGTTTTGGCTTGCACAGAAGGGAAATATGCGCAAAACGAAAACATGAAAATCAGTGCGGCGATTAACCCGGCGGCTCTACACGTCGGCATTCGCCAAGCCGCCGGCGTAATTTGTACGCACTCACGAAAGGCAAATGGTAGTGGGTGTTTTTTGTCACAAGAATGAACAGAATAGAATTAAATTTTTATTGAAATGATTTAAATTGAAATAAGTGCGATTAATCGCAAGGTTCAAGGAGTATGAACTATAAAAAATGAAACTCAAAACTTTAGCAAGCATATACATGAATAACCTTCGTAATTTACAAACATACGAGATTATTAAGAGACATTTTTAATTATTATTTCGCGTTGAAACATTATTTACGAAAAAACTACTGCAAGTATGTTTGTTAAAAAAAAGAAAATACTATTATAACACATGATTATAGTGCAATTATAGTCACGGAGTAGTGACAGGAGACGGCAGTGTATGCTCCGCCATTTGGAAAACAAAGACACACTATCCACAAAGAACGCCGGCAATTCAGCCGCGTTCGTTCACGAGTCAGTCTATGAATAATTCTCGATATGATACTGGCGACCGCAATATATAATTTGCAGAAAAGAAGGACGATAGCTGAATATCTAGTATGAAGTCTCAACACGTGAATTTGGAAATGACACGCAAATGTTTACGCTATTTCACGCTGAGGTAGCATCCGAAATACACATGCCCGTCTAAGAGCTTTAGCAATATTTTTAAGTTCATCCTTAATTCACGACGATGATCAGATCCTTAAGTTAATTGACATGCACACAGGGAATTTACACTTGTATACGTTACCAGGTTACTTCTTATTTAAACACTAATTTTCTTCACTTGCACGAACACGGTATGCACGAACTAGTAAGGCACGATAGAATGTGATTCGAAAGGACGCCACGCACAGTGCTGCCAGATTCAGAGGCTTGAAACACGAACATGTCAATCGTGACTTTAATTTTTATGCTTTTTGCACAAAAACTTTGAGGATTACGAATTAGAAGTAGAAAATAATTAATAGTAAATTAGAGTAAGATTTTTAATGCTAATAATTAATTTATTTAAGTGCGAATGGGAAAATTTATAATTCTTACGCTTTGTAGCGATATGCTACAGATCTGTAGTGTAACCTCATCCCGCAACTCAGTCGATATTTCATGAATTCTCAGCATGAGCATCTAAAAATTCAGTAAAATAAATTCAACCATTAGCATAAAAATTCGTCAGGTAATTCACTAACTTCTATCATATTTAGTAACAAATGTGTATCAAAAATTCAGTCTCTAAGAAATCACTTTTCAATCGTAACGAAACCTTCCACGACGCCGTGTCGGCAACATCGCAACCTGCAGAAGCGTTACTTGTCTCGAATCACTCTCAGTGCATAGAGCTCGGTTTTTGTCTCTGGTGAGAATTAAAGTCTTGTGTGTGTTGATCTACGGGTAACTATATTTAGGCATTATATGTAAAATTGTAAATAATATTATCGTGTATGTATAGAGTAGAATTGACTAAATTTTCCAGTGTGCTAAATGTTCAGGAGTTATTGCCAAGAACTTGTGTTTCACCACTGGGCATTTTCCCTTGTGCATTGTTGTATGCCCATTTAGAAAGTTTTTTAGCAAACAGTTATCGCTTGGCTTACAGAGATTCTTAACCTAGTTCTTCCAAGAAGCAATTCTTGGAAGTATCCGCAGAATTTAACTAGAAGCAACTGGTTGGACTAACCAGGAGAATTATTCTCTTCAGCATGAGTAGTGGCTAACTAGTTGCTGTCAGTATTTTCAGATGATGAAATTGCCAATTCGCTATTTAATGTAAAGCCATTTTTAGGGAGTTTTCCCCTTTTTGTTTTTTAAAATAATTTTTTATGTCAACATTTCAACATGATGTTATATTTATCCAAGCCAAAATTTCCACTTTTGTTTTAAATTGATTTTATTCAACATTTCAATATGATGTTATTTTATTCAAGCTAAAATTCCTTTTTTTCTTAAAATAATTTTTATTTCAACATTTCAATATGATGTTATTTTATTCAGGCTAAAATTTCTCCTTTTCTTAAAATAATTTTATGTCAACATTCCAATGTGATGTTATTTCTCTCAAGATTAGAATTTCCCCTTTTGTCTAAAATATTTTTAGACCAATATTTCAATATGTGTTTATTTTTTATCAAGTTAGGCTAGCACCAATTATCACTGTAGTCACAGATGTATCCTTCTGAATGCATCTAGTCCTGCATCGATTACCAAGTATTGCCTCAACTGTATTTCTAAATTAAATTAGGTAGATAATCAATTAGAAAAACACAAATAATTCTTAGTTCTGAAGAATAGATAGTTAGTAAATTTAATTAAATAGTCATTGTACATTGATTATTTCAGTTAGGAAAAACTGGAAACATGTGTTTTCTAGTTCATCTGCATTTAGCAGATGCTGTAGATTTTTTTTTACCATAATTGATTAATTAAGTAAGACCTTAGGCCAGTGGTCACTGCTTATGCCACCTTAGCTTGTCCAGGCAAAGTTGCTGATGTGTTCAAGCCTCTAATCAATTGAAGTGGAATGATCTATTGATCGCCATGGTCTCATTAGTGTCTCGCCACCTTTTGTGTGTTCCAGTTTTTAATTAAGTGTGTTCTCAATTTTTGTATTCTTATCTAAGTCAGATTCAAATAATTGTTGGTATTCCCTTGAATTGTTAGTCAATGTTTAAATTTCATATCTTGGGAAATGAAGCTATGATAGGTTATTTACACAATAGAGATTGTATCCTCGGTAGTTACTTACCTCAAGTCGAGTCACATAAATAATCATTCTTTCCTGATCATTAACTGTAGCAGGAGTTCCTATCATAATCTTTTTAGTGACAACTCTTACTATTGATTTTTGGTTAGGTTAATTTGTGTATAAAAATGTTAATAATTAGTCGTTACCTGATTTTAGCTAAATTAGGGTGATTATGCTTACCTCTGGAAGTCTCCGAATATTCTAAATTCCCAACTCCTGGAAATTCTAATCCAGAAATCATCCAATTATCTGACTTGGGGGTTAAATTTAGTTTAACCAGTGATTGGTCGCCCTCAACTGTAGCTACCTGTTCCTTTGACCTCTTGGCAATGCCGGCTACCTCCAGTGGTTGTTGTCATTATAACTCATAGGATGCCTAATACTATTCTAATATGGGTATCCTCATGATCAATGTTTTCTAAATCCTTCCTGTGCTCTGAACCTCCTCCTCAACTACCAATTCTGTGCACTTTGTGCATAGATTCCGCGTTCCCTCTACCCTTTTCCAAATGGTATCTTCCTCTCTCCTCTCGTAGGACACCCTTTCACGTTCAAGCCAGGGAGACCAGGGATTTCTCATATAATAATAAATAATAACAATATTTAGACTGTACGGGCCCTCTCTGGCACAATTCCTAGCGTAAGTCAAGTAATCCTTATGACAATTCTAGCCTTAGTTAGGATCAGTACAATCAGCCCTCGACTGCGGCTTAGCGTAAACGTTCGAATTAAACACTGCCAATTTTTAAGATACTCATTGTAAATAGCAGTCAAAGCGTAGATTATTGGGCGGCAAAAGCCTTTAATATTAATGAAGACAAACCAACTTACATTGCCTACCCAGTAATATTCTTATCTCATGTATTAATCTTGCACTCCAATTCGGAGATGGTCGTACACGACGCGTCACGATTAATAGTACTCGGAGAATACTAGTTTGGGGAAGTAAGGGCATGTAGGGAGATTCATGATTGTCCATACGAGTACTTATTGTTGCGACTGCCTCGCCCTTGTTCAGGCGCCAGAATTGGGCCGAGGCACCCGCATATAATCCTCCATTTGAGGCAATCCTGTAATTCAGCAGTAAAGCTCGCAGCCTGGCTTGCGTAGCGACTGTCTCTCCGTGTGTTATCATGCTTGAACAAGTAATCCAAGCTCTCTCCCCGTACAGAAGAACCTCCGAAGCCGACACACAGACAATCACCACCAACATTCAATTAACAATTCCCATACTCTATTAGCCACACGGCTATCAACCACTCAAGCCACACGGCTATCAATCAACCACTCAAGCCACACGGCTATCAATCAACCACTCAAGCCACACGGCTATCAATCAACCACTCAAGCCACACGGCTATCAATCAACCACTCAAGCCACAAGGCACTAGCAGAAATAACTACCTCCTTCGGGACACTCATTTAACCAAAACGGTTACCGCACCTGCGGAATATTATACTAACAAATCCCCTCTCGCCGGGACCCTCCCCGGATTCCCTCGAGCCGCGGCACCTGCTGAAGTGCGGCTACTCACTGGACCCGGACCTCCTTCCTCAAGAAGTGGATCTCCATACTGCTGCCGTAGTCACGGCACTCAGAGTCAACAAAATAAAAACAAGGCGAGAGTATACAGTTCCTTCATTATCCTGCAGAGGTCAATAGGGCAAGTGAAAATTAGGTGCCAGTAAGGCAACTCGAATTACCCACACCTAAACCCCTTCTGAGTCAGATTAAGTCACTAACAATTAGGTGTGCTCTACCCCGAGCACTGGTGACCCAAAAGTAGTTAAAGAACATCTTCCTTGTCACTTGAGAAATTACTCAATATTCAACCTTTAAGTCAAATTAAATCATTTTCCCATTTGGGAGAAGTTCAAAGTTCATAGATCTTCCTCCGGAAGTTTTATTAACACAACCAGTACTTTTACTATATAACAACTTCCCTCCCTTTAGATGAATATCTGACAAAGGGAAGGAGGAACTCAACAATCTATTCGCATTACAGGTTTAGTTATTCTACATGATCTACGAGGTTCATTTTGTACAGGTGAACTGTTAACAGGTTGCAAAGCAGGAGTCTTTGCTGCCCCCCTACGGATAGATTCCAAACTACTGTGCAACAGCTGATTTGAATGTATCTTCCAGATTAAATTTAATGATAATATTTGAACATGAAAGATATTAACAACCACTTTACTAACAATAATTCTCTTCAGCCACGTGGGACCGTTTCTTAAATTCAGAGCAAGAACATGATCACCGACATCAAATTGAGTTTCATACATAGGCTTAGACTTGGACACAGAATATTTAGGATGAGCTCTATCTCTGGAAGTAACAAATTTACGATTGTTCAGCGCAACAGAGCGAGCATTTTTTGAAACTATGGATAGAGATGTGTGACTGGTGACGAGAATGCGGATCTCCCTGCACATTTGTTCCGATATCGCCAAAAAACCTCTTTGAAGTCAAGTTCAAGTTGAAACTTCAATAAACATCAACAAATTCAAATAGGATACTTTTAAGGAAAATATATTTTATTCCAATCAATCAAGCCAGATGCATATCGTCTTGTATATTGTTTTTTCAAATTCCTTATGACTAACACCTGGACGCAATTACTATTACCCTCGTAATGCCGGTATTCATTTCTTTATTTTTCGCATTTTGTTACTCCAATAGTAATAATTAGGTTGAAGTAAACAACATTGCTTTTATGCGTTTAACGTCGTAAATGAGTATTTAACGAAGTGAAACGATAGGTTACTTACTGCAATTCTAGCTTTTCAAGCTCGATCAAGAAAAATCGTTTTGAAGAGTGAATTTAATAGAATCTCTATTCCGACGACTGTAATACGTTCGAATGATCATTATTCGTTGGATTACCTTAGGATACGGGAGGTCAGGTTTGATTAGTTCAGTTCCGTTACGTGACGTTACTTACGTCACTGCTATAACTTGTTAAATACTCATTTGCGACGGAAATGGCATCAAAGAAAAGATTTTTTTTATCTAATTACCATGCTAAAAGCAACCAAAATCGTTTAATCGATTAATTTCCTCTCCTTAACATATATCCCCATTTCTGACTGAGTGGAAAATTTTGCAGTTCCCTTTTCCCAATGGAGAGAAATCAACTCGTAGTGCCAGGATTGGAACCACAGACACCTTCACGGAGGAGTGCATGCTAGTAGATTTGGAAGCCAACTCTTGTTTGCTGTGAAGTGTAAGGCATTGTGCATGAATAAACATACATAGAGGTGGAATGAGAATAATAATAGATTATGTTGGCAGTGTGATAGGGCAATGGAAGAAACAATTGAACATTGTGTGCTGAAATGTAGTATAAGCAAAAGAGAGAGTTTGATGAATGTGGTATGTGAGCAGTATGGAGAAAATGAGTGGTATAGCTACTAGATATGCTGAAGATGATGGTGGTATAAGCTGTCTTGCTGGATTGGATCAAGTGTGTAATTTAAGCTCATTGAAGCCGTGAAAATTTCTCCTTTACACATCTGTAGTAAGAGACAGGGTTAATGTTAAGGAGAGCGTCCCCCATACAAACTTTTTTCTTTATTATTGAACCTAGAACAATGAAATTTGGTATACTGTTAGGAAATTGAATATAGAATTGTTTTTGCTTGAGCAAAAGTTCAAATTTCTTGAAAAGAAAATGGGAAATCAAAGAAAACGAAGGTCGAGGGGGGGATTTCAAAAATCTTCTCCTACAGTTTTTGAGCTACAGTGATGATTTTGGTATCACTGGATGCGGAAAAACACAGGCTTTTATGGCAACTAAAATTCATTCCAAAATTATTTATTGCTCATGAGTTATGACCTCATAAAATTGCGCATTTCCGAAAAAGTACACATTTTTTCCTATTTTTACACTTTTTCATGTTGAAAATGAAAGTTTGAGGAAGCAAATTTTAGTTTCCATAAAAACCCGTGTCTTCCCGCATCCAATAATACCAAAATCATCACTGTAGCTCAAAAACTGTAGGAGGAGAAGTATTTTGAAACCCCAAAAACCATTGTTTACATTATAAGAAAAACAAAAAAACATAAACAATTCCAATCAGAAATTTTGTAAAATTTTTGGTTCAAGTTAGACCCCTGAAATCATTAAAGAATAATCCAGGGCCATAGGAGATGACATAGCAACTATGCGCCGTGAAGAAAATGCCATGGGGGAGGTGTAACATGATAAAATACCACTTCCCCCTCCCCTCCCCCCATTCTCTAAACCCCCGTAGGGGGCGTACGAGTCTCATTTTTTCACAGGATGTACCTGACCTCTTGCACTTCTTATAGCAGCAAAAATCCCAGTTTCTCAAGAAATCTCAAAAGCATGGATTCATAAGGGGGACGCTCTCCTTGATGAGATGTAACTAATCGATTTTCGGTAAATCTGAAGGATATGTCAGTTATCAAGGTAAATCTGAAGGAGATGACAGTTGTCGATTTTGTAAATTTCGATGCCTTAGCATAGTTAATTAGATTGAAATAAACAATTTTTCTTCTATGCACTTTTTGTCTCAAATGAGTATTTTATTAGTTATAGCGGTAAATGACTTACCGCAACTCCAGTCTTTGAAGCGGAAGGAAATTCTTGGATCGAGCTGTATGGCAATACTGCAATGGCGTCTCGCTTCCAGCGCTCTGTCTTGAAAGACGAAACCAAACCTATCACTATACCTCGTTAAATACTCATTTGACGAAAAAAGTGTATAGAATAAAAGTTGTTTATTTTGATGTTATTACCATGTTTCAAGCAACAAAAATTCGAAAATCGATGAGTAGCTGTTTATTCGAGCGCATTCGTCATCAATGACGAAACTAAACTTACCGCTATAAATCGTAAAATACTCATTTGAGACAAAAAAAGAATGGAAAAAAACTTGTTTATTTTGATTCAATTAATTAGGTTCAGGCACCAAAATGTGGAAAATCGACAACTGTCATCTCCTTCAGATTTACCGTTATCGATTTTGTAAATTTTGATGCCTAAACATAGTTAATTAGATCGAAATAAACATGTTTTCTTCCATGCGCTTTCCGTCTTAAATGGGTATTTTATTAGTTATAGCGGTAAATGACTTGCCGCAACTCCAGTGTTTGAAGCGGCAAGTAATTCAAGGAGCATGTCTGACAGAAACACTGCAATGCGCACTAGCTTCCAGCGCGATCGTCATTAAAGACGAAACCAAACCTACCGCTATACCTCGTTAAATACTCATTTGACGCAAAAAGTGTATAGAAAAAAAGTTGTTTATTTTGATGTTATTACTATGATTCAAGCAACAATAATTCGAAAATTGATGAGAAGCTGATTATTTGAGCGCATTCGTCATCAAAGACAAAACCAAACTTACCGCTATAAATTGTAAAATACTCATTTGAGACGGAAAGTGCGTAGAAAAAAACTTGTTTATTTTGATTCAATTAATTAGGTTCAGGAACCAAAAAGTAAAAAATTGATAACTGACATATCCTTCAGACTTACCAGATTTTCAAAAAATTTTTGCCTGTATCATGGTAATTACATCAAAATAAACAACTATTTTTGGTCAAATTTTACTCTAATGTTGTCAATGATTTTCATAATTTTGTTGCAAAGAATCAATAAAGGAACACATTTAAGATTGTTTTACACGAATGACATTCTGCTCGCTGATGCGTTATTTTTGAATTATTCAACTTTGAAGTTGGCTCGTGTGCGCCAGGGAAGCGTGCACGCCTACCTAGCGTAATTTAATTAATAACGGAGGCTAATCCCCTATTACAAACGTAAAGAGGTTGGGTCGTAAGGGGTAGCCACAGTTCTAGTGAAAATTATAAATAAAGTTTTCTGGTGACGTCCGTTTACATCGACTCCAAGGTGGCTGCCGCCATGGCGCCACCTGGTACCCAAGATGGCGGCAGCCATCTTGGAGTCGATGTAAACGGACGTCACCAGAAAACTTTATTTATAATTTTCACTAGAACTGTGGCTACCCCTTACGACCCAACCTCTTTACGCGACCATTAGAGCGCGTCAGAAGAGAGTCTATTGCAGTGTCGCCATACGATACGCTCGACGAATTTCTTGCCGCTTCAAACACTAGAGTTGCGGTCAGTAATTTATTGCTAACTCGTTGAATACTCATTTTCCCCAAAAAGTGCATAGATGAAAAGTTGTTAATTTTGATGTAATTACCATGATAAAGGCAACAAAATTTTGAAAATCGATTAGTTGCATGTACTTAACATTAACCAGAGACAGTGACTGGAATAAGCCAGTCACGTAAAGTGGGCTGTAATGACCCACCACGCCTGGGGATAGTGTTTTTTATATACTGGTAATTCCAATGATGCCATCCAATGAAACCTTGTGACAAGGATTGGTGGATTCTGAGTAGTTTATTAGACTAGTCTGGTACGCAGTTGCTGAACTCTTTTGTGTGAATATTGGGAGTATTATGTAGAGAATTGTAGGCTGTTACAAAAGCTCCAACGCTGTTGGCCCTCAACTTAAAGTCCATGTTCATTTTCTTTACTACTAGGCTATGGCAAAACTGTCTTATTTGTGACTCCTTTCACCAGCATTGGGATTTATTTTGGCTGAATACGGTCAAGAGTATTAAAAAGAGGACGTATCCCGTATCATAGCTACGGCAGAACAGCTAAATTCTTAAAATTGTCAAAAGTTATTAAAAACTTTTACTCAGCGTGAGAATGTTTCGTTTGAATAATGAAAGCACTTTGAGTAGCCCATGAACAAACTCTATTGCCATTGCCGCAAAGAAACACGCTCAATTGACCCCCAATAATGAGGGGGGGAGGGGTCAAGGTCATGCCACCCCCATTGCTTTCCCCCCTCTGGTGGGCGTACCATTCGGAGTAGACGTAAGCGGAAAGTACCAATGGAAGCGCAAGAAAATCCTCTATAAGATGCATATAAAAACCGAAAATCAACACTTATCCATCCCGATTTCTACCCAGACGGTCTCCTTAACAGAAAGGCTGGAGAGAGAAACACACGTCTTGACAGCGTGTATTCCGGTCCAACAAAGGAAACATTTCAAGGGCCAACAGAAGCACATCAACTGTGTCGAAAGAAATGAACATCGTTATCAAAGAAAACGAGAAACACGAGAGTCAAAATATAAGTGGGGTAACTCTGGTATCTTAGCTTACTTTTTATTTAATGACAAGTGATTACTAGAAAACATTCTACACAAAACACAAACAATGCAACAAGGTTGGAAATAAACAATGTAAGGGGGAGAGTTTCAATGAACTTGAAATCAAGTCAAGTCAACCTTGCCACCTTCATAGCATAGCATGGCATGCAGTGTGAAAGGGCTGTTGGTCAGGACAATCATTCCATATTTATGATATTGACATCGGTATTAAATGCATTTTTACAATGGAATAGATGATGCAGTGTTAAGAAGAATGGTTTAGATAAAAGAAGTTTCAAGTTAAACTGGTTTGGGAAATAAATGAGCCCTTGAGATTTAATTAGAAAGTAGAATGCCTTTTTCTATGTTAAGGAATTGCAATAGTATTGTAAGGTGTATTTGGTTCATATTCTACTTGAGATTGTGTTTTATTTTATATAAGTTTCAAATAAAGTTAATTGTGATGAAAAACATTAATGTTGGGGAAATTTAACTGATTTGTGTCCTTCTTTATGTTGGGGAAATTTAATTGATTTGTGTCCTTCTTTGTGATAACTGATTTGTGCTCTTGTGTTTGCAAATTTTTAGGATATCGTAGGACTTGCGTATTCCAACAGCACGAGCGTGTCGCTTAAAATGTGTGACTGATCGCGTAACATGTGTGCCTGGTGGCGTGTTTCACATGTGCTGGAGTGTGTGCTACGTTTGTGTTGGTGTTGTGTTTGGAAGGAATTTTGTGTGTAAGCCTGTCCTGTGTTGGAGACGTGAGAAACATGAACTTGTTATGATTATCTGAGACCTTGTGGAGGGCATAGGCGCCCAACAGTCGACCGCAAGGGTGACAAGATTTATAGAGCACTCAAGCTTGAGGGTGGGGACGAGCGACTTTCGAAGCGGCCAGATTGTAAACACAGCAGGATACGAAACAACCAGGCCTTAGAAAAACAGAGTGGAAAAATTTTAGAGCAGAATTTCATGGGAAAAAGATCGCTAGTGTTCCTGAGAGAAGGCGGAGTCAGCTACACGGTCTCATCAGAGGGCTTACAGCCAATATAATGGTCAGAGCACCCTTGGAAAGATTTTCGAAGTAGAGGACCGCCAATCAGAGAAATTGTAGGCGTTCACGAATGGAAGAAGGCAGCACTCACAGCACACAAGACCAAAGAGTTAGTGAGTTTAGGCGAGCAGTCTACCGCGGTACATCATCATAGAAAGAAGTACGCGTAACGAAGTGTCATACTAAAAATCATTTCTGAAAACATAAGTGAAAATATTGAATATATTGCGCGTGTAGAGGAGCCTGTAAATTAAAATTAAATTAAAAAATGTCACTTCTATTTTTCCAGAAATGAAAACATCGTAACCAAACTGTGCAGTATATGAAGTACTGAGTAGACGTCTTTTGGGGGCGGGTAAGAAGTTGTTTCTAATTGTGCAAGATATGCTGTTCGAAAAATATGTGATATAAAGTGCTGTTATTCAAAGTTAACACTAAATGTAGATGAGCGCATTTTTTGCAACCGAAGTAATGGGTTAAATGTTTGTATCCTTACAGGAGGGCGGTCTCTATCTGGTTACTCCTCTCTTGGCAGTTCTTCACTGTCAATTTCAACTTGAAGAAAATTTACGAGATGCTGTCATGCAATCATCAAATGATACTGTACTGAACTATGAATTATTCAGGGAATTGGAACTGAAGCGGTGCCTGAGAACACGAATGAGATTGGAAGCGATGACCGTGCTTTGTGCTGTTGGAAAACGTTATTGAAAAGATAGGTTGCATCTTGTCATGTGTCTTAATTCAATTGGAATGTGACAACCCATCAGTTAGGCATTGTTTCATTGTATATGTCCCGTGTGTAATTAACTTAAAGATATTGACCGGTCAATTAGGCAGGGTAATACTTGTCAATATGTGTTACTTGCAATTCCAGTAGATGTCAATTAATGCTTTGTACCAGGGTCTCATCATAAGAAATTCCTCAACATTTTGATGTGTTTAAAAACCCCGTTAGCACTAGCATCACAGCTCACCGAGGAAAGTAGCGCACAGAAACGCGTTTGTAAGTGAGACAGCGTTCGTCGGTTAGTACCATTTTTTTTAGTATATGTACTGTAATGCTAATTATCTCTTTAATTTTGTGTTGTTTATATAATGTTGCGGAGGTGCGCCATTCCCTCAATTCCGAGAACCTGGTCTTCTTGTTAATGAAATGTTAACAAGGAGGCGGGACCTTTTCTCGTGACATAATTATGATATAATTTTTTTAAATATTTTACTTTTATGTCAGAATTAGATGCTCATAATATTGATTACTTGTATAATAGAAGCAAATAGTTGAAGAGAAATACCAAATATGGTGAGGGCAGGGCTGTTTTGTATGACCAAGAAAGCATGATAACTCTGCAGTGCAGGTTTACTTTTCAGGTTCATATATCATGGTTGAATAAAATTCAAGTCCAGTGTTACTGCAGTTGAAATATTTTGGCCCATGTTCTCATATCCTAAATTTTTCTTTGTTTTATGTATCCCATGGCTGCTATTAAATGATTAGATTATTATGCATTCAAAAACACTTATCTAAATGCTAGTGATACTATTAATATATACTAATGCACTAGTCAAATAGTTGTGGTCTGTAAGCTCAATTGATATCATATTGAGTTTTGTTCTGAAATCACTTCAGGAAATAATTTCATTTCTTGTTTTTCATTTTTCATCATCCTGTTTACTTTTCATTACAGAATATATAATAGAAAGTTCTTAAAGAATTAGTTAATTTACCAGCGACATGGCTCACAATGTGACGCTTAATGACTACTTGAATCAGGTAATGTATGCTACCCTCTATATTATAAGATTAATTCTGCTACATTTATGCCACTCATGCACATCTTATGTAAATTGCTAACCTTTAAAAGGACTCAATTTTTTGCTATGTGTCCTTGACTGAGATTGTTTGGAGCATTATACTACATAAAAAACGTACAGTAACTTTTTCACTTTCTCTTTCAGGTCATCTTTTTGTTGTCTTTTTACTAGTCTAGTGTTAAAAGCAGATAGTCTGAAGTTATTTTTTTTGATAAGTAGCAATTCTACTTATATGGCAGACTGGTCTTAAATTTGAACATTGCTTCAGGATATTTTACTATAGATTTTTGTCTTTTCAAACCACTACCTATATAAAAGTTGATTAAATCTTATAAAATTGAAGAAAAATATTATCTACATTATGAGAGGTCAGGCTTAAAATTTGTTGGTTCATTTATGCTGAAGATGGAACTCTGTAAGACTTTTCTTTCCCCAATGATACTATACTTCAATACTTCAATTAGCTTCACGGTTTAGTGTAGCTGAACATGTTGTGTACACTCTTTGTAATTGTATGATACCAATAAATGAAATGATACAGGTGAGAACAAATATGTAGAACATATATTGGAACTAAAAAGGGCATGGAGATTTGAAGTTGGATTCATTTTTCTATATCCGAGTTCACTTCAAGAATGTTTTTTTCACTCAGAATTTCTTTAGATAGAATTTTGTTGGGCAAAGCAGCTAAATAAATCTTCTTTATCTGTCAGTCATGTAGGTTTTTATTCCATATTAGTCGTATTATATTTATTTGCATGTGTTATTGAATTCATCTTTTAAAATCAAAGTGGTAGCATTTTTCTGATGTGTTTTTAACCCTGAGTGCTAAAAGATTACATTATATGAAGAAGGCTTGATAAAGTTGATAGTGTTTTTCCATTGAAATTCCTACTTACCCCACTTTCCATAAAAATTTTGTTCTGTTAATTTTAATTACTTCATTCATTAATCATGTGGCTATTTTCCTATTGAATGGTTCCTTAAGTTTGGTATTTCTGCAACATTTATAAAAGCTTTATTGGTTGGATGTCAATTTTACTTGTCCTTGTATGGTCAGAAATTTAATTTAGTTTATATATGATTTCTTCTACTTCTCAGGTCAATGATGCCCATTACAATCAAGATGGAGAAGCTGTAGCTGTAAGTGATTCATATTTCTGTATTATCATTATCTAGAGTTTTAGTTTTTTCTACAATGATGGCATTCTTATTAGCAGAATACATGATTGAGATCTATTTAGATTGGCTGCCAATTACTAGATGATTTCTATATCAAATGCAGTATATTTTGTTTTCTTGAAATATTCATTTGATGACATAATAGGGTTGTTGTGAATGCCTGCATTTTGAATAGGAAAATTAGGGTTACATATTCAAATCTATGAATTTTACATGTTATGCAAGTGTGGCTCCATCTTTTATTTTAGACAAAGACTTTTATGTAAGTGATAGATCGGCCTAATTAGAGTATTAAATAAATTCTATGAAATGAACACTAGGGAGCCTTGGAGTTTATTAATTTTTCCCTTGTACACTTTTGGACTTAGCTGACATTGAGTGTGAATCTGTTGGCAGCATGGAATGGAATTGAGTTTTGTTGAAATATGCAAAGCTTTTATAACTCTGAATATACTCAAATTAATGAGTATATAAATGTCATATGTTAACAAGGAAATAATGTCTTGGTCTACCTTGGTGTCATCAATAAAATTGAACTTTCTTGCTCACATTTTAGTAAGCTAGGCTAAGCAATATCTTGAAATTTGTCTTATTAGGGGTGGTAGGAACTCATGTCATCAGTTGGGGCTTGATTATTTTGTGCTTGCAAAACTCTTCCATTAAAGATAAATTCAAAATACAATAGGAATTTCTAGACTGCTCACTCTACAAGATAGAATTGAGTATTTTTCATTTAATTGGCAGGCTCAGGTTCTGAAAATCCTTCCACAATTTTTAATGCTTAAGGAGATCGTCCCACTTTTTCAACTTTTTTAGTCCGATTCGTTTGAAAGTTGGCCAGTATATGTATTGTGTGAAAGTAAACCTTTTTTACTCATGTCATTTTTTCGATTTAGGCCTTACTTTTTTTTTTTTTATGACGGAAAATGTGTTTTTGGTATATTTTTATTGAAATTTCAGATGGAAACTTCCTATTCAGTTTTGATGGTAGAACAAAAACAAAGACAGTTTTAGAACCCTTGGAACATTTCTAACAAACTCAAATTCGGCTTTTTTTGAAATTCAAATTTTTTCTATTTTTTCAAAATTTATTGAAATTTCAAAAATCAGCAACATTTTTTTGGGTTTAGAGCTATATATTTTTTCAAAGAATTCGAATTTGAAAAAAAGCCAGATTTGAGTTTTTAGAAATGTTCCAAGGATTCTAAAACTGTCTTTGGATTTGTTCTAGCATCAAAACTCGAGGGCGAGTATCGTTTTGAATGTTGAAAATTACTTTTTTCTTGGTATAAGCCATAACAAAATATTTGGTTGAAGTGTAATATGATGAACAATTGATATAATTGAATGCAGTTTTAATTTTTATTTTGATAATTTCCATACATAACTTCATATTCAAAGTGTGAGTTGTGATTTCAAAAAAAAAAAAAAAATTTTTTAACAAAATGAAATTTTTTATTTTCAGTCTGATTCTTATAAAATTTGACTATGATATGTAACCTTTGAAAAGAAACACAATTGATTCCATTCATTTTTTTTATTCAGGCCTTAGATTTTGCAAAAATTTGACATATTGGTTTTCAGGTATTGATATTTCACTAATATTGATATTTCATAATGGAACTCCTCCTGCAGTTTTGATGCTAGGGCAAAAGCAAAGACCGTTGTAGAATCCTTGGAACATTTCTAACAAACTCAAATTCGGCTTTTTTTAATTTCCCATTTGTTCTCTTTTTATATGGGGTCAAAATTGGGAAAAATGGAATATTTTGGGTGCTTTTCATTTATATTGATATTTCAAAATGGAACTCCTCCTTCAGTTTTGATGCTAGAACAAAAGCAAAGACCGTTTTAGAATCCTTGGAACATTTCTAACAAACTCAAGTTGAGCTTTTTTTCCATTCCCCATTTGTTCTCCTTTTATGTGGGATCAAAATCGGAAAAATTTAAAGATTTTGGTCGCCTTACCCCCCCGGGGGGGGGGTAGGGAAATTATTGTCCGTAGCGCCATAAAATTTTAGGAACGAATAGTCTACCACCTAAGGGTCCTTTTACAACAAAAACATGCAAAATGACCATGGAATTGACAGAATCTGGCAAGGGGCCGGGACGATCACCTTAAGTCACCAGTTTTATTGACTATTCATGACATGGTTACACTGCAAACAGTGCAATACAATATTGTCTGTGCTATTCAGTGTTTAGTAAAGCTCTTTTCAACCTAGAATAGATTTTACTACTGCTATATAATTTTAGAATTGTCTCATACTGGGGAATGTGTGAGGTCCTAAGATAAAAGTTAGGTAGGCCATCCTTTTGTAGGAATAGAATAGGTTTTTAGTTTTGTTACAGCTCAGACAATCTTCATTTGGTTCACTGCTGTCTTGTTTTTCAGTATCTACTACTTTCTCCTTCAACTTATCTTGTTTCGTAAACTTCATTCTCAACTTGCATGCTGTTTCTATGCATCTTCCGCATCCATTCCACATTCCCTTTACTCCATGCTAAATGATATCTTCCTCCTTTCTCTCTTTGGGAACTCTTTGCTCCATGCTAAATGATACCTTCCTCCTTCTTCTTTTAGGAACTCCTTTGTTGAAGCTAGGTAGGTTTGTATTAACCCCTAATATAACCTGGCTCACACTGCGATCAAGGCTTGACCAATTTGATATAGGGTTTTGCTACTTATTGTTTTCTTTCTTTCAAGTGATGCAACAGTTGAAGAGACTTGGTATTTCTGCAATTTAATTACGTATTTTGGTCTTAAATTTGATGAATATTTTTGCTATTAATTACATTCTATAGGACTGCAATAGATAAAGATACCTGGAACTTTAATAATTTTATTAATCTGATTTAAAAATGCTGAAAGGCAGTTATATCACTAGAAAAGTAAGGCTATTGATCCGTAAAAACTTCAAGGACATAAGGCATTGTGTTTACTCTGCACTGATAAAGTTTCAAGTCTGGAAATTTTTTTACCACTAATAATGTTTATGATGGTAACCACTAGCATTCATGCTATTGTAGATATTTATTCTGGTGCCAAGGATTTGCATGCCAGGAAGTTATATACTTTTTTATCTGCTGTGGGGCATATGTTGGCTTACATTTCTGCAAGCCATTTATGGAGGACAAATGCTGTTTTGCTACTGACCAGACTAAAGGAGCATTTTTGATTTTGCTTTTCCAAGATTCATGTTCAAAATAAAGTTTGATGTCTGTAGTTTTTCACATATTGTAATTTTGATTATTACACGTTTCTATCTTTAGATAATTTAAATTGCTATATAGATAATGTTTAGTGGTTACTGTACATGCATGTGTTCATGATGTGCAGGCCCTGCTGTCATTCAGGCAGCCTCACGTGATGTCTCACCGCCTCAACGTGGACAAGCCAGAGCGCGCCGTGGCAAACATCATCTACCCTCCCATGGATGATGTGGTGCTGGCACACCTCAAGTCAGTTCCTTTGCCAGCATTGAATGTTTATCTAGTGTTGGTCCTCATGATATGCACTGGGACAAGTTATTAGTTGAAGAGGGAAGGGGGCACAGAACAGTTTTCCTTTTTTACTATTATTAATGTACAGTGATTTTTAAAGAGTATGCTCTGGTACCTCATGTTTACTCATGTAAATTTTATATGAAAAGGAAAAATTCAATTTTTTATGCATGAATAGTTATGGACTGGCATAAATACCTAATCCTTGTGTGATGTTATTTTTGGTAAAATATGTCGAGTTGGTGCTGACCCTAATTCCCATGGTAAGTTCAGTGCTTACTGAAATATTAGCCAGTGAATGGTGGCGTAGTGAGAAAACAAGCCCTGTTGCATGTGGCAGAGTGATCCTGTGGTACCACCGCGGCAAGGTGCTGGAGATGTGGCAGGCCCAGAGCAGCATGGTGGCGGCGGTGGCGCGCTTCATGACGGACAGCAAGGAGGAGAACTGGATGCTTCCACTCATGAACACCGTGTGCCTCGAGCTGCGACTGCAGAGCGTGTCGGCGGACGCGGAGAGCGCCCGTACCGGCGCCACCAAGCCTGGCGAGCTGCTCGAGAAGACGGCCGACTCCCTCATGGCCTGCTTCAGGGTCTGTGCTGCCGACACGTGCGTACACACAGCTTTTGCTTCTTCTCATCACTCTCCGTGGCCTGTTCAGTTTTACCTTGGTCATTGAGACAAGTTGCAGCTCGGTACTGGTTCAAGTTTCAACAGCTTTTCAATATTGGTTTCAACCTATCCTTGATAGCAGTTTCTTATTTTCAATATTCGGCTAATCTTCACTCCAAATTTAGTATGAAGAATGGAATATCAAGTAATTTGCTTATTTTTAGATAGTTCTATTCAGAATTTTTTAATGCCTCATCACTTCATAGTTTGCATTCAACACATGTTTACTGTCTAATACTCACTGTTCCAGATTTAATTTCTTAGAAACTAGCTGAATCGTTTTTGCAGACGTGCAAGTGAGAATGACACAAAGAGATGGGGTCTGCTCTACCTAGTCAACCAGTTCTTTAAAATTTATTTCAAGATCAACAAACTGAACTTGTGCAAGCCGATGATCAGAGCGATCGAGTCGCTGGCTTTCAAAGACCAGTATCCGCTGTCACAGCTCATCACTTACAAATACTACACCGGCAGGAAGGCCATGTTTGACTCGGACTTCAAGGGAGGTATTGACACAGACCTTCATTTCAGTTTCTGCAGGGTATATTTTTATGTCAAGGTATTCTGCATGTATTTTTGAATTTATCTTGTAAATACATTATAAATAAATGTATGATTAAATACATTCTGTGAAATGAATGAATAAATACATTCTCCGAATGTATGAATAAATACATTCTGAGAAAAGTGTTTTTGCAATTCTTGAGAATATTTTACTTGTAACACAATGCCTTATCCCAGACTTATGTACGACGAATGAACTGGTTGTATGTAAATTTGAGTGAAGCTGAGTGACGTAACATTTGATGTATTTCACAGCAAACGACGCTCTGACGTTTGCCTTCCAGCGCTGTCCCCGCAGGAGCCACAAGAACAAGCGGCGCATCCTCATCTACCTGCTGCCCGTCAAAATGCTCATTGTGAGTGTTCAATGTTTCAGCTTCATGCTGCGCTGCTCAGGAGTGTGGTTCGATTGGCTTGTTTTTTTGGATTGAGGCTACATTATGTATATTTCATTAGAGAAATTCCATGTTCATTGTAGAGAAGAAATTTAGTTTGATTACATTTCCCCACCAATACGATGCTCGTCAAATACACTGCTTTACAGTGACCTGTGTTCAGTTCAACTGGTATCTACTCCTGAATATCATTTGATGTAGTCTGCAGTCAGTGGGAGCTACTGGTAAGTTCCATCAGGCCTGAGGTACGGAGTGTTTGTTAGTGCATCACTCTGTTCAGGTTGTGAGCTACTAGTTACAGATGTGAGAGAGTTCCATGACCTGATGTGGCTGGCTCGTTTCCCTCAGGGTTACATCCCGAAGAAGTCGCTGCTGTGCAAGTACAACCTCAAGGAGTTCATGGACGTGGTGACGGCGGTGAAGAGCGGAGACGTGCGGCTTCTCAACAGAGCGTTTGCCCAGTATGAGCGCTTCTTTATTGGCGCCGGCATCTACCTCATCTTAGAGAAACTCAAGTCCGTCGCCTACCGCAACCTCTTCAAAAAAGTGTTAGTTTTCACTCACTTGTGTTCATTTTCATATATATTACCTATAGACATATTTTCATAGTCTAATGTCTTCTAAAGTATTGGTAGATTTTTTCATTTATTCAGTATCTTTGTTGGGTGTTTCTGTGAAACGCGCAATGAATAATACGATAATTATTTGATAATCAAAGCATACAAGCAATTACAGATCGTCACAATTTTTTGTTGACTCCTTGTAGGGTAATGTTCGAATGGCCGGACGGTTCGAATCGTCGGTCATTCTTAGTTAATTTTAAATTTTTGCGCTCGGTAGCTATCTAAAAACTCAACCCGCAAGGCCTGTAGTGGTGCAACCTGCTACGCGTCTTACGGGGTGGCTTTTGGATTGCTACCGATCGTCAAAATTGAAAATTAACCAAGAATGACCGACGATTCGAACCGTCCGGCCTTTCGAACATTACCCTATAAAGGATGTTTCATAACCCGATACTCATAGAATTAGTGGCAGTTTTTACTAGTAGTGGAGCATTTTCACTCTCTGCTGAAAGCAAATATTGAATTGCATAATACCCAAGATGAGAGTTAGGTAGGCCTTTTTTTAATAAATTTTTGTTGTTGTTGTGTTAAGGGCCACCTTTTTTGGTTCTCTGCTGTCCTGTTTTTCAGCACCTACTTCTTTCTTCTTCAACTTTTATCTTGTTTCATAAACTTTTTCTCAACTTACTATTTCTATGCGTCTTCTGCTTAGATTCTGCATTCCCTTCTCTACATACTAAATGGGGGCCTTCCTCCTTCCTTTGTTCAAAAAGATTTTTTTTTTTCGGTTAGGAAGGCTTAAGCTAACATAAAATCTTTAATTTAATTTGAATCCAATAATTCTCCACTGATAAATAGTTGAGAGCTGTCGTTAGCAAACTCGGCAGGCCAAGGACTTCGTCAGGCCATCATACATTGAAACGCCGCACATTTCAAGTTTTGCTTTGGGCATTAAAGGCAATGCAAAACTTAGAAGAAATGGTAATAGAAACCATTTCAGATTCTATACAGGGAATTTTCACTGTTCCCTTTACCACGTTTTACTGGCATCGAAATTAGTGAAAAGATTATCATAGGTTTTTCGAGTGTCTCTTTCTTTTTTCGTGTATTGGGAACAAATAAGTCGAGACAAGGATTTGATACAGGTTACTCGTGCCTAGGTGCGGGTATCCAGCCCACCCGCACCTTCCCGTGGTGATGCTGTTAATATACCCGCTTGACAACTCTTGTTGGTCGTTACTTGTATTTGGATAGTGAATTGGTTATTGTAAGTGTTATCAAAACTCACTATCGCGAGTAGAACCAACGCGGGGGGCGCCTAGGGCACTACGGTGCTCTAGGTCAATATATTTATTCATATCAGTTTGTGCGTTCTGAATCTAAAATTAAGGTTGTAGGTTTATAACCTACGTGTTTCGTTGCCTATTGGTATTCGAGTTGTGTTCTGTTTGTGTGCGTAAATCTTATTCTTGTGAGCAACATTATAAATACACGTCCCGGTCCTAGAGGCCTCCAGCCTCTAAGACCGGGGACCATGGGGAGGGGAAATAGGGGTTCGCGGTCAGCAACTAGCCGAGGCCGTCCTGTGAACAACATAAAACTGACAAAGACCAACAACGATGAAACTTCCTCGCAGCAAGCTGGTGTCAAAACCATCAGGACGCCAATCAGCAGAGCAAATCAGCGCCAAGTGAGCGGCAGCCCCGCGACTTCATCGGTGCCTTCTGGGACAGCGGTGGGGAGTGTGGCGAGTGGCAACGCATCACAGGGAGCAGTTGCAGAGCGAGTGGGAAGATTGGAGGAGAGGGTCAGCGAGCTGACACAATGTTTGAGCAATGTGAGCCACGATGGAGGTGCTACCGGAACACTAACATTTAGCAAGGAGCCCTCTACAGCCACAGTGGAAGAAAGGATCGAAAAGTTGGAACAAGCCATCGGCAGGTTGGTCGAGGTGGCGTCAGCTGCGTCTTCCCCGGAGAAGCCAAAGAATCTCGGACGTCCTGCAAGACCTCCGAAACAGAAATATGTTCCACTTGATATGATGAATCTTCCGCACCCAACTTCGTTTACCCGATTTTACACCATGAAATTTACACCCGAGACAAAGCGGGCAATCGATCCGGATACTGTAAAAGCAGTAATCACAAATACTACCAATTTCCCCCCTAAATCTATCACAACGAGCGGAAGGGAAAGCTTCACAGTCGAGGCGAAAGATGGCGTACAAGGACAGCGCCTGCTATCCATCACTAGCATAAATGGCACGCCGTGTGAAGTTTTCCCCCATCCAAAACTAAATACATCAAAAGGGATCATCTACATTAATGAATATAATGTTGATAATTTTGAAGAATTTGCCTCAGGGCTCAAAGAGAATTATGACATTAAAGATGTCATAGATGCCACCTTTATCAAAACAAAACGCGAACAAACCAGCGCGCTCATTTTGGAGTTCAACTCTGAGAAGCCCCCGGAATACATTTACATACCAGGCGAACGATCTGACACCCGTGTTTATCCATACCTAGATAAACCAATGCACTGTTCAAATTGCCAGCAGTATGGACATACCAAAAAACGCTGCAGTAAACCAACCACATGCGCCAGGTGCGGAACAACCGGACACACCTTGGATCAGTGCATCGAGACGCAGGCCGTATGCCTTCACTGCCAGGGGCCGCACTTTGTTAGAAGCAAAACTTGCCCTAAACAAATTGAAGAAGAACAAATCTTAGCCATACAAAACAACCAAAAAGTAGGCAAACGCCGGGCTAGGCAGCTGTTCCATAACCCTCAGGACAACGCCGTTCAACCCGCCAGGGCTTTTGTCTCACACTACCAGTGCACCATGGATCCAAATAAGAAGCGGAAACTTTCGCCTTGGACATTGGAAAAATGCTTAGAACGCGAGCTTGGACAAAAGCCGACAAAGATAACCACCCAAGGCCCAAACACATTTGTAATAGAAATAACTGATAAAAGCCCAATCAACAATATCTGCAACGTAACATCCCTCAATGGCATCCCAGTCACCATCTCAGAACACCCTCATTTCAACGCAGCTAAAGGGCTAGTGTTTCTGTATGAGTTTGACTTAGCATCCTTCGATACCTTCCGCGCAGGAATCATTGCGGACCACGGACTAAAAGATGCAGTTAAGGCTTCCTGGATCAAACCAAAAAATCCATTTGCACAACCGCTTCTGCTCACATTCCGACAAGATCTCCCCGACTTCCTGACCATACCTGGGGAGCAAGCAAAAACCAAAGTCTACCCCTACATCCCACGCCCAATGCCCTGCAAAATGTGCCTCACATATGGCCATACTAAGAAACGGTGTACAAGCGAAGTTGCAACTTGCGCCAGATGCAACACTACCAACCACAGTTCCGAGGACTGCACAAGCGTCCAAATCGAATGCCACCATTGCAATCAGGACCATTACAGCGGTTCATACAAGTGCCCTGAATTCAAATACCAACAAGAAATCATCACTACTCAACATAAAGACAAACTCAGCAGAGCCCAGGCCAAGCAAAAATTAGATTCTTCATTCCCTAGGCTCCAATATACGTTCGCTGACGCTGTACGCCGCGAGACCCCGCAGCCTTCACCTGATCCTGTGCCCATAGCGGACCTCTTGGAGAACGTGGATGATCATGCCATCGTACCTACAGCACCGGATAACAACGTGCGGAGAAAACGTAAAAACTCAGATGAACTAGAACGACCCACCGAAAAGAGATAACTCTCCGAGGCAGTGTGCGAGGACCCAGCTGGTGGCGGGGGGCTTACTGCACACGTACAAGTGGTCTCAGACTACGACTCAGCCATGAGCGACAGCGAGATCACCAGTGAAAACAACCCGACTGTCAGAAGTGAAGCTAGGAAGATCTACGAACAGTATCAACAATAGAACCAATCTTCACATCCTTAAACAGACATGACGCACATTTTACAGTGGAACTGTCAAGGCATACGGGCAAAAAAGGATGAACTGCTGGATCTCATACAGCGCTACAACCCTACCGTCATAGCGCTACAGGAGACTAAACTCTGGCACAATTCTACGTTCTCCATTCCGCATTACACTTTGATTGCAAAACATGGCCACTTCAATTTCACCCCTCATGGAGGAGTAGGATTACTAGTCCACGAGTCCATTCCTTTCCAGCAAGTTGTATTAACGTCAGACCTCCAAGTGATCGCTGCCACCGTGCAACTATCCAGACCTGTCACAGTGGTCTCTCTTTACTCATCGAGAAGCCATAACCTGACAATCACCGCTCTGCGCGATTTGCTCACCCAGCTGCCCTCGCCAATACTCCTGATGGGAGACTTCAATGCCTACAGCGTTGCGTGGGGATGCAGAAGGAGCGATGCTCGAGGCCAAATAGTAGAAGAATTCATGAACGAGCACAACCTTTCACTTCTGAATGCCGGATCTCCAACTCGAATATCCTACGGTTCTGAGTCCGCTATAGACTTAACGTTTGCCTCCCCCCGTTTGAGTGCTGATTTGGTGTGGGCTACGTGCGACTCTCCAGAGGACAGTGACCATTGCCCCATCATCACGAGGATAATGGGCCAACAACTGTATGAGCCGAACCGAACGATATGGAATATGAAGAAGGCAGACTGGTCGTCTTATGAGAACCACCCTCAATGGGATGAAATGCTAATTCCCGAGCAGGCAACGTGCGAGGAAGCTCTCGACCTATTCTCAAATAAAATTATGGCTATTGCTTCCGATTGTATCCCCACCATAGTACTCTCCACTGCCCGCTTCCCAAAGCCATACTGGAGTGCAAAACTCACCCAAACACGCCTTATCCGAGAGCAATGTTACCAAAAATATCGTCAACTGAAAACGCCACAGAACGCTTTGCGCTGGAAAAGAGCCAGAGCAATACACCGAAATCTTCTAAGTGATGAAAAGCGAAAGGCGTGGATTACCTTCGCCAGCAAATTTTCACAGCACACACCCCTCTCTACGGTCTATGAAAACATACGAAAAATAAAAGGACGCTCGCAGCGAAATATAGCAATCCTCCGCGAAAATAATTCGATTTATTCGACGATCCCTGACATAGCAAATAAGCTTGCAGAAACCTTTAGCAATACAAGCAGTGCCGCAAACTACAGCGCCGACTTCAGGCAGGAAAAACAAAAGGCAGAACTTGCCAGACTCGACTTCTCATCAATGAACGACGAGGACTACAACCAACCTTTCTCTTTAGCCGAACTCAAAACTGCCCTGTGTGCCACCAAAGATACCTCACCCGGTAAAGATAAAATACTCTACAAAATGCTGAAGCACCTTCCTGAAAAAAGCAAACTTGATTTATTATCCGTATACAACAAGTTCTGGCTGCATGGACACTTTCCTCAGATCTGGCGGGAGGCAATCATTATACCTTTCCCAAAACCTGGTAAAACTCCGCACTCACCCCAGAACTATAGACCAATTGCATTGACCAGCTGCGTTTGCAAAACCCTTGAACGCCTAATCAACAATAGGCTCTACGATTACTGCGACATGCACGGCCTGCTCAACAACATCCAGTGTGGCGGTCGTCGAAATCGGTCAACAACCGACCATCTCATCCACCTAGAAACAACAATTAGAAGAGCTTTTGCTCACGAAGAACACTTTGTAAGCGTTTTCTTCGATTTACAAAAAGCCTACGACACCACCTGGAGACATGGAATCATCAGGGATCTCCATAACATGGGCCTACGAGGTAGGCTCCCGCTATACATTCAACAATTTCTTCGCAATCGTACTTTTAGAGTGTTACTTAGCAATCACCTGTCAGACCCTTTCCCTCAAGAAGAAGGAGTCCCTCAAGGTTCTGTTCTCTCGGTCACCCTATTTATAATAAAAATGAACAACATCCTCAACCACATCCCCAACGACTCCAGATACCATGTATCTCTTTTTGTGGATGACCTTCAGGTGGGATATAGGCATCGGGACCTCAACGTCATCCAACTCAAGCTGCAGCACTGCATCGATCGTGTCGTCACGTGGGCCCAACTAAATGGATTTACCTTCTCAAAAGAAAAATCTAAAGCCATGCATTTCACCTTCCTTCCTGGCATTCACTTATCCCCAACTCTAAAAATCCACACCGAACACTTAACCTTCACTAACGAAATCAAATTTTTAGGCCTTACCTGGGATCGCAAATTCTCATGGAAAACACATGTAAATAATATCAAATCCAACTGCAAAAGAGGCATAAATATGATGAAATCCATATCGTCCCACGACTGGGGAGCTGACCAACACATCCTACTCCATATGTACAGGCTCTTCATCAGATCCAAACTCGATTATGGCAGCGTCGTTTATGGATCTGCCGCTGCATCTACACTGAAAATTTTAGACTCCATAGCTAACGATTGCCTACGATTAGCAACTGGAGCGTTTCGGTCGACTCCCGTTGCCAGCCTGCAGGTCTTGGCGAACGAAATGCCCCTCGGCCTACGAAGGCACCACATCTCCTTGAGATATTATTATAAGACAAAGAGCCATATTTCCAGCCCTGCATTTAATTTCGCTATACCACCTACCGACAGAAGACTCTTCGCCAATAAAAATATGACGCCCACCTTTGCAATACGCACTTACAACCTTATCAACTCCCTGTGTATGGAGTGCCGCTTGGTGAAACCCTCATTTTCCTATCGGCTCCTGAACTTGACCACACCAACTTGGAAGACCTGCACAGCAGACATAAATACAGACCTGGCCGCGATGAAAAAGAGCGAGACTCACCCGACCCTGTATGTTCAAGAGTATAGACGTTTGAAGCGCGAGGTATTCGGTGGTTTTACGCCAGTTTACACTGATGGCTCCAAGAACTGCGATGGAGTGGGTGCCGCTGCGTTGTGTAGCGGCACCCATAAACAAATTTCGCTCCCGCATATATCATCGATATTTACTGCAGAACTCTACGCAATAGACCTGGCATTTGAAATAATAGGCGAACACTCTAACCTCCGCTTCGTTATATTCTCAGACTCTTTGAGCGCATTGATTATTCTACAAAACAAACTCACTCCCCATCCAGTGGCACGAATGCTCCAACACCAGTTAAACGATTTATCAAATAATAAAACCATACGCTTTTGTTGGATACCGAGCCACGTGGGCATAAGTGGCAATGAAGCTGTCGACGTGCTCGCAAAGGACGCAGCCGCACGCCCTGCCAGCCAAGTGGCAGTGTTTTATAAAGACTGGTTTCCCGTGCTGGAGAGCAAGATATATAGGAAATGGAAGACGGACTGGCTCTGCACGACGAGCTTCCTACGTGGAATTAAGCCTGAACCAGGTCCGTGGAAAGAGAGAGCAAACGAGAAAAACGGAAGTCGTGTTAAATCGTCTCAGAGCAGGACACACCCATCTCACACACTGCTACCTCATGAATAACGAAGTGCAGGAGCCCCCTCCGGGCTGCCCCCTGTGCCTGCATGCTCGCCTAACAGTGCACCACATCATCATGGACTGCCCAGCTCTGCAAGCTGCAAGACGCCAACACATCGCTGTATTTGGGGATAACTCACTGCTGCCCTCCGTGGGAGACGTTCTGGGCGACAACGCACCGATCGGCCAGCTCGTGGCCTTCCTTCGCGCAATAAATGCGTTCGACCTCATATAACTACATGTGAGGTTGAGTGACTATCGCGATAACATTGTGAATAATGTGTAGAACCTGTCAACCTATCGTCACTTCTAGAACCCAGCTGACACAGTGGTGATTAAAACGAAAGTAATCCATGTGACCCTAGGGGCGATATAGTCCGGGTTACTAAAGCACTAGTAAGCCTGAGCTGCTACCACTACTGCCGATAATCAATTTTTCAAGCATCCATCACTCCCGCGGTGTTGTAACTTTGCTGGTTTGTTTTAAGCCGACCGTGTGCTCCGTTATGAAAGACCATCTCTCCTACTTCCCCAATGCTTGTTGGGGGGGGTCCGCAGTTGCATTTTGCTGGTGACCCTGGTGGAAAGTTATCCATAAAATTCTTCTTCTTCTTCTTCTATGCAATTTAATGGTGGAAATTTTTTTTGCATGTGATCCTTCGGCCGCAGTTCACGCGCCATTGGTGCGAAGTAAGTATAACTTATTTCATAGTATAAGAAAAGGATGTTTAAAAGATTTTTAATCACTTGTTTTGTTTTTTTCTATGTATGTGTTCATTTGTTTGCTCATCTCTATGTGAGCATTTGCTAAATTTAGCACGATTTGATTTTTTTTGTTGTTTGACGCAAGGGAATGATGTGAGAGTAATCGTGGCGCTGTGCAGGTTCCTGATCAAGCAGTCACACCAGCTGGACATCGCAGTGTTCACCAGGGCCCTCAAGTGGCTACAGCTCGAGGACATTGACGGCGACGAGACCGAGTGTCTGCTGGCCAACATGATCTACGAGGGGAAAATCAAGGGGTACATTTCCCACTCACACAAAAAGCTCGTGGTCAGCAAGAAAGACGCGTTCCCTCCACTCGCTGCCTGAAACTTTAGCTTTAAAAGTTTTACAATTAAAATTAATTTTTTTGTTTAGTTGTATCCATAACCCGCTTACTTTCTGGATGGTTCTGTTGGATTAGGAAACTTGTATCAAGTATTAAAATTTGACCCGCAAATACATGAGTGAATGTGAAGACAGTAAGGTAGGTTTTCAAACGCCCTCCAAAAAATTAAAGAAGCTTCCTAAATACAAAAAAACATGCGAGTTTTAATCTGACTTTTCGATATCAATTTGATTCTAAATCTAGAATGATAGCTGTGAGTTAATCAGGAAATGTACCGTCAACATGAGATTACCAAATAACTTGTTAATATTGCGCAGATATATGTGTGTTCACGGACCACGGATACTCCATTTTGCTTTGAGCATACGTGAATCTGGTGTTGAACATAAACTTACTCATCTAGTGATCCCGTATTCTTCTTGCACAAAGTTAGTCATCTATAGAGGACAAACGGTCTGATGTCTCATATAGCTAGAGTTTTGGATTGATAAACTTTTATCAATGTAACTCAATGTTTCTTCTGTCTTTTCAACCTAAAAATGATGTTTGTAACAAACGTTGTCTTTTATAAACTGGTAGATATAGAATTTTAATAATTGTTTCAGCAAAAGTGAAGACTATCATCGTGTTTTAACTGAAAAAAAAAACTCGAACAAAGTGCTTCATTCTAAAGCAGAACAACGCAAAACTGGGACACTGCTTTGAAAGAAATTCATCATCGCAACCCATTGTGAACATCGTACTTCTCTGTAGACCAAAATATAAATAAGTAAATAAATAAACCAAAAAATAAGCCTTATCTGGGTTTAGGATTTAAACCCTCATCATTTCACGTATTTTTCACACACGTTTCATGAACAAGGAGTGGAGTTCATTTCTGCGCGTATGCCAGAAAATTTGTTTTAGACGCGCGTGTTGTGGAATATTTCCGTTAGTTAAGTTCGGCCAAACTTTTCTTATTACTTGGAATCATTTAGGACGGTATTTAGTCAATTCATAAGTGTGTAAGGCTTTTCTTCTTCCTAAAAACCAGTGAACATTTTTATTATACTGCTCACAGTTGATTCAAGTAAGGCATTAGAATGCCAAGTGCTTAATTTCCTCGAATTAGTTATAAGCAATTCTATATTAAGGAGATTTTAAAATTCAACAGGAATTTGAGTTACCTTTTCTTGTACACTTTTCAGAAATATTTCGTTTTGTTTCCGGTTCTTTGAATTGTGACAGGTTTTTGTCAGCCTTGTGCGACAGCTCTTTCTTGTTTCTGTATCTAAAGAATTTTTTACGCCAGAAATATTTTACAGAATTTTTTTATTATTGTTATGTGATAGAGCAATTACTCTGAATTGGTTATCAGGTGCGCCTTTGTTGATATGAATGCACGAAAAACTAGTTCCAAATGTCGATTTCTAAATTTTAGAGGCAAAATCATTTCCTCCAACGCCCATTTTACTTTTACTTCTACTATCAATTACTCCAACCAATCAATATGAACGACTGCCACGAAAGCCGTAGCTTCTGTGTGAATGCGAGAGGAGACTACATTATGAGGTATTTTTCATTAGTTTTATGCTGTTAATGAGCTTTCACTCCTTGCGTCTAGAATAAATTATTCTCATGGGATACTCATAATTCACTCCCATCAGAATCGAGTTATATTTTGATTCTCTCAATTGTATATTCAACCCATGAGACAGGTATTGTCAGTTTTTTACGGTTTATTTATCGATTCCGGCCTTTATCTTGAAGAGTTTTTACAACTTAAATTATTTGTATTGTTATTATTTTACTATTTAAAAGTTGAATAAACTTTTTGAAATAAGCATTTTTTCTTCAATATCTCTTAAAGGAATACATAGCACACTTCAAGTGAGACCCGCTCATGCCTCTTATACACGTATTCATAGACGATGCTGCCGTTGGCGTGGTGTACGTACTTGTTGCGACTTGATCGTTGCGTCATTTTATGGCTGTAGTTGGATTGGTCAGGTTTCTAAAGTTGATACTTTAGTAGTTCATTTGATACAATTTTTTTTCGTGAATTACATTCACATCAAAAGAGCGTAAAATCTCTGTAATATAATACACTTACACAGGTTACTCTAAAAAGACTATAATTAGAAACAAATAAGGTAAAAGTCTTAAGCATTTAATAATCTATTCGAATGTAATGTAAGCTGTTTAGGTTAGCATTATAGAACAGTTACTTTTATTTTTTCTGACTACGCCAGCATTATTTACTTAGAAAATAAAATGAATGCGTTGTGTGGCAAAACATTTACTTGAGTTAGTTTAACTTAGTTACCTGAGGCGGTTTTCCAGTCGTAATCTCTAAGTGATCGAGTAACCCTCGGGGTTACGCGGGTTACTCGATCCGTCAAAAACAGTGTTTCCAAAGATGATCCGTTGCCGAGATTGCTTCTAGAAACACAGGTTAGTGTCACCCGAGTAACTTTTTCTGTAACCTCGTTTTGAAAAGGATTATGACCGGGTTGGGTTATGACGTCACAAATGTTTACAAACAAATTTTAGGCGGGCTTTCGCTAATGTGGTACTATATCCGTAAATAATTAAAAATTAGCGTTCAAATAGGATGAAATTGTAAGATGTGTGTATAGTATTTAGTATTTTAGCATATTGTGTAAAGGTTTTAGCATGAAAATGAAAAGTTATATGAAATTGACATTGAACACAAGCAGCGTATTTGCTGTAAGGCTAGGGCAGTTAATAGTCATCAAAATACAAGTATTTTTCTTTTTTCATTAACATATCTTGCAATTAATAGTATTGCTTCAATTAATTTTATATTCATTTTAACTTTTTTGTATGAATTAAGTTTGTGAATTGCTTTTTACTTAGTTATTGCTGGCTGAACTAACTATCTTATTGATTTGAATTGTTGTGGTACTAGATATAAGGGTCTTGCTATTATTTATAGTTCATTCTTCTCACACAATTGAAATGATGTCATGTAAGTATACAAGTTTGACTAGTTTTGTGAATATAGTCTTATAGAAATATTTTGTGGTAAATGTGAAGCGTTGGCCAGTAATTGATTTTTAAGTTTTCGGTGCATTAAGGTAATTAATTGGATCAAAGTAAACAAGTTTTCTTCTGTGGACTTTCCGTCGGAAATGAGTACTTTACAAGTTATAGTGGTAAATGACCTACCGCAACTCCAGTCTTCAAAGCAGAAAGTAATTCATCGAGCGCATCAGATGGCAACACTACAATGGACTCTCCCTTCTGATGCGCTCGAATGATTGAGGGCATTCTTGCCATCTAAGACAAAAGTTAACATACTGCTATAACTCATTATTTTTGGAGGATAATTTCTATTGTGTTATTAACTGAAAGATCCTAGAAGTGGGTTCAGGCTCTGTGGAGCCGGCAAATAATAAATTACGAAGTACCCAAACGCACTCTACCCAAACTAAACCTACCGTTGTAACTCGTTTAATACTAATTTGCGACGGAAAGTGCGTAGAAGAAAGGTTGTTTATTTCAATCTAATTAGCTATGTTTAGGCACTGAAAAGTGGAAAATTGATTATGGTCCTTCCTTTAACGTCTACTGTCATTTAAGTATGGGACATCTTTGTTTTATGTTCTTCATCTGTTAATTGATGATCCATTTGAAAGATAACTTCATCATAGCTTTGTAATTTTATGGAAATGTTTTGAAATATCTTTCATCTGATATGTTACGCCATGTAATCAAATAGTAGATGATAACATTCATGCTGAGAGTGAATTGACACTATTATCATCTATTGAAAAAATCATCTTTGCTTTAAAAATTTGGCACATGTCTTTGTTAAACTGTCAAAATAAGATGCCTTACGCATTTATGCAAATTTTAAGTACATCTTGAAAATTTTACAATTATGTTTCTAAGAGAACATCATTTTTGGAATAAGTATCCAAAATTAATCAAATAGTGAGTCAGTTGAATAATTTATTCAAGTATTTCATTGTTGCTACTGAGCTGTTCTCACGAAATTTTAATTTAGAAAAACCAAATAACTTGTATATTTAATAACCTAATCAAGCTAACTCAATCTTTTTACTCTATTCAGCCATAATGATGGAGTCTCATCTCCTTGCCTAATAGCCAAAATACTTATAAATGTGTTTGGTAAAAGCATCTAGTATGGTCAGCTGATTAAAAGTATTTGTGCTTTACTCAGAAAATAAACTCTCTTAACTTGATATTTACTAAGTTATTTTCAATTCAATAACAGCTATTTTGCATTATTATGAACTGTAAAAAACCAATGGCATAAAGTAGTTGCTAGTTTAACCCTATATAAATAAATACTTTTTCCCATAGATGTTTCTTTTTCCACTGATTCTTTCTTACACCTTATTATTGTACTCGTATTACTGTTATTACAACCATCAGCACTAAGCTGGTTCTGATATGTGGTAGTCACTAATATCAGGCTAGTAAAAAACTCCTACTTAATGGTGAACTTTAAATAACAAAAAAAGAAAGAAATTCAAGCAGAACTACAATGTATTGAGGCTATTTTTGATAGAGGACCATAAAGTCTTGTGGGGTGCTGAAGGGTTAATAAAACCAGCTGTGCTACCTGTGCAATTAGTGTGCAAGCTTTCATTCCCATGTTCTGTTCAAAACTTAAGAGAAAAATTTTTGTTCCTCATTTCATTGAGATAAAAAGAAACCATAAAGGACATATCATAATTTTTCAACTTGTCATGGTGTTTTTGAAAGGAGAGCCTATTTAGTACGTATTGTAGACTGTTTTCTATCACAACAGGTAATTATTGTCCAAAGCAGCCTGATGAAAATTTATTTTAGGAGACGTTTATGTCGATTGTACTTTTATCATTAAATTTGCTAAAGCAAAATGACTCTCAGAATTGGAAAAAAACAAACAGAAAAAAGAAAGGTATAAGCAAAACCTCCATAAAAAACATTTGTATCCCTTCCTTTTTGAGAAAGTACTATAAAATATTCAAGGTCCCTGTACAAGATTATAAAATGAAGAAACACTCATAGTGAGCCTCATTCTTTTCATCAGATATGTTCCATTTATCTTCTTGATATACATTGTGTCTTAGTGTATCATAATTCAGGACAACTAATTTGAGTCAGCTTGCAACAGATGTGTGTTTAGCAAAGAATAGGAATTTTTTATTCAGTGATATCAACATTATCATAGTGTTGATGAAAGTGGCAGTAGCTTCTTTCATTGCATGAATTTGCTTTTTATATGATTAAAAATTGTAACTAAATCAGCTTGGTATCTAAAGCTATGCCTTTTTCCATTTCAGGCACCATCAGTGTTCAAACCATGAGCATATATCACAGTCCAGTGAAGGGGCCCCATGCCACCGGTTCAGAGTTTTGCAAGGATTCTTACAAGTTGCAAGTGGATATCTGGAAGTTTATTTCTTAGGTGAGTTATTTATCAGGATTAAGGAAAATTTCACTATTATGTACATGGAAAACTATTGCTCTACAATTGAGAAGCTTGTTAGTTTAATGTCAGAAGTGAAACAAATCATTCACCATGTTGAAGACAAGGGCCCTGATATTGAGGTGTGGCATAATTGGGCTGTCATCATCACTTATTTCAGTTAAGCATATGTCTTGATGACCAGATGAAAAGAATAAGTAAATAATATTAATAGATATATTACCAGTAGCTCAATAATAATATTAATAATTTGGAGCACTTCAAACCTATCTTTTGTACATTACCATTTTGAGAGTTCATTGATTTTGTTTGCATCAACTTCTGAGAAGGAGTCCACTTTGGATGCATGTGCATTGAAGGATTCTGATTATAGAATTAGAGATATGAAATGGTATCTTTTAATTTTTAAAAATTTGTATCCTTGCTATAAAATAATATAAATTAAAGTGAGTTATGTACTCCTCTCTTCTACAGTACTGCAAGTGAGTAGGTCTTTATCAGCATCAGCCTAAAAGTATTGATTTATCTATGGCCTGAGTATTCCGCTTCCTCCTAAATCTCAGTCAATCTAAGTTCAATTATTTCAATTTTCAGAGGAATCTACTGAGTTTTCATCTAGCAGCGAATTGAAAGAAACTCATGCAGCAAAGGGTTTCATACTCTCCACTACAGAGGAACATCTGGGCAGCTTCAGACTCAGCACTGCAGGGTAAAAGCCCAACATGCTGTACAGCCAAGAGGTTTGTTGCATGGATAGGGCACTGAGTTGATGTGGTCGTGTGTTCATTTATTTTTTCTTGTGTTCATTTTTTGCCATCAGAGATTCAAACTTGATTCTAACTTTACCTCATTTATGCATGTATTTACTCTTGGTGTGTTGTGCACTGTTTTTAAGATGACTATGATAGAGGGAAGTGTCGTACAGAAAATCATATAAATTTAGTGAGTTTTCAGGATTTATACTATCCCTTTTATATGATTGGAGGTATGCAGATTGTGGGTGTTATGGTGAATATTTAAACAAAAGGGATGCTGCTCATTTTTAATTCTATCTTAGCTCTTCTAGACTTGATGGTACAAATTATAGAGATTTTATGTGGGTTTCTTGAGGTAAACCGTATTTTTTGTTGCTATTTAATGTGTTCTTTTCAGTACAAAGACCTGTACTGTGTGATTAAAATCTGCTGGCAATGAGATTGATGTAAATCTTGCAATTTATTCATTAATTTCTTGTTTTATTGAGCTGCTCCCTTTCACTGTTGAGAAAACTGTTTAAATCCAATTGGTCATTCAACTTTTGTAATAGCATTGGATGAATACCTATGGCTGTAAAAGATTTTTGAATGATCTACAACATACTACTTCTCAGGTGGAACCAGAAAACCTTCATGCGTTTTCACATCTCTGTTTCCATGTCACCATATCTTAGTCTCTTTGAGGTCAAGTTGCTGATATATTTTTTTAACACACTATATTTTCACCTTGACATCTCAAATGGTCAAGAATCAGGTCCAATTTATGCAATCAAATGATGATTGTGAGCCCTTGCCTGAACATGTATGCTCCTCCAACCTGTTCAAATCAAACCTCTCGTTGGCTGAATCACTCATCATTCTGAGTTGTAGAACATTTCTGTTCAGGTAATTTTCAAATGAATTATTAATTTTTTTTAGAAACTTTACTTATTTGGGCTAGATGCCTCGTTTTTGTTGAAAAAAATTGGAAGAACATGGTCTTTGGAGTATTGTATTACACTCTTCCATAGCACTTTGCACCCTCAAATTCACGTTAACCGTCGCATTCTCAATTTTTTATTTCTTGTGTTCCAACTTCATGCTGTTAGGATTGATGTAAACTTTAATTCTTGACATTGTTTATTTTTTACACAAATGACTATCAAGACGTACACCACCAGGAGCTGTACTACTGGAAGAAAGTCTTCTAGCACATGAAGTCCTGCCAGCATTGCAGGAGCTGCAGTCACAGCATGAGGTCGATCCCCAGCACTTAGATCAAGACCTTCAGAGCCTTCAATCTTCTAAAGGTGTGTTATTCGTTTTTATGCCAGAGGAAGAGTGATCTAATTGCTCCTACTATGCATGGTATCAATTACATATTGGTACTCGGATTTGTTGAATGTAAATACAGGGAAATCAATATATTTGACTCAATGAGTAGAAAGCAATGCACTTAATTTTGGTATGCAGGGTGTTGTGTAATTCGATGCACATATTTTAACCACAGATAGAGCTATGAAAAACCCTCTCTGTGGTGATTTCATTGTTTGTTAAATCAAATTTTCCGCAAAGTTACATCACTTCAAAGTTTTTTTACCAAGAATACTTTTGGTCGTAAAATTTTTATTTCATTGCCGATTTTGATAGAAATTTAGTTAAGGGTGATAATTATCCTACTTTTGAAGTAAATATTTTATATTACTGCAAAATATTGACCCAGAAAGTAATTACAGAGGTCCAGAGTCAAAGTCAAATACGTTAATGTTCTCAATTGAAAATGTACAAAAAACTTATTGCATCACAAAGTTTACATCAAGAGCCTTGGAATGATGTAGTAAAATTACAAGTTATCTTCCTTTCCTGCTTTAAAATAGATTTCACAACCAAAACAGCCCCTGGTTTTGCGTGTAGCCTCAAGATAATAAGGCTGCTATTGTCGCGTCGCACCGGCGTGTAACATAAATTAACTGGTATAAGAACTGAAGTACTATGGCCACATTTTGTTCCCATGTAAATTACCGTCAAATCTAAAAACTTGAGCTCAAACTTAATGTGGCGATTGTACGATGTGTTCGTATTTTAGAACAACTTACTTGATTATTTATCCAAATTCTGAAATACTAACACATTGTACAATCGCCACATTAAGTTACTTCAATTCACAAGTTCAACAAATTAGTTTATGTTACAAACCGGCGTGACGTGACGATGGCAGTCTTGTAGTGAGGCTACACGCTGAGCCAGACGGCTGATTTGGTAGTGAAAATCGACTTTATTTTTTGACGGAATAAGTTCAATGTACGTTTTCAATCGAGATCATAAACGTACTTGGTTTTGACTTTAGATCTCTGTAGTTACTTTTTGGGTTGATATTTTGTTAAAATATTTACCTCGAGAATAAGCTAAGTACTACCCTAAATTAAATTATCCATATCAGCCAAGAAATATAATTTTTAAAACCAAAAGTATTTTTGGGGAATAAACTTTGAAGAGAGATAACTTTATTTAAAACTTGATTTTTTTAACAATAAAATCACTACAGAGTGTGGATTTCGTAGCTCTATCTGTGCTTAAAATATGTACATCGAATTACACAACATTCTATATTTTAACATATCGTGCTTTCTCTACTATTATTATTATTAACCTTACTTAACCAAATAATTTGAGTTGTATTTGTTCAAAGGCAATGCACTTACTGCTAAAGTAAGATTTCAATTGCATATCTGGGGTCATTGTGTTCCCATAATTATTTTTTTGATGAAATTGAGATTTTTTACTTGCTCTTTAAACATTTTTTCCTTGTGAGGAATTTAAGCTGGTTCATTCATGATATGGCTTCTTATCATTGAATGTAAAATAATTTTCGTTGTACTTGTTCATTGTTTTTTATGAGTGCAATTTTGCGTCTTTCCACATGGCGGCTTAGCATAACAGCGCCAACTACAAATTGAGATGGAGTGGTGTTTGTTACAATGTATTGGTGTCTCTTATGTTGAGTAGGTGTGTGTCTTTCTGTCCAAAATATTTCATCAAAACTTTGGAGATGTCTCAGCATAAAGTCCATCTAACATGTGGTCGTCAAGAAAAATCGAATTATTATGTGATACGTCATTTTTTGTTCCGACGTAGTAAAAACAAACTTCTTTTATGGTAAGCCAAAGAACTGGAAGATAGGTTTGCCTCTTTGAATTTTAATAATCACATGCACATATGAAATTGCAGAATCTTCAATGTGGTGGATGGAAGGCCAGATGAAAAGCCTGTGCAACTGATTACCTTCGCTAACTGTTGCATCATCTGCTGAAACCTCAATGCCAGTGGCATCGCCGTCATCTGCATTTGGCTCACAGCGGGAGTGCCATCGTCTGTTCCCGAGTAGCTGGTGGAGATGGAGGTGGCTGATGCTGGTGATGGAGAAAATTGGCCTGATCATACCTCAACTGTTCAAGAGTAGCATTTACTAAACTGATTTTTAATTTTAACAGAGAGCATTCGGTGTGATCACTAGCATTTACCATAGTAGGAGTTACAGCCGCTACTGCCTCATTTCTTCCATTTCACTGCAATGCATACAACTAATCACCGATTATAGTTAGCTGTAAACAAAGCAGAATAACTGTGAGAACGCGTTTTTGCAACGAGTCATAATTTTAAGAACAGAAATTTGCTTTAAAGATGCATAACTGTTACAATGCTTCTTTAAATTTGGGCTTCTATTTAAAGACAAAGTATTACAGCAAATGTTTATTTTGAAAACATTTAGAGAGGGAAGTTGTGATTCATTCTCTTGAACGATACGTGGTGTTCACTTAGAGAGAGGGAAATGTGCTCTGAGTTTTTGCGTTTATCATTCTACGCCGCCAATGCAATAAAGAAAATTCTTTGTAACGCCTATTATTTAGTGGAATGTATTATTAATGGGTTAAAAAATTAAGTTGTATTAAGTATTGATGTTAATCAAAAAATTTCCTGTTGAAAATTTTTTTGTCAGGTTGGTTTAAACAAGAAGTTAATCTGACGTCAACTTGAAGGCCTGGCTGTAAATTTATGCATGGGTTATTTTGGGTTGTACGTTTAAACAGAATCATTTACTGTAGCATTTGAACAATGAATACGAAGCGTCACACCAAAAGTAAGAGGAACTATGCCCTGGTTATTTTAACTCATTACCTTGCGTTATGATTATAAGAGAGGACCGGTGCTGTGATGCTGTCACCCAAGAAATGGTAATAAGTAAATACTTTGTTGCATTATAAGACCAAAATATTTTTTAATTATTATAGGGAATAACTACTTCAAATAAGTTACTGCATTCCAAGCAAAGAATATCGCAGAAGGAAGTTGGCATTTTATTTCTAAATATGGATATATATACATACTTGAGTGTAGGATGGTAATGAACTAAATTTGACCCCCTCAGGGGTCAAAGTTAGTTAGTTCAATAGTTAGTTCAGCTATTGTATCTATGGGAATTAGCGCTCTCAGAGGGACAATGTGAGGGCCCGAGCTAAGGGTTAGGTAAGCTTTCTTTTGTTAAAATAACATAGGTTTTTGTTTTGTTACGGACCATCTTTTTTCGGTTCACTGCTGTCCTGTTTTTTCAGCACCTACTGCTTTCTTCTTCAACTTTGATCTTGTTTCGTGAACTTCTTTCTCATCTTACTGTTTCTATGCCCTTTCTGCATAGATTTCGCATTCCCTTAACTCCATACTACATGGTGCCTTATTCCTTCCTCTCTTTGGGTCTCATTTGTTAAGGATAGGGAGACAAAAACTAACTAATAATCTAATCTAATCTCGCTACTAACATAACTATGCCGAGCGCTCATTATTCTGTTCATATCAGTTTTTTCTCCAATTCATGGAGCGTAAAGTATCCAAAACATAAATTGCATTGATTTCCATCCGCATTGCCAGTTACAGCCCATCCTTGAGTTTTGTATCATCTTATGCAGACCTCAAATGAATAAATATTAGTTTCAGCTGTACAACTCATACTGAGCTCGTTTCAAGATGTAAATTACGTTGACTGATTGTGTTTAATAAAATAGAGGTTTAGAGGTTCATGAGATTCATAACTGGAGGATTGACTGCCATGATTGTATAAGTTTCCATTTCTTTTCTTTATTCATTCAATCAGTAGCTCTTTACCAACCGTTGGTAATTTTTTAATTATCGTTACAGTAAATATTGACGAGTCACTACGTTTTCATTTATTCCTATTTGCCATCATAAAGCACATTTCCTCAATCGTCTTAATAGTGAAGACCTATTTAATAGCTGGGTCAATAAGACAAAATACACCATGATGAACTCCTTTATTAATAGGAAAATATGAGTCATCACTCAGTAAGTTAGAAAGTATTTAGAATCAAGCAATCTATTAAAACCACCTTATGAAGTTTACATAATGATCATTAAGGATGCTAGCTGAGTTTCTTGATGAGAAATGAGATTCAAAACAACAGAAAAGACCAACAAAGGTATTGGAAAACCTGAAATACTGGATTCCATTTGACTGCTAGAAAACTTGAATGCACTATTCTAGGAAAAATTTACTGAAACTTAATGCTGCCATCACTTCCATCCTGGAAAGAGAAGTGAGAGGAGTTACGACACCATAACACTTGACGTGTATGGCTGTCAGTATCTTTACATCAGAGCCTTCGTGTACCTCTACTGTTAATTGCACAGCCCACAACATGCAATTTATTTCCTCACCCACACTAATCAACAATATTTCAAGTGCTAAAGCATAATGTTGCCTATCACACCATCAGTACATTATTCCCTTATATTCAAACATACAAATACAATAAACAGATCTCTTTCTTTCCACTGATTTTATTCCATTAAATTTTTTTAAGCTCTAATTATACAAATGAATATTGATTGCATTTTTAAAACCATTTTCGTACATTTTGTTAACTTGTCAACTTCTCCACTCACTCTAATCCAAAATCACAATGACAGATATACATAGTAGTTGTAATCAGTGTATCAAATTTTCTCACCAAAGCAGTCCTTCTACACATATATTGACATGATATGTTACCATTTAAATTTTAGATACTCTTAGTCATGAAGTCTCAACAGCACATAAAATTTTTTGATAGAAGAAAATTTATTTGATTCTCTTGATTTCTTCACCTTAGTTGGGTAAACATTTGGCAGCTTGTCATCTTCTCCAGGTATTCCAAGTATCTTCTTCTGGAACAATAACTAGTTGACATCACTCACAAAATCAATATCTGCACAAGTCCCCTACCTTAACTCATTAACTTCTAAAATTTCATCTTTTAGATCATTCCAATAATTTGCACAAACCATTTCTAATGTCAAAATGGATGAAATTGTCCACCTTACACCATTTGAAATTTTTGTAATAAGTATGTGGAATCAGAGAAAATGTTTTACTCCACTTGAATGACACTGTCAAACACTGCACTCATATAAAGTCCATTAGATTTTTCTTCAAGATTCAATGCCAGAAAATTTTCAAGGCTTGAGTAGTGTTAATTGTTTTCAATATCTACCTTAGCCAAACAACTTGCAACTTGGCAAGAAGATTGCAACATAGTCTCTCTAAAAGTTGTTCTTGAAGCAAGATACCACAACAATACCACGCAAAGAGCCTATGAAAACTTTATTTTGTGCATAGGACTAAGCAGCTTGTTTGGATTATCAGTCAAAGCCTCTGTAATGTCTGCAAAAAAAAAAAAAATATCCATGATTATGTCTTTCATAACTTTACTAGTCTAAAAAATTCACATTAAAATACTTTATTAATAATAACTCCTAAAATAGAAGCCCATGATAGAATTAAGAGCTTCCAATTAGGTTATTAATAGTTTTTATGAAAGCCTGTAGAGTAATTTTGCTCAATTGCTTTAACCAAGAACAAATTTAAGTTTATTTCTAAATTTTTGTACTAAATAATCATGATAACTGCATAGAACTATTGGTTTATCTCTCCATCATAAGTTGTAAAAAGAATTTCATGAACCAGAGGAAAACTTCTAACTGAGCATATTAGATCACTATTTAACACCTACTTAGAACTAGCAATGGCTGAAAATAGAATAATATCTTGTTCATGTCATTTTCTTGAAAAAAAATTTGAATTTTACAAATAAAATAGTTCAATAAAAAAAGCACTCAATTAAAATAAAGTTATTGCTATTAGCCTATATAACAATGATCATGAATTCATATATTCATAATCTTTGGAACAAGATTCACTTATCAAAGGTCACTTTCTCAACAAAAACACACAAAATTAATCAAAATGTATGCTTTAATTTCTAACGTAGATCATGGTCTTCACAGAGTAAATACTCAGTACACAGTAGACTTATATGTAAATTAGCGCTCTCAGTGGATGACCGGAAAAGTCATCTAACAACACCACTTAGGCATAGCATTCATTAAAAAATGCCAAGTATAAGATATAAATCAAATCATCGACGGGGGTAAACGTCAGTAGGTATAAAACAATGTTGATTATTATCACACACTAAAATTCAACATGCGTTATCAACTCCAAGAAGAGGTAAAAATAATCGATTCATTGTTTGTTTACAAACAAAGCTGCTGAGTAACCCCAAAATGGCAAAATCGTGTTCACAGTTGCGTTTTCGGATCTTGTCAAGAGTTACTCCGGCGAGAGTTACGCGGGTAACTCTCAGGGTTATGACTGGAAAACCGCCTCACTGAGGTGTTTCTCCAGGAGTAATCTCGAAGTGATCGGCTAACTCTGAGAGTTACGCAGTTGAAAAACTGTGTTCCCAATCGCGAACCATTTTAAAGAAACACCATGTAGTGCCACTATTCAAATGATCCTACTATTTCTCGATTGAAATATTCGATTGATGGGAATGGAATAGTTCAAAAATTTTATGACGATAAAATGTTTAATATAAGTTTTTAGTGGGAATAATTACTTCATGCGTGGAAGCAATGCATTTCAGCTAATCGAACTTCACGGTATACCGTGTCGAACTTAAACTATAAGTTATAAAAAAATTATTTTTGACCTTCCCGAATAAACTGTGGATGTTGGAGCACTAATAGTATTAGACCTATCTTTCATGCCAGTGTTTTTTGCACATATTTACAAATTAAACACTAATAAGCATTTCTTCAGACAAATTGACATTTTGCTACTTAATTTTATTCATATAGAGGGATACTCGTTTGACAAAGTTTATAACCTATCATAGTTACTCTATGTTTCTCAAGCATGCACAACTGCTCGTTGGATTTATGCTTACAATTTTGAATAATCTAGTACATTTTAGCAGCTAGCTATTCCTGAGTTCATTCTCGAGCTGTGTTGTTGTCGGTGGATTGTCACACATATGAGTCGGATTGAGTCCGGTTCACAGACACGGCGTACCAACCGGTCTACAGTAGACCTTCTTAGTTTACGACGAATAAGCCAATCAGGTAGAGTGGGCAGTAATGACTCAATATCCCTGGTGATGGTGCCTTGACACACTGGTTATCCCAGTGATGCCGTCCAATGGCAGCTTGTGAGGTAAATCTGAAGGATATGTCAGTTGTTGATTTTGTAAATTTTGATGCCTAATCATAGTTAATTAGATCGAAATAAACAAGTTTTCTTTTATGCACTTTTCGTCTCAAATGAGTATTTTATTAGTTATAGCGGTAAATGACTGACCGCAACTCCAGTGTTTGAAGCGGCAAGTAATTTAAAGAGTTTGTCGGACAGCAACACTGCAATGCGCACTCGCGTCCAGCGCGATCGTCATCAAAGACAAAACCAAACCTACCGCTATACCTCGTTAAATACTCATTTGACAAAAAAAGTGTATCAAAGAAATGTTATTTTGATGTTATTACCATGATTCAAGCATCAAAAATTCGAAAAACAATGAGTAGCTTGTAGTGCTCTACCCTAGTTACCTCAGAGTGACTCAAAAAAACGGAACTCGATGGCCGAAGCAGCAACAACACCTGGTCTTACAAATGGTGACCCCAGAGTGACACCCAAAAGCCGAAACAACTGGCCTTACATGTGGTTACCCCAGACGAATCGCCACCGTACAAGTGGTGACCCCAGCAGCTCCAAAATCTGGTGACCGCAGCAACCCTCCAGCTACTTCACCGACGGGCTAAGGCTTCAACATCTCTTTCCCCTACATCTAGTGGCCGCAGCAGCTTTTCAGCAGGTTCGCCATTGGGACGAGGCTTCTATATTGCCTGCCCCTGACAACTGGTGACCCAGCAGTTTCACCATTGGGTCGATGCTTCAACATTGCCTGCCTACTCCACCTGGTGATCTCAGCAGCACCCATCTCTGCTCTCTAACTGCAGTAAACGAGCCAGCCTTCATCGGTATTTCCGCTAGGTGTTAATATTACTTCAAGGACGTATAACCAAGCAAGAAAATGCACAACCGAGCCGCCAAAACGCCTACAGCACGGCCTTATGGCTTCGCCTTTTTGCACGGCCTCAACGCACAGCCTCATCACTCTGTCTCAACGCACAGCCTCATCGCACGGCCCCACCGCTCGGCTCCATTACACGGCCCTACGGCTCCATTGCGCGGCCCCATCGCTCGGCTCCATTGCACGGCCCCATCGCTCAGCTTCATCGCACGGCCTCATCGCTTGGCTTCATCGCACGGCCTCATCGCTCGGTTTCAACGCTCTACAGCATCGTACTTCAACGCTCTACAGCATCGTACTTCATCGCTCGGCACCAACGCTTGGCAGCAACATCATCATTATTTTATTTTACAAAATTTTATCGTTCAAACTCCTTTCTCTCTAGGGGGAGGATACTTGTAGTGCTGTACCCTAGTTACCCCAGAGTGACTCAAAAAAACGGAACTCGATGGCCGAAGCAGCAACAACACCTGGCCTTACAAGCTGTTTATTCGAGCGCATTCGTCATCAAAGAGGAAACTAAACCTACCGCTATAAATCATAAAATACTCATTTGAGACGGAAAGTGCATGGAAAAAAACTTGTTTATTTTGATTCAATTAATTACATTCAGTCACCAAAAAGTGGAAAATTGATAACTGACATATCCTTCAGATTTACCAGCATTTTGTGCTGGAATGTTGCAAGTTTGATCAAGAAAGAGAGAATTTGATGAATGTGGTAATTGAGCAGTATAGAGAGAATGAATGGTATACCAGATATGCTGAAGATGATTGTGGTATCAGCTGTCTTGCTGGATTGAATATGTATTATAACTAGAGTGTCATTGAAGCTATGGAAATTTTTCTTGTACATGCCTGGAGTAATAGACAGTGACTGAAATGAGCTAGTCATATAGAGTGGGCTGTAATGACCCACCACGCCTGGGAATGGTGTTTTGACATACTGGTTATCCCAGTGATGCCATCCAGTGGCAGCTTGTGACAAGAATTGGTGGATCCTGAATAGTTTAGTGGACAAGTCTGATGCACAGGTGCTGAACTCTTTTGTAGGAAAGTTGCAAGTATTGCAAAGGAAATTGTATGCTGTTACAAAGGCCCTGATGCTGTTGGCCCTCAAGTTCAAGTGTGTTCTGTTGGAACCCAGGAACTATGTTTATTGAGCATGAGCCAAGCTAGCTCGGTTCCCCGCTTTGCTGGGCAAGTCAGGTAAAGCCAGTACAGACATCCAAACACTGTGGCCATAGCCTGTGACTGTTGTTTCCTCCATGAACATAGGTATGTGTTGGACAATTACATGAGCTTATTGAGGGGTGGCTACATCACTGTTGTGAGTGAACAGGATATCTGATATCAATTGTGAGGAGAATGGCTTAAGAGATATGCCACAGTGAGCCCTGAACTTGTCAAATTTATCTTTCTTTCAAATGTGTAAGGAAATTAGAGCATTTTTGTATTTTTCTGATGTTTATGTAATTCCTTAGATTAGCTTTATAAGTTGACTTACTGTTGAGCCTGCTAATTGCCTCTGTGGCTTGATGCTTGGTGGCCATTTTGACAGTAAGCAAGCTGGCAGTTGTGACATAATGATGTGTTTAGGCATTGGCTGAGACTTGCCTTGTTTGGATGTCATGCACTTGAATTTTATAATGTATAAAATGTTTAAAAATTTTTGAATCCTTTTCTTCTGAACTATAAGGTGAGAAATTTGCCTATCTTTGTATTGACGTGCTTGTCATAGCTGTGTGGCTTTAGGATCTACCTCCATGCAGGCAAACAAGGGTTCGAGTCCCAGCGCTGGTGGCGATTTTCTCTGTTGGGGTGTAGGGGAAAAATCCCAAGCACTATACCCCACTCTACCCAGGTGTCTGAAATGGGTACCGGTCTTGACCGGGGTAAAGCGTCATGGCATCCTAGGTGTTTTAAGGCATTTGAAAATCCAATGTACAAGGTGATATGTATCAGGCTTGAATTGAAAATAAAGCACCTGTAGATGCCTTCTTTATTATTTACCTTCTTATTCCTATTATGCATACCTTCCTATTTATGAAGCCTTCAAAATACATATAGCATTTGCTGGCATTCAATGTAAAGAATTGCTGTTATATCTCTAAGTCAGGATGAAGGATGTTTTATTTCAATCAAGCTTGGTACATATCTTCTCCTCTGGTTGTTCAAATTTCTTGTGACTAACATCAGGAGACAGTCATAGTGCTCCTAGGTGAGTTGGTATCCATTTCCAGTCCACGGATGTAATGGGGAGTTATGCCTAAGTTCTCTCTTGCCTAGCAGGGAGAATCACCAGCAGTCAGGAATAAAATCTGCTACCCTCCAATAAGGGAGTGTGCCTCTCAACTGCTTGGCTATGGCGCCATATCCATAATCAGGCGCACTTGAGTGCTTTTTAAGTAGAATTTTTTTTCTGCATACTTTATTCTGTTACTAATTTGGTGATTTTTGACAGACCTGCAGTAAAGTGCCTGAATTGCAGCTCAGAGTGCCCAGCAAGTGAACTAAACAGTCAGCATGGCTCGTGGCAGAAAAGCAAAGCCTGCTGTTGGCACGACAAAGAGAAAGATGAAGCAAGAAGCTGGTGAAGCTGAGTGAGTTCAATTTGATAATTAGTTTTGATTATTGTGAAAAAAGTTTATTTCCATTTTTCATTATTGCAATTTTCACAGTTTTTCATTACTGATGAACCTTTTATTTGTAACTATCGATGGGCAGTTCAATTATGTTTGTAAAACTTCTATCTTGAGTTTCCATCAGACTAAACTTGTGTAAGGTGATTGGTAATGGTCTAGCAAATGGTATATTTTAGATTACTCTCAAATTTTTCTTTTGAGTATTCTTGCTTTCCAATTTGCTGTCTCTTTGTGTTCTTGGTTCCAATCATGTAATTGACAGACATAGTTGGAATGAAGCCAGTCACTGTAATTATTACAGTCTTACTACTGACTGCAGGAGTTGATTTGATTACAAGCATGACATCGAGTATGGTTACATCCATGAGTGTTATATCTCATGAATATTTTGCAATGAGATTTGTGAAAAATTACTATTACTCTAATCATGGTAGTAATATGTAAATTAAAGTCTTTTTAATTTATTAGGTTATGGTGCTGCAGTGCCCAATTTAAAAGAACACGTAAACTATTAACCTGTAAATTTTCTGATTTAAAAATGTTGATGAATATGTTTGGATGTGAAAATCACATGTAACAGAATAAATACAACCTGCGGATACATTATTTTATGTTACATCATTGATCAGCTTATACAAAATTTGATGTTGTGGATCACTGAAGTGTCAGGTGACTTATTTGTCAACATTTGACGTGTTCATATTGTGTTGGCAGACCTGCTGCAAAGCTCCAGCGTGCTGACAGTGAAAATACTCAGATTAGGAAGGCTGCTGCTGAAGCTGCCACATCAGAAGCCTCTGTGGGCAGCAGCAAGTCTGCTCCTTTGGATGCCCATTTTGCAGGCCATCTCAATGTGTCTGATGGCAGAGCTTTTGATGAATATGCTTGCATGCTCAACCAGACGGATGTAATAAACAACAATAACAAGTTCTACGTCATCCAGATGGCTAAACTTGGAAAGAAATTTCATGTTTTCAATCGTTGGGGACGTGTGGTGAGTCTTTTGTTTGGTTTCATGAGGAATGCAGTGTGAATGAAATTTTGTCTTGTGGTAGTTTCATGCTTATTGACCTTCTCTTGTAAAGATTCCTCACCACTTCAATTTACATGCTTGCACATGGAAAGTTAATGGTGGTGAGAGTGACAGTTTTATTCTTCTTTTATTTACAGTTAAAGTTTAGATGTACATTTCTCTCCTATGGTTTTGAAACTCCAATGATGTTAGACTTTCCTATGCTATAGGGACTGGCACCCCAAGGAGAAGCACTGATTGGTTACCTCAGCTGTAGATAGGTGTTTAGGATTTCTTTCTTTTGTGCCCACTTTGCTTCCTTCAGTTTTCATGCCTTCTTTGATATCTCTTTCTCATATATTTGTGACATTTCTATGCACAGAGTATCCTTCAAGAGATTGTAAGTGTGCATATACTCAGGAATTAGCACTCCCAAGGGAAAAATGTGAGAGCCAGAACTGAGAGATATGTAGGCCATCTTTTTGTAAAAGTAATTGTTTTTATGTTAAGGACCACCTTTTTTTTGGTTCACTGCTGTCCTGTTTTTCAACACATAGTACTTTCTTCTTTGACTTTGATCCTGTTTCTAAATCTTTTTTCTTAACAAACTGTTTCTATGCCCTTTCCAAATAGGTTTCACGTTCCCTTAACTCCATACTAAATGATGCCTTCTTCCTTCCTCTCTCTGGATCGCCTTTGTGGCAGATAAGGAGGCTTAAACTAACTAATAATCTAATATGTGAATAGATTTCATGTTTTCCTTTGTCCATTCTAAATGGGCTTTTCATTTACCTCTGTGAAAAGATCTTTTCTGTGGGGCATTGCATGCACTCTGCTTCCCCATGCCAAATGAAGTGTATCTTTTTCTCTGCAAAATTATAATAAATTATGAGCAAATGTAGACATAATAGAATTAAGGTGATCAATTATCATCTTTACTAAAAACACTCGATTTAAAAAAATTAAAAATCGAATGTTTTTAGTAAAGATGATAAGTGATTATCTTCATATTTTCACACGTGTTGAACTGGACAGTATCGCAAGGTTGAAAAATTGGAAAATAGAATTAAGAGTCAACAATAAATGAGGATTTGTGAATTATAATACCAGTCATCGAGGAGATGACTGATGGTCAACATCAGAAGTGTTCAAGCGCTGCGCACATCATTGACGGCATTGTGTCAAGCTGCAGTTGAAGCATTTCATTAGTTTAGGTAGGACTCCAATGGTGAAGAGAACGTTGTGTACTGAAATCAATTGAGCTAACGCTTGTCTTGGATGATATGATTGTGTTGAGGGATAGTTCTAATTTATCTGAGCCTTATGAAACTCTTAAATTGTTTTAATTATAGTTTTTATTTCAATAGGAAAAACTAAATGATGTCAGTAATATTCTTTCAAGTTAACATTCTCATAAAAAAATATGTATCTAAAATAGTTAATTAAAGTTCTTACCTGGAAAAAGAAATACTTCTGCTATTCTATTCTGAAATGTCAATTTTCAATGCTGCCCTTCAATTTTGATATTTCATTTCAGGGTGAGGTGGGGCAAATGAGTTTCTCAGAATTTTCAAAAGAGGATGATGCTGTGAAGGCTTTCTGCAAGAAGTTCAGTGACAAGACAGGCAACAAGTGGGAGAGCAGGCACCAGTTTGTGCCCAAAGCCAAGAAGTACACTATGCTTGCTATGGGTGAGACACTTCCCTCTTTATACTCTTTGCACAAAGTACATGCCTCCAAATTTACATCACAAAATTTGAAATGGCATTCGTTGTACATGTTTTCTGCTGATTTTTTAAATTGTGAAAGAAGTTTATTTCATGCGCAGTTAACAGATCGTCTTTTACATTTTGGTAGAAAGTACCTGTTCTCTGTAGCACAACTCACTTCTGAAATGCTGGTAGATATTTCTAATAATTCTTGTAATGAAATAATACTTTATGTAAGTGCTGTCATGCGGTTTTTGGAACATGGTCTATAAAAATCGCCAGATGAATTCAAAATTTCCAGTGATGTGATCACACCAAGGCATGGAAACAAATTTTGCATTAGCATCAATATTTAATTTTTAACCTGTAACTCACTGCAAACTTTGTGTAATAAATATCTGAGGGCTTCATTAAAGGGGATTCCTCAATTGCTGTTAAAAGCCACAGTTGCATGGTTTATTTTTATTTTTAAAGGGGACTGAATGTAACCACCAGATACATTCCTGCATGAAGCGATTGTCAAACTATCACAACTAAGCAGTAACTTGAGAGAAATGTCAGTGATCTGATGTTCTCGTTTCCATTCTGAAAAGCTGAGAAGCTCTTCCTTTCAGGTATGAGCAGTGATTGCATCTATTGGAACGGGCGTTCTCAGGGGAAGAGACGAGGTCCAGGGTTAAAGGTTAGGTAGTGCTTCTTTTTATTGAAATAGAATAAGGAATGTATCCCAATTTTAGTTCTATTCTCAATGATACTTTCCAATCTATCTTGAACTGTTGAAAAAATTTAACAAAACTTTGTTATTTCTTTAATGACTGACAAATTTTTTCAAGTAGAGTAATGATCACTTCCTTTTCATGAATGTGAATGTTCATTCCCAGTTTTGTGAAATTAATTTCTAAGTTACTTCTTTAGGGGTTTTAAGACAGTTAAGGAAACACAGCGCAAAACCCTAGCTATCCATTCTTGCATTAACGGGAATTACCTTGGGCTGCAATGTGATGTTGAAGTTACTGCCTTGTGCGGACTGGACCAGTGGAGTGGCAGTGACGTGTGCTGTGTAGAGTGACCAGTGCAGTGACTGTGACGTGCGCTGTGCCCCACAGACGCGTCAGGTGAAGACTCGGAGGATGCAGTGGACGGAGGACTGGCCGTCAAGAAGGAGATCAAGACAGAAGCGGGCGAAGATGTGCTGCCCAGCTCGCTGGACCCCCGCACGCAGCTCGCCATCTCACTGCTCTTCAACAACACCATGTTTGAGGACCAGATGACGCAAATGAATCTGGGTTGGTCCTTACTCCTCTCCTCTCTCTTGTTAGCTCTGTATTGTCTGCACAGTGTCATATCTTGCTGTCTTCACATTTAGCAGTGATGGAGCTGTGCTGTGTGAAGAGAGCTTGGTAAGTTGGTTACCTGCTAGTTATGCGTGTTAAGAGCTTAAATTAAATAGTTTCAGACTGAGAAAATGCAGTTATTGAGGCAAATGCAGTTGTCGTGAACGTGGTTTCTCATCGAAGCCGTAATCGTAATTTTCATTAATGTCGCATTTATTCGTCGTGCGATTTTTAGGAGGCAATTCTTTGATCGTATTATTTATCGTCATTTTCTTTTCGGTTTCATTTACTTTTGATCAATAGTCGAGACAGAAGGCCTCAATTATTCTATTTTTGTAATTTCATTAAAGATCGAAATATGCAGTGACTTTTCAATGTCATTAGTTACAATTAAATATAATATTATAGCAAATCGAATAGGGCCTCGTTAAGGATAGTGACAACGCTATTTCAACGTAAATTTCTGTTAAAATGATGACGTCCTTCTAATAGCAATAGATTACATGTTAGGATAGTGATTGACTTACAATGCACAACATGTCATATTAATGAATCTAGATGATCATGACACCATCAAATCTCAAAACTATTCTAATCTATCAGAAAATACAGTTACAGGAGATCGCATCATGATCTCAAAATAAACAGGTGAAGCCCTCATTACTTGAACCTTAATACGTTGATAATTACGATTAGTACATTTTATATGAGGTGAAGCCTCCGCGGAATCAGTTATCTTGCGAAATACTAAACATTCAATTCATCAATAAACCTGACGCGATACATTTTGGGTACAGAATCTAAACCTACTACGCCAAGTAAAGGGATGAAAGAGTGGATCACATAATGCATTAGGATACTTAGCTCGGTCGTTGATGGCGCTTAAGAGTCAATACACGACTCATTGAATAACAAGTGGGTAACCTTCACTGCCTGGCCGACTGGCCAGAGCAGCGAGGTGCGAGGACACAAACAGACGTGACTGTGCTTTGCGATTGCTGGGACGCTTCTGCCCGGGCTGGCGTCTACCAAGCGTAGGAGTCTGTGAAGCCGTTCGCATAGAGAACAAACATGTCTTTATAGATCCAATGCTTTACATTAGTTAATTTAATCGGAATTGGCAAGTGTCGTCATATAATTAGAAGAGAATAGACTTACGATTGGATGAAAGTTAATTTACGCAGAGTAAATACGATCCTAAGTCTCTAATGAAGGGAAAGAATATACGTTGAGCAAATGGAGGCGTTTGGCAGTCCGGTAAGCTGTCGATGTTTCGTGACGTGTCGCTCATAGAGGGTGTGGTCGTGCGCCTTTCTAGCGATGGGGATGATGTCACTGTTGAAGACGACGGTTGACGATGTCTAGGCGAAGATCGTGAATATCAGAATATGCAGCCTTTATTGACGAGAAGATATTTCTATGGAAGCCAGTCTTTTCGAAGGTATTTCCGTCGCTAGCTAGGCAAACTCCTTCTTAACGCTTATTCAAACACATCGTAGAGTATAGTCACAGCAGAATCATGACAAATATCCCTCCGTCGCGTTTTTTGTTTAAAAGCTCCTGCTTTTTCTTCTCCTTCACTCGACCTCAACGCGTGCGACTATGCGTTAAAATAACGCTTAGTTCCGAGGAAACAGATGTGAAGCTTGACGACAAGATTTGCTCCAAATAAGTGCTCTGATACGGGGAAGTCACGCGAGAACAACCGTTTAGTAGTCCTTGGGCAGGACCTATTCCCCTAACAACGGATGTTGACGTCCCCTCTTGTCGTCATGACCGCCGTATACAACAGTCGTGAAGCTAAAGAACTTCAGGGATCAAAATCCCTTAAATACCTTGGCCGTCTAGGGTCCAAGGGGCTTCCATTACTTGTTTCCTCTTGCAGAAATTTTCGAGTTAAATAACTCCGACGTGCCTGAGATGTAAGGTGGACGTATTCCTCTTATGCGGGATGTCGTCATCTTTTTGAAGCGCTGCTGTCCCATTTCTCTGCTCGCTGGTAAATGCAGCATAACGTCGCTCCCTTCACTTGCCGTCACGCCTTCCGTCGTCGATGTTACCTGCTGTGGGAGTTGTGAGATTGCGTCGTGTCGCGTGCTGACTAGCTGAGGCTCGTACGCGAAGCGTATGCGCGTGCGTGCGTATAGGAGTGTATTGGAGTAGGAGCGTATCCCTCAAGCGCCGACGCCCGAGCTGTGACGTCATGCCGCTGCCTCAGGTGCCGCGCTGTGCGTGCGTATATCCATCCACTCGCTCACGTCCCCGGTGCGCGCAGGCGTTGCCGTCTACCCTCTGGGTTACGCGGTGCGGTTGTGGTTGTGGCTGAGCCAGTGCTCCGTGCGACGTGGTTGTGCACCACACAAGGCAAGCGCGTCCTTGTGATGTCGGTTGTCGGCCCGTGCACGCCTTGCCCTTGACGCCATGACTGAAAGTTCAGTTTTGGTTATTCAATGACCTTATCAGTCCGAGATTTCCACTCCCTTGTTGCAGTCATACGCATTCGCATCCACATCATGTTCACCTCATTCACTCCACTTTACTTCGCGTTCACAAAGAGGACATAAACCTAATTTTAATTCCAATCTTAGACTAGACGTGATATTACGTGACAATTATGAATCGCAGAAAGAGAGACTACATAAATTTCTAATAACATACTAGCGTTGGAAATTAGATAATGACAGAGCGGTATGATCTTTGAATTAGAATCAGATTCGCTTGATTTTAATAACATTTACATTTTGTTGAGATGCAATAATTCATATAAACATTGAGAGAATAATTTTTTTTTTTTATAATAAAATCAATGATCCAGATATGCGCATGAATTACATTCAAGTATTCAATTTGCGGTGGTAATTAGTTTATTCGCTGACTATAAGATATGGCAAGCAATCAAGAATGACAAATGATAGAATCAAAAGGCTACATCATCATGTTTAAGTAGTGCCCGTTTAACATTACGTTAAAATTTAAGTATTAAACATTTCAGTTGAGTTTGAGATAAGACCATCACTTCGATATGTGCTATGAAGATAGAGTTCACTATGAGCAGCACGAGTGGTCGTGGTAGCGAGCGTTAGGCCTTGAGGAAAAAAAAGGAATGTAGAGAGCAGTCACTCCGGCATAGGGGCAGAGGGAAGAGGGTCGGAAGAATCGAGCGCCAGGCAGTGCCAGATGTTCAGAGGGCGACTCAGAATGTAAACAAAGGCTCGGTAGACCGTCCGACACCACAGCATACACTCTCGTCCATGTCACACTCTCCACAGCATCTCAATACCCACATTCCAGACGTAAATATTCATTCATATAACATCCTCTCAACATGAAATCATATGGTTACACATTGCGATAAATTTGAAATGGACGTGGAATGAAATTACCAGTAGATTACATAAATTCGCACCAGTAAATTTAGTAAATATCAAATCTATAAGTATACATAGTGTATGTAAAATTTTTGATGTGCGAAAAATGTTGTTTTGAATGGAATTTTACTTTTATATGAGCCTCCTTTAGCATGTGAGGATGAGATTTAATTTTTAATAAGGTATAAATTCAATTATCCATAGAAGATTTTTATGGAGGTTCACGAATCATACTTTAGAGTTGATAACTTCACAAACATAGTTTAAACTTTGGCGAGCTAGGATGACATAGCTTTAAACGTTCAACTCAGCCTGAAGATTCAAATTCAAAGTCGGCGTCATGAATAGTGTTGTTCTCATGTCTCCCTCGCCGATTACAAAATGGCGCCTGTAGTTTAATGGCTTGGCTCGTAGGCGTAATTTTCACAGAGCCCTATTCCAACTCATTGCTCGAATACAGTAACATGTGCGATAATTAATTGAATGAGGCTTGAATTTATTTCTGTAGATCGACTGTAATTAATTATTTTGCATATTTGGTAGTTCCAAATACGTCGGCAATTAATACACACAATATAATAATGAAATATGAGGTTTCATAATGGGAATAATTAGTACAATGGGCAAAACACAATCAGAGAATTACAAACGGCTAACCTGAAACATGGTTATTCAAAGAAATCAATAAGGCACAACGGGAATCAATGCACAATTAGACATATGAACAATTACACAGTAAATAAACACAATAGAGAATATAGATGGTTCTACAATAGACACAATAATAGCAAAATAGTTCGAATGGGTACAACATGATGATAAAATAGGAATGATTTAAATGCAAACTGTTATAATGTATGGATTATTAAACGCATTAGTAAAATTTTAGAATTCTATAAATTTCTTAATCACACACTATTAATTTGGTTCGGCAGATCGTAATGCTATTTTATCAAAATAGTTTGATCATAATGTAGTATAATTTAGTAATTCCTAGTATTTGATAGCTGGTAAGCGTGACAATTTTGATTGGGAATTGGTAAGCGTGACAATTTTGAGCGGTCTCTTTCGGAGACTATTAAAGATAAAGATCCCACCGCTGCCACCATATGTCGTGAACGTGGTTTCTCATCGAAGCCGTAATCGTAATTTTCATTAATGTCGCATTTATTCGTCGTGCGATTTTTAGGAGGCAATTCTTTGATCGTATTATTTATCGTCATTTTCTTTTCGGTTTCATTTACTTTTGATCAATAGTCGAGACAGAAGGCCTCAATTATTCAATTTTTGTAATTTCATTAAAGATCGAAATATGCAGTGACTTTTCAATGTCATTAGTTACAATTAAATATAATATTATAGCAAATCGAATAGGGCCTCGTTAAGGATAGTGACAACGCTATTTCAACGTAAATTTCTGTTAAAATGATGACGTCCTTCTAATAGCAATAGATTACATGTTAGGATAGTGATTGACTTACGATGCACAACATGTCATATTAATGAATCTAGATGATCATGACACCATCAAATCTCAAAACTATTCTAATCTATCAGAAAATACAGTTACAGGAGATCGCATCATGATCTCAAAATAAACAGGTGAAGCCCTCATTACTTGAACCTTAATACGTTGATAATTACGATTAGTACATTTTATATGAGGTGAAGCCTCCGCGGAATCAGTTATCTTGCGAAATACTAAACATTCAATTCATCAATAAACCTGACGCGATACATTTTGGGTACAGAATCTAAACCTACTACGCCAAGTAAAGGGATGAAAGAGTGGATCACATAATGCATTAGGATACTTAGCTCGGTCGTTGATGGCGCTTAAGAGTCAATACACGACTCATTGAATAACAAGTGGGTAACCTTCACTGCCTGGCCGACTGGCCAGAGCAGCGAGGTGCGAGGACACAAACAGACGTGACTGTGCTTTGCGATTGCTGGGACGCTTCTGCCCGGGCTGGCGTCTACCAAGCGTAGGAGTCTGTGAAGCCGTTCGCATAGAGAACAAACATGTCTTTATAGATCCAATGCTTTACATTAGTTAATTTAATCGGAATTGGCAAGTGTCGTCATATAATTAGAAGAGAATAGACTTACGATTGGATGAAAGTTAATTTACGCAGAGTAAATACGATCCTAAGTCTCTAATGAAGGGAAAGAATATACGTTGAGCAAATGGAGGCGTTTGGCAGTCCGGTAAGCTGTCGATGTTTCGTGACGTGTCGCTCATAGAGGGTGTGGTCGTGCGCCTTTCTAGCGATGGGGATGATGTCACTGTTGAAGACGACGGTTGACGATGTCTAGGCGAAGATCGTGAATATCAGAATATGCAGCCTTTATTGACGAGAAGATATTTCTATGGAAGCCAGTCTTTTCGAAGGTATTTCCGTCGCTAGCTAGGCAAACTCCTTCTTAACGCTTATTCAAACACATCGTAGAGTATAGTCACAGCAGAATCATGACAAATATCCCTCCGTCGCGTTTTTTTGTTTAAAAGCTCCTGCTTTTTCTTCTCCTTCACTCGACCTCAACGCGTGCGACTATGCGTTAAAATAACGCTTAGTTCCGAGGAAACAGATGTGAAGCTTGACGACAAGATTTGCTCCAAATAAGTGCTCTGATACGGGGAAGTCACGCGAGAACAACCGTTTAGTAGTCCTTGGGCAGGACCTATTCCCCTAACAACGGATGTTGACGTCCCCTCTTGTCGTCATGACCGCCGTATACAACAGTCGTGAAGCTAAAGAACTTCAGGGATCAAAATCCCTTAAATACCTTGGCCGTCTAGGGTCCAAGGGGCTTCCATTACTTGTTTCCTCTTGCAGAAATTTTCGAGTTAAATAACTCCGACGTGCCTGAGATGTAAGGTGGACGTATTCCTCTTATGCGGGATGTCGTCATCTTTTTGAAGCGCTGCTGTCCCATTTCTCTGCTCGCTGGTAAATGCAGCATAACGTCGCTCCCTTCACTTGCCGTCACGCCTTCCGTCGTCGATGTTACCTGCTGTGGGAGTTGTGAGATTGCGTCGTGTCGCGTGCTGACTAGCTGAGGCTCGTACGCGAAGCGTATGCGCGTGCGTGCGTATAGGAGTGTATTGGAGTAGGAGCGTATCCCTCAAGCGCCGACGCCCGAGCTGTGACGTCATGCCGCTGCCTCAGGTGCCGCGCTGTGCGTGCGTATATCCATCCACTCGCTCACGTCCCCGGTGCGCGCAGGCGTTGCCGTCTACCCTCTGGGTTACGCGGTGCGGTTGTGGTTGTGGCTGAGCCAGTGCTCCGTGCGACGTGGTTGTGCACCACACAAGGCAAGCGCGTCCTTGTGATGTCGGTTGTCGGCCCGTGCACGCCTTGCCCTTGACGCCATGACTGAAAGTTCAGTTTTGGTTATTCAATGACCTTATCAGTCCGAGATTTCCACTCCCTTGTTGCAGTCATACGCATTCGCATCCACATCATGTTCACCTCATTCACTCCACTTTACTTCGCGTTCACAAAGAGGACATAAACCTAATTTTAATTCCAATCTTAGACTAGACGTGATATTACGTGACAATTATGAATCGCAGAAAGAGAGACTACATAAATTTCTAATAACATACTAGCGTTGGAAATTAGATAATGACAGAGCGGTATGATCTTTGAATTAGAATCAGATTCGCTTGATTTTAATAACATTTACATTTTGTTGAGATGCAATAATTCATATAAACATTGAGAGAATAATTTTTTTTTTTATAATAAAATCAATGATCCAGATATGCGCATGAATTACATTCAAGTATTCAATTTGCGGTGGTAATTAGTTTATTCGCTGACTATAAGATATGGCAAGCAATCAAGAATGACAAATGATAGAATCAAAAGGCTACATCATCATGTTTAAGTAGTGCCCGTTTAACATTACGTTAAAATTTAAGTATTAAACATTTCAGTTGAGTTTGAGATAAGACCATCACTTCGATATGTGCTATGAAGATAGAGTTCACTATGAGCAGCACGAGTGGTCGTGGTAGCGAGCGTTAGGCCTTGAGGAAAAAAAAGGAATGTAGAGAGCAGTCACTCCGGCATAGGGGCAGAGGGAAGAGGGTCGGAAGAATCGAGCGCCAGGCAGTGCCAGATGTTCAGAGGGCGACTCAGAATGTAAACAAAGGCTCGGTAGACCGTCCGACACCACAGCATACACTCTCGTCCATGTCACACTCTCCACAGCATCTCAATACCCACATTCCAGACGTAAATATTCATTCATATAACATCCTCTCAACATGAAATCATATGGTTACACATTGCGATAAATTTGAAATGGACGTGGAATGAAATTACCAGTAGATTACATAAATTCGCACCAGTAAATTTAGTAAATATCAAATCTATAAGTATACATAGTGTATGTAAAATTTTTGATGTGCGAAAAATGTTGTTTTGAATGGAATTTTACTTTTATATGAGCCTCCTTTAGCATGTGAGGATGAGATTTAATTTTTAATAAGGTATAAATTCAATTATCCATAGAAGATTTTTATGGAGGTTCACGAATCATACTTTAGAGTTGATAACTTCACAAACATAGTTTAAACTTTGGCGAGCTAGGATGACATAGCTTTAAACGTTCAACTCAGCCTGAAGATTCAAATTCAAAGTCGGCGTCATGAATAGTGTTGTTCTCATGTCTCCCTCGCCGATTACAAAATGGCGCCTGTAGTTTAATGGCTTGGCTCGTAGGCGTAATTTTCACAGAGCCCTATTCCAACTCATTGCTCGAATACAGTAACATGTGCGATAATTAATTGAATGAGGCTTGAATTTATTTCTGTAGATCGACTGTAATTAATTATTTTGCATATTTGGTAGTTCCAAATACGTCGGCAATTAATACACACAATATAATAATGAAATATGAGGTTTCATAATGGGAATAATTAGTACAATGGGTAAAACACAATCAGAGAATTACAAACGGCTAACCTGAAACATGGTTATTCAAAGAAATCAATAAGGCACAACGGGAATCAATGCACAATTAGACATATGAACAATTACACAGTAAATAAACACAATAGAGAATATAGATGGTTCTACAATAGACACAATAATAGCAAAATAGTTCGAATGGGTACAACATGATGATAAAATAGGAATGATTTAAATGCAAACTGTTATAATGTATGGATTATTAAACGCATTAGTAAAATTTTAGAATTCTATAAATTTCTTAATCACACACTATTAATTTGGTTCGGCAGATCGTAATGCTATTTTATCAAAATAGTTTGATCATAATGTAGTATAATTTAGTAATTCCTAGTATTTGATAGCTGGTAAGCGTGACAATTTTGATTGGGAATTGGTAAGCGTGACAATTTTGAGCGGTCTCTTTCGGAGACTATTAAAGATAAAGATCCCACCGCTGCCACCATATGTCGTGAACGTGGTTTCTCATCGAAGCCGTAATCGTAATTTTCATTAATGTCGCATTTATTCGTCGTGCGATTTTTAGGAGGCAATTCTTTGATCGTATTATTTATCGTCATTTTCTTTTCGGTTTCATTTACTTTTGATCAATAGTCGAGACAGAAGGCCTCAATTATTCAATTTTTGTAATTTCATTAAAGATCGAAATATGCAGTGACTTTTCAATGTCATTAGTTACAATTAAATATAATATTATAGCAAATCGAATAGGGCCTCGTTAAGGATAGTGACAACGCTATTTCAACGTAAATTTCTGTTAAAATGATGACGTCCTTCTAATAGCAATAGATTACATGTTAGGATAGTGATTGACTTACGATGCACAACATGTCATATTAATGAATCTAGATGATCATGACACCATCAAATCTCAAAACTATTCTAATCTATCAGAAAATACAGTTACAGGAGATCGCATCATGATCTCAAAATAAACAGGTGAAGCCCTCATTACTTGAACCTTAATACGTTGATAATTACGATTAGTACATTTTATATGAGGTGAAGCCTCCGCGGAATCAGTTATCTTGCGAAATACTAAACATTCAATTCATCAATAAACCTGACGCGATACATTTTGGGTACAGAATCTAAACCTACTACGCCAAGTAAAGGGATGAAAGAGTGGATCACATAATGCATTAGGATACTTAGCTCGGTCGTTGATGGCGCTTAAGAGTCAATACACGACTCATTGAATAACAAGTGGGTAACCTTCACTGCCTGGCCGACTGGCCAGAGCAGCGAGGTGCGAGGACACAAACAGACGTGACTGTGCTTTGCGATTGCTGGGACGCTTCTGCCCGGGCTGGCGTCTACCAAGCGTAGGAGTCTGTGAAGCCGTTCGCATAGAGAACAAACATGTCTTTATAGATCCAATGCTTTACATTAGTTAATTTAATCGGAATTGGCAAGTGTCGTCATATAATTAGAAGAGAATAGACTTACGATTGGATGAAAGTTAATTTACGCAGAGTAAATACGATCCTAAGTCTCTAATGAAGGGAAAGAATATACGTTGAGCAAATGGAGGCGTTTGGCAGTCCGGTAAGCTGTCGATGTTTCGTGACGTGTCGCTCATAGAGGGTGTGGTCGTGCGCCTTTCTAGCGATGGGGATGATGTCACTGTTGAAGACGACGGTTGACGATGTCTAGGCGAAGATCGTGAATATCAGAATATGCAGCCTTTATTGACGAGAAGATATTTCTATGGAAGCCAGTCTTTTCGAAGGTATTTCCGTCGCTAGCTAGGCAAACTCCTTCTTAACGCTTATTCAAACACATCGTAGAGTATAGTCACAGCAGAATCATGACACAGTTGCATGTAATAATTTGAAAGAAGTACTTCCTTCACGGACATTTCTCTAAATTTGATTTAAATATCAACGTTCTTTTTAAAAATTCTGTTTTTTATTTTTAACATGTGGAGAATGGCCTGAAATAGCCCTCGAACTGTGTACTATGGAGTGCGACGAGCGTGAGAGTTGCATCAGTTCCGTCTGTGTTGTGATGCTCTCCTGACGACCACAGCCGTGTGAGACGATCTCACCTGTGGTCTCTCTGGGAGTCCATTGATTGTTTTGTTCAGAGCACAATAAAGGAATAGCTATTAAAATTGTTCTGTTTTTGAATTTTGTACTTCAATGTACAATGAATTTTAATTGAGTGCAAATATTTTCTGTTTTTCATGGTAGCTTGGGCTTGTACTTCTCGCTGAGTGGCCGTCTCATTGCTTTTATGTCTTGAAACTGAGATGTGCTGCTCGCAGAGACATTCTTATCTCATTTGAGAGATATAATGTTGCAGTGGATACAAAAATTTATTTTTATCAATTATGCTACCACAATCAACCTATCTAAAAACACTTTTGAAATTCAATTTCAAGACAGTGAATTTGAATAAACTCCATTGAGTTGTGGGATTGAAATATCTCATTTATTTAGAGGCAACTTACAGGCAAGTTTCTCGACTAGGTGGTACATAGAGCTTGACATATCGACTTAACACTCGTATTTTGCAGCATTATTTAATTGACTGCACGTTATTCCGCATTTGTGCAGTAATGAATGCTAGGTTTTGCTCTTCATAAGTGTTTTGTAATATTCTGTAACTACTTTTTATCTTTAGGATATAGTTTTTTCTGCATGAGCGTTCAATCAAATTTTCTTTGTGATGCCTAACTAGAGATGTGACTCAAAAAAAACCATGCCGTTTTTTTTAAAAAAAACACGTTTTTTTTACAAAAAAAACCGTGGCCAAAAAAAACGTGCATATTTTGGTTTTTTTTAAATATTTTGTCTTAAAATAACTCTGCAAGAAAAAGAACCACATTACATTATGTGTTTTCATGTAAGATTATAAAATAAAACAACATACTTCTTAATTGGTGGTTTTCCATGGTTTTATGAAATTTTTCATTTTCTGAGGTTTCATGCTTTGATATTTCATTTATTTTACAACACATGTGAATGACCTTCAAGTCCCAAAATGGTGTGTTATAATAACATATCTTTACTTATGGTCATTGATAGGGATGTGACTAAAAAACCATGCTGTTTTAAAAAAAAAACATGTTTATACAAAAATTATGAATAAAAACATGGATAATAATATATTTATGTGACCTTAAAAATTCAATGCTGTTTTTTTTAAAACATTGTTTTTTAACCAAAAAATCTTGACTAAAAAAACATGGCTATTATATTTTATGGGACCAAAAATTTTTTTTTTATACATTTAAAAAAATCATGACTAAAAAAAACACGGATGTAAATATCAGGAAAGTTATTTTTCTTTAATCGAATTGTCTTTAGAAACTTATAAACAAAGAATGCTGTTAATATTGAAATCATGTTTATTAGAACTGTACTAGGTCTTAGAATAAAGTATCTACAAAGAATCTATTTACTCCATAAAACCTTTTGGAGACCAGCTCCATCCTCAGTCATTCAGTAAAATTTGGTGAAATGGACAATGAATTTTCACTGTTCCTTTGAAAAACATTTGACTGAATGACTTACTGAGGATGGAGCTAGTCTCCGAAAGGTTTTATAGAGTGAATAGATTCTTTGTGGATATTTTATTCTAAGACCTGGTATGATTCTAATGGATATTAATATATCTTATGTGACCAAAAAATCCATGCTATTTTTTGAATGTTTTTGTTACAAAAAAGTCATGACTAAAAAACACGGATATTAATATACTTTATTTTACCATAAACAAACCATGCTGTTTTCTTTTAAAACATTTTTTTACAGAAAAATCATGATTAAAAAATGTGGATATTAATATATTTCATGTGCCAAAAAATACATGCTGGTTTTTTTCAAATCGTGTTTTCTTTACCAAAAAATCATGACATAAAAACATGGATATTAATGACTTTTTGTGAAAAAAACATGGTTTTTAAAATGTCATGTTTTTTTTGGTCAGATTAAATTTAATAACACTTCTGTTTTTTGTAAAAAAAATTTTTTTTTCAAAAAGCATGGTTTTTTTGGTCACCTAAAATAAATTAATATCCATGTTTTTTTTTTACAGATTAGATTAGTCATTAGTTTTAGCCTCCCTACCCAGCAACAAATGCAATCCAAAGAGAGGAGGGAAGATTATGAAACAAGATCAAAGTTGAAGAAGACAGTATTAGGTGCTGAAAAACAGGACAGCAGTGAATTGAAAAAAGGTACCCTCAGGGGGATACAACTATTGTATCTATGGGAATTAGCGCTCCCAGGGGGACAATGCGAGGGCCCGAGCTAAAGGTTAGGTAGGCTTTCTTTTTGTTAAAATAGAATAGGTTTTTGTTGTGTTACGGACCATCTTTTTTCGGTTCACTGCTGTCCTGTTTTTCACCGCCTACTACTTTCTTCTTCAACTTTTTCTTGTTTCATGAACTTCTTTCTTAGCTTTCTGTTTCTGTGCCCTTTCTGCATAGATTCCACGTTCCCTTAGCTCCATACTAAATGGTGCCTATTTCCTTCCTCTCTTTACATCTCATTTGTTGAGTATAGGGAGGCTTAAACTAACTAATAAACTAACTAATCAAAAAAAGGTGGTCCTCAACATAACAAAAGCATTTTATTTTAACAAAAAGGAGGCCTACCTAACTCTCAGCTTGGGCCCTCACATTGTCCTCCTGGGAGCGCTAGTTCCCATAGATACAATAGTTGTATCCCCCTGAGGGGGTGTTTTTTTTTTACAAAAAAGTCGTGACCAAAAAATGAATCATAATAACTTTTTAATGAAAAAACATTTTAAAAATAAAACAATGATTTTTTAGTAACTTAAAATATGTTAATATCCATGATTTTAAGACAATTTTTTATGAAAAATGCATAAAATAAAACAGCATGGTTTTTTGGTCACATAAAATATATTCATATCCAGGTTTTCTTGTACATCATTGTTTGTAAAAAAAAACAATTTTTAAAAAACACCATTTTAGGTCTCATAAATATATTCATGTTTTTTAGTCATGATTTTTTAGTACAAAAACATTTTTTTGGTCTCCTAAATATATTCATGTTTTTTCAGTCATGATTTTTTAGTAAAAAAAATGTTTTTTATAAAACTGCATGGGGCTTTTTAGGTCACATATAATACATTGTTTTTTAGTTATGATTCTTTGTAAAAAAAACAGCATGGTTATATTTGGCACCAGAAAATATATTAATATTCATTTTTATTAGTCAGAATTTTTTGTAAAAAAAACATGTTTTTAAAAAAACACTTATTTATTTGGTCATCTAAAATATATTAATATCTATGGTTTTTAGTCATTTTTTGTAATGAAAACATAAAAAAGAAACCATACAGTAAAAGTGGTGGCAGATAACCCACAATTACCTAGAGGAGTCTAAGAGGTACAGCATGAGCCACAGAACTTATAATGATGGAGTCAAAATTCAGAGCTTATTATCTGTGTGAGCGAGCATGCCTCCCTACCCCTGTGCTCAGAGGTCTTATAAGCGGTGAGCTCTTTAGGGCCCGCGCATTTGGTCCGCATCCCTACCTGTACAACATCGTACCAGTAAACGTCGCAGTTCTCCATTGTTATCTCTGCATATATCTCTGCCTGCATATATCTCTGCTATGTCTGATTTTTTTGGTCACATGAAAATAAAATCAGACTTAGTAGAGATAGTAAGCTTTGAATTTTGACTCCATCAATATAAGTTCTGTGGCTCCTGCTGTTCCTCTTAGACGCCTCTAGGTAATTGTGGGTTATCTGCCACCACTTTTACTGTATGCTTTCTTTTTGATGTTTTTATAACAATAAAATGATTAAAAAACATGGATATTAATATATTTTAGGAGTCCAAAATAAAACCCAGACATATACTTAACAAAATTTAGGTGAGCAAAAAAAACCAAAAAAAACAAAAAAAACACATAAAAAACACGTTTTTTTTGCAAAAAAAACCGCAATCAAATAAAACCGTTTTTTTTGCATCACTATGCCTAACAGCTTTGAGGGATTTAATTATTCTGGATATTGTTCCTGGATAAAGCTTGCTCAGCCATACGAGCTTTGTATATCTTCCCACTTCCGAGTCAATTTTATTTCGCAGAGTCATCTATGATTTGAGCTGCCCTTATATAGGCTCTGCACTGAGCCGCAAAAGTCGTGGACATCCTGGCCATAGTGGTGACTGGGTACGACGGCAATTAGGTAGTCAGTTGTTGTAGTACTGTTTGTGTGTATTTAACCAAACTCGTAAAGTGGTAGCGTGTACAACCAAGCTTGTGGAGTAGCGTGTGTTTAACGAAGCTTGTGGAATAGTGTGTGTGTAACCAAGCTCTTGGAGTAGTGTGTGTGTAACCAAGCTCTTGGAGTAGTGTGTGTGTGTAACCAAGCTCTTGGAGTAGTGTGTGTGTAACCAAGCTCGTGCTTTAGTGGTTGGGTGTGCAGAGCCCACTTGAGGTGCCTACTGACCCCCGCAGATGTGCGCAAGATGCCGCTGGGCAAGCTCAGCAAGGCCCAGATCGCTAAGGGTCTCTCGGCGCTCGTGGACGTGGAAGAAGCAGTCAAAAATAACGTGAGCCATGTTGCCTGTTATGTGCTATGTCTGGTATGAGTTTCGTTATGCATACCATTCTTATGTCCATATTTCATCTGTTTTCAATTAACATATGAATACTTTAATTACTATTAATAATTTGTGCATTAATGGCAACACGTATGTGCATGACAAAATTGAAGTCAACAATCTGTCCGATATGATGTCTTGTATAATAAGCCACCTGCATACAATCACGCTCAGGTCACAGGAGGAGAGATGTTCATCTCTCACTTATGTACCTTTTTCCTTTCACCCACTGTTTTGGACTGAGAATTCTTAATAAATCGTGTAATTTTTTGTTTTAAATTTCAGTTGATATTCAGTAGAGCTTCAAAGCAAAACGGTTGAGAGTCAAGCTATTGATAATATGTTGATGAAATTTTTTTCGCGGATGACTGCGCGAGCAATACCATCACTTACGAAAGAAAGAGAGAGAACACGGCAAGAGAGTGACAGCTGACTGATGGAAGAGACTCGCTTCCCCTCAGAACAACCGCAGCAAACTGATGCTTTTGTATTTGAGACACATCGAATGTGCTCGAGATAAGATGTGAGCAGCATGAGAATACTTCACGCAGCATTCATGAGCATTACAACAAGGATCATTGTAAGAACGTTTCAACTGTTGATACCTTTAAAAAATGAATTGAAATCAATCATTCCTTCAACAACGTAGTTGACCTGCGTATTGCTGAGGCCAAAGAGGTCAAATGAAGGAACCCTATAATAAATTTAGGCGGAAGGAAAGCTTTAGTTGCTTATGGCTGCATTGAGGAGAAGCGAGTCTCGTCTGTCAAGGAGGTGCCACCTTACCTCGTCGTGCTGTTCTCTTTCGTTGGCGTAAGTAATGCAAGCAAGCCCCTAAAATTTCAGTTGAATTGAATGTTTACTTCTGTGTGTCTCAATGAAATGGCGTATTGGTGTTGAGAATGCTTGTCTTGACAGGCTCCCTGTGAAGGGAACCGCCGGTGCTCACTGAGGACATTTTCATAATTCTGCTCACCGACCTGCAGTCACTAACTCTATTTTCATGAGCATTTAATGAAAGCCTAATAAGGGCACGATTCAGTTCGTTTGCTATTATTGAAATTGCTTCCTACAATTGACTTTAAATTTCTTTTGAATATTTAACTTCAGTTTAACTCATAACAGGAAACGTGTTCAATAATGCACAATGAAGTTGTTCTTTTGAAATCGCATCCTGAACAATTCATATTTTTAAGAAAATAATTTTTGAGAAAAGAGTGCAATTTTAATTTTCTTACCGAGTGATGAATCCTAAGATTGAGGTTAGGGCCAAAATCGCGACACATATTACTCAATTTGATGAAACCACAAATTCTGAGAGTTGAGACCACAACAACACAATGCGTATATTTTGAAATTGCTTTTTCTGTGCGCAGAATTCTAAATGTTTCAGAAAAAGGATACTACAGGTGTGCGACTTAGCATTTTTTTATTAAAGTTTTGACTCGCGTCAGTCAACAATTAAACCTGCTTTGTTTACCTTGCACATTCGAGATTTCAAAAATTTGAGGAATACAGTGGAGATTACGTTCTCTTGATTTCTTCCTCCACTGCATTTCCAACTAAATCTTAATATTACCTCTGGTGTTAAAAAACAAGTGCGTTGTTTCTGACATATCTTAGCATAAGTTTTGGAAAACAATGTGATGGTTCTCACGCTTTGTGCGTTAGAAAACAATGTAGTAGTTTTCACACTTTAACTGCTTTACTCAGATATAAATTGTAGAAGATATTGAGAGGTAGGTTTGTGTGTAGGTAAAACATTTGCACGTCTGACCGCTGATGCTTAAATATGTTATGCACTTGTGTATATTTGTCTGGCAGTAACATAATTTGGAGAATAATGCTGTTCTTATCTTCTTGTGCATGATTGTTTTCCCTAGATCCTTGTAGTCATAAATTGTATCTTGATTAGTACTCAAAGCGGATAGTCGTATTACGTACATTAATTAGAGTGCTGGAGTAAGATCATCTGTGAACATACCCTGTTGAGGTGACGCATTTCTTTTTGATCGTGTATTTATGACAAGTTTGGCCTATTGCGTTCACGAGGAGGGTAGCCACCCAAATGAGAAGCCATGAGCTAATCAACTGAGAACCAATGACTTACTTTTAATGTAGAATTCTAGAGTGATAATTCAAGATTAAAAGTAGAGTAATCCTTGTATGCTGGAGTAATGCTTGTGCAAATGAGTGCCCGTGTGCAGGCGAGTTTCGAGACAATAGCCAGCCTGACGAGCCGCTTCTACACGCTCGTGCCGCACGACTTCGGCCGCATGAAGCCGCCGGTGCTGCAGTCCCTTGACGTCATCCGCCAGAAGAAGGACGTGATGCTCACCCTCAGCGACATCGAGCTCACGCAGAGCCTCCAGAAGGCCGAGGTGAGTTCCGACATCTGCGCTTGGCTGTGCCATGCAGTGCTCTTGTGTTCAGTCAAACGTATTCTGCTGATCTCTTAAGCTCCCATTTTCTTGGGGTGCAGGTGCTCGACCTATATTCATTTTATTCAAAATTGAAACTTGTTTGATACACTGTCTTGTGTTCTCCATATTGAAGTAAATGAGTGATCCCAGGGTGAGTGAGGCTGCGTGGCCCTCAGCTCAAATTTTGCTGGGTCTTTTCTTTCTGTTTAAATTGATTAATTTTTATCTTGTTGTGGACCATTTTTTTCGGCTCACTGCTGTTGTTTTTCCAGCACCTATCACTTCTACGTATCCTATCACTTCTACGTATCCTATCACTTCTACGTATCCTATCACTTCTGCCTATCCTATCACTTCTGCCTATCCTATCACTTCTGCCTATCCTATCACTTCTACCTATCCTATCACTTCTACCTATCCTATCACTTCTACCTATCCTATCACTTCTACCTATCCTATCTATGTACCTATCTTCTATCTACCTATCAAGTTTAATTTTATTTCTTTCAATTTTGGTGTTTTCGAGGGCGGGATGTAAAGACTCCTTTGTCCATCAATTCCCCTGTTCATCAATTTGTAATGACCACACCTCAAGTTCACTCCCCTATTCAATGAAACTCAACGCATTAAGGACAGCGTCCCCCCCCAGAAGTTTAAAAATTAGGGGAAAAAATAGATTTTAGCTGCTATAGGAGGTGAAAAAGGTCAGGTACATTCTGTGAAAAAATGAAGTTTGTACGCTTACTCGTTCGCCCGCCCGCTATGTTGGTTTGAAGAATGGGGGGGAGGGGGGGGGGGGGAGAAGGGGAGGATGAACTGGGAGTTTATCATGTTACACCTCTCCCTAGGCTCTTTTTTTGCGGCGCGACCTTGCCATGTCATCTCCGATGTCTCTGTATTACTCTATAATGATTAACCAACAATTTTTAAAAAATTTTAATAAAATTGTTTACATAGGCTATCTTTGTTTTGCCTATACTGAACAATTTGGACTTTGGGTTTCAAAATGCATCTCATCTGACAGTTTTTAAGCTACAGTGATTTTAGTATCATTGGATGCGGATATCCGAGGGCTTTCCAGGAAGTCCTAAGCGACTTCGGAATTAATTTTTGTTTAAAAATTTATGACGTCATAAATCCGCATTTTTTGATATAAAAATTTGCTCTCAATTTTTTCTTTTTTTTGTTAAAATTGGAAATTTTGGGAACGCCATAGGACTTCCTGGAATGTCCACGTCTTTTCGCATCCAATGATATAAAAATCATCACTTTTACTCAAAAACTGTTGGAGAAGATGCATTTTGAAAACCCCCCAAAAATCTCGTTTTCTATGAATATCTCGTTTTCTATGGGAAAAATCTCAGTTTTTAATGAATGACAAATGATTACAAATTGCATTTCCTATCAGTATAACAAATTTAATTGCTCTAGGTTCAATAATTAAAAAAAATTTCCGTAGGGGGGACGCTGTCCTTGACCACGAAACGCTGGTGACTGGCGAGCTATGCTAGACCAACGATCACTTCAGTGCCCGGTGACAAATGAGCTCTTGTGTTCCACATCTCCTGCAGAAAGCTGGTGCTGGCGCAAAGGTCAAGAATCCCATAGACGAGCACTACGAGTCCCTGAAGTGTGAAATGAACCTCGTGCCGCCTTCTTCCAAGGAGTTCAAGGTAAGTCTTATCAATTTCCTTTTGTACCATTTAAACATTATAAAGAGAAAACTATTATTGCCGGATAGAAATGCCAATAGGTTGTACTAATAGTCCTGTACCATTACTGAAATACTAATTAATACGTAATTGAGATTCCTCTGTTTACTCCTAAGTTCTATTTTTTAAAGCATCTTGCATGTCATGATTGAAGTAAGATTGTTCGTGCTTGTCCCTGTTTTTATTCTCCATCCCTTTTTTGTGAGGGAACATACTCAATTAAAGATAATCAGTGCTAGCCATTAAAGTTGCAAATATTTCACTCGACTTTAAATGCAACGAGGGTAGGATTTTTATCGAAGCTAGGTTCACGTTTATAAATGCCCATTGGTATAGAAAAAAGTTATCAAATTCACAGTTTTGGAACTGATGGTAGTTGTCTCGTTGCCCGCTTCTAGTGTGGAAGTGAGGGGTTTGGTAAAATAGCGAGTCAAAAAGTACTGAGGGGAAGCGAGTCTTTGTTTTTGTTAAAGTTGCAAAATAACTAGCTAGCCTTCAGGGCGATTCATTAGGTCGTATCAATTGTTGCGTAAATCACGGTTAGCTCTTCATCTATCGTTCAAGGCAGGCATTTATCAGGTGTGATTTCTAAAATTTAGTATTGGGAGTTCAGATCGTGGAAACTCATTAGTGTTCTCACTTTAAATTAAACCTTGTTGAAATGCATATAATTTTGGTATCATTTGAGGCTTTCAAGCTGTGGCGAGCAACATTTTCAAGTCCTTGTTTCTGCTAAAGCGTGTGACGGCATCAGGTAACGGAGCGATCCTTGGCACAGGGATGGGCAACACGTTTCAATAAGGCCTCATCCACATAGAGAAGAATAAAAACAGTTGCCCTCACGAAATTTCGGTTCTATTTTAATTCTAAAATTCTTAAAGTACTTTGCCTTTATAGGGTAGTAAGATTTTGAAGAAATTGGTCATTGTTTGCAAAAGATGTAATTGATTTTGACCATGGACTCGACAGAATATTGGCTTGTGTTAGTGAAGTGAAGTAGAAGTGAGCGCCAGTTCATTCCCAGGTGATCAGCCAGTACGTGCGCGGCACCACACCCTCCGGCTGGAAGCTCCGAGACGTCTGGCGCCTCGACCGCGTCGGAGAGGGACAGAGGTGAGCTGCACCTCTACCGAGCTTAGGGGCTTCTCTTTTCTTGCTGGCTTGTTTCCTCAGGGGGAAAACCATTGTATCTATGGGAATTAACACTCCCCGGGGGAAAATGAGAGCTCCCAAGCTGAGCGGTAGGTAGGCCTTTTTTTGATGAAATAATAGTTTTTGTTGTGTATAGGACCATCTTTTTTCAGTTCACTGCTGTCCTGTTTTTTAGCACCTCTGACTTTCTTCTTCAAATTTCATATTGTTTCTTTACCTTCCTTCTCAACTTGCTGTTTTGATGCACGGGGGATCCCGTGTAGAAACACACCTTCAACATAGATTCTACGTTCCCCTAACTTCACACTAAATGGTGCTTTCATCTTTCTTTTCTTTGAACATCTTTGTTGTGTTAAGGGAGACTGAAAGTAACTTTTAATCAATCTTGCTTACTTGTTTGCTTATTTTTTCATTAATCTTTACTTTTCTGGTAATTTTTCTGTGCCCTCACAGTTGGTACAAATTTATTGCACTATTTAAAGAAAATAGTTTTTGCGTTATTGTTATGTTTACTTTGTGGACTGATGTTGTCACTGTAGCCCTGATTGTTTGGTTCCTGCAGTCAGCTCGTGATGTTGTTTTCTCCCATTCTATTTCTGTTCCTTCGTGCTTCTCGTCTCGCTCTTGTCCTTTTGTTCTTGTATTTTATTTCATTTTCTGCTGTGTGATTTTGTTATTATTTAATTTTACTCTATATGTTCTTCTTTTCCTTTTTTGTTGTTATTCTACACCTTCTACCAATGTAAAATTTTCATTGTCGTTTTCCTCAATAGATGTGTATTTTTAGTGAATCTTAGATTTAAGCAAAGCAAACATCTGTTTCGGCAATAGGTTTAGGCGAGATAGGCTTGTCTATCTTATGCTGGGAATTGACACAGCCACCAAAGATGCTGTTGGTCGTCGTTTGCAAAAGATGTAATTAATTTTGTCCATGGACTCGACAGAATATTGGCCTGTGTTAGTGAAGTGGAGTAGAAGTGAGCGCCAGTTCATTCCCAGGTGATCAGCCAGTACGTGCGCGGCCTCAGCTATAGAGAAGCCTTCGGGACTTTTGTCTTTTGTGCCTACTTTGTTTTTTATACCGTCTTTGCTATCTCTTTTTTGTTGTTTCTTCCTCTTCTTTCTTAATCTGCTCTTTTTATGTGTAGGGTATCCTTCGCTGATACGCACCTTGTACACAGACTTCGTTGTCTGCTGCCCTTACTAAATGGTCCTTCTCATTGCTCTCGTTCGATAGCCTTTGGGATGGCTAGGGAGTTGTGAATTGATGGAATAGAGTTATTACTGTTAATAAATCAAATATTGGCGTTTTCTTCTGATGTATCATAGTTGAAGCTGCATGAGATAGGTGCCTCTTTACTTCTGTTGCATGAAAGGATTATTTTACTTTTAGCATAAATGTATTACTTCATTTTACAGAGTGTTAAGCAGTTGGGTCAAATTTTTTCAATGGGCACTCGTGGTAAGTATTAGGATTACAATGCGCCCAGTATTACGGAATGCCACATTTTTTTGCCTTGCTGCATGGGCAGGTTCAGCGTGAACGACCACCTGGCGCAGCGGAAGCTGCTGTGGCACGGCACCAACGTGGCCGTCGTGGCCGCCATCCTCAACTCCGGCCTGCGCATCATGCCGCACTCGGGCGGCCTCGTCGGCCGCGGCATCTACTTCGCCTCCGAGCACAGCAAGAGCAGCGGATACAGTGGGTCGCGCGCGTGTGTCATGTGTGTGTGTGTGTGTGTGTGTGTGTCTATTGTTTCTTGCTCTTTCAAATTCAGTTTTTTACTAGATATCAGGAGATTTCTTGGACCGATAACTCTACACAAAGCCATTGTTACCCAAAACTGATTATTAGAGAATTTTAACGACCATGTCACTCCCAAACTGTGTCCCCAAACACACTAGATTTAAAATTGTGGATTAAAATGTGTGGAGCGTCCATGAAAAGGAGATTAATCAGCATCGTCTTAGTACATGCTTTACTGAAGAATGCCACAATCCATGCGAGGTCAGAAATGAATAAGGAACATTTAATTTCAACTTACCAACAGTTTCGGACACAAAAAGAAGCAAAGCAGTCATTGAAGCCAAAAGTAGTTTCATGGAATAGTTTGATGCTGGATCATCAAGGATATTTCTATAAATTGCTGAAATACTGATGTTTATTTTAACATGCTTAAAATGTCCCCCTGCAATATACTCCTCCCTCCTGAAGAGTTTAATGCATGCGCTACCTTTCAATTGCCAGCTGTGCAGCTAGTCCTGCTGCGTGACCATCGCCTCAGTCTTGCTGTATCACTGCTAAGGTAGTTCGTAACTGCTTATTGTCATCACCGCTCTTTAGACAACACATTGTCGTTTTTTCTTCACTCTACAGGTTCTTAATAGCTAAGTGGCTCTGCTTCCAGCTCACCGCAGTGTGATAACTTGTGTGCAACCTAGACTGAGAGTGCAGTTTGTTGACTGACTGTTGCTGCGTGCCTCCTGCTGTGCAGCAAGCGGCCACTGGGGCGTGTTTGCTGGGGAGAAGAACACGCGCTTCATGTTCCTGGCGGAGGTGGCTTTAGGCAAGAGCCGCGAGATCTGCCAGTGCGACTCTTCCCTCACCAAAGCGCCGCCTGGCTTCGACAGCGTCGTGGCTCGCGGCCAGAAGGAGCCAGGTGAGGTTGTTGGGTCCTGACGCAGCCATTCTCAATCTTTCCTCCATCATTGACCCCCTCGGCTTTATGTATTAAATTGAAGGCCCAAATTTACTTCAACCAGAGGCAAATTTGCCCCTGGTGGAGAACCTCTGACTTAAAGCTTTGGCTGCAGTGTGGCCGATAATATCACAGCTTTCAAGTATTTGAATCATGCATTTCTGGTGGGCGACAGCGCAGTGTAGAGAATTTGGTCTTCATGTTTTTTATGCTGTTTTTTTTAATTCACAGTTTCATAATTTTCAAAAAGTTGACTGTACCCGTGCGTGCTTTATCATCTCTATTGTTCGAAGTAATTAGATGCTAACTGACAACTGAATTTGCTTCATCGCTGCTAAATATTTTACTCTACTGCTGATGGTAAACAAAAGGAGCGGGCGCTGGTAGAGTGATACTTAATCTATTGTGCTCAGAATGATATTATTTCTCCCTGAGGCTGGTAGCTTCGTGTATATTCAAGGCGCAAAATTGGGTGTTGAAGTATAGCATTGAAAATAAATGATTGTGAGAATCTGTATTGTGTCCCAGGGTTAAGCGATGTAAGCCAGAAGTCCTAATGCTGAAATTAACTTAGTTGTGGTTACTCTTTTGAGGGCGTTTGGGGGGGCAGGGAGTTGATGGAGCTCTGAGAGTGTTTTGCCCCGTTGATTTAATTCTTTGCTTTTTATTTCATTTTATACCTTGTTAATCTAAATTCTAGCTTTATATGTTATTTTAAGTTTTGAAGACAAGAAGATTGGACCTCACATGCTAAATGTAATTTCTTGATGACCGAGCTTGTGAATGATTTTGTTTTGTATGAAGGCTTAGCTCCCAGGGGGACTATGTGAGGGCCTGAGCTAAAGGTTAGGTAGGCTTCCTTTTGTTGAAATAGAATAGGTTTTTGTTTTGTTACGGACCATCTTTTTTTCGGTTCACTGCTGTCCTGTTTTTCAGCACCTACTACTTTCTTCTTCAACTTTTTTCTTATTTCATGAACTACTTTCCTAGCTTACTGTTTCTGTGCACCTTGTGCATAGATTCCACCTTCCCTCAACTCCATACTAAATGGTGCCTTCCTCTTTCCTCTCTTGGAACATCTTTGTCGTGGTTAAGGGAGGCTAAAACTTTCTTATATAATAATAATAATAATAATAATAATAATAATAATAATGTATGAAGGCTTATTAGCCGCGATTATATGTCAAATATCACTTCACACGTTAAGATTATTTTAGTTCGGGCAGTTTTTTAGTTGTCTCAACTGTCTCGTCGCTCACATTTTTCGCCTGTACTACCTCTAGTCACACATATTATTCGTCCTACCTGCCGCTGGTTCATACATTATTTTATTGGAATATAATGCGATGAGCGATATGGTCTAGTGGCGTCCATTATTGGTCACGCTGCTTTGAGCAAATTTGTCACCAATATTGAATCTCTGCCTTAATTTCAGCGCGAGGTGATATCCGTGAGCTTTATGTTTTCATTGATATGGAAAACTGTAAGTCGTTGCGAGTGTAGTGCATAAAGTTTACTTTAGTTTTCAATTATTTTTGCTGATATAGAACATAAAATGAAAGGCTCACTCACGAGCACTTATTACAATTGAGGAGGCATGTGTTACAGAGCTTCTGCTGCGTATAACCAGTTCGTTGACCGTATTGCGTGGAGCATAGTAAATGCGTGGAATTTAGTGGTGAGCATAGTAAGTGCGTGGAATTTAATGCTGAGCATAGTAAGTGCGTGGAATTTAATGCTGAGCATAGTAAGTGCGTGGAATTTAGTGCTGAGCATAGCAAGTGCGTGGAATTTAGTGGTGAGCATATTAAGTGCGTGGAATTCAGTGGTGAGCATAGTAAATGCGTGGAATTTAGTGGTGAGCATAGTAAGTGCGTGGAATTTAGTGGTGAGCATAGTAAGTGCGTGGAATTTAGTGGTGAGCATAGTAAGTGCGTGGAATTTAGTGGTGAGCGTAATAAATGCATGGAATTTTGTGGTGAGCATAGTAAGTGCGTGGAATTTAGTGGTGAGCGTAATAAATGCATGGAATTTTGTGGTGAGCATAGAAAGTGCGTGGAATTTAGTGGTGAGCGTAATAAATGCATGGAATTTTGTGGTGAGCATAGTAAGCGCTCGGAAGGTGATCATTTGATGGCTCCGAGGTGGAAAGAACAGCCTTGTCACCTCTAGAAGGCTGATGGGACCACGTATTAAATCAATGTAATGTACAGTAAGATGTGGTTCATTGGCATTGCAGACCCAAAGCAAGACGTCAAACTGGAGCTGGACGGACGTAAGGTGACTGTGCCGGTGGGCAAGCCTGTGCCGCAGCCCAAATTTCAGGACAGCGGGTTTTGGCAGAGCGAATACCTAGTCTACAACGAGCACCAAGCCAGGCTCAGGTTCCTCCTCAAGTTCGTGGACTGAAGAGCCCGGTGTGCTGCCTGCACCGACCTGGTGCTCAGGTCTGTGTGTTCTGTCGCCCTCTGGGCGCGGGTGCGCCTTGTGCAGTGGCGCTGGCTGGTGAGCTTAAGCTACCAGCCAGCTTAAGCTTAAGCTACCAACGGAGCTACCTAATGTGCTCCGTTGTTGCAGGCATGTTATGTTCTGTATCTCTGGTGCCACTAGAGCTCGAATTGTTTCAACTGTTTTCGAAGTGGTAGTTGAGTGGGTCAGATTGGTGTACCCGTTAGTCCTCTCGCATGAATGTCCGGTGATAGCAATTGAACTAATTTGAAACTGGTATAATTTGGAAGTGTTAATTTGTAGTTTATCTTTTACATATTTTAATTGTTTATCGCACTTTAATTGAGCTCATTCACCGATCTATATTGGGAATATATTGCGATGGCAAATGCGACACCTGAGAATATTAGCTCCTTCACTGACCTGTATTGGTGATGCATAGGATGGCAGGTGTGACACTTGGGAATGACTGCAGCAAAGTTCATGGCCCCAGCGCGAGAAAATGTAGCGCGAGCGTGCAATGGACAGCCCGACGTTGTTGGAGGCTTATTGTTTGCTATTGTTCACGACAGTTCACGTTGTTCGTTGTTGTTAATGTTCACGACAATGTTGACTTGACGGAAATTCCGCATGAAATTCAAAAGGGGCTGGCAATGAGACGGTGTGTAAAGCCCCCTCCAAACCTTGCATTACCATGTTGCCTCTGGACATCGGAGTGGCGCTGCAAAAGAACCGCTGATGATCAGACTGGCTTGTGAGAAAGCGCGCACTGCAATGGCATTCAGTTGCTCAAGAGCTCTGAGAGGGGAAGGATGCTTGCGAGTTATACGCGGGAGCTACTCACTCCCGCGTATAGCTCAGGGCTGCCAATGAGAATTTTACCAAAACCCCAGCATACGCTAGAAAAAAACCCAGATTCGCGGAAAAGCGTGTTAATGAAGTAATTTGCTTACCTTTGTACTCGTATTACTCTGAATCAGTTGCTGCCGTCTAACATATAGCGTTGCTCCGTAATTTCTCATTCTGCCTCTCCAAATATCGGTGACTTATTGCTCCGCTGTCCATATCGCGTATTAATTCTTTTCGTGGTTGCCAAGTAGTTCAATCATTGTTGCTCCTCTTAATTAATTGTTTTGCCAAAATTTTATCTCTTACAGTTTCTGCTTTCAGAAAACTGGTTTGTTTCGTTTTAACACAATTCATGACTGAAAAAATTCGTTCAACCAAAGCAGATGAATGTGGCAGAATAGTTAGACTTGTCATAAAAGCAGACAAGAGGCCAAATTTTGAATTTTGAAAACCGTCCTTGATTTCTTTTAGTTTGTTCCAGTCTCTGGGAGGATTTTATACACAGAACAATTACTATGTAGGTGTTTTCAATAATTATGTGTTACATGTACCACAATAACAGGTACTGCATAAATGGTACTTGAACATTTAAATTGTTCGATATTTTTGGCTTGCAGTAAACAGACGTCAATTAGATTTCGACAGAATGCAGATGCAACAGGAATATAATAGCAAAAATGCACCCAATTTCAATCAAACGAATTTGATAATGTAATACCATAATTTTCATTGCATCAAGCGCCGAAAAAATATATTATATATAAAAACCTTCAATTTGTTACCTCTGCATAGAAAACCCCGGATTTTTTGCCAATTTTTTTTATAAAAACCCCAAAACCTTAGGCCACACCTAAAAACCCATGATCTGGGGTTAAAACTTCAGCTATGGCAGCCCTGGTATAGCTCGTCAGTCAACGCGGAGGGCGCCACCGACACAACCTTCCGCAATGCCTTGTATTAACACACTGACTCGCGTCGCCCTACGACAGCAATCAGGAACGCGCAACTCTTTGGTTAGCTTGAAAAATCGGCTTCTCAAGCGGTCGGAAAGCTATCTACAGCTCGTCTAAGCGGCATCGAGCAACATGGTAATGCAAGGTCTGGAGGGGGCTTAAGAAAAGCATGTCGTGCATTGGCTGAGGAACATCTTACTGTATTGCGGTCATGAATTTTGTCAGTTTGTTAATTTAATTCAGAGCATCCATTCGCTGCTGTCATGCTACAGTTTTAAATTACCAAGTTTCTTTATAGAGACTGAATACTCCATACTCCTTTTTTTAGTATTTAAGCTGGAAAACGCTCTGGAGTTGAGCGTGCCTGACTCGAAAAGCTTTGCAATATGTCTTGAAGGTTTGCCGACCTTTGGCGATTAAGTATTACTTTCACCTGCAAGTTGGATGTTTTGCGTGTGTGTGTGTGTGGGCACATTCCATCGTGTGTTGGTCACAGAAGGCAAGTTTTCGCAAAGATCATCATGAGCTCTCATTAACACGTGGACTCCGGTTAAATGCAGCATGCAGCCTAAATTCAACTCGATTTAAATTTTCAGTCGGCAGGGCGCTCTGTGCTACCACTCTCATCTTATGAGGGGGTTCCAGCACGAGTAAGACGCTCGGCCGAAGAGAGGGAGGGCTGCTGGAACCCCACTTGGGAGTTTTGCCTTGGGGTTAAACTATGCCTTCATTTGATTGTCATCAAATATATGTGGATATTCATTTTGTGATTACCTACGTTTGGGAACTCATATTATGGTAATCTTATCAGTGACCACCGGTGGGTCACCAAGCAGTCCACGTGTTAATATTGCAAATTTTTTCAATGAACAATCTCCTCAGGAGGATACAACTATTGTATCGATGGGAATTAGTGCTTCCTGGGGAAAATATGAGGGCCCGAGCTGAGAGTTAGGTAGGTCTTCTTTTTGTTGATATGAAATGTTTTTTGTTATGCAAAGGACCACCTTTTTTCGGTTCACTACTGTCCTGTTTTTCAGCACTTCTGACTGTTTTCTTTAAATATTATCTAATTTCATGAACTTCTTTCTCAACTTACTGTTTCTATGCCCATTCTGCATAGATTCCTCATTCTCATATCTCCATACTAAATGGTGCCTTCCTCCTTCCTCTATTCGATACGCTCTTTTTTTGCGGTTGGTGAAGCTTGAAAACTAATTTATAATCTTAAAATTATTCAATGAACTATAGTGGGGTAAATGTTGGACACCAAGGGAGAAGAAAGTTACACTACCATCTGGAGGTAGGGGAGTTCGGCGGAAAGACGTCCCTTTGTGATGTCTCTTGATGCTTGCAATTGTTAATGCCATAATGTAATGCTACTCTTGTCATTTTCATGTGGCTTAATCCTTCAGGATCTGTCCGTCTTTTTCCCATCAGTGTGATCCCATAAAACAGCGTACTTTACGCCCGACTTCTTATGAGAGAGTTAGTGTTTCTTTTGTTCTCTCGAGCTGGTCGTGCTCAGGAAACGAGCACTCCAGCACACCATGCACCCGCGTATTGTGTCACGTGAGTGTGTAGTGGTCTTAATGCGATCATCGCAGAGTTTGCCCGCCACGTAGCCAGAACTGCTAATAGAACGGTACTCATCAATTCGAGTTGACTACAGTGCTGTCCAGAGTAATTGTGTGATTCATTCATTTCGTGTTTTGTTTGCTGTCCTATATTATTTTTATGATTTTACTTGTAAGTTTAAGTATTTTAAATAATTTAGACGCTTTATCTTGAATTGAACATGCCGCTTGGTTGGCGCATCTAGTTAAGGGTTTTCAGTTCGAGAAGTTGAATGGTGAGAGGAACGTCATTGATTATGAGGTAAATAACCTTGAAGAGTTTCCTATGGGTCATGGGTAACTCCAGCGTGATAATTGTCACAAAAGCTACCTCAATTATGCTGGCGTTCGGAGAAATAGAAAATTTCAAATTTTATTGGGATTCAAAGAAAAATGATCTATTTACATTTCATCCTCATGGAATTTTCTTCCTCTAATTTCGTGGGAGGTGTCCCTTCTACACGAAAGTCTTAGTCCTGATTTCTCCTTTTGTACGGTTTATTATTTTACACTTTATTTTTGCTATTTAGTCCATTTAAAATTTTTAGGAGGTTGTGAAACTGAACTGGGGAACTTTATTCTGGTTAATTGAGCTGCTCAACATTACTGGTTTTTGGTGAGTGGAGTAGCTGTGGTGGTGGCCAGCCGTGCACTAGGTGCGCACCATACTTTCTGTGATATTTCTATTAGCCTTATGGTCGGGATTTTTGCTCCTTAGTCTTGTGATCAGAAACCTCTCTACTTAGCCTTGTGATCGTAGACTTTTTACTTAGCCTGGTCCCCCGGGCGATACAGTTATTGTATCTATCGGAATTAACGCTCCCAGGAGAAATGTGTGAGGTTTCGAACTAAAGGTTAAATATGCATTCTTTTTTGTTGAAATAGAATATTTTTTCGTTTTTTTACAGAGCTTCTTTTTCTTGTTTTTAGCAGCTATTACTTTCTTCTTCAACTTTTATCTTTATTCATAAACTTCTTTCATAACTCACCGTTTCTGTTTACTTTCTGCATAGAGTCCGCGTTCTCTCAAGTTCATACTGTATGGAGCTCTCCTCCTTTCTTTTTTTGGAGCGCCTTTTGTTGCGGCTAGGGAGGCTCAAACTAACTTATCTAATCTAATTTAGCCTTGTAAAATTAACTTTTTCAAGCTGAAATTCGAATCATTGGCCATATTTATAATAAAATCTTCTCTTACAAGCATAAAATCATTTAAATCTCTGCTTTTACACCGATTCTCAATTGTTTAACGCTAGTGTGGCGCATATCGGTCATAAAAACTCAAACCATTTTCCGCTTCATATTTTTTAGCTGCTGAGTGTTGTTGTTGTTGTTGTTGTTGTTGTTGTTGTTTGCTGTTGATACATTTTAGACATTATACAGTGAAAATTGTTTGTTGTTACAGTGCATTTGCAGTTATGTCCGAAATTGTTCCCAGGTTGGATTATTCTTGAATATAATTGAATGAAATCTTTAATAAGCTTTTTTATTCACAAAGTTTTTATCAAGAGCTTTAAAGGTGTGCTAAAAAAAAAATTAAAAATTCAAAAAGATCTATTTAAAAATTTATGAATATAAAAAGATATTTAACCTGTTCATATTGATTCTTACCAATCTCACAATCTCATACAGTGGAACAAACTAATTCAATCATCCTATTTTAATAGCGTTCATATTTAATTTACTAATGCAGATATTCCGGTTTCTCTAGAGCAATCTGCTACGCTTATGTAACTCTTGTTTCCGTGAAATTCCTCATTTCAACTTGAGCAACACGCAAGACAGCAAGGTAAGGAAGAGGAGCTCGGCTTCAAGTTACCAGGGAATACAGCAGCTACTCACAAGAGTGAGCGTGGCTACAATTCATTACCGAAGCAATTTGATGTCCCTTGCCAAACAGTAATGTGCAGCTGCATGAAAAGTTAGTCACAATTCAACCTTGCAGGACAAAGAGGAAAGATGTTTTTGCCCTGAAAGGCGAGATATTTACAGCTGCCCGATAATTCAAGGGAAAGTTGTTGCGGAATCCAAGTGGAGGGAGTTGAAAGTGTTGAAAAGATTAACACTTTGAAGAACTCTTAGAAGAAAGGACTCAAAAGATGCAGACCAAGGAAAACACCTGTTGAATCGTGGTTTTCATCACGATACGAGGATTAGTAATTGTAGCGGCAAACTACAGTATCGGTAGCTTTAACTACCGTAACTGAAGCGTTAACTTCAGGAGTATGAAAAGGAAACTCTTAGCTAGGTTCCTATTCTTGTACTGACTCAGCCATACACCAACACTGCTTATAAGCTATAGCGCTCGGAAGTTAAACAATGCTCTTCCGGTGCATACCAATGCAATGCGCCCTAAGGCCCGGTTCCGGCGCCTGCGGTCGGGGCGCTTCCGACCCATCCGACCCAAGTACGATAAGGACAAAGGGCAATGCTCAACAAGCGCTTCCGTCGGCTCCGTCTTGCGGTTAAGAAGCTTCCGCCGGTGCCGCGATATCCCAAACCAAGTGTGATAAGGACATCATGCCTGAAAGGCCTATATTGAGATACTACAATTTCCCTCCCTTTAGATGAACATATAACACAAGGAAGGAAGACTCAGCAACCTATTCGCATTACAGGTTTAGTTACTCTACTTGATCTACTAGGTTCATTTTGTACATGTGAACTGCTAACAGGTTGCAAAGCAGGAGTCTTTTAGTCTTACAGGAACACGGCGTGCTTTACAAAATACAGGAACTGCATCAGGCAACACATCAAGATGAACGATATCTTTAATGTTAGACTGTGAATCAGATGACAAGTAAGAATGACTAAACAGATTATCAGAAAATTGAGTTACATACATAGGTTTTAGCCCTGGACACAGAATATTTAGGATTGACTCTATCTCTGGAAGTAACAATTGTTGAGCGCAACAGAGCGAGTAAGTTTTGTGACACTTTGAGGAATACAATGTGACTGAAATAACGCGTAATTTGTTTGTACATCGGAGAAATTATGAACATAGTTACCGTCACAAGTATCGTTCCTAGGCTTTTGTAGAATAACTTCGTTCTTCCGCTGTAGAGGCTCACTTGAACTCTTCATTGACACATCTTCTCTTCCGACGTTGCTCTGAGAACCGCTCCTTTGCAGCTGCACTATGTAAGTGCGAGCTGCGTCAAATTCTTCTCGTGTAGGTCCCCTTCGTGTAGGCTTAACAGGAGGAGGTCGTGATGCAGTCGTAAATTGCAAACTTTAGAAATGTGGCCTATTTTCCACATTTTTTGCATTTAATTAATTTAATTTTAGGGCATAGCAATTCTTTGTAAGGTGCTTCTGCCTAGTTCCGCAGCGAATGCATATGTAATTCGGCTGTAGTTTTTCTGTAGTGAAAAACGATGAAGATGAATCCTCACGAATAATATCTGGAGCGTCGAAGCTTTACTGTTGAAGGACTTGCTGTCACACTTCTGTAGAACCGCGCTGAGAATTTGCGCTGAATGTAGACCAGCCTCAAGAGCATCTCTCAAGAGACGATCGCGACCTCAATTTTCGTAGTTGCACGAAGATGCTAAGTCATTTAACTTTCTAGCATAACTTTGTATGGATTCATTAACACTTTGCTCTCTGTTTAGAAATGTAACAGATGCGCCAACAGTGGATTTCTTGATTTCAAGTTGCTTAATTAACTTTCCTTCAAGTACCTCATATGTAGCATCAGTGAGTAACGTAGGTTAAATTCTTCGTTGTAGATCAATAATGGTGTTTACAGGCGAAGCTTCAACTATAATACTAGCTTTGTTACCACCATCGTTTCCCGTATTCTGAAGAATGTCTGCACACTATACTTGAATCGTTGTAGATATTACTCACTGTTTCCACTCCAACGTCGAATGCAGGACAGCAAACTGTAGAATGCGCCATCTTAATTTCAGAACTTGTAACGATCAAATTTACTTTGGAGATTCGAAATCTTCGTCGCCATTTGTTGAATCGTGGTTTTCATCACGATACGAGGATTAGTAATTGTAGCTGCAAACTACAGTATCGGTAGCTTCAACTACCGTAACTGAAGCGTTAACTTCAGGAGTATGAAAAGGAAACTCTTAGCTAGGTTCCTATTCTTGTACTGACTCAGCCATACACCAACACTGCTTATAAGCTATAGCGCTCGGAAGTTAAACAATGCTCTTCCGGTGTATACCAATGCAATGCGCCCTAAGGCCCGGTTCCGGCGCCTGCGGTCGGGGCGCTTCCGACCCATCCGACCCAAGTACGATAAGGACAAAGGGCAATGCTCAACAAGCGCTTCCGTCGGCTCCGTCTTGCGGTTAAGAAGCTTCCGCCGGTGCCGCGATATCCCAAACCAAGTGTGATAAGGACATCATGCCTGAAAGGCCTATATTGAGATACTACAACACCTCTTCTGACGGATAGACACGTTAGAACCAGAGTAGCCTTTGCTAGAGAATATCAGTAAAGAAACTAGCTTCTAGTCATCAGGTTTGTGGTAAGAGAAGACAAAGATTTAACATTCCGGTCGCAGGAAATTCATTATTTTTTGACGAAAGACAGATGAAGTCTTCAAGCAGAAAAACACTTTCAACTGAGATACGTGGGGGCTGAAATTTTACGTTTTTTTGGGCCAATGGAACTGGAAGCTTTGGGTGGGTGGGTGGAAGGCTTATGAAACAATATAAACATAATAAAATTCTCTATGAAAATTTGAAACAGGTAAAACTCTCGATTTTGAACCAGATATGGTTTATGAACATGCGAAATCTCTTGAGAAGTGGTTGAAAATCATCGATGTATATGTTGAATGTTTTGCAGCGACCAAGCCAAAATCTCGGTCTGAATGCTGTCGAAAATTTGTAGAGGTTTTTTAAGAAAAATTTCAACGCAATAAAACTCAAGAATCTTGAAAAAACTGGAAGAATCTTTAAAGGATGAGTGGTCCGAAATTGATGTTACTGTTTGCAAGAACCTAGTGGGGAAGGCAATGAAATAGGCTATTGAGATGGGTGCTAATAAGTATGAACTCCGTGTAAATGTTGTCAATCATAATTTGAAAAAAGAATTTTCATAAACTTTCATTTTACATTTACTTCTGGAACACCTTTGAAACAAGTCTAAGTATTACAAAAAAACTAACCTAAATGTATTCAAGAATAATTCATTGCTACGAATAATTTTGGGCTTAACTGTCCATTGAGTTAGCACGTATGTATTTTATGAAAGTTTTACTTACCGCACGCAATACTCTAATTATTCGTGATGTTGAGCTCCATTTGAGAATGGAGTGCTGTATATTGGAAATATGTTCACGTTAAACTCGAAGTTGGTCGGAAGTCAGTTTCAATTGGACTTCTACGTCGTTTTCTTAAAAGTAGCTCACAATCTCACCTCTTTGATGCACTTAGACGATCAAGCTACTCGCCGTCCAGGAATTTCCAAGTTTTCTTCACCACATTTTGCTGGGTTCGAAAGTGCTTCATGAATTGACGATTCTCTGTAGCGCGAGACTAAGACAAGGATGTGATGAAGGTCCCAACATTAAGAGTGTAGGGCGCTGTGACTAACCCCGCCTGTGTCGTATTGGGGTGTTGAATTTGGTGTATCCACTTCTTCCTGCAATATTTCGTTATCATGCTCTTGTACGCACAGTGGTGCTGTTTTTCATTCGAAACCAATTCTCTTGGGTAAAAGCATCAGAAATGTCGCCTGGGGTTTATCTCACGTTCTTTTGCTTCTTTGTACTTATGTTTTCAATGAGTTTTTAAACGTAGTTCCCTCGGGGATACAGCTGTTATATCTATGAGAATTAGTGCTCCCATGGGAAGGTGTGAGGTCCTGAGCAGATGGTTAGCTAGACCCTTTGTTGAAATAAAATGAGATTTTGTTTTGTTACGGACCAGAGAAATCTGGTTTACTGACTAATATAATTGTGGGTAAAAATTCGTCGCTGCACAATGACCTTCTTGTTACCTAGTTTAATTGAAGGGAATATGGAAGAATTAAACGCTTTTTGTACTGCGAGCCTCGCCAACAACCCAAAAAGAAACAAAGTATTTTTGCCCGATAAACGCCTGGAGGTACGAGCGGTTGAGTCGTGTGCTGGGTGGATACGTGAGTCTGCGCCCTGCAGTAAGTACCTGTTGTGTTGCTCTCGTCAGTCACAAATTTGGGTGGTGGACACTCCATCCTTGCCTGCGGTCAAATCGAGACGTAGCTTTCGGTCGATCACTGCCAGTGACGCTTGTGCTACAGCTCGACTCAGAATGTCTCTCATTTACCGTGTAGAATTATGTTTTGCTAGCGCTTTGTCTGATCAGAATATTATTGCAAATTAATTTCTCAGGTTCCAGTTCCTGCATTTGTATTCTTAGCACTGATAAAATAATTTAAAAAAATAGTCTTCTTTAAATATCCTAGTTGTATGTGGCTGAGTCATAACCTTTAGTCATAACCTGAACCTTGCTATATACAGATATGTATACATATATGCATCTATATTGTGTATGTATGCGAGTATACCTATATGTATGTACATTTATATAGATATGTGTATGTATATAATGACGGCCTTTATTATATTATAATCACAAGAAAATTTTCAAATTAGCTCGAGTATTTACAGAAGATGCTCAATATGGCGCTCATTTGTTGCGATGGAGGCAAATTGAAAATATAAAATGTAATTTAAATGCTCTACATTAATTTTAAATAATAATCCGAAAATAAGTGAGAAGCAATTGAAGAAAATAGTGCTAAAAATAGCCAGCTGACGTCACATGTGACCTCACTTCGCAAAAATATGTGCTGAACAACGTCCTGATCTTTCAATTTAGGTTCAGATTGGTTAAGGTAGGCCTTCCTTTTGTTCAAATAGAATAGGTTATTTTTTGTTTTGTTACGGACCAACTTCTCGGTTCACTTCTATCCTTTTTTTCTGCACCTATCACTTTCTTCTTCAATTTCTATCTTGTTTCATGAACTTTTTTCTAAAATTTTTGTTTCCATGCATCTCGCGCATAGATTCTGCGTTCCCTTTAAGTCTATACTAAGTTGTAACTTCCTCCTTCCTCTCTTTGGAACGCCTTTGTTGCAGTTAGGGAGGCTTAAACCAACTAATCTAATCTTCCAAGTTCCAGTAAGAGAAAGAAAAGACAGAAAAATGAAAGTATGGGACGGTATATTTCCAATAAGATAAATGTTTAGAATCTAATGCAGTATTTTAGTTTAAGACCTAAATAAATTCTTGATGAGAAAGAATTGATTGTTTCTTCTTGAAACTCGCGCTATCCTGAAATTAGCTCTATGTCCCTCAGGAGGAGCAGCTTGTTCTCGTAAGTTGAAGTAAATCCCCTCTGTTGTTGGGTAGGTCATATGTTTCATCGGTCTACTTCTTTCATTCATATAAGGGAGACCAATATCCTGCGGAAGTAACATAGTTTTCCAAACACTCGATTTCTATTCTCAGTAATGCAGAGACAATTCTTAAATTTTAGATGCAATACTAATTTACAGGGGACGGGCGGGTTTTCATATCTTCTTCGCTACCCTTCCATTGTTTTTTTTCCTCCTCTTAACTTACCGTTTCTACACGCAGGGCATTTATGTGGGAACACACCTGCGTAAATTCCACTTTATCTTCCCTCTATGAAAAAATCTTTGCAAGGGAAACGTAGCCCTGGCCTAAATACCACGTATATTATACTGAGTGAAAATTAGAATATCATAATGTATGTAGGTATGTAATGTCTGAATGTATGTGTGTATGTATGCGTGCATGTATGTGTGTACGTAATGACATGACCCGCAGGAGGGGCAGGCAGCCCCGGGGAGGTGACGCTCCCCCGGTTCCCGAGTCGCACGTCTCATGACCAGCCCCGCTACTTGCAGTGCCATTTTACCTCAAGAAATACGAGCAACACAACATAAATTCTCTCGTTGGGCACAGGAAGTCCATCGTTTGTAATGACGTTGCTCTTCTAAGGTTCTTATTCATTTCTGTTTTCGTACTTATTTCCATTCTCATTTAGGGATATAATCAAGAGGACGGTGTTTTTTATAAGATCACTTCTGTCCGAATACTTCTTCCAAGCAAGCTGTAATTGGCATTGTTGCAAGCAAAATTTTCCGCCTTTTAAGGTTCATACTGACCTCCCTTAAATTTCAATGTAACCTCACTTGGAACGTCTCTCTTTACGGAATTCCTAGTAACGCATTAAGTATTCTGTCGGATTAATTACTTTTTATTTATGCTCATTTTCAATTAAGTTGAATTTTTACTCAATTCTTTAAATGATGACCTTACCTAAAAGTGATCTTAGTGTGATTGCTTCCGAATGAATGTTACGTTACGAATGAGTCTAAGCTCGACACGTTCAACTTGAAATATACGAAATTTCTCCTTGCTGCATTCATCACTAAGAAAACTTTAATACTACAGTAGCGGGGTGTATTATTTTATTCCTATTTAGGCATCAATTTTCTTCATATTTAATTGACAGTAGCCTGATCTCATTTCAAGTGGCAAGGGAGCCGGATCTCCCCTCAGTGGGATACAACTATGGTATCTATGGAAATTACCGTTCCTAGGGGGACAATGTGAGGGCCCGAGCTAAAGGTTAGGTAGGCTTTTTTTTTTGTTAGAATAGGTTTTTGTTTGGTTACGGACCATCTTTTTTCGGTTCACTGCTGTCCTGTTTTTTCAGCACCTACTACTTTCTTCTTCAACTTTGATCTTGTTTCATGAACTTCTTTCTGATCTTACTTTTTCTATGACCTTTCTTCATAGATTCCGCGTTCCCTTAACTCAATACTAAATGGTGCCTTCTTCCTTCCTCTCTTTGGATCTCATTTGTTGAGGATAGGGAGGCTTAAACTAACTAATAATCTAATCTAATCTAATCTAAGGGAGCCTGATCTCATTTCATGTGGCTAGGGAGCCTGATCTCATTTCATGTGACTAGGGAGCCTGATCTCATTTCATGTGGCTAGAGAGCCTGATCTCATTTCATGTGGCTAGGGAGCCTGATCACATTTCATGTGGCTAGGGAGCCTGATCTCATTTCATGTGGCTAGGGCACCTGATCTTATTTCATGTGGCTAGGGAGCCTGAAACTAACTATTATTGTTAATTTACCTCTGTAGCTGGATTTTTTCAGTAGTCTTGATTTTCTATTCGATAGCCTATTAATGAAATTCAAGTTTATTACTTTTTCTTCGAAATCAACAACCTCTTGCCAGTGAGTAAAATGATCGGACGCGGTAACAACAATGATGTCATTGGCTACGCTTACGCCCTGACAGTGACTGTGGGCGGAGCTATTGGATATTTGAAAGCAGGTGAGTTGCCTCCTTGCGCATTTTGTCTTGGGAAAACGGGTTTGTGGAAAAGACGTAGTGACACTCTCAATCATCATTAGGTGGTCTGACATGTGTGTTAGAACCCAATAAAAGAGCTATTATATTTGGTATTGTGAATCTTGGTGTAAGAGATCCTCATTCTTCTTACTCTAGCGAAGATTTCTTCTTTTATTGGTGTGACCAATGCAACGTGTAAGTGACTGCAAGAAGAAGTGTTTGATGATCTTATAGGTCTAGGTGGTAATTATCCCGAGCGCTTCTTATTCTTTTCCAATACTTGAGAAATGGCTGTAGTGTGGCTACGTTTAACGAAATCTGTAAAGCCTAGTGAGATCGTACCCAAACCATCTCATTATGACTCTCGTTTCTCTTGAAATGTTTGCAACCTATTTATAATAACCCGATTGAACTCCTGCCATCATTATAAAATTTCAAACCTCTTAGGGGGATACAACTATTGTATCTTTGTAAATTAGCACTCCCAGGGGGAAAATGTGAAGTCCTGAGATTTGGGTTAAGTTGGGCTTCTTTTTGTTGAAATAAGATTTTTTGTTTTGTAAAGTACCGTTTTTTTCGGTTCACTGCTGTCCTGTTTTTCAAGACCTACTACTTTCTTTTTCAACTTATATCATGTTTCCTAAACTTCTTTCTGAACTTACTCGTTCTATGCACTTGGTTCATAGATTCTGCGTTCTCTTAATTCCATACTAAATGGTGCCTCATCCTTCCTCTTTTTGGAACACCCTTTGTTGCGGCTAGGAAGGCTTAAAATAACATCCAATCTAATCTAACCTAAGAGCGATGGCGAAAGCTCGCCACGAGTAGTGAGCAACTGATGAGAGACTTGTTGCCTGGTGTGATGTGTCGACCGGCGGTTGTTCCTCAATAAATACATGGAACCATTAGTTAGTTGAAAAAAACGTAATTAGACCTACTTTCTGGTCCTCGTACTTGGGAGATTTTTTCACCTTAAAATATTTTAGTTCTCGTTCGCTAATTTGATTCACTTTCGTACGAACGATTCCACGACAGTTGCATTGTTTACTATGTACACGTGACTGTCATAAATGTGTTCTGAAGCTGTTGTTTCACTGGAAACTATTCTTGAAGTTTGTAAATCAAATATACTCCTTTGATTGGTATGGTTTTAGTCAATAAAAAATTGTTTGAAACTATTACGTTTGACCTGAGATAGTACAACTCTTAAGATCATCGAAACTTGCTCTGAACGTCTTTTTATCCGTGTAACGAATGAGTAGTGAGCGGAGCAGTTATTTCTTGAGACCTTAGTGTGGTATAGGTTGGCTTATAAAACTTATACCTCGCTGGGTGCCTTCTTGGTGCGTGCAGGTAGCCTACCGTCTCTCGGGGCCGGTCTGCTGTTCGGCACAGCCCTCTGCTACGGCGCGTACCAGCTCAGTGAGAACCCTAGAAATTATCAGTTCAGCCTCGGCACTTCCATCCTGCTCGGCGCCTTCATGGGTGCCAGGTTCTACAACAGCGGCAAGTTCATGCCGGCTGGGCTTATCGCCTCTCTCAGGTGCGTCTCCCTCTTAGCGGATCATCTTTTGATTCTTACCTAACGATTCTACTTTTTGAAAACGCCAAGCTCATCGTTTTACTTGAGCACTGGTGCGAGCTACTACACTAGTAGTGCAATTGGGTCTGAAAGAGTTGATCTTGAAATAGGAGTGTTAGTTCAAAGTGAAGTTAGTGTTAGTGAAGTTCAACACAGGTGTTGGTTATCTGTCGACCTATTGCAAGTACTATCAAGTTTGTAATGCTGCATGGCATTTATTATAATTTAAAGTAGATTTTCTATTCTGCATGCATGCGGAATTTTCGTATTAAATTCCACTTATTGGCTCGAAATAGATTTTCGTCTGATTTCCACTTCAAAAGATGTGACCTGTTTGTATTTAGGAAAATCTGGAAAACGCAGTTTGGTTCCTGATTTTTAGCAATAACTAATTTGATGTGTAAACCATGCAATTGTTTTGTTGCATAAAATACTAGAAAGCAACACCAAATATTCAACTTATTTTCAGCTTATTCTCTGTATTATAATTTTGGGGGGTGATATTGAATTGAGCTTTTTCGCGACATTTTGCATTATAGGCTTCGTATGAAGTTGGTGCAGGTCTATTCCAAACTTCTATGAAAGCGAGATTACGAGTATCTCCGATATCGTATTGTTATCGCTTTTCGATATTTCCGAGTTACAAATACAGAGATTGCTTTTCAAACCGGACATCACGGGTAAAAATAACTTCACTGGTAATATTTTATTCTATTAGTATTGAAGTTATTCATTCTGAATGATTGTGAAAGGTTTCCAATCGTTTATATACTCAGTTGAAACAGAAATATAGCGTGAAGCTTCAAGCGTTGTGATTTTGTTTATTGTGCTAAAGTGGCTATTCTAAACCTTTTCGTGTCAATATGATGAAATTGTGCGATCAAATTTCTTGCGGATCCCTTGAAATATTTTTCGTTCAAGCCTAACAACAGGCTTGCTACCTTTTTCATGAGGGGTCGACGAATCATGCGATTATTTCTCTCATGATTTTGTTTGCTTGTTGAGCATTCGAATTTGATTAGAAGTTGTGCGTTAGTAATGCCCCGCTGTAAGTTGTGTAATGGCCTGTCTTCAGTGTCCTGAACGCTGGCCGGCTGGGCGCCCGAGCGATGGGCTGGCTGCCCGACTCCCGCTACTGAGCGCCGCCGCAGGTCGTCCCGTCACCTGGCGCTCTCTCCTGAGCTGTCACGTCTCTTCTCACGTGCCTTCTTGATTGCGACGTGCCGAGCCAAGTTATTTCTCTGCTTAAAATAGCGTTTAGTTTATAAAACTACACCGACTATACCTTGAAAGATGACGTATGGTTTTGTTAAGAAGTTTTGTTTTGAGTTTCTTAAATTTTAATTTGTTGATTCCCTTCCTCTCGTGGTGTTCTCTTCGCACTCTTATTTCTGTGTTTGTTAGTAAATTTTTTCAGATCGTCTTTTTAGTAAATGTTTGGTCTGCTGGGAGTTTTTCATTTGTATTTCCTTCATAGCTTTGAATCAACGGTCTCTGCTGACATGTGAGACCCTTCTTCCGTATCTCGAGTGAGCAGCTCCTGTGATTCATCTAATAATTCCACCTGTGAAACGCGTCCAGTTAGCGCTAGATCTGACATGTTGCATGTCAGCATCGGTCGTTGCGGAAGTGTTCTCGTCAATTGTTGCTTGGCGATAGTTTATGCATTCACCTCAGTTGTGTTCAATATGAAGTTCTGCGTGACATCTATCTGTTGTTTTGATACATAGGACTTCGTAAATACAAAACGGTAAAATGCAAACAGCTGTTTTCAATTTGTAATAGTTGCATAAATCATAAATATAATCATTAATTTTCTTAAAATCGACTTGAAAATTCTGCGTGTTTCGTCCGTCAGTATTAGTCTTTTCGTACGCAGTCTTCATGTGGGATCATAGTTACAGTTGACTGTCGTTGGGGAATAAGAAAATTAATGGTTAGATTAGGATTTTTACGATAAGTGACGTACGTATCACCCCTCAGAGAGTACGACTATTAAATCTATGGGAGTTGAGTTAGGTAGATTTAATGTTGACACAAAATTTGTTATTTGTTTAGTTAAAGACACTTCTTTTTCCCGAGAATGTAAGCTAATTTTTGATCAACGACTTCTAGGAACTTCATCTTCGTCTCAAAACACTCCTTTAAACCAGCTTTAATATCTAACTAATTGCATTTAAAAATTGATCTCAATTTGAAGCTATAACCTTCATTTAACTAGTCAAGTAGGTTAAAAATTTCGTTTTTATCAATGGGACAGGAACGGAGCTCCCTTTGCTCCTCAGTATGCGGTCCCTTCTGACGATGCAAGAGTCTGCGCTCCTCGGCTCCAGTCAGGTCAGAGAGGAGCGTTCCATCTGAGTAGAAGTCACTCATCCGGAACTTTGATGAGCAAATGGCCGCACTGCGCTGATATCCCCTACTCTCTGTCGAGAAAGGGTTTCAGCAGGAGTCAGCGCTCGGCCAAAATGGGTAGCTGGAATCCCACCGAGGGTTCTAGCTACTATCAATGAAGTCAAGCTCCTGATAATTCCCTTCCAACCTCAAATTCAATCAGAATCTTTGTTATGCTCCAAATGTTTATGGCTGTGCTTGATCAGTTGTGAGACTCTCGGCGTAATTGCCATCGTGAAGTCCTCAGTGGCTACAATTATGGTAACAAAAACAGAGGTGATGGCTGTGCGGGGGAGGATGCTGGTGAGGCACCGCTGTGTTGTCTTCTATGGTAGAACATTGTAGGTCGTAAAATGCTCAGAATGAAAGGATCAAGCCTCTATTATTAGTGAATGATCATTGAAACAAATTTTCTGTAACGACTGATACCCGGTTTCTTACAGTGATGGTATTTATAAACACCCAAGATAAATCGACGGAATGCAATGGTTGGAAGGGGGAGGCGGGACAGGTGTCTCCTGAAACTTGTAACCCTTGATGCGGTATGGTCTGAGTTATTGAGCTAACGGGCCTAAGTTACTGGTACTAATATCACTATGAAATCATAATTGCATCAAAACGAAATTAACTTTGGTAAATTACCGAAGCGATAACTAAATAGTCTTTCACCGAAGTTGTCGTTAGCCGAGTTTATTATTATTATTATTCTGAAAACTCATTTTGAACCATCTCTGATTTCTAACGTATCACATCTAAATATTTCAATTTTAAGCGAAAACTTTTTTCTTTATGAGACAAATAGCTAACAAATTTCTTTTTTATCAAGAGGAAATAAGAGCAGATCTCCATTCTCTGACAGCTTTGAGGAATTACAAAGATCAATACTGAACAACATTTTCCTTACTTTGCAGCAGCCAACGGAACAGATTATTCTGGTTGACGGTGGCAACAGATAGGCTTTAACATCAGTCGAAAGTACAGCTAGAAAAAAAGGAATTTTTGAAAAACTGATGAATAAATTAACAAGTATTGAGTTAATGTAGAGATAAATACGTTTCTTCTGTTGATACGTTATATCAATTTCATGCACCTCTTTTTAACTACAATGTTAAGTTTGTCTTCAGGTATTTATCTTTTGAAAAATATTATTAATAGAAGTTTATACATTGTCAATCTTTTAGTAACAACCAACAGTGTTAGAAAGATCCTTTCTAAAGGGTTTACAATTGTTTTGGAACAAATATTTCTGCCCAACTTCAACATTGATATGTGCGTACTATTTCCGACCGGAGGAAGTATTTAGTTACTTATGCACGAGGTAGGCTATGTCAGTGATTTTGACCAACTAGGGCTAGAATGAGTTATTCATTGTTTCATTCAGTTTATCTAGACCTGAGTATATCTTTGAAATTTACTCTTTGAAATTTACTGACTGTAGATTGTGGACACTAAAAAAACATTTAAGATAAAAAAATTCACAATATTTACTCAATGCACAATTCAGTTGGTTTATTTTCTTTAGTGCATTTCATGCACCAGAGTTATGGTCCAAAAAGTCTGATTGTTATTAAGCTCGCCAGGCAGCTACTTAGGTCCGTCTGGAAACAGGAGTTGAGGTGTCCACAATGCTCAGCAGCCCATTCCAATCTGTCCCTACCTTGCCTAATGTAATGTGAAGGGGTGCTGAAAAACGTTTGATAAGAAAAATCTATGCTCAATGCTCACTTTTCACGCAGGTAAACCCTAGAGGTAATTCTGTGGTTTAAAAAAAAGACTATGGTATTGGATTATCTTTATTTCCTGAATGAATTCACAGCCATACCAGGGAAAATTTGTGGTTGATTTCACCAGCAGCCCTCATGCTCTGTGGGGTTGTACTCGACGCCGTCCGGGTTGAGCCCCAGCTCATCTGTTGAGCGTCACAAAATAGTTATATTATTGACATGCTTACTTCTAGTCTGATGGAAAAATAGTCCCATAAAATAATTCTAAGTTGCTTACAAGAGACTCATTTTTATTTGCAAACGGTGAAAAACACTTTAATGATTGAAAATCGCATCTGAAAAATATGGGGTGGACGGCGACCATTTTTCCTAAAGAATATTCGAGGGAAGCCTAAAAACCCGAGATTTCGCTAGGAACCATTTACAAATGAAAATCATGCTAGGTATCTGGAGAATAGGTTGGCCAACGCATCGTGCCAAAGTAAGTTTTGAACACTCCGGGCTGGGAATAAAAGGAATTATCATCGCCATCATGAACTCTAAACATCTGTGTATATCCGCCTTCGAAACTTCTGCGCTTTTCTTGTTGGTCTCAAGACGGTCACGAAGCAATGGCATCACCGTCCTAAAACCTTTATTAAGGTGTTGCAACCTCTGAATAATATTTATATATAACAGATTTTATTTACCTCTAAATTACATTTACTGGCTAAGAATAACGGTGTAATTCGTTAACAAATTTTGTAAGCACCTATACAGAGATTTATGGTAGTTATTGCTCGTTGGTATCTTTATTTAGCCTCGTCCACTTTGAAGGAAAGTGGAAGCGTGCTTCTCTCACATGAGTTAAGCAGTTGGAGTGACGATTTCGAAAGAGAAGTAGCCTACATGACCTATACGGTCTATGCAACCAGAAGTAGCATACGGTCTATGCAACCAGGGATACTATCTTGTCAATAACGCATGTATTATAAATAACAAATGATAAGTTATAATCGTCGCTATTTGTTAAACCAAATACTGATAGCGCTAAAAACCCTTCTCTTGCTACTTGTGCTCTTGACCGAAAAGTTAAATCTCATGTTGAATTAACCTTGATCGGCCTCATTAATACAAGACGCGTTGGCCTTGCTTCTGAGAAGTAAACTAATTGGATACTTCAGGATTGCTGATGTGGTATTCCTTACGATGAAGTCATGTTCGCTCTCAACATTTCTTTTTAATTTCTCTAGGTGTGTTCAACCGAGAATTTTCTTTTAAATAATTGTAATAGTGTCGTCGTTCCATTACACATTTGTAATTAGAAAAGAAGATACAGAGAATTGGTGAAAGAAATTCACTATGAAGAAGATGATGATGATGATGAAATGATTACCTGAGTAAACAAGGCCATTGATGCTATTTTGTCTAACATCTTTGAGTGCGTTCGAAGGATCACTTTAGTTGGAATTGTATTTTCAGGTACACCATTATCAATTTCAAACTTTCGCATCGCTTTTTTAATTAAATTATTGAATTCTCATTAAAAAATAATAGTCTCTTCCTTCAGTGATGGCTGCCAACTGAGAAAATTTAAGTATAGCGAGAAATTTTGGTGACGCCTATTCAAATAAGACAGAAAAGAAAACGAGATATTTTTGAATGATAATCTGACATGATAGATCATTTCTAGATAACTCATAGGCTGAAAAGAATGATCATACAAAAGAAAGATCTGATGTCACAACGTCATTGATTGTTTCGTTAGCAAAAAACAAACGGGCCAACACGTCTTAAACTCTTGCTTAGCGCTCTGTCTTCTTACACCCTGACGACGCTCACAGCTGCTCCCGTTCTGCGGGAAGGCAAATACTTGTCCACTTCGCCAGCTAACACCTTCCGTTCAGTCACGACTATGCTCCGTGCACAGCTTCCTTGATGCTTTTCGCACCCAGCCATTGCGATGTTCTGTTTCCTTCCAGGCGACATGCGCACCAACGCACATCGCATACAATGGCAAACACATGTTTTTATGAAGTCACATTGTTTAAAGAGCAAACTTAAAACTGACCAAAAAAAATAGTCTTCAACCGCACTGTTCAATGATGATTTTGCGGGTCTTTAGTCAATACTTCATTCTCTCAGAAAAAGGTGGAAACCATTATTTCATTATTTTTTAATGATAGCGTTCTGTACTAAAATATTCTATGCAGTATTTTATCCTGAATACTAATCGGTATAATATTCAAAGACTATTTAGTCATTCTAGTTAGAATAAAAAATGAATGGCGGAGAATATGACGGCTTCGTTTAGCAATGTAACTTTATCAGGTTTTCATGTCCTTCCTTAAGCAGTCCTTAGTTAAAGTCATACCACATAAAGGAAGCACGGCAGAATTAAAAAATAAAACCAACCCAAATCCTACTCCACTTAGTAGAGGGGGTTTAGAAAGCAATCACCTAATGACCCCAATCCTAGGCAGCCGCGAAAGTTGGAATGAGTGTCGCAGTAATATATAAATACGCTCACTGACCGGAAAAATCGAGCAGCGCCTGCAGCCTGTCGGGGTCCATGGAGGGCGTGCGGGAGAGGATGTGCACGCAGTAGTTGTAGTTGCTGCCTGCGTCGCCTCCGTCGCAGTCGTACTCTACCGCTGAGTCCTGTTTGTGCCCTTAATAATTACATTATCTGCATTCAATTAATAATAGCAACCATCAACCAGGGTGATTTCTGAAAATCCTCTTTTCAGTTGTACCTTACACCGTTAGAAACATTGGAAACATTTTGCTTGAAGTGATGGCATGCTTTTGCCTTCCCTAAAAATCCTTCATGCTTATAGCTAAGGCATACTTTTTCGGGGAATGTGAAGGAGAGGACAGTAATCGGTTTTCCACTTTTCGGTGCCTAAACATAGTTAATTTGATCTAAATAAACAATTTTTCTTCAATGAACTTTCCATCTGAAATGAGTATTTTACGAGTTATAGCGGTAAATTAGCTACCGCAACTCAAGTGTTTGAAGCGAGAAGTAATTCATCGAGCTCGCCGTATGGCAACACTGCAATGGAGTCTCGCTTCCAACGCAGACATCATCACAGACGAAACTAAACCGACCGTTATAACTCGTAAAATACTCATTTGATGCAAAAAGTGTATAGGAGAAAAGTAGTTTATTTCGATGTTATTACCATGATTCAAGCAACAAAAATTCGAAAATCGATGAGTAGCTGTTTATTCGAGCGCATTCGTCATCAAAGACGAAACAAAACCTACCTCTATAACTCGTCAAATACTCATTTAATACGGAAAGTAAGTAGAAGAAAACTTGTTTCGATCTAATTAACTATGTTTAGGCAACGAAAAGTGGAAAATGTATTACTGACCTTTCCTGCGCATTTACCAATTACTTGCACTCTAGTGTTTGAAGCAGAAAAAAATTGTTCGGAGCGGTAGACTACAATGAACTCTCTTTTCCGACACGCTCGAATGATCGAACGCATTCCCGCCATCAGAGACGAAAATTAACATACGGCTATTACTCGTTATTTTTGGGTGATAATTTCTAGTGTGTTATTAACTAAAACATCCTAAAAGTGGGTTCAGGCTCCGCAGGCTCTGCGGGGCCAGCAAATAATAAATTACAAAGTACTTGAACGAACTTTAACAGCTCAATCGCGCAACAACTAAACCTACCGCTCTAACTCGTAAAATACTCATTTGCTGCAAAAAGTGTATAGAAGAAAAGTAGTTAATTTTGAAGTAGTTTGTTATTACCATGAATCAAGCAGCATAAATTCTAAAATCGATTAGTAGCTGTTTATTCGAGCGCATTCGTCATCAAAGACGAAAATCAACATACTGCTATAACTCGTAAAATACTCGTTTCATACGGAAGGTGCATAGAAAATATTGTTTATTTCGATCTAATTAACTATGTTTAGGCATCAAAAATTGCAAAATCGATTGCTGTCCTCTCCTTCACATTTACCCTTTTTTCATGATTAGTTTCATACTTTTTCTTGTCAGGAAGAGGAAGAACTTTCCGAAATATCCGATTGATTTACGACATCGCTGCGATCCACCCGCGTTCACCCTCATGCTCAAATTTCACTAAAGTGACTGAGCTGTGACGTTCTCTAGGATAACCTTGAGTCCGTGGTGTCTTGGTGAAATTGTGTTTTAGAAAACCGGTTTGTTTGCTATGGTATCTAGAAGTTCTTACATAGCTATTTTTTATGTCTTTGCATGGTTATTTGAATGTTTGACAACGGTGCACGAGCAGTTTCTGACATTTGTAGTCGATATTGAGTTTATTGCGCGTACGGATTTTAAAAATTTTGTTTCAAAGAACCCCTCAGGGGGATACAATTATTGTATCTATGGGAACTAGCGCTCCCAGGGGGACAATGTGAGGGCCCGAGCTAAAGGTTAGGTAGGCTTTCTTTTGTTAAAATAGAATAGGTTTTGTTGTGTTACGGACCATCTTTTTTTCGGTTCACTGCTATCCTGTTTTTCACCGCCTACCACTTTCTTCTTCAACTTTTTCTTGTTTCATGAACTTCTTTCTTAGCTTTCTGTTTCTGTGCCCTTTCTGCATAGATTCCACGTTCCCTTAACTCCATACTAAATGGTGCCTTCTTCCTTCCTCTCTTTACATCTCATTGTTGAGGATAGGGAGGCTTAAACTAACTAATAAACTAATAAACTAACTGTTTCAAAGAATCACTAAAGCAACACATTCACGAATATTTTACTTAAATGACATTTTGCTCGCTGATGCGTAATTTTCGAGTTATTAAACTTTGAAGTAATAGGAACGTCGTATACAACAGTGAAGAAACAGACATAAATATTCTGTAATATGGTATTAACGTGATGATAGGTTAGATTAGGTTAGGTAACGTTAGGTTAGTTGAATAAACTAGCCTAAACTAACCTAAATAAACCTAAAATAACTTAACTTGGTTATACCGACACTGATGGTTTTCGCTTAAATACTGCGCGTTGTTCCAACAATGCAGGTACGACGCAGCCAACTATATAATATTATTCTTAGCTAAACGTAATTCATGTTATATCTCGAAAATAACGCGTCAGCGAGTACAATGTCATTCAAGTAGAACGTTCTTAAATATGTTCCTTTAGTGATTCTTGGGAACCAAATTTATAAATCCCGTGAGCGCATAAAAGCAAATATCGACCGATTTAGGTTATAGGGTACGTTTTAAGACGTTTTACATGAATGACATTTCACTCACAAATGCTTACTGTTCGAGACAATTAACATTCAAGTTATAGGAACGTCGAAAATAAAACCAAACAAACGGACACGTAATAAGCTGAAATACGGTATTGACATAACGAAAGGTCAGGTTAGGTAAAGTTAGGTTAGGTAAATAAACTAACCTGAGTAAACTTAAAATAACTTAACTTAACTTAGCCAAACCGAGGCCGATTTTCCGCCAGGAAACTTTGCGTGTTCCGCATCCGCCAAACGCCGGAAGAGCCATATCGAAACTGCCATCAATGCTATTCTTACCTGAACGCTATTTATACTGTACCTCGAAAACTAAGCATTTGCGAGCTTAATATCATTCGTGTAAAACGTCTTAAAATGTCTCCAATTACCTACGTATGCAAAAAAATGTTCAAAATCGTTGACACCAGTAAAAGCAATATTGACCCAACATTTTTACATACAACATTTATAGGCCTGAATGCCAGTCACGTAAGTCAAAAATTTAGATAACTAGTACTAGAACGAACTTTTCATTTTTTCATTCATTATTCAAGACCTGAGTGTGCCTTTGAATTGGCTCACTGTAGATTGTGAATGCTGAGATTTAGCACCAACAATTTTGCACTAGTTAATGTACAATTCAGCAAGTTTATTTTCTAAAGTGTATTGTAAGCACGTACAAGTGCTATGGTCAGTAAAGGCTGAGATTGTCATGCAGCAGACCAAGCTGCATATGCCTGTCTGTAAAGCCTAATGTGGCAAGAGGTAAAGCCTAATGTGAAGGGGTGCTGAATGTGGCTAGTGGGAGTTATATATTTAGGAAGTAACTCCGCTGTAAACTCTCGCTCATGGCAGTATTTATTTCATGACCTATTGCTTGGTAAGGACCAATAATCTAATAATTGACCCTGAGCACCCGTGGTCTTAACTACTCACAGTAAGGCTGCCTTCACACGGAGCGTTTTTTCGACGTGCGTCATTTACGACGCGCGTCGAAAATGACGGTCAGTTTTAGCTGACTGTGCTAGCAGATGCTGTCCTACACACGGGGCGTCAAAAAGACGACCGTCATTGTGACGCTGAAGCGTCGGGCGTCACCCTGCTAAGTTCAAGCGTTGTTTGCACTGCTCAGTGAGTGGCGGGTGTGCATTTGCTACGAGACCTACAGACGGAGCGTCGCGTTGTAATTTTGAACTCACTCGTTTTCATTATCATAGGACTATTTTGTGCTTGAAAACATTTTAATTTGATTTTTATTTGGTGAAATATAGATCAAATTAATGAAAATTTCATGAGTAGGGACTAAATAGAAGTGAATAGTATTAACAGTGTATTGATTTTCATTGATGAAGCAACCTGTTTTCAGATATGCATCATATCGTAATCTCAGTCTTTCTGTAGATTAAGGTCGGCTTTATTATGTCTTTCGAACTAGATTATGAATTGCTTCATGAATTGATTATGAACCAGACCTACTGTATTCGATTCGAAAAATCAAGAGATAAAAATGCGCGAACGTGACATGGCAAGTCGTCAATCAACTGCTTCGGGACACGGTACAATGTATGCATCACATGACATGATCCCTTACAATATTGTACAACCTGCTCAATCACAAATGGTGCAAGCTACTACTCCGACTGTGACGTCGGGACCTACGTCACCTCTTGATTCAAATCTTTCTGAATCCTCAGAATTACTTGATGTCATGAACTACCCGTAATATCTATTTTTTGTTTCATTTTGTTATTCTACTTTAAGGCTTTCGGTGAACACAAATAGTGTAAAATTGTCTTATACACTTTATTCTTCAAGGGAATGGCCAATTCTACTTTCAAGTAAGTAATTAAGTGTTGATTGAGTAACATTTTTGGCATATTGTTATTACATATTTTTTCCATGTAAATGGAGATTGTCAAATATAAGCTTCGGCGCATTTTTCGTAATGAACGTAAATGAATATCAAAAAATTCATGCATTGCCGTACTTTGATAGATTTTATTTTTCATGTGAATGGATAATGGTTAACACATTCTTTGTTGTATTGCCCTAAAGTTATTCCCAGGGTTTCAGTAGGTTTTATTGCTTGTCTCATATTGGTATCCTCTTTTTCCAAAGATGGTTGTAGGAGATTCAGCAGTTCATCATGCGAATCCTTGGACATTCGGAAATAGTTGAAAAACTTGTCTTCATCATTTGTAAGTTCAGTAAATAAATTGGAGAAATATCTGGTATTAACAGCTAGCAATGGGTGTATCAACATTCTTCTCTTCTTTCTCTTGTAGAGTGTTCTGTACGCTCAGTATGCCATCAAAAAATCTGTAATTCCCTCATGTATTTTTATTCCGACAAATAATACACACGTTTTTCTTCCTCAACTGTTGTCGCTGCACTGCTAACTGAACCGGAAAACAACGCCCCGTGTGTAGGTAGCGGCGTCTTTTATGACGCGCTCCGTAAAAGACGCGCATCTAAAAAACGCTCCATGTATAGGCAGCCTTAATGTTTTTGATGGTCGTGTGGTCTGTACAGTTACGCCTCGATGTAATATACTAAATTAGTTCCAAAAATCTTTCCCACAGGTAAAGCTTAAACAAGAGACCTTCCCAGACAACTGTATAGCTGTAGTCTTGTGGCATACCTACCTAGAGGTTTTTTAAAGCACTACCCCTCGTACCTAGTAAGTAGATTACTGTAAGATGCAACGAGGCGGTTCCGTGGTGCTATTAAGGTTACCTTCAAGAAGTATTTAGTCCCTGAAGATCTACTTAACTATGTGCATCCACAGCTGTGTACGTTGTCAGTTTCTGTGAATTTGTTAAAAGTATGTGCTAAGTGCTTACGTCAACTTCACAGCACCTAAGCTTTGTAGTTTTCAATCCATTGCTTGAATTTACTCACACAAACTTCAATGTATCCCAATGCTGTGTGACTCACTCTTACTTTGCAAGTTAGTGTTATTTCTGCAATATCTGACGTGTACATGTCAGGCTTTGAAGCTTGCGTGCTTGGCCCATGGCACGCACCACCATCCTTGCTCTTCAGTGTACACGATCTGTCATCTTACGTTATGCAGTCCTCACAATTTACTTGTTCATGTAGACATACTACTCATAAGTATCAACTGATACTGTGATAGATATTTGTTGCAGTGAATGGATTTTAAGATTAAGATGTAGTGCCAGTAACCAAGTAGTCAGATATTTCCTTTATCACAGTTAGTCGAGTTTGATTCCGATACATTCTGTTACTGTGCAGTTTACGGTGACTTCGAAAATTATTATTGAGCTTAAAAGTACGACTATTCTTCGACCTTCGTTACGAACCCGTTCAAATTGCTCGTAATTTGAAGACCTTTCATAGAAGTCCAATAGGTGAGCAGTTATGGAACAAGTACCGTTTCGGCCCGAGGTAACCGTCGTTCCACCAATAATTACAAAACATTCGCAGAACTAATGTTTGTTCCTCCATACAATATTCCTAGACTGAAACATCCTTTCTAGCTTTGCTCTCCCCTGAAAAAACTGGTAAGCATGATTTTGTTGATAAAAATTACTTAAGTCGTTTAAAAACTTAGACATTATTGAAAAATTACGCATTCTATTTTAAAATGTGACATCTCTCCAACAGTTGTAACTGAATTCTCCAGCAGTTAATACAATACATGAATATGCAAAATACCTGATCATAAGAATCCGCAGAACGGTAACTGAGATGAAATGACGTTTTCCTTAAGCAATGAAATGAATATTGGAATGTTTTTGCTTCAACTGATTCTTTATTGTCAATAGTATTTGTCTACGACCATAAAAGTGGGTGGCAAAGATTCCTAACAACTGAACAACTGCACAAGTGTGAAAGCTGTAAAGAGCTGATGTAATTATGGTGGCGATGTCGCTAATTCGCCATTAGCAAGCTAAAGCACCTTGTAATAACAATGTTTGAACTGCTTTTTCTACTAATTTTGCGCCATATTTACACAAATAGCATTCCAAACGCACATGTTTCTCACCTCATCTATGTAGATGACGTAATAGTTGAGTGCAGAAGCGTTTGGGTAGGGGTAGACCTGCAGGAAAGCGCCTGGAACGCCGGTGTCCACCAGCGTCGCTGCAACGCGCGAGAGAGTTGTTAATTAAACGAATTAAGCACTGAAAACCATAACCGATTTTTCAGAGTAGGTTTTCAAGCAAAGATGTTTGAGGAAAGTTGAAATCTTTTTCAATTAGTACGTCGAAATATTTTACAGAAGAATCCCCTCTAGGGTATACAACTAGTGCATCTATGGGAATTATAATTAAATAGCCTCCGCGAACAGAGCTTAAAGTCAGCTGGAGTGATTGTTATGGGCAGTAAGCAGCCACCGTTTGCGTAGGTAGGATCGTTGTCAGGCGTAAAGCGGCGGCAGGCGTAGGAGACTGAGCCGTCCCCCTGGACCGGTTCGTCTGTAGCGAAGTCGTTGGTGGTGCACATGCATCCCACTTGGAACGCGGCGCCTCCCGGCGTCTGGACCTGTTAGGGCAATTGAAAAAGCAGAGCACGTGGGGTCCTAGTTCTCACTTGAAGGCTAAATGCCAACCAAAGGCAATTTGTTATGGCAAAATTGTTGAGTTTTAGTACAATTTGGCCCCAAGAACTGAAAAAGTGCGAAATATTAGCTCATAAATAACAAACTCGAACAGCAACAGAAACGTCAACTGTAACTCACGTTGGCTATATCAGTTACAATAGTTAGTGATCCGTACACCACTAGAAACAACCTCTATGTGCAAAAAACATTGACGACATTATAGCATACTTGACTTACCCTTCCTATTTCGTACCAGCGCCCCTCGTAGAGGCTGTTGACGTAGTTGCTCGCAGGCGGCGGCTGCGCGCACGTGAAGTTGGAGGTCTCCAGCGCATGCGCGCCGCTCAGCAGCATGCACCCGACCGCTACCTGGGGCCACGTGACTGGAACTCAGTGAATTTTGTTATGGCATATTACTGAGACTATACTTTCCCATTCTTATTTATCACATTGGATTACTCTCACGTTTCACCTGCTCATTGAATTTGAGAAAATAAAATTGTTCTGAGAGCTGCTGCGCATTTCTATTTCGATGCTGTTACGTCACCCTTTGAAATTATTCGGCAATGTTTCGAGTGTATAATTCTCAGATAAGAATACATTAAACACACAACAGGCTTTTAAATTGATGTAATTTGCGATGAAATGCGTTAAAGGTGTTTTTTTTTAAATTTACTTCTGTTACGTAATACTCTTACTCACAACAAATAGACTGTTTGTCATCATCGCAGGGATAAGCAGTGCTCACAATACCAGACTTGCAAGTGAAAGACACCAGAGAATCGCTGGCGAACATAATCGGTCTGGCAGGTGCTGTTGCTCTCACTGCCGCATTTCCCATTCTCCGCACAGCTGTTCTGTTCACACAATAAAATAATCTAAGCCGGCTCACCCACGGCGACTATAGTTACGTGAGCTAATTACCTAACAGCATTTTAATTTCTCTTACATAACAGCATTTTAATAATCGGTCCCTATTAGAAAACGAATGACTGCATGTTAAGTTTAAATTTAGCTGGGCTAGGTTGCCTTGGATAGTGTTCCATTGGATTGGGTTCGATAGATGTGATTTCACACAACCACTTGTGTGATTACTCACGAACAGGAACCCCCTCAGGGGGATGCAACTATAGTATCTATGGGAATTAGCTCTCCCAGGGAAAATGTGAGGGCTGAGAGTTAGGTAGGTCTTCTTTTCGTTGAAATTAATTTTTTTTACGTTAACACATGCCCCGCTTGTTGGGCCACATGTGTACCAACGGGTAAATTGCCCATTTACGGGCCGGTATAAATGCACGACATGTTATGTTTCGCGATATTTTTTTATTAATACTCGTTACCATACGTGGTGAAATGTTATTGCGCAATAGTATTCTTCATATTCATTAGGAAGAATTAAAATTTATTCAAGCTGGAAAATCGATTTCCCTATTCTGCCATTTACAACCTAACCAAACCAATCGTTAACAGCCACGGAAATACGGGGAATGTGTTAAGGACCCTTTTTCTCGGTTCATTGCTGTCGTTTTTTTCTTCAACTTTGATTTTGTTTCATAATCTTCTTTCTCGACTTACTGTTTCTGCGTATATTCCGCGTTCCCTTAATTCCATGCTAAATGGTGCCTTCCTTCTTCCTCTCGCTGGATCGCCTTTGTGGCTGATAGGGAAGCTTAAACTAACTAATAATCTAATCTTTCAAATATCTAATAGAGGAGTTAGCTTTTTTATAAAAAACAGCTCCATCAAGACTTAGGTAAGTAACTACATCCAAGCCTCCGTTTACATGCTCTGTACGAGTTCCCCTCACGGATGTATGGAGGCATCGAGTTCCAAACCTAAATTTGAATGGAAAAGAAACTATAAAGGTTTGTTTTTGTGTAGCAAGAGGGTAAGAAGTTATTTCGGTGTCTAATTAAATAATCGTGATGACCAGTTTGAGAAGATACCGAATGTTTGAGGACTTATCACCCTGCTTACTCAAAGTTTTATGAAAGAGGTTACGCATGGAAGCTTGATTGATCTGAGACCTTGGGCATTTCTTGCTATTTGAATGAATCATTTGTGTGGGAATTGTATTACATGTTTCGTTTTTTTTTATTTTCTGTATGGAAAATTTTTTCGTTTATTATCAGTTCTTGCGCATGGTTTCGTTCTTTTTGCGCATGGTAAACTTGGATGGATAAAAGTTCTTAATCGTTTTCCGAAGAGAAATTTTTAGCTCCCATGGGAATTTCACTTGATATATATATTTTCATACTAATAAAATATGTGGTTCTCATAAACTCGTAATTTTAACAAGGATAATTTAAAGGAATTTCAGCTTCCTTAATGTGACTATCACTGATTTTACATTGAGAAAGGAATACATTTCGCCTCTGGGAAGCTTGGATACAATGAGTTGTGCCGAGATTGATGCAGTTTACGTTTGCTTGAACAATGCCGAGAGCCTGCCTTTTACTCTGCTTGTTATCTTTCCTCTAGAAATGTTGACAAAATGTTTTGTCACAAAAAATGAGTAAATTTAAATAACCAAGTAAATTCAATAATGATAATATCAAAATCAGTACCAAAACCAATTCCTGTGGAACCCCATGGCTAATATTTTAGAAATTACAATTAGGAGCTTACATCTAAAAGAAATTGTTTACGCATTTGTCCCCCCTCAACAACTATTGTATCTAGGGAAATTAGTACTCCCAGGCGGAAAATGAGTGGTCCTGAGCAGAGAGATAGGTAGGTGTCTCGCAGCAGGTGGTGTCGAGTCTAGTTTCTTATCGTTATTCTTAATCTTAAGTATTTTCTTTTGTGTTCAGCTCTCTGGACCCAGCCAAGGTCTGTTTCTCTACGCTGATGATGCGTCGGTGCGTTTACTTTAGTAAGTATCATTTGTATTGTATTTCAATATTCTAGCATTAGTTTGATTACCTAGCTGAATAGGACTAATATTCAAAATGTAATTTTACGTAATGTACAATGTTATGCAGTAGCTCATGTATGTACGCACTATTTATGCAAAAGAAAATAAATGACTGTTTTTGTTAAAATGTATCTGTATATTTAGGAAGCACTGCAAACAGATTCTGCATTAAGGAATTCACAACCTGAATTCAAAAAAGTTTACCTTCTCCATTTTGTTAAAGGCTTTAGTCTATTACGACACCTCACTTAAAAAAGTGCTTAAGGAACCACACTGGGAGGACAAACTATTCCGCGTAGGTTGTCGTAAAGGAAGACGCTGTCATAGTCCGGCGAATCAGGGAATTTCCTGAGGAGCCCTAACCAACTGATTACGGCGCAGACAGTTGCTCATCTTCCTAACGGTACCGCCGTAGTTCGGCACAAACAGAAATTACTTTTGTTGCCATAGCGGACTAATTATGGCGTAGGCGGTACCCACACGAACCTCAGGAGGGGCAGTTGCGCGGAAAAGCAAGCGCCCCCAGAAAAGGGTAGCTGCTCAGAAGACAGCCCCTTTTCAACGAACCCTCACGTCGACCGCACGGCGGTATCGACAGTAGGCCTTCCTTTTGTTCAAATGGAATGTTTTTATTTTATTTATTACGGATCATTTTTGTCGGTTCACTCCTGTCCTGTTTTTCAGCAGATACTTTTTTCAACTTTTATCTCCTCTCATCATGAACTTTTCTCAACTTGCTGTTGTGATATACATGCCGTTTGCAAAGATTCTGCGTTCCCTGTACTGCAGGTACGTTCTTCCTGCCTCTCTTTGGAACGCCTTTGTTACACATTGAGGCTTAAACTCCTATCTAACCTAATCTGGACATTAGATTCAATTTTAGTAGCTGCTCTATTGTTTGGCTCATGAACTGTCATCAGACCAAGGAGGATCAGACGCCTTTCGCCGTTATCTTTTTCGATTTGCAAACGTTTTACGAAAGTAATTTTTCCTCGAGTTCCATGTTTGTTTGAGATATAATTGATGAACTTATATTCAAATTTTGACATTCTTCATTCGTAAAGCACTATGAAGAGTGCTTGATATTTTCTTATGTTCATAATTTCTTGAGAAATCCAAGGCTGATGCAGGTTTTTAGGAGAGATAGTGGATGTGATAACCCTTCCAGGGCATATGATAGGCAATAGGTCAAGGTAAATTAGGTTTGTTTATCCTGCGCTGCGGAGGCTGGCGCGCCAGGAGGGAGATGGTTAGCTCACCTCATCTACAGACAGGCCTTCGGGACGAGTAGCATTCGCACCCACTTTACTTATTTCAGTTTTCATGCCTTCTTCGCCATCTCTTTTCCGTTACTCTTCCCTTTCTGTCTAAACCTACTGTTCCCATCCGCAGGTTATTTCCTCCCGGATGTACAACTATTGGCTCTATTTGGTCTCCTAGGAGGGAAATGTGAGGTCCCGAGCTGAGAATTAGGTATGCCTTTCTTTTGCAGATTTGAAACGCATTTTTTTTTGAGGACCATCTTATTTCGGTTCACTGCTATCCTGTTTTTCGGCACCCCTGACTTTTTCTTCAACTTTCATCTCATTTCCTAGCCTTGATTTCCAACTTATTATTTTTATTAGGAGGGACCCAGAGCGAGAACACACCTTGTCCTTAGATTCCGCGTTCCTCTGACTCCATCCTTAATTTTTTTTTCATCTTTCCTCTTTTTGAGTATCTTTGTTGTGGTGAGGGAGGCTGAAGCTAACTGATCGTTAATCGATACGCTTTTATCTTGTGTGGGAACACTCCTCATGCATACATGGCCAATTTCCGGATGTTCATTCTAGAAGCACCTTCTAATCATTCTCATGAGATCGCTTTTGTTGTGTGTGGAGTCTATTCCGTTTTAAAGACAAACTGCCACCCTCACTGTGCTCGTCTCTGGTGTACCAATACAGTTGTTCTGTTGTGAATCGCAGTACGTTGGCTCGACCTGCCGTACCCTGATGACTCGAGTTTCCGAGCATCCTGGGCGAAGTTGCAGAACTGGTGGGGACCCTCTTGGGTCCCCCCCCCCACTGTCCTCTGTTAGATCTCATGCAGAAGAGTGCAATGTACGGTCTCCCTGAACGATTTTAAAATCTTGGCCGGTACCTCTTTCAGAACAGTTCTGCGCATTCTCGAATCTTTGCATATTTACAAAATGAAACCTACTCTGAATGACATCCAAAGTGCTTTCCCGCTTCATGTTGCCAACGCATAGTTCAGTTACTCAGGTTTTCCTTTACCTTGTATTTTTTTACTGTTCATGTTTTCCCAAAGCTTAAACTTTTTATGAATACTTCATCAGTGAATCAATTCTTCCTCTTTTGGTTTTGTTTTACAGCAATTTTTGCTGAAGATGGACAGTATAGTCAGAAACGTTGTTATTTTGATCATTTTTAATAAAAATGACTTGACGTGCAGCGATTTTCGCCCAGCTTTTTAATCTGTTTCCTTCTCATGTTTTGAAAGAACTCCTCACGATCTGTACGACTGTAGCCCCTTTTCGGCACATCCATCTTGTTCTGTCAGATAGATAGCGTTACTATGGGTTACCCCTTAGGGCCCACGTTGGCTAGCTTTTACAGGTCATACGTGGAAAACCTCGGGATTAACACTTTGCTTACTAAACCGTTATTGTATTGTAGATACTTAGATGTTATTTTTGTTGAAGTTGAAGGTCTGGAGCAGTTAGAGATGCTAAGAAATTTGATGACAGGTAATCAGGGTTGACTTTTACGGATAAGTTGGGCGAGCACCGTAAGCTGCCATATTTAGATGTTTTGATTGAAGCGTCTAAGGGTACTTTTCAGAGATCAGTTTACGTCAAGCCATCTCATGCAGGTGAAACTAGGGTTAACATCCCGGGGTCCCGGATGATTTGGGGCTGAAATTTTCCGGTCCGCGAATTTCTTATTTCCCGAGAATTCCGGGATTCCAAATGGTATAAATATACTTCAAGAAATGAACGAATGAGGACATAATTCAAAATCATGCTGTTTAAAATGATTAATCAATAAAAGAGCTCAAGATAGGACTTGATTGTTTTTATATTTTTGAAATTTATATCGCTGCACCGTGCAGTCTACATTATCACATAATATAATTCAACTATTGTATCAGAATATATTTTGTTGTTTGGTTGTGCAGGTAATAAAGAATAGACTGTAATAGATACGACGGCAATGGCCGATGTTGTATAAAATAAAGCCTTCGTGTGGCGATACCATGTTAAAGATGCGACTAGAAAAAGGGCGGCAAGAGTTTACTTTTTCAAAGGCTGGTTTACCAGTGGTTTGTTACGCCATCTAAAGAGTAAACACAACATAGTGAAGCCTGAAGCTGTAGACCCAGTTGCGTCAACTAGAAGCTCAGAAGGCGAATTCGAATTGGAAGAAAGAGCCCTCAAGCAAGGGAGAGCAGTAGTGAAGGCACTACACCTAAACAAAAAAAATAACAAGTTTTGTAAAGGTGCATCAAAGTAATCGGGATGAACAAATGACCAAGCGTGTAGTAATTGCCGGCGTGTTATGATATACAGTTACAAAGAGTGAATTCATTGCAGAATCCTTCTCCGATAAAGGTTTTTCGCTCCCTAAATCACCAAATACTGCAATAGGCTTGGGCAATAAATTTAAATAACATAAATGTAAAAATATAAAGAAAATCTGGGATCTCGGGAATTCTCGGGATTGTCTTCCTGAAATTCTTGAATTCCGAGATTTTCGTTTTGACCTGGGGTTGTAAGCCCTAGGTAAAACTATAAATTATAAATGTGATGCTCTGCAAGTGTATAAAGAGGGTGTCATACACACTTACTAAATACAGCTTATAAAGTGTGTAGCAGCTGGTTAAGTTTTCAATCCGAAGTGCTTAGAGTTAAGCGGTTTCTAGCCAATATAAATTTTCGTAATACTCATTGATAAAACTATTGCTAATTTCTTGAGCCCAACCCTGGGCAGTAACAATAATCCTAGACTTAATTCAAGCCATATTAATATATTTTATGGAAACTAAATGCACAAGAATTAGTTTAGTTTAGTTTAGTTTCCATAAAACATTAATATATTTTATTGAAACTAAATTCTTGTGCATTAAGTTTCCATAAAATTTATTAATATATTTTATGGAAACTAAATTCTTGTGCATTTAGTTTCCATAAAATACGTTAATATTTTATGGAAACTAAACTTAACTAATTCTTGTGCATTTAGTTTCCATAAAATATTAATATATTTTATGGGAAATAAATGCACAAGAATTACAAAATTGATGAACGAGACTTTGAGAACATTATCAAAACATTTGTTCAGCCAACAGATCCGGATACGTTAATTAAAGTCTGTGTGGATTATAAAAATCGTAAAATCAGTGACCTCTTAGTGAAAAATAATATGTCAGCATACGGGGCTAACGGTCTAGACAGGGCCATTGTAATATACTAATTTAAATATGACAGAAGAGAATGTAAGTCTCTTAATAAATGTTACATTGGCTTAATTAAGATGACCCTGAAACAAAGATCAACCGCTCATTAATTCCAAGGTTCTATTTTCAACCATTTCTTCATTGACCATAGCTGCAAGCCTTTAAATGAAGATCTATACCCTAACACAAAAATCCTATATAATATTGTTAAAAAAAGAGCACATTCAAATAATAGAAGCGTTACTCATTCATAAACCTAAACCTGCTCTCAATGAAAACAAAAATATATTTTTTGCTCTAAAATTATTTGCTAAAACCATTGCTTCGAAGTTTGAAGCAACCGCTCGTTTATTCAATTCGCCCCTATCGTTTGGGCCATTAACATCTATCGTTTTGTTATACTGCTAACTTATCCTGTGTATATGTATTCTTGTGGTACAAACTTTGTTTATAGTTATTTATATATTTTTTGAACTGTGATTTCAACTTGTTCCCTGTGTCTAATATAGCTTAAGGATTAGATTGGCGTTTTATCAATGCAACTGAAAAAAATTGTATATTTTCAGCCTGAAGATGATGTTTGTACATCGAAACGTTACTTTTTATAGACAGATAGACCTCAGAGGTATTCCGTTTTTAACGATTGACAGTGTTCCAATGGAAAATGTTCAGTGAATATATTGTTAATTTACCACGTGATGAACTTGAACTCAGTCTGTCAAATTTAGCATTCAAAGTAAAACATTCTTCGACTATTTTGATTTTTAATTCCGTCATTTGGGGAGAAATCTATATGAGTTTCTGTCTTAAAAACTGTGCATCATAAACTCAATTTTTGCTCTACGCAGGCCTATTGAATAATGTAATGAGTTTGTTGATGTCTTCCTGTAAGAAAAACTTCATTGATTTTCTAAGTTTACCTCATCTTTTCAGTTGTGGCAGGCCGAACGTGGAGAAGAGTCATAATAGCCTCAGGTCTACTGCAATCCGAGGATGTTCTTTTAACAGGGTAAGATCTTCGTTGCTGTTGCAATGGGAAGAATGGCCAACCTTGATCAAGGACTTTTCATTCTGCAAAAGGAGCCAAATAACGATATATGAATAAGGAATATTTTTTAAATAACTTTTGGTACCTGAACAACCGAAGACAGCTGACTATTATCAACGATCAAATGGCAGCTGCTGAAAGACAGGCTAGCCAATTCTTCTTTCATAAATTAAAATGAAAAAATTAACGGAAATCCATTAATGAGTTGTTTAATAAGCAAATGCAACAACTTTAAGGCTCTCTTCAACATCTTATAAAAGAGTAGTGTCTCACAAAAAATCACCTCGGGAGTATCCGATGGGTCTGAAGACAAGTCTCATCGAACTGTACGCTAAGTTAACCAAAACTCCTAACTTCCAGTCGTGTAGTCTGACGTCTTGTTTCCGCAGCCGGTGACACTCAACGAGCACTTAAACGATGAGAAAATCTTCAAAGGTTTCATATAAAAAAAATTTGAGCGCTGGTTCAACGAATTCTGTTTTCAGAAGAATGACATTGCATACTGCGGAATCAAACTTTGACGATCACATATCAAAAGTCGCCTCATTACATAGATAAGCTGAATGCATCGAAGGATGGCAATTATGTTAGAGGAAAAAACGTTCTTCGCCTCAATAGAATTGACTTTAATGATGGTTGATATTAATAATTGAACAGTGCTTCACGGCTATTGCACTTGAGCAAATAATTTTAACTTTTTCCAGAGGAAAGTTGAGTAAGCGGCTAGAATGGAGAATTTTGTGCTTCAAAAGACAGCAAATGTTTCGGAGGAAGGGCTTCAATTTAGCAATTAAGTACCGATTGATTAGTTGTGACTATAGCTCTGTCACTTTAAAGCCTAAAAAACACGCATTCGACTGCAAATTTGATTTAGCAGGTGCTTTTAAAAACGCCACTTGCATCAAAAGACTGTAGAAGTTCATTAGAAACTGGGTATTCTTTGGCACATGAGTCAGAGTAGCTAGTTGCACGAAATGAAACTCCATAGATCTGTCACTGACGATGATTTCCAAAGAAACGTTTATTTCGGAACAAAAAGAAATTGACCTGTCGGCGGGAATGAATTTCGTGCAGCAGATATGAAAAGTGGTTCTTAAGAGAAATGCTTCAATGTTCGAAAAAATGAAGTTAACTTTTTGTCTGAGGAAAAGAGCATCTCAGTCGTGAAGCAAAGGTGCTTCGTGAGAGATCGGATTATGATCTTTCGCGGAATGACAACCTCTACTAGACAGACGTAAACAAACTCGTGTTCCTATGTAAAGAAATTCAGTTGTTATGAGAATAACTTATCTTCATCAGAATAGTATTGATTTTGCAGTGAAAATGAAGATATGTAGGCCTATAAATAAAGATGATACCTCACCTTTAAAAGAGGGGCCCTTGTTTTGCAGCTGCTTCAAAAAGGCCGTATAGCATCTATGAAATACTTCACCATCCATTTGTGGTACTCGTAATTCTAACAAGTGGGCACCATTTTATTATCCAGATCAAGAAAATTGATCTTTACCCTGACTTCAGCTAACCTTCCAAAACTTCGCAGGTACTGTAATAACTTGGGGCATGGTCAGATTTTTTTGTCTCCTCTCAACCTCACAACGAAAAATATGAATTCACAGTATACTTTCAACCGAATGAAGAATTTCCGGGGCCGGGCTTCAGCCAAAGTGAGCGAGCAGTTGTGGCTGGAGTTGTGGTGCATTGTGCAGGTAGCGTCTATAGCAGATGCTCGCACTGCATGGGAGTAGGGAAAATAGAATTACATAGTTGAGTTCGAATCACCTCATAAAAAATCTCACACCTATTCAGGTTGTGTGTGTGAACGGTAGTAAATGTAGTAATTATTGAAAATATCAAGTCACAATGAGCTAAAGGCCAATACACCTGGAGATAATGTTGATACATATTTGGATACATATTTAGCCTGCGCGTTACATGGTGTACATAGTGACGAGTGAAAGTATTCAATACAGTATTACAATTTTTCATTCAAAAATTTATCTAATCGTAGGTGGCTCACACTGTATGAAAACAATAGCACTAACCTATTTATTATTCAAAATGCGTTGAAATCGATGATTTTTCCATTTTTGTTAACAAAACCAAACATGTATATTCAATACTTGAAAATTTTTTTTTCAAAATTAATTACCTTATTTTATAGCCCTTGATACATCTCATTAAGGAGAACTCGCTTGAAAATATGTTATATTTTAGCTATTGATAATTTTTAATGAGTGCTATTCAAAAAATTGCGAGCGTTACCTTCTTGAACGCGTTTCCGCTTTTGCCAAACAATTTTATTATAAATAAAAATGGTTAAAGGCACAGAGTTTTCCAATGAAGATTGTAATGGTGATGTGGAGCCTTTTTTAAAAAAGGAATTGGAAACAGAAAGTTTTTCAGGGCCAATAATATAATGTGTACACGGTAGGTTGTGTGATCAAATAGTCGGGAAGACAGACTCTGCGTCCACTGTGCGGCACAACGTATTTGATATTTAGGCAATAATATTCATTTTTCTATTAAGCGAACCCAAGAAGACACAGATGTGGGATTGACATGGGGCCCATATGGTTCACCTATTTCAGCCCATATGGATTTCCCATGTAGAGGAAATATGGATTTTTGGAAAGTGCACCAATGTGGGCTTGACATGGACAAACCACCGGTTACCCCAGTCAATGCCCATGTGGGCTGTACACTGCATCTACTGTGTATCGTACACACTACATGGAACCCACAGGCCTCACCCATTGCAGCCCATGTTATTTTTTCACGCGGGGGTTTAATGGGCATTCAAAAAATGATCCCATATTAGTTAGACATGGACCAACCACCGGTTGGTCCATGTCTACACATAATTACGGAACTATTTTACCTCTGTAAGCAGTTGTGCACCGAACGTAAGTTGTAAGTTGGATGGTCCTGGATGTGTTAACTTGTAAGGTAAGTAATTAAACTACTAGCAAACAGAAGAACGCTAATATACTCAAAAAGTGAATATACCTTTTTACATTTATTGCACAAAGTTGCATAGATGATAGTATTAAATGTAGACTTGTGCTTCTCATAGTGGAGAGGAATATAAAAACATGATTTATAGATGTTCACAGGTAAAGTTTTGCAGCAATCTACCTGCGTCTCTATACACATGCACTTATAAGAGGTTGGAGAAATTGAAGTGAAAAACTACAAGGTGCATTTAACTACATAAATTTAAGACAACATACATCTCTAGAAATTAAATACCTTAATCTATTCTGTTCACTTTGACACGAGAGACCAACTAATTTAGATAATCTCTCACAAAACAGATTAGTCATTAAAAGTAAGCAAGCACAGCGTTAGAATAACATAATGCAAGCCGTATTAATTCATTTGGTGTGATAAAATAAGTAAATTTAAAAAGTTAAGGTTACCATTCATGTCACTAGCGCCAATTTACATCACTATTTGAACTTGAACGTGTATAACGTCAAAGAAAGAACAGAAGATGAGCTTCTCATAGGTCAGTAGATGTTTTGGGACTTTCATTGGGATCTCTTGGGTATGTTTCTGTTTGTCAGTCCCCCCCATTTGCAAGAATTTAATTTTTACATTCGGAAGGAAAGTGCAATAAGGAGCAAAATCTACATTCCAATAATAATTTAGTAAATGTAAGCAAATCAAGTTTTTCACTTGCAAATGAGTATTACAAAGGGTATCATGGGTGCCCAAAGCCCACTCATTGTTGCTGACTTGGTTAGTGAATAAGGTATGATACAAAATGTAATTTGTTACCATACATCTCATTCACTAACAGGCACTAAGGTACTAACACCAATACTTACCAAAATACCGAAAGGAAGATTAGATTAAAAGTTCGTTTACGCCACCCTGGCCCCACAGCGAAGGCGTCCCAAAGAGAGGAATAATGAAGGAGGCATCCAGTATGGACACGCACACGGGGAATCTATGCAAAATGTATTTCCCAAACGGGCTGCCCTTGTGTGGCAACACGCGTGTGTTGCCACACAGGGCGCAATGTGCTTAGAGACAGAAAGTTGGGAAAGAAGTTCAAACAAGATAAAAGTTCAAAAAGGAAGGAGTAGGTGCTGAAGAAAACGATAACAGTGAACTGACAAGCCCTAATCTTTTAACTTAATGCATACGTACAATCATATTCCTTTTATAGGGTATACCTTTTTCAGTGAATAGCTTTTTGATTTTTTCATGTAAGCATGTTGGTTTAGCACTATTGAGTAGGAGGATAGTCATCAATGAACCTTTTTTTAACAACATCTTTGTAACAACCCTTGCAACCAATGCCAAATGCTTTGTACATCGTTTATCTGTTGATTCATCCGTTATGAGTGAAAAATAATGATTATTCAAGAGCTCATAAATATTGTCACTCACTTTGCCTCTTAAAGCATTCTTCACAATTGCAATGCCCGTAGTCCTGCCCCATTTGAAACAATTCGTGATCTCCGAATCAGGGCAAGCTGCTTTCACAACTGAGACTAAATGTTCAACAACAGATAGTGGAAGGTTAGGTTCATATAGGAATGCAGCAATTCTAATTTCACCTTCTTCTACTTGTGTATCTTTTCTTCGTACACTGACACTGTGCATTTTCAAAGCACTTCATGTTATTTCTTAATTTCTACATTTTTTTGTGCATTTCAATCTCTGATTTGCCAGCTTTTACATCTACATCCCATACTTTACAATGAAAATATTCTGCTCTTATTTTTCTTTTACTGAGCCTCCCTTTGAATTTGATTTCAGCTTCGCACTTCTCTACATGCTTTTGAGTATGAATTAAGCGTTTACGTTTTACTTTTGATGGTGGCGTTTCATTCCCATTGATGGAGTCATCCATGCTGTTCGTATCATGCAAATTAACTTCAAAAGTTTCTGACATGTAGAAGCGCGTCGCGTTAATTACCTCTGACTACAATCATTACAACGACTGTTGAAGCAACCGGACTGGTCTGTGATTCTGCGAGGCGTGAGTCACGTAAAGTTAAACCGGAGTTGGGCAGCCTGGGCGGCTGCGATGGCGTGGCGCCTTTGATTGTTCCAAGTCTGCATGTACGCGTACAATGTGTGTATTGAAGTTCGAACATGTCCGATAAGAGTCAAAAATCATAAATACTTAGTGGCTTAGCCCAAAATGCTAAGTGGCTAATCATTTACCCATATTTTTACATAGAAATGAAGCTTCATAGCAAAATTTCCCTGTTTTCACACAGTTTTTAAAGTTTTTTCTTTTAGGTCCAAAATTTCCTTAAAACAAGGAAATTTCCCTGCTCTTGGCAACACTGCCTGATCAACTACACCTTTTTCACTTCAAATTAACCCAAGTCAAGTTCCAATTAACCCAAGTCAAGTTCAAATTAACCCAAGTCAAGTTCAAATTAATCCAAGTCAAGTTCAAATTAATCCAAGTCTAGTTCAAATTAATCCTAGCAAAGTTCATATTAATCCAGGTCAAGTTCAAATTAATCCAAGTCAAGTTCAAATTAATTCAACCTTAAGTTCAGTTAAGAATTGACGTTAGGTTGAGAAATTGGAAGAGAAACTATGCACGTGCGCGTCAGCCGTTTTATTTAATGAAGTGTGCTTACGAGCAGGATTTCTTCCTGCCTACAATAATTTTAGCCAATATGACGCAAAAACAAGACACTCAACGTTTACTCATGATTTGAGGAAAAACCTATTTCGTGAACTACAGCAGAAAATAATTGCGAAGAATGAGTTGAAAGCAGCCCTCAATCAAGAACACCAAAATTTTCTCACATCAGCATGCGAAGAAGTTTTGCTAGGATTCAAAGAAGTTCTCTGTTGTACAAGATCTCGAGAATATAAAAACAGCCTTGCCTCAGTTTCCCGTAAGCTCAATAGACTTTACCACGGAAATTTACTTCTACCAGAACAGTGCAATAAGTTTTTTAATTTAAGTGATGTTGTGCTTGATGAACATGAGATTGAAGTGTTGAAATTGAAGTGTTGAATCTGGGGTGGAACTGCCACGCTATGAGTAGATTTGATCCTATTAAAGAACAGCATCAGTTGGAAATGGTATACCAAAATACTCTCAACCGAAATTGTACGGGGCTCGTTTCTGTTGAACCTAATTTAGACGATGCATTAATAGATGATAGTACACGTAATAGAAGTACTGATACAAACTAGTAGGACTCGTCTAAATTCCACGGACAATGTCATTGTTAAGCTAGGTTGACCCGTGAAAAAATTCCGTCAATATCACCTAACAAATTCTAACATAACATATTGTAATCTAAGCTATCCTACCCTAACATATTCTAACATATCTCTTCTTGACCTATGCTAACCAAACCTATCATGGCAATGTGTCTCACATAAAAAACGTTGGCCCATGAAAAAATTCCGTCAACATTACCTAGCCTACGCTAACCTAATCTATCTTAACATATCCTATCCAGACAAACAGTAGTGGAGCAGGGCAGAGCAGAGCAGACACCGCGCGGAGTTTTATGTTAGTGGTATTCCTATTAGGGTGGCCAGACAAGTAGCACAGAGCAGAGCAGGGCAGCGCTGTCTCAAGCAGTAGCGGCGTTTTATCTCGGGTGATAAAACACCAGTGCTTCCACTCCTAGGGTAATTACCCTAGTCTAGGGTAATCTGACCCCTCATAGGGTACAGTCTAGGGTAATGGAGAAAAATACAAAATCTAGGGTAAAATCGGTACATCGAGTCTAGTTTATAAAAACCATGGAAAAAATAAATTTTAGACAAAATTATAAAAATGATAAAGTTTGTCGATAAGAAATGTCTCAAGGAAGAATGGCGAAAACATTACTTGGATGAACAATAGACTCCAGACATGTGAGCCGTTAATTAGGGGGGAAACAGTGTTTAGCCGTAAAAATGCCTGTCGTCTACTACTTTGTCCAAATCTTAGAATTATAATTTCAAGCTTGTAGTCCCTCCTAGTTTCAAATGCTTTCGATGAACGTTTTTCTGCCAACTAGATTTGACCAAAACTTCACAAAGAACCAGTTGGATGAATGAAACCGTGCTTGGTTTGGTGCATGCGCCTTGAAGAATATGGCTTCACTGCATCTAATTTTCCAATTAATACTATCTATTGAACTCTATAAATGAAGTGAAAGGTAATGTCACGTGAGCGCTAATTCTTCACCAATGCCAAAACCTAAGAAATTTAAAATGCGGAAAGCATTTTAGCGTTTTTAATTAATAGGGAAAATCTTCTCCGTGAAGCAAGTTTACAATAACAGAAATGGAGAAGTACTTTAAAAACAATTACTTTGAACGTTTCTAGCCTTGGCTCATTCAGAACAAAAAGCATGCGAATAAAATATAGGACATGTCAGTTCAGTCAAGATTACTGAATCACAGAATGCAGAAAAAAAAATTACCGAATGATTATTTTCAAACGGTATGCACACTTCATTTCGTTGAGAGAATGTTTGAGTTTATAAATAAATTATGACTATAAAATACAAAACCCTAAGTTGGTGGTACAAGTATTTAATATTTTAAATTTACTAATGTCAATAATCTTTTCACAGGAACCATTATTATAATGTTGTTTTATACCAGAATAAGTCGAAGTAAGCAAGAGATTCATTTGTACGATGAGTTCGACCTGCATGTTCAGCAACCCTGACGTTAAGTGCTTTGTGGGGGGAACCCACATACTGCGAAACGCAATGTGCACAACTAAAATTATGTACGAGGGAAGGTCGCATGCTGGTCGGGAGCACATTTTTAAATCTAAAAAATTATTCACAAGTGCGTTTGTTAACTAAAATAATACATAAGGAAATATCAGGAAAAAATTAGTCAAAAGCTTTGGGCGGTTTTATTTGAGCTTTTCCAATTGATAGCCTATTCAAAATATGATAAAACGCAGTAATTATAGTTCAGAGCGTGAACATATTTCAGAATTAATTTACCATTCAGGAGGTTAGTTGCACGAAAAATGATTGTATGCGGATAACCATTGGTTGTAGAATAAGACTGGAAAAAAATTATTTGCGAATGTCAGTATAGTTTGAACAAATGCTATCGGTGCGAATTGTAAGGATGGTAAAGTTATTAAGTTTAAAACAGAAGCAAAAATTACTTAAACATTCCTCGGGGAAAGTTGGTTTCCTGTAGACTGAGGTTATGAATTATTATCAGATCGGTGAACATTGATATCAAGATAATTTAACTGATTATTTTCCTCTAGATCTAAAGTGAATATTATATTGGGATGTCTGGGAAAACTTTTTGAACAAATGTAATAATAATGTTTTAATTCGAAATTCAAAAATATCCTTCTTTACGCTCTTTCAACAGTTTTTCCGCGTCGAGTGAGATCAACATCACGCTTTTACGTTGAAAAATTGTTTTGCGCAACTCATCATATTTTTCCATGTTTGAGCGCTAACTTTTTTTCTATGGCGAAAATCGGAAATTTCTATAGAAGCAAATACGTTCAGAGCTAAATTCTACATATCTGTATGCATTTTCGCTCACCTAGTTGCGGTAGAAATGAAAAAGCAGAAATTCAAAAATTTGGTCAATTACAGGGTGGGTGATGTCCTCAACGCACATAAGTTCAATCATTTTTTATCTGTTTTTGATCGATCAAAAGACTCAATGCAACGAGAGGGGAAAAATATTACATAGGTCTGTATTTTTCATCCAAAATTTGTGGTTTGGTTTCTGCAACAAATATTTTTTGTGTATTCTGACCTATATAGTTATGAAAATTTGGACTTCAATTTTGTGGAGCACAGTGCTTCGTGCATTGTTTGAGTTGTTATCGGTCCACATTTGGAAATACATTTTCTAATTTTGACGGGAAGATGGAATTTTTTGCGCATTTCCATAATCAGGGTCTTCAGATCATTCATTTATTATTTAACTAATCCCCAGAAACTCGAAAAAAGCTGTCAATGTGGCCTAATTAGGGGCCAAAGCCAATAACCTCATTAAAATCTAAACGGTAATTAATAAAGTGCCCGCATTTCTAGTTTCTAGGGTAATCAAGGAGCATTCTAGGGTAAAATACATGCCCGCCTAGGGTACAAAGATTGATGAGCGTGGAAGGCCTGTAAAACACAGTTAAACACTGCTCGGGAGCTAGCAATCAGTTGCACCCTAGAGTTCATATGGGGAGGATGTCGAACTTCTTATCTCCTCGGTACAAGCTATACCTGCGATCGGGGGTTGCATCTCTTAATATTTCGATCATAACTATGTTAATGAACAATGGTCATTTATAGCAGACGCTATGGAAGTTAGTAGTAGGTGGGATTGTACAGTTATTTATCCGTATATAGGTATTTTACACCTCATAATTCGAAAAACTATACTATATCAAACATTTTCTTTGTCAATACCTAAACTTTAGAGCGTACCAATGTCGAATATTTCATATCTGGTTTATTTTTGGCACATGGCATTAATCTTGACTTGAAACATATATCTTTTACGTATGAACTATTAGTTTTTTTAGTTATAAACATTAATCATTTTTCTCCTAAGTAATACTGAGGAAACACAGGTTTGGTCATCTGTGAGAAAGAAAGAAAAGAAAACCGTTTATTTAAAAAAAGGTTGGCAAATGAGATACATGGCAACATCATGGCTTTTAAAAAATTTCTCCATATAAGACGTCCTTAGACAAACGTACCGTATGAGGAGTACTAATAGACAAACTATACGTGGTCTACTAATAGACAAACTATACGTGGTCTACTAATAGACAAACCATTCGAGGTTTACTAATAGACAAATTATACGAGGCGTACTAATAGACAAACTATCCGAGGTGTACAAATAGATAAACCAAACGACGCGTACTTATAGACAAACCAAACGTGGCGTGCAAATAGATTAACCCTGTCAATGGCTAGTTAAATAAAAAATAGCATTTCTTGGAGATTTCATATCCCAAGAGATGGCAGACAACTTATAAATAATTCAAAATACTACTAGATAATTCTTCGGAATTCCTGAATTATTTGTTGTATAATTATTTGTTGTATAGATATAAGCATACGCACAGAGACGATAATTTTTCACGAGCACTTTTTTCATTTGTCTTTTTTATATTTTTCATGGTTTTTATTTACAGATACGCCCTCTGGAGTAGTGATAGATCTATTTTTGAATCATTAAGCAATTGCAATAAATATATTTATTTCTGAAATATGAATCGGTGTTAACTGGTCGCAGAGCTTTAGGTAAAATGTAATACGTTTTGAGGTTTTGTTTTTACTCAAAAAATAGGAATAGAAACATATATATGCATAGGTGCGTGTATATACATATATATGAACACGTATATGTGCGGACACAAAAAGAATTGTTAAATGTGAGTCAAATGTGGACAGTATGGATCTTTCACTTTTTCTGTACCAGCGAGAAGTGCTGGGCAAAGCCGATTCAGAATTTTTTAAGTTTGCGTTTTATCAGTATTAGATCGGTAAAAATAACCTTGAAAGCACGCAACTAAAAACTGTAAGTTTCTCCAAAAACGTTAGTGATGTTCGAATTTTGCGTGAAAATTGCCATTAAACTGAAACTTAGTGCCGCACGTCAAATACAAAAAATCCTTTTATACTTAGATAATCTTTATTAGTTTAACAATTCCAAATTCGGGTTGTTATATCCATAGATGTTTATACTCATACGCCTGAACGAATAGGTTCTTTGTTCTGTAATGTCTCTACACGTCCAGTACTGCAAAATAATCCACATTCAAGTATTTATGAGGTTTCAAGTTATGCGTCAGTGAATTATTTGCATGATTATTCCATCAGCAACCATAACTAGCATAATATCATGAATTAATTTTTTGTCGAATTTCCTGGAACAATTAAAAAACAGTATCAAAGCCATTTCAAACATTATGGGTAGAAATACTTTAGCGAAATGAAAAGTATACTATACGACAGTGTACGGATGTACTTGTAATGCTAAGAAGATAATGCATAGCATGGTAATATGTATAGATATAAATAAACTTAATTCGATGAAATATTGTCTGTTCTACATCTATTAATTAAGCAAAATTTGAGGTTGCCCGTCACAAAACACCGCCCATCGTAGCGCCAAAATTACAACTGCTCCGGACTCAGAACCAGCCACTGCTGTTTGCTTGGCCACCTAACTTAAGGGGTGTTTACACTAGGGGACATTTCGGCTGTGAGGCGCGACTCGTGTAGACGAAGCTCACCACTGAGGCTCAAGGGCCGTTTACACTGGTCTACATTTTGCTGCAGCCTCAAGTGTAGACGCCTCGTGTGGAGCTTCACAAGAGCCATGTGCGTTTAGACTAGACACCATTGGAGCGAGCCATGGAGCGCGCGCTGCTCAACAGGGCTGCCACGCTATATATTATATAGCTAGATCTAGGTGTTTTTGCTGAAGCTTAGATGTAAAATTTCGAACCTAGATATTAGCTATAAAATCCATATAGTTTTTTCAGCGTGATAGAAATTTTCTAGCTAGAATTACAGTTAAGCTATGTATATGATAGATTACTGTAAATTCGAATTAGGAAGTCACCATAATGGTTGGTTACTGCTTCATTCTTATTATATTTGTTAATTTACTTAAGCAAATTGTCTGAATAGTGAAGCAACCATATTCTGATCATGTTATGTTCAGATTATGAACGACACCAAGACGGCTATTTCACGCTTCATAAGCTACAGCACACTATCTCCAATTGCAAAACTAGTGATGATATCAGAAAATCAAGGAATAAAATGCACATACATTATCAATAATGTAATGTGGCCTCATTTTGACGAAAGACCGACCAATGATATTGGTAACAAGGAGTTCAGTTTATTGTTGGATGGAGCAATGATATTTCTATCATGAAACTACTTGGTGTATCAGTTATTTACTAAAGTAATGCATCTAATAAAGTAGAATCAACTTACTTAGTAATTGCAAAATTATTAAAAGTGATGAAGATAGCGGTGTGAAAGCCTTAAAACAATTGTTGAGAAGTAGGAATCTGAGCATTGATGAAATGCAATGCAATAGAGACTGACCTTTCTACTCGCAACACGTGTAAAATTGAAGAATATTTGGATACCAAGCTTTATTAGGGTAAATATCAGGATACTAGATAATTTATATAAAGATAAATTGCCTAAAATAAAGCAATTTATGAAATAAATATCCTTATATGCTATTGTTCAACTAATTTATTATAGTAGATAATTAATTTACTTCTAGATAAATTTTTGGATGTTTTATTATTAAATCTATATGTTTCTCGATATTTTTTGAGGTCACACTAGATTTTTTGGTCAAACACAAGTGGCAGCCATGCAGCACAAAACCAAGTGGCAGCCATGCAGCTGTAGACGAGCTTGTGTGAATATTGTTGCTGCATCGTAGCTACGTAATCTCTTTTTCATTTGCATGAGTGAAATGTTACTATATTCGTTCATCTTCATTAAAATATAATGGAAAGCAGCCTCCTTATATTCACAGCTTTTAGTCTGCCAAAGGCATTGATGGGCTTAGTACATTTCAATTAGAAGCAGTGTAGTTTCTCGCGGTAGTGTTGAGTCAGCCATGACGGGTGAGAGAGAGGCGCTACCTCACTTGATGACTGCCATCCGCACACTGACCGGTCGAGCTGCGCCTCGCACACGTGTAGCCGCTGCACGGATTCAACCAAAGCGAATCGGGAACTTCGGGCTCACACACACAAATTTGAGCCTCAGTGGTGAGCTTCGGCTACACGAGTCGCGCCTCACAGCCGAAATGTCCCCTAGTGTAAACACCCCTTCATATTTGTGTGTGTGAGCCCGAAGTTCCCGATTTGCTTTGGTTGAATCCTTGGAGCGGCTGCACGTGTGAGCGGCGCAGTGTTTCCACAAGCAGGGTAATTACCCCAGCTTAGGGTAATCAGGGGTACCGTAGGGTAATGTTTAGGGTAATGAAAAATATGGGCAAATCTAGGGTAATCTGAGCTCCGTGAAGGAAGTGACCGCCTAATCTACGAAAAATAGAAAATTGAAAGCCAATATGCAAGCACCCTACTGGTTACCACTTGAACGAAATGTAATGAAACGGGTCAGAATTTAGTGTTCAAAAAACTGCACTGCTGCTGTGGTTAGTGTCGCATATTTGAATGTCATCAGGTATCGCTCACGAAAGACGGCGTCAAGATACGACGCCATAATATCTCTTGTCCACTTCGTTTTGACAAACGATTCTGAGTTGCATTTTGCTTATAAAAACTCGATCGGTGTGACGGTGTCAGGAACAGCCAGTCGACGAAAGTCACTGTCCTATTCTGATTGCGCTAGTGGTTATAAGCTTCAACAGAATATTGACAGGTATGTTTGTTGTTTCGTTAAATTCCACAACTAATATATTTCATCGTAGAAATAATTGATACGTTCATTCTTGTGATAGTCATTGAATTAACAGCAGAGTTCCCTCACAGCGCCGGTATTTTGCCAGCTAATTAGATGAAAGGCGTCTTATTTCTTAGCCATGTTGCACGCCAAAGAAGCATGTTATTGTAGCGATGCAAACAAAAATATTTAGACAGGGTTCTTTGACACTTCGAGGTACAAAAGGTGCTAAAAGCGAAAGGAAGATGCTATAAAGTTGGTTACAAAAATTCATATAAACAAAGAGTACAGTTATCGACTTAAAACTTGCAATATATGTTTGTATTCTCACTGTCTTTTTTAGGCGCAATAGCACGGACGTAGAATTTGATATAGCTGCAATCATGCCTAGAATTTCGTCAACCGAAATTGAAGCACTAGGGGTTCTACAACTGAGTGTTGAGCAAAGTTTTTGCATATTAATAAAGGCGAGGTTGTTTTTTCCAAAAACCTCTGAATTTCCTCACCCGCCCTTCAGGAAATGAATAAATTTGGTCACTTTACGATCAACTTTATGAGTTCATAAGTGAATGTGATTGCAACGAAGTCTTTGAGAAGTATATGTGGTGTAACAAGATTGGATAAAATCCGTTATGAAAAGATATGACGAAGTTCATGTGTGAGGGAAGCCAGAAAGTCATCAGAGAGAGTGGATTAAAGTGTTAAGTTAGATTGTGCATGTGCAAAGAATGGCTGAAGTGCGTGAATGGATGGAAAATTAAATAAAAAATAAATAATTGTACTAGGGATAGGTACATATATTATTGCATTTCTTGCAGCATAGCAGATGATCGCGCACCGAGTAAGGAAGAGCCAACGACACCACCTCGAAAAATGGAAAGCTTTACTTGATAGCTAGAAACTACCAGCAGAAATTTAAAGATTCGTTGACATCAGAACCTGGGTTTAAGGGATGGTTAGAAAAGTTCTCAAAATCAACAGAGCAAAAGGATGTGGAATATTGTAAGGTTTGTCGAACCTATATTACTTGTGGGAAATCGAAGATCAGGCGTCACATGCTCTCAGCGACACAAACCACGATCCATGGTGGCAAAAAAACAATCAGTTGCCAGCTACGTGGTATCCAATGATCCTCTCGAAAATCGTGCTCGTAAAGTGGAACTGCAAGTTTGTGCATTTTTAGCTAAGCACCACCTATCTCATTGTGTGAGCCTCTTTTAGTTTGATGAAAACAATGTTCCCAGATCAGGAGCCGCAGAAAAAAAGGGCGCCTTGAAAAACAGCGGGCATCAAAATTAATTCGACAGGTTTTTGGCAAACATCTTGTACGTGATATCGTTTGGATATCAAACCAGCATTCTAACGTCGTTCGACTGGATTTCCCTCCTGACGCTCTTGCAGTATGTAACACAGGACTTATTCATACTGACAGAGCTCTGGCAACCAATTCATTTAATTTTTAGTTAATTAATAGATCATAGGTCAGGATTAGCTGTTTTAGGGTAATCTGGGGTAATCAACACCCTTCAGTTAGGGTAATTAGAGTCGCCTCGCGTGGAAACCCTGGAGCGGCGCTGCTCTAGACCGGTCAGTGTGCGGTTGGCAGTCATCAAGTGAGGTATCGCCTCTCGCTCACCCGTAATGGCTGACTCAACACTGCCGCGAGAAACTACACTGCTTCTAATTGAAATGTACTAAGCCCATCAATGCCTTTGGCAGACTAAAAGCTGTGAATATAAGGAGGCTGCTTTCCATTATATTTTAATGAAAATGAACGAATATAGTAACATTTCACTCATGCAAATAAAAAAGAGATTACGTAGCTACGATGCACCAACAATATTCACACAAGCTCGTCTACAGCAATCCATATTTCAAAGCAGCAGGCCACACTGACTGGTTTTGCGCTGCATGGCTGCCACTTGTGTTTGACCAAAAAATCTAGTGTGACCTCAAAAAATATCGAGAAACATATAGATTTAAAAATAAAACATCCAAAAATTTATCTAAAAAGAAATTAATTATCTACTATAATAAATTAGTTGAACAATAGCATATAAGGATATTTATATCATAAATTGCTTTATATTAGGCAATTTTTCTGTATATAAATTATCTAGTATCCTGATATTTACCCTAATAAAGCTTGGTATCCAAATATTCTTCAATTTTACACGTGTTGCGAGTAGAAAGGTCGGTCTCTATTGCATTGCAATTATCAATGCTCAGATTCCTGCTTATCAACAATTGTTTTAAGGCTTTCACACCGCTATCTTCATCACTTTTAATAATTTTGCAATTACTAAGTAAGTTGATTCTACTTTATTAGATGCATTGCTTTAGTATATAACTGATACACCAAGTAGTTTCATGATAGAAATATCATTGCTTCCATCCAACAATAAACTGAACTCCTTGTTACCAATATCATTGGTCAGTCTTTCGTCAAAATGAGGCCACATTACATTATTGATAATGTATGTGCATTTTATTCCATGATTTTTTGATACCATCACTAGTTTTGCAATTGGAGATAGTGTGCTGTAGCTTATGAACCGTGAAACAGCCGTCTTGGTGTCGTTCATAATCTGAACATAACATGATCAGAATATGGTTGCTTCACTATTCAGACAATTTGCTTAAGTAAATTAACAAATATTATAAGAATGAAGCAGTAACCAACCATTATGGTGACTTCCTAATTCGAATTTACAGTAATCTATCATATACATAGCTTAATTGTAATTCTAGCTAGAAAATTTCTATCACGCTGAAAAAACTATATGGATTTTATAGCTATTATCTAGGTTCGAAATTTTACATCTAAGCTTCAGCAAAAACATCTAGATCTAGCTATATAATATCTAGCGTGGCAGCCCTGTTGAGCAGCGCGCGCTCCATGGCTCGCTCCAATGGTGTCTAGTCTAAACGCACATGTCTCTTGTGAAGCTCCACACGAGGCGTCTACACGTGAGCCGGCAGCAAAATGTAGACCAGTGTAAACGGCCCTTTACGAGCATAAGCTAGCAGCTACCAGCGAGCCGAAACTGCTCTGCGCAGCCCTGCTTCACTGCTGTTTGTCTGGCCGCGGCCTAACCTATTCTATCTCAACCTATCCTATCCTAACCTAACTAAACCAATGTCATTGTTATGTTAGGTGGACCCGTGAGAAAATTCGGTCCACATTACCCAACAAATTCTAACATAACATATTTTAACTTGTTGCCTCATGTATAGGATCTTCGTTGGACATGATACCGCGAGTCATGGCGCCTCCATAATAATAATGAGCGTTACTCACGAACTTAGTTTTAAGCGTATCAATATATAGAAAAGGGTTTTACTCCGCTTCTACGCCAGGCCATCCACAACTTACGTCCCAACAATGAGATAGTCATACGAAAAACAGATAAATGAATAAGTACGTAATGTTCAAGCATGATTACTATAAGCAGAAATTAAATGACATACTCGTTGATGGTAGTAAGTTAGAACAGTTACATCGGGATCCAACAGAGAAATTTAAGAAAAAATTGAACGAACTCATATCTAGTGTTAATGCTGTTCCGAATAATCATAATTTGGAAGAACTTGAAGGGCACTTTCAACCGAGTTATATATACGGGAATGTCAAATTTCATGAGAATCATAATGTTCCAACGTTGAGGCCAAGTATAACATAAGCTCCTGCCGTCACTTATCCAGTTGCTTAGACATTGAAAAGAATTATAAGGCCATATAGCCTTCCGAGGTGTAAGCTCCAATCAACTAATGAATTTGTTGCCTTATTACGTAGTAAAGCCTCTAGCGGCATTATAGCATCATTAAACGTTGAATTTTTGTTCACCAAACTACACAATTGAGATAATCTTAGATTGCGTACATAATAGTGAAGAGCTTTCTCCTCCTAATCCGATTCGTCGCTATATCTTGAGGTAACTTCTCACAACCTGTCCGACTGGGGCTCCGTTTCGGCTCGTTGATGGCAGCTTGTTCCACCAGGTAGATGGTGTTGCTATGGGCAACACCATCCCACGTTTGGGCCCACATTTTCTAACTTTTACTTGTTTCATGTGGAAAACCTGGCATTGAACACTATGCCCGTTAAGCCGACAATCTACGGCAGATACGTGGATGATATTTTCGTAGAGGTGGAAAGTGTTGAGCTGTTGGAGAAGATGACAATTCGGTGTTACGTTTCACGTATGAGTTGTATGTACAAAGAAAGCTTCCATATTTGGATGTATTGTTGAACCTTTGCAGGGTGCTTTCCAGAGGTCCGGGTACGTAAAGCTTTCTTATGCTGGGAAAACAATAAATTATGATTGCGATGCTTCACAGGTGTATAAAGAAGGCGTTATTCATACTTTATTAAACAGAGCTTATAAAGTGTGCTGTAGCTGGGCAAGTCTTCATTCAAAAATTCTTCGAGTTAAAAAGATTGCTAATAAATAATAATTTTCCTAATACTCGGGTTGACAGGATAATCTACAGCTTTTTAAACCGAAATTTGAACATCGATAACAGTCCTGAACCTTTTTTACATCATGTAATTACATTTTATGAAAATCAAAGGAACAAAAAATACAAAATTGACGAACGAATTTTCAGAAATGTTGTTACAAGTTTCGTAAAACCTATAGCTCGTAAAATTGCTATTAGAGTATGTGTATATTACAAAAATCGTAAAATCAGTGATCTCCTTGCGAAGAATATTTCCAGATTCAGTGTCGGTGTTCTAGAAAAAGCCAATGTGATCAGTTGAATTTATCAGTTCAAATTTGGCCGAACAGAATGTCTCTTATTTAACAAAACCTACATTGGGATGACTAGGATGACCCTGAAAAAAAGATCAACTGCGCTTCAAGTACAAGGTTCTATTTTTAAGCGCTTTCGTGTTGATCATAGGTTTATACCCTCGAATGAAGATCTTTATTGAAATTCCAAAAAATAATATCATGTTACAAAGAATATATTCAATTAATAGAAGCCCTAAATTTTCATAAATTTAAATCTGCCGTCGATGGAAATACCACCGATTTTTTGCTCTAAAACTATTCAATAGGACTGTAGCTTAGATTAAAATATTATGTTTCACTGTTAGAACATGTTGGACATTATTGATGGCTCACGAAACATTACAAACAAATATTTCATTGAGAACTATGAAAAAGATATTTAAGGTTCCAAAATCCCATCCCACGAACAGGTTCTATGTTTCTTTCTTTATAATCATTACAAGTTAGATAAAACTATCTTCGCATCTACTTCCAAGACTGTAGAAAAGGTAGCAGAGTTTTGGGATCGGGCAAGAATTCCCACTGACCACAAGTAAAACTGTTTAAAAAAAGTAAATGGAATGTTTGAGAAGTAGAAAAGTATTAAGAAGAATGCAGGAAGATAAATTGCGACTAAAGAAGGTAAAGAAGTAGCTGTTAAAGGAACGTTTGGAGACTTATTTGATATTGCCCACGCCAATGCGCTAGAGATTATTGCAATCGTGAAAGACCGGAAATTTCTGTCTGCTCAGCGCGAACCTGGACGTCAAGGAGCGATGGTACAGGTAGATGTCACCTTGAAGAAGAAAGAAGTCAGAAAAAAGAAAAGAAAAGAGCAAACTATCAAGCAGGGGAAGAGATCTACAGAGGATGCCCACATTTTGAAAACTCTAGGAGGGGTAAAAAGCAGCACAAGTGACAGTATTACTAAAAACGAAAATGATCCAACTTCAGACCTTAGTACCAGATGAACGACACCAGGTCCTTCGAAACGAGGGCGCCAAGTGTCAGACAGAGCTGGAGTCATGGCAACTGGTGAAACTGTCTGCACTCTGGGACAAGAAATCCAGCCACTAGCCCTGAACCGATCCAGCATCAGACAGCAACTATAGCAGCGTCGAAAAGCTCCCTCAGAAAAAAAATTAGAAAAAGTGTGACCCATAGTTCCTCTCATCGTGCACTGGGATGGGAAGCTTATCTAGATCTCACTGGCATTGGTACTGTGGACAGATTGCCTGTGCTAGTGACAGGTAAATATAAATCACAGCTTTTTGCAGTACCAAAGCTATACCATCGGGGATAGGAGCAGCACACGCTCAGGCAATCTTTTCTGTTCTGAAAAACTGGAATTTAAAGGAAAGGGTCCAGGAGATGTGCTTCGACACAATCAGCTCTAATACTAGTCAGCAGAAAGGAACGTGCATTTTTTTGGAACACCTTGGTCGCGAACTACTCCACATTACTCGTCGCCATCATATCTTCGAGTTAATTGCTGGAGTGGCTTTTTCTCAAGCCAAGGGGGCTTTATCTGCTCCAGATATTCTATTATTCAAGCGTTTCGAAACAAGTCGGCATAATATTGACAAGACCATATATGAAGACTCGTCAACTGATGATTACACGGCCAACGAAGTGGTCTACTTCAAAGATGCGATGGTAGAGATCTTAGAGACAGCTGTCAAATTCACTCAGCCCAGAGATGACTACAGAGAACTCCTTGAACTGGCTATCCTCTTCCTTGGACTGTCCCTCCTGGAGGCATCTACTTTGCAGCTTCCTGAGCATTACACCACGCTCGGTGGATGGCGAAAGTGATCTACTCCTTCAAAGCCTGAATGTTTCGCTCACTGCAGTTCAAGTTGACAACACGCAAGCATCGTGGATAGCAAAAACTTTGGATCTTCTTTTCTCGTACCTTTTTCTCAGCCAGCATTGCTTCGAAGGTCCCAATAAAAGACCCGAAGTTGCTGATGCAATGTCAGATGTCAGTCCTTGAAGAGAAGTTCAAAAAGAAAAGTTTAAAGAATCATTTCTAAAGGTATTTTGTTTGGCTTTACCTTTTGAGGTCGAATTTACTCTAGGGAAAGCTCGAGCTGCACACAGCCCGATTACTGTTCTACCTCACTGAGCGCTAATAATGCTCGTGGTGCTGTGGTGCCCATTGCTCGATGTCAATAATACTCTTGCGTCCAGCTCTGATGATGTCTGGGGTACTGCTGCGCCCAGTGCTGCGAATGTTATTTGTGCTGCCGCCCCGAACGCTCGGGATGCGTTGTGGCCAGGGCTGGGAATGGCCGTGCTGCGCCCAGCACTGGTGGTGTCCATAGTATTGCCTCGCCCAGTGCTGGGGATGAGTTGCGGTGTCCTGTGCTGGGGTTGGTCCTGCTGCGTCCTGTGCTGGGGCTGGTCTTGCTGCGCCCTGTGCTGGGGCTGGTCTTGCTGCGCCCTGGGCTGGGGTTGGTCCTGCTGCGCCCTGTGCTGGGGCTGGTCTTGCTGCGCCCTGTGCTGGGGTTGGTCCTGCTGCGCCCTGTGCTGGGGTTGGTCCTGCTGCGCCCTGAGCTGGGGCTGGTCCTGCTGCACCCTGTGCTGGGGCTGGTCCTGCTGCGCCCTGTGCTTGGGTTGGTCCTGCTGCGCCCTGTGCTGGGGTTGGTGCTGCTGCGCCCTGTGCCAGGGTTGGTCCTGCTGCGCCCTGTGCTGGGGCTGGTCCTGCTGTGTCCTGTGCTGGGGTTGGTCCTGCTGCGCCCTGTGCTGGGGTTGGTTCTAACTCGTCCAGTTCAGGGGAGGGCTCTGTCTCACGGTCTGCATTTACTGCCATGTCTGCTGCGTTTAGCTCCTCCAATTCATCTTCTAAAATTCGCAGTTTGTATTCGATTTCTTCATTGGCTGCAACATTTTTTTTATAACGTAAAAATAAATTGAGACGCTTATATTTGTTTATGTCACTTTTTTTCATCTTCAGCTCAAACGGGTTCTGCAAGAAAGCTCTACTCGCAGCAGCAGCAGCAGCAGCAGCCGCTTCCTGCTCCGCCAATGGTATTTTGGCAGAAGAAACTGTAGGAGCAGCAGCAGCAGATGAGGTTGATGGAAGGTAGATTCGCTTCATCTCAAGAGGTCGTGATTTGCTTTTTTAAGTGCAGATGAAACCTGGATAAGAAATTTATTTACTGAAAATTGAAAGGACATAAGTATTGATAATCTGAAAACTTTATGAGCACAATAAATCAAGCAACAGCTGCGGAGCTAATGGTTTGTATTTGCTAATTAAATTAACGACATTTATGCTCAGGATATACATTAGGGTTTTTTATTTCTTGGACTCTTATAAACATTCGGATCTGTTTAATGCGCCATTAGAGGCTGTCGTATTGTGAGGGCGTTTTATAAGATCGTACAATTTTTTTGATCATCGTACAAAAAGTAGTTAACCGATTTGCTGCAATAATCGGCATGTTCTTTTTAAAAATTATAGTTATTTACGAGCCAGTATCAATTTCTGAACTTAGCCTGGGGAAAAATGAAGTTATACCCGATTTAAAACTTTGTATAAAAGTGCCTAATTACGTCACAATATTGTGTCGTCCAGAAGTTTTGGTGAACAGTTTTTATCGACCAATTTATGGTGGGTTTGGATTGGATGGGTCACGTGAAGATACGTCATATACGGATTGCATGAGAAAAATTTAAAATAATGATATCCATGAGCTTAAAGGGCCTAATTGCCGTCTAGTGAAGTTTATATCTCCGAATTATGTTTGTTTACTTTCTCATGAAGACAACACTTGATTCTTCAACTCATCGTGGCAACATTCGTTTACTTAACTCATTATGGCAACAATTATTTACGTTTGTTGGGCCATGTGTCTTGTCGTGTCGTGTATTTATTTGTTTCTTGTGTCATCTTATGGCTAGTCGTGTCTTGTGCCTTGTAGTGTCTTGAGTCTTCTCGTGTGTCCTGTTATTTCTTGTCGGCTCTTTTCATGTCATGGCATTTCTTCTCATGTCTTGTAACTTGTGTCTTGTCGAGCCCTGTGTTTTGTTGTGTCTAGTGACACGAGTATCTTATATCTTGTTACGTCTTTCGTTTCGTCATGTCTTGTGTCTTGTAGAGTCTTGTGCCATGTCGTGATATGTGTTATGCCATGGCTCGTGTCTCGTCGTGTGTCGTATCTTCTGTCTCTTTCTGTCGGGTCGAAGCTTGTATTTAATGTTATGGCGAGCATTGTGTTGAACGTCTGTCTTGGATTGTCATGCTTAGTTTTTCGTGTCTTGTTTTGCGTTGCCTTTCTGATACCATTTGCTCATTTCTCTCTTGGTCTCTTCGTGTATTCATTCCAGTACGCACTTGTAATGACGTAGAGGTCCTGATCTCGAGAAATGCACTTGCAAGGCTGAATGGAATGCAGGAATGCACTTGCAAGGACGGTAGTGTTGAAAGATTTGTGGGAATTATAGCAAATCTTGATGCAAAAAATAACAAATTCAGTGGGAACGTAGAAGAATTTGAAATTAATAAATCTACCATTTTTTAATCCTGTGAAGGTAAGATTAGATGTTAGTTTTAGCCTCCCTGACCGCAAAAAAACAGCATTCAGAAGAGAGGAAGGAGGAAGGCCTCATGTACAGTTAGCGACGAAATTATTCGCACACCCCTCGTATTTCGAAACTTTCTAGAAATACTAAAAAAATAATGTTACCACAGGCATAAGTTTTTCACAGGGAGTGAAGCAAATGTTAATAACAATAATACAAAGTTCCCAGAACAAAATATCATTTTGAAAGATTTAACAAGCTGAACTTCAGAAATACGATAAAACAAAATTATTCATACAGTGAGTAGTATTACACGTTGTTGAGGCGACTCTACCATTTGAGTGGATTTTTAATAATCAATAGCGTGACCTTTCATCTTCATAACATTTGAAAGCCTTTAATTATAATTAATTTTTAATAATTTAATTCAGATGAAATATTGTTCCATTCTTCAATGGCGATGCGCTTCAATTCCTGAAGATTCTTTGGAGCTCGCTTGTTGATGTTGATTTTTAATTCCAGGCACAAATTTTCAATAGGGTTGAGATCAAGATTCATCGACGGCCATGGCAGAACATTTATCTTGTTTCTTAGGAGCCATCTAGTTGTAGACTTGGCCGTGTGTTTTGGGCCATTGTCTTGTTGAAATACCCACTGCCTTCCAAGTCCCAAACTATTAGCTTATACTTTCAGGTTTTGTCGAAACAGAAATATAGTCATCAGAGTTCAACTTCCCTTCGATTGCAACCAATTTTTCACTATCCGATGCAGCAAAACAACCCAAAAACATCAATGATCCACCCCGTGTTCAACTGCTGGCACAGTTTTCTTCGGTAGGAAAGCTTCATTACACCAAACCTTCTTCACGTCACTGTGCCTAAAAACTCTATTTTGGTTTCGTCACTCCATATTACTCTCTCCCAAAAGCCTCTGTCTTTATCCAAGCGTGACTTTGCAAAGTTCAAGCGAGCTGCAACATGACATGGTTTGTAAAGTGGAGTCCTTTGAGGTCAGCGTCCGTGTAGGCCTTCCTTGTTCAGACAACGCTGGATTGTGCGACTGCTCACGCTAGTTCCCTGAGCGTTCAATCTCTAGGCAATGTCGTCTAGCTTCACTCGTGGAGTAGCGTTGATCTCACAACACAATTTTCGAGAAGTTCTCACCGAGAGTTTTTGTTTGCGACCACGCACAGGCTACCTTTCTACTGTACCAAACTTAGTAAACTTTTTATAACAGAATATACTGATTATCTTGGGATGCTCAAACGCATAGATATGTCGCCATAACTATTTCTAGATTTGTGACAGTCAATTATCTTCTGTCTGAGGTCTACACCGAGTTCTTCAGTTTTTCCCATCGTGGCGCTAGTGTACGAATGACAAAGCTCTACTCCTCTAGCTCCCATTTAGCTCTGGCACAATTTTCTTGAATGATCTCACATCTAGAATGTTCAAGAAAATTTTAGACACAAATTCTTTCAATAAAACGAGTATAACGGTAAATACTTGTCAATGAAATGTAATGTTCTCAATTGTATGACTAATTTTGCCTTTTCGTGTTTTTGAAGTTCAGCTTGATAAATCGTTCAAAAATAATATTTTTTCTAGAAATTTCGTATTCATTAATATGTGCTTCACACCCTGTAAAAATGTTGTGCCAGTGGCGAAAATAGTTTATGAGTAATTCTAGAAAGTTTTTAAAGACGAGGGATGTACGGATAATTTCGTCGCTAACTGTAGTATGGAGATAGGGGAAGGAGGAATATATGCAGAAGAAGCATAAAAAGAGTAAGTTGAGAATGAAATTCATGAAAAAAGATAAAAGTTGAAGAATAAATTAAGAAATTAGTAGGTGTTGAAAGACAGGACAGCAATGATCCGGGGGAAAAATGGTCCTTAACCAAACAAAAACATTTTATTTAAAAAAAGGCCTACCTAACTCTCAGCTGGGCCTTCACAAATATTCCCTCTGGGAGTGCTAATTACCACAGATACAATAGTAATATCTCCCGCAGAGGGTTTTCTCCCATGAATTATACGGTCATCAAAACAAATTGCTTAGTTTGAGAGACATGATCGTTTTATCGATAACTATCTAAAATGGCTGCGTTAATGCTCAAATGTACTTGGTTAAGTAATGCTCACCAACTGTACTGGTCGAAAAAGGCCACTAACTACGGAACGGCTATAGTCAATTTTCTTTCTGATAAAATGTTTGCAAGCTTAGAAATTAAATCCTGGTGAATAATAAAAAGAAGTAACTCTTCACTCGTACCAGAGATTTTGAACAAATTTAAGTTGTCCCACTAAACACACAGGCATTAAAGTTATGGTTAGGTTACACTACTATAATAATAAAAAACTTTCAAACTCAAACCTCATTAAATTGGATGGCCAAATCCTTTGCTTTACCATAACAGCGAAAAGTAATTATGTACACATAATATACAAAGGCTAGTTTTATGCCCCGCTCTAAAGTGATGCTATAATTTAACTGAAAAGAACAAACCCAAATAATTAAATAATTGCAGGATGATATTCAAATTGATATTAAAAACGGAATATCTACTTACTATTACACATAACAGTTTGTCTCTACAGTAATTTTTCTACTGAAAACTTAGAAAGGTCCACAGAATCTAATATTTTTCAACAAACTAGTGGCAAACATAACTAAGAAATCCATCCAATTTTGAGGTAAATATACATTCATTATTTTCTTTGTCGTCCAATGCTTGCTTAAGAGTCCTACACGTTAGCAGGTTGACAATTTTTTTCAGTTAAACACAGGGTTGCGGAGTCGGAGTCGGTGGTGGGAGTTGCCGGAGTCGCATGTTTTAGGGTGGAGTAGGAGTCGGAGTCGTTTTTATGAATGTGTGTGGAGTCGGAATCGGAGTCGCTTTTCTGATTGTGGGTGGAGTCGGAGTCGGAGTCGCTTCTCCGAATGTGGTGGAGTCGAGGTTGGAGCCGCTAATTTATGGTGTCTTCGATTCTAATTTTTGCAAAAAAATATTTATACTTGTTTAAAACCGAAAGTAAATAAACAGAGTTAAAAAACTTACGGTCAGTGGTCATTGATGTCTAGTCATTGTGGGTTCGCACACATATATATGTGATACCTACGAGTGCGAAGAATAGTTTTCGTACTGGAGAAAAAATGCATATATCACAGTGAAAAAACCGGAAGTAGTATAATTGAAAGCATCGGAAATTCATTCTGTTTGTTATTTTTCTCTCGTTCCCCCTTCAACTAATACATAGGATCTAGAAAATAGTAGTTAATGTATTGCAAGTTACTTGCAGAACAGCTCAGCTGATGTAATACATTGTACTCACATCATTAGTGGCAACTCTGTACGCTCCTACTGTGTCTATATTCTACACCAGTGGTTCCTTATAACGATCTTTTATAGTCTTTCTTTTGGTCATGCTTTGGTCTGTTGATTGATAATGACTAGTCTTTGCAGTAACCAAAAGTTATGATGTGATCATAAATATTTCTAGTCTTTAGGTTGTGATATATTGATAATGACTGGTCTTTGCCAAACCTGAAGCTATGGTCTGATAAATAAAGAGTTCTAGTTTTCAGGTTACGTAATCGCTATTGATAATGAAAATTCAATTTGCTTATTTTTAAGTTAATTAATGTAATATTAGTTGATTTATTGAGCTATCAGTAGTACCTATGTACTTACAATTTATATCTTCTTTTTGTTTACTTCCTTTTCTTTAGGTCAAGTTAACATGTATTAATAATAAAAATTTCTGCTCACTTCTAAAGCTATTCCTTGAATTTTATTTGGTTATCCATGATTTACATTGTATTTTACCATGTACTTTGCATGTTTAATTGTTAACTTCTTATCACTCCCCAGTTTTTAAGTAAGCGTAGGCTGAAATGAAGATTTTTATAATTATGTTTTCACAATTTAAAAATTGAAATAGTGTCTGATTCTCAGCATTATATTATTAATAACCTAAAAAAAAGGTTTGGAAATGTGGTCAGGTAATCAATATCGGTATTGGGACACATGAAAAAATAAAATACAGTGTGAAAGAGCTGCAGTGAAAATAATATCACAACACTCACTTGCAAATACTTCACTTAGTCTCCCACATATTGTAACTGAAAGCAATGCACTATCTGTGCTGCAATGATTTTTGAAGTTATGCGATATTACAAATTTTCGTGCTGAAAACATACTGAATTTCACCAAAAATACAAAATGAAAAGAACGTGGACGTTTATTAAAATAAGAAAGTGCTAAATACAAAGTTAAAAGTCAGACGAGAATAAAGACAGTATCATATTACACACAGAGAAGCTAAAAGTGACTTTTATTCGTAAAGTAAACGTTCCGAAAACGTGAGACCCCTGCGACGAAAGCAGAACAACTTTTACCTATCATAGCCAATATATAAAATAGAATTGAGCAATAATATGTCACCTTTTCTGCATTGTTACCCTGCATAGTGTAGGTAAGAGAAAAAAATGCGGTGTGCAAATCTTGCCAACCTTATCCACATGTAAGTAGGATATATCATAATTTTGGGGATTTTGTGCATAGTAATTAAATCAGCTATTGTAATTTCGTTGAATCGGAGCATACTTAGGGACAGAAAAACTGTTGATACTTGTCTATGCTTATCAGGGTATGCACTGCCTACTTAGCCTACTTAGAAGACACCTGTCAGTCATACAAATATATATATATGATAGTGTAAACGACCTGTCATAAATGACGGGATTAGATATTGGCGTTATAGAAATCTTCCAGATGTGGATGACAAATACTTAAATCTAACCTAATAGTAGCCGCGATTAAAATATTCTTATGCTTGTGCACTGATGAAACTCGCATCACAGATACGATAATTAAGCATCCTTTTAGAGCGTGAGAGGGACGGACCAACTAGCCAAGACTGACCAACCAATTTTATTTGTTCAATACTGAGTTGAACATTGAAATAACATAGAAATTATGCATAGGAAATATCCAAATCTATTTATTCATTTATTTGTTTAAAGGAGACGCTTGGCATTTTAATTGAAAAGAATAATCAACACTATATATATAGAGTGTTTTTTGTGCGGACAAATTTCAATCATTGGTACAAAAACTCAACAAAAAAATTCGACTTCACGAATGATAAAATGCCAAAACTCCTTAGTTTTAAAGTTATAAGGAGTTAAAGAAATAAACTTTAAAACTCAAAGTAGGATGCCACGAGCACGACAATGTTAGCGCTAGTTTTGTTAGTTCCGAACTCACTAAAGCAGTTTTTTGTTATTTTTACAACAAAACCTGCAAGCATTTTACCATTGCAAAAAATTACAATTTCAATGTTCGTTAGGAAATTAACACTAAGTTGTCAATGATAAATTTTAGTAGCGATTTCATTAAATTAATAAAACGAGCAAACATTATTTAATGCTTAATAGTTTTAAACTGCAGACACTTTTCCTAGCCGTAAAATTCTCGCAGTTCTCATTGTAAAACATCAAAAACCTGTTTTAATGGGATAGGAACTATCAAGACTTCACCTTTTTCTCTTCAAATTAATTTAAGTCAAGGCCAATTTAATCCAAGTCAAATTCAAACTAAACCAACCCTAAGTTGAGTTAAGAATTGAGGTAATCACTCATTAATTTCAGCGTTTTTTGTAATAAATATGCATCTATTGTATGTAATGAACAAGACTTTCGTATTTCCTTTCAGCGAGGACTACCAAATTTTCCCCCGGTGTTGCAATCTATAAAGACAAGTTGTCGTAAAATGTGCAAAATATCCATCAGGAGGCAGAGTGAGATTCAGATCTTCGACCGGCGTGAAAGAGACAAGTCAATTATGAAAACTTCTTATTACAGTACCCACTAAAGCTGTTTTAAAATTTTACATTTATGGCAGTTTGCATCCATTCAAATATTTATGTTCAAAAGTAAATTTTCTCTTACACATACATATAGAAGTATCGAGGAATTATTTACACTCAAATAGAGATTTTTATGCGTAAAATTCCATTTTATCACATGTATAAAATCATATATACATGCTACTACATAAGTTTAGCACTGGACGATATTTAGATTTAATTTGTAAAAAATAAAGCTACGAAGTCATTTTTTCGCTCGTCCAAACAGTTTTCGAAAAAACAAGTTACAATTTATTTGATCGACATAGATGATATATATGCATATTTGCCTTGGCCTATTTATTTGAAGAGATGGCAACACTTCTATTGCTAATGCAGGAATGTGTGAGTATAGTAATGTACTCCTATAAATTGTATTCAAACGGAATCGTACATAAGTACTCATTGAATAGAATTTGTATATTTCTCTTAAAGATTAAATCTACAAACCGTCCAATAGTAATCTTATGTACTCGCATGTATATGATTTCACACATGTGATGAAATTTCACGCATGTAAATCTCTAAATGAGAGTAAATAAATCCCCGATGCTGTTATGTGTAACATATAATTACCTTTTGAACATAAATATTTGAATGGATGCATATAATAGATGCATCAGGGCAGAATCTATCTAACCTAATATTACCCGTTGCGTGCTTATTTATATATTTATTTATGTATATGTTTGGTGTCCGCTTTACGACAGCTTATCTTTAGATTGTAACACAGGCGAAAGTTTTATGTATTCCTTGCTGAAAGAAAAAACGATTGTCTTGCTCATCACATCCGATAGAAACATATCTAACGCAAAAAATCTCTCTAATTAACGAGTGATTGTGTCAATTCTTAACTCAACTTAGGGTTAGATTAATTTGAATTTGACTTGGATTGTATTGAACTTGACTAAGATTAATTTGAACTTGACTTGGATTAATTTGAAGTGAAAAAGGTAGCGCTAACATTGGCGCGAACGCGGTACATACTTTAGATTTCAAAGTTTCTTCAAGTCCTTAAAATTCCTAAACAAAGGAGTTTTGGGCATTTCATCATTTGTAAAAGTTAATTTATTTTGAGTTTTTCAACTTATGGTGAAAATTTCCCCGCACAAAAAAAAGCCTATATATATAATGTAACGCTAGGTGTCTCCATCAATTTATAAATAAATATGTGTTTTTGTGTGTAATTTCCCCTACATTATTACAATGGGAATCAGTTTGATTGGATTGTATCTTAAAACCATTCAAATGATGCGAAAACCTGGCATCTGCTCACTTTTGTTTATTGGTAAAAAATTTTGCTTGAAAATTGAATGATAATGCAGCTTATCGTGGTAAAAAGGTATGACAAATTTGTTGAAAACTTCTTTGCTGAAAATAATTTAAAATATAATACACATTTGTTGCTTGCTAGGTTGGTGTGTGCGTCTGTGACGTTCATAAGAATGCTTTATATGACCGTATCTGTGATACGAGTTTCACCAGTGCAAAAGTACAAGAATATATTCATCGCGGGTACTATTGGGGTGGATCTATTTGTTTGTCATCTATATCTTGAGACTTTTTTAAAAGAAACAATCGAATCCTGTCATTTTTGAAGGATCGTGTACACTAGTAGATATATATATATGTAAAACTTGATTTTAACATTCTATTGTCAATTTAAAAGTAAGAAAAGATCATAATAACCATATGTACAGGTTGCAACACCTGCAACCAGTAATAGTCATCTTATAAATTGTTAATAGGTGGAGTTGGAGTCTCAAAATTGTGATTAGGTGGAGTCAGTGTTAGAGTCGCAGGATTCTGGAAAGGTGGAGATTAATCGAAGTCGGAGTCGCAAAATTCTGGAAAGGTGGAGTCGGAGTCGGAGCCGCAAAATTCTGGAAAGGTGGAGTCGGAGTCGGAGTCGCAAAATTCTGGAAAGGTGGAGTCGGAGTCGGAGTCGGAGCCGCAAAATTCTGGAAAGGTGGAGTCGGAGTCGGAGCCGCCAATTTATTCCTCCGACTCCGCAACCCTGGACTTTTACAGCTCCAGTTTCTTCAATGATTGTAATAGCTTCGTTGCTATTGTTGTCTTCCTAAATGGGATATTTATCTGATTGAAATCTTCAGCGTTGAACCGTCCCTGTGGTGGTTTAAGCTTATAGTTTTGCCATTGTGCGTCATGCTGTCAGTTTGAGTATCTAAATAGTTTGTTTCATAGAGTTTTCAACAATCGTAGGTTGTACATCTGTGTGAACTGCCACTGCACGCAACTTTCTTCACGCCCCCTCTAATTTAGATGCAGTGATGTTATTCCAACATTTGGCAATGATTTCAGAGCTGTTATTTTGTTAAAAGTCTTTCAAAATGCCCTCGCAATGTCTTGAATTCTAATCAACAAGCCCATTTAGCAATTTTCGTATATAATGTAACAAATAGGTTCCTATCACTCCATGGTTCATTGAAAGTAGGAGCGCTGTTGTGTTGTGCTCAGAGAAAATTACTTCCACATGAAATGAAAAGTTATTCAATCCTTAAATGTCTCTCCGTTCACGTTATTCTTTTCCTACCAATTTCTAGAATTTCTACCCTCAACTTTGTGCTTAGATATAATCGAATTGCCAACAACTTCTCTGCCGCTTTTCCATGCGGTTTTATTTTCAAATGAGGTTATTTTTATTCTGCGTATACAGACAATACGTGAGGAATGAACAATGGCATGCAAAGAGACCAATACGGCTAACTGAACGATAGATATTTTCGCAGGGAAACGATCATAATACAGGGCAATACAGTAAGCAAGGAATATATTAAGCTAGGTAACTTTGTAAAATTTCAGACGAATGCATGAAATTGATTTCGTAGAAATTAAAACCATTTTAATTTGACACACATAAAATACTAAAATTGCATGGGACATATGGGTGAGCTATGTTTATTTATAGAGGCAGTTATATAATTCAACTGCAGCCACTCGATCTAAATGAAGAAATAAGGTAGACGGTTGTAACAAGTGCATTAATCTAAACGTTAATCTAAATGTTTGCTCAAACTGCTATACTTTCTTATACTCCCGTTCTTGATGTGTCTTTCACCCTTGGTTATTTCTCAAGTTCAATTTAAAATTGCAAGACTTACTAAAATCTTTAATTTCTTTCCTTTCTGCTTACTTGGACTGAATCTGTAGGTCTTTTTATCAACCTTTACGCATAGCATATTAAAATTTTAAGCTTTTTCATTTCTAGTATTAGGTTTTTGTCGTTTGTACCATTCAATAATTGTTCTTTTCATGAAGTTATTATTTGCATGAACTGTCAAGGTAACCGTGAATGCATGCATGGAACTGGTAGAAACAGAAGTTCATCGAAACTCTTGCCTGCGAATCACAAACCGACTCAATTAACTAATGCTAACTATAACTTGCTCTTCACACGCACGGCGGTGCAATGTTTAAATAAATTAATAAATAAAATAAAAGTTTTAAAAGTTTAAAGTTTAAATAAAAGTTTTGAATACAAATTTTACAGGATATCAATCTATGTAAGTCACACGAGCGCGTACGACGAAGCACAGCATAGCTGAAGAAACTTATACTTTCCTTTAAACTTGCAAGCGTAATTGAGAACTTTTCATCTATCGATGAATCGTAACGGGGTAACAAATTTTCATCTCGAAGCCAGTGATTCTCGCCTTGATTAAACTATTTTCATCTAGATCACGTCAGTCCAAACAATAAAGTCACAAAGGAACACTTCAGTCACAAACGTAACACTTCTTTCAACCCTGACTGCTCCCAAAGTTATGAACATTTCTAAATAAGCAACTCAACCTTTCCAGGTCAGCGGCCCGAGAAAAGTAACCCGATCTCGGCAGTCAGCGGTCTTATATTCCTCGCCACTCGTCCTCGTTGATCCCTCCCTCCACGCGCGATCGATGAGATCGTCCCAGCAAAATTTGCAGCTCTACTGAACAATCGACGTTAGCGAACTTAACATGAACTCGGAGTGGATGGAAAGTTTTTCGTGTACATTATAGCCTGTAATGCAAAATCAGGCCCTCATAGAAAGATATCCCAAAATGACTATATAAGGCTTAATAGTGTTGATTTTCATTGATCGATCTAAGCATTTTTGAGCCTGATATTCTTTCCCGTAGAGAATATGATACTCAAGTTTCTAAAAAGGTTTTTCCTGATTTGAATTATTGTGTAATTTTTTCTGAATTAATTCAGAGTGTAGTGTATCCCTATGAAGTTTTATTTCATGGAGGTCAGACCTTGAGGGGATGGATGTATATTTTAAAACAGTGAGAAAATCGAGTGCAGGAAATTAAGGGTGCTAAGTTAGAAAGCTCGATTGATCACTTTCATTGTTGTCGTAAATGATGAAGTTTTGCTGGTACGTATTTTGGGTGAAAGTGAATACTTGCTAGTGCGTTTTGCGCGTTGTTTACCAGTACTGCTCTCACAAAAAGTTGAGTTAATTTTCTCATGAAGCTCTACTTGTGTTGAGTTGAACTTTTGTTCAGGGTACGAATGCAGCCTAGCGTTAGGTGGAAATTCAACCACAGCTTCTAAATTGTGATCAAGTACTCTTAAACTTGTGCAGAAAGTGAAGGTTGATTTTATTCATGAATTCTGCTAACGCTGAATAGGAAATTCACTGAATTTTTGTGGTATTATTGGAAAATTTTTCATTGTGTACTGATAGCGTTCATCAATATTTTTTGCCACTTTTACTCCAATCTAGCGTATGAGGTTCTGCACTGTATTTTGTTTGCCTCGCAGAACTTGTGGGATGCGCAACGCCATAATTGGTGGGCGGTTGCTGCTCGCCCCCCGGTCTGAGGGCGCCGGAGGAGGAGGAGCTTCAGCCTTGCGATGCATACAGGGTGACGCCTTGTTTTCCAAACAAACAAACAAAACAAACAAACATCGGCATCTTTGGGATGCTTTATTTCCAATCAAGCCTGATATGTACCTATGATCTTGAGCATTGGTTTTTCAAATGTCTTATAACTAACACTATATATAGGACACCATGACGGTTCCCCCGTAAAGCCGGTACCCATTTGCGACACCTGGGTTGAGTGGGGTATTGTGTTTGAGCTTTCCCTTATACCCAACGGGGAAGATCGCCGTGCCAGCGCCGGGATACGAACCCTCGTCTCCAACATACAAGGCCGATCCCTTAACCACTGTGCCACGGCGAGCACAGAAGAACAATTTGATTAGAGAGTATCTTAAGCGCGCTTATCTTACGTTATTTCTTTGTTTTCTGTGTTCTTCAATTGCTTGGAAAGTCTTAGGGAAATTTAACTTGAAGCACACAATAAAGCTTTGTATTTGCAAGTCAACTTTTTCGTGGAAATGAAAGTGCGCCAGAAACTTAATAAACGAGAAAAGTTGTGAGGAAATTAATAATCGTTACTGAGAAAACCTTTTGGAGTTCAGCTCCATCATCAGTTTTTAAAACTAATCATGTGTTTGAAATAAAAGACCAAAGTACAATGAATGGTAGGTGTTGGAATATAACGATAAGAAAAACAAAGAATGTCAAAGAAAAACAAATACAAAATACACATAACATACGAATAAAAGCAAATTGAGCAGGTAATGAAGAAGTTTCAATCAACAGGGTGTCTCAAAAAATGTACTCACACATTGAATGACATAAGAAAACTTTATTTATGAACATAAAGTAAAATAGAATGGCTTCGAATGTTTCTGATTATGGAGAATTCTAACTTCCTCATTGCCCTACGAGAACATTATAGTTTTAACCTTTAGTTCAGGTTGGCGTTGGAGTGGCTTGGGGCAGGTGAGCTGGGGGCTGAGATACTTTTGAAATTTTGATAACTTTGCTTACCTTTGGCGTGTGCATTACTATTTTGGTACTTTTTTTGCTGGCGTCTTCGGTGCTGCAATAGTAGCGCCTAGTATAGTGAACTCGGAGTGAGCTCTATCAGAGAACGAAGGGGTCCTGCGGGCGTCAGGTCTTGACTCGCCTGGCCATCGGACTGGATCTGCAGCGGCCATAACTCGCTCTACTTCCTCATCTGATCTTAACACGTTGACTACGATTGCGCTGGTCGTAAAATTCATTTGGTGAGGTTGCAATAAACAGAACGGGTAAATAGACTTCCCTGCTCGAATAAGTTTCCTTCCTTTGTAAGAAGTATACAAAATACAAGTGAGCTAGAATATTTCCTCTTACGATAACATTCCTTCAAAAAGAGGTCGCGAAATTTGTTGAAATATGATTCATTTTCATTTGTGCGTAAATGAGCAATTTACCTAGTGGTACACATTTTTTCCACTACGTAGTCAACGTGTTAAATTCTTTATCTATACCTTGCTTACCACTTAAGCGGTGACTTGACAACTTAATTTATACAAATTTCATCTACTACCTTTATTACCTTGCTAAATTAACCTATTTCTTGCTGCAATCGTGTGAATCTGTGAGTGCGTGAGATCTTTTAGCCAATTGAACCTTTTAATTTAATTTACTGAGTCGGCTTTGCTTGAGTTAACTAATTTATTTCTTTGATTGATAACTTTACCTGGGGCTTGCCGGAAGAAAAGCTTGTAGCTAGGCTATCTTGGTCTTTGGGTAATTCTATCGACATACCAACCTAATTCTAAGTTCTCTGACTGCTTCAGTTATGCTTAGCATTTCCTCTTTTCTTATTAAGTCTTACTAACTTTCTCGACTCCGGAAGTGTCCACCACACCGAAGCACAATTTAAACTCAGGTTAGCATCAATGTGTTCATGACTGGTATAGTTATTACGATACATTTGCGGAAATATCAAAGGCCGAGATTTGTTCTCCCTCTAATTAATCAGACGCTATTTCGTTATTCTAGTGCCAACAACTTGGCACTCCAATAGCCCGGGGGGAGGAGGCGGATCAGCGGATCGCACGGGACGACAGGTTTTATTTCTACGTTTCAAACTGCAGCGGTGCCGTCCCTCAGAATTTCGATCAACCAACTGGGCGTACTTATCGGCCCACTGCAACTGGGGCTTAACAATTTGACTGCGACGTGCGCCACCGGTGGTTCACGGAGGTAATTTTCATAATGCTGCTGACCGACCAGTACTCGCCAATTCAGTTTTCATAAATACCTAACCAAAGCTAAATGGAAGCATGATCCAGTTCATGTTTGGGATTTTTAATAAAGTTTACTACAATTGACCTCAAATTTGAGTTTGGTGTTGAACTTAACCTTTACTAGTCGCGGTCAAAGTGTTAAGGTGCAGGAACAATGAAGCAGACCTTCTCCACTTGTCGGCTAGACGCGGATACCTTAACCAGCCGAGGCCATCGATGACCACTCGTCGTAGATTCCAGCAGGAGCAGCCCGTTCCTCATGCTCGCTCATTGCTGCAGCGGTGATGCTAGCTAAACCGTGCGAGGGGACGCCACTCGTGAATTGCTTTAGAGTTTTAACCATTAAATAAATAATAGATAAATCCTAACCCGGGATGTGTGTTAAACTGTTCTCAAATTTGTTCGTGGAGTCGTTACTAGAGTTTAGTCTTCTGTGTTCTGTTGTAGACGTTTCAAATACCATGAACTCGAAGGGAAAAAAAATTTCTTACTTTCGACGTCATTCGTATTAATCCTATTTGTGTGGGCTCTCCACAACAGTACACAAATGTAATTGAAGAAACAACGCTAATTATGCGCACCATGAAATTCGCAAACGTCACGATACTGGTCATGAGGAATATGACGACATTGTCTTTCAATTTTCAATTTCAATGCATCAATTGTTCTTGGTTTGGTGCGATAAACTTTTCTTTGAGATATCACAAAATCAGTCTATGCGCGTGAGGTCTGGAGAACACGCAGGACACTCAGTGATACCCTTCGTTGAATCCATGTGTCTGGAAAAGCTGCTGGGTTTCCCGAGCTGATCGTCGAAGAGATTTCTGTGGTGCTCGAAGGAGTGTTTCCAGCACCTGCTCTTCTTTTCCAGGGCTGGTGGATGTCTGTGGTCATCCAGAACGTTTCTTGTTGACGTTCTGGACGGTTCCATCTGCTTCAAATTTGTCTCTGATTGGAGCAATGTTCCAGCGCTTTGGTGGTGGTTTTGAGAATTTAGTTCTGAATCGTTTTTGCACTTCGAATGCGTTTTCGGTCTTTCAATAACACTTCAGGACCAACTTCCTCTTTTCCAAGCTAAGTTGATTTCCTGCCATGCTGTGATGAATTAAATACATCTGCGCTTCAAAAAAGGCACCTTATTAGCGACAGTTAAAGTGTGAATACATTTTTTTTTGAGACACCCTGGATTTACTGTTTGCACTGGGTATGAACTGTCCGTATTGTTTAAATCAGGGTTTTGCTCGAAAGTATGCGAATACTCTAAAATCCTGTGGTTTTAAGGGGTCGAATCAGATTGAAAAATTTAAAATCGGCATGAGATAAAGGTACTTCGCATTTTTAAGCATGATTTCGCATTTCAGAATGCGATGGGTGTGCTGTGCTAGCTGATTCCCAATACGGAAGCTTCTACCCCGATGCTCTGTGTTAGGCCCCGCGCCAGTATGGCCAGATGGATATTCTAGTATCACGCTACCAACTTTGTAAATAATGTTTGCCGGAATTTAATTCGAGTAACCTAGATACTCCCCACACCCCCTTGAATCCGGCTTGTCCGAAATTCGGCAGAGCGACGAAAGGAAAAACGGTCAGCTCTCTGGAATTTCGGAACCTCATTATCCGTTATTGAAATACTCTGCAGCTAACATTGTTCCCTGCAAATAAATCTAGAAATTAACCGAATAATATCTTCCCCGATAAGAATTCCGACTATGAAAATAAAGGGTCTCAACTCCTAGAGAGTTTTCAAATGAGTGGCGCCCAATGAGCGGCAGCCCTACATCCGCTGAGATACAGCCTCTACGAACTAAACTTCGGCACCCGTGAGAAAGGTCAGCCCGTAAAAGCATCCGAAAGATCTAGAATCTTGGGCACGAACAAGGACCAAAAATAATAATAAATAAAACAATTGGCGCAGAACAGGGACAGCCTAACAATTATAATAATCATTTCTAACACTCTGCTATTCTGATATAGAAATTTCGTAACGCCATACTGACGTACAATGATATGAACTGCACACAGCTATATAGGAGTAAACCAAAGAGGCTCGCATATTAATGAAAAGCGTACCCTTGTACCGGAATAAAGAAGCCACCTTAGTTATTTACCAGAGTGACTCGTGAATGAAAGTTATGAAATTATTTTGCATGCAGTAAGTTTAATTCACGCGACAGCTTCTCGAACGGTTCCCCTAAATACAGAAATGAACAGTTTAAATGGTCTTTGTTTCCTCCAATAGCTTGCGACGTGTATTGTTTAGCGAGAAATTTCATATTCTGCGAATTTATGTGCGTAAAAATTCAATTTCACAATAAACATTTTAGAAAGTTGAACATACATGGTCTCCATAAAGTTTTTTCACCATTGTAAAAATTTATTACAAATGAAATTGATTGGATTTTTTATTCAGATTTCTTCTATTGCAATAAGCGTTTATTAAAGATTTTCACTTCATTTTAAAGATTTCTACATGGGTACCATTAACTCATTAACTAAACGAAGCACATCAAGACGTGCTCGATTTCTTGCCATGTTTGCTGTAGCATAGCTTCATCAATTAGTCCACATTCCTTCAAGCAGTCATCATTTACTTCAAATGTTTACCTTGACCTTTTAACTGAATATGTGGAACCACAACTGAATCACATTCAACCAACCATCATTGTTTAGCTAGATGGTGAACCACCATATTGGGTACTGCATGTTCGTGGGTTCCTCAGTGAAACACTTGGAGTATTGGCGTCGAAATTAAAAGTGGTGTCCTTCCTTCTTGGTCAGCAACGTGAATACACAAAGTATCCATGCTTTCTTTGAATGTGGTATAGCAGAACTCGAGAGAAGTATTAGGTTTAGATGAATTGGCCTCCGAGATCTGATTTTAAATCTGGACATCCTAATATTGTACATGAACCCCTTCTTGACAAGAATATAATATCTCACCTCTGCAGTTAGAATTAACCCTGATGAAATAATTTTTATGGGCATTGACAACTTCTGGCGATTGTTTGAAATACTTCATCTTGGCATTTCTTGGACTGTCAATAAAAAATCAAGGCCGGTGTGTTTGACGGTCCACAAATCAGACAGCTCATCAAAGATGAACAGTTCATCGGTGCTATGTCAGACTTTGAGAAGAATACTTGCCTATCATTTAAAAACGACATCAAAAAATTTTTTGGAGTACACGTGCAAGTAATTACCCAGAAATTATTCAGATAGTATTTGAGATAAAAGAGTTTGGTCGCAACATGAGTATTGAATTAAATTTTTTGCATTGGCCTCTTGTCAGCGTTCCGGAAAATCTAGGTGATGCTAGCGACGAGAAAGGTGAACGATTTCAACAAGATTTGAAGGTTATGGAAGAGCGTTACCATGCAGGGTAGATGGGATGTTTATATGATGGCTCGCTATTGTTGGAGCACCAAACACGACACACCTTAAATTGAACACTAAGGAAAAAGGAACGAGCATCAATTTTCACCTTAACCTGTACAAAAGTGTAGCCTTATCCTTTGTAAAAAACATGATATTACTAAAGAAACAGTTCATTCATGCTTATTTCGTTCATTTGTTATTGTATGTAAATACTTGTAGTTTTTTTTTAAGACAAGCACTGCTACTCGTATGTACAAAATTTTGCATACATCTCAAGAAAATGAAAATTCTATTTTTGAGAAATTTAACGTGATAGAGAAAAAATGAGATCAGTTTTGGATTCAGCATCCAAAATTTACTTTAATAACAACTTGGAGACCTAATTCAACTATAATTAGGTTCCCAGCGTTATTTAATGATGTAAGGGGAAACTTTAACTTTAAATGTACTTACGTTGCAGGTTATTCCAGTCGATCAGTATACAGTAAAAAAATGTTAATTTTCATCCATACAGGCTTACATTATTCCCATATCTGTATTTTAGATCCGTTGATACAAATTACCGGCTTACTAATGAATTCTCCTTTTGTCAGTTTAGCAAGTTTATGTCTAATTTTCCATTGAAATTGAACTATTTTTTCCTAGTTGGTAGCCGATTGTCTTCTAATATCAAGTAAAAGTTTAGTGTTGTGAACATTCTGACCCAATCGGTTACCTATACATGTGTGCTAGTATTTGGAAGCAACCCTATAAGGTTCGTTTTTCCTATCAAATGACAATTTCCATCGTCTTAACACATGCTTCTAAAGTTCAACACACACGAGCGACAATGTTACAATGACTTACGTTCTCATAACAAAAGTTGCTCCTATGACCAGCTTAAGGTGAGGGGGGCAACGATTTCAGGAAATAGGTCATAGCTTTTTTTTGGTGGGCGAATCGTCTACTTCACCTTCTGCTGTGCTGTCTAGGTAAAGTTTCACGTATCTATGGTACAATATTATTTATTTCCTTATTAACCGGTATTTTGAAAAGATAGCAGCTTAAGAAATATATTAGAATGAATGATGAGGACTTCCTATGTAATGTACATGAGAGGTTTCCGTTAGATTCATTTCTTTCTATATAGTTTATTGTTCTAGTTCACTTCATTCCTTATTCTGTCAAATATGAAAAAAATAGTAATTTTCTAGTGCCAGGAAAAGACTTAAGAGACTTCATATACATTATACATACACAAGATTAAGAATTTCTGCATTGTACGGAAGAGTGGTTTTGTTCATATGTATATGTACGAGCTGTTAGGGAAAATTGGCAAATTTGGTCCCGTTGATGTAAAATGTGTGTGCATAGTAGTGTGAGCAAATGTTGAATATTCATGAACGTTGTTTGTTCGAACTGACGACATATGTTGTTCGCATGCGTCAGCCTTAAATGCACACAAAATTTTCATCTTTTCAACAATTTTTTTCTTTGTTTAATTATTGATAGTTCGCAATAGCTAATCATTTATTAATCACCCTCATATTGAAGAAATTTACTGTGAAATAATCTATGCCGTAGTTTTTACAAAATGGATCGAGTTTTCGTGAAGTGCATTCTTCATTTCCGTGAAGTCCAATTGTATATGTACATTTGTACTTTGTTCAATTGAAAGCGAGGAAATCGGTTAGTTAATAAATAATGATTGCTTGTTTAGTTAAAGTAAAATTGCGTTTCTTTCAAGTAGAGACGATGACACTCAGACAACGTTATGTTATGATAAAGAAAATGAAATGTGATGAGAGTAATGAGAGTATGCAGAAAATTAAATAGCGTCGTGTCAGAGGGACGTCCCTGACTAGCATATGTAATTATTCTATCGGAAGGATTTCCTAAAAATGATTTAACACTCTACTGGATTGGAAACATTCCAAAATTTACACACAAAGAAATTGTTTAAAATAATTTTGGAAACTTTTTCGAAGTTTTCATGTAAGCTCATATTCTGCGCGTCATAGTTTTATACAGTTATCGGTAAAAATTCAATTATTTGTTCAAAAGTCAAGCTATGTGCGCTATTAATGTTCTACTGTGAAATCGAAGATGATTAAATCTTAGAACTCAACTCGACAACGGATTAAAATCCTTTGTTTAGCTTAATTATCAAAGTTAATCATAAAAGTGGAGCCTAGACGTTCTTTGTGTATTGTGCTGAAATGGGAGTGAAAATATGAAGTCTTGGTTTCAATAGCCCTGGAGTTTTTATATGAATTTCTTCACTACTCCTGATTTCTGGTCATCTTTGAGCTGAAGGGACTAATGAATCTGTCGGAGTTAATTAATTTGGTGGCGAACAGCTGTGGAGAACTCAAAGATGAGTGAAGTATTTCCTTAAGTTCCGTTAAGAGTATTCATCAAATAAAACTAAAGAAAGCTCACTATAACATAACGCACAAAAGTAGACAAGATTAAAATAGAATGGAATAGAAGACTTTTTATTGCCATTCAAAGTAATAACTAAATTGTAATATATTTAGTGATAAAAAATTCAAAAACTTGTTAAATTTTTTTTGAAGCGACATCAAAAAACTGGATCTTAACTTTGTAGACCAGTTCATTGTGAATCGAACAAAATAAAACTAATCGTCTCTATGTACAATATAGGCTGAGAAATAAGATTTTCCAGAAATTTCCCTTTTAGGGAGGGGGAGGGGAGGGGTGTGGGTAAATTTCAAAATTTTTGGGGCTCTGAACATCCATTCGAATGTTCTAAACATGTTGTGTATACCTCCAAGCTTGTTTCGCTACTGAAGTATCTTTTACTAATTTTTGAAGTTTTATAAGAAAAACCGTTCGTCCCCCTTAATCGTTTTAATAAAAATTCTAAGATCAGGTACGCTGAACAACCTTTAAACGCTATACGTCAGTTCAAAATATCTAAGATGGATATGCGTTACATTACTAACAAAATATCAAAGGAGCAATGCAGTCATTATTACGTGCGATTCAGCATATCACATTGATTAGCCTTCGTTTATACAGAGAACGCAAAAATGTAATTTCTCAAACCGTTTTTTGTCTCAAGATGGTATATGAACAGCTGCACAAAAACGAAGACCTATATCACTCTTTCAGCACAGAAGTTCAGTCTGGTTTGAACCGTCAATCTGTTAATATCTTTCACGAGCTCTGACCATTGATTGCATTGAGTAGTTGCATGAAAATATCGCCATTGCCGCTGTGGTACTGCTTCACAAAAGGAGTAATCTAACACAAAATGAAATGAATAATTATTTTAGAAATCTAGAACTTCTGAATGTTTAGTTTGAATCCTCCTAATTTAGCTATTCCATTCTTAGTGGAGGTTTAGTCGAGCCATCGGTATTTGTGTTGCAGAGCATGCCGGCAGGAGTTTTAAAATCGACCAGTTACTTTCCGCACATTCACATCTTCAATCCGCTCTCATGCTGAGAAGTGCGATATCCCTGTTAGATTAGGCGATTTTAAAGTAATATCTTTTGCATCTAATCAAATAAACCTCCGTGTTTTAGAATCTCCAAAAATTTTAAAAGGAAACCAGTTTTGAATAAATAATATGCAATCAGCTTTCCTTTCGCACCTAATGTAATATCGATCCGAACCTTTTTGTTTTCCATTGATTTGTTTCTTTTATGTATCTTTGCTTCTATTTTTCCATGACTGGTTATTTTATTTTAGATTTGTCTAGTTATTTCTCAATTATCTTCAGGTTGATAATCACTTAGGCGGTCGTAATGTTCAAAATATTTTAATTCAGGTAAATTTAACACTTAACGTTGAGATAGTTAAATTCATGTTTGAAAAACCGTGGAGTTTTTACTTGATTTTTTGCGATACTCAAAATAAATTTTTACTCCAAACGGAGCTGACGTGACAAATGAAACTGAGCATGTTAATTTATTTTTAAAAAATCTATTGAAAACTCAGGAGTCACTTTGCGTGATGAAAACTCGTATGATTTTAGGACATCGCGATATGTTTTCATGCTTAAATGGTTGAAATATATTCATACCTAAAAAATATCTGAATACTGGGCCGAAAAAATGCGTCAATTAGTGGGAACCAGACTAGGCCTTATGATGATGAGACGGAACTCTTATTCTGACGTATATATACGTTTGGCATAGAATTGTGAAGAATTCTCAACAGGCTTCCTAGTGACAGCGACACTTCAAAACCCAGTTATGCCGCCCGTTTGCTTTACTCGTAAGAAAAGGCAATACATGTAATTCTAGCTTAATTTGCAGTAAAAGTCAAAGTCAAATAGATATTATTGCGTGGAGGGTCTCGGAAAGAGTTGTAGAGTTAGTTAGTTAGGGTATGACAGAGGATCACGATGGCGAGCGTAAGTTACTCACCCAGAGAAAAGTGTGCTGAAGATTGTTTGACGAGGAGGTACTAAGTGATGAGCTGATCATATGTAGGACGTAGCGGTAAGCTAAAGAGCGCTCTGCCGTGAGGTGGTGGTCTAGCAAGGCGGAAAAAAATATGTTCCGGGGTACAAAGTGAATGCTGCTCTGCTCTGAGCGGAGTTTGTTAGATACGAGGCCAGGGGCAGACGGATTGGGTCCGGGGGTGCACAGCGAGTATTCGCTCCGCTAAGCAGAGCAAGCTCTTGGTATGAACAATGCGAGATGGACTGTGTCTGTGGGGAGTGCGATGGGGGATCTTTTGTAGAGCACCGCCAACACAGCTTTGTTGAGTGCTTCCTGTGCCCGTGTGTGATGGCGAAGCTTCCGTGTGCCCCGAAGTGTGGAGTCCGCAGATACGATCATACAGTACATGGATCACCTCATAGTTGCCTTGTGCTGCGCGTGTTTGTGACTTTCTCCTTCACCTGCTGCACATCAGAATGAGAGAAGGTTTACATTCGTGGTTTCGATGTAAAACTTCAACGGGCTTCACAAATTTCTGCACAGTAATTTTGAACACAGTTATTTTGTTTCATTGTTTGGTTTTAATAGTCTGCTCCATTAAGCATTTCACGTATTTTGTAACAGCTGGGACGGCGGGTGCTACAAAAGCCATCCCAGCTTCCTCGCCCCCCCCCCCCCCCTAATAGATTAGTTCGGTTCGGGTGATTGTATTTTTCCTCTGTGTTATTTTCTAATTTTCAGTTAAAAAAAGTGCTGTCATTATTAACGTATTACAGTTTTATAAAAACCTTAAAATGGAACTCAATAGCGATAAATTTCCGAGTTAAACTGCATGGTAAATCATATTAGGCAAGTGGAAACGGATCAGGATTATCAAACTCGCAGCATTCCAAGACATGGAAGGTTATATTGCGGTACATGTCTTCAGGATCTGGAAAAATGGAATGAAAAACTAATTAAAAAAAAGTTATGGGCAAAACGCAAAAAAGTCCACCGTGCTAAAATTGAATGCCGTCTATACTAACACGAATTTTTCGGGCCTCGACCTATCATCAGCTGTAAATCTGCCATTATAAAAATAGAATTTATTTTCTGACCAAGTTTTTTTCACATATTATGTGTTCCTAGAGACGCTAATACGCTCGTGGTCACGGACAGACTGCTGACCCTATAAGCTGCTCCCATGTAAAAAAGCAAATGAATGCACTGCGTAATGGGACGTGATTGAAAGGTAAATACCGGATCGCACCCGCAAGCTATAGCTGCTCAATCGAAAGCAAGGGATGTGCCCTCTGCATATCATTAATATTTGGTTTTTTCATATGTATATAAAGAGATTCAAGAATTCAAAGATTTGTTACATTACAAACAGACGCTAAAATCGAGAAATCGGAATCGATAATTTTAAAATCGCACTGTTTCTCTGCATGAGATCTTATGGAGTTTAGGGTGACAAAGCCGGACCCCAGTTCTGGAAGTTATTCCAACGTGCTCCGCCAGTCTGACACGTACGCCAGTCTGACACGTACACGTATAAACGTACCAGTCTGAGCTGACATACTTAGATGCACACTGTGCACAACTGTATTTATAGACAAAACTGGACGCGAAGGAATTTTGTCCTTATACCGGAAAAATGGACCAATGGTGAATGTGTTGACTAAAATGGCTTGAAAAGACACATGGTGGAGAAAGGACGATATCAATGACAACAATTCATGCTTTTACTTCTTTGACTAGTGACCAATTTATGGAATGCGAATGAACATTTTAAGTTTATCAGCCGTTAGGGTAGGTAGAGTTTATTAACATTTCTCGTTCAAAAAATGACCAACTTTGGCATTGATTACCGTGAGAGGGATAAAAATTAAAATTATGAATGCATTAATTTAAAAGAATAGTAAATTTTGTATGCTCGTAACAAAAGCGTTCTAATAGTTATCTTAAAATTGAAAAGGATAAAAACTGAAAAAACTGGAACCCAAACCAGAAAAACATGTCGTACAGAAAATCAATGTTTCCAATTGCCGTTTTGTTTAGTTACACGTAACAAGAGCGTCCTAAAAGCAAAAATTTGTCATCACTTTCACATTCCATAGTAAATTTGATGTAAACATGTAGTAAATTTGATTTAAGACATTTAATCAACATACGCCTCTGTGTTACATTAAGAGGGACGAATTTTACTGGGAAGTGTATCTGTTCCTCGAGTTAAACTAATTCATTATCAGTGCTGCTGACCGTCAAAACATCCCTTTGCTTTTAATTAAAAGCCATGAATTTTGCTAGGAAATTAATTGATTATATTGGATTCAATGTGAATGTAAAACCTCTGATATCATCTTTCAATTCGATGCAACTATTGCCATACCACGAAGTGGCAGCTGTGAATTTTTCTCTAAACCTCATTCTATTTTAAACCTATTGATCCAATGGGAACTTCTAATAAATTTGAGATTAAGCAAATAAAAATATACAATTAAACGAACCAGACTCCATGTTAGAAGAAGCTCTCGTTTTTTTCTGATTTTTTTTTAATAATTCTAATAATTCAAATAATTTTCTAGTAAAGTTCAATTTATTCGTAAGTTTTCGTTGTTCTTCTTTACTTTAAACCTACTAAAATTGAATATAGGTAAAACTAGCGTTAGTCCAGTCCTTTTATTCATGTTCACCATAGTGACTGTGATCGAGTGGTTTAAAGCGGGTCTTTCACGGGAAGGGTCGGCAATATCTTCCTGGCAATACCGTCCGATGGTTCTTCCTGATGGGAAAAGGGAGAAAACTCAGCCACAGTTTCTCACTCAGCCCAGCTGTCGGAAATAAGTACTGGCTTGACCGGGGGTAACCGTTATTGCGTCTTGGTGTTAGTTATCAGAGATTTGGAAAACAAATGCTCAAGGTGATATGTGTCAGGTTTGATTGTAATAAAGTATCTTTTACACAGATCCAACAGAGCTTCTATAAGTTCAACGGGAATCATGAGATTTTCAGACAAATACAACGTTCAGACACAAGTGCGTAGGAAAAATTTTCCTTCTTTTTATCAAGGGGACATAGACATCGTCGTTGAATTCTTTTGGGGAGTTTGAGCTTCCCAGACAACTAAGTTCACCTCAGAGGAATTGGCACTCCCCGGAAAACTTGATATTCTCTTGGGTGTTGTATGAAATTTTCTGGGAAACTGATATTTTTCAGAAGACTTCTAATTTTTTGGTCTCTAGACCTTTGCAATGCGACTTAGTATTTCCGTGTAGGAATTTGAAATTTCTTACGGAGACTGTGACCTCCGTATAGCAGACTCGGAAACGCTATGACACTATAAGGCGAGCTGATCATAGAATTAGGTACCCTTTATTTCTTATCTATTCAAAGAAACGCCATTTCAGTAAACTTCTGCTTAGGCTTTCGTAATTTTATAAACGTTTTTCTTTATTGTTTTACCTCATGATGACATTCATCAGCCACCGAACTGCTTTCGGACCAGGTGCATCTCTGTGCAGTCGCAATAATCATGACATCTTGTGAGATTTCTAGCGAAATATTCATGGACTTTTTCTACAGCTGCTCATATTTTTGCTTGTTATGAACGTACTTAAAAAATATTGATTATAGTTAATGTTAAAAATATTTCACAGCGAATTAATACATAACAATTTGCTCAAATACTTTTACAATACACACAATATACTTGTTACATCTACCGCTCATCGGAAATTTTTTTTACTGCTGTTGTTTCCTTCAAAATATTTAAATTCAATATATTGGTTAGGTTAGGTAGATATATCAGATAATCGTGCTTCCGCCTATGTTATTCATCCTGGAATAAATACAAGTAACTAAATCGTTTAGGTTTAACACCTTCATTTAATGTTTTTTTTGAGGAAAATTCGTTACACAGCCTGTGTTCCTTCTTGCCGAGAATAGGTGCTGGATGCCTTTACAGGTTTAATAGATTATGTACAGGGTCCCTCATTTCGGCCAGCTACGTCTTGATTCATCTCCGTACAAAACTCCAGGGGCTCAGCTAGAGCTGAGTTCACCCAAGGCATCCGTACATACATGCACGAGGGTCGCACTCGGAGTGCAGTGTTCACCAAATTTATCTCAACACGCGCACTCACAGAATTGGCATATGAAGAGTGTTCGAATATGAAAGAAACAATCGGGGGTAGTTGATATCATTGTTTCATTTATCAGTAAAAATTGAAACATTAATACGCTTCGAAATATCGAATCGTAAAAGTTGTAGGTCTTCAGGAAACTATCTTGGGTAAGACGCTTTGGGCCAGTACCACAGCGATCGAGGTCTCCATATCGGACACCAATGGATTCTTACTGGAATATATCAAAATTTGAACTGATGATGCCCACATTAGAGACAGAAATGAATTTTGTTGGAAGGATACCTGACGATGAGAGACGCATCTCGGATGTCTTACGAGTCTTAAATTTAGTCCGAGAATCATTTTTGTGTCGATACCGGAAGTACATTGACGGAGCGGGCGGACATTTTGAGCACTAATTGTAATTCTAATTTCGTCTTAAAGTTTACGTAGTCATTTGAGTTTTCATCAACTACGACTTTGTCTCTGCCCCTCCATACTTGAGACAGACCTTACTCAGCTTTGATATACGATATTTCGAAAATGACAAATATTTGATATTTTACTTCTTAAATAAAAAGTTGTTCGTTTCAGTTTTTACATATATGTTGTAGCAGTGTTTGTCCTAGCAGTGTTAGTTCTAGAGCACCCAATTTACAGGTATTTGTTAGGACTCAATTAAACGTAAGTAAATTGAAGGCATATATATAATATTTTTTAGAATGTTGCGTCATTGAATGGTTTGAAGGACTTCAATCTAACTAACCAAATGAGTACGTTAGCCAAAATATCATCCAGGCTTTTCAGTTGATTTTCAACCTGTTCACAATTATAAAAAAAAACAGATGTACATGTATAAATCAATCTTGAAGCAGAACTGATCATAGAGATAACCGTATTTCTTGCCAACGTAATTAGAATAGCTAATGAGCATTTCAAAGACATACAGAGAGCGTGTTTACTAAACGAAAGAGCAAAATATCCCTACACAACACAAGTAATTGTCAGAAGCCCGCGGCAAAAGAGAAGGACTTCTCAGTTACGCAAAACTGGCTTAAATCTTTCATTTTTCTATGATTATGTTATTAAAATCTTCAACAATCGAGTCTCATTCGCCACTAAACAAACACTTAGCAGTTCATTAATCGGATTACAGAAAAAATAAGGGATCTAAGATCAGCGAAAGACACTCTTGCGACTGAGTGAACAGGAGATATCAAACAGTTTGCTGTTATGCGGTCTCCTCAAATATCCCAGAAGTATTTTTGAAAAATATTATTGAGGGACTTTTATCTAAACTTATCCTCCGCGAAAGGAACGACCCTTAGAAATCATTAGCGATGCCGCGCATTTCAAAGTTGATGCCTAATTAATTATTAAATTCTGAATTGATGATCATTCATTTGAAAACTTTTTCTCTAAAGAAGTCGTCGTAAATAAGAGTCCTTTAATGATGTACGTGCAATCAATTTCAATACCAAGAAGTCTGAAGCTATAAATAGGACTCAAGTTTTCAATCCTGGTAGTTGTGAGAAAAGAGATGTAGAAAGCGTTGAAATAATCTGTAGGGGATACGTGAAGTTTGGATTTCTGTGAAGAATAGTGTTTTCGCATCCTTTCAAGCTGTCACGAACAACAACACCGGAGATGGAAATCATAATGATCACAATGTATAGTTCAAAGCGTAATTTTCATATCATGCGTAAAATATAATGATACCCATTCGCCAATCTTGGTATTACTTGAACAAATTTAGCTCTGCCATTGGCGTTGTACGTTAGTTTTCCTACCGAGTCTAACTTTTTCTCCGCATCATCGATAATTACGCATCCGTTTAGCACCTCACTTGCGTACGAGTATTTATGCACATTTATCATCACCGTGGTGAGCATGTATTTGTTTCCAAAAACACTTTTTGCAGGGTATAAAAATTGTCGTTACTCCAAAGGGATATCAGAGCATGATTACGCAAGGTGGGTAGTTATAGCAGAACCAAATTATACGTAGGTAAAAAATTCATGTAAACTTGATATTTTTGCAGTTGAGTACATACTTTGTCAAATATATTCTCGTATATATGCACGTATTTAACTTGAATTTGTTTATTATTCGTTTAATATACTACATGTATGTGGAAATAAATGAATGCGAATGAATGAGTGCATATTTATAAAATTATGCTCTGGATAACAAAAATGTAAATATTTATGTTATTAGGTTCACTATAATTTGGCCCTCTTACACCTGCCCGCCATGCAGTCTTGTTTAGTTATCTCTTTGAGGCTGCGATAATTTTCATCCATCGTCACCGCCGTAGAACGGGTTTTTAGCGACGGTTAGGCGTCTGAGAATCGTCGCCCTTCATCAATTTCTCTTACGCATTCGCGGTTGCGTTTGAACTAATTTATTGACACATAATTAGCGTGTGAAATGATTGATAATTTTTAAAAAAATTAGTAGGAAATGATCGATAGGATTTAAATAAGTAGATACAGTGACCAAAGAATGCCATCGTGACGTAATATTTACTCATTTTCGCTAGCATACCTATCTTTTCGCTGCTGAATGAGCAGCAACTTGTTTAAATCAGATAGCAGCTAATATTTTCTGTCTCCAGGTAGAAAATTGTCCAATGCAATTGAAGAAATTCTTCTGTAAACCTTTTCTGGATAAAAAAAGACCAAAATAGGTAAAAAAGGACTAGAACTACAATAAATGATCTTCAGCGATCTGGAACGTGAATTTGCTGAACAAGAATGAAGGAAAAATTGACTCCTATTTGGAAATTTGTCGAGTGAAATATTTGAAGTGGCAGCCGCTAATTTAATGAAGAGCACAAACAACGAACAAAAATTACCAGAATCACCGTCGAGTCGTATTCACTGATGGACAGATTTTTGTTTTCAAATGAACACAGATTTTACATGCTGAGATCGAAAGTATTGCTGCCTGAATTCAGAATTTTGTGGTTTTAAAATTTTATAAATACGTGCAAGACATGCGTGGAAAAAAATTTCCTGATTCGCAATACATTTCTATTAGCAAACTTTAGAAATGTTGAAGTGTAATGTTTTTTAGAATAATTTAACGAATATTTTTGAGAATAATAAATTTCTTAATGGAAAGTATTGAACATTGATGAGGTATCAAAACGTTTTGTGTTAGAAAAGTTTTTCAATTATTTTTCGCAGGTAAAAACTTCTTGCACAATATCCACAATTCATAGAACATCAAGAGTAGAGAACATCACAGAACTATTACAAATGCAACACAAACAAAACTGCGGTTTGAAATCTCATTTCGAATCAAAATTCGTTTCAAGAAAGCCGTTTTTATGAAGTATGGATGTCTGTGTTGTTATGATATGACTGCTGCTCTCACATTGCCAGCTAATTGAGGGGAAAATGGGAGGCATAATAATTATTTTACTCCCATATTTTTATCGTTGATAATAAATTTACACAACGGAAATAATTCAAAACTTTTCATTCAAATAGTTCAATAATTAAAGAGTTTCCCTGTTATGTTGCTTGTTATCTATGCCGTAAAATCCCTCCGTGGCGTTATTTTAACCACAATACTCTAGGCACTAAGTTTTTCGTTAAGTTGTGTGTAAACCTGAACCTCAATTCCATCGACAAATGGTAAATTTCATTTTACCTAAAATGTACCTAAGGCACCTAAAACCTAACCTATCTTAACCTAACCAAACGTAGCCTAACCTCGCTTGATCTGCCAAGTTACAGTTACATAATCCGGAAAAATACATGGATAGCTTTAACAAATAAATTGTGGTATCATACTACTGGCCACGGTTTGAGTACGCAAACTAACCGGAGTTTTCTAGTCATCACCTTCCAAAAGCCGGAATGTGCGGACATCATAAACGCTCAAAGAATAAATGTAAAAGTGATGGCAACGATTATGAGAAATAATAAATTTAATGATAGTTAATTATTTTTAATGGAAGGAAACGCCTAAATAACTACCAGTGATAGTGACAGAATAAAAAAGTCAAGAGCAATGCAAACAGACACCTGTGAAAAATGCACTTTTCAAACTGTTCGCTTTTCAGCATATACACCAGCTGCAAGAAAATTAGGTTGAACACGTTAACGCATCTCACAGAATAAGTAAACTGTGCAGTAGGGTGGAGCGTTTTTAAATTTTTTTTCAGATTAAAGTTGGGCTACCTCTAAAAATGTGTTACGAATGCAGAAAATAATTTGGGCGACATTTGAGTGAAACTGGTCGATGTCTTTTGCCTCCTCAGCGCACGTGAAAATTGATTTTTTAAGCTTAATTTTGCTGAAATGCTCAATGTACACGTTTTTTTTCAATTTTCACTTTTTTATGTGGTCCGACTTATATAGATATACATAAGATATAAATATATATGTAGGTGGTTTGCTTTCTGCATATTCGAATTATAAATAAAAGTGCCAACATACACGTCTCAAATCTCATAATTTATTTAGGAAAGTCAATGAATATAAATTTCTGGAACATTTTGACCTCCACGGTCACTATCAACCTGAAAACAAGCAGAAAAACCAGTCAAATGTCAAATTTACATCAATCATGGAAGAAAAATTAATTAGATAAAAATTTTCAGCATTAAAATTACGTTAGCTGTAGAGGAAAGGCTGATTGCATATCATTTAAAACCGGGTTTTCTTTCAAAATGTGGAAAGATTCTAAAATGCGGAGGTTATGCAGAATATCTGCAACTTAGATTAAGTTAAGGGTTTATTTTAACCGAAATAAAAACTAAAATATTGGAATATAATCATAGGAAATGAATACAGAATTCATCAGTAAATATTGATACTATTAAAAATATTCCATTCAATCAGATGAGGACACAAAGTATATTCAGAATTCGCTTCCCCCATGAGACCAAATTACCTTCGAACTTTTATAAACCACCAAAACTGATGTTGTTGCAAGTTTTCATTTTCCACGCAGTCCCGTACCAGAAGAGCCTTTTGAGCTGCGACGCAAATGATCTACAATAAACCGAGTGTCAGTCCAGCCAAGCGTCAGAGCTGCTATTTGGTCCAGCCGTTATCAGTTTGGTGCCGGTACTCTTCAGCAGCACTTCAAGACTCGCTTCGAGATACTCTTCATTCTCAGCGGCAGGTGGCTCAACGGTTCTGAAGCTTTCTACGGTCATACAATTCGACAACCTGGACCCCGAAATCCTCTGGGGAATTTTAACTTGAAGGAAACCACTAGATGAGATCTTAAAACCAAAAGCAGCGAGGGGACGGCAGTAGGCTGCTGGCGTCTCATGGACGGAAGACACCCGAGGCCTTCGGAGGTTCGTCCTTTTCTAATAGAATGAGGTCTTTTCGGGGGCTAGTGTGAGATTTGGGTGCTTTGCTTCTAATAATATTTTATCCGCAAATGAATTAATATTTAACTTAAAACCTCTTTGAATACTTAGAACCTATTTGAACACTTAGAACCTCTTTGAATAGTTGAGAACCTCTTTGAATAGTTGAGAACCTCTTTGAATAGTTGAGAACCTCTTTGAATACTTGAGAACCTCTTTGAATATTTGAGAACCTCTTTGAATACTTGAGAACCTCTTTGAATACTTGAAAACCTCTTTGAATACTTGAGAACTTGTCGAACGTCTGCAAGACTTTCATTAACCTTCAACTGCAAATTTATCCTACAATTTCCAGTTGTCTACAAACTTCGACTACATTCGTATAATTTGTTGTCACACACGTTGTTCGGGTCTATGCCAGCTGCGATGAGTCCGGTGCCTGCATGGGTTCACTCGCTCTTCGGCATCAATCTATCCCGGATTTTCGACCTTGCAGCAGATTTTATGACCACCTAATTTTAAATTGTTTAAAAACCTATCATAAGCATAATAAATTACTGAAGCTGGAGCACAATTTTAAACCTTATTCAACCTCTTTGCAGCATTTTGTACAGAGGTTTATGTGGTTTGATGCAGAGGAAATTACTCTAAAATCGCCCAATCTAACAGGAATGTCGCACTTCTCTGCATGAGAGCAGACTGAAAAGTGGGAAGGTGTGGAAAGTAATTGATTAGTTCTAAAGCTCCTGCCGTCATGCTCTGCAATACGAAGACTAAGGGCTCGAGTGGTTGAGCCCACGTATTAGTATTAGTTTATATAGTTACAAAAACTGTTCTCTTGGTTGCATTATGAGAAAATAATTGGCGTCTATAAATTTTCGAATCAGAATCACTTACTTTTCAAAGTCACTTTTTCGCCGGAGTACCTATGATTTTAGCAGCCAAATGGCAAGACTATACTGGAGCGACTAAAATTATAGATGTTTCGGAGAAAAAATTCGACTGGGTTCCGAGGAATTTCGTATGCGTCACTCTGTACTAAGCGCATGCCATGGGTGAGTTTTCCACCGGGACAAGTGTGACCTGATACGTTCAAAGTTTAATTGAAGCAAATACAAAATAGCTCTCCATGAAATCCAAAAATCAGGCAATACCAAGAATGCAAGATGTGGATCTTGTTTACTGTGCGCTCTTTTGTATTCCTCTCGCTTTTCAAGAATCAAGGATTAAAAACGCAGAGATGAAGCTGCATTAAGATTAGAGGCTCTCAATTGAGCCTCACCTGTGATAGCGTCCTTTATGTGTAGCGACCTCTCGTCTGAAAACATTTTTAAATTCTAAGAAGATAGCGCTAAGGACTGTTTATTGAATTTCTCTGTCATGTTCAGCAATACCATGAAGTCTCCTCGTATCTACAATAAGAGTGTTTCTTCATTACTGCTGGACTTTCTACCAGAAGTTATCCCTGTAGTCCGCATGCAGTGGTAAAATGAGCGTACAAAGTTAAAAGAAAAGGAATTTATTAGGAAATATCTAGACCGAAGAAACACCGATGTTAGCTGACCGAGCTGGTTTAAAATATTCGAGTAATGACGAGAGTATAACAGTAGAATTTTTTTTACTGCTTTACGGGAAATTTATGATTGTTGACGCATCTCTGTGTGTCTGATAAATTTACTGAACGATGTAAAATATCTTCAGTCGTTCAAAATATTCGCATACGCCGGACAAAGCATACTGCTAAATGTTTCGAAAATTTCGTGCAGCATACGTCGGACAAAGCATACTGCTAAATGTTTCGAAAATTTCGTGCAGCATACGTCGGACAAAGCATACTGCTAAATGTTTCGAAAATTTCGTGCAGCATACGCCGGACAAAGCATACTGCTAAATGTTTCGAAAATTTCGTGCAGCATACGCCGGACAAAGCATACTGCTAAATGTTTCGAAAATTTCGTGCAGCATACGCCGGACAAAGCATACTGCTAAATGTTTCGAAAATTTCGTGCAGCATACGTCGGACAAAGCATACTGCTAAATGTTTCGAAAATTTCGTGCAGCATACGCCGGACAAAGCATACTGTTAAATGTTTCGAAAATTTCGTGCAGCATACACCGGACAAAGCATACTGCTAAATGTTTCGAAAATTTCGTGCAGCATACACCGGACAAAGCATACTGCTAAATGTTTCGAAAATTTCGTGCAGCATACACTGGACAAAGCATACTGCTAAATGTTTCGAAAATTTCGTGCAGCATACACCGGACAAAGCATACTGCTAAATGTTTCGAAAATTTCGTGCAGCATACACCGGACAAAGCATACTGCTAAATGTTTCGAAAATTTCGTGCAGCATACGCCGGACAAAGCATACTGCTAAATGTTTCGAAAATTTCGTGCAGCATACACCGGACAAAGCATACTGCTAAATGTTTCGAAAATTTCGTGCAGCATACACCGGACAAAGCATACTGCTAAATGTTTCGAAAATTTCGTGCAGCATACACCGGACAAAGCATACTGCTAAATGTTTCGAAAATTTCGTGCAGCATACACCGGACAAAGCATACTGCTAAATGTTTCGAAAATTTCGTGCAGCATACACCGGACAAAGCATACTGCTAAATGTTTCGAAAATTTCGTGCAGCATACACCGGACAAAGCATACTGCTAAATGTTTCGAAAATTTCGTGCAGCATACACCGGACAAAGCATACTGCTAAATGTTTCGAAAATTTCATGCAAAATATTTCCAACCCAGAAAAATAATTCTGCATCAACAGCGCTTTAGGTAGCCGAACAGATCACGTCGTTGTTGGTGCTCCAGCATCGTTGTTGATGCTAATGCAGCCGAAAATAGTGAACTTAAATTTAATATCTATTGTAGGCCATGGACTAAAACAAACACATAATTATCTTCCATTAGACTTTCTAGATATTTCTACAGACAGCATGGCAGAAATTTTGGGCGATGTATGATTGAAGAAAAGTATCAGCATGTAATTTTAAGTTGTCTCCTAAGCCTTTGACATCTTATTTTCAATTGCTCTTTAGGGTTGATTCCTCAGGACACACACTACTCCTAGGGCCGTGTTCTGGATGTAAGACTCAGTACATCCATTCCAATTCAAATAAACAAGATGAACAATAAATTTTTTGGTACTTTTATTTTAATAAAAACTGTTAATTAAAAAACGTGTGAATTGGGATTCGAAAACAATAATACGTTTGTTAATTTTTAGTTAAATAAGTTATGCAGACCACGGTCACAAAGAATGCCGCTTGTGTAATTGTTAATAAATTATAATTATAATTTTTGAAGGTTTACAGTTAATAGGAATGAACCTCTTTAAGTAATGTAATGAACCTTTAAGTGTAAAGTGTCATTGGAGGGAAAACATTCGCCTCACACATGCAGAGGCGCTCGTGAGCAGTCCCAATTAAGTTAAACACTCTCAAAGCAGTTTCCAAGCACATCTAAAATAACAGACAAGAAGCAACAGCTAAAGTTCTTAGGTAGATCCGAATACGATTTCCTAAAACGATCCCGCTATATTCAACGCCTGGATTACTAAGCAACTCATATAATACTTTTCCTCGCTGCAGGTGCTGTAGGTAGATGTTTTTACTCCCGTCCCTGCGTAACGAAAGCCGTTCGAACCCTGAACCGTACGAGTGTAATCATAGCGGGCAGTAATACTTGACTTCGATTGATAAGAGATAAAAATTAGCGAAGCGCAGTGTTGCACGGAAATAAGAGACGGGAGTTTTTTGAGACTGCTGCCGCGGTGATGCCTTCTTCATTCCTTAGGTCGGTAACGCTGAGTACAATACTACATCAAATTTACTTCAAGATAAGTTACTTCGATTAATTCTAGTATGAGTAGTAATAATTACTTTAGAGCGCAAAATCGAATGTAATTATAACTTCAGCTGCAAGTTATGCAAAATTTCTAAAAAAATCTTCTCAATTGGTCCAAAGCAACTGACTGAAAACTTGATATCAGCCGAGGAAGTTCAATATGCCCGAGCGATTAAAGGCGCGTACTCACTTGTAGACACGTTGTGCGATTTTGGTCCCTGAGACCTCTCTAGCGCTGTCTACGTAGACGCGTCTACAGACCAACCGTCATCTGCGAGTCGGTTGCGAGACCGAAAGTCTCAGGTCTATGGTCTCCCTATCGGAATGGGAGACAGCATGCATGTTGCGCCACGTTTTGCTAGTGTACGACATTTGCAACGATAGACGATACACACAGGGTTACCGGATTGGCCATTTCATGGCCAATTCACACAAAATTGGCAACTTTTTAAACGCAGTGGCCATGAGGAAATATACTTGGCAATTTTTCCATATATCACACGACTCAAGAAGCAGAGGACCTGCTATATTTCGAGGAGGTGCTCTCGTCATAATATTGTCAATGTATCAAGTTGATTGGTGTTGTGATTTTTTATTAAACAAATATTTATAAATTGTTTAGTGGTTATTTATAAATTTTTTCTCGTAAAATGTAACCCCATACATCTTCCACCTTCAACCCATCACATTCCCCATTGTCAGACGATTCGCATGACAGTTATTACTGCAAATCCAAATACATCACCTGTTCCATTTCAGCAGCAATCAGAATCAAGGGTTGAAGGTATCAATTATATGCAAGAATTTCTGTAGTGCACGAACACCTTAACCAATAAGTAATTAGAACAATTATGCCTGAAAATTGTGAGTTTGTTCATGAAAAGCGATGTTAGAAAAGTCGTTAGTAGCATATTTTGTTGAGACAGTAAAGGACCTTAGTTTATCATACAACTGTTGTTAGATTCATCAATTTGGATTTTCTTCTTATTTATTTTTATTGCTACGTACTAAGAGTATAATTAGCCCCATTTTTGTGGTCGAACGCTATCTTGCTTGCTTTCTTGCTCAAGATCTACTATTGTACTGGAATATCAAAACCAAAGAAACACTAAACGTCAATAAAATATGTAGCTTTTCTTTGAAAAATTAACAGTTATAGACAGTAAAATCTTTTGTACTTTTAATACCCGACGGTATGTTACCATTAAATCATTTGAGTTAGAGTCACCTATTTTAAGGCCTGACTAATGTTTTTTTGCTAATAAGATACGTGAGTTATCATGGGCCATAGGCGTTTTTTCTGTACCCCCTTTGCACGAGTGCGGAACGTATTCGAAAGGAGGTCCAAAACTTAAATAAATTCATTCGTTTAATATAAATTCGTGTTTTATACATACCTTTACATGTTGTTTTGATGATGAGATAATTACTTCGCAAACCTCTGGTACCATTTGCGATATTCCTTGCTTAGATATTCTCAAGGTACACATGAGGTTCATGAAAGAGTCTCCACTTGCTAAGAAACGCAGTGTGACTGCTAGGCGAAGTGAAGCTGGGGTAGATTATCTAAAGTTTGTATTCTTTTTCGTTATCAGTCCTCCAACCATCAGAAGCAAATCTTCGAAATCAGGAAGGGATAGGCGTGTGAAATTTCGAAAACACATGGCGTCTTCCAGTCGTAATTTATTTAATAATGATGAAATTCAGAAACTTGGTCCTTCTGCGAACACTTCGCTACTCCACCACGGTTTACGTTTTCTCGTTCTTTCACTAGCAATTAGCGCTAAGCAGGAACTTACTCCGCACAAAGCCCCCATGACGCACTGTCAGAGATTAGACGAGAAATTCAAATCGTAGTGTGGACGCTAGACAAGGCAAAAACGGAGTCTATACACGGTCTATAGACACATCGCGCAACATGTCTACAAGTGAGTACGTGCCTTAGATGAAGGTAATAATTGTCATGCTTGGCAACCGTCAGATCCCTCCAGCACGAGCCACTGCGTCAGTCAAATGGAGACAGCTTTGCCTCTCCTTCCTCATTTTCGCTCAAAAATAAATCCAATTGAAAGCTGACAAGGTCTGCCGGAGTAAAATATAAAAAGGGCATCAGAAAAAAATAAGGAGTGAAAATACGCGTAGCACAAAATTAAAACGCTCGAGGAGTAAAAATGAAGTTATTGAGTAATCCGTTATCATGTAAGAATTATCCTGAGGGCCTATGATAAATTCACATTCAACACTACTTCTAGCTAATCGAACCTGTGCAAAGACTTGGAGTGAAATTGAAATTTTGAAAAGATGAAGGATGGTTGAGGCTAGATCACCCTAAAGAACTGCAATTGTCCTGCATAGACTGTGTCCTGCATAGACTGTGTACTGTACCATCTGTGTTCTAAGATTGCGTAGTCACTCTCACAGCTTGCTGCGTTCGACAACTGACTGATAACACACACCACACACACCACACACACACACATACCACACACACCACACACACCACACACACCCCACACACCCCACACACCTCACACACCAAATACGCCACACACACCCCACACACCACACACACACCACACACACCACACGCCCACACACCCACACACCCACACGATCACACGCCCACACGCCCACACGCCCACACGCCCACACGCCCAAACGCCCAAATGCCCACACGCCCACACGCCCAAACGCCCACACGCCCACACGCCCACACGCCCACACGCCCACACGCCCAAACGCCCACACGCCCACACGCCCACACACCCACTCTCACATACATAAACATATATATTATTTAATGTGTGTACAAAGCTAATGCCAGCGAACAAGTCCGAAGAGGGTATTGGAATTGAAAGTACCTTCTGTGGATTCAATCTGTGAGGACATTCGTTTTGTTTCGTTTCCGTATTTTGGACCTCAGTCGGAGGAAATGAAGAAAGAAATTTTAGATTTGTTTGTCAAATACGTTTCGGGCATACACTTTGATGTGGTTTAGTTAATAGTTCAAAATAGGCTCATTTTTTCTTTTCAAAGACATTCTTCCTACTGCGATGCAGGCCTCCCTAATTTACAAATTTTGCTGTGCACGATGTGCATCTGAGTGGGTCGGTTTGACATCGCGTACTCTAGGCTGTAGGGTGGCCGAGCATCGAGGTAGGAGTTACCGCACAGGAAATATTTTAGCTATACCTTCACATTCAGCTATTAGGGATTATTCAGGGCATTGTAATAGCCCGTTCGAGATCAGTAATTTTAAAATTCTTACTAGATCTAAATTTGCCTCCGATTTAAGAGTTTTAAAGTCTCTATTCGTTTTAAGAAATGAGCCGATTTAAAACATCCAACTTAGTTCTTATCCGTTGTCAATAGTTAACAGGTAGTTTTTAAGCTCAAGTTAGTTTATTTGTTTGTTCGTTTTTTCAATTTATCAACTTTCTAATTCATTTCATGTTTTTTCAAGTAAATTTGTTTTGCTGAAGATGAGCGAATGCTCGAAACGTTCAATTTTATTGTTTTACTTGCAAATTTTATTTCGAGTAAATTTTTTGTACGGTATTTTTAGTTCTCTCCTTTTTAGTAAAAATCAGGAAGCCTCCCGATAACTTTTTTGCACTTATTATAACCGCTATAGACGATTTTATATTCTAGCAAGGGGTGCTCGAACCAGAACTGGGCTCAAATAGTATTGCCATTAAAGTTTTAATGAAGGAACATTTCAATCATAAATCTATGATCGAACGTAGCGCTCCAGCAATGATTTAAAACAAAAAAATCGAATCACATCTTTTATTAATGTTAATTGTGCGTCATACAAGTAATTAGGAGATCAGAATTTACTATGTGTTACACAATTTTTATTACAATTAAGAAATGCCCCCATTTCCTCTACATAACAATATTCTGACAATAATTAGAATACAAATTATAATTTATAGAATTCAACGCACAACTAATATTTTTTCAAATAGCATTCCACTCATAACTTCTATGGAAGAAAGATCCGATTTTGTTTTCTGTGAAGTGGTACTTCGATCATAATCTCTAACATGTAACCCTTCAGCATTTTATGTGAAGTGGTACTTCGATCATAATCTCTAACATGTAACCCTTCAGCATCATTTGTACCACATAACACCCCAAACTTAATGCTAAACATGTAGCGCCCTAACCATTACATATGTCAAGAAAAAATTCGATTAAAATATCTATGAATTAACACACAAACCGTAAGTTCTACCAAGTAGCGGTCCTACGACAAATTGTATCAAGTAACACTTTTAATGGAATTTTTCCATTAGTACTCGAGCCATAAATTCCACCAAGCAACAGTTTTGTCACAATATTGATAGACTCATATTCCAACCACAATTTCTGCTAAATAGCACTTCGATCATAATTGTTATCAGGCAGTTTGCCAATCATTTTATCTAATTTGAACATAGTAACGTTCCAGTCATGATTTGATCTAATAGCACTCCAACAACAACTCCCATCGAGCACAGTTTCGGCTAAAATTTCATTCACGTAACATACTGACTCCAATTTCTAAGGATTACCACTTCATTTAAATTCATGTCAAGTATTAATCCGACCATAATTTCAGTCAAGTAACTCGGCAACCATTGTTTCCATCCTGTAAAACTCGATTCACCTTATCTTTCAGGTAACATTCCAAATTCACAGCAGTCAGGCAACAATCTGGTCATAATTTCTGTGGTGTGTGATACCTCCGGCTATTATTTCCAACAAATAACCTTCCAAACATAATTTTTATCACTATAACTTGAGCAAGAACCACTATTAAGTTGAACTGCATCTAAAAAATTTATAAAGTAACCATTCCATTATCAAACCCCCAGGTAAAATTAGAGCTCATATCAAATCAACTTACATTTCTACAATAATTTCTATCTAGTGACACTCTGGTCACAATTATTTTTATCCATGTACACTCCTCCATTGATTTCTATCGAGTGAGAAACAGACCTTGTTTTCATAAAAATAGCGTTCTAATCATAATTACTCTCATGTAAAGTTCTTACTTGTGAATTTTTCCAGAAACACTCAAGTCATAATTTCTATCAAATAATAATCAGTTCTAAATGTCACTAATTAAATATTTTATTCACTATTTTTATCCTGGGGCAAGCAAGTCATAATTTCTACCAACAGACACTCCAACAATAATCTCTAGCAAGTACCACTTCATCCGTTCCAGTTCAACACGTGTTAAAATACGAAGATAATTACTTATCATCTTTACTCAAAACACACTCAATTTAAAAAAATACATATATTCTAATTCTATCAATATCTAAAGGCAACGTTTCGATGTTACTAACATCATCTTCGGGCTGTAAAATACAAAGAAACACGGTCACATTGATAAAACTATGTCAATGCACAACCTTAAACTAAATCAGACTGGGTAAAAATTTTTTTTTATATAAGTAATAACATTGCAAGGCGACTAGAATGGACTAATGTTGTACAAAGAATGAAACTACAGGTGACTAGTTGTTATTGCACATTGATCTTCACATGTTTACGGCACCAGAGACACAGGAAAAATGAACGAACGGAGGTTACAAATGTCTAAGCCTGTCTAAAAAAGCCTTTTTAAAATTGTAAATTGCAACCCATTTTTCGTAAGCCGTGATGAAAGTTTAAACCCATGAAACCCTTTAAATTTCGACGCCCTACGCTCCAGGAAGTCGTCACATAACCTTTTTGCATTTTGAGGCTCTACCAGCAGCGTCTTGGACAAGCGGCACAGAACGATAAGCACTGCGTCTTTCAACTCCATTCCTGCACGGCACAATTTGTTCGTCCCCGGGAATTTTCTTCATTTAAGTGTCGCAGAGAAATCGCATGCCATGTCAGCTGAGTAGAGGTCAACCTCTGCGCGGCCTGCGTTGGGCAGCCGCTGATCCTGGAGGCCTCCACTGCACCTGCTCCCTGTGCGCCGTAGACCCGCTAGTTCAGACGTAAGTCGAACTCGTGAAAACTTGCCTTCGATGTCTGACGTGGCCTACACTTGGCTAGCTTCGGTGAACCTGGGTTAGGGTAAACTTACAAATCCGGCTTACGATGTGGGTGTTCCCGAACTAAGCAATAGCATTGTTCATGTATCGAGGCCAGGGTACGTGCTCCCTGATCAAATACTTCAGTATAATCTGTAGGTGTGCCAATGGTGCCATAATTGTATTTCAAATCTTTGTGTCAAACATAGGATTTACCTAAAAACTTGTTCATACTATTTTATTCAAACGTATGTGTAACGTGTATGTGTGATATAAATGAAATTACCTGTGTAAGAAGTATATTTAATTGATTTGAAGATTTAATTGATTTGGGGATTTAATCGATTTGGGGATTTAATTGATTTGGGGATTTAATTGATTTAGGGATTTAATTGATTTGGGGATTTAATTGATTTGGGGATTTAATTGATTTAGGGATTTAATTGATTTGGGGATTTAATTGATTTGGGGATTTAATTGATTTGGGGTTTTAATTGATATGGGGATTTAATTGATTTGGGGATTTAATTAATTTGGGGATTTAATTGATTTGGGGATTTAATTGATTTGGGGATTTAATTGATTTGGGGATTTAATTGATTTGGGGGGTTTAATTGATTTGGGGATTTAATTGATTTGGAGATTTAAGGCTCTTAAGCGTGTACGTGGTTGTACCGTCTGCTTTGCTCAGCCCTGTTTCTGCGTTTTTCAGGCAGCAGCTGTCAGACCGGCCAGCCATCCGAGGTGCTCTACATTCGCGCCGCCTGCCCTCAAGCTTTTAGAACAATTTCACCAAAAGTATCTATTCGTGCTATTAAATCTATTTATTCGTAATTCTCTAATGAAATCATTTAACTTACCTTTTTTCTGTATCCTCTTTATTATATTTGGAATACACAGAAAGCCTAATCAGAAAACTATTACGGAAAAGTTTCTCAATGAGAGATTTTTTTCATCAAAGCCTAAGTCCTACTGAACAAATTTAACGCAAAAAAATCATTTGTATTTTCGTTAAGGCTAGGTTTAAGCTTATGAATGTGCATTGCTTCTATTATTGTTTTATGATCTTTTTTTTACAACATTGTACAAAACTTTAGTATTAGGGTACAGATCTTCATTTGAGGGCTTACAACCATGATCGAAGAGGAAGTGATTAAAAATGGAACCTTGATATTTGTGTGCAGTTAATCTTTGTTTCAGGGTCATCCTAGTCATGCCAACGTAACACTTATTGAGAGACTTACATTCTCTCTTATTACACTCGAACTGATATATCACGTTAGCTCTGTCTAGGTGGCTGATCCGTGATCTGGAAATATTGTGTCTTACAAGGAGATCACTTATTTTTAGATTTTTATAATACACACGAAGTTTAATTGCCATCTCTGGATCTGTGGGTTTCATGAAAGTTTTGACAATATTTTTAAACACACGTGTGCTTAAAAATATTGGACTTGGGAAATCATTAGTGAGGTAGCCCCATATAAAAATTTAGACCGTTTAAGTAAATTTGAAAATCCCTTGGCAACAGCCACGGATTTCAATATATTTTTTTCAAAAGTAGGGGCTCAAGTTTTCAGTGAGGTGTGTACCAGTCCAGGTGAAACGTCAAATGAAAATTCATGCCCCACTGCATCCTCGAGGGCTGATGTCAGGTGGAGACCACGTCCTGTCGATTTACCGGAGTTGAGAAATATCTTATACTCACTAAAAAACACAAAGGCAGTCGGACATGATGGTATAAGTCTTCAATATATCAAAGACAGTTTCCCTGTCACAGCACCATGGATTCGTCTGATAATTAATACATCAATAGTAACAAACACGTTTCCAAACCAATGGAAACTCTCCATTATTAAACCGTTGTATAAAAGTGGTGACCTAAATACAGCATCAAACTACAGGCCCATCAGTCTTTTACCTGTAATGTCCAAAATATTAAAGAAAGTGGTGACAAATCAACTGTCATTTCACCTGGACGAGTCAAATCTACTCCACCGAAATCAATACGCCTATAGAAGAAACACTAGCACTCAATATGCTCTGCTCAATATCGCTGAAAAAATATACAGTGACATCGATCAGAAGAATGTAACACTCATGCTGCTACTCGATCTCTCTAAAACGTTTGATAGCGTCGAACATGATAGACTTCTACGTAAAGTACTGAACTTGGGAGTTGACACGCAATGGTTTGAAAGTTACTTGTCAAATCGATCTCACGCAGTCCGCATAAAAAACAAATTGTCCCCATTCATTCAATACAATTTTGGTGTTCCCCAAGGATCCATTCTTGGTCCGCTACTGTTTTCTATTTTCGTTAATGATTTCCCTCCAATGCCTTCTAACACACGGATCTCAATGTATGCAGATGATGTTCAAATTGCAATAACAAGTTCTGTATCGGAAATACCACAGACGCAAATTAAAGCCGAAACTATACTGACTAGCCTGAAATCATGGTACGACCGAAATGGTCTCAAATTAAATGCTAATAAAACACAATGCATTATTTTCGGATCCAACGATGCCATTAAAAAAACTTCAGATCTTACTCTCACAGCTGGAAATGATAAAATTAATGCATCAGAAAAAGTTAAAAACCTAGGTATCTGGTTCGATAGAAACATGTCCTTCAAATCTCACGTTGAGACTACTTGCAACAAAATCTACGGAACTTTAATGTTTTTAAGCAGCTGTTTCGGTGTTTTCGAATTTTCAATAAAAAAGAGAGAACCAGGAAAATGGTATAAAACATTTTTCATTAAAATGTATTCTTGAGACTGAAAAGACTCGTAAAAAATAGGACGTTTCGAGCCTTCGCTCATCATCAGCAATAGGTACAAATTCGAAAAAATGTCATCTGTAAAATACAAAAAGAAAACAACTCAAAAAATGCATGACATTACTTATTGACTAGGGATAAAGGAAATGAGCTAAGATGATTATTTAAAACAGGTTTCGTTTTAAAAATGAACAGAGACTCTAAAATCCGCAATTCTGAACACAACTTTGCCCTGGCTATGACTTTGAAGCTATTTTTATTGACTGCTGTGTCGCATTCAAAAGCGTGATTACGGATGGCTGAGTTAGATGGGCTTGCTAAAATGTTTCCCGTCCGGTAGCTCCTACCTTGATGCTCGGCAATCCTTTTGTTTGCAATCCCATCTAACTCAGCCATCCGTAATCACGCTTTTGAATGCGACACAGCAGTCAATAAAAATAGCTTCAAAGTCATAGCCAGGGCAAAGTTGTGTTCAGAATTGCGGATTTTAGAGTCTCTGTTCATTTTTAAAACGAAACCTGTTTTAAATAATCATCTTAGCTCATTTCCTTTATCCCTAGTCAATAAGTAATGTCATGCATTTTTTGAGTTGTTTTCTTTTTGTATTTTACAGATGACATTTTTTTGAATTTGTACCTATTGCTGATGATGAGCGAAGGCTCGAAACGTCCTATTTTTTACGAGTCTTTTCAGTCTCAAGAATACATTTTAATGAAAATTTTTTAATGTTTTTTCATCGTATAAAAAGTATGCTAGACGAAAAATCCAGATTATTAGCCATTCAATCCCTTGTGTTATCGCGCATTGACTACTGCAGCCTAGTATGGAGAGACTTACCTCAATACCTTCAAAGGGATTTACAAAAATGCGTAAACTTCGCAGCCAAGGTGGTATGCAACGGTAATTTCAAAAGAAGCGATCACGTAACCCCTCTCCTTAATAAACTCGGCTGGATTCCTATTCAAGAAAGGCTCCTCATGCAGAGGGCCGAATACGTATTCTCCTCGTTGTAACTTCCTCAGAGCAATGCTGAGATAGTGCGTTTCCATCCACCCACTGTAACCAGCCAAAAACCGAACAGAAACAACAATGTCTTAGTCAACTATCGTTCATCTCACATAGGGCAGAAGGCTCTGTCCATATCAGGCGCTTTACTGTGGAACAAACTTCCCCTGAGTATTAAAATCCCTCAAAGACCGAGAGAATTTAAAGCCAAAATAATTCGTCATCTATCGTCTCAACGATAACTCTTAGCTACAAAACATACTGAACACGTACTGACAAATCTCATTTTGCCTGGTATCTCCATTGCTTAATCGTCTCTTGCTCATTTTCGTTATAATTCAAAAAATCCCAAAAAAAGTCTTGAAGTATGTGATCGCCTATACGCTGCGATCGCCTATTATGATTTGATCGCCTATATACGCTGGGATTTGCAAGCATGCTTACTTGTATATGTGTGTACGTATATTGGTGTGCATGTGTGCACAATACACCTGTGTGCACTGGACTAGCAACTGGTGTATAAACTATAAATACCAGACTTTTTTCTCACTCCCAACTTCTAACACTACCCAACACATCATTTCATTTTTATCTTTGTAAGGCAATCCAAAGCTTAAATGTCTTGTACACGTAAAATGTGATGCCTATGTATATTTATCAATTGCAGGCATTTTGCGCCGTATTTCAAAGATAATGTGATTTTTTTTCCTAATATGACACCCTTATAAGACATTCATGTTTCTCTCTTCGTCACGTCCAAAAATGCTCTTGGTAGGCTAGTGTATTCCAAATTATCATATAATCTCTTACGCTCTAGAATATATTGTAACAACTGCACCTAAGCCTCGCATGCTTCTGGAAATATTCTGTACTTGGGAACCGTTGAAGAAACCGTTGTGCCACTATTTTTAGTACGGAAATTTTATAAAATTCATGCCATGATAAAAGATATTTTCTCCGATTCCCTCGATTGGAATGCTAGTTTGTACTGATTAGTTTACGCTGATATTTGCGCACATGCTTACTTGTGTATATGTGTACTTGTGCACGTTATGCGTACGTAGATAGGTGAATGTGTCACTACGTAATACTTCATTTTACTTGATTATCGTACAGCATCTATAAGGTATATATATGCAAGTATATTTGTTGCGGATCACCGGCATATGATAAATAAGACGCTTATCAACCAATGATCTGTTCGATACAATATTTAATAGAACATCGTTACAATATTTCATTAGAAATTGTAAGCAGCAACACATTCTGAAAGAGTTGTCGCGAAAAAAAATCTTCCTTTGCTCACTATCCCATATTTCAGAACACCACAAAGCATTTTTATAGAACGCGCATATATTGTGATTGCCTCGATGCATAGAAATGTATTTGTGTATGTTTACGTGTTAGGTGTATGTATGTGCGTAGGTATGTATGTGCATGTATATGTGTATATATTTACATGTATATATGCACATATGTGTAGACTAAACTGGCAACTGGCATTTTAACTAAAGATAATTGTTTTTTTTTTGTTCTGTTCCCTCTCAACTTGTAACATTACCTAACTCGTCATCTCTTTATTATTGTAAAGCGCTCACGTAAAAAAATTATACATTTGTTGGGTGATCATCCATTTATACTTAAATTAAATGCTTATCAACTAATGACCGTTATGTTAAAATTGCTTAATTAGAAATACAAATCTTGTAATTTTCGTGGTCCCCATGCTTATATATATGTTTTTTATCTTTTTCGTGCTTCCTTAAAATGACACTTTTCAACATCTTCCGAAACAAACAATTCTAATACTATTTCCTGGCGTCAAGAATTGCGAAGTTTCATATCATGAATACGTAAATTGTCAAAGGTCTTCTCAACCCACAATGAAAATACACCGTCCATGAAATTGTGTTGTGTCTTATAGTTATCATTATGTGCATCGTCAAATGTAGATTAAGCAAGATTAGAAGTACATAGCCCTCAATCAATTCTTTTCGACTAGTGACATGAGTATTGCAATACTCATGTGTGTGTATCACCTAAGTGTATTAACTTTAAGATATTTTAAAAAAACACTGATGGTACTTTTGTACCATCTCTATTGTAAATAAAATGTTTTTCTTTCCTTTCTTTTCTGATATTAATTTGCGACTCGTACTGCCTTTGCTGTTGACGCTCCTTGCCTGTACAAAAAAGGTGTTGACTTCACTGTACAGGTAAATTTATATTTTTACCCATAACAAATCTAATAATTCTCTCTGACTGGAATGCGTACTGGAGTGAAGGTCAGTTGTGCGGGTGACATGAAATGGTCCCTTACAAGGTTGCACAGCCTTATTTGTGTCTTGTTGAGTGTATGAGCCGATCTGACGATTTTTTCGCAGGGACTTTTTTCTCCGTGTAACTTTTTCATTTTAGTGGTAGTAGTTTAGATTCCATAATTGGTGAACAATGTTTTCTTTCCGAAGTTTCAAAATGAAGAAAATGGATTGGTGGAGCTCGCTTACAAATTGAGGCGTGCGTTTTTAAGAAAAGTAATTTACCTAAGCCTACTCTTATGATATGCTTCTGGTCACGTTTCTCTATCGTGTTAAGAAATTCATCAAGCTGAAAAAATTAAAAAACAATATTAGCCAAAATGTCATCACTCTCCGGACTTGTACTGGTTCATCCACGATGATGAGACTCAAAGACCTCCTGCCACAGGTCTCTGCGACCTCCTGCTACAGGTCTTTGCCACCTCCCGCTACAGCTAGGTCTCTACGACCTCCCGCAACAGGACTCTGCGTCCTCCCGCTACAAGCTTTCGCAGTCTCCACCAACAAATTTTTAAGGCCTCTCACTACAGAAGCAACATAAATGAGAAACTCGGTCTAAAATTTATGGGTTCAATTTTGCTAGTGAATATGCTTAGAAAGCTGGACGAGCTAAAATAAAAATGGAAACGTTTGTTCGGCGAAGCTGACGAAGCGTCTCGGCTTGTTCGGGCTTCCGCAAAAAAAGGCAGGAAAATTCGTAATGCTTTAACATAAAAAAATATGTTGTTCAGAATGAGAGCATTGGAATCAAGCAAAGCTCAAACTTTTCTTTTGTGAGCAATTTTGTAATTCAATTCTCATATAAACGTGTTGCGATGGGAAATATGCTCCGAAGTATTTCTATGGCTAAGCTTTACCCAATCGAAGATTATTTTGATTTTGATTTGCTGATATTTCACTCTAAGTAACTCATTCAAATGATTAACACGCGCATTCACATATAGTTTCACACTTCCTGTATGGTATACAATAGCGTTGATTTCCTCACCTTTAATTTATCTCATACTCGTCCGACGACGAATCTTCGTCGATTTCGTCGGACCTCCGGCAAGGGATGTAGCGATAGCAGCAGCGGCAACAGCTTTTTGACTCCGCTCGCCTAGGACGTTCGTACGCCTTGGTCGCCTGCTCAAAGATATTAGTGAAGAAATTAGATATTCGTGACCATATTGAGATGTTGTACCTGTGTCATCAAATTATAATTATCATGAAGATATATAGAATCGAGGATTAGTGATTACACATTTAAATCAAATGTAATAACCAATCGAATGCTGTCTGCGGTAACAGACTATAAAAAGCGTTTTATATTTTTTATTGTACGAAAACAACATTTTATGACATAAATATGTGAGCGGTAAATTTCTAAGGGGGAATTGAAAACATAATCATCAACAATAAGCGTTAAATCGGTTCATAGTCGGCTGTGGTTAACGATTTTTAAATTAAAGCTGAGGCTGAAAATAACCGTTCCCAAACCGTCCTCTAAACCGTTTATGTAGCCTGTCAATACACTCGAACTTCTATTTATCTATTTTTGTTTTTGTATGTTCCATCAAAAACACATTATATTTGATTAATGACTCTATAAGTAAATGTTTTATTCATGAAACTGTCCAGTGAAAAATGTACGGTTATGGTAGAATGCAATAGTAGTACAACGGTAGTACTTATACGGCAATTCTTAGGGAATCGTATATTCAAAATAAAAAGAAAATCCAACGTTATGGAGAACATTCAATTTTGCAAACGTTTTGGAACATAATTATTTCATGTTCAGTGTTAGAAGAAATACAAATGTTTCATCACTGCATCAAATATGGCGCACGCGAGACGGCTGGTGCGATGATCGTTAATGACCAGAAAAGGATGGGGTTCCATACCGCTCGCACGTCTGCACGGGAAGCATTTACCATGACTGGAAGTTAGGGAGCGGCGCGGCATTTTACTCGTGAACGAGCACTGCTAGTGGCAGTATGTGCGTTAGACATTACGGTGTGCGCGTACCAGTGGCTTATATCAGGATTTTCCCGCAGGAAAAATTGCCGGAATCACATTGGACGGTACTGGTCAGGCAAGACACTTTTTCAAGTACTTAGCACGTTTGTTGCCATGAATATCGTATGTTGAGAACACTAGTCACCACCTATACAGTGACTATATGTATATATAGAGTCACTATTAAGTAAGAAATGGATTCTGTATAGTATATAGAATTGAAGTTGTAATCTTTGACGCATTTACCCAATTATTATTTACCCAAATCGATCATGCCCATTACTGTGTTTATTTGCCTTCCTCGTGTGTACCCCTTTCATTTTCCTTTCGTTGTTTCCCCTATCTTTTCTTAGGAGGATTAATCTCTTCGTTCTTTCATTTCCCTTATTCTAAAAGAGACTTAATTTCCAGAACAACTAGCTATATTCTTGACTGCTTTATGCAAATAAATTTATTTATACCTAATGTTCAGTACGGTGGTTTAAAATGACCAATTTAACAAAACCAATTTATTCCGACTACAGCTCCACTTCTTTCTTCGAAGCATTTTATGCCAGTATACGCTGAAAGAATAAAACTCAACTTTAAGATGCATTCTACACTTTGAGTTCATTTTAAACATTTGAAACTCTTTACAGTTCATATTTTATCCCTAAAATTACCAAGTTTGCTATTAAATACTGATAAATACTGAAATACAGATTTGACCGTCTTTTTATCTACTCAACAATTGTCCAGGACCAAAGTCAGGCCAAAATGTTTATTATGACCTCTCGGTCCAGAAGTTATAAAGCTATCTTGAGAATTTTATATTCTAAAATAAAAAAAATACAAATCGTTCGCCTGAAATGGATCCAAACAGGGCTTCCATTCTGACATATCCTCTAGTGTTCCGACTTGACGCTTTCTGAGCACAGTACGTTCGCTCAATCGTTTTCTGACACCTCCTGTGGGGCGACCTTATTTCTCAGACACAAGTGATAAACTGTTTTACTCTATATAACCTACAGGACCATGATATTTTCAAGTAAAATGTTTTGTATAAAACATTTGAAGTAATAAAAACACAAAAAACTCCATTTAGCCGCCAGCCGAAACACTTGTCAAACACACTGATGGGATCTGAAATTCGAAGTGTGAATGAAAAACCTTTTTGACCTCAAGATGAATTTTCTGCTTTGGAATTCATTTCAACTACGAGACGAGGATAAGTCCTACCTTGGCCCGGTTAGCTGGGTTCGGAGTGCGCGATGTTCGCACCCAAATGTCGTCAGTCTTTCCCTGCCCCGCCAGAGGGCCTGTACTTGTGCGTATGACGGTCCACCCAGGGATCGCTTGGGAGACAGCAGCATGGAAAAATTGTGCAGTTAGTTTATAAACTGATATCACTAGAGTCTGGGAAAGAAAGACTTGCTTAATTCCTAAGGTTCTTGTTAGAATATAAAAACAGTAGAAAGTCAGACCTTACTAGTACGGGTAAAATATGCCAGCGCATCGTTTCCGCGATATAAAGTTGACTAACAGAAAGGTGTGTGCTTTATAGGCCACCAATAGGGATCTTTAAATGTATAACATATTGAATGGCTTCTTGTTTCTGGAGTCTGCTTAAACCTTAATCCGGGTGAGCATTATACTGAGAAAAATTTGAAACACCTGTGCGTATGTCAAACGTTTTTCGGAGAAATCCTGACACATATTGGTATATCTCATTTGAAGTTATGTTCCAGCGGTTGAGAGTAAAATCATTTTTTTGCGTTTCAAAGCCAAAAAAAATCTTCTGAAAGCGCAACATTGATAGGATTTTTGAATGGAGTATAATTTTCAACGTCAATTTAATTTTCCCCTTGAAATTTTTAATTCCCAGATAGAACCTGGACATTATAATCCCATTAGTAGCCAATCTCAGGGAATGAAATATTTATTTGAAATTATGTTGACTTATGTTATATGTGGCATGGTTGACACACTTATGTGCGTCGCATTAGCGCATGATACGCCAATTGTGTAAAAAAACATAGGTTGATGATGTATATTGTTGAAACATTTTTGCGTGACAGTTTTGGGACAACCTGACACGAAAAAAGGGTCGGTTTTGTGACAAAATTCTTCTACTGAACATGTTCAAAAGAGCACGATCTGCAGGAAATATGCACATACCATTTATACTAAGCATGGTATTCATGCAGTGGCTTCGAATATGCAGAAAAACTAAAGAAAGATTCTAGAAGTGGAAATATTCTAAGTCGATTAAACTATTTTGTGCAAAACATACGCGAGGAAAAATTTTTTACTTATTAATCATTTTGAGAGTCTATTAAAACCCACTTTATAATTTGCACCGTACTAAGTTCTTGACTTGTAAGAAAATAAATTATTTTCGGTTTTGATCAATTCAGCATCAAAATTGTTCGTCACAACTTTTAAGCAGACACACGCACGACGCATTTTTTTTATCAATTTGATGCAAAATTATTTCATTATTTCGGCCATGAACGCAAGTGCAAATACCCTTCGAGATCCAACTCAAAAATTAACATCACGGATATAGTCCGAACACCTGCGCTTACGTTCAAATTTTTTAGGTGACCCGAGACACTTCGATCATAGCGTTTATCTGGGAAGTACTTGACGATGAATTTGAACTATCATTTTAACACAATCAGGAGTGATTCTGGCAGCTCTTTAAAATACAACTCCAACATCTTTCGAGGATCTGTTAGGCAGTTAAGGAACCTCAATAGAGGTAACCCGCTCGGTGCCAAAACGTAAATTCAGATTTATACCCATACGATGCAATTCCAACTTGTGCTTGGAAAATAAGAGATTACCTGAATTCATCTGACAAAACACAAAATGGATCATGAATGTCAAATATTTTTTTTCAGAACCGTTGTCACGATTTTTTTTACCACGAAGCAAATTTTTTAGCTTTGCGAGCCAAATAAAACACAAGATTTATACAATATCTTTTTGAATATTGCCTAAATAAAAGTCTCTCAAACAAGTCTTCAAAAGTCGTAGTATGCAAGTCGCATTTTATCGAGTAAAAAAAAACTCTCGGAAAAAGAATTCCTTGTCGTCCGTAAAATTTACTACGTTCTTCCTTCATCCGAATTTTCAATACGAAGGACCAAGATCAAGGCCTAAATTCACTACAGTATCAACTTGCAGTACCTGTACTACTCAGAACTTGTGCCCTCTAAGCCCCCTCGCATGCTGATATAAATCGGTCGTGACGTCATTTGATTGGTCGGAGATTTTTGTCATTTGTAAAAAATCTATAAGGTTTATATAAATTTACTCTAATAATTCGTTTATTTTTCCGATAAAAGAAGCCGACCAAGCTTAGAATATTTTCAGGAGAGTTCAGTAATCTTTTTCTATCTAATTACCTTAAAGAAATTCTTTTTCCCTCTATTGTTTCTCATACGATAGAAAATAGGAGCGTTGTCAAGCTTCTTCGGGCCAGGCGGTAGTTTGTACAGTTTGATTAGAAGATTTGTTTGTAGTAAGATTGTACTCAATATTCCCATCCATGAGCAGAAAATTTAGGTTTTTCGTTTATGATTGGTGTATGAAAGTTATCGAGGGTAAGACTGCTTCACCAAAATTCGGTTTTCATACTAACCACTATCACGCGAGATCGTAAAGAATCGTCAATTAAAACTCAAGTCCGTCACAATTCATCTAAGAAAGACGGAAAAAAACACGTAAAATCGAATATTATGGCCTTGAAATCTGTCATAGCTACAAGTTGGTTCCCTCAAATACTTCACCGCCAACTTGTTGTGATTTTCTCATTTCAATGAATGAAAACACGAGTAATATATATGATTCATTCCAGTTTATATCAGGAATTTTCGTTTCTTTACGCACCATACATTTCATTTTTTGATCTCACGCACGTTTCACAGTCGTTTAGATAAAATTATACGGAAAAACATATTCAGTCTCATTGAATCCTAATGAAACTCCTTCCATCTTCTGACCACCGTTGTAACTTCATTGCAATGTTACTACGTTTAGGATAAAAGTGGAGATACAAGAGGCAATGGCAGCGCACGTCGGATAATAACGTCGAATGTGTTTTGGAGAAAAACGAAAGATTTTCTTATTGGCCAAACTCATTCAAACTTATTTTTAAACTCAAACTTATTTTCTTATGTGATATGCAGAATAATGCTGATTTTATGAGTTTATACTAGTCATTCAATATTATACTAGTTTAGAAAATATAAAGAAAAACTTCTGGAACTCAAGCGACTGTTCTTGGAACTCCTTACCATAAAGTATTTCGAGCCCATTTGCTAGCGCGATAGTGAACCACAGCCTTATACAAATGTGAACTTATGTTTGGGCAAAAAACTCTAGTTATAATCCATGCTTATAAACTACTATGCAAGAATTCGGAACTTCTAAATATGAATTGGGAGTTTTACCAGTTTTATGAAAAAATTCAAATTAGATAATAATAAAAAGTTCTTTCAGCTTATTCACTCCATTTAAGATGAAGCCTCGATCAGTAATTGTGAGCAAAGTTCCACACAGAACCTCTGACCATCATGCCGTGTTCAACAGAGGCTGCTCGGCATTTGTTGGAAAGTGTAGCTCAACAGTTGTTTTCTAATGAATTGCTGAAATTCTCCATTTTTTACACCTTACAGCTATCGAGAAATTATATTCGACATTCAACATACAGACATCAGCCAACATTAAAGTATGTTTAAGGAAATTAATTAGCTTGATATCTGACAGGCAACAATGTTAGCAAAGAAAGTTGAATAACTTAAGTGTTGCTCTGGAAATTACTTGGTTGGCTATTGCCTCCAACTTCCAATAAATTGTACAAGTAAAACTGAAAATTTAAGGTTATTGTGGGTTATCTGTCACCACTTTTAATTTATGGTTTCCTTTTGATGTTAAGGTAAGGTTAAGTTAGGTTACCTTCATCAAATTGGTTTTAATTTTTTTATTTGTAACTTGTGTTCTCTTTCACTACAAAATGAATCTCTGGGATCTTCCAAGAACTAAACAGGAAGGTCCCAGAGATTAATTATAAACATATATATGGAGAGTAGACACATTGCTTTAGAAAAAAATATTAATTAACAAGGATACCTTCTCACGTGAAAAATCCATTCATACTATCCATAACATCAATTCAGTGTTCATAAAACAATTACATTTTTTACTTTTTTACCTAAAAACACCTTTTCCCCTTACAAGGGGTGACAGATACCCCCACAAGTACCGGGAAAGCCTCTGGTGTAAAATTATTTCTCCAGATCATTTTTTTCGAATCTGTGCGCTCTAACATTTTGGTTAAAGTACTGATATGCCGTCGAGCTGTCTAGTTTTTATTCCATCGACCAAAAATGCAAATCAGTTAAATAACATATTCAGCGTTTTGTGAAGGTGGAAGTTTTCGATCAAAATTTTTTTTCTTAATGCTAACAAAATTAATGAAACCTTTACGTCTGTTCAATTTGGACTTTAATTATACAAATGGATAGCATTTCATACACCAAATATTTATTCAGATATGTGGGGATCTGTTGTGCATTCGTTGCTTTTACCTAATGGTTGATTATAAACTCGCACACATAAGTTTTCCTTATCCGCCGAATCTAACACTTCAAAAGGACAGTTAATAAAATAAATTTTCTTATCGAACGAAAATGGAAAGGAATCTGCTGAGTTTATAAAAAATGAGTAACCAGTTTAACACTCATTTTTTCACTGAAAAAGTTAGGTGCGAGGTTTACATTTTATCATCTGAGCTTAGGTCGAATGATGAGTGTAATTTGTAGGAGTTCACGCACTAGATCCGCCCTGTACCGTGTATGTGTACAACTAATTGGGAAACTTTCCCCACTGCTTTGAAAGTAACCTGGCTGCGGAACACTTTTCTACATATTAACTTATGTGTTTCAACTTACTGCTCTGTCTATTCTTATTAAACCTATTTTGTTTTCCTTGACATTTACTCACTCAGTAAACCCTCTTTCCAGAAAAGTTCCGCGATGTCGGAGTAGGCGTCCTCGTCGTAAGCTCGTGTTTCCCTCTTTTGGGCTATCGATCAGAGCTTAAATTGATACTCCGGAACGCTCCTCTGTAAGAAAAACTCTAGTCTTGTTTTGAGCGGAAAGTCTTTGATGGACTGAGGTCTCCGAAGAGCTAGCTTATAATAAAACATCCACTTTTGGACTGCGTTTTTAATTGCCCCATATAAAAAGTTGAGTAACCATGGTTACCTCCAAACAACGAACCATGAAGACTCATAAATAACTTCAACGCAAACACAGTCGCAAAACTAAAGCGCTTGCGACAGTTTGCTGTAAAAGGGCAATAAAAAAAGGAAGTAAAATTGAAGGGACCAAATTTTTTTCATATCCTCTTTTGCACGGAAAGAAGTATCTATCAGTCATCTATCAGTTAGTCTTAAATTTAATCTTTGGGTATTTGTTCACTCGTTGGCATTCAAGTTGAGAATGACGGAAGTTTTCCAAAATAATGAGTACGCATGTCCTGCTGAATACACCACGTTTGGAAGGTACTTCGTCCTAGAACCTTCAATTGCTGGAGTTAAGACTTGAGAAATTTAACTAGACTTAAGAAACAATCTACCTCTGTATCACTTGAGGTAAATAAATCGCTGAAATTGCTTAAATCGTTTAACTGCTACATTGGCTTACTAGGATGACCCTGAAACAAAATTTAACCGCTCATAAATACAAAGGTTCTATTTTTAATCATTTCCGTATTGGACATAGCTGCCAGCTTTCAAATGAAGTTCTATGCACTAACACAAAAATCTTGTATCGTGTTTAAAAAAGAGCATTTTCAAATATCAGAAGCGTTACACATCCATAAACTCAAACCTACTCTCAACCAAAAGACAAATGACTTTTATGCTCTAAAATTATCTACTAGATTCCCAGCGCAGAAGTTTGCTGCAACCCCGCGATCGTTCATTACGCCCCTATCGTTCATGCCATTAACATCTATAATTGTTCAATACTGTCACCTAGTCTCGCGTATACATATTCTTGTGGTACAAACTTTTTCTCTCGTCATTACGTTTTTTTGTGCTGTGATTTTCTATTTTCTAACTGCGCCGGATAAATTTTAAGTATTACATTTGCATTTTATCAATGTGACTGAATTTTTTTGTATATTTTCAGCCTGAAAATGATGTTTTTACATCGATAGGTTGCTTTTTATACACTACAGATAGACTACAGAAGTATTACATTTATAGCAATTGACAGTGTTCCAGTAAAAAAATGTTGAGGCAATTTCTTCTCAATTTAACACGTGATGAACTTGAAAGCGGCTATACTAGATAAAATTTATTACCATTTGAAATTTCGAACCAAAGATGCTTCTGGAGCCAACACTATAAAAATCCTGTGAGTGTAGAGACTGTAGACCAACCAAAGAATTTTTAACACTTCTTCAACGACTGATCAAAATTTCTCTCGATGATGCTAGCTTTTTTTGCCGTACCACATTGAAGAGCAGAATTGCAGCGTCAGTGTGTTCTGCACCGTTCTTAATGTCATTTGGATCGTCGAGTGAGTCTGCCCCTAAGGTCTTGTATCGAATTATCTGTGTGAGCGTTACCGGCCGTGTTGGCAACACAGAAAGATGCGGCATTTCTAATTTCCCTGAGCTTTAACTCTATTGTGTAATTTTTCATTGCAATATTCAGATTTTTTCAATTTCGTTGAGTTATGCCATATACATTAATTTTGAATCTTTAAATTAATTTTCACCTCTGTAATTATCGAAGCTATGATCTATACATTAAATTATCTGGTGAAGTTTTCATTCTTTCAGCTGTTTCCTTATGGATTAATGATACTATTGCAGTTGTACTTTCCTTTGATTAGTAACTTCTTGCCTGAAAGGGGCAAGCACACAAAAGGCAATTATTCTTTCTGTGACTTCAATTCCTATTGCATTATATGATCAAATTTCTCAATTTTTATTTTAACCCTCATTGCTCAGTGTGATTAGATTATTATGCGCGAAGTTTACGCACATAAGTTTGCAGTGTTTGTTTCCGATCACAGAAGGTTTTCGAGCGCTCACGTTGGCTTCTATACAGTCTTCCAGAGACTACATGTTTTCGTCGGCGGGTCGGAGTTAATGTTTTTGTATCTCATTTTTAATTGTATCATTTTTAATTACACAGCTTTACTCTTCTTAGTTTAAATTCATGATTCAGAAAGCCTTGAGGTCAGTAATGTGACCATTTTCCGAGGTTTGAGTACCTCCAACAGAAGGCTATAGGTCACTCGAGGGAAACTGAACGTACGCAATGCAAGACGCGTTCTTCAACATTTTATTCAAAAATTTATGGTTATTAGGCTACCTCGCAGACCTATAGTTTTTCAAAGCAAAACCTTTCAAAGCGAATGCCCTGCATTTTATTAAAAAGAAAACTGTTAAATATATTCAGCTGAATTAATCAGCTAAATTTGAACAGATATAATTTAATTAATAAAAATAGTTATTTAAAGTTTTCACGTCTGAGCGTATTTATGCATTTTTGTTGAGTTGCACCTCTTTTTCATTACTTTTAGAATTTAAATTCGCATGACTATGTCTGCGAAATTCTGTACGACTAATAAGATCTTGTTCGAAGTGGAAAATGGAAATGAAAATTGAACTAGAAGCTTGGTACCACGAATTTTTCAGATTTATAAAAATTTTTCTCCGCTGAGATGGTTAGAAGGTCGGGTAGTAAAATTTCGATTAGTCTGCAACAAAATCCTTGCGCCATCATGAATCACCAACGTAAATTTAAAATAAAATATTTATTAAGGTATAAGAAAAATTACTTCGCATTACACATAAACGCGTCATTATAGAATAAACCGATTACTACACACTTCAACTGTAACGTAAGCCATCGGTGGTCTCTGCGAGGTTTTCATAACGCTGCTGACCGACTAGTAATCACAAGCTAAATTTTTACAAACATTTTATTAAAACTTATGAAGGCTACATTTATTTGATGTTTATGAAAATATTGTAAATATATTGAATAGCCGAATTTTCTGGTACACCAAGAATTTTGTTCTTTCGCCGTTTCTGCGCGTCAAATAAGTTTCTGACTCTTCGTAGCGTCAACATGTTCATCATATTCAAAATAAATAAAATGGTAACTTAATTTTAGCCTTCTTACCCAAGAAATGTGTTCCTAAGAGAGGAAAGGGGAAGGTACCTTTGGCACAGAATTAAGAGAACGAAAAATCTATGCACAAAGTATATGCCTCCATCCTCAACTTGAAAGCAGCAAAATTGAAAAAAAGTTTATGAAACGAGAATAAATTTAAAGGAGAAGAAGCTGACAGGCGCCAAAGAAAAGGACAGTAGTGAATTGAAAATAAAGACAGTGACCAACTAAGATATTTATTTATAAGGAAGGCCTCCCTAACTTTTGGCTCGGGACCTCACACTTTACCCCAGGGAGCGAGAATTCTCATAGATGCAACAGTTGATCCCTCTGCGATGCCTGGCAAATATATACGTAGATGTTTGGTGGAAAACAGATTCTCATGTTCCGAGGCTGATCATACAGGTTTATTCAAAGAAAGCAATGAGTTAAATTTGTTTACTCTTGGAAAGATGGATCAAGGTGACTGCGAGAGTGAAGTAAGTTTGAGACGAGCTAAAACTATAGAAGTGCGTCAGCTGCCAAAAAAAATCGTTTAACCACATGCCCATATTCACACAACCCTCGCTAAGACCCTTCACAATAGCTCTCTATCCACCGAGAGCAACGCGCTTGCAGGTCCAAGATTATTTCGGTGACAAAATAATCAGTCCACCGCAGTATTTACAGAAAATATAAAAGCGTGAATTACTTTGAATTGCTCAAAATACTATTTGGTGTCAATAGTGAAATTCTGTACGTGTGACGATTTTAACATCTGCTGAAAAAGTCAAAATCTTATTTTCCCTGAACCAAGCTTTTAAAACAAACTAAGAATAATACGCCTTTGTATTCAAGTACTCTACATTGCTATGGAACTTCGTCTTATTATCGGGGAGTTATCGTGTTTAATCCTTGAGTCATATTTCTTCAACGACTATAGTCAGTATTTTGTTAATGCATTGTCTCGAGATGTAAGAAGCGAGTCTGAGAATATGATGACCATTTGCCCTCTCATTAAAATTTCATCACAAATACATTATACTTCTTAGTCGTGTCAGCTTAATTCTGGATATTTTCAATGATGGCTACTAACAAGTGATTCTATCACGTGTCCACTTAGTGTGCATGCTTCCTTCAGAAAGCGAGCACAACATTTAACGAGATAGGGGCCGATCCTCAAGCTATGAGGTGACTCGGTCCACGCCACTCAGGCGAGAGCTCGTCAGGCCGAATGCCTAATCCCTGCTAGGTTGAACTGCCATACCTACTCTATGTTATCAAGTAGCTCCTCCTCTGTAACATATTATTTTGTTTTTAGACGTAATAAAGGGAATATTCCACTAAGTCTCTCCATCCCTGAAGTAAGAACGAAGTTAATCACAGAACTCTGTCGGATGTCGCCTTAAGCCCATTGGACCCGAAGTTGAGAATATAAGAAACATCTCGGTGACAAACTGGACATCATCAGTTATAATAGCTGAGCGGAAAGTGACATTCAGTATACAAGTACAGATCTCTTCTGGGGACTAAATAATTATGTATAATTTTTAGAAAGGTTATTTGGAGGGTAAGTTAAGTGACATCAATCTAAAATAGTGAGTTCAAGCAGCTAGAGGTTAAGAAATTTACAAGCTTGAAGTACTGTCAAGGCAAAAAAAATCGGAACAATAATAAGAAGTTGAAAAGCTTTGAGATCTGTTATATTTCAACTAAATGAATGAACCTGTAAATTAGATCATAAACTTTAGTTTTCTGATAATTTTCTAATATTTGCTGCGCAAATCTCCGGCATATTTGAACAGTTTTTCGTAAGGACTTAAAAATTCGCTAGAATTGATTCAATGGTTTCATTAAATACAGGTTCGATTTTAAACATTCAACGTTAATAATGAGTTTCCTGGAGTGTAAACCACAATTAAAATCATGTTTAATGTTGAAGGACTAACAGAGTTTAAAAACAAAACAAAAATACAATGAAGGTTTTTGGTGATAACATGCTTATCTTTATTTTACCATTTTGTAGCAGCTGGGTTGAGATCACCGTTCGATCCAAAAAACTTGTAAAACTATAAAAAATTAAAAATCCAAAGTCTGGTAATGTTTAAGAACTTGTCCGTGGAAACGCCATCTGAAGCGCACTGCTGTTTGAGGTTCATTATTTATTGGTAGTGATATATTTGAAATGACGCAGATTGAAGGAGTCACTGGCAAATAGTGCTGCATCATTCTCTATATTGCTTCTGTGGAGATATTCTCACACTAGCTTAATATATTGCCAAAGAATCTAAACAGACATCTACAACGAGCGGGGATAAATCTAAAAAAATAAGTTACGACACGCCACATTTACAAGGCACATAGCACAGTACTTTAGATGGTCAAGTTGGATGGCCAAAACGTAGATTTTGTCACATCCTGATGCTCTATACGACGAGGTAAAACAACAGAGAAGTGATGGTCTAACAAAGTTAGCTCGTATAGGACCGTTGTCGGAGACGGTGTGGAACACAAGAGTCTTGACCTGTGTTAATTCTTTGGTCAAACTTACATGTACTTTGAACTGCACTAGCCCCAGTCTCGCTGTATCAAATAAAGGGTTTGTTTATAACGGTAACGCTCCATTTCAAGAACCTAGCTTAACACAAGAGGGCTTTGGTTCCGATCGATCAGTTGAAATGAAATATGGAGCCACTGTTATCACTCCCGGACTTGAACCCGATAAACAGCCTCTGGTCAACATCCAACAGAATGTCTACAAATAAAAACATGACGACAGATTTAGGACAGATGATGACTGAAAATAAAAGGTCGTCATTCTGACATGAGCTTTAAAAATATGTCATTTATGTTTTAGAACAGTGCTCCTTAATGGTTTGAAAGTTCAACATAGATTGTCATATTTTGATTTACCTAAATGAACAATTAAAAATAACAATAATTTGTAAAAGAATTTAAAATAGCTTATATAACTAGGTTTTGAATTCCTCGCAGAAAAATGCTAGTTTAAAAAAAAAATCACCGTAACTTAGGACAAGTTGGTAACAGCAACTGAAATTTCAGCTCAAAATGAAGAGGCTCATTCATATTGTTGAAAAATTACGAATTTCTAGATCATCGCATGTAGTGTGTATACTTACTTTTATCGATGTCCTCTGGTGTGAATTGCTTGTAAAATTTGGAACTCCTACCGGCACAGCAAGTGTCGATCCCGCTGGCGCTGGCTGCACAGCTTGTAAGGCTGCCTGTGCAGCTGCAGGCGCTGCTCGCACTGCGTTCACTGCTGCCGATGTTGCAGCTGTTACAGATGGCTGCGCCGTTTTAACCGCCGACTTAGCAGTCAGTAAAGCTGGGTGTGCGGCACTCACTACCGACTTAGTTGCTGCAGTGGCAGCCGAGATTGCTTCCTTTGTGACGAACTCACATGGCATTCCAGACATGACGGTCGGAGACTGCATGGAATCTGCAATATACCCAAAATACTCATGTTAATCCTGTTCACTAAAAATGTTGTAATTTTTTTGTATGATATAAGGCTGCCTGCAGTAGCCAACAATTAAATGAAACCTCACACTGACGTTAGTTGACTACTCAGCTGACTGCACGGCTATGAAATCGTGTGTTCGCTAACTGCGCAATCAAGGCTTGACTTTCAGTCTTGGCTTCTTCGTCCGTTTTAACTATGTATTGTATATATAATTTACTATAAATAATAATAATTAAGAGATTATCAAATCCAATTCAACTTTGAATTAGAAAATCTCTTTTGTATATTAAAAAAATAATATGTTTGAGCGAGTAGTTTCGATTTGGGAAAGAAATTATTTCTGAAATTCATTGGAAAATAATCGATTTTAAATCCTATTTCTCGATTTTTCTATGCCAATGCAAGCACTTCCTGTCAGTGCTTCATCATAACAAGTGGTGTTCTTAAATGCTCAAATGCTCATAGGAGCATTTTATCTCATTTTCACAGGAAAATAAATATTAAAGGAAACGAAGCAGACTTATTACCTTGAATTTACGCCGATTGAGGTTTCAAATTTTTTATTCTAAATTGAAAGTTAGCATAATATATATTCAGCCAAAATCGGAAATACGATTTAATAAGGACATAAAATCCTAAATTGCCGTTAATAGGATTTATGGTAAATTACAGACATGTTTAAAGACCAATTTTATTCTAAATATCCTCAATCGCTTCATTTCAAGTTCTTCGCGAAAGTGATCTTTTCATGAACCTCTAGGGTTTCATTCCTTAATAAAACTCTTTTAATAAATTTGCTCCTTTTACCTTATACGCATTTTCAAATAGAAGCAATAAATTCAGGAATTGAATGAAAAGGCACCACGAGCAAAGATGGATCGGATACAATTATGCATTTTCACTGTGTTGTTACATTCTCATCCGAAGCATTAAAATTTAAATTTAATTTCGAAATTTTAACGGCAGTATGGTTTTAAGTTTCATTTTTGTTAGCAATTCTTGATATTGAATTGAATTGAATTGTTTTCGATATCAAATGGAGGGTAAATATGCAGAGTGTCCTAACCCACAAATCAGAGGGCAAAACTGGCAGAGTGGATTAAGTGATAATTTCACCTCATGGCGGCGTAGATGTCTCTCAGGCAGAGTGGCCTAGTTCCTAATTCAGTTCTTATGATATAAGAAACTCGAGGAAATAAAAGTGCTTTAGCACAATATTCATTCGAGTAAAGAAAAAAATAATAATAATTGCGCAAGATGTTGTATAATAAAAAACAAAGGCATGAGCGTAAGCTCAGCTTTGTTGCCTACAGTAAAGCGTTCACTAATCCTCCTTGTGATCTGCGCGAACTGTAGCTCGTCAGTGTAGTTTTTTTTCATTTCAATAATCCAGCTTTGGTAATAAATGTTTTTATTTTCAGTCGTGATGAACCAGTACATAAAACTCTACAATTTTGCAGAATGATTTCGAGTCGATCACTCCCTATTTACTTCGCTTTGCAGCACGTGCTGTAGTATGATTAGATAACATGGTGAAGTTAGGGCATTAACAATAAATTTTCGAAGGATTATTGCCCTTTTGTCAGTTCTATTGTAAATTTTAATATGGCAATGCTTTAGCTAAAAGTAAGATACGCTGAAGCAGTACTGGAACATTAAACTTCAATGAATATTTTGTAATTTTTTTCTAAGCCATCACAGTTTGCTGTTCGGTTCGATAAAATTTCCTAACAGAGAATTCATAGAAGCGTATTGGTCACTCAAATTAATATTGAGGTTACTCACCAACTCTCCACTTGTCAGGTAGCTCTGCTCCTTCCCTTCAGGGACTTCCGAAGCGGCGCCTTCCGACCTTCTCCTCTCGCAGTGCCGCAGACACTGAACTGAAGGGGAGACGAGGACCGATTAATAAGCCGCGAGTCGAAGGTCAGAAGCTCATGGAAGAGATTCAAAAGTTTCATACCTGATGTGTTTTCTGAGTACCTCGATATGGCTCGTGTTGCTGTCAAAACATTTGATACGCAGCAGACGATACACTCCATCAAATAAAAAAAAAATTAAGCGAACATGAAACTGATTAGCATACCCACGTTCTTAGTTGGTGACATGCTTATAGAATTATGCTAGCCAATTCTATCAAAAAATTTATCATGAAAGTAATTATTCCTATCAACCTTATAATTACCTTTTTTATAATACGTTTTAACCATGAGAGGTTGAAGAAAATATACCGAAGAATTTCAATTAACTATTTTTATTTTTTGTTCTACTTCTTTGCACACATGTTTCTGTGAAATTTGTTTTTGGACTCTTTCGTAACTTGAAGCTTCTTGCCTTTCCCAGACAACTCTTATGAAACTGCATTGTCATCGAGAATAAAATCTCATAAAACGAAAATATTTTATCGCTGAATAAATATTCGTTTCCTTTGATGCCTAAGATTTCGGCAAGCCTACACAGATGGTGGTCTGTCTTGGGCCTAGGTTTTCGGGTGGTCAAAGGAATTTTTTACAGAATGAGAATGAAATGGAGATGAACCACGAAGTGGAAAACCATCGTCTTCACGAACTACCGACTAGGTAGATAGAATCCGTGAACTTGTGTTGTGATCTCGGTTGGCGGTCAGAAAGATCGGGAAGAGGAAGAGTTAAATTTGACTCACTCAATAGGTTTGAATATTTTGACCAATAAATCAAGGATGACAAAAATCATCACAAAATGTAATAATAAAAAATCATTCGCATTAGAGAAAGAACACCGGAAAGGAACGGTGCTTCGATAATTATTGAAAATGATTGCCACTTTCTAGAACATGTTGGTGGCGAGATTTGGGTGTTTGAGAGCAACTCAGAAAACTAAGCTCCACAGCACAGCGCAAAACGTTACACTTCATGCTCTCCATAGACCAATTAATAAAAATATGAATATGAGAATAATATTGATGATCGAATACGCGTGGATTTTCATTTTTAATTACCAGGGAACCGTCGATAGTAAGCTCGAGTCTCAAACACGTTAGTCAATTAATGATTTTACCAAGAGGATCATGGGCAACTATGTGAAAGGGTTATACTTGCGAGACAAAATATGATGAACAACTGGAGTTCCATCATGGTACTGCATTTTGTCAAACAGATGTCACAAAGAACCATTTCTTTGGCTCTTTAGGCTTCTAATTTATCTTAAGTGAGTAATTGCTATTATTGCTTCATCTCAAAATTTAAAATACCATTTTCAGCGAAAAAATACATGTAATGATTCAGCTTGAAACTGAGTCAACATTCTCGGCTATACCACTAGCAACGCAGTTCCTAATTGAAATGATATTAGTTTTTATTGACAGTGTTAGTCTTCAAAATAGGGAAAAATTTTAATTCTATATTTCTTGTAACTTTTCAAAATTGCAACGCTACATATTTACTCTCTGTTTTGAGACTTTTTTTTAGCCCTTTTGACTCATTTGACTCGCGTTTTGACTCATTTTTTTTAAAGGGCTCAAAGCGCCAGCGGGAATGAAGGCAATAACTTCCGTGCCTCACGGCGTGACAATTAAGGAATGCCCGAGATCACCCTGTTGAGGGACGCTTGTCCACAGTATTGAGATCGTTTTGTTTCGCGTACGATCGAACCTGTTGAATAAGCATCGTCACTAGAGGATTATGTGTTAAAGTACTATACTTAATAGGAACATTAATAACTATTGAAATGAGTTACAAATAACATCTTGCATAATTTTCTTACGGAAAGGAATCAAGTAATGACTGAAGAAGTATATTAAAGGAATTTCTCTATACGTGACTGTAGACACTTTTTATGGCTAGTAGTTCTTCGTTTGGAGCTGTTTGGTCTGTGGCCACGATCGGTTAAAATTATTTAGAGTGTCCTCCACTGCCTCAATCAAGCAAAATACTGTTCGATTAATTGTTCAGTAGAGAGGTATTTGTAGAATTAACCCGAGAGAAAGCTACGAGCCTCTTAACATTTTCCTGCTTCATTAATAATTTTTTCTCAATATTTGCTAGAAATACGTACGCACGGTTAGATTAGATTGCCGGATACATTTTTTGAATTTATGCCTAACATCATGACAGCTGGAATCAGTGTAAAAGTTGGTCCAGTAAACTATTACACTTCATTTTTTCATTACATCTACATATATTCAGGGGGCGAGAAATCTTTTGGTCGAGTTGTGTATAATTGACAATATGACATTCGTCTGGCGTCAAATCTTGCTGCCCGAAGCATCAAAATACTACACCAAGATACTAAAAAGAAAGTTTCTTTCAGCCATAAAAGATTTCAAAATCAAATCATTTCCGAGAAAAATAATCGCCCATAAATATCGACAATGAGACTTACTATAACTTCAAACTTTCTTCTCGAACCGAATTGCAAACTCGACCCAAATGGAAAAGGAAGAATTCTAGGGGGACTTTCAGAGTTTGGTATGATTCCCAGCAGACTTCAGATAACAGAATAGAAAAAGGAGGTTAGGATAATGGAGCCGACGTCATCGCTGTAACGTGAAGCCAATCTGCAACATCTGGAGGCCGACAGTCTATGCAACGGAGGTGGTGCCACACAGACCGTTGTGCGCAGTCATAGTCTACCATGTGCGCAGTGTGTCGCTAGCAGTTAGAGTGGGAGAACGCTGCTTATTCAACTGCGTTCAAATACTAGTTTTTCAATATGCCGCGTTCATGCATTGTGCACAAGTGCTGTAGTACTCTTAAAAAAAATTCAGTTATGTTTTCACATGTACGTACAGAAATTACATAATTACAAACTTCGGCAGGAATACATTCGGCTAATAAGTTAAAATTGAAGCGCATAAATTACTTCAAAAAAAAGAAAAAGTCAAACCTGCTGCTCAACTTTTAAGTGATTCCGTTGCAGATGGATTGCAATTTTTGTTAAATAATAACATGTATTAACGGTTTTAGCGGAAGTTAGAAACAGTAAATTTATGAGTGTATGTAATAGAGCTTTCGATGTATTAAATTCCAGAAATAATTTTCCAAATGGATATAATAAACCTATTAACTCAAATTATTATAATGGAGTACTCTTATTATCGCACCTTCAAGTATAACCATTTGTCTCGCAAGTATAACCCTTTCATATAGTTGCCCATGATCCTCTTGGTAAAATCATTAATTGACTAACGTGTTTGAGACACGAGCTTACTATCGACGGTTCCCTGGTAATTAAAAATGAAAATCCACGCGTATTCGATCATCAATATTATTCTCATATTCATATTTTTATTAATTGGTCTATGGAGAGCATAAAGTGTAACGTTTTGCGCTGTGCTGTGGAGCTTAGTAAAATTATACCATTATATTAAACTAAAAAACTAAAATTATCGAGATTATTGAACATATAAGGAACTAAAATTATACCAAAAAAGTTCAGGCTTTAACGCACCGACGGGAAACGGGTGTCTTTCCAAAGTAGGAAGACCCAAAAGAAGAAGATAGAATCGGAACAGAATCGTCGCGACGTTACGACTGCCCGAGAAGAGGTACAGGTAGACTACGGGAAATAACAAGGATTTGAAGGTGCGACCAAAATTTGGCAATAGTACCACGAATATTACGAATATTAAAGGTTCAATGTATTGTCTACCATTGAAGAAGACACTTTGTTTCTAAAATCACTTTTCTGCCCAACATCTGGCAAACTAATGAGCGAGCTAGATAGGAAAACAGGATTAATAGAATTTTTAATGTGCATCCATTAAAATATTACTTAACAAAAGTTTAAAAGTGGGCATAAGTTCTTTACTTACGTATAAAATAAGTCAAGATCACTTATAATTAATTTTCTTTCAGAAAAATTAGCAGCGGAGGTGCAGCAATAACTACCCAACAGCAAAAAAATAATATTTACTTCTTCCTATGAACGTCTATTTATTCACAACGAAATAAAAGATATTCTTAATGGTAACTTCACGGCTTTTGAACATGTAACAGTATTGACAGCATCTAGTAAAAGCAACCGATCTTGCACTATATCAGTTAAACATTTTGTGTTCTAAGAATAGAATAATGTCTTACGATGTTCAGTGTAAAGGTTCACTCAAAGACTAAACATGTACCAAGTATTATCGAGATATTTTGTCATTGCCAGAAATTAATCTCTAGCATTGTCAAGAAGGAAAATAATGAGAAATAAAAATTTCAAAATTCAATTAACGGGTATTTTTAACAGTTTTAATGTGTCAATCGGAAGCATCCGCACAAAGTACGTACCAGGTCAGATGCGACTTACGGTCGGCGAATACAAATAGGCCCAATAAAGCCACAGTTATACTAGGAATCAATAGCGGGAATTTTCGGTCAATATGTGTTTTAGGTAATCCACCGAAATTAAGAATTTTATTCCAAAGAATCACTAAAGGAACCCATTTAAGAACGTTTTACACGAATGACATTCTGCTCGTTGATGCGTTATTTTCGAATTATTCAACTTTGAAGTTGGCTTTGGCGGCGTCGTATATATTATTCGTCGGATCGGAATTTAATTAATAACGGAAGCTAACCCCCTATTACAAACGTAAACAGGTTTGGTCGTGAAGGGGAGCCACAGTTCTTCGGTGAAAATTTTAAATAAAGGTTCTAACCCACCCATTTGTGCGGCAATTGTGTTTACATCAGCTCCAAAATGGCGGCCTCCCGGTACGCTGTTTGGCGCGCTGGCTCCGGAAGTAAGCGTCCATGACAGTGTTGCCATACGCGCGCTCCCGCTTCAAAGAATTGAGTTTCGGTAACTAATTTACCGCGGACGTCACCCTAATGGGTGGGCTAGAACCTTTATTTATAATTATCACTAGAAGAACTGTGGCTCCCCCTCACGACCCAACCTGTTTACGTTTGTAATAGGGGGTTAGCTTCCATTATTAATTAAATTCAGCACGGCGCGCTCGCTTTCTTTGGCGCGCGAAAGCCAACTTCAAAGTTGAATAGTTTGAAAATAACGCATCAGCGAGCAGAATGTCATTCGTGTAAAACGTTCTTAAATGGGTTCCTTTAGTCATTCTTTGGAATAAAATTTTTAATTTCGGTGGATTATCATAAATACATATTGACCAAATTTTCTAGCGAAATGAGTTGAGATTAGAAGTTAAATAGTTTATTTCGAACGGCAACACAGCCTTGAGTTAAGTTATGAAGTTGAAGAGTTTCTTTTGAAAGGCAACACCGCCTTGAGTTTAGTTTAGATACGAGTTTAATTAAATTTCAAGTTTCCGCCAACAAAGCTTACTGTCTCTCCGCAAACAAAAAGTACTAGGTTCCCTAAACTAAAGAGAACGTTACATTTAAAACAGACCACAGTCGGCAAGGAACCCAGTAAACAGTGAGATTGATGACAGTGTTCAACGAAAATTAATGTGGAGGGTGACAAGAGATCTTTTGTTCCCGAGTCATTTCAGCGTGCAAGACGACATAGCAAGCCCTGCTCCCGCTGCCAGTGAGATCAACGAATGCAGCGCACGCTTCGAATCTGCCGGCGCTACAACGAACGTCTCGACAAGAACCCAACGCGGTAGAAGGGGTCAGAAAACAGTATCTCGCCAGTCGGCTACCAAGGCTGCGGAACAAAACACAATCGGTGAGACTTTGAAACAAACACATATAAGGAACTAAAATTATACCAAAAAAGTTCAGGCTTTAACGCACCGACGGGAAACGGGTGTCTTTCCAAAGTAGGAAGACCCAAAAGAAGAAGATAGAATCGGAACAGAATCGTCGCGACGTTACGACTGCACGAGAAGAGGTACAGGTAGACTACGGGAAATAACAAGGATTTGAAAGTGCGACCAAAATTTGGCAATAGTACCACGAATATTACAGGAAGCTGAAGGCTTTTCCAAGAAGTAGCAGACCCGAAGTCAGAAAACTGAACCGTAGTCTCAGGACGTCTCTGAGTCTCAGGACTCAGGATATGATGAAAAGGACAGTTTAGAGCTCGAAAAAGGGTGAGAGAATGCGAACAGATTGACACTTTAATTTTGACAATAAGGCGACTAACTTACCTAAAGAATGGTTGTCTGCAGTGGAATACGTTCAGGCACAAAAAAGGTAATTTTGAGGGAAATATAGCGAGTGAAAGAGTACTCCATATGAAAAGAAAAGAAAAGAAAAGGTATGAGGTTCATTCGATGGAAATTAGACAAGAATTTGATCAGCGCTGAGCCCAGATGAGATCATGTATGACCTCCACTTTTATTAGAGCAAGGCACTTATACAATTTGATTTCAATCGATTTCATTCGATTCGATTTGATTTGATTGTAATTATGGAGTACGCTAAGATAAAAATTGCTGCATAGAACACAACGCACAAAAATTGAAGGAAACACTTATTACTGTAAACCAAAAATAGAAAAGATGAAACACACGAAGTTTAGAGATTACCAGAGGAAACTGCGCCACATAACACGAAAACTCCGATCAAGACGTAGACAGCAGTCAACTGAACATTATTGAAGAATGGAGAAGACACACCTTGTTAGACCCCCGCATGGCCAAAGTTACGTCCCCCGACGTCATATTTGGTTCCGAGCACAACCACGAGCTAGGAGCGCCAGTTCTCCAGGAACAAGCTCTACGGGGAACGGAAAAAACTGCAGGTCGAGCCGCTGCCCAAACCGAGGTCACCTCACTTAGGAAACAAAGGTTCAAAATAAATTTCAAATGAGAAAAATAAATGTAATACATTTTAACTTTGAATCTTAAGACTTTTTATTTAAATTCAAATTTCATGAATTTATTTATTTTCATTTATTTAATTGTTTATTCAATTGTTAAAAATGTCAAATAATTTTCCATAATGTATAAAAAATTGTTACAATTTTTTTCTAATTCAATGTATTTTTATAATGTTTTTATATATGTGAGGATACATAGTGAGAAAATTAAAAAATATTTTTCGCAGCGAATCTTGTGTAATTGCAATTCGTCAAAATACTGGTGATAAAAATTCCTTGAAGTTAATTGATCTTAAAGAAAAAGTGCAATTGACCTATCCATCAAAAAGATGTCATTGACAAATGTTTAATTGCTGAAAAGAAATGTCAGCAAGATCTTGCTATGTGTACGAGTACTAATACTTACTACTTAAAAAAATGCTCAATTCCACACTTCAAATTTGTACTGAAAAGAAACTATTTACTTCACTTCACAACTTCTCCATCGAAGTTGATCCTCTACAGAATCGTGTTTTTTTATTAATAAAATATCTTGTATCTCAATAAATTACTTTAAGATGTAATCCTCAACTAATCTATTTAAAAATACTTTTCATATACAGAAAAACTCAAGCGTGTGTGTTAAATATTTATTAGGGCAGTCTCTGTTCGGGCGCCAAATTGTTAAATAGTAGGTTGTGGCGTATCCACATTGGGCGCCAAATTGTTAGATATTTGGTTTTGACAATGTCTTCTTTAGGTGCCAAATTGTAGATAGTTGCAATTTTTGCTGGTCCTTCTTGGGAGCCAGCGAATCGATTATTTAGGTGGGCTAGTCCTGTTTCAGCCCGATTGAAAACTAGATTGGTCCTTCTTGGGAGCCGAAATTTCAGAGTCTTCTTATCCCGGAAGGATCTTCCTGATATCTTCAGGGAAAATGGAAAGTCAGGTTTTGGCGACTTAATTTATTAGTTGGGGCTTGCCCACAGGTTTTCAGGAGGCGAATTATTTTCCAGCAGTTGAAATTTAAGCCGATATAAAAATCAAGCTTTGAAGTTTTAGAGCCGAAGAATTTCTGGCTGCGAGCTAAGCAAGCTTTGAAGTTTTAGAGCCGAAGAATTTCTGGCTGCGAGCTAATCAAGCTTTGAAGTTTTAGAGCCGAAGAATTCTGGCTGCGAGCTTTTCACGCTGGTAATGCAGCCGCCGAAAGTTAGAGCCGAAATGAAATTCGAGCTCCCGAAATTTTGAAATCTGTGATGGATATAGGGTTCGCAAGTATCTGTGATACGCCAGTTCGATTATTTGCGAGAGAATTATTTTTCCTCCCGCGAAATTACAAGGCACTAGTCGGCATCTCTGACAATAGCCTGACACGCCCTTACCGAGAAGACATTACTGCAAGTAATGTCGCGAACATGCTATTAAGCCCGATGTCGACGGTGCCTTGGCCTATAAATTAATATAATGGTGCATATGTACATCAGATAGCTTATAAAGAATACTTAAGACTATTTCTTAACAATTAGAAACACTTATTCTAATACAGCTCAGGAACAGTCTTGTCCTTTCTTTTCTGAAGAGGCCGACTCCAGTTCTGGTTGGTGGGGAGAGCGGGATAAGAAATCGGCGAGATGGTTCTCCACTCCAGGAATAGTTCCGCTTTAAATTGAAAGAGGCTGAAGTATAAAGCCTCGTTGGTTTAGTTTATCAGCTTGTTGCAGATATTAAGAGGTCGATGGTCGCCATTGTGCATCGTTGATCTTGGTCGACAATTTTGGTCGCTGACATGGTCGCCAATTTTCGATTGCTGATCTGGTCGCCAGTTTGATCGGTGATCTGGTCGCCAGTTTGATTGCTGATCTGGTCGCCAGTTTAATCGGTGATCTGGTCGCCAGTTTGATTGCTGATCTGGTCGCCAGTTGATCGGTGATCCGGTCGCCAGTTTGATCGGTGATCTGGTCGCCAGTTTGATCGGTGATCTGGTCGCCAGTTTGATCGGTGATCTGGTAGCCATTTTGATCGCTGATCTGGTCGCCATTTTGATCGCTGATCTGGTCGCCATTTTCGTTCGTTGATCTTTTTTAGATGACGAGCTTGGAACGCAGTCGTCCTTCTCCGGCAGCAGCTGCTGTTTGGAGGCCAGGGTGTCCTGCGGTCTACCGTAGATGCCGGTGGCCATGGACGCCGTGGTCTTTTTAGGTGTAGGCCTTTATCGCGCATGCCAGACAGTGTATTACGATCATTACTTTCTAATTTCTCTATTTCTTCTTTGGTTGGCTTAAGCACCTTCCCATACAGAGGACATTCCTTGTTGATCTGAAGCTGTTTTGGTTCTTTAGATTTTTCAATTTCTTCTCTCTTAGCACTCGCTTTTGGAGTGACATGAGAGGTTTCAATTATGATAGGAGGCGTATGCTCTTCTTCAAAGGATGTAGTTCCTGGCACACGTCCTAGGATTATGTCGGTTGCAGGGTTATCCATTACTACGACTGTGATGTTGCCTCGATAATATGGGCAGTCAAGTTTTACGTTTGCTAACGGCGCTACGAAAGTTTGGCTGTCAGCTAGCTTCACGGTGATTTTGTTTTTAGATATATTTTGTTCGGGCACAAGGGCTTTATTTACAAATACGGCTGTGGCTCCTCCATCCAGTAAGATTTCCACAGGTTGATCATTGAGTTGGCCTTGGCACTTTTTTAATTCTCCTAATAGTACTTCGGTTGTATTCGAAATTACCGCAGCATGATTGCATTCGACGGGTGGCAGGGTATATCCTGGGGACTCCTCTTCGATGTAATTTATGTGGGCAGTAGGTTGGGCCGCACCTCCTTCATTTCGGGAAGAGGTATTTTGCTGAGATTGCGGGTTAAGTACTTGGCACTCTGCGCTAGAATGAGTTGGATTTTCTCCATGGTGATTACAGAAGAATGTTCTCCAGTTGATTGGCGGACGGTTAAAGTAGTTGGGTCTGCCTTCTACGTGAGCTGGTCCAGTTGTCCTTGGCCGATACTGGAAATTCTGATTCTGAGGCGGTGCAGGTCGATACTGGGGATTTCGGTTCTGAGGAGGTCGATAGTTGAAATTTTGGGTCTGAGGAGGTGAAGGTCGATAATTTCCGGTTGTGGTGTTAGAAAATCGATTCACTTGAGAACTTTTGGAAGGTTTTTCCATTGAAGATTCTTGACCTTACGTTTTTGTTATTCGACAGACGGTTCTCACAGAGTTTCTGGAGAGTTGTATTTGGTCGGGCTTGTAGAAATTTGTCCCCTTGTTCAGCTAGCGTCGCTAAGGTGTTACCGCTTCTGTCCTTGAGTTGAGTAGCAAGGTGAGACGGTAGACTGGAGTAGACCCTATCCATAAGCATGAAATTTTTCAGTTGGTCGTAGTTTTCTTCTACTTGGCTTCCGGTGAGCCATGCGTTAAGCGCTTGTTCCAATCTCCGGATGTATCGACTCATGTTGTCTCCTTCCTCAGGCTTCAGTTCATAGTAGTTACTGCGCAGTTTAGCGGGGGTTATCTTGTGGGACTCCAGCAGTAAATTTTTGATTTCCCTAAATTGGTAGCGGTCGACAGCGGCCAATGTCTGGATGAGTCTTCTTTCCTTAGCCGTTACTAGATTTTCTAGTGCGAGAACGGCCTCAAATTCCGTGTATTCAAGTGCATTGCTGTGACTCTCGAAACGCTGCATGAATTCTTGGATCCCCTCTTGTTCAGGGTTAAAAGCAGCGATATCGGGTATTTTGACCCGTCTGGCTTCTGGTGCCCTTTGCTGGTTGAGTTGTTGGAGCTGGATTTCATGCTCTCGTTCTCTTTCTCTCTCTCGTTCTCTTTCTCTCTCTCGTTCTCTTTCTCGTTCTCGCTCTTCTCTTTCTCGTTCTCTTTCTCGTTCTCGCTCTTCTCTTTCTCGTTCTTCTCTTTCTCTTTCTTCTCTTTCTCTTTCTCTTTCTCGTTCTCTTTCTCGTTCTTCTGCTTCCTCCAGAATTCTTATTCTTTGAAGGAAGGTTTCACGGTAGTCTGGTTGCTCCGGAGTGAGGCCTAGGGCAGTCATGTACTCTCGGGCACGTTGGACGCAATCCATTTTGAAATTTTTCTTTTGCTTCAGGAAGTCGAAGTTCTTTTATTTTTGTTATTTTTCTTGGGTTTTCAGGATTCAAAGTCCTTTTTTAGATGCAGCTTTCCAGAGTTCAAGTCCCTGTTCGGGCGCCAAATTGTTAAATAGTTCGTATGGCAGTCCCTGTTCGGGCGCCAAATTGTTAAATAGTAGGTTGTGGCGTATCCACATTGGGCGCCAAATTGTTAGATATTTGGTTTTGACAATATCCTCTTTAGGTGCCAAATTGTAGATAGTTGCAATTTTTGCTGGTCCTTCTTGGGAGCCAGCGAATCGATTATTTAGGTGGGCTAGTCCTGTTTCAGCCCGATTGAAAACTAGATTGGTCCTTCTTGGGAGCCGAAATTTCAGAGTCTTCTTATCCCGGAAGGATCTTCCTGATATCTTCAGGGAAAATGGAAAGTCAGGTTTTGGCGACTTAATTTATTAGTTGGGGCTTGCCCACAGGTTTTCAGGAGGCGAATTATTTTCCAGCAGTTGAAATTTAAGCCGATATAAAAATCAAGCTTTGAAGTTTTAGAGCCGAAGAATTTCTGGCTGCGAGCTAAGCAAGCTTTGAAGTTTTAGAGCCGAAGAATTTCTGGCTGTGAGCTAATCAAGCTTTGAAGTTTTAGAGCCGAAGAATTCTGGCTGCGAGCTTTTCACGCTGGTAATGCAGCCGTCGAAAGTTAGAGCCGAAATGAAATTCGAGCTCCCGAAATTTTGAAATCTGTGATAGATATAGGGTTCGCAAGTATCTGTGATACGCCAGTTCGATTATTTGCGAGAGAATTATTTTTCCTCCCGCGAAATTACAAGGCACTAGTCGGCATCTCTGACAATAGCCTGGCAGTGTGCAAATATAATGACATAATTCATAAAACTGGGTGTGTACACCAGAATTAAATTACTTTATGGTTGTAAAAATACTCTGTTAACTTGGAGTATACAGAATAAATCATGCATGTAAAGCGTATGGAATTATTAATTTTTTACAAACCTGCATGTAGGTTGCTATGGAAATGTTGTTGCCCTTTATCATTAAGTGAAGCCACTATTGAAATATATGCCTAGGAAGAAAACCACCTATGCACACAATAGCGCAATTCTGTTATTTCACAGCGCGGTGTCCAGTCCATGATGTGGAAGTGAGACCATTCCAGTGCTTCACCACCTCTTCAACGTGGACTAAATGACGGGTGGGCGGGGCTTGGGACGTCTGATTTGGCTTTACTCGGCAACATAAAATGTGCTGATGAGATCAGGTGCTTTAGCTCGCAACATCTTCTTGCACTAAAAAAGCCTTCAAAAATGACACTTGGAGAATCATTGCGCTCTTTTTGACGTATAACAGAGAGTAGCTATTCCTTACTGAGAAATGAATGGCTTGTATTTGATGTTCTATTTAGTCCCCATTGATCGTGAAAGTCAAAACGGGATCGAATTAGGAATTTGAGTTTTTGCGTTGCTGAACAAAATTGAGAGACATTATTTTCAGTTGGAAAAGGTTTCCACATCGTGGAGGACTTCTGATTTTTAAAACTGTTCTAGAAGAATATAGGGTTAGGGTTTCTTGGCTTGAGGTTTCTGGTTTCAAACTCTTACCAAGTCACGGATAATGGACCAGAAGTTTCACTTCTTGCGAACCTCAGCATTTAAAAAAAGTAGTTTCATTCGAAAAACTTAAGAAAGACTGTTTGTATGGCATGTTGGACCATAGTATTCAGGGTAGGGTACTTATTCTTCTCAGGACGAATAAAACGTTTCTGTCAGTACACTTAATCATGTCTTCCATTTCAAGAAAATCGTTTTGTTTCATGTACATTTAATTATATTTTCCTTTTCCTGTACACATAAACATTAACATTAGCACATTGTGCCTGTTAGTTAAGAGATATGCATCCACCTAGCTTGCCGACGATATCACATGGTTCAATCAGCGCGATACGCTTGTAACTTTCTACTTCTGAATTGACAGTCACTGATTACGATGAATCAATTAACTTACGCCCATGAATTAATCTCACTCATCACTGTTGATTGCAATTTTCTCGATTGTTTCCAAAGCTTCCACAACGGTGTCCGTTTCGCGACGACAACAATTTAAAAAACATGATGACAACATGAGCGTAGAATCTCGCAAAAAAATTTACTTACAATTCCTGTACTGAGTATTTGGTTTTTGTAGGCGATTGTCAAAAATGACCTTCTCTATACAGTGCGCATTAATGTGCCATCGTTCGTTGAGCCAGAATAATCGTCGAAAGGTAAAATAAAATTTGACCTTGCGCTTAATTTGCAATTTGTTTCTGAAAACAGTGAATGCAACCTTTAACGTTGCCAGGCTGTGTAGGTGAAACCGATCTGATGTCTATAGGTGTATTGTGGTAGAACAAATCCTACATCAGCAAAATATGTTCTCACGATATCCCTCTTAGGAATTCAAATAATCCAAAGTTCATCGCCATTAGCCAGTTCAATAATCATGGGCATCTTTCCTGTTGAAATTAGCCAATTTTCGCGTGTTATATACTAATTTTTTATGGCACACGTTGGCGTATCGTAGGCGATAGCTTAACACTTTACTGATACTACTGAATATTGAGGCTGTGTACGAAAGCTCAGTAAAAAGCGTAATGCACCAGCCATAAAGTGAAAGGCGGACCTAATAAATCCGCCCCCGTGAATCCATCAGTTCAAGGTCCTCAAATACTCAAAACGACAAAGGCTTCTCGGACGTTCATGAAGTCTGATATCAGCAAGTGCTTCTCAGCCCCTGAAGCATCACTAATGATGACTGCAAAATCAGAGTCATCCGACACGGGCGAAAATCTCTCAAGCGCTGTTTGTAATTATTCAGCTCCCAATAATAATTCATCTTCTCAAGTTCCGACACCTGCTACGGGCACACCAGAAGCGATCTCAAGTAATTGCACAATAGTAGCACTCGACTTTCAACCCCACATTTTAAATGATGCCCGAGAAGATCCATCATTCACAGAGTTAACAATATCGAGCAAGAAAGATACCTCATCCAACACGAGTGAAAACCTTTCAAGTGCCGCTTGCAAAAATTCAATGTACGTCTTAACTTCTCAAGTCTCGACACCAACTACGCAGACACCCGAAGCGAGTTCAAGTATTTGCACACAAGCAACTACGACTTGCAAACCCACACTTTGAACTGTGCCCGAGAAGATTCATCGTTCACAAAATCAACAATCTCGAGTAAAGAAGATACCCGATCACTGGCGGGAGCTGCCACAGCACCGCCAGCTCCTTCGTCTCGTCCCAGCGATTGCGTCATGGCGACGTCTCCCCAGCCCTGCGTCACTGAGAAAGCTCAAAATTGTTCACCACCGATGAAGACACCGTTACCAACGTCATCGTTTGAACGCGATAAAATTTTAGATGTGAGCGACCAGTCAGAAACTAAAAGGGGTAATTTTAATTATAATTTTAATGATAAATTGTGTGTAGGCCTATCAGGCGGCGAAGTTAGATTTGCAAATGCATGCGCAGCAGCTGATACTGACAGTAAAATACCTCAGAGCGTAAACTGTGAGGAGAACGTAAGATTTTCAGTGGAGAATAATACAAACAGACTTGTTACTGCTCTTGATGGGTACATAGACCCTCTTCAAATGACTAGTTCTCAAACTATTCACGAAATAAATAATACGCTGTCTCTTACAGCTGCATTTCTCAATAAAGCTTTGAGAAAAATTGTCCCCCAAGCCCAGCGTCGATTTTTTCCACTGTATCAAATATTCAAATGATTACAGAACAGCTTTTTGCTTTAAATTATCGTATCAGCGCTCATGATTTTACGCCAGTGGTAGCTGCGAGTCACTATCCTTATGCGCAATCCCCTCTGGACACTTTTCTTGTTGGAGACAATAGTCTCACAAAAATCAACAAAGATGACATTGATACCGCTTGCAGGATTCAGACCATAACTTCGAAACGTCTCGATGACCTCTATGATGAGATTGAATGCGCACTTCCTTTTAAGAACTTTATAATTAGTTTCAAAGGTTTGTGACTCTCATCCCATAACCTTAATAAATTAAAAAATCTCATCATGACAAAGAATTTTTTTCTCATATTTATGTTGTGAGTGCCTGCAGTGGTCAGCAGTTGTACGTGGCATCGAGTCTGTGCAGAAAAATTGGTCTGACACTGATTCCGCTGCGAGCAAAGGTAAAAATTGTTACGATTGATGAAGCTTGCAACAATGCCCGCACTTGGCCTATTACGCGAGAAGACACGCATTATTTTCTTCAACAAATTGCTCTAAGATCACCTTTGAGACTAACTTCACATTTTATCTCCTGTGTCAGAAACTCTCATAACCTGAATGAAGAAATTGAATGCTCTAATGATTATGCAAAACAGCAGAATGAGTTGAATGATTTTTCTAAGTTGATCGCCTTTCCACGTGAAACCTCCAGCAGCCTAAACTGATGTTTGCCTTCATATAAAAAACCCTCTCCCCCCCTCTCATCCCGATGTTTGCCCTCATATAACAAATCCTCCCCTCCCTCTGCCACAAACAATTGCGGAGTGCCTACAAAAAATAGGTTTTCATTGCTATCCAATGCTGATATAGAGGGTGAAAAGCCTGTCTCAGACACGAGTATAAATCAACATCCAATCACATATTTGGAAGCAGTGAAATCAACAGGAAGAGAGAAATCGCTGCAAAATTGCAGTCGACAATCGTTGGAAAATCCACCATCCAACTGCATGCTCTATCATCACCAGAAAAATAGGAATGACACGAGCATTCCTCAGTTCTCTGCAGAACCAGAAAAACGTAAATTCCCAGCACCTCTCAGAACCTCTTAATGATGCAAAAAGTACGAAAAAAAACATCTCAATCCCCATTTGTGAACGCATGAATTCCACAATGAATGAATTGAAACGATCATGGAAACTAGAGCTGATTCCCACCAAAGCCGATGGACACTGCCTCTTCTATGCAGTAACTCATCTACTTACGAAACAACCAGCATCAAAATGGAATTACAATTCCTTAAAGACTGCAATCAAAACAGAGAGCAAAGCAAACAAAAGCACATACGCTAAGTTTGTTGACAAGAACAGTGGAGATATACAAAACCTCATAGATAATTACATTGACGACAAACATTTTGATCAAGCTGCTGTAGACCTTATACCACTAAGCATCTCAAATGTGACAGGCTAAAAACTTCTCATTCTGGATGAACAGGATCATTGTGTTTGAAAATATCAGTCGATCCCTCTTCAGAGTTATCAAATAATAACCCTCCACTACTGCTCCATCGTAAAAACGATCACTACAGTGCTCTTGTCACACAAGTCAAAAATCAGACTGGAGTTACCTCATCTTGACAGACTGCCGCTGCCCAGCTAAATAGCAAACTTTCTTACATAACAGATACTGGGCCAAACACCCTGGGTAACGTAGACAAGATCGATGAATCCTCGGAACAATCCCATAGAGATAGTAACTTTGCTACCTTTAAAAAGAGTGCTGATATAAGTAAAATCAAAATGAAGCATATAAATGCTCAAAGCCTGAATGGTAAATTGGATGAAATCAGGGTAATGTTGGCCACTGAAGAAATTGAAATTTTGTGTGTTTCAGAAACATGGTTTGATTCACGAACCCAAAGTTAATTTTTTAACATTCCTGATTACGTGTTGTACGGCTACGATGGCGCTAAAACCATCCGAGGTAGTGGATCTTGTATTTTTGTGAAACAAATGCACTCAACTGATGAACTGATGAAACAAATGTACTCAACTGATGTTCTAGCGAATAAAGTTTGCGAAGGCATTGAAATGGTTTGGTTAGAAGTGCAAACAAATAAACACAAATCCATAATCATTGGAAGCCTTTACCGGCACCCATCGTCTCCTCTAAGTCTAACATTAGATTTCATTGAGGAAACCTTCAAAGAAATCCTTCAGGCAAAAAAGTCATTCTTTGCTTTCGGATATTTTAATGTTGACTAAACGGACAAAAAAATCAGCTAAGCAAACTGTTGTATAAACTAAGCCTATCACAAATGGTCAAAGAACCGACTCGCATCACTAAAGTCTCTTCAACTCTCCTCGATCTGGCAATCACAAATAATCCCACCGCAATACTTAGTACAGTAATATCACCTTCTATTTCCGATCACCACTCTTTAGAATGTGAAATAACATTGCAAAGGAAAGACAAAAATACTGCTTAATGACTTATCGCTCGAAAAGGCACTATTCAGCGGAACTATTTCAAGAAAAACTACTCAAGCTCTACAGTAAACCATATATTGGGCTGTTGAAAATATAACTAGGTGAAAAATTAAGAAAGTGAAAAGAATTCTGTCACTGAATATCAAAAATTAAACCGTCTATAAACCCTAGTTTGAATTTAGAGAGACAAAAGTCCGACCAGCGTCTCTCATGAAAGCATATAATGATATTTTAACCATCAGTTAGGCCAACTTCGTGGGGTAGGGTGGAGCTCACCCATCTCCAACCTGTCATGGGGTATAAAATTTGCTGTCAAAAACAAAAAAAAAGTTCAAAATTAAGAGTTGCATAAGCGACTTGAAAAATGTTCGGGACGCTCTTAAAACTAGGACTGAATTCTTATTTAAAAATTTTAAGTACTCGTACGTTTTAATGGTTTTCATTAAGAAGTATATTCATCTATAGGTTCTCGATATCGAATGATGTCATAAAGGGAGCAGCTGTATCGTTTAATTAACGAAGGGGTTGATTCCGAAAATGATACAGAATTCGAACAGTAAAAATATTGCTAGTGAACAAAGATGGTTAGACGTAAAAATTCGAAGCTAAAAAAACCAGGCGTGCGATATGCTACATATATCATTCTACAAGAAAACGGTCTACAAAAATTTAGTGTTTGAATTTCACGGATGCCTTACAATATTACTGGCCGGAGTCCGAAACATAAAGAGATTAGTAGAGATTAACGGAAATGACGGACATGTTTTTCAGTTGGCGAAGAAAATTGTTATTTTATTTCTACACGGAATGTAAATTTAATAATGGACTCCAAAATTGGTTTACATTCTGCTCTGTCGCACATAATTTGATTCATGCTGTTCGAATATTTCTCAGTCTTTCAAAACTGAACTGATACCCGCATCAGGCCTGGTAACGAAAACATTTCTATTGATGGCTAAATTTTTCTCAGAAAGTATGCATACTGTCTTACGAAAACAGAAAAAAAAACATTTCATTTGACTTAAAATTCTGAAAATTTGTGTATGCTGTTTATTAATTTACATTCAAATCTTGACAATATATTGGATTGTATGGTTATAAGAGTAGAATTGAGTTTTTCAAACTTAGAATGTGCGAACGAACATCTAATTTATACTTTGGATGACAGAATTACACGCCATAAGAGACCAAATAAGATATACGAGCTATAGTATATTCACAGATCAAAAGTTATGAACGACTCGCTCTAAAATCACAAAGTTAGAAGCAAATAAAAATACCAAGACTTCATAATTTTTCTTTTGAGTCACCTCTGTAAAAGTATAAACCCCTTTTTAGTTTGTTTTCAATTTTGTGGTTTCTTAATTTTCTAGGTATTAACGTACCCAAAATATTCCTAATTATATAACGCGAATTCACTAACCGATGTGTTTTCTCCGAATTTTGATGATCTTTACAGTCAGTTTATTTATAGTGACGTAGTTTTTTAATTTCCCTTTTTTCACCCTAATTGTAGCCAATAATCAAAATGTTCATTTTTTTCGCTTCTCTGATTTTGATTGTATATTTTTATGCACAATGCACCAAATTCTTAATGAAGCCTAATTATTTTGAAAGGCTGGGAAAAATGCCTAACTAAAGGCCTGCAATGTCAACTGTGATTGTGCACTTCAGGGAATTCAATTTTCTTCGTTTTAATTCTCATTCAATTTATTAACATTAGAGAGTGAAAACTTGTATTGGCTGTCTTACTAGTGGTAACTAATAATATAACTGTAACAAGTTGTCTTTTGTCATGTTGGATAGTTTTAAATTTTCAGGGTAACAAACCATTTCGTAGCTTTACACACACAAAATTTAAATTATTAGCTATTTAAATAAGATATCCAGGTCGAAAAAATCTTTTGATTTCATCAGTATATACGTTATTTTACCTTTCTTATTGTACCTTGCCTATAGTCATTTCCTAAGCCTACATAATTATTGTAGTGGTCCAGTATCAGGATATGACAATATTTAGTGGGAAATTTATTTTAAGACTACTGCGTTATTTGCATAATGGAATTCAGGAAATTAATTTCAATAGAGGATAATCATCTGGTTTATATTTGACCTGCAACATTTAATGCTGCCAAACCTTTCCCGATCATGATATTGTGCAGTGTGTTCATTCACTGAACTACTGAACAATTTTTCTAAAAAAATATGAAAAAATGAAAAACGTCATACTTAATTACTGTAAAAATATTTGAACCCCATTGCATTCTTTAGCTGAGTTGAAAGAAATTGTGGGGAAAATTCCCCACAGATGCGCTCGGAGTGTACTTCGATTTCTGTACTATTAACGTAAACGGCTGGTGCTGCGTGGCAGGTGAGGTCGCGCAGCAGCAGCAGCGCATATCAAAAGAGGGGGTCGATAGTAAATAGAGGTCGTCGGTGTTAAAGATAGGTCGTCGGTGGTAAATCAGGTGTGTCGGGTGTGTCAGGTGTGTCAGGTAAACAAGAGGCCAGGCGGAGTCTCGGTCGAAGGCCTCTGTTACGTCGGCACGCCGGGAGTACGCTCGGCTCGTGACGTGGAGTTGTGACGGTCGCCAGCCTATCTCTTCCATCCCTTCTTCCTGCATGTTTAATAAGTTTATGGTTTGATTGTGTGTGTGAAAGCGTTGAATTTAGGTTCTTTTTCATTAATTAATTGCATGATTAAGGCGGGTTACGAACCGCAATTAACTTTCTTCTAAAAAGGCGTGTTCGCTGCTCTAAAAGGGGGCCAACCTTACCCTATCGCAGTGAACCGCCGTCTATATTAACTATTACTATTAACTATAACTATTACCTATTACCTATTATCTTTAACTACTATTGGGCTTCTGCCTTCATTACGATTGACACTCTACTGCGTCTTCTATATCGCCATTACTGCCATCGTCTAACAGTCGCTATGCGCACTGGAGGATAAATTCTTCAGGTTGGTAGTCGTGTGTCTAATATTTGCCGATTATATATATAATTATTGAAACTTCATATCTCTGTTTACCTTTATCAAGAAGATTGACCTTGGTCTTACCTGGTACCTATTTTTTTAGTATCTAGCGGGCACTTCGTCGCACTGCGCACTTCGTGCTTCACAACGTTGATAGCCAATTAAGCCATCTTGTTGGACAGCAGTAGCCGCAACTAGGTAATTACGTTGACCGTTAACTACTATATTCGTTCTAAATTCTTTGTATAAGCGCCGTTTCATAATATTTTCTTATGTAATTATTTTCTTGGGTACATTTCTTCATCTTTATGCACAGCTGTGAAGGGACTGGAGGCGTTGGTCACGGTTTAGCTGCTCTGGCCCTGGTTGTACCGCGATCGCCGTGCCTGTTTCCTTCGGTTAGCGTCAGTTTGGCGCTAACTATCGTCTTCCTGAAGTGCTTGAAGCAAGCGCGCACGTTGAAGCTCGGTCAATATCCCGTGACGTCCGTGTAAGCTGGCGCTGTTAGCCCTGAAACGGAGAGCCTCTCCAGACTCCTCGTTCCTGCGCCTGAAGACTGGCATTACCTGACACCCTAACTTTGAACCTAGAAAATTACATGCGTATTTTAACCTGAATAATACGTAAATAAATATATCAATAAATAAAGGAATAAACAAACGCGATACTTGAGGGCGAATGGTCCTTTAGGTTTTAAAATTTAATACTTTGTAAATCGGCTACTTGCCGTATTGTGTTTGGTTAAGTACTTGTTACCTTGTAACTATTACGAATCTTCCTTGGCGTTCAGGCGACTGATTGAAAATTAAATTTGGAAACTTTGTGTCCTTGTCTTTATTAATCTTTACAGCTTCGAAACGGCTGTTGAGTCAAATGTGTCGAGGTAGTTCCTCACAAAATCACGATAATGAAATTATTGGCCTATGCTAAATACTTCATTCTTCCTTCAAGAAACACTCAAATACAGTAGTTTTTCAAATAAGTGAAAGAATAAAAATTAACTTTGTGTGAATGTAATTTTTTACAAATTCCATCAACACCTTAAAGTTAGTGAGTTCATTTCCTCACCAGCCGCGCTCTTACGCCAGAATTTTCATGCAGACAGGAGAACAAAACTCATATTTGCTAAACGAAAGACGAGGAGAATCCTTAGAGCTGTTATCCAATTTGAGAGCTGCTACTAAATTTTAAGAATATTTTTCAATATTGAATTAAAGTTATAATTTTTGATAATCTAAAAACAGAATTTTGATCCCCTGATGTGAGGGTTTCTAAAAGAAAACGTACCCAAGTAAATTGAGTCGTAAATTACTCTGATACGTTTCAAGTTAAGTCATCAACGGTTATAATTCTTCTGAAAGTTTCTTGGATTTTGATTTTACCGACATTTTTTAGTTTTTTCCTAGCATCATTGTTGGTTTGCTTTCAATCTCATATGCCTACGTTAGCCTCGCTCGATTAAATTATCATCACAAGCCTAACCTCAGCGTTACTGCTGTTTGAAGTTTTGAAATACAATCAAACCTGAGCCTCGACAGCAGCGAGCAATCAATTCACTGGCATGCCCTAAAATCTAATCAGCTTGAAGCGGCTATAGCCCTAGAAATTTTTGCTTCCTGGAAACAAGCCTCGCTGCAATAGACGATGTGTCCACCAGGACGAACTACTTTGACAGCGCTGGAATCTATTTAGTGATCATGAAGAAAAACATCACATACGTGAAAATCTAGAAGTCCTTCGGTGAAATTCAAAACAGATTGTTTTGCGAGCATAAGCCAATGAAATATAAAAATCCTTTGGCTTAAAATTTTCCTGTTTTTTTATGAGGTGAAACAAGGTAGATAACTTCGAACATCCATATCGTTGATCCGAATAGAAAAAATAAAGTCAGGGAAACGGGATAGAAACTAAATTGAAAACCCTCAGGAAATATGAAACAAGAATTTTTTACATCATTGTAGTATGAATGAGAGAAAGTTAAAAGATCTTCATAATAATTCCTTTGTCTCATAATTGTTCATGTCGATAATGTAGTAAATACATGGTATTTCAGAACATGAGGTACGAAATTGCGCACCAAGTTAAAGATGGCGAAATAATTACTTTTTCTTCTATGAAATTTTATGAAAAAAATTCAGGCTTTGAGATATTACCTGTTAATTGTTTTGAAATATGAAATTTAATTCCACAATTACTGGCAATATTTATTTTGAATTTACGTTACAAACACTACTATTCTATAAGAGTTTACAATAATAACATTTAGTTTTAATGATGTTTGGTTAAAAATATTTAAAAAGAAGGTTTCAGAATGTTGCAGTACGTGCTACCAGGTTACTGCTTGTTTGTCTTGTTGGCACTGTTCTAAAACCTCGAGCTTCATAAACATGCATCATCAAAATTGTGCTTCATAGACATGGTCATCATTGAAACAATGTTCCCTAATTGACGAGTTCAGTGATCCATAAAAATTACTGCAGGCGGAAAAGAATTCTCTCTGTGCTGTGCGCAGTTCATGAATATGTGGAGTCCAGTGCAGCCAACATAAGAAAGCTCGACACTGTTTCACGTATGTTGGCATACAACAGCGGAGCGCTACGTAAAATTTTGGATCTCATTTCGTGTAAAACTCGGATAATTTTTTCAAATGTTTTCAAAGTAGATCTGAGGGCTTACTTAAGCTAGAGAAGATCTTCACTGCCAGCAGTACTCGCACTTCAGTTTTCATTTCAACCATCAGGCTCAAAAGTAGAGTGACAGAAGTTTCAACCTTAGTCAAGGGACGCTGTGGGTTGTTTACCTACCAGTAAACTTTTCCAAAAAATTTTGTTTTTGCTGCCTTAAAAATGTTTTTCGAGTATGAAATCGTAGGATACCGACGGTGCGAAATGTTAATATTGCATGTTCGTGTGAAATATAATTGACTCAATGGAAAAATTTCAAAATTTCAGTTACTAAAGGTACTCTTTGTTCCAGAATTGATGTACTGGAAAAGCTAAGAAATTGTGCTTCAAATCCCGTTAAAATTATTTTTTGCAAGACCGATGTCAGAAATTTATATCGAGCTCATGAAACCTTCACGTCCTTGGAAAAAATTCATGAATGACGTAAAGTAGCGAGCAATTCATTTTCTACTTCAGTTATTTAATATTAAAACATTCTTCTGACTCCTAGCCTTGTTTGTAAAGATTAGCTATGACTTCAAAATTTCTACGATGGAAACCAAGTTCAGAACTATCTGGGTAGGATTTTCAAGAATTATCCTCGAAATCTCTGAAAAAAGTACGGCGACACAGCGGGAGAGTCTGATTCCACTGCTAAGCCACTTGCTTGTTTGTCTCATTGTTGAATTTAGAAAATTGATCTTCAAGGGCCAGCTTCAAAAAATTCATTTAGAGAACTTCCAGTTGAAACTGCCAGTAACGTTGAAGGTTCGCGAGAAATCTAAACTAAAATGATATCCTCATTAACTGGCATATATATATTAGTACAAAGAGATTTAACACGTTCACCGCGTTTCCGCGGTTGTAAACTGTTGGTTTGGTTAGGTTTTAAGTTTCATCAGAACATATTTTCCGGTTTGCTTTTGCAGGTAATAAAGAATTAACTGTAATAGATACTATGGCAACGGCCGATGTTGTAGAAACTATAGCCTCTGTGTGGCGATACTATGTTAAAGATGCAACTGGAGAAAGTGAGAAGTGTATAAAGTGAGGCAAAAATTTACTTTGCAAAGGCTGGTCTATCTACGGTTTGTTACGTCATCTAAAGAATGAACACAACATAGTGAAGCCTGAAACTGTAGACCCAGTTGCGTCAACTAGGAGCCGAGAAAATAGAATTCGTATTGGAACAAGACGCTCTCATGGAAGGAAGATCAGTAGTGAAAGCACTAAACCTAAACAAACAAAAATAACAAGTCATAGTTTTCGTAAAGGTGCACCAAGCTTGTTGCAGTTGACCAAGTGACCAAGCTTGTAGCAGTTGATGGTGTGTCAGTAAATACAGTTACAAAGAGTGAATTCATTTGAGAATCCTTCTCAGATAAAGGTTTTTCGCTCCCTAAATCGGCAAATCTACGATGGGCATGGGCAACAAATTACAAGATCATAAATGTAAAATATAAAGAAATCCCGGGATCCTGGGTCCGGTCAGCTTTTTTGTTTTGTTGTTGGAAAAGGACCGTTAGGTGGTGGACTATTCGGTCCTAAAATTTTTTGGCGCTATGGACACTAGATCCCCCCTCAGGGGGAGGGGTAAGGGGACCAAAAATCCTGCATGTTCGACCCTATTTCGACCCCATATAAAAATAAAGCAAAACGAGAAATGTAAAATTTAAAACCGTAACTTTGTTTACTATATGTTTCAATGATTCTAAAACTGTCTTTGGTTTGGTTCTAGCATAAAAACTCAATGAGTTCTATTCATTTCAAATATAAAAAAATAAACTAAAAAACAAATATGTCAAATTTAAAAAAAATAAGGACTGAACCGAAAAAATGAATAGATAAAATTGTGTTTGTTTTCAAAAGTTATATATAATAGTCAAATTTCATAAGAATCAGACTACAAATATAAAATTTCATAATTTTTTTAAAAAAATAATTTAATTTGTTTTTGGGGGGAGGAATTACAATTCACAGTGTGAATATGAAGTTATGCATTAAGATAATCGAAATAAAAATGAAAACAACATTAAATAACATAAATTGTCCATTATATATTAAACTTCAACAAAAATTTTTGTTTTTCGCTTATACCCAAAACCTCTCCTCTTCAACATTCAAAAGTATAGAAGTCATTGAGTTTTCATGCTAGAACAGAACCAAAGACAGTTTTAGAATCCTTGAAGCATTTCAAACAAAAGTTCGGGAACAAATTTTTCCACTTGAAACTTTTCTTTTTATATATGCAAAAATAAGTTAAAAATGTATATGTTATTAGTGATCAAATATCGCATATAAAAAAGACAAAAAAGTCAAATGGAAAATTTATTCCCATAACTCTGTTTGCAATGCTTCGAGAATTCTAAAACTGTCTTTGGTTTTGTTCTAGCATAAAAATTCAATGACTTCTATTCCTTTGAAATATCCATAAAATGTACCAAAAAAAACTTATTTTTCGTATTTTTCAAAAAATAAGGCCTAAATCGAAAAAGTTACACGAGTAAAAAAAGTTTACTTCCAACAAATACATATGCTGGTCAAATTTCAAACGAATCGGATGAAAAAATTGAAATCGTTAGAGCAGCTCCACGAGAAAAAGTGCATGGGGACAAAATCTAACGACGATAGGGCCAAGAAATGTTACCAATTCGTTGAATAAAATGTCAAAAACGTCATTTTTTTAATTCACAGTAAACTAAAAGGTCGATAAGTTATTGTTGTAGAAGGATGTGTTAATGTAGATCAGACACCTGAATGATGAGATGTGTGTGTACAGTGTAACTTCCAAGGCAGCGCCTTTAAAATTGCCAAAATGGGGATGCCTAAATGTAACACTTATGAAGACATGAATCATTATATTGTCAAAAAGTGGTCTGAAAGAGAAGAACACTCAGTTGGGCGATAGGATATTCAGCCCATGCCATTGGTCCATCCACATAAAATCGACCTTCCAACCCTCGATATTAAACTTAGCCTTATTAAGAGTTACGAAGAAGCAAAGGCTTATGACTGTGATAGATTCCAGTATCTCAAAAAGATATAAGATGCAAAGAAAACTACTGGTAAACTTGAACTAGGCATTTTTGTAGGCCCAGAAATTATTCGTGGCAAGGAGTTGAGCAACTTACTTACTTCACTTGAGCTGGCAGCGAGGGGCTCATGTGCCTATTTTGCGCAGAACTTCTTTGTTGATGATATGACTGAAGAATTTAAAAACTAGCGGACAGCACGTGACAAGCCTATCACGCTATGCGGTGACGGATGTCTCTTAAAACGCATTTGATGTATTCTCACCTGCATTTCTTCTCGTCCAATATGGGTGTTATTTCTGTAACGAATATAGTGAAAAGTTTTACCAAGATATCGTAAAGATGGAAACTATGAATCAATGATGGTTCAATGAAAACATGGCGGATGACTACCGCTGGTATCTGAAGTGAAGGACTCTACATTTACTCATAAGAGTTGGAGTAAAAGTTGCAAACATTTTTGAAGACTTAGTTATGCAAGTACTACCTCCTATAAGCAATAAGTAACTTATCTGTGTCTGCAAAAGGCCCATATCTTGTCGAGTAGGATTCTCTGATCCTAATCCCTGGTCCAGAAACGTCTCACTTATTTTATGTTCGTAATGTATAATGTTATACAACTGAGTAACCCCCTCGTGTTAGGGAAAATCTAAGGACGGATTTAGAATAAAAGCACTAAAATTTATCAGTATCACAATAATTACTTTAAATAGCTGAGACCAGCTTAAATTTGTTGGCTTCTGATATTGATACCTTCATGCAAGGATGAATTGAGTTAAACTCAATGATAAATGTCAAGTAAAATAGCGGAGTTGGACTGAAAGATTCGGAATTTATAGTCAAGCCTGTACATCTAGCTAACTCGTCTATTTATGTTGTGAAGCTATTACACCTCAGGTAAGTATTTGGTAATGTCTCCGAATTTAGAGCATCTAATGACAACCTATCGATGCTTACAAATCGATTTAATTCCCAACTGCTGTCTATAATTGACGTCATTCCAATTTTTGAACCGGCTCTCTGAAGTTTAGAGGAAATAGGGAAGGCAGACATATAGCGAGTGTGAGGAACCTTTCGTTGTAACGAAGTTGTAAGCTGTTTGTCGACCCAACATCACCCAATTCTGTATAGCTGGCTCGTGTTAGTCTGTCACGGTTATATAGTTGACGATGTATTCATTGAAACGAAGAAAGCAATGATTACGTATCCAATGTAATAATTTTCTACAATTGTCGGTAATATTCTCTCCACGTAATGAATCTCCCTATGATTGGGTGTGTACTATCGCTGTTTTTATTCTGATGATACGACAGAGCTTACAGCTCAGCATTTGTATTGTGAATTTCTTGAAGTTCTGATATCCGAAAATCCTGCAGTTTGCGTCAACAGACATAAGCAATGCTTATCGCCGATAATTTATTACGCAATCGCAAATAAAGATGAATGGTCGATTCTTAGTTCTACATATCTCTTCAGTAAAGCCATTGCAGCGATGATGAAGCAGGGAAACGATCAATGCTCAATGAAATTGGCCATAAATATCGTTAGGAAAATATAAAATATGAAAATTTAATCTTGGTTACCATTTGAGTCTTGATATCGAGTAACCATTAAATGAAGGGACTGCATTTCGGGATGCACATACATGACAATAAATGTAAATGCTCATGAAAATATATAAGCGAAAATAGGGCCGCCCCTTACGATTTATACCTATTAATCATTGATCAATATATATATATATGTTTTATTTATTCTCTATGTATTATATATATGTATGTGTACATGTACATGTGCATGCGGATTTGGACGCAGATATGGATGTGGATGTAAGTGCATGTGCTGAGATTTTCAGATGCTGAAACTTCCAATTCTCATATTCCTTAGCCGCCTGCAGGCGCGCCAGTTCCCCTGATAGCGCCCTGAAAACTGGTCGCGTTCTCAGAAGGGCTGGTGTGCGTCGTGCGCAATTGAATCGCCACCTCGTCGACGACGATGACCTTTAAGTTGAGTCAGACTTAAAAACTCAAAGAACATGGCTTTCTTTGGAAACCTGTTCGATAGTATTTTCTATTATAGAATTTGTGTTCCGTATTTCTAGCTCGATTAGAATTAAATTAGCTTGTCAGAAGCAATCGGATTTCATTTAGGTTAAATTAAAAACCAACCCTTTCTCGGGAGTGTGTAAATTAAAGATTAGAAATAGCAATATTTATAGCATCACCAGTTGCAGACGCTACGAACGCCAATAGCCACACTGACTGGAACACAAATAATCTTATAAACACAATATCAAATACTGCATCGAAAACCTGCTTTCCATTACAGTCAGAGCACCTAGACCACTTGAACGACCGATGCATCTCTGTGCTAATTAACTACTCTGACTTCTAGGATAAACCCCCATAGTGATCCAGCTGAAAGCAAGAGCAGGTCACCGTCCTTGTGCGCTACTTGAATATCATGAGTGCCGAAAGTCGTCTAGTTAGCGCCCCTCTATACACCATGCATTCTAAAACCCCTACCTACGCTGTTAGTTCGAGCCTACGTTCCGGACTCTTTTTGCAGTCCGTTTGGATCGTCTGCGTCTACAACAGGCTCTGCGCGTACCGCCATAGAGGTGGGGGTCTACAACAGGCCCTGCGGTCGACGCCTTAGCCCTTAGAGATTGCGTCTACAACAGACCCTGCGGTCGGTGGTTTTGCTAACGTCACGGCAACGGGCCAATAGCTGCGCTTATATTGTATCTGGTAGCACTGCTACCTTCATATCTCGCTCCACTATTGGCCTAACGACACGGTGTTTTAGTTACGTCATAAAGTTTATTTGGAATAAAGTCGTTCTATTGGCTAGCCGAACAAGAGGAGATGTATTTTCTCACAGAGAAATGACCCTACCTTGTTTTCTCAACCGTTGTTCACACTAAGAGCGGAGCGAACCATGGAGAGCGGTGTGGAGCAGAGCGTCAATAATGTTTGTACATCTTTGAATGCAAAAACGCTAGGCTGTTCACACTGCAAGCGGAGCGGAGCGGCGCATTCGGGAAATTCGTTGGGATTTTTTGACGCTCGCTGCTTGCGTTTCTCCGCGCCTCCGCCTTTGGATCGTCATATCCTACAGAGATAGAATGGTCGTTTGATGTAAAAAGTATAATAGATAGCTAAAAGTTTGTACAACTTATCATATAACAACCATAACTGGTAGTGTAACAGGTGATATTCTATTTTAATTTTGCCCATTCGGGTTCATTAAGCATTTATTTCTTTTTTATTTTGTTTCCTCTGATTTTTTATTTTATTATTGCATCTGTAAAGAACTTCGTGGTTCTTTGAGTGCGTATAGGGTATTCGAAAACGCGTAAGCTTATCCAAACGGTTTCTGTAACAATATGATACAAACAAGCTTAAGATCTAGCTCTAAAAACACTGTTAATTGCACTTTAAGTTCACAACTTTCACCTATTATGCCTTTTAATAAACTAAATAAACACGATCAACGAAAATGCTAAAACCTATCATAAACACAAATCAATTTCGGGATTATTGCACCGTATAAAATAGTTTGTGGCACAATAACAAAATATTAAAACCTTACCGAATTATTAGCCCCTTTCAACATGCTCTTCCGTGCATAGGCAACGAGTGAAACAACTCGGGCCTACACCGATTTGGACGTGCTACAGATCAATGTAAAGTTCAGACTAAATGTACCTACCGCACGCGCATGAGCTTCGCTAACAGCATCAATTTAAGGAATCTGTTTTTATTTTCCTCGTTATGTAGTTTTATTTTTCTTGTTATGTTTATTTTTTATGAACTTGTAAAAGAAATAATTATGTATGATTTTTTTAATGAAGTTTTCATTTTTTCCGTAAAATAGAAGGAAAAGGAGGCCGTATTGTGAGGAGGAGGCCTCAATGTGTGTTTAATACAAAAAACGCGGCAAAATATTGTGAGCTTGGTGATTTTTGCCAGTACTAATGAAAAACATGTTAGCATTTGGAGGATTTTTCTGTCAGGAAAATTCAGTATTTTTCACTAAGCTGTTTGTGGCGCAATCCTGAATTCCTAAAGGTAATTATTTTACTTTCTCGCACCTTAATGTCACCGAAGACTGGCCTACGAAAACCTGCAGCCCTGCTAAGTGATACAATCTTTATGTAAAGACTTTAATTATGCTTAAACTACTTTGCACTTTATATGTATCCTCAATAAAAATTTGTGAATTATTACTGAATAGCAAATTTATCTTATCTCGTTGGAAATTTTTCCTTTTATAAGGGATAGTTGTACATCAAAAGTTGACGGTTTCATCCGTAAATACTCAAAGAATTAAGATTCATCTCTCCAGAATGCTTCGAAGAGATAGTGGTATTCTCCATAGCGATCTCTCCTCACGTTGATGGGATGGACCCAGTGCTTCCGTTTCTTGCCGTCGAGCAATAGGAACGCACTCACGAAACCCTCGATAGACTAATTCTTGAGTAGATCGCTCTACTCAGCTTACATGTGAACACTCGCTTCGCTCTGCTCCGCTTATAGTATGGACGCACCCTTATAGAAGTTGCGTCTACAACAGGCCCTGCGGTCGACGCGTCTACGAGTACAACAGGCCCTGCGGTCGACGCCTTACAGGTTTGTTACAGGTTGGCTCGGTGTTGGCACACTGGTTATATTGAGGTAGACAGGGAAACTTACTAACCCGTATTTACCGCGCTTACAACTATTACTACTAGTACACACGGCCCGACAAAAATGTCCGTCAAAAAATGCCGTAGAATTACCAAACGCCGTTCAAGGGCCAATTTAGCTCTAGCTTCTCGTTGGCGAGCAGCATTGCTTCGTCATCCCATTTCGCGTTGTTCATCCGATCGTCTTCGGCGTTTTTCTTGCTGTCAAAGTCTTGCTACTTCTCTCTTGCGTTTGGTCACATTTCTATTCATGGTGGCCTCTTTTGCCGGAATTTTATTCTAAAATGTCGTCTATTTTCTCTCCGGAGCTTTTCAAGAAAATTACAATTTCGAAAACGATAACTCAAGTTCCAAAATCTTGGACTTTATACTAAGTGGTAGCCAGGTTACTGCATGGTCAAACGAATTTAAAACATTTTTTCGCATTATCAATTAAAATATCAAAGCAACATGGTGAATTTCAACAGAAAAAGCTCCAAAGAAAATTTCTATTTGCATACATAGGCCGATTGCATATTCTGGATACCATAATCTAAGTGAAAGGAAATTGAATCGCCACAGAAAAATAATGCAATAAAATAGTTTCTTGTTTTTCTTAAGCTTTATCCTTGTTGCTATCAAAGCTATCGATTAGAAGAGGGGGTCACACAGACGGACGGGGGACAGACGCGGCTACTTTTATAATAATGATATAACTAGTCTACAAGCTTCTAAGTATTACTCCCTCAGATAGGAAATACATATTTGCTACACAAGGAGAATACTCTCGGCGTTTAGTGTGTTTTAACAAATTTCTGTTTTGAATACATAAGACGATCTTGCACAGTGTGTTGAACACAAGTTTTAACCTTCAATAAATAATAAGGTAAAAGTTAATATAATTTTGTATTTTGCCTTATTCAGATAATATTTAAAAGTTCTTAAATTACCCGTAGGATATGACAAATAAAGCTGATACTAATAGAAAGTAAAAGAAAAGGAAAATGAAAACAATTTATTTCCAATAAAGATGGTACAAAAAAGATGGTGAATCATTGGTTTTTAAAATATCTTGAAGTAAATACACTCATAGTGTATTTTTAGTGTGCTCGTCATAGCCGTGTGTCTTTAGGACCTGCCTCCGTGTGGGCAAACGAGGGTTCGAGTCCCGGCGCTGGTGGCGATTTTCTCAGTTGGGTAGAGGGGAAAATTACAAGCACAATACCCCACTCTACCCAGGTGTCTGAAATGGGTACCGGTCTTGACCGGGGGAAAGCGTCATGGCGTCCTGGTGTTAGTTATAAGGCATTTGAAAATCCAATGTACAAGGTGATATGTATCAGCTTACTAGCCGGAAACAAATGATTGAGGACAATGTATTCTTAGTGCTACTAAATCTAGATTTGATGATGTATGTAATTACAATTATAAGAGACAACATAATTTTATTGACGATGCATTTTCTTTGTGGAGGGGAAACACTTTTGGTATTTTACATGTACATGACATAAAGCTTTGAATTTCTTGACATCAAGGAATAACATGGGAATTGCTTGTTTCGTCAGATTGTCAAAATAATCATTTCGAGTAAGCATGAAAAAAGTACAAGCATTAAAAAAATTTTGAGTTTTTTCTAATTAAATTTTTTAACACTACGATCATTAGTTGATAAGTATCTTATTTAAACATAAAAGGGCGATCACACAAAAAATTTATATTTTTTACGTGAATGCTTTACAATAATAAAGAGATGACGAGTTAGGTAATGTTACAAGGTAGAGCGAACAGAAAAAGGACCGGTGTCTCTAGTTCAAATGATAGTTGCTAGTTTAGCAGACACATTAGTGCAGTGTTGGGCAGTTGCGCCGCAACAAGTTGCGACTGCAATAGCGATCTCAATTTTTCTCTGCGATCTCTGTTCCGCAACAATTTTTGGAAAGTTGCGAATCTGTTGCAATCGCAAAAAATTTAGAAGTGTCAGGCCGCAACTCGCAACCGCAATATCCGGATGGTAATTTAATATCTAAAATAACTTCAATAAAGTTTAGTACGCGTTTCATACTCGTTAGAAACTAAACCGTACAGGTTACAACCCGTCTGGCAACTGTTTATTATTCGGATCAGGCGATACAGTGATACACTTACACTTTGCTTACACTATATAAGTATATTTAATGTAACTCATTATATTACATATGTTACCGCGCTCCGTGTTTCTTAGAGTTAGAGTTGCCTTAGTAGAATAAGTTTAAGTTAGTCCATTGGCTCTGACGCTTTCACTGCAATCCAGTCGTTGGAAGACCGCGTCACGGTCTTCCTAAACTAGAATTAATGCAATTGTAATATATTGAAATAGCCATTCCTATTGATATTTTGTATTAATACTCTGAAATACTTCTAGCTAAATCTGTTGTACCTTTTTCTTGTTGCAGAACATTCTCACAATAATTTGAAACTAATTTACGAGTAATTTACGAGTAATTCACTGCTACCTGTTGCTAAATAAAACCAGTGTGAACCTTGAAGAGAAAACTAATGGTGTTTAATTCTTCGTTCGACACTACTATCCTCAACAAGGAAGGAATTGGAATTTACTCGAGCATCAAATTATTGACCTATAACTATGAAGGCAAAACTCAAATTTCGAGCCTTCAACATACGAGTATGTTATTGGGAATGATGCGAGCTGTAATTAAGTGGCTATACGATGTACAGAGAGTGAAGGTAATAACGAAAAACTAATCGCCCATCTTAATAACAGATCGGAAAATGGTATTTCAGCTGAGGGGAGTAGTGCTGAAGACGTAGAAGACGAAGATGTCGTCATCTACGATGTTATTCAACGTCGTAATGAAATCGGATGATAAGGAAAAAACGAGGAAAGGTTTGTTGAAACAAGTCAATGATTAGCTGAAACAGCCATTCCAGTAATCATTAGAACTATACAGCCACCCTGATGTTCACTGAACGATGTTTCCTTCAAGTGAATGTGTCGCTTCGTTTGTCCTAGTCCAGGCCAGTTTGAACAACAAAAAGCAGAGAAATATCATATGTTACAGGGGCATATGCATGATTTCTCTTTATGCGTCATATAGGCTGTACCAATGTTCTGCACTTTACTGTTTTCTAATTTTTTGCTACATATATGGAACTCCTTTGAAAATATAGCTACTAGCTATAGGTACCTTTTCAACAACATTATTAGAAAATGGAATTCATTTTATTGTTCATGCTATAGATACAAATGAACGTTTCTTTCTTTCTCATTTTTCTGCAATATATGTATATACGCAACTCATGAAAATATAGCTACTAGCCAGATATCTTTCCAACCTTATTATTATTAGAAAATTGAATTCATTTTATTTTTCATGCTATATTTACAAATGAAACGGTTCTTTCAGTATCTTGATATTTCATTCAATTCTAGTACACACATTTACTCGATCTATTAATTTTTTTGGTAAAACGATGCACTATTTTGAACATCTAAATAATATTTTAGACATAGCAATATATTCGTAAAATACATTGAACAGTATTTAATTAAAATTATATTTCCTAAATAAAAAGTTGCGGTTGTGAGTTGCGGTTGCGATCGCAACTTTCTTTGTGGTGTTGCGGTGCGCCGCAACATTTTAAAAGTTGCGTGTCCAACACTGCATACATATGTGCATATGTACATGTACTTATATACACATATACATGCACATACTTACCCACGTGCAAACATACGCGTAACACGCCTACATACATAAAAACATACCTGTGTATCAAGACACAAATAACCGACAGACAAAAGATTTGACAGATTCTACGAGATGAACAGTATATTGCTGGCACTTCTTGAGAGATCATCTGTTTTTATATCTGGTGTAATATTTTATCGTTTTATCTTCATAAACGGATTGCAAGTTTGGGCAGTTGAAGGAACTTTCAAACGAACTGGTAGAAGCAGAACGATAAGCGTATTTCTTACTTGCGAATCACAAGCCGACGCAATAAATGCTGACAATAACTTCCACTTCACTACACTTCACAACATTTCAACAGTACAGCTTTGATTAACAATGTCAGAGAATTAAAATTTGTGTCAGTCCTGCGCACCTGTGCACGTACGTATTATGTCTTACGAAGCACTCTTGATCTGAAATACCGAGCAATTTTGACTTGAATTCATTTAGAGCAATTGACAACGTTTCAATTACTGATGAAGTTGTAACAAGCTTAATTTCTTATTTTAAGCCATTGGTATTAGTTCAGTCCGTATTGATAATACCATCTTTGTGTAGATTACGCTCCCCCAAACAAAATCAAAGTAAGACAAGTAACACTCAAGTCACGAACGAAACACATCTACTGACTTTGTCAACCTCTTAAGTTCTGTGTCTCTCTGGGAATGTGGCCCAATGAAGTCGGCGGGCGGAGAAAAATCATTCAATCTCGGCAGTCAGCGGTCATACATTTCTGGCCACGTACGCGTCCTCATTGGGCCCCTCCTCCAGTTGCGGTCGATGAGATCGTCTGTGCCAAATTTGCAGCTCTATCAGCAAGACGACGTAGGCGAATTTAAGATGAACTCGGACTTCGGAGTTGAAATAGAATTCTGCCTGTACATTGTAGCCTGTGATACGTATTCCAGCGTTCAAAGCTAGACATCCACAAATGAAAGTCTCTAGACTATAGCTAGTCCCTACGTAAAGGACCCATGCATTTTTGAACACGTTATTCTCTTTCGCAGAGAAAATGATTTCCAAGCTTTTTACAAAGATTACTTTTGATTCGCAGAGTTTCGTATTTTCTGAAAAAATTATTTCAGAGCGATAAACGATTCGTGTGAATTTTATTTCCAGAGTGCCACATCGAGGTGATGTGGGTATTTTCTAGAATGACCAAAAAAATAAAATGCTGGGTGAAGGGAGTGTGCTAAATTTGAAAGCTTATTTGAGCGATTTCGTTTTTGTCCTCAATGATAAAGTTTTTGCTGGTACGTATTCTGTGTTAAAGGACATTTGCTGGGGCGCATCTTGAGTACCATTCCAGTTCTATACTTTTTGAAAAATTAAGATAACTTTCATTCGTGGTTCTATATTTGTGAAGGACAGCGTCCCCCATATTATGAGATCATGGATGATATTGGGATAATTGCTGCAGTAGGAAGTGTAGGAGGTCAGGTACATCCTGTGAAAAAATGAGACTCGTGCGTTCACTCATTCGCCCGCTACGGGGGTTTAAAAAATGGGGGGGAGGGGTGGGGGAAGGGGTATTTTATCATGTTACACCTCCCCCATTGCACTTCCTTCACGGCTTGATGTTGCTATGTCATCTCCTATGTCTCTGTATTACTCTATAATGACTTCAGGGGTCTAACCTGAACTAAAAATTTTGAAAAATTTTTAATTACAGTTGTTTATGTTTCTTTGTTTTGCTTATAATTTAAACAATGGACTTTTGGTTTCAAAATGCTTATCCTCCTACAGTTTTTAAGCTACAGTGATGATTTTGGTATCATTAAATGCGGAAAAGCAAGGGCTTTCCAAAAACTCAAATGGTTTTTCGATATGAATTTATGTTCGAAAGATATGACGTAATATATCTGCATTTTTTGGATGAAATATTGTTTTTCAAATTTTTTTACTTTTTTTTAACAGTTGGGAAAAACCATTTGAGCTTTTGGAATGTCCACGTCTTTCCGCATCTAATGACACCAAAATCATTACTGTAGCTCAAAAAATGTCGGACGAGAAACGTTTTGAAAACCCCCCCTAAATGATCGTTTTCTTTGATTTCCCATTTTCTTTTCAGGAAAACCGCACTTTTTCATAGAAGATATTCGATTCTCATTTGCATTTCCTATCAGTGTACCAAATTTCATTGCTCTAGGTTCAATAACAAAGAAAAAGGTTTGTATGGGGGACGCTGTCCTTATTAAAGTCGAAGTTTTGCTTGAATTTGAAATTCATACAGTACAATTTTGAAACTGATGCTTAGTCCTCATACAGTCTTGTCGGAAGTGAAATTTAGTAGCTGCCAAAATTATGCTAATGCTATATAAAAGTATTCTTAGTTTTTATCAGCTGCTAATACTAGTTACAAATTCAGTCGATGCTCAGATTATTAATTTTAGACTGATATGCTGCCGTTGTTGTCTTTTACTGATACAGTTAATTTCGGAGTTCATTTGAAATTTGATACAGATTTGAGATATTTTCCCTCAATCTGGTGGATGGAGTTATACTAGCACAGTATTTTGTTCACCTTGCAGGGCTAGTGAGTTGCGCGCGCCACTATACTGGGCGGTTCCAGATCCCTCCAGTCTGACGGCGCCGGAGGAGGAGGAGGAGCTTTCCGGCCTTACAACGCTTTCAGAGTCCGCCTTATTTTCAACCCACGCATTTGAATACTTATATATTCACTTGAATATTGCTATGACAACTACTAAGTGAACAAGCTTATACGTCCGTTCTCTATTTCATGCACTTCGTGCTAAAACCGGATTATATGTATATGTTTTTCGTCTAGTGATCGTGATTTCATTATACAAATTACGCTTACCTAATTCTTACCATAAACTTACTGTTAGTGCTCCGAAAACGATTGAGTCTATAGTTCAAGATGATGTAAAATTTCATGGAAAGAAAGATATCACAAAGGTATTCGACAAAATTTTTTCGTAAACGTAAGTAAAATACAGCTGATAGATCAGCTGATAGATCAGCTGATCAGCTGATCAGTAGATTCTAGCGAACCAGCTGATCACTGAGAATGCATGGATCATTTTTTTCTTTACGCCTACTAACTCTTCCGAAGCAATTACGTGCATAAACATTTTGAAAAATAAATCAAGTGGGGTAAAATCGTTCTCGGCTAAAGTACCTAAAGTTATAGCACCGTTCATAGTTATTAACCAGCCGATTTTCCAAGGTATTTTTCCGAACTCGTTAAAAATTTCTGCTATAACCCCTATTTTTAAAAGTGGAGAAAAAATATGCGCTTACGACCATAGACCAAATCTCTGTACTACCAATTGTTAGCAAAATGTATGAGAAAATTATGTATGAGAAATGTAATCTTATTTTGAATAAAAACTATTTCTCTATTATAAAAATATTTTATTTTTATTTTAAAACTCTACAACATAGACTGCATTAAATCATTTACAATACCATTATTCGAACATAGATAAAAGAAAGCTTATTTTTCCGTGTTTCTTGACTTTCGAAAAGCATTCAATTGTGTGGAAAATAACATTTTACTCTTGAGACTCCTCAGTAACGACACTAGAGGAGTTGCTAATGATTTGTTCAGATCATACCTAACAAATCGGAAGCAATACGTTGTCATTGACGATGCACATCAGACCTAGGGACAATTAGCCATGGAGTTCCACAAGTGTCTGTCCTTGGGCCTTTCCTATTTTTTTCTTAATTCACGATATAGTTCATTTCACGTCATTTTTCAAATCCATGCTTTTTGCCGATGACAGCACGCTCTCTATACTGTCCTTCCTAATCCTAATCCCATTCTAATTGCGGAGAATATAAATCATGAGCTGCAGAAGGTTTCAACGTGGCTGAACGTCAATTAAAATAAACCCTAACATCGATAAGACAAAATGCATTACATTCTCATACAAGAGAAATGTATTTCTTACGTGCATGGAAATTGGAGGTGAAATTGAAGAAACCAACTCCTGTATGTTACGTATGGTCCTGGGCATTATAATAGATAGACATCTGACCTTCAAAGAGCATATTGTCTGTGCTAAATTGTCAAAATCCGTTGGAATCCTCAATGAAATGAAAAATGTGTTGCTTGAAGAAGCTTTGAAAATAATTGAAGGAACGATCCTTTCACTATATTTACAATATGAAATAAAAGGTTTGCTCGGAACAGATGAAAATAAAGTCAATTTGCTCTTTAGGCTCCAAAAAACATAAGAGTATGGTAAAACTATAATATAATGTTCACACAAGTGATTCATTCACAACTTTAAAAATACTTGAACTTTTGGATCTCCATAATTAAGCTCTCCATATGTGTAGTTTCATGTATAAAGCGCTGACTGATGATGGTGGCAGTTGAGACCTCAAACAATTTGTAACTGTACAAACTAGCCATCATGGCCATTTAACCCGAAGTAGAAGTAATTTTATAGTTCCATTTTATTCAAAGCTCGGTCATGACGCAGTATCCGCTTCATTGGAACGAATTGACTCGGAATTTAATCCCTGCTGAGATTCGTGAAAAAAAATCTGACAAATCTTTCAAAACCAATCTTGAATCCCTCTTTCTACCTGATTATTAATCACGTGAGAATGTCGAGTCAAATATTTTCTGCTTTGCGACTCACCCTGTTATATAAGGTAATTTTCAACGATTAACGACAAACATCTTACGTCTGTTCTCAAGTCTTTTCTAGAATATTCAGATCACATCCAGCTCATTTTAAGCATTATTATAAAATTCAGCATCGAATCCTGAGTGCACCAATTCATTGATCAGTCTAGTGCCCAACTAGGTGAATTGAATTAGGGAAATATAATTGTCAACCTTTGAATAGCGTTGATGATAGGGTGCCCTAGAAATCGCTGAAATAATTCAAGCCCGCAATTAAGTAGCTATTCTCAAATGTGTCAGTTGTATTAAACTTACGAAACAATCTAATGCTGTATGCCTTTATTATCTCTTGTGGTAAATTTGATGAATTGTTTGAATTACATCGAAATCCACGCTCGGAAAAAATTGCACGAAGTTCTTCACGAGCACCAGGAAAAGCATAGTGATTGGTTGTTATTGTAATAAATTGGGTATAATTCTAACACACGAAAAATAATCGTTGTAAATAGCTTCAGCAAAAGTGGCATCGCCGAAGATTAATTTTTTGAATTGTTTCGAAGACACGTGTGTTGAAAAATTTGTACCGTGTGGTTAATTAAGCTGTGTGAGGCAATAGAGGCGATATTAAAACGCGTGGACTAATTTGTGTGGCTAATATTTTACGGTATTTCTCTGTTTTCTGTTTTTTTATAAGTCGTTCTGAAAGAATCAGAGTGTTTTAATAGTTCCTTTACTAATATTATTAAAGCTCACTCATGACTTGGCTGACTTGGGTCATTGCAGTTGTTCCTAATAGGAAAAAAGAAGAGCTAATAACTTCATTTCCGATCATGAGGGTCAACATCGTCTGAAGTTATTCTGAACCGAAAATATCACAAGATCAACCATCAAAATTCTCTACGAAGAAAAGAAAGCCTGCAGTAATGTCATTCCCACAGCATAATTTAAAAAAAATGGTAGAGAATTAGCATCTTCTGAGAGTCTCGCGACCTTGAGGGAGAGGGAAAGGTTTCTTCTCCAAGTGGATTTTGAGGATCGAAATTTTTTTTTCCAAGAAGGGACATGATTGTATGAAAAGCCTCATTTATTCATTAACTGACCAACATAATACGCTCGATAGATTCATATGGTAAAGTAACTTGACCTGCTTTTTGTCATCATTGATTTATAATATTCGTCGTTAATACATATGTTATACGAGGTTTTTTGACGCATTCTAAACGCAAATGTTTTACCGTCATATGAGAATTAATTTAAGAGCCACAGTTATTTCGATGAAAAGACTCATGAGATAATGACGATGAACATTAAGCCCAAGCCAGTAAAACCAGTAAAAAATTTACAGTTAGCAAAGTTAGTGAAGTAAACGAGGGTAGGAAAGAGTTTTAAATAAGCAAAAGAAATGAATGTATAACTGAAGTAAGAATGTAAAAAAGAAAAGTTGTTTTAAGAGGTCATGTGAACACAATAGGTGCTAGAACTATAGACAGAAAGGGTGAAAAATCTGATATGGAATATATCAAGGCAATGAATTCGTAGCGCGGAAATTGATTTGCTGGGATATTATGCGCTTCGGTTTTTGAATCAACTCAACTGACGTACGATAAACTCATATACAGTTGACGACATTTCATTCAACTTGCTCTTATGTAGCCAATAATTTGTAGTTTTCTAAATGCAAAGAAAGTTTTACTTGTGAAGCAATGTAAGCCGAACTTATCCTGGCCAGTTTGAAAATCACACATACTCGTATTGTGATAAATGAACAATTAGTATAGTGTTTCAACTCTCGAGCTTTCGAGGGCAAGTGCAGGGGCCCACATATAACTAGCGTTGGCGGACTATAGTCAACGGATGGATTGAGTCAAAAATAACTCTTAGGGTAATGAAATGCATTTAAGTTGCATTCTCTGTTAATTGGATTTTTTTTCTACGTGTTGTTGATATTTTTGTTTAAAAAATTCAACAATCATTTTACGGAAACAATTTCATCAGAGCTAAGAAGCCATTCTAGACGATCATATAATCTCTCATCAATAATTTATTCCCCTCTTGACATTACTGAGACATACTTTGACATGTGACGCACTGGCCTGACACGCTGGCTTATTTATGTAAAAATTTCATAGATCTCGAAAATTTTTACCAAGAACTGAATTTGCCTCATCACATCAATTACATCAGACGAAAAGTTTAAATGAAGTTTATTTTCTTAGCTTTCTGATCACTCCCCAATCATAAGCTACTAACGACATCACCATCGATTCCTGACGAGGACTACCGATGTCTAACGATTACTGCATGCCGCTCAAAATTTTCGCCCGTCCCACCCATGAAAGTCGACAGCGATCATCAGTGAATTTTTCTCTAGTCATTGGCTGCTGGAAAAGTCGCAGTACCAAGTGCAAAATTTCATAAATTTTTAATTTAATAATCGGTACCGAATAATTGTTATCGATCGCTCCAGTTTACAGTCGAAACTAATTCAGTATTTCTTATGCGGTTGCTACGGTTGGAAGAGGAGCAGGGAAGTAATTGAAATACTCAGCATACATACCGGTGCTTTAATGAGCTATTTGCACCTAGTGGTAGCCATGTTACAAGTTTGTGGTCGACGTGTCATGGTAAAAATACCCATACACGGTGACTCCAAAAAATTATATGTAATCCTTCAGCAGAGTTACTCCTGTATTTTTCGTGCTTGTTTCAGGTGTATATGTTTTTTTCGTGATGCAGCTCCCGCTGGTGGTGCCTCCGGTTGCCTGCTGGTAGGATAGGTAAAAGATGATCTCCGAAGAACACTTTACTGGTGTTGAAGGCGCTCGACGTGGCGGACTGAAATTGGTTACAGTGCGAGATGCGCAGACCAAATGCCAGTTTATGAGCGCGATGGGCGCTTGTAAATACTCGGAGTAAAGCGAGGTAAAGGGGCGCACATACCTCCCCTACCCCAAAAAACTATCGGCTCAAATATCAAAAATAAATACAGAGTTTTTAGATTCGAAATATTTCAAAACAAAGTATCTAATCAAATAAAGCAAATACGACAACAGCCCATACCGCTTGCTAACATTTCGATGACACGCTCGAATATGATAATTTGTGATATTAAAAGCAACGATGGTAGCACAGTCCGCCATTTCGAAACAAGTTTTAAATACAAATACTATAGTTTAAACTGTTTAAATACATCAACGCAACGCAACACGGAAAAGGGCAGCTGAGGCGATACAAAAAATCCAATTTCCTTAGAATCAAACATTAAAATTAAAAACATTGAAATTAAGTACATTACATTAACTAGACAAGTACACAAGTAATCATGTAGTTGTAATAACGGATTACTGATTAAGCTCATAAAGAAATGAATTTGCAATTCTCAATGCAAAAATTCTCATAGGAATAAAGAATTACTCCAAGAAGCAAATGCTGAGTCAATCAAGATCGACTGAATTCTTAGCAGACTTTTAATTTGCTGAGAAAGTAAAAACAATCAGTCTGCTCCTTTCTAAAAAAAACGGCATCAGCAGTCTCGGCCACAAGTAGAAAATTCCATCCCTATTTGAACTGTCAATTCAGCGTTAATAATTTGAGCAAGACGTTAGCGTTCTCAGACACGATGCACGGGGAAAAAATGTACAAATATGTGCAAGACTGACGTTTCTTGCATCACATTTCAATAATCACGCTGATGTTTTTACACAAGATCACCACATACTGCTGTACTGCATGTGTAACTGATTATATTACATGACATGACATATCGCGTTACATTAGGGCTTACACAAAAAGTTAAAAAAATATAAGCGTATACGTGATTACCAAGAAGCATAAGCAAAAATACTGCAAAAATATATAATAGAATGCATAAGAAATATACATGAGATCATATATTTTACTGAATGCAAACGCAAATAGCTGTCGCCGAGGTAAAAATATTCATGTTGACATTAATGGCTCTGAATTTTAAACGTTCAATACAGTAGTACATTGTCCGGTGGGAAATTTGGTGGACTTGAAGATAAATTGCATTCTTTTACGACTGACATATTTGAAATTACATGGCATAAAACTTTACTGATCATGAAATTCGAGTAGGCTTTGATATATACTAGCATTACAATATTTTTTATATAAGAACGTCAAACTGCTACAAATAATAAGTTCCATGCAGATAGTTCTCCGTCAGTGCGTCCGGTCTTTCAAGATAAACGTAGTTTCATGGCGAATGTGTCGGGTACGCGGTTGTATCTTAAACAACGTTTTACTTATTATGTAGGTTATGCTTATCCGGATAAATTCAAAAGTCTAAACCGCGATATCCGCGATCAATATCCGGGTACTATTACTAAGTCAGAGTCGGAGTCGGAGTCGGTCCTTCGAATATCCGGGAGTCGAAGTCGGACGTTCAGAGTCCCGACACCCCAGCCCTGCTTATTACTAGTGGCTTTGAAAATCGATAGTCGCTCTTAGTCGAGAGACATTGATTGTCGGTGACAAATTTGAAAATGAGGAAGCTTCGAAAACGGCCAAGACCGAGGGAATTTGTACTTCAAGTCGAAGTCTCCGCACGTCCTGGATGCAAAAGATTTGCAGTAAAGCAAGTATTCTTAGAATGCAGTATTCTTGTTTGCACTGCACTGTAGTGAGAAATCCAGCTTGCTTATTTGGCTCGTTATCTCAAGGGCTTTAATGTCCATGCTTAGCCGTCGTATTAACAGTAAGTCAGTCAACAACATTGTGAGTTGTAACCACGATCCGAATGGCTAATATTTCCTTTCGTCTCCATTATCCTCAGTTTACGTTCAGTTTGTTCACAATTTTACGAGGATTTCAAAACTGTCTTTGAATTTGTTCTAGCATAAAAACTCAATGCCTTCTCTTTTTTGGAAGAAAAAATTGCCAAAAAAAAAATATTTTCTATTTTCTCAAAAAACTAAGGCCTAAATCGAAAATTTGTATGAGTAAAATATGTTAATTTTTTTCAAACATACATATACTGGCCAAATTTTAGACGAATAGGATCAATATTTAAAAATCTACGGGTTGACCCCCTTTAAGCTCCCTCCGTACCGTAGTGAGCAGAGCACCTAGCGACGAAGAGAGGATTCAAACTCTCGATACTCAAGATAAAAAAAGGAAAAATTAGAAATGAGAGATACACAGAAATAAAATGGAAAATTGATGGAAATAAGAAATAGGGAGTGTTTTTTCTACTTTGCAACTGCTTTATCAACATGAACTGCTTTATCAACATGAAGAAGTAACGACCACCGAAAGATTTCACTGCTTTTTTAAAATAATAACTTGATGAGTAAAATTAATTTTTAAAAAATGAACACGTGAGTAATAAATGGACGCGTTAGTAATAAAACATCTGTCCTCAGTTCCAATAATCACTTGCATTATTGCCTATTTTGCTACCTTCTTTAACTGTTTACAGCCTTGCCTCAGAAGCTTATTAACGTTTGCCCTCGTTATCACCCGCACGACTCTGCCAGGCTTCACACCCGCATCCTAGCTTGCCATGTGATCACGTCTGACAAAACTTAGCTATCTTGCCGAACATATGTGCATTGACATTCCTGGTCTCGATTCTTGCTTCGACTCTCTTGTGGTGTTTCTTGTGACATTTTGTTAGAACTCCCGAGCTTCGGCTGGGAAAGAGCCCTCCCGACCTGGGGGCAAACATATATTGGTAATTATCTATTCCTTTACGATTTATCCCCTCCAAAATCAATAGTTAATTGATATAGATGAGAAAATAATTTAATTGTTCGACTTACCATTTTTAGAGATGTACGCATTTGATTAGGAACAAACAGAATGGGAAATAGCACTGAATTAACTAGAAATCTGAACAGAAGTTCCAAGTTTGAAATGATGCAAGATGGCGTCACCAATCTTCATCGGTGTTTTGCAACAAATATGATCATTGACATTTTCCTGATATATTGGGTAATGCACAAAATATTTCTTTCGTTCTATTGGCTCCCTGAATGAAATACTCCCAATGGTTTTAACTACTTACGTACTTCTCGTTTGACCAATTCTGGTTTTACATCTCGTCGTTTGGTGTGACGTATACGCGTCCAACACAGACAAAGTTCCACGTGAGAAGAAGGCATTTCATACCCTCGGCTCGCTTAAATACCTACCCCATCTTCTCCGGAGATTTTTCCGCGCTCTGGTCGGCAGCCCTCAAAACTACCCCCAAGATTCCTTAGCGCAATCATCTAGCTTATGTCAGTACATCTCTTGCCCATATTTCTTGACATTGCATACCATTCAATTTATCATTGACTTTGCATCAACCATGTTTCCAAGTTCAGTTATATTTACAAGGTTTCAGCAAAGTATGTTCAAGGAATCATCTCTTTTCCACCCCCAAGTCCGCCGGTTACCCCCAAGCTTTGAAGAGGCCACTTACGTTTCTCCCATTGATACTCCCATCCTGTCTACCTCAAAGCCCCCAACTCCCTGACGCCGTTGTTTTTACGCTCAAAGCCTGCCTTTGTGTCCAAACCTTGGTTTCTTACGCTATTCAAATACGTTTCCTAACTCAAGCTTTAAAATCCATCATACCGGTTCGTGGTAATTGATTCCCAGCAAATGCAAAAAAATTGCGTTTAGAAAGGGAAAGTTAACTAAAAGACAATTTGCCCGTGAAAGAATCTGTTATATTCTGAAGCGGATGTTTTAACACTAAAAGTACAAACGTTGACAGTAGATTTAAAATTCAAAAGAATGACATTTACATTAACGATTAAAAATCCAAATATTCATCGTTTGAAAAAAATGTAGTCATAAAAGTTGTAGACCTCTAAGGAAATTATTTCACTTTGGTGTTATCTGACAGTAGATTTAAAAATTAGAGCAGCATTTATTTCAATACTCGTCCGCTACAGTGAACGTAGTAAAATGGCTCCGACATTATGAATCGATCAACAAATTCTAAAAAAGAGAGAAATGATCTTGATGGAAAGATGTTGGCTGTTTAAACTCATTGCTGATGATCCAGGAGTGTATAAGCTTATCCCGGAATCGCTTCTTTGTTAGTACCAAACCTTCATTGAAGTTACGGGATGACAGATTGAACACGTTTCGTAATTCCTATTCCGTGGCAAATTTCACTTAATCATGGGAGTTTCCATCACCTAGGACTCTGGCAACTCCCCTCACTATATAGTTAGATAGACCCTACTCAACTTGTGTATTCGATATATTGAAAACAAACATCATTTGGGTTCATACCTACGTCAATATTCTGAGTTTTTACATCTGCAGTCAAAGTTTATGCTATCAGTTTTCGGCATTCGGTAACGCCTCCTCGGATCCACCAAATCACACATTTCGTACTCCGCAGACCAACAGCATGGTTTTGTTCACTTTAGGAAGCGGCTCACTCGTAAGTCTCATAGATATCTTCTCTTTAGGGTATATGTATCCGGCTTCACCGATCGAGCATAAATGATGCAATAGGTTTTAGAAAAAATACTAAACAATAGTAATTTCTTTCAAGTTGGGACCATTGTGTTACTATAATCGCCTTGTTGTGAATTTCTATTCTCAGAACAGTTATATTAAATCTACTAGCACACCTGGTATGGTATGTTCGCCAATAGCAGGCTGCCCTTGTGCAAAAGATCAGCTCGTATGCCACAATCGAAGTTCATCTCAAAACAAAGCAAGCTCAAATAATGCCCCCTTTATTCTCACTTTCTAAAACGTTGTGACAGAAAACGGTTGTCTAGGGTAAACTGTATAAAAAATGAAGCAGCTCCATTCGAGAAATCGTCAATTTTGTGCACTATTAACTGGATACACTCAAGATCTTGTTTTGAGTTCTAGATGTGCAGTCATTGCAAATACTATCGATCCTCAAGTCATACCTTCCCTTCTGATAACCTCAACTCATGAAGATGAAAGTTCGTCAAAGTTATTTCTAGTAATTCATCACTTGAATCAAGCATCATTTCCGTTGACTTACTAATTTTCATATACAATATATATTTATCGAGAGCTCAAAGTCAAGTCACCCCCAGAAACAGTTAATGAATCTGGTACGGGAAGCTACTGCTTCCACAAGGTTTTTTCAAATAAATAAATGTACGAGGAGTTCGCGAGACTCAATATATATTTATATATGAACGGTGTTGGATTATCTTGTCATGTTTTCGCTTCAAGCAAGCGTTTGAGCTTCGTCTCTGCGTTCAGAGTTTGCATTTGATGTCGGTAATAGTTATATAAGATAGAATTTGAAATAAATAGCAAGTAAAAAGGCAGGGTTTGAAAACATTATAATAGTATCACGATTGCTCAATAACGAATGGTGCGATGACTCGGTTTTGGTTCGATGAATATCATTGTCATGTAAATAACAATTACGCTTCAATGCGCAATCACAGGACAAGTCCTGTGCATCGATTTTTTTACACTTAATTATGCTAGGGCTTTAAAGTCGTGCAGCATTTATTTGTGTTGATAGCACACTAGTAAATATTGCTTCATTGAGTATCAAATGCGTATTGGTAACAAGTTTTTAGTTCAATTCGCGTGCGAGCTGCAAGGCTGATAAAGTAACCATAATGTAATTATTCCTCACAGAAAATACATCCAGTGTTTATGTAACGGTTAGAACCACGAAGTTTACTTGCAAAATAGTAAGGAAAACCATTCAATACGAACGCGAGCACATCAATTCTAAAGTTTTGCAATGAACCCTCAGATGCAAAATTTATTCGGCGTCCGCTATCTTTAAGTGAATTGTAGTTTTGCAGCCAGGTATTCAAGGTTATTTCTCAACCTGATTATTCAACCAAATTTCAATCGCGGTGCAAAGTTTTAGATAAAAAATTAAATAATTTGTATAAAATTATGAAGCTTAACGGTATACAAATAACTCGTATATAAATAAAATGTGTGTAAAAATAGTATTGTCTGGAGGACCATCCGCTTTGGAGAGGTGAGCAGCGTTGTTGAAATGCGTACTATCATCAATACTCGCAGTAAGAACTCCAGCTGAGAACCACGTGTGTTTTGGAGCTATGAATTTGACGACTAGGCTCGATAACATTCGGAAGTTCAATCCTTGTGTGCACGTAAGGATTTGCAGACCAAAATCAAGAGTCCTAAAAAAATGGGCATGTAAAAATATCTAACTATAGTGTAGCAATATTGGCGTAGAAATGAAATTGTGGTTTATGGATACGTTGCTGATTACTGAGTATGTGTCACAATCAGAAGTACCACTTTCTGAACCTTTGCTCATAGACACCGATTTCGTATGTACGGAAGCCAATTCTTTTTTAAAGCTTGTTGAGTAAAGACACGTAGTGAGTAATCGATTCACGCTTATATTACAGCGTTTGACCCTGCGAAACGAGGTCTACGTTTGAATAGTAAAGAGAAGCATGTCGGTTTTTACTTTTTTAAAACAACAAATTTCATCTCGAAAAGAAGGAGAAAGCTTTCGTACTGTAATTGTAGTAATATTTTCTCAAGAAAACAACTCTGGTTCATTTACATGGAATTTCAAGGCTGCCATTAGGTTACGTTGTAATTGAAATTTAGAATGCTACGAGTAACGTTAGGAAGTTTCAAAGTCTATATGTCATTATCATTGTGATCCAAAAACAGAAAATACGCCACGCATGCACTTAGTTCTAAAACATCCTGGCGGTCTAAGCTATCGCCTGCTTGCACGTGCGCAAACTCGCCCGATGGAACTGCGCGTCACTGCCTAGATAAGCCGCTGATCCCTCTCGTCTGACCTCAGAGTCGGCGACGCCGCAGATGCACTTGCACCGTCGTCGGAAGCTCTGCGTCCAGGCGTTGAGTTGGAAGCGAATAGGCTACTGGAAGCGGCTGAAGACAAAGAAACATGAAAATTCGTTAGAACAAACATGGATGTCAGCACGAATACTCTGAGGAAGCAAACTAACTTAAAATTTTGTTAGAAGCCAAAGTTCGAGAAAGAAACCTGTGAATTTTAAAAAATAATTTTTTCAGGGAGCTTCGTAGTCGAAAAATAGCCGTCAAGCAAGACTCTGCGCTGCTACTCAGGTAAGTTTTATAACTTTTATTTCAGTCGCTTGACTCTAATACGTAACAGCGGTCGTTTAAATATTTCAGATTTCTGATCCATTAATATTGATTTTCACATTATTTGTCCATCCTTCTTTGTGAACAGTGAAGTAGAATATCATGTCATCATGGTTAACATATCATGTATTGAGGAAAATTACCGCGTATAATATCGTTTTACCTTTCCGATCGTTTTCTTCAATTAGTTCCATGAATTACTTGCTTTATTATTTCACCGTTTAAATACACTCTCAAAACAAATAATGAACATTAGCGTAGAAAAGGCTGTCGGAGTTACCAGTGTGTAGAAGGTATGAAGTTATATTACAAGCGAATTCATGTTTAGAAATATTTGTTTACTAAATATTCTCGTGGAAATGTTAAGAAGAGAAAATCGGCGTTAAGTAAAATCCCCACACTGCTATTACATGTAGTATGTTACACGAGTCATAATTATTTCCGCCCGTTGAATTTCGGTGACTGGGGAAGCATCTGCATTTCTAACTCACAAAGTAGTAATCTGCGCTTTGTAATTCAAATTTTCTTCCATATTCAGAGACGAAAATTTTGCGTAAAGGCGTTTCGTAACTTAGACTATTTGTTAGTTGGGTCTTTCTTAAGGTGAGGTATGACGGACTTCGAATCTTGATGTATATTCATTTTATTAGTGTATTTTGGTTTATTGACCCATAAACATTTCTGAAATATTTATTTATAAAATTAATACAAAAATCACAAAATAGTGTGTAATCTTAAAACGATTTTATAATATAAAATAACTTTTTATGTGGTAAATTGCTACTTGAACTGTGTATTTTTGGAAATTTATTTGTGTGTGGGTGCAACTATGTATGTACTACCTACTTTACTTGCTACAAATTTAACTCACAACTTCAGCTAAAAGGAACAACCAAATGACCATCAAATAGTAAAATGCTAATACAGTTTAAAACTTTGTGCTTGTCTTACTGTCATATAATTAGGTATATTAAAATATTTATGCACATCTTCATTCAGATACTGAAGAAATTTGACTAGTAAATGAGTAGCTATTTTTACTAAAGCTATCTAGGTGACTTGTATTGATACATTGTGTTAATAGTTATGGAAATCAATTTTATTGAAGGGAATTCATAAATTTTCCTTTTATACAGCATTTAATGGGGTCTAGGAATTTTTATATATAAAAATTTCCATAATTTCTGTACAGTAATTTGTAACAAATAATATCAAGTAGCAAAAAACTTGTACAAGTGTCCTAAACAATTTAAAAATGATTTCTTGGTGTACATCAATTTAAGCATCTAATAGAATTTTAATGCTGACATTGTTATAAATTCAGAATATAACATTGTTTTTAGTAATTAAAACAACACAAAGAAATCAGAAATGATAGTTTCAGAAGGCTGTGGCTATTTTTTTTCTGAAGTTGGGTAGGCAAGATTTTTAATTTTCCGTCTCCCCTTTCGTATACTGGCGGGGCCCGTGCCAGCACACAGCAGCGTCATTCTAATGAGTATTTGATGTATTTTCTCTACGGCTCTTATTTTTTTGCCTCAAAAATTTTCTGTTATTTTACCTGTCAAGTGTATTCCAACATAGCACCAACAATTGAATCCGTGTGTATTACCTGAATTAAGATATCTTGGCTTAAGTTTCAGAATCACTTCTAATGGAAGTAAACAATATGCTACAAAGGTAATTGAAAGTTTAAAATAAAATTCTCCTACCATATTTTAAAAATTTTCAGTTTGGTACATTATTTTATTGGTAAAATATATCATAGAGAAAGCTAGTTATTTCTTCTTCATCGATGTTATATGAGATATACACCTTACGTACTTAAAAGAGCTTAATTTATATTATTCAGACCATGCTGCTCAAATCTGTTTGAATGCTCAGTTGTCTTAGTGGACACTAAGCTGTTGACCCTTAATTGATATTTTAATCTTCATTCGCTTAGGCCGCTATTTGTCAATCCAGATATGCTTTTATTTACTACTTCAACTTCGATTTTATTCTGTTCGTTGTGCCATCACGTGAAATCATTTTGCTGATCCATTTTATGATGCGCCGATTAAAAATAAAATTGCTTGCTTTAAGGCCGTTTTTAAACCTGTTGGCCGTTCTATTTCTCCCATTTCCTGATGTAGGCAAAATTTAATGAATATTAATTGGGGAGTAATGATGATCATGGTAATAATAAAACTGATGTGGGCAAATACACAATTATTTCATTTGCATATTACGTTGTTTTTAACTTTTCTGTTGCAAAAATTTTCTCTCAATATATCATTGTGGAGATCCATGTGGAATAGAATACATATTGAATTGAATTAATAGAAATATTGATATTATTGCTTGAGTTAGCTAGATGAAGTGATCATTCTAACATGCCTCTCCAACTTCTAAGTTAATGCGAGCAGATTTGTAACCTAGGAGTTTATAAAATGTTAATCATTCTTTGAATATTATTAACGTTTAGAGAATTGAACCCATATTTTTCTATCTTTTTCCTGGATACAAAATTCTTAGGTTGGGCTAGAAATTCCTTATAAAAATTCAAGATTATTTCAGTTGATGTTCACAGGACAGGACCATTGAAGACTTCTTTAATTTCAAGACATGAGAACAAAAAGAAAGAATTTCAAAATTAGCAAGGTTTAAAGATACCTTCATAAGTTCCGAGACCCTCGATCAGAAGTATTTCCAGACCACACACGACTTGCGTAAACGTACTTCATGTGCAATGCGCGATTATGAAAATGTTCCATACATCGTATCAGGGATGATTTTGAACATGAGTGCCATTGAGTGGCTAACAGACAGTTACGGAAAATTTTGGGGGAGACCATCGAAGAACAATATAATCACGTGACAAATCACAATGAAAAATGTGATGAAGCAGTTTGTTATGAACTTCTGAATTAGCCTTTGCAGAAGAAAAATGTTGCGAAACGCTATTTTTAAATGTTATTCGCTTTTTTTGAAGATGTTCCCTTCTACACCAAACGCTCCTAAAATGTTGACCCTTTACCGCCCAATTTTTCCACTCATATCACTGATGTTACAACCATCATCATTAGACCGACACTGACATCAAGCTGTCACCGACATCAGAATAGGGACGGAACTGACACTCAGCAGTGAGCTCCAAAAAGCACATAAAAGCACTAATTCGACGAGAAATAAAATAAAAGAGCTTTTTTATTGAATTTAGCGTAGATGACGCATGTGACATTTGAAGGTTAAATAAGACGCTCTTCATCTACTAGGTGTTCAAAAATTGCTGACAATGAGTTTTTTTCATTTTTGTTGTGAGATAAATAGTCGAAGAAATGCGAACCAGTATGAACGAGAAGAAAATGCGAACCTAAATATGAACCATGGAGATGAGGGCAGACAAAGTGAACATTTCCACTCATGCGGATGGCCCTGTGTGCTACAATGATAACCATTCATATTTTTGTTCAACTCTTGTGTGATAAATTATTCTGCATGCCCTGTCTCGCCTATCCACTGTGTTTCACATGTATGTGCTGGAATTCATTTGGCAAATGATTCAGAGAAGAAATATCTACCTCATGGTAAATCGATCGATAGCGCAGTCGATAGCGTGTTGGCGCGGTGATCTTTAGTCCTGAGTTCGAGTCTCACGAACTCCTCGTACATTTATTTCAAGGTAAATTGTTAATGGAAAAATTTATTTCAGACGGTGATGCTACTTTCTCATATGCTTAAAAATATTTCAACCAAATTTCGAACAAAATTCTATCGCGTGTGATGCGGTATTCAGGAGCGAGCTTGAGATCATCGTTCGCCATTCACAAGAGCCTTCGAAATTTTGCCTACTCTTTTTAAAATTTAGTTCCATTTCTTTATGACTGTAATCTGGCTTCACATGAACTGAACGAACTGGTCGAATTTCAAGTCGGACGAGTGAGATTTGAAATCGATTGTGTATAACACAGGAATCGATCTCCAGCACAATGCTCGTGGATATGAAGTAGCGCCATGTAATTGGAGTTCACCTTACTGAGTTCGTATAGTTCTGGGGTCGGATTCATGCACATTTCAGATGGCAGCAAGTTAATCAGGCAGAAGAACCTTAGTTTTCGATTGGCTATGATATGTGTCGTGCTTTCTGGCTAAAATTTGCAAAGTTAAACTATTTAATAATTAGGGCATTCCCCTTCTAGGGACGTAGCGATGTTCTGTGCCCAGATTTAATTTGACAAAAGATCAAACACGAGCTTTTAATGCGAAAAATCAAAACTTATCGTGAGCTTTATGACCTTTCAATGCTGCCTGTACCGTATCAATTGCGCAACTGTTAATATATCTATCAGCCTACTGTCGGCTGTCTGTGGTGACCTGCTCAGTCTGTTCGTATAAGGGAGACACAAGTATTGTGATATTACCCATGGAAATTAGCGCTTATAAGGGAAATATGTGAGGTTGAGTTTAGGGTTAGGCAATCATTTTTTTTGTTGAAATAGAACGGTGTTTTGGTTACGCGCTATCTTTTTTAGGGTCACTGGTGTTCTGTTTTTCAGCACTTACTTTCTGACTTTCTTTTTTAACTTTCACCTTGTATCATGAAGTTTTTTCTCGACTTCGTTTCTGTGTACCTTGTGCATAGATTCTGTATTTCCTCAAGTTTTAGGATTTAAACTAGAGTGCAATAATTCAAACGTTTATTATGGTTTTTGGAACAAAACCACAACGAGTTGCTTCTCCAAAAGAGGAAATACAGAGTTGCAACACCAATGAGTTGCTTCTCCAAAAGAGGAAGTACAGTAACCGCACTCAAGTTAGGGCCATCCTGAGGATTCCAGCTGATTCCGAAATTCGTAGCTTCCTCTGTAGCAGTTTGATTAAGGCTCCTTAAAACGGCCAGAAACGCGAAGCTCCTCAACGCGAGGTTTACGAAAACGAGACTCCAGGGTTCAAGACGACAAATAGAAAGACGGCAGCTCGTCCAATAAGACCACCACTGGCCAGCAATACGGTACTCCAAGGGAAGCACAGAGTCGTTCTGAACAAGGAGACAGGACTTTAAGAAGTCTGGCTATATATCACTAATTTATAGTAACAGAGTAATATTTCGCTGCTTTATAATTTCAAAGTTACAAGTACATATTTTTCAGGTAGATTTTAAGAAAACATTAATTACCTTGAATATTAAATCCCTATTCAAGAGGCTGCACGAGCCGGGTCGAGGAAGTTAATGGGCGAAAAACCCGCTTATTTAATATAGAGAAAATAGTTTAAGGAACCAGACCCACTTTTAAAAGGGCGACATGCTGCCCAAGCAGTAAGTTAAGTTCAAGTTAGTTTAATGGGTACAAAGCGTCCCGTTTTAGGTTTAATTAATTAATGCGTTTTAATGTTAGAGTGGGTCCGGAAGAGGTTCGAACATGCTTAATTCTAGAGATACAAATTTGAACACAATAAAACGAAAAGAAAAGTTGCAGCTGCAAAACAAAAAACGAAGAACAGAAAGAACTAAATTCAACGGCTTCAAAATCTCTCTCTGGTCACCAAGCCAGGCGATCGGAAGAGAGCTTCTTCTTCCACAGGGCCAGGCCACGATCAGTAATGCGGAAGATTTTCAACACACTCCCAGCCAGCAAAAAATGCTAGTTTAACTAGCATTCTCTGCCTATTTCGCTCGACAACGCAACGCAGCCGCGCGCCGAGGTCCAGAAGGCCCCACATCTGGTTGACCCTCTTTGTCAGCCCCATCCGCGCCACCCTCGTCGCGCGTCTCCACTTCTGCAAGGGACAATTCAAGTGGGTACAAGTGCATAATGGAGTATATTCCTTCCGTACCATCAACACGTCTGACACAGGCTGATCGATAGTGCCCATCATTGCCCAAATTTAATTCTAATACCCTGCCGAGCTGCCAAAAGGGCCTCGGTACAGAGGGAGAAAATATTAGCACAACATCATTACGCTTAATTTTATCTATCCAGTCCGACTGGTACAAATCTCGCTCCAACTCACGCAAAGACAAAAGATAGTCTTCATACCAGAGTCTTTTGAATTCGTCAAATACAGCAACACGGGATTTATAAGAGTTCACTACATCTCGACGAGATGGAAAAACCACGCCTTCAGAAGAAGGAAGGGCCACTGCGCTTTTAGCATTACTGATTTTCAAAAACGAATTCGGAGTCAAGATCGAGAAATTAAGAGAAGACTCGTCGTCAAGGTAAGTTAAAGGGCGCGAGTTCACTGTCAGCTGAATATCCGACAATAAAGTTATTAATTCAAAATATTCCATTCTTTTTCTACCTACACTTTTGTACAAACACCCCTTTACTACTCGTATTAAACGTTCCCACAGGGACCCTACGAAAGGCGAATACACAGGAATTTTCACGTGTTTTATATTGTGATGCCGCAAATATTTAGAAAAGCAATCGTCTAAAGGCAAATTTTCAAGAAGCGTGCCCGCCTGCAAAAAGGTACGGGCATTATCACTATAAATCGAGTCGGGTATATTTTGAACATTACAGAACCGTTTGAACGCAAGTAAGAATGAACTAGTCGTCATTTCCGGAAGAAGTTCGAGATGTACTGCCCGCACATTAAGACAAGTAAAAATAAGGATGTACATTTTGCGACAGCTATCCCCTAGTTTAACGTTCAGTGAACCCGTGAAATCAACCCCGGTGAATTTGAAGGGTACTACAAAATTAACCCTATCTCTGAAAATCCGTAAATTTCGGATATTTGAAAGCAGAGGAGTTTATTTTTCTACAGATTACACATTTATTTAATACGCTTTTGACCGCTGACCTACCTTGAGGGATCCACAAACCGCTATTCCTAATATTATTCAAAGTGGATTTGACCCCCATGTGACAGCATCGCTGATGAGCACCCCAAATAAAGAGCCCTGTCAAGTGACTGCTTTTGGGCAACAAAACAGGATTGCGCACCTCTTCGTTCACAACCATGCACCTATTAATACGCCCTTTCGAACGTAGTAAGCCTCTCTCATCTATGAAGAGATTAAGATTCAAAACTAAATTAGGGACAGTTTTAGAAGAGTTCTTTAAAAACGCCAATTCTTCGGCAAAATGTACCGACTGCTCGTACTTAATCCAATAAAGACGAGCTTTTTCAAAGCAGGCTAAAAAGCTCGCTATTTCCCGCTTGAGTTTTGCTATAAAAAGGAAAACAAACGCGGTGATCGACAACAGTGTCTTAAGCTTTGAGTAATTTTGAAGAGAAAGTAGAGGAGATTCAAGAGGAAGACTGATGCTAGAAACGAGGGTTTTTGTTACCTCAGAAAAACACCTCAAGCTACTATCAGGCCAATCTATAACATTGGCATGAAGAAACTCGGGCCCATGCAGCCAAAATTTCATCTTCCCCAACCATTCTGCTGGTCTAGCACCTCTTGATACCATGTCAGCGGGATTAAGGCTAGATGCCACGTACCTGAACTTGGGGACAATTCCCGTTTGTTTCGATACCTCACCCATGAAAGTTCTGACGTCTCTCACTCTGTTTCGAGCGAAAACATTTTTAGACTTTACATTACCTGTTAAAATCCATGAAATGACTACTTGAGAATCTACACAAAAGTAAATTTCTTCAATCTTCAGATTTTTTAAGGCATCCAGCAAAGAAAACAGGCATTTAAAAGACAAATACACCGCCAACAATTCTAAAGTGGGAATAGATTTACTTTTAATAGGAGCAGTTTTGCCCTTCGCGAAAAAAAGATTAGGCTCGCCGTCTGTTTTCAAATAGGTGCAAAACCCATACATATCCTTAAAAGCGTCCGTGAAATTAATCAGCGTAACAGCGTCACCATCTTTGGCAACCTGCCGGTCAACGGATACCGAGTTTAATTGTAGCACTTCAGGTGCAAGCCGTTGCCACCTGGACAAAATTTCCGCTGGCAAACTATCATCCCAACCAATTTTACTGATCCAAAGATCTCTAAGCAGTATCCTGCACCTAGCAATAACAGGAAAAAACAGACCTAACGGATCAAACACCCTAGCAAGAAAGGACAACACTTGTCTTTTACAAGGCTTACCTGTCGGAGCAGTAATTTCAGCAAGACTAATTTGGTCAGAGTTAGTGAAATAACGGTAACCCAAGAGCTTCTCGTAGCTCGACGCGTGATCGGCGCCGATCCCATCTGTACGAAAACAGTTATTAAGGAACGAGTTGTTAGAAACCCATGAGCGCAGTTCAAACCCTCCCTGCCTCATTCGGTGACAAGATTCTTTGTACAAGTCATGCAGAGTCTGCAAATTGTTTCCAGTAATGAACAAATTGTCTACGTAAAAGTTTCCCGACAAAATTTTAGAACAAATGTCTTTAGGGTACTTGGCCACATGCCATTTGATAACAAAATTCAAAACAAAGGGCGACGATATGAATCCAAACACTAACGTTTTATATCTAAACGCTGCCAATTTCCCTTCATCGTCAAACCACAAAATTGTAAATTTGTTACGATCGAAATTAGTTTTAAGTTGGATTTGCAAAAACGCTTGCTTAATATCCGAAATCATTAAGTAACTGTTGAACCTAATGCTTAGCAAGAGGAACAAAATGGTTTGGAACAAATTAATGCCAGGATAAGCGCTTTGGTTTAAAGAATAGGAATCTCCTGTTTTAATACTGCAGTTAAGAACTGGTCTTACTTTCGTCGTTACTTGCTCAGCTTCTTTTACCACAGGTCTATGAGGAATCCAAACGTGTTCCTCCCTTTTAATTTCATTTAAGTTCAAAGGTTCAAGAATTTGATCATTAATTTGTTGTTTGAAAACAGAATCATAAGCTTCGTACAAGGAATTATGGCGGAGTTTTTCCACAACCCTATTGAGTACAGCAAGAGCTACATTGAACCCGCTTTCAACCTTCGCAAGTTTTTCTTGATACCAAGGAAGCTCTACTTGATATTTACCGTTGGCTAGTTCAACAGTCTCTGAAAACTTAGCTACTTGCTCCTCATCGAAGCTCGAAGACTCCTCCTTCAACCCGATAGATTCAATTTCAAACAAATTTTCTAAACGACCCTCCACGTCGCTATCATCAAGAACACCAGTTATAGGATCAAAATTTTGTCCCAAAGGTTCGAGCAAGAAATTAATTGAGCTATGCTCCACCAGCTCGGAGCTCGAGTCCACCTGTGAGTTCAGCTCACCCACTTGGCCTTTGTACAGGAAATTTTCCACCTGCCCAAAGGGTATTATGCCACCACTGTAACTAAAAGCAGCTCCCTACATACAAGAAATCAAAGAAAAATCCCTGAAAAACTGGATAGCATCAACGCCAAGCAATCCCTCAAGCTAGCAAGTATCAGGCTCCGAGCAACCCTTGAAAGCCTCATCAGCTAACCTAAATTTTTGAGAAAGATTTAACAAGGCTTCTTTCAAGCCACGAACTTCAAATTTTAGAGAAAAGTCTTTATCGATCAGAAATATAAGATTGAAGAAACCTAACTGATCGCAAAAACCAACAGACAAACTGGCTTCAGAAAATTTCCTGATGCCGGAATTGAGAAAAGAGTTTACAAGGTAAGGCTTCTCAGTACCCTTGTTGTGGGAATTCAACCTATCTAACACCTTAGCAGCAAGGTAGGATCTCTGGCTCCCCGTATCAATCAAGCATCTCACACTGGTTACCTTACCGCCACGAGCTACTTTAATCGAGAGAGTTGGAAGTAAATGTCCACCGCCCAAGGTTGAATTATTCAGGCGAAAGCTATTCGAAGTTTTACCGCACATGAACCTAGAACACAAAGCTGAAATGTGCTTTTTAGAGGAACAAATAGTACACGGGTAATCTAAGACAGATTGACATCTCTCCGACGCATGCTTCGAGCTAGAACACTGTTTACAAAGTCCAAGCTCGTTGCAGCGAGAAACTCTAGATTTGAAGGAAGAATAATTATTGCAGTTAAACATGGAATGATCTATCGAAGCACAAAATTTACAAGACCTTCTAGCAGTAGAGTTAGAATTGAGGAAGACAGGTTTAGGATCGACTTTTCCTACCGACCAAGATGCATCTCTTTGCTTGACAGGCATGCGATCGAAGACTTTGTCTGGCTGATCTTTGCTAGCATTTCGCATAGTCAAAGTTTTAATTACCTCTACGTAGTGCTCGAAAATAAGATCGATACTAGGATAATTGTCGTTCAATTTACGAACGAACTCTTGTCGCACAACCAGAGGCAGCTTATTAAAAATAATATGAGACACAAAATCTTTACTAGTTTTCCTCTCGAGCAAATCCCTATCGTAAGTTTTCAAGTCAGCCAGCAGACACCGAACTTCATTAATGAACAATTTTGTCTGCATGAATGAGGAATCGAACTTAACCTTACTTTCGAGTAACTTTTTGTACAAGTCACTTATCAGAGACCTCTTGTTCAGGAACTCTGTCTCTAACAAATTTATGGCTACACAATAATTGTCATCGGTGACCTGTAAATGTTGCACCAGTTTCAAAGCATAACCGCTCAAAAAACTTTTAAGATAGGTAAACTTGACAGAGTTAGAGAGAGTAGTACGCAAACCAATGATGTTATTGTACTGGGTAATGAACTTATGATAATCCAAGCCACTAGAACCTTCGCCAGAAAAGGACTAGCACGACAGATGCGGCAGCTTAAGATCATGACGTACTTCATCGAATTTCGGCTTTGCCGTAATTGCTTCGATTTTAGCTTTAATTTCCAAATTATAACAAGTTTGATTGTCAAGCTCAGCCAAATGCTGCTCTGACAAATCGTCGGAATCGCCGATTAAATTAAGGTTAATCTGCTCATCCAGATTACTCACCCTCTTCAGAAGATCAGCTACGGTCTGCGTGATGCTCTCTGAAGAAACGCCGTCCGCACCCTCCTTGGCAAGGGTAAAAGTTCTCTTTCGCTTAAGAACAGCGCGCTGACGGACAAGATCGCGGTAAGCCTTATCGTCATTAGGCATGACGAAAATTGGCGGGGCAAGTTTTAGTTAAAGAAAAGAACCCAACCAGAGGAAAGCTGGAATCCCTCAAGAAAATTAATATTCAAGAACTTATTTTAGGATTTAAACTAGAGTGCAATAATTCAAACGTTTATTATGGTTTTTGGAACAAAACCACAACGAGTTGCTTCTCCAAAAGAGGAAATACAGAGTTGCAACACCAATGAGTTGCTTCTCCAAAAGAGGAAGTACAGTAACCGCACTCAAGTTAGGGCCATCCTGAGGATTCCAGCTGATTCCGAAATTCGTAGCTTCCTCTGTAGCAGTTTGATTAAGGCTCCTTAAAACAGCCAGAAACGCGAAGCTCCTCAACGCGAGGTTTACGAAAACGAGACTCCAGGGTTCAAGACGACAAGTAGAAAGACGGCAGCTCGTCCAATAAGACCACCACTGGCCAGCAATACGGTGCTCCAAGGGAAGCACAGAGTCGTTCTGAACAAGGAGACAGGACTTTAAGAAGTCTGGCTATATATCACTAATTTATAGTAACAGAGTAATATTTCGCTGCTTTATAATTTCAATGTTACAAGTACATATTTTTCAGGTAGATTTTAAGAAAACATTAATTACCTTGAATATTAAATCCCTATTCAAGAGGCTGCACGAGCCGGGTCGAGGAAGTTAATGGGCGAAAAACCCGCTTATTTAATATAGAGAAAATAGTTTAAGGAACCAGACCCACTTTTAAAAGGGCGACATGCTGCCCAAGCAGTAAGTTAAGTTTAAGTTAGTTTAATGGGTACAAAGCGTCCCGTTTTAGGTTTAATTAATTAATGCGTTTTAATGTTCCGGGTCCGGAAGAGGTTCGAACATGCTTAATTCTAGAGATACAAATTTGAACACAATAAAACGTAAAGAAAAGTTGCAGCTGCAAAACAAAAAATGAAGAACAGAAAGAACTAAATTCAACGGCTTCAAAATCTCTCTCTGGCCACTAAGCCAGGCGATCGGAAGAGAGCTTCTTCTTCCACAGGGCCAGGCCACGATCAGTAATGCGGAAGATTTTCAACACAAGCCTACACTAAATGATGCCTTCCTCTCTCTGGAACACCGTTTTCGCGGAGAGGGAGGTTTAAAATAACCTCTCATCTGTTTTTCGTTAATTTCTAATTATGTTTTGTTTGATGTGGGTACGTATTCCAATGCTGGTTTCATTTACGGTGCAGAATTCAGTACTTCGTTGTTTCGTAGATGTATCAAATTTTACGTCATTAAATTTCTCTTGGGTTAAGATTGCCTACAGAAAAATGTGTACTGCTTTTAAAACTCCTTTAGCAGATATATATATATATAAATATATATACCTATGTATGCATATCTTTTATTCGTTTATTGCTTTCATCCTCAAGACGGTTGGTTTGGTGTAAATTCAATGTAATTTCAATTGAATCTGTAGTGCAGAAACTAGATTTTCTGTTCTGTTGCAGTACTGGGCCTGAAATAATTTATTTACATTAATAATCTTTTCTATCCTTACTAAAAAATGTGGACCACTCGGACATCTCTTGTCAACGTCAACAACACGACGATGACACATCGTCGTGTCGATGTTACACGACTATTTCCGAGAGCATATGAAGCATATTCCCCAAAAAGGAATGAACTTGAAAACCTCTTTTTGTAACATTTCGTGAGCTTTAGTTTGATGTGTTAATGCGAACGAAAAGTGAATGCTTTCCAGAACCAAACGTTTTCGAGGAAATCGTTATTCTTGCAACATGGTATCCTTGAAAACGATTTGTTCTGAAACGCATTCCCTTTTTGATCGTGATCGATTTCTCACGATATTCAATGCATGATGGCCTAGAATAGTGTAATTTGTTACTGACCGGTAATGTCCTCATTGATCGGTGGAGATTCCATACATTCCGGCCACGATTTCTACCGACTGTCGTCAGTGATCGTTAATAGAGTTCGGTTTGATGTCGGTTCGTCGGTGCTGATCGGAAGTGTCGAAGAAATCACTGCCGATACGATTGTTATGGCGGACACTCCTTGCGCCGATTCATCAGCGAATCCTTTATTCATTACAGATCGGTCTAGATTTCTGATTGGGTGCCGTACTATCAATGAAACCGGATCTTATTGCACACTAAGAAATTTTTCTTTTCACTGAGATCGCGAGAACGGACATGCTCAAGGCAAAACTTCTGCTTTCTTTTTAGCGACTCAACAGCGACTATATAAAGGGGAATTTACTGCTTCTCGCAACGTCAAGAAGTCCTTCGCTTACCGAGATGATACGGAAAGAACAACTGAATTTCTGTAGGAAATAAAAGGATTAGAGGTCAAAACTGAGGCCAAAAGTGAGATTTAATGGCGCCTACTGGGTCGTCCATCACCGCAATGTCAGTCCATGCAAAAATCACGCTAAACAATGAAACCATCAGACGCCGTGACGGTGTGAGTACTTTGGCGGGGTCAGTTTCGGTTCATATGTTGAATGTTTCATGGCGAATAGTTTTTTATTTAGTGCCTCTGGATTAATTTTGAAAGAGCTAAGAACGAATGTCCGTCAATATATAGGTCACAGTATGATAATATTAAGAAACAATTTTAATGGAAGAAGACCTTGAAATTATTTAATTATTCTTGTGCAGTTTGAATTTTTTTCTTGATTTTGTGCAGAAACTATGAATCTATTCTTCTCACTGACTGACTCACACCTATTCTTCTCATTTTTAAGGTACTGCTAACTGGCAAGACTCCAACCGCCCTCGATCCCGAACTCGCAAAGTGTTTGGTTTAAAACGGACGTAATATTTCCCCTTTCTGTGTGCCATTCGCTTTCAGTGGAGCTCATACAAACGTATGCCAGATTGCAACAACCGTTGAATATCAACAATTTGTTTCTAACTATCTTAACTTAAAGTAGCGCAATAAATTTAAGACAAATAATTGTCTCATGATCCAAAACTGTTTCTCCTCTAATGCACTATGAACAACTGAGGGCACCGATTGAACATTCATTTTGGTACTCCGTCAATCTTGCACTATATCAAGCGTTAGTGTCCGTGGGTGTATGGACGTCACGGTCAGGTGTGAGTTAATCGAACGCTTATTCAGTATTCAGCGGTGATTCCAAAATAAGTCACCGGAAGGGAAAATCGCAGTAAGAGCAAGACTCATTAATTTTTGGGCAGCATATGTTTCTGAGCGCTTTTTATTTGTATTTTCGTATTGATACTACTCGTATTTATCTTCAAAGTAATAATGGTTTTTGGTCGATTTTTTTTTTTAAATCTAAGTTAAATCTTGTATTCTATTAATGAAGGTCCAATTCAGAATACATTTTCCGCAATGTGTGTCGCATTTATTCTTTAACAGCTATTATCTCTTGCTCCTTGAATTAAAGCCCCTCGGAAGTAGTAACATTGCATGTGGTAGGTCGAGAATAACTATTCAAGAATATCATACCATGAGCTACGATTGCGAGCTGCACCCCGTTCTAGCTCGCTATCCGAGTATGATGTTAATAATTAAGGACTTAATGCTTATGCAGTATATAGTTATCATTAATTGTCTGCACCTATTTTACCTTGAATACTTGTAATTCAGTCGTCAACATGGCCGGAACACCAAGGGAGCTGCTCGCTTCGAAGGGCGTGTTTCTGGCGACCGGTGGTCTGTCGGCCCACGGAGTAGAAGCGCTGAAATGCGCCATCCACACTTCGCCGATCAAGAGAATGCAAGTGAGTTCTGAAACACGCCAATGTTTCAAATGTTGCCTCTTTCCCTCCAGCCTTGCTTTGGCTGCTTGTACATCACTTCTTGGACACTTCAGTGCAATAAAGAAAGGTTTTTATGAGTCATCCTACTCTGAAATATATTTTCAGAATCAACGTCATTAAAACTTAGACATATTTCAGTGAAAAGATTTGGGTCATACATTTTTATGTTAAGTCTTCAATGAGAAACAAACAGCTTTTTCATCTCAAGAAAATCGTTTTTATCCTCTTAATCCTCCGTGTTTCGAAACTAACGCTGAATGTAGAGTTTTTTTTTCATGTATATTTGAATGCCAATTAGAAGAAAGAAATGCTTGGATTGGTTCATGCGTTTCGTGCCGCAATGGATATCGAGGTGTGTCACAGAAATAATTTTTTTGGTAAATATTAGTGTTGGTATAAAGGAGCGATTGGAGAATATGTCTGTGGAGTTGATGTGCTTATTTAAATCTGTATGATTGCTGCGTGCAGTCGTTCGTTGGTAGTTCTTCATTCTACCAATACAACAGTTTCCGCCAACATTTGTGAACTGCCGTGTATATTCCTCTCTATCCTCATCAGCATGTGGTATACGAGTATAATTGTGAACGATGTAAATTCCATCCCTGAATCTCTTTTCCAACACTTACTAACGTAATGGTGAAAAGTGACTTAGAATTTTAGAAATTATTTTCATAATCACTCGCTCACATAATCTCAATAAAGCATTACCGTGAAATTAACAACTCCCCTACTCTGTGGCGAGATTCTGTGTGGGTGTCTGAACGAGTGTGTGCACGTGAGTGTGTGAGTGCATGTGAGAGCATGGATCCAATTGCCCATGAATGTGAGGAAATTAGGTAGGTAAATATTTCACTAACATATCGCTTGTGAAAATATATTATTTGCTCAAATTATTTCAACTGGTATCGGCGGAGTTCTGTTTTTACAATCAGATTTTCAAATTGAGACTTCAGTTCATGATCATACATTCAATTCGAATGAAGTATCTTTCCAAAAACTTATTGATACTAAATTAATCAATCAATCTCGAATGAAAAATTCTTTCATTACTAATGTTCATTGGCTCGATGTAAACTCAGATCCGAACAAGCAATGTTGTGCATCCACACTAAACGCACCATGACCCGTCCGCCTCAGGACAGGGGAGGAAGGATCGTCAAACAATCAAGCAATCCACAACAACAAGCACTCCACACTGAACGTATCATTACGTGTCCGCCACAGAACAGGGGAGGAAGGATCGTCGTCGAGACGTGCCGCGAGGCTCCGGAGGAAGAGGAAATCGTCGCCAACGTCTGGGTGCGCAGGGTCACCCCGAGTCTATCACGCCAGAATAAAGTAAATTTTTATCTTTTGCAGTTGAAAAAAGTATATGGAACATGCCCATGATCGTAACTTGAAAACGGTCACGCTGCTTATAATTTGATTTGAAATTTTATCGTTAAAAATTTGTTGGAGTTTTTCCAATAACACGCGGTAGGGTGGGGGCGTATGAACTGTGTTGGCTTACAAACAGCTATGAGTGATAAAATTAGACAAAATAATAATGAAAAGAAAAGAAAATTTAGAGATAACTAAAAAGAGCGTACATGTCTGTTTAGAAGTATAACAGTATTTTGTATGGAAGTTACTTAAAAACCTTAAGCTTTATACTCCGTGTCCAAGTTATGTATTTTCTCTGGTTTTTCAAATGATGATACGCTCCGTGGAATTTTTCAGAGAAATGCTGCTCTGAGAAAATAGCTCGCATGTTTAACACCCTTACACGCACAAAATGAGTATCGTAAATAGGTCATGACTCACTTTCCAGTGTCATTGACTGTAAGTACACTTTTGTTTTCAAGTAATAATACTCTGATAAAATTTTATTAAGGTCAGTGTTTTCATTCAATTTTAGAATATATTCCGTTCATGGTCGTAATTATACATTAAGCTGATAAAATCAAATATTTATTTGAAAAACATAAGATTTTAGGTGCAAGAGTTCGCCTGTAACCAACATGTTCAGTAACTCTCTCGGAAAGTAATCTGTGGTTTGAACCTACATAATCAGGTGGGCAAAGCACGCAATAAAATTGTAGATAAGGGATGACCACAAGTTTGCACCGGATGTATCTTCAGTAAGAGATAAATATATGGCATGATAGCTCTCTAACGGCCGTTTTCTTCGGTCTCTATTTCAAAACATAATTAGACACGATTACCCAATTGGTTTAGGTGAGTGAATCATTTCTATTGATATATTCACCATTTCTGATGCGAACTCCGGTATTTTTGACCTCCGTAGCTTAGAATCCTTGTACATTTACAGCTCAAACCATTACGTAATGATTTAGAGGCTTACCCTTTAAGTTGTCGATGCGTTGAAATATACGTTCATTCAGTTTAACTTATATTTCTCAATTTCTTCATTTCTTTTTCCTCTTTCTTCATGTGCTTTCTTGATGGTAATATTTGTTTAATTATTTTTATGCAATACCTTTGAATAGCGAATACATTTTATTTTTACTATCGCCAGATATCTGCTGAGAATTACCTTAGGGCTCGAAACCCCCGAGAATTGCTTTTAATGTATTTATTTTCTTTTGCCTTCAATAATAATTTTAAAAGAAGAGTACTTTGTAGCTTTGGGCTCATGCAACATTTCTATGATTCAACAAAGAATGACTTTCACACATAATATCAAATTTCATCGATAGCGTGAGGAAAAATTGGGCCTAACTTAAAAAGTTACAGTTATAAACTAATCAGGTTAATAGAAAATTATAAATACAAACGAATAAATGTATTAAAAGGGAAATACCAATGATTTCAAACCGATCTATGAGATGCCGAAACGATTATATATAATTATAGGACGCCAGGATTTTTTCTCGATTTGAAAGTTGTATGATTTGAAGTGTTACGAAGATTGCGTGATGCTGGACTGTTCGATCTACAACCAATGAAGTAAGGTCTTTATATTAAAATCGGTGGTACATGACTACTTTGTAAGTAGTCACCAAGATTGGATTAGGCATCAGTGGAAATATTGAATGCACCATTAGCTGCACGGTAGTAAGTAGAAACCAGGTGAAGTGCCAGATTTCAACTTCGGGGCTTTAGGCGTCTGTCTTCTCCTTAGTATCGAACGCAAAGTGGACACAGAGCTGTGCTAAAACTTTCTGTATGACTGTACTCTACAACTACAACACATCTACATAATGTTCTACCCACATCTTCCATCGACAAAATCTAAATGCACTACTGTTAATTTGTGCATGTTTGGTTCGTGAACAAGCAGGTACCGTTGATGAAGTGGTTAATTTCCGTAAACCTTTTGAGAAAATATTGGAACACAAAAATCTTATAATGCTGAGGGAAAATTTCGACAATTAGAGAAAGTTGGGAGACAGCGCCACAAACTGTGACATAACGTCTTGTGGAGTGGATACCTATTCGCTCTCCAGAGGTATTTCACTCAAGGGAGTATCTACCAAAATATTTTTCTCTGACAAATTTTTAAATCAATTTCGGTTTATACCCAACCTAATGTGTATCAAGCTTTTATTATTTTTTCCACATCACTACTATGAGCATTAAGCTTCCCATTGTTTTAAACTTTCCAAAATTTATATCTGGAGTATCATTTTCTCAGTCTATTTTGCATAATCTACCGAAACATTCCCTCGAAAAAATATAATGTATGTAAGAAATTATTGCTCAAATCCCTTTGTGTGTATTCTGTTCTTGATTCTAGCGAATAACCTCACAATCAGGGCTGCTCCCTGAAATAGGCTAAATTAAAAGTTAGTTTCAGTTTTCTTGACCACTACAAATACCATCAAAAATAGGATGGATGAAGGTATCATTAAGTTTAGAAAAAAAGGAACTGCGGAATTAACGCCAAAGGACAGATTTCCACGCCATATACCTTGGGCATAGAAACAGTACGTTGGGAAGAAAGGTTATGCAACAAAAAAAAGTTGAAGAAGAAAGTAGTAGGTGCTGAGAAACAGGTCGGAAGTGATCCAAAAAAGATAGTCTACCACAATAAAACACCTACTTAATTTGAACAGAAAAGGGCGACTTAACCTTCAGCTAAGGATCCCCTATTTTCCCTAAGGGGATATTGAGATACATAGATACAATAGTTGTACCTCTCTGATGGGAGTTTCCCAAAATGAAATTTATTTTCTGTCAGTTCATAATAAATGGAGAAATTAATTGGTATATAATTCATTAATAAACCTTTTGCTTTCACTTACAACTTCTGCAGCCAGAATTACACCTTACAGCCCTGTGGAAGACCCTAGTGTTACTGCTTCGTAGGTTTGGTTTTGTAACTAAATTTTGAATTGCCTCTCAACGCAGCTAAAACCATGTACGCTTTAAATTAAGTTTTCTATCTCAGATTCTTTCAGAATTAACTAGAGTCCAAGTAAAACCAAGGGTCTAGTTTATGCTCGTCACTCACCCGAAAGCATTGCTGAAAAATTCAGGCAATGGTTAAAAATTGTAAATTAGTCTCTTCGCTCAAAATTCAGGCGTCAGTGGCACAGCCTGCTGGTTAGATCATATTACTTTACTCATCATTGTTCTGGTGTTTGTATTTTGGTCAGAGGAGTTGCAAAAAAATGTTTGATACGAACAGGAGTTTTTTTGGTGGTAAATCTTAGTTTTTTGAGTTATGCTTTCCTATTTAAACGTTAATATTCTACATTGAGTATATGTAATCTTGCGAACCATTTTCTTGGTGAATTACCATCACTGATTTTTAAAATTTCATGCACCAGATGAATTAAATTCATTCTAACTTAGTTTTCAAATAGTTTTTGCTGTTCCTGCTAGAAAAAGGCTCTACTCGATAGATTTTAATTCTTGGAGTCAGTATAATTAATGAATATAATAACTTTTTAGAAACATAGAATATCTTCGGAGTGAGGTAAGATTGACATGTTTTTATCCATACGTAGACTCAAGCTTCATTCATTGCTTTTGTCTTTCACTTTTGATACCTATCCATTTAGACCTGGTCAAATTAAATGGATTGGAAGAACTTAACTCGTCCAGTGGAAAGTTAACTACAGAGCTATTCTTCAGTGGCGTTCACGGCATCACTTTGCCACTCCACTGAATAATTCTGTTACAGAAATTGGCGTTTGGTTTCGTGATTCTGTGAATTGTGTGTCACAGCACCCTGACAGGCACACTAGACCATATCAATCTTCATTGCGTCACTTCAATGCCATTACAAGTTCACGAAAAGAAAAAGAAAGAAAAGAAAAACATTTTATTTCCAAAAGAGATAGTACAAAATTCCTATCATTGGTTTTTAAAATATCTTAAAGTTAATACACTTAGGTGATACACACACAGAGTATTGTAATACTCATGTCACTAGTCGAAAATAAATGATTGAGGGCAATGTTCTCCTAATCTTGCTTAATCTACATTTGATAATACATGTAATGATAATTATAACGTGCTCCCTAGTTAATCTACATATGATGATTCATGTAATGATAATTATAAGAGACAACACAATTTCATAGACGATGCATTTTCATTGTGGGTTTAGAACACTTTTACAATTTACACATACATGATATGAAACTTCGCAATTCTTCACGCCAGGAAATAATATTAGAGTTGTTTGTTTCGGAAGATGTTCAAAAATGCCATTTTAAGAAAGTACGAAAAAAATTAATATCCACATATAAAAGCATGAGGACCACGAAAATTACAGGATTTGTATTTCTAATTAAACAATTTTAACATAACGGTCATTAATTGATCAGCATTTTATTTAAATGTAAATGGATGATCACACAACTAATGTATAATTTTTTACGGGAATGCTTTAAAATAATAAAGAGATGACGAGCTAGGTAATGTTATCAGTTGAGAGTGAACAGAAAAAAAACATCATCTCTAGTTAAAATGCCAGTTGTCAGTTTAGTTCACACATATGTGGATATATACATGTAAATGTATACACATATGCATGCACATACATACCTACGCACATATATACACCTAACACGCAAACGTACACAAATACATTTCGATGCATCGAGGCAATCACAATATATGCACGTTCTATATATATATCACAATATATGCACTATTCTATATATATACACAATATATGCACGTTCTATGCATCGAGGCAATCACAATATATGCACGTTCTATAAAAATGCTGTGCGATGTTCTGAAATATAGGATAATGAGCAAAGAAAATTCGTGACAACTCTTTCAGTATGTGTTGCTATATACTGTATATGTGTTTTGCAGCAAATAATCCTGACTAATTTTTTCTTTTCATTGTAAGATTCATCCATTGATATTCCTCTGACCTTTATATCAGCAGGAAACGAAGATCATCCAACGTCGCATATCTCCGAAGCTCAACCCGTGCTGTTACCGCTATTGCTGCGTCCCTACCCGCCTGTGCTCTTGCGCTGAAGAGCAGTACGAATACACCATGCAGTACTACTGCACACCGCCGGTGTCCCGTGCTCAGGATGCTCCAAGTAACAATGATACCGTGAGCCACAACAGTGCTTCCTAAACGTTTCAATGTCATGGTTGGCAATGGTCTATTGAAATCAGACTTTTAACATTACGGGATACACGCCGAAGTATTCCTCATATCGTTTTCAACCTAAAACGTAATTGCCGCGTGCCCTGGGCCCTTTCCTTCATGTGTATATGTGTATCCTTGAAGCTAATATTGCACTGCACGCCGTAGGAGATAATTTATCTCCAACAGAATGCGGCACCAAATACCACGAATAATTTTAAATTATTTTCGTTCATATCAAAATTAATCAAGGTTGATATACACTTCGCGAAACATTTTGTCCTGATTTAATATTTTAAACGTATTTTCCGCGTGCTTTGGGCCTATCTCTTCATGTATATGCTCTAGGGCTAATATTTCATAGTGCACTGTAGGGGATAAATTTTCTCTAGTAGAATGTTGTGACAAATATCACGAATTGTTTCAATTACTTGGCTAATTCACATTAAAATTGATATTTTCGCTACACTCCTAAAGCTTCATCTCTTTATTCAAACAGCTCAAATAATATTCCAAAATAATAGCTATAAACACGCTTTATGTGTTTCAACGTTTCCATGTGCCAGTGTTTTCCAGCGACGTGACAAGTTCTCCACAGTAAGTTCATTTCACGCGAGCTCCTCTCAACACACCTCTATTACAATTGGGCTGATTTGGTTGGGGGCTGTCTCTCGAGACAGGTAGCCAGAGCCAACTACTTTGCGTGCACCGAACCACAAATCATGGAGCTTGACATTATTTCATGTACATGAATTTTCCTTTTCTGTAACGTGGTGTCTAATTAATACTTTATATTCGACGAAAACATGAATGTTATAGTTTCCGTGTATCTGTTCGTCAGCTGTAAGTTTTTTAATGTGTAAAGCTAGTGCGCCGGGTTAATTATTGCCATCAGACTCGAAAAACTCAGGTACTGCTTATTGGTGCTTCAACAGACTTTACTTCAAACTTCAAATACAGCTCACACTCGTAATCTAAAATTGAAAAAAAGTGTGAACCTGGAATTTTTTATTAAATACTCGCACAGTCTGTTCACGAACTACAAACATGCATTTATACGGATTCGTTAAAAAATTAGCTATAAGTCACTGCAACGTATCAACCATCCCAGAGAACATTGTGCATCTTTAACCATCAAAAAGGTTATAGCACGAACCATAGAAACTTGATATTAACTGAATTATTGATATATCAACTAAAATTCTTTAAAAGCGTAAAGAATTATTCTTACGTGAGGCGAGTGTTCGTATTAAACCTTGAAAGCAAGTGTCCAACTTTTTTGAGAATTTTTTAAAACTGTTCAATAACAGTTTTGCTAGTTTTCAAATAAGCGGCCTTCATGGTTAGCGAAGCATGAAGAGGAGTTGTATTGAAGTGAGCCGAATAAAAGGGAGGAATTTCTTTGATTTTCAAAAGGAACTGGAGGAATTGGATGGTTTCAGAGTAAAAGAGGTTGCCGTGATTTGAGATGACGTCTCTCAAGGGAGTCGGATAAAGAAGAGCCGACAGATAACACAGAGGTTATTGGAGGCTTGAGGTATGAAGCATAAATAAAGTCATGAGTGATGAGGTTTAATGTGAAGTATTGGGACGGTGTGGCAAAGGTAGTCGTTGATTTATGTTTATGAATTAAATAAAATAAAAAATGAGTAAAATGAATAAAAAAGGTGATTTATAAATGCCGTAAAGTTTTATGCGCATCTGGCATTCCAATGAAATAATAACCCGCTTATGCCAAAAGTGAAGATGCGTTGCTGCGTGGAAATTCAGCGGAAATAGTACATTCGCTTTTTACTGAGAAACAAAGTTAGGAAAGCGTTTTCTAATTTTTCTCTCATTTTAGAGACATGCCCTGGATCAGTTTACGACTACTCAATCGATCCCATCAACAGTGATTGCTTTGGAACAGCCCCACCGTTAATGCAGCTTATAGGTATGGGCATATCATCAGCTAATTTTACATCACTCAATTCGCATAATAAATTTACAGTGACCAAAGCTCTGTTTCCGAAGGTAGCCGCTAACTTAGCACGACCTGATTGCGTTCATGAGATTTTTGTGCAGTGCTGTACATCTCTAATTTCAGCTCTTCTATACATAGATCCCAGTACTGCCACAGTGTTTCAACCATTCTTCAAATAATTTACCGACGCTTATTAACTATCAGCGGCAAACTCGTGATCAGTTCCGTCCTGCTATTTACATAAAATCTGCATACGCTGCCGTACATCAAACCTCTTGTATCAACATTTCAAAGAAATTGGACTATTGCGTAAAGAGACGGGAGAAATTGCAAATACCAATAGCATTGTGGGAAAAGGGCTTAGTACTATTCACGAAGCTGTATTCAATATTTCGATCACCATTTTGCCATAATTTCTTCAAATGCATTTCATAGTGCTGATGACTTCACTCTCTCAATTCTTTTCCAAGCAGTTTTAAAATTTCTGCTTTCATATAGTTGGAATCAGTGCAAAAAATTTTTTCACAACTACTAGGTATATATGAGGACATAATCAAACATTTTCTAGTTTCTACATATTTTGAAACCTCTATGTGCTAGTGATGCTACGTGCGACAGCATTAAACGTAGGATTTATTATATTTAGTTTGAAATTATCGCCACAAACACTAGATTCCGATACTTCGAAATTTCCTCAAGTTCAAAAAACGATATAGAATTGCAATACATTTCAAAAATTGAAAGTGAGTTTGATTTCTCGTGGGTTAGCGCTTCAGCGAATGATCGGACACGGTATGATATGACACGGTATCCAGAATTCATGACCTGGACTTGGGATAGATCAAGTTTGCGGTCCTGCAGTGCTTCTGTCTTTGTATTACTTGCTTTCCTACAGCCGATGTCTGATATGTTACCCGGTCGCGGTCACGGTTTGTGTCCCGCTGTTGTGTCGTCAGTCCATGAATGCTAAACAACTTAGGCTTGAGACTGAAATAGCCTCCTCTCATCTCAGGTCCCTCAACGACCAGCAACCACACTGGCTATGCCCTCCTGACCCTTTCTTTTGTTGCCTCTCTATTTAGACCCATTCAGAATTGGTTCCAAATTAGAGTTTAGATACTTTTCCCTTATCAAAATAGAATCTGTTCCAATGCTAAATAAGTTATCCTATTCGACTTCACTGACTTGCGGTTTCAGTTTCAGGCAGCGACAGTCCATCCGATGCTGATGTGCTTGTGAGAGCCACTTAAAATATGACTGATGAACGAGTAACAATCGTTTCAAATTACAAGTTGGCAATAATAATAATCGAATGACTACACTTTAATATCTAAATAACATGATGCAATGTAATTCTACCTTAATTGGTAATAACAATTACAAGGGACATAAGTGGTATTTTATTAGGCAATTCTATAATAAAATCTTACCTTATTTTTTGAGGGGAATTTCGAGCAATGCAACCATTCCATTCAAAGGTAAAGTAGCTTAAAGTTATACAAATGGATGTGGCGCAAGTCTTGCTGTACTTCAAATATAGATGTCTTATTTTGTGTAACATATAAAACCACTGGAAATGTCTTATAGGTCTCAATGGTCAATGTTACCACTATGCAAAGATGTTACTATAAGGTATTCGTGCTGAGAAAGCTTTTGACATCCGGCGCCATGTCGCATTTGAGCCCCGTTGCTGAGCCGCCTGAGCAGCCACAACGCACGCGATGTGGCACTCGAACGTCAAATGCGTGAGGAGAATGAGGAGGTCTGCACGGCTGTGGAATAAAGAACTTCCGATCAGCAATGAAAAATACTTTTTTGTCTATTAGTTCAATCCCTTTCTGTTTTTACTTCTCATGGACCTGTATATCTTCAGATTTTTTAATGTGTAAATGAATCATCTTTTATAACGAGTTCAATATACATACATCAGTGACATTATGACATTAAAATATGACATTGAAAAAGAATAAAGGAAAAAAGAGACAGACTACACTAATTGCAGAGGGAAAGCCGAATGCGTATTGTTCAAGGTAGGTTTATCTTTTAAAATGAACAGCGATTCTAAAATGCGAAGGTTAATTGTACCGGATGTAGAAGAAACTATTTTAAAATCGTCTAACCGAATTTGAAGGTCACAACTCTCTGCATGAGAGCGAACAGCAGATTGGTGAGGGGAAGAGAGTAACTGTTTAGTTCGAAAACTCCTGCCGGCATGCTCAGCCACACGAATATCCAGGGCTCGAATGGTCGAACCCACGTATTCAGACGCACACCGTGCGCAACAATATCTATAAATGACGGAGGAGAGCATGCCTTTAGGTAGTTTGTCCTTGTAATTGAAATGAGACCCTATTTTATATGCATTGACCAATACGATTTTGAAGTCGACATGTGAAAAGTATTTAGAGAGCAACAAGTAGAGATCTTTTTTGAGCTTTTCGGACTGCTTGCCAAAGAACGGAAATGAAAAATAAAATTGTTTCTTGCGAGCAGTAGGTAATAGTACGCGGGAATAAAATTTATGATTTAAAAAATTCTTGATACATGAAATTACTAGTCCTGAAGGGAAACCATTTTGACTAAAAAACAATTTCAAAAACTCAAATTCGCTATGAATGATATCAAATGAAGAGCAGACACTGTAGGCCCTAGAGAGTAATGTTTTGACACTGTTAATTTTAAATATAAATGGACAGAAACTAAAGAAACTTATTCCTAGGCCAGTGAATGTTTGCTTTCGATAAACAGAGCTTTGAAAAATGCCATCTTTACGGGTAATTTTGCTATCCAAAAATGAAAGAGAATTGTGCTTCTCCGTTTCCATAGTAAACTTAATATTGGGGTGTTGAGAATTCAGATACGCCAAAAATAAATTACAATGCATGGGATTTTTAAACAGTAAGAAAGTATCGTCTATGTATCGTCTATAAAATACCGGCTTGAAATACCGGCTTGAAATGTTTTTTAGTCAAAATGGTTTCCCTTCAGGACTAGTAATTTCATGTATCAAGAATTTTTTAAATCATAAATTTTATTCCCGCGTACTATTACCTACTGCTCGCAAGAAACAATTTTATTTTTCATTTCCGTTCTTTGGCAAGCAGTCCGAAAAGCTCAAAAAAGATCTCTACTTGTTGCTCTCTAAATACTTTTCACATGTCGACTTCAAAATCGTATTGGTCAATGCATATAAAATAGGGTCTCATTTCAATTACAAGGACAAACTACCTAAAGGCATGCTCTCCTCCGTCATTTATAGATATTGTTGCGCACGGTGTGCGTCTGAATACGTGGGTTCGACCATTCGAGCCCTGGATATTCGTGTGGCTGAGCATGCCGGCAGGAGTTTTCGAACTAAACAGTTACTCTCTTCCCCTCACCAATCTGCTGTTCGCTCTCATGCAGAGAGTTGTGACCTTCAAATTCGGTTAGACGATTTTAAAATAGTTTCTTCTACATCCGGTACAATTAACCTTCGCATTTTAGAATCGCTGTTCATTTTAAAAGATAAACCTACCTTGAACAATACGCATTCGGCTTTCCCTCTGCAATTAGTGTAGTCTGTCTCTTTTTTCCTTTATTCTTTTTCAATGTCATATTTTAATGTCATAATGTCACTGATGTATGTATATTGAACTCGTTATAACGCGATGTTTTTGTATTTTTTCAGATGGTTGAAAATGACCAAAAATTGGTCGAAACGTTCCTTTTTATTGAATTGTTGTTTTTTTAAAGAAATATGATTTCTATTAAAACGATTTTCTTTGCTCTTTTATTCATTGTTAGACTTTGCAAAAAGCAAAACATTTACTTATATCTGAATCATCTTTTACCATGGCTTTTAAAAGACAATTTGTCGGTATAGTGAAGCTATTTATTTGTCATTGTTCGCTAAGCTAAAAGGGGATACGGTCGATTGTGCGATAAAAATAAAAATGTAACAAAAAATATTTCTTGTGCAAACGACATTGTCCGTGAACAAATATATTCAAGATTGTACAGGTGCTACTTTTTTCACAGCCCTCAAATTATAAAAACTAGTGTTAGTCACGAGTAAGTTGTAGTTCATAATTTCTACCCTGAGCTTTCTTCTATAGGTACGATAGTCCTATAATCAGGCTTATTTTTTTACTTTTAATGCTGGTTAAGATTATGGCAAGGAAATTTTCCGATATTATACAAAACTTTGTGTCTATTATCATTATTATTATTATTATTAAACTTTAGGTCTATTACAAAACTTTAAGTCTATTATTAATACCTCAGTTGCAAAATACTAGTTAAGAATGACCTGATAGCTCATATATATGTTCCAAATTGGAATTAAGCATTTAAACGTAAAATTTTACCATATATACCGAAAAAAGTTATCACCACATTATATAGCTTTGAGACAGTTTCCGTATAATAATAGCTTTTGAATAATATTATCATTATATTTTGTACTATAGAAGCTATTTTTCTTATTATACATTACGCTAGGACAGCTGCTAGTGATGCCATTTAAAGCAATTCATGTCGTATTCGATACTCATTAACCACTTGGTTATAAAATAAGAAAAGAGTTGACCAGTAACATTTTAGCGAGCAGTAAATAACGCTGATGAGAAGGTTTTTTATTGATGCACTAATGTTTTTTAGGACCAAACAGTAACTCATTCACTTGAACTCAAAGTAGATAAGATACTACTACATATACAGGAAATAGTCGTAGATCTAAAACTAAAAAATAATAAAACATAAACCATTAAAAAACCTAAAGTAATGATCATGTATTTGCAACGAGAAGAGGAAAAACACTTTGAGTATCATTTAGAGGGGGTCTGAGCTTGAAGATGTATAGCGACTCGAGGATGCGTAAATCAATCATGTGAGGGGCACCTGCAAGGATTTTAAAATGATTCATGGAAACAGGGACGTTACAGTTTTCCGCATGGGATCGAACAGAGGACAGTGGAGGAGAACCAAGTGGTTCTACAGCTGCGCCCAGCGTGCTCAGCTACTCTGGACATAAGAGTACGACAGGTGGAACCTATCTACTGTGATTCACAACGTGAACAACTAAACTGGTAAACCACAGAGGAGCACACAGCAGGGGGCAGCTTATCCTTAAGGGGGGATCATCCGGATTTTTCAACTTTTTTCGTCTGATTCGTTTGGAAATTGGCCTGTATGTGTATTTTTTGGTGGTAAACTTTTTTTACTCATGTCACTTTTTCGATTTGGGCCTTATTTTTCACGAAAAATGAGTTTTTTTGGTACAGTTTTATGGATATTTCAAAACGCTACTCCTCATTGAGTTTTGATGCAAGAACAAAACCAAAGACAGTTTTAGAATCCTTGGAACATTTCTAACAAAAGTAGCTTGTAAAATTTTAACATTTGAAATTTTTTTGTGATAAGCGATATTTTATTATTACATCACAAAAAATGATTTTTGGGTCGTTAGCTATGAAATTTTTTCTCAAATTAGGAAAAAAAAACAAGCTACTGTCGTTATAAATGTTCCAAGGATTCTAAAACTGTCTTTGGTTTTGTTCTAGCATCAAAACTCAATGAGGAGAAGCGTTCTGAATGTTGAAAGTTAGAGGTGTTGGGTAGATACCATGAACAAAATTTTTTGTTGAAGTGTAATATAGAAAATTTGTGTAATTGAATGCTGTTTTCATTTTAATTTCGATAATCTCCAGGCATAACTTCATATCCACACTGTGAATTGTAATTTCCAACAGTAAAAAAAATTATTTCTTTTGAAAATTATGAAATTTTTTAATTTCAGTATGATTCATATGAAATGTCACTAAAATATGTAAATTTTGAAAAGAAACAATTTTTTTTAATAATTTCTTTGATTCAGGCCTTTGTTTTTGAAAAATTTTGACGTAATGGTTTTTTAGTTTATTTATATGGGTATATCAAAACGCTACTCCTCACTGAGTTTTATGCTAGAACAAAACCAAAGACACTTTTAGAACCCTTTAAGCATTTCTAACAAAAGTATATTGTAAAATTATCCATTTCCCGTTTTTTTTCTTTTTATATGGGGTCGAAATGTGTCTAAAATTCAAGATTTTTGTCCCCCAAATGACTTATTTCTATTGTCCGTAGCTCCATAAAATTTTAGGACCGAATAGTCCACCACCTAAGGGTCCTTTTTCAACAAAAACATGAAAAATGCTCGTCGGAGCGACAGGGGCCTGGCAGGGCCTGGATGATCTCCTTGAAGCGGAAAAGGGAACCGATTGTGAAATTGTTGACAAGAATACAATGAAATTTAAGTTGTGGAAAAACTTGCTGATTAGGAGTTGAACCTAATGATTTAACTTAATAGATTGATGTCCAAAGAAGGGAAGCTTTAAGAAAAACTTCTGTTGATTACATGATGGAGTGCCAGCGTTTGATCATCAATTTAGACAAAAATTTACCAATGTGTTTATCGATGGTAAACAAAGGGAAACCATTCTTAAGAAAAAATTGTCATAAAAAGGCAAATTTTTGAAGTAAAAATCGGATTTTCCAACAAACTTTAAACGCTTTATGGATGAGAGTTCGAATGCCGCAGAGTTTAAAAGGGGTCACACAAAACTAAAATAACTATAGGAAATAACTATCTGTTCATAGGAAAGGCACTTTCTCGCGTTTAGGTACTAGTTATTTAGTTTTTGTGCAACCCCTTTCAAACTCTGCGGCATTTGAACTCCCATCCATAGAGCGTTTAAAGTTTGTTCTTACTTCCGATTTTAACATCAAGAATTTGACTTTTTACGACAATTTTTTCTCAAGAATGATTTCCCTTTGTTTACTATCGATAAACACATTGATAAATTTTTGTTTAAAATTCATGATCAAACGCCTGCACTCCAATCATGTTATCAACAGAAGTTTTACTTAAAGCGTCCCTTCTTTGGACATCAATCTATTAAATTAAATCAGGAGGTTCAACTTCTAATCAGCAAGTTTTTTCCACAACTTGAAGTTCATTCTATTCTTGTCAACAATTTCACAATCGGTTCCCTTTTCCGCTTTAAGGATAAGCTGCCCACTGCTATGTGCTCCTCTGTGGTTTACCAGTTTAGTTGTTCACGTTGTGAATCACAGTACATAGGTTCCACCTGTCGTACTCTTATGTCCAGAGTAGCCGAGCAAGCTAGGCGCAGCTGTAGAACCGGTCGTCCACTTGGTTCTCCTCCAGTGTTCTCTGTTCGATCCCATGCGAAAAACTGTAACGTCCCTGTTTTCGTGAATCATTTTAATATCCTCGCAGGTGCCCCTCACATGATTGATTTACGCATCCTCGATTAAGCTCAGACCCCCATCTCAATGATACTCAAAGTGCTTTTCCTCTTTTCGTTGTTAGTACATAATCATTAGTTTAGGTTTTTTAATGGTTTTATGTTTTATTATTTTTTAGTTTTAGATCTACGACTATTTTCTGTATATGTTGTAGTATTATTTTGCACAGTGTAGTTTTATTTTAGACAAAATATTGTAAGCAACAATCAGCATTGAAGATTAATTAAGATTTGGAATTTCTCCCCTTGATATCTGGTACAAATTGGCATCCATAAGTGACAATTTAATCCATAAAGGTCAAAAGCAATTTCAAAGTGGGCTTCCTACGGTCGATGTGTACGTATGACGAAATAACAATGGCAAGGTTCATTTCTGCTTGTGAAATTTAGTTGGTCCCTTCACAGACAGAGACAGAATAATTTCTTAAAGTAAAGAGAGAGTTCTCAGAAAATATCACCTTATATTTTTTACAGTTTGGTAAAAACAAACACCTTCAAATGAGCATCATGAATTGCCTTAGAATGAACCGTGAGCTTGGTTTAATCTCCCTATATTTTAAAGTTGTCCCAACCGGAACTTTACCCGCGTACTGTTTCAGCCGTAACCTACAGCCTTTTTTGTATTTTCCGATTAAGCTGTGCAAACCTCCGAACCGTTGAAGTCAGATGAAGTCATACACCAAAGCAGGTATTTTAAAAAATATAACTTTAGGAATTACAATCAAGAGCTGGCTCAAGGCATGTGATATTAGCAAAATAACTCGAACTGTGTCCCTGCACAATGGGGGAAATATTACGCTTATATTCTAAGTCTGAACTTTCCACCAATGAAAAATAACTTAGCTTTTACGAACCTGACTTAAGCACACTATTAGATGTATGAATTAAATTTGTCAATATCAAGATTTACTTATCAGTTCTAAAGGTTTTATATTTAAAAGAATGAAATTCTTAAACCTTTCAAAGCTCAAAATTTCAAAAGTGAAATGGAAATTCATGTTTTTAATGGATTGTATAATTGATCACCGAGATTTAGGGAAAGAGGCAAAAAAAGAGACATTGTCTGTATGGTCACCAATAATATTGTAGAGACACATGAGATGTGAGGGCTATTTTCAGTCCCGAGCCTGAATCGTTCAGAGAGCAAGGCTGACGTTACAATGGACGGACATTTACGGAAGCCGCCGCGGTGTCACATACTGAAGAACATCAGTTGTAGTTAGGCAAGTAATGCCTATGTAGGCACACTGACAGCAAGATTAAACAATGTAGAATAATTTTCAGACAGGACTTCTAGATGTCGTTTTACACATGTGTTTCCGTCCGATCATTTATGCATCATCTAAACGTATTCAAATTGAGATGTAAATTTAGTGATGCACTGGAATTACTTTGAGCAAAGTGAATTAAATAAAAATAAAAATCGAGGAGTTGAAATGTAGTGTTATGGCATAAATCATTTTTAAGCTAAATATTATCAGCTTTATTTATTATAGTTTCAATAGTAGCACTAAAGTCATATAAAGGTTTATGAATATGCTTGGATGTAACAAAAACTTGATTCTGTCGTCTCATAACCAGAAGAGTCGAACGAAATATTGCATTGCATAGCTTGTGCGGGCTATGACAGGTAAAAGTCTTCAATACACTACTAGATTCTTCAATTCTCGTATTCTACTGATCGTTGCTTGCTCAAACTACGACTAAGTAAAAGTATAGACCAACATAATTGTTATTCTAAATGGGTAATGAAAATTGATGCATTTTCCACTGGTTGTTCAAGAAAAATCACATCTCCAAACTCAGGCGTATTCAATATTTTCCCTCCAATCTTGATCAAATTACATTGTTAATTCATTCGAACTTGATCCATCCCTGAGGAGATTAGATTCAGCTGTGGAAAAGTGGGTTTTGAGAAAAAATAAAAATCCCCATTTGTAACTCGTTCTGATACCTAACATGATGTACTGCTCGCCGTGGCACAGTGGTTAAGGCATCGCCCATCCTTGAAGGTGTCGAGGGTTCGAGTCCCGGCGCTGCGCGGCGATTTCCCCGTTGGCTGTAAGGGAAAACTCAAGCACATTACCCCACTCAACTCAGGTATCGGAAATAGGTACCGGCTTTACGGGGGAAACCGTCATGGTGTCCTATATATATAATGTTAGTTATAAGGCATTTAAAAAACCAATACGCAAGATAATATGTATCAGGCCTGATTGGAAATAAAACATCCTTAGATGAAGATGTTTGGTTACTGAGTTCTGAATGCTTTTATTAGAAACATCATCAGCTCATGTCTTCATCCAAGAGCCCTAGCACTCAAGGTCTCTTACAAAATTACTCTAATGAAAAAGAAGACATTATTGATTGTATTAGTATTTACTGAAAAATATTTGAGCGAGTCTTGTGAATTCTAGGATGCTGTTGTGTGATTGATTGAGACCAATGCTGAACTATCGATTTTTGACATCCTATAAAATTACTTTTAGCTTCCTCATTGCAATTTTTATTGTTCATTTTAACATAGAAAGATTCGTAAAATTTTTGAATAACAAGATTTTTGAAGGCATGGAGTACTTCACGTGATCTGAGTATTAGAAGAGAAAATTTAGTGAAATATTTTCGCATATTAAGTTTGATGTAAGTTGTCTAGAAATAAGCGATTGGAAAAATACCTTTGTTATCTTTTCAGAAACCTTTACACAAATACGACGAGCAAAAAATACTCAAAGAACGTCTCAACTTTGTGTGGAGCAACAAATACAAAAAAGATTGCATAAATGAATCGGTAAAAACATATTCAGGCACAGATATCATCACCTAATGAAAATTTCTATTGATGTTAAGCGGAGATTGCTGGTCGGTTTGCAGGCTGAGAAGTGTATCTTAAGCGAAGTGAGAGTGCAGCATCCATTGGGTACCAAGTAATCAGCCAACATTAAAGGCAGTTGGTGAATGTAACAATATGGGAATTTAGGTGACGCCAATCTAGATTATAGGCAACTGACAGATCGGCTACGTTAAGTAATTGAAAATAAGCTAAAATGTTACACAACGTGAGGTAGGAAGATCAGTGTTTGTCCCAAGTTCAGGAGGTGCAAGAAATACCCAGTTAGAAATGACTTCGCAAATCGGTAAAGATTACTGCTATTTATTGCAAAGATTACTTAATTTTAGATCATTGAAGATCTTCGCAGAAGTATCTGCATTTAATGCGGATTTAATGCAGAATTAATGCAGTAAGTGTTCGATTTTGAAGTGAGGATCGGCATTGAATTTCTGCAAAGATCTTCACTGACAAAGAGCGAACGACACTGATAAATGAAGATGTATCAAGATAATTCTGTTCCGGTCTGTGCCAAATAGGAAATGAAAACCCATGGGTATAATACTGCACATTCTAATCACATCCGTTATTAGAAATCAAGCTAGACTGCCAATAATAACAACTATTTAAGATATGTTTATAACAAAACAAAGACTCCGATAAAAAACCTAAAAACTATCGACGAACGTACAAAGTACTGTGCATGTTCACAGAACGGAGAGACTGAAAACTGAATGAGTATCAATTGCTCTAATTCTTTAGGGCCCAGATATGTGAAATAATTTGAAAGCAAAATAATGGTTAATATTTTCATTGAGAGGCTGTATGAATTTATTAAAGTGCAAGACTTTTAATATTTGAATTCCGGATGTCCCACAAAAATGTTCCCGACTTTTTAATTAATTATATTTTCACTTTAAATAAAACGAATTGAATTTTTTTTTCACAATGTGGGTCATTTTTTTTCTTTCCGAATAATTTAGGTTTCTGAAAGTTGTTTTATAATCACATACCACCAAGTATTTAAACTCTCTGAGATGTTATTTACTTCCTTATTCCATCACTACATTATTTGCCATTTATGATCCCTAATGTTCCTGCTCATGGACTGAATTTGCGCTCTCCTTATGAAATCATACTAGGTTTTAAACAATTTAGACTAATAATCTGTGTGTTTTTAGGTTCTCTTTTTTTTAGCTTAATTCTAAGTAGGAATGTCCTTATTTTTACCTTGATCCTGTAGTTTTTATCATTTTTATTTTTACGTTTTACATTTTACTTACTGTCTCTTAATGCTAATGACTGACCATGTTGACATATTCGACAATATTGATCCAGATCTCAATCCTTTGAATAGACTGCACCCAAACCTAAATGAAACTGGAAACTGTAAATACCTAAATATTAAAAAATTCAATGAATCGATGAGGAAGACCTGTAACGATTTTTCTCTATTATGTTGGAACTGTAGATCCATTTATCCGAAAATAGATGAAATATCTTGTACTATCACTGAGCTGAACAGCAATTTTGATGTTCTCAGTTTCACCGAAAGTTGGCTAGACGACTCATCTAAAGACCTGATTCAAATTCAAAACTATTATAGCCATCATTCACTCCGTAGTAACAAACGTGGTGGTGGCATCAGTACGTACATATCTAAACATATATCTTCGAAAGTCATTTTAAGTGCAACTATGAATCGTGAACAAATTGAGACCTTATTTATAGAACTAACGAAAAATGGTAAACGGATTATGCTTGGGACAGTATATAAACCCCCAACAGCTTGTAACGTCTCTTTCCTGAACGAGCTTCAAAGCATTATATCTCAGTTCAACAAGTCTTTATATAGTGACATAATAATCTGCGGGGATTTCAACTACGATCTTCTACAATATGATAGCTGTGAGCAAATCTCAAACTTCATAAATGTTTTTCAGTCTAGCTCCTTCCTTCCAATCATCACGAAACCTATACGTGTTGCTTCTGAATCGGCTACGTTACTCGATAATATTTTTATGTTAGATCCGACTGATTTTCTTACCGGAATAATAATTTCTGACTTATCTGACCATTTCCCGGTGTTTCTCATCAAGAAAAATGTCTATAATCCTTGTACCAGCCCACAGGCTGATACTTATTCATTTCGTTGTGTAAACGAATACAACTTGGGAACAATGCGAACTGTTCTAGAAGAATTAATGCCATCATTAGACGTCTATGAACGGGACAATAATGCGATTAACATTGATGAAGCAATACTAAATTTAACTGAAATTATAACGACCGCATATAACCAGTGCTGTCCAATAATCACCCGCACAATTACGCCGAAAAATAGACAAAAGCCCTGGATTACTGAAGATATCGTGATCAATATAAATGAACGTCAAGCGTACCTAGCCTTACTATACGAAGGGCGAATATCTAAAGTAACGTATAAAAGATTCAGGAATCATGAGACAAATCAAATACGAACCTCAAAACGAGACTACTTCACGCGCAAATTTACTGAATACAAAACTGATATTAAAAAAACTTGGCGCCTGCTTAATTCATGCTATAAACCGAATAATAATACTACGAAAACAATTGAGTCCGTCGTTCACGAAAATGTAAAATACCACGAGAAAAAAGATATTGCAACTGTGTTTAACAACTTTTTTGTAAACATAGGAAAAAATATAGCCGATAGTGTCTTCAGTGAACCCAGAGACCACTTGCAATACATGGACCATGTCCGTGAACCTAACTCTTTTTTTTTCACGCCAACTAATCCCTCCGATGTAATTACGTGCATAAACAACTTGAAAAATAAATCAAGTGGATTGAAAAATTTTTCGGCTAAAGTTCTTAAGGCTATAGCTGATATAATAGCACCGTGCATATCTTATATTATCAACCAATCCCTTTCTCAAGGTATCTTCCCCAACTCTTTCAAAATTGCGAGAGTCACCCCTATTTTTAAAAATGGTGATAAAAACTGCATTAACAATTATAGACCTATCTCTGTACTACCAATTATTAGCAAAATATTCGAGAAAATTGTGTATAAAAATGTGTATTCGTATTTTGAACAAAAATCTTTCCTCTACGGCAAACAATACGGTTTTCGTTCTAAGAAATCTACGACACAAGCTATATTAACTCATTTGCAATACCTTTATTCTAATATAGATGAAGGAAAGCTTGTTTTCTCAGTATTTCTTGACTTTCGAAAAGCATTCGATTGTGTGGACCATAACGTATTACTCTCGAAACTACATTGTTATGGCATTCGAGGGGCTGCCCATGATTGGTTCAGATCATACTTAGCAAATCGGAAACAATACGTTGTCATTGACGACGCAAAATCAGACCCACAGACAATTAGCCATGGGGTTCCACAAGGATCTGTCCTTGGGCCTCTCCTATTTCTAATTTTTATCAATGATATCATTAAATCTACATCATTCTTCAAATTCATACTTTTTGCCGATGACAGTTCCCTTTCTGCGGTCCTTCCAGACCAAAATCCCGCTAGGATGGCGGAGCGTATAAATAATGAACTTCATAAGGTTTCATTGTGGCTTAAAGCTAATAAAATAAGCCTTAATATCGATAAAACAAAATATATTACATTCTGATACAAGAAAAATATATCTCTCCCACGCATTCAAATTGGCGAAGGTGAAATCGAAGAAACCAACTCAAGTAAATTCCTCGGCATCATAATAGACAAACATCTAACCTTTAAAGAGCACATCGCTCATATTAGTTCTAAATTATCAAAATCTATCGGAATCCTAAATAAAGTTAAGAATTTCCTGCCTGAAACAGCCTTACAAATGCTCTACCGAACGCTCATTTCACCATACTTGCAATACGGAATAGAAGCATGGCACGGAACTGATAAAAATAAAACCAACAAAATTTTTACCCTGCAAAACAGAGCCATAAGAGCGGGAAAGAATCTAGAATATAATGCTCACACAAATGACTCATTCAAAAATTTACGAATACTTAACCTCTCAGATCTCTACAAAATCTCCATTTGCAATTTCATTTACAAAACATTAACAAATGATGGCGACAATAGCCTAAAACAACTATTAACTAAGCTAACTGGTCATCACGACCATTTAACCCGAAATAGAAGTAAATTCATGCTTCCTTATTACTCAAAGGCTCGGTCACAACACAGTATCCTCTTCGTTGGAACTAAAACTTGGAACTCAATACCTGCGGAGATCCGTGAAAGTAATTCTTATAAGGTATTCAAAAAAAGTCTTGAGTCTCACTTCCTATCAGATTACTAGTCGTGTAAGATCACAGAGTCAAACCTTGTCCCCTACATAACTGGTCCTAATAATGTAATTTGCCATGGTTAATTTCGCCGATCTTCAGTCTGTTCGTGAATCGTTTGTCGAATATACTGTTAAATCTAGTCCATATGAACTATATTGTGAAATGAAGTATCTAATTTCTAATCAGTCTAATGCGTCTCTAGTTTAAGTGAATTAGGTTAAACATTATTGTACTCCTAAGACTAACCTTGATGGTAGGATGCCCTAGAAGTCACTGAACTTATTCGGGCCCACAGGTAGCTATACTCAAATTTGACGTGTACTAGACTTAAGAAACATTTTATCTATGTATCACCTGTGGTAAATAAATTGTTTAAATTGTTCAAAATCGTTAGAATACACCTAAAATGCAGATCACTAGAGATCAAAGAATTTTCATCGTATTGGAATATGAAGCAACGAAAAACTGTGAAAAAGTTAGAGGAGCATTTAATAAAAAATTCCGGGAAAGGAGCTCGCCCGATGAGAAGACTGTGTATCGCACAGTTAGAAAATTCAATGAACATAGAAGCATCCTCAACTGAAACAAAAGAAACTTCAGGTAGAAAAATAGCACAAAGAACTGCGATGTTATTTTTTGTTATTTGTGTTATTTGCCTATATGCTAATCGGGCTTAACCCTGAACAAGATGTTGTACAGAGTGTACATCATAGCTCACAACAGATGATCCGTACCGATACATAGCCTCTTCAATATTTTTTTTATGCAATTATTTAGCGAAGTCCAAGCTTTCAAACTGATGGTAACTTAAAAGAATTCTGAATGCAATAGAGAATTTTTCAATTTTTATAGATTGCATTAGGTACTATTTTTTCGTGTCACTGTAAATTACAAATATTCGAAATTCACTGGCTTTCTAGGTTGGTCATAATTTCTATTAAAATCATTGGGTATGTGTGTAGAAATTTTACTGCAGTAATCATCATATTTTATGTTGGCAGCATAGTTCATATGAACTCTTTTCCCACCTGCTTTAGGACGACTCAATAGAATGAAATTTTTTGTTACACCAAGGAAACACATGTGCATGGGATCAAGGACAAATTCCGTCATCTATCGAATAATGCATTCTTTCAAGCACTGATATATTTGGTCGGTGATGAGCTGGATCAGAACGGTTGGTACAATTTTCATCAGATCTTTCTGGCTTATTATTTTTCAAGCGGCAGGGGTGACTTCATAAATGTAAACTCGTGTTTGTATACACCTTTCACAACCGTTGCACTCAGAATGGCTAATAATACTTTTCAGTCACAGCGAGCTGGTGCGTTTCAGATACACGAACCTTGTGAGAGTGTATATGTGCATGTTATGCTCTCCAACTGACCAGATAAGTTTTCCAGATCATTCAATAATTTTTTATCAACAAATCAAGTTCAAGCAATCATTTCATAGAGATATTATTTGAACAATAAACGCCTACACAAATTACTTATCCTGGATGATCAATTGCAGATACTAGGATTGCATATGGGGTGTACTTAAAGCATTATTTAAAGGGGTAGGCCATCAATGTTCACTGCTAAAGTAGTGTGAGATGGACTCCCAGACTTGAAATTTCATCCTAAAAATATTTTAAACAGCTCAGCCAATTAAAGTGCACATATTCTCCATACCACACGTCACTCACTTCAAAAATATCCCAAAATCTACCGTCCACAGCTGTTTTTGCAAAGTAATTTTAGCGGTGCATGGGAACGTGGGAAAATTTTCACGTAGTGATGTTAGCAATCTAGCAACTAATTCAGAGCTAACATTGTTTCTTCACGAGACTACTGAGCTAATATTTTCTGAGTTTAATTTCATAACCAGATGCACAAGAACTTGCCTTACAATAAAATTCAGGCTCAGATTTGGAACTGCTACTCAATACATTTACATAATCTTTACTGTTACAAATTGACAAAGAGCAGTTCGAATTATCAGTCGAATGTATATATATACATTCGATTCACTGTGCGTCTTTTTAATTCTTACTGGAGAAAAAGAGTCGTGACTTTCTGTAGAGCTACCTATGTCGCTGTTTGAATTCCCAAAAAACAGGCGACAATCCTTATAGCCTTTTCTATATTTCACTTAATTCAAAGAATAATTTTTGCCGTCTTTGATTTTCCTAGTTCTTAACAGGAGCTAAAATTTTAAATCAATTTTTTCTTACACTACACCTTTTTCACTTCAAATTACTCTTAATTAAATTAACCCAATTCAAGCTCAAATAAATCCACGTCAAGTTAAAATTAATCCAAGTCAAGTTCAAATTAATTCAAGTCAAATTCAAATTAAACCAACCCTAATTATGTTGATTTAAAAAATGGACATAATCACACGTTAAGTTTGGGTTGAATATGTATCTATTGGATGTGATGAGCGAGACAAACGTTTTTCATTTAAGCAAGGAATACATAAAATTTCCGCCAATGTTGCAATCCATGTAAAGACAAGCTAAGATTGTGTATTGCAGAGGATCCTACATTTCTTCACATCATCTGACACGGAATTATGTAGAATGGATGGAAGTATGGAGGGAATTCAAATAATCCAAAGTTCATCATCATTAGCCAGTTTAATAATTCACGGGCATCTTTCCTTTCGCAATTAACCAATTTTGTGTGTTATGTACTAGATTTTTTGGCACACGTTGGCGTATCGTAGGCGATAACTTAACACTTTACTGATACTACTGAAGATTAAGGCTCTGACGTGCTGTTCTGTTTGTTCTTGAGATTCTATACCTGATATACCAACATATGAATTTTTGATAATTTATTTGTACGAATAATACGCGTAAAATGCACAAACATTGTTGTTAAATAGTTAGGTGGCGTATCTCTTCTTAATTGGGCGCCTGTTATTAAATTGTTAGTATAGGCGAGTCCTTATTCGGATGCCAATTGATGAATAATATTGGTTGGTCCTTGTTCGGATGCCACTCTTTTTGATAACGTCCCTGTCTTAGGGATACCTGAGGGCTGTATTTCTGAAGCTTGTTATTCCTGAGGAATCTTCCTGATACTTTCAGATATAAAAGAGAAGTCAGATTTTGCTGACTTATCTTTATAATATGTTGAGGTTCGTCAACAGTTTTCAAGCGTTGCGAATATTTCCGGCATTTTTCCGAGTTTTCGATCTGATTACAAGTTTTGGAGATTTCGAGCTGTTTTCAAGCTTTGGAGATGTCGAGCTGATTTCAAGCGTCGAAATTGATCTGAACTAAATCAAGCTAATGAAATTTTGAAGTTCGTGACGGAAGTATGTTTCGCAAATATCTGTGAAACGTGAGCTCAGTTAATGCGAGGAGAATTATTTTCCCTCATGTTAAATTACCAAGGCACTCGTCGACTTATCTTGGCGATTGCCTAACAATAATTTGTAATATAGAGCCAAGAAATGGAAATAAATTCACTGAAAAAATAAAACTTATAATACTTATAAAGGGAAATCTTGCTCCCAACAGTCGTTTTTGTTTTTCAAGGTGTGTGAGATATTGAATGATGACAAAAGAAAGTCTTCGCTTGATTCTGTTTTCTATTATTTTTATGGACATTGAGTTTCCTTAACTTTCGCACAATTAACTCTTGCTTTGGAGGCTGCGTTTATTTTGAGGGGTGCGAGGAGTTCGAGCGCGACCACAATTCGAGGGCAGTCTTCTGAAGCTTCTCTTACGCTGAGTGGGACAAGCTTTCAATTTGGACATTTTTGAGCAGCCCGACAATATCGAATTTTTGTTCACTCGCTCGACGTGGTTCAAAAATAACGGTACGTTCGTAATTTATTTTATTGCGTATGCTAAATAATAGTGAATTATGCCTGACTTATGGTGTTTCAGATATTTTGATATGAAAACCGTTCATGAGCTTTCACTTCAAGCTCATAGTCTTCGAATTTCCCATTTGTGAATCTATTCGTAGATATCTTTGTATCAATGTTTATGAGAGAATTTAGTAGCCCAAAATTTGATAGAAATTTGAGGATGAAACTTGAAAAGACAGTGTATCATATCCTTTTTCCTCTGGTGTTCTCATGAATAATGAACACGCTAGGTGACTATATTGTTCATTTATTTTACTTGTACACTCATGAGACACCACAGTAAATAGTATATTAACAAATTTTTTGATCTAAAATTAGACGAATTTCCTTTTGAGTGGCCAATGAAGATGTTTGTATCTGCCAACAAAACATCAAACCTTGTAGATTAGAATTAGAAACAATGGAGCAAATTCATTTACTTTAGATATGATGAATGAATTTACGATGCTTTTGAGGCGTTATTAGTAACAGAGAAATTGTTTTTCCTAACTTGAAACTCTGACTTCCTTTTGATTAGTGACAAGTTTGAAGAATATGAGTAGAATTTTCAGGCTCTCTGTGGAATAATCACGGCCTTATTTGTGATGTTACAACAAGTCTTAATAAATGGTTCGAGAGTATGCACTGCGCGTAAATGCTACAAAACTATAGTAAGGTCAAGTTTTGCGACGTAGGAAGTTTTACGTTTTACTGCGAAGCTGGCTAGCACACGATTAAATTGAGATCCAAAAGTAGGTACTTAATACGATGCTGTCATGATGAAAAAATAAAAAATCGAGAGCTGTTTAATGAGCGTGTTTTTGCGACTAGCAAGAAAATAATATTCGGAACGTAATTAACTTCTTCACTTTGACTGATACGAGCGGCACGTCTGCCCGGAAAAAGTGAAGAAACTCGTTAGATGATGCAAATAAAGAGTGACGTTAATTTAACGTAAAGAAAGAGGAAAACAGGATAATTTATTGTCGGTCTTCATCACTCACACAGGCCCCAATGGAAATCAGCAAAACTTAAGAAAATCAAAATTGAGGAGATCTTAAAATCGTTGATATATAGGGTCTGGCACATAGAAGGGGGTAACACGCTTAGGAGGTAAGAAGAGCTCTTGGCATGCTAAGTATTTGAGGTGTTGTTCAGAAACCAAATTTATCTTCCTTTCCGCGAGTTGGAAATTAATGTCTCAAACATTGCGTGTTACTCCGTAGCTACGTTTAGGAGTCCAAAAAGCCACTCGGCTGCCACTGCCCACACCTCGGACAGCATCGCCGCACTGATGAGTATTCAAGTCCAAGCTAGCCCTAGCTGTTCTTTATAGGGTAGGAGGGAAACGGCAGTTGCGCAACGAAGGACTTGATCAAGTCTGTGATTTGTCTCGACTGAACGGAAGTGGAAAATTCCTATATTTATTTTACGAAGGGCAAAAAACTAACGAATAAATCAAGAACTTTGCCTTCAAGCTCAAATTTTGATGACGATACACTTCAATTCATATTTCATGAATTGTACCCAGTGCATGGCGTGGCATTGTAAAAATCAAATTCAAAAATTATATTTACTTAGGTTGGTGTGCATTGTTTGGTGTGCTTTGAACACTCGGTAATAAAGCCATAATTCATAGACTGTCGGGTACTTCAGCACATTTACGATCGCTACAGGATTGGTTAATTTCACAGGAAGTTATATATGAGATTTACAAGTGAAAAGCTTAATTCTTACTGCCTTCGTTATAAAAAGAAGTCCAACAGACCGCACCCAATAGGTGAGGGGCACGGAGTTATTACACGCGCTCCTGGCTTTGATAATCTTTGGGGATAACCCAGTCTACATTTTATTGTCTGCCTGACGATAATTTTCGCTTGAATTTACCGGTAATTATAGTCTTTTTATTCCGATAAACCGACGATATATCATCGGAATTGGTGTCGGGAATGTCTCATATTATAGTCGAATTAACGGTAATTTACCGGTAATTATCGTAGTTTTTGACGAAAACCGACGATAATAACGATTATTTACCATTAATTAACCGGTTATTATCGCCGGTCCTCATTCAAAACTTACCGGTTAATTACTGGTAATTAATCACTCATTATCGTCGGTCTTCGTTCATTACTTTCGATAATTATCGGTAATTTATTGTTAATCCGATGATAATATGAAACATTCCTGACACTAATTCCAACGATATATCGTCGGCTTATAATATCGGAAAAAAGACCATAATTGCCGGCAAATTCAAACGAAAGTTATCGTCGTTCAGACACGAAATTATTTAATTAATAATCAGAATTTACCGGTAGATTTCAACGATTATTTATTGCCGGGTTTATGATCAGCATTTTCTCGTTATTTCTACGATAAAATAGCCACTATAACCACTTTATTCCGAAAGATTCATAAGAAGTGCTATGATTTTTCCCAGAAATTGCAGATTTCCCCTGGTAAAACAGGCAACACCTTATGAAATGGATCTGTCCAATTAACGCAAGCTTAAAGACTGCGCTAAACTTTGGTTGGTTAAAACTTTGGTTTGGCTAAAAATGAAATTGGTTGGTCCGTCTTTGTTGGTTGGTTGAACATACGAACGAACGATGCTTTAGGAAATTCGGAAAGAGAGTTTAACACAGAGTGTGTCGGGAAGAGAAGAGGTGAGACTGAGAGGATAGATAGGGAACTGAAAAAGATGCGCTTTGCGCATATGATGCTGATGTTGGAGGTTTTTTTATGAGTAGTTTGAGGGTTGGTTGGTCTGTCTCCCTTTCACGCTCTCAATTAAAGGATGCTTAATGATCGTACTTGTGATACGAGTTTCACCAGTGCACAATTACAAGAATGTTTTAATCGCTGGTACTATTAACATGGATATTTCTTTTTGATCTATACATCTGGAAAATTTATATAAAAAATTCAAATCCAGTCATTTATGAGGGGTCATGTGCACTATTTTAGATATATATATCTGACAGGTTTCTTCTGAGTTGGCAAAGTAGGCAGTGCCTACCCTGAGAAGCAACGATTTTTTTATATGACTAACGACGCACCAATTCAACGAAATTGTTATAGATGATTCAATTTTTACTATGATCAAAATCCCAAAAATTATTATATAAGCTTCTTTGTGTGTAATATGATACTATATTTTATTCTCGTCTAATTTTTACTATGTACTTGACACTCTTTTATTTTAATAAACGTTCATGTTCTTTTCATTTTGTATTTTTGGTGCAATTTGGAACGTATTCACCTCTGATGTGTTTACTTCAAGTTTCAAAAAGTTACAAACAACTTTTAGCTCTATGAACGACTCCGACTCCGACTCCATCCCAAAACATGCAACTCCGGCGACTCCAACTCCCACTCTGCAACCCTGATATAAACGCCGCAGATGTATAGGATGGTAAAACACATGAATTTTTATTGTTAAATCAAACTAATGTCAATTTTTTCGTTGCTGATTTCTAGTGATAACCCTACAAACATCTGTAGAATGAATTATGTTAAAACTTTTTATTTCGTTTTGAATACTCAGCATGCAGTTCGTCAATATGAATGGAATAAATAAAAAATACGTAATGTTCAAGCGTCAAGTTAACATAATCAGCTTCATAAGATAATTAACAGGGTTTACTTGTTTTTTACTCACCAACTATCGTTCCTAGCTATAATTTAAAATTAGAATGAGACTCACGTGGCAAGATTTAATGAGAGCCAGTATCAGCTCCATCAATTCACACGACAATTTTGACAAAAAATTTCTGTGTGCTACGTCAGGTTTAATTCATGGAAATTGTGATTGAAAAGTAATTAACTTTCTTTTACATTAAGGTATGGTGGTTCTATCTTAAAGTGGCAGGGCTTAACTTCAATCAATTTTAATAAATGCTGAAGAGGTATTTTACTCGTCATCATCAATGAGTAATTAAGTGAAAAATAAATGTATTTTTGAATGCCTAACTGAGATAGAACTGTTACAATTGATTCAAATTTTGGATGATGCCCTCCACACAAAAGGCTACAGCCTTGAAATGTTCCGGCTCTCCTACTTTGCCAGCCGATTTATTCAAGTGTCAAGAACTGTTTCTTTGGTAGTATTATTATGTCTGACAAACAGTATCAACCCATTATATCAATCCATGAAATTAAAATTTATTGCACACATCCCACTTGAAATGCGTTGCGTAGTGACCATTTTATGAAGATCTATCTTCGAGCCCGAACTCGCTTGTGCCTGCGTCGGTCTAACAGATTGAAATAATCAGAAGTTATTTTCCAAGTTGGGTGAAATATAGGCGCAACATTCACCTGTTCTCGAGAGTTCACGAGCTTTCCTTTAAATTTCTGCCCTCCGTGAACACATTTTCTGAACCTCCACGTCATTTGCCTTAGGGCAATATTATTGAAATGAATTTAGTTCATACCATACCAAATTTCTTCATCAACTCGCATTTAAGCGCTTGGCTCCGTCGTATTTCTTACCATAGTAATACACTACTTTCTCTCCAAAGGTTGCCATTTTCTGTTTTACCCAAGAAAAGAAATTTAGCTCTCTTTCAGTGCCTTAAGACAACTACATAACTTTCATTCAACAGAAATTAGAAAAAATAATTTTCGTGACGAATAAAGTCCTAATAAATGTTTCTCATGAACTGAACGGTAAAACTTTTCGTTTAATATTTTTTTATTAATTTCCTCATAATTTTATTCTTAAATCATAATTCCTTAACTAATTGTGGCATTAATTGCCACAATTTTCAAATTAAATTTCATGCACTTGCAGCACTTAATATTTGACCCAATAGCATGTTAGTTTCGAGCAAAGTTTTTCATAGAAGGAACCTGCGACGTATAACAAACGAAGTAAGCGTCATTTTTGTATTTTTCCGTTACATGGCTGTAAAATATATTAAAAATTGGCATATACGCTCATAACTATAAATCTTTTACTCTAAAACCAACAATTGAAGGTACTAGGACGAAGTACCTTCCAAACGTGGTGTATTCAGCAGGACATGCTTACTCAATATTCTCAACTTGAATGCCAACGAGTGGACATATACCCGAAGATAAAATTCAAGACTAACTGATAGATGACTGATGGATACTTCTTTCCGTGGAAAAGAGGACAAGAAAAAAATATGGTCCCTTGAATTTTGCTACCTGTTTTTTTGCTCTTCAGCCGCAAACTGTCACAAGCGCTTTAGTTTTGCGACTGTGTTTGCGTTGAAGATATTTATGAGTCTTCTTGGTTCGTTGTTTGGAGGTAACCATGGTTACTCAACTTTTTATATGGTAGAACTGAAAACGCAGTCCAAAAGTGGATGTTTTATTATAAGCTAGCTCTTCGGAGACCACAGTCCATCAAAGACTTTCCGCTCAAAACACGACTAGAGTTTTTCTTACAAAGGAGCGTTCCAGAGTATCAATTTAAAACACGAGATTACGGCGAGGACGCCTAAGCCGACATCGCGGTACATTTCACGTAAGAAAGTTTACGAAGTGAGTGAATGTTAAGGAAAATTTAATAGGTTTAATAAGAATAGGCAGCGCAGTAAGTTAAAATACAAAAGTTAATATGTAGAAAATGGTTACGCAGCCAGGTCACATTGAAAGCAAGAGTGAAAGTCTCTCAATTAGTTGTAAGGCCGCGACACATACGCGGTACAGGGCGGATCTGGTGCGCAAACTGCTACAATTTACACTCATCATTCGACCTTTGCTCAGATGATAAAAAGTATACCTCGCACTTAACTTTTTCAGGAATGAAATTAGTGTTTAACTGGTTGCTAATACTTTTAGAAACTGAAGAGATTCTTTTCAATTTTCGGTCGAAAACAAAATTGATTTTATTCAATGGCATTTTGAAGTGTTTGATTCACTGAATAGGGAAAACTTGTGTTAGCGAATTTATAATCAACCATTACATACAAGCAACGAATGCACAACATTCACGATCCCCACATATATGAATAAATATTTGGTCTATGAAATGCTACCCATTTGGACAATTACAGCTCAAATCGAACTGGCGTAACATATTCATTTATTTTATTAGTATTAATAACAATAAAAACTTCTATGGAAGAAAATTTTAATCGAGAATGCCCATTTTCATAAAGCGCTGAATAAGTAAATGTACTGATTTGCATTGTTGGTCGCTGGAGTAAAAACTCGACATATCGACAGTATATTAGTACTTGTAAAAAATGTTAGAACACCAGATTCGAAAAAAATTATAATGAGAAATCATTTAACACAAGAGGCTTCCCCTATTTTATAACAGGTAAAAGATCCGATTCTGTTCTCACTGCAGATGCACTTACGTGAAGCCTAAACAAGTCTTCAGGAAATTATGGACGTGTGACTGCACGTGCCTAATTTCAAGCTTAATGATCCAGACTCGTCCTCATGCTCGCTAAGTAAACTATTTTCGGGATCAATCAACTTATAACAAAAAACTAAGTACATACATCTCTGGTTTTACAGTCAAATAACCTCAGCACTGCATTCCATCCTAGTTTCACGCAAATGTGTTAACTATTACCAACTTTATGAACAAATTAACCAAATTTTTAAATCTAGTGTCAAAAAGCACCCAGAGCCACCCAATCGTTAAACTTGAAGACGCAATGAAATTTTGTGCGGTTACCGAAAAAATAAACGAATATCCCCCACTAGATCATGAAACGCTTTAGTTCCACGAAGTATGCTAACTTCATACGCTCATGGATGAATGAATTTGTTTACTTTTCATTTTTGCACCACTCATAGACTACCATGTAACCCTCGGCAAAACACCTCTATGTACTAGTTAAATGCATTAGTACGTGTATAAGATCCGAATTTTAATACAACGCGAATTATTTATTTAACCCAGGGTTGCGGGGATGATAAAGTTTTGCCGACGCCTGAACACTCGGCAATGAACCTGATGCCTTCTTCACATGAGATTTAACGTTGACGGCGATTTTTGTTATTAATTAAAAAGTTCCTCATTTAACACCAGGTTTTACTGAACGGTGCTCTCTGTCAATGTTGTTTAGGATCCTAAATCGAGTTTCATTTTGTACCTCTTTCAATCGAGTTTCAGAACAAGAGGTACAAAATTGCACACTAAGTAGAAGATGGCTAAATAAACACTTTTTCTGCCATGAAATTTTTGGGTAAAATATGTCGGGTTTTAGAGATATTAGCTGTTTATTGCTTTAAAGGATGAAATTTAAATACACAATTACTTGCAATATTTATTTTGAATTTACGTTAAAAAAATTTCTATTCTAGAGAGTTTGCTATAATAAAATTCAGTTTTAGTGGTATTTGGTAAAAAATTTTAGCAAGAAGGTTTTAGAACAGTGCCAACAAGACAAACAAGAAGTAACCTGGTAGCTCTGTTTAGACCATTTTCTACTTGGTGGGCAATTTTATACCCCTTGTTCTGAAACACCCTGTATATGCGCATAAAAACTAAAAGGAAATTTAGATTTTCACACATTGAGCTGGTTCAGCCCGACAAGAGAATAGCGACCAGGAAGAGATAATTTGTAATAAAATTTATTTGAGTTGAAGCTTTCAGATGGGGGTTATTGGAAGTACGGCAGCCGAGCCCAGCGATTATGCGTCGCAGAGTATTCCGAGTATTGAGCGTTCAAAAGCCTTGAAGTGACTTCCGGCAGTAGGGACGCGTTGGCGAAGCCGGTTGCGAGATCTCGGTCGAGTAACTACCCTTTTTCACTTCAAATTAATCCAAGTCAAGTTCAAATTAATCCAAGTCAAATTCAAATTAATCCAAGTCAAGTTCAAATAAATCCAAGTCAAGTTCAAATTAGTCCAACCATCAATTGAATTAAGAATTGACATAATTACTCGTTAATTTGAGTGTTTTTTTTATTAAATATGTACGTATTGGGTGTGATGAACAAGAAAACGTTTTTCCTTTCAGCAAGAAATACATAAAATCTCTGCCGAGGGAAATATATCATCTCTGTCGATGAAACAAATTGTAATTGTAAACAAAAACATTTGAACAATTAAAAAAAGACTTTGTTGCCATACTTCTTTTAAAGGTTAAATCCTCATATTGTCCAATGGTTATCTTATGTAGTTGCACGCACATATGATTTTATAAATGTGATAAAGTGGAATTTCACGCATTTAAATCTCATTATGAGTGTAAATAAATCCTCTATACTACTATGTGTATGTGTAACATAAAATTACCTTTTGAACACAAATATTTGAACGAATGCGTACTGTCATTAATACAGAATTATAAAACACCTTTAATGTGTAGCATAATACGAAGTTTTTATGATTGGCTTCCATATGTTACTCCGCTTAAAGGTCTGAACCCCAATCTGCCTCCTGATGCTGGCAACTTGCCACATTTTACGACAGCTTGTTTTTAGACGGCAACACCGGCGGAAATTTTATGCATTCCTTGCTGAAAGGAAAAACGTTTTTCTTGTTCATCACACCCAATAGATACATATTTATTACAAAAAACGCTCAAATTAACGAGTAATTATGTCAATTCTTAATTCAATTTATGGTTGGATTAATTTGAACTTGACTTGGATTAATTTGAACTTGACTTGGATTAATTTGAACTTGTCCTGGATTAATTTTAATTCGAGTTGGTTTAATTTGAACTTGACTTGGATTAATTTGAACCTGTCCTGGATTAATTTTAGTTGGAGTTGGTTTAATTTGAACTTGACTTGGATTAATTTGAACTTGATTTGTGAGAAAATTTAGAACGCGCTGTGAAGACCTCTCATTATCAAAGTATCTCATTTCGACCGCGGTCTTCTTAAACAAAGCGGTCAGGCAGTGAGAGAGATCTCAGGAGCAAGTGCTGTTGTGCTCCTCTATTATTTTATTCCTTTTCCTTTCTTTAATTTATTCTTTTGTTTAAACGGTGCCGTTATCTTTTCATTTTGATTATTTACGTGATGCATGTTCGTGCTCCTGACCAGTCCAGTGATTAGTTCTAGTTAAGCCCGTTGATGGGCTTTCAAGGTTTTGCCTTGATGGCGTATTAACCTTAACCTTAATCCTTAACGTGCCCAAGGGCCAATTAACCTTAAGCCTTAACGTGCCCACGGGCCAATTAACCTTAGAACGCGCCTTAAGGCCATTTAACTGCTTGAGTAGACTGGGGTAATTCGTAACTTAATCGCATGCCTGCGCTGGACTGGCATCTCATACTGATTTCCTCTTAAAATCTCTAAAAGCCGTAGAGATTTTCAAAAACGCAACATCAACTATTTCATTTACAAGAGCATCAGATGTGACCCAGTAAGATAGTCGCTAACAAAACCATCTTACACATTGACGCAAATCCGATGTGGTTGTTGAACCGATACATTTCATGAAGCTTAAGCTCTTGCTAGTCGTGTAAGTTCTGTGAGTTGAACGTTCCGCTGTGTCTTGAAGTGGCGCAAGTGAAGAGAACATGTTTCAAGAAATTTTCATCGTCCTGTTCTTGCCTCAGGCAAGAACGTGCTAACTGTTTACTATGAATATAGTAGGATGGAAGCAGATCCTAAAATTTCTGAAAATGGTGAGGATGTAGATGTTGTCGTTGAAAACATGCGATACATCGATGAAGTCTTGACAAGAGACCATGAAAGCAAAAAATCATGAAAAGCAATCAAAGTCGATATAAACGTATATGAAATAAATGTGCACTATTATTCAATTCTCTTTGTGAATAGGAGCACATGTATCTAGCGGAGTAAAGGAAACATTGAAATCCTTTCAAATTTAAGCAAATATTTTTCTTACATGACACAATTGGAGCCACTTCCAAAGTTGCGCTGCACATTGAAAAAATTATTAACTATATACTAGAACTCTCTCTGTATGACGATGTTGTTGACTGAGTAAAACTCAACGCAATAATCAACGCACTTGTGGAGAAAAACACAAAAACTAATGAATTCCAACGGCAAACCTTTAAGCAATCTTCATGCTAGTAGAATGATCGTAATGCTTAGCACTGGTACCATCTGTAATACTTTTGAATTTATAATACTGACGTTGCTATTTATTGTTTCGATTGAATGACGTGAAGTTTATTGTATGACCTATACGGCTGTAGTTGCTTCCAGCAATTTTGATGCTGTAATAATCCCGATGAAGAATCACTGGCATGCATACATCATGATGAGCACTTTGGCTATGCCCGTGGTATGAGTGTGGTGCGATGTCGCTCCCCACTTTCAGTGCAGACTCGCGAGCCCGAGCAGTATGTCCCCTCATGGCGCAGTAATTTAAATAGTGCTGTCTTAATCATTGAGGCTGAATTATAACACATATTTATTCAATCGTTAATCACCCAGATGAAAATTGATTAAAATTTTGTTTGCACGCTTATCCTCCAACCTTTACGTGAGTTGGTACTCAAAATCCACTTTTTGAGCAAGCATCAAACTAGACCGTCACTGTACCTATGTATGTTTATCAATTACAAACATTCTGCACCATATTCCGGAGATAATGTGACTTTTTCTAATATGAAACCCTTATAGGACATTCATGTTTTCTTCTCTTATTCACGTTCAAAAATGTTCTTGTTAGGCATGTGTAATGCAAATTAACACATCATCTTTTCCGTTTTAGAGTATATTATGACAACCCTACCTAGGTGGTTGATTTCACGTATTTCTCCAATTATGTTGTACTTGGGAACCGTTGTAGAACAATCGTTTTCATGTTTCTGACTCAGGTTGACTGTTTTGTGCCACTATCAATAGCATGGAAATATCATAAACTCGTGCCGTGATAAAAGATATTTTCTCCGAGTCCCTCGATTGGAACACTAGTTCATACTGACTAGTTTACGCTGATTTTTGCGCACATGCTTATTTGTGTATATTGTGTACGTACGTGTGCACGCTGTGCGTGCGTATATGGGTGTGTGTCACTACCTAACACATCATTTCACTTCATTATCGTAAAGTATTTATAAAGATATATATTTATTTGTTATTTGATCAATCACCCACACATGATAAATAAGATGCTTATCAACCACTGATCTTTTCGTTGCAATATTTAATTAGAAATCGTTACAATATTTAATTATAGAAATTGTAATCCCAGCAACACATTCTTAAAAAGTAGTGACGACACTCCTTTGCTCATTATCCCATATGTCAGTACAACGCACAGCATTTTTGTAGAACACATAAATGTACTATGATTGCCTCGATGCATAGGTATGTATTTGCGTATGTATGCGTGTTAGGTGTATGTATGTCCGTGGGCATGTATGTGCATGTATTTGTGTGTATATGTACGTGTATATATGCACATATGTGTGTACTAAACTATTAACTAGCATTTGAACTAGAGATACCGGTCTTTTTTCTGTTCACTCTCAACTTGTAACATTACCTTACTCATCATCTCTTCATTATTGTAGAGCATTCACGTAAAAAGATCTAAATTTGTTTTGTGACCACCCATTTATGTTTAAATAAGATGCTTATCAACTAATGACCGTTATGACAAAATTTTTTGATGATAAAACAAAACTTGTAATTTTCGTGGTCCTCATGCTTTTTATTTTTTTTCATGCTTGCTCGAAATTATATTTTTAACATCTGCTGAAACAAGCAATTCTAATATTATTTCCTGATGTCAAGAAATATAAAGCTTTATTTCATGTACATGTAAACTATCAATAGTGTTTTCACCCCACAGTGAAAATGCATCGTCAATGAAATTGTGTTGTCTCTAATAATTATAGTTACATATATCATGATTAAGCAACATTAGGAATACATTGCCTTCAATCATTTGTTTTCGACTAGTGACGGGTGTTATAATACTCATGTGTGTGTATCATTTTAGCGTATTTACTGTAAGATATTTTGAAAACTATTGATGTACCATCTTTTTGTACCATCTTTTTGTACCATCTTTATTGAAAATAAACTATTTTTGTTTTTGACTCTTTTTAAACGGATTTTTTATGCAAATATAGCAGTGACGAGTACACTTTCGCTAAAAATTTGCCTTTTCGCTGTCCAGCTGAAATTTTTAATAAATAGATTAGGAAAAATAGTTTACCTGATTTAACCCAATATATGGGTTGGTAATTTTGAAAATAGTATAATCAATAATAGCTATAACAGTTAAAAATCATGTTTTAGATCAAACAAACGCATATGAGGAGAATGTTTTTTTTGCATACATTTTGAAGACTGATGCATTGCATCTACTAGCAAATTTCACTTATGAAGGTGTTAGTCAGTTCAGGTTATGGTAGTTTTAGTTAGATTAGGTTAACTTGTGAACATTTAAATAATTCTCTGGACGTCCACTTAAAGCAATTGTTCCACATTAGACTAATGACCGGGAACGTGTGCCTCTGCAAATAGTTTAGCGGTAACCATCTTCACGATTTACAGGGTCTTGCAGATTAATCCGTATAAATGTAGAAGTTAAACTAAATTTTATCCCTTTAAAAAATGGTAACACTGAAGTACATCAATTAAGCTTAGTTAGCTATGAAAGCAGGAATGAACATTTAGAATTCGTTGCACAAACAATATGCAATGAAGCAGTAGAAATGTTCAGCTATCTGCGAACTCCTCGTTCGAGTCGAAGCTGAACTTTTATTGCATAATCCTTCCAGTATCCTAGGCAGAGAGTTTACTATGTCATAAGCATTTTGGTGAATCTGTCCAAGACTTCAGAGCCACACATGTCAAGTAAGACTCAAACTCGCAATCCTCGCTCTCTAGCTGGCCTAAAAAGAAGTGTCAGGGCCAATCTAAACGTGTCATATCGTCAACATTGCCCAAGAAGATGTTAGTCAGTATCACAATTCGCATAGCGGTCAAAAATATAAGCCTGTCCTCCTATGCCCAAGGAAAGAAGCATCTCCTCACTAATAAGTTTTTAGAAGTTTGTTTGAAAAGGTAAAAGAAAATTTTAACCAAGTTGTAGACCTGCAGGTCAACCATCAAGTTATTTTCTTACTGGGAGATTTAAACACTGAAATGAGAAATACAAAAAGAACTTTTAACTTGATGAATGTGCTTCTCGCAGTGAGAAAACATACAATTGAAAAATTCGTATGGGGTCGTTTCATTTTAGCTCTTATTAAAGCTGTTCAGTTTTCATAAAGGGAATAAACACCCTCAGTAACTAATGTCCAGATAGCCTGACGTCATCATCAATAAAACTAAGCAAATATTACTGAAAGTTCATGTACCCGAAGTGCAATTTTAGTCGTACAAAATCGTTACATACACCCTGAGCGAATTCATGGAAATTCGCAGCTCTGTTGCATCCTCCTCGGGTTCTTTGGAGGAGGCCGCCGTATACGAGAACATTACTATTTCGGTAGATATCATTAAAAAAAATTTGCTCCATGAAGCTCTACTGGCTCAAGCAACACCTTTTACGCAATTATTTTTATTAGCTGACGATTCGAGCATTTTTTCGTATTTTGAAGAACTTGCATGTTACACGCCAGAGTTTGGCTTTTGTAAGGTATTTGGCGAGTTTGGCTTTTCAATGAGCGTGTTGCGGGTGACGATAAGCAATATTTTTACATTATTTATCTTTTTTTATTCGTAAGGTATGTGCAAAACTCTGTGTTCCTATAGCCTCGGTTGGAACCATTATACGTTAGTGGAAATGCCGGAATACGACTCTCAGTAGGCCCCGAACTGACCGTCCATGGAAAATTGACGACCGTGCTGTTCGAAAATTGGTCCGAACAGTAATGCAGAAGCCTCGAACTACTTGTGAAGAATTGAAGGAGGATCACAAGGTATCTGGCCTCGAAGCCAGTAAACACACGATCAGCAGGGCACTACGCCGTGAAGGTCTTCGGCTCTCGCACCCTTCGTAGGACACCTCGTCTCCAGAAACGTCACACCATTGCCAGGCTGAACTTCTGAAGTTTGTCAATGACCAATTGAACAAGCCAGCAGCGTTTTGGAATTCAGCACTTGGGTCAGATGAAACCAATGTCAAATTATTTGGGAGAAATAACGCAAATCATGTTAGCCCTTTACCGCCCACATTTTTATACTCATATTACCGTTATGACAACCACTATCACTAAACCGACACTGGCCTTAGGTAGTCACTGTTATCAAGATGGGGAAGGAACTGCAACTCGGCAGTGCAGTTCAAAGGACACAGTAGTGAACAAATTGAATAAGAAATACGATATATTATTGTTATTTTTGAAAGTGGACGAAATAGTCCAGTTGGGCAGTAAAGGGTTAGGAGGCATCAAAACGAAGAGTTTAAACCAGAGTGCATCATACCCACTCTTAAGTTTGGAGGTGGCTCAATCATGGTGTGGGGATGTTTCAGCTCATCAGGGGTAGGTAAACTTCACATCATTGAAGGAATCATGAATGGCAGGAAATGTCGTGAAATATTGGAAAAGCAACTCTTAGTTCCAGTTCGTTTGTTACAATTGAAACGTGAATGGACCTTCTAACAAGAGAACGATCCAAAGTATACTGCATACGAAACCAAGGAATGATTGAGGATGAAAAAGGTAACCATTTTAGATTGGCCAATTCAATCCCGGACATGAATCCTATCGAAAACGTCTGGAAGGAATTGAAATTGATGATCCAAATGAGAAGTCCCAATAACATCCCTGAACTCAAAGAAATTTGCACTGAAAAATGGAATAAGGTTACACCCGAAACTTGTAAAAGGCTGGTAGTGAACTACTTTAAACCTTTCGAAGCCATAATTAATTATAAGGGCTATCCGACGAAGTATTAATATATGTATATATTGAAATGAGTTATAAACTTTTCTCATGTATTTATTTTATTTGTTTCTAAATATTGTTTCCATTAAATATTTGTGGGTTTCAGAAATATTATTACCCTTTTTATACTAAGGCTTATATACAATCCAGTTTTCGTAATTGTACTTGGCTTAGAAATGTGGAACCTGGTGGTTTAATCAAAGTGTTGGATTATTTTGCCCCCCACTATATCTTGGACATTGCATTTAAAGTTAAGTTGATTTTATTTGAACAGTTTTTTCTTTTGGTCTTTCATAGTGAATTTAACCCGCGCACGGTCGCGCATCCCTCAGAAAAGTAGTCAATTTACCCGCGTTACTCTGCCGTTCCCTGTTCACTTACCGTAATAGGCAGAGATGTAAAAATATGAAGTAATGAGTAAAAAATGTTGCTTTACACTTTGATGTTGTCAGATTTTTGATAACTTGAACCGTTTCTTTGTAATATGGAGTCAAACTCCGTAGATTTTTGCACAACATTGCTTCAAAGAGATCAATGGCCATTTTTGTGTTTTGGGAACAATGTAATGTTTTTCACTGCTATTTTATGCAGAAAATCCTTCCAAACCTGCTGATGTTTTTATTTTTCCTCTACAACAATTAGAAAAAAAGTTATGACCATTTATGTCTACTAGGTGTTATCCATTCTTCGTTTTAGTTCCTACATAAATGCATGTTTGCATGTCTGGTTATATTACTGTAAGTATAGTGTTTCGAAACTTGTAATTTTCACACAATATGAATAAAATACTGCTCTACACGCTACTGACTTCAGATTTGTCTTATTTGCCATTTTTACGAAATAAGGCGAAATAAGGCCCTGAGTAGTTTCGCTGGTAACTGAGGCTGCCACTGACTGTTCGCACGCACACCCTCTCACGGTCGCCTCATTTACCACACTGACTGTGCTTACCCCTCCCAACTTCCAAGTGGTTGGAGCTCTGCCTTAACCCCCACAATGTGGGGGTTTCTGGCTCCAGCTGTGTAGCACTCGCTGAGACGATCATTTTGGTGTATAACAACTTGGGGTTATGCCTTACGTCTGGCAACCAGTGAGCCTGGTAAATGAGGCGACCAGTTACAGTGCGCGGGTTAAGAGCGCAGTACAACAGTCATGAACGTACGTTTCCGTTTCTTGAAATATGTTTCATGATTTTATAGACCGACCAACTTTCTTCGCCAACGACGACTCTACTATATGACGTTCTGGAGCTATACCCAGATGGCATTTAGCCACTGCTATTCTCTGTGATGCTCTTGAAGATCTAAATAAAATAATGGCAACTTAATCTATTTTGTTCTATGTTAGTTCTGCGATGATATATATTGGATTCAAAGCCAACTGTGATGAAGTCAAATGGAAAAGTTTCCTATGAGTCAGAACTTTCAGAAAATAAAGAAACAGAATTTGAACTTTTATTTAGCAAGGAAATTTTGCAATGCAATCAGTGTCAGTCTGATGGCTATGGAATCGATCGAGTCATTGAATACCACAACGTCACTCAAAGGACTGAGCGAAGTAAGCGAAGTGTTCATTAGTTGTAGCCATTACGGTTCAGGCCCACTCAATTGATCCTTATGAGTGAGAACAAAGTTTGATATGCATAGTCATGGTACGCACTTGAGTTCAAAGAGGACTACATGACGGGCTCTAATCAGATCAACGTCATCGTGCTGCGTGTATTGTATCTGAACCAACATACTCGACATCAATCACGTTTTGAGCCCAGGCTGCCTTGCTGTCTGATTGCTTGCTGTCTGATCATTACCGTAAATTGCCACTTAAGTTGTCATAGAAATTCCTAGCGGTGGCTAAATAATTTCAAAAAATAAACAAAAGAACGGTCAATAACTGTAGTTCAATTTAACTTGATTTTGGTCATCAATGAAAATCAGGAAACTTTTTAAAAGCCCCAATAACAAAACTCATTCATTGAATACATTAGAACTCAATGAATCGTATTTGTAAATTTCTTTTAAAGATTAAATCCCCACATCGTCCGATGATAATATTTTGTACTTGCATGTATATGATTTCATATATGTGGTAAAGTGGAATTTCACGTATATAAATATCTACGGGTGCAAATAGATCCTCGGAACAAGTTTAGCGCCTCACATCCAATAGATACATATTTAACACCAAAAAAACTCATATTAACAAATTATTATGTCATTTTTTAACTCAACTGAGGGTTGGATTAATTGTAAGGAAATCACACACTGCAAGGTTTTCAAAAGTTTTTAATTTGGTAACGTAACCAAAGACAAGAACGTTGAAGTTTAACAAAGATTGAGGCAGCAACGGAATCGTATTCCGTTCAGAAATTGGTTGATAAGGCCTCGCTTCCTCCTAGCTTGCGAGTGTTCGGAGAGAGAGTGGAGGTACCGTTTTCAAGTATTGAATGGTACCTCCAGAAGGGTAGGAACCTCGGACAAATCAGGAGTCAGATGGGCGCTCAACAAGAATTTAGCGGGACCGAATTGACGCCCTCATCTGCTGTCGGGTTGGAAGCAGACCGGACCCGGCGGTAGTTGCGGTATACTGCGCAAAAGAAAACGGTAGTAAGCTTGCGAAATACACAAAACTAGCAAGTTTCTCGCAGCAGTTATTTCAATAAAATTTCAACGTAGGGCACAAATTTGAAATTGAATACGAGTCAAGTCCTAATGACCCTCACCTAAGGAATTACTTCCCGAGTGAAGCCATTGGAGCTTCTTTTAGAAGGAGGTTAGGTAAGAGATGGAAAAATAACGAAAAGACGACAGTTGAAGAATGCCATTCAGAGCAAGTATCAACAAGAGTTAACGTTTTTAAAGATGGCCCAACGGGCTCTTAATACACGAGAGTAGCTTGACAGCTAAGTAAGTACGGCTCGACAGAACCGATAAGTAAGCAAGTACGGCTCGACAGAACCGATAAGTAAGCAAGTACGGCTCGACAGAACCGATAAGTAAGCAAGTACGGCTCGACAGAACCGATAAGTAAGCAAGTACGGCTCGACAGAACCGATAAGTAAGCAAGTACGGCTCGACAGAACCGATAAGTAAGCAAGTACGGCTCGACAGAACCGATAAGTAAGCAAGTACGGCTCGACAGAACCGATAAGTAAGCAAGTACGGCTCGACAGAACCGATAAGTAAGCAAGTACGGCTCGACAGAACCGATAAGTAAGCAAGTACGGCTCGACAGAACCGATAAGTAAGCAAGTACGGCTCGACAGAACCGATAAGTAAGCAAGTACGGCTCGACAGAACCGATAAGTAAGCAAGTACGGCTCGACAGAACCGATAAGTAAGCAAGTACGGCTCGACAGAACCGATAAGTAAGCAAGTACGGCTCGACAGAACCGATAAGTAAGCAAGTACGGCTCGACAGAACCGATAAGTAAGCAAGTACGGCTCGACAGAACCGATAAGTAAGCAAGTACGGCTCGACAGAACCGATAAGTAAGCAAGTACGGCTCGACAGAACCGATAAGCAAGCAAGTACGGCTCGACAGAACCGATAAGCAAGCAAGTACGGCTCGACAGAACCGATAAGCAAGCAAGTACGGCTCGACAGAACCGATAAGCAAGCAAGTACGGCTCGACAGAACCGATAAGCAAGCAAGTACGGCTCGACAGAACCGATAAGCAAGCAAGTACGGCTCGACAGAACCGATAAGCAAGCAAGTACGGCTCGACAGAACCGATAAGCAAGCAAGTACGGCTCGACAGAACCGATAAGCAAGCAAGTACGGCTCGACAGAACCGATAAGCAAGCAAGTACGGCTCGACAGAACCGATAAGTAAGCAAGTACGGCTCGACAGAACCGATAAGCAAGCAAGTACGGCTCGACAGAACCGATAAGCAAGCAAGTACGGCTCGACAGAACCGATAAGTAAGCAAGTACGGCTCGACAGAACCGATAAGTAAGCAAGTACGGCTCGACAGAACCGATAAGTAAGCAAGTACGGCTCGACAGAACCGATAAGTAAGCAAGTACGGCTCGACAGAACCGATAAGTAAGCAAGTACGGCTCGACAGAACCGATAAGTAAGCAAGTACGGCTCGACAGAACCGATAAGTAAGCAAGTACGGCTCGACAGAACCGATAAGTAAGTAAGTACGGCTCGACAGAACCGATAAGTAAGTAAGTACGGCTCGACAGAACCGATAAGTAAGTAACGTTAGAGGCGGCTAGAAAGCCTAGTAATTATGAATACCGCTCTGAATGGCCAGGTGAACAAAATAAACATGAAACACACACATTCACACAAACCAAATCAGGAGCACGGTCAAAGAAAAGAACCAAGATTACGAGAAGGTTGGAAAAGGCCCAGGCGATGTGCAGCACTCGGTAGATTCACTTTACACCGTTAAGTAACACAGGACGAGTACACAGCATGGCTCAAGTCCGTCGTGTACTGGTGAATATCAAACCTCTCAACCTCTCTCTCAACCTTTCTTTTATGTAACCTCTCGCATTTGCTACCTCTTGTCCTCTTGTCCAAATATATAAAAATATCTCGCCGACATAGCTTCCTCCTCCGCCCCCGGTCAGCTGAAAGCCTCTAAAGTTCAAACTGAAAAGTACCTGAGAGGCGCACAAGGAAATTCTCAACATAATTTGAACTTGACTTGGGTTAAATTGAACGTGACTTGGATTAATTTGAACTTGACTTGGATTAATTTGAACTTAATTCGGAAGAATTTGAACTTGACTTGGATTAAATTGAGCTTGACTTAGATTAATTTGAAGTGAAAAAGGTGTAATGTCGTTACGGCTGCTTTAGTGTCAGATTCAACTTGAGAGTTACACCTGGAAATGACGTCCGGTCTCTAAGTTGATGTTAAATTTTTTTAGAACTATGATATTGCCACATTGATCTATGAACACAAAAAGACGATCTCGTAAAGTGAAACATTGAACATGGAACGTAAAATAGAATTTCTAGCCATAAATTTCATATTTTTTTTTCAAAAAAAGAGTCGATGAAGTTCAGCTGGGATTATGCATGGCATCATGAAAGACAACTGTAATAATGGCAACATTGTATTCGATTAGAGAAATCATTTTCACTAAATACAAAAATGGCTCGTTTGTCTCACTCCACGAGAAATGATTCATGAGAAATGCAATCATTTGACGCAAATAACAACAGCGGCGCTTTAAGTTTGGGAACGATTTACATGCTCGCTTTCTTTGTCATGTGAATCAACGATGTTGAGGATTCCTAATTGAATGTGGTAACTTTCCAGTAAAAGTAACTACTCTAACTGACTGAAGAAAGGCTGTTGATCTTCATCAGAAGTAAACGTTGTATTTTCCCAAAGGAAAATTAACTGTTTGTTTCAACATTTGATGAACGACAGCCACTCCTATAGCGGAAATAGAGCGTGAAAAATATTATTGAATCACTATCGCTATGCAAATTAGGTGTGACAAGAAAGGGGAGAAAATACAGTAATCGACAATATGAACAGAATTTTTTGGCGACGAAACTATAGGACAAAGCTTTGAATTCAAGTCAATTAAGCGTATTAGATACGGCTCTTTAATTAATTAAGCACTTCTCAATTTACAAAAATGAGAAAATTTAACGTGAAACAACGCAAATTATTCCTGAACTCAAGAGCCAGAGCTACGACGAAAGTCTTTAGCGGCTTGAACTGTCTTGCCATAAACACAAAAAATTATTAAGTTGAAAAGGCCTGCTAGCACCTTTGGGGCTTTAATAGTGTTTGTTCGAAGGAATTTTTTCCATTTTCTATAATGTTAATTATGAATGAAAACTATCCTATCACGTGATCCTACTCGTGCACTACAAAATACCTTGAAAATATGGCACAAATTCATCATTCGTACAGACAAGAAAACAATTCGGAAAATAGATAGTCTGAACTGTTCATCTCCACACTGGCTCGTTATTAACGTACTTATCTTAACCTTATTTAGAAAATAAAGTCGCCAGTTCGGTCCTCTTGCACCCTAAGCTGAGTTCACAACCGGCTTCATGGCCAGGCAAAATTAGGCGAGCCTGTAATTACAGTGCGGGTAAATTATAGGTATTAACGCGATCCCATAGATGAATTTCTCATTCACGTACCGCTTTAAATGAATGAAATTTCAACTCAGTCGCAACCTTTTTAAGAAATAACTGTTATCATGCGAGGTTAAATGTTATGTGCAATTGTATTTTTTATATTTCTAAGGAGGGATAAAAATGTATCCGAGCAATAAAGTCGATTCCTCGATTCTGCTACTTACAACCTAATTAAACCAACCGTCAAAACAGCGGAAACGAGGTAAACCATGATAATTGGTAGAAATAGATTAGTCACTAGCGAATTGTTGAATTATTATTTTTTCACTGAGTGGTTAGTTAGAAAAATATTATCACGTGTGTTAAATGAACAAAATTATAGGGACACCAGAGAAAAAATGCTTGAGATTTCCAGCCCATGGATTGCGTCAAACATGACCCAGATGAGTGTTTCTATCCGACGTGGGCCTCATAAATGAAAGTCGTGGACAAAAATTAGTGCTAACCGCAGACATTCCACTGGCGAGAGGTGAGGAGTTCAAGCCCTTAAGTCCGCTATAGAGGAAGCCGAGTATGGACTTTTCATTCTTCAATACCCAACTGGAATTTAATGATGTAGAAATGGTGAGACAGGGCGTCGAGAGAAATAGCCCTCTTCATCATCGTGCTAATTGTTCATGTTTGACCAATTAAAACTCTGTCAGAAGATTTTCACTCACCTCAAAATAGAGAACGGTCTAAAAAAGAACTAAACGGAAAATTGAAAACGATCTGAATGAGTACTGCGGTCGTTAATCAGTGTTTTTTAAGCTATGAACTACTAATGGTCAGAAACTACGCCAAGAAACAGCACCTAGCACTATTACAGAGCCCCTTCAGGCTCTATGATAGGGACCGGCATCAAAATCAAAATCGGTAAGAGCGTTCGATAAAAAGAAAAAGAAAGAAAGAAAAAATTACTAGTAGAAAGCCAAAGTTACAAGTTTGGTGCGAGTGCAATGCAAAATAGGCGATTCTAGCACCTTGAAAACAAATTGAAATTATCTGGGTAGGAATCGAAAATATTTAAATGATATGAAATTCAGTTCGACAGTTCGTAAAATACTAATCACAAATAATTGCTTTTGAGGATTTGCCAACATTTTGCAGTAAATACTGATCATGCTCTTCGGGCGCGTTGATTGCCCGAGGTCTTGGAGTTGGGTGTCCAGGAATCGGAATAGCGTCGATTATAGGATGCCCTAAAATCGCTCAACTTTTCGGGCACACATGTAGCTATGCTCAAATGGGCCAATTGTACTAGACTTGAGAAACAAACTAATGCTGTATCTCTTGTAGTAAATAAATTGCTCTAATTGTTTGTAAAATCGTTCAAACACTAAGTACTCGAGGGTTGCCAAATTCAGACGAAACATTTATAATTCTATTTAGATTTTAGAGACAAGACAGTACGACAAACTAAGCTCCAAAGTCGAAACTTTAAGCCTAAGTATCTTGAAAACTAAGGAGTTTCGAACGGCATTATGTTAATAAAAGTGCATGTTCTTTTTGCTTGTCCATGACTACTGGTAAAGTTTGTCCCTCTCGTTCTTAAAATTCTGGATACACGTGCTCAGCCGTATTCATAACAAAAAATCGCCAACAATCTCGAACAAGTTTACGAGATAACTCATATTTCCTTATAACTCATATTGTGTATTGGTATTCAAGTTTTTCCTCTGTCAGAAATGTTTTCAAAACTGAGATTGCTAAGAATTCTGGAAAGGTTCTTCAACACCAAAGAAACGTTGTAGGTTCTCAAACGTGAATCAGAAGTTGTTCTATTTGGAAATCCAATTGAAAAATCTGACTCAGATTTGAAATTGCTAATGTCGTTTAAATCTATACAATGCGTCTTTCAGATTTAAAACAAGACTTTGCAATGGCAAATACTATTATGAATTTCATACAACCAAATATTAATAGAATATTTAAATGCCCTTACTACAAAATATGCCCTTATGTGGGTATGCCCTCATAATATATTAAAATATCGTAAGAGTTGGCAGTTCACCGTAAATTTTCCAAAAGAGGAATGCAATGAAATTTCTATGGTACGTACAAAATTTCTTAAAATAGAAGTGTGTATGAATTAGAGTTACAACTGACATAACAATTCCAGTTGAATTCGCAGTTAATACGTATAATTTAAAACATGAAAACAGTATGTACCCATTGAGGGTTGTTTCTACATCGTACATTCAAAATGGGAAATATGATAAAATAATATCAGTTTTCTGCACGTTAAACTAATATCACTACTGGAAAAGATGCGCTCATTGTCTCTAGGATCAATTATTGTGTGTGTGTATGAGTAGGTGCGTGTGTGTGAGGTTGCATTAATGTTATCAAATATACTTAAATTGTCTCCATCCTTAGAGATATTCTATAAAACACTAGCAGACCATTTAGTATTAATGTATAGTGTTATGAAAAATTATTAGACCAAAGAATTCTTTTTTTAAGTAAACTCAGCTTGCAAGGTCATACATGACCGTGAGTGACCACTGACTTATCTATCCAGCAAGAGTGCGCTGGTCAGGCTTCCCTTAATTAGAGACCGAGCTTGTAATGAAATTGAACTTAGCTGCAGAAGACCCTCCAGAGCTGTGCAACACATGACAACAATGTAGCAAAACTCCTGATTGGTTTCGTTGATGCTGCTACGTATTAATTAACTTGTGTTGTGCGATGAAACCTGCACTCAGAGTAATTCTATATCAACGATCTCTGGGAAAAATGGAGACTGATCTAGAGAAAAGTGTTTATGAGCTACATGTTCTGAAATTAGTAGCAACATTTGTGTATGTCTCAGATTATTGCCATTAATAATAATAATTGGTTTCAATTTTTTCCCTTTAAACTCCTGTAATTTCAGAAACTAGTAAACTCTTTTTTCCGAGGTGCAACTGAACATTAAAGTATATAATTTCAATGCATTTAAAATAATTGTCGGATAGTCAGTTGTAAGCTCGAAAAATTTTACTACGTAATTTCGTAATTTCGATTAAGAAGTGAAAACATGAAAGTGATGAGATAGAAATTGTAATCACCATCGTGAAACAACCCTGATGTGTGCGTTACCGAAAAGATAACTGTGAAATTTTAAGTTCCTTAGCCGTATTTTTAAAAAGTTTGAATAAAATTCTGTTAAGAACACTCGCGGATTAGAGTTCTAGCCAGAAAATTCCAGGGAAGAATTAAATTTTCAAATTGATCGAATAAACACAGGTGATAAATTCGTAGATTGATATAAATTCGTAGATTTTGACAGATTTAACACCACTTAATTGTAACCAATATTATGAAAAGTACACAAAATACCACTTAAAGGCCCAGTTTCTATTCCCTGAAGTATTTTTTTTAATGTATAAATTATCAAAAATTTTAAAATATGTACCTTGAAGTGGATGTCAGTCTTTATTTAAAACGATAAAATTATACGATTCTATGTAAGTTTCCGAACAAAACTCTTTGAATTCTTCAAAAGGCATGTCTTTAGAATTTGAGATATTATATCCGAATAAATATTTTTCATGTCAGTTAAGGCTAACGCAAAAAGAATCAGAACGTTAGCATTTGTTCTGATTGTTTTTCTCGGCAATAAACAATAATTTCGTGAAAAGTAAATTGAAGTACAGTTATTCGTTCATTTATTAATTGAACTACAAAAAATTCCAACTCATGATTATGAGCCACAAATTAGAACTGATTTGAATCGTGAGCATATTGATATCAGGATCGTTGTCCAGAATCATGGTGAGTTCATATTACCTGTTAATTGTTTTGTTTGTATCGAAGGAGTTTTGAATAAAGAAGATGTAAATGATTAAAATTTCAACGATCCAAAAATATCTATCTTTAATAACGCGTTAAAGCATTTGTTTGATGGAGTGTCTTACAAAATAGTTAATGACGAAATCGAAGGTTATAGTTTTTCTGCAATTGCATCAAGTTTGAATGGTTTACTTACATACCAACGAAATTCAAAAGAAAAAGTGAAATTCTTTTGTAGCGATGATTCAAAAAAGAATGAAAAAACAAACGATAGATTTTGTGAAACTAATGATAATCTAGGTTTAGCAAATGGTAAATCGAGTGCAGTGATTTCACTTGAACGTATGCTTAGATTTTGTGAAAATTATAATTTATGAAGTAAAGCATCCACTTACTCTTTAAAACTAATGACAAAGAACCCAATACCAATGATTATAAAGTTGGCGATGGAAAAAATTACAATAAATTGGGTAGCTTGGAAGATGCCAGCTTATAAATTATCTGATGAATTCCAAGTCAAACTATATCGACAAATAAAAGATAAAATAACTCTATCAATTGAATATTTAAACCAACAATAGGGACAAATCATTGTTAAGCCCCACCAGAAATTACTTGACTGGACATTAACTACAGGTGTAGGTGCCAAAAAACCACTATACAATTTTTTTTCATATCAAAGAAAAAAATGGCTGTCAGATTGAGAACAATGCTATTTTCGATCACTTTGACTTAAAAAATACTTATGTTCAATTAAACGGTGAAAGATACTCCGAGTATAATTTACAGATTGTTTTCGAGAACAATAATTATGCGACAGCCTATAAAATGCTAACAGATTACGTTCCCATGAAAATTGCGCTGTTTAATACAGACATTTCAGATATTTACATCCGATATATGTGTTTGACATCAGCAGACAGAATGAACGAATTAAAGACACTACAACTGACATGAAATTAATGCTGAATTTAAATGAAATATTCCAAGCGTTACTCATTAATATGTATCAATTTTATCAGATGGAATAATTCGATTGCAATCTGACGGTGCATAAATGAATTTAAACTACCATAAAATAAAACATATGCATATAATAATGTTTAAAAAATGGTGCAATGAGTAAAGTGTGAGAAGAAAACTCATACTGATAATTCTCAATGGTTAATTACGAAGAACAATAAGATACTAGACAAAGGTATGTGTTTGATTGTAAAACGACAAAGACTTCTATCGTTTCTAAAGATACTGCGAAAAAGGAGGGCTTTATATTCATCATTCCAGCTTTATTTGCAGGATTTGGGGTTTCTGGCTCTTTGGCTCTTTGGCTGGAGGAACTTCTGCGATACCATCCGCTGTTAATAAGAAAAAGCAGGTGATAAACTATTGTCAGAAACAATAAGGCATAATAAAGCTATGGAATCTAAAAAAGGCTCAGGTATTTGAATAACTTCTGCGAAAAAAAATTTGCGGCAAAGATTTCTACTTGAAACTACCAAAAAAATATTACTAATCAAATCATTATCTCAGCATCACTTGAAATATTATATAAAAATTTTAAATATATCAAACGCCAGGGATATTTTTATGAGAGATTCATTACCTAAGCAATCGAATGAAATTGAAAAATGCGTCTTAAATCTTGTGGATCAGGGACTCATTGGACTTGTTGGTCTAGGAAAAAGATGTATGTTTTACTCTGAAAGTAATGGTTTAAAATATCCAAAAGAATTTGGTCGTTATATGATACCTTGTCAAATTATTTGGTCTGCTTACAAACTACAAAAAACTAGAAGACGCCGTTTGTGGTCATTTATGCTTAGAAGTATTGAAACGTTTTGAAATTGAAAGATTCAATGAAATTGTCCTAGATCTGTGTGATAAACGATCATAAATTACGATTTAAATTGTATAAATAATTTCTTATTATGAAAAATTACAGTTAAAAATAAAAAATTACAGTGATGTTCACGTAAAAAAATTGGTGTTTGCAAAGACTAACTGCAGTTGAACATCAAATGTCAACGTTTCTCATAAGATCGAATAACTGCAGGAATACATTTTTAACCCGAATTTATCGCAGTTATTGTATCACACCGTAAATGTAGCAGCAGTTATTGTCTTAGCGATTACTTTTTTGCACGAAACAGGAATGAATATTTTCTCTAAGACGTTTTCAACCTGCAGTCTGTAGAAGCTAACTGAAGGTCGTTCGAGCACTCAAATTACACGCTTCGCTGACATACCATGTTATAAGCCATTGTTTTGTTTAAATTTGTAACAAAATGGCGTTTGCCTGCTTTTTTTCATATGTCCATCTAGTGGTAGGAGCCTACCGAAATTCAGTTTCTATTTTGTTTTCAAGTGAGTAATCTTGTATTCTCTGCTTCATTGTGAATAAAAAACTAGATCTATTGTTCAAGGTTGCGACGTGCATAAATCATCGAGTTTTGAAGAAGTGTAGGCAATAAAAACATTTTTTTCTAGGATTATGCCCCACGGTGCAGCGCAAGCTCATCACAGCGAATGCTGTGGATGCATCAGAAAACAAATTTGTTTGTACTGTATAAGAATCCACTCTTTCCCATGCTCTTGAAATGTAAAAAGCAAAATACTAAAAAAATCGAATGTTAATTTAATTACTTCACTATTGAGCACCAAGATCTCGCATACCGAGTCCGTGACAACATGTTGCAGCCTGCTGCCCAAGTCTTGAAAGCATTAATGTTATGAAGCAAAACCCAAAATATAGCTCTAGAAGTGTTTTCTTACTTTAAGGTTTGTTGAAAATAGCTTTTATTCGGCGTGGTATGCTCAGATGATCCTTCGAAGAAAGATTATACAGAAATTAAGGAGCAGCAACTTCCCTCATAAGGGACCGAATAGCACATCAATGACAGCAATGCTCTCTCTCTAGAACTAGGAGCCTCAGTGAGCTCTGATCAAGACTTGTATTGCTGCCACAAACTTTTTTCCTCTAGCTTGTACAAATAGCAATAGCTATGAGGATGAGGTATTGTGAAAGGCGTATGGACTGATGTTGAACATCATTGAAATACATAAATGTTGAAGAACTTCGAAAATGCCAGATCTTCTCGGATACAAAGATGATGCTGCTGTGAAAAGTCTAAATTTCAAACCTCTGGTGCTTGATCCCCATTTATTGATGCATTACTTAATGGAGAAGTTTATTTTTAAAATTAAGGCACGGTCCCATCTTTGGGGACATAAGTAAAAACTAAAGCACTATTTTTAATTGCATGTTTAACCATAACGCTGAAGTAACCCAGTTGTTACACTTGTTACAAACCGAGATGGTTCTAACAAGGCTCAACTGGGTGAAAACTGGAACTATGAAACAAATATAAATTACAACAAGAATGAAGAACTGAAAAAACTAAAAAACCGAAGCTGATGACCTGCATTGAGTCAGATTTTCTTGGCAACTGCCAGTTCTACGAAAAATTTGCTGTAAAATCTAAAACGACCAAACGATAACGTGATAAAATTTAAACAAATGGAACTAAATTCAGAGGAACTTACATAATCACCATCCCAAAAACCCATCGGGGAGAAAGTTCACCTCAATTGCATCAATCAATAATAATTGTTTGCTTCGATGGGTGGGAAGTGTGTGATTAGGTTGTGTTGAAAATTGGAATCCTGACTACAAGCCCCTTATTTTAAAGGACACGAAACGTAAGGCACTTCGAATCCAGTGTTTAATTATTCAGTCTTGCATGCTTAATTAATAATTATAATCAAGCTATTACTACAAAATGGTAAAGAAGCCTCCTAACACACTTCGGCCTCGATTTAATTTCCGTATTACTCCTGTTTATTAGCGTCGACAGCCTATTGAGTGCTCTTGAAATATGATTTCTTCTCAGAAAGGCTTTGATGTCATTCGCAGGCGATTTGCTCCAATCCGAACTCTGAACTTCAAAGAGACCAGTTTTCAGGTAAAATTTATCGCCTGTCAACCGAGCTCGGTCTTAGAAACTCCGTAGCTATTTGCTGCCTGAAACCTCAACTGCGAAATAACTCATGTTTCCAAGTTCGCGTTTTCACTCACTATGACGATGTTCCTTCATTGAGGAGCTCCCAAGAAATTTGTTTCATTAATTGAGCTGCCTATTAAATCCCCTCGATCAAATATACGATATGAGCAGCGCAACAAATACGATATCAATGGTCCTCAATGATCTCAATAAGTGCTCGCGATAGCCGTGTGCTATAGGTTCCGCCGCCGTGCGGCCGGGACCCGGGTTCGAAACTCGGCGCTGGCAGTGGCGATTTTCTCTGTTGGGTATAGGAGAAAAATTCCAAGCACAATACCCCACTCTACCCAGGTGTCTGAAATGGGTACCGGTCTTGACCGGGGGAAAGCGTCATGGCGTCCTGGCGTTAGTTCTAAGGCATTTGAAAATCCAATGTACAAGGTGATATGTATCAGGCTTGATTGGAAATAATACATCCGTAGATGCCTTCATTATTTATTATTTATTTATTTATTTATCTTCGAGTCGCCTGAGAGCAAATACTGAAATCAGCCTCGAACAGATTATTATATGAAAGGAAGTGAAAGAAACGATCTCAGTCTATACTTCATCTAGGGTTGGATCAGTGATCCTTACGCAGCAATAAATGAAGATAAGAACCAGTGTCACGTGCACACATACTATTGCTTTCAGTGAGGTCTACAAATCATTATTTGAACATCCCAATAAGGAAAACAAATGTTCAGATTATGAACACGAAAATAATTTTTTAATCGTGCTCTACATAAATGGTTTTAAAATATTGATTAATGTTCAGCCCCTTCCAAAAAATTGCTGCCTGAATCGGCCTCTATTTTCAATGCAAAGCTGCAGCTAAGCAGGTTTTAAAATTTGCTGACACCGGCCGATTTTTAGCTGAACAACCCTGCTGCCGTTGCCAGCGGTTGTTTTTGACTGGGTGCTTAATCAATTTTTTAACTTAAGAGGAACGGAGGAACTTGACGTCAAAAATCATTGTTTCCGATTAAAATTGTTTCCATAACGATCACAAACTTCTTGAAGAAAAATTGGTCTTTGCGACGAACTTACATATCCCATACTTTCACAATTTTCGATGAAAACAACCATCACACAAATGAAATTATATGAAAACTTTCATATTGTCAGAAATATGCTAAATAAAAAATTAATATGATGGATAAATTCCATTGTAGACGTAATTAAAAAAAATGAGTTATTTATTTGTTGGTTTTGCATTTGCCAAGCCAAAATTTGACTCATAAATTTATTTCAGAAGATAGCATGGCGTCGAAGACTAACACGAGGCTAAACCGAGGAACGCGTTAATGACCCCCCTCAGCTTTAATTGAGCATTTTATTACTTGAACACCACTCGAAAAATATTTGCAAAACTATCTCGCCTATTTCAGTTATATTAGGAATATAATCAGAGATGGGCAGCAGCGAGCTACCTGTAGCGGCCGCTATAGGAGCGCGTAGAGGGAATGTTAAGGCAGTGCAGGCCGACCAGCCTAAAAATCGTACATAATGGACCACCATGTCCTTAATCCACCGGCGATACGTCTTTGATTTTCAATTGGGAAGTAGTGGCGCTAAATGTAGCGAAACAGGGTTTTGCCTCTACAGTGTTACCACCACGTTTATAAAATTGTCAAATAGATAGTGGAATAAAAAGAACGAAGGATTTCGGTGTGGTGCTGTTAACTTGTTGCCAGCCTATGATCGTGTAGGCTTTTCAGCGTTCCATCCACATTACCAATTAATCTGGTGCCAAGGTGAATGTAAACTGAGAGAGGTCAGGCAAAACAATGATCTCTATCGTCAATGAAAAACTTCCAGACAGCCTCACAAAAACTACCAGCAGCAGCGAGGAAGAGAACTCAGCTAATACGTTCTTTAATGAACTACAAAAAACACGAGAACACCGTCACGATAATTATGGAGAACGATTAGCAAACTTTTGGAAGGTCCAGTGAGCACCTCTTTACTTGCTCCTGAATCCTTTCCCTGTAAAACCGTTCCTAAAGATTTTCGCATTCTACAACACGCCAATCCTTTTATTGCTAGTGCTGCTGTACTGCCGTGGAGAGGATGGTTTCCTGAAAGGAATGAAGTCCTAACGCCAAAGCGTGCAAGCTTTTCAATAATCATTTTAAAATGCTCGTATTTCTGAAGGAAGCGCTTAGGAACTTGAAGGATATATTTTTCCGTGTATTATGATATTTCATGCGCCGTCTAATTTGAAGTTAGAATTAGGGAACGGTTTAGTTTTTGAATTTTCATTTGTAAATGTTAGTAATTTCTCCGAATGATTGAAGTAGACAACTATGTTGAGTTGGGGAAATATGAAACTAATAAAAATAGCGGTGGGACTTATTTATCTAACCTGTATACTAGTCTGTTTCGGTTAATTGGAATAAATTTGCTTCGATATGCTTTCAAAATGTCCTAAATATCATTAAATGTTTTTGAGTTAGTGGCAGTGTAGAAAATAAATATTTAGAGTTTTTTAATAACTTTTGCAATTGTAGCGCCTAATGTAGCGGCTCTACATTTTTCTGTAGCTCCATTTTTCTGTAGCGCTCAAATTCTCGCCACCAGCTGTGAATAAAATCGACAATAAATAATAGTGAGACCTTTGATATTAATAAGTGCTCTCAAAGGTAAAGTCAGTTAAAAAAAGTCTTAAAGTATGTTGTTCAAACAGTGATAAGAATTGCGGAGATAAGAAAAAGTTCAAGTTATTACTATATAGAAACTTTGGCCTTTGCTATGTGTGCACTATCGCTTCTGTCTTTTGGGGGCACTAAACAGATATCTATCAACGGACACCTAATGTGTTTATTTACATCATGAATAAAATATTTTATAATGATGGACTTTCACCTGCAGAAATATCACAGCTGACCATCTGTTGTGTTGAAGCGCGGGACAGGAGGGCTGCAATGTTAAATGAATTAAAGCGTTAGTTAAATCAAAAGATTTTCGATGTACCTGTGAGTGTCTTACAGATATCCAGAGAAATCTTGATGTATATTGGAATATCAGCATCGGCCACCTGACTGGGAAGGTTACGTCACCTATTGCGCGAATGCAATATAACTCTCTCCAGTAACTTTAGGATTTTGGCCATTTTCCTTGTAACATTTCAACATTGTCTGTTCATTATAGTAATCACAATCCAGTTTGATCAAATGAAATAGTTATGAAAAATAATGGTGTTAAAGCGCTTAAATGTGGGTTCTGGGAGTACATAGTCATTCATGTAGTTCTGGTGATTCTGTTTTAACCCACATTCATTCAATGTACTTGTATATTTTCAAATATCTTTCTTGAGCGGTGGTACTATCATGCACGGAGAGGAAATAGCATATGAAAAAGAATATCAGAATTTTCGTGCCTGAACAAAATATGATGCGAAAAATAAAACATCGTTCAAAACCGCGAAAACTTCATGCTCCCGGAAACTTGTTTCAGAACGAACAGAGATGGTCAGTTGAAGCTTCCCATCCGATTGAGTTTGCTTGTAGGGATTCGAAATTTTCTAGTAGGGGCAATTTTTGGAGCAAAACAATTTCGCGCAAAGCTACCTGTATGATTCCACTCAATTTTATTCACAATAACTTAGGGATGTATTTACCGCTTTAAAACTGCCACAACGTTTCCCTAAAAGTTACCGACATCGAGCAATTGCCAAATGTAGTCGAATAATTTTGAAAAGTATTGAGTTTTAAACTATATTTTCTCTGCCCTCACATCGGTATGCTTTTCAATAGGAAAAGAGATCACAAACGTAAATTTTCTCCCTTTTTTCACATATATATAGTCACCCATCAACCTTCAAAAATTGCGTTCAAGATATAACAGTTTTACGCACGTTTTCTATTATGTGTAATCATACATTCTCCCATTACTAAGAACTTCAAAACGAACATTGCAGTTAATATATCGGTAAAGAGTTTTTAATCGTAAAACTTACGGAGTTTCAAATGATGAAACTCTTTCAAGACGAACACGTGTTCGCCAGAAAAGTCGTACTTGTCATATTAAAATTATTAAAATTTGCCATTGTTTAGCTTTCCAAAAAGTGGCTAGAAATCGAAGGGACACAAGTTCAACCAGAGTTTCTCTTGAAAATACTAAAAAATACTCCCAAATGAAAGTTGTGACAATAACGTGACAGGGTAATATAAAAAGAAGAACCAATGTAAAAAGGAACATTCATTTAGTAGCGAACGTTTTGGAATCTCCGATTCTTTTCTCAGTGCTATAAAACAATGGACAAAAAAAGATAATGGACAAATTGCGAACACTATAAGAAGCTAATGTCACAGTTCTTACATCGAAAAATGATTTTTCCAAATCATTTTAAAAAACTGAATTTTTAAACATTCGAAGTCAAACGTACACATGCACCGTACGAATGAATTTGACCTCAGAATTTTTTAATCCTTGTTCATTTTTACCCATATACCTTGGTTGCATCATGATCAAAATGCAATGAAATCCAATATTGCCCCAATTGTGTAAATTGAAGGGTGTTCGAATGTGAATGTGTTTAGTTCTGCTTCTTCGTGTAAATTTTGTGTGTTTGTTTGGTTGCTAGAATTCAGGCGCATCTGCACGTTTGGCTTTATTTGTTCAAAATTCAGGTTTTAATGGCTAGGCATAACTATTTTGTCGATTAATGTAGTGTGATATTAGTTTATTTTAGTTTTTGCAACTAGGTTATTATCCTTTTTTTTTTGCTCTTTGCTTTACTGCACTGAGGAGGGAATCGGAGATTCCGAAACGTTTGCTATTAAAATCATCCCTATTACTTTGGTCCAAAAAATCACCCAATTAATTCTGTTTCTTGACAGGGTAGGGATAGAGCTCCATTCCGTCACTTCAAACAAAATCTGCTTCACAACTCAAGATTGCAATACTGATGGGAGAGATTGACGGCAGACTCCTGAAACTAGATTTAAAAACTCAAATGATGAACTCTTATTCTGATGGCTTCAGAGTTAGGTATATCTGTGATAAGTCATCTCATGACGTCCAACGTATAAAAAACTGAAGCCCTCTTGTACGAGTGAAGCAGTAGGATTCGCCCTAACTGACTCGAACAGAAATCCTATTCTGAGGCCTGCAGCAACATCACATTCCACAGCTCTAACGACGCCGAAACGTGTAGGAGAGGCGTGTCCGTTTAATTGACACGCCGCTCCAAAGATACCTGACGTTGACGCCGAGGGAGGTCCATTTATTATAATTTTCGTATGCCGTTATTTGACTAAATTTCTCTAATAAATTAAATTAGATGTCACCATCAATTCAATTGAATAGGAATCAATTATTCTACAGCAAATAAAATTTCAATATATTATCATCAATCGACCTTACTTCCTTGTGAGGCTTGATATTAATCGCCACACAATCGTCATGATACATTACTGAAAGTTGAAGGCTCTGCCCTCATCGAGAGAAGCGGCACTCTAGGCCGAACGGCGGCCAGACGAAGTCCTTGTTTTTGCCAAGCCTGCTCTGTTAGAGCTTTGGCAAGGGGTTCTCATGCTAATAATCCCTTCATTTCAAGTAAATCAAATTTAAGTGAAGCAAAATATTAAATCCCATTTGAAGTGTTTATAAGAGCGTCCGTCTTACACAAGAATGTGTTCGCAGTTCGAATCACGGCAGTTTCACCCGGTGATTCTCCCCGTTGGGAAAAGGGAGAACTCAGCCACAATTCCCCTTTCTACCCAGGTAGTAATAAGGCATAGGAAAAAACAATGTACAAAATGATATGTATCACGCTTGGTTGGAATAAAAATAATATCCTTTGAATCACCAACCTGGAACCCACAATCAATATGCGTATTTATTATCATATATTTTCACATGAGCCCTATTTCCATTAATGTTCACCCTAAAGGTGCATTTGACTATTGTCTCCTTCGTGCGTTGTATTATTATTGTACATAGTGACGCCGTTTGTCTCCCGCAGGTGAGATAAACTCGCTATCTGCTTGTTAATGAGTAGCAACTAGTAAAGAAGGGGAATAAAACTCTTCAATTTGCTCAGTTGCTATTGAAAAAGTAACAAATAAAAATGTATTGGTTGATGATGATTATGACAATGGAACATGCGGGGTAAGAATAGATTAAACAGAACATGAATATCAGAGCAGAGACAAGTGGGATGAAGACACTGTAGGAAGTGAACCAAAACCTTAAATTGATTACTTGTCATACGAAGCGGACTAAGAGACCAATGGAGGGAACCTGAGGAGCATGGGATGAAACATGCAAATGTCTTAACCAAGAACATACTAAAATACATGTTTCAACCAAAAATAGGAACTAGAGCAACTTAAGCTGTAACCTTAGCTAAGATGGAGAAAAATACACGCACACACAAGACATTTTACACAATTAAGAAGAAAATAAGAGATTAACAAACAGAAATGCATAACTTAAAAAAACGTCTTACACTATTCAACTTGAAAGTTGATATAAAATAAAATAAATTCCATATCTCAAAAAATAAAACACGAACTTCAAAGAATAAATCAACTCATGCAAGTCAAACAACAAAAGTAAGAACGGAGTGTCTACAAAAAAGAAGCAAGTAAGAAATTATAACAAAGTCAGTCACATGTCCTTTAATAGAGATAACTTATAAACTCACATATCAGTGCAACTGAAGCTTCATTTGAATTATCATAGGTTTACTACTCGTATCTCACAGTAACTTGACTTTACTAGCGAAGCTGAAAAGTTTGAGATCGTACAATTAGGCTATATTTAAATAGAACAAATATAATAAAATTATTAGTTTCAACGAGACATGAAGGCTGTGCTGCACAAAATAACACAACCCCGGTTACGATATATTATCTTGGGTGCATTAGGTTCATTTTGGTGCTTGAAGCATTTCTTTGTTGTGCCAGCTAATTCCAGAATCTTTTCCTTTAGACAACTGATCATCAATGTGGCTCAGGTTTTCTAAATTTTCCCTGTAAGGATGGAGTTGTAAGTTGTTGATGACATTAAAAGAGTTACAAATGATTCACACGCTACCTTAACAATAATTAGGTACCATACGAACGAATACCTGAACGTTCAATAAAGTTTGTCTTATTTAGCGACTGGTGGCAGCTTACTGAATAATGTATAAATAAATATGATGATTGATGTGATGACATTGAAATCTCCCATCTGACCACGAAAATACAATAATTATATATGATGATTTGATATTAAAATACAGATGACGTATCTATCTTGTAAATGATTAATGAAACATGCTGAAGTGACTAGAAAAAGGTCACGATGATGAAGATCAAAATAAGACGGTGGATAAAAAATACATAACTTGAAATAATATTCCCATCAAGCACACAATAATATTGCAATCAAACACATCATTTAAATAATTTTAAACAAACAATTTATTTACCTCAGGTGATACAGAGGTAGAATGTTTTTTAAGTCTAATACAATGGTCAATAATAATAATAATCACATAAAAATAAAACAACAATAATAATCAAATCAAGTACATCACACATCAGTGAATATATTCTCGACATCAAATGATGCATAAAAACGAATATCAGCATCGATCAACAAAGTGGTAAATTTGGATTAATGTTTAGAATTTTGAGCAGTATCAACTTTGAATTGGAACCCAAAATTCAATAACGTGTATTAAAACCGGGCGTACGACATGCAATAAAAATTATTTTGAACAGGAACTTGTCAGTGAAGTTTGGTACATGAATTTCACGCATGCTTCTCGATATTTGTTGGCCTGAGCGCAAAACATAAAGCGATTCATGAAGTTCAAAGGAAATGACCAGAGGGCTGACTCAGCTGCCGGAGAAAATTATTTAGTTTCCGCAGGAGTAAAAAACATTTGGCGCTAAAATTTGGTTTACATTCTGCTTTGTCGGACATAATTCGATTCATGCAGTTTAAATACTTTACACAGTATATTGTTGAACTTGAGAAAATAAAAGCTTTTGAAACGGGAACTGATTTTATCAAAGATTTCAGCCACCTCCTGATGCGCAGGTAAAAGATTAAAATCCCGCCAACATCCGCGCGACTCACAGGCGCCAGTCCAACATAACTGGAAGAAAATATACGGGCTGTTAGATTAAGTCACCAACTTAGAAAGAATAATATAGTTCAGATATTTAGAAACGTTCAGACATTTAAGACCCTAACATCTACACATTTATGATACGGGCTGGCCTAATTCGAACCACAACGAGGATAGTGTTTATTACGGCACAGCTGAGTCGACAGGTTAGCGCGGCTTCGGGCAGACGTCACGGTTATTTTAGGAGGAGAAACATGAATATATTAGTTGAACGAAATAAAAACCAATTGCCACTTATTAGGCAACTCCCACTTATCTCATATCGATCAAGATGTGTCCCATAGTAATTAATTACGTTAAGTCCTGCACCAACCTTAAAACTTAATGGACACATATCAAGAGGGTCATATTAAAGGCCGTAAAAGTTGAAGAATGAGACAATCCGTTAATTTATTAGAGTATGGTAATGTAATGAAACGATAACTTCTCATTATAAGGTTGAGTAGAATTTTAATTAGGTACTCAAGACCAGTATTAAGCATTTAAAAAAATCAGAAAATGAGGATAAGGTAATTCCCGTACCAGGGCGCAATACGCACTAGGCCTCTCGGTATTAGTTTTAAAGGAGCGCAAACATGCAATGGTAAAGTAAATTAAAATAAACGAAAATAATTTAAATTTACCCATTTTACTTCTAACATCAACCCCTCATATCACTAGTTTCAATGTTCGTTCGCCCCTATTTCGATAAAGTGTGCACTAACTAAAGTGTTTTCAGCTATGCGTCACTAGAATTATGTTTCCTTAGCTACATATATTTATATGCATTGTCAAAATCAGATTACCGCAACGAAGTGAACGCATTTTTTTGTACATTTCTCTCAATCATTTTTGTTTCAACATGTGACGTGGGTATTATGACACCCATGTGCAAGTATCAAGTAAGGATGTAAATGTTGTGGTATGATAAAAGCCAATGTCTATACAAAATTTCAGTTTCGACTTTATTGGAAACAAACTTTTTTTTTCTTACAATCAAAAATGATGAGGAACCCATCGATTCATGAATAATAATTCAGAAATCGATGCATTTATTCCAGACAATGAAAAATCAAAAAGTTCGTTGGAATCGAAACTATTTCTGAAGTCGAAACGTTCATTTTATTTTTAGAGACGTGGCTAGTTTATTAATCTCCTCTATTTCTTACCCTATTTGTAATCAATAAAAAAATGTAAACTTTGATGAGCCCTTTTTCATTTCTCTGTTATTCGTTGTTCATTTTTATATAGCGGTATTTTTCAGGAATATTTAAAAAAAAGTCTAAGATTCCGTAAAGGTTGGGCCAATGCTTAAATTAAAGCCTTGCAATGCCTTGATTTTGATTGTGCTCCTAAGAGAATTGTTATAATCTTCATTTGAATTACTATGTTTAATAATGTTGGAGTGTATAACCCTTTTTCTGTTATTGCTAGAGCTGTAGTTCTTAACCTGGGTTCGATCGAACTCCAGGGGTTCCGTGAGTCTGTTTCAGGGTTTCAGCATGGTTCAGTTTGTGCATTGATACAGTATGTAGTTATATACATATGCTTTGAATTTTAAGAAATAAACACAATCTCTTTTTTCAAGTATGAAAGGTTCGATGAATGCATGTATGGAACTTGTACGTGGGGTTCAGTACCTCGAACAAGGTCAAGAACCATTGCCCTAGAGGTTACTAAAGATCCTAAGAAGCAGATCATTAAATAAATCCTTCAAGAAAGCAAAACTTCTCATTCAAACACACAAACTAAATTGAAAATGTTCATTAAATATTGATTTAAGAAATGAAGTTAGCAAAGTAATTACTAACCTGAATAATAAAAATGCTGTTCTGTATTTTCCATTTTAAAATCAAGTTATAAAATGTCTACGCAGCGCTTCATGTTTCCAATCGCCATCTCCTGATCCTACGGTATTTCAGTTTCATTTACATTTCAAAATCTTGCTGAGCAGAAATTCAATGCTTAATCTATCTTTAAAATCATGCGGTATTATAATATTAATGTTGAAATATATGGAATTCGTTTTATAGAAGTATTATCATTTGGTTAATATATGAACAGTAATTTTCAATTCTGGCAAAGGTTTTCTGTTCATAAAATTTGCAATATGTATTCATTTAATAAAATATTATACAATCATCCTAATAATTTCCAAGAGGAATTATCAACGCAAGTATATATTTCAGTTATATTTCAATCTCATTATATGTTTCATTTGAATAAAACTCAAATCTTTCCGCAACTCTAATAAATAGAAAATCAACATAGATGATAATTTGCCACAAATTAACCTTGAACTTATCCATGTAATTTTTCATGAATTTCATCTACACTTCACGTGAGTTCCTTTCCTCACGAGTCGAGCTCTGGCTCTAAAATTATTATACAGACAAGAAGACAAAAACAGATACATGCCATGATCAACACCAGTAAAATCATTGAAATGTGCTCTTCCTACCGAGTACATCTCTCATTATGAGCTGAGTCTATGTTACCATTAATTTCATTTTTCAATTATATTTTTTACAACTAAGTTCATTAATTGCAATGTAAATACACCGTCAAAGATGTGGAGAAGATTGAAAGTTTTGAAAATTCCTGATATTATCCTAAAAAAACTAGAAATAACGACAACATAATTTTTCAATGGTTTCAAAATGAGACCAAAAACTAAATGAAATGGCAACAATTTGGTAATCATCCCTAGACTCAAGGACGTCAAATAATGAAATGGTTCATGCTTGCTACAACTTTTCATTGTCACTTGAATAACACCCAGCTTGGGATTTCACTTTATATTATTAATAAGATTGAGAACATAATCAAAACCAACAACCAAATAAGTGCCTGAACTGGTCTGTCCTAATGATAATATTGGATGCCTATGAGTAATGCTTTAACTTTTCTGGGCCAAAACATCATAATATTGATGCATACACTATTTCATTATAACACATATTGGTTAACATTCAGGAACTAATAAGCGAAGACACTGTAATTGTTTAAACGAAAATAATGGTAATGGGAAATGTCAAGACTTTCGCTAGCAATGTCAAGCATTCGGCTGAACATCCACACTTCTAAGCTATTGTATATATATATATGGGTTGACACCCTCAGTTAGATGATCTGGGCTTCGAGCTGAAAGATACGAAGTCCTTCCACTCGTTGAATTAGGATAGTTTTTCCTAGTTAAGAATCATCGTTTTCGGTTCATGGCCGTCCTTTTTTTAACACTTAATACTTTTACCTTCAACTTTATTTTTTGTTTACTTTGAAATTTTGATTCGTGTCAGATAAACGTTTTCCATTCTTTCTGTTTCGACGAGCAGAGCTTGAGGAGACACCACGTGCATGAAGAAAAGGAATCAGTGATAATGAGTAATGATAACCACCTTTACTACCACATGGAGGATGGGGGCTCCTTTAATTTCACATTAAATGGGCCCTCCTTCTCCCTCTCTTAGGAACCCTTTTGTTGTGACCAGGGAAGAAACTAACTCAACACCTCAACATATTTTTCCTCTAGTAATTTTTTGTTGCTTTCTTAGGCAGCATCGAGGAAGTCATTAAAATATTTGGGTGCTGATATAGCGTGAGGTCTACCACACTATGACATGAGGTCTGCCTCTAGCTAGTAAAATAGAAAGAGGTTGGCCCAGGTTACTAATGAATATTTCTCATTTCCATACATATAATTTTGCGATAAACCCTTAGTTTGTACATCTCAAACTGCTCTTGGGTGGGCGTACATGGCGGTAGACCACACGCTAGAATAGCAATAATATTTCTGTGTCCTTTTTAGTTGCGTAACATCTGGGTACAATAAGACGAACAACACCAATATTTTCATTGGAATAACCGTTGCAATTCCAAAGTTGAAACAAAATGTTTAAAAGGTATCAACGTAACTTTCGAATTATAATTTTTGCTTTCTGAAAGCACAAGCTTAGAGTTTTTATTAGTATTTCAGAAGGGAATCGTGTACGGAAAAAAATAAATCATCCGCTGGTTATTTTGGAGCACTTTGTGTCAAATTATTACCGGTTTATAATGTTATTTCTAATTTTTGTGATAAATTTCGATGATCTTTTTTAGTATTTTTCTGGCCTAGTTTTTCGTTAACTTTCAAAACAACAGAACGAACAGAGTTTTTCGGTGAAGTTGCCCTCACAAACTTTTCCTTAACATTGTTGCTGTTTGAAGTTTTGAAACAAATTCAAACCAGATCTTCACCAGCAGCGAGCAATCAATTAACTGACATGACCTGGAATCTAATCAGTGTGTAGCAGCAAGCCCTGGAAATTTTGCATGCTGGGAACATGCCTTGTTGCAGCAGATCGTGTTTTCGCTATGGCGAGCTCCTCGTGTGTGAGGCGGTAATTGCCAGCATTGGAATCTATTTAGCGACATAGAAAAACAACATATATTTCAAAATCCTGAAACGCTTCGGTGAAATTTTACTATGAATGTTTTACGAGCATATCCCGAAGAAAAGCAAAATTCTTTAGCCTAGAATTTTTGTGTTTTCCATAAAAGAAGCAAAAACGTAAGTAGATTTCTTACACAACATGTTGTTGACCTTATTTGAAAAATATGAAACCAGAGAGACACTAAATAATAAGCCACCGAAAAATTTGCGGGCTTCAGAAATTTATCAGTGAGCGACTGAGCCGTTTTCTGCTTAAATTGCAGTTTTCATTCAACGTGGTGCCATCACGTTGTATCAGCATTTTAGGGTTTCATAAAAAAAATAAACTAGGGACGTCTGAACTCAAATTAGTATTAAAGTTCTGAGTAATATATAGAATAATAGAACACTCTAAATACAGCGAACCTGGATCATCTCGTGAAAATGAAAGGCCAAGCATTTAACAAAACAAAGATATTTTTGCTTGATGAAGAAAAATCACCGTTCAACGCAAAAGTGAACTAGCGAGACTCGTGAAGGTTCTGAAACAAATTTTCAGAGATCTGGGCGGCTACAGTGAAATAAAATGAGTTTTGAATAACACAAATTCATCAGGAAGCCAATAATCAAAGAAGCAAATAGAAAAATGCCGCTCGAAAATACCGAAATCGAACTAATGAGGTAAGTTAGGTTAGGTTAGATTAGGCCAGGTCAGGTCTGTGTGCAATAACTTAAAATCAAATTCATTAAAAGAACCTAAGGGCTAATCGCGCACCATCCAAGCAATAGCAGACCATGGCTTGCTAATATGATCCCGAATTTCATAGAATCAACATTTATATTTGCATAGATACATATTGACATACTCAGTAAATTCTATGAAGAATTTCTTCATCGTAATGAAAGAAAAATGAACTAAAACTAGAAAAAATATCTAGGGTAGTAACTTCAGCAAGAATCATCAGCAAGAGACTATGAACACATGTTCTTAAAAGTCGATATCTTGCAATCATTTGAATCTCGTATGGTGCAAATCTGGTAGAATCGCGAAGAGACAGTTTTCCTCCAGCAACAACTGAGAAGAAAAGACGTTCATAGATTTGCTGTTAGGTAGTCAAATCGATGACGGCATGCTGAAATACTTCAGGACTTAGACGCTGTTCCTGTCTCGTCAGTTTCAGTGGTTAAAAGCGTCGAATGTTTCGTGTGACGAAGAATTATCGTGTTACTCAATCCCTACCTCGCAAATAACACTACTTCAAACTTCAAAAACTGATTCGCACAATGCTTCCACAAGGCATTTAAAATAAGTGTCCACATATCCTAAAGAATACATTTTCATAAAATACTGCGCATAAATAATATTTTGCACCGTACGTTGATATCACGTTGAATTGAACTCATGAATGGTGATGACATCTAAACTATTGAGTAGAAAGGAGATTATGAACCCCTTTTGGTTGTACAGTACGTCAGATCGCCCACGAATACCCTTATGAATAAAAATGATTATTCGACCTCTTTGTCAATATATCAATGACTAAATGACTTATTTAAAGTGATTTCGATGCTTTTTATAAATTTTTATTGCAAATAATCTATGAAGTCACACTTGCTGAAACTGTTTTTATGTCATATCCACTTGACGAAAAAGTCATCCAGGGTACTGGAGGTTAAAGGGAAGCATGTTGTTTGAAATTATTTGGAGCTGTTTTGCACGGTGTTTTAAGTTGATTCTCGAGATAGCACACTTTTTAAAATTATATCCTCATAGTGTACTAAGCCAGTGCATAAATCTGGCAAAAATTCGATGGTTTATTTTCTTCGTCCTGAATAGGTTTAACTCAGTATCTGAAGCGCCGAAATCTGCGGGCTTTATCAGTGGAGATGATATCATCACCAGCTCGCTAATATTCCTCTTGACAAGTTATTATCCTGCTGAGGGCTTCGCTTAGAAACTCATGAGATTACGGCGAAGGAACTTCTAACCAATTACTGTTTATTGATTTGACTTCTCTAAACTTCAGGCGTCTCATATACTTGCCACAGGGATGAATTAAGTTGTGTCTTCATTAATGAGTCGTGAACACGTTTCTCACTTGGAAATCGCATGTATATCATTGGGGAGTTCCTATGTCTTCAATGCGTGCATTCTATTTTATGAAAGTTCCTTATGATGTAATACCTGCCATGCATACACTCATGAGCAACACGTTCGTTCCCGCTTTAAGAAAGGCATTAGCATTTTTTATTAAACACTGGAAGTTCAGATCAATAAATTTTATGACTCGAAAAATAACTCGTGTAAACTACATGTACCTGATGTATTAAAATATTTTTAAGTTTACTAAGTAGTAACTCAAACGTATACATTTTTGTGAGCACAAACCTGTGCATGAGTGATTTACTTTATTCCATAATATGGGAATATCCAAAACATGGAACATTTTGAACCAAAAAAATCTTATTTACTTCTCTCTATAATGTTGTCTTCATATGAAGCTGTTTTAAACATTTAAATAAAAATGTTGACAGCAACTTAAATTTTCAAATCATTAAGAAGCACCTCGTTTATGGGGAAATGACCTGTGAATGGAACCCGGGAAACATTTCATAGCTTATCCAATTCGACATCTAATTGCGGTTTTGTGGAACAGATTGTCAAATAATTTAGTGTGCTTTTAGCTTATGGATGACGTAAAAGTGCGGAGCTTTTGATTTCACAAAACTTGAGTCCTCCTAAGCCTCGTTTAAAAACTCTCGTGCACCCTAATATGCTCTTATTTTTCTCGTTTAAATTTTAAACTGAATTTAAAATTTAAGTTAAAATTTTATTGAATGAAATTTTGTGTCTGACTCCACTTTGAAGCTTCACTTCCAGTACTCGTCGTAAAATAGTTCATGCGGATAAGATATCCAATTTAAAGGACGTTTAACTGCTACTCTACCAAAGTACTAGACTAGACAAAACTAGGCGGATAATTGTTTCTTAGCTAATTGTTTCTTTCTTACCTTTGTAGTCTCTTCAGATGCTATAGTGTGTGGGTTCCTCAGCACTACCAGTGTGTCAGCAGTGTGTCAGCAGTGTGTGGGTTCCTTTTATTTGGGTAATCTTTACTTTTTTAGTCATACAAACTTTACAACTTGATATTCATAGGAAAGTACGCAGGAACATTTTCTTTTTACGCGACCGTAGAAATATGGTGGATGTATTGTACCTACAGCTGATATTCTAACGTTCGTATTGTACGCACAATTATATCAACATGCACGAGCGTGTTTTGCGAGTTGCATTTTGCAAAGGCAGCCTCATCTTCAGCTTGAATGCGTCCATGATCGCCTTTAGGTCAAATACTCTGATGCTCCAATATTTGTCTAGAGAGTACTAAAATATATCACTAGTATTTTATCGAATCATACTAACGATCGCACTTGAATTTCATTACATAACAAGATAAGAATTCGTTTATACCAAAGTACTGTGCATTCGTTCTATACTCAGTCGCAGTTTCTAAGCACTTGAATGAAGATTATTTGCCTGAACCCGAGCAGAGTGAAGTGTTTGTGTGAAGATAGGGTCTCTGCTCTCATGTCAACGTTATCTCTCTTGTGAAGATATGATAACAAAGAATGACAATTTATTGATACGAAATTTGTTGTGTATCATCCTATAGGTTGCTTGGCACATTAGCTAAACTTGTAAGTCACGCCCTACCCTTCAATTTGAATAAAAATTATGTTAACTACGGCAAGTTCCTTGACGGGACAAGTGCTGAATTATTTTAGCAGCACACTGTAGTTAAATATTTTTCTAAATTAATTTATTTAGCACCTTTCAGTTTGACAAATTTGCCGCTAAGTCAGGCATATAGGCCTGCCAGGGAGTTTCCGATGAAGGCATGCACAGCGGGCGGATGTGCCAGCCAGTGTATACTTCCTGGAGAGCAGCCGTGGAAGGTAAATGCAGACAATATGTACAGGCTTGAAAGTTGAAACTTCTAATTTAAGATGTGCGACTGCTGAGAAATTTTTTGGGGCCTGCTAGCAAGTTATAAGATAAAAATGTGACTGACATATGAAAGCGTTTTTCTGAATAACAATGTAACTTATGAATCAACTTAAAACACGGCAAATTGAAAACAGCTTACCAAGGCATGTGCCAGAGAACGTACGTACACATTTTGACATGTGTCGCAGTTGCATTTTTCCATTTTCTAAGCACACGTCCTCGATCGAAGCGTTTTTTGAATTCTCTTATGATCCTTTTCTATTCATTGGGGCTCATTTGGATGATGTGAGTTAATGCACTGTTGGAATCTTTGACGTGTACTACACTCCAAGAAGAAATTCAGCGACGCTCTCCTTAAGCTTATCTACCTTCACTTTTTTCTAGTAACCATTCTGCTGACAATGTTTGCATTCGCCATTGAAATTAGAACCTAGTTCAATCAAAATTATGGAAATAAAAAAAAAAATGAGCTAGCACCTCTGTCGTGTTCTACTCCACGTTTTATCCGAAGACATTCGATCCAAAAGGTCAGTGCCAGCATTGTTTTTATCCGTGTCAAAAATTTCCTCTGGTTTTTTAGATAATTTTCTTCTCAATTCTGCCTTGTATCTAGATGGTCCGTGTGATATCAATTGTCCTCGACTTTCTTCTTCTGGTATTTTCTCTCATATTCACGCAAATGAGGCTGTACTTTGCGATCAGTATTCTCAATCCTTTATCTCTATCTATTGATTAAAGAATTACAATTGGAATCTATTAATGCCTCTTTTCAGGGCATGTCTCGTTCCTTCCATGACTTTCGGAGACGTATTTTTATTTTTGAATGTGCTTTTGCGAACTGCAAAAGTTTTCTTACATTATAAAAAAGGTTGCCAGTACATTTTAAATGTAGAAAATTGTCGGCGCCCAGTGTCCTCCCTACATTCAACGAGTTTATCATGATACATATTTTTAAAAAGGTGTTGCACTAATCTAGTTTTTCTCACCCTATCACTTTTGACAGAGTCAATGCCCAGATTGTAATATTATAGCTCTCGATTGAGCAGAGCTTGAATATCTTATACCCTATATACTTGTGGGCCTTGCTTGTAATATCATGTTCATTTATCAAGCAACGATGGAGAAAGCATCTCTTGAATTGAAATGTTATATGATTCGTAAATATTTAAAATATTTGATCTCCAGGTCTGTAAATGACTGTATGTCACACAGCCACAGCACGCAATACCTCACGCAAGCGTTACTGCCCTACACAAGATTTTATTCTTATGTACTCTTATACCTTAAGCGTTAAGTTTCGAGAGCAGTTCATCATTAGTAATCCGTAGAAGTATTCATTCGTAAACTTTCTTCTAATGAAATTCTATGTACGATTGGATACATCCTTCACACTAATTTTCTTCTCCATGAAATGTAAAACTTACAGCTTATATCGTTGCCTAATACATCACTTGACGAACCAAAGCTCTTATCTCTGTTACGCAAACTGATACGAGTAACCTATCTGTAGTTGTCGAGGTCGCCAGTCTCCAGTTGGTACGGAGGGTTGCGAGGGTTACAGGTGTTCGTTTGACTGTTTTTACTTAGAGCAGCATCAACACGCAGCCTTCATAATTCTTAATTACAGGTGAGCTGATGGGTGGAGTTAAGTTTTCTGGATAAGCAGGTACGTATCAGTTAACATCTTCACATGAATGTGAATGAAGTAGAGTTTAACGGAACAACGCGAAAGCGAGCGGAAAAACGGCGTTACTTAGAGAGAAGAAGGGTAGTCGTAAGCCAATGTAAGGGGGGTGAAATGGGGGAAAGCTTCCTTGAACAGACTTTGTAGGAATAATTGAATCTTGAACTGTAAGTGGTGTTCATCCGCTGCTTGAAGCGTACCCCTTTAGGAAGATTTTCTTTAAAATTGAACTTAGAGCAATGAAATTTGGTATGCTGAAAGGAACTGCAATTTGGAATCATTTGTTATTCATACAAAAATGCGATTTTCTGCAAAGAAAACGAGATATTCATAGAAAACGAGATTTTGAGGGGGGGTTTTCAAAATGCATCTCCTCCTACAGATTTCAAGCTACAGGGATGATTTTGGTATTATTTGACGCCAAATGACATGGGCATTCCAAAAACTCGAAGGGAATTTTCCTAACTTATAGTTTGAAATGAAAAAAATAAAAAATTCCAAGATATTTTTTTTGTAAAACTTCAAATTTTATGACGTCACAACTTTTGATCATGAATGAATTTCGAATTTCCATTCAAGTTTTTGAAATGCTCACGTGTTTCCTCATCCAATGATACCAAAATCATCACTGTAGCTCAAAAACTGTAAGAGGAGATGCATTTTGAAACCCCAAATTCCGATCCTCCAAAATAAGGTAAACAAAGAAACATAAACAAATATAATTAAATTTTTTTTAAAATTTTTGGTTCAGGCTAGACCCCTGAAATCATTATAGAGTGATTCAGAGACATAGGAGATCACATAGTAACATCAAGCCGTGAAGAAAGTGCCAGTTGGGAGGTGTAACATGATAAAATACCACTTCCCCCCCCCTCCCCCCCCCCATATTTCAAACCCCCGTAGCGGGTGAACGAGTGAACGTACGAACCTGATTTTTTCACAGGATGTACCTGACATCTTACCCTTCCGAATAGCAGCTATAACTCAATATCCCTAGAAAGCTCTACATTTTGGGGGCACGCTCCCCTTAACGGAAGGGAAAATGAGACTTAAAGATAAGGGTAATAGATGTGCGTATAGAATCTAGATGTTGAAGCAAAGAAATGTGTGAGAGGCGCAAGAGTTAGTCAAAGCGTGGAAAGAGCGTCGACCTTTCGAAAAGAATCGAGAAGAAAGAAGTCGGATAGGTATACAAGAGAACGCTCAACGAGGAAAGGGGTCTTTGTCAAGAGTGTGCCTGTGAGGGCTGCATGCCGCTGGGAAGAGTTTGGGCACAACGGAAGTGGTTGACCGGTGGTTCCGCGCACCGACATGCCGGCCACCATGTGCTTTGCAAGACAAGTACCCAGCACGAACGTGTCTCAGTGCATCAGTGTACTACGGAATCAACGTACTAGAGCACAATGAGTATCAGCATGAGAGAACTAGTCTACCCAGAACCTGAGAACCAGATATGATATATATGTAACATGGAATGTTATATAACACATGGTATGTTATACAATATATGGTATGTTATATAATACATGATATGTTATATAATACACGGTATGTTATATAATACATGGTATGTTATATAATATACATATTATATGCTATATAATATACATATTATATTTAAATGTACGAGGAGTTCGTGGACTCGAACTCAGGACTAGAGATCACCGCGCCAACACGCTATCGACTGCGCTATCGATCACCCTAAAAGGTGACCGCAGCACAACGAAAGCAATGTTTGGCACAGTGAAAGCAGGCGCACTGTCCTGACAGATATTTTTATTCCCATTTTTATATCGAGAGCTCAAAGTCTAGTCACCCCCAGAAACAATTGAAGAATCTGGTACGGGAAGACACTGCTTCCACAAGGTTTTTTTCAAATGAAATAAATGTACGAGGAGTTCGTGGACTCGAACTCAGGACTAGAGATCACCATTACATTTATTTCATTTGAAAAAAACCTTGTGGAAGCAGTGTCTTCCCGTACCAGATTCTTCAATTGTTTCTGGGGGTGACTAGACTTTGAGCTCTCGACATATTATATTATATAACATGATATAATATGCCATTATTGTAGCAGCCTTATTGTTTAAATATAATTTTGAAGCTATGTAATGTTTAACTTTTCATTCAGTGCAGTTTCCTAATTGTCAGACAGTTACTTATTACATAAAGTTTACGTACATCATTTTTGGCAATAGATATAAGTACTGATGATCGGCTTAGCAAATGATTCATAGGTAAAACTTGAAGAATGTCAAATTAAGTACAAAATCAGAGCAGCTTGGTTTGTCCAATATTCGATATACTCTGCTTTCAGTGTACTTTCAAATAAATATACATTCTCACAAATAAACTTTAATTATATTATTATATCATAGGTATGCAATTTTAGAAACATAAGCTCTACAGAATAAAACTTGTTTTTTTTTTAAATATAGCCTACTTGAGACTTTTAAATGAAGCATGATTTTTTAAAATTAAACTTGAGCTTTTTTAAATTGAACTTGACCTTTTTTAAATTTAACTTGAGTTTTTTCTAAATTGAACTTGAACTTTTCTAAGTTGAACTTGAGCTTTTTTGAATTGAACTTGAGCGTCTTTGAATTAAAGTTAAAAAGCTGTAGTTCCTCTTCAAGGAAGAGCATTCGGTGCTCGTTAATGGTCATTCCTTCCGGCGTGCAGTTCATCATCTCTGTAAATTTGGTAGCTAATAAGCGCTTAATTTTTGCTTTTATTGGACTCCAGTATTCTTCTGTGGGATTAATTGGTGCACCGTAAGGACTTGCTCGAAGTAACTTAGCGCCAGAAAATTCTTCTTCATCAGAAAAAGTTTCAAGACCTACAAGTACTGGGGCGTTATCACATAGTATTATGACATTGTTAAAAGGCTCTGTTACAGCACGCAGCATTTCACGAAGCCATTCTTGACAGTCTTCTTTTCGGTAACTTTCTCTCCGCCTCTGCAGATACACGAGACCCTGTTGTGATATCCCTGCGATCACATGTTTATTCTTTCCTCTTGAGGTCGGACACTTGACCAAACAGCGAGTTCCTTTACGAGAACGACCTTCACTACGCCGTAAGAAGATATTAACATTGGTCTCGTCAATAAATATTATTAATTTGCCATCGCCCATCTTGTCCTTCAGTGCCTAACATTTTCTTGCTTCTTTATTGATTTCGAGGTTTATAGTACAAGGTTCTGGAAGCACTTTTTTACTTCGTATAATTTGCAATCCAAATATTTATGAATGGTTGTCGTGCTGACTGAGATCCTAACTTCAATTTAAATTTTCGATTAAATCTCCTGAAGTGTATGAACTGGATTTTTTTTCACATATGTGAGCATTAGTTCGATGTTTTCCACTCATAATTTTTGATAGCGGTTACCTCCGCGCTTTTTGACATGGGTTGTCGGATCGATGAAGCCATCCATGAGCAGTTTGAACAGCTACACCGTTGGCACGGGCTATTGCCTCCCAACAATAATTTATAAAATTTTTAGCCCGGTAACTTTGAAATTTAGCACTGGTACGAGGTGTTAGCCACTCGCATCTCAAATTTCGTAATGTCCTTTTTATTGATAGATCAATGATAATTATGAAGTATCGCAACGCCCGAGACCATTTACGAAATGAATGGTTTCGCCTTTCATTCTTGAACAAGCCGAGAAAAACTGATGCACGCTTTTTTCTTTCTCTTTGAGTAATAAGAAAGCATCTTGTTCATGCTTATACGCCTACGAAGTTTTCCATTAACTTAATTTGAATGAAATTTAAACATCACTTGTGTTCATGTGCGGTAAATCGTACAAGCAGCCGGTCTAAAAGCACAGGCCATTCCCTTGCGTCGATATTATGATGACAATTTTAATCCAGATCTTCAATTCGTTGAGCAGTGCAGGCTCGCGTTTCTGGCCACCAACTGAACGGACTTGCGTTCTCACCGAGCATGGCTGGGACGAGAGCTTTGCTCAGCGTCCTTCTCGGGGCCCTGATGGTCTTCGTGGTCGACGGGGCGCTGCCGCCGCCCGAGCGGCCCTACAACATCCTCATGCTGCTGCCCGTGTCTGCCAGGAGCCACCGTAACGTTTTTACGCCTCTTGCAACGGCCCTTACAGAGAGGGGCCACAAGGTGAGGCTTGCTTACCTTGAGAGGAAGAGGTGAAGCGATGAGGACTATGTTTTGAATTCTTTGCAAAGCTGATTCAAAATATGTGCGTAATCGAGACTGTTGCTTATGGCCGTGATACAGAAAATTTAAAATAGATCGTCATGAAAAACGGATGGCGTGAAGATTGAGATGAAGCAATGGAAACAAGTTACGCGAAAATGATTGAAGGCCATGTCAAAATTTACTCATTATAGAAATCTCATCCCACTTAACTTGTACTATATTTTGTACTTTCAAAGATACGTGAACGAAAGTTATCAGAGAACGAGAGAATATTTTGTTTTCTCAATTCAAAGCATTCAACATGTGTCAAACTTCCATAAAAAAATTTCATTATACACTTCATTACCAATTGCAGCGTTTATCGCTATGCAGGTCTGCTGGCTCATGTTGTAACTGACTTACTCTAGCACTCTGATTTTAAACTACTTCTTCAAAAATGTTTGAGATTCTTGTTTTGGCGCCCGTAAGTGGATAAAGAGTTCACGAACTATAGTAACCAGCAGTAGTTACCCACCATGTTTTCGTCGAGGTGTTCTAGAGACCTGCTCTCCATCTTTGCGGTATGCTGGATAAACCTTTCACGATGTTTGTGACTGATATTATGCAGATTGAATCGGAAGAAGTTCATTTCAAGAGAAATCTGACGCTTTATAGCGTAATAGACCTTAACCACATTGTCTGTTCATTTCCTAGTTGTAAGTGTGATTACCAAGAAATTCCTGCACCACATGGATAAATGAGTTTTTTGCTGTCAACTGAAATCAGTGTGTTGCTGAACTCCCCGCCACAGATCAATTCTCTGATCTCCGATCCAAGAAAAATTCTGGCTTCAAGTTTAGGATCAGTTTTCTTTTCACCAAATTTCTCTTTGAGATACTAAAAACCATTGAAATTAGGAGTCATTGCGTCAACAAAATAATTGATAAAGTCAAGTCAAATAAAAAAGGCGGAAAGATAGATCATTTCTACTGCAGATAGATGCACCAAAGGCAAGTGCTGCACAATGTATCAACTAATTATGCATTCTTCTCTTTCAGCATACTTTTTGACAATACACTGATTGTTGTCGCCGCGGCGGCTCCATATCACAATATACAGTACATGCTTTCTATATACAGTACATCCAAGCTGTAGTCCAAGAAATAAAAAACATAATTTGAGACAACCATAGATGTTCCAGTTCTTTTGCAAGTAAAAAATGCCTTGAAAAATAAATTTCTTTGTGTCGTATGTCTTTATCATCCCAACAATATATGCGACAGGAATCGAAAACATATTTTACCATTGTGTATCGACACAGCTTAGAACCTTGTAGTGCTTTCATCGATGAGTAGTCACCCTTCGTTAGGTATTTGCTCGTTTTCAGTTTATTCATACATCAGGGCCGGAACACACACCAACTTTTATACATGACTACTATAATGGTCAAATCTCATAACGAGAACACAAAAACCCAATACACAATCCACGTCCTCCCACTGCGGTAGCCTAAGCTATACTGCAGAGTAAAAGTCGGAAACCTAATTTGATGGAATAATTCTAATTACGTATTATGAAAAAGTATACTTTAAGGGGTCATCCGGTAAAATCTGAGTTTTGATCCGATTGGTCTGAAATTTGGCCAGTATATGTATTTTTAAAAGAAAAAACATACATTATTCGGGAATTTTTTGATTTAGGCCTTATTTTTTCCGAAAAGTTTGAAATATTAGTTTTTTCAGTCATTTATATAGAAATTTCAAAAGAATAGCACACATCGAGTTTTTATGCTAAAACAAATTCAAAGACAGTTTTGGAATTCTTAGAACATTTCTAACAAACAAATGTTCTGTAATTTTTTTTTTAATTTTTTATATATGCGATATTTTACACCAATATATAAAGTAGAACGAAATTTTGATTTTGAACTATTATAAAAAAAAAATTAAAATATACAAATTGGAAAAATATTCTAAAGGATTCTAGAATTCTAAAACTGTCTTTGTTTTCTTCCTAGCATAAAAACTCAATGACTTCTATTCTTTTTAACTTTGAAAACAAGTCACTTTACAGTACAGGCCAAAAGCAAATTTTTTGTTGAAGTGTAATATAATGGAAAATTTATTTAATTGAATGATGTTTTCATTTTTATTTCGATAATCTCCATGCATAACTTCAAATTCACACTGCGAATTGTAATTTCCATGAAAAAAAATTACGTTATCATAAAAATTATGAATTTTTTATTTTCAGTCTGATTCTTATTAAATTTGAATATAGTATGTAACTTTTGAAAAGAAACACAATTTTTCTATACATTTTCTTGATTCAGGCCTTAGTTTTTGAAAAACTTTGACCTATTGGTTTTTAGTCTATTGGTATTGCTATTTCAAAAGTATAGAACTCATTGAGTTTTTGGTTTGCTAGAACAAAAAAAACAGTTTTAGAATCCACGGAATATATCTAACAAAAGTATAGTAGAAAATTTTCTATTTCCCTTTTTGTTTTCTTTTTATATGGGTTCGAAATGGGGTCAAAAATTAAAGATTTTGGTCCCCTTACCTCTCAGGCCTAGATCCCACCCTGATCTATCTATTGCCCGTAGCGCCATAAAATTTTAGGACCGAATAGTTCACCCCCTTAGGGTCCTTTTCCAACAAAAACATGAAAAATGACCATGGAGTAACAGGGGCCTGGCAGGGGCCTTGGATGACCCCCTTTAGTTTAACTCACACTCTACAATCTGTCTAGCAAACCTATTGCTGCTTAATGTTATCTGACTACCTTTCTCTATGCGGAACTTATCCTTTTCAAGTCAATCTATGAACTGAACTGTCTCGCCACATTTTTGTCATGACGAGAATAATAGCATGTTTTAATTTTCAGAACGAATCAATTTTTTATCATCATTCTATAAATTTAAAATCTAAATTGCACCTTACGTATCAATCAGAAGTCTGCCTTGGACAGGCTAAATTAGTAAAATTGAATCGCTGTAGAATGAAGAGTCCAAGCTGCATGAGAACTTCGTGTATTTTTAGTTTATCGTGTTTCAAAACTTTCTCAGTACTTACTCTTGACATAAATGACGTGGAAGATTGAGGAACTGAACATTGAATGCCTAAAATCTTAAAAAAACACTGGTACAGAAACCAGTTAGTGCAAATGACGTTATACCTACCTTAAAGAAACAATTCAGAGCTTGAAGAAACCGCCTGAGAGAATAGACCAAGCGCAACTCAAAAAATGAGGTAGGCAAGTTACGTTGCACTCTTTGAAAACTGTGTAGGGGCTATACATGTCAGGGTAATGGGAATATGATGAAGGGACCTCAGAATTCCTCAGGTGCTTACAAATCAATGCATCTCACAAAATTGTAGCGCACAAACTCATTCAACACTCATCGTGGACTAGCTTTAAACATTTGAGATTAGGAATTTTTGAAGCAGCTAATCAATCGTTTCATTCTTCATCATATATATATATATATATATATATATATATATATAGGCTCTAAAGCCAAGTCATGTGGAGCTGACTTCTTGCATTGACGGCAAATGCCATCAAATTTTTCACCATAAAGTTCTTACTTGCATCAACACAGGGCGTTATTAATTTCTTAGTGTAATACAAAAAAATTTTCAGGAAATAAAAACTGACATAATAAAATATTATCGATTACTTTCAATCAAGAATAGTATTGAAGTAGTAGTTTGTGTCCAGAAAAGTTGAAGCATTGCTATAGAGGCTTCAGTGTGATTGCTTTAGTTGTTCACTTCAAAATAATTCAATGATATTAGAATTGCTTTTTAACCTTAATAATAAAATACTATATAGAAAAAGTTGTATCGCTTATTCTTCAACTGGCAATTAGTACAATAGTACAATAGATCTTCTATTTTCACGCAACTTCGAGTTTATGACAATTTTGTGGTTTCATTTTTTAATGGTGAATAATATAACTTCTCTTCGTTAATTAAGTCAATCTAAAATTATATAATAAATAGACAAGTACACCAAATGCAGGTGCATTAATAACTGTCTATTTTACCGGTGAGTGCGTAACCTAATCTGTCAGATTTCATTATCAAGACAAAAAAAAACTGTAAAGTGTAGCAGCTCTCCTAACAGTGATGTCCTACACTTACTGTGATAGTTATGTTGTACTCCTACTGTGCTATAGAGCTACAGACTATGACCAAGTACGATTTTATGCGCTGCAAATATCGATATGACATTTTGTTATTTATCGGAGTGACTCTACACAAATTGAGAAGAAGGATAATTATTTGAATGATGTTTGGTTTGCTGACTGAGGTAAAAAATTCTGTTATTGACATTAATTCGTTTGTGTTTATGCAAAATGATCATATTGGTGAACTCATTTTTCTAAATTTGCTGAGAGAAATTAACCGAAACAAACAATATTTTTATGGAAATTGAGAACCATTAGTAGCTCCAGCAAAGTAACACCAGATCTTGAAATTAAATCGACGCCTTTGTTGACTATTTTACCGTTTCACAAAGTAACACTCACGTACAGTACCAATTATTTTTTGATACGTAAACATTTACAACAAAAATCTCTCAGGTATTAAAATTTCATACATATACTGTGTACAGCATTATTTCATGACATCTGTTTGTGCTATTACCAATTTTATTTTTTCACTTTTCATGTCCGCAGGAAAGATGAAAATTTATATTTCCTGTATCGAGCATCATAAAAACGTGAAACGAAGGTTTACTGCATAATATACTACTCAAGCTAAGTTTTTTTCAACATGAAAAACCCCGCACACATCTTTCCCGAATTGCTGTTAAATGATGAAATTAAAAAATCAAAAAAGAATGCAAAGGAATTCGTTATGCGTTAAAATTAACAAATAAAGCGTAGAAGTAACTAATGAGCTCACAATGAAATGAAAAAACCTCAGATAGAATATGAGCTGTTTAATTGCCCGCTGATGATCTCAACTCATGGACGAAAGAGATCAACTCAAACTATAACTATTCATCGAAATGAATCATGCTTCCATGCACTGAAACTATCTGAGTAAGTCTCTGAATACTGTTCCTCAAACCGAAACTTGGGAGCGTTAAGGCAATGCCCTAACTTTAAAGGACTATCAAGTAATAAAAATTTTTTTGGTTAATTCTGTTTTTTTTTAATTTCCCACGTATAATTTTTTATCTCAACTACTATTCAACATAGCGTTGAGGAAGTAATTATGGGTAGATATGAATTAAGTAATGAATTTTTCGCTGAAAATGTTACGGCGTCTGCTTGAAATGAAAGGAAATCAACTGTGCACGTAATTTATTCGCAATCTTTGACTTAGGGTGCAGAGCTCCCACTGGGCTCGTGAGTGCAGCTGTTGGTGATCGGAGGGCATAGGACTCACAAGAGCTGCCATTTTATTTGGATGTAGACAAAACTGCATACCGTGTGCCTACGCTATTTTTTTCCATCCCAGTCATTTATGTTCCAGTTATACGATTGGAAAATATTAAAATCCATTTGTATTCCGATATGAAAATAACGAGACGATTTTCTCACATAACAGATTTCTGGAAAACCTTTGTCTCAAATATTTCTTTCAGCTTTATTAAAACAGAAAACTTTAACGACGTAATAACCTCATACTTCTGTTACTGTAACATGGCATGCCATCACTCATGATCACTAACATATTTAAGTTAGAATAAGTTCGTCCAGGCTCTCTATACAGTGGGGAATACGGTATAACATAGAAGTTATTATTCCACAGATCGCCTGAGTAAAATGTGCTGCTATTGAATCCAAGCGTCAATTTAACTTAATGCGCATTCTAAGATGGATGTAAAAACCTTTCAGGTCACCATGCTGAGCAACCACGACGCTCCCGATAACAACCCAAGCATCACCTACATCCGAAGCCCACTGAAGCATTTCAACACCGACGAGATGAACGCCTTCGAACAGCTTGAGAACCAAGACCAAATGTTCAAAGAGTTTTCTGATATCTTTCCGAAAATAGCGAGGGACATTTATGATGTTCCGGAAGTGAAGGACCTCTACAAGCGAAGGAAGGAATTCGATTTGGTCATCATTGATTCATTTTTCAATGAGGTAGGACTTTAGTCCCGTTTTTTAATGAAAATAAATTTTAAGTTCATAGCAACAAAATTGAATATATATACCAAGACACGTGATGTGAGACGCGTTTCTTAAATTTATTTAATAGCAAGCATTGCTTGATTGATGAGTTTTACATGATATCACCGTCCCGAATGCCGTCATATTTGAAGCTTAGCTTGTAATGGTTCACAAGCATGAGCATATTTCATCATATCCAACAATCGAAAGTACTCAGTTTACAAGGTACTGAGCCTAGAGGCTATCGGGCGTCACAACAATTGGTAAAATTGAGCTCTAACCGATTCGTGAGCGATCAGCCCAATCGTTCTGCGATTTTATCTGTACGCTTGAAAAATATGAGCGTGAATTGCTTACTGAATTAATGCTACAAGTCATGAGGTAGTGAGTTGTTTACCTCTAAAACCACGCTGAAAATCTTAAGTGAATTCTATTTTTACATCATTACATTCCACGTATCTGAAGGTAATAAATGGCGCTTATTAAAATATTTGGATACAATAAATAAAAACATTTACTCACTGAATTTTGAGCGTATAATTTTTATAAGTTGATATATTTTTATGCTAGGTTTTTTTCAGAACCTAAATTGTTGAAAAATATTTTTATAAATTTTTGAGTTTATCTGTAGCTTTCTGCGTACTCCATTCAACGTCAGCTATACCCTCCGCAGATTAAACAACTATAAAAAGTTTAAAAATAACAATTTTCTTCCTCTAGATCATCTCAAGAATATTGTGCTTCTTTCTATTCAACTTTCTATCCATTAACTGAAAAAATAACAATCAATACAGCTCGCAAAGTACAACCAGACTCAGATCAAAATTTAACAGTAATACATAGAGCACCAGGATCGAATAAATATTGTAAATAGTCTTCTAATCGTCTCGTCAGGCAATGTTTCCTTTCACATACAACCACACGTTCATGACCATCTGCCCTGGGGCGCTTGACCCTGCTGCGAGTGCCATGATGGGGAACGTCCTCAATCCTGCCTACGTCGCCAACTTCCTGTCGAACTACAAGCAGCCCTTCTCCACACTTGACCGCTGGAAGAACCTCATCATGAGCATTGCGGTTCCCATATGGTGGCGGTCAGCCATCGAAGGCTCTACTCAAGTTGAGGTGAGGAAATGAACTTCCACGAAGTTATAGGCTGTATAGGAAATTTTGTGGATAAATCGAGAACTCCTGTAAAGGTTCAGTGATTGTTTTTAGATTCTTCCAATGTTATTTATAGCTCAAGTAGAAAAATTTGATCGTGAAGTACCTTACGAATCTCGAATCTATCCAATAACGGAAAAGTACAGAATTCTTTCTTTTTAACCAATGCCTCCAAATTGTGTCCACTGAACAGTGTAAATCACGCGCATTTTCATCAGCCAAGATCATGGAAGCAAGGTTTCCTGTTAAAGTGGATACACTTCGGTTAGATTTGCCACAGACGTTATTCTTTGATGAATCAAACTTAGAAGTCTATTACGAAATTGGCATTTCTGGATGTCGACGACTGGAAAACGACTAAAATGAGTATTGCACAACAACTTTGGATTAAGTTTGACGCACACACTTGAGCAAATTCTTCAGTAAATGCGCAGTAGATTCGAAATATTTTTTGATATGTGAAACCTCTTCTTTTAATCATTCAACGCAAACTCAAGTGATAACCCTCGTATAGAGACTGACTTAGATCAAAGGGACTTCGATACATCGAATGAACAGTGCGGCGTCACTCACTATAGTTCCAGCAGCTATTGAAAACAGAATTGCGTTAGGCTAATTGCGTGTATGTTTCCAGCACCACGTGCATGAAACATGTTAGAGCACTTATTCGGAACGGCTCACTCCATCCGAAAACAGTTTCTCATGTTGGCTAACCTCCTTATCGAAGCAAACTGTTTCGCACACGCTGTGTGAATTCCATGTTGTGCGGCACAACTATATAAATTCAATCATTTTCTCCGAATTACAAGACAAACTGAAGGTAAAAGAAGTTTTTTAGATCAATAGCAGTCATTTTAAAAAGTTTTCACTTGCATTTCTGTATCATTAACTGGCTTGGATCTTTTAATACAACTTATAATCAGCTCTTATTTAAAGATTTAATGTAGGAACAATCAATAAAGCAATGCATTTCTCTTGCTTTAACTAAACGAAGTTTTCATTTTATTTAAACTACTATTGATGTCAGGTAGTCTAGTGTCTCTTCCAGATTAAAATTCGATTGATACTGGTATTCTAGAAATGATATAAAGCATTTTTTCTTACAATTCTCAGAGAGATTCAAAATTGAAATAATGAGACCTTCACAGCGAATGATTCATTTTAGGCAAGCAGCGAATACTTTTTTATTCCTTGTAATGCAAAAACAATTGTGCGAGCATCTACAAGAGTGAATAATAACGAACAACTCCCCACTCACTACTTATAGTTTACTCAAGGCTTCGTTTTTGCTTTTGACACTTAAGCGTAGACACCTAATGCCGAAAAAATGAAGTTTAAGGTAACACAAGGCGAACTTACGTAACGCATGAATACGGAATTTCAAAGTATCAAACCTCAACCTCTTCTCTCATTAGCTGAAAAAGCTTTCACATGCAAACTAGTACCTCAATGTACCCCTTATTCTAGTTTGCATTCTTATTTCAATTCATTACACAGCTAGGTCAACATCTTCTTAGAAAGGTGTATGGTGTTTATAGTGCGACTAGTTAATTTGCATACATTTTTATGCATTGAATTTAAATATCACCTTAACAGACGCTCTTTGAACATAGACTACAAGATGAGCGGTATTTAGCTTTTAATTTTTCTACCAAGACAAATGGTATACATGTGTATTGTTTTATATCTCAATTCTTATCTTTTTGCTCCGTCGGACAGGCCGAAATGTGAGTCCAAAAAGTGAATTTTAAGAGACATGTTACGAATCATGTCCAAGCTCGCTTTGATAAGGTTGTCAGTGTTTTTTTATTTTTAAAGAAGTTCCTTCATCACTACCTCGAATGCCTTCCTAACAACTATATATTTCCCAAAAAGGGTTTTCAAAATCAATCTATAAGAAACTCATAAATCCGTATGCCGACGAAAATTCTTTCATCTATTTCAGCGTCGAAAATTGTAAGGAGCTCTAACGTGGAATACGCGAACCCCGAATAAAATGTTTCGTCATTTTAAAAAATTTTCACCAGCCCCAATTTCATGTGTTATGGTAGCAGCAAAAGTTTGGTTTCTTACCTTGCAAGATCTTTACAGCGCGGAACCACCATCCTAGCTTTCACATTCAGACAGGAAAGAATAATGTTTGGCGTCAGTGCCATGCAAGCCCTTCACAATAAATTAATTTTTAAATTCTTGCAGAGCTGCTATTAATGGTCACATTATTTTAAGCATAGCAAATCCTTAGCTCTGTAGAACTGATGGGTCACGGTTGCCATCGTGCAGCCTTTTATTTATTTCAGACTTTTATTTGGAGAATCTAAGCACAGTTTCCAGAATCTGAATTTGTATTCGATACTATATGTTCCATCATACCATTAATATTGTTGCACGCTGCTAAATTACATTTTTCTGGAAGAAATCACCGAAGTAGTGTCATCGGTTGCGATGTATCGAATTGTTCACATCATTTGGTAGGTGAATCACCTTATTCTGATTTTAAAATGCCAACCAGTACAGCATAAGCACCATCTACAACTGCCGGAATAATACAGGATGAAGAGTAGGTATGTAAAGCGACTACGCGTGGGGTTAGAATAGACAACCTCAAGCCTAGTGTTGTTTCCTGTTGTGCATGATCAGTGTCTGTTGAAAAGTAGAGCCGAACAAAATATTTTAACCAAGGTACTCGTGACCAGTGAGTCAGAGACCTAAATTCATAGTAAAATTTTTACTCGAGCCTCGGAAGCATTTTAAAAGATCTCCAGTATTTTCACCACATAGTCATCACTCAGTCATCACATGTGTCTTTTCTTTCGTTAGAGTTTGCATTTTTCACTTTCTGAGTGCAGTACGTATAACTTCTGAAGTGTATTTGAGCTTGAATATTGCCACGAAAGTTTGCTGTAAGGCTAGACATCACCGTAAGGGTAAGCTTACCATAATTTTTTGTGTACTAATGTTTCATATCAAATAAATTTCTCAACCCTTTTTAATTCTCATCTTTGAAATAAGTCGACTTTAACTCACGAATTGCGATACTTTCTTGTCTTTTATACAATCGAACTATTAATGGTGAGACATATTTTAATTTTTTAATGGTTTTCAATGCGTATAATTACTGAATGAAAATTTAAATTTTAAAAGTGACTTTCAGCATAAACATATCGAAATATCTTTTTACCAAATCTTATTTTTAACCTTTGATCTACATAAATAGTTCTCACAAACGGTAATAGGATCTAGTGTTTTTTGGTGTTTCATTGTTATTATCACCATTGTACATTGTAATGTCGGTTGGCTTCATCGTATTTTTTTTGAGCGTCTCATTTTCATTTATTTAATAACTTCCGAATAATAGATTGCTCTTCCAACACATCCCATCAGTAAAGTAAAAATTATAAGGTTCTTGCTGCATTACTAGTAGAAACGACGCAGTTATAGTTTACAATTTTAGGAATGCTTCTTTTGCAAAAGCTTAAATTTATGTTTATGAAATCAATAATGAACCTATTCGTAACGCACAAACGAGTATATTAGGAAAAGCAATTCAAGTTGTCGAAAAAATCGTAAGTTACTTCTTCAACGAACAGCTGACTAAGAAAATTACGCTGAATGATCAAAAGAGGTCTTATGACGAGAAATGCGGTTAATCTTAAACATAATTAGCAAGAGAGCAAGTGTTGACTCACAAAGTAACCTAGAGATTCAAACGAGAACTCAAGAGAGGAAAATGATAGTGGAAATCACTAAGACAGGGTAGGAGAGCAAATCCGTTCGTTGGTCACCGACCTATTGATGACCTCCAAATCAACGAAGTCGTGTCAGCAGGGAGATATTCAAGAATTCCTTTCTACAATACATCAACCTGCAATTAGATGGCCTATTTGAGTTCTGCACGAACTAAAAAATATGCAAGTTTAGAATTTGCGGGGGGACATCTGCCTCCGAGATTATTGGGAAATTTTCCATTTGAATACTATAGGCGCTATTGAAGATTAATATCAAGGAACTTCGTTCCCAATAGGCGCAGCGAGTACGTGAGCGACTCTCGTACAAGGCTTACCTGTGATGAACATGAGACGTCTGTTTGGCGTATGTCTGTCTCATTCACTCAATATGTAAAACCTGATTCACGTGAACAGCATCTAGTTTTTTATCTAACGTAAACATTACATGTTGGAAATCTCAAACGCATTCTCAGCTCTCAAACACGTTTGAATGATGCTAAATGAATAACAATTTTAGGTGTTTAGCATTTAGAAGAGAAGACTAGACAACATAGAGATAAAGGAGAGGCTAGAGTCTAGGGCCGGTGCTCGATGGAATATTAAAACTTGTTTTCGACGATTGTCTTGATGTTTTCAAGCAGAGAATTAGATACGTTTCGAAGAATTTCATTCCCTACTAACATTTATTTATTTAGGAATTTCTAGGCTGAGAATATCTGAATAGGAATATAAAGAAATACTATTATTTATACGGATATTTTATTGCTGGAAAATTACCGATGTCCCTTAAAGTACGAAATAGGAGAGATGTGAATATAGAAGTAGAAATTCTCAACTTATAGTTCAAGGGATGCCGATGAAGGTGAAAAGATGAACTCTGAGGATCTGATGTTTGTTTGTCGACTGTTAAAATTTTTGAATAATTCCGTGATTGAACATTTAACGGAAAATGATTTTTGATATATATACGTGGAATTTTAAATTATCAGATTTTCCGCATAAAGTAAATTTATATGTTTTAAACTTCTGTAATTGTTGTTAATTAATATAAAAATCAATCAGGAATCAATAATTCAATTTCATCAGTGTTAAAAGAAACCATGGTATCCCAGGGTACCTTTAAGGAAAGGAAGAAGGCCTGGAGGATCCTGGTAGTGGGAGCACAAAAGCTATCTCGGGACGTCGATCGTAAGCTGAAACCTCAAACAAAAGTTCGTTTTGCAAAATGTTCATACGCCATTCCGTTAGAGAATGGAAGAGTTCTTGTATACTCGCTCGTGGTTCTTCAAAAACACAACAAATGAATAAATTAAATGAAGATGCCAAGCAATATCGTACCCTAATGACAACTGGCTTAACTGAAGACCATGTCTCAGCACTTTCTGTACAATCTTGCATATTTTTTTTGCAGATATCTAAACGGTTCCCCGATTTACCATCTCTGTATGAGTTGGGGCGCAACGCGAGTCTCATGCTCTTCAATTCGCACCACAGCATCGGGACGCCGCTTCCGCTCCTCCCCAACCAAGTCGAAGTCGGGGGTATTCACATCGGCCCCTCTAAGCCCTTGCCTAAGGTAGGACCTGTTCTTGGATAGATCTTTCTTCCGCTGTAGCAAATGAGAATTTGACTTTTTCCACTGGACGGAAGCTTAAGTACATTCGTCCATTTCAATGCATCATCTGTAATGAAGGTGATTGAAAGAAATGCAATACTAATTTCAACAAGAAAACATTAGGTTATACAATCTGGTCAAAATTGCTGAATGAAACTTCAAAGTTCATATAAGAAGGAATTACTTGTGGGATAGTTTTACCCAGCAAATCTGCCTCAGAGGCAGGAAAAAATTTTCAAAATTTTCAATTTTTCTAGTTCATCTACGAAGTTTTCTGATGTTCTTCACTTTCCATCAACACAAGAGTGACATATGTTAGTCAGAGGACACTATAATTAAAATTTATGATGAGAGAACGTCATGGTTTGAAAACTCCCTTGTACTTCCTTGCTAGTAAGGAAAGTGCCACGGCTTTACATGCAGCTCACGACACACAGAAACCGCACTCATGCATCAAGTGTGGGGGCTGCACTAATCCGCTGTAGATGACATTCAAAAAAAAAATAGCATGCCTCAATCGCATTAAAAAATTCTATCAAATAATTTGAATGAATTGCAAGTCAAATTATTTCAGTATACTCATGCTCTATAGAAAATACAAGCCCCTCAAGGGATTTATTTCCATCTAATGAATCGAGGGAAAATTTGCCTAGAAAATTAAATAGTTAGCAAAGTCAGCCCTTGTTCCTTTGAGTGTTTTTTGAAAGGTTTGTTAAGTTCATAAAAGTGCACCTATTAAAAATTACTAATTATCGTGATAAAAATTCGGTACAGTCGCCACATAGTTTTGCTCAGGTGCACGTAGTTCATGCGTTAAATGATCCCACAAAACAACACTTCAGAGATTTCGGGCGGTAGATTGCCTGATCCACAGACGTTGGGCGTGGTTTTGCGTTACATTGCCTTGAGAGCGTCACTGAAAGATTATCCTCCTTTTCCAGGACTTGGCAAACTTCTTGGCCGGCTCCACGCCTGTGGTGTACATGAGCTTGGGCTCAGTGGCTCGCAGCAGTGCCATGCCCCAACATTTGAAGGATATTTTCTTCAGTGCCTTCTCCAAGTTGCCATACAAAGTTCTCTGGAAGTTCGAGGAGAAACCCCAACAAGAGTTAAAAAACGTATTCGTGCAAAAATGGATGCCTCAACAGGATGTTCTCGGTGAGCTCAAAATTTATAACGTTTCTTGGAACTCATTCATTTAAAAGTATTTACTAATTTCACATACCGGTTCATTGACTGACCAGCTTTCTCCATAATGAAGCTTAATCTGATATTTCTGTTGAATATAATCAACATTTTCCCTGTCTAATATTTTTCAGCAAGTTAGGTAAATATGTACGAGTATAGCTATGAATGCGTAACAATTGTAGAAGAATGGCACATCATAGATTCGAATGTAACGCTCAGAGCGTGAAATGGTAGTCAGCCTTTCCTCTGATGTGCCATTAACCTCATAGCGGTTGAGCCAGGATGTTAATGATTGCTGACATAAATGCACAGAGACCACTTTTTTAAGATCATTTTCTGCTACGCTAGTAGACTTTCTGAGTGAAGCATTCACATATCTCTCACAAAGAAACCTAGCTTCGTTCATTGGTATTGAAAAAGTATTCACGAATAAAAACAGAACCTCGTTCCGTATTGTGCTCGAAAAATCAATCGAAAGAACGACGACACTGCCAAATCAAAATATTGTTTTTTGTTGAACATATGACATGTTCTATCACCCAAGCTCACCGCCCATATGCATAGCAGCTAGCGTCAGCCAGAAATCCTAATTATTTTACATACCTCTGTTTAGAGTAGAAAAATATAATCTAAGAGACTTAAGGGTTGTTGATTTCTAAGAAATCAAGAACGAAAATATCGAGAAAAACTAATAACTGCAGTGACTTTTATTGCATTTTATCAGATAAACAGACAGATCAATTTAGTCTCTCAATGTTCGCTACAAGGTTAAGAACTTCATGAATGGGTTCAGGTTTTTTAGTCTCAGAAATGACTATTTACCACTTCATTTGAACTAATATTCGTGCAGCTCACCCGAACGTGAAGGTGTTCATCTCTCACTGCGGTATGTTGGGGTCGCAAGAAGCGCTCTACCACGGTAAGCCCATTTTGGGGCTGCCTCTCCTTGGAGACCAGCCAAAAAACGCCGACTCTCACCAGAATAACGGCTTGGGGAAAAAAATTTTATGGTCTGATATCACTGAAGCACTTCTCATAGAGACCATTGAAGAATTGATGTCCAATCCAAAGTAAGTGGAGCTTCAAATGACTACGAATTGAAATAAATTCTACGTAATGGGTCATTGACATTGTACAATGCATCTATTGAATTATTATTTGAAAATTAGGGGTGTATGTATATTATTCATTTATGTTTTTCGCGATTCCTCATACAAATTTATTAGAGTTGGTGCTTTTTGTTTCTGCGGAAATAATGTAAATCATACGTCTTTAAGCAAACCTTGATTTGGTATTTCTCGTGGTGGCAAAAGAGTGTATGGCATTGCTAAGCTGAACTGCTGTTCGGAAACCGCACGTCGTGAGATTTGCAACCGCATGTTTTATTTCCTGGCCTATATTTCACGCTAAAATCTATTGAGTTCACTCTTATCTGGCCTGATGAAATCGTTTGGAGTCACGGGTTATGTTTTTAGATTTTCACTTCTTTTAAATTTTATAACTGCTGGTTTAGATAATACAAGTAAATATATTCTTTGTTAGCGACGAAAATTCCTCGTTTCTCATTAAAATAAAAATTTAGCAGGAATTGATATTTATGGGATGTATATTGAAAAAAATAGTTTCACATAAGAAGCGCACTCAATTTTTTCTAGAAAAGCTTGCAGTGGCTATAAGATACCAATGGTTATGAAAATTTCAGTATCGAGGTGCTTGTGCTTGAATGTCTATTTTCATTTACATACCTTGTTATCCGCCTCAGTGCGGCACTTTAATTTTCGTTCAATGTAACTCAAAACATCTGCTCAGTGATTATCATTTCATTGAAGCGCAGTAAGAAACCTTAATTTGAACTCATTGTAGAAACATATTTCGCTCAAATATTTCGTAGATTGACCTTTCATTAAATTCTGTTACAAAAATTGTTTTCATGTGCGACTTGAGTTAATCACGACCGTCATCATTCGAATTTACAGTTCGTATGACTTATTTTATAAAAAACATCGGGTGCTACCAGCCTGTCAACACATAAAAATGAATGATTTACATTGCTGCTCATCTCATTTAATTTTAGGGTAACGTTACTAATTTCTTCCCTACAGTAACTCGTCTTAGAATTGCTGCCCAATTTTTCTCTATCTCACGTACAGGTACCAGGAGAAAGCTAGTCAGATATCTCGAGCGATGAGAGACCGTCCCATGAGCGCCGTGGAGACTGCTGTCTTCTGGACTGAATACGTCATCCGCCACCAGGGCGCGGTGCACTTGCGGTCCCCTGAACGCGACCTGTCGTGGATACAATTGTTCTACTTGGACTTAATTCTCTTCCTGCATCTCACAATTTTCCTACTTTACAAAATAGTTCGAAAAATCTTCTCGCTTGTCTTTAAGGGGAAAGACAACAATTCCAATGCTGGAAAGAAGAAGAAGGAATAAAAAATGGGAAATCTTTTCTGTTAGAAATAATTCAAATGAAGATAATCATGTATGATTTTTGTTAGAAAATATTTACACGAGAATAGTCACTTTATTTCAAGCTTTCTTATAAATTTTGATTGAATCTCGGGTATTGTTCTTCCAGAACAGGAATAAACTCTCCTGCATGTAATATTAGCACTCCCGAAGGACAAGAATATTCAACAGTACTTGGCGTGAGCAAGAATATTGTCTATACTGAACACGCAGAACTAAATGGTTGCTTAAACTTTCGGCTGAAAGTCTCCTGGTTCTACTACTCCAAAGAGGCCTGAATATCTATACTGCGAATGAATTTTAAATGCAGTCTTTTGTCTCAAAATACTGATTACAATCTTTATTGAGTACATTTTCCGATCAAGCCTCGTCTCACTGGCGGATCTTCGACGGCTAGCAACGAGAGGCCTAATTTATTTAGGGTGCACCCACCAATGAAGCAGACGGAAAAAATATAGACAATACTTTTTGTTGCGTGATTTTACATTCAAACATTTTTGGAATTTGGCATTGGTTTGATTTTCTTAGAATATGTGACAATGTTAGTTCAAAAAATAAAAATTAACTCATACCTACATTTCTTGACCGAATTCAAGTTGCTCCGTAGTCAGGACGCCAGACTCCCGCTTCAACTACGGAATAAGTAGGCTCAAAAAAATCCAACCGAAAAGCTTGGGCTTCAACATATTGGTGGTCAAAACAAGCTATTAGCCAGCTCATTTTGCGCAGGTACGGCATGACTCCACAAGGTCCAGCTGGTAGCCTGAAAAGCACGTACACTGAGCATTATTATCCAAGTCCCCAGCTACGCTTCTTTCACTGCAGTCACCCAATACTTTTCCGTAAAAATCTCATAACAGCACTTTTCTGTGGATTTAGTTTATTATTCTAAGGTTTACAACGCAAAAACTCGGAAATGGTTTTCATTTCGCTCAGAAGATACAATAAGAGGGTGATGACGATGAAGGCAAAAAGGTCCCTGATCCCTGATTAAATTTTTAATATATTGTATGTTTCAAATGTTGGAATATAATCATGTTACAGTTTCAAAAATAGTAAACCTTCAACAGCAACAGAAATACGAGTTACGAATATCAGATAATTGGACAGAATGAAAAGGAAATTGCCCTAACTCTCTAACTCTGGAATGATTTAACAACACCTGCTGATGAATGGCTTTGCCATAACTAATTGTAATCGAATATGCTCAATGATTACAAAAACTAGGTAGAGTTTTAAATAATAGCGCGTGGGTCAACATAAATTAATCATAATCTGAAGCGAACGAATTACTATTTTATTAGTTTCGCGCATGGAAAACTTTAACACATTTATGCAAAAAAGGTAACCATTTTTTCAAGATTATGAGAGCAAGTAGTTGAAAGTTCCGTATATATTGTTTTTAAAATTTTAAACATTATGCTTACGAAAAAATTTAAACAGAAATATACTGTGTGAAATAGAAATTTCATTTATTTCCAAACCTTGCCGGCATGGGAATACTGAGCATAAGACTGCTCCATTTATGACGATGTAATAAAATAATTAAGTCGGGGAGCGTAGAAGACGCTGGCGCTCGTAGAGCCGGCCACGTAAATTTGTCAAGGACCCTATAAGTTATTAGAAAAATCGGCTTCGATCGCTCGGACGAGGGACAGAGCATGGAATCAATGGTGAAATTAGCCATGGCTAAAGAGAAAGCGGGGCCCCACCAAAGCATACCCCTGCATCCCTTCTCCCCAACAACCTACCCCCCCCCCCCCCCCCTTTGCCCAACCGCACCCCCCTTTTTGAGGAGGCGCGAGCCCACAACTGCGCTGGCAGGACGATGGGCAGTCACTAAGTGTCCGGTCGGTATAGAGAGCGGTCAGGCTCCGGTTGAGAGGTTATTTCAGTCCCCGGTTACGAGATAGGGACATAGAGGGATCAGTAACCAGGTTGGCGAGAGTGCTTACAGCACGGTTAAACTCAAACGTCGATCGGGGCTCTGGTAGTTGAGGCTTCCTTTGTTTCAGTTTCATAACTTGATATTCGACTGGCTCAGATATCCACTTCATCGTTGAGGGCTCAAAGTTTTGAGCCTATGCAAAACGCTTTCCCGGGCTCGACGTTTCCTTGGCTCGAAGTTGGACTGTATGTTACACAGTCTGTTGTGTTGTCATCTTGGGCGATCCATTGAAAGATGATTGTGGGTTGAGTGTCGTGTTCGAACGGTGTGGTCGTAAAGTCCTTGCCTCGCGTGCTCTCGCCGTCCGTACTTGCCTCCCCAATAAATAATTAAATCTTCGAGCGTCGTGATTTTTCCTCTCCATCTCGTTGTAAACGCCACACAGAGACCCACGAGCCTATACCCTATGGCCAGTGCAACCGAACGGGTGATATATTTTAATTAAGTCATTACTCAATCAATTCGAGGCCCTGTGCCTCTGGTGGCAGCGAACACGTTACCGTCAACTTTCTCATTAAAAATCATGCCATATTCAAAGTAAATAAAAAAGAAAAGTACGATATAGAGTGTACCAGAAAACACACTTCAATCAATACTTGAATACAACTAACCCAGCATACGATGGGATATGAAAATTATTTGAAACAACTAAGAAAAATTACCTGAAAAATCTTGATATTGAAATAAATTATTTCAGTACCTAAAAAGAATCCACGGTCTTAGTATGGCATATTGATGTATAAACATTTGTACGTCATTTACGTTATATGATACATTAATATATCATACGCATTATATGTGAATATGTATTTGTGTCAAAATCAACGATGAACAGCCTATTGTCCCGCAAAGCGCGGCATTAGGGGACTTTTTGAAAGTGAGGGGATTTTTCGTAGACCCAACTTTTATTGACTAGTAGTCTACGAAATGTCAATACATTTCGTATTTTCATGTTTCGTATTTCGTATTTATATAAATGAGATTAAACGACTACTCGGCTTCGCTCAAATTCAAGGTGGCCGATTGACCATTGTGCAAGTATTGTTGTGATGCATGGATCTGAGACGTGGGGCATAGAGGTGATTAGTGGAAGTTGATTGAATGTACTCGCGTTAGTGTCTGAAAAGTATGGCTGTAGCGACGCGGCATTAGCGAAGGAATGAGGTGAGATGAAGCAACCTCTTTGAGGTGAGAAGTATGACGGGAGTTAACACACACTAGAGAATGGAAGAGACGAGAATAGAGAGATTGTGTCTGGCCGCGAAGCAGTCCAGATGAGCTGGATCGGGGGAGTCCAATACTAGGTGACACTAAGGCAATATTAAAACATATAATAAGAAAAGTAATACACAATATAAAAGAACGGAAAATTGATAAAAAAATATTTTACAAGGCGAAATAACATTTGCCACTTCTAGGAAGACAGAACGCTAAATTTCCATAATTTATTTCAAAGTCTAATCTGCTCGTTGCAGGAGATGCGTGTCCACTTCCATTGGTGTGTTAACTGCTTGAGGCCTTACATTTTGTCTAGCTTGTACTTCAAGGAAAACGCTGATGTTTCCATCGAAAGTCTGAATGCTTCCATTCTTGCGGAGATAAAATATTTTCACTTGTCTTAAAATAAGCACCTGGCAAGCTTGTGAAAGAATAACATGATCGTTGATTTATCTTGCTTTAGTTCGATAATAGTGCATCCGTTGTCCGTTGTTATCGCCACGTTCTTTTTTCCGATTCATTGTATCAATAAAATTCAAAGTCCTTTAAATATGTCTTAACTAGTCTTTCAGGAGTTTTTTGCTCCAGCAGCAAGAAAATTAACGAAACATTAATGTTCTTTCATTGCATTAAGAAGACACTTGAAGAAAAATCTAGGTTATTGGTGATTCAGTCGCTAGTATTATCACGTCTGGACTATTGCAGTTTAGTATGGGGAGATATACCTCAATATTTTCAAAAATAATAGCAAAACTGTATGAATTTCGCAGCCAAAGTAGTGTGCAAAGATAATTTTAACAAACGCGATCATGCAACCCCTCTTGTAAGAAAACTTTCCTGGACCCCAATGCCAGACACATTCATGATCCAAAAAGCTCGACAAGTGTTTCCAACTATGTACGTACCTCCCTCAGAGTAATGCAGATGTTCTAAAATTTTTGCAACCCAACATCCCTACAAAAAACAAAATCAAAGGAATGATGTTTTGGTTATTTAGCGTTCATCTGACGTGGTACAAGAGGATCTCTTTACTGCTGGAGCTCTTTTGCGTAATAAGCCTCCCCAGCACGTGAAAAACTCTAAAACTGTTAAAGAATTCAAGAAAATGTGTCTCGTCATTTCGCATCTATGCCATAGGGAATAATGGACTGCAACATCGACCGATGGACTTAAACATACTCATTGCTACTTTGGGCCAGCAATTCAAACTGCGAAGTTGTAATGCCTATACTTATTCTGGTTGCCTTTGTCCACTTCCCACTGCGAAACCCTCACACTTAGCCTGGGTAGTGCGGTTGATTATGAAACCATAATTAGGTTCATATGAAGTCGACGTATAGAAATTCGGTAGCTATTTAGCTTTTTATTGCTCATAATATCAATCTATTACCGTGTCTCTACTCTATCGCTTGTACCCATGTCCGTAAATTGTTAAAAACATTACCGGAAGGATGAGAAACCAAAAACTTTTTTGTTGTTGTTCTCATACTGTAATTTAATTGTCCTGAAAATTCTTTTAGAAAAGAAGAAATTACCTCTTTTATACGTTCGCTGGGTCATTCTAATTTTACCTTAGTTATTTCGGTCGATTATAATAAAAAACACAGCCGTCAGGTCAAAGGTCCATTTCATTATTACTATTATTTTCTCAAATTTTTTCTAGTTTTTATATTTCCATTTATTATCCGTGCGATGAACAAGCTCTGAAACTCAATTTTGTTTGTACGTCTATTTACGTGTGACTAAATGTGAGTGTTGTGCTATGTCTATTTATAAATTTCTTTTATCAACGTTGTTTTGACTACTTTGAAATTATTTTCGACGATGTTTCAGTCGGTTTCAGTTGAGAATTTTCATGTCCTTTCTTTTTCGTTTTTACATATAGTGAAGGACTTCCGAGGCTTTCGGTTTGCATTATTATTAAGTTTTCAGTCATCTTATCATTCACGAAATATCTCAGAGAACATATTTTGTTTGTTTCTCTCAATGACACAGTTAACCCATATTAGGCTATAGTACTTCTCGTGTAGTTCATCAATTAAGGACAGTTATGTTACGAACATTTTTAAAATTCAATCTGTTGTAATACGTTTCATTTCATACATCAACTTTTTTTGGAGGGAAAAGAGCGTTTTTTCTGCGGACAGTTAGCACTGAACTCCAAATCAGAAATAATTCTAAGCTCCAGTAAATAAAATTAGTAAAGTGGCCTACTGTTTACTTTACTTATACGTGCCAAAATTTTGTAGAAATTTGCTGGTCATAAGTGATAGCCGGCTATCACAGTATCTCCCTTTTATCCCATGTACGCATGTCCGTGTGATGTTGAAAAGAATCTCGATAGGACGGGAAACCCGAGATGTTTTTAATTGTCGTTCATAGACTGTAGCTTGATTCCCCCAAAAAAAATCTGTTAGAAAATTAGAAATTTGTTCATTTATACTATTTTCGAAGTCTTTTTCTCTTTTTAGCCATTTATTTTTTTAAATTGTTTCCTTGCCCTACTGCACCCTCGAGCGCTGATGTCAGGGAGACCTGTCGACTTACCAGAGTTACGAAATATCGCTTACTCATTGAAAAAAAGCAAAGGAAGTTGAACATAGTGGTATCAGCCTTCAATATATCAAAGACAGTTTTCCAGTCACAGCACTATGGATTCGTTTCATAATTAATACTTCAATAGCAACCAACACGTTTCCAAATCAATGGAAACACGCCATTATTAGACCGTTGCATAAAAGTGGTGACCTGAATACAGCATCAAACTACAGGCCCATCAGTCTTTTACCTGTCATGCTCAAAATATTGGAGAAAGTGGTGACAAATCAACTGTCATTTCACTGGGACTAGTCAAATCTACTCCACTGAAATCGACACGCCTATAGAAGAAACACTAGCACTCAAAACGCTCTTCTCAATATCTCTGAAAAAATATACAATGGTATAGAACCAAACAATGAACAATGTTCGTCTTCCCCCAAGGAACCATACTTGGTCCGCTGCTATTTTCTATTGTCTTTAATAATTTTCCTCCAATGCCTTCTAACACACGGATCGCAATTTATGCAGATGATGTTCAAATTGCAATAACAAGTTGTAATCCCAGTTCTACCCAACATTCAAGCCCTTTTACTGCCCAAGAAAACCGAGGGCAAGAGCGTGCCTGGAAAAGCGAAAAGACAGTTGCAAGAATATTAGTTCTCGAAGTTCAGTTTTGTGGTTCAATAAATACTAAGTTCTGAATTGAAAATACCACAGCCGCGAATTAAGGAAATCGTCCCAATTTTTCAACTTTTTTCTTCCGATGTGTTTGAAAATTGACCAGTATATGTATTTTTTTAAAGTAAACTCATTTTACTCGTGTCACTTTTTCGATTTAGGCCTTAGTTTTTTTACGAAAAATTTGTTTTTTGGCACATTTTTATGTGTATTTCAAGACGTATCTCCTCATTGAGTTATGACGCTAGAACAAAACCAAAGACAGTTTTAGAATCCTTGAAGTATTTCTAACAAGGAAATTAAGAAAAATTTTAATATTTAAAAAAAATATTGTGATAAGCGATATTTTATGATTACATCACAAGAAATTGTTTTTGGGTTCAGAGCTATATAATTTTTTTCATTTACAAATTTGAAAAAAAAACTATATTTTTTTGTTAGAATTGTTCCAAGGATTCTAAAACTGTTTTTGGTTTTGTTTTAGCATCAAAACTCAATGAGTAGATACGGTTTGAATGTTGAAAGTTAATGGTTATGAGTAAAAGCCATAACAAAATTTTTTGTTGAAGTGTAATATAATAGACAATTTATGTAATTGAATGCAGTTTTAATTTTTATTTCGATAATTTCCATACATGACTTCATACACACACTGTGAATTGTGATTTCCAATCAAAAAAAAATTTTCTTTCACTTATATTTTTTTTTATTTTCAGTCTGATTCTTATGAAATTTGACTATAATATGTAACTTCTGAACAGAAACACAATTTCATCTATTCATTTTTTTGATTCAGGCCTTAGTTTTTTGGAAAAAATTGGACATATTGGTTTTTAGATCATTTTTATGGATATTTCAAACCGTATCTCCTCATTTATTTTCTATGCTAGAACAAAAATAAAGACATTTTTAAAATCCTTGAAACTTTTCTAACAAAAGTAAATTTTCAAATTATCAATTTCCCGTTTTGTTTTCTTTTTATTAAAAAGAAATTTTATTATAATTATAATAAAATCCTTTTTATTATATTTTTATTAAAATATAAAAAGAAAACAAAACGGGAAATTGATAATTTGAAAATTTACTTTTGTTAGAAAAGTTTCAAGGATTTTAAAAATGTCTTTATTTTTGTTCAAGCATAGAAAATAAATGAGGAGATACGGTTAAGAAAAAAAATGGTTGAAATGGGGTCGAAAATTCAAGCTTTTTGTCCCCTAGGGTGGGAGGAGATCAAAATGGGGAGAGGATCAATGGGGATCAATGAGGGGATAAAATGGGGGGAGGGGATCTATTGTCCGTAGCGCCATAAAATTTTAGGACCGAATAGTCCACAACCTAAAGGTCCTTTTCGAACAACAAAACCAAAAAAGCTCACCGGACCGACAGGGGCCTGGCGGTTGCCTGGGACGATCTCCTTAAACCCGAAACTGTACCGATTAGCCTGAAATCATGGTGCAACCAAAATGGTCTCAAATTGAATCCTAGTAAAATGCAATGCATTATCTTTGGATCCAATTGATGCAATCAAAAAACTTCAAAGCTTACTCATGCGGTAGGAACTGATAAAATTAAGACATCAGAAAAAGGTAAAAATCTAGGTATCTGGTTCGATAGGAACATGTTCTTCAAATCTCACGTTGACAATACTCACCACAAAATTTACGGAACTTTGATGTTTTTTTCTTCGTATGTTCAGAGTGTGCTAAACGAAAAATGCAAATTATTGGCCATTCAATCCTTAGTATTGTAATGAGAAGCAATATGTTGTTAGGCTAGATTACGTAAAGCTGTGATCAGAGCGTCGTGAACAGACGTTGGAATGTCAAACCGTTAGGCCGACGCAGCACAGGCGTGGAAACAGCAACCCGATACAACGGTCGAGCCTCGAGGGGCAGCCTTACGAGGGGGAAAGCAGAAAGTCGCATCACATTGACCAATAACAGTACGCGTAACTGCCGCGCGTAGAAGGTGTGGCAGAGGGAAGCGAGCACATAGCCAATTAGAATTCGAGGCGTCAGAACGATCAAGAGCTACACCAATCAGGAGTAAGACTGTAACAACCAAAATTCGAGAACCTTCTAGAAGGAACAAAGTGGAACGCATAAAAGCAGAACACAAGAAGAACCGAGTGGTCTTTCTCTCTCGGTTACGCTACAAGAGAGACTCTGAATTTGTGAGCAGGCCGGAAGCCGGCTGTTGCCGGATTTCCCGGCTGAAGAACAACGCAACACTGAACATCAAAAATAAAGTACACCCACACCAACATTAATGCGGTGAGAGCGCAGCATCATCTTCAGCTTTACATCGGTGAACTCTAAGCATAAGAAAGAAGAAGATGGCGGGAGGCACAGCATGTCAACGACTCAACCGGAAAAATTCATGGAGAACTCTACGTCAACTCCAAGCTCGCAAGAAACTACAGCATGCCGATTGGCACCGCACAGTAGCGAAGTCTGCGACAACGCGAGGCCCTGCTAGTTCTGCAGTGGTAAAGCTGCTCCGGTACTCAGTGAATGATGCTGAAATTGGGATCTTTGAGTGCGGGGCCGCCGACGACCAGCACCGGCCTGCGAGCACGAGGTGGCTGCGGAAACGGCCTGATAGCCCTACGTGAATTCTTCAAGCCCAAGTGGAAGCGGAGTTAGATTGGTGCCAACGACACATTACAGAAGAGTTTGAGTGTTTTTTTTTGTATTGAGGACTCAGAAAATAGTGATCATAAAAGTGCGAGTTAGATGCAAAGTAGCACATTGAACAGTGCTTTAATTAAAAATTGTGTTCCACTTGAATAGCCTCATCCGAAATTTTGTTGCGTGAGATTGTGTTTTTCCAGCAAAGGTGTGGTGAATCTTTTAAGCAAGAGTAGTGCTGTGCGTTGGCGCCGTGCGAGCGTTCTATTCTTTTTTACAGATTATGCGGTGATTCAAGGTCTACGAAATTGCGTCTTTCTCTGGTTTTTGTATTTCTTTGTTTGATAGTTGCCATAAGTTTTTGTGTAACAATAAATTTCGCGGTTGTGCGCCAACACTCTTTGTGAATCGTATTTCCATCTTTTTACAATGCTATTTTATATTTAATTTGTACGTCGATAATCCCGGTACAACCCATTCATTTGCTTTGTTTGCATTAGTCATTTCGGGTGCCAATTCGTTCAAGTAGTCTTTGTGTTCAATCATCAACTCATGTGTTCCATATAAATAAAATCTGATTTAAATCTTTCAAATTTTTGTTGTCATTTTTCCATGCTGATCACACTAAGGAAGACGCGTAGCGCACTCTATGCTATCCCTGCTGCTCTATTTTTCCACCTTTCTGTCCATTCTCTTCCTGTGTGTTTCCCATCTTTAATTTCCCTTTTCCTTCTTTAACTTTCGAGGTTTAAATTCCTCAATCGTAACGAGAGGCGTCTGCCGCGCCAAACGTTTCGTGACAGTGTCATCACGCATTGACTACTACAGTCTATTATAGGAAGACCTACCTCAATACCTTCAAAGGGATATGAAAAAGTGCATGGATTTTACTGTGAAGGTAGTATGCAACGGTAATTTCTAAAGAAGTGATCACGTGACCTCTCTCCTTAATAAATTTGGCTGGGCTCCTATTCATTAAAGGCTCCTCATGCAGAGGGCCCAGTAAATATTCTCCTCGTTGTATCTTCCTCACAGCAATGCTGAGATAGTGCGTTTTCATCCATCCACTGTAACCTACCTAATACCGAACAGAAACAATAATGTCTCAGTCTACTATCGTTCATCTCGCATAGGGCAGAAGGCTCTGTCAATATCAGGCGTCATACTGTAGTAAAAACTTCCCCTGACTGAGTAGCAAAATGGCCCAAAGACTGAGAGAATTTAAACCAAAATAGCTCATCGCCTTGCGTCTTAGCAATAATTCTCAGTTACAGAACATAAAGAGTTACATTTATGTTTTATTTTCTTATTCACGTCCGAAAATGTTCTTGTTAGGCTTGTGGAGTGCAAATTATCATATCATCTCTTATGCTCTAGAGTACTCGTATATTATGACAACCCTACCTAGGGGTTGATCTCTCGTATTTCTCCATTAACGTTGTACTTGTGAACCGTTGTAGAACAATCGTTCGTGGCATGATGAAAGATATTTTCTCGAATCCCTCGATTGTAATACTAGTTTATTCTGACTAGTTAACGCTAATATTTGCACACCTACTTGCTTATGTATATTAGGGTGGTCCTAAATATACATTTTTTTAAAATGTTAAGCTCTCACCCGGCCGAAGTGTTCCATTGGTTCCAAAAACACCCAGCCAAAAAAGAAATGAAATCCATAAACATTTAGGGGTTTCCCATGGGGGTCAAAATTTCCCCCCCCTCCCCCTTGCTAACATATCCAGAATTTCTCTGTGTGCAGCTTACAATGGGAAGACAAAAGGTTTCTAGCAACTTGTGGCAACTGGTTCACTTTAAGGAGGTCAACCCATTGATTTTTTTTAGTTTTGATCCGATTCGTTTGAAATTTGGTCAGTATATGTTTTTTCTGGGAAAAAAACCATAGCTTACTTCGAGAATTTTTTCGATTTAGGCCTAATTTTTTTTTAAATATGAAATATTAGTTTTTTGGTATATTTTTATTAATATTCCAAAATAATAGAAGTCATTGAGTTTTTATGCTAGAACAAAACCAAAGACAGTTTTAGAATCCTTGAAGCATTGCAAACAAAAGTATATTTTCAAATTATCCATTTGAAATTTTTCGGTTTTTTTATATGCGATATTTGGTCACTATCTAGCATATAGACTAATTTTGGGCTTTGAGCTTGATAAAAAAAATCTGTTGTACAATTGGGAAGAAAAGAATTATAATTTTGTTAGAAATGTTCCAAGGATTCTGAAACTGTCTTTGTTTTTTCCTAGCATAAAAACTCACTGACTTCTATCCCTTTGAATGTTGAAAATATGGGTTGTTAATAATAAGGCATAAATAAATTTTTAGCTGAATTGTAATATAATGGACAATTTATGTAATTGAATGCTGTTTTCATTTTTATTTCGATAATCTCCATACATAACTTGATATTCATACCATGAATTGTAACTTACAAGAAGAAAAAATTATTTTTTTTTATATTAATAAATTTTTTATTTGTAGTCTGATTCTTTGAAATTTGACTGTTATATGTAATTTTTAAAAAGAAACCCAATTTTTTCAATTCATTTTTTCGATTAAGGCCTTAGTTTTTTGAAAAAATCGGACATGTTGGTTTTTAGTTCATTTATACTGATATTTCAAAAGAATAGAACTCATTGAATTTTTATGCTAGAACAAAACCAAAGACAGTTTTAGAATCCTTGAAACATTGCAAACAAAGTTAGTTTCAAATTTTGCATTTCCCATTTTGTTTTCTTTTCATCTGGGGTCGAAAATTCAGGATTTTTGGTCCACATACAACCCCATGGGGGAGGGGGATCTAGTGTCCGTAGCGCCACAAAATTACAGGACCAAATAGTCCACCACCTAAGGGTCCATTTTAAAAAACAACAAAAAAATGGCTCATCGGACCGACAGGGGTCAGCAGAGGCCTGGGTTGCCCCCTTAAGAGTATAACAATAGAGCAGTTGAGCGCCAGTTAAGCTGTAGTAGCAAGTGATCGAGGTTGTGTTAGTGTGTCAGTCGGCTGCGCTGCTGTCTAATCTAACATTTAACATTTGTTTCATTCAAAATGGAAACAAGGAAAAAATATGTTTTCTTGCTTGGACCTTCAGGCAAACTAGCTGGAAACAAGCTGCCTTCCAATAAGTAAGCGCTTGGGAAGTTACTGTACATTCATGTGAAGGAAACGAAAACAGTAAGAGAAGCGTCGACAGCCGTAATTCGCGAGGTTGTCCAATTCTGGGAAGGAGCAAAAATACCGACAAAACCAAAACAGCACGCCATCAAGAAGATGGAATCCCGATTTGGGGAATATAAGTGTTTAAAAAAGCACAAAGACCACAAGACAGGTACACAAAGAACGATTGAAGACAAGTTTCGCGATAAGTTCGACGACCTCTTTGACACTGCTCATGCTGAAGCAATGACAAGAATCACCATTGAAGAAGATCGACAGTTTCTGATTGGCCAACGGGAAAGGGAAGAAGAGGAACAATGGCAGGGGTTCTAGCAGCTAAGGAAGAAAGAACAAGACAGAGAGTGCAAAGCCAGAAACGAAGACAAGATAAGGCAAACGAAGAACCCGGGCCTTCTTCAAATGCGGCAGTGCTTATAAGTTCATCGACTTCCAGCAGTGATGATGAACGTGATGAAACTGAAGCAGTGTTTGCCACCCAACCTCCTCCAAAGCGCGCGAAGATTAACATTGTGACGCCATCGCTGGCAGCTGCTTCGGACAGAACAAAGTTGTCCGACAGAAAAGCTGCCTTCGTAATCGCCGAAGCAGCAAAGAGCTTTTGGCACAACGTGGAAGAGCTCAACATAAATCGTTCTTCCACTCACCGCCACCGAGAATGCTAGAGGATGAACTTTGCTCGCTCAGTTCAGGATAAATTTGATCTCACTGTCAGCCTCACTGTCCACTGGGATGGAATATTAATCCCGCATTAACTGACAGATTGCCGGTGTTGGTTTCTGGGCTTGGAGCCAACCAGCTTCTTGCAGTTCCTAAGTTGGGAAGCGGCACTGGGGCAGCTCAGACCGATGCTGTGGTAAACAACGCACTGCAGGAATGGGATATAACTGATCGTGTTGCACCTATGTCCGACACATTTTCGAACACTGGCCACATCTCTGGAACGTGCACCCTTATCCAGCAGAAGTAGGGAAGAGAGCTTCTATTCCTAGCTTGCCGTCACCACGTCTTGGAATTGCGAAGTTGTGAGTTCCTTAGCGAAGGCAGCCTCGTCTCGCCCTTTATTATGCGCCTATGATAGGCGCTATTATTATGCGCCTATGGTTTTGGTCAAATACTCTGATGCACCAATATTTTTCTAAGGAGTACAAAAACATAAAAACATATCATTAGCATTTTCTCAAATATAAGTGGTCTCTCTTGAGTTGCATTGCGTAGCAAGATAAGAACTCATCTATGTCAAAGTATTGTGCATTCGTTCTGTACTTAGTCGCAACATCGAAGCACTTGAGCGTATAGACTATTTGCCTGAACCCTGACAGAGTGAAGTGTTTGTGTAAAGATAGGGTTGCTACTCCCATGTCAACGTTATCTCTCTTATGAAGATATGATTACCATGGATGACATTTTATTCATACGAAACTTTTTGTGTATCATCCTAGATGTTATTTGGCCCATTAGCTTAACTTAGGGCCTGCCCTTGAATTTGAATAAAAATTATGTTACATACTGCAAATTTTATAGCATTGCAAGTACTGAACAATTTTAGCAGCAGATTAAGTAATACTTGAGTACTTGTGTCTGAAAACGTGAGTAATGTTCTTCAGCCTGTATTTTTAAGTTTAAATATATGTAATACCTCAGTTTGACACATTGACCGCCATGCCAGGCATAGATACTTGCTAGGCTGTTTCTGGTGCAGCCACGGCAGGCACGGATGCGCCTGGCAGAATACTTCTTGGAGAGCAGCCATGAAAAGTAAATATAGTTGACAATATGTACAGGCTTGAAACATGTAGTTTAAGACGTGTGACTGTTGAGAAAAACTTGGGTGCCTACTAGTAACTTATAAAAACTTGTCTTAAGAATGTATTTTCTGAATAATTATGTTACTTATAAACCAATTTACGAGGCGTTTCCGTAAAATAAATTCCACGGGCTGCTGCTGGCGCCCGGATCGCTTCTATCCCCCACCAAGCCAGCGTCGCAGCGACGCTGGCTTGATGGGGGATTGGAGTGGGGGAGCCAAACACCCTGCATCTGTTGCCTGGCCGCGCATAGAAGCGATCCTGGCGCCAGCAGCAGCCCGTGGAACTTATTTTACGGACACGCCTCGTAACGCAAGGCAAACAGGAAAACAGCTTGCCCGGGCAGGTGTCACAGAATGTACGTACACATTTTGATACGTGTCGATCTTGCGTCTTCCAATTACTTAGCATACGTCTTCGATCGTAGCTCTACTGTAATTTTCTCATAAACTTTTTCCATTGCTTAATTGGAGCTCGTTTGGATGACGTGAGTTGAATGCACTGGTGGTATCGTTAAAGTTCAGTATGTTACACTTCAAAAAGAGATTCAGCAATATATTTTATAAACTTTTTCACCTTCACTTTTTGCAGTGACCTTTCTAAAAGAGATGTTAGCATTCACAATTGAAATTAGCAAGCTAGTTCAATTGGAAATCGTACAAAACATTTTTCAAAATGAGCTACCACTTCACCCCTATTCTACGCCACGTCTCATACCAAAACATTCGATCCGAAAGGTCAGTGCCAGCTTTACTGTTTCTACATGCTAAAAATTAACTGTGGTTTTCTAGATAATTTTCTTCTAGCCTGCCTTGCTTGCCAATGGTCGTGTGATGTCAATTATCCTCGATCTCTTTCGGGTATTTTGTCTCTCATTTCTTCGAAAATGATGATGCATATCGGTCAGCATTCTCAATCCCTCTTCTCTAACCATTAAAGAACTAAGGTTTAATTTAACTCCCTGCTTCACATCTCTCGTTCCTTCATACAACATTTATAACTTTCGGAAACATGTTTCTCTTTTTCGATGCTCTGTTTGCAAACTGCAAAAGTTTTCTTACATGAAAGAGAAACTGATAACCAGAGCATGTGAAATATAGAAATGGTTGACGTACTGTCCTCCCTATATTCAACAAGTTCTTCGTAAGATCTTTGAAGATTTGTTGTGCTAGTACAGTTTTTCACCCTATCTCGCATGCTTTTGCCACAGTAATAGCTCAAATTGTCATATGACTCTCGATTGAGCAGAGCTTGAATAATTTATACCAGACATAAATGTGGGCCTTGCTTGCAATATACTGCTCAAATATCAAGCGATCACACTATGGAGCAAGCACATCGTGAATGAAAGTGTTGTCAAATGGTTGGTTGGAATTAAAACTATTTCATCTACGTGTCTGTAAAAAGCTGTGTCTCACACAACCACCGCGCGTAAAGGGGTGTTTACACTAGGGGACATTTCGGCCTTGAGGCGCGACTCGTGTAGACGAGGCTCACCACAGAGGTTCATATTTGTGTGTGTGTGTTCGAAATTCCCGATTCGCTTTGAACGAATCCGTGCAGGCGCCGCACGTGTGAGCGGCGCCCGCAGCTCGGCAGCTCTAGACCGGTCAGTGTGCAGTTGGTAGTCATCAAGTAAGGTAGCGCCTCTCGCTCACCCGTTATGGCTGACTCAACACTGCCACGAGAAACTACACTGCTTGTAATTGAAATGTACTAAGCCCATCAATGCCTTTGGCAGACTAAAAGCTGCGAATATAAGGAGGCTGTTTTCCATTTTATTTTAATGAAAATGAACGAATACAGACATTTCACTCATGCAAATAAAAAAGAGATTACGTAGCTTTACGATGCAGCAACAATATTCACACAAGCTCGTCTACAGCAATCCATATTTCATAGAAGCAGGCCACACTGACTGGTTTTGTGCTGCATGGCTGCCACTTTTGTTTGACCAAAAAAATCTAGTGTGACCTAGATTTAAAAATAAAACATCCAAAAATATATCTAGATATAAATTAATTATCTACTATAATAAATTAGTTGAACAATAGCATATAAGGATATTTATATCATAAATTGCTTTATATTAGGCAATTTATCTTTATATGAATTATCTAGTATCCTGATATTTACCCTAATAAAGCTTGGTATCCTGGTATCCAAATATTCTTCAATTCCACGCGTGTTGCGAGTAGAAAGGTCAGTCTCTATTGCATTGCAATTATCAATGCTCAGATTCCACTTATCAACAATTGTTTTAAGGCTTTCACACCGCTCTCTTCATCACTTTTAATAATTTTGCAATTACTAAGTAAGTTGATTCTACTTTATTAGATGCATTGCTTTAGTATATAACTGATACACCAAGTAGTTTCATGATAGAAATATCATTGCTTCCATCCAACAATAAACTGAACTCATTGTTACCAATATCATTGGTCAGTCTTTCGTCAAAATGAGGCCACAATACATTGTTGATAATGTATGTGCATTTTATTCCATGATTTTTTATATCACTAGTTTTCCAATTGAAGATAGTGTGCTTTAGCTTATGAACCGTGAAATAGCCGTCTTGGTGTCGTTCATAATCTGAACATAACATGATCAGAATATAGTTGCTTCACTATTCAGACAATTTGCTTAAGTGAATTAACAAATATAATAAGAATGAAGTAGTAACCAACCATTATGGTAAATTCCTAATTCGAATTTACAGTAATCTATCATATAGATAGCTTAATTGTAATTCTAGCTAGAAAATTTCTAACACGCTGAAAAAACTATATAGATTTTATAGCTAATATCTCGGTTCGAAATTTTACATCTAGGCTTCAGCAAAAACATCTAGATCTAGCTATATAATATCTAGAGTGGCAGCCCTGTTGAGCAGCGCGCGCTCCATGGCTCACTCCAATGGTGTCTAGTCTAAACGTGCATGGCTCTTGTGAAGCTCCACACGAGGCGTCTACACGTGAGCCTGCAGCAAAATGTAGACCAGTGTAAACGGCCCTTAACGCTTCACTTAAGCGCTGCTGCCTTAGACAAGATTTTGTACCTATTTACTGTGGTAAACGGAAACAGCATTCACTCGTAAAATTTCGTTTAACGGATATCTATATGCAAATGGATTCATCCTTCAAATTAATTATTTTCTCTATCACCTGTAAGACTTGCAGCTTATATCGAGGCCCAATACATCACCTTACGAACCAAAGCTCTTATCATCGTTAGACGTACTGATACGAGCAACCAATCTACAGTTGTCGAGGTCGCCAGTCTCCAGTTGGAACGGAGGGTTGCCAGGGTTGCAGGTGTTCTTTGACTGTTTCTATTTTGACCAACAGCAGCATCAACACGGAAAATCAAGTCTCCATAACTCATACTCACAGGTGAGCTGATGGGCGGAGATAAATTTTCTAAACAAGTAGTAAACATCCTCACATGATTGGGAATGAAGTCGAGTAAACCAATTACGTCCATGAATAAAAAATTTGATCACCACATTGTTTTGTTTTTATTTTCATTCCTCATTATCGTTTCAATCGAAGAATTAATTAAACATTTCGTACATTTCGTGAAAACTGTGTTATTAATTATTAGTAATGTGAGAGGCAAATTTACCTAAGAAAATATAGATAATTTATTTCGCCGTAGCTAATCTTAATACAGATACGATTAATTTTTTTGTATAAGTGAGTGTTATTAATTTAAGTTCCGTCTTTGAAATCTTACGGAGGAAAAAGTTAGAAGTAAGAGATATAAATTAATCAAAGCTATCTCATATCTCTACAGATCTTTTATAGCTTCGGAATAATTATTATGACTTCATATTCCTTTAGATATTTATGTAACCTGTTTTTTGACCCTACATAAGTTGCAACCTCAAATCTCTCTTTTTTTCCTGGTTAGTTTTTTAACCACTAAGTTATCAAAAAGAGATTTTTTACGTAAATTTATAAACACATTTTTTCTTCATTCGAATGCGCCGTGCCTAATAATTTCGTTGCACTGAAAGCATATTTCTTTTCGTAATGAAAGTTGACTCAAGAAGAAGCAGCCCCAACCCAATAAAAGTATTAGAGTTATTTTCCATGAGAAATAATTGAATAAGTTTGATGAGCAGGGGACGAGAAATTTGCTAATTGATAACGGAAGCGTGGCTTCATAATACAATGCAAACAAAAATAATCCTGTATGTACAATCAGGGGTGTTTAACTTAATAAAAAAGCGTCGGTGCCTCTCTTTACTTTGGTAATAATTTCATCATCATTATCGTCACTTTCATCATTATTAACGCTATATCCTTTCTTCATTTTCTGGATCTTCTTCCCTAAATATAAATGGATAATGAAACAATATTGGTTCCGCACGTTGCTGCATGAGAAATTCCCCAGCTGTACCCAATCACCAAGGATGGGTTAGAATGAGCTGTGAGCGAACTAGATTTTTTTATACGGAACACTCAACTAGTGATGCTGAAGTATCCGGTTTGTTAATGAATTCTAAGGGGCATATCCGGCTTGCTAATGAGTTCCCCGCGCCAAGTATTAGCGAGCATGGCCAGTACTCAAATGTAATGTAAGCTTCACGAGCCTGCCAAGATCAGAAGCATTAAGAGAAAAACGTTTGGTAAGATCCAAAAATGATTTAGTAAAGGATATAACTTTGCTGTTTGTAAAAATGTAACGCTCATGCCAGATTAAAGGAGATAATACTTCAGGCTGCGCAGGCCTGAGAAACTAAAAGTGAACTTGCTCCTAATCTGAAATCACCGCTTTTACTGCCTATTTCGCATTAGCGAAACAGGCCTCCTATTTCATAGAGAGCAAGGCCAGATGATACCGTTGAATGACTTTGAAAATAACAAGCTAAATATAAGACGGAAAATCTCTCCAACGTTATTCAGATAACTCCTGAAAGAATTCTACAAAAGTTCATTGCGTGTGAACGCAGTTTCTAACTTAGTAAAATAACAAATATTAGATATATTTCCTGGCCGAAATGACTGGCATTTGACGGATATATTTGGGATTAGTGGCGTCACCGTTTCGTTGCCGTTTTGTGACAGAAGGAACGCGAGAGCAGAGATGTACAAATGTCTTAAGACGAAATGAGAACCACGATAGTAACAATAATTTAATGTGTATTTTGCCTGGTTATTTTAGAACTCAACTATAGAATGATGCACTGGCGCCACTCGTATCTCAAGGTTCTTAATGTCAATTTTATTTGTAGATCATTTGTTATTATAAAGTATCGTCGCAACGGAGACCGCTTGCGAAATGAATAATTTTAGGACACCTTATACCTTTCATTCTCGAACTAGCCGAGAAAACCTGCAGTACGCCTTTTTTCTTTCTCATTTAGTATCAAGTAAACACGATATTCATATAAACCTACAAAATTTCCCATTAACTCTAGTTGGATGAACTGTAAAAATCACTTGTGTGTCCATAAGCGGCAAATCCTGCAATTAACTCGTCTCAAAACACAGTAAATTCTCTTATGTCAAAATTATGATGACCATTCTCATCACCATCATCTCTTCATTGAGCAGTGAAGGCTCACGTTTCGGGCCAGTCAACTGAACGGACTTGCGTGCTCACCGAGCATGGCTGGGGCGCGAGCTGCGCTGAGCGTCCTTCTGGGGGCGCTGGTGATCTCCATGGTCGATGGGGTGCTACCGCCGCCCGAGCGGCCCTACAACATCCTCATGCTGCTGCCCGTCTCCTCCAAGAGCCACCGTAACGTTTTTATGCCTCTTGCAACGAGCCTCACTGCGAGGGGGCACAAGGTTAGGCTTGCATACTTTCCTTGAGTGAGAGAAATACAGCGATTGGGTGTATATTTTGAATTCCTTGCAAAGCTCAATAAAATGAAAACATAATCGAGTCTGTTGCTAACGGCTGAAACTTACAAAAATCTAACATGGGTCATTAGGAAAAATGGATGGCTTCTGGATTGAGATGAAACAATAGCAGTATCAAAGTTCTGTTGCCAAATACTAAAACGTCTTAGAACGTCCTGGAATAATCCTACAATAATTTTATGTATAATGTATAATAATTGAATTGTAAACTTTAGTTCTCGTATTTATTATAGATGCTCCTATATTTTTTTCTATTGAATGTGTTAGTTTTACAAATATTATTAATTTGTTTACAATTGTTTGTACATAGTCCAATACTCGTAATTGCACGGGGTTTAGAAATGAGCTATCTGGCGAATCAATCAACGTGTTGCAGTATTTTTTCCAAACTCTATATATACAAATATATATACAATAAATTCACTCCGTGTTAAAAAAAATTGAGACATTTCTTGAGAAAGGTTTGGAGTTGGGACAACTTATTTGGGTAAGGGACGTCTATTTTTAAACTCAGACTAGATGTTTATTGTATATAAGGAGTACTTATTTAACTACTTCTTCAAAAATATTTTAAGAATCTTGCTCCTGCGTTTGTGAGTGGATATAGATACCTCTCGCTGCAGGAACCAGCAGTAATAACCCATCATGTTTTCGTTGAAGCTTCCTTGATATCTGCTCTTCATCTTTGCGGTATAGTGAAGGAACCTTTCACCACGGTCGTCTCTGATATCACGCAGAATCGGAAGAAATCCCATTTTTAAACGATAACCGACACCCCATAGCTTGATAGGCCTGTAACATATTGTCCACTAGTTGTCAGCCCTATATGATTGCCAAGAAAGTCCTACGCTACAAAGAAAAATGCTAACTGGAATCAGTTTGTTCTTGAACTCCCTGCCACAGATCAATTCTCTGATCTCCAGTTCTACAAAAATGCCAGCATTTGGCGTAATATCAGTTTTCTATTCGCCGAATTCCTCTTTTAGAGACTTGAATATATCGAAATCATGGGCCATTGATTCATGGGCTCAACAAATTATTAATATGGCCAAGTGTAATCCGAAGGGTGGGAAGATAGTTTTTTTTTCACTGTAGATGTACAAAAGACACGTTTTGACAGTACAATTACATATTTTTATCGTCACGGCTGTTCTATGCACATAACACGCACATATTCAAACTAATTATTTTGAGACCTCCACAGATGTTTCATTTATTCTGAGAGGTGTTTTTTTATCATCCCAACAATATATGCGACGGGAATCGAAAACTATTTTTGCCATTGTGTATCGACATAGCTTTGAGGCTAGTAGTGCTTGTATCAAAGAGTAATCACTATTTATTAGGCAAATGCTCGTTTTCAGCTGATTCATAGGGCCAGGCCCCATCTCTTTAATTCATAAGGCCAAGTACCATCAGGACAGAAACAAGAAACATCATTTTTTAAAGAAAGCAGCTAAGCCTAATGGTGTTCACGGAATGTGGTATTGTTTGTACCGTCCTATAAAAAATTCCTTTGTCATAGTCTAGAGCCGAGTGGTTCTGCATTCACTTTTCACAATGGCAAATCTGTCACCAAATGATTTTATCTCTCTTGATCTATCAACTGGATGGTCTTTTCCTGAGACTCATTCACACGCACTTCATCATCATTGTCATTTTCCTCATTAGGTGAAAATCATCTTTCGTGGCTGCAATTGCTGATGAAGGAACTTTGGTTGGTATCTCCTCGTTATTGGGTACTGATTTGAAAGCTGACTCACGATCTGGATGCACAATTTTCCATTTGTTCCTAATCGAATTCCTTAATATTTTTCATACAAAAGTCGAAACATGGATCATAATTCCTTGGCTCCCGTCATTTGTCCAGCAAAAGACATACCTTTCCGTTCGCCATTAACCACTGTGTGAGCCCACGCTTTTAGATTTGTAAGGTGCCTAGGGCCTTTCTTCAATTTTTCTGCTGGTTGTTGAGCTCAGAGTATACCTTCTTCAGATGTAACAAAAGCTATTTGGATAATGCAAACATTGTCGCCAGTTTATGCTCATGAAGTATTATGCATATTTCCTTTTATATGCCTCCAGTTCCCTATTAATTGAGAAATAAATCTAAAAATCAATCACTCTATACAATATCGTTTCGACACCACAACTACGACTTTACTACTATAATGGTTGAATCTGATAACGAGAACACAATAACCTGACACACACGAGAATTCTCTCTAGGAAAGGAGACATCGGTAAAAATGCATCGATTTATAAGGAAGAGATTCAAGCTTCATGAGTACTTGTTTTTTTTTCAATTTATTGTGTTTCCTTTACTTGAACATACTTTCATCATGGAAAAAAAACAATAAGCGTTTTGACTGGGCATTTTCAGCAGTTTGACAAAAGTCCTCAGTTTAGCACACGCTACCAGCTTTCTGAGAATTCCTTTTTGACACTAATGACGTTAAAGATTGGGGCACTTAACATTGAATAACTAAAATCTTAACAGAACTACTGGTACAGAAAACAGTTGGTGAAAATGATACTGATACTAACCTTTAAAAATCAATTCAGAGCTTGAAGAACCCGCCTGAGAGAAAAAATCACGGGTGCAACTCAAAAAATCTGGTAGGCAAGTTACGTTACCGTCTTTGAAGACTGTGGAAGGGTAATACATGTCAGCGTAGTGAGAAGGGCTCTTCAGAATTCCTCCTATGCTTGCAAATCAATGCATCCCACAAAATGAGGGTACACAAACACATTCAACACTAATCGTGAGGTAGCTTCAAATATTTTTTAAGGTTAGGAATTTTTGATGCAGCCACGCAATCGACTCGGAATTCAATCCCTGCGGAGTTCCGTGAAATAAATTCTCACAAAGCTTTCAAAATAAATATTGAATCCCTTTTGCTATCGCAACATTAATCATGTAAGATAACCGAACAAATCTTTTCTCCTAAATTACTCATCCTGATAGGGTAATTTGAAGTGTTTAATTTCAATGATCAGTCTGTTCTCAAGTCGTTTCTAGATGATACTGTTAACATCTTGCCCATATAAACTACTACGTAAAATTAACATCGAATCTCGAGTGAACTAATTCTTTGATCAGTCGAGTGCTCAATTAGGTTAAGTGAATTAGGTTAAACATAATTGTACTCCCTAGAATAGCGTTGGTGGTCACTGAAATTCAGTCCCACAGGTAGCTATACTCAAATTAGACCATTGTACCAGACTTCAAGTAACAATCTACTTCTGTATCGCTTGCGAAGTCAAAAGAACCCATTAAACGGTAAAATTAACAAACAAAGAGTAGAGATTGACAACTGAGCCCATAATGAAACAAAAAAACTCTCAAATGGAATATAGGCTTAGTAATAGCCCACTTATGCTCTCAACTCATGGAAGATAGATATCAACTTTAACTATAACTATTAATAATCGCTTATGGAAAACAACGTGTTTTCATGAACTAAACTAGGTGTTGCTCCGTGGCACAGTGGTTAAGGGATCAGCCTTGTATGTTGGAGACGAGGGTTCGTATCCCGGCGCTGGCGCGGAGATTTTCCCCGTTGGGTAAAAGGGAAAGCTCAAGCACAATACCCCACTCAACCCAGGTGTCGGAAATGGGTACCGGCTTTACGGGGGAACCGTCATGGTGTCCTATATATAGGGTTAGTTATAAGACATTTGAAAAACCAATGCTTAAGATCATATGCATCAGGCTTGATTGGAAATAAAGCATCCCAAAGATGCCGATGTTTGTTTTTTGTTTGTTTGTCTCCGAATACTTTTCATCAGACTGATATTGCAAGCGTTCAGGCAATTCTCCAAGCTTTCAGGGCTTTTGAAATACTTAAAAGAAAATTTTTGGCTAATTCTTTTCCCTAAAAATATTCCGCCTGCTATTTTTTGTCCTAAATTCTAGGCGGTATTACATTCAGGAACTAATTATCGGTGGTTTTGACATACAAATGACTTTTTCCTGAGAAATCTCAGAGCATCAGCCTAAAATGACACGACATCAATGTACATGTACTTCTTTTCCAATCTTTGACATTCAATTGAGTAATTGTTTGAAATAGAGCTCCCGTTTGAATCATAAACGCAGCTATTGGTAATCGATGGACATAGAAATCACAAGTGCTAACATCTTATTCACGTGTAGGGCATAATTGTGTACTGGGTGCCCCAGCTAACTTAGCTACCTCGGTGTATAATTGGTTTCCATTGATGTACTAGTGGAAAATATTAAAATCCAACTATATTTCGGTAAGAAAATAATAAGACGAATTTTTTATTTCACAGATTTATAAAAAAAATTTGCAAATGTTTATATCCGTTTTATTAAAACCTACACTTTTTAATTAACGCAGTGATAAATATAACTCATCAGTTACTCCAGCATGACATGTCATCACTCGCTGATACATTTGGGTTGAAATAGGTTCGTGCTGGCCTCTGCACATGTACAGTGTAAAATACGGTAGCACATAGTAGTTATTATTCCACAGATCGCCTGAGTAAAATGTCCTACTATTGAATCTAAGGGCGAATTCAACTTGACGCGCATTCTAAAATGGAAGTAAAATCCCTTCAGATCACCATGCTCAGCAACCACGACGCTCCCGATAACAACCCAAGCATCACCTACATCCGAAGCCCACTGAAGCATTTCAACACCGACGAGATGAACGCCTTCGAAATGCTGGAGAATCAAGACCAGATGTTCAAAGAGTTTTCTGATCGCTTGCCGAAAATAGCGAGGGACATTTATGATGTTCCGGAAGTGAAGGACCTCTACAAGCGAAGGAAGGAATTCGATTTGATCATCATTGATTCATTATTCAATGAGGTAGGAATTTAAACTCATTTTTTTCAGAAAACTAAATGTTACGCTCAATTCGTTTCAATTTACTACTATTTTCATACATAAACGTTTAGTGAATGTTACTTTTGTAAAATAAATAACATGATTTATTGATTTTTGTGCTTCATCGTATATTATCGAATGTCGTCCACTGCACATATTTTTTGTTCGAAATTATACGGTCAGAAGGCCAATCAATCAGTGCTAACTAGCCCAGTTTCTTTACATTTTCTGTTCAGTATTCAAGAAATTTGGCTGAAATAATGGTGTCACATAATTGAAAAATGCAATTCAACAGAATTAATCTCGGACTGGAAATAAAATTTATATAATAATATTGCTATATAGTCTCTCTGTAGTCCGCTCAATTCTGTCTTTGCTCAGTCGATAATCTGCCCGTCCGTGTATTCGTCCCTTTGGCCTCCCGTAATTCTTTTAGTAAAGTTTTACACTTGAGATCAGATACGTAGCCGAGCACGCAGTTCAACTCCTTTGTGCCTGTGTCCAAGAATACGGGAAATGAGACGCGTTCCTTATATTTATCTAAAAGCCGTGAATGATTGACGTGGTTTAGCAGGTATCACCGTGTCGAATGCCTTCATCTTTGAAGCTTAGCTTACTTGACTTACTTGTGTGCACATATTTCATCATATCCAACAATCGAAAGTACTCACTTTGAAAACGTACGTAGGTCAGAGGCTGAAGGGTATCAGGACATTGGGTAAAAATGAGCTCCAACAGATTATAACACTTGTTTATGAAAAAAATTCTGGTCTGAGGCAAGAATGGGGATAGGTATTTTTTGCCATTTTGGGTGTGCTGAATTCAAATTTACAAATAGTTTTGTTCTATCACCTCCAGTTTTCTAGCTTTTAAATACTATCATTTTAGAATAAACGGAGAATATAGATGTGCACATTTCATAAGTTGCTGCAGCTTATACCTGATAAATTAGGAAAGATAAGGAACACTGATTGAATCAATATACTTGGATGACACAATTACACAATTCATAGTACCACAGACAGTCAAAGTGTGTTTTCTTAGAAGATCTGGTGTATTTTGCCTCCGGGATGTCACGCAAGAGCATCCAGCAGAAGTCTCACATCATGCCGGGGTTCCATTTGCCTTGATAGTTGTTCTACATCTTCGTAATGTCTTGGTGGAATCTTTCTCCATGCTCATCACTCACTGCTCCAAGGTTTGGCGGGAAGAAGTTTAGGTGGGAATGGAGAAAATGAATCTTGAGTGACATTCGGCACCCCATATCATCGTGAGACTTTAGTAACTTTTCAATACAAGCTTGGTAATCTGGTACGCGTGTGTTACCAAGGAAGCCACTATAGACTGACTTGAATGCTTCCCATGCTCTCAATTCGTTTAAGTTAAGATCCTCCTCAAAACCAGTCACCTTCAACACTTCTCGGATCTAAGGTCCGAAAAAGATAAGCTCAATCTTTGAGCTTAGCAACACTAAGACCTGGGAACACAGTGGACAAGTGTTGGAAGAAAGCACCATTTTTGTCCAACGCCTTCATGAAATTCTTCATCCAACCAAGCTTGATGTGAAGAGGAGGAAGAAGCACCTTATTCATGTCCACCAGAGGTTTCCCCTTGGCGCTGTGTTCGCCAGGAACAAAAGTGCTTCTAGGCCCCCAGTCTTTCTGCTTGCGCTACTGAGTGTGGATTGAAACCTGCTGCCCCTACTGCCAAAATCCGTCTTCATATGTAGTTATATATATTATGTAATGCTATCACTTACATTCAGTGCATAGTGACTAAAAAATAAGCCATTAGTCTCACAATGTTAGAATCAACCCTGAATGCATATACGCCTTTATGTATCGTATATGCTCAAAATACACACTATGCATACCTAAAAAACTAGAGGTGATGAGTAAAAACGGATTTCAGATTTGAATTCAGCACCCCCAAATTAGGTAAACACGGATATTTTTGCGCTTGCCTCAATTTCTTTGTAAACCAGTGATATATATATATATATATTTATTAATCGATTAACTTAACCTTTCTGCAATTTTATCTGTATACAGGTGAAGAATATGGATGTTGCGATACAGAGAAAGGGGTGGGTTTAGGACCCCCTTTCCATACGCTGAGGGAATTCCAACCCCCGTACACATGTTATAGTATTATCCTTTATGCTTGCGTACACCTGTATACCAGACATGGAGAATAAAAGAATTTGAAAGATTAAGACACATTTATTTTTGAGATGAACACGTGGATAAACACACAAGGCATGGGAACGAATGATTTGAAATGGCACAGCGGCGTCAATGAAAAATACGTAAGTTTCTACCGCCACAATATTTAAACACGACATCATACAAATGTACTGCTTACCGAGTCTTCAAGTTACAAATACTCCCTCGTTGACAACGATTCACGCATCCGCAGTAACACAAATCATAATATTTGCGAGCGTAACACATCACGATTTAACCTGGAATTGTGACACGGTGTCGAATCATACAACGGGAAGTCGATCCTCGACTAAATAGACACAATAAATCGGTTGCCTACAAAATTGGATGATTCTTCACGATACTTTGGAAAGCACTTATCTGTGTGCTGCTCTACATCTGAAATTGAACTTCAATCACCACCTGAAAGAGCTTTTACAACCATAAAACACTCGCACTTTTGATAATAAATGATTCACTGATGGGTATCCACTGCCGATACTATTGCTCACTGCTGATGTTCCGCGTCGTTCACAGCCGATGTTATTGCTCACTGCTGATGTTCAGCGTCGTAGCTTTAGGGTTGCCGCAGGTGTAGGCTTATGTCTTGCCCGCGCTGCAGCGATGCCTCTGCCGCTCCCTCATCGTGCCGCCGGCATTCCAACTCGAGTTCACAGCCGCCGTGGTGCCTGGAGTGTCTTAATTAAGAGTTTCAATGGCAAGCCACTTCACTGTAGATTTGCGCGTTGCTTTACGCATTGTGGGTGGACGAACTTAACTGTTTGCCATTTGCAATGTTGACGACTGCCGCTGAAGTTGACTGTGAGTTCGACCCCGATGCACAGATGTTGAATGCTCTTGGTTGAATCTCCGACGCGTTTATTCATGACGATCACCGATGCGAGGCTGGTTTACTTCGATTAGGCTTCCTTTGTAAGACGATGCTTCAATGACTTCCGACGTCCAACGTTATTTTATGTGCCTCGAATTATTAACTTTCAAGTTGCAATTGGGTATAAGGCCAGCCGACGAGGCTGGCCTATTGTGTAGAACACCCTCAGACGTCTTGCGCAGTCTCTCACGTGTGTTCAAAAATTCCTCCTCCTGCTTCCTTCTACGGGCCTTATATGTGTTTCGCTTCCCTCTTTCTCGATCGTTCTCGACGCTTCTATTCTACAGAGGCAGCATCTGCAACCTCATTGGCGGAATTCTTGCTTATTCTGACGTCTGGGACTCTCATTGGTGTGTTCTCAGACACACCTTCTTGCGTCATTCCTTTGGCAAGCGGTGATTGGCTCCGGTTGTGCGGGCCTGTGTTCAGACGTCCCGTCCGCCTCCTTGCCCTGCAAAACCTCGGCTTGTATCGTGCGTGTGTTCGTGTGTGCGTCGTTCTCTATGCCTGCGCTCGCCGCACTTGAGGCCGCGACATCTGACACGCCTACATCTACCCCAAACAATCGCCGCTTGTTTTTCCGACCGAACAGTGACGAATTGTCCTTACACACACGGATAAACTTTGGTCGACATTCTCACGCTCGAGAATAACAGTGATAACGGTTTTTTAGACATTTCCTAAGGCGAAGTATTTTTGCAAAAAAAATAAAAATATGAATTTACGAGACATGTTTCCCAAAATCTTGTGAGGGTAGTATTTCTGGACAATACCCTCATCGCCCCAGAAAAATTTGGGCCAACTTGCAAAGTTGGTTCAAATTTTCACCCGTTAATTTTAATTATGACCGTGACATATCCCTTACGTTTAAAAATTAGAAAATGTTCATCCCCTTCTTTCAATTCCTTCGCTTTCCCCGACATCAGAATGTCCTTACGTATCACCTCATGATTTACCTTCTTGCAACACGCCTATGTTGACGCTTTTATAACAAAAATTCATTAATGCCTGACACACACTAAATAATTGAAACGCATTTCTTACACCCATTATTGTAGTACGCAAATAGCAAAGAACACAGTAAAGATACCGCACATATCCGACAACTTGCACGCATCAAATAAAACACACACGACATATTATTCTCAAATTGCCCTCGGCAAATTCATCAACATAGATAAACATATAAATTAGAGATCGGAAAAATCGGCGAATTTGTTACAAGTGGAGACATCCTTTCAGCTTTCTCGGTTGCAATCCACCCAAAAACACAATCTCAAATGGAGGTAATTTTCCAACCTCAAGTTTTCTTCCTCATAGTTATCATTTCATCCTGTGATTCAAAGTAGACGTTTTTCTTTTTTTTACAACAAAAGCTTGCTGTTGCTCCTCCTATTCACGTGGCTACAGCTTGTTGTTGTTGTTCCTGTGACTGGCTGCTCCTCTTCGGCTTGCCACTGATCCTGGGGAGGGGCCCCCTGCTGAGAATCGAGGTATTCTGAAGCTTTTCCATTAAAAAATTCATCCTTGGCGTCACGTGAACTCGTGGAAATTCCGTAGATTCTCGTTGCGTCAAATCGCGGACAAATCCTGTAGATTACGGCGTCAATACGCGTTGGACTCCCACGTCGGAGCTCATAAGCTCTTTCATTGTAAACAAAAAAAAAAACACATTTACTTACGAAGACCTTCAGGTTTTTGTTCTCAGTCAGCTTGTCGACTAGCATGACGTAAACACCCGAGGTTCGCGTTAAATGGTTAATGATCTCCTTCCGAAAATACGCGTTTGATTGTCTAACATGGTTACTTGGTAATCGAGAGACAGCGCATTCCGTAAGAAATGTTTCCTCGGTTTCCTTCAAATCTGCCTTGAGTGAGGCGGACGTGAGCTACGCGAAGAATTCCTACATACATACATAAATATTTACTTTCGGTATCCTCAACCAACTCTAGACAAAGCCGAAATTCGTTCGACGGTGTTACTAATCAGTTGATTCACCTAAATGTTTCGAAGAAAATAATACATCTCATTCCAGTAACTTACGACCAGCCCCATTTTTCAATCGTAGGCGTCGATTACCTTGGCACAAGACTATATGAACATTCTTACACATGATGTACGAACTCGCAGGAGATTTACCTTGTCGGCCGAAATCCTGAATACGCACCAATAAAAAAAAACATATACATTGGGTATTGGCAAGGCGTCTAACTTTACGTTATACTCTGCCGCGAAGGCTTTTCTAACGATCAGACATTATGCCAACACCGACACACAAGAGAAAATTACACATGAATTGGGTACTATCAGGTCATCGGACTTTACGTTATACTCGGCCGCGAAGGCTTTTCTAGCGATCCGACATTCTAACAATACCGACATACCAAAAAAAAATTACACACACATTGGGTATTATCAGGTCATCGGGCTTTACGTTATACTCGGCCGCGAAGGCTTTTCTAGCGATCCGACATTCTAACAACACCGACATACAAAGAAATGCAGAAATAAAATATCCGATTCTCAGCCCCAGATTCAGAGCAGCACATTTAAATGATTCCACGTTGCTCGACGACATCGTTCGTACATACAATTTGTATATATTCTTTCTGTTTCAAAGTTTCACTAACGTCGTCAAACAACGCATTAGGGAATTACCACCCTAATGATTATCATGCCTACATGACAATGAACAAAAATGAAATTAATGACGTATACCAATGATGTTTGAGAATGACCAGCGTCAGCGTCAACAACATTATGGGGAAAGAGTGATCAAGAAATTCCCACACAACGGCGCTTACACCTTCACCAGTTTGACTCAGATAACTCGTCATTTTTGATACGACACATTTATAAATCCATGTTACTGATCATACTCTCTCAGACATTTCCTGCTTTCAAATCCTACATTATAACCTCACGTAATACCACACCTACTTCACGCACAAGAGAATTTTATAGCCTTGGCTCAGAACGGCCATAAATTACATAGCTTCGCTGCACCGCAGACTGTCACGCTGATTCTTATTGTTAAGATAAATTCCATGTATTCACTGCAATGCTTTTCATTTCAATTCTCACGCTGTATTAAATCCATCTAACAGAAAATAAAGTCTCCATATGGAATATTGTACATTTCCGACAATGTGAAACGCTCATATTTCCGTGAAGCTAACTCGTTAACTTTGCCTAAGCAAGAACACACTCTCAGTGTCACACAATAATTCAGTTTGAATTACCGACGAGAATGGACAGCATCATTTAAGAGTTTATAAAATATTAAATGCATTACGCTTGCAACTTCAAACACGAAATTTATATATCGAGTATTGTAGCTGACTTCATGAAATTCTCACTTTGATACAGCAAAAATCCTCCTTGATACAGCAAATCTCCTCTTTAATTTTCATTAACTCCTTAGGAACAAACTCCAATTGGGTGGTATATTCCAGTGTTAACAAAATTATTAAAAGTTTCAATTCATCATGGTGAGCATCAACTTGAAAGTTCCTATTCTGGGCAATCAACGATTTAAACAAAAATGCGAGCTCAAAATTCAATACGCGCTCAAACTGATAGAGAAAAATTATTTTATCGGCGACATTTAACCGTTTAGACTACAAAAAAAAATTGCATTTAATCCACGTGTTCCCTTAAAATCTACAGACACTTAATATAATAAAATTCCTTCCCACCTGAAGGCAGCTAGGATTGAATAATCTTAAATGACCACGCTCTACCGTCGAATTCACATCAAAAGGAAATTTTTAAACATCATGAATTTATAAAAGTCAAGGTAGCAAAATTTTTATGCTCAGTGAATTTGATATAAAGGTATAGATTGACTCATGTCAGTGTCGAAATGGATTGTATACTTGGCACATGGGAAAATTTACCCAAAATATTTAATGATTTTAGTGTCTTATTATTGAAGCAATTACTCAAATTCTCACTCTGATGTACTGGAGCTTATCTCAATGATCTTGTGAATAGAAAAAGGAGGATGAATTTACTTTACTTAACACACGAGCAGAGGCGTCATTTATTTCTAAATGCCTAAAATTAGACCACGAACTGAATGTGCAGCATCGTTGAAAATCATCACTTACTTTAAAACACTACATTTAATTTTTATTCTAAGCACCGCCACTTAATTCATTCCACAGGTTGCAACAAGAATTTACCACCCCTTTGATAGCAAGGAAATTGATTCTCAAAATTCCCATCACTGCTTCTCAGCAGATGTCAATTTAAATAATTGAAGCACTCAAATATCAACGAATGAAAATATGAATTATGTTGCTAAAGCTGATTGGAGAAGCTTGACACACACGAGGCCAAAAATTCTGCAAATTATTTTGAGCAAGTTATCATAAAAAAAATTCCAACTAGATTAATTACTAAATGTCTCAAAGCCCAGAAAATGTAAACTTGTTTCAAAGATTCACTTGAGATAAGGCGGCGTTTGCTGAAGTTAATGCGTCATTTTCCACAGCCAATGCTTCACACCTAAACCCAGTTAAACCTAATAATTGTACAGATCATAGAAAAATTCAACCAAAAATTCAGCACTCAAGAAAAATTTTATCGGACACATTGTCAAGAAACTAGCGTGACTAAATTGTGCTGGCTCTCGGATGCACCAAAAATAAAGTGTTCCAAGAAGACACCGCTATAAATTGACCTTTGATGCAATATTCACTCAGATGACGTTACTTGAATCAACTTAGCGGCACAAAAAAATGAGCAAAGATTCCAGAAGGTATAAATTTCTCGTAGCATTTCGAAAACTTAATGGCCATGGATTACACACAGTCAAGTACACTTCAAATTAGGCGTTCAGGAAATGGTTAGACTGCAGCTCCCAGAATCTCAAACTTTAGTACTCCGTCCTCCAACAGCGCGATCGGCGGTAGGCATCGGTATACAGCACGCCCGGTGCAGGCGACGGCACCGCTCTACGTTAGAATTTTTACTCCAAAAATTGGAATGTCCACGAAATGACACAGGGTGTTTGTACTTGCAGAAAATTCTGCTTAATTATCGAGCGACTGTTTGACTGAATTAAAAGAAACAGAAATTTTTGGACAACTGAAAATTAATTCCTTTAAATTTCCAAGCTGACATACAGACAGTACGCTTGCATAGGACAATTAATATATATTTCTCCTGTTGCGATACAGAGAAAGGGGTGGGTTTAGGACCCCCTTTCCATACGCTGAGGGAATTCCAACCCCCGTACACATGTTATAGTATTATCCTTTATGCTTGCGTACACCTGTATACCAGACATGGAGAATAAAAGAATTTGAAAGATTAAGACACATTTATTTTTGAGATGAACACGTGGATAAACACACAAGGCATGGGAACGAATGATTTGAAATGGCACAGCGGCGTCAATGAAAAATACGTAAGTTTCTACCGCCACAATATTTAAACACGACATCATACAAATGTACTGCTTACCGAGTCTTCAAGTTACAAATACTCCCTCGTTGACAACGATTCACGCATCCGCAGTAACACAAATCATAATATTTGCGAGCGTAACACATCACGATTTAACCTGGAATTGTGACACGGTGTCGAATCATACAACGGGAAGTCGATCCTCGACTAAATAGACACAATAAATCGGTTGCCTACAAAATTGGATGATTCTTCACGATACTTTGGAAAGCACTTATCTGTGTGCTGCTCTACATCTGAAATTGAACTTCAATCACCACCTGAAAGAGCTTTTACAACCATAAAACACTCGCACTTTTGATAATAAATGATTCACTGATGGGTATCCACTGCCGATACTATTGCTCACTGCTGATGTTCCGCGTCGTTCACAGCCGATGTTATTGCTCACTGCTGATGTTCAGCGTCGTAGCTTTAGGGTTGCCGCAGGTGTAGGCTTATGTCTTGCCCGCGGTGCAGCGATGCCTCTGCCGCTCCCTCATCGTGCCGCCGGCATTCCAACTCGAGTTCACAGCCGCCGTGGTGCCTGGAGTGTCTTAATTAAGAGTTTCAATGGCAAGCCACTTCACTGTAGATTTGCGCGTTGCTTTACGCATTGTGGGTGGACGAACTTAACTGTTTGCCATTTGCAATGTTGACGACTGCCGCTGAAGTTGACTGTGAGTTCGACCCCGATGCACAGATGTTGAATGCTCTTGGTTGAATCTCCGACGCGTTTATTCATGACGATCACCGATGCGAGGCTGGTTTACTTCGATTAGGCTTCCTTTGTAAGACGATGCTTCAATGACTTCCGACGTCCAACGTTATTTTATGTGCCTCGAATTATTAACTTTCAAGTTGCAATTGGGTATAAGGCCAGCCGACGAGGCTGGCCTATTGTGTAGAACACCCTCAGACGTCTTGCGCAGTCTCTCACGTGTGTTCAAAAATTCCTCCTCCTGCTTCCTTCTACGGGCCTTATATGTGTTTCGCTTCCCTCTTTCTCGATCGTTCTCGACGCTTCTATTCTACAGAGGCAGCATCTGCAACCTCATTGGCGGAATTCTTGCTTATTCTGACGTCTGGGACTCTCATTGGTGTGTTCTCAGACACACCTTCTTGCGTCATTCCTTTGGCAAGCGGTGATTGGCTCCGGTTGTGCGGGCCTGTGTTCAGACGTCCCGTCCGCCTCCTTGCCCTGCAAAACCTCGGCTTGTATCGTGCGTGTGTTCGTGTGTGCGTCGTTCTCTATGCCTGCGCTCGCCGCACTTGAGGCCGCGACATCTGACACGCCTACATCTACCCCAAACAATCGCCGCTTGTTTTTCCGACCGAACAGTGACGAATTGTCCTTACACACACGGATAAACTTTGGTCGACATTCTCACGCTCGAGAATAACAGTGATAACGGTTTTTTAGACATTTCCTAAGGCGAAGTATTTTTGCAAAAAAAATAAAAATATGAATTTACGAGACATGTTTCCCAAAATCTTGTGAGGGTAGTATTTCTGGACATGGATATGAATTGTTAACTTAATTAATTTAATGAACCAATTTCTTCATTTTCTGAAACCGTACCATCTTCATCATGCTTTTCAAAAACGCATCATAGCTTTTCAATATTTTTAATCGAAATCGTGGAAAGCATCAACAATCTACGGCTTTTATATAGCTGAAAAGGTTTTATTTTTTTTTCCAAAATTTTACTATTGCTGACGCTCCATATCAGTCGTGTAACCGACTATAACCTTATTTAAATTTTCATTAAAATCTTACAACTTTTGGAAAACTATTTCCGACATTTTAGCGCTATTTAACGGAGCCAATAATTTGGTTCATTCTTATAGACCCAGGGCTGGTTCTATCTCATAAGCGCCAATTTGTATTTCAGACAATTTTTATTGAAGTGTGTGCATTTAAAGTTAAAGAAAATCAGGCATCGTGATCCATTTGATTTATGAATAGTATATCTAATAGTCTTTCTTTGCTACAGTGTTGTTCTTCAATGTATTGCTTATTGTACCTCGTGAAGAAGGAGCAATGTTATATATATGCCATTAAACCTGATTTAAATTTGTTTTGAATGAGCTTTTCCAATTGATTTGAAGCCAATCATATCATCATTTTCTAGTCATGGGATATCTTCCTCAATTATTCTTTTTATATTGCTCATCTTCATAGGAATTGTATCATTTGTTATGCTGTGCATTTACTTCACGTGATAAACTGAAATGAAGTTGAGCTTCCAATCCCTTATGATACTAAATGTCATTCTAACATATTACTTTATCTTTCGCTCGTCTACCTACATGGATCCATAACGATCAAGCTCTGGCATCACGTGTGCCAGCCATTCCGTACCCGAACTCGCATAACAAGCTGAATCCATTCCAAGAATAAATGTGGAATTCATTTAGTGTAACATAAAATTCACAAAAGTTGCTGCGAACTCTAACTTTTCTGGTGTATTATGAATACGTTTTGATATCTGGGAAGCTTTGTCATTTCACGCGACCGCTGGCTGAACGGATGCCTCCATTGAATAACATCCTTGTTTGAAGTTAGCTTAAATAAAACTTCAAATTGGACTGAAACCAAGAACTTGTGCTTCCAACTCATTTTAATACTCTATAAAATTTCTCATGTATTGTTTCATCCTTCCCTCGTCAATCAATGTGGATCGAACGTGAATGCGATGTGAGAATAATTATTAAAGAAGATGTAACAGAAATGAATTTGAAGTAATGAAGTGATTAGCTCTAACGTATTGTATAAAGCTTCTCCAGACTAAGGTTCAATTTAATTATTACGAGAACACGAGAATTTTCCATTAATAAAAAAAATTGCAATTATTGCAGTTTGCAACCTACAACCTGACTGACTCTAAAATTTACCGGTAATACTTAGAGCACCCGGATCGAATAAATGTTGTAAATAGTCTCCCTCTCATCTCGTCAGGCAATGTATCCTTTCACGTACAACCACACGTTCATCACCATCAGCCCTGGGGCGCTTGACCCTGCTGCGAGCGCCACGATGGGGAACGTCCTCAATCCTGCCTACGTCGCCAACCTCCTGTCGAACTACAAGCAGCCCTTCTCCACACTCGACCGCTGGAAGAATCTCATCATGAGCATTGCGGTTCCCATAATGTGGAGATCATCCATCGAAGGCTCTAATCAAGTTGAGGTGAGGAAATTAATTTTCTCAAGGTTGTTAGCTCATTGGAAATTTGTATACTAATCGAAAACTCCTTTTAAAGTCCAGTGATTTTCTTCAGATTTTTCAAATGTTATTTTTAGCCCTAGTGAAAAATTATGTTCGTGAAGTACGTTACAAATTGAGAAGCTAGTGCATTAACAAAAAAGTGCGGCATTCCTTCTTATTAACCATAGCGTTCAAATGGTGGTCCCTGCATGGACGGTGTAAATAACGCCAATTTTCACCAATAAAGGTCTGCAAACAAGGTTTCCTTCAAAATTAATACACTCCGGCTTAATTTGCTACACACGGTACTCTTTGGTGCATCAAACTGAGGAGTTTGTTACGAAATTAGTGAATCTGGTTGTCCAAGGCCGGAAAAAGACTGAAATGCTCATTGCAATACATTTTTTGCATCAAACTTGACGCACAGACTTGAGCAGCGTTTTCATTAAATACGCAGCAGATTTTAAAATATTTTGTATGCAGTGAAATCTTTTCTTTTATTAATTCAGCGCAAACTCGAGGGATCTCCTCTTATCAAGGGGACTAAGATCAAGCGGACTTCGATACAGCGAATGAACTGCGTCGAGTCACTCACTATAGTTCTGGAAGCTTTTGAAAACAAAATTACGTCAGGTTGATTAGGTGTGTCACCAGCAAGCAGTTGCACTGCACATGTTATTCCACTTATTTACTACTGCTTACTCCATCCGAATGCAGTTTCTTATATTGGATAGCCTCCTGATCAAAGCAAAAATGCCCTATACACCGAATTAATCCTCTTCAGATATACAATGTGAATTCCCTGTAATGCTTCAAAACTGTGAAAATTTAATAATTTTTCCAGGAATAAATGACAAACTGATGGTAAGTGAATTTTTTTCAATATAGTAGAAGCCATTTTAAAATGTTTTCATGTGCGTTTCTGCGTCATAAACTGGCACGGAGCTTTCAATTCACGTCATAATCAGCTCTAATTTAAGCATGTGTTGCCGGAAGCAGTCTGTGAAGCAATGCATTTCCCTTACTTTAGCCAAGTGGAGTTTTAATTTTATTCAAACGTTTAAATTACTATCGATGTCAGGTATTCTAGTTCCGTTCCCTTATTCAAATACGATTGATACCGGTATTCTACTCATGTAATAATGAATTTTTTATTTCACTTCTTAGACAGATTCATAATTGAAGAAATGAGACCACAGCGAATAATTAATTTTTGAAAAGGAGCAAATATTTTTATATTCTTTGTAATGCACACAACTTAGTAGTACACTCATGACATTATTTGCTTCTGAAACTTCAGCATATCTCTTAGTTCGACAAAAATAAGTTTAAAGTTTCCCAATGCAAGGTGGCTCAGATCAAGAACTTCAGCAAAGCATGAATCCGCAATACCAAATTATCAAACCTTAAAAATATACTTGTTGTTACTGTATGCTTCTCTGATAAGCTGAATAAACTTTCATATGCAAACTATCGTATTACCTGGGATGTCTTCCTGTTCTAGTCTGCGTTCTTATTTCCCTTGATTACACTCGTCACGATCTTTTGAGAAAGTTGCGCGGTTTTTGAATACGATGAGTTAATTTATAAACATCTTTATGCAATGAATCCAAATATCGCCCTAACAGATGATCTTTAGCTATAGACCGCAAAATACGTAGCATTTAGTTTGTGATTATTTTACATAACAGGCAATATATATGTGTCATATTTTAAATTCCAATTACTACCTTCTCTTTCCTTTTTTGCTTGACGCTTATACTGGACCGTACAATCATCCCATGCCAATATCAAACAAAAGTCTGCAACCATTGGTTTGTTCCATTTTGATCACCACTGCTGCTTCATTGTTTGAATATCGAGGTGAAATCATTCCACGATCGTCGAAAAGGTTGAAATGTGGGTCCAAAAAGTGAATTTTATGAGACATATTATGACTCATGTTCTAACAGGCTTTGATAAGGTCTTCACTGTGAAGATTTATGCCAAGGAACTTTGTTCCCAATAGGTATTGATAGGCCGAGAGTAAGAAATTTTAAAATGTCGTTTCGATTTAACGCCTAAAGTGTGACTGATGTCGCAACCACAGCTAGTCCATGAGCGACCCTCGTACAAGGCATGAGCGACCTTTTGATGAAGATGACTCTTTTTCAGGTTGATAATGATCCTGGAGGTCGAAACGTTTCAAATATTTTTATTCATTGACATTCCTAAACAAAATATCGTTTGTTTGGCGTATGGTTGTCTCAGTTGCTAAATATTTATTCAGAAACTTCGAGGCGAGCAATGATCGTACGTTTGCAGATATTTTATTGCTAAAAAATTACCAATTACACAGTTTTACAGTGTAAAATAGGAGACAAATGAATAAACAGTACAGTCTTGACTTTCGAAAGGCATTCGATTGTGTGGACAATAACATATTACTCTCAAAACTCCACAGTCAGGACGTCACAGGAGTTGCTCATAATTGGTTCTGATCATACTTTAAGAAATCGGAAGCTAATAGAATAAGCCTCAAGAGTTTTTCCTTGGACCTCTCCCATTCTTAATCTTTATCAACGATATCATTCAATCTATATCATTTTTTTTCAAAATTTTGCCGATAACAGCAAGCTCTCCACGAACCTTCCTATCAAAATCACGCTCTAATTAGGTAGAGAGCATAAATAGGAAGCTCTAAAATAATGCAACGTGGCTTAAAGCTAATAGAATAAGCCTTAATATCGATAAGAAAAAATACGTTATACAAGAGAAACATATCTCTCCCACGCATTAAAATTAACGAAGCTGAAATTGGAGAAACCAACTCATGTAAGTTCCTGCTTGGGCATTATAATAGATAAGCATCTGGCCTTCAAAGAACACATAGCTCATGTTTTTACTAAGTTATCAAAACCCATTCGAATCCTCCATAAAATGAAAAATGTGTTGCCTGATGAAAGTTTGCATATACTTTACCGAACGCTTATTTCACCATACTTACAATCCGGAATAGAAGCGTGGCAGAGAACTGATAAAAATAAAACCAACGAACTCTTTACTCTACAAAAAAAAAACCATTAGACCGTTAAAAAAAACTAGAATATAATGCTCACCCAGATTTTTCATTCAAAAATTTTAAAATACATAAGCTTCTTCATCTTTACAAACTCTCCATATGTAATTTCATGTAAAAAATAATGACCAATGATCGCGACAAAGACCTCAACAGTTATAAACTGCACGAACTGGTCATCACGATTATTTAACGCGAAATAGAATTAACTTCACTTTTCCTTATTATTCAAAAGCTCGGTCATAACGTACACAGTATCCTCTTCATTGGAACACAGACTTGGAACTCAATCCGTGTGGAGATCCGTGAATGAAATTCGTACAAAGATTGCAAAATGAATCCTGAATTCCTTTTCCTATCGAAACATTAATCATGTAAGATAACCAAGCCAAATCTTTTCTCCTAAATGACTCATCCTGATAGGGTAATTTGCCATGGTTAATGTCAATGATCATCTGTCTGTTCTCAAGTTGTTTCTAGAATATACTGTTAACATCTAGCCCTTATAAACTATTGTGCAAAATTAAGCATCGAACCTTTGAGTGAAATAATTCATTGATCAAACTAGTGCGCAACTAGGTCAAGTGCATGAGGTTAAACATAATTGTATATCTTAGAAAGCATTAGTGGTAGGAAGCCCTAGAAGTCCCTGAACTTATTCGGGCCCACAGCTATACTCAAATTTGACCATTAAGTCTGGCGCAATGGTCAAATTTGAGTATAGCTGTGGGCCCGAATAAGTTCAGGGACTTCTAGGGCTTCCTACCACTAATGCTTTCTAAGATATACAATTATGTTTAACCTCATGCACTTGACCTAGTTGCGCACTAGTTTGATCAATGAATTATTTCACTCAAAGGTTCGATGCTTAATTTTGCACAGTAGTTTATAAGGGCTAGATGTTAACAGTATATTCTATAAAAATTAGTATATAAATAAATTGTTCAAATTGTTAATAGTTGGAGAGTTGCCGATCCTTAGAGGGAAGAAAAGCTCTGTGGAACTGATATTTGATATTTGTAGAAATATGTAAACGATTCTTTGTTCTATGGGCTGGAAACTAGAGAATCGATATCTCATAGCAATTGTGCTAAGAGCAAGAACTTTGCGAAAGATATAGGCATTACCTATCACGCAACACAAAACGCGTAGTTGGTCAACTACTAAACTGTTTCAAACATCCCGTGATTGAACATTTACCGATAATTAATTTTTTCGATTTATATCACTGTAAATTTTAATGGTAAGATAATCTGCAAAATTTATTTTATATGCTTATAACACCCTAATTTTCGTTAATTTTTATAAAAATAGTTTAGGAATGAAAAATTCATATTCATAGGTGTTAAAAGAAACCATGGTATCTCAGGCTACTTATGAGGAAAGGAAAAAGGAGAAGCCTGGTAGAGGGAGAGCAAAAGCGATCTCGGGACGTCGATCGTACGCTGAATCCGCAAAAAAAGCTCTTCGTTTCCAAAAAATATTCTTACGTAACTCCGTTAAATAATGAAAATGTACTTGCATACTCACTAGTAGTTCTTCAAAAACACAACATATGATTAAATTAAATGAAGACTCCATGCAATTTTGTATCCTAAAGACAACTGGCTTAACTGAACACTACATACGTTCGAGCACTTTCTGTACAATCTTACACTTTTTTGCAGATATCTAAGCGGTTCCCCAATTTACCATCTCTGTATGAGTTGGGGCGCAATGCGAGTCTCATGCTCATCAATTCGCACCACAGCATCGGGACGCCGCTTCCGCTCCTCCCCAACCAAGTCGAAGTCGGGGGCATCCATATCGGCCCTTCTAAGCCCTTGCCTAAGGTATAGAACCTATCCTTAGCTGGCTTTTTCTTCTGTAGCGAAAGAGAATTTCCTTTTTTCGCTGGATTGAAGCTTGAGTACGTTCATTGATTTCAGCGCATAATCTGAAATGAAGATGATTGAAAGAAATACTCCATTACTCGCAACAAAATAGCATTAGGAAATAAAATCGTCATAACTGCCAATTAAAATTCTTAAGTTCATTAAGGAATGAATTGCTTCCAGAATATGCTTGCCTAGCAATTTTGCCATATGGGTGAAAAAAAAAACGTTTCGAGATTTTAATGCTTTATGTTCCTTAATAAAGTTTTCTGACGAACCTTATTTTCTATCACAGAAGTGGTAATTGTTAGGCAGAGGACACAATAATTGAAAATTTATTCTGAGTGAAAGTCAAGATTAAAAAAACTCGCTTGTACTACCTTGTTAGTTAGAGAAGTGCACGGCTTTACATGCAGCTCATGACTTACACAGAAACAGCACACACGCAACAAGTGTGAGGCAGCACTAGTTGACTATACTAGACATTCGGCAAGGAAATAGCATGCGTAAATCGCGTTCAGAAGTCCCTTATATAAACCAGATATTATCTAACTGGCGCGAGCATAAGAAGAGAAATGTTCAATTTGCACTCTGACACGACCGTTCATTCACTCGGTTCAGGTCATTAAATGAACGAATGGAGAAAAGTATAATTTTCAATAATTTTTCATATACGTTTTTTGAACTTCTCAGACTCAAGCCTTTATGAATAGACTTATGCGAAAATTCCATCTAAAAATTTAGATTAATTGCTAGTCAAATTATTTCAATGTGCTCACCTAAGAAAGTACAAGCCCCTAAAAGCGTTTAATTTAATCTGTTGAATTGATGGAAAACATAGGTAAAAAATTGAATAGTAACTGAGGTCATGCTTTTTCTGCAGAGTTATTTCGAAAGGTCATTCAAGTTTATACAAGCGCAGTAATTCAAATTATTATTTATCAGGTAAAAAATTGGAACAGTTGTCACATTGTTTACCTCAGGCACTCGGAGTTAATTTGCGACATGATCCCACAAACATCACTTCAGAGATTTCGGGCGGTAGGTTGCCTGATCCACAGACGTTGGGCGTGGTTTTGCGTTACATTGCCTTGAGAGCGTCGCTGAGAGATTATCCTCCTTTTCCAGGACTTGGCAAACTTCTTGGCCGGCTCCACGCCTGTGGTGTACATGAGCTTGGGCTCAGTGGCTCGCAGCAGTGCCATGCCCCAACATTTTAAGGATATTTTCTTCAGTGCCTTCTCCAAGTTGCCATACAAAGTTCTCTGGAAGTTCGAGGAGAAACCCCAACAAGAGTTAAAAAACGTATTCGTGCAAAAATGGATGCCTCAACAGGATGTTCTCGGTGAGCTCAAAATTTATAATGTTTCTTGGAACTCATTCATTCAAAAGTATTTACTAATTTCCCATACCGGTTCATTGACTGACCAGCTTTCTCCATAATGATGCTGAATTTGATATTTCTGCTGAATATAATCAACATTTTCCCTGTATAATATTTTTCAGCAAGTTAGGTAAATATGTATAGATTTGAATGCGTAACATTTGTAGAAGAATGGAACAACATAGATTTGAATGTAACGCTGAAAGCGTTAAGTGGTAGTCAGCCTTTCCTCTGATGTTCAATTAACCTCATAGCGATTGAATCAGTATGTTAATGGTTGCTGACATAAATGCACAAAGACCACTTTTTTAAGGGCATTTTCTGCTACGCTAGTAGACTTTCTGAGTGCAGCATTTACATATTTCTCACAAAGAAACTTGGCTTCGTTCATTGGCGTTGAAATTGGATTCACGAATAAAAACATAGCCTCGTTCCGTATTGTGCTCGAAAAATCAATCTAAAGAACGACGACACTGTCAAATCAAAATATTGGTTTTTGTTGATTATACGACATGTTTTATCACCCAAGCTCACCGCCCATAGGCATGGTAGCTAGTGTCAGCAAGAAATCCTAATTATTTTACATACCTCTGCTTAGAGTAGAAAAATATATAACCTAAGAAACCTAGTGGTTGTTGATTTCCAAGCAAGCAAGAACGAAAATATCGACAAAAACTAATAACTGCAGTGATTTTATTGCATTTTATCAGATAAACAGATAGATCAATTTAGTCTCAATGTTCGCTACAAGGTTAAGAATTTTATGAATGGGGTTCAGGTTTTTTAGTCTCAGAAATGACTATTTACCACTTCATTTGAACTAATATTCGTGCAGCTCACCCGAACGTGAAGGTGTTCATCTCTCACTGCGGTATGTTGGGGTCGCAAGAAGCGCTCTACCACGGTAAGCCCATTTTGGGGCTGCCTCTCCTTGGAGACCAGCCAAAAAACGCCGACTCTCACCAGAATAACGGCTTGGGGAAAAAAATTTTATGGTCTGATATCACTGAAGAACTCCTCATAGATACCATTGAAGAATTGATGTCCAATCCAAAGTAAGTGGAGCTTCAAATGACTACGAGCTGAAATAATTTCTACGTAATGGGTCATTGACATTGTACAATGCATCTATTGAATTATTATTTAAAAATTAGGGGTCTATGTATATTATTTATTGATGTTTTTCACGATTCCTCGTACAAATTTATTATAGTTGGTGTTTTTTGTTTCGGTAGAAATAATGTAAATCATGCGGCTTTGAGCAAACCTTGATTTGGTCTTTCTCGTGGTGGCAAAAGTGTGTACTATGGCATTGCTAAGCTGAACTGCTGTTTGGAAACCGCACGTTGTGAGATGTCCAACTGCATGTTCAATTTCCTGGCCTATATTCTACGCTAAAATCTATTGAGTTCACTCTTATCTGGCTTGATGAAATCGTTTGGAGCCACTGGTTATGTTTTCTAGATTTTCACTTTTACATTTTATAACTGCAGGCTTAGATAATACAAGTGAATATATTCTTTGTTAGCGACGAAAATTCCTCGTTTCTAAGGAAGTAAAAATTTAGCAGGAATTGGTATTTATGGGCTATATAATGAAAAATAAATTGTTTCAAATAAGAAGCGCAGTCAATTTTTTCTGGAAAAACTTGCAGTGGCTATAAGATACCAACGGTTATGAAAATTTCAGCATCGAGGTGCTTGTTCTTGAATGTCTATTTTTATTTACATATCTTGTTTTCCGCATCAGTGCGGCACTTTAACTTTCGTTCAATGTAACGCATTAAAAATCTGCTCAGTTGTTATCATTTCATTGAAGCGCAGTAAGAAACCGTAATTTGAACTCGTTGTAAAAACACATTTCGCTCAAATATTCTCGTAGATTGACCTTTCATTAAATTCTCTTAGAAAAATTGCTTTCATGTGCGACTTACGAGTTAATCACGATCGTCACCATTCGAATTCACAGTTCGTATGACTTATTTTATAAAAAACATCGGGTGCTACCAACCTGTCAACACATAAAAATGAATAATTTACATTGCTGCTCATCTCATTTAATTTTAGGGTAACGTTACGAATTTCTTCCCTCCAGTAACTCCCCTTAAAATTGCTGCCCAATTTTTCTCTATCTCACATACAGGTACCAGGAGAAAGCTAGCCAGAAATCGCGAGCGATGAAAGACCGTCCCATGAGCGCCGTGGAGACTGCTGTCTTCTGGACTGAATACGTCATCCGCCACCAGGGCGCAGTGCACTTGCGGTCCCCTGAACGCGATCTGTCGTGGATACAATTGTTCTACTTGGACTTAATTCTCTTTCTGCATCTCACAATTTTCCTACTTTACAAAATAGTTCGAAAAAGCTTCTCGCTTGTCATCAAGGGAAAAGACGAGGATTCCAATGCTGGAAAGAAGAAGAGGGAATAAAAAATGGGAAATCTTTTCTGTTAGAAATAATTCAAAAGAAGATGATCATTTATGATTTTTGTTCGAAAATATTTACGCGAGAATAGTCACGTCATTTTAAGCTCTCTTATAAATTCTGATTAGACCTCTGTGTCGATACCGCCGTGTGGTCGACGTGAGGGTTAGTGGAACAGGGCTGTCTTCTCTGCAGCTTCCTTTTTCTGGGGCGTTATTGTTTTCCGCGCAGCTGCCCTTGCTGAGGTTCATGTGGGTACCGCCTACGTCATAATTAGTCCGCTAGGGCACCAGAAGTAATTTCTGTATGTGCTAAACTACGGCGGAACCGTAAGGGTGAGTTTTGTGTGGGTACCGCCAACGCCGTAATTAGTCCGCTAGGACAACAGAAGTGAATTCTGTTTGTGCCGAACTACGGCGGTACGTTAGGAAGACGAGCAACTTTGTGCGCCGTAATCAGTTCTTTAAGGCTCCTCAGGAAATCCCTTGATTCGCCGAACTGCGTCAGCGTCTTCCTTTACGGCAAACAATGCGGAATAAATTCACCTCCCAAGGTGATTCCTTAAGTCCCTTTTTCGTCGAGATATCGTAATAGACTCAGACCTGTATCAACAACGGAAACGGAAACTTTTTCATCTTTTTGGTCTTTTTATGACTCCTTTGATGCAGAATCTCTTTCCAGTGCCTATTAAATACACAGATACATTTTAACAAAGACAGTGATTTATTTTCTTTTGCAAAAATAGTGTGTACAGACATGAGCCACTGCATAACATGGTACAACACGCAAAATTACATTTAAAATACTAGTCCTATACAGCTAGATAATCAAAATATCATGGGAATAGTGAAATACAATACAACCCACACTTAAGAGCTAACTAAAGTAAATGCACAGACGCGCCTTAGGGGTAGGGAAACAGACTTAGGCCCTGTACAGAGAACTGAACACATAAAGAAAATGTTTAAGCTTATGGGTAACTATAAAAAACTGGATTCGACACCACCTGCTGCCTAACACTCTGGTGCTGTTCTTCTAGAACAGGAACAAACTCTCCTGCATGTAATATTAGCACTCCCAACGGACACAAATATTCAACAGTGCTTGGCGTGAGCAGGAATATTGCCTATACTGAACACGCAGAACTAAATGGTTGCTTTAAAAAATTACGAGCGTCCGTTAGGGAGAAAAATATTATTATGCAATGGAGAAAATCTAAGCAGTGATAAAACTTTTCGAACGTTAATTGATCTTGTGAACCCCATTTAATACATTTTAAACAAGTTTTAAACTTGTGGCCAAAAGCCTCGTGGTTCTAGTACTTTAAAGAGGCTTGAATGTCTTTACTGAGAATAAATTTTAAACGTAGTCTCTTTACTCAAAATACTTATTGAAATTATTATTGAGTACATTTTCCGATCAAGCCTCATCCCACTATAGAGGATCATCGACGGCATAGCAGCGAGATGCCTGATTTATTTAGGGTACACCCACTAATGAAACCAGACAAAAAATATACAGACAGTACTTTTTGTTGCGTGATATTACATTTAAACATTTTTTGTATTTGGCATTGGATTGATTTTCTTATAATATGTGACAATGTTACGTCAACAAATAAAAATTAACTCTGATACCTACATTTCTTGACCGAATTCAAGTTGCTTCGTAGTCAGGACGCCAGACTCCCGCTTCACCTACGGACTGAGTAGGCTCACAAAAAAATCCAACCGAAAAGCTTGGGCTTCAACATATTGGTGGTCAAAACAAGCCATTAGCCAGCTCATTTCGCGCAGGTACGGCATGACTCCACCAGGTCCAGCTGGTAGCCTGTAAAGTACGTACACTGAGCATTATTATCTAAGTATCCAGCTACGCTTCTTTCATTGCAGTCACCCAACAATTTTCCCTAAAAATCTCATTACAACACTTTCTGTGGATTTTATTTGTTATTCTATGATCTACAGCGCCAAAACTCGGAAATGGCTTTCATTTCGCTCTGAAGATACAATGTTCCAGCGTCAATATCTTCACGAGGGCGATGGCGACGAAGAAAGCAAAATGGTCCCTGATCCCTCATTAAATTTTTAATTCACAATATAATTCGAATGTTGGAATTTAATCATGTCTAAATTTCCACAAATTGAAAGCCTTCAACAGCAACAGAAATGCCAGTTCCGAATATCAGACAATTGACCAGAATAAAATGGAAATAATCCTAACTTTAACTCTGTGACGATCTATCAATACCTTCTGATGAATGGCTTTGTCATAACTAATTGTTATCAAAGATGTTCAACGATTACAAGAACTAGGTCTAATTTCAAATAAAAGCAAATGGGTCGGTCTGAATAATTATAACTTAAAATAAACAAACGACTATTTTATTCGTCAGCAGAGTGTCAAATTTTCTCTATGAAAAACGTACAAACATTTAAGCTAAAAAATGTAATAATTTTTCAAGATTATGAGAGCCAGTAGTCCAAAGTTCAGTAAATTTTGTTCTAGAAACTTCTAAGAACATGCTTACGATAAATTTTAAAAGGAAGGGTACTTAATTAAATACGATTAACACAGCATATGAAGCAATCTGTACATTGTTCGAAACGAAAAAGAAAAATTGCCTGAAATATCTTGTACTAAAATAAAACAATTCAGTACCAAAAAAGAATCGATGGTCAATGTAAGAGTCAATGGTCTTAGTGTGTCATATTGATGTGTAAATATTTTTATGTCTTTTATGCTGTATGATACATTAATATATGATTCGTATTATGTGTAAAATCTATTTGAGTCAAAATAGACGATGAACGGCCTATTCTTCCGTAAAGTGCACCATTAGGCGACTTCTCGATATTGAGGGTCTTTTTGTAGATGCGTATCTTTTATTGACTAGTATTCTACGAAAAGTATTTCTCACCTTTGCTCAAATTCAAGGTGGCCGATTGACTATCGTGCAAGTATAGTGTTGTGATGTATGGATCTGAGATGTGGGACATAAAGGCGATTAGTGGAAGTCGGTAGAATGTGCTCTCGTTGGTGTCTGAAAAGTATGGCTCCTTGGAGGGACGTGGCATCAACGAGGGAATGAGGGGAGGAGCATGACTGGCGTTACGAGTGAGAGGAAGAGATAAGAATAGAGCGATTGTGAGTGTTGGCTGCGACGCAGTCCAGATGAGCTGGGTCGGGTGTTCCAATACTAGGTGACACTAAGACAATATTAAGAAATGTAATAAGAAAAGTAATACAAAATATAAAAAAACGAAAATCTATGTAAAATATTTTACAAGGAGAAATAATATTTGCGACTTCCAGATAAAGCAACCCCCTAAATTTCCAGTATTTATTTCAAAATCTGATCTAATCGTTACTGGAGATGCGTGTCCACTTCCATTGGTGTGTTAACTGCTTGAGGTCTTACTTTTTGTCCAGCTTGTCCTTTGAGGAAAACGCTGATGTTTCCATCGAAAAGTCTGAATGCTTCCATTCTTGCGGAGATAAAATATTTTCACTTGTCTTAAAATCAGCATCTGGCAAGCTTGTGAAAGAATAACATGATCGTTGATTCATATTGCTTTAGTTCGATAATAGAACATCTGTTGTCCGTAGTTATCGTCACGTTTTTTTACGATTCATTGTATTCATAAATGCCAGAGTCCTTTAAATTAATCTGAGCTAGTCTTCTAGGACCTTATTGCTCAAGGAGCAAGAAAATTAACGAAACATTAATGTTCTTTCATCGCATTAAGAAAACACTTAACGAAAAATTTAGGTTATTGGTGATTCAGTTGCTAGTATTATAGCGTTTGGACTATTGTAGTCTAGTCTGGGGAGATATACATCAATATCTTGAAAAAGAATTGCAAAAATGTATGAATTTCGCAGCCAAAGTGGTCTGCAAAGGTAATTTTAGGAAACACGATCATGCAACCCCTCTTTTAAGAAAATTTGCCAGGACGCCAATGGCAGACACATTCAGGATCCAAAAACCTCGACAAGTGTTTTCATCTCTGTGCATACTTCATCTCAGAGTAAGGCAGATGTCGTAAAACTTTTGCAATCCAACATCCCAGCGAAAAACAAAATCGGAGGAATGATGCTTTTGTTAGTTACCGTTCATCTAACGTGGAACAAAAGGCTCTCTTTACTGCTGGAGCTCTTTAGAGGAATAAGAAAGAAAGAAAAGAAAAAAAAACGTTTATACCCAAAAAAGTTGACACATGAGGTACATGACAACATATTGGCCCAGCATATAAAAACTCTAAAACTGTTACAGAATTCAAGAAAAATGTGTCTCGTCATTTCGCAGCTGTGTCATAGGGAACAATGTACCGCAAAATCGACCGATTGACTTAAATATACTCATTGCTAATTTAGGGTCAGCATTTCAAACTCTGCGATGTTGGAATGCCTATACTTATTCTAGCTGACTTTGTCCACTTCCCACTAAGAAAACCTCACACTTGGCCTGTGTAGTGCGATTGATTATGCAACCATAATTAGGTTCATATGTAGTCTATGTATAGAAATTTGGTTACTATTTGTTGCTCATAAGTAATATCTATATCTATTACCGTGTCTCGACTTTATCGATTGTACCCATGTCCGTATATTGTTTAAGAGAATACCGAAAGGAGGAAAAACCAAATACGTTTTTTGTTGTTACTCTCATACTGTAATTCAATTATCCTGACAATTCTGTTAGAAGGGTAGAAATAATCTTTTCTATACGTTCGCTAAGTCATTCAAATTTTATCTTAATTATTTCTGTCGACTATAATGAGCAACTCAGCTGTCAGCTCAAAGGTCCGTTTAATTATTACTATTCTTTTCTCATCTTTTTTTCTATTTTCTGTATTTACATTTATTATCTGTACGATGAACAAGTTCTGAAATTCATTTTTGTTTGTATGTCTATTTACATGTGATTAGATGCGAGTGTTGTGCTATGTCTATTTATAAATTACTTTTGTCAACGTTGTTTGACTACTTTGATATTATTTTCGACGATGTTTCAGTCGATTTTAGTTGAGCATTTTCATGTCTTTTCTTTTTTCGTTTTCAATTATAGTGAAGGACTTCCAAGGATTTCTCTAGTGGTATTTATAAGTTTTTAGTTATCTTACCATGCACAAAATATCTCAGAGAACATATTTTGTTTGTTTCTCTCAATGACACAATTAACCCATACTAGGCCATTCTACTTCTCGTGTAGTTTATCAATTAAGGACCTTTATATAACAAACATTTTTAAAATCCAAAATGTTGTAATACATTTCATTTCATATATCAACATTTTTTTGGAGGGAAATAAGCGCTCTTTGTTCTTCTTGCCTTTTCTGCGACCAGTTAGCGCTGAATTCCAAATCAGAAATAATTCTAAATTTCAGGAAATAAAATTAGTAAACTGGCCCACTGTATAATTTACGTCTACGTGCCAAAATTTTGTAGATATTTGCTGCTCATAAGTGATAGCCGGCTATCACAGGATCGCCACTTTATCCCATGTCCCCCGTCCGTGCGATGTTGAAGAGAATACCGAGAGGACGGGAAACCCGAGATGTTTTTATTGTCGTTCTTAGACTGTAACTTGATTCCCCATAAAACTCTGTTAGAAAATTAGAAACTAGTTCATTTTTACGTTTTTTGAAGTTTTTTTCTTTTTAGTTATTTTTTTTTTTTTAAGTTATTTCCTTACCCTGCTGCACCCTCGAGCGCTGATGTCAGGTGGAGACCACGTCCTGTCGACTCACCGAAGTTATTATACGAAATATCGCTTACTCATTGAAAAAAACAAGGGAAGTTTAACATGATGTATCATCCTTCAACATATCAAAGACAGTTTACCAGTCACAGCACAATGGATTCGTTTCATAATTAATACTTCAACAGCAACCAACACGTTTCCAAATCAAAGGAAACACGCCATTATTAGACCGTTGCATAAAAGTGATGACCTAAATACAGCATCAAACTACAGGCCCATCAGTCTTATGCCTGTCATGTTAAAATATTGGAGAAAGTAGTGACAAATCAACTGTCATTTCACCAGGACGAGTCAAATCTACTCCAACGAAATTAACACGCCCATAGAAGAAACACTAGCACTCAAGACGCTCTTCTCAATTTCTCTGAAAAAATATACAGAGGTATCGATCCATGATTGCAACACTCTTGCTGTTACTCAATCTCTTTAAAGCGTTCGATATCGTCGAACATGATAGACTTCTACGAAAAATATTGAACTTAGGGGTAGACACGTAATGGTTTAAAAATTACTTGTCAAATCGATCTCACGCTGTACGCTTGGGAAACAACTTGTACGCATTCATTAAAAACAATTTTGGTCTTCCCCAAGGATCCACACTTGATTCGCTCAGAGAAACTCAATAACTCGAGAGGTTCGCCGTACTGCCGCAGCTATCATGCAGGACAATATAAGTCCCTTTCCGCACCTGGTAAGAATAGTTCGCAGCAGTTCAACATACAATAACAAAATGTAGGCACGATAGCTGAACATCGTAGGGATGGAGGTAATCAATTTCAAAAATCGCACAATACATATTTTACGAGTGAACGACAGTTAAGCCAAAAATTCAATTTTCATCAGTTAATTTTCCCTTTACGTTCGTGTATTCATTAAATGTGCAAATTGTATTTTTTTCGACAGAAAATCAGTGTTGTTTTGTCGTTAGGCGTAGATGCAATCATTTCCCAAGTGAGTTATTCAGAATTATCACTGAAGCCCGTTTGTGTGGATTTCACCACACTAGCTTTCCTAATCAGTATGAAGAAAAATTTCAAATTTTCAAGAAGTATTAATTTCATGATTGCAGTTTTTTTTCGAAACATTTTCGCGAGCAAATTTAAATTTCGTACTTAACATTTTGTGTTCATTTCAACTAAATATTTTGCTTTTGATAGAAAGATCAAGTTGAGTGAGGAATCACGTTCAGAAAATGGGGTAATTAAGAACAGTGCAAATTTTCTTACGCATTAAATTGAAAATCATATTAATGTCTAGGTGAGGTTACAACAAAAAGTCTACAGTGCTTGGTGTAACTACTTCAGTGCTGCATCAAATTGTGCGCGCGGGAGATGGCTGGTGCGATGATCATTTATACCACGCCACAAAAGGACGGAGTTCCATACCGCTCGCACTTGTATGTCTGCACGGGAAGTGAGGGAGGGCGCTGCATCTCAATCGTGAACGAGCACTGCTAGTGGCGGTATGTGCGTTAGACATTACGGTAAGCGCGTACCAGTGGCTTATATCAGGATTTTCAAGCAGGAAAAACTGCCAGAATCACATAGGACGGCACTGGTCATGCGGGACACTTTTTCAAGTACTTAACACATTTGTTGCCGTGAAAATCGGATGTTGAGAATACTAGTCACCACTTTTATAGTGGCTATATGTATATATATAGTCACTATAGAGAAAGAAATGGATTTCAAATAGTACATAGAATAAAAGTTGTAATCTTTGATGCATTGCCGTTATTTATTCAAATCGATCATGCCTATTACTGTGTTTATTTGCCTTCCTCATGTGTACCCTTTTCATTTTCCTTTCGTGGTTTCCCCTATCTTTTCTTGGAAGGATTAATCTCTTCGTTCTTTCATTTCCCTTATTCTAAAAGAGAGACTTAAGTTCCAAAACAACTAGCTATATTCATGACTGCGTTATGCAAAGAAATTCATACATGATGTTCCGTACGGTATTTTAAAATGACCAATTTAACTAAACAATTATATTCAGACTACAGCTCCACTTCTCTCTTCGAAGCATTTCATGTCAGTATATGTTGAGAGAATAAAACGCCACTTCAAGATTTATTCCAAACTTTGATTTCAATTCTAACATTTAAAACTGTTTACAGTTCATATTTTATCACGAAAATTACCAAGTGTGCTATTAAATACTGATAAATACTGAAATACAGATTTGACCGTCGTTGTATCTACTCAACGACTGTCCGGGACCAATGTCAGTCTAAAATATTTATTATGTTCTCTCGTCCCAGAAGATATATGAATCTCTTGAGAAATTTGTATTCGAAAATAAAAAAGTGGCAAATCGTTCGCCTGAAATGGATCCTAACAGGGCTTCCATTCTGACATATCCTCTAGCGTTGCGACTTGACGCTTTCTGAGTACAGTACTTTAGCTCAATCGTGTTCTGACACCTCCTGTGGGGTGTCAGACACAAACGATAAACTGTTTCACTCTATGTAACATGCATGTCCTTGATATTTTCAAGTAAAATATTTTGTAAAAACATTTGAAGTAATATGTAGACAAAAAACTCCATTTAGCCGCCAGCCGAAACACTTGTAAAACACACTGATGGGATCTAAAATTCGAAGGGTGAATGAAAAACCTTTCTGACCTCAAGATGAATTTTCTGCGTTGGAATTCATTTCAACTACGAGACGAGTATAAGTCTTACCTTGGCCCGGTTAGCTGGGCTCGGAGTGCGCGATGCTCGCACCCAAATGTCGTCAATCTTTCCCTGCGGCCTGTACTCGTGCGTACGACGGTCCACCCAGGGATCGCCTTGGGAGACAGCAGCATCGAAAAATTGTGCAGTTAGTTTATAAACTGACATCACTAGAATCTGGGAGAGAAAGACTTGCTTAAATTCTAAGGTTCTTGTTGGAATATAAAAAAACAGTAGAAAGTCAGACCTCACTAGAGCGGGTGAGATATGCCAGCACATCGTTTCTGCGAAATAAAGTTGACCAACAGAAAGGTGGATGCTTTATAGGCAACCAACAGGGATCGTTAAATGTATAACAGATTGAATGGATTCTTGTTTCTGGAGTCTGTTTAAACCTTAATCCAGGTGAGCATTATACTGAGAAAAATTTGAAACACCTGAGTGTTTGTCAAACGTTTTATGGAGAAATCCTGACACATATTGGTATATCTCATTTGAAGTTATGTTCCAGCGGTTGAGAGTAAAATCATCTATTTGCGATTCAAAGCCAAAAAAATTCTTTTGAAATCGGAACTGCGATGAGATTTTTTAATGGAGTATAATTTACCCCTACAACCTTGAAATCTTTGTTATTTTTTTTATTCTAAGATAGTACCTGAACATTAACGCCAATAGTAGCCAATCTCAGAGAATGAAAGAATTATTTGAAATTATGTTGACTTATGTTAAATGTGGCTTGGTTGGCGCCATTACGTGTGTCGCATTAGCGCATGATACGCAAAGTGTGTCAAAAAACAAAGGTTGATCATGTATGTTGTTTATAAATTTTGGCGTGACAGTTTCGTGACAACCTCACAAGAAAAAAGGGTCGGTTTTGTGACAAAATTCTTCTCACTGAACACGCTCGAAAGAACACGATCTGCAGTAAATTATGCACACACCATTTGTACTAAGCATAGGATTCAGTAGCTTCGAATATGCAGAAAAACTAAAGAAAGTTTCTAGAAGTGGAAACATACTACGACGATTAAACTATAATGTGCAATAACGCAAGTGAAGAAAAAATTTTACTTATTGATCATTTTGATGGTCTATTAAAACCCGCTTTATAATTTGCAGCGTACTGAAGTTCTTTACTTGTCAAGAAATGAATCATTTTCAGTTTTTATCAATTCAACATCAAAATTGATCGTCACAACTTTTTAGCAGACATGCACACACATGACTCATTTTTCATCCAGTTAATGCTAAATTCTTTCATGAGCAAAATACTCTAGTTGTCATCCATGTCTATAAACTACCATATCAGAATTCGGATCTTCTAAAATAAATTGTGAGTTTTATCACTTTTATCAAAAAAATCAAATTAACTAAGAATAGAAAATCTTTTCAGCCCATCCAATTAAGCGTCAGCATTTGTGAGCAAAGTTCCACTCGGAGCCTCTCACCAACCAGTCATACTCAACAGGGGCTGCTCGGCATTTGTTGGAAAGTGTAGCTTAACAGTTTTTTTTTTAATGAATTGCCGAACTTATCCATTTATTGCAACTTACAGCCATCGAGAAATGAGGTTCAACATCCAACATACAGGCATTGGCCCACTTGAAGAAGCGCAGATATTTTCTTTTCAAATTTGTAAACTTTTCGAGACACTTCAAGTTCTTCACGTGCTAAATTGATAAGAAATTCGCGCAAAATTTTATTAGAACACTGTCAATCTGTAAAAATTTAACACCTCTCTAATCTATCTGTAGTTTATTAAAAGCGACGTTTCGATCTACAAACATCAGCTTGAAGGTGGTACGGAAATTTTTTTCAGTCACATTGATAAAATGCAAATGTACTACTTAAATATGCGACTTGAGACAAAGTTTGCACAACAAGAATATGTACACATGAAACTAGGTAACAGTATTGCTCAACCATAGATGTTGATGACACAAACGATAAGGGCGAAATGAACGATCGCGCGGTTGCATCAAACTTCTGCGCTCCGAATCTAGTAAATAATTTTAGAGTAAAAAAGTCATTTGTGTTTTGGCCATTTGTGGTTAATCAGCAATGGCCAATGCGGAAATGATTAACAATGGAACCTTGGTATTTATGAGCGGTTAAATTTTGTTTCAGGGTCATCCTAGTCAAACCAATGTAGCATTTATTAAGAGCTTCATTCTGTTCTGTCACATTTAAACTGGTATATTGCACTGGCTCTGCCTGGATCATCAACCCTGGATTCAGATATATTTTTTTTCACTATTAGGTCACCGATTTTCCGATTTGTATAGTACACGCAGACTTTTATCTTCCGTTGAAACATATGCGACAATCATCGTATGAATTAGTTGCCTTGTTGCGTAGTTAAGCGCCAAGTGGTAATTTTACATTGAGAGTACAATAATGAAGACCTTTCTCCAACTGTTTCCTCACCATATTTTGAAAGAAATCCACATAATCTGCACGACCGAAACCCCTTTTCAGCATATTGATGGAAGCTTCTTCCGTCAGGTGGATGGTGTTGCTATGGGTTCCCCCTTGGGCCCACAATGCCCCACATTTGCCAACTTCTACATGTTGTACGTGGAAAACCTCGTTATAAACACCTTACCTACTGAGCCGTAATTTTACTGAAGATCCGTGGATGATAATTTTGTTGAAGTAGATGCCTTGGCGCACTTAGAAATGTAAAGAGATTTGACTTCAGAAAAATCGGTGTTGAATTTTACGTATGAGTTGGGCGTGAACGGTAAGCCGCATTTTTAGATGTTTTGATTGAAGTATCTCACAGTACTTTTCAGAGATCAGTTTACGTCAAGCCACCTCAAGCAGGTGAAACTATATATTACGGTTGTGATACTCCGCAAGTGTACAAAGAGGGTGTTATACACACTTTAATAAATGGAGCACATAAAGTGAGTAGCAGCTGGTCAAGTTCTCATTCCGGAATGCTTAGAGTTAAGCGGTGACTTGTCAGTAATAATTTCCCTAATACTATCATTGATAAAACTATGGTAATTTCTTAAGCCGAGCCGTGGGCAGTAACAATAATCCTAGGCTTAATTCACACCATTTTGATATATTTTATGAAAACTAACTGCACAAGAATTAGAAAATTGATGAACGAGCTTGTAAGAACATTGTCAAAACTTTTGTTCAGCCAGCAGATCCGGATACGTCAATTAAAGTCTGTGTGTATTTTAAAAATCGCAAAATCAGTGACCTCTTAGTGAGAAATAATAAGTCTGCATCCAGCGTGATCGATCTAGACAGAGCCAGGGCAATATACCAGTTCAAATGTGGCATGAGAATGTAAGTCTCTTTAGATATGTCACTGTCATATATATCACTGTCATCTCAATCAGATATGTCCCTTTCATAACATGTAACTGTCACTGATTAGTTATGTCAATGTCGCCAAAAATTTTACGACTTACTGCCTTCTGTATGTGAACTTTGCGACAACGCCTTCAGCAATTTGTACTCACCAATGTTGTGAATATTGAACTTCAATATTATTCAATCATGGACTGAGTGTATGTGTTTGCTCACGAAATCGCGCAAAATTTTTTCTTTTCTCTCTTACTTCCAAGCTGGTTTTAGGTAGGAATATCTTTTTTTCTTGACCGTAATTTTTTTTTGTAAATTTATGTATTACTTACTGCTTACTGGTTATTCATTTTAAATGACTGATCACGCTTACGTATTCGATGGAATTGACCCAGATCTCAATCATTTGAACAGACTTCATCCAAACCTAAACGAAACTGAAAAATGCGAATATACTAATATATCAAAACTCAAAAAATAATGCGAATTACTCATAATGATTTTCCGCTCCTGTGTTGAAACTGTAGGTCACTCTATCCAAAATTGGAAGAGATACAATGTACTGTAATTAAATTTATGTAGAACTTCGACGTGATTAGCTTTACCGAAAGCTGGCTAGATGACTCAACTAAAGTCATGGTTAGATTGGAAAATTATCATAGTTACCATTCGATACGCAATAACAAGCGGGGCGGCGGCATCAGTGCGTACATATCTAAGCACATAGACTCGAGACTCATAGCAAGTGCAACTATGAATCGGGATCATTTAGAGTCATTATTCGAAGCATTGGCTAGAAATGGTAAACGAATTATGCTTGGAACGGTGTATAGGCCTCCTACAGCCTGTCTTGTATCCTTCCTGAATGAGCTCAATCGTATTATGTCACAGTTCAACAGGTCCTTATACATTGACATAATATTCTGCGGTGACTTCAATTATTATCTACTGAAACATGAAAGCTGTGAAGAAATCTCAAATTTTCTAAATGTCTTTCATTCTAAATCTTTCCTTCCGATCATCACAAAGCCTACACGGATATCCTCAGAATCTGCTACGCTGCTTGACAATATCTTCATGACTGACCCAACTGATTTTCTTACAGGAATAATTACTTCTGACTTATCAGATCATTTTCCCGTTTTTCTTATTAAGAAAAATGTCTATGTCACTTGCACCGGGCAACGGGCTGAAACTTACTCATTTCGTAAAGTAAACGAATCAAAATTGAGAGAAATGCGCACAGTTCTAGAAAAATTAATGCCAACATTGCATATCTCTCAACAAAACAATCATGCAACGAATATTGATGAACCAGTAGTAAAGTTGACTGAAACTATTATGACCTTCATATGAAATATGAAACTATTATATCATGAGTTACAATTAAACCGAAAAATAAACAAAAGCCCAGGATCACTGAAGACATCGTGATAAATATAAAGAAACGTCAAGCGTACCTAACTCTCCTTTGCGAAGAGCGAATATCTATAAAAATATATAACAGATTCAGAAACTATGTGACAAACCAGATAAGGACATTTAAAAAGAGTTACTTTACGCTCAAGTTTACTCAATTTAAAGGTGGCATTTAAAAGACTTGGCGCCTGCTTAATTCTTGCTATAAACCGAATGACGCCGATAAGATAAAAATTGAACCTGTTGTTCAAGATAATGTAAAATACCATGAGAAGAGAGATATTGCTAATCTTTTTAACAATTTCTTCGTTAACGTAAGGAAAACTATAGCTGATGGTATTCCAAATGAACCTACTGATCACCTGGAATACATGGATCAAATTCGTTAACACAACTCTTTTTTTTCTTTACGCCTATCAACTCTTCCGATGTAATTGCGTGCAAAAACAACTTGAAAAATAAATCGAGTGGGTTACAAACGTTTTCGACTAAAGTACGTAAAGTTACTGCTGATATTGTGGCCCCGCTCATACCCAATATTAATCACCAGCCTCTCTTTCTAGGCACTTTTCCGAAATCCCTTAAAGTTGCTAGAGTAAGCCATATTTTTAAAATTGGTGAAAAAACCTGTGTAAACAATTATAGACCTATCTCTGTGCTACCAATTATAAGCATAATATTCGAGAAAATTGGGTGTAAAAAAGTGTATTCTTATTTTGAAAAAAAAAAATTTCTCTATGATAAACCATTTGGTTTTCGCTCTGAAAAATCAATAACACAGGCTACATTAGATCATTTACAATACCTTTATTCTAATTTAGATGAAGGAAAGCCTGTCTTCTCTGTATTTCTTGGCTTTCGAAAAGCATGCGGTTGTGTGAACAATAACATATTACTCTCAAAACTACACTGTTATGGCATTCGGGGGGTTGTCCATTATTGGTTCAGATCATACCTAACAAATCGGAAGCAAAACGTTGTCATTAACGATGTAAAATCGGACCTACAGACAGAGTTCCACTAGGATCTGTCCTTGGGCCTCTCCTATTTCTAATTTTTATCAATTATATTATTAAATCTACATCATTTTCCAAATTCATACTTTTTGCCGATGACAGCACGCTTTCTACGGTCCTTTCAAACCAAAATGCTGCTCTGATTGCAGAGAATCTAAATAACGAACTCTATAAGGTTTCATTCTGGCTTGAAGCTAATAAAATAAGCCTTAATGTCGATAAAAACAAAATAGATTACATTCTCATACAAGAAAAATATATCTCTCCCACGCATTAAAATTGGCGAAGAAGAAACCGAAGAAACCAACTCATGTAAGTTCCTGAGCATCATACATACTAGATAAACATCTGACTTTCAAAGAGCACATCGCTCATGTTAGTACTAAGTTATCAAAATCCATCGAAATCCTAAATGAAGTTGAAAATTTTCTGCCTGAAACAGCTTTTTAAATGCTTTCTCGAACGCTGATTTCACCATACATGCAATACGGAATAGAAGCATGGAACGGAACTGATTAAAATAAAACCAATATACTTTTCACTCTGCAAAAAAGAGCCATCACAGCGGGAAAGATTCTAGAATATAATGCTCATAAAAATTATTCAAAAGTTTACAAATACTTATACTTCAGGATCTCTACAAACTCTCCATATGTAATAAACCACACGCGGCGTGCTAATAGTTTAACTTTGTCAAGGGATAGTTGAATAAAAATGAAAAATATCATCTCTTGGATATTTTATGTTCCAAGAGATAGCTGACAACTTATGAATAATTCTAATACTACCAAAGAATTCGTCGGAACTCCTAAGTTATTAGTGAAATCAAAGTAAGTAAAAAACAAAAAACGCTATACCGGAGCAGAGTGAAATACCATCGTAAATGACAATCAAGTATTGAGAAAAGGTTAGTCACGAAGTAATTTATAAAGAACATCGCGCAACACCGCACGTACATCCAGAAATGCGTAAACAAACTTACACGCAAAAATCAAATGCATGGCTTGTTCAGCATACAAACATAGAGATAATTTTTGCACGAGTGCTTTATTTCATTTGTCTCTTTATACTTTTAATTTCTTCTATTCACATAAATGCCCTTCGGGCTCGTGATAGATCGATTTGTGAATCATTAAGCCAGCGCCATCAATTGTTTATTTTTGGAATTTGGTTCAGTGTTGACTGATATCAGAGCTTTAGGTAAAAAACAATGTGTCTTGAGGTTTTGCTTTTACGCAAAAAATAGAAATAGAAACATATATATGCACATGTGTGTATATATATATGCGAACGCGTACATGTACACACAGATACATAGACATTCATATTTGCGTGCGCACACATACACACACATGAACGCCCTTACACACACATATTCATATATATACGTATTGAAAATGAATATAAGAAAAATACTAATGCACATAAAAAACAATCTTGCTCTTTCTACATTTTAAATGACAGCCAAGCTCTGTGTAATCGTAAGAAATAACCTGAGGAAAACAAGGAATAGAAAAAAGACTTTGAAAAACGTATAAATGAAATGGTTTTTTAATTTCCTAAAATAAATTTTAAGAAAACTCAAGTTACCGCCGAGGAACAACAACAACAACAAAAAACATATTTCATGTCTTCTTGATATTCTCTGCAACATCATGCGGACATGGGTACATGGGATAACATGGAGATACGGTGTAAGCCGGTTACCACTCATGATTGAAAAGTATCTACAAAATTTTGGCAGAAATGCGTAAACAAACATATACTCAACATCAAAATTCATAGCTTGTACAACATACGGACAGAAAGATAATTTTACCACGATTCATATGCTCAAATTGCGCTTTATTTCACTAATTGTATTTGTCATTTTTCCGATTCACAGAAACGCCTTCTGGGGAAGTGATAGATCTATTTTTGAATCATTTCGCTAGTGCAATAAAGTTAATTAACCGGATGGTTTTCGCGTAAAGAAATGAAATAGAAACATGTATATCTATTTATGTAGATATATATATACCTACATAAGTAAACACATATATTAATATATTTACTTATTGAAAATGAATATAAGAAAAAAATACATATTTTAAATAAATAAATAAAAAACAACCTACCATCTATTACATCGAAAATGACAGTCGAGCTCAGTGTAATCCTAAGAAATTGTTCGGAAAAAAATAACTAAAAGAAAAAGAAGACTTTGAAAAACATAAAAATGAACTGGTTTTTAATTTCTTCATAGAAATTTGTAAGAAATCTCAGATTACAGTCAAGAAACAACACAACTTCTCAGCATTATACGGACTTGTGTACATGGGATAAAATGGAATAACACTGTAACCGGATATCACATCTGAATGGCGAATAGGCATAAAAGATACGTGATCCTATATTAAAGTGGCGTTTTCTTTTTTTTCGTATGATCCATGGCTGAATGTTTACTAATCCGTTTTAAAAATCTAGGAGTTTAATGCAAGCCCTCATTTTTAACACCTTCAGCTAAACCGAAATATCAGCAAATAACTTTTCACATTTCGTATATTCTGGAAGAAGACCGTATGATAAATAATAGTCAGAGTGTAATTATTTCAAATATTAATTTTACGTCTATATCGTTTTCTTTCTTTAATGAAATAGGAAGTCCAATGCGTTACTGATGCTATTTTAATATCCAAATTGAAAACACATATTCTGTGTTTGACTAAAAAACTATCAGATACTCTTCGCTTAATTGAACGCTTTCCTTCGCAATTTGAATTTGCTTATCTTCGTAAAAACCTGTCCTTTGAGAGTTCTTTTTCACGACTCTAGCTTCGTTGATAGAATAATATTTTGGAGATGAGCAGCTCGTTTGTAAAATTTGGTTCGCAATCATTGCAAAAATCATTCCGCTTTTGCTTGCCCTCATTTGATCTACAATTTTATGTATCGGTCGTTTCAAAACTCTCTCGTAATCGATGAAACGTATTATTATATTTTGCCCTTTTTTTATGAGTTTTACCATTCTCTGACAGTAGTTACTCTAATTAGAAAGAAATTTTGTAAAATTTTGACGCATTTTTTTTTTCTTCCGTCGTTAAAACATCTCCACATTCCGGATATAAAGTACGATCGAAATGATAACAATTTGCGTAATCGTCTTATTTTCTCTAATAAACCACTTAGTTTTCAAATTGGTGAATGGGATGTTTCAAAAAGTTTTCAATTGAAGATTTGATTTCTTTCCCGATCCTGCTTTAGAAGTAACTGCCCAAATATATTTCCAAAAATGGCAATCACTATGTGAAAGGAAATTTTCTTCATCGTATCATTTTTCCATGCGCACTTAATCATCTTTCCATTGAACATCAGTATTTTATACCTTAACCCTCCTAGAACTAAAAATTTGTATGATTGGTTCAAAATGAATACTCATATGTTTCCTCGGGTTCTTATCAATCTCATACTTGATATCGAGAGAAAAACTCCGACGAACAATTTTCTTTCTTTAATAGCTTTTTTGAAGATGACATAAAATATCCCTCTCTTCAGTGATCTGAGTGTGCTCTGACATTGTCTCATTCTAAGGGCTGACCAGCGTTTCCCGCCTATTATAGCATAAACTAATAAAGCAAACTATTAATTAAACACATTACGATTAATTGGAGCTTACTGAAATTTCAGCACCTAATTCTACATATACATCGGCAGTACAATTTGTTTCTTTTTTCTTAGGATCTATACAATTTAGGGTGTTGTCTTTCACAAACTTGCTCTCGTGAATCAATTTCTGGAAATCCCTCTTGAATTAGAATTTTTTTCTCTGAACTAGTTCCGCTGTATCACGAAGTATGTTTATTATTGACTAATTCGTCTGAATTTTGTACAGATGGAATAACAGAAAGTAATTTTAAATTCCTCGTAAGCAGAGGAAATTTTTTAAGTAATGTACTTAATATATGTTCTGCAAATTTTCATAGTTAAATGTCTCTAAGCCACTATTGTTACTCTCTTTATTTAATGAGAAATTAGCTCTATATAGTGCAATGTTTTTTTAGTTTATCATTTTCAATGCACGATCGTCAGAAAAAAATTTCCTCAGCCCAAATCTAATATGTTAATGTAATCTAGTAATTTATGCTTTTACCATCAATAGCATCTTGTCTTAGTGATGATATGCACATGGTTGGTATATCAACAATGGACAAACTCTCAATATTACACATTGTTTTATCTATGATTCTGTTTGGCAATGCTCTTTAACATACTTTCAGTGAGGTATTATTTCTGGATAGCTTTTTCTTGACACTCTTTCATTCTATGTTTACATAGCTTTTTTTCATGGCTGAATCATTTCACTCTATACCGATGCATTCCACGACAAGTAATCTGCCAGTTGCGCCTGTCATTCTTCCGATTAATGCTTAATTTTTGTGTGAATGGGAAGGAAAAAAATCCATTGAAATGTTCGATGTCTCTTATAATTTTTTTTTTCTCCCCATATGACTAAAATTAAAGGCAACCATAAGACTTTTCCTCATATATCATGTAAAATGCTCTTCGTAAACGCTCATTTTTTATTTTCCCAGATGAGAAATTATCAAACATTCAAACTTTCAAATAACATTCTGAAATTTTTCAAAACGATTAATATGGCTCATCGATATAATTCATTTCCATTTTTATTAAATTCACAACTACTACATTTCTCATATCATCTAGAGGTGAACAAAAATTGAAATATTCATTAGATTCTACTCTCTTCACAGATTCAAATAAGCCTTGATGATATTTTTATGTAGTTACATCAACGTATGGCTTCATCCATGGACTTCCATTAATTTTTTTCACTTGAACTTTTTTAACATTAGTTTCAAGCGTAAGTAGGGAAATGTAGAGGGATTGACCGTCACAACATTAGTCATCGCAATCCGAGTTAATACTGTACCTTTGCAGAAACAAACTTGGGCCACAAATATTTCTGCACAACCAGTACACATCCAACCGTCACCTTGTCGTCAGCAGCTTAATTGCTCTCGTTTATTTCTTTAGAGTCCGGGCAACCGCATGCTCCGATTGAATGCGTAGGTACAACAACAGAGTCCTTGGGACAATCGAAGGCGGCTAAGTCGTGGCTGTGTGCTCCGGCTTGACGCTTGGAGCAGCTTCGATGTGTCACGTAGAGCAGCTAGAGCTCCCGCGATGATGCGCTACTGAGAGCTGCTGGAGCTCTCGCGATGATGCGCTATGGAGAGCTGCTGGTATACGGTGGCGGCCAATTATACACTTCAGGTATTCTTGGGTGGATTGGATGCTTTATTGGAGAGAGACAGGTGCGGTACAGACGAGACACGAATACGATTGAGCGTCAACCGAAAAGTGACAACGCCTTATAAAGGCTGCGAGAGGCGAGGATCAGGGGGAGAACGCAAGCAAGAGTAAACGCTCTCGCACATTTCTTCCCCCCCCCCCCTAAATAAGTATATGATCGTGCGAGAGAAAAAGAAATTCAACGCAAACAAGTTAATCAAAATAAAAGAGAACTCAAAGAGAATTAAGAGAATTAACGAAGTCGTTTCATAAAATATTCAAAATTAATACGACAACCCTAGGTTAAAAGTAGCGATATTACTTGACGCAAGTATTTTAAGTCGTCTCGCCTCTCATACTTTTTAAAATTCAATATTGTCAAAAGAATTTGAATCAATTGATTAACAATATACCATCCAAGAATTATTTGAGTTATTTATAACACTCGGCAACACAAGCAAAAACGAGGGCCGCGGAAGCGAACAAAAGTAAAAATGCCCTGTTCAAAGGTAAACGGAAACAACTTGGAACAACTAAAGATAAGCAACTCTAACCTAAACAGACACATGGTTTAAGGACGCTCGCGCACACTGGAGCTCCCGCGATGATGCGCTACTGAGAGCTGTTGGAACTCCCGCGATGATGCGCTATGGAGAGCTGCTGGAGCTCCCGCGATGATGCACTCTGGAAAGCTGCTAGAGCTCCCGCGATGATGCGCTACGGAGAGCTGCTTGTGCTTCTGCGATGATGTGGCACAGTGTGACGTTGGTCACCACTCAAGGGCAAGTCGCCTCCGTGTCTTGCTGCACACAGGCGACAACGGTGGCATCGAAGACTGTGAAACCAATGTGCAAACGAAATGGGCTATAATGGCCTTTGACTGAGTGTCCAGTCAAGCGTTATCGGTAAATTCTTTCATCAGAATCTGCTCAGTTTCCCTCCGCTCAATCTCTAACTATAAGTTCATGAAGTTCAGCCAGGGGGAAAATGTGAGGTCCCGAACAGAATGTTAGGTAGGCTGTCCTTTTTTGGAAAGGATTAGGTTTTTATTTTACCACGGACTATATTTTTTCGGTTCATTTCAGTACCGTTTTTCAACACCTACTTCTTTTTTATTCATCTTTTCTCTTGTTTTAAACACGCTTTTCCGAACTCGCTGTTTTTTCCGCATCTTGTGCAAGACACCTAGTACATAGATTTATCATTTTCTTGATTCTGTGCTAAAGAGCTCCTTAGTCTTTCTTCTCCAAGAAACTTTTTTGCTGTGTTTATCAAGGCTTATATAAACTTATTCAATCTAATCCATTAGAACATGTTCGTTAGAAAGAGTAAACATATTGCCATTTAATGGTTCAACTCGTTCAAGATAGCTGATTTAAATCTGCTCATTCATAGGAAATTCAATTACCCACTCTACATATTGTCTGAATCTTCACAGAATAAAATGACTGCTATAAAAGTGCTAGAAACTGTTTCAATGGCCGAAGCACTTGTTTTCTTCATTGTACGTGCACTTGTTCGTATGTGTGCTCAGTACAATGCCCTCAATGCGGGGTGTCCGCAATGCGCTTGCTGAATCAGCAATATATGTCATATGAATTAGGGTGCAGGGCGTTCAACGCCGCATTTGTCTGTACTGCCCACCGACCCTCCAAGTAAACATCGCAGCTCTCCAGCGTATCTTTACCCTTGGTCCACACATTGGTGGTCAGTCTAAGGATCGTAGACTTACTACCATTCAGTAAAGCGTCGCTCGCCTCAGCACAAAAAGGGTCATGCTTTTGCTCAGTTCGAGATTCATCAATTCCCCAAGATACCTCCGTCATTTTAGGAATGTATTCTGTTAGTCTCGGACTCTCGGTACGGCCGACTTTGGCAACGCCCTGTCTGCTTGCGTCAGCGAATAGACTCGATTCAGTCATAAAAAAACATAATCTCTGAAATATTCCATCAATTCTAAAGAATTCACACTTCCATAAATTCCAAGGAATTCACAAAATCAAAATGTCTCCGAACAAATCCCAAGAAGCTCCTCCATGCAAATTTTAACCACACAATTACAAAGTTTGCAACGATGCGGAAGACAACAGACAAGATCTACAAAAATCTAACCCCCCTCATCGCTTCAAAGAATCACGGGCTGTGCAAGGCTTCAAAAAATTTCCAAGCAGCGAGGCGAATTGGAAGAACTGGTCGCCCGACGCCGGCGAGGCAAGATGGAGCAAGGGGGAGAGCCACTTCAGCAGCAGCAGTGCGGGTACAGGAGATTCTGCGCACCAGCAACGGCAAAGGAAATCGGCTATGAATTAATAGAAACAACTCATCAACAAAAGTGCTAGTGTTTTGGGGTAGTGAGAGCTCTAAATGGTTGTAGTTGTACAAGTTTAATACCTAGTAACACACAGAACAGTGCTTTCAATTGGCGCGCGATTTAAATGTGATCTCTTTAGCTGAAGTGCTCAGTTTACGTTGTGCATAGCGCGAAGTATTCTGTATTATTGATACCTTGTTGTAAGTCAAGGTTATACCGTGATCTATATCCTCGTCATTTTGTGATTTGTGTTGCTTGGGGTTACCTTAAATTTTGATGTATTCGTAAATTGTTAGCAGCACTTGATGATTGATAAGCTAAATTCTCGGCGAGCCTTGTATCATTTCGTTCAGAAATCACATCTTTTGAATGCCATGCTGTGTCGAATTTTCCATGTCGTGTTGAATTTTCATGTCATTGATGTCATGAGCATCTTTCATTATTGCACTCGTGCTCCTTTTCATCATTAGGTTTAAATATTTCTTTGTGCTTCTATCTACGTGTTCGTCATAAAAATAAAATGTGTTTTATCTTTCAAAGTTTGTCATTTTTCCCCCGCAAGTTAAATGGGTACACGCGAAGCGCACACTGTGTTAATACTGCTGTTTTAAGGGGGCCCTCCAATGCCCCTTTTCTCTCCGATTGTCATTTTTCATGTTTTTGTTAGAAAAGGACCCTAAAGGCCATTTTACACGTGCGGAGTTTTCAACGTCAATTGACTACACGTGAACTGAGCGCCGCCTATTTGCTCAACGCCCCGCCCACTTTTTGACTACTTGTGGGAAATTCCACAACTTCATTTTCATTTTCAGTTTTATTTTCATTAATAATCGACAAGGAACAAAGTCGTACAAGTTTTTAATATTTTTTTAAGGAGCCGTACAAGGTAGTTTATACCTTTAGGCCTTCAGAGGTGAACACATCTGTTCATAAGTAGTCTTAAGTTTCAAGTTTCAAGTTTCAAAGTTCAATAGTGTGCGACAGTTGCTCAAAGACAGTAGGAAGGATGCTTCGCAGCGTCAAGGCACGGAAACAACAACCGAGCGGCATCTCAGCAGGGCAGAGCAAGGTGTGCTTTAACAGAAACGTTGCCGCCAGAGCGTGAAGCCAGAGTAAGAGGCCACATGCCGACCTGAAGCGAAACAACAACAAGGTAAGTTCAGATTAGGTACAAAAGAACAAGACCAGACTCAAAAGTACCATTGTCAGAAAACAATTTCAGAATATCAATGTAGACAACACACCTACACGCACCCGCAAGGCCTAGGTGAAGTTGCACGTTAGAGGTGAGGAAGACGAGACGCTGGACTGAAGAAAGAAAACTGCCAGTGGAGTGCCCCCGGTGTCAATGGCACGGAACGTAGAAATCATACTGAAGACAAACAAAACCAAGTTAAACGAACGGTACAACCAAAATAACTAACAAATAGAGCAAACAAAAACAAACAAATTCAAATGAGTCAGAATCAATATCGACAAATTAAGCCTGCAATAACTCACCCAAGTTTATTGCCACACTTGGTGAGTATAATACCACTTTTAGAAGAATGTTAGGAAATTTAGAGGAAAACAGTCAAAGGCAAGTGTTCAGGTAAGGACAGAAAGAATAGTTCAAGGTTTTCATTCGGTTGAAAGTCATAGGCCCAGAGGAAATAAATTATTAAACAGCTCAAGGATGAGAGGTAGCGCATCCAAGTATTAGGAGCTGATGTTAAAGAATTTAGGTTCACTGAGATATGAGCAAAGCTCAATCTCTAATATAGTACGGCGAGATGCCGTTAGTTCAATTCAAGTTCAATGGGATTTCAGCAAAGCTCGATCCCTACTAGTAGCGGCACTATGCCGTCAATTCAATATTTAAAGTTCAATGTTTAAAACCCTGAACACCTTTAAGAGATTTAAATAAACCCAAACGTAAGCAAAAACTGAATAACAGCCACAGTCACGCAAACATAAAAATAGTTGAAACACAGAAGCAGCAAGAAATTAGAGATACTTAGGTATTGTGACAAATAAGAGGGTTGACACCGGGAGGATGACTCCAATGCAGCAACAGACCAGCGCTCACCTTAAATCCTAAGCAAAAACTGAAAAACTCCACCGAAATTACTTCCCACCGACTGTAAACGACCGAAAACAACCGAAAGAAGCAAAGCGACTCGCCCAACTTCACGCCACGGTTCCGGCTGACGAGTGCACCTCGCGAGCATGTGGGAGATTTTCCCACATACTCACGATCGGGCAGTAGTCAACCGTGGCGAACAAGCATGTCTTGATTCTGTTGACTGCAGCTGTCAGCTTGCCGGTGGTAATGAGGCGGCGAGTGCTTTGCGGGCAATTATTGTCGAGTATACACGATGGTGTTCGCTGGAGAGGATGTTGGGATATTAATCGCGATGTATAACTACTCTCCTTGTATATTGAATACTATGGAAGATTATAAAAATACAATATAGAGATTATACGCATTGTGAAATTTTTTAAGTCTTCAAAATTATACAGTGAAAGCAGTAAAATCTAAAATTCAAACAACAGAAATGAAAATACGGTCTTGAAGTAAATAAAAAATTTGGTTCTGGTGCTGACGACGTGTTGACGATCTTCTCTTCTCTGCATTTCGAAAGATGTTTGCGGTAACTTAGCTTCACAATCTAGCTCCTGGTGGGATGGAGTTTCTCATTATTGCCGAATTTTTTCAGTCACTTTTTTGTGGAGGAGGTGCGTGGCAAGTGCCATACGTGCAGTTATTGTCGAGTATACACAATGGTGTTCTCAGGAGATGATGTTGTGATATTAATCGTAATGTACAAAGACTCTTCATGTTTATTGAATACTAAATTAGAAAAATATATAAATATAAACTTTAGAGATGATGGAGTTTTGGAAAATTTCTTACAGTCTCTCAAATTATACTGTGAAAGCAATAAAATCTAAAGTTTAAACTTTAGAACTGAAAATATGGTCTTGAAGAAAATAACTAATTTTGTTCTGGAACTGACGACGTGTTCTTCCAAAAGGTTAAAGGTTAACATCGGCATCTTTAGGATGCTTTATTTCCAATCAAGCCTGATACATATGATCTAAGCATTGGTTTTTCAAATGTCTTATAACTAACCCTATATATAGGACACCATGACGGTTCCCCCGTAAAGCCGGTACCCATTTCCGACACCTGGGTTGAGTGGGGTATTGTGCTTGAGCTTTCCCTTATACCCAACGGGGAAAATCTCCACGCCAGCGCCGGGAATCGAACCCGCGACTCCAATATACGAGCCCGATCCCTTAACCACTGTACCACGGAGAGCACACTGTGGTTGACGATCTTCTCAGCTTTTAGACAGATGTTTCCGGTAACGTAGCTTCCCAATCTAGCTCCTGGTGGGATGGAGTTTTTCATTATTTCCAAATTTTTCAGTCACTTTGTGGAGAAGATGCTGAAACATAGGTACTTAAAGCCATATATACTTTCAGAATAATCTCTCATCAGTACTTAGCTCTTGAAAAATAGATCTGTGGCTACCAAGAGTTGTTCTATATTGTTGCTGCTCCCTTCGCTACATTGACTGCGTTAACTGCAAGCGGTAACTACGTGTCATGGAGCTAGGATATATGGAGGGAGCATAGCCGTCTGTGAAGAGAACCAGTTTTTGAGATTTCTTCTATGCCTGTGGTAACCAATAGCCGTCTCGCAAGTGTGACGTCAGCACGGAAGTCAGTTACCTACTAACCACGTTAGGGTGCGCACATGCTCGCTGATTGCTCTTCCAGCTGTTGAGTTTATCGTAATCATTAATTTGGGATTCTAAGACTCCGAAAGATAATAAATTGTGTTTCCTCACTCGAGGACACTTAATAATATCAAAATTACTAGCAAAGATACATTAAGAGTTGAAAACTGTAAAGATTACAGGCCCTTGTATATAACAAATTAGAGAGCGACTTGCACGCGCACCTCATCCTTTGATTTGCGGAGCGGTACTAATCTTGCTTTGGCAAATGATCGAGTTGTAGAGGAGGCGAGGAGGAGCCAACTTCAGCCAAGCGTCTGTGGTTGGCTCACGTGTGGGGCCTTGCCAAGGTCCCAGTCTCCCAACTTTTGCAGCTAATTTGAACCCGATTGGAATCGGCTATGCTCCCTCCATATATCCTAGCTCCATGCTACGTGTAAAAGCATCGACTGCAGTTGCGCACGCAATTACTCTGATGGGCGTGGCTTCATGTGAACACGAGTAGTCAATTGACGTTGAAAACTCCGCACGTGTAAAATGGCCTTAAGGTGGTGGACTATTCGGTCCTAAAATTTTATGGCGCTACGGACAATAGATCCCCCCCCCCCTCCAAAGGGGGGGTAAGGGGACCAAAATCTTAAATTTTCGACCCCATTTTGACCCCATATAAAAAGAAAACAAAAAAATAAATGGGAAATTTGCGAATGTACTTTTGTTATATATGTTCCAAGGATTCTAAAACTGTCTTTGTTTTTGTTCTAGCATAAAAACTCAATGAGTTCTATTCTTTTGAAATATCAAAACCAGTAGACTAAAAACCAATATGTCAGATTTTTTCAAAACTAAGGCCTGAATCAAAAAAATATATGGAAGAAATTGTGTTTCTTTTCAAAGGTTGCATATAACAGTCAAATTTCATAAGAATCACACTGAAAACAAAAAATTTCATAATTTAATGAAATAAGTAAAAAATTTTAATTTTTTTCTTTTATGTAGATTACAATTCACAGTGTGAATATGACGTTATGCATAGAGATTATCGAAATAAAAATGAAAACAGCTGTCAATTACATAAATTTTCCATTATATTACACTTCAACTAAAAATTTTGTTTTTGGCCTATACTGGAAATTCACTTATTTTCAAAATTCAAAAGAATAGAAGTCATTGAGTTTTTATGCTAGGAAGAAAACAAAGACAGTTTTAGAATCCTTGGAACAATTCTAACCAACTGAAATTTTTTGATTTCCTAATTTGTACGCTGTCTTTTTTTATGCTAGTTCAAAACCTAAAAATTCGGTATATTTTTTAGGTATTGATCAAATATCGCATATATAAAAAAAATTCAAATTGAAAATTCAGGAATGTCAGTTTGTTTGCAATGTTACGAGGATTTCAAAGCTGTCTTTGTATTTGTTCTAGCATAAAAATTCGTGACTTCTATTCTTTTGAAAACATCCCAAAAATGAACCAAAAAACGAGGTTTTAAATAAAAAATATGGCCTAAATCAAAAAACTTTTCGAATAAAATGTTTTTCTTGCAAAAATACGTATAGTGGCCAAATTTCAAACCAATCGGATCCAAATTCAATTTTGACGGGAGGGCCCCCTTAACATTCACACCAGAAAATGCCAACAGCCAACATTCCCGATTCAAAAGCTCCAAAATTTTCGCACGTGACCCCTCTTCAGATTCGAAATTCACATCAGAATATCCAACAGTCCATCATGGAGAAGACGGAAGAATAATACTTACTTACTCACTTTGTTTTTTTCTGAAAGGCTTTGACGAGCGGACGGATCGGTCTTTCCCCCTCGGGTGGGAAGTCAAAACCCCAAAACACAACAACTCCATCAATCACACTAGGACATACAACTCAAATACCAGGCTCATAAATACTCAATAACCAAGAATCAACTCACACTCTCTTCTCATATCTTTTTATCTCATCATCCACTTTACCTCCAGTCACACCATCAGAACTCGGAAAAGATTCTTACTATTGCGCAGTAAGTAACAGAATATATTATAAAGTGAACCCTTTTAAGTTGGTGCATATTTGGCCACTCAGGCGTTTCCCTTGCTTAAAGTTCTAACCTAATAATACCCGTTGTGTGTTTATTTATATATCTGTTTGGTGTCCGCTCCTTAAGAAACATAGGATGTCTGAGTTTGAGGTATCATGGATACCGAATTCCTCAGTGTATTGAAAGATGGCCTTACATGCATTGATAAGTTTGACATTTTATCAGGTTAGATTCGGTTAGGTCATGATAGGTAAGGATAGGTTAGTAATGTTGACGGAATTTTTTCGCAGGTCCACTTAGCTTAATGATGACATTGTCAGTGGAATTTCCTCGGGTCCTGCTACTACCTAATAATACCCTTGGTTTATTTGTTTGGAGTCTGCTCCTTCCATTTCTCTGTCACGCTCATAAGGATAGTTATAATCACCGTATCTGTGATACGAATTTCACCAGTGCGAGAGTACAATACAATTTTTATCACGAGTACTGTTAGGATAGTTATCTTAGTTCGTCATCCACATCTAGAAAGTTTGTCCAAGAAAGGTATCGAATCGCGTCATTTTTGACGAGCCGTGCACACTAGTGTATAAATAAGTTTTAAAAAATTATTAGTGAATAGAAGCTTGAGTATATGTATATGTTTCAGGTTTATAGTATATAGAAGTACGTACGAGTGTATGTAACAGTCTGAGCATCTTTGGAATATTGTACATATATACATAGATTTACGCGAGATGCGTAGCTTGAGCACGTATAACGATTCAAGTGAATAAGAATACCAATGTATTTACAAATGTACATAGCAATCTGTGTGCCAAAAAAAATATATACATATATATGTATAAAATTGTACATATGTGCATATACAACTAATAGATATACACATTATTGATTAAATACTAGTTACTTATATTACAAATTTCACAATGTGCATACCGTTGTCCTTTAGCACCTTGCTGAAAAATTAGTAATCAAAGGAAATCCTGATCTAAGAGCAAGCTAACTCTATTATATATAATTGCAAATAGTTAGCTTCCGACTCGGTACTCTGGGAGGCTATGTATATAGATTTATATACAAAGCCCTGATGGGTTTCGCCCACACAACTTCTGGAACACCTAACAATAGCAACTAACTGTGATCACCAATTTGTGCGTTTTCCGCCTGTTTTCTCTCCTACTATCCTCTTCATTTTCTTCCTACTTCTGTTCTTCTGGCACACACTGTGTCAAACTCTCCTTTTTCATCTCTTCCCTTATGGCATCGAGACAAAAACACCCTCCCCCCACCACCATCCAATGCTCAAGACACACTCATAAGTTTAGCGCAGCCTCAATAGTCCCAAAAGCGCCCTATCGGCCTATAGGAACGCTTGTTCATAGCGGCGGCGCCTCACCTGACACTACATAAGGAGAACCAGTGACATTCACCAGAGGCCCTGATATTCACACAAGTCTTCCAGCGAGCCTCCTCACTGCAGGGGCTCACACAAGTCTTTCATCGAGCCTCCTCACAGCAGCGGCTCACACAAGTGTTCCAGCGAGCCTCCTCACAGTAGCGGCTCACACAAGTCTTCTCCCTGCGACTATCCTCGCCGCGTCCTCGACTAGAGCCACTCGCTCCCAGCAACTCTGATTATCACTGTAAGTTTCGGCCGCTCCGCAAACAGTAGCCTCACTGCCTTCATCGCCACCTCGACAGCCAGCCGCCACGCCATGTCACGCACGATGCAACTCACCGACAACCGTCGGTCCTCCAAGTCGTCCTTTGGTACTGTTCTACCTGACTGAAAATATTTCCCTCGTCTGCCCTACTGTCGGCGATCTTCACAATAATACGGCATTTATTACTGTTGTGTTTTCCTTTCCCTGTCGGATTCGCTTGTACCTCAGGCACTCACTTCGGGCATTGATATTCAAAGGCCAAAGATATTCAAAGTCTGTCCTGAGTGTAAAGCAGCCTGAGGGACAGACCACACAACACTGGTTGATCCCAGAGTGACCCGGCAGGTGGAAGCATGGCTTGGAAAGATGTCCGTTTACCCGCTGTTAAGCCAGAAGCCAAGATAATTTGACTGATGCCTCTGTTCTACGGAAGAAAAATAATTCTTCTCGCGAAAAACTGAGCTCGCGTATCCCAGATACTTGCGAAACATACTTCCGTCACGAACTTCAAAATTTCATTTGCTTGATTTAGTTCGGCTCAAATTCGAAGCTTGTTTCATCAGCTCGAAAACGCAAAAGCCCGATTTAGTTCGGCTCAAATTTGAAGCTTGTTTTGACTGCTCAAAAATTTATCAGTGCGAAAAACTACTCCGCAGCTTGATTTAGTTCGGCTCAAAAACTCCGAAGCTTGATTTAGTTTGGCTCAAAAATTCGAAGCTTGTTTTGTCAGCTCGAAAACTTCAACACTTCAGAAATTTTCAAGCTTGTAATCTGATCGAAAAACTCTGAAGAATACCGGAAAGATTCGCAACAATTGAAAACTGTTGACGAACCCCATCTTAAAATAAATAATTAGTCAAAATCTGAATTCTCTCATATCCCTGAAGTATCAGAAAGATTTCCTCAAAAATACAGCCCTCAAACATCCCTAAAATAAGGACAATATCAAAGCGTGGCATCCAAGAAGGACCAACCCAAAATAACTATAAATTAGGCCGAACACGACTCGCCCACCAAGGAGCTTTAATGGAATGGAGGCGGCATCGCTATCTTTTGCCAGTCAAGCGCGAGAAGCCACTTTTGCCGACCCAAGCCCCGCCCACCCGGCATTGGGTCCCAGTGTGGAGGTGGTGTTGCAGTAGAGGGGTAGCACCACCTCCATCATCAGCGACTGAAGACCGCGCTGTTGAATGGCAGACTTGCGCTACTCTGTGCTATACGTTTTTTTTCTTAGGCATATATTTCAATTGCGTCCTTGAAACGCGTCATATTGAAAAAACTCAAACTTGACCGCAGCTTGGATAAGCGGCGCCCTACCACGCTGAGTGTCTGACACGCACTGAGCCCCATCTCCTTTTGTGTGCCCGTAGACCCTACAGCTACCAAAAATTGGCTTCACTTTAGAGCGCTGATGCCGCCTCCATTCCATTGAAGCTCTGTTGTGATTCCCTATTTTTATCCTAGATCTATATATTTTTCGTTGGCCAATTTTTCCGAGGCAATTCTTTTCTCTGCATTATTTTCGTCATTCTCTCGTCGCTTTTATTTTCTTTCGATCAATAGTCGAGACAGAAGGCCTCAATTATTCTATTTTGTTTGTATTAAAGATCGAAGTAGATTGAGACTTTTCAATGTCATTAGTTACAATTGAATGTAATATTATAGCAAAGCGAATAGGGCCTCAATAAGGAAAGTGACGACACGGTTACAACGTAAATTTCTGTTAAAATAATGACGTCCTTCAAATAGCAATAGATTACATATTCAGATAGTGATTGACTTGCGATGTACATGTCATATTAATGAATTGTCTCTTTCTGCGATTCATGATTGTCACGTAATACCACGTCTAGTTTAAGATTGGAATTAAAATTAGGCTTATGTCCTCTCTGTGAACGCGAAGTAAAGTGGGGTGAATGAGGTGAACACGATATGGATGCGAATGCGTATGACTGCAACAAGGGAGTGGAAATCTCGGATTGATAAGGTCATTGAATAACCAAAACTGAACTTTCAGTCATGGCGTCAAGGGCAAGTCGTGCACGGGTCGACGACGGGCATCACAAGGACGCGCTTGCCTTGTGTGGTGCACAACCACGTCGCACGGAGCACCGACCCAACCACAACCGCACCACTCAACCCAGAGGGTAGACGGCAACGCCTGCGCGCACCGTGGACGTGAGCGAGTGGATGGACATACGCACGCACAGCGCGGCACTTGAGGCAGCGGCAACAGCAATAAGAATGACGTCACAGCTCGGGCGTCGGCGCTTGAGGGATACGCTCCTACCCCAACACACCCCTACACGCACGCACGCACATACGCTTCGCGTACGAGCCTCAGCTGATCAGCACGCGACACGACGCAATCTCACAACTCCCACAGCAGGTAACATCGACAACGGAAGGCGTGACGGCAAGTGAAGGGAGCGACGTTATGCTGTATTTACCAGCGAGACGACAAATGGGACAGCAGCGCTCCAAAAGATGACATCCCGCATAAGAGGAATACGTCCACCTTACATCTCAGGCCCCGCGGAGTTATTTAACTCGATTATTTCTGCAAGAGGAATCAAGTAAATGGAAGCCCCTTGGACCCTAGGCGGCCAAGGTATTTAAGGGATTTTGATCCCTGAAGTTCTTTAGCTTCACGACTGTTGTATACGGCGGTCATGACGACAAGAGGGGACGTCAACATCCGTCGTTAGGTGAATAGATTCTGCCCAAGGATTACTACACGGTTGTTTTCACAGGACTTCCCCGTATCAGAGCACTTATTTGGAGCAAATCTTGTCGTCAAGCTTCACATCTGTTTCCTCGGAACTACGCGTTATTCCAAACGTATAGTCGCACGCGTTGAGGTCGAGTGAAGGAGAAGAAAAAAGCAGGAGCTTTTAAACAAAAAAAAACGCGACGGAGGGATATTTGTCATGATTCTGCTGTGACTATACTCTACGCTGTGTTTGAATGGGCGTTAAGAAGAAAAGTCTGCCTAGCTAGCGACTGAAATTCCTTCGAAAAGACTGACTTCCATAGAAATATCTTCTCGTCAATAAAGGCTGCATATTCTTGTCTCCACGAACTTCGCCCAGACATCGTCAACCGTCGCCTTCAGCTCTACCAACATCGACAACATCAACATCATCGTTTGAAGGCGCACCAACGCACCCTCTACGAGTGCCACGTCGCAGACAACGATAGGTTACCGTGCTGCCAAACGCCTCCATTTGCTCAACGCATATTCTTTTCCTTCCTTAGAGAGACTTAGGATCTTATTCACTCTGGGTAAATTAACTGTCATCCAATCGTATATCTATTCTCTTCTAATTATATGATGATACTTGCCGTTTCCGATAGGAACAGCTGACGTAAAGCATTGTCTATAAGAGAACCTGTTTGTTCTCTATGCGAACGGCTTCACAGACTCCTACGCTTGGTAGACGACGACCCGGCATTAGCGGCCCAGCTATAGAGAAGCACGGTCGTGTCTATTTCGTGCGCTCCTACCTCGCTGTCCTGGCGAGTCAGCCAGGCAGTGAGGGTACCCACTTGTTATTCAAGGAGTCGTGTGTTGACTCATAGGCGACATTCAGGACAGAGCTAAGTATTCTAGTGTTTTCGTATTCCATACATTCAAGCCACTTTGCTTCGTGTAGTAGGTCTAGATTATGTACCTTAAATGTATCGCGCTAGGTTTGTTGACGAGTTAAATGTTCGGTATTTCGCAAGACAAATGATTCCGCGGAGGCTTCACCTCATATAAAATGTGCTCAGAGTAATTATCAATGTATTAATGTTCAAGTAATGAAGGCTTCACCTGCTTATTTTGAGATCATGATGCGATCTCCTGTAACTGTATTTTCTGATAGATTAGAATAGTTTCTGAGATTTGATGGTGTCACGATCATCTAAATCTCAGAAACTATTCTAATCTATCATAAAATACAGTTACAGGAGATCGCATCATGATCTCAAAATAAGCAGGTGAAGCCTTCATTACTTGAACATTAACACATTGATAATTACTCTGAGCACATTTTATATGAGGTGAAGCCTCCGCGGAATCATTTGTCTTGCCAAATACCGAACATTTAACTCGTCAACAAACCTAGCGCGATACATTTAAGGTACATAATCTAGACCTACTACACGAAGCAAAGTGGCTTGAATGTATGGAATACGAAAACACTAGAATACTTAGCTCTGTCCTGAATGTCGCCTATGAGTCAACACACGACTCCTTGAATAACAAGTGGGTACCCTCACTGCCTGGCTGACTCGCCAGGACAGCGAGGTAGGAGCGCACGAAATAGACACGACCGTGCTTCTCTATAGCTGGGCCGCTAATGCCGGGTCGTCGTCTACCAAGCGTAGGAGTCTGTGAAGCCGTTCGCATAGAGAACAAACAGGTTCTCTTATAGACAATGCTTTACGTCAGCTGTTCCTATCGGAAACGGCAAGTATCATCATATAATTAGAAGAGAATAGATATACGATTGGATGACAGTTAATTTACCCAGAATGAATAAGATCCTAAGTCTCTCTAAGGAAGGAAAAGAATATACGTTGAGCAAATGGATGCGTTTGGCAGCACGGTAACCTATCGTTGTCTGCGACGTGGCACTCGTAGAGGGTGCGTTGGTGCGCCTTCAAACAATGATGTTGATGTTGTCGATGTTGGTAGAGCTGAAGGCGACGGTTGACGATGTCTGGGCGAAGTTCGTGGAGACAAGAATATGCAGCCTTTATTGACGAGAAGATATTTCTATGGAAGTCAGTCTTTTCGAAGGAATTTCAGTTGCTAGCTTGCTAGGCAGACTTTTCTTCTTAACGCCCATTCAAACACAGCGTAGAGTATAGTCACAGCAGAATCATGACAGCTCCTTGTCGCCCACCAAAATAATCTATCGACTCGCCCCCATGAAGAGATACGCCTGTCTAACTATTTAACAATTTGTCGCCCGAACAGAAGGACTCGACTTCCTGAAGCAAATGAAAAATAAAAAAGGACCTTGACTTCCTGAAGCAAAAAAAAAATTCAAAATGGACTGTGTTCAACGTGTCCGAGAATACATGACTGCCCTAGGCCTCACTCCTGAGCCACCAGACTACCGTGAGATCTTCCTCCAACGACTACAAGGGCTAGAGAAAGCAGCAGAAAGAGAACAAGAAAGAGAAAACGCAGAACGAGAGAAAGAGAAAGAGTGAGAGAGAAAAGACCGTGAGAGACAAGCTCAACGAGAGCATGAAATCCGTCTCCAACAACTCAACTAGCCGAGGGCACCAGTAGCCAGACGGGTTAAAATACCCGATATCGCTGCATTTAACCCTGAACAAGAAGGGATTCAAGAATTTATGCAGCGTTTCGAGAGTCACAGCAACGCACTCGAATACACCGAATTTGAGGCTGTTATCGCGCTAGAAAATCTAGTAACTGCTAAGGAAAGGAAACTCATCCAGACATTGGCCGCTGTCGACCGCTACCAATGTAGAGAAATTGAAAATCGGTTTAAAGGAGTCCCACAAGATAACCCCCGCTAAATTGCGCAGTAACTACTTTTAACTGAAGCCGGAGGAAGGAGATAACATGAGCCTATACATTAGGAGGTTGGAACAAGCGCTTAACGCATGGCTAACCGGGAGCCAAGTAGAAGAAAACTAGGACCAATTGAAAAACTTCATGCTCATGTTTAGGGTCTACTCCAGTTTACCGCCTTTCCTTGCTACTCAACTACAAGACATAAGCTGTAACACCTTAATTTGGCTTTAGACGGAGAGTTTCTTCCCCAGGGTGACGCCCCCACCCTACCCCTCATACCTGCTCAAGCTTCCCCACTTGCATTTAGACGAAGGGTGAGATGCCCAAGGCTGCTGAAATTGGTGCGTTCAGCAAATATACAAGTTTCCCTTACAAAAATGTATATTGATTTCACTGGAGTGAGAATTTAATTATGGGCAACTTCATAAAAAGGGATCTGTTGATTTTGAATGACAATAATTGCAAAATAAATGTCGGCAACCCCTCAAGCTACGTCAATATAAATGAGATTTATTTTGGTGCGGCTGCAGAAAGCATTCTCCTGAGAAATGTCAACAAAATATGTCCCAAAAAACTAGAAGAGTTTGGACTGAAAGGTTTTAGTAAATGTAATTCATTAATACCTTTCTCCAATTTCGTGAAAGAAGAGCAGCATGAAAAGATAAATATGAAGTGGCGACAACTGTTTGTTCAAGATGCTCCTTTCAAGACATAAATTGTGTCTGAAAAATTTTGGTACGCAGTATTGTTACTCGCTGCTTCTCGAGTTCATGATGCAGCTTTTGTCAATACCGTATTATTTTGCTGCAGCTAGAGAATTTTTTCGACCCTAACCACATAAAAACAAAAAACAGGATTTCGTTAAAAAAAACAAGACTAAATGCATGAATACGATCAAAATCTACGTTAGAGAACATAGATTGCACAAATTAGAACCACCACGGTAGCTTAGTCAGCAAATTAAAAAAAACATTGGGAGATGAAAGAAGAAGAGGAGGAGGAAGCTTCATTTTAACAGGAAAAGTAGGTAAAACCTTGAAATTTTCGTTTGAATGCTAGTTAAATAGATTTGGTACGCTGTAACAATTTTTGGTACGTTTTCATTGAGGTTTTGTACGATCATCGGAAAAAAATTCGGCAGCCCTGGAGATTATAACTGTGATTGAGTGAGGATGTCGAAATGTAATTCAAGGTACGTGCAGAAAAGAGGATGCTTTTTTTAACGTGCAAACTATTTCACGGAGGCCGGCATAGGATCAGCGTATTCGTGAAGAATTCAAGAATAACTTCTTGAACGAAGGCCATATGCCTTGTCAGAAACGAATGTGTCTTTTAGATTAATAAGGAATGGAGGCGAATCAATAAAAATTCTCGCAGATATAGCTTCTTAGAGCAAACTAAGGCATAATAAAATATAGATTGCCCAGCAGATGTATAGAGAGACAAAAATGAATGAAATATGCACGATTGAGTCTGATTAAATTATAGGAAATAGAAATAAGTAACACAAATTTTATCCGTTTAAGTCCTATCAAGAGCCATCTTGTGTTAATAATAGCATAACAGCGAACAATTTGTCTTACGATTGTTGTAGGTACGTACTTTTGAATTCAATCGAAAATCATTTCAGCGATAGTAATTAATCAAGAAATTATATTTACAGGTGCAATAAATACAATTAGACAGGCACCTTGCCCGCAATAAATCTAGCAATAATAAAACTTTAGCCCTCGGACACTTTTATAGATCAGGGAAAAATTATTGGGTTGGAATAAGGCATGAGAACATGACGGCAGAGCAACTGAGAGGTACATCCTACTTTCAAGGCTGCCATTAGTGCACTGCCAAGTCTGTCGCCCGTGAGTGTTTCCAGCATGAAGGAGGGCAGCGACGACACGCCTGGGGAACGGGTGGGAGGCATTAGATCGGGGCTCAAGGCCCGTCCACACTAGCAATCTTTCGCCCGAAGTTCGTGTTTTTCGGCAGTCCGCGAACACGAACATAGATGAAAAGTTCGCAGATTTCGGTGTGTTTGTGTTTTCCATCGTGTTGGAAAACACGAACACGAACTTTCCATCAAACAGCGAACACTCGATTGTTAATGTATTGTGGAAGGTGGTTCTGCTGCGAGTGAATAATTGTTTTTTTTCATATTTTATCGATTTAATTATGTTTTTGGTGCAAATTTAGTTGATTGTAGGGTGGCACGGACATTTACTTACCAAAATGAACTTCGTTACGTGGTTATTTCATTTTATTCAGAAATGGCTGAGTATGTAAGTAGGTTTGGATTTAATTGATGTGAATGCAATTGAAATATTACCTCTCTGAAAGGAAACTGAAAATGCATAAACTTATCAAAGTTTAGTGATTTTGACATTTTAATAAAATTTTGGATATATTTCATTAGTATTTCAACAATGGTAGCTACTAATATGATAAAATTGCCCCAAAAATTCATTTGCACAATATGTTGCTTTTATATGTTGTATTTCTTGGTAAAAAATTTTTTTTAATAAAATACTACATTTCCCTTATAGCCTGATGCTTACATTAGAATCAAGTACCCAGATTAGAAATAGTATGATAAAAAATTATCAGGGAGAAATATTCAATCTTTTACAAATTTATAGTTGTAATTTTAAATAAGCATAATTGCAACTTATTTTAAAAATTTATCTGTCCTGTTGACCCAATTAGTTAAGTTAGTTGGTAAAAAAATTATAGCTGTATGTAGAGTCATTTACGAGTATGTTTAGAGTTCAAATTTTTTTATGAAAAAGCATTAGTTAGGCCTAGTTAGAAAACTCTTCTCATTCATGATTCTCTTTGCATTTTTAAAAACTGCAAGCTGGGACTTGTTAGGTTTCTAAAAATTTTAACTGCTTCTGCTAGTGGATCCAAAAGTGGATTGCTTTAATTTGAGCTTTTTCCAAAATTATGATAATAGCTAATTTTATTTTAATCTGGCTTAACATCCTTTGCTTTGGGTAATGTACTGTTTTCATTTGTTATATCATGAATGGGGCTCTATTGGAAGTTGGATAAGTCAGCTGTTCTAAACTATAATGTCTCAAATTTAATTCGAATGATTTCTGTTATCTATCTACAAAAATAAATTTATCCAACATGCCATTCTTAATCATAAAGTGTATGAAATAGTATAAGCATCAATTATCATTATTTTGAATTGATGTATGTTTGTGCAGACTTTGTTGTAACAGTAATAATTAACATTTAGGGCTGTTTCTTAACTGTCATATGTCATGGGCACAGTCTGTGAAATTAAACCAAATGTTTTATCCCTTTTTGTGTATTTTTCAGATTGTTTTCAAACATTTGGCTATGTTGCATAAAAGACGTTTGCGTGAGAATCAATTATAGAATTTTTTTTTTAATGAAAATTGAGGTAGTTTTCTTGCCTCTGTAGAGCTTCCGAGCATTTTTTGAGCAGTGGTGACTCAATGTCATCAGGTGTCTCTACTATGGAACTGCAGAGCTGGGTCTTCAGAATCTTCAACAATGGTTAGTATTTCATTGCATTATAAAATTTTCCTTCCTAACTTCATTCATTCCATATTTGCAGGTTAGTGAGATTAGTATATATGAAAGCATTATTTGAAAAACATAGTTCATACAGAATTAGTTTTCATGGCATACAACAATAAAAAATATGGAGTGCAAAATTGTGGATTAAAATGAATTTTCCATTTATTTCTGAACCAAAATTTTGGTACTTCAACATGTCAGCATGCTATGCAGGTTGTAAATTGGATACATTTTTCATAATCAATGTTATTTGTTACAAATACTGTTGGAAATGATAATCAACTTTTAGCATCCTGTGACAGTTCCAGTGCTTTAGCTGTGGCAGAATTCTGGCTGTGTCACATCTCTCCACAAAAACTACTTTGATGAGCTTCATCTATGCTTGATTGAAATTTTACAAAATTAAAATATAATTTGCTCCTGCGTGTTATTCTAATATACCAAGTTGTTCATATTTATTTAGAGTTTCTGTCATTTTTAGAAAGCCACCTATGGTTAATAAGCAAATTATTTTCTTCTCTTCTGTCAGGTTGAGATGCCCATTGCCACCCAAGTCCTTCAGTCCATTGCCACCCAAGAAACAATTGAAATCATTGAAGACTATCCATGGGCCTTCCTCGAATTGGGGACCTTCCCTACAGGTCGTTACAAAGACCCTGCTTTCAAGTTCAAGCACCTCTGAATCTCTACCATCATCACTATGGTCCTTTTCTCTGGTGGTCCTCTTCTCCCAACACAAGTTTCTAAACTTACTTGTGTTGGGTATGTTTTTGGTTAGACTCTACATGAATTGGAAAGTAAAGGCTTAGAATTTTTAAAAGAATGAAGCAGGATGCCCTTTCTGCATCGTGTCATAATGATTTGACTGTTGTGTAATTTTTTGTTGATTATAATTCCTCAAAGGAAATTTTTCAACTGATGAACATAAGCTATTCATACTCGTATAGTAAACAATTTTGTTGCCATTAGCATCCTGATGCGCCTAAAAAAATGTACGCAAGTATTTACTCTAGTAGTACAGATGTAAATCAATTGTGTATGAAGTATTAAAAAAATTTTCCTGCAATGCGTAAAATGATGGAGATAATGAAATGAGTGATGTGCTGGATTGATGGAATTCTAGTCATTTTGTACCTTGCTAATGATGTGCTTGACCAGTAATTACAAATTATATTTTCGTTAAGCTACATTATATGCTACTTATACTTTTGTTTTGCCCAGTTATGATTATTTAACAATACAATACCAAAGGGTGTTTAAACATTGCTTTAATATACTTTTTATATTAGGCACCAACAAGACAAATTATCTGTATTAGATATGTGGTATGTAAGTGCCATATTATCACATAAATATCAAATCGAAGTACCAAATGTTCATTTCTTGGTAATGAAAATAGTGCAAGGTATGGGGAACAACAAACATGTAATCAAAGCTAAAAGAAACCATTAACAACTTTAGAATAGTTTAAAAGTTATTTCTTTAGTGGTGAATTATTTTTAGATAGCACTACATTTTGTTTAATTATAGTTTTTGTCAATGGATGATAAGAATTCAAGATCTGTGCATGCAGCAAGTCACCTTTGAAAATTTTCACCTTTCAAGGTATCTCTATAACTTGTTTCTGGTGCCTCAACCTTTGACTTACCGGTTTTATTCATGCTGTAATTTTCATTGTAAATATTGAATAAAATAAATCCACTCACTTATTCTTTAAGAACACCTGTTCTGGGTTCACTCTTATCCATATGTTAATCAGTTTTATGAAAATGCATTCTTTAACTAATATGGTTGTAGTCTATGGGCCTACAAAATTGTATTCAGAATAGGTTTATCATCTTCTTGGTGATTGATCTATGACGTGCATGTTTGGGATAATACATAAAAATACTCAACTGTTTTTTCCTCTGGCTTGAATACAGGATTACATGGTTTTACAAAATTTAATGGTTAAGAATGCACCCTTCACGGGAAGGTGTTGATTTTTGGAATCTCAGCACCATGTGGTGATTTCTCCCCATTAGGGATGGAGAGAACTCCGATACACCCAACCCAGGTGTCAGAAATGGGTACCGCCTTGACCAGGTAACCGTCATTGTATCCTGATGTCAGTTATAAAGCATTTGAAAAACCAATGTGCATGATGATATGATGACAGGTGAAGGAAAGAATTTGGACACCAGTGCATTATAATTTGATAGTATTGTAAAGTCATGAATCATTTACACCAGTAGTGCAAATGCCCCTCGCCAGTCGTGGAAATCCAAACCAGTAAGGTTTGGCAGCGCAGGACAGGACCACGGTTGGCCCACCGGCACAAACGAAAGGAAGGTCGAGCTTGGGCTGTGAACAAACATTAACGTCAAACAAGGTCCTAAGGAAATGGATAATTTCAAGTAAAGAGGAGTTAAGTTTATAATTCAAGAAAAGCATAATTTTTTGTGTAGTGTTAGTTTTCAGATTCAATACTTAGCAATATTTTAGCTGTTTATAAATTAATACATTGACAATACTATAGCAGCGTTTACTTTGCAAAATACCTTTCAGATTGAATCATAGCTCCCTTAAAATCAAAAGGTTATTACAATAATAAGAGTAGTTTTAATACAAGAAAGTGTTCAAAATGATAATTCTTGACATTCTAACATGTGTAAATAAAGCTTAATACCTTCTCATCGAAGACCCCAAACTCCAGTCCAACCAACATTGAAATTATGGAAAGGGATAGAGTGGACGGACATTTTTTATTAAAAATTCTCGAAAGAAATGGTCGACCGAACCCAGCGTTACACGTTACTGCGACCCACCTCAAAAGCGAACTGGTTCTGAAGTCTCTGGTACCGTTGCGGTCGTCTGTAGGAAGTTCACGGGATCGCTATCTGTGCATTGCCAATGTAGGTAGTCGAGGTGGCCAATAGCTCATGATCGCTCTAGGACGCAGCAGCAGTCTAGCCTCCACGGCACGGCAGCACATCACAGAGCACCAGCCCCATCGCGGAGCAGCACACAGTCGCGGCGCCCACCGCTGCCGCCAGCCCAAGGAGCTCTCTCTTCTCACTCCATCGTAGTGACACTAAAGTGGCATGCAATCTCTAGAGAAGAGTTGATGAAGTTTGAGAAGATGTATGGGAAGTTCTACTTCAGGTAGAAATCACTGGCTGCTGATTCCCACTCTGCTTGAGTTTGTGAAGTCTGTAATAGAGTACAACAGAGGAAATTACAGATGGAAGTCCACCGCAACATTATTTGATGGTTTATGCATTATCGTTTCATGAGATGTGAACAATATTACTGGAAGAAAACAGTGGTTATGTAGATTCCCCTAGATATCACACAATATACATTTTGCTCATTTACCTGAAAGTTCACAAATAATGGAACTAGTTTGGTTTCAAAGTAGTTCTAATTGTAGTAGGTTACAATCAACTACAAGAAAAATTGAATTGAAAAATCGAATTGAAAAATTGAAATATGTAGGTACTTTGCAAATCACTACTTTTTTGTGCGGGAGTTCATCAATTCAAGTAGCACCCCAAGACCAGACAGTGTAGCAATAACATAGTGCTCAGCTCTGCTATCGTACCAAGTCATTACCGTATTTATGATGATACGTGGGTCACTTGACTCATTTCATTACCATATTTCAAGGGATTTCAACCAACTGCAAATTTTTCAATGGTTTCAATATTCCAGAAAAATTAGTTTTCTATTTGAAGAACATTACAATACTCATTGCAAAGTAAAATTTGAACCCAACACCGCAATGGGATGCATACCTTCATGTATTCATCCTTAAATAGAGTATAGATGACCTCACAAGCTTCAGGTATGATAGAGAGCGACTGCTTTGATATTCTTGTCAAATACTGTAGAGAAGTGCATGAATCACCTCGTGGCAGCCACCTGTGAAAAATAATCCATACATGATGAACACATAAAAATGATTATATGCTAGCATCAAAATTTGTGGAATATAATTGTTATGGGTCCTGAATAGGAGCAAAATATTTATAATCACCATGAGATGTCTAACAATAACTCAGAATAATTATTATACTTTTGTTTTCTATATACATATTATATTTCATACACGGATTATATTTTATACACAGATTTTATACATAAAATTATATACATGGATAACTAACATTCCACAGTCATATTTTTCATGAAATATGTAAGTGAGCAGGTGCTGACATAAATGAAAATGAACTAAAAACTTATGGTCCTTAACAAGCAAAAAAATTTCAATATAAAAAGATGGCCTGCTTGACATTCAGCTTTGAGTTCTCAGATTATTCCCTTAGAACTATTTCTTAGATATGTTTAGTAGTTATAAGATATCTAGGTGTTAACAATATTCTCAGAAAAATATTACAGAAAAGCACACAAAAATTTATTGCACAATAGTAGAAATACATTCTGGTATGCTTGACTGAGCAATGGATGCTTCAAAAATGTGCACAGAAAGTATCGATACTGCATATAGTTTAAGACACCAATAAAATGCATAAGCCAAATTTTAAATTTTTGAAATAAATTTTTGGCTTAATTAAACAGAAAAATATTTAATAACTTTGGAAAAGTACTTCAAATATTGTAGGAATATTTTCTGACAAAATTAAAAATATGAGCATTTTTCACCTTTTATAGAAAATTTAGGTCACAAAATGTAAAAAAAAAACATTCTAAAGGCAGAGTAGGAGCATATTTCAAAGTTTTAAGCTCAAGTCCAAAAATTTAAACTTAATGAAGAGCATTGAAAAAGATCAAGGACATCAGCTGATCCCATCTTACCACTGTAACACTGATAGTATTTTAAATATTCTCATACTACATCAGCGATTCTTAATAATTTCCGTTCACACATGCCCACACAGATAAATTATGGTTACTAACTCTCAACAAATTAAATTTATCGATTATTTGCATCAATTAACTATAACTTACTTAAGAAGCAGTATTGTTTGTTTACATGTTGCTCGCGAACAACTTCTCTCCGCTGAAAGCGTATAGTCTGGACGTCTGGACACGATTCGGAAAAGTTTGTGTTTTTGTTCGCGTTTTGGTGTGTTCGTGATTGACGAAGTGATTGATAGTGTAGACGGGCCTTTTTAGAGGCGGGGAGGGAGAGAGGGCGTTGCCTCACGGAAAGCACCCTCCGTCGAAAGCCACTTTTAGCGACTCTAGCTGAACAACCCAGGTAGAATAATTTATTGACCTAATATTGAGCCAATATACAGTCTCAATATTGACTGGATATTCAAAATGAGCATTTGGGCAATACCTTATTTTAGAAAATTCGGTTGATATTAGAAAATTATATTGGCCCAATAACAATATTATCATCAACCCAATATCAACTAAGTATTGTGTCAATATTGACTTGATAATGAAGTGTTCCCTACAATAACATTGACTTAATACTCAATTCCTGATAGGTTGATATTTTTAAAACATATGGCCCCGATAATGATAATTTCATTCACTTAATATTAGCTATTTAATTTGTCACTATGGATTTAATGTTGAGGTATTCCTTATTAAAAGATCGGCCTGTAAGGTCTGGAGTTGTTGCTGTTTTAGCAATTGAGTTCCGCTAGCGAGAAGTGAAACAGCGACTCAAGTAGTATGCCCGAACTTCTCCTGCCGTTTCATTTTTTTCTACGTTATGCGGATATTCCCACTCAAACCGTGGGTAATTTTACATTTAGACAAAATAATATTACTGAACACAAATAGACTAAAACTGAGTTTGTGGGGTAACTAAGGTAGGGTACTACAGGTCCAATCCTTATTTTCTGACATCAAGTGGATATTGGTAGAATATATTGTCCCAATACTAATTTATTTTTAACCCAGTATCAGCTAATTACTCTGTCACTATTGACTTGATATTGAGGTGTTTCCTTAAGCAACACTTTGGCTCAATAATTAATTTCTAATATCGCATCAATATTCAGAAGGGTTCAAAGACGAGAAATATATATAATTCTGATAACTATGTTATCCGATGTACATACCTACACACCTACAAGACTATGAATTAAACTGCATTTAAAATTTATCTAAAATCCATGATTACAAACCTCTTTGGCATCGTAGTCCAAATTTTGTGCTGCACGTACGTACCAGTGGTCGGGCAACCTGTACTAGGCAGCATATATACGTTCATCTAAGCAGCATATATATGCGTGATTGAAAAATTGCACGAAAGCGCTTAACTCAAAGAATGATGCATGCAAAATGGATTATATGGTAGGAATAGGCCTACTCAATACCTTCGTTACGAAATTAAGTCATTTATATCATCTATATAAATGACTTTATATCATCCTAATTCAATATATAGACATTTATTGATATAGTAACATATGACAAACGATTTTAGCATATTTTTTGAAAAAATGAGACCTTCGAAACTCATTGGACGACTGAAAAAACAAGAACTGAGAACCTGTGATTACAGTAATTCTGAATATACATATTATTGTAACCTATTCACATTTCATGATATCTGTAAAATATATCTGCACTCATTAATGAGTGCAATAACTATTCATTACCTTTATTGGTACATTTTAGCCAAATTACTCCGTATTATTGGCGTGCAAATCAACCCAATATTTGGGCAATAATAATTTATATTTTAACAAAATTTATTAAATTGCGAGATTTTTAATTATTATGAGATAGTTTTCACTAATATGAATATCGTACATATATATATATACACTGTTAGTTTAATATTAGAAATAAAAATATTTACTACATTGTCCCAATAACAAGTTGATATCATAAATAAATATATATTTTTTCGATATTGTCTTGTTATTAGCCTATTATTGTAATCCAAGATTCCAATATCAGGTCAATAAATAATTATCAACCCAATATTGGCTTAATAATTTATTGCTACCTGGGAAGGGGATAAGTTTCTACAAGCCCGACCCAATACAACTCTCCAGAAACTGTGCGAGAGTCGTCCGCTGAATAACAAAAACGACGGTCAAGAATCTTCAACGGGAATACCTTCCAGAAGTTTTCAAGGGAATCGATCCTCTAATATCACAACCAGAAACTATCGACCTTCGCCTCCTCAGAATCAAAATTTCCAGTGTCGACCTTCACCTCCTCAGAACCAAAATTTCCAGTATCGACTTTCACCTCCCTAGATTCAAAATTTCTAGTATCGACCAAGGACAACTGAACCTGCTGATGTAGGAGGCAGACCTAACTACTTTTAACCGTCCACCAATGAATTGGAGAACATTCTTTTGTGATCACCATAGAGAAAATCAAACTCATTCTAGTGCAGAGTGCCGAGTACTTAACCCGTTATCTCAGCAAAATAACTCTTTCCTAAATGATGGAGGCGCGGCACAACCTACTGCCCACATAAATAATATCGAAGAGGAGTTCCCAGGGTATACCCTGCCACTTGTCGAATGCAATCATGCCGCGATAACTTCGAAGACAACCGAACTATTACTAGGAAAATTGAAAAAGTGCCAGGGCCAACTCAATGATCAACCAATCGAAATCTTGCTGGACGGAGGAGCCACAGCAGTATTTGTAAACAAAACCCTAGGGCCAGAACAAAATATATCCAAAAAAAAATCACCAACAAATTAGCTGACAGCCAAACTTTCATAGCGCCATTAGCAAACGAAAAACTTGACTGCACATACTGTCGAGGCAACATCACAGTCGTAGTGGTGGATAACCCTGCAACCGAAGTAATCCTAGGACAAATGCCAGGAACTACATCTTTTGAAGAAGAACCTACGCCTCCTATCATAATTGAAACCTCTCATGTCACTACAAGAGCGAGCGGAAAAAGAGAAGAAAACAAGAAACCTGAAGAACCAAAACAGCTGCAGACCAACAAAGAATAGGTAATCAAACTACAGCGCAACTGTGCTCCTTTAAAATATCCCTTCAAAAAGACCTATAATAAAACCGAAGATATTCAGAAAAATGGCGGATTCAATCCGTACGAGCCTCAAAAAGAAGTTCTCTATCGAAAGACCCCCCCCATAATGGCCACATCAACCCGGACAAGGAGTGTTCGCTATATGGGAAGGTGCTTCAACAAACCAAGGAAGAAATTGAGTTAGAAAGTGATGACCGTGTAGTGGTGCCATCAGGCCCATTCCAGTCAAATTTGACAAGTATTTAATTCAAAATCAAAAAAATCAAATCATTCCCATAAAATCGTTCATATTTTTATATCAGTAATTTCTATCATTAAAACCCCGAAATCCATCAAAAATGTGTTCGGAAAATAATTCACCGAAAAATGTTTCCCTTCTGTCACTTCCGCTTACGGCAACACTTGCTGAGCCATGTTGGATGACTCGCCACTGTTACGATAAACTTCACTGTGTGTTGTTCCTTGTTCCAATTTTACGGGTAAATATTAAGTTAGGACTATCATAATTACCAATCGTGTCTGTATTATCATTGTTAATGTTTATACATTACAATGTGCCAGGATTTAATTGACGTTTTTGTGTATGTTCTTAGATTGAGGCTAGCGTGCGATTCTGCCTCAACCGCTCATAACTTCATAAGACTAGCTCTTACTTCAATAATCCTGTGCAATTGTAAATTGGAAGCTAGGATTCTATTTCATTTATTCTTAGTGCTTAGTAATTCAACTCGTAAGAGACGTTGTACAAAAATTTGCTGAGTCATGTATTGTTAGGAGACTTCAATTTAATTTCTGCCTAAAAAGCTTAGGCAAAGCCGAGTTCACTTATGGTGTCCTGAATTCAAGTAGATGTTGTCCAAATTTGTAGATTGATTTGTTAAAACTTAATTCCACCTTGAACACCTAGAATTGATTATTACATTGTCAGGTTTTTCTGAACACCTAGAATAGATTCTCACATTCTCGAGATTCTGGGTATCAGGAATTAATCCCTACTTTGTCAAGTTTTGTGAATACCTTAAAATGATTCTTAACGTTGTTCAAGTTGTAATTTGATGAACCTCAATTAATCACATTCATAATCTCTTAATTAATCCTAGTGTAACTTGTAAATTGTTGAATTTAATTTAAATACCAGATTCCCTGATATAATTAATATCAAAACTTTCTAGTGTAACTCAACCTTACTCAACTTGTGAGTAATTGTCACTGTTAAGTCATGCTTAAATTCACTATAGTATTTCAGCTGTGTAAATTGTATTTTTGTAACTTCAAAATAGATTAAGATGTTCAGTCTAGTCCCATTTGGTGGTTCACCCACCATACCTTAGTTTCTATGTACCAAATGAAGATCCTCATCCATTATTTTTATTTCTGTGAATATAGCCAGCGCAACCACCAAATTCTCCGTTGTTTTACGGGTTGTAAATATTTCCGTATTTTTTAGTAATTTTTAGGCCTAGAAGAAATTGTTGCAGGCAGGTTTTTACTGCTTGTTTAGTGTACAGTCATTCAACCAACAACTGCCCTACCAACGGCAGTTGTGGGGTTTAGTATATATTTTAGATTTGTATTTTTTTAGACTTAACTCCCTACTACTTAGTAATGAATTGTTTCCTTGAATACTGACTCCATATTCCATATTGGAGCTCAGTCAGAAATTTCTGCTCCTGCAAACTTTTACTACTTAATTTTTAGGCACGGCTTAATGCCAGAAAATTGTAGGGCTGACATCTAGATATTCCTTGAACTCTGAACTCATATGGCGCAGGTGCTATTGAATCTCAGACTTGCACTCGGGCGCCAGAGTTGCGGGCTGAATCAATTGCTGGAGACTATCTGCTCGAGGTTCTCCCCTGTGATGCATAGATTGTTACAGCCTTGCATGTGTATAAGAATTAGCTCTCCTTAACCTGTGCACAGTAACCCAGCCTGCTGTTCCCACACAGGAAACCTACGAGACACTACACCATTCCACACTACTTACCATCTCCTCAGTCACCCCCTTATAAGCTCACATCTGAAGCAGCCGATGAGAGGAAAGTCACATTGTAGACATAACCGTTCAGTAACACTTTGAACGCAGTTTTTTAGCCACACGGCTCTCCAAACTCAGTACCCTCACCTGAGGCTACCTCCATCGTTAACTTACAAGCACTCCTCAACCTGTAGCTATCTCACTAATTGCACAGATAGTTGCCATCTTAGTCTTTTGACCATACCATCGATTCACTATTCCCTATTGATCTCCATCACTCTGAACCACCACGAACTCACACCACCATGAGCCGGTTGGAGTTTTAACACCAGGGTTGGATCCAGGGACTCCTCATCATTCAAGAGAGAAGACCTAGTGGCAGCTTATCGACCTTCAATAAAAATATAAAGGCGAGCTAAAAATTCTTTCATTTGCCATCATTTGATTTGTCCGTGGATAAGGATTGTTTTGGATAAGATGCCAGTATATCCTCCTGAGTGTAGTGCTTGGGCCCCAGAGGGGATATATGTAAGTAACCAATGTTTAATGTTAAGTGTTTTATTGTGTCTAGACTACATTATATTAATCTGTGTAGTGAGAGCTCATTTTTGTGATTAACTTAGGAACATTCACTATGTTTTCTCTGTGCCGGTGTTAGTTAGGCACAAGCTTCAAGCTCACTGCCCCATCTTTGTCATTGTTTTCCTTTTGTATTTGCTAGTCTCCGATGATTCTTTATTGTGCTCTCAGTATTAATACGATGTTGGCATTAGCTCCTTAGATATTTTTTTTAGTGCTGAGCACAGTGTCTTAAGACACTTTGCTGTCCACAAAGATCATTTATGAGTAGGTTCAATATTATTTCCCTGAATTTAATTTAGCGTTGCTAGCCTTTGCTAAAACACTATAACCTTGTTTCCATCTTTAGTTTGTTTATACTGTTGAGCCTTTTTATATGCTACTGCTTTTTATATGTACATTTGCTGCGCCTAGAAGCAATTCTTGCTTATAGAGGCTTCACCTTTACTCATGTTTACTTTTGGTACATTATTGAATTGCCTCAGTGCTGTAGCTATTTTACTTCTAGCTGTTAGTTCATTTAGATTACATACTCAGTTGTGTTGCTGCTTGTGATATCAGGATAGAGATTTTGACCAGTTGGTCTTGAACACCGGTTCTGGGTGTTAAGATGATTCAGGCTGCAACTCGGGTGCTAGAGCTGCGGACTGCCCTTAGCACTAGACTTCTGCCATTTTTCTTCTTGTAAGCAGCAGACTGCAGCAGTCTTGCACATGAGTATGAATAAGCTCGTTATCGTACAAATTAATCCAGCTCGATGTCCCTTCACTGGATCTACTGGACCACACATTTCATGCACTCCCAAACACGTTATGGAGCCAAACCCTAACCCCTTAATTGCAGCCACTCTGCATTGAGAAATCAAGGAGCTTACCTCCTCCAAGTTTCTCCACCTCTCCAAACTTACTAAACTGGAAGGCCTGCATCCCTGCAGCTAAGCCGCTAAAATCTCCAGTTGAGACTATTGGGTCGAGAGCCTCCATTCTTACCGAGTTTTCCCAACTGGTAGCTGTTCCCATACTCATCACTCAATTGCCGACCTATTTAGTGTCGGAAACCTCCCACACTTACACCATCCTCAACTTCACACTCCAGTACACGCTTCCACAAGCCTGAGCTGAACGCATCGTCTGAAGTTCTTCAACCGCCTCGGACTCTCCCCAAGAACGTCTCACGAACCAAGAATCAAGCCTCGCACTTCGGCGTTCAACCTCAACATCAATAAACCCTAAGGCGAGATAGTCTGTTCTCTCATTCTCCCCAAGTGATGGTTGTATTGTGGTTTTTATTATTTCTTTGTTTGATTATTTGACGCTTAAAATATTGCGTCCGGACCCACTCCTTCTGAGCAAGCGGCCATATAAATTCATTCCATCCAATATTGATGCCTTCCCAGGCGTCTGGTGACCCTGCCTTATCACCCAACTTCAAACTCTGATTGTAAAGTAATTTCCAGCTGAAGTTGAATTATTCGGCCTACCCGAGCAGCTTCGAACTTTAGAAACCCAAGTTCCTACACATTTTGTAATAAGGCTGAGTAAATTCCCTAGAAGCTGCTCAACTCTTTTGGGCTCAAAGGTATCTGTACTCAAGTTTGATCATAGTATTGAACTATAAAAATAGTCTGACTATCTCTTATGTTAAATAAATTTAGATTACTCGATTTAAATTATAGGTGAACCGACCCCAGGGCAAACAAGTACATCAGCCTGAGTACACAAAATCACGCGAGCAGTGGTCACATAAATTTCTGAACATATTCTCAGTCTGCTTCAAATGCTTTAGCTCTAGGCTCCCACCCTACTGACTGGCGCAACTTGCTCAGCACAGCTCATGGGCGAGGAGCTAACACATTATTGACATTCAAAAAATGTATTTTATTTCTCACCCAAAATAAATAAAAAATCTGAGCTATACACTGTCAATGTATGAAGTTCTTGGTACTAACTAGCTGTTTACATCTTATGAGGTGCCAGTTCAAAGATTTATTATTCTCCCAGCAAAATGTTGGCCGCAGCCAAGCTACAACTTCTCACATACCTGTAGCAATTGCTACAAAAATGTATAAATTCAGTGAAATTCTCATTAACATTTAAATAGCATAAATATTGCCATTAAAAATCTTACTCTAAATTATCATTAAAAATTTTCTACTTATAATTAGTAATCTTAGAAGTTTTTGGGTAAAAGCACATAAATAAAATAATACCGCCGATGGACGTTCGAGCCTTTGAATCGTTAGGATGGCAACAGCGCGGCTGACGCGGGTGCAGGTTCGTCACTTCTTGCTTGGTTGTCGCCCCGTGTGTTTTCAGCGCTTTGTAAGTAAAAATAAGTGTGTATTCGACTTTAGAAAATCGTGCTTAAATATTAAGTGTTTGTCATTGTGTTAAGTATAAGTGATCTTGACAGTGCCGTGTCATATAAATATGTAAATAGTTGTAGAAGTCGTGAAAATAGCATGGCTTATTCCGAGTGCTATCTCAACATGATATAGCGTGAATTTTGCGTGTCATGTTCATTTCTTGTGTCAAGATTTTATTATAGATATTCAACTACGTCCTTTCCTTACTGCAAAAATATATACTTGCAGCTGTCATTATGATATTGCAACTCGCTCGTTGGATACTTCGTGAGAGCGCACGGCGGATTGCCGGTGTTTTCGCGGAAAGATGGCGGAGCGTAAACTGCTGTGTCGTGTCATTTTTTATGTTCAAGATTACACCTTATTTATGTTTGAATATTTTCCTTCTTACTACAAGATATACTTGCAGTGTTTTTCAGTATAATTGACATGTGAATGGTTTAGGGCTGCCTTTTGATTTTCGTACGGATATATCATAGAGTACTAAATTCATTCATTCATATTCCTGCATTTTTTAGCTGTTTCATATTTCATTTATATTCCACGAATCGTGTGCTTAAATCACATGTAGTTTTTCCATAATTCCACAAAATGATTAACAGATTACGACTGCTCTAAAATCACAAGTCTTGTACTGTCATGCTTATATGTGTAAATCAAGCATAAAGGAACAGCCATTGCCAGCTGTTAAACCTTTCCTATTTTTCATGAGCCTGTAATGAAACTAATAGCTTTGAGTTTAATCTGTGGAAGAAGTTCAAGGTTTTCTCCGTGATGGGAAATATTTATTGCAATGCTAAGGATGACTGTTGTGGATTATTCTTGGTGCCTCTTCGGAATACATAAATTCAGCGTCTTCGACTATTGCAGATTCATCGCCGTCGACAAACGCCACAACACATTATCCTTGGGCCTTGATGTTTTACCCTCGAGTTTTGCACTCGACTTTTACACTTGAACCTTACACATGAGTTTACGCTCACTGAGCATTAAGTCACCTTGAGTTATACTTACAACTCAAACTTCGAGTTACACCATTTAACTCGACCTTAGTGCCTTGCATTTGCCTCGGCTTGGCGAGCTGATTTCAGCCTGGTATAATTATCTAATTTACTGGCTAAATATCAATCATGCTCCAACTACGGATATTTGTCTTCAGTGTGTAATAATTCTCATACTCCAAGACCAAGTAAAATTGATTGACCATCATCAATCACGGCTCAAAAATTAAGACTTGAAGCCATTCCTAAAGCCCTAATTCTCTGGCTTGTTAAATTGCCCGTACCCTAAAATTTACTTCCACCAAACACGCACACGTACTTCCTGTCAACGTCATCACTCGCCGGAGCACTTCGCCTGCGCGGACTCCTCCCATCTAAGAGAAGATCGTCAGAAGTCAAGCACGCCATCGGTCCTGCCGACTTCCTCCAATAAAATATCCAAAGCTGAGCCCCATAAAAGAGTCTTCATTATCCCTCTTTTCGCAATTTCGAGAACACTATCGAGCACGATTGTGATTGGACGTTAATACCTATATTAAAGTTGAACCGTAACCACCAACCGTAACACTGGTGACCTTCCCAGAGTGACTCCAGCTTTCAAGCTTAAAAACTATTCAACTCGATAAGTGTTTGAGAAAACGTGAGAGAGGATAATGTTGGCATATCATTGTAATGATAAGTTCCCATTGTCGTAGTTTTCCTTGAGAGTATTCCATGGATATACTGTGCTAACGTTCTCTGAGCAGCTCTAAAAAAATTTTTTTTCTCATTGCTGTTCCTTGTCTCTTGTCTCATGTGCCACAGTAGGTAGAAATTTTTTTTTCACCTTCTTTTGTGCTTCACGCGTATTTCTGACGACCGTAAAAAATTTTTTCCCTTTTATTTTCTCGTTTCATGTCTTTATTCGAATGATTGAGTAGGTAATTAAAAAACGCAAACCTTCGACACTTTAAATACCAAAGTTATTAGGCGTTGATTACGTAAATTCCGTACCGTTATAGCTTAATTTTGCATTAAAAACAAAAATTGCCAGTATGCCCGACACAGAGAATGTTGCAGATCCAGCGCGCGCTAAGCCTATAACTCTCCCACCTTTCATACCAGCAGAAAGCCAAACTTAGTTCAACCAAGTTGAGGCTATATTTCGATACCATAATATTACCAATCAGAGCGATATGTTTCACGCATTAATAGCTGCTGTGCCCACGCAAATGCTAAGCGACTCTAATGAACTCATAATTAACCCGCCTGCTGTTAACCCGTATGGAACCTTGAAAGGAAAAATTTTAGCCAAATTGCAATTGTCCGACGCGGACAAGTTTAGGTCTCTTGTGGATGCCTCAGCAATTCCACCTGTCTCCGTAACTTTCTCTCCGACTTCGTTAGTAAAGGAACTTAAGAAATTAGCAGCCGGTGTTGGTATAGCTGAGGGATTCCTCAAAGAAGTGTATATGAGCAAATTGCCGACTACGGTGCGGCCTTTCCTGTCGATGGTCGGCCTGAACGAAAGCCTCGAGACGCTAGCTCAAGCCACAGAGACAGTGATGTGCAACCTCAACATGTCACACACACCGCAGGTAGCTTCCTTGAACGCATCAGCTGCGATTTTTAGCCCGTCAAATGCTCCTAATATTCAACCTCCTATTTCTATGGAATCAATGCAGCGCGAGATCTCAGAGCTGAAGCAAGCTTTCCAGAGTTGTCAGTTAGGTCACAGTGTAGCTCATATTCAGCAAGGCCCAGGGAGATTCCCAAGCTACCAAAATGTTTATGACTACGCACCCCCTCCTCAACGCTTTGGTAGAGGCAGATCTTATGATAGGTCAGCTCCAAACCGCCGTTTTAGGTCGCGCTCTCGCGATGCTAATAGTAATTTATGCTGGTACCATGCAAAATTTGGTGACCAAGCACGCAAGTGTGCTTCACGATTCTGCCCTCGTTATACCGAAATGACTTCGGGAAACGCGAACAGCGACGCATAGTAGCGAGTACTGCGTTGCCTAACACCCAGACTACTCGCCTCTTAATCATATTCGATCCTATTATTAAGTATCGATTTCTGATAGACACAGGCTCATCCATGTCAATTATCCCAGCTACGGCGAAAGCAAATAACAATTTGTTGGCGACACTACGTGCCGCAAATGGCACGCCAATAGCATGTTATGGGGAGAGAGTACTCACTCTCAGTCTGGGGTTAAGGCGAAACTTTACATTTAACTTCTTACTTGCAGAAGTCCAAGAGCCCATCATTGGTGCCGATTTTCTAGCAAAGTTCGGGTTGATAGTCGACGTTAAAAACCGTAAAATTAGGGACGAGGAGACACAGATCTCAATTCCCGCTTGTGGCATGGCTAGAGATAATGTTTTGCATTCATTCGCTATCGAATTCAAAAAAGAGTGCATGTTCGAACAGGTTCTCGCAGAATACCCTGCATTAACAAACTCTAACTTAGCTTCTAAAAATATGCAGACGAGCACAAAACACTTCATTGAAACAACTGGACCGCCAGTTTACTCTAGAGCTCGACGTTTACCGCCTGATCGATTGGCTTTAGCCAAGAAAGAATTCGCTAGGATGTTAGACTGCGGCATAGTACGCAGTTCCAAAAGCCCTTGGGCTAGCCCTCTCTTGCTAGTGCCCAAAGCAAACGGTGAATTCAGACCGTGCGGAGATTTTCGCAGGTTGAATGCTGTTACTCAGCCTGACCGATTCCCCATCCCATACCTCCATGATTTTAGTGCAAATTTAGAGGGAGCACAAATTTTCTAAAAGATTGACTTACAGCACGCCTTTCATCAAATTCCACTTGAGGAAAGGGCTATACCTAAGACCGCGGTAATCACTCCGTTTGGTCTCTTTGAATTCGTCAAAATGCCGTATGGACTGAGAAATGCACCTCAGACCTTCCAGAGACACATGGCTGAGATTTTCTCGGATCTCACCTTTGCCTATGTGTATCTGGATGACATTTTGGTGGCATCCGCAACCCCGGAGCTACATAAAGACCATTTGAGGGTCGTGTTTGAAAGATTGTCCGACAATGGAATCCTGGTAAATCCTGCCAAATGTGAGCTCGGAAAGCCATCACTGATTTACTTAGGTCATGAAATCTCTAGCCTAGGTCTAAAACCTTTGCCTTCCAAAGTAGAGGTAATCAAAAACTTCCCTCTTCCACAGACCCAGAAGGAACTGAGAAGGTTCCTAGGTTCTGTTAATTTCTATCATAGATTCATCCAAAACTGCGCGCAAACTTTAGCCCCCTTGTCAGATTTGCTGGAACCAAAGAAAAAAGGTAAATCTACCGATGTCAAGTGGACGGATTCAGCACGTAAAGCTTTTGATGAGATTAAGCACAAGCTAGCTACCGCGACTGAATTATCCTACCCGATTGCCAATGCTGACTTCAGTTTGGTGGTTGATGCCTCCAGTACTGCCGTAGGTGCTGTGTTGCAACAAAAAGTAGGTACTAATATCTCTCCTCTTGCCTTCTTTTCCAAAAGCTATCGCCCACTAAGCGTGCTTACAGCGCGTTCGGTAGGGAACTCCGTGCTATCTACTTGTCTGTGAGACACTTTCGTTATGCTCTAGAGGCAAGGGAGTTCGTGATCTACACAGACCACAAACCTTTGACCTCAGCAATCAAAATGCCATCTGAGCGTCACTCGCCAAGAGAAGCTCGACATCAGTCTTTCATTAGTCAGTTCACCACGGATATCAGGTACATTAAGGGTCTCGACCATACAGTTGCTGACTGTCTCTCTCGAATTAATTCTGTCCAAACCAGTGGAGAAATAACCTTCGGAAATATAGCAAATGCACAGAAGGAGGATCCTGAACTCCAGGACCTTCTCAAACCTACTAACACTACCTCTTTGAAATTAGCTTTGGTTGACGACGTGTACCGTGATGCTGAGCGACTTTCTCGTTTGTATCTGCCTGCGACTCTCCGCAAGGTAGCCATTCTTCACTATCATTCTCTCTCTCATCCTGGTATTAACCGTACATTGCGTTTGATTTCCGATCGTTTCGTCTGGCCAGCGATGCGTAAGGAGGTCAAGCAAATTGTGCAAAACTGCCATGCATGTCAGAGTAGCAAAATTGTGAAACATAATCGTGCAGCGCTACTGAGTTGTGCATTTGCAGGACACAAATTCGACGCCGTACACCTAGATTTGGTGGGTCCGTTGCCTTTGTCGCGTGGTCATTCCTATTTGCTAACTATGATTGATAGATTTTCCAGATGGGTTGAGGCCGTGCCTCTCCCTGATACCCAAACTGATACTGTAGCTCGCGCCTTTGTGAGCACCTGGATTTCCAGATTTGGGGTACCCTTAAGTGTCACGCATGACCGGGGATCACAATTTACCTCCAAATTCTGGAGTGAGCTTAGCGCCGCCTTAGGTTGTGCAAACACCAATACCACCGCATATCACCCGCAGTCGAATGGACTCATTGAGAGAGTCCACCGGGATCTAAAGAGTGCGTTGCGTTGCCTTAATTGCAGTCATGACTGGACCGACAGACTCCCAGTAGTATTATTGAGCATTCGAAATTTGTATAGGCAGAATCAGCAGTGCACAGCAGCAGAAATGTTGTATGGAAAGACGCTTCGCCTCCCGGGCGACATTGTTGACCCAAAACCGTTGCCTGAATATTCATCTGCTGACCGTTCCGCATGTGTAACCTGTCTCAAGGATTGCATGCGTCAGATCAAGTATGTTGCTCCACGAATGCCTCAAACAAAAGACAAACTTGATCCTGCTTTGCAACATTGCACACATGTGTACGTTCGTAACGATAGTATCGAACCAACCCTCACACGCCCTTATGATGGCCCATTCAAAGTAGTGAAACGGACGCCAAAGTATTTCGTCCTGGAAAGATCTGGTTCACCCGACCCTGTGAGCATAGATCGATTAAAAGTCACTTACACCTCCGATAATAGTGTGATTTCTAACTCTTCATTCTCTCCACAGAACTTCCTTTCCACTGAGACTCGATAATATTTTCCACCTCAGTTTCCTCAGTTGGCCGCATTGTTGCCTAGTCAACTTGAGTGTAATCCTTTCTTTTCGCCTGTATCTTCGAATCCTATCGTGGACTCTAATTTTAGCTCTCTTAGTGAAACCACAACAAGTCTGGAGAGACCAGACGAAACCGCTGCAGTAACTTCTGTTCCTAGAACTCTTGCTGATCTAAATTTGCAGACCAGTTTGGTGAAGCTTCCACGCTCAGTAACATTCTCCGACCGCCAAACCCGGCATGATCGCGTAGTTCGAACTCCTTCCTGCTACAAATGATTGTAGCGGGTGGACCTTTCGGTCTGCGCCTTGGGGGGTAATGTAGCAATAGCTACAAAAAAGTATAAACTCAGTGAAATTCTCATTAACATTTAAATAGCATAAATATTGCCATTAAAAATCTTACTCTAAATTATCACTAACAATTTTCTACTTATAATTAGTAATCTTAGAAGTTTTTGTGTAAAAGCACATAAATAAAATAATACCGCCGATGGACGTTCGAGCCTTTGAATCGTTAGGATGGCAACAGCGCGGCTGACGCGGGTGCAGGTTCGTCACTCTTGCTTGGTTGTCGCCCCGTGTGTTTTCAGCGCTTTGTAAGTGAAAATAAGTGTGTTTTCGACTTTAGAAAATCGTGCTTAAATATTAAGTGTTTGTCATTGTGTTAAGTATAAGTGATCTTGACAGTGCCGTGTCATATAAATATGTAAATAGTTGTAGAAGTCGTGAAAATAGCATGGCTTATTCCGAGTGCTATCACAACATGATATAGCGTGAATTTTGCGTGTCATGTTCATTTCTTGTGTCAAGATTTTATTATAGATATTCAACTACGTCCTTTCCTTACCGCAAAAATATATACTTGCAGTTGTCATTATGATATTGCAACTCGCTCGGATACTTCGTGAGAGCGCACGGCGGATTGCCGGTGTTTTCGCGGAAAGATGGCGGAGCGTAAACTGCTGTGTCGTGTCATTTTTTATGTTCAAGATTACACCTTATTTATGTTTGAATATTTTCCTTTTTACTACATGATATACTTGCAGTGTTTTTCAGTATAATTGGCATGTGAATGGTTTAGGACTGCCTTTTGATTTTCGTACGGGTATATCATAGAGTACGAAATTCATTCATTCATATTCCTGCATTTTTTAGCTGTTTCATATTTCATTTATATTCCACGAATCGTGTGCTTAAATCACATGTAGTTTTTCCATAATTTAACAAAAATGATTAACAGATTACGACTGCTCTAAAATCACAAGTCTTGTAATGTCATGCTTATATGTGTAAATCAAGCATAAAGGAACAGCCATTGCCAGCTGTTAAACCTTTTCTATTTTTCATGAGCCTGTAATGAAACTAATAGCTTTGAGTTTAATCTGTGGAAGAAGTTCAAGGTTTTCTCCGTGATGGGAAATATTTATTGCAATGCTAGGGATGACTGTTGTGGATTATTGTTGGTGCCTCTTCGGAATACATAAATTCAGCGTCTTCGATTATTGCAGATTTATCGCCGTCGACAAACGCCACAACACATTATCCTTGGGCCTTGATGTTTTACCCTCGAGTTTTGCAATCGACTTTTACACTTGAACCTTACACATGTTTAGATCTGGCCGCGGGGTATAGCCAGTCCTAACAGACCTCGACAAGCGTCTGGGAGAAAATCGTGAGAAGGATAATCAGGCTCTTTGGACTCAGCTTTTTTTGGGTATATATTGGAAGGAAGCCGGAGAAAACCGCCGAGTCTTGAACCACCGATGAACTTGGCTAGAAGAGGGTTTGCCGTCCGGGCAGTCGGAAGGCTCCTGGAGAAGTGCTGGAGTCGACCGTGTGTGTGTGTGTGGTTTGCAAATGATGTAACGGGGGCCAATATGTCGACTTTGAGGAAACCATGACGTTGTGAGTGATCGATTTTGATTGAGTTGAGGCCAGGCAGGGCGGCTCAAGTTGAGCCAATTCTTAGGTGAGTTAAGTAGCATTGAAGCCCAAACAAGCTAGACCAAAAATGAGGCCCAAAGCCAGGTAAATTCTGGTTAATTCACGTCCAGTTAAGGTCGGGCCAGTTCCGGCCAGTTTAAGTTTAAGTTTTAGGCAAAGCAAGGCGGCTCAAGTTTAGGTAAAACAAGGCGCAAGGGGAGGCTGTTGCGAGTGGTGTGTGGCGATGACGTTGAAGTCGAGATGATGTTCGCACGCTAACAAGCCACAAGACAGAGTGAGTAACGCTCAGTTCAAGTGACGCGCTTGGATGTTGCCAAATCGGGCTGCTTTAAACTCGAAATGTCGATTGATTATTTGATCTCTCAAGTATTTACACACAAACTTCCATGATTACGAATTAGAAGTAGAAAATAATTAATAATAAATTAGAGTAAGATTTTTAATGCTAATAATTAATTTATTTAAGTGCGAAAGGAAAATTTATAATTCTTACGCTTGTGTAGCGATTGCTACACACATGAGTTTACGCTCACTGAGCATTAAGTCACCTTGAGTTATACTTACAACTCAAACTTCGAGTTACACTATTTAACTCGACCTTAGTGCCTTGCATTTGCCTCGGTTTTGCGAGCTGATTTCAGCCTGGTATAATTATCTAATTTACTGGCTAAATATCCATCATGCTCCAACTACGGACATTTGTCTTCAGTGTGTAATAATTCTTATACTCCAAGACCAAGTAAAATTGATTGACCATCATCAATCACGGCTCAAAAATTAAGACTTGAAGCCATTCCTAAAGCCCTAATTCTCTGGCTTGTTAAATTGCCCGTACCCTAAAATTTACTTCCACCAAACACGCACACGTACTTCCTGTCAACGTCACCACTCGCCGGAGCACTTCGCCTGCGCGGACTCCTCCCATCTAAGAGAAGATCGACAGAAGTCAAGCACGCCATCGGTCCTGCCGGCTTCCTCCAATAAAATATCCAAAGCAGAGCCCCCTAAAAGAGTCTTCATTATCCCTCTTTTCGCAATTTCAAGAACACTATCGAGCACGATTATGATTGGACGTTAATACCTATATTAAAGTTGAACCGTAACCACCAATCGAAACATGCCCTTTCATCTTGGGCTACTTCAATTTACATAATATAAGTCATCAAATTCCTAGCATCACAATGCGGCATACTGGCTGGAGGAAGCACCAGAAAATTCACAAAAGCTAGCCTGACTCGATATAGGTGGTTCACCGGTTGCCAGAAGCATCATTGAATGCTCTAGTAACCGGCTGTTCACCACTATCTGACACGCAAACAACATATATGAAAGAGACACATGTGGCTAAATTGGGGGTACGAATACTCTAAATCAGATTTCTGACACACACGATTACACTGATACAGTGGATTAAGGCAAATCAGTGGGAGAACATTTCAACTTGACGGCTACAACCAAACAAGGAACCTACGTTGAGTTAGCGGACCAGCGCGGAAGTCCGCGGCTGGTGTTGCCACATTATTTTCAAAAATTCGCGTCTTGTAAAGCCGGGTCCACACGCTACGTTTTTTACTCCGTTTTATTTTGCGCAGTCCTAAAACGTTGCAAGTTTTGAGCGTCCACACGGTTCCATGTTCCCACCTGATTAGCTTAGTTGTCTGTCATATTGTGATGATGGAGGAGGTGCAACTTCTGACAGTTTTGGCTGTTTGTCTCGTAAAAAAGAAAAGAGTTCAACGCCTTAGAAGAACTCGCCGTTCAAAGTGGTCGAGAACGTGGCTCCTACGATGACGGAACTTTTCCCATATCAAATTGCTACGTGAATTAAGTGATGAATCTAATTACTGGCGGAATTACTTGAGAATGAACACGGAGACATATACTTATTTATTGGATTTGGTGACACCGCATATTATAAAAAAAGATACTTGTATGAGAGCACCAATTTCACCACATGAAAGGCTGACCGCTACTTTACGATTTTTGGCTACAGGTAGAACGTACAAAGACATGGAATATACAACAACCATCTCTAAACAAGCATTAAGCAAATTCATTCCGGAAACATGTGAAGCTATCTTCCAGGTGCTGAGGAATGAGTATTTGAAGGTGAGTAATACTGTTATTGCCATTTGTAAATATTTACTTATAATAATAGCAATTCCAATTCTATACAAATAAAGTTATAGGATGCTGCATATAAATCACCATGAAAATAATAGAAAATTATGATAACTTTAACTTAAACATAATCATAATTATGTTATAAGAATGGCAATCACAGATCTAAGCAAGATTCATAGAATCATAGGATATCACAATGAAACATTGTTCGTTTTCAACTTCCTGAGATACCACATAAGCTATCAATGTCAGTTAACATATGCATTTAATTCATGTGGGTTTAAATGTCGAAAAGTAGCTTCCAAGTGCAGAGCCATCTTTGCTTTGCTGGACGTCTGCTTCCTCATTTTCATTGCCTTCCCGTGGCTGGATTTGCGACACTGGCAGATTTTGTGCTCTTGTTTCATACCTTACACTGTGTGGACTTGCTTGTGGGATGTATGGTTGTGGCGCAGGTGGCGCTAGCTGCGAGAAGGACTGATATTGTTGAACTGGTGCATAGGAAGTATTAGGTATTGTAAATTGTTGGGCCATATTTTGTTGAAATTGCCTTTCATTCACTAATTGAAAATCATTTCTTCCCTAGCTGGTCATATCGATAATTTTAAACTGTCTATTCAGTGCACCCAACTCCGCTTCAAATAAAACGTCTGAAATGAGCTTCTGGGCGAATATGTTTTGGGAAGAAGCGACGCCTCTTAGTTTATGAGCCACATGTTTCCCAAACACCTCAAAAGCATCTTCTTCCTTGAGCGACTCCAGTCTCTTTCCTACTACCTTCAACACTTCATCGGTGGCATCTTCTTTCGGGGCTGCTTTCCTCTTACGAGTCGAGACGTTCGATGTGGAACATCCATCAGAAAATATTTGACTAGAAACGGTGCTTGATTCTGCGGAAAGAGGAGTAGTACGTCCTTCGCCTTCTTCACATTCAACAGCGCGTTCATGCTCATCTTCTTCCGCCTGTAAATATGATATAATATCGTTAATGAAAATGTTCATAAACATCTATATTATAAAAAGAGCCGTGTATCTCTGTCTGTCTGTATGTTTGTGTCCGTCTGTGTGTCACACTTGATGGACATGGTCTGGCCCTCTCTGCCCGGGGTCGAGGCCGAGGCTCCGGGCCCAGTATATGAACGCGATCTATCGATGTATTTTTAATCATAATGTCATTATCGTTATATTTACCTTTCCTACATCGCACTTGGAACTTCTGTCAGCGAACCGACGGGGTTTAAAGTAGTAATTAATTAGTAGACGGACTCCCCTTTACTGTTTATAATACTACCTACGCAAAGATAAAACCTTTGAAATGTTTACAGTAAATGCTTATGAATAGAACTTGTATTCATTGAATTCTATTGTTTTTCTTTGCAGTTCCCGCAAACAGAAGAAGATTGGCTGGCAGTTGCAGATGATTTCGAAAGAAAATGGCAGTTCCCTCACTGCCTAGGGGCAATTGACGGGAAACATGTCAGGATTATCCCACCCAAAGGAAGTGGTTCATATTATTTTAATTATAAGAAAACCCATAGTGTTGTTTTTATGGCAATAGCCAATGCCAATTGCGAATTTCTATACTGTGATATAGGTACAAACGGCAGGATCTCAGATGGAGGAGTCATCCATAATACGTTATTATATGAAAAGTTAACAAACAACGAGTTAAGAATACCACAGCCACGTTGCATTGAAACTTCAAATAGAGTTCTAAAATATGTCTTCATAGGTGATGAAGCCTTTGCTATGCGCCAAGATTTTATTAAACCGTATGGGCGGGAAACATTAACAAGGGACAGAATAATTTTTAACTACAGCTTATCTAGAGCAAGGTGGGTAATTGAAAACACGTTCGGAATTATGGCGTCGCGATTTCGCATATTCCACACAAGCATAAATTTGAAGTTGGACAACGTGGAGACTGTAGTTCTGACGTGTTGCGTTCTACACAATTTCTTGCGCAGAAGGAACTCGCCAAGCTACTCTCCTCCTGAAAGTATGGATCACGAAAATCTTGCTGAATGTACGTTGAGTTAGGGGACAGATGTCACCTCGATTTGTTGCACGACCTACAGCATGGAAGAAGGGGCCAAATTATGAATAGTGCTGCCGTGGTTAGAGATCAATTCAAAGACTACTTCAACAGCGAGGGGTCTGTTGATTAGCAAGATAGGTTTATTGCCTGAAAGTACGATTGAAAAATGCGAATGAAGAAGGGCATATATCAGCGATAGAACGATCACTTACTCTGGGATTCATGTACAATCCTGTTGTAGGCACAACAATGTAAGTACCTAGGAAATGAATGTGTAGTGATCGCCCTCAGCCGCATTTCAGTCTAAATTTCAGAAATTATTAAAACCATCTTCTAAAAATTAAATAAAGTTAACGTAATCATTCTTAAAATTTTAGATCACTATTTTCATTCAACATTACCCTTAAATCTATTAAAATTTGACCAAAGAAATACTTCGACAAGAAAGAACGGCGTTTTTACCTAGAACCATATCGCAAGTTCATCCGTTTCCGGAAAATTCCGGAAACGCTCGTCCGCTCAGAGCGCATATAAGGCCGGCTCCCCAGGCAGAGTCGTCATTCTCGTATAGATCCTCCTAGCGCTTGGGCCCCAGAGCGGGCAATTGTAAGTATCAAGTGTAACGATAAGTGTGTATTATGTCTCAACTTTCCTGTGTTGTGTCTTAACTTGTTCCGTGTTAGGGAGCTCTCGTTATTGTGTCGTAGAAATATTCACTATGTTGTCTCTGTGCCAGTGTTAGTTAGTCACCAGCCTCAAGCTCACTGCCACATCTTTGTCATTGTTATCGTGTTTGCTATTCTCCGATGATGCCGTATTGTGCTGTCAGTGTTAACCGATGTTGGCATTGGCTCCTTAGATATTTTTTAGTGCTGAGCATAGTGTTAAGACACTTTGCTGTCCACAGAGATCATCCTTGGTTTGCTCATCTTTTGTGTGTTCCAGCTTCTAATTAATTGTGTTCTCAACTTTTGTATTTTGACTAAGTCAGGTTTAAATAATTTTGGAATTCCTCTGCAATTTTTAGTCAATGTTTAAATTCATATCTTGAGAAATGAAGCTATGATAGGTTATTTAAACCAATAGAGATTGTATCTTCTGTAGTCACTCACTCAAGTCAAGTCACATAAATAATCATTCCTTCTTGCTCATCTGAATAATAGAGTATAGAGACTTCACCTTTTCTCATACTTATATCTTAGTACATTAATTATCTAATTACCTCAGTGCTTTAGCTATTATTTTGGCTGTAGTTCATTTAAACTCAGTTGTGCTGCTGCTTGTAATGTCAGGATAGAGCTTGTGACCAGTTGGTCTGGAACACTGATTCTGGTGTTAAGATGATTCAGGCTGCGACTCGGGCGCTAGAGTTGCGGACTGACTCTTATCATCGGACTCCTGCCATTGTTTATCCTGTTAATGTTGCAGTTTGCGCAGTCTTGCACATGTGTTATGAATAGACTCGTTTTTTTGTTTGTTCAAATAATCCAGCACGATGTCCCCTGACAGGATCGACTGGACCACACATCCATGCACTCACAAACACGTATGAAACCAAACCCTAACTTTTTAATTTAAGGAGCTTACCTCCTCCAAGTTTTCGCCTTCAAGTCTCCTCCGGGTTCATCCTCCGGGTTTTGCCTCTGAGTTGATTCTCCGAGTTTCCCCTCCTATTTAACTTGTGAAACTGGAAGGCCTGCATCCCTGCAGCTAAGCCGCTTGAACCTTTAGTTGTGACTACCTTTGGGTCGAGAGTCCCTTCCTACCGAGTTTTCCCAACCGGTAGCTATCCCCATACTCATCACTACATTCACCACTCACTTAGTGTCGGAACCTCCCACACTTACACCATCATCGACCTCACACTCCAGCACACGCTTCCACAAGCCTGAGCTGAACGAATCGTCTGAAGTTATTCAACCTCCTCGGACTCTCACCAAGATCGTCTCTCGAACAAGAATCAAGCCTCACACTTCGGCGTGCAACCTTCTCCTCAATAAATCCCCATACCGGCGAGTGAAACTATTCTCTCATTTTCCCCCGGTGTTGGCTTGTGGTAATTTTTGTTGTTGATTGTAGACGCTTGAAATATTGCGTCCGAATACCGCCTAACTCCTTCTGAGTCAGAGGCCTTAAATCATTCCTTTTTGCAATTAAGTGTGCTCTACCCGGAGCACTGGTGACCCTTTTTAATAAGAAGAACATCTTCCTTGTCACTTGATAAATTCCTCAATATTCAACCTTTAAAAATATCATTCAGTTGTTTCCCCCACATAGGGAGAACTTCATAAATGTATTGTTATGAATGCAGTGGCACGGTTTTCTACGTTTTCTTTGAATAGCTGTTTGCATTTAATATTAATATGGTATCTTTTCTTTTTTTATCTCTCAAAAATTCATAAAAAGGTATGAAATTTGATATATGATGCAGTGATATTAAAATTTTGTGAGCGACTTTTTTGTTTCAATTCCCTACCTATTCTTTGTAAAATACATAAAGCGCTAACAGCGAGCCGTTGCAGGTTTAGAAAGGCAAATGTTAACGGTAAATTTTAACTACGGCATGACGATTGCAATAGCTACGCTCCTTCTACTAACGGCTCACTAATAAACTAGAAACATATCAAAGGAAATATTACTGTACTCACCTCTTTTGGTCGTCCGTGTGCTCCATTTTCTTCACCTTCAATTATGGTATTTCTAGATGCTCTCGGAGTCTCGTGGTCATTCAGGAAATGCAGCAAGTCAAAATTCCATAGAGCTGGTTTGTATATTTCTTCTTCTCCAGCACCAGATCGAATCGAACTATTGACTTTACACAACTTTTTACGAAAAACACTTCTGAGTGAATTAATTTTTTTCGCAACTGTTTCTCTGTTTGCTTCCGCGTCAATCTCTCTGTATTTTTCAACTAATTTTCCATACGCCTTGGCCTTTTTGTCTCTATCACAATATTCCTTCGATTTGACGCGCCAAAGGCAAGGAAAGCTTTGGTATAGATCAATAAATTCTGTGAGAAGCTCCCGAGGGCAATTCCTGATGTCAGCCATTGTCACCTGCTGCACGAGAACTGTGTAAAAAGATGAGCCACAAAACGGAGCTAGCGTCTATACGTTCCAACTTGTCTGCGCAGTTCACGGAAATCTATGCTCATTAGCTCAGTTATCGTTGCAACTGCGCAGTCTTCCTTCGGACCAAAAATTTGCGCAGTTTTCCTGTCTACACGCTACGTTTTACCTGCAACGTCTTGAACTGCGCATGCAAAACGGAGTAAAAAACGTAGCGTGTGGACCCGGCCTAAGACGCGACAGCTGGATGCAGAACCCCCTGGCCTCCAACCAACAGCCGCTGCCAGAGGGGGATGGCTACGTTCCGAGCTCGTCATCTCAGAAAGGTCAGCGATCAAAAATAGCGACCAAATCAGCTATCAACAATGGCGACCAGATCATCGATCGACAAAGGTGACCAGATCAGCGATCAAAAATGGCGACCAAGATCAACGATCAACAATGGCAACCATCGACCTCTTATATATCTGCCACAAGCTGATAAACTAAACCCACGATGGCTTTATACATCAGCCTCTTCGAATTTAAATCGGAACATATTCTCGGAGAGGAGAACCAACTCACCGACTTCTTATCCCGTACTCAGTCCCATTCAGAAGAAAAAGAAAAGATGGATTCAGTCCCATCAGAAGAAAAAGAAAATAATTTCTGTGCTGTAGTAAAATAAGTTTTTATATGTTATAATAATTAAGAAATAGTTTTAAATATTCTTAATAAGCTATTTGATGTAGATATGTGCCATTATATAATTTCTATGCTAAAAAGCACAGTTGACATCTGGCTTAATACTACATGTCCGGTATTTTGACTGGATGGTCTTTCTAGGTAAAATACCTAGCTTGAGTGTGATAAATTATGGTAAATCTGAAGGATATGTCAGTTATAGATTTTCCACTTTATGATGCCTGAGCCTAGTTAATTGAATCAAAATAAACAAGTTTTCTTCTATGCACTTTCCGTCTCAAATGAGTATTTTACGATTTATAGCGGAAAGCTTAGTTTCGTTGATGATGACGAATGCACTCGAATTAACAGCTACACATCGATTTTCGAATTTTTGTTGCTTGAATCATGGTAATAACATCGAAATAAACAACTTTTCTTCTGTTCACTTTTTTCGTCAAATGAGTATTTAACGAGGTATAGCGGTAGGTTTGGTTTCGTCTTTGATGACGATCGCACTGGAAGCGAGTGCGCATTACAGTGTTGCTGTCCGACGTTCTTCTTGAATTACTTACCGCTTCAAACACTGGAGTTGCGGCAAGTCATTTACCGCTATAACTAATAAAATACTCATTTGAGACGGAAAGTGCATAGAAGAAAACTTGTTTATTTCGATCTAATTAACTATATTAAGGCATCGAAATTTACAGAATCGATAACTGACATATATTTCAGATTTACCTAATTTATTTATGGAAGCCTAATATTTTACAGAATTATACATTACACCAGATAACCAAAAGTCGAAAAATTTTGACACATAGCATCAAATAATGGTTGTGTAATAAATTCGTAAATTCTGAATTCCGGTCAAAATGACCGGACGGGCGGCCATTCTAGGGTTAAAATCATTTTCGACAAAAAGTGCTTTCGTCCTTTTGTCCTTGGTCCAGATGTGCTGAAGATGATTGCGGTATGAGCTGTCTTGCTGGATTGGATCAGGAGTGTAATTTGAGTATCATTGAAGCTATGAAAATGTTTCTTGTGCGTGCCTGGAGTAAGAGACAGTGACTGGAATGAGCCAGTCAGGTAGAATGGTCAGTAATGACCCAATATGTCTGGGGATGGTGTTTTGACACACTACTATCCCAGTGATGCCATCCAATGGCAGCTTGTGACAAGGATTGGTAGATCCTGAGTAGTTTAGTGGACAAGTCTGGTACCGGGCGCTGAACTCTTTGTGTGATAACTGTGGAGGGAATTGTAGGCCGTTACAAAGGCCCCGACGCTGTCGGCCCTCAATTTCAAGTTCAAGTTCAAGCATAGAAGAAACCTTTTTTATTTCGATCTAATTAGCTATGTTTAGGCACTGAAAACTTGAAAATTGATTACTGGCAAACGCTTCACATTTACCGAAAGTTTTTCTTGCACTGCCTGGAAAAGTTAAAAAATAGCGACTGGAATGAGCCAGTCATGTAGAGTGAGCTGTAATGACCCACCTTGCACGAAGATGGTGTCTTGACGTACTGGTTATCCCACATAATCACAGTGATGCCGTATTATGGCAGTTTGTGACAAGGATTGGTGGATCCTGAGTAATTTAGTGGACAAGTCTGGTACACAGGCACTGAACTTTTTTGTGTGAATATTGAGGAGGGAATTATAGGCCGTTACAAAGGCCCCAAGACTGTCGGCCCTCAGTTTTAAGTTCCATTCATCAAGTAAAGACCATATTTTGACAAAGCTCCTACAAAAAACTGATAAATATTTCCTAGATTTAATCAAATAAATTTCATTAATCATCTTCATTATATTTGCAACTGGCTCTCTCCTCTCCATCTGTGGTGGGCTACGTAGCGATATTTCATTTGTGGTGGGACGGGGCTGTGTATGGTGTTGTGACTTCTCTGCCGGAATTTCCACTGTTCCCTTAACCACAGTGTACTGGATTAATAGTTATTGTAATTGTGTACCGGCTGTATTTAGATTTTTTGTAATTGTTTTCTTGTATTTGTTAAATTACTAATCGTTTTCTGGTGATTGGGTTACGTAAATGTTGAGGATTATTCGGGAATCGATTATCCACTTTTCGAATTGTAAACATAGTAAATTAGATCATAATTAACAAGTTTTCTTCTATGCATTTTCAGTTGTAAATGATTGTTTTACGAATTATAGTGGTAGGTTCACTTTTGTCTTTGATACGAATAAAGAGCTACTCATCGATTTTCAAATTTTTGTTGCTTGAATCATGGTAATAACATCGGAATTAACTACTTTTCCTCAAATGGATAATTTACTAGTTAGCGCGGTAGGTTTAGTTTTGTCTTTGATAACGAGAAAACCGGAAGCGAGACGCCATTTCAGCGTGGCCATTTGCCGGGCCAAATTAATTACTTCCCGCTTCAAACAGTTGCGGTAACTAATTCACTGCTATAATTTGTAAAATACTTATTTATGACGGAAAGTGCATAGAAGTAAAATTGCTTATTTTTCATCTAATTACCTATGTTCGGCATCGAAAAATTAAATATCGATTCGCGAATAATCCTCAACATTTACCGGTGATTGTAAGCAAATAAGGGAAAAATGACATATGATCCATTTGGAGTTGCCCAAGGATTGAAAACAATACTAACTAAACTATGACTACGTTAAGGAAATAAGAGTTAACAAATGACAAAACTTGATCGCAATTGAGCTCAAAAAAGCCACTGAAAAGGAAGTGGCAAGATTGTTGGAAGTGAGTAGGGTCAATGTATAGTTTCCCTTTGGCAGGGAAATTAAAAATGTTGTTGCTGATAATCACTAAATGAGCACATTTAAAAACCTTTTACATGAATGACATTATGCTCTCTGATGCGTTATTTTTTAATAATTGAACTTTGAAGTTGGCCTTTGCGCCAAAGGAAGCGAGCGCGTGAAACGGAATTTAATTAACAACGGAAGCTATTACAAACGTAAAGAGGTTGGTTCGTGAGGGGGAGGCACAGTTCTTCTAGTGAAAATTATAAATAAAGCTTCTAACCCACCCATTATGGTGACGACCACAATCTTGTTGACATTGGGTCCAAAATGGCGGCGCCCATGGTGGTCGCCATCTAAGACCCGATGTAAACAAGATTGCGGTCGTCACCCTAATGGGTGGGTTAGAAGCTTTATTTATAATTTTCACTAGAAGAACTGTGCCTCCTCCTCACAACCCAACCTCTTTACGTTTGTAATAGGCGGGTTAACTACCCTTATTAACTAAATTACGGCGCGCGCCCGCGCCAACTTCAAAGTTAAATCATTCGGAAATAACGCGTCAGAGAGCATAATGCCATTCTTGTAAAAGGTTTTTAAATGTGCTCATTTAGTGATTATCAGCAACGACATCTTTAATTTCCCTGCCGAAGGGAAACTATACATTGACCGTGAGTAGCATTGGAAAGTTTACAGTTCGATGTCATAAACCACGTTCTGAGTCTGCACAATCTACTTTTGGAGTTATCAGACCAATTGACTATGATATCAATTTAGAAGATCTAATGGTCAATGTGAAGTTTCATGCAATCACGGAAAATAATAATGCCGATCCCAGGAATCACTAAAGGAACACATTTCAGAACGTTTTACAAGAATGACATTCTGCTCGCTGATGCGTTATTTTCGAATAATTGAACTTTGAAGTTGGCCTTGGCGCCAAAGGAAGCGAGCGCGTGAAACGTAATTTAATTAATAACGGAAGCTATTACAAACGTAAAGAGGTTGGGTCGTGAGGGGGAGGCACAGTTCTTCTAGTGAAAATTATAAATAAAGCTTCTAACCCACCCATTAGGGTGACTACCGCAATCTTGTTGACATCGGGTCCAAAATGGCGGCGCCCATGGTGGTCGCCATGTTAGACCCGATGTAAACAAGATTGCGGTCGTCATCCTAATGGGTGGTTTAGAAGCTTTATTTATACTTTTCACTAAAAGAACTGTGGCTACCCCTCACGACCCAACCTCTTTACGTTTGTAATAGGGGGTTAGCTTCCGTTTTTAATTAAATTACGCTCGCTTCCTTGGGCGCGCGACGGCCAACTTCAAAGTTCAATAATTCGAAAATAACGCATCAGCGAGCAAAATGTCGTCCTTGAAAAACGTTCTTAAATGGGTTCCTTTAGTGATTGTTTGGAATATCATTATCAATTTCCGTGATTGCATGAAACTTCACATTGACCGATCTAATTCCAATTGCTACCAGTGAAAATGCTAAAATCATAAACATGATAAGATTGCCAAAGTTTTCCAATGGTAAAAAAGAGAGTTCTCTTAAGTGTAAAAGTCAAATTTAAAGGCAGAGATCTTCCAAAGGTAATAAAAATTAAATCATGAATTTCCAAGTCGGTCCATATTCACCTCCAGCTATCTGATGCTATAAATGCTAACATCACGGACATTTTGCAAGTGGGTGTTCATCTGGTGAAAGATGTTTAATTTGTGGTGGTGGACACTCAAAAGAAAATAGGATTAATGTGGAGGATATGTCAGTCCTTGATTTTTCACTTTTTGGTACCTAAACATAGGTAATAAGATCAAAATAAACAAGTTTTCTTCCATGCACTTTCACTCGCAAATGAGTATTTAATGAGTTATAGCGGTAGGTTTAGTTTTGTCTTTGATGACGAATGCGCTTGACTAGACAGCTACTCATAGATTTTCAAATATTTGTTGCTTGAATCATGGTAATAACATCGAATCAAACTCCTTTTCTTCTATACACTTTTTTTTTCAAATGAGTATTTAACGAGTTATAGCGGTAGGCAGGATGTAATTTCAGAATTGCAGGACATAAATTAGAAAAGAGTTCAAAAATTTTTTGATCAAACGTTAAAATAGTTCACTTTCTCAAGTATCTATTATGTTTTGAAAAATTTCAAAATCTGTTCGTGAATAATAGTTCATTTTATTAAAAACCTTAGAAGTTATTCAGGTCAATATTGAATTTAATGTTGGCAACAAATTTAATAATTTCGTAGGTATAGATAGGTAATATAGTCCATTTTAAGACGTTTTACATAAATGGCAATGTGCCCGGAAATGCTTATTTTTGGAGATATTTAACTTTGAAGTTATAGGAATGTCATTTATAAAATTGAACAAACGGAGAGGTAAATAAGCAGAAATCCGGTTCTGACGTAACAATAGGTAAGGTTAAGTTTGGTAAAGTTAATTTAGTTAAGTATCCTAACCTAAGTAAGCCTTAAATCTTATTTCAACTCAACCATACCAAGGCCAATGACTCCAGCAAAAAACTTGGCGTGGTCCGCGTCCGCAAAACGCCGGAAGAGCCATATCGGAACTGCCGTTAATGCTATTCTTACCTGGCGTTATTTATCCTATATCTCCAAAACTAAGCATTTCCGGGCACATTGTCATTCTTGTAAAACGTCTTAAAATAGACTATATTACCTATCAATACCTACGAAATTATTATATTCGTTGACAACATTAAATTCGATATTGACTGTTATTCAAATATCAATAGTTGTTATTTTAATATCATTGGATAATTAATAAGGCTACCAGGTACATACAAGTAAATGTTTGGATATTCCTGAAAGTTTTCAAGTATTGAATTCAGTTGAGTTTTTAAGTAATATAAGTGGAGTGAAACTAGCCTGCTAATTGTCTCACCACTAGGACGCCGATCTGTCGGGATGCCGACCAGGCCAGGGTTAGCTATTCAGGCTAAAAAGCTAGGCCCAGACACTAGGGTAAGGTGCGGGATGGACAAGTAACAATGTATTTAAAACATGTCAAGTATAATAGACATAACATGTATAATCTCAGTACGTGTCTTGCTAGAGCCGTCTCTCTACACGAGATCGTAGCTCTTCCGCCGACTAAACATCCCGCAAAACACCTAAAGTACAATGGTAAAAGAGGGCGCAGGATTACCCAAGCACGGTATAGAGACCATGGTACCATGATAGAGACTCACACAAGCATCAGGCAAGAAGCTAAATTTAGCCTGCTCGTGGTCAAGTGCACTGCATGAAGGTCCTAACGCAACAGTCGTGCAAGCGTTAACTTTGGCTTCCGAAATCCAAATGGCTTAACAGGCGGTCGCAGTATGGAGCGCTACGTACCGTACAGCACTACCCGCAAGGTATAAAACACGTAGTGAAATAATTTCACTACATAAGCTAGCTGCTGAAACAATGAATAGCTATTTTGCATCCATGTTGTTGATATTCTTTCTCATTATTACGATGTTTGGTAATACCATATTGTAAACCTCTGTAGAAAACACATTTTTTTAAATAATGTTTTTAACCTCCGTGCACTTGGTTAAATTATTGTGCTTGTCTAAATTAGTCTCAAAATTAATTTACGTAATACTCAAAATTTCGAATCTTTCTCCAGCAATATCAATCATTTGAGTTCCATGAGCTTCAACACAATGTTCTGGAAAATAAAAACATCTTAAAACAAAGAGAGACCAGCAAAGCACTGATAATGATAGAATCTCAACTCTTCGATTACTCGGGCTTTTCGTGCACTGTACAACTTTGTCTTTGCTTGTCGTAACCGTGTGTCTATAGGCCCTGCCCGCCGTGCGGGAAACGCGGGTTTGAGTCCCGGCGCTGGATGACGATTTTCTATGTTGGGTATAGAGGAAAAATTCAAAGCACAATACCCCACTCTACCCAGGTGTCTGAATGGGTACCAGTCTTGACCGGGGGAAAGCGTCATGGCATCCTAGCGTTAGTTATAAGGCATTTGAAAATCCAATGTACAAGGTGATATGTATCAGGCTTGAAATTGGAAATAAAGCATCCGTAGATGCCTTCATTATGTTTTTTTCTCGCAAATCCGGACGAATCCTTCAAAAGTTCTCAGCTTTCTCTCGTCGTGTGAAACACAAAATTTGAAAATATATGCATTTATTTCAAAAAATTGATACTGTGTTATTGACATATAAGCTGTTACTTACAAGAGCTTCTTGAGTACCAAACGTTAAGAATTACCTTTTTTAAAATCAAACTCTTATGCACAGTTAATCTTCTCATAGCAAAGAAAAACTATAGAGAAAGCATGAAAAATATGTCTCTAAAATTCATTTTGTTACAATGAAGCGCTGTTTCGATGTAACTCAAACTACTACGACTGACAATAATGAGTTAGTTACGTGTTTTTCTAACAGGCCCTTGACGCGATATTTCATTTGAATCTTGTTGAAAGTTTTACAGGAATTTAAATAACTAGCAAGCAAAACCTCATTTGTATTGCGTAAGTAACCGGTAAAATAATAATAATTAATAATAATTTTGTGGTCCTCAGAATGTTAGGCAATACACCGGCATGTGTATTTACTGATATAAAGACTACAAATCTTTAAACTAGTTGCACAACTGCTGCACATTCTGCCAAATATCTCCTTAAAACATTGGTTACTTACAAATAAAAGAGTTAAAAAACTAATTATTGGCGAACTCACCGAATCAGAATAAAAGTGAGTAGAAACGCTTCAGCGCACCCACACTTCTCAACCTCCAAAAGTTTAATGACACGATTTATAAATAATTAGCGTCAGCGCAATGACTGCGGATGGGTTGGTCACTTAAATATCAAAGCACTGGTTGCAATTGTAAATGGAACACTCAATGTCTCCACAAATTGCGAAACATGTTTAGAGTCATTAATTATATTTTTTCAAACAATTTTTCTCCTCTGGCATTGAACAAGAACAAAAAACTGTAATGTAGGAAATTTTTGTACAACATTCAAAATTGAATTTTGAAATATGTTATTGTAACTTACATGTATCAACTGGCATTACTGAACACAAGAGTGTCATGTTAAACATTTTGTTTTACAATGATTGTGATTCATAATTTTATTATATATGAAATTGTTATGAGTTCAATTGAGGACATTTTATATTAGGAAATTTTTAAACCCCAATATGTTTGTAATAAGGCATCTCATGTATCACAATTTTTGGAAATGAACAGGTTTTCTTCCTTTCTTATGCCATCTAACTTTATCGAGAAATATCCAGTAAAAACTTTGGTAGAGTAATTTCATCGGATATCAAATAACTAATAAATTTACAATGAATCACATATATCAATGTTGAAATTATCTGTGAGATGGATTTTATTAATTTACATAGATGTTCTTTTTGTGTATTTTATACTTGCAAACCGTTAATTGCATTAACGAACAACGAAAGAAAATCATTCCCAAATACCTGTTCAAGACACCCACTGTCATTTCAAATGTCAAGCTTCGCTCACATTACATTTTTTTGCCATAATGCTTAATATTTGATTTCAAGCCACCAAATTGGTTGGCAGAAATTGGTTTTCTTTAACTCCATGACGTGATTAATTAAAAACGAAATTTATAAAGAGTATCATACAACTTACTCTAAGACAAACCAAAATATGTGAATATTTACGCACTCTAAAGGAAAAACGGAATAACCATATAATTATTCAACAGCAAGTATACTCTACCATGCATACAGCTGCTAGGTAGCTGCGGCGCGGAAGGAACAGCTCTCCGGAGTAAATGGAACTCTCGGAAGTTCATTTCTGAAGAACGAGCTTAATTTGTGTCTCGTACGAGGCCAAATAGCGAATCATTCTCAAAAGAATAGCTTTAAGGTATGCTTCCCCGTCTCGTTCACAGGGAACAATAATGAATAACTATTACTCTGAATGGGTTTTTGACTGAAAAATTTACCTTTTCCTAAAGCTGAAAGTTTTCTTTTTCCAATGAAATAACTTGAAGGCCATTTAAAGCAAGATATATGGTACAAAAATGTCTTTTAATACGATGAATGACGTTTCCTTGGAAAGCATTCGTTCATCAGCGCGGTCTTGCTCATCAGTTCATTAAGCAACATGGTCTGAGGAGGTGTGCGACGCTCCTATCACCCGATCCAATCTACGTTTATTCTTTCACGTATAAAAGGAAAAATGTATATAAAAACGGTTATTTTTATGATTAAACCTTTTATAAACTAATTTTAAGTTATATTTGTTCCAATTTATGGTGCCAATTTTGATTATAAGGTACTTCAAAATAGTTCACAGAAATTCCTTGGATTGCTACATCAAGTTCCAATTTGCGATTGTGTCCAGGCATAAAAAAGTTCCCTGAAATTCTTTCCTGGTGGTAGGTTTAGTTTCATCTTTGATGACGAGCATATCAAAAGCGAGACTCCATTGCAGTGTTGCCATATGCCAGGCTCGATTAATTCCCGCTTCAAACACTTGAGTTGCAGTCACTAATTCACTGCTATAACTTGTACTATACTCATGTGAGTGAAAGTGCATGGAAGAAAACTTGTTTATTTTGATTTAATTAAGTATATTTAGGCACTAAAAAATTTAAAATTGCGGACTAAAAAATACTCCACATTAACCAAAAATTGTAATGCCCCCACTCCCCTCTGTGCTAACTGCAAGGGGAATCATATCAAGGGGCATCATATATCAAGAAGCCAGCTCTAAAGAATGCCCTGACATGCAAATTGCCTTACAAATACAAACACTAATGAAAGAAGGAGTCTCCTTTTCAGAGGCTCGGAAGCAAGTCATCTCTGAGACCACCAAAAATCTTGAACATATCTCTCTTAAAACCAAGACTACTTCCGCTGTGATGAATTCTCAATTGAAAAAAGTAAAAGATGCCTCCGTGCAAGAAAGTTCCCAAATCCTAAGTTCAATGAGAAATCAAAAAACAAATGCTTCAGCTTTCAAAGCTTCCCAACCTAAACATGTGACTGTCCCGGCTGATGTACATCAATCTCAAGGATTATACTATATACCAAGAAGGATTCCCTAAACCAAATCAACCAGAGCAGAATGTACTAGCTCATTTTGAATTTTGAAGGCAGTCCGTCCTCACAAGAAACAACCGTCTCTGATGAAGGCTTAGTGCAAACAGTGGCAAAAAAAAATTGAATCTCGTGTGCAAGCCATGTTGAGGACTTCTTTTCTTGCCTGGGCAAGTTTATGATGGAAGCATTCTCATCAAACTTAAATCATGAAAACAAGCGTCAACAAAATCAACTGCTTCTGGGAATGATTAGAAATCATCTCGACCAAAAAATTGGCTCTCCCTTACTCGGTGAGTTTCACAATAATGTAAATCCTCAAAGCAAAAGTGACAGTCATAGAAAAAAATACACAATCAGGAAAAAATGCTAAAACTTCTCAAATACCTCATTCCCATTCTAAAGGAAGCAAGAGATTGGGATCAGCATCAAGGAAAAAATTATGTATAGCTATAAAATCTGTGATCAGAGGATCAAAAGAAATGGTGCCCCAGAAAAATGTTTTTATTTATATCAATTCAATTGTTATGGGTTATCTTCAAAGTTAGCAGAAGTGAAACTCTATCTGTAAAGAAAAAAACCTGACATTCTATGTTTATGTGAAACATGGATTAGAACTAATGAGCCTAAATTCATAGGCCATGAATGTATGTGTTCCCATAGAGAAAATGGGGCCAAAGGTGGGTTATGCTTTGTGATTAGGAATGATGTTAACTATTCTGTGAATAATGTTGATAAGTTCATAAATGGTAAATTAGAAATAGCATCAATTAAAGTGTTCTGTTCTTATAGATGTATTGAAAAATGTAATATTTATAATCCTAATGCATGGATTGATTTTGAAGAGTTTTATCATTATTATATTCAGATGAGTGAATTGTTTATATTCATTGGAGACATGAAAGCTCATGCACCTTTGTGGGGCTGTAAAAACCAACTGAATGCTTCAGGAAGGAACCTGTGTAGACTTCTAGATGAGAACTCTTAGAGTACTTAACCCTCCTGATTTGCCCGCTTATATTGACTCACGTGTGGGGACAAGTTCTACATTAAATTTGTGTATTGTCCCTCCAACTCTCCTTGCGTGTGGGTTTCTCGAAAGAGGTGCAGATCTCGGGAGCGATCATCATCCAATCGAATGTACTTTTGGCACAGTAGTTAAAAATTCCGATAACCATCTGCGTGGATGGATTTTAAAAAACAAAATTGGGTTGGTTTTAAAGAAAAATTATTTCAAATCCATATAAGTCAGATAGCTCATTTCTTAGTTGACGACTTGAATGCGTTAACAAAAGGGCTCCAGGACGCTGCTAGCAAGTGCATCCCCAAATCCTCATCGACTTGGGGAGTTAGGAGGAAAACACCATGGTAAAATAGAGTGCGCTTTGGCTGTAGCAAAGCAAAGGAAAGCATGAAACAAATTATCAAAACATCCCTTGGCAGAAAATTTGCATTTGTACTAGGATTATCAAAACAATGCCAAGGAAATCATTAGGCAAAAGAAAATCAAATGTTGGACGAGTTTTGTAAGCGCTCTGGACTCTAACACTGCTGTTGGCAATGTCTGGAGGTTGATACGTTCAATGAAAGGTAGTTCTATCAATCCAAATCCAACTGTAGGTGATATAGCAGATAGCACAGCAGACAAAGCTGAACTATTACTGGCCCATTTCTGTAGATACAAGATAAAATTAGGTGATAAATTTTATGACAATTGAAAATCCCATTTCTAACCTATCAGCAGTGCAGGTAGAAAGTACACACCTTAGTTCTCAAGTAGCAATTCTTGAATTTCAGAAAAGTTTAAAACATGTTAATAATAGCTCTGGTTTTGATGAAATTCTTTATGCTTTCGTCAGTCAAGCACCACAGTCATTCCAAGAACATATTTATCTATTACAAGAGTTACCTCAAGAGTTACTCCAGTGGATACTTCCCAGAAGCATGGAAGTTGGGAATTATATGTCCGATAAAAACCCCAAACAAGACCATTCAGTTCCCAATGGATATTGACCTATTACTTTGCTCTTGTGTTTCTCAAAAATCATGGAACAAATTGTCAAACGTGTACTCGATTACTTTTTAGAAAATGTCTTCTCTTGCCATCAAACTGGGTTCTGCAGAAAGAGATCTATGTATGATGCCCTTGCTCTAATGAAAAACTGTATTTCACAAGCCTGGTCAAAAAAAAGTATTGTGTTTATTGTCTATGTTGATTTGGAGAATGCTTATGATATTGTATGGCAGGCTGGACTTTTGCATAAACTTAAGAACATTGACTGTGACAAACGTACTGTCTTATGGTTAAGATCATACTTGAGCAATAGACGTGTTAGAGTTAGGGTGGCGGATGATAAGATGCTGATAAGATGCTCGGTTGTGGGTTGCCCCAAGGTGCAGTCCTGAGCTCCCTGCTCCCATGGAGCTCCCTGCTCCATGATTTGCTTCAGATGGAGGGCATCCAATGCATCTCATATGCAGATGATGTGACAATAGTTTCAAGTGGGAGATCCCCAGTCAAGATCTAGTGAATAATGCAGAACTACCTGAGTGGCCTGACATACTGGTTGAGGAAATGGAAACTAGCCATAAATGTGGATAAAACAAAGTACCAAATTTTTACATGTAAAAAGTATGTACCATTGATTAACCTACAATTAAATTCTAAAACAATAGACACAACTGATGAACAGCGTGTACTTGGAATAACATTGGATTCCCCTAAACTTACCTTCTTACCATATATACAAAATGTTGAAACAGAATGTCAACAACGGCTGCAGGTTCTCAGGGCATTGTCCGGCATCTCATGGAAATCTTCTCACAAATTGTTACGTCAGGTATATGTATCATTCATTAGAAGCAAACTTGCGTATGAACATGTAATCTTCATAAAGCTACCTGAAAGTAGTGTAAAATTCATTAATGTGATCCAAAACTCAGCTCTGCGATCTATCTTGGGTGCACGGAAAATATCTCCAGTTTCCTCAATGAAAGCTGAAGCATTCATTATGTCTCTGAGATTGTACCTGGATTTCTTATTTCTGAAGTGGTGTTTGAGGTGCAGTTTCTTGGATGCAGAGCCCAATGAGTTCCCAGCTAAAATTGAGCTATTCAGATCTCTTCCAAAAAGTGAGCTTGCACTGAAATGTATGGAAATAATGAACAAAATTCAGTTTAACTTTTCTCCTCCAGGATCCCAAATTGAACATTTCACTTCTCCATTTATGGATATCTCATCTAATGTGTATGTTGAATTTCCTGCTGTGAATCTCTCATGGCAGCTGGAGTAAATAATAAATTTTAAGAGCATGTAACATCAAAATTTTGTAATTCCTATAAAATTTTCATAGGTGGCTCCAAGCTACAATCGAGTTCAGCATCTGCAGCTATTTATGTGCCGCATCTAAAAATATGTACTTCTTGGCTCCTAAATCCAGGTCACTCAATTGTGGGAGCAGAGCTATTTGCAATTTTAAAGGCTGTAAATTATACTGTTGATAACTTGTCAAATCATAATGTGGTCATTTTTGTTGATTCTCAATGTTCTTTGGATATTATATTAAACTTGAATAACCTCACCTATGGGATTTTAGTTGAAGAATTAAAAAAAATTGTTGTACAATTGAAGACTATTGTATCTATGGGAATTAGCGCTCCCAGGGGAACCATGTGGGGGCTCGAGCTAAAGGTTAGGTAGGCTTTCTTTTTGTTGTTATAAAATAGGTTATTGTTTTGTAACGGACCGTCTTTTTTCGGTTCACTGCTGTCCTGTTTTTCAGCACCTACTACTTTCTTCTTCAACTTTTTTCTTGTTTCATAAACTTCTTTCCTAGCTTACTGTTTCTGTGCACCTTGTGCATAGATTCCGCATTCCCTCAACTCCATACTAAATAGTGCCTTCCTCTTTCCTCTCTTAGAACGTTGTGGTTAAGGGAGGCTAAAACTTTCTTATATAATAATAATAATAATAATAATAATAATAATAATGTACAATTGAAGAACAGGATTCAGTTACAATGGATCCCTGCTCATTCAGGCATAATGGGAAATGAGATAGTGGACCGGTGCGCAAAAATGGGTCACCAAAATACTAAATCAGTACTCGCTCATCTTAGTTATGAGGAGTATGTTTGCACACTGAAAAACAAAATGTTGGACTACTGGAGCGAGTGTTGGGGAAATCAAGTTAGGGGATCCAGGAAGAGAGGATTTATGTATGAATTGTGTAGCAGACTAAAGTTTAGATTGGGTGGTGCCATGTCAAGAAAATTTCAGTGTATTACTAGCTGATTTATAATTGGTCATGTTGGTGTCCTTTCTCATTTGAGTAGATTTAACCTGTGTCAAAGCCCTCTCTGCCCCAAGTGTGGTGCTCCAGAGACCATGAGCACTTCTTACTCAGCTGTCCACAATATGACGCTGCCAGACTGCATTTATGGCTACCTTTTGGAAAATTTAACCTTGAATTGAATCTGAAAAATGTCTTAGGATTTGGTGACCATCAATCTCGAGTACGATTTGCAATTCTCTGCTCCTTGGTGAACTTCCTTGGTGCTACTAATGGATGTAAGCTTCTATAAATGTTTTGATTTTGATTGCGTTACATCTGTGCCTAATGAAATTAACTTGATACAATAAGCTGTCAGCTTCTGCAGACGGCAGCTCGAGAAATCCAGCAATATTGAAGACTCAAAGAGAGAAAAGTGCTGCAATGTTGAGGGATTTGCTTAACCCTGCTTATGCTGCCAAAGTACAAGCTGTCAGGTTACACGGATTTCTGTTGAAGAAGTCCAATGACTTTCAAGATCCCTCCGGGTGGTCATCGATAAAGAAAAAGAAGAAGGGGATGAGCCACAAGCTGTTGCGTTAGGGACAGAGAGCAGCTGGATCTAAGCCAACGATTGGTTACATCATCATAATATATCACTCACCATTAACATGTTTCTTTCAAATATGAAAGTACTTTGAGCTAGCCCATAAATGAATTCTATTGCCATTCCCTTAAAGAAAAGTCAATAAACAATCGCCAATCATGGGAAAAGAGAGAGGTCATCTTGCTATAGGTGTGCGCCAAAGGCACGCCCCCTCCACTCCCTCTCCCCCGTCTGGGGGCCGCATGGATCTGCGTAAACACGTGCCAGTGGTATCATTGGAAACAGTGGAAAATGTTCTATAAGATGAGTTTAAAAACCAAAAAGCGACAACTTTTTTTACCTTGATGTAGACCGTCTCCTTAAACTTTGCTTTCTGATTTATATTAGAAAGTATACTAGTTGAATGCTTAATTTTTGTTCATTTATTTTCCAGGTACATATGAAAGTTATGATTGTGTGTCTAATACTTGTCTGAAATATATTGTTTTTAGTTTACAGCCTTATAAGTGCCATCCATGATGGTTAAAGCAAGTTTATTTATTCTCTTGTGTGCTACATATGTTCTTCCTATATCTTCTCTTTTTGAAGACCAGATTGGAAAGTTTGATTGGTAAGTGAAAAGCAAATAATAAATCCTAAATTGTGATTCTTTAACTTAGTATACATATAGTTATGCTTTGTGAGGAAAGTAACTTACATAAATGCTTGTGAGAATTGCCTTTATGTGATAAAAGTATCCTACCATAGAAGTAGTTGAAACTTAATTATCGCGTGTACTCATCACCAATTTTAGAGTTATTCTATTTATGATTATTTGATAGCTGGAAGAGCTCTAATTTTTTTCTTATCTATACTAGATAATATTTTGTGCATTTTGGCACCTCTTAACTGCTTGATTACTTCAGAGGTTGTGCTCTTAGACCAACAGACTAATGAAGCATTAGTACTGTAATTGATTCCTATAGCATCATCTCAGAAATGATTGATGCATGTAAAATCAAATGGGTCTGCATTACTGGTTAAATTATATGCCTACGCATATTCACTGTTTTAATGGTAACATGCAATATTCATTCTGGGCTGTGCTTGTGTTATTACTCTTATGTTTGTATGCTCATAGGTGAGTAGCTTATGGTATACAATACACTGTGTTCTGCTAGTTTGTTTAATGTTTCCCTATTATGACTCAAGGATTCAGAGAGGCCTGGGAAGTGTACACTTGGCAAAGTTTGATGAGAGTGCCAGTGCAGAAGGAGGTCCTGCTCGGAGGCTTGTTGTTGCTACGCTGCACAATGTCTTGGCTGTCCTGAATACCAAAAATGGTAAGGAGCTTTGTATCTGGTAATTGTTACTCCTCAATATCATGTTTAATTGTACAATGTCTGGGCTGTTGAATACTATAATTTGTCAGTATCTTTCCAATGCATCAAGGGTTGTTTCTCATCATTGCTGGATTCTCTCCATTGGTAAGTTTTACTGATGCTGCTGGGGACAGTTTGCTGATATACCTAGGAAATTACCCATGCCCAGCAGTGTCATTGGCTACCCAGTGTAACATTAGAAGTAATTTTACTTCAAGTCACTAATAGTTCAGTCTGTTGCTTATTTTGGCCTTTATAGTTCTTTTTCAATTTCATTGGCCTATTATATTTATGTAATAATTCAAATGTGCTAGATGCAGAAATTCTTGTCATGCCAAGGTTTTTTTATTTGGAATAATTTTAATTTTACTGCTCATTCATATGAGCTTCTTCATACATACAGCCATTTACTGTCTATAACATTCTCACAGAAGAATGCAGTAGATCTGCAGGTATAAATAGTGCTGGATTTTAAATTTCCGTGATGGCATTATCTGTCAGACGTGAAATTAATTCGGTTGAGCCACTCATGATTATTTATTCCAATTGTGTTGCTGGTAGTGACTATGAATGTAACTATGAATGTAATGGTAGTCAAGAATGTAACTTTGAGGAAGTTTCCACCTTTCGTGATGAGTGTGTCATGTGTGCAGGCGAGATTATGTGGCGCCACGTGTTGCCATTGGGGCCCACTGGCATGATCGAGTCTCTGACAGTGCAGAGCAGCAAGGCCATGATCGTGACAGACAATCCACCCATCCTCAGATCCTTCGAAGTGCACACTGGTGCTCTTCTTAAGGAAGTGCCTCTCAAACTTCCTTTGAAATCTGAGAGGTAAGTTTGTGAAAACAAGTACAGTATGGGTTTCCAGCCTTTGAGTAGTAAAGAAATTTTAGAATTTGAAATTATCTCTCTATAGGATGAAGCTAGCTCTCATGCTTTTCATCTTTCATCTGTAAATAGAATAAAATAGAATCACCATAACTTTTACTCGCACTGCATGCTAGATATAACCAAAACCAAATTACAAAAATTTAGACAAATACAGATTAAGTACTCAGGCTTACCCCATGTGATGTGTGCATAATGCATAATGTTGGTATTTATATATATGTATATAGTACCCTTCAGGAGGATACAACTATTGGATTTATGAAAATTAGCACTCACAGGGGGAAAATGTGAGGGTCTGAGCTGTGAGGTAGGTAGGCCTTTTTTTTGTTGAAATAAAATGCTTTTTTGTTGAGGACCATCTATTTTTCAGTTCTCTGCTGTTCTGTTTTTTGCACCTAATACTTTCTTCCGCGAATTAGGTCTTGCTTTATAAACTTCTTTCTCAACTAACTGTTTTTATGCCCTTTCTGCATAGATTCCGTGTTCCCTAAACTCCATACTAAATGGTGCTTTCCTCTCCTTTGATCACCTTAGTGGCAGAAAGGGAGGTTTTAACTAACTAATGATCTAATCTAACCTAATATATATATAGTAAGTTAAAAATTATATTGTTTTAGATTTTGAATTGGTGGACTTATTAATGGAATGAACTGTTAATTTTCATTTAAATGGTACAGGAAAGCCTTAATGGAAGCACAAAAACTTGCTTCAAATGTGTGCAAAGCTGTGTGGATAAATACTTGATAGCTACGACTGTAAGAAGGGCATCATCTACCTCCTTTTTGGAATATTTATCAAAATCGTGTTCATAAAAAAGATGACATACCGTATGGACCATAAAAAACAAATCCAGCTTTAAATGTTAATAACTTACAATAGTGAATGAAAATAATTTAATTTTTTTATTCTGTTGAGAAAAATGGTTTCCCTAAAAATTTTAAGTCATATTAAAGTTGGTTAAATCAGTAATGAGATAAATAATGGTTGTAAAAATGTGAGTTGCACGAGACCATTTAATGAGGTCATAAATGCAAAAGTTAAAGGATCAATGTAATATCATTCTAAAAATGAGTTATATTGAAAGCTTCTTCCAGGAAATTTCTGTTAAAATTTATTTCAAACTTTCTTTATGCTTTTTGTTCCCGCATAGACAATGAAAAAGCGTTGCTCCTTTGTTGGTTGCATAATGATGAGTTAGTCCCTTGAAAATTTACATTTAAAGGTAACTTTTCCGATGACTTGGGGAACCTTATTTATACTCAGACCTAAAGCTTTGAGTAATTATACATACTGTATCTCTGTGTGTTAGGGAACAAATTACTGAACTTTCTTATTTCAAAGTTATTAACATTTAAAGTTGGGTTTACACTTTTATGGTCCATACGGTACAAGCGCATGCTCACAAAATTCTAGGAGTACTATGACCAATGGTAGTCAAGAGTGGAGCTTACGGTTTTTTTTGGCCCAGTTGAACAGCCAGAAGTCAACTTCATTACAGCTTTAGAATGGTTTTTAGTTATGTATGATCTGATTGGTCTCCACAATAAACAGTAGAACGGCAGGCTCTTGTCAATCCACCATCAGCGTGTAGAAGGTGAAGAGGGTTGTGCTTGGTTTTCATGGGTTTTTACTGACAACTCTTGATAGTGAAATTTTGTAGTGTAAAGTTGGCATCTCTTAAAATATTTAAGCCATAGAAGTCGTTCTTGGCTCATTGGAAAGAAAGTTTTAATGACTAAATTGTAACTGCAGGAACTTATGTTTGTTCTCTTCAATCAGAAATTACATTCTATGAAAGAGGACGAATTCTGCATTTGTTTTTCTTCATTTTCAATATTTGTAAACTTATTTTCATGCAGAGAAGAGTTCTATAATCAGGGTTTAGACACATTTTAAGTTGATAGACTAAAAAATTGCGTTCCTAAAGTGAATCCCTCCCTTGGCGGGGACGAATTTTGCTGAAACCCATTTTATATTGTAAAAACTGATGAACTCATACAAGCACAAAATTTATGCCTTGGAAACATACACGTGCACCCAGTTTCATGTTGGTAGCGTAGCAAAGAACTAAATCCAAAATCTAAATATTCGTTCTGAATTGGTGGTCCTGTAAGTTGTGGATTCTTAGCCATTTCAGTTGATTAAGTTGCAACCAACTTGTGAGTCAGTTAGCATTACTATCAATTTTTTTGTGTTTTGTTTCACCGTTAGAAATGTTTTTACTTGATGATAATACCTTAAGAAGTGTTCACACAACCTGAAGATTTTTTTCTTTTGTGTTGATGGTATACTGTTGTGTTCATCTTGCTGTTTTTCACACCTACTCTTCTATAAATATTTATATCGCCTCAATGTCTCTAAAAATTTAAAAAATTATTGACAGGAAATATGCTGCAAATTTATGAGCTCCTTATTTGGTATAAATTAATTTCTCATCTGCTATCTAGATTTTCATAAATTTTTCCTTCAGGATGAGAAAAATGTCCTAAGGTTTGTTATTATATTCAAGGTATTGCCTATAGCCAAATAACGTTCTTTGAAGGATGATAAACTTACTGTCACATATCGTTTAATTAACACCAGATTTTTGTGACCTTTTAAATGTGTTATTTTCCTCATCCATCAGTATATTTATTATAAGTACTAAACTCTCCCATACCCTTCTGGTGCTGCAGCGCGTACGGGAGGCGGCTGGTGCTGCACGAGGGCTCAGCAGTGACCGTGGCGCACCTGACGGCCGGGGCAGTGGAGCTGTCTCGCTTCTCCAACCTCAAGACTGGCGCTCTTGAGTGGCAGCACTCCGTCTCTCAGCCTTGGATTTCTCCCCAGTCTCAGTGAGTCGTGAAGCTACCTGGACATCCTGGAGTTGGAGGGAATTGATATGGCTGATGAGTCAATGCATGACTGGATTGCAACTCAACACAGACTTTTCAGTTATGACTGTGACTGTTTCTAGGCATGCAGTTTTACTTGTGTTTGTCGGTGAGCTGTAATGGATCTACTCAGCTATTCCTGTGAGGTGCAGTAGATCAATGAAGTTGATTCAAAACCAGCAAAACTTTTGTCACTCTCTTTAATATTGTACTTGCTCCTTTACAAATGCTTGTCTTCTTCAAAGTACTGTATACTGCAACAGTTTGGTGAGCGGGCTACTCTATAAGTTTGGGAATTGGTCAAAAACACCTCGTGCACAGGGGCCAGCCAGTAAGGTGTTAAACTTGGAGCTAACAGAGGCTGTGTGCAGGTGCGGCCTTACGGACTCGGGCCTCACATGCGTGGATGCCTCCCTGGGCCTTGTGCTGACCCTGCCCTTTACCTCTTTCCCTCCCAAGAAGAGCGCCGCTCGAGATCCGACCTTTGTCTCCAGCAGCCTGCAGGTATTTCTGCCAGCTGTACTCGGGTCAGGGTGGGGAATTAAAAGCGACTAAAAGTATAGGGCTAGTCCAGGAATGCTGAAGGGGTTACACTCAGCATCTGGTCGACCCTCTTTTGTCCCAAAATTCATCAGCACCTGATGTATATGTCGCTTCTTTTTCTGTAGATTCGTTACAGTTTGAATTACTGCTGTTTCTTCAATTATTGTCCACCCATTACGCCTTTAATGCTTCTGCTGGTTTGTTTTTCATGCATAGTACCATGTACGAGTACCTACTTGGCAATTAGAACGATTTATACTTTTTGAACTGTAAATTCAAACATATCTTTCCTACTGTCATTGGGTACTTGACTTTCTTCAGTCAGGTGGCCAAGCCTTGCGCACCAATGACCACAGCAACTTTCAAGAAAGTTTTTTGGATTTTTAGTACTCTTGTTTTCCTGTGTCATTTAAAATTTTCAAATCTTGGAGCTCATTGCAAATATGTATGTATAAGACGGAGGATTTTTGTTAAGATTAATCTTCATTAAACCATCATTAAAAGTGGGTAAAAGCAAGTCATAAGATAACATTGCGCGGTGTAGGTCGCACCACAGACAGCTATTGGTCTCAGTACAAGACTAGACAATAATGGTCGACTTAGAGACCGGAGCACGCAGAAGTGACCTAACAGAGAGACTGTTGGGACGGGACTGCAGCATGGTTCAACCTGCACTCTCAAGTCACAGTAGTTGTGCCGCTTTTCTGGCTCTCCTCTCATTATTACTGGGATTCCAGCTTAATCCTAATTTTTTAGATGCGTCATACACCTTGTCTCTCAACTTGAGTTTACTTTACGTCACGCTTTCTTTTTAACGTTATTTTATTAATACAGTTTCTAGGTTTATGTGTCGTCCCATAGACTACCTGTGTTTTCATTGGTCTGCTATGGCTTAAAAACTTATGGCGTGAAGACATACACTTTTGAACGCTGCTCAAAATATACCTCAAATATGCTATCTTGGCATTTGTAAAAAACTTTCTAAAGACACTGTCTGATTCGAAGGAAATACTAATTATTTCTATTCTTTTATTGTTAACCATTAGTGATCTAACAGCTTGTGTGAACTTTTGATATTTGTTGGTCTTTCTTGACTAAATTTTGCTCTACAGTAATATTTACAGTGTTTCTCACACTAGGGCGAACATCTTGTCACCCATTAGACATGTGTAGTAGTGTACTTCTACTGCTAAATCGTTCTCCATACTACCTTTGTTTGAGGACTCGGAATATAAATCAGATGCTGTTTTTGGTTTTATTCTATCGCTTACCGTGTGCTCGCAGAGTTTGGGCGTGACAGTGTCGCCAAGCAGTGGCAGCAAGGCAGACTGTCCCTACAGCCCCGCCACCCTCACGCTGCAACCTCTCCACGGCTCCCCGCAGCACCTCCTCATCACCGTTAGTAGAAGCATGACGACTAATTGGGGGCTAGACTTTCATTATATTTCAAGTGTAGTCCGCATGCTCAATTATTTTTAAAGGATGCAATGTAGCACTGAGGCAGAGGCCATGAAGGTAGACTTGAGTGGCTTTTGGAGCCATGACGGCCACAGTAGCGGTTGTTTTTCATCCTTATTATTCATGGTGTACTGAAACTAGGTTATTCTTTAATTAGGTAAAATTTGTCTGATACTGATGGGATACTTTTTCTAACTGAAATATTTGTACAATTTTTTAAGAAGGGATTGTAGAATGATCTATGCGTGTAAGCTTGTATTGGTAGTCAAATGCAAACATTGATACGCGTTCTGTAGTCGGGGTGTTGCTATCAAGTCACGCTCCTTGAGCTCTTTTGCAGACTTGGTTTAGCTCTCTGTTCTAGTTCAGTGAATTTGTAAAAGTATTTGAGTATACAAGCCTCAACTCTCCATCAACGTTGCAAGTATTTAGCGGACTGGAGGCTCTTACTAAATTGCACATGTTTGGGTTTTTTGGCATAGCACATTCCTTTTGATTGAATTCAGAGGTATTGAATACACAGAACGTGTATTATACAGTGATGTGTTTTATGTAAATACTTTGAAAAGCATTAGGTTGTGGACTTGATCTTTTTCATGGAGAAATATTTACCACCTAGCAGAACTTGAAGAACTATTGTATCTATGTGAATAAGCGCTCCTTCGGGGAATATGTGAGGTCCCTAGCTAGATGTTAGGTAAGCCTTCCTTCTGTTGAAATAGAAAAGGTTTTGTTTCATAATAATTCACCATCTGTATTCGGTTGTCTACTGTCCTTTTATTCAGTGCCTACCACTTTCTTCTTCAAGTTTCGTTTTGTGAACTTCTTTCTCAACTTCCTCCTTATATGTACCTTGAGCATAGATTCCACGTTCCCTCGAGTCGATACTAAATGGTACCTTCCTCTCTTTAAAACATTGTTGCGGTTAGGGAGCCTTAAAACCAAAATCTAATCGTGAAGTATAAGTACTGGTCTTTAATGAAAGGATACAAAATGTCTAATCTGTGACGTACGTGGTGAAGATTCAATAAGAGAACTTTACAATCAAAATATAAGAGAGCAATGTTGCGTCAATTTTATGATAATGGCTGATGGGATGCTCAGGGATTCATAAGTGGATTTTCAATATAATAAATCAGAGATCTGTTTGGTTCCATTAGCATCACCGGCTGATGCCCATGTATCAGGTCATATCATAAGTCCTGTCCGTTTTCATGCTGTGACAAGTTTGAACTCGTATTACAGAGGAAGGTATAAAATTGTGATCTATTCTGCCAGACAATCACCCTATTGATATCTTTCATACACGTTGCTATGGAATTTATATAGATATTTAACCATTTTTATGTTTAATCCTTCAATTATCATGGAGCCGTCAACAGCTGCCAAAAATATTGAGAAAGTGTATGGTCCAGAAGCAGCTACTGAACGGACCTGCAGAAGATGGTTCGAAAAGTTTCGAAATGGGGATTACAGCCTTCAAGATTGCTCTCGAGAAGGTCGTCCTGTTGATTTTGATGCAGCTTTTTTGGAGACAACCCTTGAAGCAAATCTTGCAGTATCCATATGGCAATTGAGTTCGAAACTTCATGTGAGTGTAATGACAATTCAACGTTACTTAAAGAAGCTGGGAAAGAAGCCCTCACTATGAAAGTGGGTTCCTTATGACCTCTCCGCTGTTGATAGTCAGTAGCGCGTGAATGTCAGTGCATCTTTGCATTCCCGCCAACTGCAAGAATCTTCTCTGGATAAAGTTGTTGCCGGAGATGAAAAGTGGATTATGTACTGCAATGTTTAACGTCAAATCAATGGCTAGGTCTAAATGCAAAACCGCAATCGCAACCAAAACCAGGACTCCATCTGAAAAAAATTTTACTGTGCGTTTGGTGGGATATGAGAGAGATTATTCACTACAAGCTTTCTGAAAACAACCGAACAATCACTTCAGAACTGTACTGTCAATAGTTGCAAAGGCTAAATACAGTTTTAAAAAAGCACCCAGCTTCGGTCAATCGAAAGGGCGTCATCCTTCAGCGAGACAAAGCGCGTCCACGTAGAGCACGAAGGACTTAGGACAAAATTGATATGCTGAAATGGGAGACATTGGTGCATCCGCCCTATTTTCCACACGTTGCTCCTTCAGACTTGAATCTCTTCAGGAGTCTAAGACAATCATTTGAGAGGAAAACTTTGGAAGACAAAAACAACATTGAATATCAGTTGCAGGTCTTTTTTGATTGAAAAACTAAAAATTTCAATGGCGCCTGACGTTGTTACGTGCGATGGAAAATATCATGTTGAATAAATGAATATTAATGGATATGATTTCACTCCCCTTATCATCCTGATAAAAAACGGACAGAACTTATGGTACGATAACCTAACTACCCCTCAGTCATGCCTAACAAACGCGTGTGTCATCAGAGCGACGAGAGCAGCGTGGTGGTGCAGGTCTCCAGTGACGGGACCGTGACGGCCGTGAAGGGGGCGGGGGCTGCGGCGCCGGCCGTGAGCATCGCCGATGCTGACCAGCCTCAGGATGCCGTGCTCTACAAAGCCCTGCAGGACAGGCAGGTTAGGCTCCTGTTTTCGATGCACAAAACATTCCTGTGTGCTATTGTGACTTATTTGGGTGCTGTTTTTCGGCTGCTGAGGATTCTTAATTCGACTAGTCTTTATTGACAAAGAAATATTTCAGGCATTTTCTTCTCATAAGAGAGATGCTCATTTGAATTGACAGTAGTTTTTGGTGTGGTATTCATGTATTTTCGTTTTTTTTTTGGAGTATCAGAAATTTTCGATCATTTGGCTAGGCTTGATTCACTCCAGTTGCTGTTGGTGAGAGAAGTGATGACAGACTACGATATTTTTGGTCTCTTCATGATATTAGCATTGAATTGTAACTCGCCTTCCACTCTACTTATTTGTCTCCCATTGATCACATTATCCTTTAATGCTACCTGGCTACCCCTCATTACTAGATGCACGAAATTCAGCCCTACATTCATCTGTGAATATGAGTAACACATCAAAAATTCAATTTCACGCAGCTTTTTCTCCTTGTTCTTCATTGGTGATCAGCCCTGTGCTTGATAGCAAATGTTTCCAAGGACTCATTTTTGTTGGCGAGAGCGCGGTGGCGTGAAGAGGTGGCTCTAATCAACTGAAATACGCTAATTACGTCGGAAATTAATGTACTCGTGAAATAGATTCGTGAAACCTCACTTTTCATTCATAGCTCATGTGTTTGGTACAATTATAAAACAACTGCCGATGAGCAAATGTTTTATTAGTTCTTCCTCATTAATTTTCTTCAAGCTGATGCCAGTGTAAGCATGTGGTAAAAAGGGCAAGCTCGATTATTTTACATTTCCTCCTCAGAGACTCTATTTCTTGCTTGCACTGGTGAACAAATATTTTGTATAATTGTCTAATTTCAAAGATTCAGTAGCATTTCCGTACTGTATGTTCATAATCTGAGTTTGTGGTACAGAGAATGCACATCATGTACCAAAGTATTGCTGATAAAATGTTTCACCTTATTGAGTATTTTCTCAAATTTGCCTTAGTAACTGAAAATTATTCTGTTGCGTAGTCTAAGATTGCTGTGTTATTAATTCACACCCATTATTTACTTAGTTGTAACTTCATATCACAAATCATCTTCAGTTGAACAGAATACTTAAAAATCAGCCTTCCTGCAATAAGGCAAATTTATAAACATGTTACCATCAGTTAATCTCTAATACTTTTTACTCAATTTTTTCAGTTACTTTGGTTTTATAAATGATACAGCTGAAAACAGTGGTTAAGATCCTATACACTGAGCATGGAGTTCTTTGACTCACGCACAAAAGGACGGATGATTTACTTCTTCATATGCCGGCAGGCTGTACGCATCAGTGGCTTCTCATTGAGCGCGGGCACGGAGCTGGTGTCGAGGAGCCTGTCATTCTCTGTGGGTGCGGCTGCCGGAGTGCGGGCGCTGGCCGTGCAGCAGTACCACCGCCGCGGTGACGGAGAGGTCGCCGTCAGGGCCCTCGTGGTCATGGAGGACGACAGCATCCATATGGTCGCCTCACCAGGTCTCATTTCAGTCACCTGCTTCCATTATTCCTTTGTGATGGGAATGGGAAAATTGAGTTGCAAGGTGTTATTTATTCTTCTTGTTTACACAATGTAAAATGGGTGCATGGACACTTTTGTATGTCTGGGTAGATAGATCTTTTTTTCCGTATTTGCAAAATTAGTTATGAATTATAAATTATATAGAGTTGAAAGCAATATCAATTATGCAAATTAATCTCCGTGTGTGATCCAGAGTTTCCATCATTTGACTTTCTCCAATTATGAGGTGGGAAAAATACGAATGCTCTCAGTATATGTTGCTGGGTTAAAGTCTGATATTAATAATTCAAATGGCTAATTCGTTATTTCGGTAATTGCAAAATAAATTGAAACATGCGCCTGACTGAGTTATTAAAAAATTTGTATTGTGTTTTCTGTAATTTTGAGTACAAAGTTTTTCACCCTGATTTTGTTTCATATCTCAGTTCTATCAGAAATGTGTGTTCTAGAATTCTGATGTGCCAAGATTTCCATGTCATTCAAGTTTACTTCGAAGCACAAATGTATTAGAAACTAAGTTAACTTCTGCTGGATTTCATTGTGGAACAAATATATGAAAACTGATCTTAATTTGTGTTATTGGAATTATGTAAATCTTAACTATGTTCAACTTTATAGTCGTGCACCATTGGAGACTTTTGCTACTTGGAATGTGATGGTGGTGTTCGAGTTTACCAGGACCTGCCATGTCATCAATATGGTTTTTCCAAAATTCATATCTAAACTTTTCAAGCATTAACAATTTTACTCTTTGTATTAATTTGTCTTTGAATATGAAAATTAACAAACTAGTACCTCTATAAATATTTTATTCCTTGAGGTAGTTCGAAGGGCAAGTGCAACATTTCCTTGATGCAAAATTGCTCAAAATCCTAACTGAGCCTCGCTCTCCATACCGTCCTTGCATATATGTACCTCGGGTCGTGAGCGTACCACGCCCGCCATATGAAATTAGCATTCTTATTTTACTTGAGAGTCCTATTTCCCTTCAAGTTTTTTCTTATTGTTTGCGGTTCATGTGTTGTACTAGGAGAATTAAACTATTCATTCCTCAGGCGTGTTATGGTCGCGCGAAGAAGCCCTGGCATCAGTGCTGGCTGTGGAGGCCGTCGACCTGCCCATCCCGGCCTCGTCTGTGTCCATGCACGACCACATGTCGCAGCGAGTTGGTCAGTTGCGTAAATGCTGCTGAGCTGTTCTTTTACATGGGGATAATTTCTGTAACTTGTACAAGATTTGAAGTATCTTCCGGTTTATTGCGGACTGGTGGTCCACTTTACTGATCTCACTTCCATGCTACATTGTGGTTCTGAACCAAAGTGTTTATGCGTGGTGCGTATGTAGCGTGAACTACTGCAGCTCTTAGTGTCAAAGTAGGCTAGATTCTTGTTACTTGAGGAAGTACAGACACTAAACTGAATAACTTTTTCTTGGGATACGAGGTGTGTTATTTCAGTAAAGGTTCTGTTTTTTTATTCTTCATGTAGAATTACAATTCAATATTGCCTTTCTCAAGTTGAGTTAATTAAAATCCGCACTGCACTGGAGATGGTTCATCCAATTCTCATAGCAGTGCTGGAACTCGGATATGTTACTAAAATAGCTATCTACTGTTCAAAATTTTTCGAGTTGGCCATAATGACGCCCGCTGAAGTGATTTTTCAATTGTGAGAAGAGGGAAAAGTCACGATTTAAGTCAGGTGAATGAGGAAGAAAATAGAACGCCAAGGCCTCTTCCCCTCTTGATTTTCTCCTTTTCCTGCGAAAGGTTTTTGTTTTTTGGACTATTTTTGTGGAGATTTTTCTCATCACCCAATTTATTGGCCAAAATCTCACAACATACGGTTTGTGTTTGGTGAAATTTTGTTATATCGTATGAGAGTTAAATTGTTTCAATCGCTTCCCCTCAGGGGGACACAACTATAGTATCTATGGGAATTAGCACTGAAAGTTAGGTAGGCATCTTTTTTTTAAATAAAATGTTTTATGTTATGCTGAGGACCTCCTTTTTTTGGTTCACTGCTGTCGTGTTTTTCAGCACCCACTACTTTCTTCTTCGACTTTTATCTTGCATCGTAAATTTCTTTCTCAACTTATTATTTCTATGCCCCTTCTGCATAGATTCTACATTCCCTTATCTTCATACTAAATGATGCCTTCCTCTCATCGGAATGCTTATTTTTTCAGTGCTTAGGGAGTCTTAAACTAATATCTAATCTAAGCAGCCTTTTCTAAAACGGTCATCTTAGCAACAAACTGATCATCACGAATTAGGGTTTGAATCTGTTGGCCATCAAACATGCCTGCTTTGATCTCACATGATAATCCTGGTAAAGCTGTGATGATGTGTTGAAAATTGGAAACATTCGATTTAGTTTCCAGTGCCTTGACAAATTGCTTCATCAAGCCTAAGTTGATGCGAAGAGGAGGAATGATGATCTTATCTCTGCTTACAATTGGGTCTTGTATGATATCAGGCACGCCTGCTTCAAGGGTGTCACGAATAGGCCAGTCCTTCTGGACCCAATGTCTGTCTCGTGCTTGGCTCTCCCACATACAGAGGAAACATGGAAATTTGGTGAAACCTTTCCATTGACCAAGAAGAAAGTTGACCATCTTCAAGTCTACACAAATGATTCAATTGTGCTCTTGATACTTAATAAGTCCATGACCATTCTGGTATCATCATAGTCTTCGTGCAAATGCGCTGAGTGACCGGCAGGTACTGCTCCACAAACATTGCCATTGCGTAAAAGAGCACACTTTAGGCTGCGTTTTGAACAGTTTTAAAGAAGTCTCCGTTTAGCAGGACTATAGTAAGATACAAGCATTTCTTTGAGAAGCCTTGGGATGTCATGGCAGTAATCAAACTGTCTGTCGTCTGAAAAAATCACAAAAAGCTGGTCCCGCTTTCGGAAATATGATACTTTAACAAAGTGATCAACAAGATTTCTGCCTTGTAATCTCGATGCCAAAGCTCTTCTGTTTCTTCGAAAGACCTAAATGCCTCACTAAGTCATTCAGTTCAGATTGGGGTGTCTGAAAAACAGTTCTCCGATTGTGAACACTTTTCTGACAATTCACTGTCACAACTGTATTGTTTGCTTATATCATGTCTAATGTCTTCATCGTCCAATGTAGGAGAGCCTTTGAAAACTGGGACAGAATCTTCTTCAGAGTGCGTAGCAGGCCGAATAGCAGAAGGAATGTTTGCATACGTGATCTTATGTCGTTTTTTTCTCCCAACACACGTTTTGTTAACCATGCAGAAATAAGTCAGTTACATGGTTAGTGCCAAATCATTGAAACTCCAAAAGGCAGACCTTTCCGTTTTCCTTTGGTCCAGTCTCGAAGCATCTCAGAATTGTGGCAATCAACATAAGGAGCCCATTGCTTGTCTTGATAACCGAGATGAACTTCAAAATATCCCTTGTAGGCACGCTGGACGAATGGGGATATGTTACGTCTCTGACGGTTGAGTGTGTAGCGTAGCATCCACATTTGTAGCAGAAGCCGTCAGACTTGTTTCTGCAATGATGTCTCTCTTTGGAAGCCATGTATGAACTGGAACAAAAGAAGAATGATCAAAATATTAGGAGCTATCTATATATACATGGACGTGAAAAGGCTTGATTTATGCAAGTTTCCAATTGTACAATTTCATTAACCTTAAATTGTATACAAACTAGAGCTTGTAGAAAAACTAATTTCAGATTTAAAATCAGCATCTAAAACTCCTTCTGAATCATTTAAAATATCCAATGTAACTCTAAGTTGCTGAAAATGTGTTCTCCAGTAATAATCTGCTCTAATTTCCTGGTGCGTTGTTGCGGCTAGGCACCCCAGTAATTGTGCTCGCATTTGTTGGTGCAGGTGTGCTGCAGAGCCTGGCGCAGCGCGTGATGCTGCAAGGCGGCGAGCTGCTTGCCTGGTTTGCTGAGTGGCTGGAGGACTCGCTATCGCCCTCTCAAGCCTCGCCTGACTCCCCACCACGGCTCTACAGGGACGAGTTTAACATTCACAAGCTGCTCATCGTCGCCACTGCGCCTGGCAAGGTGAGTCGGCATTTGCGTCTCACTGTGACAAGTTTTCTCTTCACAAGAGCTCTACTTCACAAAGGTCCGATCACTCTGGTGAATCGTCTATGCTTCTGCCTCGGTATTAATGTTGCAAACTTTCTATGACAAATTGGGTGTTCAGTTCACTTCTCATAAGAGATCTCGTTTTTTTTACGAAAGAGTTTGTGAAAACTAATTCTCTAAAAGTGAACAAATAGTTTTTGTGTAACTACTCGTATGTTACCGTGTGTATCTTGAAGCTATAAAAATTGGAAAACGTCTTTAAGGGGGTCACCCCAGGTCTCTGTCGGTCCGGTGTGCTTATTTGTTTTGTTGGAAAAGGACCCTTAGGTGGTGGACTATTCGTTCCTAAAATCTTATGGCGCTACGGACACTAGATCCCCCCCCCCCCACCTGGGGGGGTGTAAGGGGACCAAAAATCCTGAATTTTCGACCCCATATGAAAAGAAAACAAAACGAGAAACGGAAAATTTGAAACCGTAACTTCGTTTAAAATGCTTCAAGAATTCTAAAACTGTCTTTAGTTTAGTTCTAGCATAAAAACTCGATGAGTTCTATTCTTTTGAAACATCAATAAAAATGAACTAAAAAACCAATATGTTCAATTTTTTCAAAAAATTAAGGCCTGAATCGAAAAAATGAATAAAAAAATTGTGTTTCTTTTTAAAAATTACATATAATATTCAAATTTCATGAGAATTAGACTAGAAATATAAAAAATTATAATTTTTATAAAAAAATAAACAATTTTTTTTGCTTCTTGTAAAAACTACAATTCACAGTGTGAATATGAAGTTATTCATGGAGGTTATCAAAATAAAAATGAAAACAGCATTCAATTACATAAATTGTCCATTATATTACAGTTCAGATAAAAATTCATTTATGCCTTAAATGCTAACAAACTTTATTTTCAACATTCAAAAGAATAGAAGTCAGTGAGTTTTTATGCTTGGAAAAAAAGACAATTTTGGAATCCTTGGAACATTTCTAACAAAAGTATGATTCTGGTCTTCCCAATTGTACAAATAATTTTTTTTTATGATGCTCAAAACCCAAAATTAGTGTATATGCTAGTTAGTGATCAAATATCGCATATAAAAAACTAAAAGTTTCAAATGGATAATTTGAAATCATACTTTTGTTTGCAATGCTTCAAGGATTCTAAAACTGTCTTTGGTTTTGTTCTAGCATAAAACCTCAATGACTTCTATTCTTTTGAAATCACTATTATAAAGTTGCCGCGTCCGTCCGTGTGACCGCCTCTTCCAATCGATAGCTATGATAGCAACAAGGATAAAGCTTAAGAAATACAAGAAATTATTCTATTGCATTATTTTTCTGTGGCTATTCAATTCCCTTTCACTTGGACTAGGGTATCCAGAATACGCAAATTTTACAAATAGAAATTTTCTTTGGAGCTTTCTCTGTTGAAATTCATCATGTTGCTTTGACATTTTTAATTGATGCTGCGAAAAAAAGGTTTTAAATTCGTTTGACCAGTAACCTGGCTACCACTTAGTGTAAAGCCCAAGATTTTGGAACTTGAGTTATCGTTTTTTGAAATTGTGATTTTCTTGAAAAGCTCCGAATGCATAATAGACGACATTTCAGAATGAAATTCCATCAAAGGAGGCACCATGGATAGAAATATGTCCAAACGCAAGGGAGAAGTAGCAAGAGTACGACAGTAAGAAAAACGCCTAAGACGATCGGATGAACAACGCGAAATGTCAAGACGAAGCAATACTGCTCGCCAACGAGAAGCTAGAGCTAAATGGACCCTTGAACGGCGTTTGGAAATTCTACGGAATAATGCAGAGCAAACACCGAGTAGCTAGTAGAGAGCTTAATTAACACATGAAAGAAGCGAGGTATTCTTTGGCATAACGCTGGACAACATTGAGTGACACTAGAGAATTTAATTCAAGAAAGAAGGGATGAAATTCTTCAGACTAATGCCGAACAGCATCGACTTGCACAAGTGAATTTAACTCAAGAAAGAAGAGATGAAATTCTTCAGATTAATGCCGACCAGCACGTGTCACGGTAGAGGAAACAAGGTAGGGTCATTTATTTGGGAGAAAATGCACCTCCTCCAGTTCGGCTGGCCAATAGAAATGCTTTCTTTCAAACAAACTTTATGACGTCACCAAAACGCAATGTCGTTAGGCCAATTGGGAAGCCAGATTTGGGGGTAGCAGTGCTACCAGGTACAATTTGAGCGCTGCTATTGGTTCATTGCCGTGACGTCAGCACACTCACACCGTCAACGAAAAAAAGACTGGTTTGAACCTACCTTGTTTCCTCTACCGTGGCACGTGTGCACCAATATCGATAAAAATGTACCTAAAAACTAATATTTCGTATTTTTCAATACAATAAGTCCTAAATCGAAAAAATTACATGAATAAAATATGTTAATTTTCAACTAACGCATATACTGGCCAAATTCCAAACGAATCTTATCATATTTTGAAAATCGCTATGGTGACCCCCTTAAGCTTCATTGAATCTAACCTAATATACTCGTTGTGTAATTATTTATATATTTGTTTGGTGTCCGCTTCTTAGGAAACATAGGATGTCTGAGTTCGCGGTATCATGCATACTAAATCCCTCAGTATAATATTAAAAGATGGCCTTTACATGCATTGATATGTTTGACATTTTATCAGGTAAAGTTCGTTTAGGAGAGAGTTAGTCAGATTAGGATAGCTTAGGTTAGGTAATATCGACAGAATTTTTCCATGGGTCCACCTAGCCTAACGATGACATTGTCCAAGGAATTTACACGAGTCTTTCTACTACCTAACAATACCCAAAGTTAATTTGTTTGGAGTCTGCTTCTGGTATATAAATGAACACTTAAAAATATTGTGTGAAGGTATTTGGTATGGACAACCTGAGCGGGATGGTGGTGTGGAGCGAGTACCTGCCAGCGGTGCAGCCGCTGCCTTCAGAAAAGATGCTGCTCTTCCTGCAGCGTTCCGTGGCCCACTTCCCTCACCCTCCTCAGATGGTGCTAGTAGCCATGCGCAAGGTAACTCCTGGTTTCCAACGTTGCTTATCTCACCTTCGTTTACTGGGGTGCTCTGAAGCTCTGTGCTAAAATCCTGTAGAAGAGAGCTGATTTTTCTGAACTTCCATGATATGTGCGAGAGAATCTCGAACCCAGCTGTGCAGTAATCCATCCAATGAATGCCATACCACAGAAACAAAATTTAGTCTTCGTCTGTCATATGGACACATGCAATAGAATCAACGATGTCCTATTTCTATAAAGGAATGAGTTGCTTGGCTTTCAATTTGAGGTGCTGCGTGCATCATAATCGAATTTTTGCTTCCACTTCTGTGTTGTTTAACTGCTTAGGTTTACGCGTTTATGACTTGGTTGTGGTCCTGCTCTGTTTAACTATCTTCAATCAAGCAGTAATGAGGGATGAATTGGTGCGCAAATCTCTTCATAATTTTTTGGTAGTAAATGCGTTATTTTATGTAAAGAAATCTTAAAAAACTCAGTAAAAAATATATTTGAATGAACACAAATACATTTCACTTCATAAATACAGGCAAAAATGATTTTATGCCATAGTTAGTTTTGAACCTCTATCATGGAACTTCGTCTCGGCGCTCATGCTAACACGTTTTTCATAGATTGGAATGTATTTTACTGTACATTTCAGGGATCGTGTGAAGGTGTGGTGCACACCTTCAACCCGCTGACAGGGGAGCCAACAGGCAAGGGATTGCAGGTGCTGCCCTACCGCATCTCGCAGACTTCCATGCTCGCGCACAATGACCAGCAGTTTGTGAAGGTAACTTCCTTGAGTATTGGTTCCCTGCAGCGGAGCTGAGAGGTATTCAACGTATCACTTTGGTTAGGTGCTCAAATGGTGCGTGTAGGAAGCAATGTGTTGAAAACGTTCTCAAGGAGAGGCAGTTAACTTGCCATCCTACCTGTGATAATGTATTAGCTCGCTCGGGCTGAAAAATATTTTCAATTGTGGGAAGTTTTTCGTTTGATGGAAGTGCAGAACTCTGTTTTTCATACTTTTTATTTATTACAATTGTCTCCCGTTTTGACGTAATTGAAGCTAAAATGATGTAAAACTGTGCTATTTCTATGTCAAAATATGTAAATTTTGTTTGATAACTGTTTGGATACAGAAAACTTGACATAGCTCTTAGGATTAGCGTTTTTCTTGCTCATCATTGAAAAGGTCCTTCAGCACGGCGTAACAAAATTGTGTTAGTCCAGCCATTGTGTAAAAGCCTAATAGGTAGTTATTGGGGTTTGGCTGAATGATTTAGTTCACAGTTGGGATTATACTTCAGTTTTGCTAAACCTTGTGTTTTTCTTCCGAATGTTTTTTGAGTATGTGAGAAAACTGTTGAAATGTTTTATGCAATCTCGCACTGCATAGCTGTAGAATTTTACAGTTTTTCGATGTTCGTTGAAGATTTACAAAACAGCCTAACTTCTGATGCAGTTATAAATGTTCTGAATGTAGTCCTATTTTATATTCACGTTTGATTCTCTGATTAAGCATCAAGCTTGTATTTGAAGATTGATGTCTTCGTGGGAATGTTACTCGTATTTTTTCATCCTCCGCCGCATAGGTTGATGGTCGCGATGGACGATGCTGTTGGTAGGAATATTGGCTGTCCTTTAACTATCTTACCTGCGTGTACTATGCTCTTACCTTGATGTCTGTGCGAGTTTAGTGTCCGACTCAGTGGGACTTGGGTTAGTCTATTATCCTAAACGCTGATCCCATTTCGAAACGATCTTGATGAACTTTTGATAGGATAAATGAATGGACAAAATCTTGAGGTTGGAGTGGTCCTAAGGGTAAATGTGTTTAGTATTTATGAGTCAAGAGTTTGTGGTGGTTGCAATGCTACTCTCGACATCCACAATAATGTTAATCTTTTATTCAATAAGAGGTGGCCGCTTGTGTTTGCTCGAATTGCTCTGTTCTGCTTGTGCAATTTGGTTACCTATAAATTTTACTTTAGAGAGGTTTTTTAGTTCTTGCACTTATAACAAAAATACTTTTCTGCTTTTAAAATCTTAGCAGTTGCAGTTCAGGAGGTGTTTTGGTTATTTTTAACTTTAAGTTTAGAAAATGGACGAAATGGACTTTCCTTCAAATTTGTGTCCTTTGATAATAACATTAAATAGATGAGTTGTGCTTACTACTGCAAATATTGCACATAGGCTGCTTCTGATGAACCTCCTCCTCGAAAATATCTTAGAAAAACTGCAACACTCAAACTTTTCATTCTTGCATCTCTGAAATGCACAGTTCATCTATCGCATCGTACTTTTCTGTTTGATTTGTACCGCTAATCTTGAATCTGTAACGTACATGTCCAGCCTCTGTTGGTGGTGGACACAGACATGGGCGTGCACGCGTTCCCGTCAGGAGCGGAGCAGAGCGTGGTGTTGCCCAACAAGCAGGCGCTGTACGTAGCCACCCGCAACTCCACCCACATCACAGGACACTCCCTCAGAGGCTCCACTGAGCAGGTAATGCCATCTCCTGCACCTTGGACAATGGTACTTGTCAAAGTATACTGTTCTAGTTAATGAGGTATTTCTTCTAGGTGATCCGTGTAGAATTTATAAGAGATATTTTTCTCTCCGACAAGGTTAAATTTTCAAATCTATAATAATCCTGATTATTTGTTCTACTGCCTGGTTGATTCTCATTTCGCTTGATATTAAATGATGCGACCACTTTGCCATATAGTTCTAGGCTGGGTAGATAGTTTCTTTGCTTTTTGTTGCTGAATAGGAAGACATATGGAGTTCAGTTCGTTTGTTTTTAGCTTGAGGCAGTATGACCTCTGTTTTCCTTATTTTCTTGTTCTTTCCCTGGTAATCTAGCTAGTGACACGTCATATAACTATTTGAACTCTCCTATTCCACCATTGATGAAAATTTTCGTTATCAATTTTGCTAATGTTTCTTGGAAGAAAATGAATAAAACTCAATGTCAAAGTTGTTGAGCTAGAAATGGAATTTTAATTCTTGAAACTCACTCTTCAATGTCTGAATGTGAAATGTCAAGCCTTGTTGTCGTCAAAGTTTTTGTTAGGACGCTTGCATGTTTGATTCGATCAATCACCCTCATCATTTGCTTGTGCAGTGTCGCTGAATTACCGTGTATTTATTGTGAGGATTTTTCACACCTGCAGATAATTTTCTTTACCTTGGTGACAGGGGCTGTCACTGACGCCGCTGTGGAGCCAACATTTCCCCCCTGGCACCATAGACGGCGTGTACCTGAAGCGGCCCGGCGACAAAGTGCACTCCGCCGGCCGCGTCATGGCTGACCGCTCTGTGCTCTACAAGTACACCAACCCCAACCTCGCTGTCGTCGTCTCCAGAGGCTTTGATCACATCAACAAAAGTGAGACGACTTCTGTTATCATACCCTGTTGTATTTGTACACTGTGATGAAGTTTGGCAACATTTTTAGGTCGTTGGAAGGTGAAGACCCATGCTCTAGCACCTAGATTCCTCTATTAAATTTAGCTACGTAATTTTTTATTTTGATTCGACACCCCCTAACCTGACCAAACCTGAATTTATCCATTAGACTTTTTTAGTGTTTATATTTGACAGCAAGAGGCTCCAGATTCTGTCATCAAGCTATTAAATGCTCAGGGATTTTTATTTATGTTTAGCTTTTCCCATTAGGACATTTTTCTGAAGTACGGATTATGAAAATCATTGTTTTAAAGAACATTCCAGAAATTAAAACTTTGTATGAATGACTGTCACACATTTCGCTAATTGCGTGCGAAGAAATTAGGAAGTAATTTTAGCTTCAAGTGGTTTCATTGTTAAGATTGGCTGTTGTTACCGGGTCAGTTGTTGTTTGGGGAATAAAACTTTCATAGCTTATGACACAAATGGGTGAAGTAGGTTATTGTAGACTCGATTAAGTTCAGATTGGTTCTGTTATTTAAATTTGAAAACCACCTAGTTAAGCTAGTGTAGCATAAAAGTTGAGTTTATGCAAGAATGACCCCGCCCTCAGACACGCTGGGCGTGTACCTGGTGGACCTGGTGTCGGGCGCTGTGGTGGACTGGGTGAGCCACTCCCGCGTGTCCGGCCCCGTGCACGTTATCCACTCCGAGAACTGGGTCGTCTACACCTACCACAACGACAAGTACCGCCGGCATGAGGTGATTTTACCTTGCTCGAATTTTCTCAATTCTTTCACGTTCATTTGTACAGAAAATGCGCTCAACCCTTACCCCAGTGACGCGTGCTGCTCTCACCTGATCTCACTATGCAATTTTCTAGAAGTAAATTTCTATTTTATTTTGCTGATTTATGATAAACGCATCTGGAAATGCTTCTGTAAGTAATATCTATGATTTAGACTCCATTCCTGATTTTATATTTCATTTGGTGACAGAAGTTCACTCTTATATTACAAAGGTGCTAGTTTTTATTGTTAAATTGTATGGGGAGATAAGCGCTACAATCAGGGTTCCAATAAAAAAAAACACCTAAAAAACCTAAATAACAGCAGTGTAGAGGATTTTTAAAATTCAAAGTCATTTGTGTATTCACAAACATGCAAGAAAAGCACAATGCAGGTTTCATTATTTTTCTTTTATTGACTCCATTTTCAAACTTATACATTGAATCCAATTTGATCCTTAATTACTTCCTCTGAGTTGTACAACACAATTTGTACCATCATGTGGAAGTCACTCCTGGCAGTGGTAGGTCTTAATTGCATCATTTTGACGATCAGCATTTGGCCTCAAGTGTTTGAATTTTTAAGGAGCATCTGGGTTTTTCCTGCCTCAAACCTTTACCGAACATTGTGACAGACAATGCCCACTTTCGGCATGGTTTGGCAGTATGTATCCAGGCGTATCAGAGAACAGAACTTGTTGAACTCTTTATTTTCTCACACATTAGAAACAATATTTGAATTAGAGAAAAAATTTTGCCCACTTGAGCATCTACTTTTTTCTTTTGTCTTCGTGAGAAGTGCAAAGGAACTCAAAAGTCCCACTCTGTTGGTGGTGGTGCAGTTGGCTTTACTATAGTTGATGCTAGCGTAGAAGAAAAGGACATTGTAAACAAGACACTAGTTGGCCTAGAAAGCTAATACAGACGCCGAGCCTGCGATAGCATGTTACATTTGATGACACTGACAGCAAGACTGAGAGAGCCTGAAAATGAGAAATTTATAAGTTACCAAATCATACTCCTGATTGGTTGGTAGCTACTGCTCACATTGCACACACAAATCATTAATGTATGCATCAAAAAAATTACTTGAGTAGAATTTAGGATACCGTAATCCAATAAAAAAAAATATAAAAACAGTACAACCCAATAAAACCAAATAAAACCTCGCAAAAGATTTACTTTTTCTTTTTCGAGCGGGATTTTTACTACCATGATTACATTGGTTTCAGAATTTGTTCAGTGGTGCTGGTGCGCATACACGGCCCCTTAGACTTAAAATTCAAAGGGGCCTCAGTGATAACTTGTACCTATTGAGAGACCAGAGTCACGCGTGCTCAAATCTGGTTAGAAGTTCTCGTGTTGCATGGCTTAGAAAAAGATCTGCGTATGTTAGGTAAAAATCTCATACAGACAAGAGCTTCCACCTGTGTGTTCGCTGATTGCACTTTACTCAAGTGTTAAGAATTCCTGGCGCTACGCGTTTAATGTTTCTTTAACAAGTTGATTTTGTATAACGGAAAATTCTGGACCTTTTTTCTTTTGCCTGGGATTGTAGAGGTCTGTTACTTAATTCCTAAATAATTCATTAAGGTCCTAAAAGCTATTTGACTTGTAGATATGTTCACAGGGTTCATTTTATCAAAACCTTGAGAAAATGTTATAACTTCCGTACAATTTTCAACTTCCTGCTTTTTTTTAAAGTCTTAAATATCTTGCGAAATATCTGCCGTTGATTTCTATTTGTCTCCTTTATTTATCCATTTTTGTATCTGATATACCTCTAAAATGTAATTGGTAATTGTAGCTTCACGCAAGAAATAGTTGACTAGGCTTAAAACCTCTGCTCTAAAAGGTTGCCGTGACTCCAATGCCCTATGGTGTTACTCAGTTGGTTGGTCTTGCTATTTCCGGCCCTGCGTTTTGATGTGGGTACTTGAACACCATAATGACTAGAAATTCCCGTTGTTGTGAGCTGAAAGTTATTTATAATTTTTGAAATTCATTAGTTAATGGTCATCCTTAACAGTGGGAGAATTGAAAGAAGAATGACCGCGCTATAAACTGTTTTGTGGTAAAAACAGTTTCACGAATGAATTGTTGCTCTAACTTGAAAAGAGCTCGGTTACTTGACACAGATGTACTAGTAAGCATAGAGCTGTCATACATGAGCATCGTGGGGACGGCAATGCTTTTTGTCTACTACTGCTGTGTTTAGCATGCTTCATCTTCAATATTTATTCCTCTCTTCCGTTCAAGGAGCTCTCAACCTCTTTTTTATACGCACATTGCCAATACATCATGTGTGAAAAGTTTGAAGTAGATCTCGAGTACACAGATTCCTTTTGGGTCTTTTCTTTTATTTATTATTGGGTTAGGTCTGTTACCTCTTCATGATAGTTAACATATTTTAGAGTGCAGTTTTTAATGCCGATTTCTAGCATGAAACTTACTAGGTTTCTCTTCAGTTAATGTGTGAAATATTTCAGAAGTAAAAGGTGATTCACAAAACGAATTTTCTTTTGTATTGTGTTCCCCTCAAAGTGATACAACTATTGTATCTATGGGAATTAGCGCTCCAAGGGGGACAAAGTGAGGGCCCGAGCTGAGAGTTAGGTAGGCCTTCTTTTTGTTGAAATGAAATGTTTTTTGCTATATTAAGGACCACCTTTTTTCGGTTCACTGCTGTCCTGTTTTTTAGCACCTGCTACTTCCTACTTCAACTTTGATCTTGTTTCATAATATTCTTTCACAACTTACTGTTTCTATGCCCTTTCTGAGTAGATTCATCATTCTCTTATCTCCATTCTAAATGGTGCCTTCCTCCTTCCTCTCTTTGATACGTTTTTTTTTTATAGCGGTTAGGGAGGCTTAAACTAACTTATAATCTTATAATCTGAGTAGATTCCGCGTTTCCTTCGAACTCCATACTAAATGGTACCTTCATGTCTTTCGATCGCATTTGTTGCTGCGGGTAGGGAAGCTAAAACTAACGACTAATCTAACTAATCTTTGTATCATGTTTTCTTATAAACGCACTTTCTATACTTATGAGGAGGTGCATTTTACTCTACTAAGAGAAAATAGCCTGGTACAAGTTCTCTAATCCCAACATGTTCATGAACTTGCTGTGCTTTAAAAATACTCACCCTCTGGGATTAGCTGCATTTTTCATTAGATGGTTGACCATTGTGAATTTTTAGTTATTACCAGCATATCTCGGTGCAGGATTCAGTTCTCATAAAGCGGTCGTTGAGCCTAAAAGCAGTGCATAATAGTTGACGTGGCGTGCAGTTGCACTCACTGGAGCTGTTCGAGGGCCCGACGCAGGCAAACGCGACTGCGTTCTCGTCGCTGTCGGGTGCCCAGCAGCAGCCGCTGGTGGAGCGCCAGGCATACATCCTGCCCCATGGCGTGCAGGCCGCTGCCCACACCGTCACTGAGAAGAGCATCACCACCAAGTGCTTGCTCCTTGCGCTCCAGACCGGAGGAGTTGCGCAGGTTAGTCTGTCTTCAGGGGTATCGTTTTATTTAGTGGAAGTCGTTCATATGCAGATCTTTTTTTAGTGTTGACCATTCAATGTATAGATATTGTGTGACAGGAGTGTCGTAGATTGGTTTTTCACCTGGTGTTGGCTTGGCTATTCTTCGTTAACCTTCTCAGTAAGCCGTGTTTCATCAGAAATCACTTTCAGTTGCAGGAACGATTGGTGCTTTTGTCAGTGTATATCCTAGCGGGCTTCGACTGAATGAAATGTAAGTGAGCTAGCTGTTTCTTGCTAATGTTGGGTATTTTGTAGGTACCACACGATTAAAGCTTTGCGGACCATACCAGCTTTACTCCTCAGATGGATCCAACTATTGTATCAATGAGGATTAGCACCTCGATTGGGATGATATTGAGTTCCAAGCTCATCGTTGGTTAGGCCTCCCTTTTAGTGAAATAGAGTTGGCATTTTGTTTTGTTACACGCCATTTTTTTCGATTCACTGCTGTCATTTTTTCATCACCTATTTTTTCTGTAACTTCAATCTAGTTTCATTAACTTTTTTCAATCTCTGTGTTTTTCTGTTGATGGTTTTGGGAGGACACACCTTAATTTAAATTCTCTATTCCCTTAATTTTGTACACTAAACGGGGCCTTTCTGTTTTCGCACCTCGTTGGTTGTGGATAGCGAGGTTTAAATTATTTTATCATTTAAAATGGGACGGAATGACTCTTCTGATTTTCGGGAATACTATCCTTTCTTTAGGTTGTCTATTGTTAGAGGTATGTAAGTCAATTGTAATGAGAATGGCATACATGCACACACCACAGAGCTTTCATTTTGTTGGTGACTGCGATGCCTGTCTAACTAGCAATACATTCAGATTTAATAGTATGCATCTACGAGCGCGAGAATGTTTTTTTTTTGGGGGCAAGTGAAATTCTTACAAAAAAAGAGATTCTTGTACTACCTGTGTTTCACGTTAAACGAACTATTTGTGCCTTACTTGTAAATTAAAGTATAGCACGGCTCGATTTTCACTATTGAGAGCGTCCTCACGAGCAATTTAAAAGGAATTTGTTTTCACGACGAGTAAAGTAGATGTGCACATTTTTGCCTCTTTTTCCTCTAATTTTTGGAGGGTTATTTATCTTCTACTTTCCCTCACTCCATTCGGTGCGTTATCACCCCATCTGTCATTGGCGTGTGTGGCTACCCTGTACAGGTGGCCCGACTGCTGGTAGATCCTCGACGCCCGCTGTCAGCGGCAGGCCCTCGTGAGGAGAATCTCATCCCCTACGTGCCCGAGGTGCACCTGCCGCCAACCGAGGTCATCTCCTACAACCAGACCCTGCCCCGTGTCACAGCCATTTACTCAGCCCCCACAGGCCTTGAATCTACCAGCATCGTCTTCGTTTACGGGCTGGGTGGGTACTCGTTATTTTGTTGCTATACGGAGCATTACTTTCTTGCAGGTGTTTTATTGATAGACCCCGCTGTGAGAGACAGTCTCGTATGTGCCAGCTGTACGAAAAAAGTTTCATGTATTTACTCTGTGAAAGGTCTGCAGCTCAACTGCAACGCTTAATTAATGGCGATCAAAGGTTGATCTTTAGTTTCACTGTCTGTCCTCTGCTCGTGAGTCTGCTTGGCAAATTTGTGATCTGAATTAACTTTGCCGCGGGACTCGAATGTTTCGATAATTCTGCTTGAATGTTTGCTTGAAGGATATCATGATAGTGAGGATTAGGCCTGTAAAAGGATATTCCGAATTGTTGGAGTGTACCATGTAGACATGTTGTGGCAGTTGCGTAGGAATTTTTCCATCCGCTATCTCTCCCCTTGGAGAGCAACAATGAACTTCCGTATGATTATGTTCTTGTCAACTTTCCTGTACATTCTTTTGATGTATGCCATGCTGATCTTGGCAACGGGACGGAGATGGCGAGCGTAATTTTTTGTTCCTGATCAGCTCGTGCAGTGGTATTTATTCTTAACTTGCTGCTTCTATGCGCTATCTTGTGTACAACACAGGGCATAGGTTCCACGTTTTTCTAGGACTAAACGTAATGATTTTTTCTCTTTCCTCTGAAGACATCTTTGTTATGGAAACAGAACCTTGAACTAACCATTAAAAAAATACATACATTGTACTTGTATCTCGCAGGATTTGAACTATTCATGGAACTTTTTGAAAAAATTTCACTTTGAACTTGAAATTTTCATTACTTAATGTTTTTGATATTCTTCTAGCTACTCTTTCTATAGCTAGGCATTCGAGACTTCTCTCGGGCCCATTTTACCTTTTTCAGCTTCCATATCTTCTTTGCTATTTCTTCTTTGCCTTTTCTTCATCTTCCTTGCTAATTTGCTGATTCTAAACTCAGAATATCCTCTGTGTGGGAACACTCCTTATTCTCCTTTACAGACTCTCCATTTTTTACAATTCCGGAGGGCGTTTTCTCTTCATACTTTTCAGGTGGCCTTTGATGTGACCAGGGAATCTCAAACTAACGAGTGTAGTGATAATAATAATAATATTGGATCTTTTCCAGATAAGCCCCGCCACTAATGCAACACATAAATTCACCCATTTGTAGCTTTTGAATTAATACACCCATCGACTTTAAATTACTCGCAAGCGAAAGAATGTTTCAATCTTTCGTTTGGGAGTAATTTGAAGCTGACAGGTGCACTATTTCGAACGTTTCAGGTGGGTGAACTTACGTATTGCATTAGTGGCAAGGCTTATCTGGGAACGATCCAAAATAAGTAATAGTCCTCATTATGGCTTTGAAAATATCAGCCTCTATTCATTATTTTTTTCAAAAATAGCCAAAGCCTAACTCACTTAACTTAGTTTATTCTATTTTAAATTAACATGAACCCATTATCTGTGTTGATTTATTAAAGGGATAAATGGCGCAATTTGGCACGCGCGCGGATAGCCTTCGTCGTTTCATTCAAATAACTGAACATTTCAATAACCCGAAATTTTTTGAAAGCTTTTCAACTACCCACCATGCTGAGTCAAGTTCTTTAAAACTTACTTTTTTTACATGATATCATTTATTTTGAAGACAATTTTGCAAGTGATACTGTTTGACACTTGATATCTTTTGATTAGAAAAAAATATAATTTTTCTTGCTGTGTCTGGTTGGCGTTGTGTTGCGGCTTGGTGCGTCAGTAGAAATCCAAAAATAGGCCGCCAGGCCGATCCTGTTGCCGCATTCTTTTCTATGAACGTCAGGAACTTGTGCTGTTCATTTCAGATCTGTTCTTCAGCCGCGTGTTCCCCAGCAAGATGTTCGATATGCTGAAGGATGACTTCGATTATGTGCTGATCGTGGGGGCCCTGACGCTGCTCGTCGCTGCTGCCGTCATCACCAGGAAGCTGGCCCAGAGGAAGGCTCTCTACCACCAGTGGAAGTAGATTATTTCAAAAGAAGTCGATCATTAAGGAGCTGTGTTCAGGAGTAGGCAGGTCAGCAAATGACAGTTAAAGAGCTAGTCTGTAAAGTTTGGCTGCATTTCTGTTTAGACTTAGAGTGTGGATGGTGTCGTGGGCAATTGGGGATATAGGTAGAGTTGAGTGTGTCTCTCCCAATTTTCGACTGCCTTCATAGAAGCTCTTCAAATTTGAATAAGCTTCTGTTGGCTGGCGTGAACCTGCGACGTCTGTGTGAATTTTGTGTGTATTAGTCGCCTCGCTGTCAGAGTGGGAATTTTTCTTTTTCATGTACGGTGCAAGTGAGATTTTTAAGTGCGTGAGGTTTCCGGTTTCCTATTCTAACGTCAAAATGTACTGTATTAGCTGTACAATTTAATAATTTTTATTTTTAAATATGTATTGTGAATCACTTCATTACAGAGATCTTTATTAAGGTATTTTTCAAGTATGGGTTTCCTTTGTGAATGTAGTTTATCCTCAATATATGATGATGAAGGGCCCATTTGGCTTCATCCTTGCGGTTGAATAACTAAAATCAATTATTTTCCATCTCAAAAGTACTAGTTGCCATTAATCTGTGCTGTATTCTGAATTGAACGCTTTCTATGCGTAATTTTACGATGTTGAGAGCTATGAGTTTTGCGCTTGCTCCTTGCGTGAAGTCGAGCAGCGCAGTTCAGATCGGACGGTTCGCATCCTGCGCTAGTTTGGGTTGTGTCAGGCCAATAGTTGTATTTTTGTTCACAGGTTGCCTTTCTTTTTGTGTATATAATGTCAACTTTTATTATATTTATTGAGTGCGTCTTAGCGGTTGGTAAGTCTTACCAGAGTGACTAATTCTAAGTGCAGTTATTGTGTTTTTTACTATACTATTTTAGCGAATATGGATCTTGGAGAGTAGGTTGTGTTGAATACAGTACGCTACACAGTTGAGCAGAGAAAGGATATCTCAACGCCTTAATCTTTGAACATGTGTGAACAAAAATTATGATTTAAAATTTTCATAGAAGTTGCTTTTTTAGTTGATGGCACTAATTTCTCTTATTGTCATTTTTATCTTTACTATATTGATGTAACACCTCGGACCGTGAATGTAATCTTAGACTTGGGCTTTCGTGGTTGCAGAACCGTGGGAACAACGTTTTTGCCACCGATATCTGTGTACCAATGTTCTATAGTTGACAAGAATTTTTATAAGGCAACGTAACTTCTTAATGAACTCATAAGACAAGCTCGAGTCCCAGCATCTCTTTTGGTTGTTGCTACACAGTATGGTAATCCAGACGAGTTAATGGAGATTCCTCAACTTTCATTGAGATTAGTTCACAGGGCAAACCTGTTTTAAATGTTGCAATATAACAGTTAATTACGTTCACATTCTCCTCTCTGAACTTCAATACTGCCCACTGAATGTAAATTTTAGGCGAACAGAGTCGTCTGTAGCAACTTCTTAACTGTTGAAACAAGGTCAAAAATGAAATATTTCATTCATGTTCACCCTCGTACTCCGATGTTGTGCTCAACCGAGCTACCTAGCATCACGAGTTGGATGATGGACTTGAATGTGTGGATTACCTGCAGCATTCCTCCTGTATTTTGTCCATATCATTAAACAGTTTGTAAAGAATTGGTTTTTCATTCATATGCCAGAGTATTAAATCGTAATTTTAATTATGAATCAGTGGAATGATTTCATAATAATTTCGAGCTAAATCTAAAATTACTTGACTATATTAGTACTGGTAATCCAAGCATAAGTACCGTCTTATGAGGAGGCTTGTTGACAAACGGTATTTACTACATCGTAAGAAACTATGCAACAAAGTAAGAAGAAAAGCAAACCATTAATTTTCAAATAAGTTGCTACATGAAATCTATGACATTGATCTCTAAAATGTCTTAACATTAAGATCCTTAGATTTTACGCATACACTGGTATCGAATACCCACGTAAAATATTGAAAAAAATTATTGAAAGAGAAGCATGGAAAAATCCATTCTCTCTGTAGCGTTAAATTTATTAATGCATGTGAGTATAGGTGGTAAAAACATAATTTCAAGGATGTAATGTTAAAAAAACTATTGTTAGTGCACACTTACAACAAAATACGAGTTTAGGAACTTGCAATATCAATGATCATTTGAAAGTAAAATGAGTGAATTGAAATAATTTTGTGTCGAAGACTATGACTATTCTGATCTATCCTTTCTCTCTTACGGATCAACTAGTTTGCCTAATAACGAGCTTGAAAAAATAAAACATTTTACCATAGCACAAATTTTAGTTTCCTACACAAATGATATCGGCACAAAAGAGTTCACCAGAATCAAAAACATAAAAAGGAATTGTACAACGTTAACCAAAACCTTTAACATATAATTGGAGCAATTCGTTAAATTAACTGCCAAGAATCAGAAGCAAGAAATTACCCTTCGAAGTTAACAATAACTTGATGCGACATGAATAATATAATAAAACACTCAATACCGTATAAAGTTATTACATAAGATGAATTACATCGCTTGTAAAAGGTCTTAATATAAAGGTCTTAGTTGGTAAACATGCAATATGGGTACCATAACAGCCCATGTTAACATTTGTACAAGAAACTGAGAAAAAATATAATAACGTATTCCCATGTCAGAAAAAAATGCTAAAAATGTAGTGACTTGACGTAGACAATTTATATTAAAAATGAATTGGCAGAAATGATAAAAATTTGACATTTTCTTTTCGTCCCAATATAGCAAAATAGAGCTTTATAGAAAAAAAAATGTTTATTTACAAAAGGCTGATTCATGAAATGTACTGCAACACATTGGTTTTTAAAAATTTCTTAATATAAATGTCTTTGAATATAGACAAACCCTAAGAGGTGCGCTAATAGCCAGACCATACGAGGTATACTAACAGACAGGCCATACGAGTTGTACTAATAGACAAAACATACGATGCGCTCTAACGGACTAACCATGTCAGGGGCTAATTATGTTATTGAGTGAGACGATTAGAATTTCTTCTCTTGGATATTTTGTACACAAAGAGATGGCTAGCAACTTTAAAATAATTTACATACTACTAGAGAATCCTTTGGAGTTCCTTCGCTATACGTTGAAAAAAAAGAAGTAAGAAATGCTTAACCGAAACAAACTGAAACACCATCGTAAATGATTGACGAGTCAAACGGCCAGAAAGAGAATTTGTTCAGGTTACATACGCTCAAATTGCGCTGTAATTCATTTGTCTTTTTATATCATTCAATTTATTTCCCTACTCACAGAAACGCCCCTGAGATAGCGATAAAGTTATTTCTGAAACAGTGTACATATGCAATAAATTTATTTGCTGGAATATCGAGTTATTTCTTGCAAATCGTTCAGTGTTAACTGGCCGCAGAGCACTAAGAGAATTTAATGGGCCTTGAAGTTTTATTTTAAGCAAAAAAAGGAAATGTACCTATAAGATTACTGAAAACTTATAAATACTGCTGGAAAATGCCTTGGGAGTCCTTCGCTATAAGTGAACACGAAAGATGAAAAGACTCGAAAATACTCTACCGAAACCGACTGAAAAACCTGTGGTATTCTTTCTCAGACAACTTTACGCTCTGGGCAAAATATGAATATTTATGGACTTTGAATATTAATGCCCGAAGTGAGTGCTTGAGGTACCAACGAACGTGACAAGGTAAAAAACACAAATGGAATAAATGCCGTTCTGTTATCAATATCGCCGACAGTGATGGCACACGAGGAAAAGATTGCTGTCACGTAGTAACGCACCAAGAGACGTCCTAGAGGAACGTCAGGCGATGTAGAATTGCAGAGCAAGTGGCGGTAGAGTGACTATTGAGTGCGAAGCGGCAGTAGAGACTACTGCTGGTGGAGCTTCTTCGGTGAGTGTTGCGAAGATCGGAGCCGCTGTGAGAAGATTGGTTGAGGTTCTTCTGCACCTCCTTATATAGAGCCTGGCGAGGTGGCAACGACCAAGCACGTGTTTCCTTTGGTTGGTGATTGAGTGGCACTTAGGCCAATCCGAAAGCCGCCTCGAAGCCCGCCGTTGCGTGAGGTGGCGGCTGGTCGCTCGAAGCTTGTGTGGTGGTGTACAAGCGTACGGCTCGTTGAGACCACCACACACCGTCATGAATGATTTCAAAGTAGTGAGACAAAGTTAACCAAAAGCAACACATAAAAAACATAGCACAACACGTACATCTAGATACATGTAAGCAAACATGCACACAGAATGGATTTCAGAACGTGCTCATCGTACGGGTGGTAAGGCAATTTGTTTACAAATCGCATGATCAGATTGTGTTTACTCATTGGTTGTGTAGATTTTGGAACCAGCAAGGTGCGACACTTACTGGTATAGCAATAAATTTTTTTCGACACTAAGATATTAGCAAGTGTAATAAATTATTTACTGAAATATCGGGTTATTTCTGATCAAAGTCCTAGTGCTAAATAGTCTCAACGCATTAATCATCAGGATTTAGGGTTTAGTTTTCTTATTGCAATGAAAAAAATACGATGTATAAAAACAGAAAATATAGATGAAAAAATGTAAGTAAAAATAAAAACTTCCTTTATCCTGTTACACTTCCTGACTGCTGTGTTGTTCATTAAAGTCGGCAGAAATAATTGAGATAAAATTAAAATGACTTGGCGAACGTAAAAATGAGCTAATTTCTAATTTTTTAACCGAATTTTCAGGAAAATCAACCTACACTTTGAGAGCACCAACAAAAAACATTTAAGGTATCTCATCCTCTGGGTTCTCTCTTTTACAACATATGGACTAGCGTTCATGCGATAAAATAGAGACACAATGATAGATTAATATTCCTTAGGAGTAATAAATAGTTACAAAATTTTTACACAAAGACTAAATATGAACCTAATTATTATTTCGTAATCAACTGCACTTCGATTGATATTACTTATGAATAACAAATACCCACAAAATTTTAACACGTAGGCTAAATATGAACCTAATTATGGTATCCTAATCAACATGCTTCAAAACCCACAACAAATTTTCGATATTTCTAATACAAATGCTTGACAATAATATAAGGAAGGGATGTGTTAGGTAAAGTGACTAAAGGATAGTTAGTAAAAAAATTCGGTATTTATAGCAGAAATGTAAGTCGTTGGTTAAGCAATTTCACAGTAACGTCTGTGCATATGTATACATATAAATACAAGCACACTGTCAATCACATCGCATACGTACACTACACAAACTTCGGATCGAAAACTTAGAACTTTAGGGTTATGAGCGAAAAAAATTCGTAGCTACTTTTTGAGTGTATACAGCGGCATACAATTATTGTTGAGACTCAAAATGACGAGAAATTTTCTCTTAAATTGATTCTTTAGGGCAGGGGTTCTCGAAGGGGCGTCTGCGGATCCCTAGGGGTCCGGGGCAATTTGACAGGGGTCCACCAAATTTAACGAATTTAACAGTGGATGCAGTTAAGGTATTTATTTACAGCTTTCCATGAATGTTGATATTATGAAACAGTGCGTACAATGTCTATACATATATTCCTAGGGAACACATGTGAGAGGGTCGTCAGCTTATTTTTTGTAATGAAAGTGGTCCATGGATAAAAAAAGGTTGGAGAACCCCTGACTTAAGGGATTTTGATACTCTGTGAAAGTTTGTTCAACAGTAAGGCACCTGATATTGACAAACCTTTCAGCTCAATGTCAGATGAACGGCAGTGGACAAAACATTAGTTCTCTAATTCGGCTCTTAGTTAGTAACAGTGATGGTGAAGGACCGCGAGCCAAATTGCGACCGGTTTCGCGTACAGACATTTGAACGCATTCTTTCTCCCTAAAACCAGGTTAAAAACAATTTCAATTTGGCACCGCTCAAGTGCCACGGAGTGCCACGGAAAGAAGAACGTGAAGAATTGGAGAACAAAAAACGCACTTTGGTTATATCAGGGGAACTGCCGCAATCACGTCCTGAAGGAAATTGCATAGAAACGGTGTGCCAGCTCCTGAAGGACCAACTCAAAATCAACCTGAGTAACTCTGACATCACCACAGCGAGTAGATTGGGAAAAAAACCTCCACCCGGAAACGTCGATAGGAGAAACATTTCTTTTGAGCTACGAAAATACGAAAAGAAGCAAGAAATTCTGACAGCCTGCTGTGTTACAAAACCGGAACAACTCTACGTGAATGAATACTTAGTACCTTCGCGAGCAAGTATAATGTACACTCTGAGATAGGCCAAACGAAAATTTCCGGAACAAATAGGACCCGCAAGAAGTTTTGATGGCAATATCAACGTCTTCTCTCCAAAGATACCTGGCCAAGTAACTCAGAGATCTCTAACCATCAATACACCTGAAGAACTAGACAAGTACTTGCTGCAACATGTCGGCAAGTCCTCAGAGGAAATTATTCGTGATTAGTATTTTTTTAGACTGACGTATTGAGTTTAATATTATTTTGATATCTGTCCACATGTTTTCTTCTTGATTTTTGATTGAATTACCTTCACCTCTTCAAGGCATCCACGTCGACCTTACAGCCTTGTTTTGCTGCTTACTAAATTGTTTTTCAATTTCTTTCTTTCTCTTTTTTATCGAATGCTCATACCGAACTTGCTGTTCAGACTTAACTCGTGTATGTGTTTCTGAATCTGGAAACAATTTAGATAGTCAAGATTTTTTAAATTCCATAAATAACTTCACTGTCACTTCGTTTTTAAATCCATTTCGTCCTTGCTACATCTTATAAGTGTTATATGCGGAAACCACTGGTACGACAGCCTTGTAACTACATTATTTGCCATTTATGATCCCTAATGTTCCTGCTCATGGACTGAATTTGCGCTCTCCTTATGAAATCATACTAGGTTTTAAACAATTTAGACTAATAATCTGTGTGTTTTTAGTTTCTCTTTTTTTTTAGCTTAATTCTAAGTAGGAATGTCCTTATTTTTACTTTGATCCTGTAGTTTTTATGATTTTTATTTTTACGTTACATTTTACTTACTGTCTCTTAATGCTAATGACTGACCATGTTGACATATTCGACAATATTGATCCAGATCTCAATCATTTGAATAGACTGCACCCAAACCTAAATGAAACTGAAAACTGTAAATACCTATATATTAAAAAATTCAATGAATCGATGAGGAAGACCTGTGACGATTTTTCTCTATTATGTTGGAACTGTAGATCCATTTATCCGAAAATAGATGAAATATCTTGTACTATCACTGAGCTGAACAGCAATTTTGATGTTCTCAGTTTCACCGAAAGTTGGCTAGACGACTCATCTAAAGACCTGATTCAAATTCAAAACTATTATAGCCATCATTCACTCCGTAGTAACAAACGTGGTGGTGGCATCAGTACGTACATATCTAAACATATATCTTCGAAAGTCATTTTAAGTGCAACTATGAATCGTGAACATATTGAGACCTTATTTATAGAACTAACGAAAAATGGTAAACGGATTATGCTTGGGACAGTATATAGACCCCCAACAGCTTGTAACGTCTCTTTCCTGAACGAGCTTCAAAGCATTATATCTCAGTTCAACAAGTCTCTATATAATGACATAATAATCTGCGGGGATTTCAACTACGATCTTCTACAATATGATAGCTGTGAGCAAAACTCAAACTTCATAAATGTTTTTCAGTCTAGCTCCTTCCTTCCAATCATCACGAAACCTACACGTGTTGCTTCTGAATCGGCTACGTTACTCGATAATATTTTTATGTTAGATCCGACTGATTTTCTTACCGGAATAATAATTTCTGACTTATCTGACCATTTTCCGGTATTTCTCATCAAGAAAAATGTCTATAATCCTTGCTCCAGTCCACAGGCTGATACTTATTCATTTCGTTGTGTAAACGAATACAACTTGGGAACAATGCGAACTGTTCTAGAAGAATTAATGCCATCATTAGACGTCTATGAACGGGACAATAATGCGATTAACATCGATGAAGCAATACTAAATTTAACTGAAATTATAACGACCGCATATAACCAGTGCTGTCCAATAATCACCCGCACAATTACGCCGAAAAATAGACAAAAGCCCTGGATGACTGAAGATATCGTGATCAATACAAAGAAACGTCAAGCGTACCTAGCCTTACTATACGAAGGGCGAATATCTAAAGTAACGTATAACAGATTCAGGAATCATGTGACAAATCAAATACGAACCTCAAAACGAGACTACTTCACGCGCAAATTTACTGAATACAAAACAGATATTAAAAAAACTTGGCGCCTGCTTAATTCATGCTATAAACCGAATAATAATACTACGAAAACAATTGAATCCTTCGTTCACGAAAATGTAAAATACCACGAGAAAAAAGATATTGCAACTGTGTTTAACAACTTTTTTGTAAACATAGGAAAAAATATAGCCGATAGTGTCTTCAGTGAACCCAGAGACCACTTGCAATACATGGACCATGTCCGTGAACCTAACTCTTTCTTTTTCACGCCAACTAATCCCTCCGATGTAATTACGTGCATAAACAACTTGAAAAATAAATCAAGTCGATTGAAAAATTTTTCGGCTAAAGTTCTTAAGGCTATAGCTGATATAATAGCACCGTGCATATCTTATATTATCAACCAATCCCTTTCTCAAGGTATCTTCCCCAACTCTTTCAAAATTGCGAGAGTCACCCCTATTTTTAAAAATGGTGATAAAAACTGCGTTAGCAATTATAGACCTATCTCTGTACTACCAATTATTAGCAAAATATTCGAGAAAATTGTGTATAAAAAAGTGTATTCGTATTTTGAACAAAAATCTTTCCTCTACGACAAACAATACGGTTTTCGTTCTAAGAAATCTACGACACAAGCTGTATTTAAATCATTTGCAATACCTTTATTCTAATATAGATGAAGGAAAGCTTGTTTTCTCCGTATTTCTTGACTTTCGAAAAGCATTCGATTGTGTGGACCATAACGTATTACTCTCGAAACTACATTGTTATGGCATTCGAGGGGCTGCCCATGATTGGTTTAGATCATACTTAGCAAATCGGAAACAATACGTTGTCATTGACGACGCAAAATCAGACCCACAGACAATTAGCCATGGGGTTCCACAAGGATCTGTCCTTGGGCCTCTCCTATTTCTAATTTTTATCAATGATATCATTAAATCTACATCATTCTTCAAATTCATACTTTTTGCCGATGACAGTACCCTTTCTGCGGTCCTTCCAGACCAAAATCCCGCTAGGATGGCGGAGCGTATAAATAATGAACTTCATAAGGCTTCATTGTGGCTCAAAGCTAATAAAATAAGCCTTAATATCGATAAAACAAAATATATTACATTCTCATACAAGAAAAATATATCTCTCCCACGCATTCAAATTGGCGAAGGTGAAATCGAAGAAACCAACTCAAGTAAATTCCTCGGCATCATAATAGACAAACATCTAACCTTTAAAGAGCACATCGCTCATATTAGTTCTAAATTATCAAAATCTATCGGAATCCTAAATAAAGTTAAGAATTTCCTGCCTGAAACAGCCTTACAAATGCTCTACCGAACGCTCATTTCACCATACTTGCAATACGGAATTGAAGCATGGCACGGAACTGATAAAAATAAAACCAACAAAATTTTTACCCTGCAAAAAAGAGCCATAAGAGCGATAAAGGATCTAGAATATAATGCTCACACAAATGACTCATTCAAAAATTTACGAATACCTAAGCTCTCGGATCTCTACAAAATCTCCATTTGCAATTTCATTTACAAAACATTAACAAATGATGGCGACAATAGCCTAAAACAACTATTAACTACGCAAACTGGTCATCACGACCATTTAACCCGAAATAGAAGTAAATTCATGCTTCCTTATTACTCAAAGGCTCGGTCACAACACAGTATCCTCTTCGTTGGAACTAAAACTTGAAACTCAATACCTGCGGAGATCCGTGAAAGTAATTCTTATAAGGTATTCAAAAAAATTCTTGAGTCTCACTTCCTATCAGATTACTAGTCGTGTAAGATCACAGAGTCAAACCTTGTCCCCTACATAACAGGTCCTAATAATGTAATTCGCCTTGATTAATTTCGCCGATCTTCAGTCTGTTCTTGAATCGTTTGTCGAATATACTGTTAAATCTAGTCCATATGAACTATATTGTGAAATGAAGTATCTAATTTCGAGTTACTTATCTCATTGATCAGTCTAATGCGTCTCTAGTTTAAGTGAATTAGGTTAAACATTATTGTACTCCTAAGACTAACCTTGATGGTAGGATGCCCTAGAAGTCACTGAACTTATTCGGGCCCACAGGTAGCTATACTCAAATTTGACCATTGTACTAGACTTAAGAAACATTTTAACTCTGTATCTCCTGTGGTAAATAAATCGTTTAAATTGTTTAAATTGTTTAAAGTTTCTTATATAATGCATCTGAAATCACAAACTTAAACTCAAATTAAAGCTAATACTTTCCTCTAGCTGTTACAATTACTCATTATTTTTTCTGTCTCGGAGGGGGTAGCGGAGTGTGGTGTTTTCTCTCAGGCTACTTTACGTTCTGGTCAGACTATGAATATTTAAGGATTTTGAATATCAATGCCCAAAGCGAGTGCCTGTACTAACGAACCCATCAGAGTAAGAAAACACAACTGGAATAAATGCCTTCTATTACGAATATTACCGACATTGGTGGCACACGAGGGAAAATATTACAGTCAGGTAGTAATGCACCAAGAGACACCTAGGAGAACCGCCGAATGACGTGGAGTTGATGCGCGGATGGCGTTTGAGTGACAGTTGAGTGCGAAGCGGCTGTAGAGGCAATAGAGACTACTGCTGCCGGAGCGTCTTCGGCGCGATGTGATTATCGGAGCCACCGTAAGAAGACTGGCTCAGGATGCTCGGCGTGTTCTGCACCTCCTTATATAGTGCCTGGCGAGGTGATAACGCGCTGAGCACGCGTCTCCATTGGATGGTGATTTGGTGTCGCCTCGAAGTCTGGCGATGCTTGGAGTAGCGCCTCGAAGTTTGGCGTTGTGCGGAGTGGCGCCTCGAAGATTGTGTGGTGGTGTACAAACGAACAGCTTGTTGAGACCACCACAGTATATATGGGGAGGGGAGGGGAAGTATAGGGAGCTCTGCTTTTGTACAGAAAACTGCAAGGATATCCTGTAATCGTTTACAGTTTATTAACTTTAAGCTTGTTTCTTCATGAACTTAAAATTAAGGACTAAAACTTAATTAACATTTAACTTATCAGTAAAACTTTATCTCTGAATATTAAATCTAAAACTAATGTAGCAAATTCAACGACCTGATATGAAAAACTTTCTACAACCCAGCTCCAGGCTTGTCTTTGGTTCTTGAACTTTGGATTACCATCCTGAATAAAACCTAATGAATTCACCATTTAATTGAGCCAAGCCGCTCTTACCTCGTAAATTTTCTGGATGCCAATTCAAATCGCCTCCAGCCATTGACCACACAACTTGACCATCAACTTTATTACTGAGCCTACACAGCCTTCGTCGTTTTCACCTGACTCCGCAGCCCCGGCGGAACCTCCCGTGCTGCCTACGCAGGGACGCCGGTGGTTTTTCATCCGCTTCGCAGCGCTCTCCTTCCATCGAGGACCGAGCGGACGGGGGATGAGAGGCTAGGGCGCCTTTCTTGCTGCTGACTGCTCCGCTCACCATCCACTCGCCTGACTGCGCTTCCTGGCCTCCTGAAGCTTACGAGTACGTGTGGAGGTTCGTAAACTATAAGTTCAGGACAAATTACTTGCCCCGCCGTGAGCTGGGTACTTAGGATAACGTTTCCCCATGCATTCTTAAAAACTATAACTTACCTTAAAACTTAAAAACTATAACATACCTTATAACTTAAAATCTATAACTTACCTTATAACCTAAATACTATAACTTACCTTAAAACTTAAAAACTATAACTTACCTTATAACTTAAAAACTATAACTTACCTTATAACTTAAAAAATATAACTTACCCTATAACTTAAAAACTATAACTTACCTTATAACCTAAAAACTATAACTTACCTTATAACTTAAAAACTATAACTTACCCTATAACTTAAAAACTATAACTTACCTTATAACTTAAAAACTATAACTAACCTTATAACTAAAAAACTATAACCTACCTTATAACGTAAAACTATAACTTACCTTATAACGATAAACTGTACTAAACCTATGATTAAAAATGAATCCCAACTAACCGCAACTAACTCCACAGAGCACGGATTGCTTCCTATGACGGCACAGTCGCAGACCGCAAGCCCAACTCCCGCCTGTCTACCTGAAGTCCTGCTCCGAGGAGTTTATAGTTCTTTTGTTGCATTTAACATTAGCGGTTTGTCCTATTCGATCAAATGTCTCGTCGACATTTATCTTAATAAATTGAAGCAATTTTTCCCATTTTGGAATTCAGTGTATTTCACTCTCCTTTATTAATGTTATTATAATAATCAATTTTTTTTTGTATCGCATTCCCTTTTTAGACAGAAAAGTCATCTTTTAGTGGTTGTTACAGCTAGAAAAAGTATTAGCTTTAATTTGAGACTAAATTTGTGATTTTAGTGCATTACATAGGAAAATAGAGCGGTGCCAATATGACGATGTTTTTGTCCTATTTTTAGGGGAGAAAGAATGCGTTCAAATAACCGTTCGTGAAGCCGCTCCCAAGTTGGTCCAACGGTGGGAGAAGGGATGTAACATTATCTGCGTTCCTCTGAAAAGCTATAAAGAGCAAAATACGTTTTGGGTTTTATGAGTGAGGAATACTTTTGAATAATAGTACTGCTGAGTTTATTCAGGAGAGTAGTCGCATGATCATTATTCATAAAACTTTAAAATGATAGGAACGAGAATTATTTATATGCAGGTTACTTATTTCAGCCTCAAATAGTTGAGAATAGGTAAAAGCATACAGGTTTGAAATTGAACTACGGATTTTAGAAAGAATATCACGGGCTGAGCCAGAAGCCTAGAGTTCCTCTTAAATAGTTTCAAAAATAAGCCAATCTTATTTCAACTTACAAAGTTATTGACTTTTAATGTTTGAAGTTACCCGGGTAGGCCTTTTATGTTTGATGGTTGGTTAGACTTTTAGCGTTGATACCAATTTTAAAACATAAAGATCTCGAGAAGGTTTTCGATTACGTGACAGAGGACAATGACAACACAGTAGGAAACTCAGCTTTGTGTCTGGTTTATTTGAAGGAGCCGGGAGGACCGCCGAGACTTGTTTACTGAAGAACTTGGCTGAAGATGGTTCGCAGTCTGTGAAGGCAAACGGCTCCGGCAAGTTGACGAGGTCGAAGGTGTATTGTGGTGATTTAAGGTATTCAGTTTTATGAGTGGGGGCAATTTAAAACGGGCACGAGAAACGGTGCGATTTCAGGTGTAGGCTCAAGCCTGCGGGATTTGAGCAGGTGAGTGACATCAATTTGGGCCGTGATTGATGACGATAATAGATCTTAATTGGTTATTAATTAAGGATCAAGGCACACTGAATTTAACAGACGCGAGCTAATTAACTTGTGCCCGTAATGGGAGGCTGTTTAGAATTAGGCCTGTAATTAGAAAATATATATGGCTAAAGGCTAAAGGCCCTGGGATGGATGTTTGTGGTGTGGGTGACGTCAGAGAATCTGGAAATATTCGAGGACGCTGAATGACAAATATTCCGGAAGGACACACCAAGAAACCCACACACATCTGTTCCCTAGCAGCGGTAAATTCTTATCACAGAGAAACCCTGAGTTCTTCCTACAGATTTATCATAGCGCTTTTTATTTCTTGTTTTTAAGCTCATGAAGAATAAGGACAGATTAAACATGCTAGCAATATACCTCTTTCTATGCTCTCGATTTCAATATAAGCCGGACACGAACAAGAAATTAATTGTGTCAAAAATCGTAAATGGTTAGACATATTATTAGAAACTACATGCGATTTCTGTACGCGATCGGGCGTAATAATTTTAGCCAACGACCATCAATATGAATCCCGGTAATTTTATAATATGCCCGTGTGACGCTACAACCAATGTTTCTGGCACCAAAAATCAACTATTTACGAAACCCCCCAGGCAGCACTACACTGTCACTGTGCGGACTATAAAATGTAATACTGAACACTGCACACGTATACTGCATATAAAATGTAAACGTAGAACATACTAATCACGACTGCCATTAACTAAAAACAGCTCAGAAATGCTAGCAACACGTACGAAATATATCTAAGAAAAATATTACTGAGCACCTTGAAATACTAGCAGCACTGGTAAAATACACTTAGGAGCTACTACGAAGCACGTAATATTTTTATGTAAGATCTAACTGAATTTAAACACTTTATTTCCACTTACGCGACGAGCTCTGCGCTACACTTGATCACAATGCGAAATGACGCTAAGGAAATGGCGTGCGTTCAGATGTTGCCACAACGGCTAGCTTAAACTCAAACGACTGTTGATATTATTCTCTTTTTCTGATTTACACAAAAACATTTAAGATTAATAATCATAAGTAGAAAATTATTAATAATTATTGAAAGTAAGATAGTTAATGCTAATAATTATGTTATTTAAATGTTAATGAGAAATTTAATGAAATGAGACATTTTTGTAGCGACTGCTACAGGCCGAATAATTCATCTTCAACTGAAAAAGAACTTTACAATCAGAGTTTAAAGTTTGGGTAATTTGGTTGATTTTAAATAGAACAAAGTTTGGCGTTTCGTGATATTTTGAGGTCACCAGATGCCCGGGAAGGCATCAATGTTGGAATGAATTGATATGGCCGCTTGCTCAGAAGGAGTTAGGTTCCGGACGCAGTATTTCAAGCGTCAGATAATCAAACAAGTTTGTTCATAAAAACCACAATGCGAATATCACTAGGGGAGAATGAGAGAATAGACTATCTCGCCTCGTTTATTAAGTGGAGGTTGAAGGCTGACGGGCAAGGCTTGATGCTCAGTTCGTGAGACGTTCTTGGGAAGAGTCCGAGGCGGTTGAAGAACTTCAGGCGGTGCGCTTCCAGCTCAGGCTTGTGGAAGCGTGTACTGGAGTGTGAAGTTTACTGTGGTGTTCAGTGTGGAAGGTTCCGACACTAAGTGGGAAAAGCTTAACGGTTGGGTAAACTCGGTAGGAATGAAGGCTCTCGACTCAATAGTCTTAACTGGAGATTTTAGAGGCTTAGCTGCAGGGATGCAGGCCTTCCAGATTAGTAAATTTGGAGAGGAGGAGGAGGTAATCTCATTCTAATCTTAAAGCAGGGTGGCTGCAATTAGGAGGTTAGGGTTTGGCTCCTTAACGTGTTTGTGAGTGCGTGGAATGTGTGGTCCAGTAGATCCTGTGAGGGAGCATCGCGCTGGATTAATTTGCACTATAACGAGCCTATTCATACACATGTGCAAGACTGCTGCAATCTCCTGCTTACAAGAAGAACAATGGCAGAAGTTTAGTGCTAAGGTCAGTCCGTAGCTCCAGTGCCCGAGTTGTATCCTGAGTCATCTTAACACCCAGAACCGGTGTTCAAGACCAACTGGTCATAAGCTCTATCTTGATATCACAAGCAGTAACACAACTGAGTTTGTAATCTAAATGAACTAACAACTAGAAGTAAAATAGCTACAACACTGAGGTAATTCAATAATGTACACAATAATAAGGGAATCTTAGACACCAAATATGAGAAAAGGTGAGGCCTCTTATTCTCTATAATTCAGATGAGCAAGAATTGCTTCTAGGCGCAATGGAGTAACTAGCAAAATACATATAAAAAGGCACAGGTAAAAGCAAATTCCAATTGGAATCAAAGTTAAAGTGTTTGAGCAAAAGGTTAGTAAGCGCTCGATTAAATTCAGGGAAACAATGTTGACCTCAATCTTAACTGATCTTTGTGGATGGCAAAGTGTCCTAAAAACAATATGGCTCAGCACTGATAAAATATCTAACGAGCTAATGCCAATATCGTACAATAAATGAGAGTACAATAAGATTAATCGAGACTAGCAAAAACAAAAGGAAAACTACAATGACAAAGATGGCGCAGTAAGCTTGAACAACTTGTGCCTAACTAAACACTGGCACAGATAATGTCACGATACAATGCTGGTCTAGCACGTAACGTAGGAGGAGTCTCAACCCCCACAAGTAAATATAATGTACACCTTTGTGCTCGCGTGAATACTAAATAAAAGCATGGACAATGAAAGATTCAAGATTAAAATTGGTTTATTTTTACGGTCACGTGGATTAAAATACGAGCACACAAAATATTTCAATGCAATGATTAAAGCACAGGGAAATGTTAAAGCAACATGAGCATAAAATGAGCGGGTTAACATGAGCAACATAATGAGACACACAAAAATAACGAGAAGTTTGCTCTCCTTATCACAATGAACGCTAGCCCAACAATTTCAGGATTACGACAAAAATAACTTTCCGCACTGTGCAAAAATCAGGAAACATAGTCGATGAATGGGCTAGCATGAACACGAAACATTTGGAAATAATGCAATATAAAAATCAATAAACTTGGCTTACCACAAGGTGTTCAAAAATTAGTAAACACTTCGCATCACGTACCATCTGAACTCTTGCCTTGTGACCGAAGCACATCCTCCTGCTAAGTGCACAACATCATAGCAAACACAATTTAATCCCATAATTAGCACGCCCAACAATAACTCGACGCCTACTACAGAAAGGGGGCCATTTCTGAAATTTAGCGTGTTGAATTTGAACACACTGCTTTCACCTATTGCTTGACTGGCAATTCACTGTATGGATAATTTTCAGAGTCCTATAAACCAATTATTTCGTGCTACACTTTCTTGCAGCATGTAGATTTCGATGACCTAATATGTTTCCAATACTGCCTGAAGAATACACGTAGAGTTGATCCGATGCCGACCATCTTCACCGGTCTGCTGCCTCAGTGTTGTTACTCCCGCCCAGCGCTCTAAATTGAGTACCGCCTGCCACCTCAGTGGTGTTGCTCTCGTCCAGCGCTCCAAATCGAGCACCTCTCGTTTGAGGGCCAAAGAAGATTGAACTCTGAAGATCTCGTTGCTGCGTAGCATCGTTGCAAACTTCGTCATTGAGCAGTTATTGCTTGCATGTGGGAGTTATTACGATCTTGGTGTTGAAGTCGAAACATCTCTTGAATGTCCCTCCGTAGAATCGTTGTGGAGCGGTCGTCAACGAACATCGCCGCGGTGCTAATATGCTTCAAGGAGATTATTTGTTCTTGACACTTCGACGTTAACTTAACTCTGATGTATATTTGCTGTTTGTGTGAAATGCATGTCGGCGACGGGCCGACATGCCACGTTCGCCTGCCCTCAGATCACGTGTACTTCTCTCGCGCCCTCGAAACAAAAAGACCTCCCCAATGTACTTGTACGCCGCTTATATCTTCTCGCTTGGTTTCTTTTCCAGAGCCTTCGCGACTGTTCCTTTGCAAAGATCACGTGTTTCACTTATGATTGGTGGAAATCTTGCCTGCTTCGGGTGCCGAAATGTAACTGGTGCGTTCTCTGACACACCCATGCGCCTGATTCGTTCCAGAGCGCTGATTGGCAGACGGGATGTGTTCCCCTTCGAAGCTGCCTCGTCCGGGCGTTCCCACGCAACGCATGTGTGTTGTGCGCTTGTGTTGTGTGTGTGTGTCTTGTGTTGTGTTGCCTGAATGTGTTTTGTGTGTTTATGTGTACGCCTGCGCCAGCCCTCTCGTCGAAACGCTACCCACTTGAGCTCGACATATTTATAGCCAGACTCATGTCGAAACCTGAGAACAACGCCGTTCTTGTAGAGTTCTGCGGTTACGACATCCTGTCCACTGTCCCTAGCTCAACAAGATATTGTATTTCCCCAAGTAAAGTATTTTGAAGTGAAGTCTTTCCTCAAATAAAGTATTTCCCAAATTTCCCCGAGTAAAGTATTTCCCAACAAAGGTGAATTATCTCCTGAAATAAAGTATTTCCCAAATTTTCATACTTCCTCGAATAAAGTATTTCCCAAATCTCCCCAAGTGAAGTATTTCCCCACAATAAACACGTGATCTTTGCAAAGGAACAGTCGCGAAGGCTCTGGAAAAGAAACCAAGCGAGAAGATATAAGCGGCGTACAAGTACATTAGGGAGGTCTTTTTGTTTCGAGGGCGCGAGAGAAGTACACGTGATCTGAGGGCAGGCGAACATGGCATGTCGGCCCGTCGCCGACATGCATTTCACACAAATAGCAAATTTACATCAGAGTAAAGTTAACGTCGAAGTGTCAAGAACAAATAATCTCCTTGAAGCATATTAGCACCGCGGCTGTGACTGCCTCAACAATTTCTATCGACGAGGGGAAGGTTCAGAAAAGTCCACGAATGATTCAAAACTTGTCTTAAGCAGCCATTTATTTGTACTTAAATTTTCCTGAAATAGAAAGGTCTAGTTAGCACAAAAGTAATACAAAAAATATACAGTTTTTAGAGATTGCATATCTAAAAGTGATTCAGAGGGCAAACCAGAAAATAAGGACGCAAAAATTGGGGCAGAATTGCATCACTGGCACAAGAAAATCAAATTCAGAGAACACGGGCAATACTTCAGCGGCTCATTCAACACCCAAATCATTGGCGAGACTTAGTACAATTTTCATACGAGCACCCCAATGGCACAATCAGATATAACCAGTCAACCTAATTAAATACCCTCATTAAATACTAAGGTCAGGCAGTAGGCTCTACACACTAATGTCCAACCAGGTAGATGCTGAATTGAAGTTACACGGCTATTCCCATATAAAAATGCATGTCCAACCCGGTAGACGCTGAACTAAAGTTACACAGCTATTCCCACGTAAACAGTGCCGGACAACTTGAGTTGTTTCTGACCCACATGACTAGTCACAAAAGTCTATCAATCTATAGTACCACCTGGGCATAGTTAAAACACACCCATCTACAAAGGTGGTTAATAAGTGAACAAGGGGGCACACTTAGACACCTCTGAACAAGTAAATAGTTACCTAACAGGCATGAACACGTCATCAACCAGGTAATATAAAATATCCGCAGCCCAGTAAAGATCACACAAATAAAAATAGGCAAAAACCACCACACTCTACAGACTGATAAAATAGCAACTTGAGTGAGGAATTACACAAATAAAAATAGGCAAAAACCACCACACTCTACAGACTGGTAAAATAGCAACTTGAGTGAGGAATTACACAAATAAAAATAGGCAAAAACCACCACACTCTACAGACTGGTAAAATGGCAACTTGAGTGAGGAATTACACAAATAAAAATAGGCAAAAACCACCACACTCTACAGACTGGTAAAATAGCAACTTGAGTGAGGAATTACACAATTCTAGAGTCCAAATACCAGAGTTTAAATCCACTAACATTAATCGTGAATGATAACAAGGATCTATATAATGCAATGTGCTTAGATCAAATCAACAACTGAGCACAATGAATCCAGCTGTGAATTCCAGCAAATAAATTAAGTAGCACTGACAAGCACAGAACAAATCAGGCTCAACAATATAATCACAACATGACTGAGTGTTTGCAAGAAAGTCTCACAACCCTGTCCAACACAGGGCAATACCACTAGACAATTTGAGCCAGGTACAAATAGGTAAACACAGCATTACATTATATTAGCACCGCGAATGAAGAATCAGTATCTAGAATTGTAAAAGCACAAACAGAAAAACTGTGACAGCACACATTCTAACATCCCCTGAAATCTTTTAGCTTTTCTAGGACCTAAGAATTCACTGTCTAGTAGGAGACACAAAACAGACATCTATAGGGACCCAATGCACTTAATATTTAGCACTCTTTACTTACATTTCCTTCTCTGGAGTCTACACACTACTTCAACACAACTGGCGGCCTCTACTCAGCTCGCAGAGTTTAAATACCTAATGTACCGGAAGAGAGCGTTTCCGGAAAACGAGTGAACGTGCGGACTGGTTCCCTCGATATTCGAAGGCACAAATTTTCTACCGCTGTTTGAAAATATAAATTTCCTAAATTGCTGCGAAGGCAGCACACTCCTCTCTCTCAACAGTGCTAGGTAAGATTACTACAATATCTTTAATCGATCGCTCACAACTTTTGGTACCTCCGGAATTGTCCGTCCGCCGCAGCGTCGCCCCACGCACGTGTCCGTCCGATTCCGAGCGATGCACCGACTCTACCCGAGCCAGGGGCCACTGACATCTTGGAGACTGCGAGTCTCGTACCAGTACGATGTCCCCCTGGGACAAGGGACGCCTTGGTGTCGTCCATTTTCTGCGACGACTGATTTCTTGAAGGTAGAATTGTCTCCATAGTTGCCAGAATTGGTCCGCCAACAGCTGCACTCGTCGCCATCTTCGTGGACCATAAGCGAGGAGGTCGCGATCTGTGAACGAGTCGGACGACTGTGTGCGAGAGGCGTCCCTCATGGTTAGCAAAGTGGAGGGACTGATAGGGAACACATCATTGGGGTCTTCGGAAGGGGCGTACAGGGGCGTAGAATTTACAATGGCCGCGGCTTCTATCAGGAGGGTGTGCATTTCATCACGGTTGAGTGTCACCTTTCCTGACCTCCCCAAGGTCAGGTCGAGTACCTTTCTGATCGCTCCAATTTTTCTCTCCCACACACCTCCATGATGACTCGCTCCAGGGAGATTAAATTTCCACTCGCATCCCCTAGTCTCCATGTCCTTTGATACTTTGTTCAAATCGCAAGATTGAGACACCGCACCTGTAAAGTTGGTGCTTCGATCGCTTCTTATCAGCTGGGGGGTGCCTCGTACAGAGATGAATCTACGCAATGCGTTCATAAAGGAAGGAGTATCCATCCCACAGAGAGGTTCAACGTGAACTGCCCTGGACACAAGGCAGGTCACCAGTAGGCCATACATTTTCTTCGTGGCCTTTGTGATTCGGGTGCTCTGTCCGTCATGTACAGTGAACGGCCCGAAGACATCTAAGCCCACCCGGGTGAAAGGTGGGGTGGGGATGAGACGATCTTCCGGGAGGTCGGCCATCATCTGTTGCTCAAAGGGAGCTCTCAGCCTCCTACAAATCACACAGCTTCTCAGGAGTCGTTCTATTTGCTTTCTACCTTGCGGGATGAAGAAGCCCAGAGATCGCACCTTACCAAGGGTGAGGAGACGGCCCTGGTGAGCCACCAGCTGGTGTGCCCGTCTTATAATTATCTGAGTGAAGGGATGGTTCCTGGGTAGGATCAAAGGGTGTTTTTGATCCACTGGTAAGTCACTGTGCTTTAGGCGGCCTCCTACACGGATCAGACCCTCTTCATCCACAAAGGGGGCCAGTGGTGTCAGTTGATGTCCTTCCGGTAGCTGCATTGGACCTGGTTTCCCCGTCTTGGGTAGTATTTCGCTGTAAGATTCTTGTTGGACGGCCTTAACGAGGTACATTTCAGCTTCCTGGTCGTTCTGAAGTATACGTAGTGTCGGTTCCGAAGAAGTGTTGAGGTTAGATCTCGCTCGCATCAGCCACTTATGTGCCAGGTTGTGCACGGTGCGGGTAACCCCGAGAAGCCTGGTCCACCTACTCAGTCGGTCCATCACCGTACGAAATGGAGGTGGCGAACCGGTCAAGGTCGTGAAGGCTTTGGTCTCCGGCAACGATTCTGGTAGTTGCGCTTCCTCAAAAGGGGGCTGAGCGTCGACGACGCAATCTTCTAATATCCAGGCAGGGCCGGTGAACCAATGGCTGTGTACGAGCTGCTCTACATCCGTGGGACGAGTAGCCATGTCTGCGGGGTTCTCTTTCGTGTCTACGAAGTACCACTGAGTCGGAGAGCAATGCTTATTAATCAACTCTATTCTCCGGGTCACATATCTGGTGAAGCGTTTATCCTCATTTTTCAGGTATCCAAGAACAATTTGACTGTCCGTGTAGTATCTGACTTCTTGCATATTCACCTTGAGGTCGTTGAGGGTCTCTCTTGCTGCCAGTACTGCTTCGACTGCGGCGCACAGTTCCAACCGTGGTATGGTGGTAGCTGCCCTAGGTGCCACCCTCGAACTGGCGTTGATCAAGGTGGAATGTTTCTGCTCTCGGGTACTGGTCAGCCGCAAATAAATCGCATAGCCAATGGCCTCCTGAGAGGCGTCACAAAAAACGTGAAGCGAGTGCCGTGAAACCTCCCCAAAGTCGCGCGGCTTCACGCACCGACTGAGGCGTATTTCCTTTGATCTTCTCAGTCCGTCTTTCCACGATTCCCAATGCTCTTCCAGTTTCTTAGGTAGAGGTTCGTCCCACAGAGTGGAGCTTTGGTTAGTTTCGGCAGTGCTATCAGACAGCGCCTTTCTTTGTAGAAGTCTGCCACCCAAAATAAGAGGCGCAGCTAGTCCGAGGGGGTCAAAGAAGGAGTTCACAGTAGACAGCACACCCCTCCTAGTGAAGGGTCTGTCCGGGATATTGACCTTGAATATTAACAGATCTTCGGAGACGTTCCAATGGATCCCCAATGTTCGTTGGATAACGGATCCGTCCCAAGTGACAGTCTTTGGTGCGGCTAGTTCCTCGTCTGGCAGACCCACCGTTACCCGAGTGTCAGACGTGGCAACTTTGTGAATGTTCAACCCATACTTGTGCAACAGAGACCGCACCTCGCCAAGCAGCTCCCTGGCCTCGTCTGGGGAGTCCAAACTAGCAGACCCATCATCAACGTACGTCGCATGACGGAGAAAGTCAGTGGCCCGGCTCGGGCGTCCGGATGCATCGCCCAGGTCGGCGATATGGCGAAGGGCGAACGCAGCGACGGCCGGAGAGCTCCGCAACCCGAAGACATGGACCTTAGCTCTGTAGGGGACAATCTCGTTAGTAACCCGATTATCTTTGAACCAAAAGAAACGCAGATAGTCCCTGTCTTCAATCTTGACTCGAAAATTGTGGAACATATTTTTTATATCAATTGTAAAGGCTACCTGGTGGAGTCGGAATCTCTGCAATATTCCCCGAAGGCTGTTGTTCAAGTCGGGGCCCGTCAACAACTCATCATTGAGGCAGTGTCCCTTGTGCTTTGCTGAACCATCGAACACCAACCTAACTTTCCCTTCTTGGGCTTGCCTTACCGGGAAGATAGGCAAGTACCATCCCACGCCTTTCTCAGGAAGTTCCCCTGCGACTACTTCCTCAACGTGATCATTGTCAATGTACGATTGCATTTTCTCGAGACTTAGTGTAGCACTTGAGGGATCTCGACGCAGTTTTCCCAACGTCGTGTTCGTTCTTCCCAATACAGACACGTAATTATTACACAAATTTGGTGGATCTCTAGTAAAGGGTAAGGGCGCAACAATCCTATCGTCTTTCACTTCGATACCAGCTCTCAAAATACTTACAAATTTATTGTCTAACACACTCAGACCCTGGAGCTCGTCGTCGACTCGCTCCTCAAAGACGTCGAGCGTCTGCCTCCCAGGGTTGGGCCCACGTATCTTGATCGAGAAGTGATGATCCTCGTGGTTCACGAATGACGTCCGCAGGGCAGTGGTCTGCTGGGTTCTCGCTCCTCCGTTCAATGGTCCCAACAGTGCCCAGCCCAGGGCGGTCTTGCAGGCAAAAGGACCTCGTACTCCATAGTATCTAGATGCCATGAGCGACACGGCATCTCTTCCGATGAGTATCAGTGACCGAGCCAAAGGATCATGCTCATTGAAGTGCTTGACCAGGTGCGCAACGTGGCTGAGCTTCTTCACAACGTCGGGAGTGGCTACTTCGTCAGTCGTGTCCGGGATATTTTCGTTGGTCCATGTAGTGGGTAGCTGATGCCATCGGTTCTCACCCACACCCCTTATCTTGAGCCCGGTGATGGTGTGTCCTTCCACCTCAGACGACAGACCACTCAGTGTTCTGAGGGCGTACTTCCAGGGAGTGGCCTTAAGATCGAGCTGTTCTATCAGAGAAGGGTCCGCAAAGCATCTTGAGCTTTGCTCGTCAATGATGGCGTAACAACGCACTTTTCTCTGGGTGGACGTCGAGGTGACATCTACTAACAGCGTCTTGGAAAATTCCTTGGACTCGAGACCAAGGCATCCCGTTCTGGTGCAGGTGGCGACCTCACCAGGGGTCACCGGTTTAGTGCTTGCCCGGTGCATGACCGTCAAGTGTGAGCCTTGACAGTGAGAACACTTCACTTGTTTGTCGCAGTTCCTGATGTAATGGGGACCAAGGCATCGGAAGCATACCTTCGCCTCGGTGATGAGCTTCTTCTTCTGGTCGATGGGTAGTCTTCCAAAGGACCGGCACTCCCAGGTTCCATGGGCGTCGACCTTGTGGAAAATACATTTGTTGATTCTATGGTCCGTTTTCGGAGGTTTTTTGTTGTGAGGTCCTTGCGCCTCATATCTTGACTCAGGTTTGTTGTAGGCCACCATGGACTGATCACCTTCACTAGACTCTTTCTTGGTATTCTGGTCAGCGCTTGTGTGCAGGACCCGAACGGGCTTGGGTCTTCCGCCTGACAGTGCTGGGTTGAAAAATGGATCCCTCATCGCTCTTTCTTCGTCTCTTAGGAACTGGTTGAAGAAGGAGAACGTTGGGCGCTGCCCACTCTTGGCTCGTAGGTCAGATGCTTTCCTATGCCATCTGCGTTGCAGATCTGGCGGGAGTTTGAGTGCCAAGAGCCTCATGCCTCTGGTAGTGCAAAACTCCTCCAGCTCGTCCGATCTTGCTGCGTTGGTAAGTGCGGTACTCGTAGAATCTAAGAAATCCTGGAGAGCGGTAAGATCCCCAGGAGGGATGTTTGGGAAGTTCCGAAGTTGGTCTGCCGTGTGTTCTGCTAGCAACCAGTCCGAACCATAACGCTCACGAAGGGTGTTCCATACCACCTGCAACACTGCCTCTGCATTGTTTCCGATGACTGACCTCATAGTTCTCTGAACGTACTCCTTGGGTTTACCCGCGGTATTGGCCGCCAAAACTTGTAGCTCTTCGATGGGGCCCAAAGCTAGTCCCTGCAGTCGATTCTTCAGATCAGATTCCCAGCAATGGTACAATCCGATGTCTCCTTTGAAGGGGTTGGCAGGGGTCTTCAACAGCTCGGCCCGGATAAGGTGAACAGAAGCTGCATCTAGAGTGCTTCCCTGCCTAGGAGCTCCCAGTCGATGGTTTGCCTCTACTCTAGGCTCTAGAATCGACCTGCGAGAGCTCACGGAAGCGTGTTCCATCAGCCCTGCCAGATCATCTAGGTTGCTTTCCTGCTCTTGATATTCTTCATCCTCTCCTTCTGAGATAGTAGAAACCTCAGAGGCTACCGACAGTGGTGTGGAAAAAGGTCCAACTTTTTCTCTTCTTACGGAGGTAAGTTTACTCATTCTCTCACTGCGCAGAGAAGACAGGTCTTTGGGATCAAGGTTGGAAACCATGTCCCCTCCAAGCCTCTCCATCTGTTTGTTGAGCGTCGCGATGCGACCAAAGCAGTCTTCCAGCATCACACGTCTCTTCAAAAATTGCTCATGGTACCGCTGCTTATGTCCTGCTTGTTCCAAGGAACCTTCAAAAGCTCTGCTTGAAGTGATGAACTGATCGCGCTTGACCTTAAGTTCAGCTATGAAGGATAAGATGGCCAACGTCTCATCCTCTCCTGGACTCTCCCTGGACAGGGCTCCATAAAGATCGTCATAGGTCTTTACGGCTTCAACTTCAGCTAGTTTAAGGGTTTTCTTTGAGCTTCTTTTGGCCATTTGAGACATTGCAGAGATGTTGTTGAAAATTTATTGTGACTGCCTCAACAATTTCTATCGACGAGGGGAAGGTTCAGAAAAGTCCACGGATGATGCAAAACTTGTCTTAAGCAGCCATTTATTTGTACTTAAATTTTCCTGAAATAGAAAGGTCTAGTTAGCACAAAAGTAATACAAAAAATATACAGTTTTTAGAGATTGCATATCTAAAAGTGATTCAGAGGGCAAACCAGAAAATAAGGACGCAAAAATTGGGGCAGAATTGCATCACTGGCACAAGAAAATCAAATTCAGAGAACACGGGCAATACTTCAGCGGCTCATTCAACACCCAAATCATTGGCGAGACTTAGTACAATTTTCATACGAGCACCCCAATGGCACAATCAGATATAACCAGTCAACCTAATTAAATACCCTCATTAAATACTAAGGTCAGGCAGTAGGCTCTACACACTAATGTCCAACCAGGTAGATGCTGAATTGAAGTTACACGGCTATTCCCATATAAAAATGCATGTCCAACCCGGTAGACGCTGAACTAAAGTTACACAGCTATTCCCACGTAAACAGTGCCGGACAACTTGAGTTGTTTCTGACCCACATGACTAGTCACAAAAGTCTATCAATCTATAGTACCACCTGGGCATAGTTAAAACACACCCATCTACAAAGGTGGTTAATAAGTGAACAAGGGGGCACACTTAGACACCTCTGAACAAGTAAATAGTTACCTAACAGGCATGAACACGTCATCAACCAGGTAATATAAAATATCCGCAGCCCAGTAAAGATCACACAAATAAAAATAGGCAAAAACCACCACACTCTACAGACTGATAAAATAGCAACTTGAGTGAGGAATTACACAAATAAAAATAGGCAAAAACCACCACACTCTACAGACTGGTAAAATAGCAACTTGAGTGAGGAATTACACAAATAAAAATAGGCAAAAACCACCACACTCTACAGACTGGTAAAATGGCAACTTGAGTGAGGAATTACACAAATAAAAATAGGCAAAAACCACCACACTCTACAGACTGGTAAAATAGCAACTTGAGTGAGGAATTACACAATTCTAGAGTCCAAATACCAGAGTTTAAATCCACTAACATTAATCGTGAATGATAACAAGGATCTATATAATGCAATGTGCTTAGATCAAATCAACAACTGAGCACAATGAATCCAGCTGTGAATTCCAGCAAATAAATTAAGTAGCACTGACAAGCACAGAACAAATCAGGCTCAACAATATAATCACAACATGACTGAGTGTTTGCAAGAAAGTCTCACAACCCTGTCCAACACAGGGCAATACCACTAGACAATTTGAGCCAGGTACAAATAGGTAAACACAGCATTACATTATATTAGCACCGCGAATGAAGAATCAGTATCTAGAATTGTAAAAGCACAAACAGAAAAACTGTGACAGCACACATTCTAACATCCCCTGAAATCTTTTAGCTTTTCTAGGACCTAAGAATTCACTGTCTAGTAGGAGACACAAAACAGACATCTATAGGGACCCAATGCACTTAATATTTAGCACTCTTTACTTACATTTCCTTCTCTGGAGTCTACACACTACTTCAACACAACTGGCGGCCTCTACTCAGCTCGCAGAGTTTAAATACCTAATGTACCGGAAGAGAGCGTTTCCGGAAAACGAGTGAACGTGCGGACTGGTTCCCTCGATATTCGAAGGCACAAATTTTCTACCGCTGTTTGAAAATATAAATTTCCTAAATTGCTGCGAAGGCAGCACAGCGGCGATGTTCGTTGACGACCGCTCCACAACGATTCTACGGAGGGACATTCAAGAGATGTTTCGACTTCAACACCAAGATCATAATAACTCCCACATGCAAGCAATAACTGCTCAATGACGAAGTTTGCAACGATGCTACGCAGCAACGAGATCTTCAGAGTTCAATCTTCTTTGGCCCTCAAACGAGAGGTGCTCGATTTGGAGCGCTGGACGAGAGCAACACCACTGAGGCGGCAGGCGGTACTCAATTTAGAGCGCTGGGCGGGAGTAACAACACTGAGGCAGCAGACCGGTGAAGATGGTCGGCATCGGATCAACTCTACGTGTATTCTTCAGGCAGTATTGCAAACATATTAGGTCATCGAAATCTACATGCTGCAAGAAAGTGTAGCACGAAATAATTGGTTTATAGGACTCTGAAAATTATCCATACGGTGAATTGCCAGTCAAGCAATAGGTGAAAGCAGTGTGTTCAAATTCAACGCGCTAAATTTCGGAAATGGCCCCCTTTCTGTAGTAGGCGTCGAGTTATTGTTGGGCGTGCTAATTATGGGATTAAATTGTGTTTGCTATGATGTTGTGCACTTAGCAGGAGGATGTGTTTCGGTCATAAGGCAAGAGTTCAGATGTTACGTGATGCGAAGTGTTTACTAATTTTTGAACACCTTGTGGTAAGCCAAGTTTATTGATTTTTATATTGCATTATTTCCAAATGTTTCGTGTTCATGCTAGCCCATTCATCGACTATGTTTCCTGATTTTTGCACAGTGCGGAAAGTTATTTTTGTCGTAATCCTGAAATTGTTGGGCTAGCGCTCATTGTGATAAGGAGAGCAAACTTCTCGTTTTTTTTGTGTGTCTCATTATGTTGCTCATGTTAACCCGGTCATTTTTTGCTCATGTTTTTTTAACATTTCCCTGTGCTTTAATCATTGCATTGAAATATTTTGTGTGCTCGTATTTTAATCCACGTGATCGTAAAAATAAACCAATTTCAATCTTGAATCTTTCATTGTCCATGCTTTTATGTAGTATTCACGCGAGCACAAAGGTGTAAATTATATTTACTTGTGGGGGTTGAGACTCCTCCTACGTTACGTGCTAGACCAGCATTGTATCGTGACAGCAAAAACAGAGGATGTTCCTAAGTTACTAATATATTGGAGTCTCTAGATACATCTATGCAACTGAGTAGAGGAGTAAACTCTAGCTTAACACTTAAAATTTAACACTTGTTACTTACATATGCCCCTCTGGGGCCCAAGCACTACACCCAGACGAATCTCTTACGTGAATGACGGACTCTGCCTGTAGCCTGGAGGCTGTCTTTATATACGAAAAATAACGTGGTGCATCAAAATGATAACGTGGTTCTGCATTAAAACGCATGAGAGCTTATTTTCGGAAATGTTGAAGTATTTTCTGTTCAAATTTTATTAGATTTCGGGTTCATGTTAAATTAATTATGTAATATAAAATTATAAGAATGATTGTGTTTATCTTACTTAATTTTCAGAAGATAGTTTTAATAATTTATGAAATAAGGCTGAAGTGCGACTGAGGGAGTTCACTACAGACTTAATTTTCTATGGTATCAAAAATTTTGTCTATTATTTATATATTTTTCCCAATTTTAGGAAATGTTTTAAAACAGTTTTTTTGATTATAGAACCTATATATGACACTTTTTAAATCAAGTAAAGAAAATTATATTTTTTAACATAAAAATTGAAGAAACAGCTCAAGCAGATAAATTTTAGGGTAATTTTTAGATTGGTCTGGATCAGCAGGAGGTTATCCCAGTAGAAGAGAAATGTTTCAGAATTTGAATTAGAAAATTGTTTAATCAGGAAAACTTGCTGATAGAGAAACGTCTGAAGCGATTATCTTTAATTTCGCTAACCTTCAAGGCTAAAATGTCTTTGTAACCGCTATGGGCTGATACTTGAGCCTTTTTACAATCTTGAATTATGATGCTTTATTAGTTCAAGCTCCCACTTGCTTTTTGGGTACCACAGTAGCCTACTCATTATTTGATAAATGCCCAATCATTTCTGTTGTATTTAGGGTAATTCATCAAATATCGAACTGAACTGATTATCGAACAACTTTGGAAATATGCGCGTGATAAATTTAGTAAGCATCCAAACTTGCTCAGTGTCAGTGATCTTACATCTAAAACTCCTATTTTAGTGATAAAAACTCATTTCTGTGAGCTGCAAACTGCTACCAGTGGTTGCGAACGCATTTTCTGTACGACCCTCACAAATTGGTTGAATTTTTTCACTCGAAAAATCTTACGCACCTCGGGAAAATTGCGACGGTTTAATTGTTGTTGGGTCACCGTCAACCTCCCGTCATAACTAGAGAGTAGTGTTGTCATATGATGTTCTGTTGCTGTATTTTTTTCTTTTCCGCCAAAAACTTGATAATTATTCCATGTTCGACATTCAGTTCCTTTTTCATGTCAGTATTAAATACTGAACAAAGGTGTTCGAATCAAAATTCCTTAAAAATCATGAATTCATGCCTCGAACAAGGGTTTTCGATTCTTAATTCTTTTAAATAACTGAATCGATCTATTGAACGCCTGTTTTATTTCATTAAAATATTGTATTAACGCTTGATAATAACATTGAATAGTTGAAGATGGGAATTCTGGTGAGGGGCTACCAATCAGCTGCTGGTGTTCCAAGGCCCTCAAGATCATCAATGATTCGTCTGGCTACATTTACTGATGATCAATCCCTTGCGAAGAAAATTGATGCAAGCATCAATAATAATTCATTGACGAGTGCTTTACACTCTTCTCCAAAAAAGGTCACACAGGTTGATGATCACAATGATGGTTCAACAAACACTGCAAATGAAACATCGACATCATATTCAAATTTTGATAACTCTCCATTCAAATGCATCTTGAAAATAAGTAATGAGACAGTTATTTCAAACAAACAAACAAAACAAACATTGGCATTTTTGGGATGCTTTATTTCCAATCAAGCCTGATACAAATGATCTTAAGCATTGGTTTTTCAAATGTCTTATAACTAACACTATATATAGGACACCATGACGGTTCCCCCGTAAAGCCGGTACCCATTTCCAACACCTGGGTCGAGTGGGGGTATTGTGCTTGAGCTTTCCCTTATACCCAACGGGGAAAATTGCAGCGCCAGCGCCGGGACACGAACCCGCGACTCCAACATACAAGTCCGATCCCTTAACCGCTGTGCCACCGCGAGCATTTCCAAGAAAATCCAGTGCACCAAAGAAAAAAAAGAATGAAAGAAAAACGTTTATTTTCCAAGTGGACACATGAGATACATGTCAACATATTGGGTTTTAAAAAGTTTCTTAATATAGGACGTCCTAAAACAAAAGTTCCATACGAGCCGTACTAATAGACAAACCAAACGTGGCGTGCTAATAGTCTAACAAATGTTCCATACGAGGAGAACTAATTGACAAACCATCCTGTTCGAATCAAAATTCTTGTTCGATTCATGTTCAATATTGATGAAATTATGTTATTAAAGAATTCGATTTTTAGAACAATAAATAAATTCCAACAATCTATGTTGTCTTTAAAGCGACATCACAGAACAAGAAAGCAACTGTTTAAGAATAATCTTGAGGCCCGCAACAGTTATTCAGAGCAAAAGTTACCGATTTATGAAGGTTGTTTCTAGGCGCACGTGGTTTCTGTTCGATATTTGATGAATTACCCTAGTACTCCATTGCTTACTTTGTATTATTAGTGTTATTTATTTTTATATCTACCACTATATTTGGTAAATGTGAATGAGAGGACAGTAAGGCCTAATTGATTTTGAAATTTTGGTGCCTAAACATAGTTAATTAGATGAAAATAAACAATTTTTCTTGGTCATTGTGAAGCGTGATGTGATCGAAGAAAATAGGAATTTTATTCCCAAGAATCACTAAAAGAACCTGTTTAAAAACTGTTGTGGGATATGCAAATCCCGAGACCCAAGGTCTCAAAGCCGAGCTCCTAGAGCTCGGATTGGCCTCCTAACCTCCCTTGCAGCCAACACCAGACACACACCTGAGCTCGTGTGTCAGAGGACCAGGATGCGTACAGGCATGGAGAAGCATGGAAAGTAGTTGAATTTCGAAAATAAAATTCAAGGCCTCGAAAGTAGTGGAATTTTAAAAATGGTCATTGAAAGTCATGAAATTTTAGGATTTTCGTGAAAAGAAAATTTTACTGTTAAAATTTTCGTTCCGTTTGGTCCGCGTTGAGCGAGGCGTTGTCAGTAACCTTCGAGTGTTACTTGGGCTCTGATTGGTTGATACAGCTACGTCTTTAGTGTCCGCGATTTTGATTGGTTCTCAGGCGTCACGTGAAACCAAACGCGCTCAGTGTGACTGAAGACACGCGCTCGCTCGGACCATTGTTGACCTGTTGCCACTGTTGAACATTTTCGAGCTGAGTTTTTATCATCGGTGAAGTTTATGACTGAAATACATTTATTGTGCTGCAATTTAACTTTGTGTGACATTATTTTGGGCAGAGAGAGGTAGTGAAAATGTGATTTGGTTGGCATAAAAAGTCATGAAAAAGTAGTGGAATTTTGAACCTCAGAGCCTGTACGCACCCTGGAGGACACACCCAGTGGGAACACACGCTGCCGTGAAACGAACACACTTCACGGCAGAAAGGAAGCACACACTAGCTCCAAGCTAGTGTGGTGTGTCTGAGCAACACTCGGATACACAGGCACACACACGCCTGCAGGTCCTACCTGCTTGTGTCAGCAAAGAAAAGGAGAAAAAAACACAACACAAGTAGGTCAATATTGAATATAATGTTGTCAATGAATTTCCTAATTTTGTTGGTATAGATGGGTAATATAGTCGATTATAAGACGTTTTACAAGAATGACATTCTGCCCGGCGATGCGTTATTTTCGAATTATTCAACTTTGAAGCTGGCTTGTGCGCGCCATGGAAGCGCGCGCGGCTAGCGTATTTTAATCAATAATGGAAGCTAACCCCCTATTACAAACGTAAAGAGGTTGGGTCGTGAGGGGTAGCCACAGTTCTTTTAGTGAAAAGTATAAATAAAGCTTCTAGCCCACCCGTTAGGATGACGATCGCAATCTTGTTTACATCGGCACAAAGATGGCGGCGCCCATGGCGGCAGCCATTTTCCTGTCGATGTCAACAAACGTCACTAGAAACCTTTATTTATAATTTTCACTAAAAGAACTGTAGCTACTCCTCACGACCCAACCTCTTTACGTTTGTAATAAAGGTTAGCTTCCGTTTTCATTGCAAAAACAATGACTGTTTTTGCGCAAACAAGGCCATTCAGGAGCGCCGTTCGAATAACTTCAAACTTAAATAACTCGAAAACTAAGCATTTCCGGGTACGTTGTCATTCTTGTAAAACGTCTTAAAATCAATTATATTACCTATCTATACCAACGAAATTATGAAATTCGTTGACAACATTATATTCAATATTGACCCACAAGTATCTCGCAAGGATACTTCAAGAGCAAAACCGGAAGCTCAAGCATGCACAACCGCACTTGCCAGCAACAGACGCAATAATCCCAAGGCCGGCGCACAGACCGACGCTCCACATGTCAGGAAGTAGATCCAACAAAATACCTCCTGCCACTCAAACAGAGCAGCTTACAATGTAATAAACGTCGCATATGTAATTCTAAACAGAATAAACACATTGGAACACCAAAGCGTCCGTGAATACAAAATACCATGTGTACACAAAGAACCCGCCAACGGGTGCCGCCTTGTGATTGGCCGCGCGTAGGAATACATGCCTGGCGTAGCAATACACCACATCCCCCTCAGTTCCTCGAGGAACTCAGGTGACGTAATCACCCAACCATTGGGGGGGACGCTGCTCCCGAACGGGTCGTCCTGGCATCTCATTACCATTCTCCGTAACAACCTCGTCACCTGCGTCAACGACGGGCTCTCCCGTGTCGTTGGCAGTTTCAAGTGGTGTTTCCGGAGCTTCCTCAACACTAACCTGAAGAGGCCCAACAGGAGCCTCGTGGGGCCCATTGTCGTCTGAGTCACATGCATCGTACACGTCCTCAGAGTCAGAGCCGCGACGTTTCCTTATGTTGCTGACATGCCTAAGCATGCCATCAATGCACACAACGTGCCTTGATCAAAAAGTAGTGACTCGCCCAGCAGTCCACTGCTTGGTGCAAGAGGGCACTGCGGGTTTCACCCACACCCTGTCACCGACGGCAAAATGCACATTTTTGCTGTCATCTCCGGCCTTACCTAAGCCGTTGTCGTAAGGCGTCCTCCAAGGATAGGCGAATAACTTACGACAAGGCACTGAGTTGCTTTCGACTCCCTGCCGTGGCGTTACATTGTACCAAAATGTCGCCACCTTGAGGGTGATCCCCCCCTGCGCAGCAATCCTCTTGATTGTGCGATGATTTCTCTCTATGATTCCATTACCGCTCGGGGCATAAGCGGCTCTGAAACGCAGAGAGATACCCCATTCGTTGGCAAACTGAATGACAGTTGCCAACCTAAATGTGGCAGAATTGTCCAACAATAGCTCCACAAAAGGTCTTTGCTCAATTGCCACCTGCTGGAGATGAGCGACTACACTGGGTTCCGACTCATTTGACAGCCTTCGCAGAAGTCTTAATATTTTATTTTCACTGTCAGGTTTTGATGCAAGGGAAGTTTAATTTTTTTTGACCGTATTTTTACTGTAGTCAGTGTCAATCATAACTTCAATTCCTTGAGGTTGCAATTAAAGAAAGATTTTCTTTTTGTGTGTTCCATAAATTTTGTTATCCTCACATGCAGCAGTGGCTGTAATTCATTGTTTTGAAAGTGTTGCTAACCTGAGCCATTTTTGTCAATAAATTTATGTTTAATTTTTTCCAGATATTCTATTTCATCAGAAATTTTGTGCTTGGTAAATAGCAACCATGAGTGAGCCTCCTGAAGTACTGGATGCTGGAGAAGTGAGTGGTCACTATTCTGAACTCAAATGTTTTTTTAAAAAGCACCCTTTATATCTTGTGGGAATGTTTTAATTTCATTTATCTATGTTGTACAAGCTTTGGGCTGAAGTTATGTGGTTAGTTAAGGATCCTCAATAATGGCTTTTTGTTAGAAGTTGTTTGCAGCAGTGCTTTTGTTTCATGGAATCTCAAATGTAGGGGTCTGTAGGCTAAATAAGAGATATCAAGTTGGTGAGAAAATCATTTTATATATATAAATATTTTTTGAGCAGAATTATGACAACAGATTTGTGCCAAATGTGAGCAATCTAGTTTATATTACAAAAATCATTGGATAATGTGACTGTGTGATAGGATTAGGAAGTGTAGTTCTAGTTTGCAGAGCACTCAAGAGATATGGAATGGTTGTGTGCAACATGTGTTGGTTAACTCAAATTTATTTTGGTTAGATGTGCTTTTGTGTATATGTGGGTGTCATTTAAAAGTGAACAATGAAATAAAATGCGATTGTGCACATTGTGTGGTATATTTTCTCATTAATGTTTGTTAATTACATATCAGTAAATAATAAGCTCATTTGAAGAGAGCAATGAATAGTTTTTAAGGTATTAGGAATAGGGTCTTTGGAGGGAGTATGAGTTAAACTGGCTGTTAGAATGATATGGGGAAATTGACTACACACTTTTGGAACTTTCTTGACAAGAAATATTTGGCTAGCTATGTGCTTATTTATCATGGTAAGTTATTTTGATAATCAAAAAATTAATGTCCTAAAAGCTTGAAAGAAAAGAAGGTGGGGGTAATGTTGAATTATTTATTCTGGATCAGTGTTAGTAAAGCCTGAAATTAGGGTAAGCAATTTGAATAGGATTGTGGGCAGTTGTGATGATGTTGCTAGAGGTGTGGGTCTGGCTGTAGTGTCATAAAAAGGGTAGGTAGACCTAAATATGAGCCAGCAAGGAGCAATGACAATGTATAGTAATACTGATGTGTTTGGTTTGACTTGTGGCCATTGAAGAGATGGGCAAGGAGTAGGGAGACTGAACATACCAGTTTCAGCCAGCTGCCATCTGTGATGAGCACACTACAGGACTAAATAAAGCTCATTTTTTGATCAGCTGCTGTATTTCACAACATCTTTGGTGGAATGCTAGTGTGTACTTCAACTTTCATTTAGAGAAGCTGTCTTTTTTAAAAAAAAAATAAAAATTGTTGATTTAATTTTTTTCAGGACTTTATGATCATCTCAGAAGTGCAGCCTTTATGTTCAGCTGATGAACTTCCTTGTGTGCCTGCCTCTGAACGTCCATCTCTTGTTGACTCAGTTCCTCTGTTTGGCCTCCTGCTGGTTGCCAGAGGTGGCACCTTAGTGGGTGAGTTTCATTCTCATTTTTGAGGTTATTGCTCAAGAACATTGTGAAATACATCGTTTTTTATAAATGTAGATTTTTCAATCATTAACCCATTAGGCCCGAAGGTTCAAAACTTGACAAAACTTGATGAAATTTTGTGCACAACATACACATCAGACGTTTAGTAAATCCTCAAAGTTTCATAGAAAAAATCCAAGTGGTTCTTGAGAAATCGATTGTTTTACTCATAAAACCGTCGGCAATACGAGGGTTAAAATGATACAAAATCAGAGACTTCAATGTAGTATGTAAACTTCAGTTGTAAATGAAACATAAATAGATCTCATTTGAGGGTTCATGTTTCTATGAGCTCCTAATCTCACTTTTAACAAAATAATAATAGAATAAGCCAAATAATATCAAAGAGTTTGTCCGTACCTATGTTTTACATAGTTATTTGGTTGTATGGTATTTCTTGAAGCACTTTGGGTGGAGACCTACATTGCACTTCTCACACTCAAACTTTGTATTGCTGTTGCACTCTCTGCACCTTCTTTACCTCTCAATTAGCACAATCCAGTGATTCTTGCCATCAAATCTTGCAACATCTGACAGACGGGAAGTAGATGGGCGTGACCCTGATATGCGGGGAGTACCATATGACTTGCAATAGAATAGCACTACATGCTCTATGAAATTATAGTTCGTCGTTCCAGGAAAAGATCTTTTCATGAGTGAGCAAGCATTGTTTACAGTACAGCTCAGCATGTGAGAAAAGATTGGCCACCACCACTTGCGTTGACGCATTTTGATCCTGTAAGTACTGCAGTGTTGGTCCATTTGGTCGACAAATCCCATGAACTCATTGTAATTTTGGATGCACGCTGGTTGTGGCACATCGCAATATTTTTTTTCTTCTTTTACCCACCTGCTGGTTGTCTTCATTTCAGTTGAATCATAGTTTGACAATAAAATAACGTCCTTATTATCTCTCCATTTCATGAGCATTACGTCACCACTCACCCTGTGGTCAGATGTACCTCTTGTAACATGTTTTGGCATCTTTTCGCTCGCAATAGGACATCTGTCGGTTCTGTTGGGACGGCAAGTACCAGAAGCTTGGATCCCCTTTTCAGCAAGATATTCCATGAGAGTAACACTCGTAAAATAGTTGTCAAAAAATAATTTGTGACCTCTGCCACTTTGAACTTCTGCTTTCTTGATCAAATTTACCACAACATTGCCGCCCAAGCCAACATTTGGAACTTCATTATAGTCCTTCGTGCTCTGTTTGCCCATGTACAAATCAAAAGCGTGCAGGTAACCATATTTTGAGCACAGTGCCCACATCTTGAAACCAAAGCGAATGGGTTTCCCTTTGATGAACTGTTTTGCATAGTGCTTTCCAAAATATGGAATCATACTCTCATCAATAGATAAATATTGCTGAAGGGTTCCGTGATACTTGAAAGTATTAGAGAGATGATTGAAAAGCGGTCGTAACTTGTATGCACGATCATCTGACTGCACAGTGTTATCTGCAAAGTGTAAATTGTGCAATATGTCAAGAAATCTATCTCGCCTAATAGAATTTGCCAAAGTGTGAGGAACGTGATCTTCAGAGGTCCAGTACTTTTTCTTGTTTGGGACTGAGCAGATGGATGAAAGCAATAGCCCAGCAAGCAGGAGCTTTACTTCTTCTGGAGTCACATTCAGTGTCTTGTTATGTTGCAGGGCATACAAATTACTTCGTTCACAAACATGGTCGAGGAATTGCTCACTGAAAAAGAGCTCAAAGTACTTTACTGGGTCATTAGCTTGAGCAGCTTCTGGTGATGTCTCCTCAAGAATACATGCTGATGAAATTGATTCCCGGTTTTTCTTCACCCAGCGCCTCTGAGACTTCTTTTTCATCTTTATAGGAGGCTCTTCTTCATTTTCGCTGTCTTCTTCCTCAACTTGAATATGAGCAGGTGCCTCCAACACTTGCCGTTTCAGTCGTCTACTTTGAGCCTCATTTTCTTCGTCTGAACGGTCACTATCTCCATCAGACATTGCTCCAGGTTCAGGGAGACCCATGATGACATCTCCTGCCTTATCGAGATCTTCCAGTAATGCTAGGGCTTCATCGGTAGTCAGCCTGGAAGCAAAAAATGAGTCTCGAATTGGGAAAAATAGACTTTATATTTAGCTATTTCATACTTATGTAAACACTTTAATTTATTATTTAGTTACAATTTCTTTTGATCATTGAACCATAAAAACAAGGGAAATATTATGGTGAACAAAGCAGTGTTGCTGGTATCGCAGTATCCCTTGATACTAACTAAAGAAAACATTGGGAAGAAAACTTGAGCCCGGAGTGCCGAGCGTTTTACGTATCAAACCACGAATTTGTAAGCACTGTTATTTGAAAACTAGGGAGACTTTATTCTTTATTTCAGGTTATATGAAATGTGTACACATTAAAGATAATATTTAAATACCTTTACTCACCATTTCTTCCTTGGATGAGAAGCAACAGAGGATATTCCGGGAACACTCGCGGTTGCCTGTGACCTCTTAGACATGATGTAAACAAATGACGTCGTTGTGAACTTATTTTACGCGCCACTGTGACGAAACTGGTTCAGAACACGTATCAATGCCCCAACATCTAAACTTAATTTGTTTTAGCTAATTTCTTGATTGTATGTATGAATAATAGTCGATTTTATTGAAGTTTTACCTATCAAACGGTCGGCCCTAATGGGTTAATAATTGCTAAATTATAAGTTCCATTAAAATTCAATGCTCGGTTCTTTGGTTATTGTTGGTAGATGTCGAGTCTTTGACTTATTCTTCGAGAATATTTTTGAGTTGGTGTACTCACCTAAGATCAGTAATAAAATTTTTGAGTAGGCCTAGCATTTATGCAAAACTTGAATGTACAGCTGTAATGTTTCAGGATGTACTTTTGACTATCGCTTCTGTGAGTTAGGGTTTCATGTTTGGCTCAAACTTGACTGTATGGCTTAGTTTATCAAATTTGAGTCCCCTTGTTTGTGTAAAAAATAAGTAGTTATCATAGGTTACTGAATTGCCAAATTTCTGCACAAATATCTCATAGAATACTTTTGATGGTACTGATGGTAGAAGATTGAAAGCCGAAGTTCCCATGTTCATATGTCTGTGCCAGTTGCTTCAAATGTTGAACTGCAGCTTCTGATGTATTGACACACTTCTGTTGCCTTTAAAGCCCATATTATACGGTGAACAAAGCTGTGAACATTTGTGCGCAGCACCGCTAGCTCCACCCATTTCCTCTCTTTCTGTTGCAACTCTGCTCTCTTTCGCGTTGTGTCAGCGTACAGGAGTGTGTACTTTTCTGATCGGTCTCTGCTCGATAGGTTGAGCATGTTCATGAAGACGCTGTGCCAGTACTGCTCAGTAGTCCGTGAGACTTCGTATATGAAGGATGTCTGTAATTAGTTGTCCTCTCCCTTCACCTCTGCCTTGCTGTCGGTGCAGGCGGGCGACCATATTATTCATAGAAGTACTAAGAACGCACCCATGCTTATGGAGAGAGATTAAGTAATGAGAATAGAGATCGAACTCAACGAAAAATAGCACTGAACAAGATCTTCACAGAAATGAAGCCAGAGATTGAATTAACTCCTGAGTAAACAAAGAATAAATAAATACACTTCAGGCGGGAAACAAAACTAAAAAGATTCCCAGAAATCAGGTACAGGAACTGAGAAATGGTATTCCCAAATTGCGATTCCCATTCCCAATAGTATTCCCATTGTTAAACGAAGGTGACATTCATTGCGCCTCTTCTTCATCATTGTATGAAATACTTCATTCTCAGCCCGATCAAAGCAACTAATTAATTCTTTCACATGTATTATTACTTCTTTTGTTTCCTGCATAAAAATTACTGTTATGATTTTTTCGGAAGTACGAAGTTACAGTAGCGCGATTTCAGTTACAATAATTTGCAATGCCCTGAGTTGCAGAAGTAAAAAATGATGGAAATTAGCATGGTTTACGCTATTTATACTTTTTCAGGAGAGTAAGCGTTCAGATATAAATTGATACCATACCGCTATGTAAAAATTTTCAATTGGTTTGTCTAGTACTCATTTATTAGTGTTAAAAATGCGATCAATACAGTGTAACAGTTTGTATGTCAGCATGATGACTAAACCAAGCATTAAATAATCAAACCAAATATAAAATAATGTTGTGATAGACATTTCTTCAATAATATCAGTGATATTATAATATATGATGAAATATTAATTATGATCATACCTGCTTTTGAAATTAGAGTTATTTGTACCAATGCGCATGCTGCAATTATATGTACAAGTGCCTCAGTATTACCAGCATTGGATGGTTTTTCATATTTATGATAATCAATCTGCATTCCATCGAGCAAAAAAACTTTAATCGCAATCAAGCGTAGTTAAATTCACGAGCGCAACGCATTCCAAACCAGTTTTTAATCAAATATATTTGACGTTGATATTAAGCCATATTAATTTTATAATTCTTTTTTTAGATGACATATATATTTTGCTGGTATCAGAACCCCTAAAATACTTCAAATGCATTTATTTCATCATTTTCTAATATTGAATAACTGGGAATTAAATGTAGAAAATTAACATAACTAGAAAGACGTATATTGGTAAATACAATAATGAAAACAAATCCAATTTTACAGTTTTATTCGTATGCTTTGTAGGTCCTTCACATTCTTAGAGAGCACCATTATGACCTAACCACCCCCCGTCCGATTTTCGTACGCTACTGAGCTCTGTGTCGGTGACTGACCAACACAGTGTCGTGTAATAGCTTTGCAATGTGTTGGTGACGGCTGCTGCCATGACTTTGAAGAAGAGAGCGCATCTCTAGCACCCTAAGTTCACAGTTTTGCCCACCATTTAATATGGGCTTAAGCAATAGATACTCATGCAGCATCTGATGCAAGAAATACAACTGGCGTGTTATCTTAGAGATATTATTGGTTTACTGTATTATAGACCATTCAATGTTTATTTTGTAGGTTTGATGCTGCTACAATGGAATGATAAGTCCACTAGTAGTAAATCATTGGCTGCCTAACTCATATCTGATTTTAATTGTTCATATAAATTAAAATTTTTAGTTAAATTCTTTTGTTTAAATTCTCAACTTTAGCAATAAAATTGCATGTTTTAAATGAAAAATGGGAACTTGATCAAATGAAGTTCCCATCCATGGGGGCTGAAGTTAAAATTTTGCTGTTCAGATTACATACTTGCTTTTCAGGTTTGATTTCTATAGGTTTTATGAAGGGCTTCATTTGTCAGTATAGCTTGATTGTCAATAGAGCTTCAATCTTGTTTTAATGCAGTTAGAGGACGGGGTCACTAGCATTAGTCCATCATTACGCATAGCTAATTTTTGACGTGCAGGGAAGGGTACTAAAACTTGTCTTGGAAAATGGTTTATTATGGTACATCTGGTTGGTGATGTGAAAACAAAAGACAAGGCTAGAAATAAATGAAGACTTAAATTAGGAATAGCTAACTTTAAAAAGAGCCCTGAAAACAGAGGATGAATTATAAAAATGCAGAAAAAGAAAGTAAATCCTGCTAGTCTATTTTAATTCTTAAAAATTAAACTATAAAGTTGAGTAAGATGCAAATACTAATCATGCTCAGAATAAATTCATGCTAAATAAAGTAAATCTATTGACCAAAAATGAAACAAAACTACTGAGAAGTGGACTATGAAATGAGTATGAATGAAGTTAAAACTCCAATCAAATCATAGGCAACAAATTCAAATTGCAGATAAAAGGTTTTTATTACAAAGGGGTTTTGAAGTGTGCAAAACTGGAAAGAAAAAGCTTAATCTTTAAACAAAATAAAATAAAGAAAAGTGTGCCAAGAGAAAACATCATGCTCTACATGAAGTAAATCTTAGCCTAAAGCAACAAAAATGTGTACAAGCATAGCATGAATAAACAATGAAGTAACACTCACCAGATCATCACTTTGTTATGTCGTATGAAATAATAGCTTTACCAAGAATGCCAATAAAGTTTAATTGTAAAATTTACTGAATGGAACGGGAATTTGTTTTGTGTATTAGATAACTATTCAATCATTGACTAATTCACCCAAAAACAGAAAAATCAAGAAATACGGCACAACTATTGAACACCAAAAGAACGTTATTTACAAACTTTTATTATAAATATAACAAGCAATGAAAATCATTTAAAAGGACATGAGCATACACAAGCTTCTGAGACTCTTGAAAGCTAAACGTTCCTTACCTGCATGGGACATAATATTTGTGGCCACACCTACAGTGCTGTGACTTGGTTTGACAAAACTGCTTAGAAAAAGGTTGATCATTCAAAAGATCTTCAGCTATAGAATAAAAGATCTCTAAGCCCATTTCATGAATGGAGTTTTTGTTTCCTAAGGAATAAAATTTCACTCATTTGTTGAAAAGGTACTTTAACACGTTCCCTGCATTTTTGTGGCTGTTAACGGTTGGTTTGGTTATGTTATGAGTAGCAGAATAGGGAAATTGATCTTCCAGCTTGAATAAGTTTTACTTATTCCTATTGAATATGATAGATACCATTGCACAATAACATTTCACCTACCCCTCAGGGGGATACAACTATTGTATCTATGGGAATTAGCGCTTCCAAGGGGACTATGTAAGGGCCTGAGCTAAAGGTTAGGTAGGCTTTATTTTTGTTGAAATAGAATAGGTTTTTATTTTGTTATGGACCATCTTTTTTTGGTTCACTGCTGCCCTGTTTTTCAGCACCTACTTATGGAACAGCTGATCTTCTTCAACTTTGATCTTGTTTCATGAACTTCTTTCTCATCTTACTGTTTCTGTGCCCTTTCTGCATAGATTCCACGTTTCCTTAACTCCATACTAAATGTTGCATTCTTCCTTCCTCTCTTTGGATAGCCTTTGTTGAGGATAGGAAGGCTTAAACTAACTAATAATATAATCTAATCACTATACAACATTGTGCGTTGATATCAACACGTAATGGGCAATTTACCTGTTGGTTCACATGTGGCCCAATGTGCGGGGAATGTGTAAAGTTAGCTTGCATGTGCATGTGTGCAGTGAAAAGGAGCAGGACGGTGCTGGGCAGTTCCCCAGGTGGTGATGGGTCAGAGGTATGGTGTGGTGGCCGCATCACCCACATCACGCACGCGTGTGACGGACTGAGTGTGTTTGTCATCACCGTCTGGAGTGATGACTGCCCACGCTTGCTCTGCTTTGACACAGCCGCCCTTGTGCAGCAGGTACAGTCCCTTTGCCTTTTAGCTGCTACTTCCTCCTGTTGATTGCTGTTGTGTTCTATTTTTAAAATTCTTTTGTATGTGCTTATTTTCTCAGTGACTTCTTCGTGTGTATTTGGAGTCGAATGCACGCAGCACTTGTTCGTCAATTTGATTGCAGTCCCTAATGCTAGGGAGTTCAATTAAGAACATAGCAGATTTCTGTTGTGTGAAATTTTTGTGATGGCAACAATTGAGCATAGCCTGTCATTTTACAATTTTCAAGTGCTCTTTCTAGAATTTTTGCTATTTTTATTTGATTTTTATATATAAATATATGTGAATACTGTATGTATGATCTAATTCTTTATCTTCGTAGTTGGGCATGAACAGTATACACTGCATGATTTTGAGCTAAATTTAATTATAATCCATTTTGTTTGATGCAACATGCAAGACACAATTTAGTAAGACCTTATGAAGAGCACACTTTTTATGAGGTTGAATCACATTATTAATTGATCACCAATTGATAATAATAATATTTTGATGCAGAAGAAAGCCGTACTAATATAAGATGCCACAAAAAGGCAAGCCAAAATGTGATGCTACATCCTTTGTTGTGTTCTGTAAACTGCAAGTGTGTGGCAAGGCATATGAAAGAGTGGGTGTGTAGCATGATAGAGGTAAATGTGCTGGGCTCATATAGGTCTAAAGGTTGATTGAGAGAATGGAAACTCTTACTTCTTACAAAATGATGAGTGAGAAAACAGAAACTCTTACTTAGGGAAGTAATGTCATTCCCTCGACTAATTCACTGCAGGGAAGCAGCGCTAAGCCGTACCTAGAGTGCAGCAACAGCAGCAGCGCAGGCAGCAGAGTGCTGGGGCTGGCCGTGAATCCCACCGATCCTGCCTGTGTGGCTTACTGCACCTCTGCTGGTGACCTTACTGTGCTCAACATCTCCAACAACAGCGTCACCTATAATACAAAAAAGAATATGGGTGCCAGGTACAAACTATCTTCCGTTTTACAATATCTAGTTTTGTTTTGTGTTAGGCTTACATTTATTATTAGGACGTGCATTAAGATCAACTTAACATTCCATTGTCTTGAATTCATTCCTTAGATGCAGTTTCAATTAATGTAGGTGAATTAGTGTATTAGGTATGGCTGTGTTAGCTCTTCCATTACAGTGTCGACGTGTCTTGGTAAAACTAACTGCAACTGCCGAAGCTTTTCCAGTAACACGAGCTACAGCAAGGTTGCTCACTTCCTGCTTCTAAATAGCCTTGTCAGATGGCACAAGTAAATAGAACTGGGTTCACTAAGCTGCGGGTAGATAAAAAAGTTCATTTCCAGGCCACAGATTTTCTTGCAGGATTAAGAATGTATTACACGAGTTTTTCTGTGAAACATGGGAAAGGAACACCTTGAAATTTGCAGCTTATTCACAAATCAGCACATTAAAATTCTACGGTGGCAGAGGAGATAAACTGTGGTGTTTACTGCCTCTAGAGAGTGCTGCAAAGGCGTGCGCGCCCGGCTGTAGGCAGCGGGACTGAGAACAGCGTCAGCTGGCGAGTGGCTGTGCTCGTGGGAGGTTCATTGCATGCACGTTCGTTGCTTTATCTTCGGTGCTTATTGGCAGTTAGACTGCGGCAGAGTCAATCTGTGTGACCGAAAACGGTCGGAGCCTTGCGCAGAAAGTGGTCCGTGGGCTGGGCTTGAGGCCAGAAAGTGTGTGAGTAGGGGCCGGGGAGCTCGCGTACCAGCTAGGCTACGATGGTGCAAAGCACGAGGCTTACCCGCGTAGAGCGGCTGGGCTGTATAGGCTGTGAAGGTAAGTGCGTGTGCAAAGTAGTTGGGTTACATTTTTGTGCAAGGTATCATTTTTCTTTTCAACAACAGAAAAATATAACGGATTGCAGATTCCTTGGCGATGAGTAGCCCAGGCAAGCTAAATAAACTAACTTTCAGTATTCAGCTGAGCTTACAACAGGTAGGCGAATCGGAGCTTATGGTGGTGGCAGAGCGGTTAGACAGACGCCGAACGAGAAAGCGGGATGTTGACTGGCGGCGACTCGCCTTATATACCTTAGCATTGGCATTGCTTAAGAGGTTGCAAACGCAATGGCACACTCATAAGCATTTAGGAGACTTTGCATTTATATGGGATTTTTATTTAAAGAAACATTTACGGAAGAGAAAGACAGTTTTTGTCGTTCACAAGGGCATTATTAGCCAGGTGGTATTTTTCAAGCCACGTGCTTCTTTCCTGAGTAAAGTTAAGAATGAACTTGATAGTATATTATATTGTTTTAGTGAAAAGTATGATTATTTGAGTTTCATTCTAGGGCCCTGGGCTGGTCAGCAAAAGGCAAGCAGATGTGTGTGGGCTGCCAGGATGGATCGCTCTCCTTGCACAAGCCTGACCTCACTCCTGTTCGCACCATCCCTGCTGCACCGCTCTCTGACGGTGCATCCGCTCCCATCACAGCTCTAGTTTGGTTCACCAACACCGAGTTCTTTGTTGCGTACCAGCAAAGTAACAATCAGCCTTGTGAGTTGGTCAGGGTGTTCAAAGTTTCTCGTATGTCAGATATTGCGTTGTATGCTAAAACCTGCTATCTCAACCTAAAGAAAGCCATTGAAGTGAAGTGTGGAATTAGCGCTGCGGAGTGTTTTATGTGTCTCAGGCTGGCACTGTGGTCACTCGAATGAAAATAGTCTAACAGTGTTGCATGTAGTCAATGCAAGGAATGGCGTTTCTCTCATTACTTTGTGGTGGTGGTGGGGTGGAACAGAAACCTTTGTTTTTGTGTGAATGTAATGCGGTAAAGCTTCTTCAGTTCTGCTTGTGACCTTTGCGAAGCAGAGCTTGAACGGCCGGTAGCTGCGGCTGTTGAGTGCTGCAGGTGAAAGATGCTTGTGCTGTACATGCATTGCTTTGCACATAATAGTTATGTTTATGTTGGAAAAATGTTCTTTCTTGTTTCAAATTGTACGTTATCATACTTACTGCTTGGGAGTGTTCAGTCTTGTCTGGAATTAAGTGATGTGCATTTTAATGTGTCTCTGAGCACATGGAAGTGAGTAGTCTCTCATTAAAGTGCTTGTTGTGGCGGGTACTTGAAACCCGTTTGATTTGCAGACTTTATTGTGGATCTTGTGAGGAAGATATCACTATCTTGCCCTGTCATGCATCAATGATAAGCATACATCTTTCTTTTAGGTCTGGTGTACGTGAACGGACCCAAGGGGCAGCCTGCACAGTATATCAACTACGAGGACGTTTGTTATTCAAATGAGAGTGAAGAGCCTCTCTTTTATCATCTGCTCTTCATACCTCAGTGGTGAGGCATTACTTGGACTTTTTGTGATGAGCGTCAGATTTGACTGAATGTGTTATGTGTACCTGTAGGAATGGTTTAATGATTTGTAGTTTTATAAGACAATGTACGTTCCATTGGCGTTTAGTACAAATTTACCACATCTTCATTAGTGATGGAAAGATCATAGAGCTGTAACGCTTTACTGAAGGAAGGAATAATTTCAATAAAAGGCCTACTTCATCATTGTGACAATTTAATTTGCTTCACAGGAATAGGATTTGAATTAATTCATTCTACCTTTAGTTGGTCTGAGTTGTACTGTTGCCAATGCAACTGTAGTGTTCTCCCCCAGGCTGCAACACGCTTCGGGCAGGCTTTGAGCTATCTTTTTCGTGATAGGATAGCCCGAAGCGAGTGCCTGAGGTACAACCGTATTCGGCAGGATATCGACAACACGGGGGTAACACGGTAATTATATTGGTGACTGTTAGGTACACGGAACACGGACCATTACACTGGGCCCTCGGTGACTACTATGAGCACTGTTCGTTACTCGTAAATTACGTAATGATTGGAACACAGCACTAATACGTGATGGTTGAAATACAATACTATTCGAGAAGTACGTAATGATTGAAACACAATCCTATGTGAGAATAGTACAAATATGTGGTGATTGAAGTACAATCCTATTCGAGAATGACCTAACTTGAAACTTAATCCTATGCGAGAATAGCACAAATACGTGATGATTGAAGCACAATCCTATTCGGGAATGACGTAATGATTGAAACACAATCCTATGCGAGAATAGCACAAATACGTGATGATTGAAGCACAATCCTATTCGGGAATGACGTAATGATTGAAACACAATCCTATGCGAGAATAGTACCAATACGTGATGATTGAAATACAATCCTATTCGAAAATGACATAAATTACGTAATGATTGAAACACAATCCTATGCGAGAATAGCACAAATACGTGATGATTGAAGCACAATCCTATTTGAGAATGACGTAATGATTGAAACACAATCCTATGCGAGAATAGCACAAATACGTGATGATTGAAGCACAATCCTATTCGGGAATGACATAATGATTGAAACACAATCCTATGCGAGAATAGTACTAATACGTGATGATTGAAGTACAATCCTATTCGAAAATGACATAAGTTACGTAATGATTGAAACACAATCCTATGCGAGAATAGCACTAATACGTGATGATTGAAATACAATACTATGCGAGAATTACGTAATGAATGAAACAAGCACCAATAGCGGGTAACGTCCGCGAGGACGCTACTTACGAACGCAGCGGCAAGACGTGATGATTGGTGCTACGTCGTGCGACTGTTACGAACAGGTCAGCTGGTGCTAGCGGGGCGCTACGGCGAGGCTAGCCGGCCGGAGCGGGCGAGAGATGTCGTAGAGCGGCTTGGCCGACGACGCCGGCGCGGGGCGTTGCAACGTGACTTTTTTTAAGGCTTTGAAACACCTTGAAGCGTCAAGACGCTACTAGGTTTAAGACCGTGCAACACCTTGGGGCGTCGATAGGCAGGGCCGGTCTCCGGAGCTTGGTGCAGGTACGCGAGAGATAAAGTCGATCTCGGAAGCTAGATGCAGGAACACGAGGCTGGTGCTGGAGATGTGACTTGAACGAGGACGAGGGCTTGAGTGTGTGCGAGCCTTGTTGGGGTCGCCTTATGTAGGCCTCGAGTGCAAGCCTTGAGTCCGGGCGTGAGTCCTGATTGGTCGCGAGTTTGTGGGCCTGTGGTGCTGGAGGCAGGAAGCCGTTGTAGCTTACGGGCACCTTTTCTCATAGTCGCGAGGCGGCTTCTCTCAGGTCCCGTGTTTGGTTGACTAGGCGCTTCGGGTCCGGAGGTGCTCTGGAACGGATGCGGTTGTAGTCTGGAGGCAGCTTTTCTCAGGTCTTGTGGAGGTCCGCGGCTTGCCGCTGGGATCACCACACAACCCTCAAAAAAATCCAACTATTGTATCTATGGGAATTACATCTCTCAGGGGGAATATGTGAGGTCCTCAGCTAAACATTAGGTAGGCCTTCCTTTTGTAGAAGTAGAATAGGTTTTTTTTTGTTTCAGACCTGTTTTTTTGATTTACTGGTGTCTTGTTTTTCAGTATCTACTGCATTCTTCTTTAACTTTTATCTGGTTTAATGAACTTCTTCCTCATTTTACGGTTTTTGTGCGCCTTGTGCATAAATTCTGCATTCCTTTATCTCCATACTAAGTGGTGCCTTACTCTTTCCACTCTATGAAAGGCTTTTTGCGACTTTGCCTAACTCTAACATCAAATTTAATTTGTTGCCATTGGGAAAATATTATATATTGTTTTCATGCTCTCTTCTTTGTGCATGATGAAGGTACCTTATTAGAGAAATGGGGGTACTATCATTTTTTCTCATTTGACAAACCTGGTCTTCAAATTGCGAGCTCGTGGGACGGTCTTGAAAGCGGGTTTTCAAAGGTAAGCAAGCTCTTGAAACTTCAATTTTCCTTAGAATTGCACTGCTACGGAGGTTAACAGTAAATCAATCTTGAATGAATATAGCAGGCAATGTTAGGCTACTTGGCCATTGATTGACACAGTTTCTCAATCCTAAATTGAGTATTCACTGCAACAGAGACTGTATCAGATCTATCAGAGACCAACTGAATCAGAGACCAACTCTCTCAGATTAGCGTTACATATTAGGTGCTTATCTGCATAAACAGGTTTATACATTATAAAAATTATATAGCAACAGGATATCAAATTAAGTTCGCTGATGTACAGGGATGGTTGCGTGGCTTAGCCTTCATGCTTCAAAGCCTGACATATACACACGTGAGACGTGGCTGAATAAGACACACAAGACATGAAAGGTAATCAAGATTCCAAAGCCCATCTAAGAGGTGATTCTTATTAATACTTCGGCTTAATATATTGTAGTTCGTATGAGTTAATAAGGTTGACATAAGCACTTGACTTACACAATGACATGTTCAGATAGGATAAATGCACAGAAAAGAAAAACATAAGCTACTGTAGATACACATAGCTAAGCAGCACCTTTAGTGAAATACTTCTCAAAGATGGCTCTATTATCAAAACCTGCAGAGCAGCGTCTGACAGTGGTATGCTCACAAGCTATGTGACGAGGGGGTGCTCTAAACAACTTTTAGAAAGGCGTGTTACTTCATTTTAATTTACCTGTGTACAGGAAATGTAGAATTGTGATTAAATGTACAAACATCAAGGCATCACTCTACGGACCACACAGCTGAAACATTTTTACTGTTAATAGTTTAGACCACAAGTGCTACAAATCAATCATCAGATTATGGACTTCTAACCAAGCAATAAATCATGAAGTAAATACTGTTACAACTTAAAGTTCATTGTGGTGCTACTGCCTAAATATATAACTGCCATTCGCCACATTTACAGCTTTTTAAAAAAGAAACCTGTTGATTGGCGCATTGAATAACAGGCGTACAATTGTTGATAAAAAATAATTTTTCAGTATCCAAAATCACAACCAGCAAATTCAAAGGTGCATTCAGGTCTAGCAATACTGAATAAAAACTGATAAACTCTTGCTATATCACTGACTGACTGACATGACTCGCAGAGTCTAGCTCATGCACAAGTAATTTAATACTCAAATTTTCATTGCTCCAATGCAGCAGACATGCTGGACGAAGCAGCACGAGCTAACACGAATTTGGCTTGCTTTAAGTGTTGAAGAAATTCCCGGCAACATTAGTAGATGTACCAGAAATTGCTCACGCACCCTCGTTAAGCATACAAATAATTATGCAAAAATTACTGGTTACCAAGCACAAATTATAAACAATTAAAGGTACCTTAACACGGTGGACTTTCGGTTATTCAAAGAAAACGTTGCAGAATTGTCACTTGGGTGAAATGAGCGACGTCCGCTTAGCTGATGAACGTGGGCGGATAGCGGCCATGTTGCCAGAGTGAGAGCTGATACTGTAGTTCTCGCGTATGATAAAACGTCATAGGTACATCAAGCGTTATGTGGCAGGGCATGGTGGAGTTCAGACGGAAGTGGTTGAAGCTGATAGATACAAGTAGATCTTAATTCATAGTCTGAATAAGATTTGAAGCTCTTTGAATCTATTAATGAAGTAGGTTTGAGTGTTTTAGTACATAAAATATGCATTTAACCAACAATCAAGTCGTGGTGCTGTTATTCTCCTTAATTTCCTTTGTTTTTCTTGTCTCCCAAGGTTTAAGGTGATGCTCGAGGCCTCAGTGAATATCTTCTACTTGTCTAAGTGATGAGAAATGATGCAATGCAACTGTTGCCATGAGCAGGAACCAGCTGCTGGTGCTGTCGTCGGGGGGCATCGAAATGGCGACGCTCATCAAGACTGCAAACGGCGGCTGGGCCCAGCTGGCGCTGGAGGAGGGCAGTCGTGCCGAGATGCACTTCGTCAACGTCACTCAGGAGACCTTCCCTCTCGGAATGACCCTCGACCTTGGCTCTACTAAAACTTTTTCAGTTAAAGGTACACTGGAAAAGTAAAATTTTCGCCTTTTGTGCAGGAGAAGTATTGGTTATTTTACCAGCTTTGAATCAGGGTGACCACTTAAAGTTCATGATGTCTCTTAATTCGAGTTTCAGGTGTAGCATTACTGCAGCTTTACAATCAACCATTGCCCTCAATGCCAATCAACCCTTGACAATCAACTGTTGTCTATCGTTATCCTTGCGGCTCACATCTTGCTGCTTCTAAAAGTGACTCTGCAACTGTCTGATTCATTACGCCACGTTTTTGTACGTTGTTTTCATACAATTGTCGTAATTTTGTTTTGACAATTTCGTGAAAGTCTAAAAAGTCTCCTAATAGGCAAAGATCGACATAGTTAAGAGAAAGTCATTATACTTTCATACATATGAAGAACGGATTTCATTTTGAGTTAGGTTTTGGATAATCATGGGGACCATACCACTTTGCAGACTGTATTTATTGTCGAATCTTCATGCCCACCCTGAACGAGTGATTGGTTGCTGTAGTAGCTAGGTCTGTTTCAATCGCTCTCTCTGTCTGTCTGTTTCTGCATAAGTGATGAGACTGCAGAAAATATTCAAACATTACTTAGTTACAAAATGAGTTCTGATTTTTTCATATTGCTTTCGAATGGTTGTAGTTCATTCTTTCTCGTCATAGCATGTGTGTGCTTTTATGTTTTACTTGAAGTTCATTCAAGATTGAATTCAGCGAGGAAAGCCCCTTCAAATTTGCTCACCCAAATGGCTAGTTATATTTAGTTCCTATTTTGGTATATTTTCAAATTACCTAAGAATTAAATTGTAGAAATAGGTTGAGAACAGTTGAAGCTGATATGTTGTTTAAATTTCGTTAGTCACTGTAACAGATTTGAAATTTTATTTTGGTCATTTTTTCCTCTAGAATCCTCCCTCAGGGGGATGCAACTATTATATCTATGGGAATTAGCACTTCCAGGGGGAAAAATGTGAGGGCCTGAGCTGAGAGTTCGGAAGGCGTACTTTTTGTTGAAATAAAATGTTTTTGTTATGTTAAAGACCATCTTTTTTCGGTTCACTGCTGTCCTGTTTCTCAGCACCTTCTACTTTCTTCTTTGACTTTGATCTTGTTTCATAATCTTCTTTCTCAACTTGCTGTTTCTATCCCTTTTCTGCTAAGATTCTGCGTTCTCTTAGCACCATACTATATGGTGCCTTTCTCCTTCCTCTCTTTGGATCGCCTTTGTGGCGGATAGGGAGGCTTTAACTAACTAATGATCTAATCTATCCTGTAGAATCACTCCTTAAAATATCTTATTAGAATATTTTAAAAATAGTGAACCAAAATTCATCAAGAATTTAAAATTTGTTAGATCTAATTCTTTGCTATGAATTTTCCAGGCGTAAGCTAGTGACGGACGTTTTCAGGCTGTTTAGCATTCGTTTAAGGAGATCGTCCCACTTTTTCAACTTTTTTCGTCCGATTCGTTTAAAAATTGGCCAGTATATGTATTATGTGAAAGTAAACCTTTTTTCCCGTGTCACTTTTTCGATTTAGGGCTTAGTTTTTTTTTTGAAAAATTAGTTTTTTAGTATATTTTATGGATAATTCGAAATGCTACTCGTCTTCGAACTTTGATGCTAGAACAAAACCAAAGTCAGTTTTAGAATCCTTAAAACATTCCTAACACACTCAATTGTTTTTTTTTCAAATTCAAATTTTTTCTACTTTTTCAAATTCTTCAAACTTTCTAAAAACAACAGTAATTTTTTGGGTTTAGAGCTATGTATTTTTTCGAAAAACTTGTATTTGGAAAAAAGCCCATTTGAGTGTGTTAGGAATGTTCCAAGGATTCTAAAACTGTCTTTGGTTTTGTTCTAGCATCAAAACTCACTGACTCTTAGGCAAGCTAAAAACGAAATTTTTTGTTGAAGTGTAATATAATGAAAAATTTATGTAATTGAATGCAGTTCTAATTTTATTTCGATAATTTCCATACCTAACTTCATATTCACACTGTGAATATGAAGTTTTGAAGTATGAAGTTTTTTCCATTGTGATTTCCAACCCCCCCCTCAAAAAAAAAATTTTTTCATTTTTTTTCCAAAAATATGAAATTTTTTATTTTCAGTCTGATTCTTATGAAATTTGACTATGATATGTAACTTCTGAAAAGAAACACAATTTATTCCATTCATTTTTTTGTTTTAGGGCTTAGTTTTAGAAAAAAATTTACATTTGGGTTTAGGGATTGACATTTTACTGATATTGATATTTCAAAATGTTACTCGTCATCGAGTTTTGATGCTAGAACAAAAACAAAGACAGTTTTAAAATCCTTGGAACATTCCTAACAAACTCAAATGGGCTTTTTTTCTATTTCCCGTTTGTTCTCTTTTTATATGGGGTTGAAATGGGCTCAAAGTTAAAGATTTTGGTCCCCTTACCCCCCTCCCTGGGGGGGGAGGGGATCTATTGTCCGTAGCGCCATAAAATTTTAGGACCGAATAGTCCACCACCTAAGGGTTCTTTTCCAACAAAAACATGAAAAATGACCACCTGAGCGACAGGGGCCTGGGACGATCTCCTTAAATTTGATGCTAATGAGGACTGAGTTCATGCAGTCTCCAAAATAAATCCTAATATATTCATTAGGATTAAATATGATTGACCTCTGGCTTCTATGTGATAGTAAAACCTGCTGGTTATGTGTCTCCGTCATTGGTAGTGTTAATCGGAGTTGCAGTTGGTGCCTCAACGTTCATTATTTGTTTCACTTCTCCTTCAAAGCACATTTATTTTTGGACAGAGGATACGATAGAAGGCCCGTACCCTGTGGTGGTGGCGCTCTCCACCGGCGGGGAGCTCAACATATTCCACCTCGTGAACAAACTTCCAGACAAGCCTGACCTAATGGCTTCATTGCCTGCCCAGCCCACCCCTGCGGCGCCTGTTCGCACTGCCCAGCAGTATTGCTCCAACATCGTCATTCCTCCTCCCCCACGCAGCGATTCTTCTGTCAGCGCAACCTTCACAGCTGCTGCTGCGGACGCTGGCCCCAGTGTGTCTGCTCATCCAGCTAGCTCGAGCTTTGCCTTCTCGTCAAGCTTTGCCAACCCAAGTTCTGTGGCTGGCTTTACTGCCACCAGTTCTGCTGCGACTTCTGTTATTCCTTCGACTAGCAGCTCTATTTTTGCTAACGCAAACTCATTTGCAACTTATGGTACTAGTGCTAGTCCTCTCACTGGTGTCACCACTGTTGCCAGTGCTAGTACCTCTGGTGCAAGCAGTCTTTTTTCCACTTTGGGTACTACTGGCGCTGGTGGAGGTTCAGGGTTATTCAGTCGCTCTTCAGTGCCTCCCTTGAGCAGCAGCAGCTCGCTGTTTGGGGGTGCCTCGCTTTTTAACCAGACCAAAGCGCCGACTTCTTCTCTCTTCGGTGGTGAAGCGGCTCCTGCTGCCAACTCTGCAGCTGCTGGGTACGCGCATTTGTTGATGGCTCTATACAATTTACCTTAGGTTATTTATTTTATTTTCTTGTGGTTGTAATGTACCACAAAAACACATTAGTTTTGGATTTTGTTAAAAGCGTAGATGAGGCAAATATTAACTTGAAATAATTTAAGCAGGAAAGTTCTTGCTTAATATGTGCAGTTGCTCAAAAAGTATCTCTGCAAAATTTTTGTATTGAAAATTAAGTTGTAAGCTAGTCTAGTTCGGTACATTGTTGAACTTCTACTTTTCTGTGGCCCGAATCCCCCTCTGAGGACGGATAGAATTTAACTAGCCTAAAAAAGTTCAAGTTAGTTAAATTGGTCTTCTACTCTATGTTATGGGTGGTTGCACTCCCAAAAGGGATGCTGTTGTCAGCTATAGATAGGGTTTTGAGACGTCTATCTGGTGTGCTTATTTTTTCAGCTTCTGTGTTTCTTTGCTATCTTTTCTTTGAATTTTTTTCCATTGCATTCTCACGTTCTGTTTCTTAGCGAGGAGCATCCGGTGTGAGAACACATCTTGTGCTTTAATTCCTTAATCTCTAGCCTATTTGAAATGATCCATTTTCTTTGATTTCTTGAGATATTCCTTGTTGTGATGTAACTAATATAACGCTCCACAGGGGGTACTATCGTTGTAGTTGTGGAAATGAACGCTCTCAGGAAAGTGTGAGGTCTCGAGTTGAAGGCTATGTAGGTCCACCCTTTCTTGTAAAAGGGTAAGGTTTTTGTTTTGTAACGAAGCATCATTTCTTTGTTCACTTATGTCTTATTTTTCAGCCCCTTGTGGCACTTTCATCTGGTGCTTGTATTTAGTTCCATAAAATTCCTTCCTAACATGCTATTCTATGCACAGAGCATCTTGAGTGGGTGCAGAGATTTCTCTTTGTGTGTCTTTGTCTCTCTTTGTAGGGACACGCCTTTTTTCTTTCTTCCTATCTGTTTCTGTACGCATGGTATCCTCTGTGGGAACGCCAACCATGCATGAATTCCGTGTTTTCTATTTTCCATGCTAACTGGTTCCTTCTCTGTTTGCTTTTTTATGAATGTTTTTCGTGTGGGCTAGGAGTCTTTAACTTAATTACTATCACTTTATAATAACTGGCCTATGTTTGCAACAACAAGTTTGCTGGATGTGGCCTGACGATGGTACTTACAAATTGAATTTGGATATAGCAGATGCCTTAAATAGCAGAGCAGTTAATTAGTTTTGATAATAACTGTGATAATATAAGGTACATTTAACAATGGTTATCATAGCTATTATTTTCTTTGCCAACCCTGATGAGTTAGGAAAATATGTCTTGACGGTTGTCTACACCTCAGGTCCCCATCAAGCTCGAGTCCTGCTCCAGCTGCTGCCTTCAGCTTTGCTGGGGGCTCTTCTGCATTCTCTGTGCCTGGTGAGATCCTCATCTTAGGGATGAGGTTGGGCCTGGCTTCTAATTACGCTCTCCTCAGGGGGATACAACTGTTGTATCTATGGGAACTAGCGATCCCAGGGGGACAACGTCAGGGCCCGAGCTGAGAGTTAGATAGGCCTTCTTTTTTGTTGAAATAAAATGTTTTTGTTATGTTAAGGACCACTTTTTTCGGTTCACTGCTGTCCTGTTTTTCTGCACCTACTACTATCTTCTTCAACTTTGGTCTTGTTTCATGATCTTCTTTCACAACTTACTGTTTCTATGCCTTTCTGCGTAGATTCCGCGTTTCCTTAACTCCATACTAAATGGTGCCTTCCTCCTTCCTCTCTTTGGATCGCATTTGTTGCTGGGTAGGGAGGCTAAAATTAACGACTAAACTAAACTTCTGATTACGCTCTTGTTGCGCATATATGGAGCCAACGTTTCGTTTTACTCTAAGTAACGGCTGGGGTAGTGAACGGAGAATATCTTCATGCTCAGAACATTCTACCTTTAGTAAAATTTGGAACTTTTTAAATGTATTTCTAACACTGCTGGTGATACGTCTGTCCCAGGTACGTTATGATATCAGATGGACAGTGAGTATAGAAGATACAGCTGCTATAACTCCTGAGGCTTAACTGAAACAGAATTGAGATGCTCTCTTAATTATAACAGTTTTATCCATATAAGTACTATAAGAACATAGCGCAAAGACCGTCGTCCCCCTATGGTTGAAAGTGTCATTTTAACCAAAATAAACTTCCAGGACACATTTTTTTACATTGTTGGATTGAGGAAGCAATTGAATGTGCCATTCGCATGAAGCTTTGTGTAATTGCGTCAGTCAGACCTGTGTGTGTTACTAGCGCTACTGCAACGTTAGCGGCAATATTGTTGAACTAGAATTAGCTCTTTGAATTAATATATATATTGAATAATTTTTACACTCACGTTTGGCGTATACCTTTTAACTTCCCTACTCGTCATGTCACATGTTTGTTGCATGGTGATCTTTTGAAGTTAATAGCGAAGATTATTACGTTGTGTTCAATTTAATTTTGTTTAAGCTCTACTATAAGTTCAAAATAAGAAATTAGAAGAGTACATGCACAAGTTGCAGTTCTGTTAAATATTTCATTTCAGCTCAATCTGCAGGAGGAAACAGCTTATTGAAAGCTCCCCTTGCGGCGGCAGCGAGCGTTCCGTATGCCAGGGCCACCGCCCCTGAGGCAGCGAGTCCGCCTGCTGGGAGCCCTCGGCCCGCCCCTGTTGCGGAGGCCGTTGGGGGCGGCGCTGCGTCGACTGTTGGCAGCAACTATAGGGCTCCTGCGTCGCCAGCTCTGCAGTGCGTGCACCTTCTTTGTAGACCATCTTGAGTCGTTCTCAGGGTCCAGTTGAAAGATCTTTTCGAGATTTATGTTGTGCCTCGCTCATCAATTCAAATGCAATGCCAAAGTTTGAACAACTAATATGAGTTCGAGTAACTATACGTTTGTGTATGAAAGTGTGACGTGGTTTGTTTGAGTAATAATACAGCTTTGACAGTATTGGTGTTACTATTCCCTAATTTTTTTTCTGGAGAAGCCAATTTCTGTTTGAATTCATTTTTCAACTCTGACGTTTTCTTGAATTTGCATAGCAAGTTTAGGTAGAAATTGCATGCTTTTTAAAATTTTTAATGTGCAATTTACTATCCATGATGTTGAGTGTAAACTCATGCTACGAAAGCTCTAAGTGTATTGCAAATTGTTGATTATCCTGCTGTGAGTAAACGCAGTTGTGAAGTATCTTGCCTATATATTGTATGACCTATTTCTTATTTATCTTCATTCATGTTATTGTAAAAGTATCTTCTAATCAATGTCTCTAAAGGGCACAGGATAGCACTGGGTTCAGGCTAGTTAAGTTGGTCCATCCTATTCAATTGTCTTTCCCAGAGGAGATACTGTTAAATTATTTCAGCTTTAAATAGACTTTCGGGACTTTTTTCTTTTCTGACCACTTGCCTTCTGTCCGTTGTTGTATCTTCTTTGCCATCTTTTCTTTGTTTAGGCTTCCTCTCCCTTCTTAACTTGCTATTTCTGTGTACATGGTATCCTGAGAGGGAACACTCTTTGTGCGTACATCCCATGTACGCACAAAAGAGTCTGAGTCTCTCGTAGTGTGATGCAACTAATGTACCCCCCTCAGGGGGATACAGATATTGTATCTATGGGAATTAGCGCTCCCAGGGGAAAAATGTGAGAGCCCGAGCTGAGAGTTAGGTAGGCCTTCTTTTTGTTGAAATAAATTGTTTTTTGTTACGTCAAGGACCACCTTTTTTCGGTTCACTGCTGTCCTGTTTTTCAGCACCTCTGACTTTCTTCTTCAAATTTTATCTTGTTTCGTGAACTTCTTTCTCAACTTTACTGTTTCTATGCCCCTTCTGCATAGATTCCTCATTCTCTTATCTCCATACTAAATGGTGCCTTCCTCCTTCCTCTCTTCGATACGCTCTTTTTTGTAGCGGTTAGGGAGGCTTAAACTAACTTATAATCTAATCTGCAACTAATTTATAAATGGGAATTAGCTCTCCCTGGAATAATTGTTAGGTCCCGAGCTGAACGTTCGGTTGTCCTTCCATTTGTTGGAATAGGTTTTTCGCTTTGTGATGGATTAAATTTTTTTAGCTCACTCTTCCCTGTTTATCAGCACCTATTTCTTTCTTATCTTGTTTTATAATCTTCCTTTCGAACTGGTGATTTGCGCTGCGAACCTTTGTGGGAACACACTTTGAACATAGATTCCCCATTTCCTTTAGCTCATATTGAATGGGACCTTCATCCCTCCTTTTTTTGAACACATTGATTGTGATAGCCTAAACTAATTTATCTAATATATTTTACGTCACACATAGTCCACATTACCGTCTCTATTCTGTACATTCTGTCGCCTATTCTTTCAATAGATTGAACGGAGCTCTAAACAAATTTCCATTTTACTTTTCTTATGTTTAATGTATTAAAGAGTGAAAAATACTCGAAATAGTGTATATAGTGTTTATGAACATGTCTCTGTTTGGAATGAGGGATGGATTGGTTTTGATGTGAGAAATGGCTTATGTGCACACTAAACTGGAACCTTAAGTGATTTAATTCGTCCTAAGAGGTGTCATATGTGAGCAGCAGCAGCAGCAGGGCATCGCCGTCTGTGGCTGAGCAACAGCAACAGCTGGCCCCAGCTGGAGGCAGAAGTGCCCGGTCTGCAGCTCAGGAGGCTTCCCTGCTGGCCCAGACCCTCAAAGAGCAGGATCTGTTCGAAGCCGAGCTGCAGGAGCACTTGTTGCTGTGTGCGCGCAACGAGTACAAGGTGCGTTTTTCCATCGTGCCTGCGTGAGCGGTTCAATGCTGCTAGGTCTGGGCTGGGATGAGTGTGGCGCGTTGGCGACTGATTCAATGGGCTCGCTTTGCGAGAGAACTCATTCAGCGACTTCAACTTTGTTACCTGATACTTGCAGAAGATTAATCACGAGTGGTATGTGTGATAATATTCCTGTGCTGATTAAATGAGATAGAACTTTTTGAATAGGACTTTTTTGTTCATTTTATTTGTCATTCACCCTAGCACGGATGCTGGTGGCATTTGTGGAAGCTCTTTATATCATCACAAAAGTCTTAACCCTTGAGCTGAATTGTAGTGCTACCGTACAGTAAACTTCCAATCTTAATTTGCCACCAATATTCATACTCGGGAAATCATAATTGTCGTGTAGTTGGTTCTTTCTATGGCGATTTCAGTTTATGTTGAGTACGTAGAGTTCTGTCTTGATTCCCCTCAGAGGCAGTAGGGTAAGGTTAATTAGGGTTGTTATGCTTCCATTGTTAAAGAGATTGGCACCCCAAGGTAATATGTTATTATAGAACCTTTAAATTTAATCACTGAAGTATGATGGGGAAAATGCACAAAAAACCCATTAGATTTAGCACTTAATTTCAGGGGCTTACTGTAAGGTTACCTCAGCGGTTGATAGGCCTTCGAAATTTCTATCTTTCGTGCCTACCTTGCTTCTTTTATTTCCATGCCCTTTTTGCTATTTCTTCTTTGTTTTTTCTTCCTTTATTTTCTCACTTGTTTCTATGCACAGGATATTCTGTGTTGGAGAGCACCTAGGGCATTGAATAATTTTTTTACATTCCGTACTAATTGTTTTTTTCTTTTCACATTCCTGAGATTGTCTTTGATTGGGCTAGAAGGTCTCAAACTAATTAAAGCATAGCAGTCATTATTGTTGTTTGAATATTACAGGCTTGTATTTGTTATTTTTTGATTTGAAGAACTCAAAACATATCTTTTAGGCCATCGCTAAGAGGTTTCGACTGATGCCTCTGTATTACGAAGGAAAAATAAATCCTCCCTCAAATAACTGAGCTCGCATATCACAGATACTTGCGAAACATACTTCCATCACGAATTTAAAAATTTTGTTAGCTTCTTTAGCTCAGCTTGAAAACGCAAAGCTTGAAATTTAGCTCCAAGCTTTTCGATCAACTCGAAATTTTGCTACTTAGCTATAGCCACCTGAAACTCTGAAAAAAGTTGTAAGTTATTGCCAAACAGATGAACTGTTAAAAAACCCTCGCTTTAATTAATAATCAGTCAGCAACTGACTTCTCTCTTATCCCTGAAGTGTCAGGAATAACAGCCTAAGAAATACGGCCTCTCTGAAATTAACGAACGGCCCTCAGAAGCCCCTAAGACAAGGGACGTTATAAGAAGAGTGACGCCCGAACAGGACTCGCCTACTAAATACTTATCAATTGGCGTCCGAACAGGACTTGCCAAAATAACTATCAACTGGCTTCCGAATAAGGACTCGCCAAAATATCTATCAATTTGCGCCCAAACAGGGACTCGCCTACAAAAATATTTATCACTATCTTACTTAACCTAGCTTACCCATCCCATTTTAACTCAACCTTACCTGAACTGCCTGAACATATAGTCTATGTTTTAATGCTGACCAAATCTTAGAGTTTTTGATTTCGCTTCCTGGCAAACGTGCGGGTTGCCTTCCTATTAAAATTTTGGCATTAAGTTTGTGTCGCTCAGCTGTAATTCTGTTCATTTGTAGAAATTCTGCTTTTAATATCTATGTAACTTGAATTTAGTAGTTTTTGCTAAGGAATTGAGGAATTTATCTAGGTAATTAGTCCAAATTGTTATATGACTGTTTGAAAGAGCTTTCATTAACTTGAAATGCAGGATGCTCACTGTAAATCATTTATTCTACTAAAGAAAAAATTCAAATGAAGTTTGGATACCATTCATTCATTTTTATTACAAATATAACGATATGTGTCATATGGTCTCTGATATTAACGAGTACTTGGTTTGGACTCAGGGGGAGTGGAAGACAAGCATGGAAGCGGTGCAGGAGGCGCTACAGAAACAAAAGGCTTCACTGGATCAGCAGCAGCAGCAGGTCCGTGTTCTGTATTGTTACTTCACATGTTGCCTTGACTAGTCATTGACTTTTTTGTATTTCATTTTGGAAATTTTGTGAATTTAGCGTGAAAGTTGCTGTTCTTCACGAAGGCTTTGCTTGTGCTGGTACAGACAGCGTGTGTGCTGCATGCACTTGCACACCTAGTGCTATTAGCTATTAATAAAAAATATCGATACAACTTTAATACATCCGAGAAGCAGTTCGTTTTGATGCTATCTTTGCATGCACAATTATATTATTTGTGATGGTGTTAAAACAGTAGTTCTTTAACATTCATCTTACAATTCGTTATTTTTATTAAATTTGGTGCAACAGGTTGGAGAAGTGAGTGAGGGCGTAACAGCTCTACACCAGGACCTGCTTGAGTTCTACTCTGCGTTTGAGACGACCAAAGCTGCGGTACATCAGCTCAAGGAACCCAGGTAGTTCATGCATCACCTCGTTCTTCGGTTACTTTTATTGTAATACTTGTAGAACCCAAGGTGTATGTTCTTATACATGCTGATGGTTAAAAAAAATCAATATTCGTGTTGCTTAAACATTTTTGCTTTTGAGAGGTTGTCACGCAGTTTTGAGGTCACTAATGTATTTCTTTTCAATACTATATATTAATTTCTTGAACAGAGTCCTATGCGATTGCTTACGGATCCCACCCATTTCATGCTACTAGCTTCCATCTTGGCATAAAAACATGAAAACAGTGTGTTTGGGCCTCATTCTAGGCTTCTTTGAAAATTTTATTCCAATTGCTACTGTCTCTTATTCCAGCATTCAACACATTCGTTCCTATCAGTAATTGATTAATCAATTAAGGAGCTTCTATTAAAAAAATCACCACTATTAATTTGCGCATATTTTGACATCAGTGCATTGGAAGTGTTTGGTGTAACCTCGTAACTGGGTCTTGTATACTTGATTAATTCTAGAATAAAGGATGTTGTTGAAAATTTACTCTCCCTGTATAATACTTTCCATGACAATAGACCATTCCATACATTTTAGGGAAGCAATAAATATAAGTATAGAATTATGAGTTCCTGACACGTCTTTAAAGACAGCTTTGCCGTGTCATGTTTCAACAACTGTAAATGTTAGTAAGGGCCTCCGTAGCTCAAATGCATGTATATATATGCTCATAATACCGGTCGTTAAACTTACATTGTTGAGAAATTGATTCCTGTGTGATTTAGATTAGATGTTTACAAAGGGGGAAGGCAATTGCCTAAGAAATCCTGTCAAATAGAGCTTCCCACCTGGGTGCTTAGGTTACATTGTGAAATGGCCTATTTTTTACCTCGCCAATGGAACTTTGATTTGTAGCTTTGTTTTGTTGCAATTTCAATCTTTGTTATTTTTTTAATATTTTGACAGCAAATTCGTCATGAATCAGTTTTGTGAAGGTTAAAACTCTCACCGGAAAATGAACATGAGTTGAGAAAGGTATTTCTCGAGATCCCTCGCATGTCAGACCAGGCTGCAAAGAGCGCTGCGGCTGCTTTTGAGAAAACGCTTGATGTAACAGTTCCTTGTCAAGACCACTACCCACTTTTCTAGACTGCTGTGGGAAATTATGGTAGCAACGCTGGAATTCTGTTGCCAACAACAAATTAAAGGCCTCTGTAGGTTAGTAGACATCCAGGAATCGCGATTGCGGTATAGAGGTGACACTGACCACACCAGACTGACTTACATTGTAAAGCGGCGTTCCCAGTCGTCGTGCGAGTTTCCCCTGCCATGCCGCCAATGCGCGGATGCCACACTGATTGGCATGCTTGCGGAGCCAGAACGATCGGCTTTTGATATGAGAGCCACAGGAGCATTTCTCACTATGTGTGATATACTTTCAAAAAATTGATATGTGTATAATGCATTCTTACCCCATGTTTTAATTGCGAGAACTTGGTCTAAAATTCTGACGACCTTGATTTGCTTGTTTGTGATTCTCGCTCTCCTTGTGATGGTGCTGAACTACTAAATAGTGATGATCCGACTTGCTAAAGATCTCTTGTCAGGTCTAGTTGCTGGATCTGAAACCATGAAAGTGTGAAGTGACTGCTCAACTATGTAATGTATTGCAAAAGCGAATATAATTTTCAAGTTCATATTTTTCAACTGTTCATTCAATTAAGTGGAACATCATGCTTTGCTTAAATAACTGTTCTTTACTTTGAAGTTACAACAACTTGCTTTTGTGATTTTGGCGTGATATGTCTAATGTTGTCAAAGTGCTGGCAACCTTTGTATTTCTACTAATATGTGAAAAGGTGTTACTCCTATTCAAATTTTGCTTGTTCATAATTTACTGAACTCGGTGATCGTTTCTTATTTGTTAAAACATTCAAATGAGCTTGCTGACCTTGATGAAAACACATTTTGTTGGCAAACTTCTGTGAAGGTATCATCTTGATAGTGATACAATTGCTGTTTCGTACCACGATACATTGTATCCTCTAAGCCCTAACATGGAGGCACTTGATACATGTGTGTTGTTCAGGTGCAACCAACTGAGCGAGTGGCGCGGCTTGGCCCGCAGTAGCGAGCGTCAGCTGCAGCAGCTGCGGGACCAGGTGCTCTACATCCAGCGCGAGCTAAGTTACGCCAGCGCTGCCCTCGACAGCCTGCCCAGCAGCCGGGGCGGGCCTGCGCCTCAGAGGTGCGTCTGTGTCCTGTGTGACTTAGAGCTGTCGTTGGGATGGATCCTTTCAACTACAGCCGCTCTAAGCAACTGTACTAGTTGCCATAATGAAAACGTGGCTTACTTGGGAAGTTTATTATCTACCATTATGCTTGGAACTTCGATTCAAGCTACATCATCTACCCGACAATCTGTTCTCAACCAATCAACTGTTCCTGGGCAATTACTCTTCTCTCCTTTTTGGCGGCCAGTAACTCTTCCTTAGCAGCCAATAATGCCTCCTTGGCGGCGGCCAATAATGCCCCCTTGGTGGCGGCTAATAATTTCTTCTTGATCAGTGATTCCATCTCCGCCAATAACATCTTTTCGGCGAATAATTTTTCATTGATCGATAATTTTCCTATCCTTATCATCTATTCTTATCTTTCAATGCGTTCATTTTTAAAGAACTTTCAACGTTCGTTTAAAGAACGCTGTTGAATATTTCAGGAGCTTCGCTGCGCTGGAGTATCAGGAGTAGTTTGAGAATTTTTTCTAAATCAAAGTAACAGGTTGGTGCAAAAGTAATGTCCGGTTTTCAGATTGAATGTTTAAAATTACTTCTGTTAATTATTTACATTCGTTTTTGAGTTTTATAGATTTCTGTGACTAAACTAGGCGATTTTCTTTCAGTTGATCTTTGTTATGTTCATATTTTTCATAAATGTTGGCATCCATGTGTGTCCCATCTGAAGATCACATCAGAAATGTTCTGCCGTACGAGTTTCATAAAGGTGTTAGTGCAAGTGCGGCAGCAAAATTTATTCAGCACAATTATGGGGATGATTTAGTGGATGAAAGAAGTTGCAAGAGATGGTTTTCTCACTTTTCAAAGTGGTGATTTCAATTTGAAAGATGAGCCAAAGATCAGTTGAATCTCCTTGTGTCCGAGAATCCTACTGTTACCACTAGTGAAATAGTAAAACAGTTAGACGTGGTCCATACAACCTGCTTCTGATTTCCTTTTGTTCCAAAAACTTTAGAACTATTTTAGTGGACTTCGGTTAAAAACAAGAGAAAGATTGAAAAAGAGTTCAAGTTTAATTTTGATTCTAAACTTTAGACATTTTGTAAACCAGGTATTTATAAGCTTGTTGAAAGGTGGGATGAGGTAATTGAAAGTAATAGAGAGTATGTGAATGAAAAAATGTTTCCATGCGCATTGGCCTTTTCATGTTTACCCAAGATCTTTAAATCTCACATTAATTTTGCCTTAAGCTGATGTATGTTGAATATTGATTTTTATTCGTTGCTACATAGAACCACTATACCTGTGGTGCAAGCTCTGCTCTCTTTTGAATTGATAATCGTGGGTTGGCCGAGAAATCTAAAATGTTGGCCTCCCAACGTGCAAAATTAACTGTAAATAATTTTCCTCTTCGCTCACAACTTAGTTCCCTAGCTGTGATCTGCACATCTAGCATCATTGCCTGATTTTCATGTGCGCAGGCAGCCTCGTTGCTGCAGGCAAAATACATGTGTGCGTAATTCAATTCAGTACAGTGAGGAGTTGTGTGTGCAGCAGGAGCAGCGTGACAACGGTGTACCGCGTCGCTCAGCTCGGCCGCAACGCCCGCGTGTCGTGCGAGCAGCGCCTCGACCAGCTCTCCGCCAAGCTCAAGCAGCTCTCCGTGTCACCAGATCTCGCCTTGCCCAAGAACGAGAACATTGCGTAAGCTCCTGAGACGTTACAGCCATGATATACAGAGTGTTGGGTTGTTCTATGCACATATATTAACAATATACAGACAAACGCCAAATAGAACAATTTTCAAGGGTGGCAAAAACCTCAAAACTCCTTCGTTTTCAAGAAATGATACCCTGAAATAATTTTAGACTCCGGTAGGAATAGGCTTTCAATGACGCTAAGGAGTAAAATCTAACTTCTTGGGCAGGCTGTTGGCGCGCGCTTCAGCCTATTTCAGGGTATCATATCCATTAAATTATTTCAGGGTATCATATCTTCAGAACTAAGAAGTCATGAGGTTTTTGTCGCTCTTAAAAATCGTTTTATTTCACGTTTTTCTGAATATGGTTAAAATATGTGCATCGAGTTACGCAACGCCAGGTATACCGCATTTACCCTTGTTCAGGTATTTTTTTAGGTTAATGACATGTAGGTCTGCAGTTAGATATCTTGTGAGATGAGCGATGTTTGTCATGTTGAGATATACGGCAAGAAAATGTTACTTTTGCCAGCAACTAAGTTGACTATTTTGAGTTATCGAACTGTTGCATTCAATTGATCTGTATCGTACTCTCGTCTATCTCCATCTTCTTTGAATGCTTTTCTCTTTGAGCTAAAACTTGTTCTACCTAATTCTACGATTTACGGTCGACACTTATCTCATTCTTCCATTCCTCCTTGCTATGTACTTTGAACTGTTGTATTGCATTTTGTTTTTATTTTTCGTGATTATTTGTTATTTTGTGTGCACTCTAACTAATGCAGTGAACTTTCCAGTTGCTGGGTTAGTAGCACAAGTTGTAGTAGTAATGGTATTTTAAATTCTTTCAACTGTGCAGATCTACCAAGACTGGTCGCTACGGCATTAGCGAGGAAAGTCTTCTGGTGGAAGAAAAAGAGAACATCCATGGAAACATGGCGCGAGACAAGCAGCAGCAGCTGTGGGCTATCTTGCGGCGTCGAGGGCACACACCCGTCCGGTTAGACGTCAAATCAGTTAAATTTTGTGCATTTTATTTACTCAGTCCTTCTCTGAAGTTCAGTTTGTTTCTTTGAATTCTACAAATGATGGTGCGTCTCGACTCATAGCCTGCGTGTGTGTTGTAGGTTAGTCAGTATTGTTGTACTTGGGCACCTTATTTCATTGGCTATGTTGAAGGGCCTCAGTTCACTCTCAATGTTGGAATTTTGTCAGGCTTTATTTAATTCAGTAGTTGTTTCATCTTTTCTTATGAGTTTAGATCTAGCTTTGCACATCGTCTATTTGAAGAAATCTTCCGTTTTGTAAGATTATGGGTGCTTTCTGCAAATATCCTATTGAAATTGACCGTGATGTTTGCTGCAGGAAGAGTGGAGAGGCCGTGCTGTCTCCCTATGCTTCGGGGAGCGGCTCGCCGCTGCAGCCACGTCAGCTGCACGAGCCCTCGTTCCTGTCACTGAGCTTCGGGCCCGGCAAATGCTCCACCCCCAACGTGCCTGAAGGCTCCTCACGTCAGGTCAGCTGCTTTGCTTGATAACTCCTCGCCGAAACTCCAAGTTAAATTCTCCTCAAATCTGATTAAAGCAACAATTCTCAAATTTTTGCTTGAAACAATTATTCTCAAACTTTTGATCAAAACTATTATTTTCGAAATTTTCCTTAAAAATGATTCTTCTGAAACCTTGACTTCAAAACTATGATCTAAAATTTTATCAAAATTGCTATAAAAGAGATAAACCTCCATCCTGACAAACATATTTTACTTTCTTCTGTTTCTATCCACTTAATCCTGTTTACACTATCCACTTGTACGGAAAACCCCAAAAATAACAATAATATTGCTAACTGCATGCTTTAAAAAATCAGCAATTTATTAACGTATGAGAAGATTTTGTTAATGAAAATTGGCACTATGCCGCCTACGTTTCAAAAAATTAGATCTCGTTCATTATTATGAGAAAAGCATTCAAAGTAAATCATATTTGCTGTTATTGATTTTATACAAACCTCATTGATTTTGAAGAGTACCTTTAGGTGTGTCTAAGGATAAAACTAGTGTGAGATTTTGGAGAACACTGGCTTTATCCATGGCAGCTGGGGTGTTGTTGCAGTTTGTGATCAAATGGAATTCATGTTTTCCAGGCGAGGCTAGCGTAGCGCTCGCTGCGCTTGGAAATGATTTACAATATGCACTGCTAGTTTTCGAGTGTTGACTACTAGTTCTTGAAAAATATCGTTTTCATCAGTAAATACAGTAAGATACCTATTTGCTTACTGTTGACTTCTTAATTTGTATCCCGCGAAGCAATAATTTCACCTAATTTTTAAATTTATTGTTTGAAATCCTGAAAAAAAACATTCAATTTAGAAGTTGCGGAAAGTAAACAAGTGTTTGTGTGGTGCATGAATGCATGAAAGTTGAATTTGGCTTTGGATAACCATTGCCAGATACCGTAAAGATAGCTAATTCTATTTTAAGCACTCGAAGGAAAGAAGTTGCAGGCATAAACTTATTATTTGAAATTAAATGTGAATGTGGTCTCGAAAACTCGGATGTATATCTTCTAAACAACTGATGATTAAGGTTTCTTTGAAAATATTGAGCTAGAACACTGCTTCACTAACGTGGTGTGTCAAAATGGCTCTTTGAGACTCGTATATCTCCACTCGTAAGTTAACAGTTAATTTTGGGTGGAAGTGCTGGATGATGACTCTAAAATTTTGCTGGAGACCATGTAACTTTAGGTTGAACTTATGATGAAACTCGTGAATGTATATATTCTGTATTAAGAATGCATTAGTGTATGGGATAAACTGTGTGTAAACAAGATTCCAGCTCACGTGACACTGAGGCAAATGGAGGTTAGGGATACCGACAACAATGAGAAGAAGAATATGAAAACAGAAAGTATGAGTACAACGAGCTTGAAGCAGTGAAAGGGTGTGAATGAGAATGCTTTACTATATCTATTGAGCTAACCGCGCTAGCTTCTTGTGGTGTGTGTCTTACTTTTCTGAGAGAGACAGAGAATGGGATTTTAAGAGGCAGTCATGTTTGGTCATATGCTTTCAAACTATCTGGGTTCATCGCTTGCGTGTTTGACCAAGCCTCGTTTTAGCCGTTATTCTCCTTGAAACCTGAACTACTTCTTCTTCCTTGACATGAGAAGTTGCTGCATAAAATCCAAAGTTATTAATTTTGTTATGCTATTGAGCAGGCTCCTGACCCTTCGGCTGGCAAACAGGGCTTACTCGATACTCCCAAGTCAAGCTGGCCGACTTCTTCTCTTTCTGGCATGAGGAGTGCTGGCGTCAAATTAGAGCCTGTCGAAACTGTAGTTGCCAAGTATGAAGATATCACCCCGCCTGGAACTCCGGAGATGGACACTCGAGCTCAGGAGGATAACAGAGCAGTTTCCAACCACCCACTCTCTGCTCTCTCCTCCTTGGTGGGAAAGGTGCCCCCCACTGCAGCTGTGGGCATACTTCAAGGATCCCTTACTCAGCCTCAAGACATGTCCAAATCTTCCAGTACAGGCTTTTCGTTTGGTGCATTCGCTCCTCCTATGTCAGATATGAAGTTTGTTTCAAACTCTGAGAAAGAAAAGCTACCTTTCTTTGCCGCTTCATCGAATTTCTCTTCTAGTTTATCAACGGGAACGTCTACCATCGTGACCACATCATCCGTGCTATTCAGCACCGGCTCAGGTGTCAGCGTCACGAGCTCAACCAGTGCAGGTGAGTTGTCTCTTTATGACTGGGATGATTGTCAGTCCTGGTACTGCAGAAAAATTGAATATTTCACTTCTATGTCCTCAGCAACCAGTAGTGAGCATTCTACATCGTAATCCACTGTTCCTAATGTGTTGGTGATTGCATTGTTCGAAGTCTGCAAAACTTGCAAGTTCTCGCTGCAGAAAAGGATTTGGTGCTCTATGCTGTCAATCCATCATAACCGTCCTCTTCAAGGATATTGGTAATTTTTAGGGTAGTTTTTACAACTTCTTGGTGTCCAGCACTGAAATGTTGCTTGAACACTGTAAAACGTTCATTTTTGATTGTGCGGCTTGCAACTCGTGGATGTATCTGCATTTTGTTTTTTATTTTAGGTTAATTATCATTTGTACTCTGAGATGAATACCGAAGTTTTCAGGAGTGATCAGTTCGTTACAATTGTTAGAAAAAAAATGAAGAGTTGGTCAAAACTCCTCACGTTTAACATTCTCTGTGTACCTCTTTATTTCTTTCGATGCCACACTACCATGCAAAAGCCTTGCACGTTATCAATATTAAGTTTAATTTTTTGCTTGCTCAGGTGTAACCAGTGGACTTTTTAGTAGTAGCAGCAGCAGTGGTAACATCTTTGGTGGTGCACTGCTACAACCTGCTGCATTGCAAGAGGCTGCTGGTAGTGCTACTGGAGGTGCTGCTGTTGGCTTGGATCTTACTACAATGAGTACTGCTACCACCCAGGACTCAGCAGCTGCTCGTACAAATTCAGATTTTTTCACCAGGGAATCCCTCACTACCAATTCAGTGAACAAGCCCTCTTACTCAGCAGTCCCAGCATCTGTAGCTGAGATACGAAACATTTCAGGTACTGCTCTGCAAGTAGAAAATCAATCATGTGACTCTACTGTTGTTGCCTTTCTGCATCTGAAAGAAATGGCTCATCACTAGCCATTGCCTTGCCAAAGCAGGAGCTAATATCAGTTGTTTCACCTAGTGATTTGTTGTTTTACAACAACTACTTTCTTTGATTCTCAGACCTCTACTAACTCTAGCCTTTCAGTTGTTCAGTCTCCAACTCAAGCAAACACATCTGCCGTATCTACATTCTCTCTTCCACTGACATCTGAAGTTCATGACTCTTCCAAATCCGGTTTATGTGGAGATATAAAAACTTCTGATTCAATATTTGCTGTGAGTGTACATGCAATTACTGCTTCAACAGAGAATGGGACAGCGGCGCCTGCCAGCCTCATCTCTTCTACAACTTCTTCGTCAAACTCTGGTTTTGTGGCTGGCGTGTCCCTATTTACAGTCGAGGCGACCGCGCCTGCCTCAAGCGCTAGTACTGTTGTGTCTTCTGTCGGTACAGGTCAGTCTTCGTGTTCTTAGGATCTTCACCTATGGCATGGCGAGAAAATGCGTACATGCAAGATTTCTTCTGTTTAAATTGTCTGATCTAATGGCTGGGTTAACGTAAATGCTCAGGGAAATTTTACGCTCAACTTTCGATGTATCAGCGCTTAAAATGTTCCTAGAAAAGTGTAATCTGATGTCAGAAATTTAACCAGAGAAAGAACAGCGTAAGCAAGGAACTTCTTCACATCTGAGATGTGGAAGACTAAACTGCAATATGGCCGGGCGCGCTGCGTAGATGCCTCTGGGGGTTTCAGCGTGGGTAAGGCGCCCGGCCATAAATGGGTGGGCAGCTGAAATCCCCTATGGGGCCTTTGGCTGCCCGTGCTAACAAAGTGTGCGTGGATCTGTGGATGATCTCTTCAAAGATCAACTGGGGCTCTTATAAGATGACAAAATGTGGGTGGAAGTTAAAACGGTTTTTTGCGATGGATGTTGCTATGTCTCCATAATGGTAATTGTGATGAACTTTGAATAGAGATTATATAATGTGCTTTTGCTGAAATGATGTGAATATTGTATTTTTTGAACCTACGGCGCGATATAGTACGAATTACTGAAGCGCTAGCAAATCGATGCTAATACTACTACTACTACTACTACTACTAACGTAATTTTACTCATTTCAATCACAAATGGCGCTAAATTCCTGGCCGCTTTGTAACTTTACAATTTCCAGCTGGGGAATTGGAAGTAAAAAACGCAGTGGTTGAGCTGTACTGCCTAGTACTCAAATTAGAAAGTCACCTCATCAAATGCTCGTACTTCAATACGAGTTCTCAATTCTGTCAACATATTTCAGATTATTCTGTTTCAAGTTTACCGGCACGTCATTGCCGCTCGGAATAACTTTGTCCAGTTTTGCTGTTTATGAAAAAATGCTGTTTCAATCCTAAGTAGTATTGGGAAGTTTTGGATGCTCTGCGAAAAATCACTTGAAAATATTTTTTTTTCATTTTTTATGACAAGTTTCTTCACTGATCCTGAAATCTAGAATGGTAATACTTGCGTTTGAAGAAAATAAGTTGCGTGTCGAAAGAGTTAATGAGTTTAGTAGCCGGCAGGTGAGTAACTCTGATTTGATGTTGATTCTGACTCGATATATAGGATACATAACTTTCCTTGTTCAGTTTCCTCTTGATTGAAGTACATTGCCTTGGTTATTTTTCTCTTCCTGCTTTGTAGCAGGAGACATTGCCTAATTCGGCTTGAACTGGTAAGAGATTCAGTCATGGAAAGCAAAATCGTGGCTAATGAGTGGCAAAGTTAAAATTTCTGTTTTCAAGTAAGACCTTCATCAAGGTAATTTGATATTTGGTGATTGTATTGCATCTTCTTCCTCCAAACTGCTTATACATATAGTTAACGCTGCCATCTTGATGCTATGGAATTATCAAAAAATATATCTCATAGATTTCGTAATGAAGAATATAGATAAATCCGGCAGGATGTACTCTTAGTTGATACCGTAAATTTTTTGAAAGTATTGGATGTGCTTGAATATTTTTCTCGACAAATCCTTGTTGTGGAAGGCAATCCTGCAAAGGAGATGAGAGCATGATGTGTGATGAGTACATAGCTGTAATGTAGGGAATGGCGTTTGACTGCATGTGGAAGATCAAGGAGTAGAGCTGATATTATTCTGTCTTGAAGCATTGTTGATAGTAACAGTACTGTGAATAATATTTCAACATGATGCAAGTTTGTGTTTTCCCACGCAGCGACGTCAACATTTGGATCGCCTGCCATTTTGGGCCCTGGAGGTGCGTCTGGCATCTCTGCTCTCACCTTTGTTACGAAAACCTCAGGACTGCCTGCCACTTCTCTCTTTGGAACACCTTCTTCAACTACTGCTTCGCTCTTCACTACTTCTGTTCCTTCTTCAACTTCAATATTTGCAACTCCAGCATCCACAAGTTCAATTTCTCCAATCACAGGCTCATCCTCTGGCACGCTCTTTAGTACCACCAGCAACACATCTGCTGCAAGTTCCGTGTTTGGAACCACTGCTTCTTTGGGTTCTGTATTTGGTGGATCCATTACATCTTCCAGTTCAGTTTTTGGTGCTGCAGTTACTGCAAGTTCAGTCTTCGGAGCTTCCGTTTCTTCTAGCTCAACCTTTGCAGCTCCTGTTTCTTCAAGTTCTGTCTTTGCAGTTCCTGTTTCTTCAAGTTCTGTCTCTGCAGCTCCTGTTTCTTCAAGCTCAGTCTTGGGAGCTCCTGTTTCTTCCAGCTCAGTCTTTGGAGCTCCTGTTTCTTCAAGCTCAGTTTTGGGAGCTCCTGTTTCTTCAAGCTCAGTCTTGGGAGCTCCTGTTTCTTCAAGCTCAGTCTTGGGAGCTCCTGTTTCTTCAAGCTCAGTCTTGGGAGCTCCTGTTTCTTCAAGCTCAGTCTTGGGAGCTCCTGTTTCTTCCAGCTCAGTCTTTGGAGCTCCTGTTTCTTCCAGCTCAGTCTTTGGAGCTCCTGTTTCTTCATCTAGTTCTGTCTTTGGAACTCCTGCATCTTCGGCGAGCTCTGCTTTCGCAGCTCCTGTATCTTCAGTTAGCTCTGTTTTCCCAACTCCTGCGTCTTCAGCAAGCTCTGTTTTTGCCGCACCTGCATCTTCGGCAAGCTCTGTTTTTGCCGTACCGGCGTCTTCGGCAAGCTCTGTTTTTGCCGTACCGGCGTCTTCGGCAAGCTCTGTTTTTGCCGCACCTGCATCTTTGGCAAGCTCTGTTTTTGCCGCACCTGCGTCTTCGGCAAGCTCTGTTTTTGCCGCACCTGCGTCTTCGGCAAGCTCTGTTTTTGCCACACCTGCGGCTTCGTCAAGCTCTGTTTTTGCCACACCTGCGGCTTCGTCAAGCTCTATTTTTGCCACACCAGCGTCTTCATCAAGCTCTATTTTCGCCACACCAGCGTCTTCGTCAAGCTCTATTTTTGCCACACCAGCGTCTTCGTCAAGCTCTATTTTTGCCACACCAGCGTCTTCGTCAAACTCTATTTTCGCCACACCAGCGTCTTCGTCAAGCTCTATTTTCGCCACACCAGCGTCTTCGGCAAGCTCTGTTTTCGGAGCTACTGCTACTTCAAGTACTTCGATGTTTGGAAGTCTTTCATCTTCAGGTTCAGTATTTGGAGCTCCTGCTTTTTCTTCTACTGGACCTGTATTTGGAGCTCCAGCTTCCACAGCAGCATCTGTATTTGGAGCTCCAGCTTCCACAGCAGCATCTGTATTTGGAGCTCCAGCTTCCACAGCAGCATCTGTATTTGGAGCTCCAGCTTCCACAGCAGCTTCTGCATTTGGTGCTACACCCTCTTCCGGGTCTCTATTCGTGACCAATGCTGCTTCAGCGTTTGGAGGCTCGGGCTCCGTCTTTGGTGCGCCAAGTTCCTCTTCAGGCTCACTTTTTGGGACGTCTTCAGCCTTTGGAGCTACTGCTGTCTCCACACAAAGTTCAGTGTTTGGCTCAAGCAGTGCTTTTGGAGGCAAACCTACTCAGAGTGCTGGAGGTGCGGTATTCTCGATTTAGAGTCCGATCCTTGCTATTTAATGAAGCAAGTTCTTTTTGTTGTTACAGCCATAATTTCCGTGCTCACAAAAAAAATAATAACTTGTATAAATCAGTGGAGCTTGATACTGACTTTACTATACGTCTATATTAATTTATTTGCGAAAGACTGTTGGTTCATGTTTTTGGCTAATATTTGAACAATTATTGTTATTATTACTATTGTATTTTTGTTTGCTTTTTTTTGCAAGAATAGGCCTTACGTTCGGGTCAAGTAGTTCTGTGTTTGGTGGTGCTGCTTCCACACCTTCTGCCTCGATGTTTGGGGGTGCTGCTGCTGCTGCTGCGGGGGCTTCCACCTCATCTGCCTCGATATTTGGAGGTGCTGTTGCTACCTCTACCTCTTCTGCTTCGATGTTCGGAGGCGGGGGCCAGGCTGGATCATTTGGCTCTACTAATGCCAATGTCGGTTAGTCTGAGGGCTGGGTGGCTTTTCAATGGGATTGTGGGCCATGCTTACTCTTGAAATAAAACAGTTTGATCATCAATGAAAATAGAGGTGTATTGCCGTATCGTAATATTGAGATATCCAGTGTTCAGAGTGGGAGCAAGGGCTGGACATACAAACTGAGCTAGCAAGCTACATACTTCATTATGGTAGGACATGAACATATAACAACTGACTGTGATTGTGATTAGCTTATCTGGGGTACAGGCATTACTAGCTCTCTGTTTCCGCCTAAATCATTCCCTAACATACGGACATGAGAAAACATAGTAGTAGTAAACAGCAAGTCAAATTATCATATTTACTGTCAATATGTTTTATATAGAGTTCAGGTATTCACTTGACAGAATATGACGTTGTTGAGTCAATCAAAGTAATCTTTAACGCGTTAATATTTGCTATTAATTTTACATGGATTTACTATTAACAGAATTTGTGCCAATGGTAAGGGCATGGAGAAACCAAGAATGCACACACACAAGCAAACTAAAAAACGAAGTGCATGTTATTTTATGGGGGCTTGTGTGCGCTGATTTATATGTACAGTTTAATTTCGTTGCAGGTGGCAGTGTATTTGGTGGAGGTGTTGCTGCATTCGGCTCTCCGAGCAGCTCTTCTGTGTTTGGTGGTGCGGCAGGTATAGTATGTTTGGGCGTTCTCTGTGCTGCAGGTGTCGTCTAAAGTGCTGTCATCCATGCCATTTCTTCATAGCGTTAATCACAGTGTACGTGGTTATAAGTATGTACTTTTTTCGGGTGTGTGCCTCAATGGAGGTACATAATTGCTAAATCCAACTCTGTTGAGAAGAGTGATTTTTGTCGAAGATTCAATGCTTTGAAAGAAAAGCTACTAATGAATGTTATCTTTCCCAATTTTTTAATGCAGTCTACCTTTTCCAGTAATTTTCATGATATAAAAGTAGTAGGGTTCATTTTGAAAAGTACAGTCATTATGCTCGTAAGTCAGATTTGGTTTGATATAACAAAATTATTATTAATGTCACTTCCATTTCTAGTCAGGAAAGTATATTGCTTTTTGCTTGAGCTATTTTCACCAAAAAATATTTAGAGTGAAACTGTCGCTTATATATGGAGTTACTTACCAATTCTTTGCTGTACAATAAGTTACAATTTAAGCTTAGCTGCCAATACTTGCTGATGGGTTGTGCCAGTGTGACAATTATTGAGCTTGGCTGCTGCATCAGCTCAACATTTGTGAGCAAATAGCCTTTAGTGTAGGAGGTACTCGGTTTTGAGCGTTTACGAAAGAGATGGTGAAATTAGGGATTCTAACATTGACAACTTGCATCAGAACACTGTCATTGTTACTGAAACCACACCGGAAAGGCTTGTTCTTTCTTATGTTGAGTAGATCCCGGTAGGGTTTAAGCAAAGGTAAGGCGCTTGGCTAGTAAGGGGAGGACAGTTGGAACCCCTGGAAGTTCAACTGCACTTCAAATTTTGAATCTATGCTATTTCCTATTGAATGCTTCGCAAAAGCGAAGGGATCCACTTTTGCTATTAGCTGGTGACCCCGGTGGAAAAGCGACTACAAACAATAATAGCCATAATTTAGTAGATAATGTGTTGTAGAAAGTTATTCCTAATTTGAATTTAGCTGTCTTGAGTAATGTTCTGCGTAGAAAATTAAACTATTTCTCACAGTCTTGCTGTTGTGCATCTCTCAGGAATACATAGAATATCTGTGGCTGGATGTTCCAGTTACCCATTACAACCAAAATCACAGATTTTAAATTTAAGCAATTCTATTTTTAAACTGTATGCATATGATACATATTGTCACATTTCATACTCTTCACCATAAAATTTATATTTTTCATTGAAAAATGATAGGGTAGTTTTCTGAAGCTTATCTTCTGTTCTTCAATGTTGGCGAGGGTCTTCCCAATCTCATACCAGCTTTAATAAATACTAATATCCGTGCCTTCATGCGTTTTTCCGCCGAATTTTACATTTATGCTATAAGATTAAATTTATGTGCTCTCTTTTTGAAATTGAAGTATTAATATGGGTTAATTGACTAAATTATTTGTACCAAATTTTAAGAATGTCCTGCAAGGTAAAGAGAAAAAATAATTCATATTGCATATAATGCTGATTTTAATTGGCTGTAGGGCTCTTCTCAGCGGGATACAATTATTGTATCTTCAGGAATTAGCTGTCCCTGAAGAGTAGATGTGTGGTAGTAAGCTGGAAGTTAGATAGGTCTTTCCCTTCGTTGAAATAGAATGGGTTAATTTTATTAAAAGTATCTTTTTTCGGTTTACTGTTGTCTGTTGTTCTTTCGGTACTAATTACTATCTACTTTAATTTTTTCTTGTTCCAAAAACTCCTTGTAATCATGCTATTTTTGTACGGAAAGTCTGGGGACACCCCTTTCCCATAGATTCCTTGTTTCCTTTATTCGGTGTTAAATATGCCTTCTTCCTTTCTTTCTTAGGAACATATTTGTTGGGATGAGGGTATCTCAAACTATCTCATAATCTATCTAATTTATAGTATTTAAAGTCAGCTCATATTTAAAAACGGTACAATTTTGGTAATGAAAGAGTTCCAGCTCAAAAAGAAGTTGTTCACGTTGAAAAATGACCAGTTGCAGGAAGTTTCAGTGAGGGATTGATCCAGTTTCAGGAGGTCTAGTGTATTTCTTACTTGAGAATAGATTTTCTAGTTACTCAGAAGCATGCATATCTGGAGCGTAGTTAGGTCATGCATTAACGATGACTAAGTTTGGAAACCGATATTTCAGGTGGCGGCGGGGGATCGTCTTCGTCCATGTTTGGGTAAGAAAAGAGCTGTGAGGGTAGAGGCAACTGGTCTCAGTTTATAGGCCTACCTCTGTGCACTCCCCTCTGGCGGCATATCTTATCAACTTTTAAAATTACTTACTTTGTACTCTTTCTTGAGGGTGCGTTCGAGCGTGTTTTGATGTCTAAAATATATATTTTTTTTGCTGTAGCCGTCTGTTTCCCGTATGAAAAGGCAAGATTAACCTAGAATTTAGTTTTTGAAAATGCTGTTGAAGTATTATTAGATTATTAAATAATTATGTAAGTTTAGAGAGCAGCATAACATTGAGGAAGTGATTTTAATACAATATTTTTTCCACGTTCAGAGGTGGAGCCATCCTGACAGGTCTAGGCAGCGCTGCGCCAGCAAACTCGACCAACAAGAACATTTTCGGCATTTCTGGCTCTGCTGTCAAGCCCCAGACTGGTAGGTTTGCAGTCATGAGATTGTAAACTAATTATCGTTAACATGCTTACTAATAATGGAATACTTAAAATGAAAATTGACTTGCTTGTAATGAATTAAATCGAAGCTAATTTTTTGATACTAGAGCTTTGTTCCGTCCTCGATAGTGCAGTCAATTGCTGATTTTGGAATGAAGTAAAAAAAATAATTAACACTTGGAAACATATCTATTTTTCTCATATTGGACTATAATGGAAGTTTCTAAGTGTTGATTATTTATCTAATTTATTCCCAAATCAGCAATATCCTAAATCCACACTGTACATAGACTTTGTAAGAAATTCAGGGTTAAGTTCATATAATTTTTGATCCTTCTTAGCGCTGTGAAATGTTCCGAGAAGTTTTCCTATGCTCATCTGTATCCCGAATTGTGTGCTTGATCGTTATACGTCCGTGTCAGTGTTCCAGTTCTTGTATGACAGTACGGCGTACTTGGGTCGACAGACAGCTAATTTTGAATTGTGTAATTAGAAATTGGAAAAGTTGCTGAACAGAAGTTTTTCAGGAACTGCCTGAAGTTCTGAATAATGCTATGTTGCGTTTGTACAGACTTATTCGGTGGGTCAGGCTCTGAAGCGGTGACAGTATCCTCGGCGCCCTCTCTCTTCGGAGGCAGTTCCAGTAGCGCACTTAGCAAACCTGCGTCAGGTGGGTGTGTCATATTTTTGTGAGGTAAACCTCGAAAAATATCTCACGTTCCCGTAAGCTAAGTATTTGAGTATGTTATATGTGAAATGGAGAAAAAGAAAAAAAGTTTAAATGGAATTTTTCTATGAAGAAATTTTATTTCTTGCCATCATAGTTCCTGGGTAGGATTTGTCATCATTTTCCTTTTTGTGAGCAGCTTTTGGAGCTGCTCCAGCCTTCGGGTCGCCTCCAAAATTTGGATCAGCTCCCGCCTTCGGCAGTCCTCCAGCGTTCGGGGGCAGTGTCTTTGGAGGGGCCTCTGCGCCGCAGTCTGGTGCGCCTTTTCTATTCTGCTATACTCGCTGTAGTCAGAAATTAGGATAATTCCGGTGCATTTTCTATTGATGACATTTTTATTGAAGATTTTTAATACCATCGTATAGCTTCTAAAACCAGTGCTTGTCGCTTGCCGTTCGTCAAATCATTGCCATGACTTTCACTAGTGACCTCATCGAGTCCAGTTGTTAAATTTTCCTTATTTCAATGGTTGTATGGAGTTAAGTGAATATTAGTAGGTACGTTATGGAATTACTGAGAACACTCATTTTGTAGCATTTAAAAGGAGACATTTCTGTAGTCAAATGGAGTGTATTGATTTCAAATGTGAATTCGGTTTTTGTTTGCAAGCTACAGATTATATGCAATTTGATATTTTAAATTTTTGTTGAATATTGCAATATCACCCACAATTCTTTTGTTCACTTGAATTTTAAAACTGTTTGAAGGTAATTTCGGTATGTTTATTAAGACAAAAGATAAAGAACATTAAAGTGTGATTTGAGAGTAAATTATACTATTGTTGGTTGTGCCGTATTTTCTGATAGCATTTCTTAGAGAACATCAATCTTTATCCCTAAGTTAGACTGGCATCCTTCAGAACATCACCACAGCTTATGAAAGCTTATGAATTTGTTTGTGAATTTTATTCAGGCAGGAATTGGCGTTTGTTACTTTTGCGTTTGTACACTTCATTTGGGCAATCTCGTTTAATGCTTCAGCAGTAGTCAACCATCATTCTTTTGTCCCAGCGCCCTTGGTAGCGTTCTTCCCTGACCTTTAGGTCTTGGTGGGATCGTTCTCCTTGTTGGTCACTCACACCCCTAGGTTGTCAGGAAACTTATCAAGGTAGCTGCTCAAAAAATGAAGCATGATGCTCATGTGGCACCCGAGATCACGAAAAGCAAAGAGCATTCTGTTCACAAGTTCACAGTAGTTCTCCGCCTTATTGTTTCCAAGGAAGTTCTGAACGACTGCCACAAAGGATAACCATGCTGCCTTGTCTACTCCCGGGGGGAAAATTTGTGAGGGCCTGAGCTGAGAGTTAATAGGCCTTCTTTTTGTTGAGATAAATTTTTCTTTGCTATGGTAAAGACCACCTTTTTCGGTTCACTGCTGTCCTGTTTTTCTGCACCTACTATTTTCTTCTTCAGCTTATTTCTTTTTTCATCATATTCTTTCTCAACTTACAGTTTCTATGCTGCTTCTCTATAGATTCCGCGTTCCCTTATCTGCATACTAAATGGTGCTTTTCTCCTTCCTCTCCGGAACGCTTTTTTCAGCAGTTAGGGTGGCAAAAACTAACATCTAATCTAAGTTGCCTTTTCCAAAGTGGTTTTCTTAGCAACAAACTGATCATCACGAATTAGGGTTTGAATCTGTAGGCCATCAAAGCACTGTGTGTGTTACTTTAAATTTAACGTCGACTCTGAATACCACCCAGTCAACGAGAATATCGTATGATTTAATCAAAAATAGCTAACTGCAGTTACACCTAGCAAGATAGCTGTGTAAGCAAAAGCTAGCTGCGTAAGTTTTGAAATAATGTTCTGATCTGCAGCATTAAAATTCCTTTGCGCATCGCCCGTTAACGCACATGAACACGGAGCAGAGTGGACTACCGTGGTCAAGAGGATTTTTTGCTTTGAACTATCACTTATTTTGCTTATGGAAAACTATAAACAGCAAAGAAAGGAAAATATGCTATTTCTACCATTCCATCAAAATAGCATGGTTAATTTAATTTTAGTATTTGTAAATAGAATTACTTTTTGTCTTGATTACGTTGAAATAAAGTTCTTTAACACATTTTTAAAAACACAAATAAATTTTTCAGGGTGTGGATCTAGTCAATTGATCGCCATCAGCGCTGAGATGTTAAAGAGGTCTGGTGTAAACTTGCTAGCAGAGTTTTTTCTCTGCAAAGTTACGTTGCTCAGTAGTTTCCTCCTTGAAATTTCTCAAAGACATCTGATTCTGCTAGCTGAAAATGTCTGTACTCGGAAGGATTTTTTTTTTTGAGATGTAGCGTGTCTCTTTTAATTATCAAGTTTATAGACCAGAACCCCTCAGGGGGATACGACTATTGTGTCTATGGGAATTACCGCTCCCAGGGGGACTATGTAAGGGCACGAGCTAAAGGTTAGGTAGGCTTTCTTTTTGTTAAAATAGAATAGGTTTTTGTTTTGTTACGGACCATCTTTTTTCGGTTCATTGCTGTCCTGTTTTTCAGCACCTACTACTCTCTTCTTCAACTTTTTCTTGTTTCATGATCTTTTTTCTTAGCTTTCTGTTTCTGTGCCCTTTCTGCATAGATTCCGCGTTTCCTTTACTCCATACTAAATGGTGCCTTCTTCCTTCCTCTCTTTGGATAGTCTTTGTTGCGGATAGGGAGGCTTAAACTTACTAATAATTCTAATCTAATCTTATAGACCAGAAGCATGAAGAGTGCTGAAACTCGTTGCTATTGCAGGCAACGGAAGCAGCACAGGCGGGGGCTTCAGCAGCTTTGCCAATTCCTCAGGGACGGCTACTTTTGGAGGTTTTGCTGCATCTGGCTCGGGGTTCGTCACAAATGCCAAGCTAAATACAAGCTATCGTTGCCTATAGCGGTTGATGTTAAGTGTATAAGAATCTTGTAATTGGTGCGTAGTTATTGATTAATGTGTATCTCTAACATTTTCAATGATGACGATAGTATTTTGCCCTCAGTCTATCTTGTTTCTTGGTGTTGGGTGGGGATTAATCTTTGTTAATAATTTTAATGATAGTTCGCACTAAATCATTTTCAGAGCCGCAGATTTAGCTCCTCCACTGCAGTAGAAAGAGCAAAAATGTAAACGAGACAAGAGACCTCTCTGTGATCATGAGATTAAATTGTCTTAATTTTGTTGAAAATAGAGGGCTTTGGAACTGATAACTACCTTCAAAATGTATTAATAAACGTAAGAGACAATGCGTTGTAGATACTATAAATTAATACTGCTGCAAAAGCTGCCGTGGGAAAGTTAATTCTTTGAGAACCGCAGTATAGAAATCATTTCGAATTAAGAGGAATGAGTTCAATAAAGAGACTGAGATATCTGCTAACGAAAGTAAACTGCTACCCGAAGTTGTCTTGAAGTTTGATGTTCACAGTGTCACTGGGTGATACCTGCCCAATAGAAATATTTATTTGTATGTATAAATGCTAATCATTTGATGTAATAGTCTTGACTAAAACAGAAGCATCAAATTCTTAAATAACTATAATTTTGAAGTAAATTATGAGTTTTAGAAAAGAAACTCGTATTGTGAGAATAATCAATGGAATGATCTAATGAGTTTGATATTGGCTTGAGCAGCAGCAGCAACAGCAGCTTTGGGGCAGGGAACAGCTCTCCTTTCACTTCGAGTGGCATCGGAGGCGGGTGAGTGGTGCCGCATGCTTGTGTCCCGCCTTAACCGTCATATTTGTTTATTCTTGTCTCTTGCCTATCAATTCTGTGTGTGCTTCAGTATTGTCATTTCATTTGTTTTTTATTATATAATATTTCCTAAAAAATTGCTGTTCTTTACAGTGTTCCATTGAGTTCTTTTTATTGTATTTCAGGTGTTGATTTAATTCATTTTTATTACGTTCTTTTATCATCTATTCATATCTCCAATCCTATTAGATGTAAGTTTTGAAATGATGGTTCTGCGAGGCTCACAAGTGTACTCTTTTAATAAGAGTTCTGCTCTCTTGTTGGCTGCAGCTCATCTTCTTGACTGGTGTGAATATTAGGTTTCTACTTCGCGTAGTAGTAGGCGGCATAATGGATAATGAAACTTAATTAACCACAGTGTGCTCATGATGCATAATAGTAGGGGATGCTTGCAGGCTGATATTTGTTAGGTGCGGGCAGCCCTGATTGAGGGCTTGTCAAGTTGAAAAATCCTACAGGATAGCTTGACTTGGGATTTCTGACCTAAAAGCAACCAAGTGCTTGATTGTGCATGTGTCAGTGCTTCCGCAATTGAGGGGGTACCCTGCAATCTCTTAGGCATGGGGAGGGGCTAGATGAAACACTCGCTGTTAAACTACTTTGCTATCATGTTATTCATTTCATTATATCTTCTGTGCAGGAGCTCTTTCACAAGCTGGCGTTAGACTTACGACCAACTGGCGCCGTTGCTACTGGTCTACAGTGACTGATCTGCGACTTCTTTAGAATAGCTACTTCGTAAGAGCTCATTTGATACTCTTTACAATAGACAAAAGTTGTCTATCACCTCCTGAATACAATATCTTGTTGAACTTGCACTGCATCGGTAATGTGCGACCAATACGGATGCAGGCAGCAGGAGCTTGAGCACAGCCGTGCCTTTCTGTTGAATATGATCCTAATTAAGCAATGAAGAAAATTCTGGTTTGCCTCTTCAGAGAAGTTAGCATCATCGTTTTGCTACCGATAGTTTTTTCAGTACATAACCGAAAAACAATTAAATTATTATTTTCATCGATTGCTTTCATCTGTTTTGCAGTCATATTTATTCACTTATGTTTTTTTCTTATTCTATGAAATGATTTGCTCATTTTTCATAAATACTTCCATTGTTCCTGCGTACGACTGAGGAAGTTCAATTTTGCTTGTTAGTTTATAGTACAGATTGTCTTGTCCATTGATCTATGGAAACAATTTAGCACCATGAGCGTTTATTTTTCCCTATTTTTCGTATTTAATAATGCTTTAATGTAGCTAAGTACTCTGCATTGTGTCAGTTGGCAACTTGCTTGAAAAGGGATCATAAGTTTCCATTCATGACCCGCTAAAATTCAGTGATTAGATGCTAAACTTACTGGAATAATACAAAAGTTTGTTTTAAGTAATAGAGCATTTCGCCTAAGAACATGTTGGTTTTTAATTTTGTGTATTTATCTTTGGAGGATTTGTCTGCATCTGAAAATGAGGCCAAACCTGATCCTCTCGATTTATCAAGGAGACCCGCTACTTTGATAGAAATTTGAGATAAGAGTGAAGAGTGTACAACGGATTCTAATTAGGAGATAGGGAAGCACACATCAGCTGAGCGACGAAAGAAGTTCTCTCGACGAGATGGAGCGAGAGCGCAGGGTTGCTAGTTTTGAAAGAAGGATTGAAAAAGGAATAGATTTGACCCTTTATCGAATTAGTGGAGAGAAATGCAACGATGCCTGCTTGACCTGATTGTCAATAAAATGGTTAAGATTGAGAAGCCGTTGGCAAAAATCGAAGAAGCAATTTTCTTAGCTCAATCCAGTTATCCAATGGACTGAAGAGTACCAGAATATGAGAACAGGGGAACCACAAGAAGAGAGAAAAGGAAAAACGTCCATCATGTGTTCACCGAGGAAAAGTACTTTCCTAAATACTTCTGTCTGTCTCTTTTGGTACTCGGAAGAGGAGGATGAATAATCCTTTTGACATCCTTTTAAGGATAAAACTGGGTTATTGGCTCGAATATAAAGAGGATCCTCAGCATAAGCCGAGAGATGATTTTGAGACAGGTACTGAGTGCAAAGCAGGCGAAAAGGATTATCGACCTAACGTGCGCGGAGGGTGCACCGTGTCAGCTGAGTATGGCCGTTTCAGCCATTCAGTAGGCCTCGTATACTTGAATTTCGACATAAGAGATATAAAATTGCTGACTGGACTTCAGGAACAACACAATGTAGAGGAAATCACCAAAACAACCTTCATCAAACCAAAGATTTTTGGAAACCTAAGCATTTTTAAAATCTTCAGACAATTTCTTTTCTAATTTTTCAACTTTACGAAACAGTTGAAGTTTATCACGTGTTGAATTACGAAGAAATTCGCTCAACTTTTTTCATTGGAAGGCTGTCAATCGTTAAAATGTAATACCTCTGTTGATAAAACGTAACGTTTCTATTTAAGAACATCATCAGGCTGGAAACATGCACAAAAATTGTACAGTGACAATGGTGAAATGCAAATCTAATACTTCGCGCTATTTGTGGCGCATTATGAAAGTTGAAATCGCAGCACAAAGATTTTAAAAATGACTAGAGATTAAGTTTGTACAACAAGAATATTTATAAATGAGATCAGGTAATAGTATTGCACACTATGGATGTTCATTGCACAAGCGATACGGGCGAAATGAACGGCTTGGTAGACGAAAGAAGGTAAAGTCATTTCTACGGAGGACAGCTGCGCACATTCGCTGATTCGACTAGCCAATAGAAGGCTTCATTCCAAACAAGCCTGATGACGTCGCTCGCACATGACATCAGCGGCGGCAGCGTACTTGAACTTGAAGTTGAGGGCCGACAGTGTCGGGGTCTTAGTAACGGCCTGCAATTCCCTCCACAAAACTCGCAATATTCACACAAAGAGTTCAGCGTCTGTGTACCAGACTTTGTCCACTAACTACTAAGGATCCACCAATCCTTGTCACCAGCTGTAATTTGACAGCATCACTGGGATAACCAGTACGTCAAAACACCATCCCCAGGCATATTGGGTCATTACAGCCCACTCTACATGACTCTACATTCTAGCCCACTCTACATTCCAGTCACTGTCTCTTACTCCAGGCACGTACAAGAAAAATTCTCATAGCTTCAATGATACTACCGTGCAGCGTACTATGCCCTTCCAGATCAACAACAGGACCGAATGCAGGTGTGCTTCCGCAGTTACGGAGTTTTGAAAAATAGAATTCCGTGTCGCTACGTGCAAATCTATCAGAACCAAAAGGTTATCGATCTTGAATTTAATCATACCGGCAGCTACATAAATTGAAAGCTCTATCTAAACTGTAGGAAAATTTACTTCATTCAATCATGCAAGACGTTGTAATACCTTTCCCACGTGGATGTAGCTGACGATGATTGCACACCGTGTTCAATTCTAAAGAGGATAATATAAAACTTCGTATTCAGACATTTTTTGAAATAAAACGTGCGAGATATTTCGTTTGTAAAGTCTATGAACTGAACGGTGTGAGTGTCACCTCAGGGGGATACAACTGTTGTATCTATGGGAATTAGCGCTCCCAGGGGGACTATGCGAGGGCCCGAGCTGAAGGTTTGGTAGGCTTTCTTTTTTGTTAAAATAGAATAGGTTTTTGTTTTGTTACGGACCATCTTTTTTCGGTTCACTGCTGTCCTGTTTTTCAGCACCCACTACTTTCTTTTTCAACTTTTTTCTTGTTTCATGAACTTCTTTCCTAGCTTACTGTTTCTGTGCACCTTGTGCATAGATTCCGCGTTCCCTCAACTCCATACTAAATGGTGCCTCCCTCTTTCCTCTCTTAGAACATCTTTGTCGTGGTTAAGGGAGGCTAAAACTCTAATATAATAATATATAATAATAATGTTATAAGTTGGAACGTACTGGTCAAGAGATAAGTTTTGTGTCATAAGTAGTGAAGTGAATTGTGAGTAACCGGCTCGTAGTGTGCGGCCATTGTGCCGGAGACGTTACGGAGCCAACGAACTTGAGAAGACGTCTTCGATTATAATTTTGTTATGTGCACCAAAATCCTCAGGTAGTTAGTATCTCAGGAAATAATAATTAATGATTATTATCGTGTAACTGGAAGACCCAAACTCGAATTTAATTAATTATAAAAGAGATGGAGAAGAAGTACTTTGAAAACATTTACTTTGAACGTTTCGAACCTAGGCTCATTCTCAACAAAAAATCTGTGAATTAAATAACGATACATGTCACTACACACATGGAAGCGGAGAATAGTGTGGAGATAATGGAAGCGGAGAATATAAGCACGAAAAAAAATAATAATAATATAGCTGTTGACTATTTCCAGAAGGTATGCACTCTGCATTTCGTTGAGAAGGTTTGAGTTTATGAATGAATAATGACTCTAAAATACATAGGTCTAAGTTGGTGGTACAAGTATCTAATATTTTAAATTTGCTAATGTTAATTATCTGCCCACAGGAACCATTACTACAATCGTGTCTGATACTAGAATAAGTAGGAGAAGTAAGTAAGCAACCTGTACGATGATTTCGACCTTGAGGACTTGCCAAACGTTTCCGTAAAATTATTATTATTATTATTGAGGACTTGCCAACATGTTGCAACACGTTGTATTATAAATGTTTGATTAGTCGTTTCATTTCCCCGTGTTGATCTGAGTTGCTGGTGTGGGTGAGCAGACAAGTAGCTAACTTTATTTCTATTTTCCTCCTGTTCTATTATTTCTCCTGCTGTGTTTTCCACTCTAAATTCTCCTTTCCCCTCCTACTATAAGGTTTGAATCCCTCACTACGAATACAGGGAGGCGCAAGCCGCACCCTTGTTTTGTGACGCCCCATCCAGCTCGGGCGTCATCATCAAAAAAGAAGAAAAGAAGACCCTTCGTGGCGGACAAAGGCCGAAGACAGCGATTAAAATCGAATGTAAGTAGAACCCCCGACGATCTGATGATGAAATTTTATTTTTATTTAAAAATTTTTTTCCGTGTGTGCACCTATCATGTTCCTCGACCATTTAGCACTACATTACTATTTTTTTTCTTCAGTCACCCCTATTTTTGCTACTTTCTCTGCCTCTCGCGTTCCGTTTTCTCCGATACCCAGGAACTACTGTAGTAAATCTCAGTCTAGCCTAATCATTCACCAATTGCTATGTTTTCTCATCAAAGATTCCTTATCCTCGTTTCTGCCTTTCCTTTTGCTTTCTCTACTTTCTTTGGCGGAACCCGTATGCTATTTTATCATGCATAATACGATTTTATCTGATTCTGTAAAGGTTAAAGGTTAACATCGGCATCTTTGGGATGCTTTATTTCCAATCAAGCCTGATACATAGGATCTTAGCATTGGTTTTTCAAAAGTCTTATAACTAACCCTATATATAGGACACCATGACGGTTCCCCCGTAAAGCCGGTACCCATTTCAGACACCTGGGTTGAGTGGGGTATTGTGCATTTGAGCTTTCCCTTATACCCAACGGGGAAAATCTCCGCGCCAGCGCTGGGAACGAACCCGCGACTTCCAGCATACAAGTCCGATCCCTTAACCGCTGTGCCACGGAGAGCACAACTATGTAACTAATATAGCGAAAAATGTAAGTTCTAGTTAGATAGACCCAAAGTTGGCAACGCTCGTGACGGGAAAAGTCGCAGTCAGTCTTTCATTGGTCTCGCTCAACTCAACAGTAAATGTTGGCTAAGTGTGTTGTATATAAATTACCCCGAGTGGCTAAGTACTTACTCTAATTATTTCTAACTACTTACTTTACTAACTCTGATTCACCTCTGTTCTATACTCCAATCTGTAGCATACCGCTACATAAGCGTAAAAATTACAAATTTGCTATTCATACGTAAATAAATTAATTAGTAGCATTAAAAATCTTACTCTAATTTATTATTAATTATTTTCTACTTCTAATTCGTAATCATTGAAGTTTTTGTGTAAATACATGAGACGATAAAATAACAATTTACATTTTTCGAGAGAGAAGCCCTCTGGTGGCAACACTGCGCAGTTGCGCGTCTCTTCTTTCAAAAAGCCACTCTTACTTTGGCGGCATACCTTTAGCGGTGTTACAGCAAATTCTCGTGAGTTTAAATGTGTTAGAAAATAATTGTGTTCTTTCCTCGTTCTCGTAAGTAAATCAGTGTTAGAAAATAATCGTGTTCTTTCTTCGTGTTCAGTGAGTATTAATAGTTGACAGGCAGTGTTATTTGGATACGTAGTTATGCGTAGGAATGGTGATGTAGCATGTTTTCATTCAGTGTTTTGTTTTGTTCTCAACATGACTTAGCGTAAAATATTGCGTCAGAGGTGCATTGCATTTCCGTGTCAGGATTTTATTATCAAAGCATAATCATGTTCGTTCCTTTTCTTTACGATAATAGTATATACCTGCAGTTTCATTCAGGATTCGATACTCGGAACGAACGCGGCTAAACTTGCCGGCTTTCGTTGTCGATAGCGTCTTAGTTTAATGGCGGAACACCACTCCGTCGTCTCTTGTCACTACTCTGTGACTATAAATACTATAGGCATGTGTTATAGTAGCATTTATTCTTTTTTTTACAAACTTATTTGCAGCAGTTTTTCTTAAATATGTTTCAACGCGAAATAATCATTAAAGATGTCTCTTAAATATCTCGTATGTGTAAATTACGAAGGTTATTCTTGTCGATGCTTGCTAAAGTTTGGAATTTCATTTCTTAATTCCATACTCTTGGAAACCTGTACGTAAACCGCACTTATTTCAATATAAAAATATTTCAATAAAATTTAAGTTAACTCATCGCATTCTTGGGACAAAAACACCCACTACTATCTGCCTATCTTAAGTGTGTGCAAATTGCTGGCGGCTTTGGCTGAGGCCGACGCGTAAGCCGCCCGGCTAAATTGCACACGGAACTTTCATGCTTTCGTTTTTCTTTCTTCGCGTATTTTCCGTCTGTGAAATCAACGCTTAGGTTTTTTTTTCTTTTTCCTTTATCATTGGTGATATATATTATTCCTTAATCCCTTTATCATTGCAATTGATATCTACCAGGATTTTTCAGTTAGGATTTCTATCCATGAACTTTAGGATTTTTATGCTTTTCTTACGGCTTTCAAAAGTGCAGTCACTTGATATTTGCACGATATTCCGTAGACCTCGTGTTTACTTGCCCGTAGTCTTTGTAAGGAATCACGATCTTTATTACCGGAAGTTCTTAAACCTACTACTCAGATTTTAAAGCCAGAGGCATTAGTGATTAAACAATTTATTTATTGTTAAAATCTGTCAACCAAAAATCTGTCCTATCTCTTTTGAGTTTGCCAAAAGTGGGAATCCTAAAGTAGCTGGTGTCAAACCTGTAGGAGTTTCTCGGATTTCTCCGTGTGGGAAGAGTTGTCATTATATTTTGGATTGTCAGTGGTGGAATGTCTTGATGTCTCTCCTGGAACGTTTCATCCAGCGTCTTGGACTCCTGTGCAGGACCTCTACATCATCGCCATACACACCACACTCACAGTTTTGAATCTCCCTGGGTTTTCCTGAGCTCCATGCTAAATGCTATTCTCACATAAGCAGTAACTTAACTTGCTCCCGTTAATGTGCTAATCTGCTAATGTGCCGACTGGTTTCTGCTCACATGAGCCGGATTTAACTTGCTCACTCTCACCTCACCTTATTGTTGAGTCGTTAGTTCTACCTGAACTAAGTCACTGACCCTCGCAATTATCTCAAATTGCCTAACTCAAGTTCCCAAATACAACTCACTCACCCTGCTTACTCCATCGTGTGACTGCCGTCGTCAACGCCAGCCTGGTCCTCCTGCACGGATTGCCCACCTAGACAAGCTCTCCGAGATCAAGATCCGAGCCAGTTTTCCTGGTTTCCTCTTCCAATAAACTCCACCTGACTTAAGCTGAGTCCAACACCGTTTTTCATTATCACTCTCATAAATTTCCCAGATCACTATCGAGAAAATTGTTCGAGTTTCTTTTGGCCGTTTCAAAAACTAAAATATTTACATTCAAACTACCAACGGTTAGAGATAAACCCGACACTGGTGCATCGGCCGGGAAATCTTAAAAATAAAAGAACTCAACTCGAAGTGTTTGAGAGATTGTGAGAGGATAATGTTGGCGTATCATTGTAGTGATAAATTTTCCCATGTCGTAGTAGTTTGAGAGATTCCTGTGGATCTTGACCGTACTAATGGTTCTCTGAGCAGCTCTAACAAAAATTTTTTTTCAGCGCTATCCTGTCCTTGTTTGTTTGTTTCATGTGCCACAGTAGGTAGGAAAAATATTTTTTTCTATTTCCGTGCTTATGTTCATTCTGACTACCGTAAATTCGCGTTTCCATTCTCCGTTTTTCCCCCCCGTTTTCTTCAACGTTATTGATTGATTGATTGAGTAGGTAGGAAAATAATTTTTTCTCACCTGCTTTAATTTTGGTGCCTACGCAAATTGCCGCATACCGCAGAAATTTTTTCTCGTTTCCAATTTCATATTTCCTTCCTTCTGTTTCAACTTAACCTGAATGATTGAGTAGGTAAAGAATTAACGCAAACCATTGCTACTTAATCCCAAATCTTAGGCACTGATATCATTAATTGTGCATTCCCAAAAGTGATCGCTAGCATGACTGAATCAGATAATGAAGATCGAGCCTCCTCAAAACCCATTAGGCTCCCTCCCTTTATTCCGGAGGACGCTCACACCTGGTTTCAACAGTGTGAAGCCGTGTTTAGGTATCATAAAATAATAAATGAGATAGACAAATTCTATGCTCTTGTGAGCGCCGCGCCCACAAAACTATTAAATGACTCAAACGAAATCTTAGAAAACCCTCCACCTCTCAATCCTTACGGAATCTTGAAAGGAAAAATTTTGGCAAGGCTTCAGATGTCCGATGCGGACAAATTCCGAAGTCTTGTAGACGCCTCAGCAATTCCATCTGTCTCTGTTTCTTTCTCACCCACTTCGCTAGTGAAAGAACTGCGGAAACTCGCTACGGGTGTTGCCGTAGCTGAGGGATTTCTGAAGGAAGTTTTCATGACTAAGCTTCCGCCGAACGTGCGTCCATTTTTATCGCTAGCAGGGCCCGAGCAAACGTTAGAAAAATTAGCTGAGTCCGCAGAAACAGTGATGCGGAATATTAATTCGTCACGAGAACCACAAGTTGCTTCCTTGAATGTAGGAGCTACAAATTTTAGCCCGTCAAATACGGCGCAAAATCAATCCTCAGCCACAATAGATAAGATGCAGCAGGACATCGCTGAAATAAAGCAAGCTCTCCAACATTTTCAAATAGGTCAGAGTGTGGCTCACATTCAGCAAGGCCCAGGGAGATTCCAAAGCCACCAAAATGCCTACGACTATCCCTCTGACTATCACTCTAACTATCCCTCTCCTCCTCCTCAACGCTTTGATAGAGGTAGATCTTATGATAGGTCAAATCAAGACCGCCGCTTCAGGTCGCGCTCTCGTGATGCTAGTAGCAACTTATGCTGGTACCACATGAAATTTGGTGACCAAGCTCGCAAATGTGCCTCTAGATACTGTCCTCGTTATACCGAAATGACTTCGGGAAACGCCAACAGCGACGCATAGTAGCGAGTACTGCGTTGCCTCATTCCCAGACTACTCGCCTCCTTACTATTCACGATCCCGTCACCAAGTATCGATTTTTAATATACACTGGCTCCAGTGTATCAATTATCCCAGCCACGGTGAAAGACAAAAACAATCCATTATTGGCGACATTACGCGCCGCAAACGGCACGCCAATTCCTTGTTACGGTGAACGAATTTTAGAGTGCAGTCTGGGATTGAGGCGATCTTTCCCTTTCACCTTCTTAATCGCGGAAGTCCAAGAGCCTATCATTGGCGCGGATTTCCTAGAGAAGTATGGGATTATTGTAGATGTTAAAAACCGTAGAATTAGGGACGAGGAGACACAGATCTCAATTCCCGCTTGTAGCATAACTAGAGCTAATGTCTTGCATTCCTTCTCAATCGATTTCAAACAAGAGTGCATGTTTGAGCAATTACTGAAAGATTTTCCTGCATTGACAAATTCTAACTTAGTTTCCACAAAAATGCAAACATGCACAAAGCACTTCATAGAGACGCAAGGTCCACCAGTTTTCTCCCGTGCAAGGCGATTGCCGCCTGATCGATTGGCGTTAGCTAAGAAAGAATTTGCGCGCATGCTCGAAAGTGGCATCATTCGCACTTCCAAAAGCCCTTGGGCTAGCCCTCTTTTGCTAGTACCCAAGGCTAACGGTGAATTCAGACCGTGCGGGGATTTCCGCAGGTTGAACGCCGTTACTTTACCTGATCGATACCCTATTCCCTACCTTCATGATTTCAGTGCAAATTTAGAGGGAGCACAAATTTTCTCTAAGATAGACCTGCAGTCTGCCTTCCATCAAATTCCCTTGGATGAGTCTGCGATTCCTAAGACCGCGGTAATCACTCCGTTTGGTCTCTTTGAATTCCTAAAGATGCCATATGGTCTCCGGAACGCACCTCAAACGTTCCAGAGACACATGTCTGAAATTTTCTCTGATCTCACTTTCGCCTATGTCTACCTAGATGACATCCTTGTGGCGTCCACAACCCCAGAGTTGCACAAAGACCATCTTAGGGTCGTTTTTCAAAGACTGTCCGACAATGGACTCCTCGTAAATCCTGCAAAATGTGAGCTCGGAAAGCCATCACTGATTTACTTAGGTCATGAAATCTCTAGCCTAGGTCTAAAACCTTTGCCTTCCAAAGTAGAAGTGATCAAAAACTTTCCTCTTCCACAGACCCAGAAGGAACTAAGAAGGTTCCTAGGTTCTGTTAACTTCTACCATCGTTTCATACGCAACTGTGCTCAAACTTTAGCGCCCTTGTCTGACCTCCTCGAACCGAAACGAAAAGGAAAATCTATTGAGGTAAAATGGACAGAAGAAGCGCGCAAAGCTTTCGAAACAATCAAGCACAAGTTAGCTTCCGCGACGGAACTATCCTATCCTATTGCTAATGCTGATTTCAGCCTCGTTGTGGACGCATCCAGTACCGCCGTAGGTGCTGTGTTGCAACAACAAGTAGGTACTAATATCTCTCCTCTTGCTTTCTTTTCCAAAAAGCTGTCGCCCACTGAGCGTGGTTATAGCGCGTTCGGTAGGGAACTTCTTGCTATCTACTTGTCTGTGAGACACTTCCGCTATGCTCTAGAGGCGAGGGAGTTTGTGATCTACACTGATCACAAACCTCTGACCTCAGCGATCAAAATGCCTTCTGAAAGACATTCCCCTAGGGAAGCTCGACACCTGTCGTTTATAAGTCAGTTTACCACTGACATCCGTTACATTAAGGGACTAGACAATACCGTTGCCGATTGTCTCTCCCGAATTAATTCTGTCCAAACCAGTGGTGAAATCACCTTCGGCAACATTGAAAGAGCGCAAAAGGAGGATCCTGAACTTCAGGACCTTCTCAAACCTTCTAACACTTCCTCTCCGAAACTAACCTTGGTTGACGGCGTTTACCGTGATGCCGAGCGACCTTCTCGTTTGTATCTTCCTGCGACGCTCCGCAGAGTAGCTGTCCTCCACTACCATTCCCTCTCTCATCCAGGTATTAACCGTACAGTGCGTATGATTTCTGATTGTTTCGTCTGGCCAGCGATGCGTAAGGAGGTCAAGCAAATTGTGCAAAATTGCCAAGCGTGTCAGAGTAGTAAGGTGGTGAAACATAATCGTGCGGCGCTGCAGAGTTGTGCATTCACAGGTCACAAGTTTGACTCTGTACACCTAGATTTGGTGGGTCCCTTGCCTGTATCGCGCGGTTATTCCTATTTGTTGACCATCATCGATAGGTTCACGCGTTGGGTTGAGGCTGTCCCCCTTCCAGATACCCAAACTGAGACTGTAGCGCGCGCGTTCTTGTCAAACTGGATCTCTAGATTTGGGGTTCCCTTAAGTGTCACACATGACCGGGGATCACAATTCACCTCCAAATTCTGGAGTGAGCTTAGCACCGCTTTAGGGTGTGCAAATACATCAACTACAGCGTATCATCCGCAGTCAAATGGACTTATTGAGAGAGTCCACAGAGACCTCAAGGTTGCATTGCGCTGTCTTAATTGCAGTCACGATTGGACTGATAGACTTCCAGTAGTACTACTTAGCATCCGAAATTTACACAGACAAGATCAGCAGTGCACAGCGGCTGAAATGTTGTACGGGAAAACGCTTCGTCTCCCCGGCGACATTGTTGACCCAAAACCTTTGCCTGAATTTTCATCCGCTGACCGTTCCGCTTATGTAACCTGTCTCAAAGATTGCATGCGTAAGATCAAGTATGTGGCTCCACGAATGCCTCAGACTCGGGACAGACTAGATTCTGCCCTGCAAGACTGCACACATGTGTATGTCCGCAATGATGCTATAAAACCTACACTCACGCGCCCGTATGATGGCCCATTCAAAGTACTTAAACGCAAGCAAAAATATTTCTTCCTCGAGAGACTCGGTTCACACGACCCTGTGAGCATTGATCGATTAAAAGTCGCATACACTTCTGATCATAGTGTAACTTATAACTCATCATCCTCTCCGCAGATTTCCCTTTCCACTGAGACTCGATCACATCTACCATCTCAGCTTCCTCAGTTGGCTGCATTATTGCCTAGTCAACTTGAGTGTAACCCTTTCTACGTGTCTGTACATTCAAACCCTATCCCTAAGCCTATCGTAGACTCTAATTCTAGCCCTCTTACTGACACAGCGACAAGTCTGGGGAGACCAGACGAGCCCGCTGCAGTAACTCCTGTTCCTAGGACTCTTGCCGATCTAAACTTGCAGACCCGTTTGGTGAAACTTCCCCGCTCAGTATCATTTGCCAATCGCCGAACTCGGCAGGGTCGTGTAGTTCGCCCTCCTTCCCGCTACAGATGATTGCAGCGGGTGGACCTTTCGGTCTGCGCCTTGGGGGGTAATGTAGCATACCGCTACATAAGCGTAAAAATTACAAATTTGCTATTCATACGTAAATAAATTAATTAGTAGCATTAGAAATCTTACTCTAATTTATTATTAATTATTTTCTACTTCTAATTCGTAATCATTGAAGTTTTTGTGTAAATACATGAGACGATAAAATAACAATTTACATTTTTCGAGAGAGAAGCCCTCTGGTGGCAACACTGCGCAGTTGCGTGTCTCTTCTTTCAAAAAGCCACTCTTACTTTGGCGGCATACCTTTAGCGGTGTTACAGCAAATTCTCGTGAGTTTAAATGTGTTAGAAAATAATTGTGTTCTTTCCTCGTTCTCGTAAGTAAATCAGTGTTAGAAAATAATCGTGTTCTTTCTTCGTGTTCAGTGAGTATTAATAGTTGACAGGCAGTGTTATTTGGATACGTAGTTATGCGTAGGAATGGTGATGTAGCATGTTTTCATTCAGTGTTTTGTTTTGTTCTCAACATGACTTAGCGTAAAATATTGCGTCAGAGGTGCATTGCATTTCCGTGTCAGGATTTTATTATCAAAGCATAATCATGTTCGTTCCTTTTCTTTACGATAATAGTATATACCTGCAGTTTCATTCAGGATTCGATACTCGGAACGAACGCGGCTAAACTTGCCGGCTTTCGTTGTCGATAGCGTCTTAGTTTAATGGCGGAACACCACTCCGTCGTCTCTTGTCACTACTCTGTGACTATAAATACTATAGGCATGTGTTATAGTAGCATTTATTCTTTTTTTTACAAACTTATTTGCAGCAGTTTTTCTTAAATATGTTTCAACGCGAAATAATCATTAAAGATGTCTCTTAAATATCTCGTATGTGTAAATTACGAAGGTTATTCTTGTCGATGCTTGCTAAAGTTTGGAATTTCATTTCTTAATTCCATACTCTTGGAAACCTGTACGTAAGCCGCACTTATTTCAATATAAAAATATTCCAATAAAATTTAAGTTAACTCATCGCATTCTTGGGACAAAAACACCCACTACTATCTGCCTATCTTAAGTGTGTGCAAATTGCTGGCGGCTTTGGCTGAGGCCGACGCGTAAGCCGCCCGGCTAAATTGCACACGGAACTTTCATGCTTTCGTTTTTCTTTCTTCGCGTATTTTCCGCCTGTGAAATCAACGCTTAGGTTTTTTTTTTCTTTTTCCTTTATCATTGGTGATATATATTATTCCTTAATCCCTTTATCATTGCAATTGATATCTACCAGGATTTTTCAGTTAGGATTTCTATCCATGAACTTTAGGATTTTTATGCTTTTCTTACGGCTTTCAAAAGTGCAGTCACTTGATATTTGCACGATATTCCGTAGACCTCGTGTTTACTTGCCCGTAGTCTTTGTAAGGAATCACGATCTTTATTACCGGAAGTTCTTAAACCTACTACTCAGATTTTAAAGCCAGAGGCATTAGTGATTAAACAATTTATTTATTGTTAAAATCTGTCAACCAAAAATCTGTCCTATCTCTTTTGAGTTTGCCAAAAGTTGGAATCCTAAAGTAGCTGGTGTCAAACCTGTAGGAGTTTCTCGGGTTTCTCCGTGTGGGAAGAGTTGTCATTATATTTTGGATTGTCAGTGGTGGAATGTCTTGATGTCTCTCCTGGAACGTTTCATCCAGCGTCTTGGACTCCTGTGCAGAACCTCTACATCATCGCCATACACACCACACTCACAGTTTTGAATCTCCCTGGGTTTTCCTGAGCTCCATGCTAAATGCTATTCTCACATAAGCAGTAACTTAACTTGCTCCCGTTAATGTGCTAATCTGCTAATGTGCCGACTGGTTTCTGCTCACATGAGCCGGATTTAACTTGCTCACTCTCACCTCACCTTATTGTTGAGTCGTTAGTTCTACCTGAACTAAGTCACTGACCCTCGCAATTATCTCAAATTGCCTAACTCAAGTTCCCAAATACAACTCACTCACCCTGCTTACTCCATCGTGTGACTGCCGTCGTCAACGCCAGCCTGGTCCTCCGGCACGGATTGCCCACCTAGACAAGCTCTCCGAGATCAAGATCCGAGCCAGTTTTCCTGGTTTCCTCTTCCAATAAACTCCACCTGACTTAAGCTGAGTCCAACACCGTTTTTCATCATCACTCTCATAAATTTCCCAGATCACTATCGAGAAAATTGTTCGAGTTTCTTTTGGCCGTTTCAAAAACTAAAATATTTACATTCAAACTACCAACGGTCAGAGATAAACCCGACAAATCTATCTTCTGCTCTACTCTCACTGGCCACATGTCTGATAGTTGAGTATATAGAGTTATTAGAATATCTAAGAGGTGAGTGAACTACTTATTCTATGGAGTACTATTACTGTGTCATTACTATTACTATTAATGTGCTATTGTGTCTATTGATGACTATATTGCTATGTCTATGTGGGATCTAACCTATGTGGTGTTATTGCTAGGTTAGTCTCCTTGGTGGAGCCTAGTGTGGGATTGCTATGTTATGTGAATAGGTCACCATTTCTAATACTAATAATATATCCCTATAAGGTTATGTCAAAAATTGGCGACGATGATTTTGGTAGAACTACTGGGAGAGACTAGACTAGAGAAGGAACTCAGAAGTTATCTAGTGATTTTATTATTTGTGCTGTGGATTTTTGTTTTTCACAGGGTGTGTTAAACTGACAAAAAATTCAATATGCTGATGCTAGGTTCAGTGGAAAAGTTCAATCCTTTAAAGGAAGAATTCCCCGAGTATGAAACAAGGTTGAACTGCTTCTTGCGTATCAACAAAGTGGAAAACAGTGAGAAAGCCCCCACATTTATTTCTCTAGTGGGTCCTAAAATTGCGAGGTTGGTTAAAGACCTCATCTCACCTAAAAGAATTTTAGATGCTCCCTATGATGAGATCATGGAAGCGTTAAGACGGTATTTTAAGCCAACACGAAACCAGATCTTTGAAAGATTTCGGTTCCATAAGCGGAACCAGAAACAAGGGGAAAGCATTGCTGATTTTGTGGCTAGCTTGAAAGCCCTTTCTCACACCTGTAATTTCAAACAGGAAGTGCTAGAAGAAACGCTTCTAGATAGATTCATATAGGGAGTGGCCAATGTGGACGTACAAAATAGTTTACTGAATGAAGCTGGCCTGACATGGCAAAAAGCCGTGGATCTAGCCACTGCCAAAGAAACCCAACTGATAGAAACAGTGGTGTTGAGACAGCCTAAATCTATTTTGAATGTTTGTCAGACTAGAGTACAGCAAACTGCTAACAAGCCTCAGGACAAAACTCAGGCACAAGCTAGCGCCAAATCAGCGTGCAGCGGCTGCGGTAATTTGCACTGGCGTATGGATTGCCCTTATAAAGACCGTGTTTGTCATGGTTGTTGCCAAAAAGGCCATTTTAAGAAATTTTGCTTCAAATTAAAAAGGCAACAATCTGCTAAAGGCAACAAAAATAGTTTTGTGCATGCTATGCATGAAAAAAAGGGGAGGGAACACCACCCTAACTCTAATAGAACTAGCAATGCAACCAGTGCAGACTACCCAGTTAATCAGGGTTGCTATGGGGAGATATTTGTCATAGCCGATTAAATAAAAACCCCATTAAAATAAAAATGTTGCTAAACTATATTCCCTGGAAATGGAGGTAGACACGGGTGCTGCCAGGTCTATCCTTTTAAAAGCAGCATACTGTGGGTTGCCCACCAAGACAAGACCCGAGTTGAGACTTTCTGACGTTAAGCTTAGCTTAAGCTTTATGGTGGAGCTAAACTAGTAGTTGGAGGGGAAATTAGGACTAACATCCAGCGTGAAGCTAGTGGTAGGGCTCCTCAGCTAGCAACTACTGTAGTTTTAGACAGGGAGGGACCAGCGTTGCTAGGTAGAGACCTGATAGACTCCTTAGGTTTGATTATAGTGGCGGGAAGCGCGCATAAGCTTGTTACCCAGCCAAAAGGACTAGTACAAATAATTTCCCAGCCTTTTTCAACGAGACCTAGGTTGCTTTAAGGGAAGGACTTTCAAAATTGAGATCGACCCTTTTGTAAGTCCAAAATTTTGTAAGGCAAGAAATGTGCTTTATTCACTCAGACCTAAGGTGGAGGCAGAACTAGATGAGACTTGTACGGGAAGGTATCCTCACCCCTGTACAGTACTCTAGATGTTCAGCGGCTATTGTTCCCGTGCTCAAATCTGATCAAAGCATCCGAATCTGTGGAGATTACGAGTTGACTGTAAACCGTGCCACAAGGTTAGATACCTACCCTATACCCAGGGTGGAAGATTTATTTAGCAGGTTAGCCGGAGGAGTTATATACTCCAAGCTAGACATGTCTCAGGCGTACGCCCAACTACCTTTAGAAGATAAATCTAAGGAGCTCACAGTAATCAACACCCACAGAGATCTGTTTGCTTATAATAGAGTTTCGGAATTGCTTCTGCATTCGGAATCTTTCAGCGTGCCATGGGAGGACTGTTACAGGGCCTCCCAGGAGTGTTCTGTTACCTAGATGATGTGCTCATCAGTGCTACTTATGAGCAAGAGCACTCCAAGCGTCTCCATCAAGTCTTATCCGAACTTCAGGAGGCAGGGCTAAAACTGAAAATGGATAAATGTCAAATAGGAGTATTACAGGTATCCTACCTCGGATATCAGATCGACAAGGATCTGATCTGATCAAGGATCTCTCTGCCACTGCAGAGAAGGTAGCAGCAATCCGGAATGCACCAGCTCCTATTAATGTAACTCAGCTGAGAGCTTATTTAGGGTTGCTAAACTTCTACAGGAAATTTATAAAATCATCTGCAACTATGTTAGAGCCCCTAAATGCCTTACTGAGGAATAAAACTCTTTGGATATGGGATGCAAGTCAGGAGAGAGCATTCCAGAAATTTAAACAAGCCCTGCTAGACTCCCAGACCTTGATCCATTTTGATCCTAACCTACCCATAGTGGTAGTGGCTGACAGTAGTGCGTACGGTGTGGGAGCGGTGCTCTGTCACCTTATTGATGGAATTGAATTGTGACCTATTTTGCCTCCCGAACTCTAACCGCAACAGAGCGTAACTACTCCCAGACTGAGAAAGAAGCCCTGGCCATGGCTCTTACTCTCCAAAAATTTCATTGCTACCTGTGGTAACAGGACTTCACAGTGATCGCCGACCACAAAACTTTACTAGGACTATTTAATCCGGGTAGAAGCATCCCTCCGATGGCATCGGGGTGCATTCAAAGGTGGACTCTACTGATGCAATCCTACAAGTGCACCTTGCGTCACCGGTCTGGCGTACTGTTGGACACAGCTGATGCTCTCAGTCGTCTACCCTTGACAACTCCTGAGGAAGCCACGCCCATTCCAGCGGAATGGACGTCCCTAGTAAATTTTCTTGAATCAGCTTCGGTCACCAGCACCCACATTCACGACCGCACCCTAAGAGACCCAGTACTTTCGAAGGTATACAAATACTGTCAGGTGGGCTGGCCTTCGACGGTAATCGGAACCCTGATCTCGCTCCGTACACTAGGAGGAGAGACAAGTTATCCACAAAAGATGGCTGTGTGCTCTGGGGAGCAAGAATAATTGTGCCTCAAGCCCTCAGACAAGCTATTGTGGACGAACTTCACTCTGGCCATGCAGGATCATCCAGGATGAAGGAACTAGCTTGCAGTTATGTGTGGTGGCCCCATCTAGACACAGACCTAGAAGAAACGACTAAGTCATGCAGCGAGTGCCTGAGCACTCGAGCTGCACCGACGAAAGCTGAACTCCATCTGTGGGAATGGCCGGCGAAGACTTGGCATCGCATGCACATCGACTACGCGGGCCCAATGGATGGAAAATACTATCTAGTGATCGTGGACGCACACTCTAAGTGGGGTGAAATTTTTCTCACTATACGACAACCTCTAGCGAAACGATCTCGGGCCTGAAACACACTTTTGCGAAATTTGGGTTATCGGTAGCAATTGTTTCGGACAACGCAACGTGTTTCACATCGGCTGAATTCCAAGAATTTGCGAAGGCATATGGTATGCGGCATACTACGAGTGCACCATACCATACTTCAACTAATGGCCGACAGAGCGCATGGTACAAACGTTCAAGAAGAATATACGAAAGTCAACGGAACCCCTACGCCTAGGACTGGACAGGTTCCCGTTCAACTATAGGCTAACACCCCACACTACAGCAGGTGTTACGTCCGCCGAGCTGATGTTAAGCTGGAAAGTTCGCTCTCGTCTTGATCTACTTTGGCCGTCAGAAGCAATCGCGTCCAAAATCGCTCAACGTCAGGACGCTCAGAAAAATACCACCCAGGTTCTCGCTCCGTTGACATTCCACCGGAGTCACCTGTGATGGTCCGTCAATACACGTCGGGTTCCCCAAAATGGACCCCTGATACCACCGTTGAGAAAACGGGCCTGGTGTCCTACAAGTGCCAACTGCAGGGGGAGAGGTCGTTCATCGACACCAGGACCAAGTTATATTACCTGCTCGAACACCATCCCTGAACCCATGGAACAACCTGCTGAGGAAACCGTGTTGATTCTACAATCTGCTCGAAATACATGCCCGCCACCTCCGACTAATGAACCTGACCCAGAAACACCTGACTACTCGATTCCCACCCAGGAGGCAAGGAAGCACGAGCTTCCAAGTGCTAGCATCTCACGCAGGTCTAACCGGGCTCGGAAGCCTGTGGTGAGAATGGACCTTTAGGGTTGACTAGACACAATAAGGGGAGGGGTAGGGTTACAAGGGGGGTTTCTAATTAAGGAGGGAGAGGTTTAATATAGCGAAAAATATAAGTTCTAGTTAGATAGACCAAAAGTTGCCAACTCTCGTGACGGCAATAATCGCAGTCAGTCTTAAATTGGTCTTAGTCAACTCAACAGTAAATGTTGGCTAAGTGTGTTGTGTATATATTACCCCGTGTGGCTAAGTACTTACCCTAATTATTTGTAACTACTTACTTTACTAACTCTGATTCACCTCTGTTCTATACTCCAATTTATCTTCCGCTAAAAATGAAGAAATTTAGCATAATGGATTATAAAGAAGCCTTTAGAATGACCTGTAAGTCAAAATTACAATTTGAGTAGTAATTCTTCTAACTCTGCAATTCTGCATGAAAAAATAAATATATCATGGTTTTGCAGAGGCTTCCATGAATTAATTATAAATTTTTTTTCAAAAGAGTGTCAATTGAGAGGAAGAAAGAAAGGAATAACAAATACGTATAGCACGCACATAGTAATTCTTTTTTATAACATTTTAACCTAACTGTACACTGATCCGAATCAACGAATAAACCATACACACCATCCATTAATGTGTGATATGATAGACAACATTACACGAAATATTAGTTCACAGCCTCAAATTCTATGCAGACTATTACATAAGGTTTATCACCACCTTGATTCATGAGAACGTTTCCCAGCCTTAAATTCATTTCACATTAACAATACAAGGCTAGCACTAGTTGAACACTAATGATTGTTCATTAGCAGAAGTGAATCACTTATGCATCATTTTATCAATTTTTTTGGAACAGGTTTCAAAGTGATCTGTTGTACGCTCTGATTGACTGTAAAGTTCTACATCTGACAAAAAACTTTATTAGGTACACTGTTATTTGCGAACAGCAGGCGTGAGGTTTAGGGCAGTTATTATGGATTACTTCACACACAGATTTGCAGAAGCCTGGTAAGTGACTAATTTTACTGAAAAGACAAAGGAAAACCTTATCATAACAAATGAAAGTGCGTACGAAAGACTGACTGCAATATTTCAGTCCCTTCCGCGGATCATCAGACTGAATAGACTTTTTAAATTAAGCAAACTGATGAAAACTGAAATCTTTCACACTAAGAATGGAAGAACATGTACTGCAGTCAGCCAAAGAAGTTTTTTTCAGTTGTTTGTAATAGACGTCTGTTTTCACGGCAAGGTAACCGGAGATATAAGTGCAGCACCTTCCACTTCCACAGACGCAAAAATTCCTCCGATATCGGTGGCTTCGTTGAACACCATGGCAGCCTTTTGTTCCTCTTCAGCCACCTTAATGATAGATGGAATTACTTCATTTTCTTCTAGCACCTGAAAGGCGAAAAAGGTGAATTCGTTAAGTTGACATTTTTTAAATTAATCTTTGGCTTCATAAGCAAGCATTTCAGTTGCGTTTGAAGGTACAGATTTAAATCTGTTAGAGAAAACAGAAGGTGGAGCTAATGTGATAAACTGAGATGCAGGTGAGAGTAACTCGAAAAAAGCGTCAGTTGTAAACAATTACGCTAAACGGGAAGCAGCGTTGAAAAATATACAAAGAAATGGAGATGATAAACTGGAGCATAATACAAAATGTAAAAATACATAGGGTCTCAATGGAGAAAGAGAGGAAAAAGGAGACAAAAAGATAGGATTCGATTAGAATATATGTATGTTAGTTTGAGACTCAACTGCCTAAATAAGCGCGTTTAGAAGAGAGGAAGGAGAAAGGCACCATTTAAGGGAATACAATGTGGGATATCATGGGGGAAACAAGATACGAGGGGAGAAAATGAAAAATGAGATTTAAAGTAATAGGCATAGAAGTGTGAAATACATAGCTTGAGGCAAAACCTAAGTTTATGCTCTATTTCTAATCTATTACCCACAATTATTCTTTAACACTTAATGTTGTTTACCAATTTAGATTTTTGAGAGATGTTTAATAATATTCCTAATCTAAACTAATGGAAACTTTAAGGGATAAGTCTAAAAAATGAAAATATCAATTTAAGAAGACTCCTAATAATTGAGTCGAGAAAATCGGTCTATAATCTGGACAACATCTTAAATTTTATTTCAACATGTATATATTCCTTAACGGGTTACCAGACTCATCTTACCTCTGCAAAGAAGCCCAAGGTCACTCATAATTGCTCGTCATGAGCTCTCTCGCAAATGGAAGCAAGAGGAGCTCGAATGAGATTAGTGGCCGCAATCTTGGCGTAGTTCAGCATGAACGTTTGGGCATCTGAGAACTTCTACAGCAGACGAACCTTTCCAAAAATCAATCCGAGCTCATCTTGTCAGAGGTTCCTTGTTGAAAAGTATGGCAGATGATGACCATCCAAAACAGGTCTCAATGAAAGAATGACTGCACGGCAAGGTAACCGGAGATATAAGTGGCAGCACCTTCCACTTCCACAGACGCAAAAATTCTTTTCCTTTTAGTTATTTTTTTTCGAAAAATTTCTTAGGATTACAGTGAGCTCAACTGTCATTTTCTGCGTAGTAGATGGTAGGTTGCTTTTATCTTTTATTTTATATATGTATTTTTTCTAATATATCATTTCAATGAGTATATATATTAATATGTGTGTTCGTGTGTAGGTATATATATGTATCTACATATATAGATATACATGTTTCTATTTCATTTCTTTACGCAAAAACCATCCGGTTAATAAATTGTATTGCACTAGCGAAATGATTCAAAAATAGATCTATCACTTCCCCAGAGGGCGTTTCTGTGAATCGGATTAATGTAAAATATAATTAATGAAATCAAGTGCAATTTGAGCATATGAATCGTAGTAAAATTATTTTTCTGTCCGTATGTTGTACAAGCTATGAATTTTGATATTGAGTATATATTTGTTTACCCATTTCTACCAATATTTTGTAGATATTTGTCAATCATGAGTGGTAACCGGCTTACACTGTATCTCTATTTTATCCCATGTACCCATGTCCGCATGATGTGGTGAATATCGAGAAGATATGAAATATGTTTTTGGTGGTGATAGGGCTTTGCATATTTTTAGGGCATATTTTTCATTTCTCATTCAACTACCCTTGACAGAGATAGACTATTGGCATGCCACGTATGGTTTGTCTATTAGTACGCCTCGTATATTTTGTCTATTAATCTGCCTCGTATGGTCTATCTATTTGTACACCTCTGATAACTTGTCTATTAGTACACCTCGTATAGTTTGCATATTATTATGCCTCGTATGGCTTATCTCTTTGTACACCTCGGATGGTTTGTCAATTAGTACTCCTAGTATAGAACTTTTGTTAGACTACTAGCACACCACGAATGGTTTGTCTATTAGTACGCCTCGTATATTTTGTCAATTAATATGCCTCGTATGGTCTATCTACTTGTACACCTCTGATAGTTTGTCTATTAGTACACCTCGTATAGTTTGTCTATTATTATGCCTCGTATGGCTTATCTACTTGTACATCTCGGATGGTTTGTCAATTAGTACTCCTCGTATGGAACATTTGTTTCAGGATGTCCTATATTAAGAAACTTTTAAAAGCCAATATGTTGGCATGTATCTCATGTGACAACTTGGAAATACACATTTTTTTTTGCTGGGGATTGGATCAAACCTTGGATGAAGCGGCATCTCCGGGCAATATTGAAGTCTTCCAATTCTTGCAACCATTTAACAGCCTCTTTCAAAAACTGATTGGATGGTGATCGAGAATGGATTGGTCTTCCATGCAGCCCTGGGTCTCCTGGTGTTGAATTCAAGACATCAAATAGGTCATTCATTTTTTTCAAATAAGTGCTTGTTGCCGCAGCAGAAGAGCCTATTTTACCCTTGGCAATGCAGGTATCAACACCAGCAAAGCATTAGAGAAAACTTGAGCAGCTAATTTCTCTTTCCTTTCGGCACCAAGTTTCAAGTTATACAAATGACTGTTGGTAACACGTGGCATTCTTTGAAGGCTTTTGTCCCGGTCTAACTGGAAGACAGTTTCAACATCTTTCCAACTAGCTTGCGCTGAGAAGGATGGAACATTTACATCTCCATTCAACAGAAAGTTCCGAGCGCTTTTTTAGCAAGTGCGGAGGATCTCTGAAAGCAAAATGGTTTTAGAATTAATTGTAATCGTTGGGTTGAGTGGTGTGGATCCAATGGTCTTCAAAGATGTTTCAAAATTAGAGCCTTGATCAGTAGTTATGCCAAGAACAAAGAACTCTTTATTTTCAAATATTTTGATTGCATTTGTAATTATTGTAGCAACTTCAGCAGACTTCATAGCATTGACAGACAAATGATACCAATGGGAAATTTTCAATGATTTCTCACACCAACTTCCATTACACACAGGGCAGATGATGCCAACTTCCTTGAACGAGTCTCGCCGTCATCCTCACATCCAATAATAAGATTCTTGCTCTGATTGTAAGTAAGTTCCTTTCTCAAAGACATATCATCCAAAAGAATGAATGTCAGCCTATCAGCATTAGCCTATCATTCAATTATCTAAACATTTCTTTTTGCAACTCCCGGAGACATTTTCAAAGTTTTCAGCAATCGTCGAACAGCAGACAGTGAAGACAATGGCAGCTTTCTCCTCAACAAATTGTATCATGATATGCTGCTGCTTACAAGGATATTAACAGCCATCCATTTTTGATAGAGTGTGAATCTACCTTAGCCTTTCAGTTTCATTATAATGAATTCACTCAGGTATGGTCCCAGCTCTGGGTACAATTGAGTTAGCTGCGTGTCAATGTAGAAACGCTTGTACTGAACAGGTCTCCTTTTCTTACCAGAGAAGCGCCTTTTCTTTCGTTCCTTTGAGTTGGCCGCACTTTCCACCCTGATGGGAGAAGGAAATATTTTTCGCTGACAAGACAGACTTAGACTTGAGTGCTGAATTTGCTGAACTGAAGTTTCTGGCTGACAAATTGAAGAGAGCATTTCAGTTGCGGATTGAGGAATCTTAGCAAGAGAATGAGTCAAACTAGTTCCTTCAGCGAATAATTGGAAAGTTGATGTCTTTTTTTTGCAGTTGAGCAATGAGTTGAAGCAGTGGCTGATTTAGGAGTCAAACAGGCTTGCTTACTGGATGATTGGGGACTTGAAAAATTCTGCTTGGGGCTGATGAAGGACTGAAACTCATGGTGGTTGTTTGAGGACTTGAATAGGCTCTCACAGAAGCTGATTGAAGACTTGAATGGTCTGTTTCAGATGCCAATTGAAAACTCAAACGGGCTCTTTTGTTGGCTGATTGAGGACCGGAATAGGCTCTTTTGGTGGCTGATTGAGGACTTGAATAGGCTCTTTTGGTGGCTGATTGAAGACTTGAACCACAGGTCATATTTCCACAGGCGAGCAATATTCCACAATATTGTGGCTCACCACAGGTGAACCACAAGTGAGCAATATTTCCTTAATTCTAATAGAATAACCAACAAAACTCACCCATGATGAGATATCATTGCGTGGATACAAATGGATATAGATTCTAGAAAACAATGCTACACAACGAATGAAAATAAAAATGTATTTGACAGGGTGTCTAGTGATATTTCATTTCCAAATTTTAATAATTTTTTATTACTTTTTACTACCGTCATGAGCAGAAGATAACTACCTAATTTTTACATATTGTTGTCCAAATGTTAGTAATCGGCCTCTAATGAATAGTTTGAGTCAATAATACATGTCATGAGAAAAGGACCCGCCTCCTTACTAATTTACATTAGTAAGAAGATCAGGTTCTCGGAGTTGAGGGGTTGGCTCACCTCCATGAAATACATAGACAACACAAAAAAACTCATAGACAATAATCAACATTACAGTACATATACTAAAAACAAAACGTTACTCACCGATGATAGTCGACTCACTTACACAGCGCATTTTCTGAGCGCCCTCCGTGATGTTACGAGCGATCGCTTCTAATATTGTGGGGCATGATACACAGGGTCAAATACGATTGATATTTATGATTTACGGCCACTCATCATACAAACACCAATAAGACTGCGTACAATGTGTGTGATTAGGACTGATTCAAATCAAATAATGACATGTAGACACTGCCTACGCCTTATAGCTTACATCACAGTACTCTACTGACGGATTCGATTCGATTCGGCTGGCCAGCCTTACCAAAGTTACAAGAGCTACACATGAGACATGGTCAATTCTGGTTTATTCTATCTCAGTTACTCCAGCAGCACAGGATGTGGTCATTGCTTCGACCCCCACGTTCATGAGCCGATACAGCTTCAGTTCAAATCACTGTCTTATGCACAGATCAAAGAATGTCTGTTGCTAATCGTCAGATTCGTAGCTCCCGAGCATTTCCATTTCTTGTGTACTCCATATCCACAGGCACAGGCCTCCCACCTGCAAGATTAATTTATAACCCGTTAATCATGATTGCGCCAATTACGTTCCCTCAAAAACATTTCAATTTTTACATCACTGAATGCCAATAATTGCAGTACTATTTATTTAAAAAAAAACAAATTATCTTTTTCCAAGAAACTGCATTTCTCTTACCCTCCCAGAGACGTTGCATCTAAATGTTCCATTAATGATTCCCACGTAGGTTGCGTTTTTCTTTAATTTTAAATCTCTGCAAGTGAGAACAAAAATGTATGAATTACATCATAGTGTGAAACTTTAGTATCAATTTTTAATATAGCCACTTTTTCAATTATCTCTTTAAGCACGTTTGTTACCGCGCATACACCCGCGTTTCTTTCTTGTACTTCGAGTCACGGCGTCGACTGTAGAACTGCCTCTTGTTCATCACGATGCCTAGCGTATATTTTGAGGGTTGTCCTCTTTCTCATATCCGACCAATACGGTCCTGCCAAACGTCGAAAGTGCCCGCCTACGACTTTCCCTTGCTATGTGTTGGTTTCACCGCTTCCCACGCCCAAGCTCCTTCAAACCGTCGCTCGGCCACCTCTCTAGGCTTAAGTGTCGCGCTCTATGTTCGACAACAAGGCGGCGTTGTTTGTAACTGAGTAGGCATTTTCTAACGTCTCCAGTGTCGAAGGGTTCGCTTTGGCCTCGCTAAGATTGCTTACCCCCACAAAAATTCCTTGCTAATATAAACAGACATCGTTCGAGCCATTACAGCTTATGGCCCAAATGTACACAAAGCTTTTCTCACTACACCTCACATTTGTTTTGCCAAACATACAGGCCTGTGGCATGTAACATTATGTTGAAGCGACCCGTCCGTACTGCTGGAATTTACTAAGATATTTCAACGGACACTTTTTTTTAAGTACGCACAAAATTCGTTACACACAATTGAAGATTTATTACACATGATTAAAATTTTTTCTTAAATTCTCATCTTCGATTCGCAAATTGATTATTCTTAACATACACGTATTACACAGGTTCAAAAAAGTTCCAAGCTAGTTCATACTTAAAATACCTAAAACTAAATGCAGCAACCTACGCATTATTGCAAAAAAGTTGCCTAAATTTAATACACCCCATCCTAAATGGACTCTAACACCGGAAAATGCTTAAATGAAAAGTTGTTTATTTCGATCTCATTACCATTATACAAACAACAAAAATTAGAAATCGATTAATGTCTTGTGATAAACCTATACCCAAAGTATCCAAAAGAATTTGTCTTATATTTTACACCAAATTTCGATAAAAGTCTTCAAAGTTGTAGGAATTCATTACTCGTGGTAATCGAACAAAAGTGTCATTTCTTTCGAAAACTCATTATTCTCGTGATAAATACTTTTTCATTTCAAGTTGGAGAAGGGAGCTTCGGATAAAATTTATGTGAGATATTGTCACTTATAGCAGCTGTAACTATTACGCAATGACTTAATACTTATTTGAAACTTACAAATGTACCATCGACCATTCTGAAAAACCATGGTGTGCTGGGAGCTAAATGAAGTGACGTCTTGAAACCCAAATTTTTGGAAAATGCTTCCCATACTTCAGTATTTACTCCTTCATCCTTTTGAAAGTTCCTTTGATTTTTTTTGTCATTCTCGCTTTATATTTGAATGTCATGTGAAATAATTCATTCATCATGCAATAAGATATTTTAAAAGCGATTATTCACGTATAATTGGGCCAGTTTTTTTAATAGAGTGCGTCATGCGTAGCTAATGCTAGCCCCTCTCGCTGCAACAGGCTGCCAAACTTTGAATACCAGCAGGTATTTTCAAACATCGCTTTTCTTTGTTCTCCCATCATTAATAAAATCCGTCTCTAATGAAGTACATCGCCAACCAATTGGAGTTGCGGGTAACTTGAACTTCGACAGACTTTGAGGCTCTCTTGATTGAAGCCTTGAAAACTTTTTTTAAAGTCCTAATGACTTTAACATAAAGCCTCGCTTCGCTGGAGGGGCTGAATATGATGAAAGGACGTCGACGCTCGCATCACAAAGTCACCACGAGTTTTTACTGTCGAAAGAAAAGGCAGCGATGGGGCATTGTTTATAAAACGCACTGAGACGAGACGGACTTTCTAAGCTACAGCAAGGCGATATCGAAATATTCTTCAATATGATGGGCTGTACAAATGAAAATACCTATTACATTCATTTACATACATGAGATCGTGTCCATGGCACGAACTCATGAATGTATATTGAAATTATAGAAATTATTGAAATAATTATGAAGTAATTTTAAATGATGGCAAACTTCATACTCTACCACATAAGAAACTTATTTTTCTCACTGAACGAATGGCACTTGAAAAAGTCACACTCTTACCAACTAACAATTTGAACTCCAGCAAAGGTTTTGTACGGAGTGCGACGATATAACTTCCTGGTTAAAATGTGCGCCATTAAGTTGGTTGATATCGTAGCTGAGCGCTAGTGGTCTCGTTTGTTGAGAGGTGTGGTTAATTTTTTTCTTTTTACGGTGTTCTGTCGCCATCATGCGTTGGAACAGTCAGGAGTGTGTAGTGTTCTTCCTCAGACTGCTTTACGCTCCGGGCAGACTGTGAATATCTAAAGACTTGGAATATCACTGCCCGAAGCGAGAGCTTGAGGTACGAACGAATCCGACAGGATGAGAAAAACACAACTGGAATAAATGCCGTATTATTGCGAATATCGCCGACAGTAACGACACACAAAAGAATATTACAGTTGGGTAGTACAGCACCCAAGGACGCCTTGGAGGACCGACGGTTGTGGAGTCGCAGCGTGAGTGGCGGTCGAGAGCAGAGCGGTGAGGCTGTTGCTGGCCGAGTGTCTCAGACTTGAGAGTACCAGAGCCGCTTGAAGAGAACTGACTCGGGTCGAGGACGTGGCGTTGCGGCTGGCTGTCGAGGCGACGATGGTCGCAGCGAGGCTTCTGCTTGTGGAGCGTCCGAAACTTGTTGTGAAGATCAGAGTTTCTGGAAGAGAACTGCTGCGTGGTGAGTCACTGTGGGAAGCCTGCTGCGAGGCGAGTGCTCCGAGGAGAGTCGCTGAGAAAAGACTGGCGTGAGCCGCTGCTGTGAGGAAACTTACGTGAGCCGTTGCTGTGAAAAGACTGAATTCCGCTTGCCCTGTAGCTCTTTATATAGCGCTTGGTGCGGCCTTACCGCGCCAAACTAGCTCTCTGATTGGGCAGCGCGCGGTGTCGCTTCGGAGCAGTCTAGGCTGAGCTAAACTTATGTGGGTGTCGTGAGATGTCGCCTGGTTGCTCGAATCGGGCAGATTTTAGAAGCTTGTTGCGGCCCTTATCGTTTCTTAACTAAAGAGGATCTTATCGTTTCTTAACTAAATAGTGACAGATAGGCCTATAAGGCAAGATGCACAAGATCACCAAATTATGCTCTTAAATGCCCCTTTCCATCTTCTACTATCCCTTTCTTTTTCTCGCCTTCTTTTCTTTCCTGGCACACTCTATGTCAAACTCTAACTCTCTTCTTTCTTTTTCTTTTGTTACCGTCTTCCTCCCCCCTCCCACTCCCCCCCCCCCCCCGCGCCAAACTTGCGCTCTGATTGTCGGTCAGTAGTGGCGCTTCGAGGCTGTTTGGGCTGCGCGAGGTGGCGCTTCTAAGCTTGTGTGGTGGTGTTTGTGCACAGCTTGTTGAGATAACCACAAGTGCGTTTCCCATTGAGGCCTACTTGCCGAGCGGTGGTTCCCAGAGCACCTCATCTCAATTGGGGGCGATTAGGAGTTTCTCCCCGATTTGGCTCAATGTATCTTTTTCTAGTTATTTTTAATCTCGCGCTTATGTTAGCCGTTCAAGGACCCTAATAGCTTTGTAGGCGAACATCCTGGAAGAAATTGCTAATATAACCCCTTCTATTTTGGCAGAAGTCATTACAAACGCCAGAAACCGGTTTACTCAGTGTATGGAGAATGGGGACGTCACCTACCTGATTTGACCTTCAAAACTCTGTAACACATAACTTCAAGTATGTACCTGTATTATAAAAAACAAATAAAGTTCTTCTCAGTTATACAATGGGTTTTATTCGATTTTGAAAAAAGAAAGTAATGTTGCTACAACCAATTCTAAAAGTATTCTGCAACGAAATATTATGCATTATAGCAACGAAAATACTCAAGTGCAAACGCCTTCGATTCTCGAGTAACCTTACGACCAGCAATTATTATTATTTTTTTTCATCGGCTATTTGTCACATCCAATATGCTAAAATTTCTAGTTCAGGGATTACCGCCCGCTCTTTTTCGGTGAGTAGGGTCTCCGCTCGTCAGACATGGTGACCGGGGCCAAAATTTACTCATGGAGGCTATTCGCACGCGTGCAGCACGGTTGCTAGATGTCAAAATCTATAACCTCCAACGATTTGTTTAACGTGAAAACACCGACCATAGGTTCAGGTTAGGTTAGAAGAGGATGGGCAAGGATAGGTAAGTTAGCGTTTGGTTGATTTAGCCTAAAAAATAGTGGACACGGGCCGGTAATCTCATATAAGCAAAGGTAATTGTTCACATTATCATTATTTCCCTATTATCAAATTAGTTTCTGACTCCCTAACCACAGAAAAGGTGATTTCAGGAAAGTGAAGAATTGGAATAATTTTCAACAGATCAAGAAAACAGAGAATCTATGCACAAGGTGTGTTCCCACACAGGGGACCCTGCGCATTGATGCAACAAGTAAGAAAAGAAAAAGAAGATAAAAAAGAGATTGCGAAAAAGCATGAAAATTGAAAGAAGCAAAATAGGCTCAAAAGATAGCGGTACCGAAGGCCTAGCTACAGTTGAGGAAACCTTGCATTATCTTCACTCCGGGCATTGGCAATTAAACCATACTTCCCACAATGCCATTTTACATATTACGGGTCAAGATAGCGTATATAGCAGACTGATACGAGCTGGTGAACACTTTTCATGAAACCGGTATCCAACAGGATTCCGATACATTTTAGTTAAGCGAATCCTTACACGGCAGCCCGAGGTTGACCAAATTATCGCAGTAAAACGGTCCGTAACAACAAATAGGTATTGAGAGAAGGGAATTACCCTTTTCTATTAGTGGTTTAGTTATCTAAAGTACCTACTGCCTTAATTAATTCAGTAAGAAGTGACAAAAGTATATTTTTGTATATTTTAGTTAGAGTAACATATATCAAACTTTGGCTTAAGCTACAGCAAACTATTTTTCGATAAATGTTAACATTTTTCCTATGTATTAGTGCCAGCAGAATCTTACTAAAACTTCGAGCAAAAAATATCTTCTATCCCACATACGTTAAAAAAACATTTTTGACACTATTTGGGAAGATTTATGGAAGCTTTCATATAATAAATTTTTTCCATTTACGATCGAAAAGAATTTTTAAATCTAGTTTGTAAGATTTCATGTGTTGTTCGTCAGATGATGTCATGCACACCAAGCTTAATTTTGTTCAAGCAGCAAAAGTTCCGTCCTTGAAGCACGCACAGTGTCTGAGTCTTGTCCTGGGCTTATAGTTCGATCTGTAATGTTAAGCTGTTACCATGTGCACTGTAAAGTAGGTCTTACCTCAACCTATCTTTGAAGACGTTACTCTTAATTGTCGTGTGGTGGTTTTAATTATAGGCTTGTGAGAATATGGTGCTTGGACATCTGCTCAGTTGAATGTGTATTTAAACCTACTCATTATTTTTCAGTAATCATTAATTTTATAATTAAAACGTTGGAAACTGAAGAAATTTTGAAAGCAGGAACTGTGGCTGAGGTAAGTGAATTGTATATATTTGTTCAGTCAAACTCAGTTTTTTTTTCATTATTTAGGATTCTGTTCTTTGTTCGTGATTCGTTTGTTCAGTTAATAAACTTCATTACACTTTAAGTGCGAATAAACTTTATGCTCAGTTTGCTGAGCTGATAAACTATATTTTTCTTACTTTATTAAATAATTAACATGTTTATTATTGTTGGATCGGAACCATTTAGAAGATACTTAGTTATTTGTTCACCAAAATTTGTGTATATCGATTTACGTGAGAAATTCAACCGAATTATTTATTTCAATTATTTAATTTCCTATTTCAACATTATATGCTATTTTTTTAATATTTTATTGCCTTTTATAACCTGCGTTACTCAGTCGATCAATCAGTCGATTGTTACTTTAATTTATTAATGCTCTTAATTGTGGCGTTATTTTGGCCTTTAAGAAGTAGAATAATTTTATTTTTACCTGCTTTGTTATTTGATTCTAGCTGATGTGCCAAATCCCTGTGTTTCCCGCCCACGCTCCAATAATTATTCTTGGGCTCTCCTAGGTTCTGTGATTACGTTGTTTTCCTGAAATTTTCCCATTTTCTTAACTACTAGTTCTGATTCCGTAATCCCCCCCCCCCCCCATTGAGTAATGTACGCTGATTTTCTGTTCCCATAATAAATATACATTAACGGTTCGGTTTATTCCCTTTTATTTTCTTAAAAGTCCTCTGGCAATAGAGAAAACTATTCCTTTTCCCCCGATTTGACATCCGCTAACAATGCTCAAAAATGAAAGAATTAATTAGCTTTCATTTCTATCGCAGCTAATAAAGCATAAGTTGAGAAATGGAAAATTTTGAGTTTGCATATGAAGGAAATTAAACATCAGTGACCTCCATGAACGAACTTCTGAGTCTTTATTGGAGAGTGAAATAGGTAGATATATCATTGTTTCATTAAACAAAGTTCAGGTCACAAGTTTTTAAAGAGTGCATTATAAGATATGGATATCTTTGACTCGATGTGCAAAAAAAGTTTATACTTCTATGAATAGATTACAAATGATTGTTTACTAAGCCTACTTCCTTTGAAGATAAAAATTTAAAGTACCTTAGAAATTTTTCTTCACTTCAGTATTTATTGAGTCTTCTCCCCGCATCGTATCAGTCTAGAAAGACTAATAGCTCTAGATAATTTTTTGCCAACGTAGTGAACACTTAGAAATATTTGTGGCATGTTTCATTTTATGCAAAAATTTGTAGCGTAGCATTAAAAACTTCTAAGCCCAATAATTGAAAAACTAAGCGTTTTTCGATATTTTATGCAACAAAAAACTTTGAAATCTATTCACTTCTCATGATTTACTTACTGATAAAGTTTATTTCTCATGATTTTATACATAGTATCACCGACAGTGAATAATTCGTTCCGCACTATTTCATATTTTCATTGAACTTTTGAACTTCTTTATCTGCAAATAAGAATTTCGTTTTCTCGAGAATCACAAGTGCATCAATGAATTAGGATCATATAGAATCACTCTTCATAGAACTGTCTTGAGATGGTAAACGTATTGTGCTTGGAACGGTGTATAAGCCTCCTACAGCCTGTCCTATATTCTTCCTGAATGAGCTAAATTGTATTATTTCTCAGTTCAACAGGCCCTACAATGGCATAATAATATGCGGTGACTTCAACTATGACCTACTGAAACATGAAAGCTATGAACCAATCTTTAATTTCCTAACAGCCTTTCAGTCTTAATCATTCCTTCCGATCATCACAAAGCCTACACGAATAACCTCTGAGTGTGCAACCCTGCTTGATAATATCTTTATGACAGACCCAAGTGATTTTCTTTCTGGAATCATTACTTCTGACTTATCAGATCATTTTCCAGTTTTTCTTGTTAAGAAAAATGTCTATATTGCTTGCACCAAGCCACGGGCTGAGACTTACTCCTATCGTAAAGTAAACGAATCGAATTTAGAAGAAATGCGCACCGTTTAGTAGAATCAATACCAACATTGCACATCTCTCAACACAGCAATGCAACGAGCATTGATGAGACAGTAATAAAGTTGACTGAAACTATAATGGTCGCATACAATCAGTGTTGCCCAATTGTAACTCGTACAGTTACCCCGAAAAATAAACAAAAGCCCTGGATTACTAGAGACATCGTGATAAATATAAAGAAACGTCAAGCGTACCTAGCCCTCTTTTACGAAGGGCGAATATCTCGAGAAACATATAACCGATTCAGAAACTATGTGACAAATCAGATAAAAACATCAAAAAAGAGCTACTTTACGCACAAGTTTACTCAATTTGAAGCTGAGGTTAAAAAGACTTGACACCTCCTTAATTCTTGCTGTAAACCGAATAACGCCGATAAAAAGAAAATTAAACATGTTGTTCAAGATAATGTAGCATACCATGATAAGAAAGAAATTCCTAATCTCTTTAACAATTTCTTCGTAAAAGTAGGGAAAACTATAGCTGATGGTATTCCAAGTGAACCTACTGATCACCTGGAATACATGGATCATATTCGAGAACACAACTCCTTTTTCTTTACGCCTACCAACTCTTCCTATGTAATTGCGTGCATGAACAACCTGAAAAATAAATCGAGTTCGTTACAAACTGTTATGGAATTCGAGGGGTTGCCCATGATTGGTTCAGATCATACCTAACAAATCGGAAGCAATACGTTGTCATTGACGACGCAAAATCGGACCCAAAGACAATTAGGCATTGAGTTCCACAAGGATCTGTTCTTGGGTTTCTCCTGTTTCTGATTTTTATCAACGATATTATTAAATCTACATCATTCTTCAAATTCCTACTTTTTGCCGATGACAGTACGCTTTCTACGGTCCTTCCGAACCAAAATCCCGCTATAATTGCGGAGAGTATAAATAATGAACTTCATAAGGTTTCATTGTGGCTTAAAGCTAATAAAATTGGCCTTATAATCGTTAAAACGAAATATATTACATTCTGATACAAGAAAAATGTATCTCTCTTGGACGCATTAAAATTGGCGAAGGTGAAATCGAAGAAACCAACTCATGTCAATTTCTGGGCATCATAATAGATAAACATCTGACCTTCAAAGAGCACATCGCTCATATTAGTTCTAAATGATCAAAATCCATCGCAATCCTAAATAAAGTTAAAAATTTCCTGCCTAAAGCAGCTTTACAAATGCTCTACCGAACGCTCATTTCTCCATACTTGAAATACGGAATAGAAGCATGGCACGGAACTGATAAAAATAAAACCAACAAAATTTTTACTCTGCAAAAAATAGCTATCAGAGCGGTAAAGAACCTAGAATACAATGCTCACGCAAATGATTCATTCAAAAATTTACAAATACTTAAACTTTCGGATCTCTATAATATCTCCATTTGTAATTTCATTTACAAAACATGTTGGCGACAATAGCTTAAAACAATTATTAACTGCGGAAACTGGTCATCACGACCATTTAACCCGAAATAGAAGTAAATTCATTCTTCCATATTATTCAAAGACCCAGTTTCAACACAGTATCCTCTTCGTTCGAACTAAAACTTGGAACTCAATACCTGCGGAGATTCGTGAAAGTAATTCTTACAAAGTATTCAAAAGACATCTTGAGTCTCACTTCCTATCAGAATATTAGTCGTGTAAGATCACCATGTCAAATCTTGCCTCCTACATGTCTGGTGCCAATAGTTTAACTTGCCATGGGTGACATAACCGATCTTCAGTCTGCTCTTAAATCGTTTTATCGAATATATTGTTAAATATAAAATAATAAATGTTAAATACATCCGATTTGACTTATATTGTAAAATACAGCATCAAATATCGAGTTAATTATCTCATTGATCAGTCTAATGCGAATCTAGGTTAAGTGAATTAGGTTAAACATCATTGTACACCTTAGAATAACGTGATGGTAGGATGCCCTAGAAGTCGCTGAACTTATTCGGGCCCTCAGGTAGCTATACTTTAGTTTGACCATTGTACAGACTTAAGATACATTCTACCTCTGTATCACCTGTGTATGGTAAATAAATTGTTTAAATTGTTCAAATTGTTTGTTTTACGTAATACTTAGACTAAAAAAGCATCATTAATTGTTTTCCTTACTAATAACCGCGAAATGAGCTTTCGTCATAATTCATACGTTCAACACGACTAATGAGAAGAACTGCTAAAGATCGATAGAATTAAACGCAATCCTCGTAAGGTGCACGTGAACTTTACTGAGTATCCGGTTGAGATACTGCATGCACATCAAGTCTGCCTGTAGCCCGAGGTACCGCGTCTTGCAGCCGCGGTTCAAATCTGCGATTGAGCAACATTGCCCCGAGGTCGATATTGCGTTACGAAGATGCGATCTATGACTAATAGGCCGTGAAATTGAACGCTTCCTTAAGTTCAATTTGCCAGCCCAAGGTGCAGCAAGCGACTGTTTCAATTGCATTGCTTCATGTGAAGATTGCAGTCATTTCCTGCTGAGCCGCTACGACCGCCTCGCGCAAAGTTCTCATGCAACGCTTCAAGCTGAGGTCGTGTCTTGGTTCGACTGCATGCCAAGATTTGTTTCTATACCCTCTTGGTAATAAAGTTTGGAAGGAATCGATTGAACAAATACATAGCATAAACAAAATACATATCTGCATGACTAACAAGACAAACCTCACGAGAAAACTGAATAATATTTATGAGCTAAATGGAAAAACTCTTTAGAAAACTAGTCTGTAGCGAGCACTCATTTAATCTTTATAAAATACATGTTAAGTAGATTTTGCTCAAGAGGTATTTTAGAAAGAAATACATCAATATTTTTGAGATCGTAATTTTCGACATTACAACCTAGAAGTGCTACATTGTATAACAATGGCTCGAGTGTTTTTAGTAGCTGACATTTTAACCACGCTCAGGAGTAAATTGACATAAATATTGTTTAATGTTCTTTCCACCTGAATGCTGCAAATGCCGATGCTCTGTTGTAGTTTTTTCTTTTATTTACCTTGGCAGAATTATTATGTAATAGCATCATCCCTAACGCAATCATTTCACTAAAATTTCAGACATGTTGCTAAAATTATTTTGGTGCTTTAAGTTTAATCTTTCATTCATCCTCGTGCGGTGATAGGGATACAAGTAGAAATAATTGCAAATTAGAACATGCGCAAGTACGAGTACGTGTTTGCTGCCTTATAGTTATTTTATGGTTGATAAAATAGTCATCTACGATTCCTGTTTTTTGCACTTTCATGTTATCGTTTGAGTCAACAAAATGCTGAAGTCCTTTACAGAAAGGATTTATTGAACTTTCTTAATGGTGCGGCGTACCCGTTGCGCCCTAAATGAAGCATTACTTGTCCGAAATGCGTTTCAAGTGGGGTACTGTTTTTTCTCCTGTTTTTTTTCGGTAAACTGAGATATCACAGTGAACTGAATTATTACAAAAACTTCTCCATTATCTGCTATAAAGGATCATCAAGTGCAGAAACGGGTGACTACAGGTTGGTGTTCTCTTAGCTATTGCCATGGTAGAGATGTTTGGATACAGGTAAGGGATTGAAAAACGAACGGGCTGAAGTACCCGACTGTAACAGCGATAGTGGTTGTAAAGTGCTGTAAAAAAGTGCTGCAAGGTACAAGTTGAATTTGAGCATTCAAATGAAACAAGTAATATGAAAATTAGGTGACGAATTATACATTATGATAAGTATTTTGCCACTTTCGTGTATCAAAAAGAAGCAACATAAGGATAAAGAGAAATTGTTTTTTAGTACATTGTAGATTAAATTCATAAACGTATAACGGATGCCAAAACAACGAATGAAATATTTTGCCAATACAAATATACAGCACTTTAGGAGAAAATTGTAAGTGGCCATGTAAATCCAAAGTTTTCTTTCACTCTTACACGAAAAGTTGAAATGTACGCGATTACCGCGCAAAAATAAAGGTATGAGACCAATTTATTTCAGCAATATTAGACAAGCTTAATCTGCTACGAAAATGAAATGGAATGCTAAGAGCGCGTGTTTGGAGGGAGAATCATAGCATCTCTGCACTTAGTGGGTAAACCCAGTGAATTGCTTCCACAGCAAAGAAGAATGCGATCTGGATCGACTCTAGAAACGGCAAGAATGATGGGAATGCGGAGGGTAGAAGGTTGCTACGGCAGCGCCTCGTTCTGTCTCAGGTGTTTGACTTCTCTTTCGTGATTTTGAAATTGACTATCCTTCAGAAGGACCACTATTGAAAACCAAATTATGATAACTATTATGTGATATTTGCAGTATTGTTACAAAACGTCTTCCATCTTCCTAAATTATAGTCGATTTTCTTTGATTTTTATAACGCGGCAAAATAGCTATTAAAATTCTGTTGAAAGTTTCTTCTTAATAAATTTACTTTCATCTGGACAGAAGTTATGAAAATTTGAATAAATTCAACACATAAATGTAAAATTCCATTGCGCAATATAAACATGGATCACACAGTCATGTACAAAGAAAACATTTCTACTAATTACTATTATAAAGGAAAAATACACTACCCTCTGCCACAACCGTTATGACTGCTCTTCTGTACATTTGTTATTACAAGCGTTGTATCAAAATTACAACTTCGATTACCTCATTTGGTACGTATATAGTGTAGATCTGAAACTACAAAGTAAACGAGCTGAAGGATGTTATGGTAAATATTAGCACTCCTAAAATCTTTACAAACCTCGTGTTTAACTTTTGGTCACACACACTCCCCGTTAGAAATTTTAGTGGATGCATGTATTAAAGCTTTTTTTCACATTGGGTTCTTTCAAAACTGCCACCATCTTCCGACTACTTGGGTGACGTTATTGCTATATCACTGATTTGCGAAGTCTAAAGCAAGCATGGACAAATAGGTGTTTACGATGGTCATATTTCTTCAACGGTTACGTTAATGAACAAGATTTCCGTTATTACACCCCGTACATTTTTCAGATGATGAAAAAATTGATGTCATTGAAAATACTACTTTATTGAGCTTTTTCGTTGCCGGACCACAGTTCTAGAACTAACTCGGACGCGTTCCGCCGGCGTGATGTCGTTAAGCCGTTTAACGTCGACGTACACTTCATACCATTATGATTTTACAATTTTAGGATCTGTTCGAAATGTGAAGAAATTTATAATTTTTGAATCTCTTTTCGGACATCAGATCAAATTTAATGTTGATGATATACAGAGTGATCATCCTTTGGTCAACTGTAGCTTCAGGGAGCACGTATGGAATTATTTGGAATTATAATTTGGAAAAGAATCCCATTTCCTTGCAAGATGATGCTCGCATACACGCAGCGGCCAATATCAAGAGGTTCCTCCGGGAATATAGAAAATAGCATTTTATGTTTTGATTGGCTTCTCAATAATACACTCGAGAACGTTTGGCACCCTATCAAGCTACAGTTACTCCAATTCACCTCCGATAATATTAGTGAATTTTGACTATGATCAAACTTTGACTAAAATGCCCTCTCCAGTATACTGTCGGGGACTAATCGGAGAAAGGCCAAATTCAACGCTCAGAAAGTTCAGGCTACGAAATATTGACGTCTTTATATTTTTTTAACATAATTTTTCTGCTAACACTCATTGAAATAGCATTTTTGCGACATACAGAGTTTCTTTTTACCCTGTTGATTTCGTGATCTTATTAAAATTAACGAGAATACCAGCATAATTAAATTGTAAAAAATAAATGGTAATGCTAATTATATGAGAAAATGACGCTGAACTGATTGGTACATAGCTTATAAGATCAACTAACTTAAATTATGAGTGGCTTACGAGTTACTGAGAAATTAGTACCGCGCAGTTTCTTTCTAGAGCCACTGTACTTCACGCTGGGAATGTTTTATTTCAATTGTATCAATATTTTAGCTTAATACCATCTATTTATTAACCGTCTCCAACATTTTCAAGGGCTAAAACATGAGCTCATTTGTGCACATTACGTCAGAAAAATGAGTATCCTAAACCGTGACGTCATTGTTGGTGTGTTATGTTTCCTTAGTACTCCAACAATGTTGTTGTACAACCTACAATGGCGTTAGTTTCCTTAGTATTAATTGGCGAACAAAACCAATAGAACATACAACAGTGGAAATTTATCGCCTAAAACGGTCATCTGTAAATTGTAGCAAGCAATGCAATTGCATTTTCAAAGGAAAACTTTCCGCAGAACAGCAGCGGCGCTATGGACAAGCGGCAGACCGCGTCTGACCTATCAACTTCAAATCTGATGTTTTGAACTCAAAAAGAAAGGCTCTTGACTCTTCCAAAATAACCTTCAGTTTTCAATTTTTTCGTTCCTTCTTCAAAAAAAGCTGTCATTCTAAGCATCGCCGATACCCCGCAAATTGCGAATGATAAACTTGAAGAATTTTCGGTTCTGCAAATTTCGATAATGATGGATCCCTTTTCCTATAACCATTCTGTGTGGGTCTAAGCGCGGTCAGCCTTATTCCAACAAAATACCCTTCCACTAAGAAATCGATGCAAAATTTTTTACTTGATTAAAACGTATATTATATGAACATGCGGAAAATGCAAGCATTGATTTTTAAAGCTAGAAGGCATTATTCTGATAAAAACGACACAAGTGTTAGTATCAGATTTACGGCGTAAATAAATTATCATTAATTGGTATCTCTAACGTTCCAACTTCGTAGATGTTGAATGAGAAACAGAAATTACAAATATTGGTTATATTGTTGGGTAAAATTATTTTTCATTTAGATTTCTCGTCTGAATGAAATTTCAAGGAATTCAACCGCGCTTAATAATTCCATCGCATGAACCATGAACACGATGCGCAAATAGCGTCAAAGACGTTTCAAAAACATTCGAATGCCCAAACATTGCTGTATTCTACAATAAGATACCATGTGAGTTATCAATTTTTGTTCATAATTTGACGGTGGAAATTTCCTTTGTAGGCCAGTGTTGGAGAAAATTCAGCCTTGAAAACGTCCCATGCAAAGTTTACGTGCAGCCGGTGCATCATTACAAAGTGCAGTTTCGACGGAGGCGCTTCAGTTTTTCCAGTGGAGTCATTCAATGGCCAGTAAAAATCATTCAGTCGATGCCGGGCTTGTTGTAGTCTGTGCAGATCTTTAGCCTAGCAGCGGAGACCTGAAATATTGCTGTACCACAATTTGGGGCGGCGCCAAACATTGCGAGAGTCACCGTAACTCAGACTAATGATGCCCATCAAGTCTTAAGAGTGAGTAAATAATTCTTACTTCTTTTAATTTTGGAAGGCTCATGCTTTGGCATAAGAATTGGAGGTTTCCCTTTGTATTTGTTTTTTCCTTAGTACACGCATGTACCCATCACTGCTTGAAAATTAAATTGAGTTTATTTTAGAACATTTCTGAATTTTAGCAGATATATAACTATTTTTAACCGTATTAGAAATACAGTATGAAGTTTTTACCTTCGGTATCATTTCCTGGCACAACCTTCAAAACCTTTCAATGATGTTGTATTGGCAATCAATGTTTCCGTTAATTTTACTCAAATATTATTTTCACTTTGGTGCACCGAAATATTTCATGTCTTAAGTGTTGCACGTAGGCAATTGGAGACAAATAGCTACGAACACTCACTATTGTTCGTAATTTGATCAATATCCACGTATTGCACCCAGATCCTTCTCCACAACACTATGTCTGATGGCAAGTGAAAATGCAATACGACTGGAAAAATTAGATTAAAACGGTCATACGAACGAAAACATAAGAAACATGGAGCATGTGATCAGAACGCCCATTTGGCGTCCTGATCATACGCCTCCAGCCGGTTATCATTCGACCGTTTCGGAGCGCGCATGCATTACCATAATTTACTGAAGATGAGCGCACACCACTTATCGCCTCGACTTCACAAACAAGGCCAATCGATGGCGATCCAAAACCTCGTTTTAATGGTGTGAGACGCTAGTTAACGTTTTGAAAAAAAAACACATTTCAATCTCGTGTTGTCGTAGCCAAGACTCCAGGGTCGCTCGCATTTCCTAAATGAGATTCATGAGAAGACCTATTTGTGTTCAGGAGGTTCCATGTCAGGAAGGTTTCCTTGAAGCAACGGTGAGGGAGAGATTCTAGAAAATTTTCTGTTCTATTCCAGAACACGAGAAATTCTCCGGTATTATTTCTCAGAGGGTAAAAATTAAAAGTCGATTTATTTCATTTTTCTTGTAAAGAGCGCCTGAAACGATCAGTTTCCAATCATACTTTCGTCAAAATAAATTTGAGAAATATTTTGGGTAACCCTAATTTAATTTGAATCGGCAAATTTGAGAAAGATTAGTTTAAAAATATATTTTTAAAATTCAAAAGTGAAAAATCAGCAAATAGTACAATTTAAAAAATAACTTTGCCTGTAAAGTGATGAGCATGATGATATTATTAATATGAAAACCTCAATTTGAGAAAACGAATGTGTATTTATTAAAAATGCGCATGCGAATTAAATGATAGCACAATGAAAAACTTATCACATGTTATCAAAGCAATACAACCTAACAATTTTGTGGCTTCTGCTTCGAAAAAGAGTGTACTTCAAATCTACAAACATTCACGGAAGCAATAAATAATTTATTTATCCTCGTAAAAGCGCTGTGGATGTGCCTCTTTAACAGCACTTTTTCTAAAATTTTGTGCTACACGTGGACCAGATCTGTGAACGTACGTTCTGTAAACTTGACTCTCGCTCAAGTACAGTCGTTAATAGTAGGGCACGTTCATTGCCCGACGTTGTCAGGAAAGAAAAACTAATTGTGGTGATGTGAGGTACGTTAAACTTTTATTGTTCTAGAATAAATTTCAGAATACTTAATATATTCACTTAATGAGACGGGTACAGCGAAATAGAAGAACGCTCAAAGAGTTATTGAGCAGTTTCTTTCATGAGGTATGAAGAAAATCTCCAGTTTCACTAGCAGGTCTACAGGGCACCACATGTTTTATTAAAGCGTGTATAGTTAGCCACCGTTTAATCAGTAGGCATACAGGGAATCACTTGTTCCATCAGAAGACAGGGAGACACAAGTTTCAGTAGTCGATTTCGAGGAAGTTCAACTTCCATCAGCAGATGCAAGTGCAACCTTTCTTGGTTGTGCGCTAAATGTCTATAATGAGATATTTTCGAAGCTTAGAAAAATTGTCCTTTCCAACACATGCTATGGTTTGCAACTCACATTTTCATGGGGGTTATATTTTCAATTGATTTTCCATTACATTCGAGCTAAAATTTCGTAATGCTAAACGAAGCCGCTTATAGGTAAATTGCGCCCTGTATGACTTGATTGCTGTTAGAATCTAGCTCTTATTTAGCTAAAAATAGATTAATTGTGATCATTTTAGAGTTTCGACAATCAACCTCTCAATTTTCATTATTCGTTAATTGATAATTATTGATATTTTATATAAACTGCTATCAATTAGTAAATCGAAGTTAGCCGAAGGGACATCGATATTTCAGAAAAATGTCATGTGTGCATTGCTAATTCTATAGTTTTCAGATTCTACGTGAAAAAAGTTTTCGAATATGTTTGCTTTTCTTTTCTGTCGCGACTAAAGGTAACGTCATCAAAAATAATCTCAAGACGGGATGCACTGAGTCCTACTCTTCTCTATTGTAAGTTTTCGAAGGCCCTTGATAGATTGCTTCCTCTAAGCGAAATCTCGATGGCCAATAGAGATATTCTTGCGTCCATCGATCATCCAAACGCGTACTGTTACTGGGGCAGGCAGACGATAATCTCCCCGAAGCTGACAATGCTCTTGCATCTAGGATGAACTACTCTTGCCTTTCATGAAATCTTTGCAACTCGAGATTATTCGGAAGAATCAATCGATGATTTTTTTTAGGATCAACGAGATGTTACGTCCGCTCAAATAAGTTTCACAGCATGTGGCAGGACTCATCAATTACACTTCCGTAAAGCAATGTTACCATTTCTATATTGACCCGTGGAACTTTTACATTAAAAATAATTGAATACATATTAGAGAGACTATATGTTGCTCAATTAAGAAGGGAACAAAACTTATTTCAGTTGCTTGGTTCGTGCGACGAAATGAGGGACTTAGCTTTGGAGTAACTGAATGCGTTCATCTGCGGACAGCTATTTCTGTTTTGCTACAAACACATCAGTATCCGTGGCACAACTCAGTTGAAATCGTCTCAGTTGAAATCATCAGTCAGAGACAAAATATAATCAAGGCAAAAATGTTTTTTTTTTGGTCATTGTCAAAAATAATTTTCGATGCACAAAGAGAATCTGGCAAAAAATCATGTCCTTGCACGGTCACACACGGACAATTCGGAATAAAAGTTACTTTCCAAGTTATTCGTGAAAGAAATCGGAAGTCAACTAGGATTATAAATTATTGTTCTAAATCCGAAGCCAATCCCCCAAAATCGAATAAATATTCATTTCTGTTCAACGACAGTATTATTTCATCCGAATTTCCGTGAGAGCGTATTCGTAATTCAAAATGTAAGCTTTTAAATTTATACTACGAGCGGCTGTTGCATACGACAAAGCTGGTTCCTAATACGACAAAGCTGGTTCAGTCAAAGCTGGTTCCTCGGACCCTCCATTTCATAAGACTTCTATTACCCTGCCTGGAAATTTAACTCGCATTTGATAGGGTTCAATTCGTGCGTCAGAAAGCCTTACCAATTTGCGATGTAGGGTATCAGGCTGCGGTGTGGATGCAGGGAAAGAAGAGTGTGGAGGGCCATCTTTTACACCGAACAGGAGAGGAACTTAAACAGGAGTGCCCTAATGTAGGGTGTCCAGGTAACATTATCTGATGGATATCGTTTAACAACGACGTCAATTGGGGTTAATGATAACTGAGCGTTATTATTCCCTACTTTCTGGGAAAAATACGACAAACTTTCCCAAGAAGATACGTGACCGATGCAAGTCATTAAATTTAATTTTAAGTTTGTATTCTACACCGGTCTCATATCAGAATTTTCTGAATCAAAAGAAGTTTGTGATTAAAAAACTGCAGTGTAGTTAAATAGTCTTACATTACTTTTTGACAAAACATTGAGATTTAAAAAAAATAACATGAGAGTCGTCGATCGATACATACAATGATTTTTTCCAATTGTGGTAGCTATTGAGTTCCAAGATAAAGAGAAAATATATTCATAAGAACTTTGTCTTGATCTCTGACAAGATTTTTCCGAACAGTGTCCAAATTTAATAGTTTCAGGCTCATGTAGTTCTACGAGTACTCTAATAGTTTCAGTACTTTGTAGTACTTAATAGTTTTTAGTACTTAATTAATTAAGTTTATAGTACTTTAATAGTTTTAGGCTCGTTATCTTGAGACTAAACGAGGTGTAAGAAGATAGATGACACGGATAAATAGGGTTCCAACTCAATCGAACTTATATCTAGTTTTATTTGTTCTTTTCAAATCTCAAGAAAGGCAGTACGTCATATTCAGTGGTTCAAAGTAATAGCTTCAAATGAGCTCATGCTTGTCGAGATGAAACGGATTTAATCTGGGATAACATTGCTTACTTCACTAAGAATTCGGCGATAAACATCTTTTTAATCCATCATATTAAAGTCAGCTAAGGATTGTCAACCTATGAAACTCTGTCTTGATATATCATGAAAATACCAAAAGAGAAGTGAAAGCAATTACGTTATAATAACATCTAACAGTATTAACGTGTTCAGTCGTTCAAAATTTATAGGGCATTAAACTTCTGATTTTCTCCGAATAAATACAGGGTGTCGGAGACCAAACCTCCTTTATAATGGCCCTGGCTTGCGACGGAGGGTTGCTTCACCCATGATTCTTTAGCGTAAGGTAGGAAGTTTAGTTTCCATGCTGCGTTCGAGCGTTCAGCATCTTTTGTTTGCTGCGGAAGCCTTTTCCGTAATAATGACAGTTTTGCGGCCAAGCGGCGCTCCTTCAGGACAGATTTCAACCTTGCCCCTCGTGCAACTCTCCCAAACAACCGCTCAATTTCCAAGTGGGCTTAGCATTTTTGACAACATGGTAATGTTGTTCCAACAAACCCTCTACACGTTTTCCAACTGTTGTGATACCCGAGACTCTGACTCGCGTTCAAGTGTCCGTCGAAAAAAGTCCACGACGTTCAACGAAAAGTCGCGCCCAAGCAGTTGGAATTTCGTGTCGTCGGAGCCTTCAAACCATCATGAAAAAACATTTAAAGTGTTATGAATCATCCCTATAAGATTATGCTTGTCCAGAAGCTCCTTCCGACTGACGCCATTCAACGTTTGCAATTTAGTGAACACATGTTGAACGTTCTTCATAATGACTCTGAGATGATTATCAGATCAGACGAGGCACATTTCAATCTGGATGGCTAAGTGAATAAGCAAAATTGCCGATATTGGTCAACGGGAAACCCAAGAGAATTGCGCCAACAACCTCAACGTAGTGAGAAGGTTACAGTGTGGTGTGCTGTGTCAATGGTTGGAATAACCGGGCCGTATTTTTTTGAAGATGAGCGTGGACAGACGGTGACAGTGACTTCAGAGCGATATGTGGCTATGCTTCAGGATTTTTTTCTTTCCTACTAGGAGGAAAATGAATGGGTTATTCTGAATACCTGGTTTCGACAGGATGTAGCCACGGCTCATTCCGCAAGTTTCAATGAAAGTTGTCCATGAAACATTTGAGGGACGCCTAATATCCAGAAATGGTGACATTCCGGGGCCACCCCTCTCGTCCGATCTCAGCCCCTGCGGCTTCTTCTTATAGAGGTACTTGAAGTTCAAATTGTACCTTTTCAAACGAAGTAATATCCCAGAATTTAAAAAGAAAACGAATTAAAATTGCAGCGATTCCGATTACAATGTTAGAACATATGATGTGAATCTTTAACGATCGTCTGCAAGAATGCATCGGTGTATAAGGACCCCATTCATCAGTAATAATTTTTCATAATTAGTTGTAGCCTATATGATAATAAAAATTTCCCTCATTAGCCCAAAATTGTCTTTTATTTCTCCCAAATTTCTAAAATTAATTGTTCAGCGTTCATTTCAAATATGGTCATTTGGTCTCCGGCACTCATACTATTTCATGTTGTTTTTTCGCTTACAGACTTTTCAGGCCCCGGGTTCTCCTGATTTCTTATTGAAGTAATTTTAGAGCTTGTACAATCTCAATATCTCAAAATTAAATCTGAAGGTTTTTGGTGAGACATGTTTGCTTAAGCTAAATTGATTTAAGAGGAGGCCAAAGTCAAAGTAAATATTCTGTTATAATTCTGTGTTAATCGTCTGTGTTAATATAATATTCTGTGTTAATCGCCTGCAAGGTGTAGTCATGTTAAGTGTTTTTCATTTGGCTGAAACAGCAATCTTTCTGCAGTTCTTTTTTGCATCTAGGAAGCTTTAAACTCATTCGTTAGTTAGGAAGCTTTAACTCGGGTTTGTGTGAAATCCATACTGCTCTAGGGAATATTGTTTAAATTCACAAGTTTAGGAAATCGACAGAATACTTAGTACAGCCCAAAGGCAGAAAATAATCGATGTCGCTGTTTCCTCTGTTTTAAAAAGGCACGACTAAATTTACTTGACAAAGTCAACGTTGAAAACAATATTAGGGCTCAAAAAAAATTTCTGTGACACTTGTGTGTAATGAACTTCCAATAACGGGTATCAAAACGTAATTCTACTACAACTTCAGTCATTTTAGTCTTTTAAGCGACAAAAAACTAATTTTTTTAGTGAATGCAATGGTGTTACAATACATGGGGGTAAATTCCCGCAACACAGGATAAGAAAATTAGTGGAAACGTTTTTGCGTTTGTCGAATATTTTCTGGCGATAACGTTCGTATCATTTGGAGGTGATGATCGAATTGAGATTTAAATTCAAAATTTTCATGAGCTAATGTCCTGATATGTGTGGCTATTGTGTTGAAAGGTATGTCAAAATGACATAAAGTGCATTGAACAAATGCTCCCAATCACAGTCTCGTAATATGAATAATTTAACTAAAATTTGACATAGTAGTCCTATAGAAGGATAGATTATAGATATTTTATTCAATTAAATTGAATTTTCATATGAATTTTCACTTTTCACATTTTTCGTCCATCTCTGAGGTATTTTCTTCGCGCACACGAACGCCATCAGTTTCTGAGGATTACTTCACTCTTTAATTTCTCATTTGTCTCTTTCCCATACTTCTGTTCTGCTGACTTAGAAAACAATCTTGAGCTATTTTTGCCGTGAAAGCACCAAAAGCTCAAAAAGCAGGGAGCTTTGGTAGCGTAAGCGAATTGTGGCTCCATAAGCGTAATAAGATCAAAGCTGAGCTCCGAGGGCAGCTCGTGGAACGACAAATCTTTAAGACTTCAGTATCATTCCCGCTGCTGAAACAATTCTTTTTATCAGGATGAAGGGACACAAAGAAAAAGAAATTCCTTATTGCTTTTACGTGAATAAAATAATTTATAAGGCAATTGTACCATCAAAATGTGTAAAACACCTTTCAAGAATTGATCTATCGAGCTTTTGGGTAGAACACTACTCATATTCAGCTTCTAGGAAAAATATATATATTACTCATGCTAAAAGTTAGATACGAATGAATTCTGAGTGTTTGTAAAGTAGATGTGATAGAAAAAGTACGTATTTTTAAACATTAAGAGGTTTTAAAGTTTTCATATCATTAAAAGATAAATTAATCTAACGAATGAACGTGTTTTCTAGTAATCTGATATTTTACCCAATGCAATGGCCTAAGATTTTTATATTGTTTTTATAGATTGGGCGATTGGGTGAGGGAGTCGTATCAAATAGTACCCCAGATATTCTATCAATACAAGCAGAAGCCTTTCTATGCTCTGCTATACGCGTCACAAAATGGCAACCCAATTAAAAATAACCGCTGGGTAAAATATTATTCTATAACAAGTAAAATCTCACTACACCAAAATTTGAACTGAATTAAACCTTAAGAATTAAAAGTGAAAAACTTAGCTGAACCCGATTAGTGTAGCATTTACTCGGTTTGCAGCGACACCCTGCTGCTGAATCGGCGCTGAAGTTGCCATTTTTGGCATGTTATTGACCTGGATCGCCTTGCCAAAGCCTGGCTCGCAGCTTTGATGCTGGAGCGCAAGGCGAAATGCGCTGACGGCGCTGTCGAGTACCGTTCCGGTGCAACAGAAAAGTAAGTCACACTCAGCCGCTTTCAAAGCGAGCGTCAAAAAATCTGCCTTACCCGTTCTCTTTCCCACTCAGCGTTAGAGGAGCAAAACTGGAGGGGAGAAAGGGGGAGTATTTTTTCAAAACGTAGAAAAACTCAAAGATCGACATCAACGATTTAATTTGCTTCTAAGAGTTTCGTTAAAGATATACCTAGAATTGCAATAAGTAACTTTCTCTACGACCTTAATTACTTTAGACTTATTTGATGGTTGATAAATTCGTTCGGACCACCCTAATAAGAATGACAACTGGCAATATGATAGTTCAATGAAATATTCCAGTTTAGTATTCCTAAATCTCAATGGGAAGGGAATGACTGTGTGGGAGCTTCAGTTCTCACCAAACCGCTTATCAGAGTAAATTAACGAGTTGATGAGAGAGGTAGTCCTTTCTTCTCATATTTTGAGATGTTCGAAGACCAAAGTAAAAATCGTCTTGAAAAATCTATTGAATATTTTATTGCGAAGATTATCTCTCATTCTTGGATTATAACAGGTTCTGGTATCGCATCCAAGAAACGGAAGCAACAAGCAGCCACGAAAAGACCCAGTTTCTTGGAGTCAGTTGATCCCGAAACGTACCTAGGTAACCTCAAGCTGCAATTCTCGCATGAAATAGGCATCAACGGGAAAAATTCACTCTCTTCTATTCTCCTAAATGAACAATAGAGTTTGAAGTGCATTGGCAACGAGTGAGGTGCAAAAAACCGGTGCAGCAGCTATAGGTGAGGAAGAAAAGATTATGTAGGTAATACATTTCACACAATGACTCAATCGAATTAACTGACAATTGCTTCCTGATCTTAGTACTGAAAAGGCATCAATAGAAATATTAATCAACCAAAGTTACGAGCAAATTTATATACTCTGATTAGCCAACGCAAACGAGGGGATGTAGAGTGCTCAAGCAATTTATGAACCTTTGCCATGGACACGCAGCGTTAATATACAGTCAAACAGGAAAAAGTAATTAAATTTTCCCAAAGCTAACACGGTAATAAATGTATGCTCACTAATTCAGTATTGTATAATTTTTAAGGTTGTGTATCACGAAACACAGACACCTGAAGTTTTGTGGCCTTCAGTGTCCGTAGATTTCAGGACACATGTGAGTTTTACTGAAGTTTACAAATAAATGATTGATAGAAGACCGGACTAACGGTTTCCGAAGTAAAATAATGGTTTCACCATTCTATTCGACAGGCTATTTTTAAAAACAGTGTAATGATGAGAAAATCTGTTTTGGTAATGTATTTGCAAAGTTAACTGTGAATAATAAAGTTAGGAGTAATAACATTGCCTACAGTTCTTAAGCAACCATTTAAAATTAGAAGGGAAATCATTCACCCGAGCAAAAATTTAAGTGGAGATTATTGATCAAAGCTGAGATCCGACGGCAGCTCGTGGAGCGACAAATCTTGAAGATTTTAAAGATTTTTACGCTTCCGGATGACGACTTCTAGTGATCACAGAATAGTTTTTTAGTTCAAATAATTAGTGAATTATTCAACTGAATTTGACCAGCCTCCAAGCTGCGATGATTTGGATCTGCGGACACGGCTTAAAAAGAGGGTTTGCGAAGTTCCTAGGACAGCTAGACCATAATTCAATTCGGTGAATAGCAAATTCTTTAGCATATACTTTAAGCAACATAAAATATTGCAGACCTAGTCTGGCTGGTGTTTGTGATGCCCATCTGGCTTTATTTCTCTGTTAAAACTTTAAAATCTTTATTGTAAGATGCTGCGATGAAAATTTAGGCCTGAAATGCTTTACAAAAATATAGTGTTTAAAATTTAAAGGAAAATTTCAATGTTTAAAATGTAATGGAAAAATGTAATGTTTTACATACACAACCCGGCTAAAAAGTTTATCGCACCTTAGAGAAATATGGACCTTATCAGAACAATCCACGCGGAAATTTCGAAAGCCTACCCACCACATTGCTAAGAGTTTTTGTTTTATGAATTATAGAATCGAGAAGATTTTCTAGACAATCTGAAGGAATATTTCCAAGGTACGAGCATGAGTTGAGAAAGATCTTCCAACATAGAAGTAAGATGTGCTGAGGCTCGCTACTCCATCTTCAGTCGGTCCCGCTAATTTTCGATACGGTTAATTAAATAAAAAAGCATTGGAGGCTATCTCATTTAAGGAAATATCACTAGTCATCCTTGAAAAGATCTTGCACTACATGAGATCGATGGAGTGCGAGCGTTATCTTCTTTAGAAAATACCAGAATCATCTGAGAAATAAAATTCATAAATGAATGTACTTGGTCACCTAGGATGTTTAAATTGTACTGAGATTTCATTCTATTGCTCAGCAAGATGACTTGGCCTATTTCAAAACATATGAAGCTCTTTAAGATTACTATAATGCTTCTGGAGCCTGTACTGTGTGAGCACCGTATGAAAGGACCAAAGCATTATGGGCTTTCTGTCTCACTACAACTCTGCCATCTATCTTATTAGGAATGCTGTGAGCTTCGTTTCATCTGACCTCAAGACATGTTCCCATCTCTCTACGGTCTAGCCCTAATGATCTTTGGCGAATTTATTTTTGGTTTCATTAGCATTACTACTGACGGTTTCTTGTGGCAAAGCAACTCCTTGTACCCATTTCTTTCAGTGCTCGGCGTTTGGTGTAAGACACGAACAGAATGCTTTTGAGGCCTTCGTCGAATATATTAGTCAAGTGATGGATAGTTCTCCACCAGTTTGACATCACCAATCGCTTCAGAGAACGCCTGTCGTGAATATTCAGAATTTTAGCTGTCGCTCTGAAGCATTGAATAACTGCGTTTTACTTTTTTCTACAAAATATTTTTTTGCAGAGTCTCATGTTCTACATTCATTGTTTGAGACACTTCTGCATGTGATATATTTCCCAGCCCGGTGACAACTTACAACTTCCCTTTGTGAACGGATGTTTATGTTGTTGCCTCTTTTCCGGTGCAGCCCAGTTTTTCGTTGCACAGCAATTTTAAGATTGGGTTTCGTAGTCTACTGCACAAGTTGACAGACACGGAGGTAATAGCAATAAATAGGGGCTGAAAGTTTCGTATGTTCTTGTATTTGTCTTTCTATAACAACTGGAGACTTTCTGACACATAAATCGACCTTCGTGCATAATTGAGAAACCACTGAAGTGGTATGGCTGCAGCTGTAGTTGTTTTGCAAACGTTAGGTTTAATGTTTCTGTAGTGTTGATGATTGGGGTTGGATTATGGTAAAAAAGTATATTTTATTTTTCTGGAATGTTAATGATGAAGGTTTTTATTTTCATTGAGAAAATAAAATCCAATTGTTTAAAAAGAGGGTATTAGAGAATCTGAGGAGCAGAAATAAAAATTTCAGGTGATGATATGATTTCTCCGCCATTTGAAGCAACTAGGGCGAGATCATAGCACATTGGTGTAAAATTGAAAATGTCGCAAAAAATAACAGCAACTAAGGCCTGAAAAAGGATTTAAAAGCCTTTCTTCGGAAAAAGTCAACTGTAAAAGGGTGGGGCTTCTTCACAGCTGAGGCTTGCGCCAGGATTTTTGCACACAAAGAACGTGGCTAACACTCATTACACAGTGGTTGTGAAATATAGAAAATGGCCTGGTTTGAAAAGTTATGAGACAGAAGGTGTAAAATCATTCGTGGGCAATGCATCTGAGAAAAATCCTCACGCCAGCCTCGTATATTTTCGAAGGTTAAGTAGAAATAAATGACGATAGTGTTCAAGTAGGGCCCAAAAATTTGTTTCATAAACATCATATTCAGTGACACATGAGAATATGCTACCGGATTTGTGACCAGATGGATTTTATCAGGCCAACTTCTGCCTCAAATGAGAAGTTGATAATAAGTAGGTGGTCTCATAAGGGCTCGTATTGTCAATATCATCATTAAAATCACTTAAGTTAAAACCTTGTCGAGCGGAATTTTTTTGTATGTTTTGAGCCAATCTTTCCGGGTTAAGAGAATAATAGATATTTATTCATTACGAAGCGTCATCGCATACTCCTCGCCCGACTCGAGGGTTTCTTGCGTGCAAATAATTGGCTGAAGATACAATATTAAGAAGCCATCATCAAGCCGGGCCGTAAACATGATGAGAGCCTCTTATTAATGTCAAACAATAGCTCTCTAAAAGGGGAAAGCAGTGCATCACTGAATTGCATTTGTGGAGTGTTATGAAAATTTACAATAGTCACAATTTTGTCTGGTAAAAGTGGAAACTTACCATTTCGAAGAAAAATTCAATAGTAACTTTGAGAACAAAAGAAGGTAGTCACATTAACAGCCATGTTGCTTCATTAATGGACTAAAACATTGATTTTTCTTTAAATACAAAATTCATTATAGGGTAGTACATATTTTAAAGATTGTAAAACAAAAAACACTAACAAAACTCTCTTTTGCATATAATTTCTAACTGCAAATCTTAGTGCATTGTCAATTTTTCTGAAAAACAGATCAGTAATTTTGGAATATTCCACCGTATGAGAAACAGTATTGGCAACAATATTTTAAGATTTCATCTTCTTCTGATACAATATTTTAAGATTTCATCTTCTTCTATTCATTTCAGCAAAAAAATAAACTGAGCGGATTCACCCTCAAGACATGGTGTTCTTATTATATAGGAGTTTCATCTTCATTGAAATATTTTTAGAAAAGTAATTATTATAGACCAAATTATTTACCAAGTACATCAGGTTGTCGCGAAACATGACTGAAGTTATGGAAGAACACATAAAAAGACTTTGTTTTAAGCAGAAAATCGTAGGGGTTCTTTAACGATATCTAACCACATGTACATTTAATATTAGGTTTGATGTCTTTCACATTACTTGACCAAAACGCAGTTAAATAAATTTTTAAAAATTTCTGTCTAATTCAAAACTAATCGATCTAATCCTTTGGAACTCTTCCATGTCAAGCGTAAGCGTTTATAGGGAAATTCAGTTAAATTTACTAAACTTGTCTCGTTCAGGACATTTTATAGAATAGATCAACTTACGAGTATAAATATACTGTAATATTTCGAATCTTGAATGAATTAATTCTCTTTGGTCTGCGCATAAAAACTTAATTCAGGCCATTTTATATTTTCTTTCTAACCCAAGTACGAATTACATCTGTCAACGGATGTGTGTATACGGCTCGTCATTGTTTGAACTGAAGCTAATGGATCAAAGCCCTTGCCCATGGCTGTCTGCCAATGTCTATACGAACGCTTAAAAAACGTGCAGAAAAGGGCTTGGCTTCGAAGCGCTCAGTAATTGCGCATGCATAGCCAATGTGCGGTGTTTGTTGTTGGCGCCTCGTACTCTGGAGATCTGAGGAAAGCAAAGCAATAAAAGTTGGTGCAGCTGAGTCGGACATAGAAAGGCCTCCGGCAGAGATGCGAAATTCGCCTGTTTGCGTCAGCTTCACTCATCCACAGTGCCATCCATGAATGAGGGACCTTGACGCCAGTGGTAGAAGCGATCATTAAGGGGTTATCCATGCACGGGTTATTTTCACTGTAGACCTATGAAGGTAAAACTCGTGAAGAATAAACTTAATTGAAAGAAATAAACATTAAAATTTAGCCGAAGAGCATAATAAATCACCATTTTTATTATTCGGTTATATCTGTGCCAAATGGAAAAGTACAGACTAAACATTGAGATGACTATGTCTCTCGAGGCGCTTGCAACGCAACGTTGTGTTAGATTTGGCTAAACGGCGTTGTAATGAAGCTAAGTTCGTGCGAGATCGAGAAAAATTGTAGCACTCAGAGAAAACCTAATTCCAAAGTTCATAGATTCAATGCCTGGCACTTCGAATGCCAATTTTTTCTTTCCCCGACGCCTTGCATATATGTGGTCATGCTGCTTCTTTCCACACAAATATTTACTAAAAACTAATAATGTTTTCTGGTGAAAATATCCTAATTCAGAAATACAGTTCATTTTCACACTTTGAAGTTTTTAAATTAATCCCCAAAATTTTAATTTATGTGTAATTTGGTAGTTTTAAAAGCATTTAAATGATGAATTAGCACACCTGTAGTTATCTTGGGGAATTAAATACTGTTACAACCTTGGAAATATTGGCTCAAGGCATCACTTTCTTGGAATCGTAGTTTTTCAACTAAGTACATATGGTGGTTTTAGATAAGTAGTTATATTGGGTAACAAGAAATTCAGAAGTGCTGGCCACAAGCTTGCACGATCTGAAAAGAATTTTGATTTTCTCGACGCAATTTAGAAACAGATATAAGCAGGAAGAGAAAAAACTTGTGGAATGTATTTTTAAAAGTTGAGACTGTAACCGACACCTCGAGCAAGTAAAAATGAGCGATCGCCAGAGCATCATTTGGTTGACTTGATCTTCAACATATGTCATAAAACAATCAAGTCGTAAATGAGAAAATGTTGTATACAAAGCTCATTCAAGAATATAGCGTGCACATGAATGAAATTTGTACAGCAAATCCCTGTACAGCTCAATATAGCTAAAAGAAGCATTGGTTTATATCATCAGTTGTCAAACCTGGGATCATCATAATCATTTCTAGCCTTCATTATTTTCGAACTTCAAGATTATTCGTCAGAACGGACTTTCATGGTTTAAAGTTGGCAACTGACCTTCATTCAAAATCATTATGTTGAAACTGATGCACACAGAAGTCAAAAAACAAATTTTTGTCTCTAGTTTCATGCATTGGTTGTTTATGGTGATGAAGAACAATTTACGTTGTGCAAATAACATGTGGTACGTTACTATGTTAACAGTTGCGTATCTTCAATTTTTGTTGGTAAAATTGGCAGCAGGACGAAGTTTGATAGTCAGCTTAGTCGGTATAAAAAGTCGCAATGTGTTGGTGAGCTAAGGCTGTGGTGCCCAGAAATGAAACTTATTATTATTCTAATAAAAAATTACCTACAAAACTCTGAAATACCTCTCGCTCATCTGGCAACATTTTGCGACTAACTAACATAATCTGGAAATGCCCAACATCCGGTAATGCCCCACATCCGGATAAACCCCACATCTGGTCCTACATTTCTATATCAAGAATACCAGCGACACTTGCAAGCCACTCAACTGCAAATAGCTTCACTAACAGCTTTCCTATAGTGTCCTATTCCAAAGATTAGCTGTGGTATGCTGCGCCGAATTGAGTGCATGATAGCTGAATTTCAATTTCATGTCGATAAATTATGTTATTGTGTTGAATATTGCCAACTTCGTTCAGCTAAGTTTCTCGATTGATGTTCAACTGAGCTCATATGATATGGTATTTAAATATATTTTGGTCAATACATGTTCTTGAAAGATATTGTACTACTGGTTGCTTTCGTTCTTATTTTGCAAAAGGATGCTCGTAATCTAGCTTGATATTCCATCTTAAGGTCTCGTTGAAAGTCGTTGCTACATTGATTTACGTTTCGTTCTAGATTAGCCTAGAAGATCCTTGCCCTAATTATAGAGTCAAATAAGTGAGTCCAATTTACCTTTTGTTCCTTTAATTAGTTTTATTCGATTAGTTAGCCGATAATTATTATATTAGTAGTATTTTCATCAATAAAACCTATCGCTAATGTTCTTATTTCCCACCAGGTTTCACCCGTTGGAACCTTGTGTTTTTACCTCTCGGAATCAATACCCTGTACACATAAAATTCCCAAATATGTCTGTTGAATTATTTACCCAATGTCAGACGAGTTTTAAGTGGAAAGAGGAAGACGATAACACCACACACTTTAGGGAACCTGAATATTTCGACGTGGCCTCTCCTGCTCAAGGCAACCTACTGAATTTTATGTAGCCAGATGTACAAAAATGACTTTCTTCGACAATGATAATGAAAACATGAGTAAAATAACTCTGTGTTTTTACCTTCTCATCAGACCTATATCTTTAGGCTGCCAGTAAAAATAACATGTCCCATGCATGTCATGCACAAAAAAATTCACCTGACGTGCAACAAAGTGTGCCATTGTCAAAGCACTCATTCACAAGAGCTCCACTAGAGAACAGTCGAAGACCTCGTTGCTGCGGCGACCGGGTCCCTCTCCACCGTGATCCCGATCATACAGAGCAGGCCAGTGGGACTCGTGGCCGGATAAGTGGGATTATGGGGGAGTGATGAACGATGGCTCCTACGATACAGCGTCGTCGCTGAAGGAGTTCTGGTCTTCGTCTCGTGCCAACCAGAGGTCGTGAATCAGAGAGTAGCGAACCTTTGTTTCTGCTTTTTGAAAGCTTTGTTTGGCCATTCTTTCTCGTTCATTATTCTTGAAAATGTATTCTGTCAGCATTGTTTAAGTAGGAACAACTTTTTAGTAAAAATAGTTAGCACATCCCCCAGATTGTTACACGTTTGTTATTATGTACTTATTCATATATAATAAAAAAAGTTCGGTAACTAATCAGTCTACATTTTTGTTTCAAGTGAACACCCATTTATTTTTCGCTTATAATACTTCAAACAACATCACCCCTATTGAGTAACCGTGAAACTCATATGTCTAAGTAAATGATGACTGCCCTCCCAGTTTTATTTGTCAACATCGATCTCACATAGTTTTTCTTTCAAATTAAGATATCGCCAACGAAAAGAGAGCTAAGGATGGGAACTCATTTATTTGTATTTGATTAATTTATTTCTACAAAAAGTGCACTATCATGTTACTTATAATGGTTTATCTAACATCGTAGGTAAGTTATGTAGAGACATTCAATGCCTTTTCTGTTTCGAATACTTTTACGTAATAAGTTTCGTGGAAAAGTGCTTTTAATTTTTCCTTAGTTGCTACACCGTTGTATTAGTAGTATTGGGTATTAGTAGTTGGGTATTTGCACCTTCAAGCTGAATTCCTTCTCAGCTTTTGAGAAGGGTGAGACAAATCAAATGCCCGCGTTTTGAAAAGCTATTAGTGCAAATCAAATGTCCGCATTTGGAAAGGATATTAGGAAGAGTAAAACTATACTTACAGAATTATTTGTTGCTTTATTCGGATCAGAACACATCGCCGTTTGTGTGCTCATTTTTTGAAGATGTCATCAGGAAGATGGTGGTGACCACACACATCTTACCATCACCACCACAGCCTTTGCGCGCGGCTTTCAAAACTCGGGCATTTGATTTGCCCCACCCTGTACGTACTTCTACTGACCCTAGCTTTGCTGAGGCAGTGCAGTATCATTTTTGATATGCTGAAAAACTATTGAAATTATAATTGGAGCTTCACGCTCTTCTGGAACATGCAGCACTGCGAGAATTCAAATGCATCTAATAACTCTAAATCTAGAAATAAACGTCTAGTATTCTCTGGATTAAACAACCGAGAGTGAATCTCCTCAACAAATTTTGAAATTCTCTGCAGTGGTACTAATAACTTGAACTTCCTATTATTCGGGTATTCGTGACCTGCTTATGGCCGATAATACAGTACAAATGAAGCGAATGCATACAAGGTGAAAGAAATACCAGCTACAGGCAAATTTCTTCAGATAAATTTTTACCAAACGAGATGCTTCCGTCTCGAGACGGAACGTCCTTCCGCTTGCTGTCTCTCGAGTCTAGATTGCAGCTGTGCCTGGATCGTGATGGATTTTGGCAGTATGCAAGTTTATGAACATGTTCGTTTTCCTGCTGACTGGCTCTCCTGGGCTGACCATAACGTAAACAGATACTCAAATAAATATTCACTCTCTTAAAAAGGGCTTAGTGTAAATCTGCTGTAAAGAATCATTAATGGAGAAAAAAAGTGTAATTATGGAACTAGCTTCGATTTGAGGAACTGCTCCTTATTGTAACTCAAGCCTCTAATTAATAAAAACCACTTTTCTACTATAAACAGAAAACACTTTTTTGTGAATTGTATTCTCGTGAAATATTTTTTCTGTAAAATTGTAGTGTATCATTTGCACGAGTATTTTGTTGACATATTCTCCAAATTGCTAAAATTTGAATAAAATTATGATGAGTTCTACAGAATTTTCACAGAAAGAAGTTATGAAATCCAAATGAATTATTTTAAACTTCAGGAGGAAACGAGAATAAAATCAGACAGAATACACTAGTTTATACACGAGTATACACACGAAAAAAGTAACAGAACAATAGTCATGCTAGCAACGTAAGTTGCGGAGTGTGCTTTTCATGTGGGAAACGTTTTGTGTAGAATAGGAGCATTTAAATTGGTTTAAAATATTTTGAAATTTATGTTTGCAAACATTGAAGGTAAATCCTCAGAACGAATATGTGTTCTGACTTCGGGTTTAAGTGCAGCAAAAAATCCCATTATGACTTTTCACCGGTAATTTTTTCTGTTCAATATTCCTGTTTTAAATACATTTTTCACTCCTATTCCGATTTTCCAATTTTTACACATCATTAGGAAGGACATTTTTAATATTTCCAGAATCTAGCAACTTGTAGAAGAAAATGCGTTCCAAAAGTCAACGCTTTAATCTCGATTATGGCCAAAAACTTTGGTCACGAAGTTTTCGTTAGTTCAATTTTAAATAAATCTAGGAACCTCAAAATGAATGTTGTAGAAAAATCAGGAGTATAATCAAATGTTTATGGACGAAAAAACTCCTTGTGTATTTTATTACTCATTCAATATCTTCGAACATTTAAATTGGTCTGGATTCTGTTAGGAATTAAAATTATTCGCCTCAAAGTAAATTTTATTCCTGTTCTGAAGCATAATCTTTAAAGTCATATTTAATGAGATGTAGTGTTAGATATACTTCGTATTAAACAGTTGCATGCGTTTTCCTCATGAATGAGTGAAAAACATGATTTGAGTTAAATTTTTTCCAATTCAGGGGACTCAAATCCATCGTCCTCATCTGGGGGGCGTTGAAACTCTTCGTTTCCAGTAAAAACAAATCCAACAGGCCATTTTAACCCTTGAAGTGAAGAAACATTTGTGGCGACTGTAATATGCTTTTATTATTCAATTTCCTAGAGGTAAATTTTTTACATCAGACAAGTAAGTAGCTATAAAATATTAAACAGGGCTGTAGAGGACTTACCTGAGAGATTTGCATTAACTAGTGTGAAAAAAAGAGATCTCTATTAATCTTTGCATAATGCGCATAATCATAATGTTTTTTTTTATAAAGATGCTATTATTTGTGCAAAAGCCATGATAAGGAATTACTGCAATATTAAATTAGAGCCAAACTGTACAGAGTATTGATGGAAAACAGTTATAGAACAAATTATATTACCGGTTGATTTTAGAGAAATGACTGGGAAAAAGAGTTTTCTCAGTTTAGGTTACATTTCTCGATTAAATAAAAGACATGAAGGAATGAAAAGGTCAGAAGGCAAAACAATCATACTGCTTGCTTCGGCATGTGGGTAGGTGTCTAATGATGGAGAAAATAATGTTCTATATCAACGGTATGAAATTAATTCTATATCCACTAGTGGAGTTTCCTAAAGAACGTTAAAGCCTGTGGCTCTGTGTTTTCTTGCGTATATTTGTTTGGGTAACTCAAATCTAAAAGCAAGACCCGCAGTCCTAAATATTGTACATACGAAGAAGATCGTGCGTCTCTAAAGGGCTATTCTGAGACTGCTTCAGCTGTATTTTGGGCATTTAAGAGAAATTTCTCAGTGGATGTAGCTCTGTGCACATTTTTTCGTTCGTTACGGGGATCTAGATTCCAGCACATGCTCGCTCATTATAGAAGTAAACCAGTAAAAACTTAGCGCGGGTAGCGTTCATGCTTGCTATGAATTAAAATTCGTTATAGGAATCGAGGTAAGAGTTTGCAAGAAATTAAAGAATTTCCCATGGTTGTGATTGCTAAATATTCTGCTCTAAGGTTGAAAAATGGCCTCAGATTTAGAAAACGTAGGCGGAAAAGGAAGTTATTACATTTGTATGCCAGTATAGACTCAATACAAGCATACTAATTTCTTGAAATTAAAATGGGTATCAAATATATAGTTATCTATCAGATAGAAGCCAGTCGCCTATCCTGCGAGAGATGTTGTCCTTCTCTACTCTGCGCAGGACCCCTTGTCTTTGAACACTTCTTAATATACAGGTAATGCGATCTTTGCAAACGTCATTCCGTGTGTGTAGTTTTCCGTATCTTGTTTTTGTTGAGAGGCTCAGTGAAAAATTAGCTGTCAAATTCAAAACTTTTGTCCCTGGTTTATTTCATTTAAACCAAATACATTTTCAATATATTATTACCATTATGGGCCAAGCTTTCTATTTTACGCAAGAAAACTTCTAACTGAAAGCTTATGCGTGGGTTGCATCTCTCACGAATATTTTTTTCATTTCAAATGAAAAATTGAAGCTAAAAAAGTAAATAGTCAACTTTTGTGTGTCATAAACTTAATAATATTTATGAACGCATCAGTGTACCTCCTGGAAGTGACCAAAAGTTTGTTGGAAATTCCTCCCATATATTCCTAATTTTTGCACATGGAGCGACAGCTCGGTAGTGATCAGTGGTGCCCGGATTTCTAGCATTTGTCCTTTTAATGCTATAACGACTATGAATGCAAATAAAAATTGCATATATTGTAAAATGCTATTTTACTATAAGCGTTATTTTGACCAGGCACAGGACAAAAAGTGATCATTATGCAATAAATGACTATAATACCTGCAAAAACTAGTAGTAGACGAAGAAGCGAAAGAAAGGAAAGCAAAACCGTTCATTCTCAAAAAAGTTGATACATAAGATGCATGACAACACATTGGTTTTAAAAATTTCTTAATATAAGGCGTCCTGAGACAAACGTACCATACGAGGTATACTAATAGACAAACTATATGAGGCGTACTAATAGACAAGCCACACGAGGCGTGCTAATGGATTAACCCTGTCAAGGGCTAATTAAAAAGAAACATCGCTTGGATATTTTATATTCCATGAGATGGCTGACAACTTATAAATAATTTAAGTACTTCTAGAGAATTCTTAGGAATTTATTAGTTTTTAGTTGAAACGAAGTAAGAGAAAACAAAAAACGCTATACGGAAGCAAATTGGAACACCCTCGTAAATGATTATCAAAGTGAGAAAAGGTAAATCGTAAAATGAATCATATAAAAACCATCGCGGTTCACAACACGCACATCTAGAAACGCGTAAACAAACACACACGAAAAATGAAATTCATGGCCTGTTCAACATTCGTTCAAAAAGGTAATTTTTTTGCGAATCCTATGCTCTAATTGCGCTTTAAATCATTTGTCTATTTGTATTTTTCATTTTTTTTGTTCACAGAAATTAACGTCCTCTGTGGTAGTGATAGATCTATTTTTGAATCATTTAGCGAGCGCAATAAATTTATTTACTTGACTTTGTAATACACATTGAAGTTTTGTTTTTGCGCAAAAAAGGATAATTTATAATAATAGAAATTTTTCGAGGTGTTAATAATGGCCTCAATTTATGCTGATCCTTTGCAGTTGGCCCCCGATGAGCTTTTGATTTCGTTATCTTAGCATTTTCATTCACAAGTCCGGCTTGTGAAAAATATTATCAGTTTTTTTTATAGCTGCACATGAAAGAAAACCGCTAAATTGTAGCCAAAACTTGCCAAGTGTTACGTACTATTATGCTACAAATAAGAATTACTTTGCTAGAAATAAAAAAACGATTTCACTATTATACATGCGATATCAACTTTTTTAAGTGCTATTTTGAACATATTTTTGGCGCTATTTTGACCACTTATTTAGGACTAGAAATCCGGGCTCTAGTGATCAGTCGTTTAGCTATGTCTATCGTTTGTGGTGGATTTGGGCCTGGAAGAAGGTCCGGTGGTTAGAAAATTTTGAAATGCTCATATTGTCTATTGACATTTTACTAAGGAAAGGTCGATTCAGTATTTCAGGGATACCGATTGATGAATTTGCTGTTGCAAGACGGTTTATTGCTTTACGGAGTTGCATAACTGGACACGGAGCCCTGCAGTTCTACTGCTATGCTGCTACTGTTTTTCATACTGTTTTTAATTTTGTGTGCCAGAGCCTGTAAATTTTTTCACATGGGCTTTTGGTGTTGTTATTTATTCCTTGAAGAAATGCAGGCTGTTGAAAGTATCTAAATTGAGAAAACATCTTATAGCCAATATCTTGACGAAATATATGGCCTGTTCAAAATCAGAGTGCTCATTACTAAATTTTTAAAGAGAGATGTAACGAGTAAAACTCCAAAAAAATCTGAAGTGTCTGTTATTTTTTCTTCCTGAGTTTGCCTTGAAAGCGACATATTATCCTGTGGACTTTATTTATCCTCTGCTAATAAATCTCCATGCTTCCTTTATTTCCCTGCCCGAACACTGTTCTATCACTGTATTCATATTTTGTCTTATTACCTCCAGAAGTAGCGTTGTGATGTACAGAGTGTGGAATCTAACTTGGATTGGTGGGTTTCACTAAATGGTTACTTGGGTTTGGGGACCTGAGATTCTTTTGATTCCAACGACTCATCCGTGTCGTGATCTCTAGTAATTCCTGTGGTTTCCTTATCGTAGTTTTATCGCCTTCGACCCTTAACTTCCCGCTGCTGGAGTAACTGCAGCCAAGCACCCAAAAAGGATGCACTCGGCATCATTCCCAGATAACATCCCTGTGGAGAATTTGTTCGGACTCTGTCGCTACTTCAGGAGTTACTGATGCGCGTTAGGTTAGGTTAGATTATAGATTATGTTGCTAGATTATATATGTATGAAACTTATTTTAAATTTTTTTTTTCACGAATTTGATTATTCAGGAATGATTTCTTTCTTCCAGTTTGTTGATAGGTCTATTCTAGCAGTGTGGCGTTTTCACACTCTACAAAATCCCGAATAAGCTCGGCTGCTGGGTGATCGTGATGTTACATTTTACAGCCCTTTGAACACCTGCCTGTCAACTTTCCGTTTTGAATTGGTGCTTAGGCTCTTTTTATAAATGTCCTAAAAATAATATCGCATGTGTTTAAACTAATAAAACATACATGCGACCTCAGCGGCTGTTCTAACAACATTTAATTAAACGGGAATTTAAAATTGTTTGGCTTGATTGTTTGATGTGTGGAAAACCCGACAAGATATTGTGGAAATTCTGTAATATTTTTTTGCTAACATTCAATGTCCGATAGTTTTGTGAGTAAGAGCATCTAAATCACTTAAAAAATTAACGCATTTACTATGTATTGGGACAGATGTGTAGCACTAAGTAAATTTATCATTACGTTTCGGAACAAATGAATATCGTTTCAATTATTTCATTTTTTTTTAGAAAATATTTTAGCCAACGAGATGAAATATCGTGCTATTACATTTATATACTTATTAGAAAAGACACAAGTTTTTTTCAATCAGTAAAGTCATTTTTAAACCCTGCCACTTACAACCTCACTCAAATAACCGTTGCAACCGCGTTAACATGATCATCCAAAATTGTTTACTCAGTTTCAAAATATCGCTCGTATCATCCAAGGTAGGGAAATCGCCTACAGCAACCGGACCTTTCGCTTTTCGAAATCGTGACCATATGACTCTTTCGAGTCCAGATGCATACGAACTTGAAAGAGTTATATGCATGCAACTGATATCTTAGCTAATTCTTCTTTCAGTTAAATTTTAGAGTGATTCGTACGACAACTGCGTCAAGAAACAACCAAGTGAGCTCTTACTTTTTTAAATATTTACGAAGTCCATAATTCAACATGTCTAGAATAAGAAGCATCTAACTGCACGCATCACAATAATCTCAACTTTAACTGTTTTTTTTACACCTTATTCAGAACTACAAAAGGATTTCAGTGAACCCATCAAGCATGCAAGGTGTCTCATTGAGCTTATAAAAATACCCAGATTGTTGTACGAAAGCTGTTGTGATGCATTGTCTCGACGTTTTTTCAAAGAAGAGATTTTCAGCCACCGAGTTTCGATATATCTGTGTCTCAATATAGTAAAATTGTTGCATTGCGTTCTTTTTTTAGCATCTTAAGCTGCTGATTTTATTATACATCATATGTACTTTACTATTTTTTTTAGGAATAATAAAATGCAATTTTTAATAGATGTTTTTATCGTCATTTTGCATAAGTTTTTCGATACGAATATCCATTCATTGTGTTGTTAAAAGCAGAATATAAAAGATATCATAAACAAGGTGACTACATAAGAGCTGCGAATAACATGCTAGTCTACGGAGAATGCTACCCATGTTCAAATTACTTTCACAAAGTTTTTCGTTGCGGTTACGAGGGTTTGCGAGTTTTTTTTTAATGCACATAGTTTACAATCAAAATTCAAAGAATTTCTTTCCAAATAGTAGGTTAAACTTTCAGAAAAAAAAAGTTATAGAAAAACGAGAGTATAACTGTTAAAAGTCTCAGGAAATTAATAAATTTTCTTTCAGACTGAGCTTAATTTCTTTTCATTATTCTAAGTTTTACACTCTTAATGTTTTCGCTTAGGTTTAATTGGATGTAGACCTGGCCGAAGAATTCCATTGAATTCAATTTTTCTGAGGTGTTTTAGCGTATGACTTAGACCTTCAATTCTTTTGATGATCGCTGCAGTTTATAACCAAAAACTCTTTTTCAAATGTGTCGATTTTCAACCTGTAGCGTTATTTTACTCAAAAATTGATTTAATAGATAAGATCTTATATTATATGGATTCTTCATAGAATCGACAAGCTGTGTAAACTTTATACCGAATTAGCTGCAGATTTATTATTCATTCGATGAGAATTGAATTCACTATAATTAGAGGAGTGGATTAGGTTCCTTTGCTTTGAATACAAGGACTGATAGAAAATAGATCACAGTCTACGAGGTTTCAAAATATATTTGTTTCATCTTATTGTACTCTTAACCTTGAATGTTCACCCCACCTTATAAGCATGTGAATGTGGCTAAGGTCAAGTCGCTTAGTTCAAAATATTCTATTTGAACAATTTTAATTCGATCAAAAATTACACGTTTATAATACCAAAACCGTTCTCCATTTTTTGCCAAATTCAAACATCCGGAGGTGATGTTCATTAAGTGACTGATGATGATGAGAGAGAGAGCGCTCACGCCAGGATTGTAGCGGAAGGGCTAAAGCTGGTTGGCGCTCAGCCAGTGAGTGTTGTAGGAGTGCTGACTGCAGAAGAGCAATTTTAGCAGGATTGTTGTACGAGGCATGACAGCTGGATAACGATTATGCCCAGATTGTAACGAGTAGGTATAGCTGAACAGTGATGATGCGAGGATTGTTGTTGGAGAAGGGTAGCTGATTTTCGCTCTCACTAAGACTGTGGTATTGGTATAGGAGTGACGATAGCTGTGTAGCGCTCACGTTAGATTGATCTTCAAAGCGCTCTTGTGTTCCATAGCTGTATAATTCTCTGTTTAACCAATTATAAAAACTATAATCAACTAGATGTTATGATTTTAAAACCTTTTTAAAGTTGGGCTTTATTTACTTTCGGCGAAATATGAGAGAATTCGAGCAGTTCAGAAAATTTTAGTTTTATAGTTTAATTTTTAGAATATCAATTATTAAGAAAATCGAAATTCATCGCAAGTTTACAGACGCAACAAATCGAGTAATGAAGTCTTGACTCAAGAATCCGTACCAATGTGAAGAGACGCAAACTTAGCTTTTCTATAAAGCTCGATTTCCTCACATTTCCATCAGTCCACATTGAGAAGGATTTAACACATTGACTGCGACGTGACCCACGAGTGGTCCTCGAGGGAATTTTCAAAATGCAGCTGACCAACAAGCAGTCACAGTCTCAACTTTCATAAATAATTAATGAAAACTAAATGAAGGCACAATCTACTCAAAGTTCGTTATTTCCAAAGTTGACCCCTAAAATTATCTCTAATATGAGTTGAATATTGAACTAATGTTTAACTCGTCTCAGTTAACGAGTTAAGATTAATAGCAGCCTATAAATTTCAACACTATGAAGTGTGAAATGGAATAAGAAATATTGGATGAATAATATTTATGTCATACAAATTTCGGGAGACCTTGACCTTCTTTGATGCAAGAAACAATCAAGATAATTTTGCTCAGAATGAGTGAATTCAGAAATCTGAAAAAATCACGTAAAATTATCTGCTGATTGAAGTATACCTTGGCTCTGGAAGGTTTTTGGCTCTATCGCTCACTTACGTGATCATAAACTTGAAAAATCTATTCTGATGTTCAACATTTCACTGCATTAGTCTCAATGGCTCATTGCACAGTCGTCTCAAACTTTTTTCAGTCTACACAGACCATTTATTTGGGGGCAAGAAAAGCGACCGCAGCTAACAGGCTCGGCTGGCCAGGATGAGGCCGGGCGGTCGACAGCGCTGTCGCTGTGACGATGAAGAAAGAACTTGTGAGCTCATGACGACTACAAAGGCTCGCGTGCGCTAGTTTCTGTTCCCGTATCCGTTTTTGTTCAAGCTTCATTTTTATCAAAAATAAAGAGTCTCTCTCGGATGGCGCCTAAAATAGCTTAGAGAGAACGAGAAAGACGGGATTTTCAGTTTATTTTTTTGAGCACACATGTTTAAAATTTTACCGCTCACTTTGACTGGCGGAGAATTTTACAGTTAGGTGTCTATAAGGGAATTCTTGAAAGAATGACTGCTGTATTTGATTATTTAGTGATGCTAGTAAGGTAAAATTTCAGGGCTGTAAAATCGTTGAAGGAAATCTCATACTGTTTTATAAAAAATTCACCAGGCCCATTCTTTAAATTAAGTTCTCTTTTCGTGAAATAAATTTGATCAGCGTAATAAATGATTGTGGTGACTACATTTTAGGAGAATTATTAGTAAAACTAATTAGCATGACCAATTTGCAAAATCAACAATTACATTTATTGTAAAAAACCCTAAAAAAACATTGGAAATTATTAACTTCTACTCATTTTTTTAATTGTTGGCATTTTATGCATGGACAGTAGTGTGGTGGTATTCTTCCTGTGAATGGTGCGGTAGAAATACACTGAATCCCTGATCTTCTAAGACCCTGAGCTAGTATTGGAGTGGCTTCCGATGCATTATCGAAAACCAATAGGCTCCATTTAGCGGACCTAAAAAAGCACTGGCGGAGACTGAATTACAAGCTCTTAGTGTTTCTTCACCGTTAGGAACAAAATCATTTGGAACTCGCTCTGGTTTTGAATTTCCCTTCGAAAGTCCTCCAGAAAATGCAAATACTCTTCCTTCTCGACAAAACTCGCTTGTTACAAGAAGTTTGTCAAGCGGCTTTTGGGAAACTTAAAGCCGAGAGACAGATGAAGGCCATTAGAAACGTTAGGCAGTTGCTGCTACTTTTACTTCGAGAACGAGTTCATGATTAGAATCAGCTTGGAACTTTTGGACGATTGCGTTCTACACTGATGGCCAACTGGTGCAAGTGGCACTTGTGGAAGAATATTTTCTTTGGATATGAGTACATGACCTTTCTTATCCATGGCAGAATCAGTAGGATTTGTTGTAAAGTATTCATCAAAAAGGCGAGGAAAAGTCTATTCTGTAGGTAAAAACCAATTACATATCTTATACTTTGATTACCCATCCATTTACAACTAAACTTTATCATCTGATAAAAAGAAAAGAATTAATACTTGGAAGATAAAATTTCATGAAAATGAGATTGAACTATAGCATGTGATGAACAAAGATTATTTCTACATCTGTCCGCGCGAGTGAAAGCGTTTGTAAGCAATCTGAGTGAAATTATCCCATCGTATTCAAAACAGGCAATGTTTCGCTAATACTCTATTCGACACTAAACTTTTCAAATATAAGTGAATCATGACATCTAAAAATGATCATAAAGTATTGGTTGCACTTCAAATGAAAAGTTATGAAAGAATTTATGATTTTTTGCCAAATGATTCCTAACGTTATGCAAAAATTATTTGAATTGTGGATTTTATGAAGGAGCTATCCATACCAATGAAAATTTTAGCGAGTATTTGCTTTAAATCTGTTTTCATATATAAGTATACCAAGCTGAGATATTTTTTCTACACAAAAGAGGTGTTTCATCGCTTATTTAACTTACACAAACTCAAGAATATTCCCTATTCCCAAAACATATATTATATTTTGAGTTTGTAGTATATTTGTAAAACACCTGAAGTATGATACAAACGCATAATACAAAACTTCCAAACATATGTACTGGAGTTCACCAAAACACTTCAAAATCATGTTTACCTGATAAAATTTGTTTTTATCAAGAATGTAGTCCTCTTACTTTTATCAAACAGCCTCAGTCCGCCTAATACAAAATTCTTCAAGTTCTGGAGCTACTGCAAAGAAATCTTGATGCTGCCGGCTTTGATGCGACGTTGGGAGAAGTATTGCTGTTATTATAAAGAAGCTTGTGTCCCGGTGGCCTTAGCGACACGAATGTAAGTGCGCTTGGGCATACCGCTGCTGAAAAAAAGCCTTCCACGTGCCCATGTACGAAATGTCACCATTATTCCATTCCTTGTGAGTAAAGTATGGAAACGATAATAATTTTAGGTATAAAAGAAAGGAAATACTGCACTTATAGAAGCCGAATTTGAACGAATGTAAACATTTTTGAATTTGTAATAATTTCAATTAATTTTCCAACAATATCAAAGTCGTTGATAAGAATTATCTTACCAAAAATTCTAATGCGCAATTTAAGTAAAGGAATATTTAACATGTATCCTAAGTTTTTCCGAGGCCGATTTATACGTTGGCAATTTGAACACTGTGACAAGTGCTAATACCTTATTTTGTTGAGACAAAACAATTTCAGTTCAGTAAACAACGATTTTTTCAATAAGTTCAGTAATATAGGCGACAAATTGAGTTTCTTTGAAATTGTATACAAGTTTGTCAGCTGTCTAGACTAAAAGTGTTTGTAAAAAAGTAATGCAAGTAGAAATTGCACAATCAGTGGGTTACTTTGATATTTGCCGAGACCACTCATAGATCTCTCTCGCAGTAATTCTAGAAGATCATCAACTTTTAGAAATGTCGCAGTTTGAGGACATGTTTTACTTTAACCAGGTCATGGAGAGAAATTGTCTTAAAACAAAAAGAGATTATCAGTTTTTTTTGGGGAATTTGAATTATGAAACACTTTCAGAACAAATGCAATAAAACTTTTTTCTAATTTCTTTACACCTGATAAAAAGTAGATAGCACGACCGGATATCGAGTTAAACAAATTGTATCCAAAACACGAAAAGGCAAAAATATAAAATATTTTGGACTGTACTTTTAGACTATGGTTGCAATAATTTCTAAGAAAGAACTGCTGAACTGTCAACTGAATTAAAGGATAAAACACGATTCAATCATATATTGCGAAGATATTACATTGAGTTCTGCATTGGCATTGCTGCGAAAACTACAGTGAAGTATCTGAACTTTTAAATCTCTTGGAATTAGTGCAATAGACTGTATATGACGAATTCCAAAAGGCCAATACAATTACAATTGCAAAGATACGGCAGAAGTCCTATAAGAAAGTGGTGCATGTTTTGGGAAATTCGTTGTCAGTTGGAGTCTAAATATTTCAAAGAATATTATAGAATATAGAATATATAGAATTAGAATATAGAATATTCATTCTATAGTTGGCATCCGGATCGTTATCAATAGTAAATAATATGGAAATATAGTTAGCGCTTTAGTATATTTCTTCAATTTTTCTTATTTTAGTGTCATGCTTATGTAAATTAAATAGTTACTCTTCAATCGTTTCTCAAAACAGTATCTTCTCTGAGTCATGGACTCACAAAAATTAAGGAGTTAAATGAGCCCCGTTAGGCGTTTTAATACGTTAATAAGCAATTTGATCAGTAGTGAAGCAGAAGTAACTTCGTCGTCCTTGTACATGCAAACGCTGGAAAATGTTAACAGAGTAAGAGCGTCTGTTCTTCAAAGTGCTTACCGCTACATAGGGCTCTGCTCCAACTCTAGGCTTGTCGCGTTGCTCGCTGCAGTGCATCCTATAGGATGAGCTACAATTTCATCCTTACAAAATTATGACCGTGCAGAAGATTCACGAATGTGATTATGATGAACAGTGACTTTTGTGAGAGAATGCTTGATGATCTTCCTACTGATGATGTTTTGTTGATGATAAGCGAAGAAGCGCACTTTCACTTAGATGGAAACGTAAACAAACAAAACCTTCGCTGTTGGGCAGTAGGCAATCCACACGAATTGCAACAAGAACCATTGCAAATTGCAAAAGGGACAGTGTGGTGTAGAGTGTCCAAAGTGGGAATTGTTGGGCCTTATTTTTAAAGAAGGCAGTGTTAATGTAACAGTGAATGCCACACGTTATGTTGCAATGATTCGCAATTTTGTGCGTCCACAACTGGACGCTTTAGGGATGAACAGGGCAGACATGTGGTTCCAACAAAAAAGAACTGCAGCTCACAAGGCTAATGATTCCATGGCAGTTGCTCCAGAAATGTTTTTCCAACACGGCGTCTGACGTTTCGGAGATGTCCCCTGGCCTGCACGCTCCCCAGATTTGTCGGTTTGTGACTTCTTCTCCTTTTACTTAAAAAGTAAAGTGTACTAATACAAACTTCATACATTCAATGATCTAAAAGTTGCAATTGTGAACAATTTGCTACTGTTCCGTGTGACACGTTGACAAAAGTGATGGCGAGATTTGGAGAAAGACTTTAACGTGTATTCACTAAGAAGACCGCCATCTGTCTGACATTATTTTAAAAATATGAAAAACGAGACAAACTTGAGAACACGTGACAATTCATAAATTGGTGACGCTACCAATTGTAGTAATGAAAGTACATTTCGCATGTGATCAAAATAAAGCCTGTTATACTGCATTGAAATCCATGCGTTCATTTGCGCCACTTTTTATGCACGCTTGAGTGCGCAGCTTGTCAAAACTAGTAGCATTCGGTGTGACGATGTTCAATGAAACACAATGTTTCCGAAGTGAGACGGACGGACTGACAGAGGAATAAGCGCGGTTCTTATTATAATACCCTCATCCCCAAATACACAAATTGTACTGACACCAGATGTTTCACTCTATGAAATTTATAAAGAAATACATTAAGGTCAGCAGCAAGATCATTCAAAAATAATCTGAGAAGATGGTTTCCTCGCTGCAGACTTCATTTAAAAGGATGAATGAAGAAACAGCGACGGACGGGCACCTTCATAATTTATCACTTATTTATCCCAAAATACCGCTTTGGTAAGTAGTAAAAAATGACCAAGCAAAAAATGAATGCAGTGTTTCCAATGGTTTTCGGCAGTTCGATGCATTAATGTTCTTTAAGAAATAATTAGATTGTTCCGTAGTTTTATTTACACCGAAACGGTCATTAGTGCTTTCGTCAGTTTCGTGCCGCAAAATCACACGTGCGCCACTAAAGGGGATTTTTACACAAGAACACGATTTCTACACAGTGTTAGGTACTGTATGTTACAGTTCGGTGGGGCTCAGCGGAGTTAACTGACAGAATTGCCTCAGAAACAGGCGCAGCAACGGTAAAAAAAACGGTCGTAATAGTGGACGAGATGTTAGACTCTACTTTAGTATTACTTCACCGACGGGCTGCAGTACTGCGCAGATTTTTAATAGGGTGTTAACTGTTAGATAACAAAGTATTACACCTCAAAGGCCTGCCTAGCACCGTGGAATCAGCTACCGTAGGGAAATAATTCGGACCCAACCGCCTCCCTCGTCTATTCACCTTCACAGCGAATAGCGCTGCGACCGCATAGCAGAAGACGATTTTAAAATTTTACGTACTACAGAGAATGATTTACACTTGCGAATTTTAGAATCCTAATTCATAGCTAAAGAAAACCCCGTCTTTCAATGTACAAGTAGATCATTTCCGTTGCAAATTTATCAGATTTTTTTGCTGAAAACTTTATAAACTGGATTATACTGAATTTTTCTATTTATAATCTTTCACAGATTAAATTCCGGAGGATTGACTTTTTCCGAAACGTTCTTGAATAGATTCTCTTTAGATATTCTAACATAAGACCTTGTGAAGTTCTAATTATATAATTTCATTATTAACTGTTCTCTTCGTTTTTGAGTTTCGAAAGATCATTCGATTAACGAAAAATGACATTCCTGGATTCATAAAAACAAATGCAGTGAAGATGGATTTAAATTTCAGTTGAATGTATAACCAACAGCTAGAAATATGAAAAGATGTTTTTAGAAAAAGGCCTCCATTGATGAATAGGGACACAGTTATTTTTCATAAAGGGAAAGTACTCCTCAACTCTGTCCAACTCTTAAAAGATATTGGTTGAGAAATTATACCTCACCCACTATATTGCCCACCCGTTGCGTCATTCGATTATCATCTTTTCGGAAGCTGAAAAAATTATTTTCATAGTCTAAGGCTCATTTCATTAGATGAGATGGGAATGAAGTTACTTTTTATCTTTTTCACAACCTGGTTTATTCTTTGATGAGGGAATTAAAAATTAACTGCCAAATGAGAAAATATTATTAAAGTAAATAGCGCTTAACCTGAAGACTAACTACTAAATCAATTAACTAACCAATGTATTTCTTGACTCTTTTATATTTTCCCTGCGCTATTCGTACCCACAGGATGTTATACGAACTGACACCTGCGCGATGTCTGTGTTCAATGAAGTGGACATTGTACAAGTTGCGGTACTACTAGCTAGAACTATGAAAATTATAGTTGGGAAATTTATACTTACCTATATTTGGTTATGGCTTTCATAGCCCTGTCTTTATCCGGAGAGACATTACCATGTGAGAATTTTCGGACCTGTACCACAAGAATAGAAAATATTCATGAAAATTTACCTGAAAATTGACGTCTGAGAATTTGAATTTCGCAAGAGTTGAGCAGCCAGACCTTGGCTTGCTCACGTCATTATCATCACGCTTACGGTAATTCTTCACTCACATATTAAATCCTACACTCATTTCTTGTTAAATTCATCTTAAACTATGAAAATAATTACACTGGTTAAGGTAATTTCACTAATTAGTACGAAAAAAGCTACATTTTCTCAGGCGTTATTCATTTCACAAAATTACAAAGCCACACCATTTCTTTTTAGTTAACTCTTTGTTGTATCTTTTCCATCCAACTTCTCCTTACTCACCCCCAGTCCTCATTGCTTAATCTAGAGTAGAATTATTTTTGCCATTTGAACCTCATCTCCGACACATTTTGAACAAAATATCATGTAATGAAATTCATCGTTTCAACGGCGAATGAAGTACCCTTTTACACATTACTTGCGATGATTTTTAACCGCCTCACCTAAAACCCAGGACTTGGAAACTATACACTCACACCTTGTGATAATTTTTCTCAGTTAGCTATGATCATCTACGATCACAAGTTATTAGCTCGTTATAATGTTCTTGGTGGTCTAAAATATATGTTTGGAAGGTGACTCTGTTAAATACATGAGCAGGTTATGAAGACTCTTTCGATGACAAAGGTTATCTTGCTTTAACGAGGAGTCTCAATTGACCAAGACGGTCTAATGCACTGGCGTCCACACAGCCATCTTGCTAGAAACCGATGGACGCATGGAGTGCGCCATCACATCACGATGCTAAAAAAAATGTATTTCCAACTTATAGCGGTGCGTCAGGGCCAAAGGCCTCACGACCACTAATTTGAAAGTTTGATCTAACCGTAGGATTAGATCAAACTTCGATTTCCATACAACCAAAATTTCTAACCAAAAATTCTACTCAGAACACACTCTACGAGTATCATTTCCCCACCGACACGAGCAGGTAAGAGAATGAGATGTGGAGGCACAAAGTGATACTAGTTATTTTGCCCATCAGACAGCATCAACACAAATAGCTAATGGTTGAAATGTGAATGTATATTTTGTAAATTAACTGCGCATTTAAATTGAATTGAAAATCTCAATTGTTTTATTCGCAAACCGTTACATCATCAATACATTTTATTTTGTGGAGGTTTGGGCTGTATTTCATTCAAAATCATTTAGGTTATAGAGCTCCTGAATTGAAACATTTCTGTTCCTAAGTTCCTTTTCAGTGGACAGGGTTAATTCAGCACTACCACGTCATCTCGGCGCACAGTTTTCGGAGCAGATCTGTATTGCTGTATTTTCCAAGCGGCATGAGAGCTTCAAGGAGTATGATCAGAAGCCAAAACGGAAGGGGATGAAAAGGTTGTATAGTGGAAAAATTAATAAAGCATGGCGGAAAACCCTGTTTTACAAACTTTTTTTCATCAGCGCTGCTTTAGAAGGGCTAATAACGAATAAATACAATTTAAAAAACAAATTAAAAGCAGCGCCTAGGCCAGTCAGAATGTGCAAGCGGAGGTCCCTGTAAATGATGTTTCATTGAGAAACATTCTTTTCCTGCTTAATCCTTTTGGACATTTAGCTCATGCACAATAACTCATTCTCCCTCGCTCAAAAGCCAGCTTGCAAGCAACTTGAATAGCTCTCAACTATGTTGTCTTTATAAAAAATTTAATTTAAGTAGTTCACGATAGAATGAATAAATATGACGAATCTTGTTGAAATAATTCTAAATTGACTCAGGACTTTTTCTCGTTGGTTAATTTGCTACCATCTGCCTCGCCCTCTCATTTTCAGTTAAGTGTAATATTCTCGTAGTTGTGCATGCAGCGCCTGCCTTCTATGTCGCAACTTTGGTATTTGAAGCTGGGGAAGTGATCCAATAACACTGTGGGGGCTTGAGGGCAGCGGCGACGACCGAGCTTCCTGGAGTTCCTGGCTTTGTTTCTTCCTCCCACTTGAACCTTCAACCAATGAGGGACTTGCACGGTAATAAACTGCCTGCCGCTTCCTAAATTGCCTCTCTGATAGTAGTGTAGAGATGAATTTTAGCGCATTTCAAACTGTCAAGTGTTAAATACTATATTCAGCTTTTGTAGCGATTTATTTGTTGTAAATGTACGCGGGACTTCAAAAAATATAAAAAGACACTTTGAACTATCATAAAATATTCATTTTTTATCCTACCAGATTAAATTTTGGAAAAAGTAGAAATAGACAAACCAATTCGAAGAAATAAGTATACGTTCTGTCCCAACTAAAGGTTTCAAAAGGCTGATTAAGTGCTCAAACTTGAAGTCAACAGCATCGATACATTAACGGGAGCGAGTCACAGTCGATTCCGTATGTCGCACCAAGGTGTCTAATAGAATTCCTGAGTGCTTGAAAAAATGTGTACATACCTTACACAGGCCTAGAAAACGCGTTTAGCCATCTTCACGGTTGAGTTTCTGGACAGATTTAAGGTGTTTCTTCAACAGGTAGCAGGAAGATGTCGTCGATCGCGCAAGATGGTGGACGGTCGTTTGAGCCTTGAAGAGCGGAAACAGGTTAAGGTGGAACTGGAAATTTGATATTATTGCTACGAACCGTGGCAATAATATCAAATTTCCAGTTCCACCTTAACCTGTTTCCGCTTTTCACAGTGGCGACATAGACAATAGAGACATTAGAGTGCGTCCAGTGGTGTGCACAGAAATTCTATTGGACACCTTGGTGCCGAGCGTAGAATCAATCATTCGTGACTCGTACCCAGATTTATAAATCGGTGCAAAAGTGCCACTAGTTTGAATCCAACCCTAGGAATATGAAGTTTCAAGATAAGTATACTTATCTGTCTTATTAGACTGAACTTAACTTTTACTCAAAATATTACTTTATTGGCTGACATATAAATTTTCCACCGCATTTCAAGTGTGGGTACAATTTTTTGAAACACACTGTGACATGTATTTTTCATCATTTCCGAGCAGTGCCTCTACGCTTTAGTAAATCATTCTGAAAACACTAATAAAAATAATGTTACTGGTGTTTTCGAAACAAATAGAATGAACTTTCAGTGTCTCAGCACAGATACAATTTTCACTTTCAATGAATAGTCTACGGTTCATTATCTGCAAAAAAATTACACATTCTAGCTCATAAAAAGCTCGAACGCACAACTGTCAAGTTTTCACTGATTTAATCGTCAGTTACTTGAACGGAGCCAAGTTGAAGTTGAACCCATTTGAAATTTTAGATTGCAAAATAGAAGAAGAAAATTTAAATATTTCCAAGTTAACAAGTTGGTTGCTTTTAAACGATAATTATTTTAGAGGTGAAACTTTTTACAATAACCCAATTGATGTAGCAAGCCTCGACGGCCTTACGGTGTGCAACGATTTTAGTCAAAACTGCAATATAATGCTGAAGTAAAGAATTTATGACCAGCACTTCCAGATAGATTTACTTTTTATTTGAGTATTCCAATCCAAATATATTTTTATTTTATTGGCAGGATTTCTGAACATAGTGTATTCTTATCGAGAACTCGGTAGCATTTTTGGCCATGTCGAAAATAGAGCCGTTTAAAAAAGGAAATTGAATAGTAGAAGAATTCTCTCAATGTCATCGCAGTTCAACTACAACTTACTACTCGTGTACTACCCTCCGAAAAGCTGCACTTTTTGGATACATGCGAAACGTAATTCTCTCAGGACAAGCTCGTGAGTGTAAATCCTTTAATAGGCAGAGGATAATATGAGAGCATCAGAGTTTGCGGAGGAGATGTTGAAATCAGACTAAAAACCATTAAATTGAATTGCCTGCTATCAATTTTGTCTGTGAATTACTTTTGAGCATTCTCCAAACTCGAAACCTGATTAAAGTTATGAAGGGTTGCCAAATAAATGGCTCAAAGCGGTCAGGGAAAAATTGTACCATACTATGCAGTTAGGCCTTGACATGGTTCTGTTCGTCAACGTGAAAGACTTCTTCTGATGCTCACATGTCTCACAAGTCATAGACTTAATTTCATGTCAAGAGCGTAGAACGAAAGTAGAGAGAACTTCCATATTTTATGTTCAGTGAATGTCATAGAGGGACTTCATAAAATTGCCACAAACCGTTATTAATAGTGGTGAAAAAATCCATGAGATTGTGTGGTCGTCATGATAGCGTCTACTGTGAATCGAAGAAGAAATACTTCAGACATAGAATAAGAGAGAATCAGCAGGAGAGAATTGGAATATCAAGGGTTCAGATGCGGCAAATGCTTATACGAAGGGGCGTCTATCGCAAGTTTAGTATTTTTCAAAATCACTGTTACTTATTATTTTTTTATATTTCTTCCTGGAAATGGCGTTTCAGGAATTAGGCCTATGTGCAATTAGGCGTATCGTTAGTAATCACTAATGACTAAAAAATTCAGTATCAACCACTACTTCAACAACATTTTAACTGTAGGGAAGTATTAAAAATGAAATATCGAGTTGATCCAACAAAATGGCAAGAATTACAGCAAGTACAAAAAAAATACCGGCAAATCAGCGACAGAAAAAATTTTAGTTGACACGCAGAACCAACCCAAAGTCTCGTGTTTTCTTGGCTTCTTAGTGTGCCTTCCTCTCATGCACGAACACACACATTAAGAAGTCATTGAAGCTTAACCTTACCCGGCTCGAACCCTGTACCTAAACTTTGCATTCAATTTCAGTTTAGTTCACTTCAGAGCTACTAAGCGCACGAGAATGGAAGATGAATGGCTTCCGAGCGACGCTCGCTCAAAGATCGCAGGCGAAAGCAAGGAACAAGTGAGCTCATCCGAACACAAGAGCCCTGTCCGTGACGGTAACGAAATTGAAACTCGTTCTCATGAGTGAAAACGTGAATTAGTCGTCAGAACAGGTTATATTCGATATGAAACAAATTTATCAAAATAACGTAATATACTATAGATTTCAATTGTAAAATCAGTCAAAAATATAGACATTGGCAGAAATTATTGTAAATCTCACAAAAGTATGGAACTGAGGGCATAGTTATTAATAACCAATTTACAGAATCAGCAGATGTTATGTGAATTTTACATAATGACGATGCATCGTTTATATTTTGTAGGACCTTCCCGTTAGCTCAAGCAGTTCATTAACGCCTTTGAAATTGAATCACTTCTGCACTACTGACCTCATTTACCAAGAACATATTCGAACTTGAGAAATCGACTTTCTGTTGCTCATTTTAGAGGTCGAGAACGTTCTTTTAGAAGAAAATAACAATTTACAAAATCATGGTAGTTAAATGAGAGTTTTGAGTGAAAATTCGACCCGTTGTGCTCATAATATGATTCGATTCAAATAATAATTTACTAAATCATGGTAGTTTTATTTGTAGGTGCGATGAAAAAAATTGAATGCTCTGTGCATTAAGTTCTTAAAGCCGTTCGTTCAGTAGGCTTCTTAATAATTTATTGAAGAAAATACTGTTCGATTTCCTTTCGCCGTACGAATCATGAAATCATTACACACAAAAATTAAGTTCACAGAATAGAGCAAAAAACGTCATTACACGCGGTTATGAACATGAAGCTTCTAAAAAATTATTTTTAAAAATCAAAAAGTTATTAATCCGGGCTTAAATTCCGATTGAGTACAACTTATTGTCAAATACAGTTAAATTCTGATGTTCTCAGACTTACGTAGTAAAATTCGAGAGCTTCCTAGACGTGTTGACATGTACGATGCTAATCCTGGAGGTAAGACACTGAACTTCGCGCCGAAGGCCTCCTGTGAGAAACTTTGTAGTTATGCCACCGGTTCTCGCAGCTCGTCTGAAAATACTTCGCCTCGACGTGCTCAACCCATTTGTTGCTCACTGTTCCTTTCCTGTTTGCTTTCAATTACGCCCCTTTATTCGTGATGCTCGATGCTTAAACTTTTTTTCCAGAATTTCGTTTTCATTTTTGGCCACCAAGTGTTTCAAAGTTCATATAAATTTTCCGCACTTCAGAAATCCCATTTTTAGAAAAATTACGCTCACACGAGGGACACTCCTCAAAAAACACAAGCACGCAAGACTAACTGCTGAACCACTCAACCAAACAGAGAAATAAACAAAAAAAACGCAGATTCCAGTGGTGCTTAAATAAATTGATCGTTTCACAGCACAAAGAAATATTAAACATTGTTAGATTCAAATCGTTTCTTGAGACTTTGTAACGCTAACTTTCAAAATTTACATCACGTTAATTCAAAAGAATAAAAGAACTAAAACCCTTGTTGAAACGTAGAATACAGATACGATGAAACTTAAAAATTGATTTTCATTAAACTTCACATTGATCGTTGAGAACTCGGGTTCGTTGGCAAACAACGAGCTCTCGTTAACAGAAAACCCAACATTGAGTTTAAGATAAAAAAGGCCTTATGGATGCAGCTATTCGACGCATGGAGAGCAACATATATTTATTAGAGTGTTCTGTTAAATTTACGGAAAACACAACTAGCTTAATTTCATTTTATTACCTCTAATAGTATCTCATAAAAGTCTTGAAGAATTGCCAATAAAGGTAGGCAGAGGGTGTGCAATAAAATGTATGAATAAAAAATTGAGCTTAGGAGCTAGTGGAAGTTTTGTTGGCCTATGTCCTCACTAAGTGGTTGAGGACGACTGGAAATAGCATAACAGATGAAGAAAGAAAAGAACAACATATAGAAATAAAAACTAGCTTAAGCAGGAGTATTTAAAAATCATTACGTATTTCATTTTTTGGGTCTTTAAACAATTCTGGTGCTAAGACAATTATAAGAATAAATAACTGGTCAGATAGTCATGCGCTCGGTGTATTCAACCTCCATGTGGTAATATTAACTGTATAAACTGGCTATTGAGAATTTGTATGTAAAAATTAAGATTATTCTATTATAGTTAATGATTGTTCTCAATGTTCATCTAAAACCGACGGTGTATAAGCTTTTTTTTAATAATAAAATTAACCTTCACCGATATAGTCTAACCTAACTCATCTTACTATAACCTGATTTAATATAACCTGAACTTAAATAATGTGTTTTAACTTTTCTAACTTTTCAGCCCTACGAAATAGTTCAATTTCTTCACGTGTAAGTTGATTAAGAAATGCACCTAGCATTTTCGTACTAAAACACAGCAATTCGTTAAAATCTATATTTCTGTCTAATTATAAAATGCAACGTTTCGACGTATCAAACGTCATCCTCAGGCTGGAAAAAAACAGAATGATTTTCAGTCACATTGGAAAAAATGCATAAACTAACACTTAAGTAATATAGACTAGATAAGTAGATCACAAAAGACGAAAGCGACTAGACAAAATAACAACCTTTTTATCACAGAAATAGTAGTATGACTAGATACATTGTACAAAACCGATGTTCATCACACGAGAGACAAGAGCAAAACCGATGTTCATCACACGAGAGACAAGAGCCTCGTCGCACCTAGCAAGCTGAAGTTCTACGAAACAGTTTGAGAGCGAAAAAATCATTCGTGTTTTCATTAAGGGGAGGTTTAAGCTCATGAATGTGTAATGCTTCAATTATATGAATATGATCTTTTTTAATAACATTATAAAGAATTTTGGTGTTAGGGAACAGATCTTCATTGGATGGTTTGCAACTATGGTCAACACGAAAATGATTGAAAATGGAACCTTGATATTCATGAGCGGTTAATCTTTGCTTCAGGGTCATTCTGGTCATGCCAATGTAACGTTTATCAAGAGACTTACATTCTCTTCGGTTACATTTAAATTGATAAATCACACCGGCCTTGTCCAGATCGTTGACCCCAGATGCAGACAGATTATTTTTTACTAATTGGTCACTGATTTTACGGTTCTTATAATACACGCAAACTTTAATAGAAGTTTCTTGATTTATTGGTTTAACAAAAGTTTTAACAATGTTTTTAAAGACCCGTTCGTCAATGCATTTTTTCCATTTTTTCCATGCATTATGCATTTTTTCCAATGTGACTGAAAATCATTCTGTTTTTTTCCAGCCTGAGGATGACGTTTGATACGTCGAAACGTTGCATTTTATAATTAGACAGAAATATAGATTTTAACGAATTGCTGTGTTTTAGTACGAAAATGCTAGGTGCATTTCTTAATCAACTTACACGTGAAGAAATTGAATGTGTTTTAACTTTGAAAAACCATGTGAGCTCATACATTGCACTGTCCAGCACAAGCGTGGATTATCTCCATTGACAAAATTACGATTCGGGTTTTAAGCCGTTTTAAAGCTGTAAATTTACGCTTAGCGGTGGTTTTAAATGGAAAAAGAGTGAGTTGACTATAATTATAATGAAAGAAAAACTCAATTGTCACCAACTCGACAGAAGACTGCTCATACAAGCAACTCAAGAACATGTATGGTGGAAGTTTTTCACCGAAAAAAATTGTTAAAGAATATCTCTAATATACTTCTCATTAAATTTATGCGCTTAATTTGCTTTTACAATCGCTGAGAAATATTTGCAAGACTGATTGTGCACAACTGATGGAATGCTATCTAATAGGTACATAATATTGTATTTACAAATATGGAATTGCAGCAATTTAGAATGCGCGTTGCAGAATTAGGCGAGGTATATGTTCTGGTTTGGTCAAATTGACGACTTATAGTTTAGAGACAAAAGGAAAATTTACGATACCAGATGTGAATGGAAAATGGGTAAGAAAGCAGTACGAATGAATGACTGAAAACTTCAAAAATCTGAAGCAAAAGTTTTGCAATTTTTGTTTTTTGACGACGTTAACGATACGTGCAGTAGCTGCAAGTGGAATACTTCCATTCATCAGCGAGTTTGCGTGCTAGAGTTGGTACGGAATAATTAATCTCTTAAAGAATCGAATCACCTAAAAATTTAGTGGGTAAAGTTTTCTCCTGACAATATCTTCGAGAATTTGAGAATCAAATTGCCAGAATAGGGTAAATTATCAATTTTGAAAATTGAAATCATCCTATTCAACTGCCTGCTTGTTTTAAACCTGCACAAACGCAATACTCAGTCTTCAGTTTGTATTAAAACCAGGCAAATGACATAACATGAATTAGTAGCAGCATTAGCATATCTAAAACAAAAATAAAAACAACGTCAATAACATTCGAGCCTACCTCCCAATATGTATTGAGTATGAAGGTTGTTCGCAGTAGTTTTCATAACTTTTCTTAAAATAAAAAAAATTTTGCGTACGGCCTAACTTTTGTCAGTATTTATAGGTTTGTTTTAAATTGTTCCTGGCCTATTCAAGTGGTTGCTGTTTAGTGTGACAAATTTTTGAAATAGCGCACAGTGTATTTTAATTTTTAGTTTACATTATTCAGAAACTGTTGAGTAATTTTCAGTGTGTCCTGGTTCCACTTTACTAGTACTAGTAAGTAAGGTGATTCTTCATTCGCAGAATATTACAAAGTGACTTTCAATTATTTTGGGAGTTTTTGGTTCTTGGAATGTAGGGCACTTCCTTGCATGTGGTCAAGTTTCAGTTTTTGAAATGAAGTCAAGTTCTAGTTTTAGATCACATCGACTGAAAAGTGATGTTGAAAAATATCATTTCTGAAGAAATTGCCAACTCCTGCACATAAATAAGCTGGTGGAAATGACTGAACAGTAAAGCGCTATTGTTAAAAAACACGAAGCCAATATGAAATCAGACTTTTTCATTGGAGCCTCAGAACTCAAGGTGAGAGATTCCAAAATGAGTCCTTGCAAGCCTTAATCTTTTCAAACTTCGTATTACGCAACAGTAGTTCGTCATCTCATGGACGCGCGAATAATCGCCCTTTATTCGCCTAAGACTGGCGATAAACCGATAACTGGTCGTGAGAATGGGATCATTGGGCAATGATGGAGAACTATCACTTCTGCAAGGCACTTCCTTGCATGTGGTCTGGAATACTAAATCTTGCTCGGAGAAGCATTTCTGAACACAAGAGCCAAGGAGAAGGAGTCGAGAACTTAGCGTCGCGGGGGCCGAGATACGAAGTTATGGCATTCAAGTTCTGGCTTGTCTCTAAGATCAGAACTGCTGGTTTGGGCACTAATTAAGTCCTATCTCAGAGGTTAGATTTCATGTTATCCTCCTTGACCTAATTGTTATACGAGCCTGAATATAGAGCATATGATGAACGAGGAAAGAGATATTAAAACCTAAGCAAGCAATTTAAACGGTTTATCTTTAGTACCTAGAAAAGATTCTTGGGGTAAATAATTTAGCATGTGATGATTAGTATGCCGTGAAAATAATTTCCTTACGTACTTGAATTAGCATTGCCGTTTGTTCTTTATTGCCTCTGTTTCTGTTGAAATTGCGGTTTTATTTTTTGAATATTTCTACTTTATTTTAATACACCATAACTTTCAAAAGACGTAACTGTTGTTCAACAAATCATTTCCTGATGCCCTTAGTTCCATTCTTTGCTTTACCTTTCGAAAGATGAAGCATTTTCATTCCTCAATTTCAGATTCACATCATACTGATGTTATTTACAGATATAATGCATCAAAAGTTTTTGTAATGTGATTAGTGAACACGTGGGATTTATTTTTAAAATTTGACCCATTTGCCGGAAGTTTCTACCGTTGAAAGTAATAGGCAAATTATACGACAATATACCATAGCAAATGATCATTTTTCAAAGGGATTTTAACACATGTGCGTTTCATCAGTGTATAAAGAGTTTACCTCATCGTTTTTGCCCCAACAGGAACACAAAATAAGAGCAATGTTTCAGTTTCTTAAGCGAAGTCAGCCCAGTTCCTCGGAACAATGGAAGCGTTTGTATTTCATCAAGAGGAAAAGTGAAGTGAAAATAAGGAATGCAACTGAAAGATAAAACACTACTGGCTTCTGCACCTGCAGCGCCATTGCTCGCTGCAGAAGAGCAGAAGTGAAGAATGAAATACATGGCGCGCCCTACGGAAAGTACGTCAACTTTTGTGATGGGTAGCTACGGTTACTCAGTTGTCAGCATTAAAGACTGTGGTCTTTTTCTCTGGCCTTTTTACTTACATATATTTGAATTACAGTCCATATCATCTGGGACTTGAAAATACTTACAAATCAAAAATATTATGACGCTCGCAGTAGATATTATCGAGAGTCAATTTTTGATATTGAAACCAGATATGCACTAAGAACTTTTTCAAATACAATCTGCAAAAAGTAAATGGATAGTATTTTTTGGAAGCAAACCAAGAATATTACGGTCATAAGTAATTCGTTAGATTCCTATGAACAGCTGAGCTAAAAGGCTCATTAATAATTTGAATATTTTTATTCATCTGTCAATCCTGAACAGATGACGTAAAATGATAAAAATATCTTAATTTTTTTTAGCACAATATGACACTCAATGATGTAATATAATATTATTTTCGAATGATTTTTAACTCTATGTTTTTGAAATAGTCTTGGAACGGATGAAGAAAATAAATATGAAATAGGATAGTATTGTAATAAGACTGGACGGGCTTAATTTATTTCTAAATCCATTAGAACGGAAGACTGAATATTTCCATTATCTCTAGCGTGAAACCGTTAGCCGGTAAGAAGTGCTTCTATGCAGAGTGATCATATTTGAGTTTAAACGCAAATCTAGATGCAAGTGAGAAGAATTTTTAATTTTCTATTAGGCAATCTCGCAAGAAATTTCTACAAGTGTCTCTTCACTCGATTTTATTCTTCAACCATTTTTTTGGTTTGAACTTAGCTACATCCCTAGTCCCTTTCCAGATACGTGATGCTTTGGCCACTGCAAAGTATACAGTTCAGAGGCCAAGTCTTTATTTAGAAGAATAGGATACCTGTATCAAATAAAAAGACCGATGTTTATTCAAAATTGCTGGTCTCGTGAAAGATCATTATGAAAAGATATGTTCTTAAATTGCTCTCTTATTTTGTATAATACACCGACAAAAAAGAATTACAATTTGCACAAATCCTTATAGTTTTAAAATATATACTGAAAGCATACAACATGTTACATTCACACAGGGATAATGACATAATAATATTTGTTTCACCCAGCACTACGCTCAGAGCCTCCCACGCTCGCTTCCCAGCTGCTCATAAGCACACTTTTACCAGGCTGAGAACGAGTCACCTGCTCGAATTCGGCAGCCCGACGTTAGGCTTTCTTCCATCTAATTTTACGTTGTTATCTACCAGAAAATGGACGGGTGTCTCCTCAAATAGATTTGATGCTACGCGACCCAGAACTCAACCCAATACAGAAGGCGGCCTCTCTAAAATGAACCTTAGGTTTTAAGGCTTATGAAATATTATTTTAGTTCAAACTAAGTGAAAAATGAGTTCGAGAAGTTTTTTGCTTTGTGAGATGGACCAACAATTTGGACCAAACTCACATAAATAATTTCTATGAATAGAAGTTGGCATCAAGTATGAGTTTGACATGAATCGACATGATAGAAAATGCAAATCTGTATTTGAACCAATTTCATTACTCTACTGCAATTTTTCACAATTAGTTTTGAAATTCCTATAGCATATTTTACAGACAATTTTTCATTGACAAGTCTTTATGACTTCAATTATATTTTTCAGTGTAATGTCTATGGCGAAATATTTAAAAAAGGGAAGAACCATTCCTAATCCTAAATGAATGATTTTGTGCGGCGTTTTTTTTTCAATGATAATGAAATGCTTCATCAGGAATTACTCTTTAAAAAAATAATTCCAAGTAATTGAAAGTTTTATTTTGATACATGAATTCCAACAACGTGTACTTCAATAAATATTTGCATTTTTTCATTCTACTCCCTTCGCATTTGTATAGGAATGAATAGTCTATACGCTACAACTCTTCCATACAGGCGTAACAGCAGCATGGGCACCTCACGAGTGACTGACGCTCTAGCATTTTCTGAGAGATTGAGCCGCATCTTAACATCGGCATGAGTTACAAATTCACTTTGTCGTTTCATGCTGACGGATTCTGAGATCAGAGCCGGCCAACAGGGCACAAGTACGAGGGGGTTGAAGAGCAATTTCCTACAAAGAACTTCTTGTTCTATGGTATAGTGATAAAATATCAGGGCATACTGGAGATGAAGTATCAGGGCATTCTGAAGATCAAATATCAGGACACACTGATGGTAAAATATCAGGGTACACCACACATTTATGCTAAAGCCATGAATGTGACCGTACATTTAATCTAAAATGACGGCCTTCTACTGATGCACATTCAATATACATGAATGGAAAATGATATCCTGCTATTTCCTAAAACCATCAAAACTCTTCGATTATTTAACGGCAACAGTTAGTGCAAAGTAAAAAAATTACTTTTTAACGCATCGTTCGATATTTTTTGATCAAATCTCCTTAGATTCGATAGTTAAAATTTTGCTCCTTCTGTGCACACAGCTTAGAACGTACAGAGCAAACGATCAAAGTTTGTTATAATTTTTTACTCCGCTTTTTATCACTGAAGAATAATGCTGATAGCTGTTAAAGTTCTGGTAGCTTGATTCATCTCTTATTATTATTATCCTAATGATGAGTGCTTCTGAATGTAGTACATGTCTTTGCTCGCCTGCAAGAAGTTCGCAAGAGATGAGCTGACGTATAGAAAACCTGAGTGGTTGTAACATCAATTTTTATTCATCTGCATCATGGTTACTGAATGCACGAACTGAATACCTGAAATCAAACTTGAAGGTTCTGTACTCAAGTGTTCCAACCTCATGCTTTATTTAATACTCTACTTTTTAAGAGCTCAAATTCCCCTTTAGATTTTAGCGCGAGACCGACGCAGAGTTTTTCAGTCTAGTTTTATTCCCCTCTCATGAACCTGAAATAGACTTCGCTCAAATTTCGTTAGAAAACTTTAAAGATCACTTAACTGTAAATGAAATGAGGAAAGTTGAGCAGTGCTGGTACTTTAACGTTTGGAGAAAAAATCGAATGAGGAGAAAATGCAATCTAGTTTCTGACGGAAGAGCTTTTCAGGGAATAAATTGATTACTTTTCAAAAAATACTTTTTATTGTCTGTAACGTCTAGAAAGGGAAGGAAAGGGAATAATAAGAACCGATGATTTGAGATATTTTTTGAAGCTCATGAGAATTCGAGCTGTAGTCGTCCATACCGTGCTGCGCTCCACAACTACGAATTCTGGTGCAGGCCCGTGAGGGCTTTGATGACGCTCGTTTCATATGTCATGCTTCTAATGTATTTCTTGGCTCATTTCCCTTAAGCTACTTTTATGGGAGGATAAAATAGTGAGTACTCAACATGCGTTCATTTTATGTAAATCCATGAAAATAGGTCGAGCTACATTTTGCCTTTGAAGCTACCGAAATTTCGTAAAAATTAGAGAGGCAAAATGTATTGATGATTTTCAACGAAATATTGCGTCACTAATCTTCTCGAGCATCAACCATTACTTCGGCAAAGATCGAGAAAAAAAATCTATTTCGGTCGCTAGTAATAGACTGCTCATTAACCTTTAAGTATTAGACCTAACAAGAGCACCGACCTAGAAAGAAACTATTGCATTCCAACGCTCTTCTTTCCAAGAAGCGTTCATGCTTCTATGTATAAGGTAGCTGTTATATCGGAATATGACGCATTTCGGACACAACATTTGTCTTTTGATATACTTCATCATTGAGGATTCGGGGAAGCTTGACTGCTTTAAGTATGGACAAATATAAAGAACTCATCAATTGGCAGTAAAATGAGTCGCATCTGAGTACGATCAGGCAGCTGCTCGTACCGTCATAGATAAAATTGGGAAGTATTTTTTTTATCACGATATTAGTCTTCATTTGGTGGGTTTCATGTAAACCCCGGTAGTTTGGTAGGCTGAAAGTTCGTAAATTATCCTCTTCAGTACCATGAAAAATCGTTATTTTAAACCTCATCATTTTACGAAAAAAAGCTGAAATTGTTGGTGAGTCCAGTGAATAACAAATTCAAAGGACTAGAATATTCGTAATTATTTATCGTACCCCCAGTTTGCAGAAAATAAGATTGATAACTGTTATTTTATAACTAAAAAAAGAAACTTGAAAACAAAGGCGTTAAAAACTCCACGGTAAATACTCCGTAAATTTCATTTACCCTACTCGGAAATGGAACTAATGTACATATATTGCACACTATTCGTATTAGGATATAATAAAACTTGTGTTATAAGCAACAAATGCTCTTACAACATAGAGCACTATTGTTATTTTGCTTCCTGTAGAAGGCTTCTTCTCGTATCATTTTCGTATCAGAGGTGATGAGGAAGCGTTGAAAAATCCACGGTAAATACTCCGTAAATTTCATTTACCCTGTACTCGGAAATGGAACTAATGTACATATATTGCACACTATTTGCACACTATTTGCGTTTTAAGCATATAATGCTCTTACAATATAAGGCACTATTGTTATTTTGCTTCCTGTAGAAGGCTTCTTTTCGTATCATTGTAATGGAAACATGTTTTTAAGAGCAAAGTTTATACAAGGATTGAAGAAATATCTTGCCAGACGTCTGATGTTTTGTAATTTTGTTTAATGTATCAAAATATTTTCTAAACACAAGTATTTCTTGTTTCTTAGATTCAATATTGCATGTGTTCATTTCAACTCAATAATTTTAACTGAAAATACAAATTTCGCAAAAATAAATCCTGTAGTAAAATGAGTAGATTTTACAAAAAATAAACCCCATAAACACGTAAATTTGGACAATATTTAAGCTTCATAAGAAATTAAGCAACTATGGTTCAGATTTTAGGATATGAGGTTGCAAAAATAGTGAAGGTCATTAAAGCCATTAAACTTCTACATTTCAAGAATCATTCAAACGACGAGCCCCGTTCAATGCAGTCTTTCCAATGCCAACGTAAAAAATAAAGAAGTGAAAACCTAATTTGTCCCAAGTGAAAGTTGGTATCTAGTGAGGTTATACTTTTACTAACGCTGATCAAAATAACTCGTATATTTTCGTATTATCAGTAGGCATCTCGAATTTCTTTTACGCAGAATGGACCTTACAACACGACTCGACAAAATGCAAGATTCCCAACTCTAAGAAAAACTAAGAAGCGTCTCTGTAAATGTTTGTTCATTATGTTAAAGATATTTGTGAGAGCTCCATGAAATCCTTCATTTCTGAGAGATGTAGACTGCTGTGACTTCTATTCCACAATAGACGAGAGGTTCACCAGCCGTAAGCCTGTTTGAAAGGCGTCTGTATTCATGCTCGGCGCAATCTAGCGAAGTAAGAGTGGTGACGAGCAGCGCTGGGTGCCGTGGGCGACAGCTGTGATGACGTCACCATCATGGCTCCCTCCTTGGGCAGCATCCAGCAGCAGTTATCGCTGCGCCCAGGCCGGGCCTCCAGTGTGTCCTGAGCCTCGGTCGTGCAATTGTGATCCTGGGCCGCTAGCAAGGCTGTCCTGGGCCTCACTGCGTACGGGCTTGAAGTTGTAACGAGCGCTCTTTCTCTCTCGGCTGAATGATCAGTGACGGAATTGGTGCGAACGGAAAACAGTGTTTTGGTCAGCTGACAGATTCATGCTGGAATAGCTAGTCAGTAAACGGTTTGACAATGTTTTCGTCATTGATGAATACGTATAGTTGCCATGTCTCGAAGATCATTTCAGATACTTGAGCACGCAAATGTTCCTTGATTTAGCGTTTTATGTGAAGCTTCACTCCAGGAAGCGTTTAGTTTTCAATTGGACTGTATATACGTGAACGAAATTGTTCCTTATCTTCATCTATGTTTAAGGTTCAGAAAGAAAGATACAGTCCTGCACTAGTTGCTTCTGTGAAGCTTTATAGGCGTAGTCAAACATTCTTGTTCGTTTATGTTGATAGTAATTTTTATAAGTATTTATCAGGAAGTTCGTAGTCTTAAATTACCCAGCGACCTTACTTAGTTACAGTCATGAATGCGTTGGTGTAAGAGATTCACTCCAGCCCTGCGGCTGATGGTCACCGTGAGTACACTAGTAATGGCGGTGACTACATTTTAACAAGGGACTGCAGGTTTGAATGGACAATATTATTATTTTTTTAAATTTGTGTACGTGATAAACACAATTAAATAATTGCAAAAATTCGGGAAAGGTATTCACATAACCACGATATAAAGGTAGGCACTGTAGGTGAGGGTTACAGAAATAAAAGCGTCAAGATTCACGCTGAGCAGTTGGACGGATTCCAAATGCTGACCCCTTTTATATGTACGAAACTGGGTCAGTCAGCAAATTTTTCCCACATTCGGATTAAGTTTTCGTCTTCAGAGCTTCGCGCTGCCAGAAAAGTTTCGCTCCACGACGGATTGATGCATCCGCCAGTCACACTCCGACCGCTACCGCCGACCATTTCTCTTATATATGACGGCTCTGATAGAGCTTAAAATAACGGCGGCTTCGGACAACACGTTCCTCAAATACGGAGCGTCAACTTTAGACCTTGATGCTCTCCTTTATAGCATTCTCCGAACATATATAGTACGTGAAATTCACTACAACATGATCTTATGACAATATTTTATTGTAGAAAGTTATAATTGGACAAGCTTGAAAGTGTGAAAAAGTGGTCTTTCGTTTGTTACATTAAAAGTTGAGGCCACGTGATTTGGTTAATTACAGATGGATATTTAAGAACTGCAAATAATGTGTTTTGTATCATCATGCAAAATTATGTGGTTTAAAAAAGTGACATCAAAAGGTAAAATTATCTTTCAAATGTTCAAAATTATTCTGAAAAAGAAAGATGGATATATCGCGATGTAAAAATGTTTATAAATCAACTTTGTTCTCTACATCGTTCACATATACGTATAATTTATCATAATTTATCATACGCTTGTGTAAATTGTACTTATTTTATTAGATGTTTGTTCAGGTGGAGACTTTTCTAAGCGCTAGTGAAATAATTATTGCTTCATTTTCATATGCTCAATCGCAGCGTTGTGGCTCCCTGCGTTTTTGTTTTGGTCCTCAAGATATACGCTGAAAATTTGCGTAAAATTTCGAGGACTCGTTCCTTTTCTTACACGGGCGGAGAGATGTTTTCGTGTATTTCCGATCTAAGAAGAAAATCTATCGAAGCACTCACCATAAACCAACCAAATATGAGGCACGCTAACCCTGACATAGTTCTGGCACGATAAGAACTTATTGGCAAACAAACGATCGCATCCCATCAGGGGAGGGAAGCTTAAAAAAAACTTGAAAGCGATCGTTCATGCATCTACTTTCTTACAAATCAGCAAGGACCGTCAAAATTCCTTTAGAGCTATTCGTTATGCATCGTTATGCAGTGCAGCAAAAAGCGAAAGGCTGCTTTGCAGCTTCAAGTGGACAACATTGCAAGCAGCTTTCGGATATGTTCTCCCCTGGCACAATTTTGGCGCTGGAGCAGTATCGCTTGTCAGACAATAAAGCTACCTGAGGATAATCAAGACGGTCATTACTGTGCAGTATCGCTTAACGCGTTTGGTGGGAGATTTGTACCATTTATACGATAATTATGTTCTACTTAGCGCGTTTTTCTTACACAAACGCCTCTGAAAGCTTTGCACGAGGTCATCCATGTATGCTCTGACACTCTACCTTTGAGTCTATTTCAGGCCAACTTTATTGATCAAGAGTGCATCTCTTTAAAATATCCATACTTATTTTTTCTAACAAAATGTTGGGTTTAGCGAAAGCTTTCATTTGGTTCTGAAAAAGTTCAATCACCCAAGTTTTTCTGTTCGATATTTTAGAAATTTCGTATCACACCTGGTCACCCAAAGTATAAAATAGCAGCGGCCATATTCTCCACTGCTATAATTCTGAAACTTTTGGTGAAGTGACTTTAGTTACTCACGTAACTGTAATTAAGGAATTCATTCAAATGCTGCAAGTTGAAGCTAGGGTGTGTGCACCATATTGCTTAATAATGCGCATTTTAAATTATATTTATGATTTTAGAATTACACTTTAATGGAAACTAATATTGTTCACACACCAAGTCACTCGAAACTCTAAGATTTGTGAGATGCTGCAAATTTTCAGATAAAATATTTGGTATGTCATTATGACGGGAGAATTATAAACCCAGTCCTATCGCACTACTGTTTAATTCTATTGAGCCTATTCAATGAGATGAAAAATTGTCGTCAGAATCCGAACGCCTTTTTGAATCTAAAATACCTTCAGATTACAAAATATTTCCGAAAATAAATCTTTATTCGTGCGTAAAAACATTAAACATTATCGGCTTGGCAACGCTCCATGTTTGATTTTTCTCTTTAAAATCTGCTGATCAAGCTACTCGAGGATGATGCACCTCGTCTTCGGATGGTTGCGTGTATTGGGTGGTAAAGAAGAATGGTTACACACATATTTCGCTGGAACTATTTGAACATAAAGTAATTACGAGTTTTTCTGTGCCCTTGACTCATGCGTTCTTTTATTTCTGTAGGACTAGTTTTGATGAAGTTCATATCTGCCTCATGCAACCTGTTGTAGCGCTGGGAACAGCGCTTTGTCAGCAGTATAAAGTTTTATGACTAATTGATGGCAAGAGGGATTACAGCGGCCATGATGTCTCTCAAGTAGAATTAATTTAAAGAATAACGAGAAAAAGTCTAACCTTCTAAGGAAACAAATGTACCGGTTGTCCCACAAAAATGTCCCCAGTTTGGAATATATTATACCTTCAGTTCAAGCTAAGATTTTTTAAGTCGTGTTGGTTTCACGTTACAGAATTTTTTTATTCAGATAAAATAAAATAGTTTAATATCTACTGAATATCTATGAACTGCACGACAGGAAGTTGAATGAACAGGAGGGAATACGCTTTGGAACCGTTGAAATAACATTCATGAAATTGAGTGTCATCTTGCTGTTATATTGAGGGTCATGTCGAGTGTTATGTTAGGTGTAACGTCAAATGTGAGTGTCATGTTGAGGTGTTATCTTCAGTTCTTTGTGTAATTCTTCTTCCTGAATTTCGTTTACTCCTGTTCACAATACTTCTCTGTTCATTAAATTTCCTCACTGTTTGATAAACCGTTTTCTTATCGGGGGATTTTCTTTCAGGAAACTTTTCATTAAAATTTCTTCGAACTTTTTCACAGCTTTAACGAAAAAAAGCACAGTTCACAGCTTTAAATTCTAACACAGGGAAAATGTTTTGATCTCTAGCACGGTAGAGGAAACAAGGTAGGTTCAAACCATTATTTTTTTCGTTGACGGCGCGGTTTTGCTGACGTCACGGCAGTGAACTAATATCAGCGCTCATATTGCATCTGGTAGCACTGCTACCACCAAATCTGGCTCCGCTATTGGCCTAACGACATGTCATTTTGGTGACGTTATAAAGTTTATTTGAAATAAAGCCTTTCTATCCGCTAGCCGAACTATAGGAGGTGTATTTTCTCCCATAGAAATGGCCTTACTTTGTTTCCTCTACCGTGATCTTTAGTCAGCTGCATTTTAGGGGTCATCAGCTGTTGAAAATGAAAAAAAATTATAATTCCCAAATGTTTAAATACGCTTGCAGATGTAGTAAACAATTTTTTAAATATTATCAATAACTATTGAAATTACGTATTAAGGTCTGTGCAATATTTTTATAATTTTCTTATCACAAAGCATACTATACTCTGTTCATTCAACTTTCTACTGTGGAGTAGATTTTCTGAAGATGTAAACTATTTGATTATATCTGAATAGAAAATTTGTCAATTACATGAGACAGACTCAAAATATCTCAATTTGAACTGGAGGTATAATTTATACAAAGGTAGGGGCCATTTTTGTGAGACACCCTGTATAGGACTTTCACGTAGACATTTCAAGCAGTTTAAGTCCATTACTAAGTTTTCCCGCTATACATTAATGGGAGATTTTTTTACGGGTAGGGAGGCACTAAAAACATGCGTAACGTAGCTTTATCGCATAAATGCTTTACCACAGTTTTATTTTCCATATAAAGTATTCTATTTGATCGTAAACATGTCAGATTATTTTCAACGACAGAATTCGGGAATTGTTTTCAACTAAAATTTCAAACTTTGAGTTAACTCTCACTTTCTGAACTTTAACTTCCTGAAGCTGGCAGAGGAAGCTCCGGTTGAGGTGCTGATGAATAGCTCGTAGGGAATTGAAAGATTCTTGGCACGAGGAGAATTTTGAATTTCAGCGCTTAATTGGCATTCTATTTCGCTAATGGCCATTTTTATTCTGAATTCCTCGAGCATCGCTTTTAAAATCGTTTTAAGTTTATGCTACGTGAGGCTGATAGCGTGAAGTTTGAACTCATTTCCAAAAGGTTTTGCTAACTTTCTTAGTTAAAAAATATTGTGGTACAAACGCAACTGATTCTAGGATTAGAACTGCTGGCATTGTGGTGATTCAATGACTATTTAGATTGCATCGTTAGGAAGAAAATTGTTAAGCTGTGTATTGTTAAACTTACTCATAAACGGTCGAACTAAAATTGAGACTGGTAAAATATGAACAGATAATGCTTCATTAAATTCTGACTTTGTGAAAGGAAAATTAAAGGACTTGTCTGCAAAGCCAGCTGAAATCATACCATGAACAGGTTATGGTAGTCTGTTACAAAGTGTCGACCTACTAAAGCCTCTGCAGTCTAACTTTTTCTCCGGAGCATCTATGATTGTAGCCGCCCAATGCAGAGGCTAAACTTTGGCAACATAAATGTTCTGGTGAAAAAGTAAGACTAGATAATGGTTATGTTGGAAGCAAGAACGATCATTTTGTAAATTACTGTATGGACAGCCTCAAAGTTTCTTCCCTCAAATTTTAAATTATAGTAGATCGCAATACAATCCTTCTCACACCAGCTATGGCTAAATACTATTATTTATTTCTCATGCACAATTTCATATATACTATATATAATATATATATTTCTGAAGGGAAATAAGTGAATAAAATTATAAATTATAATCTAATTGGATAATGTAAAAATGAGACGTTGAAGCGAGAGTATAGATAACACTCAGACTTTTTCTAAACCATTTTCACTTGAAATTAATCCAAGTCAAGTTTTCATTAGTCCAAGTTAGGTTTAATTTAATCCAAGTCAAGTTCAAATTAGTCCAAGTATTTTTCAAATTAATCCAAGTCAAGTTCAAATTAATCTACGTCAAGTTCAAATTAATCCAAGTCGAGTTCAAATTAATCCAACCCTAAGCTAAGTTAAGAATTGACATAGTAACTCGTTAATTTGAGCATTTTTGTGTCAAATATGTATCTATTGGATGTGATGAGCAAGAAAAACGTTTTTCCTTTCAGCAAGGAATACATAAAATTTCTGCAACATAAAAACAAGCTGCCGTAAAATGTGGTATGTATCCAGTATTTGGCGGCAGAGTATGGTTCATATTTTAGAGCAGAGTAACATAGAAGTCAATTATAAAAACTTCGTATTATACTAAGCATTAAAGTTGTTTTACAATTCTAAATTAATGGCAGTATGCATCCAACCAAATATTTATGTTCAAAGACAATTTTATGTTACACATACACATAGTAGCATCGAGGATTTATTTACACTCATATAGAGATTTATATGCGTGCAATTGCACTTCATCATATATATGTATATAAAATCAAATATTCATGCAAATACAAAAGATTACCATTGGACGTTATGTATATTTACCCTTTAAAAGAAATATGTAAATGCGATTCACTGAGTACTTATGTACGATACCATTTGTTTACAATTTATATGAGTACATTACTACAAAGATTCAATCCTCCATTAGGAATAAAAATTAGGCCATTCCTTCAAATGAATAGGCCAAGGCAAATATACCATCTCTGTCGATGAAACAAATTGTGACATGTTTTTACAAAACTCGTTTGAACAAGCAAAAACAGACTTCGTTACTATATTACTTTTAAAGGTTAAATCTACATATCGTCCAATGATAATCTTTTGTAGTTGCATGAATATATATATTTTATATATGTGTTAAAGTGGAATTTCACGTATATAAATCTCTATATGAATGTAAATAAATCCTCAATACTACTATGTGTGTGTGTAACATAAAATTACCTTTGAACAAATATATTCGATTGGATGCATACTGCCATCAATGTAGAATTGTAAAACAACTTTAATGTGTAGTATAATACGAAGTTCTTATAATTGACTTCTATCTGTTACTCCGCTCAAAGATTTGAATCACACTCTGCCTCCTGACGCTAGAGACTACCACATTTTACGACACCTTGTTTTTATAATGCAGAATTTTATGCATTTCTTGCTGAAAGGAAAAACGCTTTTCTTGCTCATCATATCCAATAGATAAATATGTAACACAAAAAAAGCTCAAATTAACAAGTGATTATGTCAATTTTTACCTCAAATTTGGGTTGGATTAATTTGAACTTGGCTTGGATTAATTTGAACTTGACTTGGGTTATTTTGAACTTGACTTGAATTTATTTGAACTTGACTTGGATTAATTTGAACTTGACTTGGATTTCTTTGAACTTGACTTGGATTAATTTGAACTTGACTTGAATTAATTTGAACTTGACTTGGATTACATAGAACTTGACTTGGATTAAATTGAACTTAACTTTCATTAAATTTAACTTGACTTGAATTGATTTGAAATGAAAAAGGTGTAGAACCGGAGCAACACTTTAAAAAATTTAAGAGTCCAGTATCAATAATTTTTACTTCAGATCAACGCTGAGCGTTTTTGTTTCAACCATCTTGATGCTAAAGTGATAATTACAGCATGAAAATGACAATTGCACCATGTTAGGTTCGAAACAGATGCCTTCTCCGATATTCTGGTACGTAATTTTTCTGTCAAACTTTACGAATTAATTCAATTAACTTTTGCAAAGTATTCTTGTTTAACTTCATAAGTCAAATACGTCTTTGAAAATTTAATTTGGATGAGAACAAACATCAGTTTTCAGGAGGACATATTTCATTCATCTCATACTTAACATGTGAAGAGCATGTAATAATAGTATTACGCATATATCAGTTTATATAGATATCTGTATGTATACAAATATGAATATTTATAAAATGATTTAATTTAATTATCCGACCAAAAACTTCAATTTAATACTTAGTAATGTCACCAGAAAACCGGTTGAAATGAAAGGCAGTATTAAAATCACCATTTTACGCTATTTCAGAGCCTCATTTTGAATACTGCATGAGTACAAAAGTATTCGTGTACAGAAATTGTAACTACAAATTGGGTGAACTAACGCACACATTCATGCCTGAAATTTATATGATATAACTCATGCATTTATTTATGTTTATGTGTACACACGTACACACGTGTGATCGTGTTTATTGCTTGCTTTAAAAAATTACAGTGGTGAATAAAACATCAAGTTCGTTGACATCGTAAAAACAAAAGACTTTTCAATGTTGAAGTTTAAGAGCCAATTACTTCATAACAAACATATATACTCGTATATCTCATCAAATGCCAAATCAAACTGTTAACGATGAAATCCTCATTAAAAATTTTCATTTTTCTGGAACGACGTTACCACTTTATCAGCACTAATCTCGTTACAATTTCCAACATTCTTTAAATTAATAATAGAAATTCTTCCGAACTCTTACTGAGGCTCGTTTATTGGCTTACTTGAACCAATTTTTTACTACGTTGCAGAAGTACTTTCATTCACTTTAGAATGCGACTTATTACAATTTATAAAATTTTCAAAAAAATAAGAGCCTTCTAATAAATTTTAAAGAACCAACGTGAGATTAACAATCGCCTAGATTTTCAAAAGTTTCCCATTAATCAAGTTTCCCACTTTTTGCGCTGTCTAAAACACACGAACATAAAATGGCGAGGTTCTATTCTCATTGAATCGCTTGATGATAATTCAAAGATTAAAACTAGTTTTATGCAGAGAAACTGTAAGAACTTAGAACGAAGCTCTACTTTTTCATCCTTTCGAACATCACTTTCTCTGCACTACAGACAGACTGGAGGCATAAAAAGAGCACGATATCTTATTCTTGCGCCATAAAGCACTCAGAGTGAGGTGAGTTGCTGCAGACATGGTGGAGGCAGGCTCACCAAGCGATGCTCTTGGCAACGCTTCGAGCGGCGCAATCACAGTTCCACGATTCCTTTCTCACAGAAGGAAAAGTTTTATTCTAGAATATTTCTGGTATAATGCAGTTTATTTATTGTAGCTTTTAAAGTAAGCATGGTTTTTTGTGGAGCTCATTGAGGTCAGATGCGTTACTTGGAAGCAATCAGAAGATATACTATTACGAAAACTTTGTCTCGGAAATTATCCTTATGTTGGTGGATTTTAAATCACTTTAAATTTTGGGCTATAGATTTAGGGTACGAAATGCGTCAAAGAGTATAATTTTTGATGAAGAAATTACATATGTAAGTTCTCTCACACAAATTTTTTTCAGAGAGATGCAAGAAATATTCACCGTGAAAAATGAGAGATATTGAAATATATTCTAACGACGGCACAAAACGTTACATGGCAAGCAAATATTCTTGATCAGGTTAGAATATTTTCTCTGTTGGGTATAGGAGAAAAATTCCAAGCACAATACCCCACTCTACCCAGGTGTCTGAAATGGGTACCGGTCTTGACCGGGGGAAAGCGTCATGGCGCCCTGGTGTTAGTTATAAGGCATTTGAAAATCCAATGTACAAGGTGATATATATCAGGCTTGATTGGAAATAAAGCATCCGTAGATGTCTTCATTATTATCATTATTATTAAAAAAAAATTATGCATTTGTTCGTGAAGCATTGAATAAACGTATGAACTTAATTGTTTGCTTTTGTAATTTATTGCATTCGTAAATAGGGCAATGGACCGACTTTTAACAATGAGCTTAAATCTCCCTATGCCAGGATCCTCTGTATGCCCGTGGCCCCCGAGTGTTGTGAGCGTCACTCAAGACACCCAAAACTATGCACAAATGCGCTTGTCTTTCATAAAGTTTATTCTAGTCTGCGTGAATCTGAAGCGTGATTGAACAGTCAGTGAACCATAAGAAGAACTATGAAACGAATGAGCAAACGCTGGTAGGTTTGACGATTAACGGATTTCTACTGGTGTTATGACTGCTATGCTTTTCTATTTACAGTTAAGATCAGAATCAAATTTACCCGGCATAATCAAAGGTATTTCGTACAAGAATACGCTAATATTTGGATCATGATAATTGTGAAATTTCAGAAAAGCGGTAAAGAAATTGTAAATTATTCACGTTGTAAATCCACGAGCAGTTGCCCGTCACCACTCAATTATGTCAAGTGGGCAAGCCTCGAGTGAGCCAGTACTGCTCTGTTCAAATGAAGTAAGCTAAACTAGGTCTCTCAACTTTTTCATGCAAGTAAAGAAAGGAAAAGAAAACCACTGCTCACTAATACTGAATCATCGGTATGGACCACCATTAATGCTGACTCGATATTTTTAGAGGTATATTAACGATGTGTCGATGCTTCCAGGCAGCTGTTACTGCTGACTCCGCTTTTGGGCGTCCATTAATGCTGCCTTGATGTTTCTCTTCCTTCTTGAGCTTAGCGGTCGTCGCACGCAGACAGGCCAGTCGTGCCATTTTCTGTTGCGAGACCTGAGTGTAATCTAACTGAAGAGAGTAAAAAATCGATTGATGCCAGAAAATATTTCTTGTCCTATATCTGTACGTTTGACGGAAACATGTTCATTAATGCTCATATAGAACTTGTTGGCTGGTAATTGTATTGTAAAAATGTTCAGTTTCAAACCTCTACGTTCTAGGGCATTTGCCATTGGTTGAATTATAAACATTCTTTTAACCAGTACGATAGACATTAAAACAGCTTGAAAAATCTTACATTTTCTAACAATGTTTTAAAATCCCATTCTCGAAACTAAATTTGACTGGCACTAATAAAGAGAAGATGAGGCGGGATAAGAGCGTCCAACTCTTAAAGATTTTCAGTTTGTAGACAACTTTTTCTTTAGATTTATGGTCCAAAGAATCTCCGTAAAAGGATGAAGTACTCAACTACATACAGCTATGTTTGTATTCACTGCAGTGGAGACAAGTAGTCAGCACAAGAATTGGTTCGGTTCCTCATTACGGCAATGTAAGGCTTCATCGACCAAGCTCTAAGCTTTGTTAAAGATGCAAATTCTTTTATACTGTACAATTAGACTCTAAGATTCTTATTTAAATATAAAAATGAAGATCACGATGATCAACGTGGTTGGACGAATTTATTGCCCAATCGCTTAATGATAGAATTATATGAGTTTTAGCGTTTTTATTACAAATGCACATATACATAAAAACACTCCTTCTTTGCTCTGTTTTATACTTAGAAATAACTAGTTTGAAAATGCATTTCACCCTCAACAAAGGAAAAACGCTTTCACTTTAGGCAGTATCACTCCAAACACGGAGCTTCAATAATTTCGAGCTTGCCAACCAAATATGAGTCCCAACGATGTTCGTACATCGTGAAACCTTCTGGTTTTGATGTCAATGTTGCTTTAGTAATCTCAGTCCCCATCATCGTATTTCAGAAATACATGTTCTTTATTCTTCAGGGACTTGTGACTAGAATTCTTTAGAATAACGGTATGAACATCCGAGGCCATTTGTTCCAACTACTAAGTAAAGTTTGATTCTGATTGTGCAGCAAAACTATAATAAACATTAACTTCAGTGGCGTCTAGTTTAATGACACTTGATTTGGTATTCATTTTAACTCATTATGCCAAGATGACTTACGTGGTCAGCTGGAACTGAACCACTTTTATTTAGGTTTTATTACTTCTTGCATGGCTTCCAATACTCCTTCGAGAGACCAGCCGTCGGATGTAGAGTATTAAATTCTACCAGGAGCCGCACAAGCCGCTGGCCTTTCCTTGGTGCAGTCAAGTATGTCACTCTAGGAACTTCCTTTCAGGGAGCCGCCGTGAGTTTTCCTAAGGTCTCATTGGTGCAAAACTTCAGCCGTAACTCCGAATTTCGACCGTAGCTTCTGGCAGGTAAATTTTCCAAAGCTATACAAGAGTTTACCGACTCATTTGCCCATCGACGCTAATTTTCCCTTTTTTACGCTACTTTATGGCGGTGAAGCTTTTTCATTGGAGTAGCGAATTAACAGAATTTGACAGAATAAAACTCATATTTTCGTAAGTAATTTTTATTGTTTAGAAAATAACATGTCAAACCATTCAGCGCACATTGTGCTGTTGACTTCATCCAATCATGACAAGTGGAATCCAGTATAATAGTGCTCTATTTAAATGTTTCTTTTATTCGATACTGGAAAGTAAAAAGCAAACTCACAAATAGTCTATTTAGTACTATTATGGATTTCAAAGCGAGAGAAATCGTGTGGAGGTGCGCATCTAATGTAGTACTTTCTCATAATGCGGAGTACCAGATAATTTAGTTGAAAATGTTTTGCATTGAAATTAGAGTTGTGTTTTTGATGAAGTATGCTTGTTTGCACCCATGTACTTGAAAAATTGGTTCACCACTGCAACGGGTTTTGATGTGGTGAGCAAAAATTCATAGTCAAAGTTGAAACGTACTAAAATGAAAGCTTGTTCCAAAAGGAGAGAAATACTGGAACACCCAAATCGTCTTCAGTTCATTTTTCAGATCTTCATCTCTGTAGATTTCATTATTATTATTCAACGCAAATGATGATAGCAAAACCACATGTTTAAGTATCAGCCAATTTTTCTGCGACAGCCTGTTTGATGCAATATTTTTATAATTTCGTCAATTCAAGCCATAATAATTTCAGTTACACAATTATCACCTGCTGCAGAATTTTCCTTTCACATCTCCCAGTCATTAAAGCGGCTCCGTATTGTGCCCAGCAACAGGAGTTTGCTCAGTAAACTCCCCAGGTATTTCACGCACTTTTGTCACGCTGAGCCTTCGGCTTCTGGCTTATTTCGCTGAGTTCTTTAGTATCTTAAGAATAATCGAAAGCTTGGATCGCGTCTAGTCCCCTGAAAACTTTGAATTCTTGGGTTCCTTCAGATGCCTCGAGTGACTTGTTTGGGACGCGGTGGTGTATGACTTCGACGATTTCGCTGACTAATGACTGCGTAGGTGATGTTCGATTCCGATAAGACGTGCGTAAATCCTCGAGTTTGGCAACATTTCTTAACTTTGACAGCTGTAGTACCCACATTCACCGGTGCGACAGTGAAATCTTCAAAATTTTTCTCACTTTCCATGCTGCATTAAAGTACGAGTAGAACGCCTCATTTATGATGGAAAGTTCATATCGAAAACAGTCCTCCGGCTTTTCTCATTTAAATTGACACTTTCTCGACACTCAGCTTTTAAGAAACTCCAAATATAATAATAAAATATGTAAGTTGAGCTACACAAATTAAAATTTTATCTCGATAACTTCAGAAACATGCCACGTTATGAACAGCAAGAATTTAATTTTATGTTTTTGTGAAACAGGTTTAGTCGAATGAAAAAGAAGTGCGATTTCGGAGTAATATTGGCTCCAAGAAATATAAACATAATTGATACACTCAAGCTTGACTTGAACAGCTACCCTCCTAAAGGAAAGCGCTTATCATCCAGGGAATTTAATACTGAATTAATACACTGCTGAAAAATATTCTAGGAAGCTAAGCAAATCGATACTGACAACTGAAAATCACAGTTATTTCTATTCAAGATTATTTTGACAAATGGTGTTGAAATGAAAAAGAAGAGATGAAAGAAAAATATATTTGAATACACACATACCGTAATTTACGATTATACAGGTTAGACCAGTGATTCCAACCTATCACCTACGGCGACCCATTTGGAAACAATAATCGATTCACGACCCCAAATCCTTCATATAACTATATGTGATCTTTTGCATTTTCAAAGCCCCTTTATCATGGGAGGGCTATTTTTAAGACCCAAACACACAAATATATGTATTAGGCAAGTAGTTCTCGACCTTCCATCTATAGCAGTGGTATTCATTGCGCGGCTCTCGAAAAATAAATATGTTAGTTAATTAATATATAATTTATATAATATACGCTAGCTTACAGTAGCTGCGGCTCTCTCAATCAATGCGTTTAACCGAAGTGGCGCTCTTGCAAATATTAGTGAATAACACTGATATATGGCGAACCATTTTAGAACATACTGTATCAACTATTCACGACCTCCATTCCTTTACGTAACTACTGCATATTTTTTTACAATGAAAACCGAATTACTAATCAGTAAGAATTACTATTCAATAAAACATATACACACAGATAGATGTATAAGGAGAATTCATAAATAATTTCTGATTGCATCGATAGAAGTTGTATTTTGAAACATAAATTATATATGAATCGACCTTAATGAAAATATTCACACACATTTTAATTTTTCAATTCCAAGTGTGTACTCACCTTCATTAGTTGGTAGGTCATATCTTTGAATACTTAGTTCATCCAATTGACCTAATGTGCTGGCTAGCAATGCATTTTTCCGGCTAAAAATTTTATTTCGAGCATAGTGGTTAATATCGTGCATCTCAAATCGTCCTCCACGTTTAATTTATTTTGATACTTGTTTATAGATGATAAGAGTTGGGAGAACGTTGTTTCACACTAGTATATGTTGGAAAAGACAACAAATATCTTAATGCGATATTCGACAGCACAGGAAATTTCTTTAAACTTTTTAATTAAAATTCGTGTATTGTCAGCGCACCAAACCAAGCTTGTATTTCGAATTTATTTTTCCGTCTAATAAACTCTTCCTGTACGCTTTCAGGAACACCAGATACGGAGACACTGAGATAGTAAGGCGGAAAGATTTATTACATTCGTAGGGAAAACGCCTCTTATTTTAACAATACAATTTTGTTAAAGTTTATAAAGGTAGGCAGATTACCAATTTTAATTCCCTTTGTTACTTCTTCAACAGTTTTCAACACAATTTGGACACTTATAATTCTTTTTATTCGAGTTTTGTGATCCAGACTTTTATATATAGCTTCATTTGAAAAATGACGTCTTCTCAAATAATGATATGATCGCTCTCTCCTTTCCTTGCAATGTTGTATTAATGTTATTAAAGACATCTAATATGTCTACTAGGTGTGCCAATTAGAATGATGTAGATTTTTTCGTAAATAAATACTCGAGTTTATTTATATTTTGTGTATGGAAAAAATTAGCTGCTCAATTCATAATTGAAAAAATCCATTCAAAGTTTTTCCTCTAGAGAGCCATCTTACTTCAGTGTTGAACAGTAGTACATCATGTAAGACACCTAAATATTCCCGTATAAATTTGAAACGCTTGTAGCAAATGGCTTTGATTTTAGAACATGTACTGCTTTGATTACACGGTTGAGCACTGCTTTGAAAGGTACAGGCAATGTTCTGATATCAAATACGTGTCGATAAATCGCAGAATTAGTTCTAATTACTTGAAGAGCCACTCTTTTGCCAATAGCATGAAAGCCAGACTTACAGCCAAGCATTGTTCATGAGCGTTCTTCAAAAAATCCTAAAGTACTCTAAAAATATCAGCAGCAGTGAATGTTGCTTGCAGAGGCGTAAAAAATCAGAACTAGTTTTTCATTTTTTCGTTCTTATAATACAAAACATGTATCAAAAAGTTGGGAAAAATTTGTCACGTCTTTAGTTTATTCAAGCTGTATGTTGAAAAGACAGGCTGGAGTGTCTTTTGTATTTGCTCAATTTGAGATACAATGTCATTAGACACACCTGCAATTCTTTCTTATATCATTTTATTTAACGCGGATAAAGGCAAAAATTTATTTTGGGCTTCAGGACCGATCATGAGACGTACTTTATGATTGGTGCACGTGAAAACTAGATTTCCAGCTATTTTGTGTGATTTTTTAGCCTGTGCTATTTGCATCAAGCCAACGGCTCATAAGGCCATCAACTTTTGCTTTAAAAAATGGTATCTTTATTTTATAAGTTCAGAAATTTTGTTTGGACGAGTCTTTGTGGCATAGTTGGTTTCATAGACTCGTGATCAAGTACCTCCAAAGATAGTTCACACTGTGGCTTATCTACGCCTGCAATAGCTATGCGGTATTCGCAGAATTTCCTTTTTCTTACGCTCACTTCTTTAAAGGGCTAATTTACTAAAAAAAACACTATATTGCACACCAATCACGCGTTATAGCAGACACGATACTGTAAATTGACACTAGCCGGAAGAGCAAAACAGAATGGAAACAAAACGCGTTCTGACTGCTGCTTTAGACGTTTTTCCGAGTATCTCAGTGGACTGTTATTGTTATAGTTAAATAGTATGGTATGACGTGATTCTCAATTATTTTTCAATATATTTCAATGAAGTGTAAGGCTGTAAGCAAATACTAATTTACCATGTTTTGTCAGAATATAGAAGGCAACAGTACACACCTGGCAACTGTTATCTGGCTGTTGTTAGATTTTCAAACTGATAGAGCAGTATGAAAATCTTTTTCTATAGTCATACTTAAATTATTTAGCGTATTATGAAATATTAATTTACCTTTGGTCATGGATTTTTTACTCTGGAGTATGTATTTTTCACTATTCTGTTCAAAACAAACTGGCCACTCTATGACAATAGTCTCGCGACTTCATTCGAGGTAGCGACCCACAGATTGGAAGTTACATAATTAGACATTTCCTTTTTAAAGTTGTCTTGAGCCAGTAAAGTTTGGCTCGAGACAAGTGTAACATGACGTGATAATCTGAAATATCCAAACTCTATTCGTTACTTTGAAATGTTACGTAATTTCATTGGGAAGCTTTCGAAAATGTCGTTTTCTGTTTCATATCTTCTTGTGTCGAGTGAACCTTTATGTATAATTCGCTATTCCAAGGTCTAGTGTCGTTTTCGATCACTGACACTTTCGGCAGTTTCGAAATAGGAATTCGGGCCACGATTCTGAACCAACTTTGTGCAGAAGCTATGGCTTGTGATCTGGCCGTAAACTTCTACAGGCCCGAAAACTTGTAGTCATTCCGTGAAGAAAAGCGAGCGAAAATTCGAGACGTAACCAAGGACATTGCGTTAAAGATAAGAACTTGAGCAAATATTGAGTTCCAGGTTCCATTAGATATATTTCAGTTTTGATGGCGCTGGAGACGCATCCAGAAAAAGAATTCTCTCCTTATGGCCGGCCAATTTTCGCAAAAAGATAGAAGTATTTATTGAAGCGATTATTGTTTACAAAATGGCTGAGGAATTGAGTGTAAACAATGAGGAATTTGATCCTATTTTTGAATGCGGTCGAAAAAATGCCCTCTCTTCTACTAAGGAGAGAGATAAAGTATCGTTTGAAAATATCCCAGCAAGTTCATGCGAACCTGAATATGGCAAAAAATGAAACAACTGTTTTACATATAACAGCACAGTGCCCAAATTGTCAAAAAGAAATAGGCTATTTCTTCTCTTATGGAATCTTTGTCCATTATTTGCATTGCGGTGGTTTTCATAATGATTTGATGCAATATTCACAGTAAATGATCTCCATTTGAGTTAGGTTTAATTTGAACGATAAGTCGGTTCATTTTCCCCTAACCATGGACCATAGCTCTATATGTAGATGACATGAATATGATCATTGCAGACAAGCAGGTTCATTAGTTCTTTCGTGTCCTAATTAAGAGTTGCCATCGTAATACGGTTATCTTTCAGCCAATGCGTGAAAATCGTGGTGAATCGAACTAGATGAGCTAAATACTTGACTTAATAGGTGACCCAATAAGGCAAACAAAAGATTAAGAAATATCGGGACAAAATAATTAAAAGTTTTCGAAACGAATGCAGTCAAGAAGAAGTTGTGCGCAGAAACTGTTGAGGCACCTTAATTATTATTTCAAAAATGTATTCATGATTAGTTCTTGTCAATCGTATGCAGTTAGGTTTACATTCGAGAGAAAGCGCAGTTGACAGGTAGTGTACCGGGCTCGTATATTTTTTTAGTAACATCACACAAGTTCTGATCACGTAAACTGGGCCAAGCACTTGATGGAAATGCGAGGTGTATTTGAGAAGATTACACGGGCTCCAGCACTACGCTCCGTCTGAACGCATGCATCAGAAGCGCTGTGCGTCAGCACAGTTCAAACATCGGGAAGGCCCAATTTCAAGGTGCAATTTTTCAAGGATTGCCGCGCATACGCTCGCTCTCTGTGGCAGGGCGAGAGATGGATGGTATTAAAATCCATCCGCTCTGCAGAGGATGGCGGAGAAAATTCTGCAGTCGAGTCCAGCGAGCGAGCAGCGCGGCCAGGCCGCCACTGAGTAACGCTGGTCTCCCAAATTAACTTCCGACAGCTACTTTTGACTGGGACGATCATCGCTGAAATCAATATCATCCACAAATATCCAGGTAAAAATTTATGGCACCAAGTTTTTTCAAGTATGGCGAAAATATTAAAGAGGCTGTTCCCTTTCCGGAGAAGTGAAATGGAACTCGTGTATTCATAAGCTATATTTCAGAATAATTATTTTATAAGAATGATGGAATGCCATGATGATTAAATCAGCAGACAGAGTAGGGGGAAGAGGGGTGAACCGTAGGCGTCAGGTTGCCGTAAGTGTGATTTAGAGAACCACCAGATGTATTTAGAAACCGCCGCGTGAGGAGTTGGATGAAGGAGAAGCTAAGGTGATCGAACCATCATTGTAAAGGCAAGGGCGGCATTGTTTAAGGTGCGATGCGATCCAAAGTTTTCTGAATTATTCAATTATGATTGAAGTCAGACTTTGCAGCATATTTGAAAGCTATATAAGTATGAAAATAGTTAAGCCCCGTACAAGATATTCGCAAAGGGAGTCCAAGCAGGAGTTTTTGTTAAGAAATGTCAACAATATTTCACAGCCTTTCGAAGTGCTAAACACAAGCGGTTTTAAGTTTAAATTTAACTATTGTTAAATGTGTTCAGCATCACCTTAAATGCCCTATGGCCAAAAATTAACTGGCAATTGTATGAACATAATTCTATAATGACTTACTTTCGCATTGTTATCGAGAAACATAGGGAGTTTACTGCTGCTTCTATTTGGTAGCATCAATGATTCAGACATCCTGCAAAACAATCAAGCAATGGGATTTTATCTTGGCAAAATTTACCATATAAGTTCTAAATTTACCCCTGAACTCAATTCTAAGCTATATATTAGTGAGGTGTGCTATTCTTTAATTAATCTGAAAGCATTTCAGTGAAAATGCCTTGGGAGTTTTTTGTCTGCTCGTATGTTTGATTGAAGATGTTTATCCTCTCGCTGTTGTTAGCATTATTATTACTGCATTGAACTGCTCAGATCACTTCCCAAAAAACTCCTTATGCAAAGCGAATAATTTTTAAAATCTCGTCCTCGAAAGCCCCTAAAACACTGAAGACACTAACAAATTTAGCATATGCATTGAAAGATCGCCATTGCATAACAGCACACAATAAATACTAGCCACAGGAATTTTCTACGATCACATTCGACCTCATTTCATTCCCTGTTTGATTCACCTATTTGATGCTGAATGAAACTTACATTATGATTGAATTGTTTTCGATTTGGTACGGTCACTAAACATCCACAATAATCGTTGCTTGCGGAATACTAGGAGAAAGTTGTGCATTCTGTACGCGGTACTTAACGCGAATGTTGCTCATTGTGTTTGATAAGCTAAACGATTGTAGGATAGTGTTTCTGTGGTACATCAAACGATTGCTACCTAATGTTGCCTTATACTGTAGAAGAATATTTGTATTGCTTACTGCGATGCGTAAGACAGGTACACGTGATGCTCGTGGTACGTTAAGGAACTGATGTGTATTCGTGTCCGTAGCATGCCGAGGCAAAGTCGTGTTAAGCTGCCAAAAGTCTCAAATTCATAAGTTCAGAAATGAAAGCTCTAGATTGCGTACCTTCCCAATCTGATTCTTTCCTATCGGAATTGCGTCCAAGACGGAGCACCCTCACAGGAATTTGAGGAGGTGCTCCTCAGCCGCGCTTCGGGCCGATGTGAATGCTGCTGTGACTGACGCATGTCCGATGAGAGACTCTGGAGCCCGTATGTAATGTTCTTATTGAGTAGAGCAGAAGGTAAGTGCAGCTTCTCTGCTTCCTGTATCTGAAATGCAGAGCCGGGAATGGGTTCCTCGCGGGTCGAGCGCACGCCTGCGGATGCAGTAGCCGGTGTGTCGCTAACGCTCGACCTAGCTGTGCTGATCGCGTCAGATAGTTACCCAGGCAGCGCACGAGAGCAGCCATGATGACATGGTCACCGGAGTTGCGTCTACATGCCGCGGAAATTCAACCATTGTTCAGCTCTGAAATAAGTTCTCAATTCTGTTTTCATTTTGGAATGGTGGTACACATAGTTTTTAGAAATACTTTTTTTTAAATATATTTTCTAGACTTAGACTAAACAGCAAAAATTGTACAGATGTCTTAGCAATTCTCTTCCTATCTGATGCCTGTGTACAGTTAAAATTAAATGTAATATTCGAGACAGTGGGGGTTAATGAAGATTATTTATCAGCACATCTTAATCGCATTAAGAAGTACATACGTGGGAAAATTCTTTTTTAATTTTCATTACTAAAGCTCGTAAACATCAAGGTAACTATTCAACACAATGAAAAATTCATAGAAATTGAATCTTTCTGTTTCTTCACGTGATATTAGCTGATCTTGAGAACAATGGAATGAAAAGCACCTAAAAACAAAAATCCCATCCGAATACAACACACGTAAAAAACAGTTATTTCCAACATAGATGGTACAGAAGTACCATCATTGGTTTTTAAAATATCTTAAAGCTAATACACTTATTGTTAAATGTGTTCAGCATCACCTTAATGATGATACACACAATGATACACACACACACGAGTATTGTACTACGCATGTCACTAGTCAAAAAGAAATGATTAAGAGTAAGGTACTCCTAATCTTGCTTAATCAAAATTTGATGATACAGGTAACGATAATTGTAAGAGAACACAATTTCATGGACGATGCATTTTCATTGTGGGGTGAGAAACCTTTGACAGTTTACATATACATGACATCAAACTTTGCAATTCTTGACATCAGGAAATAATATATGAATCGCTTGTTTCAGCGGATTGTTCAAAAATCTCATTTCATCATTTCAAAGAAGCGTGGAATATATATATATATATATATATATATATATATATATATATGTATAAGCATGAGGATCAAGAAAATTACAAGTTTTGTATTTCTAATTAAACAATTTGAACATAACGGTCATTAGTTGATAAGCATTTTATTCATATATAAATGGATGATCACATAAAAATGTATGGTTTTTACGTGAATGCTTTACAATAATAAAGAGATAACGAGTTAGGTAATGTTACTAGTTGAGAGTGACCAGAAAAAAGACCATTATCTGTAGTTAAAATGTTAGTTGTCAGTTTAGATCACACATATGTGCATACATACATATACGTAAATATATACACGTATACATGCACATGCATACCTACGCACATACATACACTTAACACGTAAACATACACAAATACGTTTTCTATGCATCGAGGCAATCATAAGAAAAAAACAGTTTATTTCCATTAGAGATTGTACAAAAGTGAACGTTCTTTGTTTTTTCAAATGTCTTAAAGTTTATCACTCATCTCATGCAGCCACTTCTCGTGTATCACTTTACAAGTCTCTATACTTGTTCTCCTGGTGCTGGCATTAATTGCACCCATCGTTACAAAAACACGCTGGTCCAAAATATCACGCTGCAGTACTCGAATGACATTCTTTTGGAGGCCAGAGCAGCGCAAAACTTAGAAATTTCCAGCACGAGTTCAATTCAGGTATTTGTTGCGACGCAACAAAATCCATTACAGTGCAACCGACGGAATGCAGAACTTTTATGTTCCAATTAATATTTACGATTGGATCAGCCCACGCTCACGGCTTTTTCTATGAATCACCAAGAAATTTCTTATTGCTATCGCACAGACACTTATGAATACAATCACGAAAGTTTTGGTGAAACCTCGTAGCCATGTAAGTACCTGCCTTGATAGTGCATCAACATAAAAAATATACATTGACTGTCACTTAGAGATTTATAAATATTTATATATTTACAATATTCGAATGTACTTATATTTGTTGTCATATTTTAAGGATAGCTTTAAAAATAAATTTGAAATATACGTTGGGAAACCAGTTAAATGCATTCACTTCAAACAATTTAGACTTACAAAATGACTTCACAAAAATGAATTGGGACAAGAAGAGCTACCTGACAATGACAAGTGGTTTTGTCCTCGCTAAGATCCAAGTGAAATGAGAAGGAATATGATTAATTGAAGACGAATGAAAAGCTGGATTAGAGTGCGCCCAAAACTATCATGTGGAGGCTATTAGGCTTAGATGAAGTAGGTAGAAACAGATTTAACTGAGCTTGAAGTTTTTTAGAGGCTTAGATTTTGTATATGATTTGGAAAAGATTTTAAGTTTGCTATTTTTAGTCTCTAGTGATCTGAAAGGTGAGACTCAGCTGCATAGTGTTGTGTCACTTGCTCAGGACGCTTGGGAATTGTGTTGCAAGAGGTGCTAAATTTGTGTGATCCGGAATGAATTTGAATGCATGAATGTGCATGAAAGTTAGGCCTGCTTCTTTTTCCGGCCGGTGCAGCGCAGGGTGATAATGTAAACAGTGAATTGCGCGGCTCTGAGTCAGAATTTGGAACAGCGGACGATACGAGACTTTTTTGTGCCAATGTAAGGGCGAGTGAAGAGATGAGGTGTCGCAGAAATAGCACAGAATGAGCAATGTATATAAGATTAAATGCACTGATGAGGGAAAATTGTAAATATTTCAATACAGCTAGAAAAGAGAGAAGGAAATGGCGTTATGCTGAAGAGGTTTGATAGTGCAAGTATAAAAAACTTGCAAAGCTATGAACAAAAATTTTTGAAATGGATTTAAAATGAATTGGATATCATAGATGTAAATATTTCAATCGGGTTGTTCCATGTGCAGAGTTTTACTTGAAAGATGTAGCGAGCAATAGATTGACTGGATGATGGTAAAACGTTCGTGAAGGAAAGATGGAACTTTATGGAAAAGAAGTGCCAAGTGTTATCGCATGTTAATGTATTGCTGCATATCAAATCAGTGCTCATGCAATTCAAAACACCTACTTGAAGAGCATATTGATCTTTGTCCTAATTTCTAATGTTGATCAGAGAAATCACCAAAAATAAATTAATTTTATTTTGAAAGCTTTTGCAGGAACGATGTATAAATCAGATTTGGATGAAAGAACTGGGATATTGGAGCAGCGTGTATGACATGTATGGTAAAATTGGACTAATTCAAAATTAAGTGAAAACGTTTTTAAAAAGGCTAAAAAAAAACAGAAAATCAAATCTTAACATCTTCATTCGATAATTATTTTCATTCAGTTAAACTTTCCAAGTCAAAATTAATTCACTTTAGTTCATGATTACTCCGCGAAGCTGTTGGTTATTCAGACACACTAAGTCTTAATCGAGCTTCAGACAGTCTTGAGCTTCAAATCTTCATTCATTTAGCTAAAATTGAATTTTTTTCCAGAAAAATATTTCTCCATATTTTATTCCCGTGATAAGAGTCTTCTGCGAGCAAGAAAACATGGGCAGTTGCGTTAAAACGGTATATTTGGCAATATTGCTCAGTAACTCTTCGAAAGTTGAAGTAACGGCCGTGTATCTCAAAGACGATAGCTCCAGTTTGTTAAAGTGCAGAGTGCAGACGTTGAATTTTCCGAGGAGATTCAGTTCATGTTATCAGTGTTAACAACGTGACTGAGAGGAAATTTGTTCCTTTCCTTGCAGAACTGACTGTGCCGAGGCGAAAAATTTCAGTTGCTGAGATCCTCGCTAATGAACAATGTCAAAACCAATCTCGGCTTATCTTGAATTTTGGAATCATGTTTTTGTAGTTGTATTACAGCATGTACTTTGAATAAATAAAAGTTGGAACCACACAATCGATATCAAAGAAGATTTAAATTTGCAGGAGACCCACTGTCGTGTTATCGTTTATTCATTTAACAATCTACAGTGAACTTAACTCCATTGCATACACTCTTCTAAAGATGCTCATTATAAATGTGTTCGTAAAAAAATAATGTTCCCTTCGAGATGTAATCACAGGAAAACAATCCCTTCGAAATGATAATTATTCTCATAGCATGTTTAGAGTGCATGAACATCTAAAGTTTGAATCTATGCTGAGTGGACGAGATGATGTCAAAGTTCCTGTCTTCTTGTTCCTCATCTAGCACCGCCAACTTGAGCGCTCTCATTGAAAATACTTCACGCTGGAAAAACTTTACAAAAACTTTACCCTGAATATTTGTACCGTTGCACTCCTTTCATTTTAGAGCACTGCAAACGATAAGCTTGTCTGAGACTGTCTTTAATAATGCACGGTTTAGTGGCGACTCAACGGAGAGAATATTTGAGAAAATTACGATCAGAGAACTCTGACTTCAAAAGTAGGCGGTTTATTGCCGACTCAACAGAGCGCAACACTGTTAAATGAATGTCTTATGCAAATGAAACTTCAATACCGGAAGATTTTTTATTAGCAGGAAACTAGTTCAATAACGCCTCAATTCTAAGGCAGGCACGTCTCTTGTTCTGCTTTGAAGTAATTAAGTGTTTTCATCATCAACTTCCGCATTTAAACCTGTACAGGGTATGACAAATATATTGAATAGCATAGTACTTCAATTATCTTCTTTTATTTGTGTGATATCGTTTGAAGCATTTGACTAGTCCGGTAGTCCATGTACAATAGTGAGTGCAATTGACCAAACTTTATTTTGTTTCTCAGTTTTAAATTGTCAGGAATTGGAAATTCATAGCAAATTTTATGATGAAGTACGAAGCAGCAACAAAAATTACGTATAGTTTGGAGCCTAATTTTTCACGATAGTTTCGACATCACCTCTGACATTCAACAAAATTGCGCATTCAAATTGTTATATTTCCAATAATTTTCGTTTATTTATATTTTGTTTGAAACATTTTGTAAAACTTTGTCAGAATACGCATAATCAGAAAATGAAGAAACATAAGACAGTAAATAATTTTTCTCCATCGTAGGAGAAATCTTTCGTAAAGAAAAGCAGGTATATCTGCGTCACACATGGCAAGATGATTTAATTGACCAATTTCTACACTTTCAATGCCTTATATATGGAAAAAAATATGTATACACTCTGAAATACATGAGAAAATTTATTTTCTACACTATAAGGTTGGATTTAAGGGCAAAGCAAGTTTAAAGTTCAATTTAACGAACATTTATACCTTTTTATAAGAATTACTGTTTCAAAAGCTTGAGCAATTGCTCAAAATGACACCTTTCATCAATGATACCTTTTGGGTCCGCGTCATAGCTGATTCTGGACTCTGCCCCAAGGTGTCCAATAGAAATTTTGCGCACACCACGAGACCCACACTCACGTCTCCACTGTTTCTGAGCGTCGCAAGATTGTCAGATTTTCAGCACTTCTTAACAGCCTATTTCAGCTCTTCAAGGCGCCGGATGTACGGATTATGGTTGATCCCACAACCTCCTAAATGTATGAGTAATTTCAACGCTACGAGAAGAAGAATATGTATCAAAACCACTCAACTTTGCATTATGTCTCGAAAGGAACTGCGCTGTCTTGAAGAAGACATGTCCTCGTAGAATATAAAAGCATGTGTACAATCTGTTTTTCAAATCATCCAAAACTTCTCTACATCACGAATTTTTTTCCTAGAAAAGTACTAACATCCTAGCTTCGTGAAGTAACATAAAGTACGTGTTGATAACGGTTGTCGAACTCACACCTTTACTCTTCCTTCCACCTCCTCATGTCTGCTCCTTAACTGTAAATCGTCGTTTGAGAGTCAAATCACTTCATTGGAACGCCTAATCTTCGAAGAATGTGCGTATATGCTATTGCTCTCTTGATAATAGATGATTTAATTCATCTGTAGGAATTATGCGTAACAGTCTAAAGTGGATCACGGTAGTAGTTATTCTCGTCAATCTATTGCTACACGTTTGATACTAATGAGCATCTTATATTGTTAGTTATCATCCTTTAGAAGCAAGACGGCTTATACGCTAACCCTCTTAGGAGGTGCAGCCGTATCTCGTAAAAACTTACGAGTTTAACGTCTCCGCGGGGTATCAATACTAGGTCATATATTTACATTTCTTTGTGACCACCACTATCGAGAATGTGCGTGTGTGGCTCAGATCTTCCTTCCATCTCTTGAAATTCATCTGCCCTGAAATTATCACAAACGGTAGGAAATCTACTCTTCATCCGATTAATTCACATCAACATCTGCTTAGGAAACTGACCTCCTTACACTCACGTCACCGATGCGTTACTGGAATTCGTAAGTACTTATTCAATGAATTCTTCCTATATCTAACGATCGTTTTCTCTTGAATCGTTGATATATATTAACGTCTACCATTGGCCATTATTTATGATAGCAAAATATGTGAGTTATCAAGTATTCATATCATCCATTATGGTTAGGGTTAATTTACTTCTTCTACAAGTTAAACTACAACTTTACTTATCTCAAATGTCTAACTTTTTAGGTTGAGAAATATTATTTTCCTATGGAAGTTCACTGGGGGTATACATTTTTTGAAGCAACCCGAATTACGCTTAACTCAAGTTAATCCAAAACTCATTCATTACAGGATGATTAGCACGGCCGGGAGCCAGAGGTCCTTAACCCTTTTTTTCGCCCGCATGAAGAAATTTCATTCGAACCCAACACTCCCTGAAATAAAAATGCCAGCCAACTTATAGCCAATATTCTATAATTTAACTGAACTCTTTTCGCACCCCTTAGAATATCGTCTTGCACTTTCAAAGGGGTGCGAGCACCCAAGGTTGGGAACCCCTGCACTAGACTGAAATCAGTCTACATGCAGCCTTCGAAGTAATGAATTTTCATTACCTTCAAAGTAAAATGACCTTCGAAATAAGGAATTATCAGAAATGGATTTCCGGCTTTTAAATATCATTGTATAATGAGCGAAAGAGTATGTTCACTGGAGGACTGAGGAATGGAGTTTAGTTATATTGAGTGGCGAATCATAGTTAACATGTTTGGTTAGGGTGAAGGGAAGTTTGTTTGACATCAGGCTGGTACCAAACAGGAATGAACGTACATATCATACTTCCTCTGAGAAGCGTGGCAGAGTGTCTTTACTTCCAGTGCCTTCATCGGTGAAACTAGGGCTCTACTCCGTATCATGGATCGGCACCAGCACTAAACACCTTAAGCCTAGAACCTGAACCAGGGTAGATTTTCAATATTAACTAAATTCAGTGTACGCCTAATTCCGAATTTTCGGAATTTATGTATGTATTTAAAAGTCACACCTACAGCAGTGTCATAGTTTAAGTAACTTCACTTAAGGGGAAATGAGAGCTATGGAAGGTGCTGCACTATCGCAAACCCTGAGTGAATATTACCCCAATTTGAGAAATTGATAAAAGTAGCTACAAGCAAACGTAATGACTGGAGAAACTATATGGAGAATAGCACCAGCACTAGGTTTGCGTTCTATGTAAAAATAACTCAGCGCCGTATTTAAGAGGAACTTCTGTTATGCTTATTTCTATTTTATTTTCACTTAAGAATTTTTTTCCGTTCCGAACACTTTCAGAGAGTATATTACTTGGGTGCTACAATCAAGTACAAAGCATAATTATAATTAACTTTAGTCTTGTTTATCTTTATCGGTTTATGGTTGAGTTGAGTGCGTTTCGGGAAAAATTATTTATTATATTATAAAAAAATTATGAGCAGATAACTGAATCCTGCAGCGCAATTCAAGCCACTTTTACCTTCGCCTTTTTCAGAACGATAAAAGCACAAAACCTTTTCTGAGCGGGCCTTTGAGGAAAGCACACATGTGAGAAAAATATGATCCGATTATAACATTTTTTAGCTCAATTTACGAGAAGTAGGACTCAGACGTAACAAAAAGAGATGAGCAGAAAGTTTTTCATTGTTTCCTTCTCCTCAGCCTTACTTTACTTGGCGCTCATTTTATCAGAGCTCACCTCACCTCACATAAACTTATAACTGCATTCACACTTAGATGCAAAACACTCAAAACTAAAAAAATCTCTCGATCTTATACACATGCACTATATATAAACCGCATGTGAAATACAAGGTATCGTTTCTACCACTATTACCCACTACACTGTATGTAAAAATCCACGTTTGAAGCGCATGCATAGAATGCAGAATATTTTGTTAGGCTCTAAAGGAATCTGGTATAATGTTTCAATCCCTAACTTATCGATGCTTCTAGGATGCGTCACTAAAGTCACAAAATATATGTATATTTTAAAGTATTCATTGACGATATCGGTTCGAAGTATTACTTATCTTCAAAGTACCCTCCATAAGCATTCACTTATATTTCTCCGTTGTTCTGAGCGCCCCCTCATTTTAAACAGTTGGTCCGGCCATGAAAATAACAATGCTGTTAAAACAGTTTTCATTTAGTGTCGTCTAGATCCACGGGAGCGAAACAAATAGGCCCCTATAGGTCGGAACTGTTAGGGAGTTGCCTCGAAGCCTCGTTGTGCTTTGCGAATCCCAAGACGCTCAGAGCCGAGTGGCTGGGCGCATTGTCGTGTTATCATGTAACTAGCCGTGATTTTTTTGCACTCCAACGGCCCCTTGTCCACAATCTTTCCAAAACGTCCACATAGGGAACAGCATTGACGAAGTGCCTTCAAGGTAAAAGCTTTCTGTGAATCACACACTTTGCATTGAAAAAGTTAGCATTGTTTTCATTTTGGATTTGTACATCTTCTTCTCTTCAGTTTTGTGGACGCTGAGGCTTCCATTCGGCGCTCTGGCGTTTCGTCTGCGGGGCGTTCTCAAATGCGTGTGTTTCATCATCGGTACAGAAATGAATAATCAGGTCCATTTTCCAAACATTCATTCAGTTCACTTGCGATCAACACTAAAATTACCTTTCTCTCGTCCGTCAACAATTTGTGAACTATCTGGGCACCCGCCTTCAAATATTTAAATCATCCGCAATGATGCGGTGCGTTAGAGTTTCCGGAATATTCCAAGAGTCAGCTTATAACCGAATGCTCACTCGACTGTTAGAATTCAAAAAATCACGTCAGTGAGTCACATTTACATCGATTACGATCGTTGATAGCCGCCAAGATAGGGGATTTTCCTGTGATTTTGTTTGCTTATGCAATTGCCTACAGCATTCTTGTCGAGTACTCTAAAGGACTCAATCGTTCATCTATGTTTGAAATTACCATCGTCCATCTGTGTTATAACTTGTGTCGTGACGTACTAAGTCGGAAATCCTGGCACACCGATGCTCGGAGCAGACCGACATTTGGGGCTCTAGCCCCCCCCCCCCCCCCGTGGCCTAATTGGTCCGAACGCGATAAGATCAGTAGAAGCCAAGCAAAGAAACATTTCATGACTTTCGAGGTACACCTTGTATCTGTTTAATGACCGAATAAAAAGTCATTTCACTAAATCCACGAACAGTTTCGTGAGCTGTAAGAAATATCATAGGAGCAATTTGATAGCATTGTTTTCTCATAGCATTTCGTTCAGTATCGCACCTTTCATTAAGGCCCGTGAGACACTATCATGTGTTCAAAAATGTTGAAACACGCTGCTAAGCTCACTTTGAAGCGCTTGTGAAGGCTTTTTCTCGAACAAGAGCTGAGGCGAAGTAATATTATAATCAGCTTACAATTTCTCCTGATTTGTGCTTTCACCGACAGCACACTTGAAAGTATTTGTGCTGCTGCTTCGTTCTTGGACCAATGAATTAAGTGCTTTAGTTTGTGATGTGCGATGAAGTTCCTGTTTCATGTTTCATGAGCAGAATCACTGCGAGAGCTCCGACATGCTTCCACACAGCTGTGGTGCCGCTGCGTGCTCCTCAGTTTCAAATGTTTTTCACACACAGCAGAGTCTAACACAATTTTCTCGCATGCTAACACAATAAATTGTTATTCAGGCAATGTCAACTTTGAACAGTCTTTTCATGGGCGAAAATTATCGAAGTTTTTTGTCTTCTCATTTTTATATTGCTGACTATATAATTTCTCACTTTCTGAAATTCTTTCATCATCCACTAACGTAAATTTTATTAAAAGTTGGAAATACGCTGTTGAAATACGCAATATATTTCGTCCTCACATTGGTCGGGTGCAAATTATATTGAATAAATTGTTTATTGTTACTTCGTATTAAATTATTTCAGGTGCCAGCCCTGATATCGCGGGGAATGAGGAACATGGATGTATCTTGTCACCCAAAGTTTTCCTGGCCTGTGAAAATTTTTCATTCGAAGAAACTTTGAAGTTTTAGAGGTCTGAAAAAGTATTAATACCCTGCTATTTGACCCTATATTTTCTCTCTTTGCTTCATTAAAGTTCGTTTTTTTAAAGTGTAGTTTCAAAATTTAATCTATTAAATGTTAATAAAAGCTTTAACAGAGAGCGTTAATATTTAGTAGATAAATATTTAGCCGAAACGGCTGTTCAAGGTATTGTTAATTATGAAAAATGTTTTTATATCTTTCCATTCTGCATAGTTATCGTTCATGAAAATTCAAAGTTACTGATCAAAGTTACTGTTCGTATAAAAAAAAATTCCTAATCCAATTTCCTAATCTCCCCAGCGCAAAATAAAGTACGCCACTACGATAAAAACTAGCACGATCATATGAAACTAATATTTTGACTAGAAATAAATAGATTTTTTCAACCATGAAACGTTAATGAAGTAAATATAACCTTCAATGAAGATTTGTAACTCAATTTTGTGCGTTGTATGCAACGGAGTGAATATAAATTCAAATATGCAAATTTGACCCACTCGGTGCCTGATTGTCTCCTCGAACTTTCAAGCTGCGCACTTTTTCTCCCACTTTCCCAATCTGTCGAGTCAAGTTCCATGGAAACAGAGTCAGTCTGTCTCACTAACTAAGGAAAAAGTTTTCACGATCTACATTAGTGTAAGGTGAGGTAAGTGAACTTCATGTTATAGTGCAGTGAACCCAACCTCACTGATAAAGAAAATTCCCCAGCAATACCTGAAACATGACTGAAAAATGAAACTATTTTTCGTTTGCAGCATTGTTGTGGGACCGAGTTCACGTCTGTTTCACTAAGATAAACAACTCCTCATTAATGACGCGGGGCCTAAATGTAAACTAAAAGTATTTCTAGTCTCAAGCTCAAAGCAAATTTGTTTCAAGACAAGTTGATGCTCTTGACAAATGACTGCGAGCGGAGGCCCTCATCGCTCCAGGGGGCGTAATTCCTCTGTGTAGCGCTGGGAGCTGGCGCCTCACTGCACTCCAGGGCTGTGCAAGTGTCCTCTTTCGACGTTGGTTTACGTGTAGCAAATATCTGCTATGGAAAACTTTTGGCGTTTGGCGTAAGGAAGACGCTCTTCCGCCCAAGTTATTGGCTTATAAGCGTTTGTAAAAATGAGGAATCGTGCGAGTTTTAGATCGCGTATGGGAAAAATGTTTTGAAATGAATGACGTTTATATCGTATCTTGCGCTAAATGAAAGCTTTGTGACTTGACAGTGGAATTTATGTTTTTAGTCTAATGGTTAAATAGAATTACAAAAAATAGGAATTAAAATTTAAAATTGAGGAATATCATAATCGACGCAACATTTATTTCTTAAAAAGAAAACTTTTTATAACATTGTTGACTTATACAGCAATAACTATAATTTAAATGTGACGAACATTTCAATAACTTTCGAGTGAACCTCATTTTCATCATTATTTGAGAACTATTTGAATTTCGAGAGCTGATGTTAAAATTCATTGTTAAATTTGTTGCGTAGTAATCGTATTCATTGAACTTGTTATGATTCGACAGAGTCATGGTGTAAGAAGTCACTTAAATTTAGCTTACATGATAATAACAAACGGCAAATTGATACACATATCACCAGACCTGATTTTGATTAACTAGTGTTTCGTTTCTGGTCTATAAACGTCATTCTGAAGACGCATATAATAATAAATCCTTTATCTTCTTTTTACATAGGTTTTTCTCATCACAGATTTAGCGTCGACATCCGTTTGGAATATCTTAATTTTAACGAGGAAGTGCAACTTGAATTTGCAACACAATCGTGGTCGTACTAAAGATCTTCAGCTGGCAATACGTCTCTTCGTTCACAGCAGTTACATAGCAATTTATGTAACTATAATCCGGATTCAAAGAATACTGACAGAAATCTCTTACTAACTCCTCCTGATCATTTCTTACCCTGAAAAAAGAAAAAAATTCCCAGAACTCAATTCAACCTTTTAAATGGATGTAAACTAGAATTCAATTGTGTATTCGAAGAGTACAGAGTAACGTGTGCCTTTTTATTAAAGTAAGACCAATACGAGAGTGTATATAACTCGGAACCTAGCCAACCAGCCAGCTCACTGTACAGGTGTTGTTAGTTGGAAACGAAATTGCCATTTCCAGATGAGCACATCTATACCTTTTGGTGTCGCTCGTTTTTTTCAGTCTTTTCGTGTCATGGCGATGTGATGCAATAAATATGTTGACAATTGTAAATTCATTTCCCCTTTGTTATTATAAAAATGGTGGAAAGCCAGGCAAAAAAAAAATAAATAAATTGTACCCCTGCACGTTTCGTTGATGCAGGACAACGCCGCTTGATCTTAAACAGAAGGGTAGTCAGCCTAACTTACTAATTCAGAGTATAAATGAGCATTTCCTGTGCTTTGAGTGGATAGTAGTAAGAACCCAGTCTTAGCAACCATACGTGTCGCTATATAAGTCAATAACAAATTCAGATGCAACAAAGCTTCCTGCTGACTTCAGATGATGGAAAATTTTGGGACTTCTCGAAAATTGAGTTACATTCCAAGTAATATGAGTCAAATAAAAAATTATAAGGGCTAAAAATGCCTTTTCTCATCAGTAGCCTATAGGAAATATACCCTTTGAAGCACTACTGGGCACTTTCGACAGTCGAAACTACTGAAGCTTTAATTGTGTTTCTTAGCTGCGTCAAGATATTTATTACATCAAGTTAATACAATTTCATGCGCAATATTTTGGTATTTCGTTTCTGAAAAATAACAGAGACCTTGTCTCCTCTTGTTAGTTTACGAGAGCCTTTTCCAGATCCCATGATTTGAGCCAAAGTTACCTAGCAATTCTTTGAGCGAACGAATTTATTTCACAAATTCCATTTAAACTTCGTTGGCGATGAAAAGAACTTCGGCTTTTTTTACGGGAGCGAATTTTCACAAACAAAACTTCTGGTGAAGCCCATGATATAAATAATGCATTGGAAACACCACGGGTTTCCTTCTTTATTCATAATAGTAATTATTTACTGTATAAAGCATCATCATGCTTTATACGGACAGTGAACTTGTCAGAGTTCCACTAATGAAAGATTCCTACCGAGGACTGATTGATTGTATTGTTCCGTAGCCGGCACCGCAGAATGGCGCGAATGAAGACCGATATCAAAGAAGTGCCCAAGTCGACTGCTTGATTATATCTAATCGCAAAAATAACTATTTACTCGAGCACGGCTCGTCAACAAGTCTTTGCAATAACAACCAAGACATAAAATCTCACTTCCGACAGATTTTCCACCTCCACTTCTTCCTGAGACGAGTTCGCTTGAAAAAATTACTTTACTGACAGATTTTTTACGCTAAGTTCCGTCGTAAAAGAAGAGTAAAACGTCGATAAAACTCTCCTTACCGGAGGGAAAAGATGGCTGCACTTGCTGCATTTCATCACTCACGTTCGCAGATATTATAATTTCATTTGGGGGAAAGCTGTGTCTTAAAGGTTGATATTTCAAAGTCTGAATGTTCTCGTCGTCCCGTACATTGAAACATGCAGTTCCGAATTTTAAGAAATAGAAGCTTGAAATCATATAGTAGAGTGAGTAAAAGAAATAAACTTTCCGTGATATTTTTTATTTGAATTGGTAGCGATTATAAAATGAATACGAGCTAACAATTTTTTATTTGCTCACGCTTGAGTTGAGCTACATGGCGTATGGCGATGTAAGTCAAAATAAACGAACTCCAATTCGCTCTTTAACGTTTTGAAATTTTCTTTTGCGAATGTAATTTGATGTGAAAAACGTTTGAAAGCTACCGAGGTTGTAGTTTGAGCCTTCAAACCCATTCTTCTCCCTAAATGCAACGACTTTCATTTTTATTTTAGGTTCATCATAAATCAGTGTCGTTTTCTCACAGCAGCAAATTCACCCCTGAGCTATTAGGAATAGTCCATTGGCAAGCCGAACTGTTCTTTTGCCGTCGCATCAAATGAATACTGATTGTATGTGTAAACTGAGCTGGAATTAATGTTTAGCTAAGTCCGTTTAGTTTGATTGTTAAATTAAACGAATCGTGTTTTTCTTGTGCTTGTGTTTCATATGTAACACAGTGATTGTCCTCGTTTCAGTGCCCTTCTAGTTCGCAACATTCTTCATTACCTACAGAGTTGTTGGATTAATTTCAATGTTTGAAGATTAAAGAAGCATCTATTCCTTTCTTCTGTGATTGAAAACAGCGACCCAATTAGCAAGACATGAGAAAAGTGTGCGTTGTCAGAAGTCGTTTCTCAGCTCGGACGGAGGTAAATCAAGAAATTACTTCCATAAAAACTTAGTCAAGCTGATACATTTACTTAATTTGCTTGTAAACAGTTCTTGGGCAAAAAATCCAATTACTCTTTGCAGGATGATAATGCATCAAAGGAATTTAATAGTAACCATCCAGCTTTGATTACGCTTTCCCGACTACTTGGATGTCAAAACACTTGAAATAAATTACTTTTGAATCGGAGTTTAATTTCCACTTCAAAAATCAACGAAGCGGCAAGCATTCTTGTGTTGTTTATCGCATTACAGAGTACTGCCGTCGTAAATTATGAGCCGCTGGTTTAATTGCCACACAGTGAATCCTTCTCTAACTTCTCAACCTTGCTTAATTTGTTTAGCTCATCACGCGTTAAAAGTCTGTGAGTATTACAAAAATTGTAAAATCAGTGATCTCGTGGTAAGAAATAATATCCTTGGTCAGTGATCTAGACAGGCCCAATGTGATATATCAGTTCAAGCATGACCGAAGAGAATAAGTCTTTTAATAAATGCTACATTAGCATGACTAGGAATACCCAGAAACAAATATTAATTGCGCACAAATATCAAAGTTCCACTTTTAATCATTTCGTGTTGATCATAGTTGTAAGCCCTCAAACAAAGATCTATATTCAAACACAAAATATTCATATCATGTTAATGAAAAATAGCATATTCAAATACTAGAAGCATTACAGATGCATAAACTTGAGCTGGCTTTCAAAGAAAAATGCTAATTCATGATTTTTTTTGCTATAAAACGGTTCAAAAGAACTGCAGCTTAGAAGTTTGAAGCATCAGGTCGATCGTCTATTTTGCCTGTCTCTGGTGCCATGAACGGGTAGCTGTGCTGCAATTTGAAGTAGTCGTCTGGTGGTAAATAGTAATGTAGTACAAATTCTTCCCGTCTAGTCATCTTGCAATATGATTTTCTGCATTTTTATTGCGTCTGATTTTGCTGGTATATTGGGTTACATTTTTATCACAAACATTTTTTGGAATGGATTACATTTTTATCACCGTGACGAAAATAATTTCTGTACATTTTCAGCGTGAAGATGGTGTTCGCAACATCGAAACGGTGCTTTTTATAAATAGACAGTGTTATAGAATTTCACAGATTGAGTGCTTTAGTAAATATGATAAACAATTTTCTTTGTCGTTTTTTTCGCGTTTTACAGTGTTTGCAGAGTTTAGCAGCGTAGGACTTGCCTTAATTTACAGTCATAGTCTTTCTAACGTGTTGCCAATTTTTGATACGATCCTAGAACTCGTGAGATTGGGATACACTTCAATAAAGACTACATGTAAGTGGTTATCTTCAAGCCTCAAAAACTTCCTCTCATACTGGACCATTTTTGTAACCTGATTTTACTTCAACTATTTTGAAAAAGCATGGTAACGGAATACCATAAGTTGCCTTTATTTTTACATGCTTCATTAAGTTCATTATTTCTCTTACCTATTTGGAACTTAATTCGTATAATACTGTCAATTGATCTGCAATAATGGCATTCAATCAAAGGCAAAACGAATAAAATGTGTATTAATTCTTTTACATAAAACTGAAACTATGTGTGTTCCAGTAATGTTGGTCATGGTGCATTTTGCTGTTTTAATTGCGCAAGAAACAGAATCTGGTACCTAACGAGTGGTTCACCAATTTCAAACCGCACTAACGCCGTCTTATGTGGTCCTCAAATTTCAATCCTCATGAACGTTACAGGGAAAATATGTCTTGTTATTGAAGTGGTATGTTAGTACAACTACCCAAAAGCCACGGGCGAAAAATTTGCATAAAAACCATTCCGTGTGCAAAGTGAGATGAAGCAATAAAGGACAGCGGCTCAAACATCACACATAATTGCAGCTTTAGCGTTTTATTGAACAGCTGTTTTGAGGCAATATTAAGGGGGTCATCCAGATTTTTCAACTTTTTTCGTCCGATTCGTTTGAAATTTAGCCAGCATATGTATTTGTTCAAAGTAAACTTTTTTTAACCGGGTAAATTTTTCGATTCAGGCCTTACTTCTTTGAATAATACGAAAAATTATTTTTTTTGTTAGATTTTTAAGGTAATTTCAAAAGAATAGAAGTCATTGAGTTTTTATGCTAGAACAAAACCAAAGACAGTTTTCGAATCCTTGAAGCATTCCTAACAAAAGTACGGTATAAAATTTTAATATTTGAAACTTTTCGTATTTTTTACATGCGATATTTGATCATAATTCAGATATACACTGATTATGGGTTTTGAGCTTGATAAAAAAATTATTTTTATTTTTAAAAATTATTTTTAAATTAAAAATTATTTTTTTAATTATTGTACAATTGGGAAGTTTGCTACCGTACTTTTGTTAGAAATGTAACAAGGATTCCAAAACTGTCTTTGTTTTCTTCCTAGCATGAAAACTCACCGAATTCTATTCTTTTAAATGTTGAAAATTAGTGGTTTTCGGTCTCTTCAACATAAACAAAATTTTTTGTTGAAGTGTAATATAATGGACAATTTATGTAATTGAATGCCATTTTCATTTTTATTTCGATAATCTCCATGCATAACTTCATATTCACACTGTGAATTGTAATTTAAAAAAAAAAATTATTTCTATATAAAAGTTATGAAATTTTATATTTGTTGTCTGATTCTTATAAAGTTCGACTATTATATGTTACTTTATAAAAGAAACACAATTTTGCCTATTCATTTTTTCGATTCAGGCCTTAGTTTTTTTGAAAAATTGACATATAGGTTTTTTAGTTTTTATTGATAATTCCAATGAATAGAACTCATTGAGTTTTTATGCTAAAACAAAACCAGACAGTTTTAGAATTCTTGAAACATTGTAAACAAAGTTAGGATTTTCAATTTTCCATTTCTGCTTTGTTTTCTTTTTATATGGGGATGAAATGGGGTCGAAAATTCAGGACTTTTGATCCCCTTGCCCCCCTGGGGGGGGGGATCTAGTGTCAATAGCGCCATAAAATTTTAGGACCGAATAGTCCACCACCTAAGGGTCCTTTTCCAACAACAAAACATAATTAGGCTCTAGCGTTGCTGGGATTTCAAAAGACTGTAAATAAAACATGTCGTTGGATATTGTAGTCTGCAAACACTAGGCCATTCTCCATTTACCAACACATGACATGACAATTTGCTTCTTGGAAGGTTCTATTATAATTTCACAAGCGAAAAATTCCCTTGTTCATCTATATGACTGAATTCATTGGAACATCACAACGTCGCTGTATTTGGTAACTCGATAGGAGTGACCAGCATAGACTGCATGTTTAGTTGGAGTAAACATAAATTGTACTGAATTCCCCATTTTCGCCTCTAACTGAAGTAGTACGTCATCCACTCTAGTACAACAGGTAGTTCAAATAGTGTAAGATGTTTAATTTGCAGGCTCATTCATTAGGGTGTACAAAGTCTCACCGAAGTGCCCACTGAGAACTTTTAACTGCCCGTACCAGCACACAATCCAACACGACAATGAACTTGACCGTACATGGTCAGCCTCTCTCGAGTCCGTACGAATCGTTTGGGATCCTTTCCAATGTATTGATTGATACGTTTGCTAAACATTGGCTCATTCGATTCAAGTGAAGAACAGGTGACCTCGTTTTCATATGAATTTTACCAGTTTAAAGAATATGTTCACCTTAAACCTCACTTATGCTATGTTACCTCATTAGCAGATATCAGTACTGCGGTTTCCAACATTACCTATGGTATGACCACGCTTTCTGTAGTATCATCACATCGCCTCATGCAGCATTAGCAGACCTCACTACTTCGTCCGCTAACATCACTTATAGTATTACCATGCTTTCTGCTGTTATATTTCCAATAGGGCGATTCGTCGAGAATCTTATTCGTAAATTAAAAGGAAGAACAAAAGTAAAAACGAACCTCACATTTATTGCAAACGTTTCGGAATCAAAATTCCATCATCAGTGCTGAAACAGGAGAAAATTTTTTTGCCTATTTAAAAAAAAATCATGTATATATTCTACAAAATTCTCTAAATGTCTAAAAGCCTAATTTGTTTATTCATACACAAACAATAGCATACTTTTAATTCACACAAGCACACATGTCCACGCTAATTCAGATACACCAGCGAAACGCACTATGCATACACGCACACTTTACAGCTTTCTGATAATGTGACACAGCTTTCTGCTGTATCACCACATTACCTACAGCTCGACTACACCACCGATAGTACGACCGCATCAGCTACAGAATGACCTCACTGTTTACAGTGTGAACACATTTTATCAAGGTTCGACTAAATTACCTCTGCTATGACCAAACTACCTTCAGGATGACCTTACTACCCGAAGTACCATGGCACTGAAAGATCAGTTTTGCAGATTAGGCAGCATAACTAAACTCAACGTTTACTTATAACTTTCTTGATTCAAACTAGAACCTAACTGCAGCAAAAATGTCAACATTCACGCGTTGTCTCTACTCTGTTCAGAATATTAACACTATCCCAACGATCATGAATAGTAGACATACTCGAGTCGAATTGCTTGTCTTATATATAACTTTTACACTTCCTGATGTGCAAATTTGAAATATGCAGTAGAAAACCATGGTAAAAGTCTACCAGCAATCAAAAACATGCAACGCAGTGCGAAAAACTAACACTGCGTTAATTTGTTTTTACAGTGTTGCAGAACAATTGAACTGAGTACAATTTACATATATATATACAATTTTTCAAAGATTTGTTAATTAATGTTTCGTAAATGGATTACTAATTTACCCTCCCATTGGCAACGTGCTTTGTAGACACATATGTAAGCGTTTCAAGAAACTTGAATTGGAAAAAGTTTTCAATAGATGCGCCTGAAGTGATGCAGACCAGAAAATACACACGCAAAGTTAAATCTATTCACGAAAACAGTCGAGAGTTACAACCTCGTATGGTGATGCGAAAAACTTCCCGACAGGTTTATTTAGATATAATAGTGTTGGTTTTTAAAACGTGTAACTTTTATTATAACGTTGAGATCGAATTCTTATCACTTTCAAACCTTGACGAAATCGCTTTTAGATTGTGACTTATAAAGCAGCCACAATTTTTTAACTGAAGATGCATAGTGTGATTTTGAACCACTTGCTCTATTGCGAAAAATGTACTCTCACAAACTGTTACAATAGCCCTGAAAAAGTAAATCTTGAGTGTTTGCGTTTTGAGCAATTCATCAGAACTAACTTTCGCTTCGAATTAACTTTGATTAAAAGTCACGGCAGCGGTTTCTAATTCCCATTGTTCACAATTAGCATCTGATATCAGTTGGTTCGTCCATCAAAGGTGCAGGGTTGAGAGAATATTTGCATAAGGATATTCTCGACCTCCGTATTCCGCATGTTGATGACTCAACATTCCTGCATCAACTTGGACTCATGGTCTCGGAGCCCACAATTTGAACGGCAGCCGAGCCGACGCTGTGCTTTGCATCTATACGCAACTTATGTAATAACAAGATATTTACATTTGCATATAGATCTCTATATAATGAGCGTCTTTGCTTTGAACTTTATCACAATTATTCAGGGAGTAGTTCCGTTCGTTTCTGATCAAGATATAAATCTGTGATCAGTAAACCTAAGTTTTGTCTAAAAAACAAAGTAAAAAAGTACTAACATTCGATTTGAAAAGCTTCCCCGTAAGAATTATCCCTTGATATCATGGGAGAGACAGAAAATGAGTCGGGGCAAACAAGAATCGAACACATTTGTCATACAAAAGCGCAGCCCAAACTTACAAATTTTTCACGCTTTCTGTGTCATAGTTAGCCGAGACGACTGAAAAGGTTGAAATTTACGATAAGATGGGAACACTGAATCATAACTTACTACAATACTTTACCTGATTCAACGGTCAGCTTGACAAGGCAATAATGACAGAACCATGGTTGAAAACTGGAAAAAGGGGCTGAATAAAACTGGTATGAATTGCTACTACCTGACCATGAGAGCGCCAGTGTGAGAACGCTTCTTTCTATTTAGATTGCATCACTTTCATAGAAATTGTACGTATATGTAAATGCTTAACCCACGAGATTTTTTTCTGAGGAAATTTGCAATGAGACGCCAACCGCAGTGCCAGCTTGATCAAAATCAAACTAATATTCATTGGATCTATTAAACAGTTTAAGCAAGTTAACCCTCAACCTTGGAGCAAACCTAGTCCACTGATCCCTCGCATAGGTAAGAAATATAAGAGGTTAGTCAGATCTTATACAGTACGTTGACTCTTGGAGGAGAACTTCGAGAAACCTACTCCTTCAAAATGGAGAAATGGCACGAGCTTATAGCCATTCATGAAAGCATGAGACTCGACAGACGTCGGTACATCCTTATGTAATCTCATGTTCCTTAGCTCAAGCTACTTGATTTGATATTCACTCGTGGAAAAAAATTCGACGTTCACAAAGTCATTTCATCAGAATGACCGAATTTTGGGGCTGGGATTGGCTAGTGGCCTAACATTTGCCCCTCAATCGGAATGAGCCAAGAACTTTTTTTTTTAAATTAAGATGAAAATTTTGGTTCGCTTTGACTTTTTCGCGTCCGTAATTCAAGTTGAGCTTTGTGTTTGACATAAAGACGAGTTATTCATCGCGAGCAAATATGGTTATTTCATTGATTTTTGCAATGCAGTAATAATGTGGAGCGTCAGGGAAGATGTTTAGGAGCAAGACCACTGTTAGCTCTTCAGTATCTTACGTTTTGAATAATATTCAAATACTACGATTAATCTTTCATAAATATACAGTTGCAAAACTTATAGCGCTATCCAAGGCGTAATTATCTGTTGGTTCGCAAGGACAGGAACGGAACATGGGTTACATTGATACTGTTCAGTTAAGTAATTTATCTTACAAACAAACCAGAGCCTGTGTTTTGCGAGAAATTTTTTTGCTCGAGATAGTTTCAACAAAATAATAAGTTTCCTGAACGTTCTCATCATAAAATTTGCTTCAAATAGTGAATTTTCCCGCGTTGGCTGTCAAAAGGAATTTTGTAGGCAGGCTTCCCAGTGCAGTGTAAGCGGTTGAGGGAACTTTGAACGCAAAGATCGACCAGTAGCAAATCATTTGATCGCATTTGATTTTTTTACAGTAATTTCTTTTGTGTACATGAAGAAGTGGCTTAAATGTTCCCGCTGGTGAAAGCTCAGGATAGTATAAGCAATTCAAAAATGTACCAAAAGTGTGACGGTGAACTACATACATCCGCTTCTGTTTACAAGGCTTCGAAAGAAATCTTTGAAGTTTATTAAGAATTCTCGCAAGCAGCGGGACCCTTTCAAGCAATTTGGGAAAATTTTTATCTCATTTTATGGCCTCCAGGCATTTTGCCGCCTTCTAGTGAGACTATAAAGCAATAGCAGCGTCTCGCTGCAACAGCTGCTCAAGCTATGTAATACCACCGCCAATTTCTCTCATGACGGTCGCGAAAATAGCTTCTTTATTGAGCCAGCAGTCACTCATTTACTGCAAATGTGGTCATTTCTGGGTAATTGTGCTTTACACGGAGCCTTCATATGCTGCCGCAGTTGATTGATGTACAAACCATCATATCCCCTCAGTGATGTACGTCGCATATTCTCAGATTTACTTAATCGATTTACCAGTCACTGATTTTCCATGTGGCTGGCACTCATTGCTGCACGAGCTCACGTTACAGAAAAAAGTCATGTTGTTGTACAAGAATTTTGTTCCACACAGTCTCTCATGATCTGACGGCATTTCTTCAACTGAAAGTGAACCAATGTATTTTGTTTCACTCATGTAATATTAATACCTTGATACTTTGTTACTTCAGGATTTTCTTCAAATTTTAGATCGAATACATGGTTCTACAAGTCATTTAACTCTAAAATTGAATAAATAGTTATAAAATGGCTTCATGTTTAATAAGGAAAGAGTCTAGGAACTATCATACGGATCGTTAGCAAAATTTACTGACTGAGTCCTATTGTAATATTGAATAGAGCGTAGTACTTGAAATCAACTGGGGATCATAAAGTAAAATCCATTGCAGGAACTGAAGGTATTAATCGGAGCTGAAATCGTCTGGTGCATGCTAAGTGTAAATGTTGTCTGGGCGCATCGACGGCATTCAGTTATACCAGCTTGAAGTATTTTCTTCTTATCTGCTGAAAAAACGAAGCTTGTAAGTTAATATACTCATAATTTGAAATCTGGAGACAGAAAAGGTACTCGGATTCAACCGAAAAAAAAAACAGATTGAACTATGAAAGAGCAGGATCAGTTGTCCTCAAATCCTGCGCAATGACGCCGACTGCGATCACTCTGGAAGTGTACCAGCTTCATTAGAGCTGCTCTCGCATTCGTCCTTTGACTGGCTCAGCGTCAGCGTTTTAAACTGAAAAGCTAAAATTGTTAAATTTATAATACCATCGAAGAACAACAGCGATAACCCAAACATTTCCCCATATATGTTGGGCTGGCAAATTATGAATGGTTGCATTATCTTCTTTGCTATCTGATGTGTTTACTTAGATATATGTATATATTTACATATATCACCCATATTACTAGATAACTCTATGACCCCAATTATGCAGCTCTACTTGATTATAAAACTACAATATTATCCCCACGCAACAGTAAGCTTTAAATGATTCATATTTGCCAAGACGAATTGCAAAAGCCTCTGTATAATAATGCTGCTTTTAGTCTATTGCACACTCAAATAATTTATAGCATAATTTTTTACATCAGATAACCAATTGAGAGAAAAAATGAAATTTAACTCTGAATGACTAACGATATGAAACAATGACCTACATCATGAAAAAACATGTTAGTCAACTATGATCTACGAAATGAAAAGACATGTTGTCATAGTTGCTTTACCTGCAAAGTATAGCGACTTATAACTCAGTAACTTTTCATACGTTGCCAGATCTATTGTTCATGAAGTTTGGCTGGAGCTAGAGATGTGACAGCAATTTTTCCCCTTTAGCAAAGAGAGAAAAGCATTCTCAACGTACTGATAAGAAATAAACGCCAAAATTTATTCGGAATACTCAAAGCATTATCGATGAGGGCCTCGGAAGACCGATGAACCATTACCAAAGAACTCCAGGTATTAGAGTGGACTATCACACTGTGGTGCATCAGGTCAATTCATATGTAATGAGGAAGGGCCAAGCCATACCAGCAGAGACACAAGAAAACAGTCTTTTTTTTCTGATGGAAATAACATAGACCAGAACAAAAAAAAATTAACAGAGGGAATGGCAGGTGCTATGTGTAGATCATTCTGAAAAACCCAGGGTGACGCTTCCCAAATTTCCGCCTACTGTGAGGGTTTTAGGAGTTATGAGTAACGCCACCTTACACTTTTTCTCAGGTTCTAAGGATTAATGCTGGTGGATACAGTAATGTTTTGAAAACGGTCGCCTAGCCCTGGACAGATAAAGTATCCAATAGAGGGCTATAAGCCTTTCTGCAAGACTCAGAACCTTCTCACAAAGCCATAGTAACTCAGGACTGGACATCAGAGATTTTTAACGCTCATGGGGTCCCTAACATGCGGCCTCCAAACTCGCCAAATTCAAATCCTATGGACCATAACTTCTGGAGCGTCATTGGAAGGGACTAATCGATATCCTAACAGCACAATAGCATTTCCGAAGGCCGCCATTGTCCAGCTAATGTCTGAAATGAATGACCACTTAATTTCAGTTCATCATTCAGCTTATTCATGAGGTATCATGAAAATTATTTATGTGAATTTGATTCAAATATATACATATTTTACTAAAATATACCTGCGTATTTAACTGGCTTAAATGTCTTCAAAAATCTTCAAACCCTGTATTTTTTATTGCTAACGGCACTTGACCTGATGAACTTGCTCAGGTTCATGCTCAGCAGTATAGCTCAGTTCATGCGCGCGTACGAACAATATTTATGGTCTGAGCTCTGTGCGTCGTGAAATGCTGCCCGGGAATGAAAGATTTTTCTCTTTTAACTTTGATGGACTGATTCAAGGTTTCCGTCGGACTTTGCTAAGCCAGTCTAAAACTTTGAACACCACTTTAGGGAATATTGCGTTTCTGAGATTTAGACCTGCCATTCAGCGGGGTAATTTCTAGCAGCGTGTGGAAGAAAAGATTTTTAGCAGCGTTGGTTTCTGCTGAATACCTCTGCTTAAAAATCTTAACCAGAGGAGGCGGGAGTGATGGTAATGACTCCGACTATGGTCGTTTTATTTCCTCCTTAGCGCATTTAAGTATCTCAAGCGCAGTCCCTAGAGCTGCACGTGGCGATCGTGAGGGCTTTTGTTTGTCCAAGCTTAATTGAAGTTCACCCTGTGTAGTAGAAGGACTGAGGGTGGCATGGTAAACTCGTATATAAAGTACTGTGAGTTTTCCACGGATTACGCAGCAAGTACAGTACACAGGGATGACGAAGCGTATCGCAGATCACTAAACAAATTTACAGGTAGGATAGAAAGTCACAAAGACCCCTCCTTACACACACAAGCAAGATGAAGTCTCACATAGCCCACTCAACAAGTATCGAGGCAGGAAAGAGCACAGCAATGACAACTTTACGGGTCAGCATAACGAAGTTGACCAATGATTAACTCGGATGAAATGCGAACCGCAATTCAATTTAAGTCCTGTATTTGTGATATATTTCGCGCAAGTATTAATCACTGCGAATGAATTTCATTAATTTGTCCACTTGAGAGGGTTTACGTTTCTATAATAATAAGTCGTCAATTTGTCGGTTCCTTTTTATTGTTGTTTCACCGTAGAAAAAAAAAAAACGCTGAGGTTACTTCAGGGATTTTACGGAAAAATTACTCACATTATGATATCTGAAGCCTCTTCATTTTACAAAATTCGTTGTGTGACAGAAATTTCACTTTTGTAGCAGATGAAAAATTTGAATAGATGAATTACAGCCATGCACGGGTGTAGCATGAGATGTCATTCCGTGAGTGGTATGTCAGAATCCCATTGTGGAATCTGGCTATAAGTCTCCTTACGCTGCGGTCATGCGAACTTCAATATTTTACACAAGTTCATCCCAAAGCAGAAGTAGCTCTATTTTATATCACGCTCTTTCTGACGCTGTAAATTGCGGAAGTTCCTTTCCATTCGTCTGTCCCCCACAGACATTGCTCTCGCCTGGCGGAGAGCCACTCACAGGTAAGTAGAGGAAATTCCAGTACAACAAAGTTCTTGAAATTCGTCCATTTTAAATCTCTCGACCCAGAAAGTTAGTTACCGTATCACTGCGTGTTAAAATAGTTTCAGCACGACATTTCGCACCTCGCTCGCCTGCCGGCTCTTGATGCCTGAAAATAGAGAAACTTTTAGAAACGCGCTTTTTCTAGTGGAAGTTTTGTGAATTGATACTTGATTTCTATAGAATGATCCATGACTTATTTTACTTATTTGACAGGCGACTTAGCTGCGTTTGTGTAGAAAATTACTTGAAGCGTTACAACCATCTGATGTCTTCTATCAGTCGACGGGATTTCTTGATGCAAAGCTCCTTAGTTTTGTGTATCACAAACCTAAAGCCCTGCTTGAAAGGACCTATTCAAATAGGAAATATGTGTTAATTAGCATACTAGACTCGGTGTCTCAAGCACCAGCTGTTGTTCAATTCCACAAAACTTTTTCGTTATTTGTAATGACGCGTAACTGGATGTCATGAATTTAATTCATTTTCTGATTAGTCAGAAGTTTAAAGATTCGTGTCTAAAAGAAAGCAGGGAATTTTTGCAGAGCACTCGCTTTCAACTCATTCACGTTCACTCGGAGTTTGAGAATCACGCTGCGCCCGCTTCTTGTCTTAAACTAGGGCTAGGAGGTTGAGAGCTGCTCTAACAACACTAATATCAACTCGGAAAATACCAAGATTTAAGTTTCAAGAATTAATTAACACCCGGGGAGAATGAAACGTAGTCATTTTGTGTTTCTGCTGAACATTAGTGTTTAATTTGTAAGATATTAAGCAATGTGAAATGCTGGACGGAATATGAATTTAATTCGGTTCGCACATGTTCTGTGAATAAAGTTAAAAGGTTTCATTGACTGTAAGATATTTCCAAGCCTTCAAAATTTAAACGTGTCTGCCAATACTCAGAGTAAAAAATAACTGAAAAGTTAAATGATATTGTTTAACCTTGATACTCTCAAAATTTCTGATAACTCGATAGCGGTTTGAAGTTTTCTCTGCTGTTGAAATGAAATGAAGAATTCACTGTTGCTGTGTACTGACGGATTTTATCAGACGATCGACGGTCGAAGACTAAGACAAATCTCTTCGAATACCGGACTGCAATTCTTTTTAAGGGCTAAAACGGGCAAACTTTGTGTAAGACGGTCGTGACGTTATTATGTATCATAGGTTTGATGTGAAATATGATATGATTCATATCATAAATATGAAATGATGCTATTTTCAAAGTAAATTTGTTAACGGAGTTGAGAAACGATGTTGGCATTAGTTGAAAAGTTAACGAGCTGCCTGATAAACTCATCATCTGCATTAGGAACTCTGTGATGCTTTGTATAGCCTTATAATTCATATGCTGTGTGATCTTACCCTATGCACAGGAAACAAGTTTTTGAACATGATGACATAATTATAGTAAAAGAAAGGTAGCAAACACCAATTCACAAATTTCGAAGTTTTTCACCCCAAGGTTTGACTGCTTTTTGAGTCATCAGGGCTGACGCGGCGGATTCTTATCATTCAATATTAAATCTATGGAAACAAGTCGGCTCATCACTGCCTAATCATAGATTCCACATAGTGTCTATTCTGAATGGATTGATGCGCTTATTTTTAATGGTGACGTTAATGTCGCTACTGAAGTATGAAACTTTGAAATAAATTAACTTTGCCATTATTGTTTAGCGTCAACTCATTTCACTACAATTTTCTTTAAGTTCGATGACAATGAGCCCAGCCACCGTTATTGTAAGTTAGTTATTTGTTGGAAACCAATTTTCTCAAAAACACCTTGTCTGCTCATGTTTTTTGAAAATTTGATTCCAAGTAATACGCTTAAAACGCTTCGAATCGTTTTCCAGGTGGAACAATTCATCGCTGCATATTCAGCATACTTAATTCAATTTCGATCAAGCGAGAAAATAACATAATTAGTATTACCAAAACTGACCATAACTCAGCTGTAAACCATAGAGTAATAAGACTGCAATTTCAAATCATATTTCACTGGAAACTAAAGACTAGTGAGAGAAATCTCATCAAATTTCCCAAACCTTTTTCATCGTTCTGAAATGCTCACGTCATGAGTTGAGTTTCCCTTCATACGGTCTTCAACGTCGTCCAAAACGACATTAAACGAACGTGGGTCCAGAGAAACGAAGTCAAGCGGCAGTCGAGCGAAAGGAATCCGTTGAAATCGAGCGATGAAATCTTGCTCAGACCTCAGTCGATTGGTTCCGTCGTTTTTATAGATGTGCATGTGAGCGAAAGCTGTAGGACTCATGACAGAATGTTGATATACTGCATGCTAGACTGCCATTGAATAATCGTAATGTTGGAATTGAACCTGCAGAACAGCTGTAAAGGATCAAGCGATCAATTGCATTAGGAATGCTGAACGGAAACAAGCTAATCAAATTTCTAATCTGAGACCTTCCAGATCGTAAGGCGCTATTGTCCGAGAATAAAAGCTAAGATTTCAAAAGAAATTGATAATAAAGTGTGCAAAGTAAGCTACAGAACCCATTCAACTGAGAAAAATTAAAATACAATTGGCGATTATATATATATATGGAATAAAATAACTGTTGATTAGCCATTGTTAAAGGAAATTAGATGTGTTTATTTTATTTCGCTGAGATCTCAGTTTGAAGATGAGCAAAGATTTGTAAATCCTTCCTTCAAGAGGATGGTTGTTTGACTCCGAATGGCAGAATCTGCCGTCAGCGGTTTTTTTGTAAAATTAAGCATCACCCGTAGTGTTGCCTCGTGGAGGTGCAATCATTAATTTCGTCTTCGAATTCATCATTTCTCCTTGAAATTTTGTTCATTCGTAGATAAGCGTAAAATATCTTGAGTTGATACATCGTATTCCAATGATTCAAATCTTGATAATATTATAACGGGATGAATTTCACCCTCATCAATAACATTCCTGACCAAATTTCCATTTGCAGGACTCAACGACTGGTAGACAATTTATTTACTTACTCATTTACAGATCTTACACCAATATTGCTAATTCTATGACGCATATCACACAATTTATTCAGTGTTTATTTGAACTTTTTCATCCTCATTCAGAGTTAGTGGGTTGTGCTTGCTTATTGCTCAATTTTGTTCTGGGCGCAGACAATAACTATTTTAGTGTCTATTTGCTCCATTGACTTGATGAATCATCTGTTCCCTGTGTTGGTCCAGCGCGTCGACCAGCACAATGGATAGACTTATCCTCAGTTTTTAAATAACTTTCCCGAACGTCATTCGCCCTCCTTCCTTTGACAAGGGCAGACTTGAATTGAGATTATAACTTTACTGAAAGATCGGTTCAAAAAGTATTCTTCTCATGCTCATGAAAAAAATAATTGTGTACACTCCACAATTTTGCTGAGTTACCTACAGAACACACTCCTAACGAGTTCACAAACTTCCCCGGAGCTGCAATTTTGGGCAGTATTTCCGGAATGCCGCAATTAGGATGTTGTTGAGTTCTGTCTTCGAATTTCTCACAATTTTCACTCTTGATTCAAGCCGCTGGTTTATCAGGGTTCGTTTTCCGTTAATAAAATAGCTAAAACTCTTCTTAGTACAATGTCTGGAGATTAAGTAGGATGTCGAACAAGTGGAGTGTTGTTTTTGAGGAGCTACGTTTTAAGCAGTGTCGCAGAATGAGCAAGAGCCCTGCTATGATGATTTGGCAAGTTTCTTGACGCCCTCATTTGTAGTCGCCTCCATACCGCAACATCCTAAATGTACCGCATAAAGTACTCCTTGTAAATTTTTTATCTTACTGATGCGTATTCCTGATGCACAGCACCGCTGCAATAAAAAGTGAAAATATTACTTTTACGTTCCTGCTAGCACGTGCATTTGTTTTTTTTAATCCATGTGATATTCGACGATTGAACTTTTTTCGGATAGTATTCATACGCGCATGTCGCAGCACCGGTGCTGATGATCTGCATGAAATCAGTCACAACCATCAAGATAAAACAGTGTAGAGAACAAATATAGTTGTGCTACGAGTATTTTTCTGAACTTTCTGTTAATTTTTGTTATTCGTAGTTCATTGATAGTACTTTTTTCACTTACGATGGTCTTTTTTTTCTAGAAAATTGTGAAACTACCCATTCATTTGTGGTTCTATTTGCGGCTAAGTGAGACCCTTGTTCGTTATAAGTTACATTCGATTACACTCTATTAGGAAAATTTTAGTGAATAATGTATCAGTTGATTACAAATAAACCCTTAAGATATAATTCAATGGTTCCTATTAAATCTGATTTGATGTTATTTTTTACGCGTAGTAGCATCATCATCCGCCAGATTATACACATCTTTCCGTACGTGAAATCTTTTACATTTTATGGTTGAAAAGCTACGCATCTTTTCATAATTCCGTCATCGCTATATGTGCCATGCATTGTACTATTTGTTCTGTTGGTTACAGATTTCTGTCCTCTTTTTTGACACTCGCGCCATTTACGTATGAAACTTCTTCTGCTTCTTATGATTCCTGTTAACTTCGCTAAACAATGCTAGCTGTTGGACAGCGCATTTCCTCAAATGCGCCTCCAAAGCCCAACGAGACAATATTTCGCTCACGACAAAAAAGTTTGGTGCCTCATTCATGCGTAGTTGTTTCTTGCTGTTCCTCTAGCAACTTGGGAACAAATTTTGCTGTCATTCGTCGAGCAGCCGGATCTTTTAGAAAGATTGTTTGAACTGAATCTGTGCTTATTTGCGCTTTCTAACTTTTCGAACAATCTCTTCGATATTTCTATGACGATTTTCCATCACTTCTCCGTGAACATTATGTACGAATTCCTCATGTCTGTAGGTGGACAGCCTGCCAAACCGTGGCTTGCTCTCAACTGCGGTTTGTTACTGCTTGAAGCGGTCATACCTCTAATTTATCAGTGTTCTTTCCCCGGCTCCATCGTCAAAGAACTGCTTGATTTCCTTCAGGGAAAATTTGCACTTTCCCTGCACGATCACTTGCACCCTTTACACTATACAAGCACGATCACTCGCAGTTTCTCTGCAAGAAAGAGTACATTTTCTTCTTTGTGTATGACGAAGCTTCTTGCAGTATTTATCGCAGTGATGATGCTCGATGTTCTGCAACATGTAGTGCAAAGACGATGGTTCAACGAGTTTGAGCTGAATGCCTGCATTCTAACTTTCACAGAATAAAGTATAGGCTTCAGCAGTGAAAATTCAACCCCTGCGCCGAAAAAGCTCCGTCAATGTACAAGTAAAGAAAACCTAAACAGAATTTTTTTTCCTTCGAAAGGCCACAGTCGGATATTTTTTCAAAGGACATCGTAAATCAATTACCGTTCTATTTATCAAAACTTGCTAATACGAGAGCTACTGAGCTGAACCAGTTCTTAGAATTCAGACACGAGTAAATAGAAGTAAGTAGAAATAAGTGAGTTCCTAATTACTCGTTATCATCCTCAATCCATCATTCACATGTAAAGTATAATTTCACATAGCTCCCTCTTATTTCTATTTTTTATATTATCGATTGTTCCTGATTATTTCAGTCTAAGCAACAGAAATTAAATCAGTAAAATATTAAAAAACCCTGATTTCAATCAATTTGGGAGAGAACCTTCGACGCGGAACACCATGCATTGAAAGGTTAGGTTAAGGTTAAGGTTAACATCGGCATCTTTGGGATGCTTTATTTCCAATCAAGCCTGATACATATGATCTTAGCATTGGTTTTTCCAATGTCTTATAACTAACCCAATATATAGGACACCATGACGGTTCCCCCGTAAAGCCGGTACCCATTTCCGACACCTGGGTTGAGTGGGGTATTGTGCTTGAGCTTTCCCTTATACCCAACGGGGAAAATCTCCGCGCCAGCGCTGGGAACGAACCCGCGACTTCCAGCATACAAGTCCGATCCCTTAACCGCTGTGCCACGGAGAGCATAGAAGTACATATTAGGAGATGAACACGAATGCAGGTGCAAATCTGGTCGATTGCCTAACGCTGGTGAAAATTTCAACTGCTATAGAAAATTTATTTATCAAACGATCAAACCGGATCTTTGACGGTTAGAAAACGTTTTAATACTGAAAGCAAAACTTTAATCGCACACGATATCAGCCATAAGAATTGAGACATGCATGCTCGCTAATCCATCCTGAGCATATGTCCTATGGTATAGTGTTTGATCTCTGTTGCACAATAACACGCATTTGCATCGTTTCTTTGAACAGATTGAGATATTTCACTACCTGATTAAATTTTCTTCGTTCATTAGAACAGAACGTTAACAAAGAAAAATTCTGAACGAACAATTGGTGCCTCAAAGAACTTTGTCTTTGACGATCTGCTTTGACTTTTCGTCTGTCTGCAGTGGTAAAAGTGACCTATACGCGTATATATTATACCTGGTGTGAGCTTGAAAACAAAAGTGTTAAAAATGATGGTGCAAGAACAAGCGAATATTTCATCCCATGTCTTGATTTTTCCTTCCACAAATGACTTATTTTTGAACATATCAAATGGAACTCGATTTCAGAAAAATTCATTTTTCGATCAAACTGCCAGTTTCTTCAACAGCTATCAAGTCGAAAATTATTCCTATGTACCTTCAGATTATGACGAGGACAATTATGAACCATATCGGCGCTTCATGGTGGGCTCACGGTACTGGGTACAGAAGGTGCTGGTGCCTTTGATACTCATTGTTGGGTTCGTTGGCAACACTGTGACCATCTTAGTTCTCTCCAGGCCGCGCATGCGCAGCTCCACCAACACCTACCTGACGGCACTAGCTACCTCCGACCTACTCTACTTATTTAGCGTCTTCACTCTGTCACTGAAGCATCATCCCAACATGGGGCACCCCAAGCACTGGGTTTACTGGCACTACTGCAAGTACGCCTACTGGATCGCCGACGCTTCAAGTGAGTATTTGTGCAGTGAAGATCTGTTAAATGAGGCTTGAATGCTTGGTATTCAAATTGGTTAATGTTATCCTCTTGACACAGTCAGGAGTCGGTTAAATATTAAATGTTTCAGCTCATGTACGGAATCTTTAATTCAGAAATGTGAATTTTAGCATAAGTGAAGTATAGGTTTCACCAGAGAAAATTGTTGCCAAAAGAAAATCGACTTTCTAGTATCTTAGTCTCATCTAGAGCATGCACTCTACCTGAGATTTGATTGAGATAACTTGCGAGTCTGTGTTTCACAGACTTCATCACCCCAAAAAATGAGAAAAACTACGAAAATCATTTCGCATCATCAATAACTTGCGCTGGCAGATAGGAATATGACTAAATACCGAGTCCTATACGAGCACAATGGCTAGGCGCTCGCGCGTCGCTCGCAGGACTTTACTCCAAAGTTGTCAGCTGCTACCGCTACACTTTTCGTTAGTGGCTGTGGATAACTTGGGCGGTCGTGCTATATTTTTCAAGATTATGAAGCTGAGTGTTGCATAATCATTGCTGCATAGCTTGGTAAAAGGTAGATAAACCGTGTAGAACCGTACACCTTCTTCGTCGTCACAGACTGTCAATTTTTAAGGATTCAAGTCTTCTGCCTCGGAACAAGTCAGGCATTCGTAGAATGATGAACCCATAAAGTGCATAATACATGAGAGTGACATATTGGAAATGTAGCCCTTGAACGCAGCATAGATAAGCAGCGTCCTGCTGCTCTGACTGCATCCATTATATACTCAGCTACAAAGCAATTTATTTTTGCTAGTTATAGACACTTTCCGGCTACTTTATGCACTTTACTTGTACAGATTCATTCTCGCTCACCTAAACTGATGCTTTATAGAATCAAACGCGTGATTCGTGACCGGAATCTTAAACTTATCTCTTACCTTAAACTTAAACTAGAGAATTATACCACTAAATCATTTGCATGATTCCATTGTAAAATTTAATTTCATACGTAGAATCAAAGTTATACTTCTACGAAAATGTTTGCAAAGGAAAGCTGATGCAAAGCTAAAAAGTTTTTTAATATGAAGAAAAAACTTTTATAAAATGGTTCATATAACCAAGTGTTTTGATATAATAGATATTTCTCTCAACCTATGCGAAAGGGAAAGTGAAATAAAGAAAAATGATAACGTGTAAAACTTTTGCATTTATTTCAGTAGTGGGAACAAAAGCCAGTTTAGCATCATTTAATTAAGAGACTTTTGTTTAATACAATTAAATTTCAGTTATAGACCTGAAAAATGAAACTGAAAGCAACGTAGAATTGGCCTACAAACAAGGAAGTGGCACCTCTCGGTCGCGCAGATCATTCCTTACATGCTGGATCATACGAGTAGTTGGTCAGAGAGAGAGCAGGAGCAGGGGAAGCCTGACGCAAAAAACGAACGTTTGCGCGCTTCGCCGCCTGAATGCTGAGTGCTCCTCCAGTGGTCGTCCACGAATTCAGACAACCTCATTGCCGTCAGTGCAGAAAATACCCTCTGTGATTGCAATGATATTAAATGGTCTACATAGCTTCATGCTGTTCAGACCGTTTTACCGTCAAATGGCCATGGAAGAATAGAATTTTCTTCTTATTTCAACCAAACGGTAACGATTTACATTTATGATCATTTCGTTACTACCAATTTACTGAGCATTAATTCAGAAGTGTGAGATTACTTTTATGTTTCGTAGATTGTTTGTTATTGCTTTTCCTGATTGTATCCTCGAACCTTTAAGCTACCTCAGTATCTACATACAATTCCTTCGTAATTCTTCTCAGGTAAAATGTTGGTTAAACTTTTTAGTGCCTCAATTTCCCAAGGAAGCGTAAATATATTCAGCTGAAACATTTAGTTAATCACCTGCCTCTATTTTCCATCAATTGTTAAGCCAATAAAACAGTAAATTAAATGGAGATTGGACATAAAGAAAAAAGACAGAACGCTTTCCTCAAAGTTATCGGTGCTCACACTGGCGATGGGCATGTGTTGGTGTTGGTAGATAATTTTTCGCTCGCAAGTAGATGACGAAATATTTCTTACGTAGACCAAGGAACTTGACCTTGGCAATTTCCGCCCAGCATCGCCGGTGTCTCGTGAAGAGCAATTTGGGCCGAGCGAAACAAATGGCCGCCCTGCTGTTCCTCGCGGGGCGCTCCTTTGTTCCCCGCTGTTTTTACTCACGCCGCCTGAGGTCTCCTTCAGTTGCTCGAATCAGTTTATTTTATCTGTCAAAAATTGTACCTATTTGATGGATTAGTTTATTATCTTGTTTCTGAACGAATTTAAGCGGACGTTGAAAAATTGTTGTAATAGGGTGAAAAAATTTGCGTCTAGTTTTAGAATTGAACGTTTTTAGATTAACTGGCAATTAGTAAACATGAGCTACACTTGCATGAAAATATAGCTATCAAGGGTGTTTACCTGAACTATGTCGCAATATCTCATTCGCTTTTGACTAAAACGTTTTATAATATCGAAGAAAACATGTTTTAGTGTTCGTTTTATCTTCGATTCAATAGAATTGTATTAAAGCAAAAAAAAAAAAAAAACTGCAAGTGTTAGTGAAAATTGAACATATATGTTATCAGAGGGAATTCAGACCAAATGCTATCAACGAGCTGCCCTGCACACAGATGTTGAATATAAGTATCGTAACGCTGCTAACTGGTAACATCTGCATGATTTATTAGTACACGACCCACGTTTGCACTATCTCTTCCTTCAGCCAATACTAAAATTGGAGTCCGGCCATGAGGGATTCATTAAAGTCCGAATTTCCGATTTCGCTGTTTTGGATGCGAGCACGAGTCACACCCGCTGCAGCAGCCGACGTAAATTATGTTTGTTTTTGGGGCTCCTGTTATTTACTTTAACAACAGTTTATCTAAATTTAATGGATTTTACCAGCTGAAAAATTAAAATTGCTGTTGTTTCCCAAACACTGGGTTTCATCAGTCGAAAGCAGCTGCTATTTTCATCTGATTTAGAAGAAATTCTACGAATTCTGTTTATTTGCTCTGGGTTTAACGATGAATCGTAGAATAAAAGTTCCTATTTTTCATTATTTTTCATATCAAAACTATATACAATTTGATCATACGTATTGTGTCCTTTATTTATAAATTTTTATGTTGATAAATAGCATTGATATGGCGGTTGAATATTTCCGTAAATAAAAAGTGGTCTTATAGATAATAAGCATATAACCACTAAAAGTATTTATGGAAGGCAGTGCTACTTCCACTGATATGACGTTAAAGTAAGGCATATTTTATTCAAGATGTCATTTCTGAATAGCATAATTCTGTATCAGAAATAGCCTTAACCCGCAATTTCAGTTTCACAACTGCCATTTACTAAGGATTCTCATCAATTTTCGTCAAAACGCAGTTATGGATGAGATGCTAACTTAGAGTTTCACACTACTGTAGATTCATTCGTTATTTACAGTAAATTTTGTGTAGCATGAATACACAAAGCATGTCGTCAAATGATCCATCGAATATCTTTTGCTCGGTATCAAATATTAAATATCTATCAGCAAATGTAAATCATTTTACAAGATGATATGAGGACATTGAAAAACGTCGAAAATTGTTAGCCGCTGCCTTATCCTACAGCAAAACCAGGCATAGACACAAGCTCTAAAGACAGATGGCGATATTCATGTACGTAAGTAAAAACATGCCAACTTTTGCATTTACACAATAAAAACTTTTCTGCAAAAAGTGTGACTTTGTACTGAACAACATTTCTTACCTGTATTGTCTCGCGTGCAGGCAGCACTTCCATCTGGCTGACCGTGACCTTCACCATCGAACGCTACATCGCCGTTTGCCTGCCCATCTACGGCAAGGTAAGATCTCTTAATTAAGTGCATGCTCTTAGCCACGCAGTCTTCATGGTCTCTGTTAAACAGAGCACAGAAGGGTGTTGATATTTTGTGCGGCACTGATTTTTCTACGAAATATGTGGTCTTTTTACTGCAAATTTTGTCTTCGATTTGCATGTATTCATTTATCTTCTGAGAAAATTTCTGCCCTCATGAGTCCTCAGTACAAAATACTGTTGGCTAAAATCACAACTCACCGCAAACAAATTTCAGGATGATACTCTGGGAGTAACTTCTTACTTCCTCTTTACATATAAATAGATAAGTAAAGCTACTCGCACCGAAATTATTTTGAGGCATAATCCTATTTTTGACATACATGGGAGTCTTAAAATCGAATTCGAATTTAGGTATCTTTATTTTCGCACACGGAATTTGAAATAAAACCTGTGCTTGGAGCTGTTTGGGCTGTGTTGCAGGAGCGACAGACAAGCGTGTGTTGCAATAACGGCTGGGTAGTGTGTGTTGCAGTAACGGCTGGGTAGTGTGTGTTGCAGTAACGGCTGGGTAGTGTGTGTTGCAGTAACGGCTGGGCGCGAAACGATATGCCATTGCTCTTTAGAATAGTTTAGTGGAAGCTCCAGTTGAAAACTGAATGAGTTTTACTGTTGGTGCAATCATTACAAGAGTTCCCCAGATTTTTCAGAACTTTTATTCTTATCTATGGCTATACTGTTATAGCGTCAATAATGTAGAGCAGTGTATTTCATCTCCGTAATTAACGGCGTGGCACATGTAAGTGGAACACTTGAGTTACTGCGAGACTCGACGCGTTCATTTGTCCAGTCAACAAGCTTCTCGACGCACGCGGTCGTTAAGTTAACATGCTATTCAACAGGTTTATTTGTCTCTCTATAAAGCGGTCCTCAGCCTGGAGTGGAAACTGACGAAGCGAATGAGCGGGACTTCAATGCTCTCAGAAGACCCAATCATAATGATCACAACACTTCACTGCCAAATTTGATAACAATGCTTCAGCTTATAATTGGCTGCACTGACTCCTGCCAATAATTGGATAAGCACTACAACTTTTCAGGAGGTAGCCGCTGTGGGGTGGAAAATCAGCTTTCTTTTCTGACCAGTTTCCACGGCTGTGAGTTTCAAACTATACTGTTTACGTGCCATTATTTCCGTCAAAGTGCATTCAGTAGTGCTAGACAACATTGATTTGTGCTCAACAGCTTGTTACTTATGGAATTCAGTATGATTGTAATGCTATTTTTTGTTCATGGCAGAGTTTAGTTATAATAATCACAATAAGAGAATTGTTTTCAGTTCCTTGAAAGAAGTATTTCTTGTGGTAGCACGAGCCCGTAACTAATGACCGACCACACACGACAACGTTAAAATCATAGGCCTTTAACGTAAAGTCCTCCCTCCCACAAAAAAAAACAATCTCAGAGCAAATATCCGGAGAGTTTTTTATTAAAACGACAAAGTTTGCGAGTCATACCTCATGTCGTGCATTGGATTGTTTTCGTGGATGTCTTGAATGAGGTAAATTTATTTATTCATTTCAATCGATTTGAATTTTTTTCGATCGATTTCAATTCACTGACTATACTTTGATGATGAGTACTGGAAACATTTATCACTCGAGGGAAACATAATGAACAGAGAAAGTGAATTTTCTGTTTCTATCAGGCCATTTCAGCCGTGAACAAAGTTTCCTTTAAGTAAAATTGCTCGAAAACGTTCCATGTTTCCACCAAGAGCGGTGATGTAAAAAATCTATTTGCATCTCTCAAGTAGAGTCTCCTTACAGCTATGCTGAATACCCTCTTAGAAATACTGTTCTTTTCATTTTCAACCATAGCTGCGAATCTGGGTCGCTTGTGGTCATGACAGTCTGGTGCAGAGTTATCAAGGACTATGGAATTTTCTGCGCTGCATGATGACTACATCACCAAGTATGAATTGATAGCGTAGTCCGACTATATCGTTGCATTATCATGTAAAAAATGCTGCATTTTGAGTGAATTAAAATTTCGACAAAATTTTTCATTCAAGACATATGAGGGAAATTTGATTCGATAAACTTTCATCATTCATTTGTGACGTTACTGACCTCCTTTAGTTCATTTCTTCTACCAGCTCTTCCACCTTTACGCCACGGCACTCACTTCATGTGATGAAGATTAACGACTAGACTCGCAGTTAAAATGTTCGTCTGTATATTTACTTAGTGTAAGGATAAGTAATAAACTTTCCTGAGATTTATTTAAACGAGCTTTAATTTTTGCTGATAATATAGTTAGTCGACTAGATCGTATGATGTATAGCTCGATATCATAATATGTTGGTGAAATTCAAGTGCGCAGCTTCTTCAAATGTATATCTGCGAGGAAAACTGAATTTGAAGAGTTAGCCGTTCCGCGAACGACATGTTATGTTTGTGTTGAGGTTATTTTGACATACGTTGTTCAACCAAAATAATTTATTTATTTTTTTAACGTAGCGTTGTTTGAGAAGACAGTTAAGTCACGTGGATTCACCTTCTGGTTGTGATTAAGATCGATATCCACACTTGATTTTATTGCTTAAGCGAATACGATGAAGTGCGAGAGTCGAGTGGTCTATCCCAAATTAGTTATGAGGAGTCTATTAGAAGGCCGCAGGTAGACACATAGAGAGAAAGATCTCAGTATAGCCGCCTAAATCAGAGGTAGAGATACTGCGTTCTGCATCCTGGAAGCAAGTGGTCCTCACGGGGTTATGGGCTTCTGGCGGAATTTGAATTTTTGTGCTTTTAATAACGATTCCGTTAAACTGCTATGTTACCTTGAAGTGGCTGTATTAATTGAAAAGGTGGCTCACCACTGTTTTTTTTTATTCCGTAGCTCACATTTTTCGTAACATCTGGCCGTCCAATTTTCCTGGTTTCAACTTTCCGAACTGAACGATTAAGGAGATGGACCATCTAGTGAAAGGCTAAGTGAAGTAGTTTGCTGCCTTAAACGTAAAGGAAAATAACCATAAGCCACCATCTTCTGAAGTCACTAAAAAAGGGCAACTAATAAACATGTTACTGGTTTAGTGCTTGCTACTAATATTAACGGGGTAATAACATTGTTCGTGCTGTTGACCTCCTGGATGCTGCGATTTGGATCAGAAAATATTTGCTATAGGTACTGCATAGAGAGATACTAGAAGCCAAGTTCTGCGATTTCACCTGCTTAACTAACCTAATATTTTGTTTGGCTTTAAATAGCAAACAGCATAGGACATCAATTTCCCAATTTTTTTAAGCATTACCAATAATTATTTTTCATTTCTTTCATTTCTTGGATGAATAAAACACGAAGCTCTAGAGCAGTGGTTCTTAACCTTTTTACTTCCACGCCCTCCTTAAGGATATATTTTTTCCTTCGAGCCCCACCCGCTTAGTGCTTTTGAATAAATGTGGTGGTTACAGTACCTAGACACATGTATTTGCACAGCCTAATTTTTCGTGCACATCAAAGACTTCGAGTTCTGTGTTGGGAGAAAGATTGCAAATGGTTTAAAGAGCCAGGTATAAAGTTCTTTGAACAAAACATAAAAATCTAATATTTAGATGCATGGCACTTAATTGCAATTACAGCATGGAGACGGTTGTTGTCGCTTGAAACTATCTTCTTACACTCTTTTGGTAGAATCTTATTCCATTCTTCAACGCAGATTGTCCTAAATTCTGCCTGAATTTTGGGGCTCCTTTTCTGTACTACAGGGTTCAGGATTTTCTAGAAATTTTCATTAGGATTGAGGTTTGGAGACTGACTGGGCCATCGGATGACACTTATTTCCTTAGTAGCCAACCATTCTTTCGCTAACTTGGCCGTATGCTTTGGATCATTGTCTTGCTAGAAGATCCACCTGCGCCGGCCGAAGAATTTCCTTGCGCTATGTGTTTCAATTTCTGCCGGTACATGAAGCCATCAACTTTGCAATCACTGATGTGGAGTTCCTCTACACCAGTGGTTCTTAACCTTTTCATCCTATAGATCCACGCATCAGTACAGCGGTCGTTTAGTTCTGGAAAGAAACTTTCGATGGCGTCATTTACTGCCAAAAGATGAGTGGACATCTCCTCACGAAAACTACTCGTACATTCAGCATCTGGCATGGAACCCAGGAGAGTCATCATCTCCGTGAAGAAAGTGATGTCACCGTCCTGAACTCTTTTCTGGTAAAGTTGAATCTTAGACCTGAACGCTGCCACTTTGTTACGAGCTGTGTGCATCATTGTAACGTTTTCTTGGATTGAAGTATTCAGAGAATTTACTTCCGAGACGAAATCTGCCAAGTAGGCAACCTTTGTTACAAAACAATCATACTGCATTTTTTCATGAAGAAGATTCTCCTTTGCTGTATGACCACGTTCCAACAGCATTGTTATTTCTTCGCGAAGTTGTAGCACGCGATTTAAAACTTTGCCGCGTGAGAGCCAACGTACCTCTGTATGAAATAGAACAGAAAATTCAGCACCCATTTCTTCACATAGCAATTTAAAAATCCTTGAAGTTGTTGCACTTCCTCGTATATGGCTCACAATCTTTACAACGTCAGTAAACACTTCTTGAAGTCCAGGTGGGAGAGTCTTCATTGCCAAAGCATACCGAAAAGGCATACAGTGAGTGAAAGAGACATGTGGAGCGGCATTCTTCACGAAGGCTTTGAAGCCCGATTTGCAGCCGGCCATAGAAGGAGCTCCATCTGTACATACTCCAACAAGTGCGTCCCAACCTAGTTCGTGCTTAAGGAGAAAGGCTTCAAGGATTTTGAAAATATCTTTTCCACGAGTGGTTGTGGCCATTGGTTCAGAGAACAGGTACTCCTCTTTCATAACTTCCACGTCAAGGTAACGAACATAAACAATAAGTTGGGAACATGAAGCACCATCCGTTGACTCGCTATTTTGGTAACACTGGCTATGGTTAATGTGCAGCAGACCACCCAACTTGTGGCCAGTGTTGAACTCATCAAACTGCATCCATGGTAAAAGCCCTACTGGCTATTCCAAATACGTGTAAAATGTATATGAAAAATAAATTATTCTCCAGAACCCTTTACGACCCCTTAAGAAATCCTAAACGACCCCCCCCCCCCGGGGGTCACGACCCCCAGGTTAAGAATCACTGCTCTACACGCTGAGAAATGGAGCAGCCCGAAACCATGATATTGGTTCCTCAATGCTTGACAGTAGGGTTTCTGCTTAAAAATGTACAATGGTCCTAAAATCTGGAGATCACTACTACACGTCGAATCTAAAATTGAAAAATCATCCACAGATAAAATATGGTTGGTGTTTTCACAGTGAAGTCTAGGCGCAGACTGAGATGGATTTCCTAGCGATCCTGAACAGGGAGCACTCTGAAACAGTCAAAGATTAGATTTTACCAACATCTGGGCAAATCATTTAGGACTAATAGACCGCTAGGAACTCCATCTCAGTCTGCGCCTAGACTTCACTGTGAAAACACCAACCATATTTTATCTGTGGATGATTTTTCAATTTTAGATTCGAGTAGCAGTGATCTCCGGGTTTTAGAATCATTGTACATTTTTAAGCAGAAACCAGTTCTTAATTGTGATCAAAGTGCTTGCCAATCGTACATTATATAGGTTGCATAAATTTTGCAGTTATTGAAATATCAATTTTTATATATTGTTGATCTTATTTTCAGAGCATTCATTGATAATGAAATTTTCAAAACTAGCGCTAGTCTGAATGCCCATTTTCAGAAAATGAATTTTATTCCGTTTTATTTCGTTTTATTCTTGATAAAAATGACATATGTTGTGAAACTTGCATTTATTGTTTTTGATATGGATCCTTTCCCACAGTTTTGAATGTACAGAAATGTCAATTATATCAATCGATAGGGCTCAAAAAATCTGTACCACTCTAGAGTTTATACGTAAAAAAGAGTTAGTTCTGAAATTAGGGGCAAAATACGATTTTTATAAGAAAAACGACTCTCCAGAACACTTGCAATTTTCTATTATAAAATGATTCTTCTTCCACAATTTTTGGAGTAAAAGAATGGAAAATATATGACTTGATAGGGTTTAGCAAACTCTATCGATAAGGGCATCTCGATTTTAGAATTTTATTATTTTGAAAATTATACGAAGCAAAAGAAAAAAACAAGATAAGCAAGTAAATTTTTTCAAAAAATCACTAAAATTCAAAAATTAAATTATCGAAAATCCACTCCCCCTTATCGTTAGAGAACTACATAAGCTATCTAAAAACGAATTGCCGGTTCTGTAGCTTTAAATCTGTAAGCCTTGAAAATCTTTCCCTGAATCCCAATTTTTATGGTTTTAAAAAAAAATTCTGATGCAGGTATGAAAAAAGCACATCTTTCATAAAAGAATCATTGGATCATTTCACACCTATAGTGAAAATTTAAGAGAAATCCATCCAGAAATGACAGACTTTTTTGAACCGATACCGTCTCCTAAAGAGTTTCTAGAAGCCTTCAAATGTTTCCAGGAGGTAATGCAGTAGAGATACCTACCTAAATTGTACAAGAAAATACAAAAGATTATAAATTTTGGCTAAATATTGTCCTCTGTTATTTTTCGTTTGTTTAATTTTTTATGAAATCGGTTTTTTGTCCAGTCTGTTCTGCTAGTCTGCTTAATAAATGAACCTTAAGTAATCTTTACCCCAACCCAGAACTCGAAGTTTTAGATATACCGACAAATTAAGTTGTGCAAATGCTTGTGTCCAGGTAATGTAGATTAACGAAAAAACAAAAACATTGATCTTTTATTGAATCTATTACATTTTACATGAGCCAATAACATCATTCACATATATGATACTGCTTCATTGCAATTAGATGCCAAGAAAAGAATCAGAGGTACTTTTGGCACTGTTTCTTTGACACTAAATTTTGAATGTAAGGCTGAATGCTAGAAAGTGCGCAACATAAATCTCCTTCGACGCTCAAACAATTTCTGTATTTATGTAGTTTTTATAGCTACGAGCGCGGAAAATGCAATTTCACATGAATATATATATGTGGATCAAAATATCACAAGAACCTGAAGAGCCTATTGTGCAATCAAAGGATAAACTGTATGGTATTTGATCCAGAACAACTCCAAATCTAAATCATTGAAGTCTTCCTTTGCTGTTGTGTAGAGAGTCACAAGACTCTCTTTTGTCAAAAACATTACTGAGAAAAATCATGCTTTACTGCGGAGACTCGCGACCCTTCTGGAATCCACTCACGCCCCCCCCCCCAGGGGGTTGCGCCCTCCATGTTAAGAACTCCTGCTCTAGAGTATCCTCTATTTCATTAAAAATTCCTACGCGCATTTCTCTCGGGTGTGAACTATATACGCGTTACAGTTGACGTCGTCAATGTATTGCAGTGTTTTCATCGCATTAGGATGGTAAGCAAAACTATCCACGCCGCCAATTTTTCGTTATCTTAACCTTACTGATCCAATTCGATCGAAAGATCTGCATACAGTGGAAGCTATGAGATAATGTTTTAACTCGTGGTGTTATTACTCGTACGAAGCAGCAAAACTAAAGTTTTTATTTTTTTTTTACAAAATGGATTACCGTAAAGCTTAACAGGATTAGCTCTGCTATGCCTGACCAAGTATTTACACGTACACTTTGCATCTGTGTTGAAATTGAGCAAGAGGGTCCATGTAAAAATAATATTCATAAGGAAGGTGCGGAGACTGAAGAAAGATAAACATCTAAATGTTTCATCACAAGCAGAAAACAGGTCGAAACTATACACAATCAATATACGAGGCCTGTCGAAAAAGTATCCGACCTTTGGCCAGAAAAAATACTTCAACAACCTGACGGGGTTGGGACCCTAATCCCCTTCAAAGTAGGCTCCTTGTGCTTCCACACACTTAGCCCACCGATCCTTCCACTGCCGGAAACACCTCTGGAAGTCTTCTTTTGGAATGGTGTTCAGCTCTGTCGTCGCGTTCCGCATTATCTCTTCTCTACTCTCAAAACGGGATCCTTTCAGTGGTGTCTTCAATTTTGGAAACAACCAGAAGTCGCAAGGAGCCAGGTCTGGAGAGTAGGGAGGTTGGCGAACGGTCGTAATTCCATGTTTGGCCAAGAAATTGCGGATCAAATGGGATGAATGTGCGGGCGCGTTGTCGTGATGCAAGTGCCAGTTGTTCGCAGTCCACATGTCTGGTCTTTTGCGCCGAACTGCATCACGAAGTCGCCGGAGAACATCCTGATAGTACTCCTTTGTCACTGTTTGTCCTTCCGGTGCGTATTCGTGATGCACAATTCCACGGACATCAAAGAAAACAGTCAGCATCGAAGGAGTCAAACAGGCAATGCGACGATGGAGCTGAACACCATTCTAAAAAAAACTACCAGAGGTGTTTCCAGCAGTGGAAGGATCGGTGGGCTAAGTGTGTGCAAGCACAAGGGGCATACTTTGAAGGGGATTAGGGTCCCAACTCCGACAGGTATTCGAAATATTTTTTCTGGCCAAAGGTCGGATACTTTTTAGACAGGCCTCGTAGAGCATCAGGATGTTATCCGTGAGGTGATATTCAATTAGATGCTGATGTACCCTGAAGTATACTCCTAATGAAAATGTTTCTTGTTGAAAATTTTGATGAATATTAATCTAATCTTCAGTTATAGCTTTATTCTCATCCGTAAATGCAAAATCATTTTTTTTGTACGGTTTCATTCATTTTTGGGGGGAAAAGAATATGGGGATCTCGATTTAATTCGAAAAATCTTTTTATTGATCTTTTTTCAGGATGTTTCATTATAGTGAGGCCTTCTATAGCGTATACACCCTCATCCTAAACGTATTCAAGTAACAAGTGTTTGTATAAATCTACGCTTCTCTTATAAAATCTAGCCAACTCCTTAGTTGCTTAATCTATAGTTTCATTTCCCTCATTCGTTTCCGTGCGTTAAATTGGCTCAGCTATAGGCCCACTCTTTCGCTTTCACTAGGCAAATAACAGGCCTAACTTTGACTGCTCGGCGACGGCTGAGTTACTAAGCTCACGCGCTTATCAAGTGCTGGGTCATCCGGAAGGCTCTCCATTCTGCTACGGGTGATCCATCACTTAGCTTGTGCTTGCGTAATCGGTTAAGAAATTGAGCATGATCTTGACATTTTTTGCTTCCGTGAGGTGCCAGTTACTTTCAATTATTTGTCACTTTTGCTTAGCTTCGAAGAAAAATCGTCACAAATATTGCGCGTGCCGTAACCTGACCTCGGTATATCGATTCCACATTCCAAACCCAATGGAAACATCAAGAGAACGAGAAATTTAACAATTGGACCAACAAGACCTGAATGATATATTTTTTACAGAAACAACTCCTTTTTCGGAGAGGAAAAACATCAAAGTGTAATTAGAAACATGTTGACATGCGAAGATTATTCGACTTCAAAGTATCCATTAATCTATCAATCTTGCTTCTAAATTTTACATTAACAAAATATGAGTCAGATCATTCGAAGAACACCTCATTGCCTAACTGTGTAAAACGATCCGCATTTGAAAATTTTAATTCAATGGTAAGTTAATGCTCAATACACAAAAGTTCATCCAAGTTAATTTAGCCGGGATTTAGGTCCGCGATACAACAAAACTCTTTCCTAATTCTAACTTACTATAAGATCTGTGAGCTAGCGTTGAATGGACATGAGCATTAGTATATAAGAATTTCAGACAAAAACTCGAGACCATATCAATTTTTTTGTCTACGATGGGGATCTCCAGCGTTTATCTCAGTTACTTGAAAGACGATAAGGTGAAAGCTTAATCCTTTTAAATAAGAAATTAAAGGCCTGCAGATCAGCCTTTATAAAGTTCACCCTTCTTGAATTTATAACGTATAACCTGAAATATTACTGACCTCTTCGCTCAAAAAGCAAATAGCTCGCGTCAAAAACATCTACTCTGTAACGCCCTCCGACGGGCTGGAAAATAAGTTTTGCCAGAAGAAATGAGCGATATTCCTGAGCAAACGATATTTTACGCAGAATCTTTTCTAAATATGCGTTTTTAAACGCTCGTAGATACAAAGTATATTTTTACCTGAATTTTCTGGGAATTGTTAGGAGCATTTCACCATTTTAATCAACTACGGAACGTGCTGGAGAACAGTGTTGATGGATTGGCCTCTTTACTGGCTAATATTCATTCATACACGTGTCTTTTTTATAAAATTTGACTTTAAAACCCACTCATCATGTCAAAACTCTACGAAACTGCCAGATGATGTGGTTCTTTAGCAGTATTTGGTGCTTCGTAGTCTTTATGGCTGAATTTTTTTTTTCATAAAGCCTAATGGAAGGATTTCGACCCGAAAAAGATTGTTATGGCAACTCTGCTTGAAAACAACGCTTCATAACAGCAACAAGTATTCCCTCCGTCATGTTGAGCTAGTTCGAGCCCATCTGCTGACGAGCATGAGGTGCCAATGTTGTGGCAGGAATTGACATTGATTGTAACAGAGAGCGTTCGAAAAATGAAACTTGTTATCATTTTTGATCCGCAATAAACTGCTGTGAAAATGCAGCATCGTCCCTGTGTTCGATTGTAAATTGTTTCACGCAACAATCGCTAACTTTAATTCTCAACTTCAAAACTGTATTTAATTAGAAAAAAGGTGAGCACATTGCCGTCTGAAGATATGAGCTGTTCCTGCCTTTTCCATGCAATGAAGACTTTTTATTTCTTGAACAATTCAGTATAGCTATTTAGATGTTGCGTATCTAAAGTGCCTAGTAAAAAATTTCTTTTGCAGACGGCTAGGCCACGAATACATTTGCGATATTCCGCCTGCTTTGTTTCACCGTGAAATGACGGTGCCTACCCTGCTAACGAATGCATTAAAGCGTAATTTTGACACGAGTTTGAAAGTTGGTCGTTCGGTAAGTTAAAGCAAGCTCTCAGTTTGAATTTGACTTATATGGATTACAGGTTAGCACATACATTTCTGAGATCGTTACATGAACAACGGATCTAATGTCTCATGTAACGGATCACGAACATCACGAACATGTCAACGGGTGTCAACGGATCATGAAAAACGCGTCTTGCACGTCCTCGTGCAAGACGCGTGCTATGCGGCCTTTATTTCAGCCTCCCCGTGAGTGACGGATGAAAGTTGTTTCCGTTGCTATATAGCTTCGTCCATGTCGTCATGCAAGTTTAGTGCATCGATTGGCTAGCTTTCGAAATGCTCTCGTTGGCGCGTCTACGTGCAAACGAGGAATAATTGTACCTGACGATGCTATAGCTCTCCTGTGTGCCCCATTAAGCTCTCACTTCCTCTCCATTACCTGTCTCTAGCTCCAGCCTTTGGGTGTAATTCGAAGCAGGTGAAATGCATCATACAGCAACATGAACACATTCGCGAATACAGCATTCCTCAACTGCTCTGATTTGCTTCTTTTTTTCTAATCATCAATAATATATTTCGCTTCAAAACATCTGTAAACTTGGTTACAATACTTTTATTTTTGATCATCATTACCTCCTAACAAGCCTTGAAAGTACTTCTATCACTTTTAAACAACAATTGTATTAATGCTCATTTCTCTGCTTGCGATAGAACTACGGTATTTTATGCCGAAATAACCATAAATAAATAACTTCCAACGTTTGCTCACTTGATAGATACGTTTTTCACGCTTCTACTTTTTCTTATCAACAAAATTTTAAACAAATGTATCACAGTTCAGCAAGAACAATACGGGTACATTCACTCTCGCATGACCGACACTTTTTAATCAACTCCCAAGTCATTTCAGATAAACAAGTATAGTTGTACCAGAAATGATTACAAAATTTAAATGCTAAATAATTCAAGCAACTACTTTCATAATAAGTGTTTTAAATATTGATCATGAAGTTTTTCGCACACAGTTGTTACACATGCCATTTGAAAATCCGGACGAAGACATCAGTGCTATGTAAATATTTTGATTTAACTTTTGTGCGGACTGATTTTCATGTCAGCATATGCTTGCTACTTATTGAATATTCTTCAACCATAATCGTTATAAAAGGGTTTATAGTGCTAAGGCAAGATACAATAGATTCCAATGTTAAGAACTCATGACGTATTTGAAAACCCAGCCATTTCATAAACAGAGCATGGCTAAATTGCATAAAAATAAAACCTATTTTATTGTCAATCATTATCGTTCGACAATAATGGTTACAATTTGAAATGTTCTCTGAAATAAATAATGAGATTAATTCCCTTGATTGTGGAACACAGAGTATGCCCATTGTAGTATTAGAATAAATGTCCAACCAGAAGGATGATTTTCCATTTTTAGGCCGTATAACAGCACTTCGTGTATCGGAATATATTACATTTTAGAGGCCAGTCAGGAAAACTACAGACACAGTGACGTGATAGAACTACATGTAGGGTTTGCAATCCCGGGACGAAATGAAAATCTCTGAATCCCTGAATTTCAGGAAGACAATCCCAGGAATTCCCGGGATCCGGGGATTTATTCATATCTTTACATTTATGCTATTGTAATTTGTTGCCCATGCTCATCACAGTATTTTGCAATTTAGGGAGCAAAAAAACTTCATCTGAGAAGGATTCTGTGATGAATTCACTCTTTATTTTTAACTGTATTTACAGACACGCCATCAATTGCTTCAAGCTTGGTCACTTGTTCTTCCGGAGTACTTTGATGCCACTCTACGAAACTTGTTGATTTTGTTTGTCTAGGCTTAGTGGTTTCACTACTGATCTCCCTTGCATGAGGGCGTTTTGTTCCAATACTAATCCTGTCTTCTGAGCTACCAGTTGACACTAATGGGTCTACAGTTTCAGGCCTCACTATGTTGTGTTTACTCTTTAGGTCACGTAACAAACCACTGGTAGACCAGCCTTTGATAACTAAACTCTTGCCGTACTTTATGCACTTCGCATGAGCATAGTATCGCCACACAAAAGCTTCAGTGTCTACGACCTCGGCCGTTGCCATCGTATCTATTACAGTCTTTTTTTTTACTACCAGTAAAACCAAACTACAAAGTATATTCTGATGCGATAGTTGAACTATATTATGTTAAAGTGTAGACTACATTGTGTAGTGACGTAAATTGTAATAATATTAACATACTTGAGTCCTATCTTGAGCTCTCTAATTGATTAATCTTATAAAACAGCATGATGTTAAGTTATTTTCTCATTCATATCATGGAATATACGTACCATTTAGAACCCCGGGAATTCCCGGGAAATGGAATTCCCGGACCGAGATATTTTAGCTCCAAATCATCCGGGATCCCGGGATCCCGTGATACAAACCCTAGATAGAACGTTTTTGCTATATTACGGGCTTTGAATGTACCGTAGTGCGAGACAAAATTTTTCGTAATCCCGACATTTTTGAATAATTCTATTGTCACATACATCTCAAAGTTTAATGCTCGTTGGATTTTCACCCCTGCATACGTTATAAAAACCATTCTAAAAAATTTTGAAATTCAATTTTAAAAATAAAAAAATAATTTTATTACTACTACAAGAAATAGGTGCGAGCAACACGTTTCTCGCCATGTTGAGTGTCTTACTTCATTTTTTTTGAGTAGAGACAAAATGTCTCCTCGTGGGAAAAAAATATTGTAGCAACAAAAATTAACACTCTCTGAGGGAAAATGTTAGATCCAGAACTGAACATCAGGTAGATCATGTATATTGATTTAGAACTTTTTGTTTAGCTACGGACAATCTTTTTCAGGTTCACTCTTGCTTTTTATTGCACCTTTTACTTCCATATTGAACTTTTATCTTTTTTATTAGCTTCTTACAATTGTACTGTGTCTATGCATAGGGTGTGTAGACAAAACTTGTGTACAAATTCCCCCGTTCTCTTGATGCAATGCTAAATGATGTCTTTCTCTTTCCTCTCTTGTGAACACCTTCATTGTGGTTAGAGAAGCTAACAATACTTTATGTTTAATTTAATGGGATTTTTTCAAACTTAAATGAGTCTAAGCGTCATCTATTCCTTGCTCTTTCAGTAAGTGGGAAATTAACCACAAAAAATAGATTTCCTTTCTCCTATTGTTTTGGTAGTCTCCGCCCATGCAGTATCTCATTCGATTCCGACACAACACGTACATGGGGGGGGAGGGGAGGGGGATTGTGTGATCTCTCGATACATACCCACACTATGTCCTACAAAAATATTTCCTCTTAGCATCGAGGAGAAGAAAAAAAACAAGTATTCAACATTGTGCCTTAATCTGACACGAAAAGCAATGTTCTTGAAGCAAAAATTAAAAAAAAATATTCTAGCCTCTCTCCGTGCATTTTCTCGATTGAATAGTTGCCGTCCTGCATATTATGAAATGTGAACTATCTATAGTAAAAATGCTTCCGACGAATATTTCTTTAACCTCACAACCAAATGCTTTCAGCAATTTAAATCAGTTCAGTAAAGCATGAAAGTCTCCCCCCTAAAACATATTCTGTTGATGAACTTGTAGACGAACACAGAACTGAGGTGCAGTAATTCAGGTATAGGTAACTCCGCCAAGGTTCTTTGTACCGAAGTTTGCAGCTCTAAAAAATCTCTGCTAACGTTAATGAAGGCCTCCTGGACTTGTCGTCACCATAGTGGCCATTAACGGACTGAATTTTTGCGGAGTCTTTTTCCTTGTCTACGCTAAAGAACAATTTCACAGCAAAAACTAGAAAGAGGAATGGGATTTTCAAGAAGCTTGGTATACTCTTCTCTTACCTTCCATCTGCTTGTGTGAGAAGGAATGAAATGAGGAGAGCTTCGGAAAAAATCCTTCTGTGCAGCAGTAATAGGAAATTAATTATACGTTTTCGAACGTGTGAATTAAATTGTCTGGACTAATGATAACCTTGCCCCCCCAAGGAGTTTGATTTTTTGCCATGATTGGGGGAATGTTTGCAAGATACAAACTCAATTATCGAAATATATAAGGGAAACATTAGTCATTATTCAATCCGCACTCCGTGTTCACGGAATTGGGAGCATTCGCTATTGCGACAATCTATAGTTTGTGCGGCAAGAGAAAGTGGGGCAAGAGTCACTCCACACGACAAATCAGAGAGTTTAGTCACTCAAGTTCATACATCAAAATCCCCTCATCGAGATGAGACTGCTGTATCTGTAAGAATAATCTCTCCTAGGGGCTGAACGGAAGGTCTCGTAATGAAGGTGGCTAAATGAAGATGGCAGGCATTTTGTTTTATTATGGACCATTTTATGCAGTTCACTGTTTTTCAGCATTCGTTACTATCATCCTCTGATTAAATCTTTTGCATGAGCTTTTTCAATTTGATCATTTCATGTGTAGGGTGTGGGGACAAACCTTGTTTATAGATTCCTTGTTCTCTTAATTCCATCCTAAATGACGCTTTCCTCTTTCCACACATAAACACATTTGTTGCGGTTAGGGAGGTCTGAACTAATATGAATTTTAGTTTTTTTATTTCATAATACTGCTGAAAAGATAATTCGATACTCCATAACTCAGCAGACAAACCCAAACTGCTGACTTTACAAGTGAGACCCGAATACGAAGTTTTCATTGAGCGTCGCAGGCGACTTCTGAGCACCACCTGCACGAGTTAGGCAATGTGAAAATAAATTAAAATTATAGCAAGCTAATTATTTAGTAGATGCGTTCCTGAAAATCTTGGATGATCAACGTATCGTACATTTCATAGGAATAATTGTTGCGTACAAAAAATGGAAAAAAGACTTGAATCTATTTTCTTAACGCCCGAATTCGAGCGTCGGGTAAGACCTGCGACTGATGCTTCCTACCCAATTGAAAATTATCGCCCTTTTCAGGTAGTAAATTAGTCATAAAAGGTCGAAAACGGCCCAAAAGGGCCAAAAATCACGACTTCAAACCAACTCCTACCTATACTTGTCCTATTAGGGCTTGAAAAGGGCTCTTCATTCAACTGGCCTTTTATAGGTCTAGTCAATGGCTGTTTGCGGGCTCATTCGGGTCGTTTAAAGTCGTTTTCAAGCCTTTTCGACGACCTCTATTTGGACGCGTAATAGATTGTAAAAAGACTCGTAATCGTAAATGTTGTACGAGTCGTATTACTTCAGTAAATGTAAAGAACTAAATGAATTTCAACTAACCTAACTTAGTTAAGTTAGATTAGGTAAGGTTCGTTAAACATCTTCAACAATACTATAAATAATTAATCCAGTCAACATGAAAACTAGGATAGAAAAGATAACTGCTGAGCATAACATCAAATTGGCACTTTATTAATGCATTATATAAAATAAATATGAATGATAGCTTATAACTGTTGGAACACTTGGGTTGTCGAACACTGAGCATTTAACTTGTAGTGCTTTACCCTAGTTACCCCTCAAACCTCGATTCTAGTCCTTCTATGTTCAGTAATCTTAATATATCCCAATGTGAATTTATTTTAGAAAAGTTTCCCACTTCTCCGCCGCTTATCATCAATACCTACAGCCGGAGAAGTATAAACGTAAGTCCGCTTCTTCACTCGCCTCAAATCGGAACTCACTAGGCGAAGCAGCCACAAGACCCGGCCTTACAAACTCTTTATATCGTATAAAAAATCTGATGTTGGAGCTCTTTGAGGTCGTTGCAAGGCCCACTATAAGTCGTACGGAAGCCTAATAAGGCCGGTATTAGCCTTGATCAAGCAGTAAGGAAGCCCAAAAGGGCCGGTATTAGCCTTGATCAAGCAGTACAGAAGCCCAAAAGGGCCGGTATTAGCCTTGATCAAGCAGTAAGGAAGCCCAAAAAGGCCAGGACGAGACTCGACCAAGCAATGGAAAAGCCAAAAATGGTCGTGAATAGCCTCGTTCAAGTAGTAGAGAAGCCCAAAATGGCCGTTGCATTAGCCGTTTCGATGCCCAGAAATAGCCGTTTAAATGGGCTAAAAATACTAGACATTTGCTCCGAAAAAGGCTAATTTACTGCTCGAAAACGACTAAACTCTTGGCTTATAACTGCCTGAAAACGATCTGTAAAAGGCTCAGAATTTCAATTGGGTATGAAATACCCATGGAAAAATCAGAGCAGTATAGCCATGCAATGGTGTCCAGAAGTTCGGTGCAGTAAGACACTTTCAGTTCGTACATACATTGCGCAAAAGTTCTGTTTGCAGCGAAGACCTATTACAGCCTCTGTATATATTTGGTGCTATGAAAACTAGATTCGCGCTACTGAATGCGTTTTGACGGAAGACCCTATAGGTCAATAGTGTGCACACTGTAAATCCGAACTATGCGTTTCACTTACAGCCAGTGAAATTGACTGATTGAATTACTGCAGTGACACGCGGAGCCACGGTGCTATAAAACCGCTGCTAAAGCGATCATGACGTTAATATCGCGTTATTTTTATTGCAGCGCCGAACTGTTGTAGACTTGCGCCGATTTATAATAGGGTATACAGCGCTTTCAGCCTGGTTGATGCTGCCTCTGTAATAATATTTATTGTGCGTACGATAAGGGATGCTTTCAAAATACCTGACTAAAAATATTAACCTCGAAGCTGAACAAATGGTACAGTATACAAAGTTTTCATATCAAACTATATGTCGCAGTTGAATAGAAACCGGAATACCTTGTAGGACATCTCACCACCACATGAATAACTTACAAAAAACTCCAAAGAACATCCCAAAAGCAACCAAAATTATGTCACACACAGGGAATGGCCTACACAGTCCGATAATTACTTGATTGAGTCCTCGGCCCACTTTCCCCTAGACGGATATCTCATCAACAGAGAGACGATAGCAATAGTGAATGACTTTTTCGTTGCAGACCAGAAATAACTCTGCCGCGAAATCTGAATATATGTAGGTAAAAGTGCAACGGTGGGCCCAGGCATTTTTCATTTTAAATAGGCTCATCATTTAGTGAGGAATGCGATATATTGTCCTGCTAACGTTGAATCCATCTTGGAGGAAAATTGCTAAAACTCTCATTCAAATTGAACGGAGATCAATTTATTATGATGTAAATTCATTTTTTGACATTTAACCCACCTCACGGGAATACAACTATTTTATTTATGTGAATAAGTGCTCATAACGGAAAATTGCAAAGTCCTGAGCTGAGGGTTAGCTAGGCCATCCATTTGTAAAAGTAGAATAGGGTTATGGTTCGTTAAGGACATCTTTTTTGGTTCCCTGCTGTTTTTTCAGCGCTTAAATATAACTTCCTTCTCAAACTTTAATGTTGTTTTAGAATTTTTCTTCCTGAACTTGCTGTTTATATGCGCGGGATACACCTTGGGCATAGATTCCTCGTTTCCAAGTATATACTAAAGGGTCTGGTCGCTTCGCTCTTTTGAGATCGAGATTGCCTATGTTAGGGCTACGGAGTCTTAAACCAATATGATTACAATTCGACGGTTGAATACTGCCACGTTGATGCATGCCACGTAAATGAATGATGTTTCTCTAATTACATCGTTGTCCGAATTACGGATGATGGCCATCGAAAACATTTTTGTGATTACCTATAGCTCAATGAATGTTACCGTACCAATAAATTAGTATCATGCTTGTGCAGATTTAGCAGTGTTAATAATAAGTATTATAACATTGTTTGTTGACATTAATACCTGATTGTTATGTATATAGGTAAATGTTTTTATACATTATTTGCGCCGATGGCTAGTAGTTTGAAACTAGACGTCTGGCTTAATCATTAGCTGTTTTAAGACCTTGTTAACCCAAAAGTCATTATAATGTATGGTAGCCATTTTCTTCTAGCAAATATATTCAATTTTTTTTCTCTTTTTGCACAATAACGCCATTAGTATCAGTGAAAATTTGAGTTAAGATAGTGAATCTTACAGTATAAAATCTATCAGAGGCGATAAGCAATACAACACTCATTGTATTTCAGCTACAAGTAGTTAGTGTATATGTTCGGCGAAATAAAAGCATGAGATGAGCTTAATACCTGCTATGCTGGAGATTATTCTACAAGGCCCATCATCAGTTACTCACACTGCGACTGTAAACTGAACAATTGGTAAAAGGGGACTCCTGGAGGCTCATGGAGAATGTGATTTCGTAGTAGATTTGTTCTACAAGGCTATTCTGTGATGGGTTAGAGTTAAACGAATTAGCCAGGCTGTGAACAGTTCTGCAGCTCATTTGCTTCGGGAGAAAATTAAAGCAACGACCCTAATCCGTTAAAAAATTATCTTATCCTACCGAAATTGTATCATAGAAGAAGGAATTTAACGCTCAGCAAAACGATCCATGAGGTCCAAGTGTCAACTCCACAAAGTAATAAGGGTATTCTTACAGGACCAATATTAAAATAAATTAATCTCTCATTGCTTTGACAAACAGATCAACTGTGTACAAATTTAGTACTATCAGGATATATTTGTTGTGTCCCGAATACGAACCGTTAAGTTTTCGCCACAAAAAAGAGTAAAGGGCGGTTGGACGTGAGAGCTTACACCGAACTCTGCTATCAGGAAATCTCAAAGCTCAGCAGTATACAACGCGCCAGATGTCGATGTGTACACAGCGAGGGCTCGACCGTTACGAAAAAGAGGCAACACCGGTTCCCAGGGGCAGCGTGGCAGCGTGGCAACAGCGTGGCACCAGCGTGGCACCAGCGTGGCACCAGTGTGGCACCAGTGTGGCAGCGGACGGCAACAGCAGATAGCAACGGCTGGCGCTACCCGAGGGCGCGGCTGGGCCTAAGCGACGACAGGGGTGTTCAGCTGCGGCTTTTGCTGCGTGCTCCAGAAGTAACGGTCACGGCGCGAGTCTACTTAAAGGGTACGACGAGGGCTAGGGCATCATCATTAGAGAGCGAAACTCCGTCACTAGAAGGTCTCGTCGTGCCACTTCACTTATTTTGTTTGCATACGGCTGGCACTCCGTATTAGTCCCTGACTCTGTGTTAACTTCACGTAATAATTTAACGTACAATTCGAGACCTTAATATCGCACTCCGTCATCGCTGCATATCCAAAGTTGCGTAAGACCCTCGTAGCAATTGTTCTTAAATTTGCTAGTCTCATCTACCCCATTGTCATATTTTGTGTACATCTTTCATTATAACAAGTAAAACGACGTGGCCACGTTGAAAGAATCGTGTTTTCTTTCGGAAAATAACTCCTTTGATTTGAAGATTAGACTTGAAAAGAAAGAAAATTTGAAAAATCATAAACTCGGATTCTAAGTAAAAGAAGAATATGACAAAATGGTGGGCAGCGAGTGTGGGATCATAACCCATTAAAACTTAACGTCTCCGCAAGAGACCGCTGTTGCCACGCTACCTATTCAAAAAAAAAAATTAGATGTTTAACGTAACATGAATGGCCACATGATTAGGAAGTTTATTTCACTCATCATTGTACCCATTCTATTCACATAATTTATGTCATTGTTTTGATTTACTTGTGTATTTCCCATGTGATTAATTGTCATTATTTGCACCTTGTGTCAGTGTATTGATTTATTTCGTGTGAACTTGTACCATATTTACTATTTTGATGCTTTACCCATTTATTGTCTCAATTCCATTGCGTAATTTAACCCATTTACCTTTCTAATATGATTATTATGCCTATTTCAAACCCCATTTTATCCCTATTGTGACCCTATTTTTCATTACTGTTGTTGATGTTATTGACGACTCATTTATTTCTGTGCATTTGGAAACTTATTGTGCGAAAAACTCAATTATGTCTGTGTATTTGGAAACATATTGTACGAAATATTGCATTTAAACTTCTAATTTGAAACTCTAAAATTGCTATCAGTGTTCATTGTGAATCTATTTTGCTTCGCCAATTTTGCCCTAATTATCAGTTGAAACCATGGCTGGGGACGATAATGAAAGTAATCAAAGTAACAATGGTGAAAACAATCAAAGTAGCTTTGTCACTTTAAATCACGCAATTGAACTGCCTAAATTTAATGGTGAAGGCTGTGTAACTTCATTTTTAAAACACTTTCAGACCAGAGTTGACATCCACACGAATGACATCGATTTGCAATGTCGTTATTTGAAAAATGCTCTTACTGGGAAGGCTTGGGATTCTTATGTCCTCAAGTCCGACCAATTGGTCACGCTGGAAGATGTCAAGACTTGGCTTATTTCTGTGTACAAGGGGGCTGTAAATTATAGAAAAACCGTTCATAAAATCCTATTTAATCTGCGTCAAGAGAATGATGAGACAGTGAATGCTTTTGCAACTCGCGTTCTTGCTAGCTGGAAGGACGTGTTCGGTCCAGAATGGCACTACGAGGATAGCAAAGCACAAAAGATACTCATTCCTACTATCATTAAAAATATGAATCCCAAGATCAGTGAAAAATTATCTCATGATTTTGATCCTGAGAGTGTGACAAAACTCCTAGACAAAGCGAGGTCAATTGAGGAGTCTTTGATCGAAGAAAGAACTATGTTGAGCCGGAAGAGGCGAATTCACGAAAGTGATGTGGTGGTTGAGAAGTACCAATACAATTCACCACAAAAGCGAGCGTACCAGCCTAAAAATCCATTCAAATGGCAAAGTGCTTCACACAAAAATGCTCGCCCATTTAATAATTATCAACGCAAATTCAATGGCCATCCGAGTCAGAATGGTGACATCGCCGCAGTAAAGTCAAAAAACTTCCACTGCAACCGAAAAGTTTTTCCCCCGTGATTTTGCTAAATATTGAACAGAAAAAATGCTCCACTTTCGTTGATTCAGGCTCTTCCGTGACTCTTGTGAAATCTTGTGTAATTAGCAAATTATTCCAAACTCCACCCCGAATTAAACGATGCACTAAAGTTCTCTGTTCTGTTAATGGAGATAATCTCCACACTCGAGGTACGATTGACCTGAAATTTAAACTAGGTGATGTTGAGTATTGTCACTCCGCTATTATTGTGGAAGATTCTTACTTCCCTGGAGCTGTCTTGATAGGCCGAGATTTCCTTAAGAGATTCGGTATTGAAATAAAATACAGTCAGCATGAGAAAGGTCACGTGAGAATTAATGATAAAATTTACCCATTTCAATCAGTTGCTGCTTCTAATTCAGTAAATTTCGTGAAACAATCTGAGGATGCATCATTCAGTGTCGCGAGAATGTCACATGATCTGACTGTTGAAGGAGGCACGTTATGTCACTCCTATTTGAGAGTTCCCAAGCACATGAATGGAAAAACAGTCGTTCTAAAACAGAGCGTTACGTGCAAAGGAATAGCAGTGCCTCGCACGTTAGCCACAGTCCGTGATGGTGCCGTACCAATAGTCTTTGTAAATTATAATGATAAGAATGTTCTTGTACCTAGAAATAAAATTTGTGCTAGTTTAGATGTTGCCATTGAGGACCCAGAGCCTGGCTCAGACGAGAGTGAGAGTGATGCTAGAGCACCGCCACATCGCGAGGCCTACGATGCCGTGGCGACAGTGCATGACGCCAGACGAGCGCCCGCTCTGACTGAAAGCCCCTTGAGTCAGTGCAACCCTGAGTTACTGCCTAACAGTGAACTGTTGCCAGTCGCAGAGAAACGAAATGAACCTGAATTCAACCAGATGATTGACGATGTTGATTTGTCTCACTTGAACTTAGATCAGAGAACGACCCTTGTAAATTTGATTAACAAACACAGGAATGCGTTCGCGGTTGGAGACGAGATTGGTCATGCGCGAAATGCTGTGCATAGATTAGATGTTCAGGGACACTCCCCCATAAATACCCCGCAGTATCGAGTTCCCCATGCTACAAAGCAATTGGTTGAAGAGCATGTCCAGGAGATGCTCAGGCAAAAAGTTATTGAACCAAGTTTTTCGCCTTGGTCTTCCCCAATCTTAGCTGTACGTAAAAGTGATGGTTCACATCGGATCGTAGTTGACTTCCGACTTATCAATAAGATTTGTAGGAAGGACTCTTTCCCAATTCCGAATATGATAGACACCTTGGAATCTCTAAAGGGCTCAAACTTGTTCACCACTTTGGATATGAGAAGCTCCTATCATCAGATCGAACTGTCCCCAGAGAGCAGAGACATTACCGCTTTCAAAACGCCGACAGGTAGTTATAGGTATTGCCGTTCACCCCAAGGTCTTATCACATCTGCGGCTGCACTTCAAAGAGCAGCTAATATGGCTTTTTCTCCATTCATTTCAAAATTTCTGTTCTGTTACGTTGACGACATCATCATCTATTCAAAAAATTTCGAGACTCATGTCGAACATTTGGATAAGGCGTTGCTTCAAACAGCTGCTTCAGGCTTCAAACTAAGTCTCAAAAAATGCCAATTTGCTGCGAGTAGCGTAACCTTTCTTGGAGTCAAAGTCAGTTCGGAGGGACTCACACCCCGACCTGCTAAAGTCCAGGCCTTGGCAGATGCTTTGAGACCTAGGAATATTAAAGAGGTAAAGAGGTTCCTTGGTTCAACCGGATTCTTTAGAAAGTTCATTAAAAATTATGCTCATATCGCGGCACCTCTAACCGAGCTTACAAAAAAGACGAACGTATTTAAATGGACTGACGTCCATCAGCGAGCTTTCGATGACTTGAAAGATAAACTTGTGTCTGCGCCTATACTTAAATTTCCTGACTTTCAGAGAGAATTTGTGTTGCACACTGATGCCTCGGGCATTGCAATTGGAGGAGCATTACTTCAGATGCATGACGGCATTGAGTTACCTGTAGCATACTATAGTCGAAAATTAAAAGGAAATGAACTTAAGTACTCTGCAACAGAACTCGAAGCTCTTGCTATCCATGATTCAATCAAACATTATGATGCGTACCTGTACTTAAATGAGTTCGTCGTGGTGACAGATCATCGCCCCTTAACCTTCATTTTTGCTAATAAAACAGGTAATCACCGTATTTCAAGATGGGCTCTGCTTCTTCAGGAGTATAATTTCTCTGTTCGGTACAAGCCGGGAGCACAACACCATTTGCCCGACTATTTGTCTAGATCCGAAAGAATCGTCAATGCTGTCGTAGACACTGCTGAGTCAAACTGTAGTAATAAGAATGATCCTAAAATTAATGCTGATGTTCCTTCTAGAATTAAGCCTTGTTCTAATAATAATGCGACAGATGTTCCCGTCGACGACGTGTGCCCTCCACCCGTGTACAGTGAACGTGATAAGAGTGTTGCCGTCGAGGCAAAGCAATTGAGCCTGGATGATGTTGTTTCAGAGCAAGAAAAGGACTCACTTTGGTCTGATGTAAGAAACTTGTTAACTGGCAATGACTTGGGTGATACTAAGATTTCAAACATTGACGAATATTTTATTGATGAGGACAATGTCCTGTGTAGATTGTCGAGAAAGAAACGCAGAAACGGTAGAAGTAATGTACAAATAGTCATTCCTAAGACTTTAGTTAAGGTAGCTTTAAAGCTGAGCCATGACAACGATTTGTCCGCTCATATGGGTTTCCTGAGAACTCTTGAACGGGCCAGAGATAAATTCTTCTGGATTAATCAAATTCGTGACGTCAAAGACCACGTGAAGAAATGTTTGCAGTGCCAACGAAGGAAATGGCAGGGCCAATTTAAAGTCCCCTTAGGTAAATTCCCCGAAACCTCTTTTCCCCTTGAAAGAGTTGCTGTTGACCTTGTTGAACTTCCTGTTAGTTACGCAGGCAACAAATACCTTCTAACAATAGTTGATCATTTCACAAGATATGTTGATGCTTACCCCCTTACAGATAAGTCTGCTGATACTGTCACCAGAGCTTTCGTCCAATACGTCGGAAAATTCTCTGCTCCAAATACTATTGTCAGTGATAGAGGCAGCGAATTTACCAACAAGTTATTCCAGGATGTCTGCAAAAATCTCAAGGCGAGGTCACAGACTACGACTGCTTATCACGCTATGGCGAATGGTTGCTGCGAAAGAATGAACGGTACCCTGAAAACAGCGATCTCCCACTTGGCTGCTGAAGATAGGTTCTCTTGGGATGAGAGCGTGGCATTCGTTACCCTAGCTGTAAATACTTCCTACCAGACTGCGATTAAAGACACGCCGTTCTTTTTGTTTTACGGCAGAGATGCTAACCTTCCTTACCACGACATTTTCAAGGAACAGCCCATCAACTACGCATGTGACCAAGAGTATTCAACTGAAGTTTCTCTCCGTCTGTCTAAAGCATTTGCTGCAGTTCGGAAGAATTCGGAAGCTGCGAGGCAAGCTGCCGCAAACATCTACAATCGAACGGCCAAAGAATGTGATATTCAACCTGGGGCACTAGTCTTGCTTAGGAATGAGACAGGTTGCACCGACGTAGATCGTGCTTGGCCCACGAGGTTCATAGGCCCCTTCCGTGTGATTTCTCGACGGGAAAATAACATCACCATCAAGGGTGTGTACTCAGATCGAAAAGAGCAGACCGTGCACCTGAACCGTGTGAAACGTGCTTATCTTGACGACGCCATGGCCTTCCCTTTCAATAACGGTGACGAAGAAGACGAACTGCAAGGGGCAGAGACGAACGACATTCCTGCAGTGCAAAGCACGAGCCAGAGGAATGAAGGAATGATTCCTAGGTACTCTCTGAGAAATCGGACGAGACGCCCAAACTATGTATGATTATTTGTGTCCCGCAAGGACGTCCCAAAACTTCGATGATGATTGCTCCATTTCATTCTAAAGATGCACTATGTTTAATATTAAGAATGTTTTCTAACCATTTCCCTTGTGTTTAACATTTCTTTCGTATTACAAATTTAGGATACATGCTTTGACTTAGAATTAACTGATTTTCCACGTCCCAAAACTTCAATAATGATTATCTCATTTCACTCCCAAATGTTCTATGTTTAATATTAAGAATGTTTTCTAATCATTTCCCTTGTGTTTAACATTTCTTTCATATTTCAATTTTAGGATAAGTGCTTCGACTTGAATTTAAATGATTTCTCCAGCGAAATGCAGATAGGATGTATTACATGATTAATGTCGATTTATAAATCAATTTATGTATTTACCTTGATGATGCTCATTAATCAGATAAAAATTTTACTCGATGTCAAATTTGTAACCCGTCCGTATGTCTTTTCATAGCTCTTCCCCAGGAATGCGTGCTAATACGTAGGAACTTTCCTTTACAGCCCACTAATTATCCGGAATATTGAATGTCATATTATGTATTTCTCATTAACTTCATTTACCGTGCAATTATTTCATTTTGTGTTCTCTAACGGATTTCTTTGAGCTTATTGCGTTAGATTACTTTGATCTCTCATAAACTTCATTTACCTTGCATTTATTTTATTTTGCGTTAGTTATAATATTCTCTAAATGGATTTCTTTGAACTTATTGCGTTAGATTACTTTGATTCTAGTTAAAATGCTATCGAAGGATGGTACACCGGGATGTAAATGACAAAGGGTAAGATGGGATGAGTAGATGGACACAATTGATTACGATAAGTCGAAGAAATCCGAGAGAAAATTTTTGTCAAAGCCTGAGATTAACGTGGAACGATTGATTATAGCAATGCTGCGCCGACTGGGGTCTGAGCAGCGGCAGCACACACCCTCCTCTCTCCACCGCAGCTGCGCCGCGGCTGGGAAGCCGTGTACAGGGCTACAGGCGCACAGCACTCACGCACCGCTCGCCAGCGCGACAGTGCAGCGGCCCAGGGGCAGTGTGCAGGCGCACAGTACACTACCAACGCTATGGCAACACCGCTCTCCATACCAGCTGTTTCTGCTACGCGCCGTCAGCGACGACCTTGCTATTAAAGGGCCCGCCTCAGCTGTCCTAGCCAGCCTCGACCCCAGCTGTACAGACGCAATCGGCGGATCCAGCTTACATCTGCAGCAACAGTACACTCACTCATACAAAGGACTAGATTTCCTCCTGAATATCTATATTTTCGCCGGACACGGATTCAACAACGGCGAAGAAAAAAATAAGAAGATACCGTTGGACAGCAATATGTCCGTAGTAACTACACGCAGGAGGTTGAGTTTAGACTGATCGAATGCATATTCGATATTTTATTAAGGTGGTTTTCACCCCTTGAACGTCTTCAGAAGGCCTCTGATAGAACGTCATTAGCCAAGAGAGAAGATCTTCGATAGTGAACTGGAATAGGACGTCCCGACGACTACAGTAAGCTATCGCTTGTTCAGGATCTTCGATTCAGAAGTGCGTCAGAAGCACAAATCTCAAGGCTTGTCTAATTTCGCCCCTGCAATGAAGTACGAATCTCAGATGCGTGACTTCAGTAGGCGGAAACTTCCATTTTACATCCAGGAGGATGTTGATTAATATAGGTTGGGGGGATTCTGTTGTGTCCCGAATACGAACCGTTAAGTTTTCGCCACAAAAAAGAGTAAAGGGCGGTTGGACGTGAGAGCTTACACCGAACTCTGCTATCAGGAAATCTAAAAGCTCAGCAGTATACAACGCGCCAGATGTCGATGTGTACACAGCGAGGGCTCGACCGTTACGAAAAAGAGGCAACACCGGTTCCCAGGGGCAGCGTGGCAGCGTGGCAACAGCGTGGCACCAGCGTGGCACCAGCGTGGCACCAGTGTGGCACCAGTGTGGCAGCGGACGGCAACAGCAGATAGCAACGGCTGGCGCTACCCGAGGGCGCGGCTGGGCCTAAGCGACGACAGGGGTGTTCAGCTGCGGCTTTTGCTGCGTGCTCCAGAAGTAACGGTCACGGCGCGAGTCTACTTAAAGGGTACGACGAGGGCTAGGGCATCATCATTAGAGAGCGAAACTCCGTCACTAGAAGGTCTCGTCGTGCCACTTCACTTATTTTGTTTGCATACGGCTGGCACTCCGTATTAGTCCCTGACTCTGTGTTAACTTCACGTAATAATTTAACGTACAATTCGAGACCTTAATATCGCACTCCGTCATCGCTGCATATCCAAAGTTGCGTAAGACCCTCGTAGCAATTGTTCTTAAATTTGCTAGTCTCATCTACCCCATTGTCATATTTTGTGTACATCTTTCATTATAACAAGTAAAACGACGTGGCCACGTTGAAAGAATCGTGTTTTCTTTCGGAAAATAACTCCTTTGATTTGAAGATTAGACTTGAAAAGAAAGAAAATTTGAAAAATCATAAACTCGGATTCTAAGTAAAAGAAGAATATGACATATTTCTACTCATGTACATCGGCTATGCTATAACGCACGATCAATTCTAAGCGTAATTTATAATATTTTGCAATGATATTATATATGGAAGTACAATTAAATCATTAAGCTTAATTCCTCATGAATTTTAGGAAAGAATTACCACTTCAATTAAAAAAAGGAGGTGTATTAAGCAAGTTTATGCGTCCCTTGTTCCAGAGATCATTGAGGTGAAAAGGGTTATGAAGCCATAACTATCTCAAACTTTCTATAATATATCAGCAAATTGGCCGGAGAGAAAATGTTGAGTGAAATGGTTAGGAGAGCTTTGGAATTATGTTGTTCTGTTTATTTTTTTCATTTTAATACTGCTTGATTCAAAGAAACTTTTCATTTATTGTGTGTAACTGAACAATATTGAGCCAAACTGTGGTTTGGTCTTGCTGCTGGTAACTACATAGAATCTACCTTTAACGCCATTTTCCTACATAGTTTAGTTGCCAATTTTTTCCGTTCTTACAAGCTCGTATTTACAGAGTTGACTTTGTAGAATAAACACTTTCGCCTCATTCGAATGGATATTTTCACACTGAGGCGACTTTCTTCGGCTCAAGGCTTCTAATAAAAGAACCTGCAACCAAAAGCATTCGCTCATGAGCAGGTGTTTGTACTAGATTGTCTACTTTCTCAGCTAAATGAATAAAAAAGAAAAAGTAGATCTAGCATGACAAAAATGAAAAAAATTCCTGAAAATTTAAGATGTGTTTTGATAGATTAGATCTCTTTTGTAGAGCGTATCTTTTCTTTAAAAACTATTATATTTAAAGTTAAGAAACAAAATTGACATTCATATGAAAACTTACGCATCATTTCCTATCTCGGAAGTATTATTTTATGAGCATAAAAAGGAATAGGTGACTAGGTGACTATCCTAGTCACCTCTCGCGCAAGCAAAATTATATGACAATATGAAACTCCATAATGGTTTTTATCCGTGAACGAGACTGAATCAATTCACATAAATTACTGAAAAAAGACGAGGTGATTTTGTATTAATCTCGATTAATGTTTGAGCTTAATACGTAAATTGGGTAATTTGATACCGACAGCATTAACTAACATGATCTACAACATCTTCACGCTGACCAGCAGAAAAAAGCCGCCACCAAATGATGAGTCCTCTGGGAAATATTCTGCGACTACAACAAAGGGAATGTGACGCTATAATCTCGATGTTTAAAAAATTGTAATCTCCAGAAAATTATGATGAAATTTCAAAATCTTATGATGCCGTGTTCTCATCCGCTGAACGTTTTTACGTTCCGATTCTTTGTACTAGGCTGCGTTAATTGTTTTCAAGTAGTATCGTTATCTTTCAGGTTTATGGGGCTAGTCATATAATTTTAGGCCGGTCATTTGGCAAGGTGATGAGAGAAGTGGCGTCTTAATTGAGGTCTCCTCATATGTTCTAAGCACTCGCAAGACTACCCATTGCTGCTCCTGCCTGGCCTAATTCGCTATCGAGCTCACTGCTCATATTTGACGAGGATGCATAACCATTCAGGTTTTCTGCATATGGAAGAGTTTACCGCGAATGGTTTCTTGAAACCTATTTTAATGAAAATATTCAAACCAAAGTTCAGGGGAAATTGAAGTGATAAACAAAAATGTTCTTTCACTTTTGTGGCCGTTTTAAATTTCAATTTATATGGAAAGTTTCATGTCTCATATAATGCAGCCTGAATAACTGGTCCTCCTCAAAATTTTTTGAGACGCATTTAACTTTTATAAAAGATTTTATATCGATTAATTAACATAATTTAATTGTTAATTGAGCGCAATGAGCATTTGAATTTTCTGTGACAAATGAGTAATTAGTTTTCATATTTTTCGTGAAATGTCATACGACAATCAGTACCATTCTCTTTTATTTTTGAATCAGCGTTCATAAGCGCCCGTATATTTGATGCGGTGTTTTAAAAAGAGTGAAAAGTACCGACACCGTAAAACTGTAATACCAGTTTTATGGTAAATTTGCACAGCCTCTGACATAAAAGCTGCCGCCAAAGTTCGCTGCTGTAATGCCTTCCCTATCCGTAGAGCGTTTATGACATTTGCATTAAACAGTCGGTAATACTTAAACCTAAACGCTCTTGCATCATTACCTGAAACGAAACTTCCAATTTGCTGCTTTGGTGAGTATTGCATACATCTTCTCCCTATTTCGTATCGCTTAACCCGTCAAATTATTGACACATTTGCTATAGCAGGCAACGTATTAGGCTATCATAACCTACATCTTATGTTCATTTTAATAGCTGCAGTGATCGTCACTTTATAATGAATTATGAAAACTTTGAACTTATTGAGAACTTTGCATACACTTGAGAAAGTGGTTATCATTGATTAGGTTTAATGCATTCATTATACCTAACTAGATACCACTATTTAAGAAAATCAATACTCAACCTCCTTCCATGTTTAATTACTATATTTAGACAGATTATGATTGTTGAATACGATGGTAAAGTTAAATTGCTATTCTTAATTTATGTAATGATTAGTTCCTTATTTAATTCAGAAATGAAGTAACAAATTTTCATCATTTCTAAACTCAATTATCTTTTCCGAAGACTTAATTTTTTCCAACCTTCATTACAAATTTATTTCTCCGTAGGTAACGCATATATTAAAGAATAAAAAACGTTGCTGTTTTAATTCCTAAATATTAGAAAAGCTAACAATTTGAAAGAGCATATTCTATTTAAACACGGTATGAAATTTTTGACCACTTCTGCGATGTCATGATTTTTTTTAGCAGGCTTAAGGATGCTATGAGGTAATGGAGATACCCACTGATCAGTAAAAGGTACAAAAAAATTCGATATTTCTTCATCACTCACGGTAAAGTCTGGATTACCTTTGTCGCTAACATCATGCAAACGGGTATGAGCAGGGACGAAAGCTAGAATTTATAGGGTAACAAATTCCTGGAAACTCTGCAGAAGCGATTGTAATATTTGGCTCAGCGACAATTCAGGCACTGGTAGCAATTTGTGAGCCTCTATGATGAACATGTCGATTGTGTTTTTGCCGTTGTTATGGTTTTTTTGGAGAGGTGTGTGTCAGAATTGGGAAATAGACTTTACCACTCGAATATATTTCTATTCTTGCATAGAAATATGAAAAATATAATTGCACGATAAAATCACGTGCGACGATCTCGATAACATTTATTTAAGCAGTTCATTTATAAAGTGCGTGAATGAGCAATTAACCTGGTGGTACACGAATGTCACATTATACTGTCAGCGTCTTAATGATGTATTTTCATGCCACCACGTGCAGTTCTCTGTCTTGTCTTGCCTGATGTTTCATCAGCTATGTCCGATAGTCTTGCTGCGTTGTCTTCGAAACCACAGTCATTCACGTCCGACATTAAAACATACTTCAAGGTACTGTGAATTCCTCAGGCGAATGTGAATGGGAATGTTCTTAATCCTGAATGCTTTTGGTCTCCTTTTTTATCACTAGATACGCTACGATCGCTACTCGCTGGGGTAAAAAACATCATTCAAGTTGCAGCGAATGCTTTGAACTTCATAGATTAAACTCTCAACACAGCGGGAACAATGCGTGCGAGATGAATTTCTACAAAATAAGAAAACCTCACATGTGTTGACCATAGTTCAAATTATAACATTATAAGTGCACATCCGAAATTATAAAAGTCCAGAAAAACAAATTGACAACGCGGTCTGGGGAACAGAAATCAGCGGGAAATAGATTCCAATTCATTTTTATCACCTTTAACACGAAATTAAGTGAAACTAAAATTTAAAAAAGTTGGAATGGATCTTTATTGTTTCGAGAATTTATTTACGCTAACAAAATTAATCAATTTGCATGCAACACTCGCTATTCCGAGAACTCACGCTTAAAAAAAATCAATCAACTTGCACGCAAGACTCGCAAAAAGCTGCCATATAAATATCGTTAGTTGTGATAGAGGTATGTTCCTGTTGAGTTGTAGAGTGTGAATGAACTGTTGTGTATACTGCAAAGTGGAAGTGCTCGCAAGACGACCCAAGACACGCTTTAACCTCTTACACGCAGTGTCAGTCGACTAAACTGGCACCATTACCACTAATGCTCCCATTTTGAGCGCATGAACTTATTCACAAGTTTTCGGAAATAAAATGGCCGAATACTTTGAATATAATCTGATCACTCAAATTACTTCGCACCTGAAAATTTAGAATCAAAACCATTCAAATAGCCGATGAGCTTGCTGTCAGGGAAACAATATGTGATGTAGGCAGAATTATCTAAATTTTTTCAGAGCAATATAATTTTTTCGAAGAAAGATAAGTTCTTAGCCAAAAATTTGTATCAACCTGTTCATTTGCTCATCAGGCAATAAATGAAATTAGGCGCGCTTTTTACTGATAAGAGTGCATGGACTGTTTTCATGTGCTTTCAAAATGGGAACAATGCTGGTTGAGGAGAGTGGATGCGTGAAATTCTTGAGTTGGTGCAACGGCATATTGCTTAAAAACGATAACGAACAGAGTAACAGAGTATCTGGTTTAGAGATCTATCTACGGTTTTTTCAGATAGTTAAATGGAAAAAGAAAAATAATTGCTGTAAGGTCATTGGTATTCGAATTTTACAGTAAGAATATATGTTAAATGTGCCACTAAATGTTCAAAATATTTTACAAATAATTTTCAAGCGAAAACTTCATGAAAATTGAAAACTTTACTAGGGGAGCCCAAGCCAAGTGACCGCTGAGGTGATCTAATGCTTGACCTTGAATCATAATCATTACGCCTGTGATCGTCAACTGAACTTATCAATTTTTTATTTTTTGTGATAAATATAAAAAACCATAAACTAGTATTTATTTTGTCTTATTTAACTAATTTATTTTCCCCTAAGCCGCTATTTTAGTCGATTCTTTGCCCATCGATGAGGTTCATTCCTTAGAATTCATCCAATGTAAAGATACAAATGCTGATTGAAATTTTACCAATATTCTGGTCATGAAACCACTACTCGCTTAGAATATACTCTTCACAAACATTAAAGTTAAGCAATTCATGAAATACTGCAATCATTCAACTAAATCATACCAAAATACGACCATCCAACGTAACAGTAGTATTGAAACCGCTGTTGCTCTAGCCATTCAGAACGTCTCGTCTTTGTTTGAAAATCAAGCGGAAACAGAATCTAGGCTTATTCCTTATTCTTTGAGTTTGAATAAGATCTTTACTAATGTTTGTAGTTGAAATCACACGTTAAAAAGTTTGTGGGTGCAGGATGTGAGGTATTGCAAGACGGATTCTAAGGCTCCGACGACTAGACGGAACCGTCTGTGTAAAAACCAAAGTCTGTCATGTTCCGACGGATGGGACTCAATTTTTCACCGCAGGTATGAAATGATATAACAATCTTTTTTGAAATCGAATGTTTTTTTCGTAATTTTATTGAAAACAGGAATTATTTCAAAAGAACTAAAGCACAAAATTTAAGAGGTTGAATTTTTTTAATTTTGATGTTACAGCACCAGCAACATGTTTTTTAGATAGCTTAATGTATTATACATAGAAAACTGGGAGTAGAATTCTTATACTTTGATTCGTTGAATTTTGAGATTTCTTTTATAAAAGTGCATTTCTTTCTTTTGGTATGTTATTTCTGTAATGACTTTCAGACAAAATTTAAAAAACCTACAACCCTGATTGACCTTTTTAAAATTTTTTTTTATAGATTGATATATTTGCCGTTCATGTACCTGCACAACTGTGGGAGAAGTTGCATTTCAAACGTCAACAAGTTCATGTTTTCAGGAGAGCCTGGAAAACTCGTCACCTGGTAATGTTATGACGTATGTGACTGGCCTTTTGCAAGCTGTAGCAGACGAACAAACTCACTTATAGAGCCGTGAAGAACATCGTCAGATTCAGAAAAATGTTCTATAACATGAGCTAAAAAACAGAAAATCGACAAGTTTTTGAGTTTGTGGGAAAGCCCTACCCTAATTGGCTGGCCTTTCGTGGACAGAAGCATACGAACGAACGCACTTGCATGGAAGTGAAGCATATCGTTAGATTCTTAAAAAAATTCTCTACAACACAAGTTGAAAAACAGAAAATCTACCATATTACGAATTTTGACCTAGCCACTCCCTTCAATTTATACGAAGATATAAAAAACCAAGGCAAAAACAGGGTAGTTAAAAATTTAGGGTTCACTAATTCGAATTTGAGGAGCTAAAATATAGTATAGTAAGCACAGCCGTACATTCTCTGAGTAATGACACGTTTCTTTATCAGACAATGATGGAGCAATAATGTTTTTTTCAGAGTTCATTTCATGCAATGAAACTTGAAACGTTTCATCAACAGCATTACAATCAGAACATCAATAATAATTACTTTATAAATTGTAAAGAAATCCCAAAGAAACATTTCTTCTTTTATAAATTTCAACTGTTCTAATAATTCTCATTAAGGCCTATCGCAGACGCATATAAGAACGAGCCCCGAGAGGCAAGCAAACATTTCCAAATTTACGATCCTGGTCCGACTGCCTCATTGAACTTTACAGCCAACCGCGCGTGCGCTGTGTTAGTGCGGAATAGCTGTGATTTCCAGAGGTTGCGTATTTTTTATTGAGCAACCGTTCTCTAGCTTTTGCAAAATAATTCTTATTGGATTCATCTCATGTTCTACCATGGAAATCGAAATGATGTAACAAAGTTAGAATTTCCACAATTTAATGTGAGCTTAGGGCTATAATAACAGCAATAATAGAGTAGACATGGGTGCTAGCCTTTCAGAAAAAACACTTACAATCATGAAGCTGTCTTCGTGTAACAATTTACCTGACCATACCAAGAATAATTGGAATTACTTTAGTAAATTTATAAATAAAACTGCACTTAATAGTGCATTTCAACAGCTTATTCAAAATACTGCGGTAATTTTACTTTTTCTTAATCAACCGTACTAAAAAGTGTTTGGCACAAATGTTTTATAATGTTCAGTTCTCAGTTTGATGAGACATTTCTTATGATCGTCCGAAATGTTTACACTGGATATTTTTTTTTAAATATGCCCAGGATAAAAACTTTTGTCTCCCCTTTTAAAAGGTTTACAATATACTCAAGTGTTTTTGGAGCAACTGTTTTCAAATTTTTCCTTCGTAAGATACATTGTAAACATAACCCAAAATAACTCACTAGCAAATGCAAAATTTCAGAACAAATCTATACAATGTTCCTATCGCATTTTTGAAAGCCAAATCGTTAACTAAGACTTTAAATTTTCTTCTGTTAAATTTGAAAATATAAATTAGTCTGCACAAATAGAAAAAAAATGGATGAGCAAATTTCACGTCCAAAATCTTGCAGCGCAAAGTGGTTGGAATGATTTGAGCGGCACATTAGCTCCTCAGTATGTCTGTCCTGTGCCTCGGGTTGTGAGAGCCGTGCTGGAGTGCCTCTACAGTAAATGCCCTCAGATCTGTGCGGCACCCTCACTCTCTGCAAACTAACTGGCAAGCTTAGGGCTTTATTGGATGCACTCAACGTATCGCGACGGGTTACGGCTTCTTCCCTTTTCGAGCAGAAAGTTTCACCACTCTGGGAAAGAAAAACTGGATCGTCTAATTTTGAATATAAATGGTCTTCCACTTATACGGCACAGGTTCTAATTTAAAAGAAAAGGCGCATTCAGTATTTGTTCAAGTTTAAAATTTGCAGTGCTTCAGGTCTCGAACTTTAGTATTTGATTTTTTTTCAACAACATGAGGATTGAGGTTAGGAGACTGAAAAGCCCCTCTGAATTTTGCACTCACCTCGCTCTCAAAACTCTTCAGTATTTAAAATTTCTTTCTTCTACATTCAAAGCCATGACCATTATTTTTATGGAAATCTCCTCAAACACGACAAAATGACAAATAGTCTTCGTTTGCAAAACTTTTGAGGTTTTATTAACGTGTTTTCAGCTATTCATACCCCTCAGGGGGATACAGGTATTGTATCTATGGGAATTAGCGCTCCCAGGGGAACCATGTGAGAGCCCGAGCTTATGGTTAGGTAGGCTTCCTTTTTGTTGTAATAAAATAGGTTTTTGTTTTGTTACGGACCTTTTTTTTTGGTTCACTGCTGTCCTGTTTTTCAGCACCTACTACTTTCTTCTTCAACTTTTTTCTTGTTTCATGAACTTCTTTCCTAGCTTACTGTTTCTGTGCACCTTGTGCATAGATTCCGCGTTCCCTCAACTCCATACTAAATGGTGCCTTCCTCTTTTCTCTCTTGGAACATCTTTGTCGTGGTTAAGGGAGGCTAAAACTTTCTTATATAATAATAATAATAATCAGCGATTCATAAAGGAGGTGATCTCTTGTGCTAGCGCTGACACAGCTTTATAAACTATATACTGGGACGATGTTATGCAAACCTTGTTCTACCTGCCTTACATCCTTCATTACTGTTGTATCGTGGCAAAAGAATCTTGGTAATAAAAACTTATGGGCAAGAACAATGACTTCAGCGCACCATAAATACAATGCCATGTTTTATAAGACTTTTTTTTTATTGGTCGAAATATTCACAGCGGTAGCGAACTTCTTTATCAGGCAGCATTCATGATTGTAAATCACAGACACTTGAAATTTTCGACTTTCTCCCTCTCATATAGGCATCAGGATACTAAATTTGCATTACTTAGAACAGGAACAATTTCATCTGTTCGTGTTTGATGATGCGCAAACAAGAAGCGCGTGTGAAAAAAGGTAAATTCAACTTCTTGCCTTAGACAGTTGTATGGTGATATCAATCGCACTGGCGCTACATTTTGCGACGTTTATAATTGAAAAAAAGAACAAACAATCAAATAAGTTATTAACAGCTGAACAAGCTTCTAAGCGCTCAATACGAGACGAATATTTGGTATATCTCACGGTTCTAACAGTAGAGTCTGATTCAACTCAAAATTTAGAACTTGAAGAATTTTCATCTATGTTCTTTTTCGAATGTGACTTCCGTGACCATATGTGTGAAGGAATTTCAATATTATTTTTCATGAATTAAAACCATTTGATACATCTTAATAATTTAATAAAAAGATAAAGGAAGATGTTAAGCAAAGGAAATGCATGAAACTTTCTGAATTAGTCTGTACAGAATATTTCAATATTTTCACAGAGTTCGATCGTACCAAAAATTTTTCCACCAGCAGTCAGAAGTGCTGATTTTAGCTAATTCTTGCTGTATTTATCGGATGAGACCCAATTATTAGGCAGTGAATTTTATACTGGATAATTTTCTCAAAAATCAGTGACTCGAAAAAGGAAAAATGCTTCATTTATTCATTTATGTAGAGTAATGAGGAAGTTATCACTGCTGTTCCGAAGAAACCAACCTGAGTGTAAAAATTTCCTTTCACGAGCGGAAACTACGTCACATTTAATGTTATATCATATTGTCTTTTGGCATGCGCTACACCTGATTTCTCACTGACTCACTCACCGTTGTGTTGACTGCCGTGTAGGAGTTGCTGGTACGCCCTAGTGCGCTCGGAATGGTCACTAAAACTATAGCAAGTTTATTAGTTGCGTACACCTTCCAACCAATCGTTAGCTACAGCACACTGCTCTTGATAACTTCCAGTGGCTGAATGTTAGCTCTCTCGGAATGAGAAAAAACAACACGAGTTTTGCCTTTTAATGAAGAAGCTGACAGGTCAGAAAGAACACTCACATAATCTTCAGGGTAGGATTTACTACACTGAAATGAAGTGAAGAGAGAGCAGTCGTACAAATTTGTTACTCGTCGATGAGTTTATGGTGCAGACGCTGTTCAGTATTTCATCAGACTTGCTGAAGAAAAGTGGGTCTAAAACAAAAAATAAAATGCTTGTAATTGTAGCTTAAAGCTTAAACTAGACATTAGACAAGGTGGCTTACCAAGTGAACAAATTTGGTGATAAATTCAAATAAAATATAATTAAACGATAACAAGGTGTAGCAAAAAAAATTATAAGAGATCTATGGTTATTTTCAAATGCAAAATTCGGTGAGAAGTCCATTTCTGACTTTTTTCTTTAATTAGGCATGGTTTCTAGTGAATTTCAGCAAACAGAAGACAGGAATGGATCTCACATGTAATTTTGCATTTAAAAATTACCAAAGATCTTATATGATCTTTTCAGTGTTGTACATATTCATTATTTGTGCTTATATTTATTTGATTTTATCATATGTAACTTTATTCTTCAAAACTTGTGTTCAATAGTACTTTTATCTTTCAGATCTTATATGTTTCAACCTTGAGCTCAAGGGAGTACAAAAGTTATCCGAACAGATACTGCTAGGTACGCTGGGAACCAATATTTGTTGCAGAAACGCGCAGCATTACAGGTCATATCAAGAAATTGTACTAGACGTATGTGATATATGAGACCAGGGCATGTCATGAGCTTTTCAGGAGTGTTACCTTATAAGAGTGAAGACATTGAGCGCTTAGTGTGTAAGAAAAAAATATTCACATGAAGTTTGTTGTGTCAATGATTTGGCGAGAGCATAAAGATCACTCTAATAACAGCTATTGCTGTCAGCAAGACAACAGTTTTTGCTACAGAAAATAAAATAGACACACTGTTTATCCAAATTTTCAATCAGCATTAGATCCAGTAGAGCACTCAAAAGATTTATCTGAACTCAAACCGCCAGATCAAGAGATGAGGAGTTCCAGCTGTGCAGATGATCATTGTGAGGTGAAAATGTGGAGCCCAGTGATCTAGAAATCAAGAGTAAACCAATACCATTTCCTGATGAGGCTCTAAACGACTAGTACAGGAATCTCTATCAGGCCAAAGACAGTAGTGAGATTCTGGCAGCAAAGATTCAAAAACGTTATCTTCTTGAGAAAGGAGTGAACTGTGCAGAAAATGCAATACTGCGTCCATTATTGACCATGCAAGACGACTTATGCTTTGTAATGACACCTCTAAACTTTTTTGAGCAACTGGAAATACCGCATAACACGTACTGGCGACCTTTCATAGATGCATCCAAGGAGAATATGAAAGCTGTTCTGCTACACAAAGGTAACACTCTGTTATCTGGTCCCTAAGTACATATCTTCAATGCTTTCCAAACTTGAAAAATTGTTTTTGATGAAACTTTCATTACACATCTCATGTTCAAAGAGTGGCTTTCTTTTGAGTCATTTAAGAAAGTTTGTGATAACTTCCTGGGGAAACACCATTCAGAAGATTACGAGCAAGTTGTGAACGATCTGCCGAATCATTATCATGAGATTGGCTGCAACATGTCTCTAAAAATTCATGTGATTCGCTCTCATTCGGATTTTCTTCGGAGAATCTTGATGTGAGTGATGAATATGGCGAGAGATTATATTAGGATATTTCAGAGATGGAGCAACGATTCAAAGGAAAATGAAGCCCTGGCACAGTAGCAGACTACTGCTGAAACATAAAAAGAAAACACTTTTCAATCAATAGGCTTAGAATGACAAATTTTTCTTCAAGCTGACAGATGTGTGTTTTTCATTCATAACCAATTATAATAGCACGTGATTTATAGTACAGGGAAATGGTGCCTAATCTGGAGAAAAAGGTCAGATTTAGAATCAGGACATTTTCTTAACCTCTACTCCTGAACATGTCTTACGTTACATGTTTTTTATCTAAAATTTATTCCAGTGCTGTTTGAACTCACTCAAAAATATGAAGAAATTTAGAGGTTTTATTAAAGTAGAGTTTATCAACAGAGACGTAAAATCATTTCCGTGAGACAGAACAAGCATTCCAGAAAGACATAACTGAATTAGATGAAGATGAGAAACTTGGCATCACAGGCATTCAGGTATCATTAGACTATAACGAATATCACACAAACGTGTAACATAATGAGATTTAAAAAGATTGAGCAAAACGAATGCAGGGGGGTACTAATGAGAAATACTTCCCAAAAAGCTCGAAGTGCCTCAAGGGGAGTTCTACACAAAGCAAATTCTACCCCTGATCTTCATTGAAAAACAAAGCGAAATTTGTCAAACCCATTGGTCTGACACACTCAAGAATCGTATTTTCAGAGGTTAAATACGTTTAGTGCTCAGAAGTAATGCATGTGGATTTCGTAATTTTGCCTCCTAAGTGAGACGTCGCTTCACAATGTAACGCAAACAAATGGGCGGACTCAATTTAGGTGTGGGCACTCTGAAAACCATTACGTAGAGAACGGGATTTTAAGATATTTATGGTATAAGTACACAGATGCCACCATGTTAAGGACATTCTGAAGTCCCCATCGTCACCATAGGCAATAAAAATTAATAGAACAAATCTTTCACGTGGTAAAAACAGCAAGTAAATTGATGTTCCATTTTCATCACATAAGAGAGAGTGCTGTGGTGGTCTCAACAAGCCGTTCGCTTGTGCACCCCCATACAATCTTCGAGACGCCACCCCACGCAACGGCGAGCTTCGAGGCGACACCATACGCAGCGGCGAGCTTCGAGGCGCCACCTAATGACCAACCAACGGGGATGCGTGCACAGCGCGTCACTGCACTTACCAGGCCCTATATAACGGGGTGCAGTAGAAGCTCGGCCAGTCTTCTCACAGCGGCTCCGATCTTCACAACACGCTCCGAAGATGTTCCGCCATCTACAGCCTCAACTGCTTCTACCGCCGCTTCGCACTCAATAGTCACTCTACCGCCGCTTCGCACTCAATAGTCACTCTACCGCCATCCGTGCTGCCATTCCACGTCGCCTGAAGGTCCTCCAAGACGTATCTTGGTGTATTACTTGACAGCAATATTTTATTTCTGTGACATTACTGTCGGCAATATTCCCAATAGAACGACACTCATTCCATTTGTGTTTTCTTACCCTGTTGGGTTCGTTAGTACCTCAGGCACTCGCTTCGGGAATTGAAATTCAAAGTCCTTAGATAGCTAGTCTGCCCGGAGCGTAGAGTAGACTAAGGGAGAACACCACAGTACTCTTTTCTCTTCAGATCTAAACCATTTGAAAGAAATATGACATCAAGTTTGTCTTGCGTAGCAAAATTTTGGCGTAGCTTTTCAAGCTTTGTGCTTTTCAAGCTTTGTGCTTTTCAAGCTTAACAAAAACTTTCTATTGAGTGGACGTACATCTCCCTAGAAATTAGGTCTCCTATCAATCAGAACCTTAGTTTCATTTGCATATTATTGACATATAGGACAGTCATATGCAATTGCAACTACAAAGAAAAATTTATCTCTCGAAATAGATCAAATTTTTGGTTTTTGTAGGAAATATTTTTTTCAAGCTTGCTTTAAGGGAATCGACCACCCTCAGAGCTATCTCAGAAAATAATCATTATAGAGGTCTGAAATTCTGTACATGTATAGTTGAAGATAATAGTAATCAGAGGTACCAAGTGTAAAATTTTTCTCTGACGTATAAAAAATGATTCAGCTAAGAGAAAACTTTTACTTTAGGGGTTATTCCAAAACACTACTCGTCTGAAAATTATTAACGTACAGGGACGAAACTTCACTTATTTGAATGAGAAGAGTATCCCTTAAAATCGTACATTAGGGTTTTAGTATTGATATTATAATGCGGAAGTTATGAATGAATAAAAAAATTATTGCAAAACTGTTATTCTTCGGATTTGTTCATCTTTGTTTTTTGTTGTTCAACAAACTGAAGTGTTCAGAGGAACCCATGAAATTCAAAACTGGTTGATATTTTGAACTTAAAAAGGTCCTGGGTTTGGTTCAGTGCGGAGGAGAGGTGCGTGTACAACTTTAATATTTACAGGGTATATTTTACACATGTTATAAAGTCTTATAAAAATGTAAAATATCTCAGCTTTCATTGTCTTATAGTGGTCGATTACCTTAACATATATGTTACCGCTTTACAGAGAGCATCGAGCTCTCTGCAAAAAGATATTAGTGTATTTAAGTTTGCAGTTAAAAATTTTGACTTAATTCAGTACATCATTGACTTATACTACAGTTTTTCGACGTTGAGATTCCATTCAAGAATAATCAAGCTAAAACGCCTAAATTGAAGCACGACTTTTTTATTGAAGTATTAGACGCGTTTATTGGATTGGAGAATAAGATGAGTCGTGATTGACGGTTTAGAGGCTCAATTCCGGAATTTTGAAATTATCGATCATTTGTGTGAGAAAAACATATTCTCTTTCATAAACTGAACGCGAATAACTACGCACAATTTTGTTTTTTAAATTTCAACCTATAAGCACTGTCCAGAGATCCTACCAAACCAGAACACGTTCAAGTTGAGACTACTATTGAGATCAATGGGTTGATTAGTTACTCTCCGATAAAAAATGTAGAAGCTGTACATCGGATTTACAGTACTCACTGTAGCAGCTTCCCACATGAATATTTTAACAGTCTCTGTTTGCAAAATGAGTTCTCAATAATTTCATATAACCTACTCCTGGTTATGTTTAGCATGCATTTTTCATCCCTGAGTTAATATGACGAAAATCACTTTGTTTTCAAATAAAGTAAACGATCTTAATCACAAGTTAGCAAAACTAAAAATAGCTTCAGTTCTTTACGACTATGCATACTCGTATTACAAGGATTTGTCTAACTCGTGCTAATCTTAGTTAAGAGTCGGCGTTGTTTTACCAAAAAATCTTATCGAGGAGAATTATAATTACCTTAAAACGTAAAGGTGGCTGCCACGGGGTGAAAAAAATTAATTTTGAAATTGAATTGGGCTGAGTAATGAGCACAGTGAATTCCAATGCTCTTACATTTTTTTTCGTTGCTCTACAAGAATACTCTGAACTTGACGAGATTGATTAACGTCCTAAAGTTGTTTTTGCAGAACATATGCATTGCTAAAAATGAATTATCTTTTACTCGATAGAAAAATACTCAAGCAGATGTATAACGAAATTAAGAATTTGTTTTTTAACTTTCCGAGCTCAATAAAATTAAAATCAAAATTTTTTCGCTGTGTAAAGTAGCATTACGAAAACAGAAATTTCATTCGTTGAAAACGTGCACTGCCACACTTAAAAAAATTGATGTTTCACGCGGAAGGAAGAAGTCACTCTAACAGATTAAAGTTGCGGATGCGTTATACCAGGAATCGAGGCTGAGGAGACTTTAATATTTTGTCCAGAAATGAGCTCATTTTGCTAAATTTACGAGTGCAAAAATTTTTTGGACACACATTTTATCTCAAAAGCCACTCTGGTTATGTTTAATTTATGTTTATGCCATTTAGATTTTACAGGAAGTTCGGGGGAACCTCTTGGATCAACAGTTCTAAGAGTTTTCAGAACGTAGGTGAAATAAGGGAGATGCAATACATATTTTTAAAACAAAAGTATTGCAGCACATTTTTAGTTGAAGTCCTAGAACTAAGACTGTAATCATCACTTCAAATGCGCCATCTGGATGCACTACTTCTTACGAATAAGAAGCAAGAAATATTGAACCTATATCTATAATTTTTTTAAGACGTCAGAGTCTTCTGCAATAGAGTTTTGTATAAGACTAAACTGACACAGAGCTAACGGGCATCAGTAGACCTGTTCTCGTTCTATAATTGCTCTACGTGTATTGAAGTACAATTATTAAGACGATAGTTTATTGGAAGATTAGAAACTCCTGAACTTGTGAACTTGTTTATCAAATGAAGCTCTTTGATTTCAAAGATTCATGTCGTTGAGAATGCGAGAAGTTCAAATGAAAGAATCAATAACGATGCGGAGAATGCAAGCTTTTAAATAAACTTTTTTGCAAATTTTTGAGGGCAAATTCGATCAAGTCAATTACTTAAGGGCGTGGAATTGTATGAGCTTTCCAAAAATAAGAAATAAATTTTCTATTCAGATTTCGAACATCATTAACTGTTTCAAGCATTAGTCGATTGATAATTTTTTCACTTCTATCAGAAATCTCATGTGCAAAACAACTGCTTTCTTATGAAATAAGTAGTGCTTGGTCTTTGGTCTTTTGAATATCTCATTCACATTTAAAAAATTAAAAATGCATGGCATCACATGCTTTATGGTAACGTCTCAGAAACTGAAACCTACTATCGGAGAAAAAGCTGAGGCAGAAATGATAAAGGCTTACAGTTAAAACTGAAGACATCAGATAATTCTGGAAATAGTTTTGGGCTCCAAAATTCTCTCGAAAAATTTAAATTTTAACCTGATTGATCAAATGAGCCATATGGAAAACCTATAATTTTTCAAAAATAAATCGCTTGTAACACACTCAAACACTGAGAAAATTGATTACTTTAACGAAACTTATATTGCTGCTGAACTGATCACTCTCTGAGGGAAAAGGGATAGTCTTGAGATGTAAACTATATAAGCCTTCTTTTTGCTGAAAGAGCACAATTTTTTTTACGATCCATCTGCATAAGGTTCACTGTCGTCCGGTTTTCAATCCCTACTAGATACTTTTGTCTTTAATTTATTTCTCGTGTCATAAAATTCCTTAGTAACTTACTGTTTCCATGCGCAGGGAATCTTATCTATGAACACACTGTTAGATTTGAGCTAAGAAAAGACTTAAATGGGAGTTGATTTTTTCAAAACTTCGGCTGCCGCTTGATGCGCCGGTAAAAGATTCTTATCACGCAAACATACAGGTGACTCACAAATGGCAGTCCAACATAACTGGAAAAGAATATACGAGCTGTAATAACTTAGAAATAATATGACTTGAGGTATTTTACAATACCGGGTGTCTCACAAAAATGTCCCCGACTTTTTAATTAAATATATCTCCACTTTAAATTAACATATTTGAATTGTCTTTTTTCCACAGTGTAGTAAATTTGGTTTCGTTTTTGAAAAATTTAAGTTTTTGAAGATCGTTTAATAATCACTTTACTTTACACTTTCCCCCTGAAAGAGGGGGAAAAACTAATTACTCAGAGGAAAAGTTTTAAAAACACCGCTGGTGATCTTCATTTCTCAATACCTACTGTTTACAAAAATTTCACAATGATGTATCCTACACACCACCAAGTATGTATCACCTCAATAATTCATCGACAACGAATTGAAGAAGTGTTTCAAGAACTGAAAGAAAACGGTGAAACAGTCCGCAAAATTCTTCGCTCAGTGGTGGCTAGAAGTAATACTTGCCTTTAGAGAAATGGAGGGTGTGTAGGAGGATTCTAAATACTTTATTTATTTTAACGTTATTTAAGGTAATGATTTATTACTCTTTTAAATTTTTGTTTTTTCGGTTTTTTGGGAAGTATAAAATAAGGAAGAATATCAATATTGTTTTAAAAACTTTTCCTTTTAACAAGTATTTTTTCTACCCCTTTCAGTAAATCGATCATTGTAAAATGGTCGTTCAACCGATTTTCATAAATTTAAATTATTCAAAAGGGAAACAAAATTGCTATATATCATACATTTTGAAAAAAGACAATTCAAATATGTTAATTTAAAGTGGAGATATAATCAATTAAAAAGTTGGGGACGTTTTTGTGGGACATTCGGTATAGCAGATTATCTAATTTCAATATTGAAAACAATTATGGGTCTAAAACATACACTAGTATGTGAGCGACAGTTTTGAAGAATATTAACGAATATTTAACGTAGTTCACAGAAAGTAGTTTTAGGAGGGAATTTTGATTAAATCTCAAATCTGCAATGATATAGAGTGATTTCCAAATAAATTACAGTTGCGCTAGATATTAAAGAGGTAAAATAAATTCTAGGAACGTAATTAAAAAAATGAATAAACTGCCTATTTTCTGCTCTTCGAGTTCCGAGCTGAGTCTCGACGCACTTCGTAAAATGAGGGGTGGAGCTCCCTCGAGACAGAGGACTGTGCTCGTCCGAATGAGTTCAGTGGCTGCTTTTTACGCTTCGTGTCACCTTTGGACCAGAGAACGACCGAACGAAGCTTTTCACATCCAAGGAAAATACACACTTCGTTGTTCTGGAATCTATCAGTGAAGCGCCAATATTTAGTTCGATTTGTCGATGTCCACGGATCGTGAAATGAAGATTTGCTCCTGAATGTTAATGAACGTGAAAAATGTCTGAAGTTTAGTGAACTTTTTAGTGGACAGGAAATATATCACGATAAAAATTTCTCTTCTCACACGTGGACGCTCATTTTAAAAAACCTTCAAAATAGACGTTCAAAAGATTAAATTTATGGTCCTTTCAAATTATTGCCAGAAAAATTTCTCGGCATATTTTGGTCAGCAAAATCGTACTCAGAAAATCGGAGAAATCTGGATTCGATAATGCTACCTGATACTTCGAAAAAGAAGTTCATTGAGTGAAGGGATGGAAGCTAGGCAAAATTTCCGGGTTGATATGGCCGTAAATTTAATGCCTTCCTATTTTTCTGAAACTTGTGTGCGTCAAACCGAGCGTTAAGAGAGGAAACATGAGGAATAGAATATTGCAGTACATGGTCGGTCATCTAATGATCTCTTTAGTTCTCTAGAAATAGAAAACCAGAAGAATAATAGATGTTTTCAGTAAACCTACATACAAATAGTAACATTTAGTTCAAATTCTAAGCCAGGAACTGAATGAAATTTCATTATATCGCTACTCTCGTGATAGAATGAAAATTTAACGAAGATGAAACTACTAGGTAACAAATGCATTAGATTAATATCAACTTCACTGTTAATTTACTCTTATCCCCTCAGGGGGATACAACTATTGTATCTATGGGAATTAGCGCTCCCAGGGGGACTATGTAAGGGCCTGAGCTAAAGGTTAGGTAGGCTTTATTTTTGTTGAAATAGGATAGGTTTTAATTTTGTTACGGACCATCTTTTTTCGGTTCACTGCTGTCCTGTTTTTCAGCACCTCCTACTTTCTTCTTCAACTTTGAGCTTGTTTCATGAACTTCTTTCTCATCTTACTGTTTCTGTGCCCTTTCTGCATAGATTCCACGTTCCCTTGACTCCATACTAAATGGTGCCTTCTTCTTTCCTATCTTTGGATCGCCTTTGTTGCGGATAGGGAGGCTTAAACTAACTAATAATCTAATCTAATCTAATTTACTCTTATTTTGGAATGAAGAAGAAGTTTTATTTAAAAATCAATTTTCGTTAGTCCAGTGGTTCTTAACCTGGGTTCGATCGAACCACAGGGGTTCGGTGAGTCTAACCCCTGGGTTCGGCATGGTACAGTTTGTGCGTTGAAACACATGTTTTAAATTTGAAAAAAAATACATTTTATTTTCCCACTACGAATGGTTCGATGAATGTATGTATGGAACATGTGGGGTTCAGTACCCCCAACAAGGTTAAGAACCAGTGCGTTAGTCTGATAATTTTCCAGCATTTCAAGATATTAATTGAATTGGTGAAGAAAGGCTGCGTTTACTTTAGACGGAAGAAGCCTCGTAAATATAACATTCAGTTGGTGCGCCTGGCATCAATGAATCTTGTCAGTCTACATTGTGGATTATTAATTGAAACTGGAGCTAAAATAAAAGATCTTAGCTCACCCTTTTCGTTCCTTTTTAGTTCAAGAATTGATGGTAACCTACGAGATGCTGTGGAGCACAGTTATAGAAGGCATTATAGGTTGCGGGCATGCTACGAGTCATTCCCTTCATTGTTCCCGTGGAATGAATTCGTTACGTGTGGTAAATTTGACATGTAGATGTTCAGTGTGATAAGGCACTACGGCTTTTCGACACAAACAGTGGGAGGAAAATTTCAAGCTCCGGTCCGCCGCCAGCCGAGATCCCCGAAAACTTTAACAGAAGCAGTTACTCGACTTTAGTTGCAATAAATTATAATTATTGGAATTGCTGGGGCACAATTTATGCCTTGTGTGCCTGCAAACGTTCAATTTACGGAAACTCTTTCAAAGATATCGAGTCATTTACATTGATTTAAAAGCAAACACTTCTTCCTGTTATGATGCAAATTATTAAGCTTGAAAGATTCAACTACGGTAGCCTGCTTGAGGAATCCATCAACTAAGAACTTGAATAACAATTTGCTTATCTCATGTTTTTCCACATATCAAAGAGAAAGTCATTTCAAGAGAAAATATCTCATTAGCGGAAAAACTTGGTAATGAAATAACCAAAGAATTCACCATTACAATTGTTGAATGACAACCGTGGCGCATACGTACAACTGTCGTATAAGTTGCAGTGAAGGTCTCACAAGTGAGATTATTGTTGAATGTTGCAGTTGATCCAACATTTAATTTAAACGTTTAACTTTTCATTTCAAGCGTTTTATTTACATTTTTTATCTGGTTCTATTATTTCTTTTTTTTTGAGGATGAAATATAAAGGGTATTTCAGGACAGAAAGGACAAAATTGCACACTAAGTGGAGAATTGCCAAATGAACACTTTTTTTATGAAACCTTCCAAAAAAATTTGGGGTTTTGAGGTTTTAGCCGTTTATTGTTTAATAGGATGAAAATTAATGGCACAATTCCTTGCAATATATATTTTGAATTTACTTTGCAAAGATTGTTCAAAATGTGTTATACCTACATCAGTGCAGTTTTCAAATCTTAGCCTAAAAAACGACTGCCGGATATTAGGAAACACGCCTGGCATCTAAGAAATAACACGAGCAGCCACTGCAATTCTGCCCACGAGATCTTCCTCAGATTCAATGGGCGTAGCATAAACAAGGCTGTTTATGCGTCCGGCAAAAAAAATTGATTGGAGTCATGTCAGGAAATCTGGGAGGCCATACAACAGGCCCATTTCGCCTGATCCACCTATTAGGAAATTGACCATTCAGCTAATTTCGGACATTAATATGGTAGTGTACAGGAGCTCGATCATGCTGGAACCACATTCTTCTTCATATTGCAAGTGGTAAATCTTCGAGTAGCTCGGGAAGTATTTCTTCTAAGAAAACTCTGCAATTATTTCTGTTGAGAGACTATGGCATAATACAATATTGCGAGTAATTGTGTGATTAAATTTCATCTTATAAAACAATAACCAGCTAAAATATCATAAGCCCGAATTTTTTCGAAAAATTTCATAGAAGATAGAGTATTTATTTGGTCATTTTCTACTTGGTGTGCAATTTTGGTCCCTCTTGTTCTGAAGCACTCTGAATAGTTCAGAAAAACTCTGGGCGGAGGTCATAGGGAAGGAATGATCATATTTCGATTGAAATAAACACTTTATAATAATTTTTCATTTTTTAAGTGTGACATTTTATTCGAGACCACCTGATATTGCTGAAAAAAAATTCAGTGGAATACATACCCGAAACATTTTTACTTCTAGATAGGGCTTGGAATATTCATAATGAATGCTGACCTATTGTGTAATGTGTAGAGTAATTCAGTACCTATATCTATTGATATTTGCAATAAAATTTATCGACCACGTTTGTAGAACGCCTGAGACTTCTAAATGGTTTTGGTTGCCTGCAACTAGTAAACTAAAATCCTCTTTTATTCACAGCATTTATGGAGAGTGTCCAAAACAATGCTAGTCGCAGTTACAAATTTACCCGAACCATATGGTTGTCTATAAATAAGAACAAATTTACTGCGATCTTACTCGAACCAAACCAAATGATTTAGTTCTGATGAATCAGACTAATTATAAGATCTTCTATGAATAAGCTTCCAAACACACAAAACCCACATCCCTTACCTGACAGTGATTGCGTGAAATGCGACACTTCGGCACACCGCTCTAGCGCCGTCACCTCTCTCAGCTGCCCTCATCAGCCAATCATTGGAGGGATGCTACATAGAGCCTCGCTGTGTTGCTCGCACCCTTCTCCGGTCTTATTGCTGGTATTAATTTGGGTGGCTTGTTTGCGCTCTCTGGCCTCCGCTGCCGGACTGAGCTTGTGCGATCGGTGCTGCCTCAATCGCAACAGAAGTGCCTCGACTTGGCTATGTTGATGACCATAAACTTTACCTTGCGTCCAAAGCTCAAAAAATGAGCCAAAAAGTACAAATGAGTTTTTTTCGAAGGTAACGTTTAATACTTAATTTCTTTCACACACACACAACCATAAAATGCTCGTATATAGTCAGATATGTAGGGCTCCAAATTGTATCAAGAAATGTTACAGCCTGTACATGCCTGAACTAAGAGTGTGAGTTTTGAAATTTAGTATTAATATAATAAAATTTAATATCTTGCTCTTTCAATAAAACTAATTTAAATCTTTAAAATTTTTTGTAGCTTCACAAACTAATACATTCTCCAAATTAACACATTTTAAATACCGTGTCTAAAATGTGAAAATTCCTATCTTTCAGAATTCTGATGTGCACGTCAAGTTGAATTCACCATTTAATGACTGAAAATTTTTGTGTAAGTCGCAGCGTTTGTTAATATAGTCTGGGAAATGATTACGCAATCTAGCTTCGTTCCCTAATCAACAGCATAGCATTACTGGAATAATTGAAACTGTCAGTTACATTGAACAACATTAATAATTTCTTCCTAATAAAACTATAAAATTTTCATAAACTTCTTTAACCAATGCCTTAAAAAATAATCTTCTTCCTACATTTTACAATCTAATGGTACGCTAATTTTCGTTTTAATTGGAAAACCTCAGGCATGACGTATTGCAGTGTGTTATGTTTTCTTTTTCCAACAATACGACATAAATCATCACATACAGGTGCGTTTGCATGGCATCAATTTTTACCTTGAAGTGTAGAAAACTGATATTGCAATCCAGAGTGTCCTCGATACGCAAAAATTTCTAAATTAAAAAGGATTCTAGTCCAGCATTTCCGTCTCATGTAAACAAATTATTTTTGAATATCTGATAAAACACACATTTCACACATGAGATTTTTCGTCTACATTGAAGTTTGTGGACTCAAAAGACGGTTTTCATAAACTTTTCAGTCGTACTCGAGCTAGGCAGTGTCCAACGATCCGCAAAATTTTCATTTCGGTCTACGACCCACACTCGCCGGCCTTGCAATTTGTTTACTCGGTCATTGCATCAAGTTGGCTAGCTGTGAGAGCAATACTCCAAGCGTGGCTGCAGTCGTTGTTCGACCCATTCGTCAGATGAACAATAGGGGCTTGTTATGTGAAACTGCAAAGCTTCTCGGCCTCTTCTATTTCTGACTGTAACGAACGATTAAGTGGAACACGTGTTCAAATTTAAATAGACTGTTTTCTTGATGACAACACATTCTTATCAAGTTTTTCATCCGAATATAGCTGACAGGAATTCGAAAAATTTCAATTTTCTGTATATTAGCTCTTGTTATAGAAAATTTCCTCACGAATCTAACGATATGCTTCTATTCCTTGTACATGAGTGGCCAACGATTTTTGGGAAATATGAGTGTTTCTATTTTCACGTTAAACTAAGGTATAGTCTTGCGTTGTTTTAATTGGTTTCTTCCTGAAAACATTATAAAGCAAAATTAAAATGAAAATTGCCCCCAAACAATTTTTAATAACGTGCAAAACTAAAAAGTAATTATTCTCTATATTTGCTAGGTTGACCAAGCTTCTTTAAAATTGTTTTGATGTGCTTTAGCAAGCTATTTACTAATTTTTCAATGACGTTGTGATCAAAGGACCTTCACTCTTTTCAATTAAGGTTTCAACTTCCGCTAAAATAGTTGGCTTCTTTTTGTTCACTCGACTTTTGATGATGGACCATAAATTTTCGATCAGATTCAGATCAGCCGAATTTACAGGCCAAGGACCCAAAATCTCCTCTCCATTGTCATCAAGGAAATTTTTAACCATTCTTGCATCATGACAGGGTGCGTCTTCATGTTGATAAACTACACCTTTGTCGAAAAACTGACCAGCTATCTTTTGGAAGGAGATGATCTTTTAAGACTATCAGGTAACAGGCCGAATTCATTGCTGTGTTTTTGGTAAAATCATTGGTGCTCTAGTTCCCTTCTATGAAAAGCAGCCCCAGACGTAAGGAGTCGCAGTCTGCTTGACCGTTGGAACGACACACTCCTTGTTAAATCTCTCGCCTGTTCTTCGTTGCACGAGGCTCTTCCCGAAGGTGGAAAAAAGGGGGAACGGAGATTCACCGGAGAAAATAACTTTGCCCCATTGTTCAGCAGTTCAATGCTTGTACTTCCTGTAAAAATTGAGCCAGTCTTTTATGTTCTTTGCCGTCTAAAGAGGTTTCTTTGCACCTCTCCTCGAAGCAAGTCTGTTGTCTAAGAATCGACGTCGAACAGTTCGCACTGAAGCATGAACGCCATCCCTCCCCCATTCTAGCGCAAGCTATGAACTGCTTGCAGTCATTTCCCGTTACGAGTAGCGCACTAAAGCGCTATCTTGACGAACCGACGATACTCTTGTCCAGCCAAGGGCTGTCTTCGCCACTATGGATCTTGCCTCGTTGAATTGTTTTATCTATCTGTAGACAGTTGATGATGCAAATTGCTTGGCAACGATTTCCTTTTTTGATAGGCTACTCTGATGAAGAAAAATTATGGATTTTTTAATATCTTCCGAAATCACCATGATTTTGAATGTGGCAAAGAAATTTTTTTTCATAATAAAAAAAATAATAGTTAAAGAAGATATTTAAAAATGAACAAGCCACTCCCCTTGCAAATGATTTTTTCATCAGCTCCAATGCCCGCATCAAATTTTAAACCAGCACAAATAGGTTTTCCGTATTTTAGGAAAAGCAAAATCGGTGAATTTTTAGAAAATCCACATTTTTTTAAATCTCGCTTCCAGGTAATTTTGTTACATAAAAGGACTGTTAACGATTAAACATAAGTGTATTTTGAAATAGCCCTGAAATGCAAAGTTATTTTCTCAAAATCATTTGCCACACATGTGTGTTCGTTTGTGTGCTGCAGCTTACGACAGGCCAGCCAATAAGGGGAACATATTTAAGCTGAAGGTTTAATTCTCAAAGTTTACCAAACAATCCAAAAATTACAAATGTTCTATTTCTTAGCTCATATTATAGAAATTTTATCTGAACCTGGCGATATGCTTCACTGCCTTGAAAGTGTGTTTTTTCGTCTGCTACAGCTTGCGAAAGGCCTGTCACTTACGTCATTATACGGCCAAGTGACTAGTTTGTCAGGCTCTCTTGAAAACTTGAACTTGTTGACGTTTGAAATAGCACTTCTCCCACTGTTTGGAAGGTACAGTAATAACAAGTATATCAATCGAATGGCTCAAAAAGAACTAAAAATTAGTGCATGAGTTTTTTCGAAAGCAGTTTAGTTGAAAAATCTTTACAGAAATGAGATGACAAAATTTAGAAATAATTTTTTTAACCCCCAAAATTCAATGAATCAAAATATCCAATGTTTCTTTTGAATACATATCACTATCTAAAAAATACGTTGCCGGTTCTACATCTTCAAAATTGTGGGAGATCTATTTTCCAAAATACCCATTTTTTCAGTTTAAAAAAAAATCAATTATCTAGTAAAACTACGAAAAAACACGTGAGTCCAAAAAATATTGTTCTATCGTTTTACACCAATTGTGAAAATTTTGAACAATGCATCCAAAAATTAAGTTTTTTTTTCAGCCGAACGGTCCTTTTAAACATCGCCAGCTTTATAGACTAAGTACATGTTACCAAGCACGCGTTTCGCTCTGCTCCAACTTAATAAAATCTTTATAAATGCCAACAAAACTAATGATATATTTTTTACTTCTATGAAAAAACAACAGCTCCCAACATCGTGATCGGCGAAAAAAATTCAAGAGACAGCCGGCTGTAAATTGTCAAAATGATAGTGGATAAAAATCTAACATTCTAAGATTTAATCTATCAACTGCGCAAGAAACTCTCTAAAATCATTAGGATTTTACTAAAGCAAAACGCATTCTGCCAAAAGAAACCCTTTCTTTATAATCTTTTAAATCATCAGTTAATCCGTTTTTTAAGTTCGTATTGAAACGTGATATGACAGAAAAATTTACAAATGAGCATTCTCTTTAAAAATAACAAGGGTTTCAAAACCATTTCGAACAAAGTTCATTACATTGATCCCGTTAACACACTCCTAAAAATAAAGAAGCTGTCGATCCACTATCAATTTTTTCTTGGAATTTTTGTGCATAATATTTAAAAGTTGTGAAAGTCATGACCTCTAACAGTTTATCTGCGCTCAAAGTGGTTTTTAAGGAATTTTTTGATAAATAGACGAATTAGTTCATAGTCCAACACTGCTAAAAAACTACGACTTACAGTAGATTTTTTTGCTGGTATCAAATTATGGAAATGCCTGTCTTAGGATATTGGCTATATCTCACCAATTCAATTTACATAAGTAAGCTTAGATCTCATAAACTCGGGAATTACTAACTAAATTGCAAATAAATACAACTAAGAAAATGATTTGAGCGTATAAAACATCTAATTAAAGACCATATTTCAAATGCTAATCATCATATCGAAAATTGACTTAGAAAATTACTCTGACAGTACCAATATTAACACCAAGCCAATATTACCAAGCCTGAAGGCTCTTCAGGCTTCGATCTGGACCTTTCAGAGATTCTAAAACTTGCATGCCTACAGAAAATGCAGATCATGGCTGAATAGGAATCTGATTTCCACAACCAAAACAGCCCTCTTCTTCCATGTTGATACCGCGCTGCACTAACACGGTCAAACAAATCTTGAACTTCAACATTTCTTGTGCACTAAATGTAGTGAACTTAATAATATTATAATGTGTAGTATGATATTGGCAGCAGGCTACATTGCTCTATAAAAGTTGCTACAGGAGAGATAGTAACCTTAAAATTAAAAAAAGTTTTTTCAGATTCAGACTTGAAGGTACTTATGTACTTAATAGTTAAGTATAGAAAAAGTACTTAAGGACTTCTCAGCTCCGACCATCCTGCACAAGGGCACTAAAAATACATGTAAACAAAATACTGTGTAATACAACTACGAACAGATTTTACGAGAAGATGGGTCAAAGTATACGTGATCATTATAGTTTTAAAGAAGTTTTGCTATTTATGACAGATTAATTTGGCTATCTTTAAAAATTTCCTTTCTCGCTATAAATGACATGGGTCAATGTGAAGTTTAATGCAATCACAGAAAATAATAATTGCGATCCCAAGAATCACTAAAATAACCCATTTAAGAACGTTTTACACGAATGACATTCTGCTCGCTGATGTGTTATTTTCGAATAATTGAACTTTGAAGTTGGCCTTTGTGCCAAAGAAAGCGAGCGCGTGAAACGGAATTTAATTAATAACGGAAGCTATTACAAACGTAAAGGGGTTGGGTCGCGAGGGGGAGGCACAGTTCTTCTAGTGAAAATTATCAATGAAGCTTCTAACCCACCCATTAGGGTGACGACCGCAATCTTGTTTATAGCAGCTCCAAGATGGCAACCACCATGGGCGCCGCCATCTTGGTGCCGATGTAAACAAGATTGAGATCGTCACCCTAATGGGTGGTTTAGAAACTTTATTTATACTTTTCACTAAAAGAACTGTGGCTACCCCTCACGACCCAACCTCTTTACGTTTGTAATAGGGGGTTAGCTTCCGTTTTTAATTAAATTACGCTCGCTTCCTTGGGCGCGCGAAGGCCAACTTCAAAGTTCAATAATTCGAAAATAACGCATCAGCGAGCAGAATGTCGTTCATATAAAACGTTCTTAAATGAGTTCCTTTAGTGATTGTTTGGAATATAATTATTAATTTCCGTGATTGCATTAAACTTCACATTGACCATGACATGAACTAAGGCTTTCGCGCTAGTTAATAAAACACGACAGAATAGCAATAATTTATTAACGTAAATTTCGTGAATAACATCTTGCTACACGCACTCGTATTTACACCGACTTCCCCATGAACGTTGGGAACAGCAGAAAATTCAAATCTACGTGCAAGAACACAAACAGGTGCTGCAGTCTCTAATCAGAGTCTTTCCAACAATGCACCATGACTGGTATTATATTTTTTCAACTTGTATTTACATGCATTATTAAGCCTAGATTACACTGAGAGAAAGTTTTGACACACCTGTGTCTCAAACGGATATTCAAAATATTTGATGCACAGTTGATTATTTTCTTTGACCACATTTTAAAGTGATTTTAAAAAAGTTAAATTACACATTTACGTTTCAAAGGGCTCTGTATTTGTGGTCGATATTGAGTTTAATGCGCTCATGGAAATTGAAAATTCTGTTTCAAAGAATCACTAAACGAGCACATTTAAAAACGTTTTACACAAATGACATTTTGCTAGCTGATGCGGTATTTTTGAGTTATTAAGCTTTGAAGTTATGGGAACGTCGAATGTAACGGTGAAGAAACGGATACATAAATATGTTGTAATATGGTATTGAAGTTATGAATGGTTAGATTAGGTTAGGTAACGTTAGGTTAGTTGAATAAACTAGCCTAAACTAACCTAAATAAACCTAAAATAACTTAACTTAGCTCTACCGACAATGATGGCTTCCGCCAAAATGCTGCGTGTGTTCCAACAATGCAGGAACGACGCAGCCAACTATATAATGATATTCTTACCTGAAAGTAATTCATGCTATATCTCGAAAATGACGCATCATCGAGCAAAATGTCATTCGTGTAAAACGTTTTTTAATGTGCTCCTTTACTGATTGTTGGGAATCAAATTTATAAATTCCACGAGCACATTAAACTTAATATCGACAAAATTTGTTGTAGAAAACCGAACTGTGTTTAGATTTTTTGAATGGAGTCCAAATCTCCCAAAAACCCTAATACCTTCACAAATATTTCATCCAGTTCATAGACGTTCTTAGACGTTGTCTGTACGTATATTAGTGTGCTCGGAGACCAGTCTGAAAAAATGAAATATTTATGTGAAATAAAATTAACTTACGTTCAAGTGTGTCGTGGTAGACGCACTTAAATGTGGCGTATAAGCCCATGACACACAACAGTGTCTCGGCTTTGGGATAAAATTTTCTTAGTGTACGCCTCAATGGGAGCCCATTTTGCAATGCTTTACCTTTAATTATTTGTATTGACCATTAACATAGATTTTACGACACCCATATGTGTATATCAATTAAGGATCTTGACATTTAAATTCAATGATGTTTTTGGTATCATCTTTATTAGAAAAAAAACTATCTTTCTTTCTTTTCTAAATAAATACTACCTTAGAAAGCGTAAGCTTTTGTCGTTTTAAACTTCAAACTGAACTTCAGATCAACAATTAATGTCAGCTATGGCTGTTAATGATACAAGTGACATGTGACGGATCTAACACTTTGAACGCATTTATTGCCACAAGGCTCGCGTAACTGAATTTAGTCTAAGGCACAATTAAGTTTTCCTCAAATTATTGAAGTGCAAAAAGTTGCTGGCACTTCCCCTGCTCCAAATCCCAATGCGGGGAGAGCGTACTGCAGACTTTCTTTGAAATATAACATTAAGAACGTGTGATATAAGGAATTAATGCTAACGTGCGATAAATTAAAGCTAATGGGTGGGTTTAAATGATTTTGCGTCTAAGGCTATGAAGTCCTTATTCGCAAATCTTTTCATCCCTACGGATTGACTAGCATGCCAATTAATGAGCTCGGAGAAAATCAAATATTTTACCACAACGCAAATTTATATTTCTTACGCTAATAATAGGGGCACAAATGAGTTCACCGGAGTCAGAGAGATGAAAAGGATTGTTATACAATGCTAACCAAAACATTTGCAACTTAATTGGAGTAATATGTGAAACTCGGGCGAGAATAACAAATAACAATAACAATAACAGAAAATATATATATATATAATATATATATACACGCAAAACAGTCACATATAAAGCGTAAGTAAATAAAGCGAACAGCAGCTTGCAGAAGGAACCAAATAAAACCACCTATACAGTGCATTACCTATATTCGTCCGCATACAAAACAGACGAACGTATACACGAACGTATACTGAAACTAATTATAAAAAACAACACCTACGACTAGTAATCTATGACAAGAGTCATTCCATCACCAGCCTGATCTCCAAGAACAACCAAGGTAACAAGTTTTCAGCTCTAACGTAAAGTAACGTCGTGTATGAATACAAATCCAACCATGAAGACAATGAACCTTATAAACGCTCGGACATCAGCGTAACGATTGTCACACGTTCCAAAAGGCTAACTATGCGCCTAAATTTTGGAGGCCCGAAAAATCATGAAAAAGAAGAACATAATAGAATTTTCAAACTCGGCAGCAGCTTGTGGTGAATACAAAATATTGCCTCATGAAACAGACTACAGTCGACTGCAAATCCACGAAGCAATAATTCAATAAAGAAGCCATCCATCAATAATCATAGTACCGAAAACCATCGTTTTCTCAGGCTTTTTTAAACTACTTGTATACGTGACATTTAGCAATGTTCGCAATCGGCTTTGCAAGAATTTATCTAAATTTGCTTCAGTCGCGTACGACGTTCTGAGCCCGTAAAATAATCCTCTCTGTAAGATTGATGACCTATCGAGTGGCTTCAGGGAGAGTTCCAAGAAAATCTCAGAAAGACACAACTTTTTGTATCTAACGAAGAGGTCGTCATCAGTCATTAAACATTCTTTGCGATATAAACATAAATTGAAGAAGAAATATTAAACATTAAAAAACTGTCATAGTTATGGGAAATGTAGCAAATACTCCACGATCCATTCTGGGAAATGTATTCAGGTACAACATGTTCTTACTGAGGAATTAAATTAGCAAAATTAAGCCTTTCGTTTTTAACCGAAAAGGACAGGCTATTTATTAAGCAAGTGTTGTTTGCAAATGAGTAATCTCGCAATATAGGTGGTGTTTCAAAGTTTAAATCTATCATTTTAGCATTTTATAAAGAGGAAATAATTCAATAATATTATATTTATAATAAGGATGAAATTCAGCATCAAAATCCATCTTATAATGAAAAATAACACGCCAATTGATGACTAGCAAATTAATTCATTTTATTTTTTTAAAGTTAAGATTTCCATCGTCATGCTCTAGCGCGGTGAGGTTCAGTGCACGTGCGCATCAAAGATATGAGATATAGTAAGTAAACACAATTGTTTATGATTAAGATAAATAGGGATTTACGCTGTAATACACAGCATGTGCACAAAATAAAAACTCTGGGAATTCTTGAATCCGCGATAATTTAACCGAGAAGTAGCGAGGGAATACTATACTTGGAAGGTTTCTTGTGCCAACGTTCTTCACGTTTACACGATGAATAATAGAAGGTCTTCAACTGGAGATCGGACTAAGCACATTTTAATCGAACTAATTAGGGGAACGATCAGCTTTCTTCCGCAGATTTACAGAAGACGAATACTTCAGAGGTATGTCACTAGGCGCCAGCAAGCAAAAATTATGCTATCTCTCAATCGAAATATGCAGTAATTTCACACTTGTTCAAACAATTGCATAAACGTCCTCAAATTTTAAAGCACGAACTTTAAGAATTTTGAGCCCCTCAGGGGAGAAAACTATCGCATTTATAGGAATTATCAAATTCAAAGGAAGAATAAGAGGTCCTGTGCCCAAGGTAGGCCTTCCTATTGTTGAAATAGAGTAGTTTTTGTTTTGTTACGGACCACCTGATTTCGGTTTACTGCTGTCCTTTTTTTACAGCACCTTCTACTTTTTTCTTCAAGCATCATCATGTTTCATAAACTTCTTTCTCAACTTACTGCTTTTCTGCGCAGCGGGTCTCAAGTGCGAACACACCTTGTGTATACTGTAGATTGCTCGTTTCCTATACTTCATGATAAATGGTGTCTTGCTTCTTTTTTTTTTTTTGAACGCCTTATTTTTGTTCGGGAGACATGAAATAATTCATTTAATCTCAGAATTGTAATGTCTGTATAGCTTATGGCAGTGTCATAAGCTATGTTTCAGTGCGAAGGTATTCACTGATATAGCAGGTTCACAATACTCGTACAAGTCCCCTCCATGAGCGCAGCCTGCCCCGCTTGCTATAGAGTAGTTAGGGCTCCTGAGCACGTACGTCGTTGACCGTTGGCAGTCTCGTTTTCCAATATTATATGGGTAGTTGTACTAACAAGACACATAAATGTAGACGAACGAGTTGGTTCGGATTAAAATGGGTGCAGCAAACGTTACAATTAAATAACACAAGGGATATTATCAAGGTTATTAAACTTTAATTGAATTACACAGGGTGTTGGGGAGAAATTTGACAAAAAAACAAGTGATTTTTTCCCGGGTTTTTTAAAATTTATTCATACCAACTAGGCTTGAGTTCAAATTTTGAACTCTGCTTCATTCATATACACGATGACTGCAAGAATGGAAGACTGGGAGCCACCTGAATAGTGGAAGAGAATAACTAGTATCATGATGATTCGCGCCGGCCATCAAAATTAGGAGATAATGGTCGCTGCTCAGTGCTCCCTGAACACTGTAAAAACAACCCGGCATGAACTAAAGAATTTCAGTGGAGATTACGAGGCAGCGAGAAGACTAAATCTCCCCAAACCGTCATGGTTTTTGGATGCGTATCCTCAGAGGGTGATGTGATGCTCACAAATCCCAATGTTTGGCCTCATAATTCCCCTGATCTTGGCCCGATGGATTACTATGTATGGGGTGCTTTGAGGAAGACACCAATCGCCGTGTTAGAACTACAGGAGACCAGTTGATCGATAGAATTAAAGTGTTCTTCAAGGGCCCTCTAAGGGAAAGTGTAAAATCAGCTTGCTCCAGGTTCCAAGCCCGGATAGAGGCTGCAATACACGCTAATGATGGTTATTTTGAGTAAAACTCTTCCAAACTAGTCTAACTTTCTTGTCTGTTGAATTTTTTTGAAATATATTAAATTTATAGATACCTAGCGCAAATAATTTTCCCGATAAACTGTCAAATTCATTCCTAGTGTGTTATTTATTCAAAGTGCGTCGCACTCTGAAATTTGTTTAAAAAGACATAATTTTCCAAATGGAGCAATATTGTTGAAGCGCAGGCGTTACACGATAGTGAAATCAATCCCTTAAGATGAAACCTGAGCAATGTTAGTTAGCCAACAGCTGCAAACGTGGAAAACATACTTTCCAAGCATTAATGAAATGCTTATTGAAAAGCTGATATAGTTTATGTATAGCTTAATCTCATTTATTTCAACCCGATCTCCCGCGTTACCTTCCATGAATCGCCGATAAGAGCCTATTGCCTATGAATAGCTCAAATGGAGAATTGGATTCATTAATTCCTCGGATTTCTTTGAAATCAAGTTTTATTGTAAACCTTTGCCTTTGCAGTGCAGTAGGTAATTCAGGTTGAAGTATGCAATGCTGCGACAGGCACGTACTACACCGCTCAAAAGTGAGCGAAATAGAGGCTAGTGCTGTTCATTTAGAGACTGGTATGCTTCAGTAAACTTATTAGCAATGTTCTCGTTTGCATAACTACGCAAATCCGCAGGATCATTCAAGACAGTATCACCATATATCACCATCTTCAAATGAACATATATACACTAAACTGATAACATAATCAGTTATTGCTGTTTCAATTGTTAAGTGAAAAATACTTTATAGGATTTCACTAGCACATTGTTATATTAGTACATTTAAGATTTCCTGGTGACCACGAATGTGGCATAAATAGAACGAAGAGAATGGACCATTTAGTATAGACTTGAAAACGGGAACTTGTACACCTCTACCAATGGTGTGTCCCTGCACCCTATGCATAGAAACGGTCGTCAGTAAGGTAGTGTATGAAACAAGATAATAGTCGAAGGAGAAAGTTTTAGGTGCTGAAAAACAGTATAGCAATGAACCCCAAAAGATAGCCCGAAATAAACTAAAAACTTACACTATTTCAAAAATAAGAAACTAATTAAAGTTCTCATTAAGACCGCACAACTTTACCTTAGGATTGTTAATTCTCATAGATACACGAGTTGTATCACCCTAAGAAGGTTTCATAAGCACATCGTGGTATGAATTGTATGTAAGTCTCCCCCTCATTGATGAAGCAAGTTTTAGGTACTAACTTCGAAGATCTATTGTTGATAAACGTTTAAACGCCATTCACAGTTCTGGTTATATTAAGCCCAACCAGTGTTCCTTGTCAGTGCAGAATCAGTCATTGCAACTACGTCGAAAAGCTACTTCGAGCTTACAAAGAGTGGGCAGATAAAAATGAGCGAAATTTTCCATTTACTTGCAAGTTTATCTTGTAGAAAGGAAATATTTTTTACAGTCGTTTTATATAACTTCCGTAATTAACAATTACCTTAGTTTCCAGGATTTATGAACTACCTCGCCAAAACGTATTGTATTCTGATGAATAAAGGTGTAACATAAACAATATTGAATGTGCCCAGAAGCGAATGTTAAGGAAAAGAGTGTAGTAACAAATTTTATTCGGTGTCATTGGTAGTCAGTTCCTATTGCCACCTGCTCTCTCTGCGACAAAAAGCGTGAATAATCTCGCTAAAAGGCCTCCAAAACAACTCTGTTATTGACATAGGGTAGACTGTACAATAGGTTTACAGCGGGCTTGGGAATCTACTAGATGAGTGCTTTAAATATTAACCAAACAATTGAGGACTGTGCAAACAACAATGATTTAGTGGGAAAAAAATAGTGAAGTAGTCATTCGGAACAAAAAATTTTAAATTTTGGACAACTATCAGCTGATAAAAATTGACTTTCTACAGTATTATGCCGAGCTTTATTTTTCCTTTGATTGATTCGCACCGCACTGGTATTACGTCAAGATTTTAATGAGAAGGAAAGAAATACGGTAACGTTTTCCGCTGCCACCACGGGTTGAACCCGAAATTATGCTAGTACTTAAATTAATTATTTGAGAATTGACTTTGAGTGAGTTACTGGGTGGCGTTAGCGCTCAAGCGGTTGCTTTTACGTCCACCCCTATTCATATATCACGTCTTTGGTAGCAATGGCCATTGGGTAGGGTCACGTGTTTCAGCGGGCGAGCCCAGTCGAGAGGAGAGGATAAAGAATTACGCCGAAACATTTTTAAACTATACTGGGGATGCAATTGAGGAGGCAACTGCCGGAATGAGGGAGCACGCGGAGCAAGGACTTGACGACCACGCAGCTTCGAACAGGACACTCAAACATTTACACGTCCTCAGTGACCAGTAAAGACGACCGTCCTTTAATTTATTACTTGGAAAGACACAACAACGGACTGTGTGCAAACAGTCAAAACCGTGCCCGATCTCGAACCCCAATGAGTGTCTCAGCCTACACTCAAGCCGAAACAGGAATATCTAAACCCCGGAATATTGAACCAGTCGAATTTTACGAAGGATGAGCAGAAACAACTTTAAGAAACAACCATCAAGTACCGCTCGATGCTTGACTTTTAACTGTGATTCTAAGCAATCTCGCCCCCCGGGTACTGCTCGAGCTAAGTCCCTGACCAAAGTACAACTGTTCCACCTCTCGGAGCCGACCGCCTAGCTTTCCATCGGACACCGAGTGCCGCTAGACCACTCGCGTTCGCCTTCTCACTCTGAGTGACTCCTAATGATCATTTTAATGCAGTCGTGGACAGCGACTTCGCCAGGAAAGGGGGGGGGGGGGGGGGTGGGGGTTGGGGCGAAGGGATGAGGGGTGTGTTTTTGGTGGGGGCCTAGCTTTCTCTTAGCCAGGACCTGGCCATGACTAATCCAACAGTTGGTCCCGCACTCGGGTCTTCGTTCGGGAAAACGAGCCGGCAATCGTTTTTATATTAATCTCTCGATTCTATACGGTCCGCCCCTCATTACATGACCGTCGCTAACCAGCACTGCGACATCGTCATGGCTTATTGCGGTAAGTCCTTCATGTGAACGTCTTCGACCATCTCCCTACTAAAACTAATGCCTATAGTCAAGATTATACATTTTATTACGTCGTCATGAATGGCGCCGTCTTCTGCCTCGTACTCCTACGCCCGGCAAGTTTTAATAAGGGATGAAATTCTATTTCATACATATCTGAAGCGATTGGGCAAAATAAATGGTGGAAAAAAATAATCCAGATGTTGACTAACGTTCTTACACAGTTTCTAAGAAAATTTCTACTAGCACCATGCGCCGAGAATTGAAAGGAATTAATTTAAGAAGTTTGACCGCAAGCAGTAAGCCATTATTCAGTATTGCAAATCGAACGAAATCTCTCCAATTAGCAGAAGACCATTGAGACTGAACTGCAGAGCAAAGGAAACTTGCCCTATCATCAGCTGATACGAGGTTCACCTTTCAGAATGTTGACTGAGTTAAAGAGAGATGGAACCCCTGAAGCTTTGAATTTTTAATACATCCCTTTGACAGTTCAGACTTCCAGAGGCAGTGAATTGTCTGAGGAGACTTAATAAAGTCGGAATTAGGTTCGGCAACCTCGTACAGCTGGATACATTATGAAATGCCAGGATTATTTGAACCTTCTGGGTGACAAAGTACACACTACAATGAATTTTCATTTTCCTGATGATTCCAGCATTGTTCAATCAAAACGACCCCGCTCACATTCACCGGTATCATGTAGAGCAAGATCAGTTCAAGAATCAAGGTCAATAGTTTCTCATGTGGAAAGGCCTGCAGTGTCCTATTTTAAGTCTTATCGAAAATTTGTGCAACTAACTAGACAAAAAGCCATGATCTTGAACACCCCTTCCATCTTTACTGAAAAAATATTTTCAACATTTGCTCAAACTTTTGACAAAAAATCGCTTACGCTGTTCTCAAAACGATATAAAATATATGCCTAGTAGAGTAGAATGAATGCTGTTATCAGTGAAAAAGTTGGTCCAATAAAGTATTAAACTCGATTATTGCGTTACAGCCATATTTCTACAGGGTTCGACTAACTTTTTGCCTGGGTAGTGTAAACCACATGAAGACAATGCATTACTATAAATAAGACGCTAAAATAGTCTTCGCATCTGACAGGGCAATAGGAACTTCGAAGTTTCAATGGCTACTTATCAGGAGAGGGTGCAAATTCTGGAGTGATGCATAAATGAATAATTTTGTTGTCTTGTTTCTAGATGTTAAGCATATACTTTAAAACCCAGAACGCTGTATTAAATTAGTTGTAGTTTGATAGCCTTGACAATATATTTTTCTTTGCCTAATTCTTCGGTTAACAGATGAAAAGGTCCTTTATTACGGAAGTAAGATCATATTGTGTACGTATTGATGTATACATTCTAGTTTTTCAGTGAATAGAAGCCCCTTGCATACAATGGCTTATGATTAGCACTTAGAGGCACGTAATGAATTTAGTTTCAAATTGCTACATACTGACTTGACCAGATCTGACGTGAACAAACCTCATCTTGCAACAGGAAGCCTAGATTGGTCATAGAGATGCGCTCAAATTAATGGCTTTTTTGAGTGATTTTCTCATCGGTTCATTTTTACTGATACGCAACGTGAGCTACAATATATGACTTCAAAATAATATTACTTTGTACGAAGATATTTTTTTATACTCAACGGTTCCTGTATTACTCCTGTAAGATTACTCTCTTATGTGATCTTTTTCATCTGGAGATACCAAAATCAAATGTACTTCTATGTTACTCTGCAGTTCTTGATTCGCAGCTTATGGCTAAACACACGAGCCAAAATAGATTTGTGACACTCGCAGCAAACATCCCGATCTCCACCGAATTGGATCGAGGAACGTGAAAGCTCAAGAGTTATAGCGTTGAACGTCGCTATGCTCATAAAACACATTTAATCCGTGCTTAGCTGATAATATGTCATTCTTAAAGAAGAGCAGCGATGTAGTTATGCAGCTCAGTTCAATATTTAGTTGTACCATATTGCCTGTTATATGATTTTGCATCCGAAGGATCTTCGTGGTCAAATTTAGTTCATGCTAAGCAACCCTAAAAATTCGAAAACTGCTTAAAGTTAATGTGTGAATGAATGGAGAACGAGGCAGATTCGTGTGTTTGAGTAATGTCAAAATTGTCGAAAGAGAAACTCATGATAAAAAAGTATAATCGAAAGTTTACATCATTAATACAATAATTAATCAGCGGATGCAAAGAAATGGATGCATAGGTTGATTTTTGTGCTCATGAGAGTGAAGTGTACTACTCTAGTTAAAATTAACCCAACTAGATTGCTTGTTCAAACTTTGCATTTTAATCTAAGCTACTTAGAAATTAAAATTTCACGCAGAATCAACTGTTCAAGCTAATGTAATTTACCACTGTGACTCGATTAAGATTACAAAAGAGTTGAGAAATTAACAAGGTATTTTCGTAGGGATGTCATTGTTTCTGGCTTTCAAAGCCTCCACACCTCCTTACGCTGGTCCAAGCTCTGTCAGTCGAGTAATATGGGTTACAAGCACTTCAGTGCAGCGTCGAAGAGTTCACGCTTAGTGACAGGGTTGAAAGTAAATCGGGTTTGTAATTGTTCATTTATAATTCCCAACGTGTTATCATTATAAAATAAAATTAGTTTTTAATATTTGACTCATTTTGGGAGGAAACTTTATTGTGTTTTAAATTTCGAAGTTTACGATGGGCGTAAATAAAGTAATTATATTGCCGTCGTGGAGCCCGAAATGATAAAATTGAAGAAGAGGTGGGACTTGAACGGGTGGTTTATAAGCATGCGATATGCGATCAGAAACAATTTGAACTAACTAAAGAGATTTATTTCAATAGTGATTTTTTTCGCTTACAAGTTTTCCGGAGATCGTTCGGAAAATGAGGGCCATCAATTTAAGGCTACGGTGCGCAATCAGACGTTGCTGCAGACCTGGGCAAGTGGCAGAAACAACTATGATAAATCTTTGGCAGACGTACAGGGACTGTGTTTTGTCAAGAACCAAAATTCGTTGACGCCTATCCCACTTTCAGAAGAAAAAATTTAATATCAGATGTACCCACAGTGGAAGGTTTCATCTTTACTGCAATTGACGAAAATGTTAATGAATACAAGTCTGTAGTAGTAGTAGAAGTAGTAGTAGTAGTACCATGAATTTGCTAGCGCTTCAGTAGGTCCTACTATATCGCGCCGAAGGTCTCGCGTCACAATTATCGACCTATCTGTCACATCACCGTTGTGGTACAAAATAACCATCAATCACCATCACGGAGCTCCATGTAACATATTTAAGTCTGAGACATTAAACTATTAAAATATTTAAACAGCTGTAACCAGCTAGATGAAGCTTATTCTAGTATTGGAAATCCAGCAATACGATTTGGCTTGGAACAAATAACTCCAACGCTGTATGACTACTCCACGGAGGAAATTTGCCGGAGACAATATTAAATTGAAATGATTTCGATGAAAAAAGTCACAATACTTAACTTGCATCGAAAATGACGAGCCATATTAAACCGGTACAATCATAGTTTCCTACTGTACCTCGTCGTAGGCAGACCTTATCAGTACTTCTTTGTTAAAGTGAGCTCAGAATCTGACCTTCACCCCGAAGCTGTTAGCAGCATAATGCCCTAAAATGAAGTCCTTTTCTTCGGCACACAGGAGGGCATTAATTGCCAGAGTAGCAGAGAGTTACGGCACAGTGGGTGCCTGATGACTGCTTGCGTCCCAGATAGCAGTCTCGATACACTGGGTGCCCGATGAAAACGGAACAGATGGTATTTTTACAATGGGTGCTCGATGGTAGTAGACTAGTAATGACTGCTGGGTCGCCCAGTGTGCTGTAAGCATCTGTTACACTGAAACTCATTACGCTCCCTGGGTTTCGAAAACAAGGGTTTCATTCCAAAGCATCATGCTGGAGAAGCTCTGGGTCAAATATCGGATTCCTGAACTCTGCTCAATGAAGAGAAATTGATATTATGATCTGTCTGTGGCGAGGTGTAGTTAGAAATTATTATTGCATGTCATGTTATCTTCGATGTGTGATTGCCTAATAACAATGAGAGAAATAAAAATATGGAACGGAGTCTGGGAGAAGTAAGTTTGACTACACTCGATGAAAATGCTCATGGATGTTACAACTAGTTTCAGAGTTTTAGTAAAGTGAAAAAATTTTTCAATGTACTTTAAAAATACTATTCGATTAAAATTAAGTTGGAATAATTTTCTTCTACAGTCGTAGTGTTTACTTATAAGTAAGTCCTAAGTCAGTAGCTATGAAGTGAAAACAAATAAAAATATTTGAAAGAACTTGCCATAAAGTAGTTTAAAACAACGAATTTTACGTTCTTCTCCAGATTACTTTTCAGGATGCGTACAATCACATTTCAAAACATCTGACGCTCCTGTTTTCTGTTCAGTTCCTGTAGTCCAGTCCACGTAAAGTTTAGGCAGCCTTTGTGCTCACATAAGATTTAAACGATTTAAATCTCATTAGTGAAAGCTTTACGGAAATCACCACACTATTCAAGTTCGTTGATATACATAACTTTACTGAAACCAAACCCCACGGACACGAAAAACTTTTCTGTCCAAATTCATCCATGAGATGAAAAATGAGGATGTTAAATTTACCTGATAAAAGCTTTGTGTCAGCGCTTAGCCTCAATCAGAAGGAAATCGTTCATCAGTCAGTGAAAAATGAGAGCCGAGCCAATGAGTGAATAACAATCTCATTCAAGGGCTTCGGCACGAACAGCTTAGCTGAACAAATCTGTTAGAATATGAACCGCCAGAAACCAAAAAATCTGTGATACATTTGGAAGGTTGAAATATTTTACCGAAAATAAAGCTGGTGGCTTAGTTTTACGGACACTTCATCTCAGCTGCACAACTGTAGAGTTAATAACCGTAAATATAAATTGAACTTTTCAGCCAAGTTCACGGAATGATCTTTGGGAGTTTTCTCTTCAGAACTTTAATGAGAGGCACCGAGCCGAAAGTAATTAGCGTCGCACATGTTTTTTAAGGCATTTTAAGACATGATTTTTTAAATATGCTTATGAAAGAGAAAATGAATTAGGAACGTAAAGAACTCTCTGTTTTTCACGACTTCACATAAAATATCTATTGCCTTTGAACCTTTTTATGAGTTCTGTGACTCTCCTTGAGGAAAATTAAAATCTTTTCACGCTGCGTAAAGCAATTTTGATTCAAAATATAAAATGTATGGCGAGTTTTGAATTGATTATTATAAATAATTGAAGATTTACTTGTATCTTTCATAAATTTAGCGTATTTCAATCTTAAAATCCTTGTTCTAAACGACAAAGCTATTTAAATAAAAGATTTTGGATTCGAAGCATTGCGTGTGCTATGTGATGAAAAACAATCAGCATGACATAACTAGGAATATAGTCAGCGCGTATCACAAAATAATTACTGAAAAGGTACTAAATTTGGATGCGGGAGTTCGTTCCTGCTAGATTAAACGAATAGCTTTCTTTGAAGTTCCCTGTTTCTTGAACTCTTCGGCCTTACATAACAAAACTGTCTTCTCACTGTACACATTTCCTCTGATTTACACCATTACAAAGAAGAAAACGTTTTAAATCTTGGTTTTCAGGCAAACTTGACGCACGTTTCTTCATTCGGTCTTCCTTGATTTTAACTGCATTAGCGAGTATACTATGGTAGTATAATTTTGACTACAGACCGACTGCTATGGAGCTGAAGCAAAAATTTTAGTCAATGCACCTAGTGTAATGCGATAGAACAAATCATTACTTAGGAAAATTATCATTTAATTCAAAACACCTTATGATTTGATGGAAAATATTGCATTCTTCTAATGCAACATTATCGACAATTTTAAATCTATGACGCGTAAACCTGAAGTTTAATAAACTTTAATTATAATTCTGTTATGGAAATTTCTGATACGATTCACAGTGAGTTAGAGTTTGACGTTCAAGCTGTAGGTATTCCGTAGACTGTATACAGGTTATGCAGAAGACAATGATGAGAATCAAATGAAATTTATGAATGAAATCCACAGACGATAAAGTTTGGTAAAGATCCTGTCTTTGTAGAGCAGCCTCTCATCATTATCATCATCATCATCATCATCATCATCTTTAGGCGATGTAGGATCATGAACAGAAAATATTCATGTCATGCTCCCCAGCACTCCGTGCTTCAGAGTAAGTCCAAAATAAGGCAGATATAAGTTCTTCCTGAAGGTCTTTTTAATTTTCAGCTCAGAAATTGCCCAAGAATTGTGTACTAATATTTCGGAGACAATGCCAGAAATGGAGCTCATTAGGATTGAGAATTGATTCTAAACGTTTGTTTTGCAAAAGCTTACATATGAGGGGACCTGTAAATACCCTTTGTTTAACCGTTAAGTATTTAATAGTATTCACAAGTATTCAAGTGCACAAGCATTATAAAAATGGAATAATGGGTTTTGTGTCTTGTTGGCTTGATTAAAAATCGTTTCAAAGGCTTCTTCAAACAGCGAGAAAGAATTACATGGTCAACTTTCTTCTTTTGCCAGTACTATGATTTCTATGTTGCACGAGAATAATGGCAGCAACTTGTAAGTCTGTATTTATTGTGCAATCAGAGGAAAATATTCTGTGCAGTGCGGGGTCTGACTCTCTCACAGCCCATTCAGACGACCAGTAGACCTAGCTGCCGCCAGAAAGCTGTCACTTATATTGCCTTTGTTAGCCTTTATGTGAATAAATCGAAAATTATTCTCAAAGTCTTGGGAGCATCGCAATTCAACTCATCGTTCTCGACTACAAGCAATTCATCGGCAGTGGCAAAAAATACCTTAAGTTTACTAACAAAATCGAATTCATTACTTGAATAATTCACATCAGCTGTCTAACCACGCGTAAGTTGTGAGAAACCCGAGGCTGAATTGCATACGCGTGAAATACAGGTTCCGAGTGAAATCTTTAATATTCCTTCTATCAACGCCAGTTGAATTACAAAAATTTTCGGGCGTAAAATAATCAGTCATCAAAAAGTATTAATTAGAGAAGATATTATTCATGGAAGCAGTCTTTATCTCATTCTACCCATTTTCTATGTAGTAACAAGGCAAGTTGTTTGCAGTATAACTTTTAATATCTATTTTTCACGGCAACAAAATACTTGAGGATACTTTATTAACAGCATGTAATGAACCGGCTTCTAATTAAAACTTTTTGGTTAGATTGCAAGTTTACAGCATTTCAGTTGTTGTCCAATTGTACTCGTTCTAAGGAGCACATGCTGTTGTTTTCTCGAGAAAGGCCCCTTCCAATTCTGGACATGATGCTGCCTTAGAGAGAAAATCTTTCAAAAAGGAAAGCGACCGAAACTCTCGATCACCGCCAGTTCTAAGATCAAATCTTTGAGAGATGGGATTTCCAGCCCATCCACTGAAGTAAAGACAAAAATGAAAAGATAGCAATTAATGATGAGCCAGGTTTCTTATCAAAGGCTCATTACTCTAAAAAAAATTCAGATTCAACTCTGCAACGCTTTTCCCTTTGAAAATCATTACAAAACTACATATATGTTCGTTACAGACATCAACAGGTTGGTATCTTACACAAAGCATTAAAATGACCTTAATGTTTGAATACGACTTCTTTAGATTTCCAACAAGTTCTTTAAAACAAAGTTATCTTTCTCTCTCGTCGGGGCCTGACCAAATTGATTGAGGTGCCGGTGTGCGACATCTTAAAAGGAAGGCTCTCTGTTACCTAAATTACGAGTATTTTCTTCTAAGTTGCGGTCTGTGACAAGCTTCGTTGCGCTAGTTGCTATACAAACCGTTATTAGGGTGAATGAAAAACGAACACAAGGAAGTGAAAAAATTGCAATTTTGATAACCTCTTCTCTTTGAATGAGAAGCGCGTTCGTTCTTTGAGAAACGTCGGTTCACGCAGCCTGTTCCTCTCTCGTGTGAAATAATATACATACAGTGGTTACAATAAATATCTGATATATCGACAAGACCATATTTACCATAGTGATTCTAGAATAATGTAATTGAAAATTATATATATTATGTATTTATGAACGCGAAATACGAATTTGGTATAAAAACGATAAACTAAAGTAATTATGGCATAAATGTAGGCAGAGTTTCGATAAGTGCCCAATACATTCATGTAAATCACTTAGTATTTGGCGACATGACCTTGCACCGCAAGTATAACTCCAACCGTTGGGAATAATTACTCATAAGATTCATGAAAATATTTCTGGGTAACTCAGCTCATTCTTCTCGATATTTTATTTTTAAAAACAGTAAAAGTTCTAGTGGCCATTTTTAGCGCTCGGCGTCTATTCTCGCCATGTATTCCCGATTGGATTTAGATCTGGCGACTGACTTTCTCGTCTCATAACTTTTCTTTCCTTCTGCTGAGGCTACGCTGCAGTGTCATAGGCAGTATATTTTGGTTCGTCGTCTTGTCCTAAGGATGGGCATCCTCTGGGCAACTTCCTGTCGTCTGCAAACAGTAAGATATTACTCTATCATATAGAATCTTCTAATGCATTTGAACATCCATTTCTTTTTAATAATGAGAAAATTACCAGGGCCTGGAACAGAGACGCTGCCTCACACCATATGCTGCCTCCATCAAGTTTCACTGTCGGGACGGTATTATTGGGATTACTTGCTGAGATTTTCTCGCCTCTACACTATTCGGGCCAAATAACTCAATCTTCGCTTCGTCAGACCATAGCACTGCTTGGCACAAACTTGCATTCTTCTCTAAATATTCCTTGGAAAATATCGAACGATTTCTGACACCGGCTAGTATCAACAAATGAGTCGTTCTTGGTGTACAAAAACGGAATCCCTTGTTCCTAAGACCTGCTCAAATTATATTCTGCCTATATCTATCCCAGCCGCTTCCAACTCTGAAGTTCAGATCGGTTCACTGGAGGGTTATTCCTCACTTTAGGGACTATACGTGTAACTACATGGTTTAAATTTTTTGTTAGGTATACGAAACGTAGAGTTGTATCACTCCACAGCAAGTTTACTACTTTTCGTAGTAAACTTGGTGTTAACTTATTTAGTGTGAACCGGCAAATCGTGTTATTAATGGTTGAGATTGGTAATTCAAGCAAGATGAAAGTTTGAACTTTTTCAGATACTTTTCTAGAACAGGAAAAACTGAATACATCAAAATCCACATTTTACGGTACTCATCTCATTTGAAAAGGATACACCGTAGAAGATGTGTTTTTTTTTCGACGAGATCTATGATACTATTTGGCAGGGGAGATGCTGCGTACCCACATGAACTATAGTGTTGCTACGCTGCTTTGCGGTAGCGCTGATCACTGGGCTTTTGTGGACAATCTTCAAGAACAGCTCATTGTAGCCATCATATAGCCTGAGGCGACGAGCAGCGACAAGATATGTTAGATGGAACACGTGAAATGTTCAAATTTATCAATTTAACTGTTTTGATGCGAAAACACTTCAGTAATATTCGTGATTGAAAACCAAATACAGCTATGTGTACGTCGTAATAAAAACATATCGGTCAGAGAATCAAATGTCTGACTAAACCAGAGGCTTAAAATATTATGTCGTACCATAAGTTCTGTCCATTCTTACTAGTATGATAATGAGAGTAAAAACAAATCAAATAACATTCATGTTTGCAACAATATATTCTCCATCGTTAGTAACAATTTGTGACCACCTACTAACCAAATTTTTAATGCCTCATTCAAAGACATCATTGGTTTTTGGATAAAAAATAACGTGTGATTCATTTTCGATGTTCTTTTTGTCTTTCAAAGTTTTCCCCCTAAATAACTGTCTAGACTCCTAAAGAAATGGAAGTCTGAAGGAGCAAAATCTGGAGAATATGGCGGATACATCAATGTTTCCCACTTCACCGTTTCAATTGTGTCCAAAGTCATTTGTGCTGCATGCGGAAGCGCATTGTCGCGCTGAAGTATGACACCCTTTCGATTGACCAAAGCTGGGCGCTTCTTTTTAAACGGTATTTAGCCTTTCCAACTATTGAGAGTACAGTTCTACAGTGACTGTTTGGTCGTTTTCAAATCGCTCGTAGTGAATAGTTCGTCTCATATCCCACCAAACACTCAGCAATTTTTTTTCGGATGAAATCCTGGTTTTGGTTGTGAATGCGGTTTTGCATGTCGATCTAGCCATTGATTTAACATTTAACATTGCTCTACATAACCTAATTTTTATCCTCGGTAACAACTCTATTCAGGAAAGGTTCTTGTTGTTGGAGGGAATTCAAATATGCATATACGCTAACGAGCAGCTGGAGATTAACAGCAGAAAGGTCGTAAGGAATCCACTTCCCAAGTTTGGGTTTCTATCCCAGCTTCTTATGGAGACCATCCCGATTTTTGAACTTTTTTCGTCCGATTCGTTTGAAAATTGGCCACTTTATGTATTTTTGAAAGTAAACACTTTTTACTCATGTCAATTTTTCGATTTAGGCCTTATTTTTTTTACGAAAAATTAGTTTTTTGGTACATTTTTATGCATATTTCAAACCGTATCTCCTCATTGAATTTTGATGCTAGAACAAAACCAAAGACATTTTTAGAATCCTTGAAGCATTTCTAACAAAAGTATGCTCTGAAATTTTGAAATTTTGGAAGAAAAATTTGTGATAAGCGATATTTTATTATTACATCATGAACAATTATTTTTGGGTTTTGAGCTATTTACCTTTTTTTCTCAAATTTGGAAGTAAACAAGCATACTTTTGTTAGAAATGTTCCAAGGATTCTAAAACTGTTTTTGGTTTTGTTCTAGCATCAAAACTCAATGAGGAGATATGGTTTGAATGTTGAAAGTTATATGTTTTGGGTATAAGCCAAAACAAAATTATTTGTTGAAGTGTAATATAATGGACAATATGTGTAAATGAATCCAGTTTTAATTTTTATTTCGATAATTTACATGCATAACTTCATATTCACACTGTGAATTGTGATTTTAAAAAAATGAAAAAAAATAAAATTTTGAGCTAATTATAATTTTTTTTTCGGTCAGATTCTTATGAAATTTGACTATGATATGTAACTTTTGAAAATAAACACAATTTCATCAATTCATTTTTTTTATTCAGGCCTTAGTTTTTGAAGAAAATTGGCGTATTGGTTTTTAGTTCATTTTTAGGTATATATCAAGACTTATCAACTCATTGAGTTTTCATGCTAGAACAAAACCAAAGACAGTTTTAGAAAGAATCCTTGAAGCATTTCTAACAAAAGTATGTTGTAAAATTTTCCATTTCCCGTATGGTTTTCTTTTTATATGAGGTCGAAATCGGGTAGAAAATTAAAGATTTTTGGCCCCTTGCCCCCATTTAGCCTGAAACTGTCCGTGCTAGAGAGGGGATCTGCCCAGGGGGGGGGATCTTGTGTCCGTTGCGCTATAAAATTTTAGGACCGAATAGTCCACCTCCAAAGGGTCCTTTTCCAACAAAGACATGAAAAATACTCATCGAAGGGACAGGGGCCTCGGATGGGCTCCTTAAGGTGACATTGAATTGCCATTACACTCACATGAAGTTTAGAGCTGAAATGCCTTATGAATACAGTAGGATTAGCTTCAAGGGTGGGTTGCCTCCAAAAAAGCTGCATCAAACTCAACAGGTTGACCCTCTCGAAGGGTATCTTTCTGGCTGTAATTCCCATTTCGAAACTTCTCCAACTATCTTCTGCATGTCCGTTCAGTAACTGTTTCTGGACCATACACTTCTTGAATATTTTTGGAAGTTGTTGACGCATTACATCATTTGTGAAACTGAAACAGCATTATGTGTCTTATGTGTTCTGTTGACGGCTCTCTGTTAATTGAAGGGTTGAAGACAAAAATAGCTAAATATTTAAATTAATATCACTGCAACGAGTATGAAAGACCGCAATAGAGTGATTGTCTCGCAGAATAGATCACAATTTTATACCTTCCTCTGTAATACAAGTTTAAACTTGTTACAACATGTAAACGGTCAGGACTTATGATACGACCTGATAAGTTAGATATAGCCCTGGTCTACTTTCCAACAGGTTCTTCACGACGCCACAAATTTCAAATGTTTGCAAGTACTATAAGTGTAACATAGTTAAGTTCAATTGATTGATAAAACAAAGTAGCAATGAAAATACCACATTCATAGATTTTGTTTATAAATATGGAGAAAACTTGAATATTTTCGAATTGTTCTTTACCATTGAATAGATTTTCAAGTATACTTTCCCCTCTTTCATATATACAACCATATCGCCGGAATGAATTTCATGTGGGTATCCAATGAGGTTGGAGAGAGGATGCAGCTCCTCCAGCTGCGAGCCCGGAACTTTGAGAATTCCATCGGTTGAATAGGAACCGTTCTAGCAAATAGTGGACTAGAGCTTGTCACATGTGTCCATTAATAACTTCACTAGCAGGACCCGTGGAAATTGCACGGAGAGTATCATCAAAAAGTTAGGTGGACCCGTGAAAAAATTCGGTCGATATTACATGACAAATTTTAAAATGACATATTCTAACATAACCTATCTTAACCTAACACACATTCTAACCTAACATATTCTAACCTATCTTATCCTAACCTATGCCAACCAAATCTATCCTAACCTATCTTATCCTATCTTTAACCAATGTCATCGTTAAGCTGGGTGGATCCGTGAAAAAATTCGATCAACATTACCTAACAAATTCTAACGTGACATATTCTAACCTATATCCATCTTAACATAACATATACTAACCTATCCTATCCTAATCTATCCTATCCTTACCTGTCTTATCCTAACAAATTGAAAAAATTAAAAATTTCAAAATTAAAAAAAATTGAAGTTTTCATCTCCCCCTCTCTCCCTTCCTTTTCTCCCTCACTTTCTCTCCCTCTCTCCCTATCTCCCTCTCCCCCCCCCCCCTCTCCCTCTAATATAACGCGACCCGACGCGAGCCAACCTGTATCATAGATACCGCAATGTTGAAGGGTGTGACGCCTAGGTTAGCGTATTAATATTTAGATATGACGCATAGAGCACACGAAAACGATAAGTCTGTGAGAATGAAATTTTTGAAGATAATACTTTTGCCCACTGAAAAAAAATAAATTCATTCAATTTATTTACGTCATTTACTAGCGCAGTAGCAATTTTTCTTGCTCAAAATTATCTGGAGCTACATTCTTTACTTCCCATGAGAGGTCAAAACACGCGGTATTCTTCTGAACTTTAATGCGTTCGAGCAGAAGTCACTAGTTGTATGATGTTTTCTTAATACATTAATAGTGATAGAAATAGGATTATCTTAATATATATCAAAAAATGGGGTTTGAATTTCTGATATCAATCATGGCCGTTTAGATGACCAGATCTGCACTTCGTATTCCTTCATCTCCGATATTGAGTTGAGGCTTTATTATCAAGCTCTGTTTCATTGAAAATAAAAATTGTCTCATCTTTCCCTCCTATCAGGAAACAGCACAGAGCATCATTGAAATTTTATGTTTTCAAATTCGCTTAGAGAAAATCTCGATATTTCCTTCTTATAATTACCCTCATCATACATTGTAAAATTAAATTCACGATGTTGTGATCTTAAATAGACCTTTTAGGTTTTTGAAATTCTTCTCTGGAACTTCAATTTAGCGCAGAATTGATACGACCAGCCGGGACAAACTCACGATCACGGGATTGGTTCCCGTTAATTAACGACGCGCGCTCGTTGTGAGAATAATTAAAAGTAATTGACCGTGAGGCGGCGCTCAGTAAAAAGCGGGGTGGCTTATGCTAGCTGCTTCTTGTTCAACAATTGAATTGAAACATGATGGTGAGTACGGTAAATTAAATAGACTTTTTAATGCATCTGTCGGGATATTTGGTCATCTGCTATGTTTGCCGGATCATTTATATTAATTTCCAGAGTGATTCTGCGACTGAAACATAACTCACTGTGAAGCCTTCACTATATGAGTTTCAACGAATTTGCGGCAACAAAAATTTCAGCGTGCCGAATACGTGTTTTCCTTTATTTGACATGAGGTGTACGTTACACCAATGATAATAGAACAGTTCGATGACCCGGTTGAATTAAAAGGGGTCTCTACATTTCTATTCGTTTCATTCTGAACGCTTGTACAATAGTTGACCTAAGTGCTATAATTGCCCCCTTTTCAAGTCTACAAGGCTAGCTTTTTGAGTTTTTATCTGCAAAACCGTTATTTGAAAAGTCGAAATTAGAAATGGTGAAAATAGAGTTAAAATTATTGAAAAATTATTTGTTCCGTTAAAATTGATGCAAACTCTTGTCATACTCTTCACCTTGTGTGAAAAGAAAGGCTTGAGATTCCCTTGAGTTCTAAATTTGAAATAGTTTTTGCCTTTCAAGACAACTGCACTGCACTATTGCACTACACTACATTAGCAGTGACTTTAGCTCATTAACATTTGGCTCATTTGGCTCAATGACGATTTTTTTTATTTATGATGCTTAGTTATAAGAAAGCCTAAGAGAGAAAAATTCATTGGAGAAAAAATAATGCATATGAATTATTAAAAGGAACAAGTACTTCGATGTTAGAGTAATCCGTATGTAAAATATTATACACATGAGAAAAATTTTTCGTTGGTTACGATATTACATTTACGCAACAAGCGGTGAGGGACACAAAATGCCATACGAACAAAAACAATTACACTTCGAGCTTTTTTTATGACCCATGTTCCACGCCTCTATCTAAGCAAGCCTTTGGAAAATATCCAAACTATCACATCAGTAAGCTAGGCTGATTGTTTGCCAAGCCTTATTGATCATGACAAAGACAATATCACCCATAATTACTTCACTCGAATGAAAAATCACAGCTTCAACAACTTTAATAAGCCAGCAAAGTTTGAAACGGGCTGAAGCGTTCAATTCGGTCTATTCCAGTGACGAGGGTCTCTGGCTGGAATCCAAATGCTCGAGAGCGGCGAGACGCCGCCTGTGACGTGAAGCAGCTCAACCCAGTTACAATCGGCGTGTTCTTACTACAGACTCGGCGTATTTTGCGGCAGGCGTCAGTAGCGTGGAGCGAGAGTGGTTGCCCAGTGTAGCAGACGAGATTTCCGCTTTTGGCGCAGTTGGGCACTGTTGCGTCCTCGCGCGCCATTGCTTGAAACGCTGCGGTGACCTCCATTGAGCAGCCCGAACTGCGCCGCTGCGTTAGTGGCCACCACTCAATTAGCGTTTTAATAATAGGCGCTCAGTCGAGGCTTACTGAAGTGAACTGCTCAGATGAGAGTACTGCAGTTAACGGCAGCAGCCCCCAGTGTGCGCTGATCTCAGATTTGTTAAGTTATTGAAAACGTTTCATCTTCAAAAATATCAATGTTATTTTCTCCTAAGCGTACATTTGAACATCTAATTAATTACGCCACTACGGAAATGCCACCAACGCAAGCTCTGGTTAGCTAAGCTCATAAATGAAATTTAAAAAATAGACCAAAGTGCAATAATTGAGATACTGGCAAACGTGATGAACCCCACATTATAAGAAGTAGATTAAAGTACTCTAAAATGTTTTCTTTTGATATACTCTGGAAATTAGTGCTCTCATCGTAAAATATCAACTGCCGAATAGAGTTAAAATTGACTAGATTGACTTTAACAACATTTATAAAACATTTTCAACAGCCAAACAACGCAGAAAAAATATAAAATAGTCCCCAAACAGATCTCAGAAAATGTTCAACTCAAGATTGGAAATTTAGAATACAACACAAAGTACTAATTCATTTCAAAGTCAATTTTCACACTAATATAAATTCTCACCTATGAAACTTCAATGGCAGTGAAAAGGATTGTCCCTGAAAATTGATAGGATTTTAAAAATTGAATTTGTTGCAAATGACGTAGCACTTGATTCTTTTGAGCCTACACATGGTCGTTGCACCTATTTCCAACACACACGTATATTTATATTTTATATACATGTAGTTTTATATGCATATATGAGTATATATAAAATAAATACATCCCCGCGTTTCTCAGAAGCAATTAAAATAGAAGCCACCAAACTGAAATTGGCCTCAACGTAAAAGCAAATGCATCCACTTTTTGTAAAATATTTACAAAAGTACATACTGATTTTCTGTAATGCTCAGCGCAATTTCATCTACAACTCAAGTGTCAATGAAAATAGTCGAGATTTAAGCAAAGGCAATTTAAATTTCGTATTTGAAAACGTTAATTCCGCTTGGAAAAATTTGTATTTCCTAAGTGACGAATCAACTCCGGAATTGCATTGATGCGTGAAGTGAATATCCAATTCAGTAATTTGTCAACACAATGCAGAGATAATCATGCATCATCTAAGCGATTATTAGCATCTTCATTTTTAATATATTTTCCTCTTCTAAAATTTAAAATGAAACGAACGTTTCAGGTAACAAAATACAAGTAGAAAATAACCAACCAAATGATGTCGAAAAGAAACTGGTAGCCTGCAAAAATTTATTCCGGTTGTTGAAAAATTGTGGTTGCTTAAGTTTCGCAGCGTTTTTACAAAACGAATATTGCTCGAAAAGAAAAACAGGCAATACTATATATAGTCACGTCATGATCTATAAAATGCTTAAAACGTGCGTTTCATCATGAAAAATATCAAGCTATTTTAATCCCGAGATTAAGTCACTTACGAGGAGTAAAAACATTGAGGTACATTTCTGTACTAGTCAGAGTTCGAATAACTCGTAGCCTACTCTGTTACCATGCAATGTAGTCTCCAAGGTTTCCGAGGTATCAGTCGGTTTACCCTTTGGTTGAAATGTTAAGCGCATTTGGGGAAAGGGTCCTCATTTTATTTCTATTTTGGTGGGATCCTTTAGTGAAAAATTTTTAAGCCCAACTTTTTGATTCGATAGATTTTTTTGATCTCATCAATCTTTGCCTCGATGCTTTTAATAACAGCTTCAAATTTGTCGTACAACGATGAAGCGTCGTCTGCGGGCTTATTTGCTCTGTAGAAAAATCAACGCAAAAACTCAATTTTTCTTATCTTGGCCTTTGACGAATTCTTTTTGGGCCTTCACACAACTCGCCAGTTATCATTTACTTTAATGACTCGCCAGTTATCATTTACTTTAATGTGTTCTTCATCAATCTCTGTACAGAGTCTTTTTCTGTTATTTAGAGTGTTAAGCCTCACAGTTTACACTAGATAAACCAAGTTTGCCCTATTGTTTCCATTGTCTTACTTTTCTCTGTATCGTTTTTAAACAGTTATAGGTTACTGCACCAATGTTTCAAGTTTAATTTTTAACTTTGACAATGCCCAATGATGTGTCGCTTATCAAATGCAGACAGGTCTGTTCCACATGTCTTCATTTTTCTGGTGTGAATGAAAATTTAGAATTTTATACGCACCCACAACAGGTTTTTACTTCTTAGTAAACATTTCTATTCAGTTGTACGGAAACAAATGAGCTCGGAAATATAATTAAGCAACATAAATAGTCTAGGTAAAAATACAGTGCACACCTTTTTTGAACCACTAAGTTTATAAAATCAGATAATCAGCACTTATTTTTCCTTTTTTTTCTTTTCCCGCCAAGATTAGGAGTTCTCGAGTAGTCAGGGATCACATTCAATAATTTACTCTCTAATTATTCCAGATTTCAAGTACATTTCAAAAGAATCGTTTGAACTTGTCTCGAAGTTCTTATGCTCTCTGTTAAAAATAGGAAAAGGTTCTAAGCAATAAAATGTTTCGTATAGATAGTATAAAAACAATTTGAATTTTGCTGAATCGTAATCCTTTTCCCTATGAGCAAAATTCCTTTTTGATTTCATTCATTTTCACGCCATGCCGATGATTTTTTTTTTCCTGTGTCGAAAACCAAGTTTAGACCAGACTTATGGAAAGACGAATAATTATTCCCTCATGATTTGTTATTCAGCAAAGCAATGAAGCTTTCCGCTGCTTCTGGTGATGGCAATCAAAAAGTCAATATCTAATAATTCATTCAATCAGAAGCCGGAGCAGCGAGTGCAATAACTACTGGCTGAGAGCTTTGACAACATGTTCGTGGTAAAATTAACGCAATTCCCTCAATATGCTCATGAAAGGACAGCCTTCCGACGAGCATCCTATCAAAAATTGACGATAATTAATAATATGATACATTGTTGCATCCGATGTAGTCGATGTAGGAATATAATATAACTTTTGGAATTATTTACCATGGGTGAAATTTGTTGAGTTACTACGTTATGGCTTTGAAATTATGTTTTTAAGAGTTCATATATGCGGTAAGAGGAAAAGGATAAGCAGCGGAAGAAAGTTGCGGGGTATGTTGAACTGCAAAAATTTTGGCCCAATACATTCTTTTATGCGCAGAAAATGCGCTTGAGATTAAAATGGAATGCAATGTACTTTATTCTCTTCCAATGCTCTTTGTGATGAAAGGGGATATAAATAAGCAACTTTGGGGCTGCTTGATGTTCTCCGTCTAAGCACGGATAATAGATTAGTTCAGTCCAGGAGACAGAATTTGTCTAAGAATCATCAAATTTAGTGTTCAATTTCAAATGGATTAAAATGAGTGACCATTTATTCACTTCAAGTTAACGTCATTCTTTTAACAGTTTGTACAAAACAACCGACGCAAATTTACCACAAAAATGTAAATCGTTAAATTATTCATGGAATCGTCATTCACTGATGCACATTTGGCACTAATACCACCTGAATTGATTCGGGTCTTCCTCCTCCCTCTAATTCTCTACGCCATCTGTCTCATCACTCTCCGTCCTGAATAATCCTGCCCGATACTCCAATTTGTCTCAGTCGCATCGAACTTACTGCTCCAAGCCCGGGGGAAATAATCTCCATTTTAAGACAGAAATTTAAATCTAAGCCTTTTGGATTCATTTGGTACCTAAATGAAATGTTGTTCGAAAGATAAGATGTCTATGTTACTATTTATTCTTAGTTTCATATTTTTTCGAAAATTACGAACATTTTCTTATAGTGCAAATGTGTAACATTAATACCTATACCACCTGTAAAAAGGCTGTTTGTGCATACAAAAATTCTATGTTTTTTGAAGTGACTGACTTCTCACTCATCTCAAGCTCTTACCGATTTTACGGAGTGTTTGGCAAGATGAGGTGCAGAAGCAAGCAAGCATTCGTGCTGAGCACTTGCTTGCACAGAGCACAACGTATTTTCTGGGTTCGGGATGACAGTCGCACCAATTCAGAACTTAGAACACCTCACTTGGCGGTCTTTACTCCTAAAAACAATGTTCGCCTTGACCTGTTGGACGGCCTGTCGGCGCAAACAAATGATGAAGGCAAATACTATGAAACATCAATACTGGAAAAGTAGTCCTGAGAGATTTTGAAGCGCGCTCGAGCATTTTTATCTCGTTCCCATCACCTCGGTGGTCTCGTGACACATGAGGCCGCCAGCAGGCTGCACAAGCACTGTGGCAGCAGACTGAAGCATAGGCCGACAGTAGCGGTGTGCGGCGACCAGTTGTGGTGGTCAGATGTGCAATTTGGGGCAGCACACCCTGCCTGTGGAGGCATTCATTCCGCGCTATTAATGGCTCACTGACAGGCCTCAGGAGAATGACTTGGCCTTCGTCCGTTTCCTGTTGGCTGTGTTCACTACTGCTATGGTGGCTCCACTAGCGCAATTTCCGCTCTAGCTGAGCTTGGTAGGTTAGGCGGCGAGGCTATTTTAAGGCTCCGATCGTTTTGAGACGACATTGCTGGTGCTGTAAAAATACAAATTGCAGGCAGTATGACTACTTGTTGATTGCAAATAAATAATATGTCCTGTTGACCGAACGCAGACAATCGCTATTGTTGAGGGAAAAATGTATGCCATGTCTTCACTGCATCAGTCGAACGTCTTCTCAACCTAAATTATGTGTGATTGTGTCGTCGAGGTCTGCACGGAACATTTTAGTAATTTATAAACTCTAAATGAAAAATAAATCTAGTGTACAGTGGTTATCTTCATGATAAATATTTCACCAGAGAGTATGTTGCAGATTCTTCGCAATGCTGTTCAATCCAACATATGCCATCCAATTTGATAACTTTCATCGTCAGATGATGTGCACTGTTGGCCGGGCACGATGGCTGACGGTGGCGGTGTTCGTGTTGTGCTACGTGCTGACGGCGTCAACGCCCCACGAGTGGGTGGTGGTCACTGACTCCACCGTCAATACCACCACGAACACCACCGTCTATACCATGAAGCTTGACTACAGCACAGTGAGTACCCCTTCCCAAAATATTCCTATTGGGTTTTGCTCAACTGATACTGCATGAATTTATAGGAAGGGATGTTTTTTGTAAGCTTTGTCTGGCAAGCAATGCGGATCTATCAGCTTGGGCCGTATTTCCAAGAAAGGAATTTAACCAACATATTAATACTTATCTGCATGTTCATCTCACTGAGCTGCAGCCTGATGAGTGGCGCAAGTTGTGCCCTTACATTAAACGCTTGCTCAGCTATCGCTTCATACTAAATACAAAGCAACAAAGCAGGAGAACGAGGGCGACCTTTCATCATCTAACACAGTATAGACCGAACAGATCTCTTCGCGAGAACTAATACACGTATTGATGCACGTGAAGAACGCTGCTATTCTTGGTGCAAGAGAACGAGCTAGCATGACCTACTTCGACATATCACGTGCTATACTACACGTAATTATGATGATCACGTAGTATGTACATTTGCATTATTTCGCTATATGAAATGAATATGTAAACAAAATAGATGTGTGGCCCAGTGGATCGTTTCTTGCGTTGTTTCTATGATAGGATGATGGTTTAAAAGTTTCTTCTTTGCAAAGACTTCACACTGAATCCGAACTTATACGACGCTTCTTGTACCGTGTGCTTTTGCTGCCATCGAAGTGCAGTGTTATAAATACAAGCTGAAAATTGAGTAAAGATTACCCTACTGAGTTAGTATTTCTATTGAGAAGCAAATGGTGAATTTTCTCTAATTTCAAAGGCGTTTCTAAATAGAAAATTGTATGACAAGAGAGTACAAATTTACAATCTGCGATCGAAATTATTTCCCAGCAACTCCACACTTCCTAGTCAAACTTTTTCTCCAGAGCATGCATATTTTTCACCGCCTAAGCGATTTAATTACTTGGGTGGCGAAAAACATTCATGCAGGCGGCGAAAAAGTTAGACTGGGTTATGAAACTTCATGTCCGATCCGTTGATATACTGTATGCTTCGAGTGCATCCGCTACATCTTAAGCTTCGAAATGTTTTGCGAAATAGACTGAATGTTTAACAGAGTTGTGTTCAAATTTTTTAGTCCTAAGTATCAATGGTATTCATCTCTGAGTATTTTTTTCGAAATTGGACACTTGAATCTCGGGTCAATATGTTTTACTGAAAAAAATTTAAATCAAAGCATAAAGAATTGTTGTAGTTTTTGACCACTGCGCCGGCTGACGGAGGCTGTTTAATCCCACTTCGATACCACGTTATTATTTTTTAAATCATGCCCGCCAATATAGCGGAATTGTCGATTGTCGTGCTTTCGAATTCGTTTGCAATGAGATATGACAACGAAATCGACACGCTCCAACCCAGTTCCCGAGAGCTCGGACGTCATCGGATAAAATCAACGAACTGGCGTTCTTCTGTAGCCCAATTATTGCAGTAATGCGCATCGTAATTGCAGCGCATCGAGCTGTTGCTGCCAATTGATCAAACTTAGTGCCAATGCACTCATGTTTCTGTCCCACATTACGGCGAGGGGCATTTTGAAAGGTTGCTACTCTGCTTTGTTGACGGTGCTATATGACGCAGTCCAAAATACCGCTTCCTTCCTTTCAATGTTTCTGAAGCTAAATGCCTCGGTATCTTAGTTTTGTGAGATAGTAGCAGTTCTAAATTTTAATTGAAAAGCAACATCGCTTTCACGAATTCTTTCCGTAAGATATTCATGGTGAAATAGATTAATTTCATGCATGCAACCAATCTCCACGCTGGCTTTGGCTCCACTTGAAGGTCCACCCAAAAGGAGAGCTCACACCAAAGCCAGGATTGATTGGCTATTTCTATATATTCAGAGACTTTGTGCTCTCGTATTGTACACTGTCCATAATCTACATAGAATTAACTACAAGAGCCGGTGGCTCTAGATTTGGATTCCTCGCAAATTTGACGACCGTTACAAAGATTATGAACGAGGCTCGCCAGGAAAAAAGCTCAATTCAAACATTCATCTCGAAGAGTGGAAAAAATGCCAAACAGAGCGTAGTGAGGGAACCAACAAGGCGAGATACAGAATTTGTTTAGGTAAACAAGCATCAGGTATAACAAGCCGAAAGCACTCAAACGGTTATTGATAAACAACCATGAATATTAATTTCTCAGTCATCATTCTCATGTTTGCATGCTCTTAGGTGTGTTTTGGCTCACTTCTCACTCATCTCAAGCTCTTACCGATTTTACGGAGTGTTTGGCAAGATGAGGTGCAGAAGCAAGCAAGCAGTCGTGCTGAGCACTTGCTTGCACAGAGCACAACGTATTTTCTGGGTTCGGGATGACAGATAAATATTTCACCAGAGAGTATGTTGCAGATTCTTCGCATGCGCATTACTGCAATAATTGGGCTACAGAAGAACGCCAGTTCGTTGATTTTATCCGATGACGTCCGAGCTCTCGGGAACTGGGTTGGAGCGTGTCGATTTCGTTGTCATATCTCATTGCAAACGAATCCGATTTACCGTTTAATGTAAGGGCACAACTTGCGCCACTCATCAGGCTGCAGCTCAGTGAGATGAACATGCAGATAAGTATTAATATGTTGGTTAAATTCCTTTCTTGGAAATACGGCCCAAGCTGATAGATCCGCATTGCTTGCCAGACAAAGCTTACAAAAAACATCCCTTCCTATAAATTCATGCAGTATCAGTTGAGCAAAACCCAATAGGAATATAGAGGGTGCACCTTTCAAGTTATTCGTTTCTCCACGTGACTCTATCTGTTGTGCACTCTCGGTGCTTGTTAGCGTTAGGAAAAAGAGGAAATTTGACTGAAATCATCCTGCCTTCTTTAATGCAAAAAACGGGTTCCTGCTTGACTGGAAGTAGCTGTCATTGAAACCTGGAGCTAGTTAAAAGGCCTTAAATTTAAGTGCACTGTATAACATGTCCCATTTTAATTGAATAAAATATCCTGCACATTGAATTCTCACCTCGCTCTACGTGCACGTCATGCAACTCGGTCTGATATTTTCAAAATAAGTGAAATGTGATATTTTCGAAAAGTTAGTTTAAGGTTAACAAATACAAAAACGATTGGCGCAAAAATGCTCTAGCTAGGAAGAGCTGAATGAGTAAGTTTTTCTCTTTGATTATTCAACGACTTATGGCATATCAATAACAATTCGCGGATCAGATTTCTTCCGAACTTACAAGAGCTTTCTCCCTACTCATTGCTGGCGCTTTTTATGGCCAGCACTGCCCTCATAAGCGTAACGGAAAATGCCAGGGGGGTCTGGCCGAACGAAAGAGGCCCAGCGTTGGTGCATCTTCTTTAATATCAGATTTTGGCGAACGCTGCAAGAGTCCCAAACTCGCTCACCGGCAACGGAGTTCGTCTGAGCTGTGGCGCTCAGCGTCCGTGTCGTTTCACTCCGCTGCGGAGAGTGAGTCTGTATCTAATTTAAATTCCTTCTTGGAGTGCTTGCCTCTAAAGAATGTAATTGATATAGAAATAAATTTTGTATGCCTGTCTTATAATAACTTTATTTGCAAAAGTATTCAAAAAAGTGTTAAGCGTAAAAATGTTAGTGCAGATGATATTTTGAAAAAAAAATGACTAGGATTTTTCATTCATATATGTTAGCAGTGTAAAACGATAAATTATATTTTCTCGATAATACGGCGACTTATCATAATGAGCATTAATGGAAAAAGCATTTTTATTTATGTTCATTTTGAAAAAATATGTGCGAGAAAACATGTTGTATTATCTTTCTCAACTTTTTCCTACATGATACAAGCATCTTTGGATAGAATTCAAACCTTTCAGGGAGGGACATATTGCTAAAGTAACTGTGGTTGTCAAACCTGACTAAATTACTTTGCGTTAGAACGAATGGAGGCTAGTTACATTGGCGCTTTTAGTTGGATAACTTGCGTTTACAACGAAGACTTTATATAACACATGAGAAAGAAAATTTCTTCTTTCTAAATGAATTAAAGTTCGTACATAGAATGGTTTGACAAAATAATGGAAACACCTAACATTTTGGAATCATAATCTTTGAATATGTTATAAACAACCAGACTTTGAAATGTTTTGATGTTCTATTGTTTATTATGGTAGCTATTTGATATTTTACTTAAATCGACGGTTTTTACATATACAAAAAAGAAAAATTTTGTTACAACCTTATAAAAATGACAGAGCTTTCTAACTTTCAGAGTCCAAATTGTTGATGCTCGTATCGCAGGAGCTAGTGTAACAGAAACTGCCCTAATGCTTGAGGTTTCAAGATGCACTGTCTCAAAAGCAATAACTGTCTTTGAAAGAGAAGGAAAAACGTCTTCGGCAAAGCCATGTCTGGCCGAAAGTCGAAGTTGTCTGAGAGAGACCGTCGGACTCTAAATCGAATTGTTAGAGAGGGTCGTAAACCCACGGCAATTAAAATCGCTGCAGACCTCAATGAACACCAACAGAACCCAGTTTTCACAAAAACTGTTCGTCGGAGCTACACAAATCTAAATTCTACGGAAGAACTGCGGTTAGAAAGCCTCTTCTCTCAAAGACAAATATTTCGAAGCGCTTAGAGTGGTGTAGAAACCCCCATTGCAGAATTGGTCCGTCGAGCAGTAGAAAAGTGGGATTTTCTCTGACGAATCATCGCTTACCTTATTTCCGACCTCCGGCGGAGGGTACGTTTGGAGACAGCCGTAAGAAGCCTATAATCCAGACTGCCTTCTCCCAATCCCCAAACATGGCGGAGTTTTGTGATGATCTGGGGTGCTATTTCTTGGATATACGCCGGGCCAATGATTTCCCTTCATGGAAGAATTAACAGCTGAGCCTATTTTGGAATTTTGGGCGACCAAGTTCATCCTATGGCTCAGGAACTGTTTTCGGAGGGAAACGCCCTCTTTGAATGTGATAATGCCCCAATCCATACAGCTAGCATTATTGAAGAATGGCACACGGAACAATCTAATGAAGTTGAGCATCTCATCTGGCCACCACAATCCTCAGACTTCAACATTATTCGGCATTTATGGTCGGTGTTTAGAGGTTCAAGTGAGAAGTCGATTTCTGCCGCCATCGTCTCTAAAAGAACTGGAGGGTGTTTTAACTGAAGAATGGGCTAAAATTCCTTTGGAAACAATTCACAATTTCTATGAATAAATTCCTCGGAGAATTGAGGCTGTAATTCCCTCAAAAGGTAGACCTACACCATAATAAAATCTACTTTGGTGATTTCCCAAGGTGTTTCCATTATTTTACCTAAAGTATGATACCATGTTCGCGCTACCTTTTTCACTTCAAATTAATCCAAGTCAAGTTCAATTTAATCCAAGTCAAGTTCAACTTAATTCAAGTCAAATTCGAATTAATCAAAGTCAAGTTCAATTCAATCCAAGTCTAGTTCAATTTAATCCAAGTCAAGTTCAATTTAATCCAAGTCAAATTCAAATTAATCCAACCCTCAGTTGAATCAAGAATTGACATAATCACTCGGTAATTTAAGCGTTTTTGCGATGAATATGTATCTGCTGAAAGTGATGAGCAAGAAAAACGCTTTTTCTTTCAGCGAAGAATACATAAAATTTATGCAATATAAAAACAAGCAGTCGTAAAATGTGATAAGTATCCAGCATCAGGAGGCAGAGTGAGATTCAAATCTTTGAGCGGAGTAACAGATAGAAGTCAATTATAAAACTTCGTATTATACTTCACATTAAAGTTGCTTTACAATTCTAAATTAAAAACAGTATGCATACATTCGAATATCTATGTTCAAAGGTAATTTTATGTTACACATACACGTAGTATCGAGGATTTATTTACGCTCATATAGAGATTAATATGCGTGAAACTCCACTTTATCACATACATGAAATCAGATATACATGCAACTACACAAGATTGCCATTGGACAACATGTAGATTTAATCTTTAAAATAAATATACAAATGTGATTCACTGAGTACTTATGTACGATACCGTTTGATTAAAATATATGTCAGTACATTAATACACAGATAAATCCCTGCTTTAGCAATAAAAATGTTGCCATTCTTTCAAAATAATAGGCCAAGGCAAATATATCATCTATGTCGATGAAACAAACTCTAACTTGTTTTTACGAAAAGCGTTTGAACGAGCGACAAAAAAGGACTTCGTTGCTATATTTCTTTTAGATTAAATCTACATATCGTCCAATGGTAATCTTATAATCTTATGTAGTTGCATGTATGTATGATTTCATATTTGGGATAAAGTGGAATTTCAAGCATATAAATCTCTATATGAGTGTAAATAAGCCCTCGATTCTGCTATGAGTTATATTAATTACCATTTTAAAATAAATATTTAAATGGGTTCATACTGCCATAAATGTAGAATTTTGAAATAACTTTAATTAGTATAATACGAAGTTTTAATAATTGACATATCTTTTACGCCAATCAAAGATCTGAATCACACTCAGCCTACTGATGCTGGAGGCTTGGCACTTTTTACGACAGTTTGTTTTCACATCGTAACACCGGCGTAAATTTTCTGAATTCCTCGCTGAAAGGAAAAACGATTGTCTCGCTCATCACATCCAATAGATACATATTTAACACAAAAAACGCTCAAAGTAACGAGTGATTATGTCAATTCTTAACTCAACTTAGGGTTGGATTTATTTGAACTTGACTTGGATTAATTTGAACTTGAAATGAATTAATTTGAACTTGACTTGCATTAATTTGAAGTGAAAAAGATGTAGTGTGCCCGGATACCCGCATGTGAAAAATTCACGTGTTATTTAACCAAATTCAAAACGATATTTCCAGAGATTTGCGATTTTTTCGCAATCCTGAAGAATCCTGTCACTTAGAAGAAAAAGCAGTATCTATGCTACCATCCAGTGTGATTATAATCCGATGCGCAGTTATTGACATGAAAAAATCTCGACTTAATTGGAGAGGTTCAAATATCAGTAATTATTGAGAAGACGCTATTTTCGTCAACTTTTTTTGTATTTCCTCTGAAATGGCAAACTGAATTTGGATACTGTGGTTCAGAATTAGTCTTGTAATTACTTTCTCTGTTGGCACTTGAAACTTCTTATTCAAAAACACTACAAAATTCCAAAAAGTTTCCTTTTCCACAGGGTCGTAAGGATTGAGCGCGTCACATAGCCTGTAAATTAACAATTCCTCCCCAAGTATTTGGTCAGTATTATGTGGCTCCCAGTTTTTGGATTGAGTAAATGTTTCTTATAAAGTCAGCTGTTTGGCAGTAGACGAAGACGACTTGCTACAATCGGCAGTTTTACCACTGCTGCAACCTAAACTGTCTTTGTTGGTTTTCAATACATAGACATTTAGTTTTTCTTCTTGTACGTTTTGTTTCTATTTTTCAATTCTTTTTCTTTGTTTGGTTTTCCTTCAGCTTCCAGGAATTGATCATTTTGCGTCGATTTTAGATGGCCCCATACAGATTTAGTAGAGAAAGTTTTCTGAGATGCACCAGCCGCGCCTCGACGTATATTTGCTTTACAAATGATGCACACTGCAATTTCTACACTCTCCGTCGATATTTAAACTTAATCTCATACTGCTGATGCACTATTTTTAGTCGTTATACCGGGTGTGCCACAAAAATGACCCTGACTTTTTAAGTGATTCTACTTTCGCTTTAAATTAACAATTTATGATTGGCTTTTTTTTACAATGTAGTAAATTTTGTTCTCTTTTTGAATAATTTATGTTTTTGAAAATCATATAATAACCACTTTACATTGATCGATTTACCGAAAGGGGAAGAAAAACTAATTGCTCACAGGAAAAGTTTTTAAAATAATATTGATCTTTTTCTATATTTTTTACTTGCCAAAAAACTGAACAAACAAAAATCTAAAAGAGTAACAAATCATTACCTTAGATAAAGTTAAAATAAATAAAGCAATTTAGTGTCCTCCTACACACCCTCCATTTCTCTCAAGGCAAGTGTTACTTCGAGCCACCATGAAACGAAAAGTTTTTCATATCATTTCATCGTTTTCTTTTAGTTCTTGAATCACTTCTTCAATTCGTTGTCAAAGAATTATAAATGATGGAGGAGATGTTTTGAAAACGCGTTCCTTCACAGTAGGTATTGGAAAATGAAGAAGAACACCAGTGTAGTTTTTAAAACTTTTCCTTTAAACAATTAATTTTTCCGCATCTTTCGGTAAATCGAGCACTATAAACTGGTATTAAACGATTTTCAAAAACTTAAAGTATTCGAAAAGGAACAAAATTTACTACATTGTAAAAAAACAATTCAAATATGTTGATTTAAAGCGGAGATAGATTCAATTAAAAAATCGGGGACATTTTTGTGGGACCGCGGTAAATATAATAACTATAATTGTTTCTGTATTAATTAATTCAACAAGCACTGCAGCTGTAAGTCTACAAAACTTTAGTGACTAGACATGAATACACACCCAACCGCAACCGTAATTCAACGTGAATTGAGCCACTAACCGGCGTTATGCATTACGTTGTCGTGACACGTCCTGACACGATTTGAACCCCGGCCCCGGCCGAGGTAAATTCTTGTGCATAGACTCCCTGTTATCTTAATTGCATACATAATAGGGCCTCCCTTCTCCCTATCTCATGAACACCTCTGTTGCAGTTCGGCAGGTGATGGATAATGTGGATGGTCCTTGTTCGGGCGCCACCTTTTTGATAATGTCCCTGTCTTAGGGATACCTGAGGTTATAGTTGATAGATAAAAAGCCGTATTTTCTGAGGCTGATTATTCCGTTGGAATCTTCCTGATGTTCAGGGATTGGAGAGAAAGTCAGATTTGCTAACCTTCATTTATTAAGTTAATGTTTTTTACCAGTTTTCATTTCATTGCTGAGAATAGCTTCCGGTATTTTTCGAAATTTCAGATTGCTGCGTGAAGACGCTAATGTTTTAGCTGAGTAGCGAAATTTTCGCAAAATAAGTCCAGCGAAAAAGCGATTGAGCAAACAAGCTATGAGCTAACAAGCTAACAAAAATTTGAAGATCGTGACAGAAGTCCGTTTCACAAGTATCTATGATACGCGAGATCAGTTTATTCTAAGGAAGCATTATTTTCCCTCCGTATTACAGGGACACCAGTCGACTTATCTTGACGATGTACGTCTTAACAGTAGGCTTTAACTGAATTCTGTTTTCTCCTTTGCTATTTTGAACATTTACGTGAAGCGTTGGTGCATTGTTGTAATGCTAAGATTGGTCACTGGCATCAACCTGTTGCACTATTCGTCAGCAGAATATCTGCAGTTGCAGAATAAATAGTATACATAACGTTCATACGGCTTCGGCGGTCGGTAAGTACAGCTGCTGTAATGCTCTACACCTTTTCTCGTTTTATAACCACATTCTTTCAAAATGTACCGACGAAATGCAAATTTAACAACGACGAACCATTGAATATAACAGGGAATAGATATATAGAGACAGTGTCGCAAAAAATAACAACAACGACAAATTATAGCGACACCAGGCAAAATGAATGACAGTGAAACTATATATCAGAACAAAGAAACAATGTGTAATGACGGAGTCGGTTTATTGTAACAACGTTCAAAAAGGATAACAATTACACAAAAAATAGTAACGTACGTGTATATTATTGTAACAAATTAACAATTTCTGACAGAATTTTTTATCAGTAAAATAAACAGTAAAGTAGCATATAACGTAGTACACGATGCATATTCAGACTATGCATACAAAATTATTGATAATTACAATAAAGAATAAACATCATATGTATGTATCACACGAGAACCGGCCACGTCAGAGTTGTTCTAGAAAATTCCAGTACTTCCCGGTCGGATATGTATTACATCATCCATTGACCGGAAAGTAATGGAATGTACATATGTAGTCCCATATGTATTATTGTCGGGTGGCATTGATGCTCCCGAAAGTGAAAATATCGAATGTCGAAATCCCGAATATCCAAATCCCAAAAATCAATATCCCGAATGTTGTAATCAGGGTTGCCAACTGGCATGTACAGTATGTATTTCATTGCCGAATATGGTCGGGAATTAGATATTCGAGATTTTGATTTCTGGGATTTTGACATTCGGGATTTCAAGGTGAACCCATTATTTTCAATTTTTTAAATAAGGAATTAAAAAAAGATTTCTCTCGTCAATAGGGTTTAAAAGATGTTGTGACATTTTATGACTCTTCGTTACTATTTTTTGCATCTGTTACATTATTTTGAACCTGTGATACTGGCAATTTGAAGCATTGTTACAAGATTTGACCATTTGTTAAAGAAAATGATCGTCTGTTGCAACATTCTGAGAGCGTTATACAATTTGAAGCAACGTTACATTTATTTGTCTCTGTCACTACATTTTGCATCTGTTATCAATTTTGCAGCATTGTCACTAGATTTGTACTGGATGTTGTTATATTTGAGCCGCTGTTATTAGTTTTTATTCGCTGCTGTATGATTGTGCAAACTGTTGCCATATTTTTTTTGACGTGTGGTTATAAAACGAGAAAAGGTGTACTATACATTCGATTTCAGAACATTTTTATCGTTACTCTGTTATTTTCCAAGTATTAGATCATCTATTTTATCTGAAATTACGCATGGCATAGCTGCTGCAGGCAGCTTTTTATGATACCATTGCTCGCATGATACGTACTTGCTACTGCAGCCACGCATGTAAAGCCTCTCCCTCCCGCTATGGCCGATAGATGATCCTTTTTATGAATAAATATGAATGTGTTCTTAGGAGTGGCGTGTTAGTTCTCTGGTTGAGGCAGAATTGCCGCTACGAACGCAGAAGCGAAACACTCGCCAATGCATCACAATGAGCCGAACCCTGCAAATTGCAAGTATGCAACCCATGTGGCATGTTCCTAGTTTATTGTATTTTCGACCCCTTTCCCTTATGTTTTTTTTAATAAATGGCTCTTTGCTCGTATAATTATCATTGTTTGCCAATAGAAATGAGACAATATACTCGTATGCATGCTGTAATACAGTGGTATTCATTGCGCGGCTCCCGAGCCGCTACCGGCCCGCGATGGCTCAATTCACGGCTCTCAAACAATTTATAAATTAGTTAATTATTATATAATTGATGTAATATACGCTAACTCACGGTGGCTGCGGATCAATGCGTTTAACCGAAGTAGTAATCTTGTAAAAATTAGTGAATGACACTGCTCTAATAGATAAACTCCTTGAAGTTAACAAGTTTACAAAATTAGCCATACACCTCACAAAAAAGTATTCAACTCTTCGCAGTAGAGATTTGGAGAGGAAAATTAAGTCTTCTTTCCCAATAGAATTTCTGCTATACATGAAAACTTTTGTGCGACTGATGTTCGTCGTTAAAGTTTGAGTTCGCTCTACTTCTGCACGATGAGAGCCTCGGGCGAGCAATTAGTTGAGACTTCAGGAGCTCCTGGCTGCGGTCACCGCCACAAGTACGCGACTGCAACTTAATTTGCTGCCTCCACTTCGTGTAAAGGGGCTGAAGAAGTGAAGTTGTCCCCTCAGTTCTTGTTAAAAGGGAAGTTCAGAAATCAAATGTAAGGTTGAATTCATGTTGAATTCTAACGTGTAATATAACTGAGCATTGTCTCAGCGTAATTGCTGTTACTTTCAGCCACGCATTATCTTTACCGTACCGTTTCAAACTAAATATGGCTTCACATAAGTTGCCATAACATGAAAATTTAATCAAAACACGGTCCAAAGTAGAACACACCAGCATAATTTCCGAAGAAGAATGCTTGTAATAACTACAATCAACCGATAGAGAAAGGCCGACGCTTATAAAAACTCCGGTACTTTATGTTTGATGGTGGTTCAATAATATGGATGATTGCTGTTTTTTTACGTAATATCATGATTGTTCTGAATTGACGATTCAAATAGCACTGTCTCCAACGATATGAATGTTGCTGAACCTTAACGAGCGTTATGATTTTCAAATTACTGATTTCTGGACGTTCGCACGTAAACGTCGTATCTATGTCCAGATTCTAAACCTCAACCTAGCTGCCTGTGAGTGTTAGCTTCGCAATTAGCGGACGCTTTAGCTTGCAAGTAATTTTTTAACAATCGTTTGCATTACGCTATCGCCGGCCTGGTTCAAAGAATATTTTCTCGGTTTTTTGTTTCGTCCAAGATTGAAAGGAAATAAATGAAGCGCTGAGTCTTACTTATAACAGTCGTACTTAATTACTTAATGGTGGACGGTGAGCGGAGAGTTGGAAAAAGTTTGAGCATCCCAGTTTAAATTTTTCGCCGCCTGTATGCATGTTTTTCGCCGCTAAGCGATTTAAGCGATTGAATGGCTTAGGCGGCGAAAAAGTTAGACTGGGATGCAAAGAGCTATTAACATCTAAATGAAGACAGCACTAATTCGCAATGAATTTGCTACGCCGAGTGATTGCCCAAATTGACACCAGATGCACTAAGCCAAGTTCGTGATTTCACTTATATTCTTCCAGCAACTACGCTCCGTACTCTATCGTGACCATTGTGCTGCGCTGGGCTAAATTGATCACTGTCGTGCCTCAACTGATCAAGACGTGTAAATTCTTAACCCTTGACCACGAAGACCAACTCAAGAATATTCAAATTTGAGTCTGAATATATGAATATTCAAATTTACTGTGAGGACGATTGTTGTTCCGCAAAAAAAAATTACTAGCATTTGTCATTAACAATACTATTTTGAACTAAAAGAGAACCCACTCAAACCATGAGCATCCATGAGTAAATACATCAAACCATAATCAAAAATCTTCAAACGAAAAGTGTAACACTTAATCATAAAAAGCATTCAATCCTCACTGCCTCAAGAAACCAGTTAGCGTTTTCCCTCACTCCAAGATGGCGGTCAGAAACGTGGCCTTGAGAGCAGATGTGTGACTACGCCAAAATTTGCCTCATATACTTGCGTAGAAGAATTTTCAAAAGAGAATAAGCAAGTTGTCTCTATTTCAATTGTTCACTTCAACCCAGTCATGAAGAAATTTCAAAATTAAAGAACTGACATAAGAACGCTAATTGAAACACGAACGAGGAAAGAAATTGAGCAGAAAAAACAAAAGAAGATAATAAGCAGCCTAGTCTCTCGTCTGGACCGGTTGGAAAAAAAAGAACGCGAAGAGTTAGAAAACGTGATACGTTATCTTGTTAACTCATGGGAACTGCTGTCATCACATGCAGGTGAAGACTGTAAGGAAACGAAACGAAAACTTCTGGAAGAAAAAATCAACATCAAGCTAGGTAACTGACATCACTAGGTTCAGTAAATAGAATGGGGGAAAAAGGCTACTGGAAACGAGAAGAGAAGAATCGTTACCTTCCAACTAAGACACTACGGAAATAACCAAAATATTTGATGATTTGTCGTTTAACAAAATCGAAATTTGATATCAATGAATATCTCATATCATTACGAGCAAGCGTTATGTACACTCTAAAGACAGCCAAAAGAAAGTTCCAGAAGAAAATTGGAATCGCAAAAACTCTAAATGGAAAGATCAGCGTTTTTTCTCCTAAGGTTCCAGGGCAAACTACTAGCTTTGTTCTAGCTATCGTCGCAGCTCCTACTGATGACATTCACGCCAGACATCATGTCACTTCGATTTTTACTCATTTAATTTTTTGTAATGCTTTTTTTGTGTTAGTTGTTTAGGATCTTACATGTGTGTCCCCTATGTTACTAAGTCTAAGAATAATTTAGACATTCAAGGTTTTTATGTCAGATATTATGTCACTGTCACTTCGATTTGACCCATTTAATCTTTTGTTATACCTTCTTGCGTTACATGCGGATAATACTTGCTGTTTGCCAGCTCTTGTAACAAATGTTATGAGTAATTTTTGCACTCCAATGTTTCCACTCATGTAATAACTGTATGTACTTTTTATGAAATTACACTAGATTGAAGGCTGATTATCTGTATGAGATTATTTCAATTTTGTAATGTAGTCTATTTAATAGTTATACTTTTTATTTCACCTTGACTTTGAATTTTTTTTCGTTCTGTGCTATTTTCTGTTATTCTATTTTAATGACTGATCACATTGATGTAATCAATTATATTGATCTAGATCTTATTCATTTGAATACATTGTTTTCAATTGCATATAAATAAAAAAAGGGTGAGTATATTATTATATAAAAATGCAATTAATCGATGAGAACAATTTATAATCATTTTTCGCTGTTGCGTTAGAACTCAAGGTCTCCTCATCCAAAAATAGCTTAAATAACTTATACCATCAATGAGCAAAATTATAACTTTGACCTTATTATCTTCACCAGAAATCGCAGTTAAACAATTCGTTTTTGAATGGCGTAATAATCTGCAGTGGCCTCGATTACATTCTTCTAAGACATGAAAGCTGCAAAAAACTCAAATTATACAAAAGCATTTCAGTCTAAATCTTTCCTTCCAACAACCACAAAACCACGTGTCTCGTCAATCTACTATGCTGCTCGATAGTATCTTCATGGTAGATCCAACTGATTTTCTGACATGAACAATAACTTCAGACTTCTCTGATCGCTTTCCCTGCGATTCTTATTAGTTAGGGAAAATGTCTGTTTCCCTTATATCAAGCCACAGGTTGAAACTTACTCATATCGTGCGTTAATGCATTGAATTTGGGAGCGGTTCGAAAAGAATTGATGTTAACATTGGACACATATCAACAGAACATTAATGCAATGAACAGTGAGGAATCAATACTAAACTTAACTGAAATTATAACGACTGCATATAATCAATGATGTCCAATCATAAATTGCAAAATTATACCAAAAAATAGACAAAAACCCTTGATTACTTAACACATCGTTGTCAGTAAAAAGAAACCTGAAGCGTACCTAGCTCTACTCTACGATGGGGATAATCTAACGAAATTTTTAACAGATTCAGGAATTATGTGGTAAATTAAATAAGGACATCAAAAAAAATTACTTCCTATACTCAAATTCATTCAATTTAAAACGGATGTTAATAAGAACTGGAATCTACTTAAATCTGTCTCTAAACCGAATAATAGTACTGGAGTGGGCAGCATTCTAAACCTTAAATTATATTGATGAAGCTGGGCGAATCTGAACTCGATCACTCCCGTGGTTAGCATTTTCTTGCTGTATGATCGTCGGAACGCCCTCAGGAGGTGTGTATGCCGATATTAATTTTAAAAGCATGTAGGTTTAACATCCGCAGTGTCATGTCTTTAGGATTCTTATATTTTTGTTGTGCGTACGTTAATGTTAATAGGGTATTACATATGTTCTTTCTGTTTTGTTGTAGGTTACGTGAGGGGACAGTTGCCGATGTTCTTTCTCCCTCTCTAACAACGTTCCCTACTGAATAGGAATACGCTTTGTGCCACTATATCTTTACTGTTCAATAAACTATTTTTATTTATTGTCGTACTCCTGACCCTGCAGACTGGATAAGGGAAGGCGGATTCAAACAATATTAGATCTTGTTGCAAGTACTTCGAAAATAATTGAGTCGATTGTCGAAGACAGTGTAAAATCATATGAAAAAAAGATATGGCAACGGTGCTCAGCAGTTTTTTGTAAACACAGCTAAAAACTTTGCTGATGATATTTCTAGCGAACCGACTGACCACTTGGAATGCATGGATCACGTCGGTGAACACAATTCTTTCTTTCTTTATGCCTACTAATTCCTACAATATTGCGAACATAAACAACTTGAAAAATGAATCAAGTAAATTAAAAACGTTCTCGGATAAAATACTAAATGGCAAAGCTAATATAATAGCACCTTTCGTATAAAATATCATAAGCCGGTCGCTTTTCTCAGGTATTTTTCTGAACTCTCAATATTGCCAGAGTAACTCTTATTTTTACCTATGGTGATAAAATTTACGTTAACACAGACCTGTCTCTGTACTACCAATTAATAGGAAAATATTCGAGCAAATCATTTGTTTAAAAGTGCATTCTTATTCTGCACAAAATTATTCCTCTTCGATAAGCAACATGGTTTTCGTTCTAAAATATTAAGAACGCACGCTGTAGTAAATCATTTGCAATACCTTTATATCACTATGAATGAAGGAAAGCTAGTTTCTGTATGTTTGTTGAATTTCGAAAAGCATTCTATTGAGTAGACAGTAGCATTTTACGCTCGAAACTCCACTGTTATGGCATTAGAAGAGTTGTGCATGATTGGTTCAAATCCTACTTAGCAAATCGGAAGCGATGCGTTACATTGACAATGCACAATCGGAACTACAGACAATTAACCATGAAGTACCCCAAGGATCTCGCCTTGGACATCTCCTATGTTTGATCTTTATCAACGATATCATCTGCTCTATTTTCCAAATTCAAATTTTTTCGCCGACAACAGCCCGCTTACTATATTTCTCCCCAGTAAAAATTCCAGTTTAATTGCAGAAAGTATACATAACAAACAGGCAAAAAGTTTCAATGTAACTTGAAGCCAATAAAATAATCATAGATATCAATAAGGCAAAATGCATTATACTCTCATACAAGCGGAATGCGCCTCTTCCTTGTATTTAAGATTGGTAATGGTGAGATTGAAGGAGCAAACTCCTCTAGGTTCTTGGGTATTATAATAGATATACTTCTGATCTTCAAACAGCATATTGCTTACATTAGTACTAAATTAACAAAATCCGTACGAATCCTCAATGAAGTAAAAATTAAATTTCCTGGAGATTTTTTAAAAGTACTTAATCGATCGAACGCTAATTTCACCAAATTTTCCACACCGAATAGAATCATCGCATGGAACTGATCAAAAAATCAATTTGACCTTTGAGATACGAAAAGAGCCATTATTTCAAGTGGTAACAAAATTAAAATAAAATCCTCACAAGAATGATTCATTCTAGAGTTTAAAAAATAATTCTGCTTTTGGATTTCTACAAGCTCTTCATATGTAATTTCTTGTATAACATTGACTAATGTTATATTTGCAATGTGTAAATTCTTAGGGAATCTCACATGTAAAATGAGAAATAAAAAAAGAGGACATATTTCTACGTGTGTATGTATGTGGTGTGTGTTTGCGTGCGTCTGTGTATGTGAGGTAACCATGTGTTAATGTATGATTGTATGTGCTTGTGAAAGGGTGTATAAGTAAGCCAATGAGAGTGGTCAGTTCTACTGCTGTTGATTGACGATTAGGATCTCTAAGTTTTATGGATGTTTGTTAACTTATTTTATTGAATTTTTCTATATTTTCTAAGATAGATCTTTTTGTATGTTTTCACCACTGAAAATGGAAATATCCATTGACTAATGATGGCGACAGGGACCTTACATAATTATTAACTGCTCAATGATACCCTTCTGATCATATAACGAGAATTAGAGGGAACTTCATACTTTTTTATTATTTAAGAAAACGTTTACCACACATTATCCTTTTCAGTGGAATAAAAACTTGGAATTCGATCCCTGCTGAGATCAGTGAAAAAAGTTCTTACAAAGCTTTGAAAATTAATCTTGAATTCTTATTTCTATCAGAATATTAATCACGTATGGTAATCAAGTAAAATCTTTCCTGATACTGGATTCATCTTGACAAGGTGTCACCCAGCGCTTAGATGTTCCGTGTTCGAGATGACTAATTTTAAGTAGTTTAAGAATTATAAAATATGAGTGATGTGTGTCATAGATTTCTGTGAAGCGAGCAAAACATCCTACTTATGCAATAGTTGTACTCTATTTATATTTTGCCAAAGAATGTAAATTATTTAAATCGGTGTTATAAAGACTAGGTATCCACAATACCAGCCGCCTAATCTGTCCGGTGATTCGAGCTGGGAAGACTGGAAAGAATTCTCGAATTGAATCTCTGGTAATTTGCGCTTCTAAATGTGGAATCTTCGTGAAGATAATTAAACTAACGCTCCAATACGAGTGTCTTATTGAAAACCTTACCTTCGGCCGACTAGCAGTGATCTGAAAATTATTACAGCCTGTCAGGCTATTGTCAAAGATGTCGACGTGTGCCTATGTAATTTAAACGGAGGGAAAATATTTCTTCTCGCATAACTAAGCTCTCGTATCACAGATAAGTACTTGAGAAACATACTTCCATCTCGGATTCCAAAATTTCAACAGCTTGAATTTCATTTTGGCTATTAACTTCCGAAGCCTGTATTACCAGCGCGAAAACCCCTTAGTTCGATTTCGTTTCGGCTCCAATTTCGAAAGCTTGAAAAGCAGCTCAAAATCTTCGAACCTTGTAACTAGATCGGATTCCGAAAATTACCGGATAATATTCGCAACTTGAGAACTGTGGGCAATCCCCAACTCAATTAAATTAAGTCAGCGGAACCTTACTTTTCTCTTATCCCTGAAAAATCAGGAAGATTCTCCGGAAAAAAGCCTCTGAAATTACGGCCCTCAGAACCCTAAAATAGGGAAACTATCAAAGGTGGCTCCCAAGAAGAACTCACCTAAATAATTCTACATGGGGTGGAACAGGACTCGCCCACCTATATAATCAATCTCTGGCTCCCAAGAAGGACCAGAGTAATTAATTTCGCACGCGGCCGAACAGGAGTCGCCGCCCTAACGATTTAACATTTGGCGCACGAGAGGATACTGCCATACTAACTATCTAACACAGCCGAAGAACGGCTGGAGAGGTGATACAACCGTCAGAGGTTCTCAAAAATTAGACGCAAGAGCTGATCCAATGACGGCCAGGACTGCTAAACGGTCCGCACTGTGTTCAGTGAGTTTGGCGACATATCAAAAACCCCATCCCTGACACAAGGTAATCTGCAATGATGAATGGCATTGATCTTAAGTCATTATTAGATTATTCTGTTCTCGTCTAGCTCATATTAATTCATTATTGTTGTAAGGTTATTAATCGAATCGTGAGTGAACTCATTCATTGATCAGTCTAGTGTACGACTAGGTTTAGTAAATTTGGTTAAACTTAATTGTAAACCGTATCATAACGTTGATGATAGGATACCCTAGAAGTCTCTGAACTTATTTGGGCCCCCTAGTAGCTATATTCAAATGTGTCCGTTGCAATAGCCTTAAGAAACAATCTAGTGATGCATCGCTTGTGGTAAATAAATTGCTTAAATTTTTTAAATATAATCTAGGAAATCAAGCCAAAATAAGTCGGTCGTCAATGAAATCGAGATTTTTTAACTGAGTGCCGTGAAATTTGAGGTTGATTGAATTAAAGCCAGTCAATCAGCTGACTCGCTCAATGATGGCAACTATTTTACTCATACAGTCGACGAAGTCTCTTCCTAACTTCAACAACACTACGGATAACTATACTCAGCTTTGTGCCCACTGATTCAGTCTCGTGTTCTCTCACTCAGGGCCCAAGCTGCATTCTACTTATTCTTCGTAAAACTCCAAAAGCATTCAAGGAGAGGGATGAGGGAGAGTTGAGGAGAACGCATACTTGAACGTTTCCGAAAACGTCCCCCGATTGGTGAGACGATCATGGGCTCAGTACGTTTTCCCCCACGGGAGAGGAAACAAGATGGGTTTAAGCCAGCCTTTTTTTTCGTCGACGATGGGGTTTTGCTGACGTCGCGGCAACGAACCAATAGCAGCGCTCAAATTGCATCTGGTAGCACTGCTAGCCCCAAATCCTTCTCCACTATTGGCCTACCGACAAGCCGTTTTGGTGACGTCCTAAAGTTTCTTTGAATTAAAGCCTTTCTATTGGCTAACCGAACAAGAGGAGGTGTATTTTCTCCCATAAAAATGATCCTTCCTTGTTTCCTCTACCGTGTTTCCCCCTTCGCTGGCGTCCTTGAGAGACTATGAGAGCCCAATGAGCCAGACCAGTGACCACAACCGCGCATGTGACCACCACTGCGTTGATTTCAGATGATCGAAGAGGAAATGGCCTCACCTGCTTTTAGTTTGTTGCTACAACTTTCGAAGTCGTTACACAAAAAATTTAATGGGGAGAATTTGGCTGCACAAATTTCAGACGTGGAGCCAACAAAAGATTTTTCCTCAAGACCTGCGTCGTTAAACCGTAGTCCCAGTACTAATTTTCATTATGAGCTCGATCACAAAAACACAAAATAAAATATGCCCAGATTCCATACGGCGCTGACTATAGATCGTATTTTCGTGTCTCTCGTTGGAATGAGATTAAATTAAAAAATCCATTATACTCATTTGTTAGTGAAAAAGTTTTGTGCGTAGTGCACAGATAAACATGAAAAATCATTGCATGTTATGCAGGAAACAGAACTTGCGGAAAGATTTGTTAAGTTTTACTAAGAACAGCACTTGATACATATCTCTTTCGTTTTCACATCTGTATCGAGACTTCGAATAATCTGAAATCCAAAAAATGATAGAATTCTTCGTTATTGGGTTTACAAAGCTAAAGAAGAGCTACCATTTTTTTGTTTTTACTGAAAAATTACATTACCAAAGATAGCCTACTTCAAAGTTGCAAACTGGATTTTTCGGTCTGACATTAACAGAGGCTTTGCTGAGTAACTGAACCACAGTAGCTAATGCGAGAACATTTGAGATCATACTTCACTCTGATTTTTTCAGATGGCTTCTGCTGCTACTGGATACGACAGATTTACGCCATTACTACTAAATCATTGAACGCTTTCGAGTTCTACTTGACTCTAACTTAAATTGGTGTTCTCCATTGCAGCTGGGCCAAGACGAGTTGTACCGCCACAGCTATTATTGGTTCAATGCCGTCGTGTTCATCCTGGTGCCTCTGGCACTTCTCGCAGTCTTCAATATTTTCCTGATCTCGGCAGTGCACAGGTATGGAATGTTTGTTTATGTACGGCGCGCATTTGTTGGTTTATTTTATGCTTTGACGTCCGTGTGGCCGTGGGTGAAGCGCAGCATAACCACGCAGCTCACCTGCTCATTAAATCAATGAGTGCCTATACTATAGAGTCTAAGTTCCTATGCTTTTAACCAATTTTCCATTCTGCAGTAGTTACGACAGGAGTATAAGTGTTCACTCACCCAGTAAATTACTAGAAGGGAAGAAAATACACTACTTTGGGTTCAGTTTATTTAATACTAGACTTAAAGTACGGTGTAATATTAGGGCTGCAAGAAAAATTTAGAAACATACTTACAACCCTAACAAAATTTATGCCCCAGAGTTTTTCTTCCGATTTTGTTTGTTTCCGCCAAATCAAAATTTTGGGTGCTACAGCCCACCTCGCTCTACTGTTCAGGAACGCACTAGGCCTCAGTGAGCTGCCGAAGCTAAATGAGGAGAGATTCCCGACACACCCTGTTTCTCGGTGCCAAGCTTTACACTTCTCCAATGACTCGCCTACTGGTTATCAAAATGAACTGCACAAGGCCCTCATCCTGTTACAGCATGGAATGTCTGTGTTATGTGTCAAGAAGAGCCAATTACATCCAGAAAATAGGCCAAAGCGCGTTCTCTGTGGATAATGTATCATCAAAATGGCAGAACTCTAGGACCCCTAAACAGATTTATTATCTTAAAAGGTCTTTAAATAATCAATGATAAGAGAACTTGTCATTCCAAGCGCCGGTCCGGAGAAATAATATCAACTCTTTTTATAAACATCGCTATGATTGCGATTCAACACAGGCAGCAAATGGATCAAAGAACTCCGACCCAGCTAAAGAACACCTAATCGACGTCGCCACGAATAAGAAATAGCTTTAATTTATAAAAGAAAACCGAAGGTTGGGTTCCATAGGAGTTTCAAATGGGGATGTTTAGAAAAAAACATTTTCAAGCTCATTAGAGGCGGCTCCAAAAAGCTCATTTCCTTATTCGTCCTGCGGTGCCCAGTTGTGACAGCGATACTCGTAAGGAGATAACGTGTGGTACATTTAGTGATAACTATAGGCAGGGTGGAACTTTTTTCTTCGTCCGATGGAAATATCAGTCACCATGGGTGAACTGTGGTTACATTTCACGGCCCAAAAATGCTTGGGGCATAGATTTTTCACAGCTACTTTGATTTCTCAGCGTCCTTTCGGTGAAAATGTACCAACAAATATGGATTCAAAGCTTGTAAAAGCTTCAGCTCTCTCGTCATAGAAGTGCGATGAGCAATTTTATTGCTCCATTAACAGTGAACACACAATGACTAAAAACTTCCTCCAGGAAAGTGATTCAATATTTATTCGGATTGCGTTTAAATTGAATCTAAGAAAACATCTTAAGCTCCCGAAAGCCTTTTTTGCTCAAACATGAATAAGGAAATGTCATGAAAGCTTACAGGATGATTAATCTAACATGAGAGTGCGATTGAAGATTTCAATCAGCATTATTTGGGTTTAGTCTTTTATGCTACTAGGAGCATAGCGATTCAACTTTAAAAGGGAAAAGTCTCCGTCCCAAATAGTTCGCAAATTTAGGAGTTGGAGGAAATTAAGGTGGAGAAGCCTCGAGTCTCAATTTGCTCTTCCCAACAGTTTAATTGCATACGAAGTTACGGCAAAACTTTCAACTCTGTTCATCTAAAATTACCGCTGAAAGCATATCATTAATGCCAGCTGGCATGCGAAATTAAATTCTAAGACTAACGTTGAGTTCGAGAGAACTGTTTCGCATCAAATTCTCCAATAGGGAGGGCAAGTTTAGAATTTCTGCTCTTCATTCAAATAAAGCAAGGGACATTTAGTTTCAAAACGGAGACGGTAAAAATGAGATGAGTGTATAACTGTACATTTTAGGGAAAAGATCAATCATATCATTTTGTGATGTAAACCTGAAAATAGATTGATTAATCTTCGTTTTCAACAGTTTATATCTGAATTCCTGAACATCAACCCAATGAAATTGTTGTTTCATGGCACCATATTCAATAATTCGACCATTTTCTGCAGTGACAGACATTCGTACATTAGAAGGAGCTGTTGAGTTTGTGTGCTCGAGGTGTGACTTCTGCTTTCAAAGTGTCCTATAACAGCCCAGTTTTTATCTTGTGTGAGCTGGTCTTCACGTTGATATAACAATTTACACTAAAAACTTTCATCATGAATAACAACGGTGAAAAATAATTCTAGTTTTGTAGATATTCAATCGTACAGTTACGTGATGAAGAAATAATACTCTAATTAAAAATGTTCCTCAAAGTCATGAGACTCAATACATTCACTGATAAATTTTTCCTAAACACCTTTTTTCAAATTCATCCATGTCATTGAAATTATAATACATGCACTGAGTAGGATGCCCTGGTGGGATACCCTAAATATGGATTTTGCAAGTATCGGGACTATCACTACTGTGATTGAGCGAAGACTAGGTGCCCTATGAGATAAGAAACTTGAACCTGCTCTCTAGCTCACGGCTATTTTGCACCCACTGATTCTGAGTAATCATACTGAATAAAATTTTATCGCGACTAATTCTGTATGGTATGCGTATTATTTCAATAAAAGGTCTTCGTACCTAGATGCACAACTAAATTAAGCATCCACCACAAAATTTTTGATTTGGTGATTAAAATACTGGCACTAAATTGATTGAAATACGTTTGAAGGACAAGGTACAACATTTGCGATTAAGAAAGCATTCCTGATTATTCTTCAGCTTCTAAAATCTTACCCAGTGAGGCATAATCCCTAAGAACCATTGCTGTCTCACGAACTCAGAACAACTTTGTTGATACCGATTATGATTGTGCTGTGGGCCCAGACCTTCGTTTCTTCTGTCAGAAACTACACGGTGCGGATGGCCATGACACAGGAGCGCCACCGCTGTCACGAGCAAGAGAATCGCATCACCGTGATGCTCATCTCGGTGGTGGTGCTGGCTCTGTGCTGCCAGCTGCCTAGCGCCGTGCTGCTGCTGTACAGGTGGGTCATGTTACAGCACCTCTGTGCTGCCTGCTGCCTAGCGCTGCCTGCTGCCTAACATGGATAAGTTAGTTGAAAACATTTTGTTTCTTTAGGAGATGTTGCCCTGTTCAAATTTAAAAGAATGTTTCTAATTTCCCATTGAACATTGCCACGAAACGTTAGCTCCCTCGTTAGTTTGATCAACGGCGTCCTTAAGCTTGGGGTGAGGAATGGCTGCACCTCCACAAAAGAAATACAAAATAATAAATAAACCAAAGATAGTAGAATACACAGCAATCATGTAAATCATTACAAATTACAATACGTAAAGTTATTTGGGTACTCACCAAGTTCGATGGCCCGACTTCCGCTTTCGAATTTCCGCTCGTTCTCTTCGTATACGAATTCCACTTTAATAACTAATATGATCAACACACATAATCTTCACCAATCGTATTCTAAACCGGACATCCTAACAATGCTATAGTAAAACATTGATGTCGAAGCACTATTAATTTTTTTTTTAGGCCGAAACCAACGCCACATTCATGATTAAGGATACAACAATTTCTCCCTACGACTGTCTTCTTAATAAGTCCCTTCAATAATTAACCGGTTAATGGATAACGTGGATGGTCCTTGTTCGGGCGCCACCTTTTTGATAATGTTCGGGCGCCACCTTCTTAGGGAGACCTGTGAGTATTTGGTTGATCGATAAAAGCCGTATTTTCTAAGGCTGGTTATTCCTTTGGAATCTTCCTGATGTTCAGGGATAGGACAGAACGTCAGATTTGCTGACTGATAAAGCCGTAATTTTTTGAGGCTGATTATTCCTTCGGAATCTTCCTGATGTTCAGGGATCAAAGAGAAAGTCAGGTTTGCTGACCTTTATTCATTAAGTTAATATTTGTCAACAGTTTTCATTTCATTGCTACGAAAAGCTTCCAGTATTTTTCGAAATTCCAGATTGCTGCGTGAAGAAGCTAGTCTTTTAGCTGAGTAGCGAAATTTCCGCAAAATAAGTCCAGTGAAAAAGCGATTGAGCTAACAAGCTATGAGCTAACAAGCTAACAAAAATTTGAAAATCATGACAAAAGTCCGTTTCGCAAGTATCTTTGATGCGCGAGCTCAGTTTATTCTGGGGAAGCATTATTTTCCCTCTGTAGTTCACTGGCACCAATCGACCTATCTTGGCGATGGCTTAAACAGCCTTACTGAGAAGACATTACTGCAAGTAATGTCGGTAACAAGCCTTCAAGCCAGGTGGTCGACTGTGGTTTTTAGTATAGATTTAATATACACATATAAGCATCGTCTTGCTAAATGAAGAATATTTAAGACTATTTCTCATAACATAACATACAAATGACTTATCCCAAAACAGCACAGGAACCGTCATGTTCTCCTTTTTCTTCGTACGGGGCTGAGTCCTGTTGTAGTTGATTAAGATTACGGAATAAGAAGTCGGCTAGATGGTTCTCTGCACAGGGGATATGTTCCAATTTAATTTGGAAGAGGCTGAGGTATAAAGCCCATTGTGGATTTAGTCGTGGATTTGGTTTATAAGCTTGTTGCAGATATAGTCGATGGTCGGTTTACAATATCAATTCCCTTCCATGTAGGTAGGTTTCGAATTTTTGGAATGCCCAATATATGGTCAGGGCTTCCTTAGGAAGTTGTGCTTACTGGGTTGAAGTGGTACTGCTCCTAATCCAGTTTGTGATGCATCCGTTCGTAGAATGGAGGGAAGGTTGGGATCAGCAAATTGAAGAGTTGGATTTTGAGTCAAAGCTACTTTTGAAGTCTCATAAACATCCTGGGCAACATCAGTCTAGGGAATTTCATCTAGAACGGTTTTTTTAGTAAGTCTTGGAGACGGGCAGTAAGCTCGGTATAATGGGGAATAAATTGCTGGTAATATCCTATGCTATCGAGGAAGCTTTGAAGCTCTGTTTTTCTTTTTGGTAAAACGAGTTCTTTATTGCTTTGATCCGGTCATTCATGGGCCGGATTTGTTCACTGCTCAAATAGCGTCCCAGGTATTGGATCTGGTTGCATCCAAAACAGCATTTGAAAGGTTTAGCATTGAGGCCATGTTGAGCAAGGGCGGCTAGTAATTGGTCTAGGGTGATGAGGTGGTTTTTCCAGGTATCAGAAGCGATGAGTATATCGTTCATGTAGACTTCGACGTCTTTGAAACCAGAAATTACTTGGCGGATGAGTCGTGGAAAAGGTGGTTAGTGCATTTGCGAGACCGAATGGCATAACCTTAAATTCGTAGAGTACGGAACGCGTTCTGGAAGCAGTATAAGCTAGAGACTCTTCTTTACTGGCACCTGCCAGTATCCACTAGTTACATCGATTTTACTAAAGATGGTCTTTCCGGTTAGTCGGGAAAAGATGGCAGAAATATCAGCTATGGGTTCCGCATCAAACTGAGTTTGGCTATTGAGATAGCGGCAATCTAACCAGAAACGGTAGTTCCGTCCTTTTTCCGTACGGCGAGCAAAGATGAATAGTGGGGAGAGCTGAATGGCGAAATTATTCCTAATTTAATCCATTGCTCCAGATTTTCTTGGAGTTGGAGTTCCAAAGCTAGGGGTAGAGGGTACGCATGCTGCAATCAGAGGTTGGCAGGATCTTTGATTTATATCGCATGTATCAATGTTTGAGTTTGTCTGGGGATATCGGTGAAGAGATGGTTATGCTTTAAGAGCTCCTTTAATTGGGCTTGTTCTGCTGGGAATCGCTTTTCGTTGATGGCGCAGTGTTCAATATTTTCATCATAGCTCAGGGGAATTTCGGGGTTTTTATTATCGAGTTCTTCTACGTCTACGGTTGGTTCAACGGCTATACACGCAGTGGTGAATGCTTCTTGCACTACCTCTTCTTCCAATTCTTCTATTTCTAGATAATTGATTTTGGAATCCCTACTGATATTTTCTTGCTTCTGAAATTTCCGAAGTAAGTTAATATGATAAAGTGTTTCCCTTTCATCGACTTCTAACAAATAGGCGTGGGTTCTTAGGCGCGTATTTACCTTGTGAGGACTTTTCCATGTCATTGTTAATTTAGTACGTTAGTCTGGAACGAAGATTAGGACTTGATCACCAGGCTAAAGAATAAGTTTTGTTCTTCTATGAAGGTACTTCACGGCTTTTTCTTGGCTTTTTCAGAAGTTGCTCCGAGCTAAGTCACATGTTTCTTTGGGCCGGTGCTTTAATTCAAGTAAATAGTGATGGGTGTTGAGAACGGTTTCTTCAGTAGTCTCGGTAGACCAGTATTCTTTTAATATGGTTAAAGGTCCTCGAACACGATGGCCGTAGATTAGTTCGAAAGGTGAATACAGTATTCGGTGGCAGATTGGGGAGCGTCACGGTAGGTAAGGGAAAAGTAGGGAAGGGAAATTCCCTACAACCCAGTCTTTGCATGGGTTGTTCTGCCGCTAGTTTTCGTAGTACCATTTTTAGAGTGTCATTAAACCTCTCCACTATTCAGTTTGATTAGGCATGATAAAGTGGAGTTCGGTGATGTTGAATCCCAATTTTCGTAGTAATTCTTCAGAGCACTCAGCCGTGAATTGCGTTCCTTTGTCGGTGGTCAAAGTTCTCGGGTATCCGGTCCTTGTGCAGATTTCATTGAGTGCTTCTGCAATAGTAGCTGCGTCAATGTGTTGTGCATATCGGGTTGCCTGATTAACCACCGTAAGGATGTATCGATTGCCGCGACTGGAAGAGGGTTGAATTGGTCCTGTGATGCTTTTACTAGTGCAGCGAAAGGAGTTCCTAGGATTGCGAGCGGTGCTCTGGGAGGTCGAGCTGGAGCTAGAATCTGGCACGTATTGCATGAGTGGCAACACTGGATGACGTCCACGCTTAGGAGTCACGTTCAATTCTTTTCAGGGTTTTCTTTTGTGAATAATGTCCTGCTAAGGAATTATCGTGGCCCATTTCCAAGATTTGTTTCCGCAGCCTTAATTGTGCGACGAGTTAGAAGGTTGATTGGCCATGTTGGAGGGTTTTTCGATAAAGAACTTCTTTTTGAAGCTCGTACATTATGACTCTGCCATACCTCTGAATTCCTTCGGTTTTATTTTCGGCCTTTTCGAAGAGATATTTTAAAGTAGAACAGTTTTGTTGTATTTCAATAACTCTTTTTTGTTGGTTGGCGGCTGTTTCGGTCTCAGATTTCTCGTTTTCTTCTCTCGTTGCGCTCGCTCTGGTAATGACATGGGAGGTTTCGATTATGATAGGAGGCGTAGGTTCTTCCGTAAGTTATTCTTCAGAAGATATAGTTCCTGGCACTCGTCCAAAGATTACTTCGGTTGAATTAAGGATTATCCACCACTAAGACTGTGATGTTTCCTCGATAGTATGGGAAGTCGAGTTTTACGTTGGCTAATGGCGTTACGAAAGTTTGGCTGTTAGCTAACTTGATGGAGATTTTGTTTTTGGATATAGCTTGTTCTGGCACTAGGGTTTCCTTTACAAATACGGCTGTGGCTCCTCCGTCCAGCAAGATTTCGACTGGTTGGTCATTGAGTTGGCCCTGGCACTTTTTCAATTCTCCTAAAAATAGTTCGGTTGTATCCGCAGCATGATTGTATCCAACTGGTGGCAGGATATATCCTGAGGACTCCTCTTCCATATTATTTATATGGACAGTAGGTTTTGCCGCACCTCCTTCATTTCGCGGTGAGTTATTTTGCTGCAATTGCGGGTCTAGTACTCGGCACTGCGCACAAGAATGATTTGGGTATTCTCCATGGTGATCTAAGTAGAAAAGTCTCCAGTTTATCGTTGGACGGTTAAAATAGTTGGGTCGGTCAACTACATGAGGTGGTTCAGTTGACCTTAGTCGATACTGGAAATTTTGATTTTAAGGAGATGAAGGTCGATACTGGAAATTTTGATTATGGGAAGGTGGAGGTCGGTAGTTTATGGTGGCGAGTTTAGAGGATCGGTTCGCTTGTAAACTTCTGAAAGTTTTCCCGTTGAAGATTCATGAACGTCGTTTTTGTAATTCGGCAGACGGCTCTCACACAGTTTCTGGAGAGTTGTGTGGGATCGAGCTTGTAGAAATTTGTCTCCCTGTTCAGCTAGCGTCTCTAAGATGTTACCGATTCTGTCTTTTAGTTGAGTAGTCAGGAAAGACGGTAAACTGGAGTAGACCCTATCCATGAGCATAAAGTTTTTTAATTGGTTGTGGCCTTCTTTTACTTGGCTCTCGGTAAGCCATGCATTAATTGCTTGTTCTAACCTCCTAATGTATCGGCTCATGTTATCTCCTTCTTCGGGCTTCTTATAAAAGTAAGTACTACGCAATCTTGCGAGAGTTATCTTGTAGGACTCCAGCAATAGATTTTGAATTTCTCTAAATTGACAGCGGTCGACAGCGAGCAATGTCTGGATTAGTCTCCTTTCTTTGGCAGTTACTAAGTTTTCTAGCGCAATTACAGCCTCAAATTCCAAGGTCACGATGGTGAGCGCCTTCTACACCGTCTAGGAGACGAACCAATGCACGTAATTGAGAGCCAATTATGCATGTGCAAGAAAATTCTCTTTAGGATGAGATTTTAAACCGAAAGCCTAGCATAATCAGGAACTTGACTCCAACCGTGCCCTGAAAAATTTCCTCTTGAAAGTACAAATAATTGTATCTGAATGCTCCTAAAGGTACGTTTCATTTTAACTGCATTCAACTTTAATTAGATACTACTGTAACTGTCTCTTCCTGTGAGTACATTTTATTGAAACTGCGTTTTTCTAAAAGTAGATATAAGTGTAACTGTCTTCTCCATTAAATGCATATTACAGAAATTGTATTTTCACAACAATTATGAAAGTGGATTTAACTGTAATTGTCCTTCCTTCACAGTACATATTTACGCAACTGTATTCTCAAATTCAGACATAACTGTATATATATTTTCCTTCAAATGCATTTAATCGTAACTACATTCTCCGTATAGTAGATACAACCGCAACTGTCTCGTCCTGAAAGTACGCAGCAAATTGACGGCTTACTGTAGAACCTCAAAATATCTACTCTTACTAATCGGAAAGCTGGAGTACGTACTTTTATGCCTAGTCAAGAGCCAGCGTTTACTATGGTTGGAGTTTCAGGATTCGTAGCTGGCCTCTTTTGGGTCAAAGTTTAGTCATAACTGAAACTTCTGAAGCTCGCAAAAGCATTTTAAAATATGGTAGTTTTGAAAACTGAAACAAATTTGCAATATGATGCAGTTGATGAACATGAAGTCTTGCCTCCAAGTTTGAGTGATTTGTGATACTTACTGACGGTGATAGCAATGTAAATTTTACGTTCTTTGGAAGCATGCATTTCTTGGTAATGACGTGCTGTAGTACAGGCTGCAAGTGTGGAATTAATTCCATGTTATGTGGCTAACATTGCTTAGGTGACTTGTTCTCTTGTGAGGTAGGAGATGATAAATTCACGGAAAGTACCCCTAAATATACTGATTAAACGACAAATGAAAGGTACAATTTTATTTTCTTTTTAAATACCTTGACTACAAGTTCACATATTTTGCTGATGAGAAAATCTCATGAAAAACGTCGCTGCGTGAAGGTTGAATTCGTAAATTCTATTTCTACTGCTTGGTTGATATACCTTCAGTTTAAACTTTTCTGTACTTGAAAAAAAATATATAAACGCCTCCCTGTTAATTTGGAGGAAAATTTTTTCTCCATCAAGTTTTTCATTTATTAATTATATCCTAAAATCCAGTTTTAACTCCATCTATCCTCACCCATGCCAGGATCTCACGCACTCGTGTCCAAATAAAAAACTGTATGGGAATAAATCCCATTCTTATCTTTCAGTCTATACTATAATAATAAGAGCCGCGTCCGTCCGTCTGTCCGAAGCCAGCCGAAAGTTTGTCATGAGCGTATCTGTAATATAAGCTCGGCCTCACCAACTCTCGAGAGATTGAATTATTTTTATTTCTTACGGCCTTTCTTTCATTTCGCCTCCTTTCTTATTTCAAGTAAAGGGGGGTGGACTAGCCATAAATAAATGTTCAACTGTGTTGAACCATCCCAATCCGTGAGCCAAATATCAATGAACCTCCTTCATTAAAAACCATTTCTACATTATTTAATTTCATGAATGCATTTAATGTTTCCTAATATATTTCCTCCCGAGCTGTCGAGAAGCGCGTCTGAGAATAAGCTGTGCATAAATCTCCGTTACTTAAAAATCACCTTAAATTACCAAAATGAACTCTGCTGTTACGCCCGCCCCGTTCTGTAAATTTCGATTAAACTCTAACACACGATCCTACCCCGTGTTCATCCCATACATCCACTTCCCTCAGAGAGAATGTAACCTCCCATACAGAGAGATTAGGGACTGACCATTGAACGCTATAGCTTGCATGGCGCCTCGCCTCCGCTCGATGGACGGCCACATGGCCTATGACGATTCATCATCTATTCCACACTACGTTAGCGCAGTTGATTATGTTCGGTTGCAAGTAGAACTATTGAAAAATGAACTTCATTGATCGAATACGTTTCCATCCTTTCAACCATGTGTTAAAAACAGAATTGCACGGAAATATTTTACATTGTACGCTAAAGCCTATTTTGAAAAAGTAGTGAAATAACTAAAATGCTACGCATTTATGCCAGTGCACAAACGGGTAATATACCTCGTGGTACACATTTGTCCTAATACCTGGTCAACGTGTGAATTTAAACTATTTACCTGGTATTTACAAGCCAACACCCAATTTTTGTGCGTCTGTCAACGACGCTTAGTGGAGCTTATACAGTATGGAAGCCCACTGAAACTTTCACTCTCTAAGCAGCTCAAACATGAACTCACTTGCTCACACTTCCTGGCGATTGATTGCTATGGGTCACTGAACCGTGAAGGAGTAAGAAATGATCTCATGAAGTGATCAGTTTACAGAAAATATTGAAATTATGTTTATTGAGTGAACAAATTAATAATTAATAGAGCAGAGCGCCTTGCGGATAAATCATGATAATAGATTTTTCACTTTCAAATAAAAATAACGAGGGGCGAAAAAAAGCTTCTGAAATAGCTTAACCTCCTGCCAGCAAATCTCTCGTCGACATTCATGCAGGCTACGTATAGATGCACCAGAATTAGGACTCCAGAAGCACCCCAGTACTGAGAACACATCTCTCCTCGCTGCTCGCTCGGTGATCCAATGGGCAACGGAACTGCGGCTGCAACAGTGCACCAGCAATTAGCGAGGATCAAGACAGAGCGATGCAGATAATCAGGGCAGCACCAGCGCAGACTAGGAGCGCCAACAGGCTTATGTTTTATCTGGGCCCGCAGTTTTAGCAGCCACTAGACTTTTCCTTCGCTAAAGTTTACCAGCCAGGAGGTAACGTGGAAACAAAACAAAATATTCCTCTTAATTTTTTCACTAGAATGTAGCTCGAATTGTTTTCGATATAAGCATTCAAGTAAACAGAGGAAAGATGTTTAGAATGGCAATTACTAGTGATCAATGCCTACTAGACAGTTTATAATATAAATTAGTTTTAGCCTCCTTAACTGCATCAAAGGTATTTCAAAGAGAGGGAGGATAAAGGCACCATTTCGTACGCAGTTAAAGAAATGCGGAATGAAGGACGGTAATGAATTTAAAGTAATAAACTATTCTTCGGAACATTTCTAACTGAATAAAACTTTACAGCTGCTTGTTGCTTTGAAGCTCTGAAAATTATCAAACGAATTTATTTGAGCCGAACTGTTAGGCCACGCCACCATTGTATGTGCGTGGCTTAGAGTTTGAGAAGACGTTGAAACCAGTAATAAATTCAATTAACTTCCTCAGCGCCCGAATTACAAGGCTTGAGCCTCTCCAATTACCTATGCAATGCACAACTGCGCGAGGCACAAGCAATCAAGCTCTATTAAAGAATGCAGCAAGCCGCTCTGACACTCCTTTAATTATTTTTCTGTCAGTTGCGGCGGCTGCGTAATTTCCTATTCATGAAGAGGGGGCAATGCTTTACTTCATTAAGCTCGGCCAAACACAAGAATGTTTTTTGTCAAGTTTGCGTCAAGCTCCCGCACTAAAGTCTTACCGAGAAATCTGGCCAAGTGAACTCGGGGGAGACGTTTTGGGTAACTGTTATTAACTGCCCCCGGGAACATGGCTGTTGAGATCCTTCCTCAGTTCATTTGGGGTAATTATAGCGAACTTCACAGGATAATGAGCTCTGGAAAAGAGTCTAAAATTAGTTACAATATCGAGCCGAAGATGAGCAAGTTAGTCAAGACATTATGTGAATGCTTAAAACATAATGTACGGCCATCGCCATAACTTCTCGAAATTTTTTAATGTATTTTTGTAATGAACTTACGAAGGACAATTTTCAGGCTTTGAATAAGCGAAGTTACCTTAAGTGTGCCAGCTCCTAAAATGAATTTATTCATCATTTCATTCGAAGATCAGCTACGAAAGAATCGCCAAGACTGCGAATACTTTGATATTTTAATTTCTCAGACACCTCACAGAAATTAGGAGCAAAAATGAGCTCGCGGCTTGTGAAGGCGAGCAGGGCTAAATTCCTGCCGGTCTCAGAGAATTTCTCGTTAGAAATCTGCTGAGGTACAATTAGAGAAGTCTGCAAGACTAGTCTTGGCTACGGAGGTCTTGGAGCTTCAACTTTGATATGTCGCTTTGTACATTAGCGAAAGAAAAGAACTTTTAACTCGAACTCGATGAAGCGATTACATGGATCCCTTAAGTAGGTTTGTACCGAACATTTTCTCAGCGGGGTAAAACTTCACCATGAGATTATACATCTAGGTTTTATAATGTTATTAAAATTCGAAGAAACCCTCATTTCGCAATTTACTGCAGTCACTCATATTCCAACGTTTACTCATTTTCCTAGAGTCGATACTCAGTCCCCTTTAGCTGCCGTGTGCAGAAGAGATGTGTATTCTGATATTAACTCAAAAACTGTTCTTACATTCTTAGCTTGATACTTTCTAGTATCCTCACCAATAATATAAAATACATTAAACCGGCAGTTAAAAGTAAATTTTGGGTCCTGTTTTTTAAATCAAATTCAATTAGCGTCAGAGAACCGTTCATATTGTCAGCAACCAACAAAAGCGTATTATATCCGCCAATTTCCGTGCAGTTCATTAAACAGTCAATCGCACTGACTCAGATAAAAAGCAACGTCCAGCAACAAAGTCGTTTCTCTTTACCCTAGAATACGGCCTAAATTGAAAATGAACTTTATTTTAGTATGACAACCTTTGCTCAAAGAACAACTCATCAATTTCTCTGTCGCGAATAACTTCAAATTTATAACGCCGAGTAAACATTCACAAGAGTTCATTTTAATTATGCTTTTGTGCCTATTGTTCTATGCATGAATTGAAAAAATAAAATTTACATGAATGGTTCATTCAAAGAGTACTATTGCCGACAAGTGAAAACACATCGTTAGTTTTAACGAGGAAACCAGTACCGGATTTCAAAGCATAGTTATTTCTTTTTTCACACGTATGTGTTCAGTATTTATTCAGAACGGGAAATCAAGTTTTCACCCCACCATCGAATATTTTTCCGTCTCGCGTTGATGAGGACGAGTTGAAAGTTCGCTTTCTGCATAGGCGCGGATGCTCACAGTGCAGAAATGTGCGGATGCTCACTGGAAATTCGCATGGCTTGCTCTAATAGCTTTCACCTACTCGACTTATGTTCTCAGGATAGTGAAAAGCATATTTTGTTACCGAAGTTTTCACGTTCATACCAAATAAGTCAAATGTTGTAACTCCCAACGATATACTCAATAAGTTGAATTTATTCAAATTATCCTTTGAATAGCTTAATAATTTATTTTAACTCACTAATGAGTAAACGTATTGTCCAATAAATTCGACTATGAAGTGAAATAGTGAACAGCTGAAACATTATGAGCTGAAATATTTTTTTTGACTTGCCCATTGGGTTTCCGAAAATTATTCAAGTCATCAGCCAAACAAATTTTCGCATACAGGCTCGGATTTTCCCAGCGTCATCATTTGAATTAAAAATGACAAATTTTAATTGTAATAGAAGCATCCGATTGATTGAAGTGAAAGTTTACTCTTGTGCTCAGTTATTCAACTTGTTATTGGAAGCATTTGCTAATTCGAATTGCTGGCTGAAATTCTCTAGTAATATCCATATGTCAATTTATGAATACTGATGTGTCGAAATACATAATATCTATAGAGCCTGAACCGCACATATTCTGAAGCACTGACCTCGTGTGTTTGACAAATTAGTAACTGAAATATATACCATCAGTTTGAAGCGTTTAAAGGTTATAAAACTTCAGCGATAGTAAAGAGGGTTTGGTAGACATTTAAATTATTCCATTAGTCCTTCCCAGTAAAGAGTTATTTCAACACTTTTTAGTCAATTTTTAACGTCTAAACAATTCTTAAATAATTCAAACGTCCCTTGACACGAGGAAAATAATGAGAGCTACACATAGGAAATAATGTAAGTCCTAGCCTTTGATTTCAATGAGGTGCTAAGTGAATAATTCAACTACTTTCTCACAGGATGAAATACTATCAGCCACGTATTGCAAACGATGCAGTAGATGTCCTGAGCGATATAATGAACTATTTTAGTTAAGTGTATTAACACTTTGACTGCGACGTGCGCCACCGGTGGTACACGGAGGTAATTTCCATAATGCTTCTGACCGACAAGTGGTTGCAAACTCAATTTTCAAAAAACTTTATCAAAGCAAAATGAAGGCACAATCCAGTTCATGTTAGGTATTTTCAAAGTAGCTTACTACAACTGACTTTAAATTTGAGTTTGGTGTTGAACTTAATATTTAGTTGCCGCAGTCAGTGTTAAATTACCTATGCTGAGAACGCATTGATATTTACGCACTGCAAAACTCACTAAACTTGCACACTATGAAGTAAATTTACCCATATGCACAATGATGGGGGTTGCCATTAATTTGAGTTAAACTTCACTATAAATAGAGCGTCAATGATCACTCAAGAAAAAGGCACGAGGAGAGACAAGAGCTGGACTTGCCTGGTGCTGTGCACCGTTACAGGCTCGTATGCATGCATTGACGCTGGACGTGACTCCGCTCGCTGATCCGCAAATTCAGATATCAAACTTTTGTAATTCCGCTCAACAAGGAGTAACACTAGCAGTGCCTCCACGCAAATCTTAGGTGAATCGTAAAGGCAGCGAGAACAATGCACGTGCTGTTTTTATTGGTGGTGTTAGTTGTTGCATTCTAGACTATTGGCGCTAAGAAAGGGATGCACTATCAAGTTGGGAACAAATTTTGGTTATCCTATCGGATCTATTCGAATATTCATCTACACGTGAAAAAACTGAGAAGTGGTTAAATCAATATATTTACTCGTAGTACATGCACTTGAACATTAATGTAAAAATCTGTAATTTACTCCATTTATCAATAGTAATTTTTACTACAATTATTATTTATGAAAACTGATTAGCACCTGCCATAACCATAAGTCTTGCTGAAGTTGGAATTTGAGCAGCTGTAATACGTTCGACTTAATTCGTCACATTAAAATTTTTTGCCATAATAATTAATGTGTATTTTTTTGATGTTCTTTCTCGAGGTATGTATCATGACAACACCAATATGTTTGTAACAGGCATAAGACCTATCTTGACAGGTTACGAAAAACGTGCTTGCTTCGTGCACTATATATTGAAGCCAAACCTATGATAAAGAAATGTTGCAGCAAATGATGGTTTCAGCAATATGCATTTCGATTCTAACACTTAGACAAATTTCTCAACGAGCAGCGTTCTTCGTTAGTAACTGAACTGAACTTTTACGTTATTTATATAAAAATAAAATGATGATTATTTTCGGTGCAGTTGTTTTTGCTGTCTGAAATTGAAAATTATCTTCAGATTATCTTCATCCAACTGAATTTACGAAATTTATCTTTCGTAATTTTACTACTTTTCACTTGTAACTTATGAAATGAGTTCCGTTTTCAGGTAATTCAGGGTTAGACTTCAATCCTTGCCATTATTTGTCTGCTTCATCCAACACTCTATTCAGATAATGATCGAAAAATATGTTTTTCGTACATGGTTGGAATGACACAGAGAGTAGAAGAGGGTTTTGACACATATACTTTGACAATGTTTTCAGTCAGCCAATTCAATCATGATGTTAGGACAGAAATCTAGCCCTTAGCTCGTAATGCCTAATTAAGTACAGAACGTTTGAAAACCAGATTCTTTGAAGTAAATTCTGGTTTTAACTAACAGTATGGATGATCAACGATAAACTTTCATGGAAAATTACGATAGTTGATAGAAACCACGAAAACAAACAAATTTTATAAGACCACAAAATTAATAACTTTCGTAAGGAAATAATTCACAAACTGCCGTGTGCTATCTTACTATAGGGAATTGTGCTCGTGAGTCCTACAAACAAACAAAACAAAAATTGAAGCCAGTGACTGCAAATAAAAAACTAAAGCATTTAAGTTCATTTACGGGCAATCCTGCTATCGAATTCGAATAGAAGCTTGCTAATCGTGGGGCAGAATGGCAGCGCCATACTTTTAGGGCGTTCACACCAGCGAGATTAGATACATGTCTGTAGGTCGTAAGCAAGAGGCGATAATAATTGTCATGTGAGATACGACGCGCTCAGATCCTTTAAAAATACGGAGAGACGACAAAACTGGTTCACACCAATACGATGGCGACATCTGTCGTAAGATACGTGTATCAAGAGACAGAGCGGGCATGTCTCTTCCTTCAGTGTCGTACGATATTGTCTGATTGATTGATTATAAGAAAGTTTTAGCCTATTTAGAAAGTTTTTTTTCACGACAAAGATGTTCAAAGAGAGGAAGGATGAAGGCGCCATTTAGTACAGAGTTAAGGGAACGCGGAATCTATGCACAAGGTGCATAGAAACAGTAAGCTAGGAAAAATGTCCATGAAACAAGAAAAAAGTTGAAGAAGAAAGTAATACGAGCTGAAAAACAGGACAGCAGTGAACCGAAAAAACATGGCCCATAACAAAAAAAATAATCTATTCCAACAAAAGAAGGCCTACCTAACTCTGAGCTCGGGCCCATACATTTTCCCCTTGGGAGCGCTAATTCCCATTGATAAAATAATTGTATCCCCCTGAGGGGACAATATTAGCTAGAGTTCTTCATCACTCAATGAAGGACTCATGATTACTCCCGCTATTTCTCCCGCTACACTTTGTTGCTGGCTCATGTCTTATCGCTTTAGTATGAAATTTACTTATCTTAAGGATAATTATCGTATATCGCATTTTTCGGAGATAAATATCTTATCACTCTGGTGTGAACTCCGCCTTAGAGTGTAGTCGTTCGCACTTGAAACAGATTAAGAAAAATCTCACGAAGAAGTTCGGATCCATCTGCCGACACATGACTTCCAATTATAGCACTTTAGGAGCAGAATCAACGTTATCAACCAGTATTATTCACTTATATGTGTAGAAATAAAGCTAATGTCATGCTTCAAATGCACTTGGAAAGCTGAGACTCGGAATTTGGTTGCAATGAAGTTATTTGAGTGTCAAGATGGGCAGGACTCCTGCCAAGTCTTTGAGTTTCGCCAGAGTTGGCATGGAGGTTAAAAGCGTGCGATAACTGGGATTGAATATTCATCCAATAAGTGGACTCCAAATTTGATTTAGTTTGAAAAGACAAGGAGGGGAGAAATTTAATTTTAGACTGCAACTGTTCCTAGAGAAGATTTTCTTCGCTCCGTACCTCCGTAAATTCTAATTTGAGGAGTAATGGGAGCACAACTTTCAATGTAAGGATTTAAACTTTTAAAGAAAAATCGACCGTTTGCATCTTCAAGACATCGTTGTAGTTTACCTGTTTTCATGGATAGCGCAAAATGAATTGAAATCATTTGTAAATTTTCTACTTGAGAGGGTCGCTTTTGTAATATCTTGGAATTTCAGCAAGATATAAGGTTTACTGGACAGCACTAGTAGATCGGTTAGCCTAGCCGTAAACTAGGCAAGAGGACAGCAAAACGAACAGCAGGACTACTGGTATTGTACTGATCTCAAGTTCACACAGCTTGCTCTTAAGTCTAGTTCGAACAATGAACTTCCGCCCGGCAGTAGGCGCGCTTCCGACCTATCCGGCGCTTGTAAATACCAAGCGCGCATCGGCGGTTCCGCCGGAAACTCCGAGCGAGCGAGACTCATAAATCTCCGCAGCCGGAACCTCCATAAATATCCCAAGAGCGTCACTATACAACAACTTCCCTCCCTTTAGACGAATATGTGACAAAGGGAAGGAGGAACTCAACAACCTATTCGTATTACAGGTTTGGTTATTCTGCCTGATCTACGAGGTTCATTTTGCTCAGGAGAGCTGTTAACAGGCTGAAAAGCAGGAGTCTCTGCTGCTCCACTCCCGGTAGACTCCAAACTACTGTGCAACAGCTGATTTGAATGTCTCTTCCAGATTACATTTAATGCTAATATTTGAACATGAAATATATTAACGGCAACTTTACTAACAATAATTCCCTTCAACCACTTGGGACCATTTCTTAAATTCAGAGCGAGAACATGATCCCCGACATCAAATTGAGTTACATACATAGGCTTAGACCTGGACACAGAAAATTTAGGATGAACTCTATCTTTGGAAGTAACAAATTTACGATTGTTCAGCGCAACAGAGGGAACAATTTTTGTAACACTATGCGGAATACAATGCGATTGAAATAATGCTTTCGCTAGACGCGATTTGAACGATTCGGAAGAAGATAGTTTTTTCAACAAGTCTTTAATGACTCTTACCCCCCTCTCAGCTTGACCATTGCTTGCTGGAGAGTAGGGCGGAGGTGTGAGGTGCTCAATGCCGTTGGAAATAAGAAAATCTTTGAAGTCTTGAGACGAAAAGTTAGAAGCATTGTCACTTACGAGCACATCACACAACCCGTTTCTGCTGAAAATCATTCTCAACGCATCGACAGTATCTGACACACTCGTGGATGGTACCACTTCACATTCAATATATTTAGATAATGCATCTACAGCAATGAAAACAATTTTATTCTCGTAGAAAAAGTGATCGACATGAATGCGTTCAAAAGGACGAGAAGGAGTAGGCCATTCTACATTTCTAGACTTAGGTTTTGCTCGATTTAATTGACATTGGGGACAACATTTTACGATGTCTTCAATAGTTTTGTCCATTCCGGGAAACCAAATAACAGATCTGGCCAACGATTTCATGCCACAAATGCCAGGATGTCCATCATGAAATGTTTCAAGGACTAAACTACGCAGTGACTTGGGAATAAAAACCCGTTCTTTATAAAGTATGCAACCCTTCATGATGGTCATCTGAGGTAGCAGGTTCTTAAATTTTGAAAAATTGGGATCAGGTTTAGGAGGCATGCCAAACTTTATGTATTGTTTAAGTTGGCATAGTTCGCTATCCATATCAGTATGAGTTTTTATATTTTCACACGTGACAGGAGTTTTATCAAGAGTGTTCACAGCAAAAATCATTTCGTACGGTTCTAGCTCCCTTACAGTCGTAGGTAGTGGCAGCCTACTGAGACAATCGCTATTTACGTTACATTTGCCTTTCGAATATCTGAAAACATAGTCAAACTGGGAGAGTCTAAGAGCCCATCTCTGAATTCGAGCGGAACAGTTGAGAGGTACACCCTTGTCATGTGCAAAAAGTTTACAAAGAGGTTTCTGATCATTATGGATAATGAACTTAGCACCAAGTAGAAATTTCTTGAATTTCTCCACGCCAAAAACCACACTAAGGCTCTCCCTTTCAATGTTAGAGTAGTTTTGTTCCGCACTATTCAGAGATCTCGAAGCAAATTGAACCGGACACCAATCATGAGAAGGACTAACGCGTTGCATGAGTATGGCAGCAACTCCATAACCCGAACTATCAGTTTCAAGAAGAGTTTCATGGTTGGGATCAAACAACTTTAGAGGTTTATGCGAACGAAAGATGTTCTTAATTTTCTGGACACTCTCGTCCTGTTCTGGAGTCCACCGGAACTGTACATTTTTCTTAAGCAGCGAATACAGAGGATGCATGACATTAGAAAAGTTGGGTACAAAACGACTGTAGAAGTTACACAATCCGATGAAAGCTTGCAACTGTTTGAGGTTTTTAGGAACAGGAGCATTGAGAATAGCTTCTACTTTCTCAGAGTTAGGGTGAACACCCTTGTTATCGAAAACGTACCCTAGATAAGACACACGATCAGTTAGAAAGGCACATTTAGACAGATTTAAGCGAATTCCCGCGTTTTTTAGGACAGACAGGACCCTGTCAAGAACTTCCAAATGAGCATCATATGACGAGGTCAAAATGAGGAGGTCATCCTGGTACACAATGATGTTATCGATGCCAGACAGAGTCCTATTCATGAATGCTTGAAAAATGCCGGGGCTTGCACGTAGACCATAAGGTAAGTAATTGTACATGAATAGACCTTCAGAGGTGTTAATGGTCGTAACTTTCTTTGATTCTTCGTCCAACGGAATTTGCAAAAACGCGTTAGACAAATCAATTTTTGAGAAAAACTTAGCGTCTCCGACTTGAGAAATGACATCATCAATAACAGGTAGTACAGATTGAACTGGATTCAGAAAATTATTAATGGAAGCTGAAAAATCTCCACAGATTCTCACACTGCCGTCAGACTTTAGAACATTAACGGTAGGAGATGCCCATTGGCTATCATACACTTTTGTGATTTTGCCCATACTCTGCAAGCGTTCCAGTTCGGTTTTGACAGAGTCTCTTAGTCTTACCGGAACCGGGCGTGCTTTACAAAATACAGGAACTGCATTAGGCAACACATCAAGATGAACTGTCTCTTTAACGTTAGACTGTGAATCAGATGACAAATATTCGTCATATTTTAACGACAAACTTTTCGGCAAACTATGACAATCCGTTTTATTTATGGAGTCGTATTTATCAGGAATGACAATGTTTACGTTTAGTTTAGAACAAATATCTCGGCCCAGTAAGTTGATTCTATCATTCTCCACAATGAGAAACTTATGATTAAAACTAACATTATGGTACATGACAGTTATTGAAGCTTGACCAAGCAGGTTTACCGAGACACCACTGTACCCGAGAATTTTGCTGCATGTAGGATTTACCACAGCACCAACTTTGATTGCATCTCTTTTACGTATAGTTGACACGGCACTGCCGTTATCCAACAGGAATTCAACAGGTTTACTATTTAAGTTGCATGCAATCATAGTGGGCTCTTTAGTGACGGGAATTACAGTGGTGTTTACTCTAAAAAATTAGAATCATTTGGGGAATAATCAGAACACTCATGTAGATGATTACCGTCACCACCTTCGTTCCCAGGTTTTTGCAACACAGCTTCGTTCTTCTGTAGAGGCATCCGTGAATTCTTCATAAACACGTCTTCTCTCCCAACGTTGCCACAGCAACCGCTTCTTCCCGACTGCACTGTGTAAGTGCGAGCTGCGTCAAATTTTCCTTGTGTAGGTCCCCTTCGTGTAGGCATAGCAGGAGGAGGCCGAGCTGCAGTTGTAGATTTGCAAACCTTAGAGATGTGGCCTAATTTTCCACATGTGTGACATTTCAATTTCAAAGCATAGCAATTCTTTGCAAGATGCTTTTGCTTGGTTCCGCAGCGAATGCATATGTAGTTCGGCGGGAGTTTTTCTGTAGTGAAATACGATGAAGATGAGTCCTCACGAATGATATCTTGAGCGTCGGAGCTTAATTGTTCGATAAGTTTTGCGTGTTCAACGCATTCGTTGAAAGACTTGCTATCGCACTTCTGTAGAACCGCGCTGAGAATTTGCGCTGAGTGTAGCCCAGCCACGAAGGCATCTCTTAATAAACGATCACGACAGCAATTACCATAATTGCATGCAGATGCTAAGTCATTTAACGTTTTAGCATAACTTTCTATGGATTCATTAGCACCTTGTTTTCTATTTAGAAATGTAACCGATGCACCGACGATGGATTTTTTAATTTCAAATTGCTGTGTTAATTTTTCTTCAAGTTCCTCATATGTAGCCTCAGTGAGTAACGTAGGTTTAATTCTTCGTTGTAGATCAGTAATTATGTTTACAGGCAAAGCTTTGATTAAAATACTAGCTTTTTTACCGCCATTATTTCCTGCTTTCTGAAGAGCGTCTGCACTTTGTACTTTCCACCGCTCCAAGAATTCACTCACTGTTTCTACTTCCACGTCGAACGGAGGGCAGCTGACTGTAGAATACGCCATCTTAATTTCGGAGCACTTTTTAAAGTTCAAATTCACTTCGCAAGTTCGAAGCCTCGTCGTCAATTGTAATATCTTGGAATTTCAGCAAGATATAAGGTTTACTGGACAGCACTAGTAGATCGGTTAGCCTAGCCGTAAACTAGGCAAGAGGACAGCAAAACGAACAGCAGGACTACTGGTATTGTACTGATCTCAAGTTCACACAGCTTGCTCTTAAGTCTAGTTCGAACAATGAACTTCCGCCCGGCAGTAGGCGCGCTTCCGACCTATCCGGCGCTTGTAAATACCAAGCGCGCATCGGCGGTTCCGCCGGAAACTCCGAGCGAGCGAGACTCATAAATCTCCGCAGCCGGAACCTCCATAAATATCCCAAGAGCGTCACTATACAACAGCTTTTCACAGTTGCGATCTCCCCGGATGTACTTCCCCTACTACAGATTTCAACGTTGGAAAAAAATTAGTAAAACTGAGCGAGGCTAGCTTTAATCTCCATACACTCCTGATTTCAAACATTTTTCGTTCGCTGTGATGGTTGTCGGAAAAATGTAGATTTAAGATTTAACGAAAGTTTAATTGATCATCTCTTCAACACTAGAAGAACAACCGAGAAATGAGACAATTTACACCAAGAACCGCAAAATTAGTCATCTATTGCAGATTATAGAGTGAAATTTCATTAGAACTCGTCAGTTGCTGCTCGTCAGTTGCTGAAAAAAATTGACTCGAAAGTAGTAAAATTAGATAATATATTCCAAGCTGAAAATACGGTTCGTATTCGATCTAACATGAGTAAAAATAAAGCAAATCCTGGGTGCATTTTCCATTAGACGATGTGTGACGTTTCAACAGCGATTTTAAACAAGTATTTGCACAGTACAAAAAGTTCATATAATTGTAGTTTCTGAAAAAATTAACTAGTGAAACTCCCATAGCAGATAAAAGTATTCAGTGACCCATCACTGCGTTTCGAAAGCTTATGCTTTAAATTGCAAAATCATTAAATCATTGATAAAGTACCCAAGTCAGAAATATTTGGACACCTCAAAAAAGGTGTGTCATTTTTATATACCTGAACCGTTTGGATGACCTATATGATATTTAGGACTTAAAAAGCGGTCAAAACAGCTACCAGCTCACATTTGTATTTAAAGTGCCCTACACAAGCAAACGTAAGACGAGCTTATGAAATAATTGTTTTGACGGTCTCTGTACTGTATAGAGGACGGAGCTAATAAGAAAAAACTGTGCACGTGCGTTTCTGTGAAATTAATATTAAACGCCAGTCAACGACTTACTGTTTAATCATTATTTCTACAATAAAACTGATGTAGAACGGAGAGCAAAAGTATTTTATTTAGTTTTCTGGCCTTCAAATTTTAGTTCATTTTTTGAACGTACCTTGCATTGCTGCAAACTCCTTATGAACAGTTTTAACCTATGATAATTGTCATGCTTGTTGAATTACTGTTACCGCGATAGGCTTCCCCCATCAGACATAGCCTTGAAGATGGGGATAGGTCACGCTCAAACGTTGGCCAGCCAGTGTTTTAAGATTTAAAACTTAAGCGCAACTGTTCGAACATTTATTTCAATTGACAGAACGAACTTCAAGGGAACAACAGCAAGTTGTTTCCCGTGATGCGCAAAAAAAGGAAACAGCACCCAAGTTAGGCGTATCTTGAGGATCCCAACAGTACGCACAGCAGCGTCCTCTGTAGTATTTTTATTATTAAATTCCATTAAAGCAGAAACCGAAGATCTTCTTGAACGAAAGGTGCCAAAACCGAAACTCTTTAAAAATGGAAGACAACCAGTGGACGTGGCCGGTCATCAGCACGGTACTCCGGTAGTAAGTTTTAGAGGCGTTCTGAATAGAGAGACAGGGCTTTAGGAAGTCTCGTCGCCGATTACCCAAATATCCTGTCTTATTCCAAGATTATATATATCAGCAAGATTTTAACAAATGATTGGCAATTAATCACCTTGAATAATAAGTGCCTATTCAAGAGGCTGCAAGTGCCGGGTCGTGGAGTTTAAGTCGCAGAAAGAGACTGCTTTCTACGCAAGAGAAATAAGTTAGAGGTAACAGACCCACTTTTATCAAAAGGGCGACATGCTGCCCAAGCAGAGTATGTTCAAAGTTAATTTAATTCGTTAATGCGAAAGCGTCACGAGTAATGCTAATTAAAGTGATTTAAGGTTAATACAGGTCTGGTAGAAGCTCAAACGTGCTTAATTATAGAAAATTGAATTTAAGCACATAATAACAAAAAGAAAAGATGCAGCTGTAAAACAAAAAACGAAGAACAGAAAGAACCAATTTCAACAGTTTCAAATTCTCTTTGCAACTAAAACAGGCGATCTGAAGAAAACTCCTTCCACAATGCCGCGATCAGAAATACGGAAAATTTTCAATAATTTTAAAGTGTATATGTTTTTAGCATCCACCCTTTATGTACAAACGAGTGTAATTAATGTAAATGCCTGATTAAGGGGATCATCAGAGCGATATTTTGTTTATGATCCGATTGTTCAAGAATTTAAAACATGTAACGTAAAATAATCTTTTCACAACATGCTTCATTACATCAAATTCAAATTTATTAAATAGTCCATTTGTGCTCCTCAGACGCGTTTTTCGGTGCTAATCGTATATTTGTATAATTTTTTGTAGTTTTTTGTCTTCAGCAAGTGCTTTGAATAAATCTTTTTCTATTCAAAATTCTTGTTTAACCTCACTGTCGTTGCCAAGAATCCGAAATGCGATATTTATCCCTGATGTGATTAATTGCATTGCTCAAATACGTGGACTTGTGTATATATTTATTTAATTGTATTTTGTCTTAATACGATTGAGCAGCGCTGTGCAAAAGCCCCCTGCCCCCCACACGCCCGCGTACGCCATCATGCGCGGCTTGGGCAACATTTTCAACCTTCTGAACGCCATCAACGCGGCCGTCAACATTGTGCTGTACTGCGCTTTCTCTGACAAGGTGAGTCCAACAAAATACTGGGTCGATCCTGCTCTCGCGAGATGAGCCAATCTTGTGCGAGGTGGGTCAATCAGCGAGTGTACTGAGCTTCATTGAGAAGAATCATTTTTTGCATACTGTGCTGCAGGTTTAGTTTGGGTTGAAGAAACTTACAGTTTTTCATACTGTGTTTTATCCATTTGTTCAATCAGGCTGCTCTAAATCACCTTCTTCTACAAGGTGCACGAATCACCCCTCTGTATACTAATCCTATTAACCCTTTCGGTACGATAATTCAAATTGTTTGGGTAAAAACTTCCTGGGGAAAAAGTTGTCATTACCCTTAATTGTCAGTGAAATTGTCCTAGTGTGGTGCTTTTAGCTTAAGTAAGTGCCTTCTTCATTATTTTAATTTTGAAATTTTTTGTATCTTTGAAGCTCGATGCTTGGCGACAGAAATTTTTGATGTTGATAATAAAGTTTTTGTATTTACGAAGAAATTATTTATACGTTTTTGCCCGAATTTACCAAAAATCAACAAAGTTCAGAAAAAACTTGCTCAAGTTAAATGGAAAGGGTATTGAATATGTTGCTCGGGTCCTGTAGCATGAACTTACGCGTGCTACAGGGTCCTATGGTAATTACAGGGGCCTATGGTAACCTATGGTAATTTACGCGTGCAGGTTTCTGGAATTGTTTAAAAACTAGTTTAATGAATGTTTGTAATTTCCCTAATTTTGTTATTACTCCAAAATATTCCCTCACTAGTTAAATTAGTTTAAAACTAGGTTAGATGCCCTAAACTGGAAGCACTAGCCAACTTGGCACTGGAGTAGCCGTCAGGACCGAAAGGGTTAAGTGGGCGGAGTCAGTCAGTTTGGAGTCAGTTTGCTACAATACTTGTACAGGGATATAATTAAAAGTCAGTTATGGCACCGTTAAGCATTGGAGGTTACTTTCAGAGTGGTCTATCTTAGCAAATGACTATCTAAATCACAACACAAAAATTGAAAGTCATTTATAAACATGTATGTAGTTTCTAGTAAAAACTGTTGCGTACAAACGAATGCTCCATTATTGAGAGGGTTTTTTCGTTCTAGACCAATGGTTCTTAGCCTTTTTTCTCCAATTCCACACTTTTTAGTCAGCAAACTCTCTATTCCTCATCACAGCATCTTCCTTTTATTTATCTGTGACATTCCTAACCCAGCAGTGTGGTCACTTTCACCCAAACATGACATACAATACCTCATTATGTTTTTTGTTATTAAAACAGTCTGTAAATGGTTATGATTTGTAAAGTAAGCCAACATTTGGATGTAATGTATTAGATTTTGAAATATTATCGTTTTTTTTAGGTGGAAACAATTGCACGAGCTTCACTACCTGGCAACTTCACCATTTCCAACCAGTGGGGAATTCCCCACAGGTTAAAAACCGCTCTTCTAGGCCTTGATCTAATCACATTTTTTTACTGTCAAATTGAACTTCGAAAGGCTGTGGAGAATTATCGCAAAATTACCAAACTTTAGCACTATTTTTACAGTGCACAACAGCTTTATGGCTAAAAACAGTTAATTCAGTTCATCTTTCGATTGTTGAAAATGTTCTGATTTTGCATTTGGTGTTCCCGAATCTTCATGAAAGCAGATTTTAGTGACTGCTAAGTTAACTCGATCATTCACGATTTTATTACTTTCTCCTCTTCTCTAAAAATACAATTTACATGGCCAAAATAACTGGATATCAACCAGAAACATTTTCATCTATAACGACTGAAAACTTTAACAATCTTCATTTTGCTCTGTTCAGGGCAGTGTAGTACAGACTGTTTTAAAACACTGATTTCTTCAGGCAAACTTAAACTTTATCCAATGCTTACCTAAGATTTGTGAAAAGGCATTGCGAAAGTAGACAGGACCGAAAGCCGAACTCTCTGAAAAGGGATATGGTCTCCATCACTTAAAATGTCTTTGAATGGTCTCCATGGCATCAATAATAGCTACCTCTTTTTAAAAGTCTGAAATTATGATTCTGGTAACAATCAGTATTTATTCGATTTTTACTACCAGTACCATTCCATAAACTCGATGGGTCAATATTTCTCTCGCATTTTTAAATGAAGGTCTTTTTAAAACTGTTTTTGGTGTCGGTATAGTATGATATCTACCGTCGGTTTTAATACCTACGAACCTCTTTCCCCTTCAACACATGTATTTCTTGTTCTGAATTTCTTTTTCAATAATAATTGTAAAGTATTTACGATACGATGTTGTATATAGTGCATAAGATTGAAATTATATTTCCTAAAAATATTTTTCCAAAAGAAAATAACACCATGCTTGCTAGAGATTTTCACAAACTAATTTCCAGTGAGAATTCAGTTATCCCTTATTTAAGACAACACAATCTTCTTGACAACGTAGAAAATTTACCTCCTTGTCATAAATGTAGATCTATAATGCAGGAAAAATGCAAAAGGAACCACAAAGGACAAATGAAGCAATTTCTGAGATGTCCAAGAAAAGGATGCCAAACATATCGTACAGTTTGACCTGGAAATAAGTTTTTTCATTATACGGACTTGAATGGAAAAGTAAACACCAAAATAAACTTGTCAGAAATTTTGGAATTGGTTTACTATTTTGTAAACGATACTCCCATGAACAGGAGATTTCATACTATACCGGCACCCTTTTTTTTACAAGGTTATAACATTGATAAAGCCACAGCATCCAGAAATTTTGTAGGGAAGTGTGTGGCATTTGTAGGAAAACACAGAATTAAATGAAACCTTTTATTCCGTTCCGTCGGGAAATTTTCTCACTCAGGTACGGTCAGTTACTTTTGCTGATTTGTCAAGAGGAACAAAGATAGTTCTCGACATGTATACTCAATGAATTGATGAATGATGCATTGATGGATTCAATGCAGTCTTCTACGTTACTTGCCGAAACGATCATGTTGACTGACTATTTAATTCAGCTGTTCTCATTTTTTTAACTCCACCTTCAGCAACATTGAATACATATTTTGAATAACCTTCACTGTACTTTCAAAGTCGTACACTTGACAACACTTGCTATTTTCAGAATATGTCTCTCAAATTTGATTGTTTGATGCATGCGTCGTACCAGCATCATTTTCTCACTTCACAACTGGGAGATGTTGTCTGAGTCGCCGCAGCATGCCGCCAGTATATCCTTCTTAACAGTCCACTTCTTCTGATCTCTGTCCAATTACTTATTCTCTGATTAATATTTTGGTTAGGTTGTCTCCGTCAACAACCTACTTTCTGCCATAACAATGGATAAAATACAACACCCTTTGTATATAGGAGTAACAGAGAGAAATTCAAAATTCTCGCACACAAATTGTGGATACCCATGAAAAAATGAATACCCTTATTACGGAAACTATTTTACAAGTATTTTTCCAGATATGCTTGCATCCTGACACAGCAGTTCATAAGTGGTCTAGCATCTCAAAGAAATTCGTCATCGAATTTATCAAAAATTCTAACGAGACATTTACAACCCAGTTTTAGAAAACATCATCGGTTTCATCATTAATCTGTGAACTTTGACAAGCGCTACATTGGGGAAAATTTTAGAAGTGGCACTGTAAAGAAAAATGAAATTGAAACGAAATTAAATGACTGAATTCCCATAAGAAACCCCATGGACGCCTCCTCTTCATTGAGTCTGTGAGCTGTGGTTGCCAGACGGGAGGCAGAGAGTCATGACAAGGCTAAATTTGGGGAGCTCGTCGCCACTGGAACATCATGTCAGGTCCCTAAACCGTTCTTGTGCGAGAGATAATCTGGAAGAATTTCCATCGTCATCACAACGGGCTTGCTCGCAGTCAATTATCGCAGTAGACCGATCGCAAAACCTCACTCCTGCGAATTAGCCCGAGGTGATGTCCGTCGAAATTGTCAAGTGTATCGTCTGCAGCCACATCATTAAGAGATACAACAAGAGCTGTCACCCTTCAACGGAGTAGTTTCGAGTGACAGAGTTAGAGATAGAGTAGTGCAACCACAGTAGCAGCACCTCTCTTCAGTCACTGAAAATTTTGGGGGGAGATGTATTAGTTCTTGATGTGTCGAGGTTGTAAAAACACTCCACCATTATTACGAACACACAATATTTCATGGACTACATGAGCTAGCTCACTGTCATGGGCTTATTGATTTATATACATTTACTCATAGATCTCTTGCTCTGCATCAGCTGCTTGGTTTCATTTATAATAATCTCTATGAAAAATTGTTCCTGGGCTCGTATGTCATCATAGTTGCTTCAAAAATCAAGTTTCATTTGAAACAAAACTGCTGTTTGACAGATACTCCAAATTGAAAACTAGCTAATTGCAGTCAAATAGATTTGAACATGGTCTCATAACCATACTGCAGCGCTAACTCTTACTGCTCAGGATAAAAACTAGTTGGATTTTTATCGTGATCGTTGCCGCATTTCTGTACCAAGATTCTCGCCTTATGTTATAGAGCAAGAGTAGAACAGCAGAAAACTTTTTCCCCTGAACAAGGTGCAAGACAAAAAATCATAAGAACACATCTGGGAAATTTACTTATCTTACAGATTTATGAGGGTAACTTTGTTTCTAATTCAAGTAATAATGGAAATAAACTAACTCTCAAAAGTTTTCATGATGAACGAGTTCATGACATCCCTATATCTTAGTTAGTGTACTCCTGAATGTAATTGGTAACGGTTAAAAGCTTTGTTATTTAATAATTAATAACATCAATGTAAAACTCGTATTTCTTTGCTCACGCTAAAGGACGCTAAACATTTTCAAATCTCTATGATTCATTTTTGTCCTGTTTAACTAATATTTTAATGAACTCAAGAATATATTTATTTATTTTACACGTAAGATTTAAATGTACGAGGAGTTCGTGAGACTCGAACTCAGGACTAGAAATCACCGCTCCAACACGCCATTGACTGCGCTATCGATCACCCTAAAAGGTGATCGAAGCACAACGAAAGCAATGTTTGGTACAGTGAAAGCAGGCGCACTGTCCTGACAGATATATTTTATTCCCATATGTATTGACTAGACTTTGAGCTCTCGATACGTAAGATTTATTTATATGTGGATACTTGCATGCGAAGGCTGCGAACAGTTTCTTCCATGGGATATCTAGACTTCTTCATATCGCAGTCAAAGGATTTTGTAATTGTCTCCTCAGACAGTTGTTATTTAATCTTTAACTCAACAGAAGCTATTCTTTAGCGTGGTAGATGATTTGGGGGCCAAAATACCAGAAAATGATTTGAAATTTAATTTGTCTTTCTAATGACCCATTTATGTAGGGCCTACTCAAGAATGTTTGTTTTAAAATTCAGTCTCCTAAGTTAAAAACAGAAAAAATATTGATATTTGTATGGCTTTTTGAATGTCACTGAGGATAGCAGTTCAGTTGTTAGGTTTCCCTGATAGATGCTAGTTTTTCTTCCAAGTTTTTTTGCTGTAGCAAGTCTTGGCTTCATTTGCAAGCAGTAGCAAACTTTATTTCTAGTTTATGAATGGGTTTACTGCAAAATTTCAACATATTTTAGTAAGATAATTTCTGGTAAATAAAAAAGATAAGGGTATCATTTAATTTTCTTCATGTTAAAATATTAAGATATGGGAGACACTTGTTTTTTCTAGTTCGTAAATTTATTGAATATGTTAGAACAGGCATTATTGCAATGGTGCCCTCCACGCAAAGTTTATGAAGAAAGGTTCTACACCACGGATCTCTAAAAATGAGTTCTCATGTGCTGCATGGTCATTTCCGTTAGACGGAAATGACCATGGGACGGACACGTCTCGTGCAGCAGCGTGTCCTTCTCATGGGACGGACACGCTGCTGCCAAGGGAGTGCCATGATTTTGGTGTACTCTCTATTGCTGTACTGAAAAATAGTAAAGGAACGGCTATACATTGTTTTTTTAAAACAATTCCTTGGTCGAAAGACTCCTTCAAGCAATATAAAGCCAAAAGTGGCGGAACTGATGCATAAAGAGCCTTGCATCCCATGACACGATGATATGGTTACCAGGATTTGTATAAGTTTCGCTTCCCTTTGAAGAGTGCTTACCATGTTTTACTAGTTCCTGAAACTATTATTTTGAATAAAATTTGGATATTTCGTGCGTTGAAGATTCCTCAAAGTGCTGTTACAGACTGATGAAATGACGCTCTTTATGAAATTGAATTTGACCATAGAATAAAAAAAGATCCGTGCTGGACTGCGATACAGCTTTAAACACAAATCCCAGATCGTTTGATACAGCTTTGGTACAGCTGTAAACACATAACCCATTTCATTCGGTATTTCCTTAGGTTTCCATACTTTTTAATCGATTATTACCTTTTTAGCTTATTTTTTTCGCATAATTTACAGCATCAAATCCAGAAAAATGGAACCTGAACGTCGGCTCTTCGACAGCCCCCGCTTTGTCTTTTTTTTTGTGACATTTACACATATTTGTATAAAAATATATTTATCATATCTATTGATTTCTATTAACCTCAAGCAACACAAAATCATCATATGCGAACCTCGAGTTGGGTAAATAGAAATTAACCGCAGTTATTCTACGAATGCGATTCTTGATTCGAGGTACATATAAATAACTCAGAATTGCAGCGAGCGATTTCTTGGTGTGTATTGAAATTCGGATACGATGATGTACATCTCGAGGATATGTTGCTTATCATACAGGCTGCACAAAAGAGCTAATGCATTTCTGATTTGAATACCTCATGCATTAGAATATATTATGGCGAGAATGTATGCCATCTCTTGCAGCAGTTGGTATTTCGCTACGTTGCCTCTCAGCCTCCGCCGCTGATAACACGACGGGATGATGAGGTCGTCAATCAGCAGGGCATTACAGGGCATCACTGGTGCATCTCGTGTTAACAGTGCCCTACGGCTCGCCCTAGGGCTAACTTTGTTAAAGTAACTTCATATTTAGGCCTCACGAGTCAACCAAGTTCGTGTATTTCTGAAAATTTTCGAAACATCTCTCCAGCTCGCCTATCTGTGCATGACCACTTTTTTTCTAGTGCTTCTGCTCGTAACCCTATTTTTAATCGTCATTGACTTTTAAACACTACGCTGAAAATTTTCTTAATTGCGCCTTAATTATTGAGTTAGATAATGTAGAACCTTGTGATCTTCGAGTCTATGGTAAACATTAGTGCCATTGCTCCATCGTTATTTTTTCGTTTCGGTGACACGGCTTTTGTTCCAGTAAACTAGCTTGTAGAACCGCAGAATCAATATTTCCGATTGATGAAACTTTCAAATTTTCTTAAAGAGGGAAAATATCATGATATTTTTGTTGCGTGTAGATTTTCGGATACGTTTTATTCGACACAAAGTTTTTGTGTAGTGCTGCTATATAACGCGAGTAATGCAAACCTCATTCCTAAAACTATTAGACAGGCTCAATGAATTCTAAAATTTGTAGTTTAATAGCCATATATACATGGAAATATAATATATATAAATTATATATATATGTATTCCTTTCCTCCTAACATTGTACTTGTTTATAAATGAGAAAACATGCAGAAATACCTAACGCTGAATTTTTAATCGCTTCTCGTATAAAACCAATCTTCTTCAAATGATGACGTATTGTTTTCGATTTATTAAATAGACCCTGAGAATTTTTTGGTTTGTGAATCTGCGAGCATATTGAGAACTGGCGATATACAGTCACCAGCCCCACTTGATTTTTAGCTCAGCTGCGCGGAGAAGTAAATAAAGGGCGTCAACGAAGCTCTCAAGGACATCAGCTCGGATCATAACAGGCCCAGCTCTCAAACATCGCTTCTTCGTCCTCCTCTTCTCATGTGACATAAGTAAACGTTCGCTGAATCAGGGTCTTTGTCGCTCCTTCTTGTTTGTCAAGACAACACTGGTTTTCCAGGCTGCTTCTACGTGTACATTCACAAGGTACACAAGCCCTGGAAGCAGACGATAACGACCGAAGACCGTAGATGCGTCATCGCACTGGAAAAAAATATTCGTTCGATCATTTACTAATGTGTAAGAAAACTTCAATTTTAATTTACGGGTTTATTTTTAAGAATTTGATGAAGAGATATGATATGGTAAGTATTTTATCAAAATTTGTCGATGCGTTCATATGTGAAAAAGTATTTTTAATTTTGGGGTCACGCAGACAATCGTCTTGCCGTATTTCCATTCGAATACATGGAGTTCAATTTTCAACGCTCTTATCGTGAGCTGAAGACTTTGTCGATAGTTTGTAAGAAGAAGTCAATGAAAATATTTTGCAAAAAAGGTTTTGACTTAACTTTGAAATATCAATGAGGTACATATCGTGAAGCGAGATCTTGCGCTGCATCTCTAAGATTTTTTTCCCAAAATACCTGCCGCCTCACTCCGACACCTAAGTGCTTTATATACGACAGATGTCGGTTGAGAGGCTTTCTGTATAATGTTTAATATTGAGGTGACTCAGATATACATTAAATAAACTATCCTAAGTAGCCATTGGAGACTTGGAAATGGTAACATTTCTGAATAAAAGTCAGCACACAATTTGTGTGCATAGAGATCAGCTTTTTGCACATGATAAAAAAATATTGCTTAGGGTTAGTCTGGGAAAATGAAACTGCAGAAGAACTCCATAATTAATCTCGTGTATTTTGTGAAGAACTGGAATCCTTTGCAATCCCTGTGTGTATAAATACTGCCTCCATTTTGTTTGTGGAAAATCTTGCTCTGAAAAGGAGTTTGAATTTTGGTTGGCATTTAATACCAAAGATTTTTGAGGAAGGAATGTGAATAAAAGTAAGAAATAGCCAGGAATAATTGTGATTGGTATAGTTTAACAAAAACACGAGTGGATTATGAAAGGGGTGAGCATTCCGCTCAACAGGAGCCCCTCGGAAATTTCAATAAACTTGTAGTTCTCTTGAAGGAAGACTAGAGCGTACGACGTCCGGTCATTACCTCATCTCCCGTTTCCTGGTTAATAAATTTAAAAGATTTCTGATTGATTATATTATAAGATACAATAGGAAGCATATGGGCTAGTAATTAGATAATGATAATATTGAGCCCATAGACTAGTAATAAGGTAATAGTTATCGTAAGCACATAGGCTGGTAATACGTTAATAGTTATAACCACAAAGGTCCGTAATAAGGAAAAAGTAATAAGGCCATGGGCTAGTTATAAGGTATTCACAAGCCAGGCAAATGTGGGTTTTTAGGCTGCCAGTCGACCCTTGCATCACCAATAAGCTAGCGCCAGTTTTACCAGCAACCAAACTCTTTAGGCGTCAGCTGATAGGCCTGTTGTTGACGCATACGAGACGAAATACAGATAGTGTTCCAATAATTATTGATCCAGGTTCCTTTCCCCGAAGATAAGCGTAGTTATTCGTGGAACAACTATGATTTGAACAAAATCGAAAAAAAGAAGATAAATTAATCTCTTTTAATTTATTTTTGAATGCCCTTCCAAAATTAGCGGTCTCCTAATTCAAGAATATTCTTTATTCCGTGCCAAAATGATATGCTGCTCACGCAGGGAATGGATAGTCTTCTAGCGCTCCTAATTTTGTAATTTAATTTGAAAATTTTGAAAACTATGTGCTATCTTTAAAACCACCTACTACTAACTAGCAATGGAAATTTTTAAGGCATCTCAGGGCTAGTAAGTGACCAGTGATCTCTTGTATCTTGGAGAATTTGCGTTCTCAGGGGTAAGATGTGAGGTCATGCGCTTAAGCTTACGTTGGCTTCTTTACGCTGAAATGGAAGAGGCTTTTTGTTTCAGCATGGACCTTTTTTTCGGTGCAGTCTTTTCCTTTTTTCAACGCCCACTACTTTCTTTTTCAATTTCAATCTGTTGTAGAAACTCACTTTGAAACTCGATGTTTCTCTGCGCAGGAGATCTTCTGATGCAACATACCTTGTGCATTGATCCCCTTAATTGAAATTAAGGGGATCTATTCACAAAAATTGAAAATGGATCTAAATGATTCTTTCCTTCTTCCCCGTTTTGCAACACATGTGGTGTGCTGAGGAAGGCTTGAACTAACTCATTTAATTACATTTAATTCAGTGAGAACATTTTTGACAGTACTGGTGACAGTATACTAAGACCACTCTGATGTTTCATTCAACGATGTATTGAACAATTGACGAGTTTTTTTAAGGGAGGACGTCGAGCATGAGGGTCCAGGGTCAGTGGATTAGGGAGTGCAGAAGTAGAGGAGGGGACTGCAGGATGATGGTGCTGCACAGTGTGGCAGTTGATGTGTGGAGTACAGGATGGTTGTGTAGTACAGTGGAGCAGTAGAAGAGCGGAATAGAGGATGGTTGTGTTGTAATGTGTTGAAATAGAGAAATGAAGTGCGTTATGGTTGTGTTGCAGAGTACAGGAATAGTGAAAGGAAGTGCACGTTGGCAGTGTTGTATAGTGTAAGAGTAGAAAAATGTAGTATTGAATGGATGTGTTGTAGAGTGCAGGAATAGAAGAATGCAGTTCAGGATGGTTATTTCGTAGGCCGCAGCAGTAGAGGAATGGATTACAGAATAGTAGAGTTATAGAGTACAGGAATAGAGGTATGGAGTACTAGATAGTTGGGTAGGGTAAACATGCATTCTCATAGCGCCTCGGAGAGAGATATGGAGGGGCCACATTACTTTTCAATTTGTGCCGTCGTTGAAGCCCAACCTGCAGCGAAAGTTTTTAATATTGACTTAGCTAAGCTTCATGCCTGGGTGAATTCTTAAGTTTGAACTTTTTCAAACTCGAGGATTTTGAGCAGAAAAAGTATCACGGAGGTTAGCTAAATCGATAGTAAAAATTGTCACGGCTGGCTGTGCTACTGTAAAAACGTAAATGCTTTCAAATATATTGGGACAAGGCAGTGTTTTTACCCGGTCTACGTTCGGTGTCGAATCAATGTTATCTGCGTAAATTACACAGGTGTAAAGGAAAGTCTCAAAATTTATTCTCAGTTGATGTTAAAACTAGATGGAGAATGCGTGCGTGTATACTCGTAGTGACATTGCCTGGATGTGCTGCTAACATCAGCCCGCCGTACCAGTAGCTATCAAAAATTCTCCTTCGTCACTTCCCTTGACTTGTTTGATCTCATTCTTCTAGAGAGAGTTTGCAGAGCGTCACGACGCCTCTTCACTATCAGCTTCAATCAGCCATTCTACTTTTAACTTCTGACGCCCCTTTCTCGATATTTAGCAAGCGCCATGATACGATTATTTACATTTTAAGTTGAAAAATAGGAATTTTGCCTAGTTTAGGAAGGATGAGATGTGAATGCAAACGAGCTTGTCCGAATTTAGAATTTCTAAATTTCTCGGAGGAGCTCTCGTTCTAACCTCTGAGATTAAATTCTTTTCAAGGGCAGCACCGGCGACGCATCATTAACTTCGCATAATATTTTTCATTATGTTGTAAACTCAAGGATATTGCATCAAGATGAAGGAACGCTGAAACTTTCATTTTGATTTCAGAAATAAGAAAATAAATGCGTCTAAAGCCCTCAAGTAAATTATACATGAATAATATTTTAGTGCAAGTTCTGTTACCATTGAGGCTTCTGGGTAAAAGAAAATCTCCAGCAGGTAGCAATGAAAGGCCTCTGTGATGACGATCGAAAAGCGTTATTGCAGTCAACTTCGAAAAATTAAATGACAGTTCATTATCTTTTAGGATTTTGTATTTTTGTAATCTGAAAACATTGTTCGCAGATTTTTAACCTTTTCTTCTCTTAATAGTATAACATCAAATGCTATAATGATGCGTCCTCAGTATTACTTATAACTCTCAAACAGACCTCCTGATGGGTGCCCAGAATAATTACTAGCGTCTCACGAACAAGCTTTTGATGGCAAACGTACGTAATGCCGATCAACCGACACCTCTCACTTTTTAAGCCCTTAAAAATATATTACCTCGCACACTGCACACGTCACTTATTCACCGCACGTGGATACCCGCGGTTCACATTGCGAGGGCGCACTTGAGTAATCAATCGCACTTGCGTCACTCACAGTTGTTAGAATGGTACTCTTTCTAACCAATACTTTTAAATTTGGCATTTTCAAGTGAAATTTAGGCTTGGAGAGCAATCAGCGTGCGGAATTTTACATGGACGCTACATGCCTACGGCTCTTTATGTCTGAATTTCATCTAAAAAATGCGTAGTTAGACCATTTTCGCCGGAATAAATAGGGACAATTTTGCGACTCACCAAGGCGTCGGTGAGCACCACGCAAGCTTGACAGATGGCTCTTGGGCGGCGGACCCTGTCGTTGCCAGCGTAATGGGCTCCTTCATTGCCGGCCACTTCGTTATCTCCTCACAAAACATTTGTCGTCGTGCGACAATTGCTTACAACGCCTCACACCATCTGCCGTCTTCCAAGTAAGCGCAGCCAACTGAGTCTCATCACTCGAAATTTGAGGCTAACTAACCTCTCATTATTCACACTTTCGGTCCTTTGAACAATTACTTTTTTGTTGCAATACTTCGTCAGGAGCTATCATTAAAAAAAAAATTTTTTTACAGGAAATAAGAAATGCACTGTTTATCACCATCACTATAATAATAAGAGCCGCGTCCGTCCGTCCGTGTGACCCCCTCTTCTAATCGATAGCTTTGATAGCAACAAGGATAAAGCTTAAGAAATACAATAAATTATCCTATTGCATTATTTTTCTGTGGTGATTCAATTCCCTTTCACTTGCATTATGGTATCCAGAATACGCAATTGGCTTATTTTTACTAATACAAATTTTCTTTGATGCTTTTTCTGTTGAAATTCAGCATGTTGCTTTGATATTTTTAATTGATAATGCGAAAAGAAATATTTTAAATTCGTTTGACCAGTAATCTGGGTTGAGTTATTGTTTCTGAAATTGTGATTTTCTTGAAAAGCTTCGAAGAGATAATAGACGACATTTCAGAATGAAATTCCCACAAAAGAGGCCACCATGGATAGGAATGGGTCCAATCGCAAGAGAGAAGTAGCAAGACTTCGACAGCAAGAAAAACGCCAAAGACGATCGGATGAACGACGCAAAATGGCAAGACGAAGTAATGCTGCTCGCCAACGAGAAGCTAGAGCTAAATTGACCCTTGAACGGCGTTTGGAAATTCTACGGAATAATACAGAGCAACACCAAATAGCTTGAGAGAGCTTAACACATGAAGGAAGCGAGGAAATTTCTCGGCATAATGCTGGATGACATCGAGTGGCACGAGAGAATTTAAGGAGATCATCCGAGGCCCCTGTCGCTCCAATGGTCATTTTTCATGTTTTTGTTGGAAAAGAACCCTTAGGTGGTGGACTATTCGGTCCTAAAATTTTATGGCGCTGCGGATAATAGATCCCCCCCAGGGGGAGGTAAGGGGACCAAAATCTTTCATTCTCAACCCTATTTCGACCCCATATAAAAAGACAACAAAACGGAAAATGGAAAATATCGCTTCATTTTCTTGTTAGGAATGCTTCAAGGATTCTAAAACTGCCATTGTTTTTGTTCTAGCATCAAAACTGAATGAGGAGATAAGTCTTGAAATATCAATACCAGTGAAATATCAATACCTAAAAACTAATAGTCAAATTTTCTCAAAAACTAAGGACTAAATCAAAGAAATGAATAGATAAATTTGTGTTTCTTTTCGAAAGTTACATATCATAGTCAAATTTCATAAGAATCAGACGGAATTATTTTTCATTTATATGAAAAAAAAATTATTTTTTTTCGTTTTTCTAGTCTCAATTCGCATGTATCTGATCTTTTAGGTATTAGGTATCACTTCTTTATTTTTACCCAAGATATATTAGTGTCGATAAATATTAGCATCAATAACATTTTCAAACTAATTGATGTGTTAAATATGGTTCAACAAATAATGGTAAAAAATAAAAATAAAATTTTTCTGTTTGGAAATCACAATTCACAGTGTGAATATGAAGTTATGTATGGAAATTATTGAAATAAAAATTAAAACTGTATTCAATTACATACATTGTCCATTATATTACACTTCAACAAAAAATTTTGTTTTGGCTTATATCAAAAAAAAAATAACTTTCAACATTCAAACCGTCTCTCCTCATTGAGTTTTGATGCTAGAACAAAACCAAAGACAGTTTTGGAATCCTTGGAATATTTCTAACAATAAAATGAAGCCTCTTTTCCAAATTTTAGAAAAAAAGTCAAATAGCTCTAAACCCAAAAATAATTTCTTCGTGATGAAATCATAAAAATCGCTTATCACAAAATTTTATTTAAAAATGTTGAAAATTCGCTTCATTTTCGTGTTAGAAATGCTTCAAGGATTCTAAACCTGTCTTTGGTTTTGCTCTAGCATCAAAACTGAATGAGGACATACGGTTTGACATAAAAATAAAAATTGACCGAAAAACTAATTTTTCGTAAAAAAACTAAGGCCTAAATCGAAAAAGTGTCATGAGTAAAAAGTGTTTGCTTTGACAAAATACATATAAAGGCCAATTTTCAAACGAATCGGACGAAAAAAGTTGAAAACCGGGATGTCCTCCTTAACTCAAGAAAGAAGGGATGAAATTCTTCAGATTAATGCCGACCAGCATCGAGTTGCAGGAGAGAATTTAACTCAAAAAAGAAGTTATGAAATTCTTCAGATTAATACCGAACAAAACGTACATCAGCCTTAAAAATACCGGCGGATGTGGGGAGGGAGGAAGAGACTAATAAGTTGCCAATAGATTTTCAGAAATAAGGGAAAATGTTTCAGTTTCTGGTCGCAAGGAACTCTCTATAATGTTGTACATGGCCGAGAAAACCAATGGAAAATAAATTCTTTGGAAAAGCTGTGAGTTTTCTTGAAATAAATCTGATTGCATAGTATACATATAATTATTTTCATAAAATCACTTCATCAGTTTACAGACCCATATTCAACACATAAATTAGTTTGATTGATGTTAATATTTATCGACACTAATATATCTAGGATAAAAATTAAAAAGTGATACCTAATACCTGCAAGATCAGATACATGCGAATTGAGACTAGAAAAACGTTTTCTCCCAGTACTAGCAAAACTTCCTCAACTTTCTACATAATATTATTAACCGTATATTAACGGGCATTGCACTAGTAACAATAATTGTAGCTCAAAGTAATTAAACACGCAATATTATGACCATAAAGGTTGCCTCGAAGTTATCTGCGTTTAAAAATATCGTTTCCTTAGAAATACAATACCTACTTTTTCGGGAAATTCTATCAGCTAGAATACTGCAAACAAGCGAGCCAAGATCTCCATTTTCAAAGTACTACCAATATCTCATGTCGTCAAATATCTATTACGCACAGGCCCCAGAGAAGAATTACATATTGTAAAATAACGATCATATTCACAGCCATCCATCTTTACACGCAATTACCAAAGGAAGGAGCAAAAAAAAATTGTGTTTGGTTAATGATTTACGTTTCATCTCTTATGTACAGAAATGCTTTTCTTTGAAAAAAATGTTCCGATAAAAAGTGCTCGAAAACAGTATAACAAAAATATACTGCTCATATTTGTGACCACGAGAACATCAAGGGCGACTTCAATTAGAACTTGATAAGAAACCTTGGATGATAACGGCTGTCTATGCACTCCAATGAGATGCCACCGAACTAAGAGAATTGACGGTAAAGCGATGCTCGTTCACAAGCGTTGAAAAGATGAGGAAGTCGTTTTGAAATCAACATGTAATTATTATTTTAGTTTTCTGAAAAAAATTGGGTAAAAAATCATTTCAAATTTATTAGCAGTACCTAAAATATATATATGTGTATAATTAGCATTATTTTTCGTTTGAGTGACTGTAAATGGTATCAAATCGAATTGAATGATTTTTTTAACCTCAATTTTAATTCTTCATTTTATTACTATTTTTTGCCAGTTAATATTATTCACAGTTTCATCAGAATCTAAAATTATTATATAATAAAAATTAAATGAACAATATTCTCATGCAAATTCGCTCGGAATATCATTACAATAAATTATATCTAAGTGTCCAAAGGCCGTACATCACGGGAGAAAGGCCACTTTTGTGCTTTTGTATCCGACGTAGGAAATTGGAGACGCGTCTTCGTGATTTAGCTCGTAGAGATGAAGATGTTCCCGTGAATTTACTGGTCAGTCGTCCGCTCATGCTTCAAGCCATGGTCCTGCACATTTGTTCGGTGATCTTACATATGCACGGAATAATTATGCCGCATTTCTGTTGGGTGTGCTTCATCGTTAGGCACAGCTTCGGTAGCTTAATTCCAGCTGAGTTTAGAGAAGTCTCGTTTCATCACATTTGGTATACATTAAAAGTTGCATTGGAATGAGAGAATTGCATTATTCACTGTTGTTCTTTGAGATACTGAAGCCAAATATTTCAACTATCCTAATGCGAAGTTATCTTGAAAGAAACCTCCTAAAAATCTCTCATGCATTTACTTTACATGGCCCCACTTATAGTACAAATGCGACTTGTGATTTAATAAAAATACGACTTATGATTCCCCTGCAGTTCAAAAGAAAGATTTTATGCTGGCTGATATGTGGACCGACTTTATCTGCAATAACTTTATTCCTTTATGTTGAATTCCCATTACTGTAGTAGCCTAGCACTAATTTGGTACACGCGTGTGAAGCTGATCTAGTACGTCTGGACATTCTCAATTTCATTATCACTCAGTCATTTCTGAGGCGACAATTCATTGGCCGTTTGATGCACCTGTCTGTGCTAATGTGCTGACATAGGGTTATTTGGGGCAGTGCGAACGAATCAGTACATCCTAATGCTTCGTAGAAAAACATTGTACCCCATAAATTGATCATAATCAGCAGAAACATTAGCTCCGAGTTCAGAACAAAATGCACACCAGATTCCTTTGTGACTGTAGGATGGCTTTCAATATCAAAATGGCATGCATCAATTTATGTTATTTGTTTTGTTTTCCGTTGTATTTAGTCTCTATGAGAGCAAGGCACCAACATGATGTGTGATTCCCAATTCTTGTTTTAAATATACTATGCTGGAAGGAACGCTCTAGTTGCGTATCTCAAGAGTGCTCGGAATTTTAAGTAGCACGGGAAGCATTTTCTCATTCAAAAAGCGAGTTAGCGCTTCTGCTTGCGCTTTGAAAACTTTCTTTGAGTCCTTGACCAATATCTAGTTCTTGGCTTCAACTACTCAGATTATAGTTGATGATGCTCGAGATCCTCGCCATACTCGTTTGTGTTTCGACATCAGAATCATAAATCGGCTTACGTTGGGAAAAAATAAGTCAGTTCTATTAGTTACGTTTCGTAATTCTGCTGTACCATTGCTGAACCTACAAAACGGAGTTACTCAAAAGAGGCAAAAATGGTTTACATGCTTTAGACTATGTGATGTGCTTTTAGGGAATTTTATTCTTGAGCATAGATGGTGAAGAAGGCGTTTCGTTGGTGTAGGATTTGGAACGATAGCGGAGACCTCGGGGCGGATCTTGGAGCTGCTGTGTCGATATAATAAGTGTCTCTCGCTCTTATTTGTGTATCTGCCTCGTAGTTTTCGTAGTGAAATGCCGTTTTATGATTTGTTCGCGCAGTATTAACTTTTCACAGATTGAGTGCAATCTGGCATAGTTTTCAAGGGGTTTCAATATTTCCTCAGTAGGCACCCAGTGTTGTCCTGCTGATCTCACGTGCTAGCTGCTGCGGAGTGTTTTAACTCTTAACTTCTGTTCAATGTTTCGGAGAATTTTAATCTTTTATGAGAAATCCTTTGAGAATTAAATGCTTCTAAATAATTTCTTGGTAATACAAGAAGGCTAGTCGTCTATAATCGAGTCGAGTGAACGTTCAACACGTTACAGATTACTTGTCTTGTCTACTCCATAAGTAGGAGCAGCTGAATTTAACGGAATACTTCATGGTGCCTGATTTAAAATTTCAAAATAACATGCACTGGTTAATCCTCCTCCTCCTCCTCCTCCTCCTCTTCCTCCTTCTGCTTCAAAACATACATGATCCACTGCGCTGGCCAGCACACCCCTGGAAGTGCGCAACTCTTATTCTTCTTCGTAGAAAGTGGGGAGAGATTAAACTACTCTTTTGTACTTATTTACTTTGTATTTCCGGGGGTTTGTTGCGCAATTGGGACGGCCTTCTCTCTTCTTGGGTGGGAAGCCAGGACGACAGACGATTTTCTAAATTGCTTTTGAAATTCTTCAACAATTTCATCTACGGACCGTCAACGCCTTTCCTTTCTTGGTTATTTTTAATGCATTGACTGTCTATCTGAATATTTGTACAATAAGAAAAGCTTAATCATGGGAGCAGTATCCGGAAAGATGCATATACTGTAGGTGCATTCCTGCACATAGGTAAATTATTGATGTTTGTTTGGGTGCATGGGTGTGCTTGGAAGAGTGTCGTATATGAGGATGGGTTCATTATGATGACCATGAGCGGATGCGTCCGGGTGTATGTATATAGGTGTTAAATACTTTAAAAATTTGTAAACATGCGTGCTTGTAGTTGTGCAAGTTTAATTTGTTTGCATATCTATGTGTGTAAGAGAATACCAGCGCTGAGTGTTTAAACTGGTTCAGTAGAGATCTGGTTATGGGATTACACCTGTGCACATCTTAAAAGAGTATATTTATACAAATAGGATGAGGTGCGTAGTGAATTCCTCTGTGGAGGCATGATGGTGTGTATGAGTAGAATAGTAGGAATGTAGATCGGTGTAGTGTGTGCAAAAAATGAATCAATGTAAGAAAAAATGAATCTATGTACCTATGCAAACAAATACGTAAATATGTATAAATAAGAATAATAATATATGTATTTTATTCCTATTTGTTTATATGTTTATATATTTCTTTTTGTATTTATTCATCTATTTTTTGTTTTCTTATAACTGTTATAGTTTTGTTCTATATACTGAATAAACTATATATATATATACATACATATATATATATATACATTATACATACATATATATATATAAATGACTGAATATTTGATTCAATCCATGCATTTTTGGCTTGTTCCTGATGTGAAGCTTATCTTTTTAATGGAGCTCGAAGCGATTTGTGCGAATTGCGATTTGTTTGTACATATAAAACCATTATGGATCTCCCTCCCTGATCTATTTTTTATCCATTTTCAGTCAATAAGTCATACATAGCAGAGTAAACTGCACAAGGTCACTAAATGCGCCTGTTCTTTTTGCCCTCTACTAACTATTTCCCGTTTTTTTCTTATTTTCTCCCAGCACGTTCTGTCCCTACTCTAATTCTCTCGTCTCTATTGTTTTGCTACCGACCAACGTCCTTCTCCCCCCCCCCCCCCCCCCCCAGCACATGGTGGCGAATAGATTCGTAAATTTCGTAAAATAGAATGAAGTCTGTACAGTAGCAGCGAAAGGCAGAGTTACTACACCACCTCTCGGTCTTTATCTTACATTCTCTCTTTCCCAATAAAAAGTACAGGAACAAAGTTGACATTCAAGCTCTATTGGAAATTCTTTCAAGTCTTTCTTAGTAAAAGCTATAAATTAAAAAACAAATTAAAAGTGTTATCAAGCGTTATCAAGTTTTTATTGAATAAAAAATTTCATCAGCAATAGAATTTCAATAGGCGTCCTACTTCTGCTTCTCCAAATCGTACCTGGTGGCGTCAAACGATTCGAAGAACAGTCCTCATCCTATGAAATCGTCGCACTTCCTGTATTTTTTTTTTCAAAATAAAATTTAAAAAAGTACTCACCATAGAAACATAGTCAAACCTACGGATAAAACAACCATTGTTTAACTAACCCAAGCTGCTAAATTTTGCATCGCTTTTGGATTTCCATTTCTAATTTTAACAAAAATAATAACTGCTTCCTTATCAAGGAGTCGATATTTATATCAAATTAAAAAGATCATTCAGTACAAAAACATTATCAAGGCGCAAAACTTATTGCTCACATTGTTTTAGAATGTACATGGTCTATTTTATCAGAAAATTATTGTCGATACAAACTTCAATGATAACATAAAATATTCTTTGCAAATGAGTTCCACTCTCAAAATAACTTTATTTAGATCAGATGAACTCAGCAAAAGCCCACGGCACCACTTGGGACGATAAATTAGCTGTTCTCGTAGATGTGTGCGACAACATTGCTTCATATTGAATACTTTCATCCGTTTCTTAGAATTTATTTTAGGTAACACTTTTTTAGGGTACACAGTACATGAACACAGAAGTTTGCAATTATAGTTTTCAGAGGGACTAGGTAAAATTGATTGATTGACGATGACTAATAACCCGTCACTTCTGTGTTAGTGCATTTTCTTTTATTTATTTTACTTCTATCGTTTTCCCTTATATCTCTCAATGTATTACATGTTGTTACATAAAATGTACAACGCTTTATTGCCTTAGTGCAAAACTGCAAATTGCATTGTCTATTTTTGACATTTGCTGATTATCGTTTTTTCTTTGTTTTACAGCACTGAAGATGGAATCAGAGATTTCGACATATTTGCAATCATAAGAATGTTCCCATTTACATTGGTTCTTCTTTTAATATTACGCATAAGATTTTAAAAAATTGCCCTAATAATTCTTGAATATGGTATTTTTTTAATATGGGACCCGAAAAAATCATTAATAACGTATAAAACAATGAACGGATGTTTCAAAACATAACGACAGTGGAATCCTGAGATTTACATCTTTTATTTGGACTAATTTTTGAAAATGACATTCTTCACGTGGCGTCCACTCGACTGCAAGCAATATTGGGCGCGTGTGCGCATACTTCCCATTGCAACACTGGTGAGGGTGGGGCCGATCTATCTTATTTCTGAGATGATGGCATCCTTGAGTTGAGTCAGATCCGTCGGTTTGTCACGATAAATTTTTGCCTTTAGATATCCCCACGAGAAAATAAATCCAATGGGGATAGATAAGGAGACCTTACAGGCCACTCAACGTCACCGAATCCTGAAATCAGCTTTCCAGGAAATTGGTTACGCAGGATGCCCATATTATCCCTTGCAGCATGGCCCGTGGCCCTGTCCTGCTGGAATTAGAGATACGCAATATTCATGGTGTTCATTGCAAGGATTAAGGTGTTTAGCATGTTTTGGTATCGCAAACCGTTAACAGTTACTGTAAGGACATTGACTTAGCTAGGCTAGGGCATTGCTCCTTCTATTGGAGAAGTTTGCATTGCTTATGAAAGCTAATTGTTTCTTTGTCCAGTTCATCATCTTAGCAACACTTACAAAGAAGAATGAATTTTACTCAGTCCTCTAATTTTTATTTTGATGGTTGTACTATGAATACGTATGTACTAAATAAAAGATATAAATTTCTGGATTCTACCGGCCTTTTGGTTTTCAAAAATGCATTAATTGTATTAGAAGTTATTAAACATTTTTTTCAGGTACCGTATTTAAAAACCACAATGCATAACAGCATCAAGTTAAAAGCATTAAATCCAATGAAATGAAATCCGTATTGAGACGCGGTTTGTAATATCATGGTAGTATGATTTTATTTCGTTTTTAAGAAAAATGATCGTGATGTCTAGTTATAGCTAACATTAATTACTCTAGATCTCAATTGCCTTCATCATTCAAGTTTTATGCATGAAATTACAAGGTTAAAACAGTATTTCACATGCTCACGTCTTGACAAAAAGGAATTCTTACTGAAATACGACCCTTATTTCAATTTCAGTACAGAAGAACATTCCTGAAGATGTTTGTACCGTGCGTGTTCCGCCGAAAAACGAGGTCGCTTTCGTTCCTGACGACTGCTGGTGAGCAAGACCCGCTGGGAGGAGGTGCAGGGAATGACTACGGCCGCTCGTTCCGCCTGTCGCCCCGCGGGAGCGCCACCAAGTCGCTGAGGGCAGCGCCTCACAGCAGCAGGAGCAGCCTGCGCAGCAGCCGCAGCAGCTCCTTCAAAAGCACCAGACCAGCCGACACTGCTTCGCGCTTCACGGACAGAAAAACGTATGCACACTTTTGGAGTACTTCTTATCGCAAATGTACTTTTTTAATTTACGAGAGCAAGTGCATTTCATGAGCTAATAGAATGTTAACTGAGCTTCAGTATTTTATTTCTGTAACTTCTCATCCTAGGGCATCTTCAGATGAGCAAGTTTTTTAAACTGAGTGCTATACCTGAAGGCTCGATGTTCAGGCAGTTACAATGAAATAAATTGCTCAAAAAACCCGGACGTTCAAATAACAACTAATAGATAGGGTCAATAGATTAGGGTTGGCAAAAAATAAAAACAAATGACAAATTTCAGCTAAATATGAATATGTGTGTTATTTTGCAGTAGGTTGTTACGTAGAAAACAACTAGTGAAAAATTAAAGCATACTTAATTCTGGATAAATCCGATTCTATACTGTAACAGGTGCATCGTACGTCCGTCTTTCACACTTTAATTGAAGCAAACAATTTTAAGAAAAATAACTTGTGACCCACGTGGCATTCGAAATTCTTTGAAATACCTAGAGCCTAGCAGCATTTAATTCTGTTTAATTTTTAACAACATTAATAATAATAATAAACTATTTAGATAATAAATAAAAGTGAGCTTTTCAAAACGACCTAGTAAGTCCGCAAAAACTGCATTGTTATGCAGAGAGATGACTACCACCGTAAATAATTTATTTACGACTCATTCAACTAAATGAGACACCAAGAGATAAAGCGTCATAGCCGTCATTTAAAATAGCGCGGATATAATAGCTAATGAAACATGAGTTGAAATATGACCAGAATATTCATACTGCAAAATAATTTTCGCACCAATAAATGCAAAGTGTTAAAACATTGAACTCTCTCGTCCAGATAAACAAAGGAATAAACCAAGAGCGGTGTCGCTTCAAATATTTTAATTGAACAATATTACTTGTTTTTGCATTGCGTATATGATTTGTAGTTTGATTAAATAGGATAATTTATTTTTATTTCATAAGAACTTGTTGATGTTTCTAACCAGCTCTTGAAAACACGCGCAAGTTAACGAGGGGCACCCAGATGGTAAATTTGCGTAAGTTGGTTAATAGATAAAAAATAAGAGCGGTAACGTTTCACGATAACGCAAAACAGTATGAGGTACTCTAAAATGTCTACTCATAACTTTGGTCTATAATCTCATGAAAATTGTTTGAATTTTTAAAGTTAGTCCTATGGTCGGTTTTTCAATTTATTCTACAAAACCTAAGTGAGTAGGCAAAAAATATTCATAGGAAGATTAAAAAATAAATAACTGCATAATATCAGTTAAAAAAAGAAAATGTGTCTCGACCGTCGATGGCCTAAACATTCTAGGTCGAATCTTAAAGTTTCACGAAAACTGCAGAAATTTCATTCCGCTGCAAATAGACAAACGTCAACGATAAGGACTGCAACCCTGTAGGAATGTTGCAAAGACCGATGACAAAGATTCATACATACTTGGAAAAAAGAAAGTGATGGGAGTGATTGAAAATTTTTCTGAAAGATTAAAAATTTTTCTGAGAAGTTAACAAATTTTAACCGACACTATCTTCATATATATTCGAAAAAATGAAACAAACATCAGCTAGTAAGCTCTCATTTGGTTTAGAACAATGTTTGCAACAATTCGTGCATCAATATTCATAACCAAATACATTTAATTGAATTCATGAGCTGACTTAGCTTACGAATTACCATCTTCATGCTTGGCGTTCCCTGCATTCACTCTCTATAACCTTTTCAATTTGAAGAGGGAAGAAATAATTTTGTCACTGTTGATGACTTGACTAGGCTTTTAAATTCGTGATCCCTGAGTTAGTGAAAGCGTCCCCAAGAGAGACATAACTTCGAAATTAAATGCATGTGTTGATCTTTCGAGGGCAATATCGCGAGTTTTATATTCAGAACATGGTAATTTGATGGCTCAACTATACGACCCATTATAGTACGCTGAGCACACGTGCGTTGCAATTGTGGCAAATCTAACTGTGGGATATTTATTGCCGTGTTTGAGCAAACAATCTGAAGTGAACATCAAGTCCTGCAATCTTGTTAGACAACAATATCTCGACGCTCAAAATTTTGACACAGAAAGAACGTCAGCAAGCAAGCACGAGTTGCTTCAGACAACAGTGCACAGATGACCGGAAAATTGGTTCAAGATGCTCTACAATTTCCGAGACACAGAATTTGCCGAGGACTTTCGGTGATCGCTGCCAGCATCCTCTGCTAATGTGATGCAGGCGTAATTATGTTCCATATTTACGGTGGTCATAAAATTCCGATTTGAATAATGAAGCAAGATAGAGTCGCCACACGTCCAGTAGGAGCATCTAGAGAGCTCGAGCCGGCCGCTTTCAAAGTCTGAGCAAGATATTGGATGTCCTTGCCTCGCTGTCTTGGAAGATGAACATAGAAGCATCACGGAAATACTTAAGTACGACGTACTTACATATTGTATCTCAAAGTATATTTTTTCTCTGACAAATTACAAGATATATAGTATGATGTATGCTGCGCCTGGTTTTTGTTCGAGCGTCGATTTTCAGAATCAGATCTGATCCTTCTCGTTAATTAGAATTCAATACTTACCATTTTTTGAATGTCAGTAGTCTAAGTCGCAATAAATACAACAATACCTTTTTTCATCCACTACTTTGAATATGATAATTTTCTAAATTCAAAATTCCCTTCGCCCCTTTGCTTTTACATTATTTCGAAAGGGAAACAAAAATAAATCCATCTTAAAAATCATAGTTTAAAATTTTTCCCCCGTATTTTTCCATACATCAACTGATATCAACTCGTTAACTGTCCCTGCAGTTTTTCAAAACCCCTCCACGCTGTCCAACGTGATGTGTTTACTTTCAACATTCATTTAAGCGCCAAAAATGTGACACGATTTTTTCGTGTGCGCAAACTGTGGTCATTTTCCGTGATTGCTCTACAAATACACACTACTTTGGCGCATACTACGAGTCCATTGCAGAGCTCCTTAAAATGTTCCGAAGCTCGGTCCAGAAAAGTGCAATTTGTGCAGTAGCACTTACAAGGCTTAGGATACGTTTGTTGAAATTATAAAAACACACTCTAGTGTGAAATTAAAGTTAGATTTTATTCCTAAATCGTAATAACAGCTGATTTGTATTGCGTAGGAGTAACAACTCCTTCAAAGGCTGATGCATGAAATTCTTCAATCCCTCAGCTCAATGCGTTCGTATTGCTGGGACATACAGTATTCGTATGCTACTACGCGTTTTGAGCTCTCGCTATGATAACTATTTGAAAAGAACGAAAGCGTCCACTGGCTAGTGAAACTTATGCAAAATTTGTGCCAGAATTCCGTAGAAAATTGTAGGTAAATGTATTATCCTACAGTAAGGCTGCTGTATAAACAATACAGCTATTTCGCTAACCCATTGCTGGAATCTATCATGTGCTTACTAAAAATTATCTTCATTTTATTCATGTATTTAGAAATTTTAGAAGAGATGTTTATTGACGGCTCATGAAAAAATTAGTTTTTCTTGGGTTAGTTCATCATATTAGCAATCTATGAAACTCATCTACGAAAGTTCTAATTGTAATGGAAGCCTCAGTTGTTACGATACCTGATTCTTTTACTGTATAGTATGCACATGCCAACGAGAGTTGAAAAATCTTGCTAGCGTCTCTGGCTGCGCAGAAGCGGTGAAGGCGTCTGCCTCGGAGACGGAGCGTGGAGCGGGCGTCGCAACAACTCAACTTGCTCTCCTGTTGACCGCAGCGCCTCGTCCACCGCCTCTTATGACAGCAAACAGATCAAGGTGAGGCCGCTGATACTCCTGTGTACTCCTGATACGAAGCTCTCCCATCTGGTCCCTGTGTTCAAATTTCTTCTACACTGGTACCGATATCTCTCATTAATGGCAGGGATTCTTGCTTTTTTTGTGTGTTCATCGTCTGTCTCGCAATCTAAAGCTCTGTCTTCACTTGATAACTTTCGAATTCCTTAAGTTATTCCTTATGTACTTTCACTCATGTCAATGTCAGCTATTGTTTTGTGAAGATTTCTTACGTAAAATACCAGGGATAGCGGAACATAATATATTTTTGCACAGTTCAAGTTTCTTCACGATGCGAATTACAAACGTAGTAAAGGAATAAAATTTTAAGTAATAATTTTTGGCTTGGAAGTAGGCACATTACATGTCAAATTTCGACATCTCAGTCATTTATTTCAGTATGAACTTTAACATTTCCATTGATTACATTGCTGTTATACTTCAGCTTTAAAAACGCTTATTTAATTTAAAAACGTATTTTCTGTCGGATTACATGGGGCAGCAGGAAACCTAATCAACATTTAAATTCTTCATAGAAATTCTAAATTATTGACCATTTTATACATGATTCGCATAGAGCAACCTCTTCAATAAATGGAATGGTCAAAAAATCTTACTATGTTATTAAATAGTTACGATACTAATTCTAGCTGAATTCTATTAAATTTTATTAAAAAGCACCTCAATAAGAACTGAGATCATGTAGCAATATTACTTAAGCTAGAGCTCCGTACAACACGTTTACTTTCGATGAATTTTCCATCTTCAGTACGAGTCAGTCTTACAAATAATTTTTTTTCATTATTTCGAAAAAAAAGCATGGCAGGTTCAAATCCTACATTCACTACATGAAGACACAGATATGCTGAGGTGGGCAGTAGCGCGCTGCGTAGCGATAGCGTAAGCAACGCCACATTTCAAACAATGTATGTAACAATCGCTACATATTTAAGTTTCGAGGTTTTACCGCTACCGCTACTCTTACAATGTAGTCATATAGATTCTGGAATGAAACTGTGTGAAAGATTTCGGTGTAGTGCTGTTCATTCGTTATCAGTGTATAATCGTAAAGGCTGTTGCTTGCCTTCTCACAGTCTGATTGAACCTCTCCGATCGCCCTGCCGGGCTGCCACAGATCATTTACTGGAGAAGATATCCAACTCATCACTATATGGTTTTCAGCTTGGAGAATATTGACATCACTAAAGATTTTTATGCACTACAACACGCCAATCTTATCTAGTGCTGCTGTGGCGAGGATATTTTGCTTAGGAAAAGAAGTCCTGAAACCAAAGCGAGCAAGCTTGTCAGATAACCATTTTAAATACAGGTATTTCTAAAAGAAAAAGCCTAGTAACTAAATCGAAATATTATTCCGTGTAGTTTGCATGCGACCACTATGATATCTCATATGTTGAAGTTGAAGTTTGAATGGAACTGGTTAAGTCTCAGATTTTTCATTTATTGTTGTTGATAATTTTCCTGATTGTTTGATTAAAGAATACATCCATGACGTGATGGTAAAATATTAACTCATAAAAATAGCTGTAACACTTACTTAGCTGAATAAAAAGGAAAACCAACGTAGCTAAAAAAATCATGATATAAAACAAACGTTTCGGATCATAAAAAATCCATCCTCAGTGTTCTGAAAAACAATGAGTCAGAGTGTTAAAAAACTATTTCTGAACTCTAATTTTCTGAATTAGCCAACAGATAAAATATACGATATTGATATATCAATGTACGTGTGACCGCTGTGAGCGATGTTACATTGGTAGCACTGGGCTCCAATTATTTGTGAGGTGTGCACAACACAGGGGAGTCTCCTTTCGTACGGGTAATAATCTGACTGAGCAATCCAATTCGTCTATAAGAGAACATTGTTTGAATAACGACCATTTCTTTATAAACACGAATTTTAAAATTTTGGACTCAACCCTAAATTTATCTGATCTCCGCATTTTAGAATCGATGTACATTTTAAAAAAACGGCCGTCAATTAATGAATGCGACACGGCGGTGAAGCTTTCTATTGTTTGTTAAAATGTTTCATAGTTTTTAATTTATTATTGTCTTTTCTTTGTCTTTTTTGATGTCAATATTTTATCTGTTGGTGAATTCAGAAAATTAGAGTTCAGAAATAGTTTTTTAATACTTTGACTTATTGTTTTTTAGAACACTGAGGATGGATTTTTTATGATCCGAAACGTTGGTTTTATATCATGATTTTCTTATCTACATTGGTTTTCCTTTTTATTTTAATGGCATGTACGTGGCAGCTAACTGCATTTTTTGATGAGCGCGAGAACAATTCATGGCTTCGGGAATCAACTGTTTCTTTCTGCAGATCGCCGTCAGTTGCTGCTGGATTTCAGAAATTGATAATGTAAACGATATGTTACTTCGAACATCTCAGAAGTAAACCAAAGCTCTCCCCTTTCCAGCCTAAACATCGAACGTTCTGTGGAGTACTGAATCAGCTTTCCATTACAGAGGTTCTCATTCGACCCCTCACCTTCGGACACGCCAGTGCCAGAATGCTTAGTGATTCCAGACATCACGATCACCACCACGACCATTACCACCACTGCCATCACCACCCCCTCCACCGTCAACACTTCGATGTCATCACCTCCGCTTGAGGGGCCCTCAGAAGAAGTCGACGAGATAACTCAGCCTGTCTTCTACATGTATTCTCCGGAGAAGATGAATGATAACGAGCTCTAAAGTAGTTGATTATTAAAAAATAGTCAGTCACTATAGGACAGTACTAAGTAGCTATTTTTGACATTCCATACTTAATTATGACGTTTGAATTTTTTCCAGTTGTCCAAAGCGACATCACTGAAAGAGAGACCACCTACATAATGAGGAGACATTACTGAATTTTTCAGCGCTATCAAAGCCAAATTCCAAAAAATTGAATAATGAGTTAATTGAATCGAAGACTTCTCAAATGTTCTAGAAATCTCACCTGACATTTACTTATCTCAAAATTAGCTCGGTGATAAAAATACTCTAGTTTTTACCTTGAATTACGTTTTGCGTTTTACAATTTCTAGTGAATGATTTCGAGTGATTTATGATGAAGCACGTTGACATTTGAAACATTTCTTAATCAATGACAGTCAAAATAAATAGTGTCACTTTCTGACGAATGCTGCGACAGCTGCCTCATTTAAAACAAAATGTATTTAATGCTCTCAGAATGACGACTTTATATATGTTTGCGAGATCGGTTCTTCGATTTCTTGGCGAACAAGTACTGTGAGGTAAGAAACAAGTGCGGAAAGTAGATAGGCAGAACTATAAATACCTGTTGTTCATTTTTTTCAACATTTTCAGGCCACCTGAATATTAAAACCTTTTACGAAGAGAATTAACATAATAAAGGCGAGTAAACTCACTGCATACTAGAGAACAAAACGGTATGGCATAGTAAGCAGATGCAGATAACGAACAGTTCGTGCCGTGTCTATTCAATGGTAAAATTTTACTGCGTTTTAGATCAGAAATATTAGTCACTATGGACATAAATCGGAAATTAATTTCATGATGCAACATCGCTGCCAAATAACCACTAACATGTGACCGCATATCCGTTCATAGTACTTTATGCCTCCCGTTTCCTTGTTCTCCGCTAATATGTGCGCGAGTAATTTCTTATAAGAGAATGTTTTTCCAGTGAACCTTCGTTTCAGATACCTCAACTGATAAGAAGGCCTCGCCAGCTGTCCTAAACACTTTCAATTTTTTAATGTCAAGCACACATCAATTCAAAGTCAGAGCTTCAACATAAACTAACAGAGAGATAGTGAAACATGCCTTATTTCATGTGCACCTTACACACTGTATTCTTTATTTTCTCCATTTCAGAGTAGTTGATGTACATCAAAATTGATTTATCATTGTGTGATCTTTCACCACTGTCCTGAGCTTGAGCGTCTTATGGAACGTGGGTAAGCTCACGCTCCCAGCCCAAATTTGATATTTTCTCGAAAAATATCACACTCCGAGCGCAAACATCATGAACACAATTTTATTCTTTTTATAATATGTTTGACTTCAATTTATGTTGGTTACGATACTGTCAATTGAAGCAATTCTCAGGACCGATTCTTAGACTAGATGTAAACTGCAAGATGAATATCTTTGAAGATCGCTCCATTTTATACTTTAATTTAGTGTGTATGAAATTTCATTTTTTCCAGTGCGCTAGGTAAGCAGGAGGGCGTAAAGTGTAGGCTCATTTAGTAGGAGTGTTTCTTGAATACACGCTATCTCTTCTCACGTTACAAAAAAGCTGCTTGCTCCGGCAAATGTGCTGCTCATATTTGGGAGAAACCCCATAACGCTCTCACGCAAAGCGATCTGCCATTGTGTCCCCGTAAATATTTGAAAAAATTACTATCATGAGAGAAAACATTTTTTGCTTCCCGATGAATTTTTCCCAAGAAAATTTTTATTAGTCACTTCGTTTTATCTTTCATCCCCTTCATATTATGAAATTACCGAGCTAGCTAGCTTGGTTTTATGTTGCAAGACATCTCAAAAGTGGTCAACGAGCGTGATCACTGACACCGATAGTTGTTTGCAGACGTACGAAGGCAACAACACCACCAATAAAAGAACTCTTTCAAAAGAAAATACGTAAAACTTCAGACTGAATATTAAAAGAATCATTCTCTATGAACTTTTAGGGGATGCACGAATTATTCTGCCGAGCTGATGGGCTTCCCAGAGCGGTAGCAATAAAGCGATCAGCTTCAGCCAATCGTAGAAGGCTTATCCTCCATGATTTTGCTGTGCATCCACACGCTGAAGTGACTGGGTGCTAGAGTGAAGCTTTTGGCCGAGAAATACAGCGCTATTCACCTTTTTCTCAACATGTTTTTCCATGCGACTTACACATTTTCCGTAGCCCAGATGATTATATAAGTATAAAAATCCTGCATCCAAGATCAGAATCGAAATATACTGAACCTTTTTCTGCTGATAATATAAAGACTTGAGAGCAAAATGTCTAAAAGTGACGGATACGTAAATGAAAATTGGCAGTGAAGATGAAGATTGGGTAAATATTCAAATTTGCAAAATTGATTTACTTTCTGAAGTAAACTTTATATTCAAATGAAAAACAAGCAGAACTTACTGTTGTTACAGACATATAAAATATAATTGAGTTAATTACTTGGATTTTTGACATTGGGATATATTATTAAGCTGTACCATAAATAACACTTAAGCCCCCTCAGGGGGATACAGGTATTGTATCTATGGGAATTAGCGCTCCCAGGGGGACTATGTGAGGGCCTGAGCTAAAGGTTAGGTAGGCTTCCTTTTGTTGTAACAAAATAGGTTTTTCTTATGTTACGGATCATCTTTTTTCGGTCCACTGCTGTCCTGTTTTTCAGCACCTACTACTTTCTTCTTCAACTTTTATCTTGTTTCATGAACTTCTTTCCTAGCTTACTGTTTCTGTGCACCTTGTGCATAGATTCCGCGTTCCCTCAACTCCATACTAAATGGTGCCTTCTTCTTTCCTCTCTTGGAACATCTTTGTCGTGGTTAAGGGAGGCTAAAACTTTCTTATATAATAATAATAATAATAATAATAATAACACTTAAGTATTTCAGCACCAGTGTTTCACTATATTAAAATTACGTAGTAAAATTAAGTTGCGAACTCGATTGTGAGTCGAATCTGGAATTGATTTAACTAATGTCGAAATGAACGCAACTTCCAGTCTGGTCACTCAAACAAAGTGCAATAGCAACGTTTCAACGATAGGACCGGACACTTCAGTCTAGAAGCCTCAGCTGTAGTAGGGAGTCAGAGTTGTATTTAAGCCTATAGAAATTTGTCGTGTTCATCTCCTACGTCGCGAATGTTTCCATGTATGTTAGTTGTCAGTGACTTGAGCCACGATATAATTCCATGTTTAATGTAGAATTAGTTAAAGCATATTTTTATACTTATTCAGGCTCTGCGCGTAAAACACTCAATATCAGCACTCATGTCAATGTCAGATATGACAATAATATGTATGAGATACGTTTTATGAATTAGAACGGTAGACTTTTAGAAAGTAGTATTCGGAGTTTAGGTAGCGTAAATCACTGTTTATATGTCTGACTGGAGAAATCGATGTCTTATTACAATAGTGAATTCTTCAAGCAAAGCCCACTTCCGCAGATTGTAAAAAATGCGATCTGTCATTTTCGATAACTAGAAACATTTAGAAACTTCAACTTTAAATATTAATCGATTTCATCGTATAGAGAATATTCTCTGATCAAGGATAACATCAAATCAAATACAGTGTTTTGATTAACTAAAATTATCCGTGATTGTAGTACAGTGGTAGTGATAACGCACATCAAAACCAATTACAGTTTTGATTATTACTTGAAGAGAAGAATTAACTCTCCCGACACGCCTACATAGTTTCACGTTCAAAAGAAATTCTATCACCCCAACTCTTTTGATAGCAGTTAGTGAATGAGGCCTTGTAAGAACAGCTCATGTTAGCTCACCTCAGCCTGTCTCATTATGGAGCAACACAAGTGCTAAATAATGCAAACTGGGAAACTCTGGACAGTTTTCCAACGAACGTTTTGAGCTTAAGGATTCAAATCTATTCATCGTATCGTCAAGTTGAAGATTTAGCTTTATTTGAAAAATTTTTAAACTAATTCTGCACAGCAAAGATGCTGAACCGAAATAATAGCGTGCAAATTTCTTCTTGTACTTTTGTAACAGGCACGATAGTGGGCATGTCTTCCATCCTCAAGGGAGTGAAAATATCTCACAAAATTTCACCATTTTATGCAGCTAAACTTTAATTGAGGAATGAATTTGCTCACATAGTGCGTGTTAGCAATATTTTTTCGACCCTTCTTTCTCTCTCTTTCGCTATATATATATACATATATATATATATATGAATAGAAATATATTTATTACAAAATTTAAATATATTTAGGTAAATATATATATAATTAAAAGTTTCAGAGGGAATTAAACGTCATTGCATGTTGTATGAATTCCACGAAGGTAGCAATCTAACAACAGCAGTGAAAAACATAAACGCTGTCTATCCAGAAAGTGCCAAGTGCTAGAAACTGCCGTAGATGGGTTTGAAATTTAAAGAAGACACTTCGATTGTTGCCCTCGTTGCTCTGTTGTCTGAAGAGAGTTCGTGAGGAACCCACACCGGCCGACGCTATACACCTCCAATCTTTTTCAGATACTCCTGAAGAGTAGACCTACGTGCATCGAGTCTTTGGGACAATGTTCTGATTTTTTACCGCGGATCTTTTTCCTCTGCAGTATTCAAAAGTTCATCATCCAAAAGACAGAGACTCGTTGTTCGAGGCTCATCAGTAAGATTTAAATTGCCTCCTTTAAATTTACAATTCTATTTATGGCAGTTCCTAACACTCACCCTCTGGAAGGACAGCGTTTATGTTTATCACTGCTATCATTTGATCGCTACCTTTGTGGAATTCATACAACATGCAGTGACGCATATGATTCTCTCTGAAAATTTTCTCTTCCATGGGCTATAAATGTGTTTAAAATATCAACAAGAGTAGATTAAATTGAATGTGACGTTTAGCTGAATATCTGACATCTGATCTGACCTTAAAAACAGCTGTTTAAACTAACTCGTATATTTTAAAGTTTGGTTGAAGAAAAGAAGACAGAACTCTCCGCTACTCCTAATATATGTGTGTAAAGCTTATATATACATATAAATCTAGGTTTTCTATATGTACACATAATGAATTAGTATTTTCATTTATGATTCGTTTATTACAATTGGGTTGTAGGCATTTCATCTTGAATTTGCTCTAAAGTATAATATTTTCATTACGCAATGTACGACATTTTATTGGTAAGAGTGAATAACTATTTGCTATTTCGTATTGATGGTATACGTTCCCTGACCCATGCGTGTGTTGTGATTAACAAGTAGATTAGATTGGACGAATGATTCTCTCATGACAATGACAATAAGGGATGATGTAGTAGCATACTTCTTTTGGGTTTGGGGCTTTTGGTAATTCAGCATCCAAGCTCAGTGATCTTGCGTCATCAAGCTTCTCGTCCCAAAAATCTGAAGTTGACGTCATCGTTATTCTATTTCCAGCGTTTATAAACAGCAGTGAGTGCGTTCTGAGGCAATCAAAGCGATATCTCTGTTGGTAATCTGCGGTTACATTAAGTGTGAACTCGGATATAGTTGATGACTTCGTTGATAATTCATGATCTCGAGGTGAGCGTTGGCTGCGGTTGAACAAAGAGTGTGTGCCGAGTCGAAATTGGCTGAGCGTAGGAATGGGGTATACTCGGAAACTGACTACTCCAGACCTGCGAGGTGGAGTGAAGGAGAGCTTGCTCCGCTCCCAACGAATGGAATGAGCTGTTGACGTCGCCAAGGTACAATAAATGATGCTTGTTAGAGCGTAGGTCAAAATTATTGCACTGAATCATGCTGCTGACAAAGAAAACAGAGGGAGTGATTTTGGCCTAGTAATATGAAAGCGAAAAGTGTTCTTGCTTGCCTTATAGCGCCTCTTGAGTATGCCTCTCGACCGGAACTAGTTGGTTAGAATCCGGTTGCGATTGGTCCGACTGATGTTGCATTGAGGTAGCGGTTTGATTAGTGTATTCGTACGAGCCAGCTCGTTGTTTATTGTAGAGTTACAGTCACTGCACGTGTTTGTATATTATTTTGTCGTTGGGCATGAATAAATATTTATGGAATTAAGTCCATCCTGCAGTAATTTTTATCGCGAAAATATAAATAATTATCGCATACATCGCACACTTCTATTTAACACATTCATCTCCGTCTGTTAACTTCCAAACTATGGTCTTCTAATATACATCCCAAAAATATTTAATATCATCACTCTTTATGCCCTCTTTGTTAGTAAATGAGAGAAAATCGGTTGATTTTTTCAAAGTAGATATGTGGATGCCCCAAATTTTCATTATCCAGGTTGATGTGAAATCAAAGTCCATTATTGTTAAATAAGTACAAGTAAGAAGTTTCTTGAGTTGTTTCAGTGGAGCCTTATATACTGCCACCGTGAGCACGAGCCTCAAGTACGACTTGAACTTTACAAAACCTTGCTGCAGTCAGTCAAGTCCTACGTATATGATCCATTTTGTTAAATAAAGCATAAAAAATTAAACCGAACTTCATTCATACTTATACGACCGGAAACTTCACACTCGACAGCTTGGCGTACAGGCCAGCAAATTACTACTTAATTGTTCACACACCAGGATTTTAAGGTTGTTTCCCAAAGAGCATCCACGTCGGAAAAATGTCTCAGCTCAGGCTATAAAAACCATACCTCGGAGAAATATAACGAAATTCATTAACATTTAACAGAATGATGAAATAAATTCTCCATTCACAGAACTTCCAATGCTCTATGCCCTAAAGCTTAAAGAAATTGATGCATAAGAAGACAGTGTTGGCTAGTTACTCGAAGCGTCCGTGCCTCACATGAATGCGGATTTTGTGAGGCCTCAAAAGAAAACACTCATGAATTAGTTCTATGTAAATCGTAGCTTAACAGTTAAAAATAACATAAAAGACTGAATTTACACGTAAGTTTTCATACAAAGGCAGCTATAGTATCCATTTAAGAAACTAGGTTCTCAGTGTTTGCGATCGAACATCATGTTATAAAGGGATTAAAAGATGAAAACGCAATAAAGGAAAAGACAAAGTGCGTCCAGAAAAATATAAAAAAACATTGTCCCGAAGAAACTATGAGGAAGTCACAAAAGACGGAATATCAAATTGATGCTACATCGGTATATACAAGTGTCTATCACTGATCAAGTGACTGCTGAGAGCGCGAAAGCAGGGTTGCCGGCCTACCACATGCATTGACTAAAATGAGATTCAAATCACAAAACCTTGTACACTCAATGACGAAGGACTTGACGAAAAAAGTAACTGACGCAGACAAAACCTAATACTATCAACTACTGTACCAGAAATTTTAAGAAGAAAATAATTAATAAAAGGGTAGCTTTCAAGAGAAAAGCCTTTTTTGCGTAGAGGGTTTCGTTTCATAGGTTCAGCCCTACAAGAAGGGATCAAAGCCACAGGAGAATCATAATACAGATGAAGATCAGACTTCATTGAATAATACCACGCGCTCGTAACAGCGCAGACCAGCTATTACAACTGCTGAAGGATATGTTATTTATGGGTGAGCTTCTAATTAACGCTACCTTTCTACTCAGTCCACATATATTTTGGGGTATAAAATTATAAAGGAAAAGTTCACGAGGGTAATGTATTGTGGGAAAATTCTTTAATACTTAACATTGGATAATAATTGTTTAATAAACTGATTTTTCCTCTAGCATTCGCTCACGCAGAATGGACGAATGAATGAACTTGTGACCGTGATGTAAATTAAAGTGAAAGACAATGAATGAAAATTCAGTACTAGAGGCCTTCAGGCAAAATATTTTTTGCATGGTGCTCTTACTTACATCAACGAAAGGAGAAAAGAACTCAAAATCGAAAGGAAAAGAGGTCACAGCTATGGTAACAGCAGTCCTAGCTTCAAGAATTTCTAATTCTGATTAACCTGGAAGGACGCTGCTGATGAACATCAATTATGACCATCGAGTTCAGAGCAGAACTATGATAAAATCTCCGTCGAAAGGCGCTCATGAATTATATCAATCTATAAATGGCGACTGCTAATGTTTTAGTGATGCTGTTTTGAAACCTATTCCTAAGTTCCCCTAAGTCTTTTGAATCATGGTGTGAAGTACCATATTGATTTCGTGAGTTATTGCTTCTTATAGACCTTCAAAAACTGCTGTCCCGTTTTGGTAGACTCGTAATTTTAGGTGCCATTAATGGAAAGTCACATTGAATCACATCTGAGGAACCTGAGAGCTACTGTGTCTCATGCTTTTGTAGATCTTCACCCCACTGCTTTATGTACCAATAAAACAACTATGGGTATATACGAGGTACCTAATTTGCCAATAGATAAAGCATACAAACAAAAATTGCATCTAATGTACTAAACAGTGGCGTAAAAATTCATATCAAATATTTTTCACTTTCCCCAATCTATGAAATCAATTTTTCTTGTCCTTAGGCCGAAACATTGTACAAGTCAGCCTCCACTTTCAATTTTTTTGGCTCCGTCTCTTTCAAAGTAGAAGTATTTTTTAACGCGTAAAAGCTATTTTCAAGAAGCATTCAAAAGTGCATAATTTATTTTTACGATTTCTTTATTTTTGCGTAACGATTAGATGGAAAACGAATTTCCCTCCATTTAAATACATTGCACTTCATCATACAGAAATTTGTAGTCACTATCTAAGAGTTCGGGTGTCCAGTTTATTGAGTACAGAGGGAGACGGACAGATGAGCCAAATAAGCAACAAACTGCGTAATATATTAAGATAGATAACATAAACATTATAATATCACAAAATGAAAACTCCGAAGCTACGATATGAATTTTGAGAAGATAAGCTGGTTACGTCAAAGCTTCACACCAAAATACCTACAAACGCTTCACTAGTGTGGCTTACATCATCAGCACAGGCAATACACAGACAAGCGTCTGCGCAATATTGGCCGCAGCTTGCCAGTGCGCTCGTGAGCTGTTCGTCGTGCGTTTGATGTGACGAGCCGAGTAATGAAGGCAGAGTGGAGGGAGCCTCTTCACAGAGGTCAATATCGCAGCGATACACTCTCCTTACCTTGTTCGAGCATGGGGTTACACGTGGCGTTCACATCATCTCGTCCTTTCTCTAGCTGCAGTACTTGGAATTCACAATATCGAGTAGATATCGTTTCCTAACGCTGACAAGTATTCTTCAACTTCATAGACATTTGTGAATAAACTAGATATATCCTAATATCGAATAAATATCGCCCCCTGGGGAGGAATTTTCAAGCCCGACCGATGATTTCGATACAGTGCATCAAAAATTACGGTACTGAATCGTTTAAATCCCTGGTTATGTTTTATTGACGATTCTCATTCAGGATTCAACTCATTCACGAAGTCTTTCCGTAGTTTCTTTCATACTCAATCTTACTGAATTCAGCTATCTAGAGAGTAAAATTTCGGATGAATTTTTAGCATCAGCAAAAACCGTACGAATATTTTCATCAATTTATAATTTAACGATGTTCATCCATTTAGGTAAAATGTAGAACAGTATTTGAGAAAACTGAAGCAAATGGGAAACAAGCGATAAAATTTTATTTTGTTATACTTTATGACCGATATGAATTGATCCAAATTTTAACAAAGAAGGTACTTTTTAATGTTTAATTACTGTCTAACAATTATGCTGCCAAATTACTTCTCCAATTGGTAAGCATAAATATAGCTCGAGGAAAGAAATTTGGCAAAAAGATTTCAACTTCAGGAACTCGGTTAACAAGTTTACATAAACTAAAAATAATCAATATGAGACAAGAAAGCTCAAATCATGTGGTTATTAATTATTTATTTCATTTGTCCACCCATGTTTTCAATGAATGCCTCCACACTGCATACATCTGAAAGCTGTGCAGCTGTTGATTGTAGAAGTGTTTGACATATTTGACCGCTCTTCCTCAATTGGAACCTTGAAAAACTGTGTTAAAAAGACTCAATGTTAAGATGAGAGGTAGTATTTGTGTTCTGCTCTAATTTGCTACAAACGGCATTAACCAATTGGTTTATATGCTGGCTAGCCTGAAGTCGGGTGCCCAAAAATCGGCGACATTAGTTTCACAGAGTTCCTGGCAATTCTCAGCCGTGAAGCTAAATGTACCCTTCTAGATCCTTTTATAGATCCCTTCGTCATTTTCTTTCTTCAACCAGAGCAAACCTTGACACCTCAGAACCTTGAAATACACTTGAACTACAATCTTCTATCCAACCTCGAAAAATATGAGCCATCTTTTCGCTGTCGGAGACAACCACGCCAGAGACCATCACCTGAGCTGAATATTTATTTTATAATTGTCCTTTACATCAACTGTTCATTGAGCTATGAGACTGTCATTTCAGCGGTTTAGTACGGCACCCACAGTAGAAATTTTCTCGTCAGAGAAAACTTTCGCTGGAGCTTCATGAGTCTTCACATTTTCAATACTTTCCGCAACCGCTTTAGCCTTCATAGACTTGGTTAGAAGGTACCTTTTAATCAAAGTACAAGAGAGAAGGACCAAGTCCTGATGTTCGAGGATTTTAACGGATTTAGAATTCATTTTAGTTCTGCAGCAATGTTTTGCATTGATAAAGTGAGATCTTTCGAAAACTTAGCTTTAACCCTTTCCCTACCGATCCATTTTTTTCAATGAATTTGAACCTGATTGCGTGTATTACTTATTTATAAGTCTAGGTTACCTGAAAAATAGTTTATAAATTCCCACGTCCGTAGGCTGGCTTATAGGCCTATAAATAATCTGTGATATATTGTCCCAGAGACGTGTCAAAAGACGTGTCAGAGAAGTAAAAATTATCATCAAACACCTACAATATACAGTAATCAATGCAGTCTATAATAACACACATATATATAGCACATATTATCAATATATTTTCATAGTACACGACCGATATTTTTGAAGAAATTGTAAACAATAACCTACTTTGTCGACAATCGCCCCATATATATATATTGAAAGGTTGCCAAATGCAACTAGAATCTGTAGACAGATGTATAATGAGCTGCTGGGATCCCATTCCATGTTATTATTACTATTCGTGTGACCACTGTTTTTTTTAAAGCTGCGGGACACATTCGCCCAACGGTAGTGAAAGGGTTAAAGGAATAAAGGAACAAATAAATTTTTTAATGCTGACAGTCTTGCTTCCCCCACCCTGTCGTCCAGCCTTTATGAACAAAAACTCAAAATTTATTCATTTGAGAATTTTATTGCTCAAATAAACTTCATAATTCATTTGGATGAAATAAGTGTGAAAATTTACTTCAGTGTTTGGTTTTCTAGTCGGCATAAATCATTTCTACACGCCTTGTGAGATTTGTTTTTGCAGTATCTAAGGCTTAAAATATGTTCATAACTTGCAAAACTACTTTCAAATAATGAATTTAGCTTAATTCTTGATGAAACATAAAAGAAGATTAAACAAGTTTCCACGCACGCGTCTTAACGTTTTAATTTTCTACTTCGTTGTAAAGGCAAGCTTTCATACTTGAATCTTCGGTATCTCTACTTAACATTTCACTTATTTCTCTAGTAACAGTTTAAACGCGAATCATTAAAGAATGCAGTCCCGTCTCCCCGTAAGGTGCACTGTCCTCTTCCATATCTCTCCTGCTCAACGACTCTTATGATTGCAATACCATCCCACACTATCCTAGGTGTCCTGCCTGCTCCCAAGTTCTACCTTTGATACTCTCAAGTCATCCTTTTACCTTAGCAACACTTAAGCGAATCAAGCTGAATTTCAGTTACCCTTGCACGTTTGGAACTATCCTCGGCCCACAGCTGACAAAGTGAGCCATTTTATCCTGTCCAAAACGTATAATCATGCGCGGGTAATAATTGTGAAACTGTGAATTGATTGATTTGAATCACGGCTCTTGCAGTCATCAATCTTATTCAATTTGTGTTATCATCGTCAATTTTGAACTGCAGCTACGTTGATGACAGGAAGCAATCTCAGAGTACTAAAAGTATGCAAATTTGTTCATTAATCTACAAGTCTGGTAAAACCTAAAGAAAAGATGTAAATTAAAAGGAAACTAAAAATAATGGGTAGATTAAACTGCTGCTCAGGAATTAATTTGTTTGTAGAGTCAATCATTTGAGCCTAAAAACAAAAATTGTTTGTAGAAAAGAAAATATTGGCACAAGTTTCATCTCACGTCCTTCAGTAATGTAAAAAGATATGCAACGCAACATACTTAGGTCCTTCTCCCGCTTCTGCAGGTGATTAAAAACCAATAAAATTGTCAGCTGAAGTTCTGGACACAAAACCAACAGCGAAGCGTTTCGAATCCTTTGTTTTTTACGATTGCTATATTCTGAGAACAACTGGCCTAGTGGCGCTCTCTGGCGCGCCCTGCAGCAAAAAGTCGTACTTATTTTCTTCCGCATGAGGGCTTCAGAAAGGAGTGAAGATATATGTGTCACATCAGGGCTGCAAAAGAGAGCTTGAAGTCCACACCTTTCCTCCTAGAATTTCGTAGCAAAGGGCGCATTTCTATTTTCTAAAAATATTTCTTCTTCGTGACAAATTCTTTCAATTAACTATTCATTCATTTACTCATATCGTCGAGCTAACATAACTCATCATAGACAACCTCACTTCTTGCAATAAATACAGAATGCTGAACCCAAACTTTTCGCTAAGTCTGAAAATTATTTGCTCCTCGGCAACTAACAATAACTATGGTTAAAAATGTCAGAAAACAAATAAAGAAGGTGTTAAGCAACTTCACGATGCTACCGCACTATAAAAATCTTTAGTCTTTCACAAATGACGTGGGCAAGCCCTGAACTAAGATCGATAACAAGGCTATTCTGAGCATGTTTATGGTACGGAATAATTACAAGTGACATTTCGCTAGCGCGTCTTAGTTATGATATAGTATGTAGACCGCTACACACAAGTTTAGGGAGAAGCTCTCAAGATAGATATGATTGAAAAATCGTAAAAAAATTATTGATAGCCTCTGTAATGCGTCAACGGAACCTGACAGTCATGAGAAACATGACTGCACGTAAAATTGTATTGTTCTTATTATCATAAATAGTCCACCCCCCTTTATTTGAAACGAAAAAGAGGGCGAAATGAGAGAAAGGCCGTAAGAAATAAAAAAATACAATCTTTCAAGAGTTGATGAGGCCGCGTGAACACGGCCCGTCAAAATATATAGGGCTGGAGCTTGTATCATAGATACGCTCGTCACACACTGCAGGCGGGCTTCGGACGGACGGACGGACGCGGCTCTTATTATAGTATAGAAGATTACTGTAAAATAATTTGAAAATTTAACTCCTCAGATGACAAAGAATAGATAATAGGCTTTGATTAGCTATGTTAGTGCATCCTATGCTATGAGGACTGGCACACGCAGGGGAGACAGTGTTGCATAAGTTACCTCAGCCATAAGTAAGACATCGGGACTTCTACCTTTTGTGCCCACTTTACTTCTATCAGTTTTCACACCTATTCCGCAATCTCTTATTTGTCTTTTCTTCCTCTTCCCTCCAAACCTGCTGTTTCTTTACGCAGTGTGGGAAAACAAAGTGTGTGAGAACCAGGGTTGCGGAGTCGGTGGAATAAATTTGCGACTCCGACTCCGACTCCACCTTTCCAGAATTTTGCGACTCCGACTCCGACTCCACCTTTCCAGAATTTGGCGACTCCGACTCCGACTCCGACTCCGACTCCACCTTTTCAGAATTTGGCGACTCCGACTCCGACTCCACTTTTCCAGAATTTGGCCACTCCAATACCGACTCTGCCTATTCAAAATTTTGTGACTCCAACTCCACCTATTCATAATTTATGGGATGAATATTTTATTTCTTACCTAGTGTACACGGACCGTCAAAAATGACGAGATTCAATACCTTTCTTCAACAAATTTTTGTTCGGGTGGAGTTTCTATGCTTAAGCTTATTTCGAAGGTAACTTAATTTTCATATTAGAGTAATAAACACTCAGAACACAGTATTTTTGAGCCGCAAGAGAAGTAGTAAGTGGCCATTCGTGTCGTATGCTAGATACAGAAATTCAGCATTACTGAAGGCAACTGCGGGCTTGTGTATATATATTGTAATATGCAATACAGTATATTGTAAAATACAACACAGAATATTGTAATATGCAATACAGTACATTGTAATATACAATACCCCGCCGAACTCGGTATTCACGATACGAACTCGAGTATATAAGGCTCTGTATCTCTCTATTGTTTTGAAAGTGGCTTATCATAGAGCACTTGTAGAGCGAAAATGAGTTTAATAGACCGTGAAGTGAAACCAAGACTGCCAGTGCTAATTTCTTCCTATCGATTCTTAAAAGTGTGATACGGAACGTATCAATAAACACACGACGGTCATTCTTGGTAGTAAACGGTTGCAGGTGTTAAAACCTGTGCGTATGTTCATTATATTCTTTATCAACGAATGACTTTTAAATTGACTACAGAATGTTAATAATCAAGTTACTAGTGTACATGATTGGTCAACAATGACGGGATTCAAGGGTATCGTTTTAAAAAATCTCAGGATAAAGATGACAAACAAATACATCCATCCTAATAGTACTGGTAAAACTCGTATCACAGATACGGTCATTAAGCATCTTTAAGAACGTCACAGTCGCACACACCAACCAAGCAAGCAACAATTGTGTATTATAATTTAAATTATTGTTCGCCAAGAAGTTTTTAAAAAATTTGCCATACCTTTTCACTGCGATAAGTCGCATTTTCTTGATAATAGATTCGATTTTTACGCAATGTTGTTTAGTTATAAATAAAAGTGAGCAGCTGCCAGGTTTTTCATATTATTTCAATGGTATTCATGATACTGTCCAAGAAAGCAGATTTCCATTGTAATAATATAGAGGAAATTACGCACGAGAACATATACTTATTTTTCAATTGACGGACACCTAGCTTTCATTATACCGGGTGTCCCACAAAAATGTCCAAAAAATATTTAATCAATTATATCTCCGCTTTTAATTAAGATATTTTAATTGTCTTTTTTTACAATGTAATCAATTTTGTTTCAGTTTCGAATAATTTAAGTTTCTGAAAATCGGTTGAATAACCACTTTACAATGATCAATTTACTGAAAGGGGTAGAAAAACTAATTTATAAAAGAAAATTTTTTAAAACAATATTGATTTTCTAGCGTACTTTCCATAAAACCGAACAAACAAAAATATAAAAGAAGAACAAATCATTACCGTAAATAACGTTTAAACAAGTAAAATAATTTAGTATCCTTCGACATACCCTCCATTTCTCTCAAAGCAAGTATTACTTCTAGCCACCATTGAAGTCACCATTGAACGAAGAGTTTTACGCATTATTTCACCGTTTTCTTTCAGTTTTTGAAGAACTATTATTGAAAACACTTGAAAATTGAAACCTCTCAGAGGGTTTAAACACTTGGTGGTAGGTAGGATATATCATTATGAAATTATTCTTAATAGTAGGTATTGAGAAATGAAGAAGGACACCAGTGTTGTTTTTAAAACTTTCCCTTTGAACAATTAGTTTTCTACCCTTTTCAGTAAATCGATCATTGTAAAGTGGTTATTCACTTAATTTTCAAAAACTTAAATTATTCGAAAAGGAAACAACATTCACTACATTGTTAATAAAAGACAATTTAAATATATTAATTTAAAGCGGAGATATAATCAATTAAAAAGTCCGGGACATCATTGTGGGACACCGGGTATAGTGTTGATTGTTCTTATACAATAAAAGGGCAAGTGTCTCCTTTAAACAAATAAATAAATAGCTTTAGGTATTTCGTGAGTGTAATCTCTCCTATGTTATTACAATGGAATTTTAGGACTTAAAACTTAAGGGCAACTGTTCGAACATTAATTTAAAATACAGAAGAACTTTATGGGAACAACAGCAAGTCGTTTCCCGAGATGCGCAAAAAGAGAAACAGCACCCAAGTTAGGCGTAGCTTGAGGATTCCAACAGTATGCATAGCAGCGTCCTCTGTAGTATTTTTATTATTGAATTTCTTTAAAATGGCGACCGAAGATCTTCTTTAACGCAAGGTTAGTTTTTAAAAACGAAACTCCCTAAAAATAGAAGACAACCAATGAACGCGGCCGGTCATCAGCACGGTACTCCGGTAGGAAGTTTTAGAGGCGTTCTGAGTAGAGAGATACAGAGTTTTAAGATGTCTGGTCGCCGACCAGCTGAATATCGTATCTTATTGCAAGACTGCATATAGCACTAAGACTTTAATAATTAATTCACAATTAGTTACCCTGAATAATAAATGCCTATTCAAGAGGCTGCAAGATCCGGGTCGAAGAGTTCTAGTCGCAGAAAGAGACAGCTTTTTACGCAAGAGAAATAAGTTAGAGTTACCAGACCCACTTTTATTAAAAGGGTGACATGCTGCCCAAGCAGAGCAAGCTCAGAGATAATTTAATGAGTGAACGCCAAAGCTTCACGACTAATGTTAATTAAAGCTATTTAAGGTTAATGAAGGTTTACTAGAGCTCAAACATGCATAATTATAGAAATTTAAATTCAAATACAAAAAACGAAAAGAAAAGATGCAGCCGCAAAGCAAAACAAAACGAAGAACATAAAGAACTAATTTCAACCTTTCAAAATTCTTGTCTGTGAACTTAGGGAGGCCAACTGAAGAAAACTGTTTCTTCCGCAAAGCCGCCATCAGCAATACGGAAGATTATCAACAGGAAATTTCATTGAACAAATAAAATTGGCTGTCTGTCTTTGTTGGTTGGTCTGTCTCCCTTTCACGCTCTTAAAGATGCTTAATGTCTGAATCTGTGATGCGAGTTTCACCAGTGCACAAGTACTAGAATATTTTAATCACGGGTACGATTAGGATGGATATATTTCTTTATGATCCACATCTGGAAGATTTGTATTAAGACAATATTGAATCCCGTAATTTATGACGGGTCGTGTACACAATTTTGTATACTAAGTGTTTCAGAACACGAGGTACAAAATTTCACATCAAGTAGAAAATGGCCAAATAAACACTTTTTGTTCCATGAAATTTTCCCCAAAACAATCGGGGTTGTGAGGTATTAGCTGTTCATTGTTTTAAAGGATGAAATTTGATGGCACAATTACTCGTAATATTTATTTTGAATCTACTTTACAAAAATTGTTCAAAATGTGTTCCACCTACATCAACGCACTTTTCGAATGTTAGCCTTAACGACTGCCGTATATTAATGAACACGTCAGACATTAAAGTATCTCACCTGCAGCCACTGCAATTCTGGTCACAAGATCTTCCTCAGACTCAATGGGTGTAGCATAAACAAGGCTCTTCACGTGTCCCAAAAATTGAAATCGAGTGGAGTCATGTCAGAAGATCTAGGAGGTCATGCAACTGGAACATTTCGCCCGATCAACGTAAATTCAAAATAAATATTGCGAGTAATTTAGTTATTAAATTTCATCCTTTAAAACAATAAACGGTGAATATCTCAATGCCTTTTTCTTCGGAAAATTTCATACAAGAAAATGTTTTGATTTGGACATTTTCTACTTGGTGTGCAATTTTTTGCCTCTTATTCTAAAACACCATGTAAATTACTGACAAGTGTCTTCTGAGTAGGTAAAGTAGGCACTGCCTACACTTAGAATCATAGATATGTATCAACAGTTTTTTTATTACTAAGTGTGCACTAATTCAGTGAAATTTTAATAGTTTATTCAATGACTATGCTTCGAATCCCCAAAATTATGATACACATTTAGATAAGATAGGCCAGATTTGCACACTGCCTTTTCTTCTCTGTATCTACACTATGCAGGGTAACAATGCAGAAAAGGTGTCATATTATTGCTCAATACTATGTTACATTTCGGCTATAATAAGCAAAAGTTGTTCTGCTTTCGTTGCAGGGGCCTGACGTTTTCGGAATGATTTGTTTATGAATAAAAGTCACTTTTAGCTTCTATGTGTGTAATGTGAAACTATTTCTCATTCTCGTCTAACTTTTTACTTTTTATTTGACACCTTCTTATTTTAATAAACGCCCATGTTCTTCTCATTTCGTTTTTTTTTTTTGAGCAATTTGATATGTTTCCAGAAAGAAAATTTGTACTATCCCATAAATGCAACAACCATTGCAGCTGAGATAGGGCATTGCTTTCAGTCTTTCAGTCACAATATGTGTGTGACTATAAGTGAAGTTTTTGCTAGTGTGTGTTATTATTTTCATTCCAGCTCGTTTACATTGTATTTTAAATTTTTTCAAGTATCTCAATGCCGATATTGATTACCGTACAACATTTCTAAATCTTCCTTAAGAAGAAGTAATTAATTGCATAATGCTGAAAAACGGATACTATTTCAGTTTTTAAAATTGTATAAAAAAAATTATAAAATTCTCCATTTCAGCTTATGCTTACTTAGAAATTGGGGAGTGATACGAAGAAAAAAATTAAACATGATAATGTAATAGTAAAATACAATATAACTCTAAAAGAACCAAACCACATCCAAGGAATAACTTCAGAAATGAGCAGAAATTCTTATCATTAATACATGTTAACTTGACCTAAAGACAAGGAAGCCATATTAATTTTTATAACATAACCTGAAAACTAGAAGTCTTCATGTACCATACCATAGCTCCAGGTTTTGGCAAAGACTACTCATTGGCAAGGAATCATAACCTAAAGACTAGTAATATTTATGATCACAACATAACTTTAAGTTTCTGCAAAGATTAGTCATTATCAATCAATGCATCATTAAGAGCGTACAGATTTACCTCTCCATATGTGAATACAATGTATTGCACCAGCTGAAATGTCCTACAAGTAACTTGCAACACATTTACTACAATTTTCTATTTCCTATGTATTAATTAAAGGGGAAATGAACGAAACAGAAATATACAGAACTAATTTGCAATGCTTTCAATTACTAATTCTTGCTTTTCAACTACAAAATATGCATTATTACTCCAGTACAATTATATTTCTTTCTCGTATGTATCATATATATATAGGTATGCAAACCCACGATGACTAGATAACAATGACGGTATAAAGTGATAGGTATAAACACGCTGTTTCTACCTTAAAACAGAATAATCAACAAAAACATTGCGTATTTTTTAGATTTTCAGTTAAGTAGTCTAACTCTGTTCTGTTTACTTTCGGTTTTAAACAATTATAATTAATTTTTTAGCAAAAATTAGAATCGAAGACAGCAAAAAATAGCGACTCCAACTTCGACTCCACCACCCCATCCGAATGAACGACTCCGACTCCACCACATTCGGAAAAGCGACTACGACTCCATCACACTTCAGAGAAGCGACTCCGACTCCGACTCCGACTCCGACTCCACCCTAAAACATGCGACTCCGGCGACTCCGACTCCCGACTCCGACTCCGCAACCCTGGACTTAGAACATCGTTGATCTTTTGATCTTTTGACTCTAATGTATTCTTGATAAGCCATACTTGCCTTGTGTCTTTATTTAGAGTTCCGAGCCGGCATTTGAGTGATACACAGCTTATGTGTTTGTGTTCCTCTTTTTTTGGCCATGACTAAGCCTAATCGCGAGTGTGCGGCAAACTTGCCTCCTAGAAAACCGCCCGACAAGTTGAGTGAGAAAAAAGCTAAACCTGTTCCAAAAACTTCGGGGATCAAACGAAGAAATTTCTCTCCTCCAACAAGTGCTGTGCGTCCTAAAAAGCCACCAAACATCAGTAACCTGCCCCTTTCTGACTGTGACTGACGTAAGTGGGATAATTTCGGACTCTTGCACCAGCCTGAATGCGGAAAGCATCCCCCCTACTCCTTCATACCTACCTAAGACTAATTTACTCGACAGTGCTCGTGATAGCTTGAGTGAAGTTAACACTCCGGCCAGTCCTGTACAGCCTACTAAGTCTAGTGCAAGGATTGACTTGAACGCGGACGAGAACATTGAAAACATCCCTGAAACTACTAGACAAGTGATAATGACCAGCACCAACACCAGAATCCAACTGGCAAAAAAGAACCCATTCCGTATTGGGCTTGCTATGGATTTAATATGTGATCCCATCGACTCTGTCGAACATCAGCGCTCTGGATCACTGCTCATCACAACCAAAAATTTCAATCAAGTGAAAAAATTATTATCAACTAAAGAACTAAAACTCGATAGTGAAAATATCCCTGTCAGTGTCTCTGTTGCTTGGAGCACCCAGTTTACCTACGGCACAATCTTTGCTCCTGAACTTAAAGAAGAGTCTCTAGACTTTCTCCTAGAAATTCTGAAGGCCAGCAAGGTTGTTGGAATTAGAAAACTTCTCTCCGACCCCTTGAAAGCACATATTCCTTTGTATGTACTCACCTTCCTCAGTCCCACCCTCCCCCCTAAAATCCGCGTTGGCTACGTATATTACAATGTTGACCAATATTATCCTAGTCCCTTGCGCTGCAGCCAGTGCTGCCGATATGGCCATACCCGTAGCATATGCAGTCATAAGCTGCCCATCTGCAGCCATTGTTCTGTAAGTGGGCACCTCTCTGAAACCTGCCCATCATCTGAATCTCCACCAATCTGCATCAACTGCAAGGGCAATCATCCTGCAACATCACGGGACTGCATAGCCTACATTTCTGAAAAACAAGCCTGCCGCCTCACTGCTGATGAGGGTCTCACTTTTGCAGAAGCCAGAGAGAAAGCTAGAGTGAAACTTTACGCAAACTCAAAAGCAACTCAACTTAATGCCTCTATAGGCAAGCAGCACTCCCAAACCCATCTTCAAAATAAGTCTCCTTGTTACCAATCTCCTAAGGGAAACAACCAAAGCCACCACACCTATGACATCACATCTACCAGTGCATTCCCATCTCTTACCCAACTTACAAGAGAGCAAGAAGGAAGTTCTTCCTTGCCTCCTAATCCATCACCTGCTGAATCCCTCTCATCCTGGATAACGCCAGCCCAACCCCAGCACTCACCCCGCAACCCACATAGTAATCCAACATCTTCACAGGTAAACACTATTAATTCATTTGATCATTCATCTCAAAGTACTATCCCTTCTTATCGACCTAATTCTTGTGCTGATGAAACCCAAAACTCATCAATCAATCTTCATCAACCTTCTTGCAAATCACCTCATGTCTCATTCTCATCAGAATTAACTCAACTTATAATGAAGATATTACCAATCATTATAAAACTCTTCATGACAACTAATTTGTCAGATAAAATCCAATGCATTACAGAACTAGGGCAAGTACTCCAAGCAGATACTCTAGTTAATGACTCCCTTAATAACCTAGCTCTCTCATCTATCTCAAATTCATGTTAGATTTTAATATCATTCAGTGGAATGTCAGATCTTTTTACTCACGTCGTCCCTTCCTGCAACAACTTGTTGCGGAAACTAATCCCAGTGTCATTTGCCTGCAGGAAACTATGACCAAAGCAAATGCAATCTGTTTAAAAAATTTCACCCAGCCAGCAGCTAGTTATGAGAGAGTCTGTGGGAGTGGTGGAGGAGCAGCAGTTATAGTTCACAATACTATTCCCCACATTATTTTACTTATAGCATGTTCTATTGAAGCCTGTGCTAGTAGAATATTTTTGCCTCAACTTACGATACCAGTTCGTTCATTGTATGTCCCTCCTAATCTTCCTAACTCTGTACTGATCTCTGAACTACCTCTACTTCTTTCTCAACTCCCAACTCCTTTCATAATTTGCTTAGACTCTAATGCCCATCACCCACCATGGGGATCCCCAACAGAAGATAGTCGTGGAACCCTGCTTCAACAGTGGGTAATGCATAATGACCTGTTCATACTAAATACCTCTGAGCCTACCTTCCTGTCCTCCAGAGGATCATACACTCATATTGACCTGACTATCACAGCCTCAAATGTAGCTCCGCTATTCTCCTGGCAACCTTTACCTAACACCTACACTTGTGATCACTTTCCTCTATTAGTAACTACCTCTCAACCCAGTAATAATGAGCCCATACAACGGTGGCACCTGCAGGCTGTGGACTGGTCTGCCTTTCAAGCAAGTTTAAGACTACCTTCTAATTTTCTTTCACCAACACAAGCCTGTGGGGCAGTTACTCATGCCATATTAGAATCAGCCAATCAGCACATACCCAAAACCAAACTCAAATCTACCAACCGATCTTCTTGCTGGTGGAACCAGACATGTGCAAAAACCCACAGGGAGAAAAACAGAGCCTTGTCTCATTACAAAAATCACAGGGGAAATATGGATCTATGGATTAAGTATAAAAAAGCTAGAGCCAAATTCAAACACGCTGTTATTGAAGCTCGCAAGACAAGTTGGGAAGCCTTTCTATCCAGCATGAACTCTACAGCAAACAACTCAACTATTTGGAAGAAAGTCAGAGCCATCTCCTCTCACCACACATGCAAAACCATAGTACTAATACAAAATAATACAATGATTACAGATCAACACAAAGTGGCTAATGAATTAGCCCACCACTTCTCAAAGCAAGGTAACCTCTCAACAAATGATGCAATATTTTCTAACCATAAAAAAACAGTTGCCGAAAATCCCCCACAATTTATTCACAGCAATACTCCATGGTACAACCAACCCTTTGAGATCCATGAACTCAAGCGTGCCTTGAAAACCTCTACATCACGCTCCCCAGGAGCAGATACTATCCCATTTGCTTTTCCACAACACTTTACAGACAAGCATCTGTCAACTCTATTGAGCTTCTACAACTTTCTTTACTCGAATGGCTTTCCCCATCAGTGAAGAGAATCTATCATCATACCTATTCTCAAGCCCACAAAACCTTCAACAGACACTAACTCATATCGCCCAATAGCCCTCACAAATTGTCTATGAAAAATACTGGAAAAAATGATTAACTATAGACTGCAAGCCATACTCGAACGCTGCAGCTTCTTTGACCCATCCCAAAGCGGCTTCAGAAACTCCCATAGCACCCTTGATGCCTTAAGCAGACTTGAGAACACCATCCGAGAATCATACTTTAGCAACGGTTTCTGCATTGCGCTTTTCTTAGACATAAATAAAGCTTTTGACACAGTCTGGCACCATGGTGTCCTCCTCAAATTACAAAAAATAGGCCTCCAAGGAAACATTGCCTCCTTTATATCAAACTTTATCAGCCTCAGAACAATAAAAGTTAGGCTCAACAACACCCACTCAAGACCTTTCCCCATGTACTCAGGTGTCCCCAAAGGATCAGTTATCAGTCCAACACTATTCACTATTCTCATCAATGACCTACTCTCTTCCCTCCCAACTAACATGCATCACTCCCTCTATGCTGATAATGCAGCCCTCTGGATTAAACACCAAAACCTTTCCGAAGCATTAAATACTATGCAAAATTCTCTCACTCAAATAGAAAACTGGGGCCACAAATGGGGACTACAAATCTCTGCAAACAAAACTTCATCTGTAATATTCACTAGGCAAAGACCAAAAAACATAGACCCATTGACACTGCATAACATACCAATCAACTTTTCTAACTCAGTCCGTTTTCTTGGACTAGTCTTTGACAAGCACCTCAAATGGCAACAGCACATTTCTAACTTGGTAACTCGCTGCCAGTCAGACCTCCGTCTAATGACTGTAGTAGCTTCCCGTAGATGGGGTGCGGACTACACTACTCTACGCCTTCTATACATTTCACTCATTCGATCAAAACTGGACTGTGCCTCCATCCTCTTCTCAACTGCTGCCCCATCACACCTGCTTTAAGCTGGACCGCATACAGCTTGCAGGAGCCCGCATAATGCTAGGTGCCCTCCGCTGCACACCTACAGCCAAACTTGAAGCAGAAGCGGACTTATGCCCTCTTTTCATTCGCCGTAAGCTCCTATTGGTTTCCTACTGCTCTAGAGTGCTCACTATTCCTGGCCACCCAGTGCGCAATCTCCTCTTAAACTACTTCCCCTTTGCCCTTTATGATACCCTGCCATTTCCTCTCCCATTTGCTGGACGTGCACTATGTGAATTCAACAACCTAGGTATAAATCTTCAAAATAATCCAATGCCTACTATCCCCATGTCTGCTCGATGTCTCCCTCCAAGAATTGCTGCTCATTCTTCCTTATCCTCCTTTCCTAAATCTGCTTTGAGTGACTCTCACTGGCAGCAGGCCTTCAAGGACTTGACTACAAGCTCATACCCCAACAGAATCCAAGTATTTACAGATGGTTCCACTAATGGCAACTGCACTGCCTGTGGGGTCTATTCCTCTGAGTTTAGCATCAAAGCCAAACTCCCCTCACACTCTACAATTTATACTGCTGAACTCTTTGCTATATATGTAGCCTGCAAATTCCTATCAGTGCTTCCTGGCAACTTCATAATCTTTTCGGATTCCCTTGGTTGCATTTCAGCATTAAACTCAATTAACCCTCCCACTCATTACCTTATCACCTGGATAGCCAACATTGTTTCCTCCCTCAGCAGAGACAAAATTATAATAGAGTAGCTTCCCAGTCATGTGGGTATAAAAGGCAATGAAGCAGCAGACAAACTTGCACGTGAGTCATTAAGTCTGGCTAACCATATTAATCTCTATCCTAGCAAACTTGAGCTGAAAACTAAATTCAAAATGCACTATGGCCAACTTTGGCAGAGAAACTGGATATCACAACCTCCTCTCATTACCCAACTTAAGCCACACTTAGGTTCATCAATCCCCACTAATCTTTCCCGCTACAACCAAGTTGTCTTCACACGTCTCCGACTGCAGACATGCAGCCTAACGCATGCTCACTTCATCAAACAGACTCCTCGCCCATTTTGCACTTTCTGCAAGAGCAACATTACGCTGGAACACATCTTCATATTGTGCCCAATACACGAACCATATCGTGCTCCACTTCGAGCAGCATGCCTCTCCAAATCTCAGCCGTACTGTCTTTCTTCACTCCTCTCCCCGACGCTGGCACCTGACCTGGTGCTGAAGTTCCTCGAAGACACGCAGCTGCTCAATCAAATCTGAAGAGTCAACAAGCGGAGTGAGGGCGCTAATACCCATCGATGGAGATGCGCCGCATCCTAGCAAAGTAACAAAGTAAAGTAAGTAAGTCTTTATTTAGTGTCTGATGGTGGTGAACAGCCGGTTCCTAGAGTATTCAATGATACTGCTGGAAATCGGTGAACCACCTATATCGAGTCAAGCTGGTGTTCATAAATTCCTGGTGCTCCTTCCAGCAAGTATGCTGCATTGTGGTGCTAGAAACTCTGTATTGATTTTAGGCTATGTAAGTTAAGGGAGTCAGCAGTTTGAAATTGAAGGTGTCTGTGAAGGGTTGTGGCCTGTAATTAAAATGACTGTTGCCAATATTGTGCTTATGAGTGAACATGAATTGGCTCAGTTCATTCCTTGTAATACGCAAATAACAGAGCTAGCTCCAATGCCGGTCAATATTTACTTGAATGTTGTCAACGATTTTCATAATTTCGTTGCGAAGAATCAATAAAGGAACACATTTAAGAATGTTTTACACGAATGACATTCTGCCCGATGATGCGTTATTTTCGAATTATTCAACTTTGAAGCTGGCTTGTGCGCGCCATGGAAGCGCGCGCGGCTAGCGTAATTTAATTAATAACAGAAGCTAACCCCCTATAACAAACGTAAAGAGGTTAGGTCGTGAGGGGTAGCCACAGTTCTTTTAGTGAAAATTATAAATAAAGGTTTCTAGTGACGTTTGTTTACATCGATTCCAAGGTGGCTGCCGCCATGGCGCCAACCGGTACTGAAGATGGCGGCAGCCATCTTGGAGTCGATGTCAACAAAAGTCACTAGAAACCTTTATTTATAATTTTCACTAGAAGAACTGTGGCTACCCCTCACGACCCAACCTCTTTACGTTTGTAATAGATGGTTAGCTTCCGTTTCCATTGCAAAAACAATGAATGTTTTTGCGCAAAAAAGGCCATTCAGGAGCGCCGTTCGTATAACTTCAAACTTAAACAACTCGAAAACTAAGCATTTCCGGGCACATTGTCATTCGTGTAAAACGTCTTAAAATCGACTATATTACCTATCTATAGCTACGAAATTATGAAAATCGTTGACAACATTAAAGTAAATATTGACCCCCATGCCTTATATTGAATGATCTGCTCAGGTAAGTTGGGATTAGTTCACCTCTATTTTAGTAAGTGAATTTCTAGTGTCTAATTCAGGGTTGGCATCTTATCCATGAGCTGGGCTGGGCAAGTTGTGCCAGTCAGTAGGTGTGGAAGTCTAGAGCCGAAGCGAATTTCAGTTGAAGTTAGGTATTGAACGTCAAGTGTGCCAGTCTGTCTAAATCTAGAACTGAATATGTTTCTATGTAAGTTTTTTTTTACTATTAAATCACAAGGCCGATACTAGCATCTACTGTATGTACTCGTTGTCCTGTGAACAGTTCAGCTTAAAATGTAAATTACTGTTATTGCACATATTATTTTTTTAAGCTGCGACTGTCCTATGGCTGAAAAGCCGTCGTACTTGTCTGTGAAATAGGTTGAAATGCTAGTTTGCCGTGCCTGTTATAATGTTAAGAAGTGCCTGATTTGGCTGGTGAGAATAATATAGGTGTGACCTGAATATTCCAGTAGGTATTTGTTCAGCCGTGTTATTCATAGTGATACCTCTATATTAAAGACATAATCAGGTCTAAAATCCCTTCCACGGGTAGAGCAAAATAAGTTAGTCCCACTCGAGAGATAGTAGTTGGGAAACAGAAGACCTATATGGGAACGTAGAATACCGCCCCCATATCTTGTAGGTACTGCATATTATAGTGAGGTATTCAAGGTTGTCCCCTTGAATACCATAGCACTGAAACCTGTACCCACAGCAGCATTTACTTTCTGTGAACCGCTGGGTTTCTAGTCCAGTTCTTGTAATGAATCTAGTATTTGGTGAGCAAGACGCTTTTTCAGCTCGCCTCTATGTGCTCAGTGTGTTACATTCTGTGGATTTCTGGGCCTGTTTTGGTTTTTGTATTGAATGTAGCCTTTATTAACATAATAATTTTTCAGCTCACCTCTATGTATTTAATGTGTTGTGAGCTACTCTCAATTTGGGAGTTTTCGGACTTTCACCTAGACATTGTCATTTTCTAGAACTAGAATTTTTACTAGCATGTGTTGATCTAGCGTGATTGCGTAAATGTCAAACTCTCATACCTGTGTGATAGATCCTTGTCATTAGGATACTTTACTTAGACTTGACAATACTTAAATCCTCCTTGTACCCTGCCCGGTGTTCTCATATAATTTTTCAATCTAAAAGTGTCCTTGTTGTGCCGTTTACGGTGTCTTCGGATCCAAGTAAAGAAACTGAAGAGTACGTCTATTCTGTGGTACCCGTTGAAACTCGTAATTCAGGCTCGTGACGCGAAGATAGGGTCAATATGCATTTTAATGCGCTCACGGAAATTAAAAATTCTGTTCCAAAGAATCCCTAAAGGAATACGTTTCAAAACGTCGTACCAGAAATCATGAATGACATTCTGCTCGCTGATGCGTTATCTTCGAGCTATAACAATAATTACGTTCAGATATGAATAACATTATATACTCGGTTGCTTAGTCGCCGCGTTGTTGGGTCACGCCCATTTTTCAGGCTGGACACGCCCACTTTTTGGCGGAAAAATACAGCATCGGTTTGGGCAAGTCAAGGCAAGCTATTTTAGGTTGATTTATGTTATTTTAGGTTAGTTTATTTAACTAATCTAACATTACCTAACCTAACTTCACCCATCGTTACGTCAATACCATATTACAGCATATTTACGTGTCCGTTCCTTCACTTTTATAGACGACGTCCTTATAACTTCAAAGTATAATAATTCGAAAATTACGCATCGGCGAGCAGAATGTCATTCATGTAAAACGTTTTTAAATACGTTCCTTTAGTGATTTTTTGGAACGGAATTTTTAATTTCCGTGAGCGTATTAAAATGCATATTGCCCGAAGATAGCAAATCCGCTGTTTAGCCGGAATAGTTTAATTTTATAATTTGACATGGAAACAATTATAGTAATGTGATTCTTTCCCGTGATGAGTTATTTTAAAACAAAATATTCAAAAACAGATATATCCGCTTATTTTTGGTCATATTTGTTTGTATAAATGTAAAGAAACAGCATGGTTTTGTTTAGTCGCATCTCTATGCACGTGTAATTCAAGACAACATGTTTCTGAGCTCCTACTCTTTTAATGTTAACATTTGTCGAAAGCTGACAGTCAACTAGTACACCTATGCAATCAAAAAAGGTTTTTCTCATAAAAGAGTTTGCGTTTTGTTAATTTCGATACTCGAATTTAAAAGCATGGCACGGAACTGATAAAAATAAAACCAGCAAAATTTTTACTCTGCAGAAAAGAGCTATAAGAGCGGTAAAGAACCGAGAATATAATGCTCACACAAATAATTCATTCAAAAATTTACAAATACTTGAACTTTCGGATCTCTACAAAATCTCCATTTGGAATTTCATTTACAAAACATTAAGAAATGATGGCGACAATAGCCTAAAACAATTATTAAATGCCCAAATTGGTCATCACGACCATTTAACCCGAAATAGAAGTAAATTCATGCTTCCTTGTTATTCAAAGGCCAGGTCGCAACACAGTATCCTCTTCGTTGGAACTAAAACTTCGAACTCAATACCTGCGGAGATCCGTGAAAGTAATTCGTACAAAGCATTTAAAAGACATCTTGAGTCTCACTTCCTATCAGAATACTAGTCGTGTAAGATCACCATGTCAAATCTTGCCTCCTACATGTCTGGTCCTAATAATGTAACTTGCCATGGGTAACATAACCGATCTTCAGTCTTCTCTTAAATCGTTCTATCGAACATACTGTTAAATATAGCTGATTTGACCTATATTGTAAAATACAGCATAAAATATCGAGTTAATTATCTCAATGATCAGTCTAATGCGAAACTTGGTTAAGTAAACTAGGTTAAACATTATTGTACACCTTAGAATAACGTGATGGTAGGATGCCCTAGAAGTCTCTGAACTTGTTCGGGCCCACAGGTAGCTATACTCTAGTTTGACCATTGTACTAGACTCAAGAAACATTCTACTTCTGTATCACCTGTGGTAAATAAATTGTTTAAATTGTTTAAATTGTAAACTAACTTATCTACCCGAACCTAACTTTCTTTACCTACCTCAATCTATCCTATACCATCCAATGATATACTATCCTATCCTAATTTAATTTAACCTAACCTCACCTCGGCTCTCAATAAATTTTTTCATCTTATGATACTTGTGCTTATAGCTTGTGACAACATTAACTTACGGGCTAAACGACATCTTTCTTGGGGATTCAGGGATTACTGAAAGAAAATACTCGGCGAAACGTATGCGTTTCTTTATTGATGATTGCTAATACAATGTATAAAAATGCTCGGAGCGAATGAAACATACAGCTAATTGTATTCACTCCACCGCAAATATTCGCTTTCATTTTTGTTGATTTTTTTCTATGGCGAAGTAGTACCGTGTACCTAGTATTGACTTTAGGTTAAAGTAGAGCGAGACACTTGGTATTTATATATTGTCAGTAACACATAGCAGGACACAGTAAGTTTTCATTATGACAGTTGGCGGTGGAGTGGGCTCCAGCCAAGCCCGAAAACCATGAGCAGAGTTCCACAAGAACCATGAGCTCAGTTCTCAACGCAGAGTGCTGTCTAAATACATTCTTACACAAGAGCACTGTAACATTATCAGTATTATACAAATATACATTCAAGGTGCTACAAGAAAGGTTTCAACACCTAGCATACGGATTTAACCATAACGAGTACATTCCTCAGATAGAAGCGATAACTATGTATGTAAAAGCTTTCGCACACGATCAGTCAAAAATAGCAGTATTCGATAAGCTAATCACCCCATATAAAGGGTGGCCTTTAAGTAAGGTACCTTTTTAAAACTGGTTTAGATATAAAACTACAAATGGTGAAGAGATTTGATTGATTCAGAATGAATGAGAAGATTTCAAAGTTTTCTACTAGCGCATCAAGTGTACTGACAATCACAACATACTGTCCAAAAAAGTCATAAAATCCATCCCTCAAAATGAATCGCTACGCAATGAAGCAATGCGCAAAAATAGTGGAACTTTATGTCGGATGTAATTGTTTAGTAACTGCAGTTCACAGGAATTACAGGAATATTGATGGTATTGAAAGAAGTCTTACGAAGAACTGCATAAAAAGCTGGTATTGAAGTTTAGAAAAACTGGGACAATCATCAATATTCTGGTAATTCCTCTGAACTGCAGTAACCGGGCAATTACATCGGAAGTAAAGTTCCACTATTTTTGCGCATTGTTTCATTGCGTAGCGATTCATTTTGAGGGATGGATTTTATGATTTTTTTGGACAGTATGTTGTGATTGTCAGTACACTTGATGCGCTAGTAGAAAACTTTGAAATCTTCTCATTCATTCTGAATCAACCAAATCTCTATATCATTTGTATTTGATAGCTATAAAACGTAGTTTTGAAAGGGTATCTTACTTATGGGCAACCCTGCATAATAAAACGCCACGTGTCTTCTCAAATTTTTAATTATATAAATAAATTTAAATGTATTTTTTTACGTAATTTCTCCTATGTTATCACTATGGGAATTTGATTGAACACGTTAAATTTGTGGAAAATTGTATGTACTTAGTAATTATATAATAACGGAGAGTGACAGCTTTCTTGGTTGGTCCGTTTCTCTATCACGTTCTTAAGAAAGCTCAATGACACCTAAAAATACGCACAAGTATAACAACAACAAAAACAAAACCGTTTATTTCCAAGTTGCCACATGAGATACATGCAAACATATTGGCTTTTAAAAGTTTCTTAATATAAGACGTCCTAAAGCAAAAGTTCCATACGAGGAGTATTAATTGACAAACCATCCGAGGTGCACAAATAGATAAGCCATACGAGGCATAATAATTGACAAACTATACGAGATGTACTATTAGGCAATACTATCAGAGGTGTACAGATAGATAGACCATACGAGGCATATTAATAGAAAAATATACGAGGCGTACTAATAGACAAACCATACGTGGCGTGCTAATAGTCTAACTCTGTCAAGGGTAGTTGAATGAGAAATGAGAAATATTATCTCTTGGATATTTTATATTCCAAGAGATTCCGGTACAGCGCTTCTTGCCTTTTTCCTACTTCGATAATTTCAACTAAGAACTTTGGAGTTTCGAAGAATTTTTTAGTAGTTTTCGAATTTTTTATAAGTTTATCGAAGTAGGAAAAATACAAAAAACGCTACACCGTACTAGATTGAAACACCACCGTAAATGACAATCAAGTATTGAGAAAAAGATAGTCTTGAAGTTATTTCTAAAGAACATCGCGCAACACAGCACGCACATCTAGAAATGCGTAAACAAACTTACACCCAAAAATGAAATGCATGGCTTGTTCGGCATACAAATATAGAGATAATGTTTGCACGAGCGCTTCATTTCATTTGTCTGTTTATACTTTTAATTTCTTCTGTTCGCAGAAATGCCCTTCGGGGTCGTGATAGATCGATTTATAAATCATTAAGCAAGCGCAATCAATTTGTTTATTTCTGAAATTTGGTGCAGTGTTAACTGATCGCAGAGCTTTAGGTAAAATGTAATGTGTCTTGAGGTTTTGCTTTTTATGCAAAAAGTAAAAATAGAAACCTATATATGTACATGTGCGCATATATGTGTGAGAAACGTGTGCATGTTTACACTGATACATAGACATTTATGCTTGCGTGCGCACACATACATTCTCACGCACACACTAACACACATATTCATATATATACGTATTCAAAATGAATATAAGAAAAATGCTAATAGACATGAAAAATAATCTTGCTCTTTCAATATTTAAAATGACAGCCAAAGCTCTGATGAATCGTAAGAAATAACCTGAGGAAAGATAAGGAATAGGAAAAATACTTCGAAGAACGTATAAATGGAATTGTTTTTTAATTTCCTAAAGGAAATTTTAAGAAAACTCAAGTTACCGCCGAGGAACAACAACAAAAAAGAAAAAACATATATCTTCAATATATCATATCATATATCATATCTTCTCGATATTCTCTGCAACATCATGCGGACATGGGTACATGGGATAAAATGGAGATACAGTGTAAGCCAGTTACAATTTAAAACAATTTTAAACAATTTAAACAATTTATTTACCACAGGTGATACAAAGGTAGAATCTTTCTTAAGTCTAGTACAATGGTCAAATTTGAGTATAGCTACCTGTGGGCCCGAACAAGTTCAGCGACTTCTAGGGCATCCTATCATCACGTTATTCTAAGGTGTACAATAATGTTTAACCTAGTTTACTTAACCTAGTTTCGCATTAGACTGATCATTGAGATAATTTAGTCGATATTTTATGCTGTATTTCACAATATAGGTCAAATCGGCTATATTTAACAGTATGTTCGATAAAACGATTCAAGAGCAGACCGAAGATCGGTTATGTTACCCAAAGCAAGTTACATTATTACATTATCATTAGTTACAGGTAGGAGGCAAGATTTGACATGGTGATCTTACACGACTAGTATTCTGATAGGAAGTGAGACTCAAGATGTCTTTTGAATATTTTGTACGAATTACATTTACGGATCTCCGCAGGTATAGAGTTCCAAGTTTTGGTTCCAACGAAGAGGATACTGTGCTGTGACCGGGCCTTTGAATAATAGGGAAGCCTGAATTTACTTCTATTTCGGGTTAAATGGTGGTGATGACCAGTTTGCGCAGTCAATAATTGTCTTAGGCTTATGTCGCCATCATTTCTTAATGTTTTGTAAATGAAATTACAGATGGAGATTTTGTAGAGATCCGAAAGTTTAAGTATTTGTAAATTTTTGAAAGAATCATTTGTGTGAGCATTATATTCTAGGTTCTTTACCGCTCTGACAGCTCTTTTCTGCAGAGTAAAAATTTTGTTGGTTTTATTTTTATCAGTTCCGTGCCATGCTTCTATTCCGTATTGCAAGTATGGAGAAATAAGCGTTCGGTAGAGCATTTGTAAAGCTGTTTCAGGCAGAAAATTTTTAACTTTATTTAGGGTTCCGATTGATTTTGATAATTTAAAACTAATATGAGTGATGTGCTCTTTGAAGGTCAGATGTTTATCTACTATGATGCCCAGAAACTTACATGAGTTGGTTTCCTCGATTTCACCTTCGCCAATTTTAATGTATGGGAGAGATACATCTTTCTTGTATGAGAATGTAATATAATTTGTTTTATCAATATTAAGGCTTATTTTATTAGCTTTGAGCCACGATGAAACCTTATGAATTTCATTATTTATACTCTCCACAATCATAGCGGGATTTTGGTTGGGAAGGACCGCAGAAAGCGCACTGTCATCGGCAAAAAGTATGAATTTGAAAAATGATGTAGATTTTACAATATCATTGATAAAAATCAGAAACATGAGAGGCCCAAGAACAGATCCTTGTGGAACTCCATGGCTAATTGTGTTTGGGTCTGATTTTGCGTCGTCAATGACAACGTATTGCTTCCGATTTGTTAGGTATGATCTGAACCAATCATGGGCAATCCCTCGAATGCCATAACAGTGTAGTTTCGAGAGTAGTATTTTATGGTCCACACAATCGAATGCTTTTCGAAAGTCAAGAAATACAGAGAAGACTTTCCTTCATCTATATTAGAATAGAGGAATTGTAAATGATTTAATATAGCCTGTGTTGTTGATTTTTTAGAGCGAAAGCCGTATTGTTTATCGTAAAGAAATGATTTTTGTTCAAAATAAGAGTACACTTTTTATACACAATCTTTTCGAATACTTTGCTAATAATTGGTAGTACAGAGATAGGTCGATAATTGTTTACACAGGTTTTTTCGCCACTTTTAAAGATAGGGGTTACTCTAGCAACTTTGAGGGAGTTCGGGAAAGTGCCTAGTGAGAGAGACTGGTGAATAATATTTGATATCAGCGGGGCTACAATGTCAGCAATAACTTTAAGTACTTTAGTCGGAAACGTTTGTAGCCCACACGATTTATTTTTCATGTTGTTTATGCACGTAATTACATCGGAGGAGTTTGTAGGCGTAAAGAAAAAGGAGTTGGATTCTCGAACATGATCCATAAATTCCAGGTGATCAGTAGGTTCACTTGGAATACCATCAGCTATAGTTTTCCCTACGTTTACGAAGAAGTTGTTAAAGAGATTAGCAATTTCTTTCTTCTCATGGTATTTCACATTATCTTGAATGACATATTCAATTTTCTTTTTATCGGCGTTATTCAGTTTACAGCAAGAGTTAAGGAGATGCCAAGTCTTTTTAACGTCAGTTTTGAATTGAGTAAACTTGAGAGTAAAGTAGTTCTTTTTTGATGTTCTTATCTGGTTTGTTACATAGTTTCTGAATCGGTTATGTGTTTCTCTGGATATTCGCCCTTCGCAAAAGAGGGCTAGGTACGCTTGACGTTTCTTTATATATATTACGATGTCTCTAGTAATCCAGGGCTTTTGTTTATTTTTCGGGGTAACTGTACGAGTTACAATTGGGCAACACTGATTGTATGCGGTCATTATAGTTTCAGTCAACTTTACTACTGCTTCATCAATGCTCGTAGCATTATTATTTTGTTGAGAGATGTGCAATGTAGGCATTGATTCTTCTAGAACGGTGCGCATTTCTTCAAGATTTGATTCGTTTATTTTACGATATGAGTAAGTTTCAGCCCGTGCCTTTCTGCAAGCAATATAGACATTTTTCTTAATAAGAAAAACTGGGAAGTGATCTGATAAGTCAGAAGTAATTATTCCAGCAAGAAAATCACTTGGGTCTGTCATAAAGATATTGTCAAGCAGCGTAGCACACTCTGAGGTTATTCGTGCAGGCTTTGTAATGATCGGAAGGAAGGATTGAGACTGAAAGGTTGTTAGGAAATTAGAGATTGGTTCATAGCTTTCATGTTTCAGTAGATATTATTATGTCATTATTATTATCGCATATTATTATGTCATTGTATAAGGGCCTGTTGAACTGAGAAATTATACGATTCAGCTCATTCAGGAAGGATATAGGACAGGCTGTAGGAGGCCTATACACCGTTCCAAGCACAATGCGTTTACCATCTCTAGACAGTTCCACGAAGAGTGATTCTATATGATCCTGATTCATTGTTGCACTTGCTATGGTTCTCGAGTCTATGTGGTTAGATATATATGTGCTGTTGCCTCCGCCCCGCTGGTTTTTTCTTAGCGAATGGTAACTATGATAATTTTCAAATCGAATCATGTTTTTAATCGAGTCATCTAGCCAGCTTTCGGTGAAGCTAATCACGTCTAGGTTATATTTAAGTTCAGTAATGGTACATTGTATCCCTTCCAATTTTGGATAGAGTGACCTACAGTTCCAACACAGGAGTGAGAAATCTCGGTCAGTTATTCGTATAGTTTCGTTGAATTTTGATATATTAGTATACCTACACTCATGAGAGTCGTTTAGGTTTGGATATATTCTGTTCAAATGATTGAGATCTGGGTCGATTTCCTCGAATATCTCAGGGTGATCAGTCATTTAAAATTAGTAAACAGTAAGAAGTAGGTACTACAGAGCTTAAAAACGAAATACAGAGTCAAGCTTTAAGGGATATTCCTGTGTAAAAAACTAGCTTATGAAGTACGAGAGAATAGAGTATAAAAAAAAATCTAGTGCGATTACGTGAGTACACATAAACTCAGTCCATGAGCGAATAATATTGGAGTTCAATATCACAACATTGGTGTAAACAGATTGCCGCATGAAGGCGTTTTTACAAGTTCACATACAACAAGTAATAAGTTTTAAAGATTATAACGACAATGATATAATCAGCTAATATGGTTTACGCGTAATAATAACTTTAGGGGTAAAAAAAGAAAAAATTCACAGTAACATTGGGAGGTGAAAAATTGCTGATTGCGTTGTTTCAAAAGTTCACACATAGCTGTCATAACTGTTTACAAACACATTTGTTATAAATTTGTATAGATTCGGGTTAAACTAACATCAAGTTGAGTTTAAACTGACATGATACCTAATTGAGGTTAAATTAACACGAAACTGACATATCTAATTTAGGGGATCACCTAGTCTGGTCACCCATGACCTGCTTCGATGTCATATTAAGTTGTTGCATCAGGTATTGCTCGAGGTCATCTGGCGTGTTGATCTCGCGGCGTCTTGAATCTTGGTTTCCGGGGTTAAATATGAAAATGTTTCCATCCTGTGTTCTTGGGATTCCAATTTTATCCGGGAATTTCCTTTTGGCCATCCTCAGAATGTACATGACGTTGGCTCGTGAGGGTATGAGGTATTCATTTATGAAGAACTGTGGTTTCTTTTCTCGGCAGGCGTTGAGAATTTCACTTTTATTTTTATAATGTTTTATTTCAAATGCAATGTTTCTTTGATCTACGTTCCCAGTTACTGTTTTTTCCCCATTCTTGTAGCTGACGTGATGTCAGTGTCGCAGAGGTCAATGTTGATTTTGTCCTTCAGGAGCTGGCAGACTGTATCCTTACAGATTTCGCCTGCGTGAGATTGCGGTTTTTCCCTTCCATTTTTTGTCTTCAATGTCTCGGCGCTGATCATTTTTTTTCAACTGGTCGAGGCGGGAGGTTAACCTATCTATTTTCTCATTCTGTTCTTCGAGAATTTTTTTGTGTTCCGCTTCTTTTGTTTCAAATAGCGTTTTAAGGTGGCTTATTTCATTTTGCATTTGAACAATATCACTATTAAATTTTGTCATCACTGAATCGAAGTATTTTATAAGGACAGAAACCACTTCTTTACCGTCTTACGTTAGGCTAGACACATCAGGGTATTGACCAAACTTCGGTTGAAACTCGATGCTGTTGTTGCTGCTGTTGTTGGTACTGCGTCGTTTGTTAGCCATCTTGAAGATTGAGGGAGTTCGGTCGTTGTGTAAACGAGGGTTGAATACTCTCACACTTTTGAGGGAATATTATACTCTTAGTTTGATCATTTTTATTTATAGGGTATTTAAATCACATTTGAATACTCAGGACGAGAGTGGGTACCCATTTAGGTTAGAGGTACATTCTTTCTAACAATATGCACTTTGTTTCGGAGCGAGCGCCACACCCGTCCTCACACCACAGAGTCACTGAAGACACCACTCATGATTGACAAATATCTACAAAATTTTGGCAGAAATGCGCAAACAAACATTTACTCAACATCAAAACTTATAGCTTGTACAACATACGGACAGAAAGATAATTTTACCACGATTCATACGCTCAAATTGCGATTAATTTAATTAATTGTATTTGTCATTAATCCGATTCACAGAGACGCCATCTGGGGAAGTGAGAGATCTATTTTTGAATCATTTTGCTTGTGCAATAAAATTTATTAACCGGAAGGTTTTTGTGCAAAGAAACGAAATAGAAACATGTATATCTATTTATGTAGATATATATATACCTACATACGTACACGTATTAATATATATACTTATTGAGAATGATATATAAGAAAAAAATAAATATATTAAATAAAAAGATAGAAACAACCCACCATCTATTACACCGATAATGACAGTTGAGCTCAGTGTAATCCTGAGAAATTATTCGAAAAAAATAACTAAAAGGAAAAGAACATTTCGAAAAACGTAAAATGACCTGGTTTTTAGTTTCTTCATAGAAATTTTTAAGAAAACTCAGATTACAGTCAAGGAACAACACAACTCTTCAGCGTTATACGGATATGTGTACATGGGATAAAATGGAGTAACATTGTTGCCGGATATCACATCTGAGTGGAGAAAATTTACAAAATTTGGCACATATAGGTAGATTAAGCGATGGTCCAAAGTGATAATTTTGATTACAGAAATTAACAGTTTTTCCTATTTAAAGTTTAGTACTAGTGTGCACTGAACGCACGGAAAAATATAAAAAGACTAAATGAAAATGCTTAAATTACCCCCTCCCCCCAGCTCAGCTGAAATCGATTGAAAACATCTTCGAGAATGATTTTAAAATCGCGAGACAACGTTAGCCAAAATTTATTTCATTATAAACTTTGCACATCCCTCACATCTATAAACCTGTATATTGGTGTACGCACAAAATGTATTTCAGAGTATGTTTTCCATCCGGATGTTAAATATTGATACAGAAAAGAGAAAAAATAACAAAATAAAGATGAGGAAATACTCCTAATTATAGAAAAAAACGTTCGTTCTGCTGTATTGAACTCACGGCTGGGGTGCTCATTATTTTCGACAGAAATAGTTAAGATGAATATACGAATGTCTTAAGGCCCTTTTACACTGACGGTCTCTTCGCGCTCCACACCGTCGCTCCATCCATGTTCTGCAATTTATTCTGGCAGTGTTACAAGAGCAATACTGACGATTACTGTCTCGGGGGAAGGAGAGTCGAATTAAGCGGCAATGTAAAAGCAAGCCGGTGTGACCTGACGCTCAATCTTCTCGTGGGAGGACCTATAGAAAGTTCACCGTCGCTCCACACCGTCGCTCCACACCGCTAGTGTAAAATGAGTTTAAAAACGTAAAATGAAATAGTTTCTAAATTTCTAACAGAAATTTCAGGAAAATTAAAATTTCTGGTGGATGGGAAATTCACACCGAAATGCTGCAGGCCCTATAACAGGGATGCAAAATGACGTGACACATTTACTCTAAATTCTTTTACAGTTATAGAGTTTTTGATATGCTGGGGAAGCTTGTTCCACAAAAAGCTCCAGAAACTGAGAGAGCTTTTTGTCCCACGTTAGATGAACGGTAACTGACTAAAACATCATTCTTCCGATTTTGTTATTTGTTTGGGATATTAGATGGAAAAAATTTTACCACCTCTTCATTACTTTGGGGGAGGTACAGAGAGGAGAACACTCGTCGAGCTTTTTGGAACATGAATCTGTTCGGTATTGGGATCCAGTCGAGTTTTCTTAAAAGAGGGACATGATCGTATTTATTGAAATTTCCTTTGCATACCACTTTGGCGGTGAAGTTTAGACATTTTTGTAACTCTTCCTGACGATATTGAGGTAAATTTCCCCACACAAGACTGCAGTAGTCCAGGCGCGATAAAACTAAAGACTGAATCACTAATAATCTAGATTTTTCGTCAAGTGTGTTCTTTATGCGATGAAAGAACATTACGGTTCCGTTTATTTTGTTGCACATTGTTTCGACGTGTGAATTCAAAGTCATATTTTTGTCAAACCAAACACCCAGATTTTTTACCTTCTCTACTGGTTCAATTGTATCGTCTCCAAATGTTAGCTTGAATGGTGGTAAATTTTTAGTCGCGTTCTGTAATCCAAAAATAATGCATTGCGTTTTACTTGCGTTAAGTTTGAGGCCATTACGGTCATACCGCAATTTCAGATTTCTCAGAAGGTTTTCAGGTTAAAGGTTAACATCGGCATCTTTGGGATGCTTTATTTCCAATCAAGCCTGATACATATGATCTTAGCATTGGTTTTTCAAATGTCTTATAACTAACCCTATATATAGCACACCATGACGGTTCCCCCGTAAAGCCGGTACCCATTTCCGACACCTGGGTTGAGTGGGGTATTGTGCTTGAGCTTTCCCTTATACCCAACGGGGAAAATCTCCGCGCCAGCGCCGGGATACGAACCCGCGACTCCAACATACGAGCCCGATCCCTTAACCACTGTACCACGGAGAGCACAGCGTTGGCTTGTGTTTCTTTTAAATCCGCTGTTGAGCTTGTCATGGCAATTTGTACGTCATCAGCATACATTGAGATTTTTGTGTTTGCCAGCATGGTGGGGAAATCATTGAGGAAAATTGAAAATAGGAGCAGGCCGATGGTTGAACCTTGAGGAAACCCAAAATTATTTGGTATGAATGATGACATTTTGTTATTCAAGCACACTGCATGAGAGCGGTTTAGTAGGTAGCTTTCAAACCACTGAGTGTCTATTCTGAGGTTTGAAATTTTTTGTAGAAGTTTCTTATGCTCAACACTGTCGAAAGCTTTGGAGAGGTCAAGCAATAGTAAGAGAGTTATTTTTTTTGGTCAATATCATTGTAAATTTTTTCTGTTATGATTAACAGGGCGTCCTGAGTACTGGTATTCCTTCTGTTAGCATATTTGTAGTGGATGCTTCCAGCCCCTTACCAACCAAAATTTACGAATTTTTAGAACGTTCATTTAAAAATTCAGTAATATAAATTCAACCATTATCATAAAATTATATTACGAAATTAATTAATCACTATCCCCAATTTTATTAAAATTGTGTACCTAAAAATTCAATCTCCAAGAAATCACTTTCAAACCTTAACGAAACCTCTCATGGCCGCGCGTAAGCAACATTTGATCCGGCCAAGCGACGACTTGTCTTAAATCATTCAGAGTGTGCACATCTCGGTTTTCCTCACATGTGAGACTTAAATTATTGGTTTTGCTTGTGCTGATCTACGGGTAACTATATATATTATATGTAACATGTAAATAATATTGTGTTGTGTAAATATCAAGTAGGATTACCTCAAATTACCAATAGTGCTAAAAGTGTGATGTAGGATTTCTTGCCCAGAAGTTGTGGTTCTCACAGTGCCTCTGTTCCTAGTGTATTGTTGTATACCCTATTTAGAGTGTTGGGCAAACAATTTATTCCTGGCCTTACAGGGATTCTCAACGACATAGTTCTTCCAAGAAGCAATTCTTAGAAGTAATCCTCAGAATTTGACTAGAAGCAACTGGCTGGACTAGCCAGGAGAATTATTCTCTGCAGGATGCATAGTAGCAATCTAGTTGCTGTCATTATTTTCAGAAGTATGAATTGTCAACTCCCTATTAAACGTCAAGTCATTATCAAGGGAAATTCTCCTTTTTAAATAATTTAGACATGCCAATAGTTGTTATGGATATAGCGCTGAAGGTTGCTCATATCTCAGTTGTCATGCTTCTGAGTGCTATACAATTAGAGATAAATATTTCAATATGTACTTTGTAAAATAGGGACCCTCACTTTTGTAAAATTAGTTAGTAAGTTTTCAAAGTTCTAGTTCCAAAATTGTCCTTAATGGAGTGACTCAGACTCCCAATTTTCCAGGCTCATAATTAATGTGTCATATGGACCATGTGGCTTCACTTGGTTCACAGTGTTTCATGTGCTGTAGTTAATTAATTATTAAATAAGGTATGAACCTTCACCCGGCGCACAGTTCTTATTAAAGTTCTTATTTCACTTATTAATGTATTAGTAATTATCCAAGCTAGGTTCATTATTTTCCTTGTGCCGGGTAAATAAGGTAAAAGTTGTTTTCACTTATGTGCTACATAGGTTAGGTAGGTTTCAGAATCTCATTGTGTCAAGCATACTGATTCCCATTCCCGTATCAACTTGAAATCAATTTAGCTAAACTCAGGCCCCTTAATATTTTCATTAGTCTAATCCAACTTCTAAATTTAAAGTTTGTGCGGCTATTCCTGCTATTGTTTGATAATATTTAATTTTTAATTTAGATATATTCATTGCAGACAATCTTTGGCTGTCTGGTAGCTCGTTCTAATACCACAGCTGCCAACCAGAAGCACTTGTGCATTCTAGTAAAATTGTAGCCTAGATTAGGAAGATGTGACTTCCTTGATTTAGGGAAATAAAGTCTCCTTTCTATCGATGCACAGTCAGTAGTTCCCTTCTTTGTACAGAGTTAACTTCCATGACCTAGTTGTAAAAACCTGCTATTGCAGAAGAATAACATTTCTGATGACCAGATACCATTACTATTAACATTTCTAATGGCCAAAAACTGTGTTGACTGCTAGTGATGTTAGGTTAGGACGTGTCAGATGGTCTTTAGGAAAACACCTGATTTTAGGTGCCAACTAGGTTAAGCTGCTGCTCAGGCGCCGAGTTGTTGGTTTACCTTGAGTACTAGACCTCTGTCAAGTTCTTCCATGTAAGCACATTGTGAGGCAGTCTTGCTCGTGTGTCAGTGCTTGCTCATGTGTGCACAGTAACCCAGCTGATTGTTCCCGCACAGGACCCACGAGTACATCGCACCACAACCCACTCCTAAAACACTTAGGAATCAAACACACTACTCGCACCTTCCTGCAGTATAGCCACTCAACCATCACAACGGCTCAAAGAATACTGCCTCTTCCAACTCTTCCAACTCTTCCAACTCTTCCAACTCTTCCAACTCTTCCAAGTACCTCTGCCGGATTGTCTTTCGAATCCTTTCCGGTTCTCACTTCACAATAATAATAACCCAAACCGTGTTAACTCACCGGTTGTCCTTCCCCTAACGGTCACAGTTGTCCGCCAGCAATTCTTAACACTTGAATTCACCACATTGGTGACACGTTACGCAAACCCCAAACACATTCCCAAGTTACACTTCTCATTACACGCCTTCCGAGACGGACCCTTGAGCGCAGCGACGGAAGTTCTCGCCTCCAAAGTGAAGATCCCCAAGGACGCCTCAAGACCCCACGGATCAAGCCTCGCCTCAGCATTCCATCACTAGGGAATAAAAATCAGGCGAGCGTAACCTGACATTTTCGTTACCCTTCAAGTGTTGGTAAATGGGCTTTCTCTTGATTAGTTAGAGGCGCCAGTAGTCGCGTCAGGACACCTCCTTCTGAGGACCGAGTCAGATATATCACTATTTATCTATTAAGTGACGCCTCCCCGGGCGTCTGGTGACCTTTTAATACCGAATGCCTTAAGCCTTGCTGACGACTCCAGAACATCCACTGGTGTACTAGAAACTTTACTTAAAAATTTCAATTAACGGGCAACACCGAAACTTCACACTGGTGTCCCTCCAGTGTGTTAACTGACTTATCAAACATTAATTGCCCCAGCCATCACTTGAAGGATCGTGATTGCATGTGTGATTCTGTCTTGCAGCTGTGCATGTTGAATTTGGAAGAGGTAGTACTCTGCTCCTTCACTTTTCAGTCGTCAAACATAGTCCTTCCATTCAAAAAACCTTCCTAAATTAAGTGATTGCTACTGCAGCCTATCCTAACAAATCCCTCATTATTTCCATTGCTACTGAAGCTCCTTACTAATAACTTTCGCAATTTCCATTGCTACTGCAGCACCATTGCTACTGAAGCACAAAAGTAAAATAAAACTTGTACGAAACCAAAAGCTATAGCAGCGCGCGTTATCAATAATTCTTGGGGGAACATTTAGGGAGCAAGTATGTCTCCAAACGACAGTAACGACAGTCAGGCCATATCGATTAAACTATCACCTTTCTCGATACATAGCCTTGACTCTTGGTTCTTCCAAACCGAGGGCCACTTCAAAAGCCTATCCATTACGTGCGAGAAAACTAAGTATTATGCACTACTGAGGGCACTCCCCACTACTTGCCTAGACGATCTTTCAGTCTTTTGCGACGCAAATACAACCGAACCTTATTCCACCCTCAAAGATCATATTTTAAAACGATACGGCAAAGATAGGAAACAAAAGATCCAAGCTCTGACGAGTAACCTTACCACCTACAATAGCCAAACACCTTTAGAGTTGCTTAAAGAAATGCGGAAGCTTGCCAAAAATGTCATGGATGATAATACCCTTGAGGCATTATACATCCAGCGCTTACCCGCACGTCTGCACCCATTTCTCCTTACCCAAAGTTCCTCCTTAAATTTAGACGGTCTCGCAGAATTTGCCGAGAAACTTCTCGCCTGCGAGACCTTGACACAGAATAGTTCTGCCGCAATCCCAGTAGTCAGTCAAACCAGTGTAAGCGAAACAGATATATTGTTGCGCGCGTTAGTTCAGCGAGTTGGAGCACTTGAAGTTGCCAACCAGCAAGCCGAACACACGGAGAGAGTGCATGGGGTCGCACACCAAACAGCGGCATATCAGCAAGTCGATAATTCTCCAAACACCGTCCCGTTTGACAGACAAAAGAGAGGGAATCGTTCATTTAAATATCAGAGGGCTGGTGGTTCAAATACCGTTCAGGGTCCAAATTCAAGAGACAACCTGGAGGAGGAATGGTGCTGGTATCATAGGCAATATTTACACAAGGCTCGCAAGTGCAAGTCACCACAGTGTCCCTTGTACGTACTACTTTACCCAAAAAACGGGAACAGCGCGGCGTAAATGCGAGTCAGACGTCAGCGCCAACCCAACCAAACTCTACTCGCTGCCTTTTCCTAACTGATCCGGCTACCGGTATTCGATTCTTGATCGATACCGGGAGCTCGGTAAGCCTAATTCCGGCAACTGACAGAGACAAAAGGATTCAGGGCATTCCCAACTTACGTGCTGCAAATGGCACTCCTATACTGTGTTACGGCACAAAGAACTTGTCGTGCTCCCTAAATCTCAAACGTACCCTCAAGTTCGAATTCATAGTGGTTGATGTGGACACGCCCATCATTGGTGCTGATTTCCTTGATAAGTTTGCATTGGTGGTGGATTTGAGAAACGGATGCTTGTATGATAGCGAAACCCGAGTGCAAAGACCCCTTAGTGCCGTCGATATGGTGAACGTTACGTCAAGCGTCTCTCCTATTTTAGACAGCACATGCCCCTACCAACGAGTGTTGCTTGAATTCCCTTCACTTTTTCAACCTAACGTAACTGTGCAAAATAACACGCTGACGCAACACCACATATCGACGAGCGGTCCCCCTGTTTACGCGAAAGTAAGGCGTCTGCCCCATGATCGATTGCAGGAAGTATAAGCTGAGTTCTCAAAAATGGTTGAAGAGGGGACAATTCGCATCTCGAAAAGTCCCTGGGCCAGTCCCTTGTTGATTGTTCCCAAAAGTAATGGCGAGTTGCGCATTTGCGGCGATTACCGCCAATTAAATTCCGTAACTGTACCCGACAGATTCCCTTTCCCTCACCTCCATGACTTCACTGCAAATCTGTCAGGGGCAAAAATCTTCTCTACCGTGGACTTGAAGAGAGCTTTCCATCAGATTCCAATGGAGGAAAGCTCTATTCAAAAGACCGCTGTCTGTACGCCGTTTGGCTTGTACGAGTACCTTCGTATGCCGTATGGCTTGCGAAATGCTCCGCAAACCTTTCAGCGGCACATGACTGAAGTCCTTTCCGACCTCCCGTTTTTGTATTGTTACCTCGATGATGTGCTTGTGGCTTCGGGGACGCCTGAGGAGCATGTGCATCATCTGAGGGAACTGTGCAAACGACTAGCGTCGCACGCTCTGCTGATTAATCCAGCAAAGTGTGTACTGGGAAAGAAGGAACTGACTTTTCTAGGTCACCACATTTCCGATAAAGGCATTAGGCCACTTCCTGACAAGGTAGAACCTATTCGGAATTTCCCAAAACCCACTACACAGAGAGAGTTGCGCAGGTTCTTGGGATCGGTGAATTTTTACCACCGATTCCTAAGGAACTGTGCGGCGACTCTGGCACCACTCTCCTCCCTCATTAGAGCGAAAAAGCGAGGGAAGTCAGTACTTTTTGAGTGGAACAGTGAGGCAGAGGAGGCATTCACCGCAATAAAAGGGGAACTCGCAAATGCGACGGAGTTGGCTTACCCACACCCGAACGCAAAACTTAACCTAGTCGTAGACGCGTCCGACCTTGCTGTCGGCGCGGTATTACAACAAACTGTTAACAACGACACGTCACCTTTGGCGTTCTTTAGTCGGAAACTTTCTCCCACCGAACAACGTTATAGCACGTTTGGGAGAGAGCTTCTGGCTATCTATCTATCAATCAAGCACTTCCGCTATACCCATGAAGCACGTCAGTTAACGGTATTCACCGATCATAAACCTCTCATTAATGCCATAAGAATGCCTCCTGACCGCCACTCCCCTCGAGAAAGTCGGCACCTGAGTTACATAGCACAGTTCACTAACGATCTCAGGCACATTAAGGGGGACGAGAACACGGTCGCCGACTGCTTATCGCGTGTGCATAACGTGGTATTAAACCCGTCGGCGCCCGAGTTCCGACCTTCTGTGCAAATGATTTCATTGGCTGATATCATCGCCGAACAAAAAGACGACACGGAGATCCAAACCTTGATTAAGTCTCCTAGCTCGTCCTTAAAGCTGTCACTCAGAGAGGGCGTTTATTGTGACGCCGACCGTCTTAACCGATACTTCTTACCAACTAAATTACGTCTTTCCACCATCAAACACTACCATGATCTCGCCCATCCCGGAACAGATAGAACCTTCCGCTTAATCGCAGATCGTTTTTTTTGGCCCGGGATGCGTAGGGCCATAAGAGACTTCGTTCGGAATCGCCCAGATTGCCAAGCTAGCAAAGTCACTCGGCACAACAAAGCCGCAATTCAACCTTGTGCATTCTCCGGAGGCAAGTTCGATGCTGTAAACATTGACATTGTGGGTCCCCTTCCTAACTCTCGCGGTTACTGTTATTTACTTACAATGATAGACCGTTTCTCCCGTTGGGTCGAGGCGGTCCCCATTGCTAACATAACGGCAGAAACCGTAGCTCGAACTTTTGTTGAGACGTGGATCTCACGCTTTGCGGTTCCTTTGAGCATCACGCATGATCGTGGTGCTCAGTTTACTTCCACCTTGTGGTTAGAGATCTCCAAAACCCTAGGTAGTGCGAACATATCAACTACCGCCTTCCACCCCCAATCAAATGGACTCATAGAGAGAGTCCACCGTGACCTCAAAGCATCCTTGCGTTGTTTAAAGTGTCATGATGACTGGGTGGATCGTTTGCCTATTGTATTAATTACTCTGCGGAATTTGTTTAGGCAGGACCAAAAGTGTGCGTCCTCTGAACTGCTTTACGGGAAATCCTTACGATTGCCCGGCGATGTTATTGATCCCGCTTACAAAATTGATGACTCCCCCTGTCGAATCACTGATTATGCGACACGTCTCAAACGTGCAATGCAGGAGATCGTGTACATACCTCCTCGCCCGCCTTTACCATCTGAAAGCCTAGACCCATGCTTGAACAAGTGTACCCATGTTTACGTTCGGGTGGATGGTGTAAAAACTCCTTTGCGACGTCCCTACGATGGCCCCTACAAGGTCCTCAAAAGGACACCTAAGTTTTTCATAATTGAAAGGGGTACCAAGAGCGACAGTGTTAGCATCGATCGCTTGAAGGCCGCATATGCGTCCCTTCCTGACGACCTTCCCACCAACTCTCATGAGTCACAACCCAGGTTGCAAATTAGCCTCAGGTCAACACCTGTCGAGTCCACTAGTTTGCACTTGTCTGCTTGGGCTAAGACCCTTCCTCCCACTATGGAGTGCAACGAATTCATCGTTCCCCGAATACCGTTCAAAGAACGCTGTCGGAACCTCGTAATTCGGGTGCTCCCATTTCGGCTGATGCTTCTGATACTGTTGTTCCCCGTCACGAAAATGCCACAGATACTCTTTCGTTGTCCCAGTTGGGAATTCTAACGACAACTTTCACAGCTCCACAGCTTAACCCTTCTACTGCCTCCGAGCGCCGTAGCAGGTTTGGCAGACCTAGTCGTCCGCCAGCCCGTTATGCGCAGACTTAGGGTGGTGAACTCTGATCTGTCAACTCTTACATATTTTCCTCTGTCAAGCTTTCTTTCGGGACGTTATTCGGGCATCTTCGTTATTCATTATTCGTAATTCGTTATTCTTTCGGGCATCTCTCAGGTAACAGCTTCACTATTACCAGACCTTTCGGTCTCCTTAGCGGGGGGAGTAGATGTAGTGGATGCTTCCAGCGCCTTACCAACCAAAATTTTCGAATTTTTAGAACGTACATTTAAAAATTCAGTAATATAAATTCAACTATTATCATAAAATTACATTACGAAATTAATTAATCACTATATCACTATAATCACTACACTATCGATTCTAATCCACTTCGTTCTTTGCTATATCGTATGTGTTATATGCAGATACCACTGGTATAACAGCCTTGTAACTACACTATTCGCAATTTATGATCTCTAATGCTCCCACTCATGGACTGAGTTAGCCATCTCCTTATGAAATCATTCTAGATTTTAAATAATTTTAGACTAATAATCTCTGTGTGTTTTAGTTTCTCTCTATTTCTTAAATTTTACTATAAGTAGGAATGTCTTTACTTTTAACTTGACCTTGTTGTCTGTATCATCTTCTTTATTTTTTACGTCACATTTTACTTACTGTTTCTTAATCTTTATGACTGACCATGTTGATATTTTCGATGATATTGATCCAGATCTCAATCATTTGAATAGACTGCATCCAAACCTAAATGAAACTGGGAATTGTAAATACCTAAATTTTAAAGAATTCAATGAATCGATGAGAAAAACCTGTAACGATCTCTCAGTATTATGTTGGAACTGTAGGTCCATTTATCCGAAAATAGATGAAATATCTTGTACTATCACTGAGCTAAACAGTAATTTTGATGTTCTCAGTTTCACCGAAAGTTGGCTAGATGACTCAACTAAAGACCTAATTCAAATTCAGAACTATAATAGCCATCATTCACTCCGTAGCAACAAACGTGGTGGTGGCATCAGTACTTACATATCTAAACACATATCATCGAAAAACATTATAAGTGCGACTATGAATCGTGAACATATTGAGACTCTATTTATAGAACTAACGAAAAATGGTAAACGGATTGTACTTGGGACTGTATATAGGCCCCCAACAGCTTGCAACATTTCTTTCCTGAACGAGCTTCAAAGCATAATATCTCAGTTTAACAAATCTCTATACAATGACATAATTATTTGCGGGGATTTCAACTACGATCTTCTTCAATATGAAAGCTGTGAACAAATCTCAAACTTCATAAATGTTTTTCAGTCTAACTCCTTCCTTCCAATCATCACGAAACCTACGCGTATTACATCCGAATCTGCCACGTTGCTCGACAATATTTTTATGTTAGATCCGACTGATTTTCTTACAGGAATAATAATTTCTGACTTATCTGACCATTTTCCGGTGTTTCTCATCAAGAAGAATGTCTATAGTCCCTGCAACAGCCCACATGCTGAGACTTTTTCATATCGTTGTATAAACGAATATAACTTGGGGACAATGCGAACTGTTCTAGAAGAATTAATGCCATCATTGGACATCTATGAACTAGACAATAATGCGATTAACATTGACCAAGCAATACTAAAACTAACTGAAACTATAACGACCGCATATAACCAATGTTGTCCAATAATCACCCGCACAATTACGCCGAAAAATAGACAAAAACCTTGGATTACTGAAGATATCGTGATCAATATAAAGAAACGTCAAGCATACTTAGCCTTACTATACGAAGGACGAATCTCTAGATTAACGTATAACAGATTCAGGAATCATGTGACAAATCAAATACGAACATCGAAACAAAACTACTTTACGCGCAAATTCACTGACTACAAAACTGATATTAAAAAAACTTGGCGCCTGCTTAATTCATGCTATAGACCGAATAATAACGCTAAAAAAAACGATTGAATCCATCGTTCACGAAAATGTAAAATATCATGATAAACAAGATATTGCAACAGTGTTCAACAACTTTTTTATAAATATAGGAAAAAATATAGCCGATAGTGTCGTTAGTGAACCTACAGACCACTTGCAATACATGGACCATGTCCGTGAACACAACTCTTTCTTTTTCCCGCCAACTAACCCCTCCGATGTAATTACATGCATAAACAACTTGAAAAATAAATCAAATGGATTAAATAAATTTTCAGCTAAAGTTCTTAAGGCTATTGCTGATATAATAGCACCGTGCATATCTGATATTATCAACCATTCGCTTTCTCAAGGTATCTTCCCCAACTCTCTCAAAACTGCCAGAGTCACCCCTATTTTTAAAAATGGTGATAAAAACTGCGTTAATAATTATAGACCTATCTCTGTTTTACCAATTATGAGCAAAATATTTGAAAAAATTGTGTATAAAAAAGTGTATTCGTATTTTGAACAAAAATCTTTTCTCTATGACGGACAATTCGGTTTTCGTTCTAAGAAATCAACGACACAAGCTGTATTAAATCATTTACAGTACCTTTACTCTAATATAGATGAAGGAAAGCTTGTTTTCTCCGTTTTTCTTGACTTTCAAAAAGCATTCGACTGTGTGGACCATAAGATATTACTCTCGAAACTACACTGTTATGGCATTCGAGGAATTGCCCATGATTGGTTCAAATCATACCTAACAAATCGGAAGCAATACGTTGTCGTTGACGACGCAAAATCGGACCCACAGACAATTAGCCATGGAGTTCCACAAGGGTCTGTCCTAGGGCCTCTCCTATTTCTGATATTTATAAATGATATTATCAAATCAACAACATTTTTCAAATTCATACTTTTTGCCGATGACAGCACGCTTTCTACGGTCCTTCCGAGCCAAAATCCCGCTATGATTGCGGAGAGCATAAATAATGAACTCCATAAGGTTTCATTATGGCTTAAAGCTAATAAAATAAGCCTCAACATCGAAAAAACAAAGTATATTACATTCTCATACAAGAAAAGCATATCTCTCCCACACATAAAAATTGGCGAAGGTGAAATCGAAGAAACCAACTCATGCAAGTTTCTGGGCATCACAATAGATAAACATCTGACCTTTAAAGAGCACATCGCTAATATTAGTTCTAAATTATCGAAATCCATCGGAATCCTGAATAAAGTTAAAAATTACCTGCCTGAAACAGCTTTACGAATGCTCTACCGAACGCTCATTTCACCATACTTGCAGTACGGAATAGAAGCATGGCACGGAACTGATAAAAATAAAACCAATATAATTTTTACTCTGCAAAAAAGAGCAATCAGAGCGGTAAAGAATCTAGAATATAATGCTCACACAAATGATTCATTTAAAAATTTACAAATACTTAAACTTCCAGATCTCTATAAAATCTCCATTTGTAATTTCATTTACAAAACATTAAGAAATGATGGCGACAATAGCCTGAAACTATTATTAAGTGCGCAAACTGGTCATCACGACCATTTAACCCGAAATAGAAGTAAATTCATGCTTCCTTATTATTCAAAGGCCCGGTCGCAACACAGTATCCTCTTCGTTGGAACTAAAACTTGGAACTCAATACCTGCGGAGATCCGTGATAGTAATTCTTACAAGTTATTCAAAAGAAATCTCGAGACTCACTTCCTATCGGAATATTAGTCATGTAAGATCACCAAGTCAAATCTTGTCTCCAACATGACTGTTTCCAATAATGAAATTTGCCATGGGTAATATGTAATTCGCCTTCAGTCTGGTGTTAAATCTTTAATCGAATGTACTGTTAAATATAGTCCACATAACCTATATTGTAAAATGAAATATCTGATATCGATTGAATTATCTCACTGATCAGTCTAATGTGAAACTAGGTTAAGTGATTTAGGTTAAACATTAATGTACACCTTAGAATAATGTTGATGGTAGGATGCCCCAGAAGTCGCTGAACTTATTCGGGCCCACAGGTAGCTATATTCAAACTTGTCCATTGTACTAGACTTAAGAAACATTCTACCTCTGTATCTCCTGTGGTAAATAAATTGTTTAAATTGTTTAAATACCCAATTTTATTAAAATTGTGTACCTAAAAATTCAAGCTCTAAGAAATCACTTTCAAACCTTAACGAAACCTCTCATGGCCGCGCGTTAGCAACATTTGATCCGGCCAAGCGACGACTTGTCTTAAATTATTCAGAGTGTGCACATCTCGGTTTTCCTCACTGGTGAGACTTAAATTATAGGTTTTGCTTGAGCTGATCTACGGGTAACTATATATATTATATGTAACATGTAAATAATATTGTGTTGTGTAAATATCAAGTAGGATTACCTCAAATTACCAATAGTGCTAAAATTGTGATGTAGGATTTCTTGCCCAGAAGTTGTGGTTCTCACAGTGCCTCTGTTCCTAGTGTATTGTTGTATACCCTATTTAGAGTGTTGGGCAAACAATTTATTCCTGGCCTTACAGGGATTCTCAACGACATAGTTCTTCCAAAGAAGCAATTCTTAGAAGTAATCCTCAGAATTTGACTAGAAGCAACTGGCTGGACTAGCCAGGAGAATTATTCTCTGCAGGATGCATAGTAGCAATCTAGTTGCTGTAATTATTTTCAGAAGTATGAATTGTCAACTCCCTATTAAATGTCAAGTCATTATCAAGGGAAATTCTCCTTTTTAAATAATTTAGACATGTCAATAGTTGTTAAGGATATAGCGCTGAAGGTTGCTCATATCTCAGTTGTCATGCTTCTGAGTGCTATACAATTAGAGATAAATATTTCAATATGTACGTTGTAAAATAGGGACCCTCACTTTTGTAAAATTAGTTAGTAAGTTTTCAAAGTTCTAGTTCCAAAATTGTCCTTAATGGAGTGACTCAGACTCCCAATTTTCCAGGCTCATAATTAATGTGTCATATGGACCATGTGGCTTCACTTGGTTCACAGTGTTCATGTGCTGTAGTTAATTAATTATTAAATAAGGTATGAACCTTCACCCGGCGCACAGTTCTTATTAAAGTTCTTATTTCACTTATTAATGTATTAGTAATTATCCAAGCTAGGTTCATTAATTTCCTTGTGCCGGGTGAATAAGGTAAAAGTTGTCTTAATTTATGTGCTACATAGGTTAGGTAGGTTTCAGAATCTCATTGTGTCAAGCATACTGATTCCCATTCCCGTATCAACTTGAAATCAATTTAGCTAAACTCAGGCACCTTAATATTTTCATTAGTCTAATCCAACTTCTAAATTTAAAGTTTGTGCGGCTATTCCTGCTATTGTTTGATCCTAGTTAATTTTTAATTTAGATATATTCATTGCAGACAGTCTTTGGCTGTCTAGTAGCCCGTTCTAATACCACAGCTGCCAACCAAAAGCACTTGTGCATTCTAGTAAAATTGTAGCCTAGATTAGGAAGATGTGACTTCCTTGATTTAGGGAAATAAAGTCTCCTCTCTATCGATGCACAGTCAGTAGTTCCCTTCTTTGTACAGAGTTAACTTCCATGACCTAGTTGTAAAAACCTGCTATTGCAGAAGAATACCATTTCTAATGACCAGATACCATTACTATTACCATTTCTAATGACCAAAAACTGTGTTGACTGCTAGTGATGTTAGGTTAGGACGTGTCAGATGGTCTTTAGGAAAACACTTGATTTCAGGTGCCAACTAGGTTAAGCTGCGGCTCAGGCGCCGAGTTGTTAGTTTACCTTGAGTACTAGACCTCTGTCAAGTTCTTTCATGTAAGCACATTGGGAGGCAGTCATGCTCGTGTGTCAGTGCTTGCTCATGTGTGCACAGTAACCCAGCTGATTGTTCCCGCACAGGACCCGCGAGTACATCGCACCACAACCCACTCCTAAAACACTTAGGAATCAAACACACTACTCGCACCTTCCTGCAATATAGCCACTCAACCATCACAACGGCTCAAAGAATACTGCCTCTTCCAACTCTTCCAACTCTTCCAACTCTTCCAACTCTTCCAAGTGCCTCTGCCGGATTGTCTTTCGAATCCTCTCCGGTTCTCACTTCACAATAATAATTACCCAAACCGTGTTTACTCACCGGTTTTCCTTCCCCTAACGGTGACAGTTGTCCACCAGCAATTCTTAACACATGAATTCGCCACATTGGCGACACGTTACGCAAACCCCAAACACATTCCCAAGTTACACTTCTCATTACACGCCTTCCGAGACGGACCCTTGAGCGCAGCGACGGAAGTTCTCGCCTCCAAAGAGAAGATCCCCAAGGACGCTTCATGACCCCACGGATCAAGCCTCGCCTCAGCATTCCATCACTAGGGAATAAAAATCAGGCGAGCGTAACCTGACATTTTCATTACCCTTCAAGTGTTGGAAAATGGGCTTTCTCTTGATTAGTTAGAGACGCCAGTAGTCGCGTCAGGACACCTCCTTCTGAGTACCGAGTCAGATATATCACTATTTATCTATTAAGTGACGCCTCCCCGGGCGTCTGGTGACCTTTTAGTTCCGAATGCCTTAAGCCTTGCTGACGACTCCAGAACATCCACTGGTGTACTAGAAACTTTACTTAAAAATTTCAATTAACGGGCAACACCGAAACTTCACATATTGATTGCGATGCAGTAGATGTGACTCGTCTATATAAGATGAGAGCTGGTTTGTTATTACTTTTTCTAATATTTTGGACATAACAGGCAGGAGACTGATTGGTCTGTAGTGTGACGCTATACCGATATCACCAGATTTATGTAATGGCTTAATAATGGATAATTTCTATTGGTCGGGAAACTTTTTTGGGGCTATAGATATATTTATTATCAAGCGAATGAGGGGTGCTGTGACAGGGAAGCTGTCTTTTATATGTTGGAGGCTTATGCTATCATGTCCAGTCGCTTTGGTATTCTTAAGTGAGTATAAGATTTTTCGTATCTCTATGACGCTAACCGGCTTTGGTCTTCATTTGTTTCTACTATTTGGGGATGATACATCGCTCTGATTTGCCCCTGTAGATGTGTATGTGTTTGCGCGAGGGATATTTCTTTAAAATGATTTGGTAGTCGATCAGAATTTTAGTACGTAGAACATTTTAATTTCCAATAGCTCACTTGCATTAAGAATGAAACTTGATTTCTAGTTGAAAATGCAATTCCTAAATTTAGTGCGAAAGCCTTGTTTTTACAAGTCAAAGACATGTGGGGATAAGAGAAAGCCGAAAGAATAGTTCATCCGCATTTTCTTGTTAACAATGAATCGTGCTATGTTCCTACTGCGGTACGTCGGGATGGGGGTCTGTTTGTAGATGAAGAAATGTTTGTAGATGAAGATGATTTTGATATTGATAGTGACCATAAAATGCTTGTACTAGAATATAATTGGGGTGGAAAGGAGCCGATGCAGAAGGCCAGCAGAGTAAGAGAAAATTGGCGTATTAAAATGGCAAACTGGGAAAAATTTAGAAATGAATTGAGTAGATGTAACTGGAACAGATGTGGAAATGTAAATGACCTAAATAAGGAGATTGCAAGAACCTTGTATGATGTGGCAGAGCAAAAGATTGGTAGAATGAAATGCAAGAAAAGTACAGGGAATGCTAGGTGGTTTACGAGTGAGATAAAGGAAGAACGAACGAGAAGGAAGACTTTAAATAAAAAACAACGCAGTATGAGGAAAATGTATGAAAGACGCAGAATTACTGAGGATGAATGGCAGAGTGTATGGAATGAGTACAAGGACCAGCAGAAGAAAGTAAAGAGAATGATCAATGAGGCTAGGGTTAAAGAAGAGAGACACCAAGTTGAAAATCTAAGAAAGAAAGGTCCAGATGGAATAAAAGATTGGTATAGGTTTATACAAGGTAATGATAGAGGTAGTGAAGTTCAAGTTGATGAATTAGTAGTCAATGGTTGCAGTGTGCAAGATAGGATGCAAATGGTGAAAGCAGTTGAAGAATACTGGGAGGACATTGGTGGAATGAATGAGCAGGTTACAGATGATGAACCAATAAATTTTCTGATAGATGAACATGAACTGCAAATGGAAGACGAAATCACTTGTGAAGAGATTGTAAGTTTTTTAAAGAAAGTGAAAAATGGAAAGGCATGTGGCCCTGATAAGATACCATATGAGTTCTATAAATGTGGAGGAGAGAGTGTAGTCAGTATGTTGAAATGTTTATTTGATGAGATATGGAAGAGTGAAAGAGTACCGGATGACTGGAACAAGTGTAATGTAGTTCTGTTGCATAAGGGTGGACATAAGAGTATGAAAGAACTTAAAAATTACAGACCAATTGCACTGGGTGACACCGTATGTAAGATCTTTTGTGGTATTTTGAATGAGAGAATGAAAAATTTAGTTGAGGAATTAGGAGTCCTGGGAGAAGAACAGAATGGTTTTAGGCAAGATAGACGGGGGGAGGATAATCTGTTTGTAGTGAGTGAAATAATTGAGCGAATGAAGAAGGATAACAAGAAGGTATATTTAGCATTCCTGGATATTGAAAAGGCGTATGACAGAGTGGATCGGGTTAGGCTGTTTGAAATTTTGAGAAAAGTTGGTTTTAGCAGAAAAATAGTGAACATTGTACAGAGTCTGTATGAGAACACAAGTGCTATCTACAGGTTAGGAAATTTGGAAACAGGGCAAGTGAGGAGTGTTAGAGGAGTGAGACAGGGCTGTACTCTGTCCCCCCTGTTGTTTGGATTGTACACAGAAGAATTAGCAGTTCGACTGAGAGGGAGTGGTTTAGGACTGAAAGTTGGTAATGAGAGACTGAGCTGTTTGTTGTATGCTGATGATGTGGTTGTGGTTAGTGAATGTGGTCATGAACTACAAAGGATGCTTGACATTGTGAATGGATATAGTACAGATTTCAAGATGAACTTTGGTGCCGATAAAAGTAAGGTCATGGTTATAAATAGTGATGAGACTGATAGAGACAGACTGTGGAATATTGGAGAAATCAGAATAGGTAGAACAAAAGAATACAAATATCTAGGTTGTATGATGAGTGAAGATGGATGTACTAGAACTAAAGGTGAGAAAGTGGCTAAAGCAATGCAGTGGAGTGGACGGTTAGGTAGTGTGGCCAGATACAGAGCAAACAAGTACGAATGTGTGAGAGGAATGTGGAAGTATGTTGCTGTACCTAGTGTCATGTATGGTATGAGTGCTCTTGCTTGGAATGGAAGTGATCTTGAAAAGCTGGATGTGATACAAAATAAGGTAGGACGTGTAGCATTGGGTGCTCCGAAATGGACAGCTATAGAGGCCATTAGAGGTGACCTAGGGTGGAGCCTATTTTCAGAAAGAATGATGAAAGCTGTGCTGAATTATAAGGTGAGAATTGAAAGAATGCAGAATAGCAGGTGGGTAAGGCGAATCTTTGAATGGAATCTGAGTGTAAGCTATTGGGAGAAAGTATGTTGGGGGCATGCAAGGAAACTCAGTATGCAAAAGATTATTCATGTTAGAATTGGGAGACCTGTGGATGACTGGAGTTTAATAAATGTAGGAGGTGTAGGGCCTGAGTGGGACTGCAAGAGGTGGAAGAAAGAGATTGAGAGACAAACAAAAGAGTATGGATTGAATAAGTGGAAGCTTAGCATGATGCGGAAGCCTACACTTAACTGGTATATGAAAAAGAAAGCACCTAAGTTTGAGCTGTTCTATGATGGTAGTTTTGGAAGTCAACTCTTGTTTGCTGTGAGATGTAAGTCATTGAGTGTGAACAGACGTACATGGAGATGGAATGAGAATAATAACAGATTATGTCAGCAGTGTAATAGTGGAGTAGAGGAAACAATTGAGCATTTTGTGCTGGAATGTAGTAAGTATGAGCAAGAGAGAGAGAGTTTTATGAATGTGGTGTCTGAGCAGTATGGAGAGAATGAGTGGAATGCCAGATGTGCTGAAGATGATTGCGGTATGAGCTGTCTTGCTGGATTGGATCAGGAGTGTAATGCGAGTATCACTGAGGCTATGAAAGTGTTTCTTGTGCGTGCCTGGAGTAAGAGACAGTGACTGGAATGAGCCAGTCTGGTAGAATGGGCTGTAATGACCCAATATTCCTGGGGATGGTGTTTTGACACACTGGCTATCCCAGTGATGCCATCCAATGGCAGCTTGTGACAAGGATTGGTAGATCCTGAGTAGTTTAGTGGACAAGTCTGGTACCAGACGCTGAACTCTTTGTGTGATAACTGTGGAGGGAATTGTAGGCCGTTACAAAGGCCCCGACGCTGTCGGCCCTCAATTTCAAGTTCAAGTTCAAGTTCAAGGTCAAGCAGACGGCCTCTCGTGACGGCTCGTGTCGGCGACAGCGGAAATGTTTGAATGATGATAGTAAGAAGTTGAAAGAGGAGGTTGAGAGATTGACAATTTTGATGGTTGCGTTAGAGGCTGACTTGAAGGATGAAAGGAAGCTGAACAAAGGAAAGAATGAGAATGGTGCAAATGCAGTGAATGAAGAGGTAAATGGTGGTGCAAGGAGTGCAAATGAAGTGGATGATAAGGCAAATGATGGTGCAAGGAGTGTGAATGAAGCAAATGATGGTGCAAATGTGACAGATGAGAGTAGAAGGATGAATGAGCATGATGGAAGAGATACATATGGAAAGAGAGTGAATGAGCCACCTGTTGAGGTGCCACATGAGGTGCAGGAGCCTGTAGTGGAAGCAAATGAAAGGAAGATGAATGGAAAGAATGATCTGAGTGAAAGAAGTGAGCAAAAGAGTAGCATGAAAGGGAGAGTAAGACCTATGATTAGAATATGTGGAGATAGCATGGTGAAGAATGTTGATAGGTTCGTATGTATGAGTGACAGTAGTGGATGTACGAGCATGAGAGGGATAGGAGTGGAGGAGATTTGTAGGCATGCTGAGAGAGTGATAGATGGAATGGATGAAGGAATGGTTGTACTGCAAGGAGGTGGCAATGGGTTGCTTGAATGTGGGAGAGAACGTACGGTGAATGCAATTATGAAAGTTGTTGATAGGGCACGGAAGAAGAATGTTAGAGTGGCGGTGACTAGCCTCCTAAGAAGGCCTGCGTGTGATGAGGAGTATGAAAGGGTGCGAAAGGAGGTGAATAGAGAGTTGCATGAAAGGATTATGAGTATGAGAGCTGAGAGTGTGAGAAAGCGTGAGCTTGGTTCCAGCTTCCTTGACATGGATAGCGTGATCCAGGATAGGTGTTTTCTTGGAGATGGAGTCCATCTTACAAAAGAAGGTGAGATGAAACTCTCCAAGAAATATATCTGGTGGATCAGGGCTACTCATGTCATAATGGAAGGTGGAACTAGATGAATGAAAATCCGTCAGAGCAAAAGTGAGGAACGTCTGGAATTGTCCAATTGTGTTGTAAGGTTTGGAAGTATAAATGTGCGTGGTTGGAATGCAGGAAAGTTAGATGACCTTGTAGTAGAATTTGAGAATGGAAAATATGATTGTGTGAGTGTAACTAGTAGAGACCCAAATGCGTGATAGAGTCAGTTTAACATGTAAGGAGAATAAATATCATATGATAGGAAAAGGCCATGTAAATTGGCAAAAAAGAGGTGGTGGAGTTGGTTTGATTGTAAAGAATGCTCTAAATTGGAAATTAGGAGAACTTCCTGTTGGAAGTGAACCTGAAAGTGAAGATTTGTTAGCAATTAAGTGTGAAAGAATGCATGCCAGAGAATGTATTGTTGTGATTGTATGTTATATGACAACTGATGGGATTTCAGCTCATGAAGAGGATGTAAAAAAGTATGAAATATTAACAAGGATTGTACAAGAACACGGCAGGTGACCTCTGATTGTGATGGGTGACATGAATGGCCATGTTGGTATACTTGGTGAGCCTGTGAATGCAAATGGACAAAAATTGATAGACTTTTGTGATGAGAATAAACTTGAAAACCTGAATGTCACAATAGGAAATGGCTTGCATACATGGCAAAGCAGGGAATGGAAAACTGCAATTGACTATATGATTGTGAATAGTAGAGCAAAAGAGTGTGTCAATGAAATGTTTGTAGATGAAGATGATTTTGATATTGATAGTGACCATAAAATGCTTGTGCTTGAATATAACTGGAATAGAAAGGAGTCAATGCAAAAGGTCAGTGGTGTGAAAGAAAGTTGGCAGATAAAAAAGGCAAACTGGGAAGAATTTAAGAATGAATTGAGTAGGTATAACTAGAACAGGTTTGGAAATGTAAATGACCTAAATGGTGAGATTGCAAGAACCTTGTATGATGTGGCAAAGCAAAAGGTTGGTAGAATAAAATGTAGGAAAGGAACAGGGAATGCCAGGTGGTTTACAAGTGAGATAAAGGAAGAACAAATGAGAAGAAAGACTTTAAATTAGAAACAACGCAGTATGAGGAAAATGTTTGAAAGAAACAGAATTACTGAGGATGAATGGCAGAGTGCATGGAATGAGTACAAGGACCAGCAGAAGAAAGTAAGGAGAATGATTAATGAGGCTAGAGTTAAAGAGGAGAGACACCAAGTTGAAAATCTAAGAAAGAAAAGTCCAGATGGAATAAAAGATTGGTATAAGTTTATACAAGGTAATTATAGAAGTAGTGTTATAGAAGTAGTAGTGTAGTTCATGTTTATAGAAGTATATAGAAGTTCATGTTTATAGAAGTAGTAGTGTAGTTCATGTTGATGAATTAGTAGTTAATGGTTGCAGTGTGCAAGATAGGATGCAAATGATGAAAGCAGTTGAAGAATACTGGGAGGACATTGGTGGAATGAATGAGCAGGTTACAGATGATGCACCCATAAATTTTCTGATTGATAAACGTGAACTGCAAATGGAAGACAAAATCCCTTTTGAAGAGATTGTAAGTTTTTTGAAGAAAGTGAAAAATGGAAAGGCATGTGGCCCTGATAAGATCCCATATGAGTTTTATAAATGTGGAGGAGAGAGTGTAGTCAGTATGTTGAAATGTTTATTTGATGAGATATGGAAGAGTGAAAGAGTCCTGGATGACTGGAACAAGTGTAATGTGGTTCTGTTGCATAAGGGTGGACATAAGAGTATGAAAGAACTTAAAAATTACAGACTAATTGCACTGGGTGACACTGTATGTAAGATATTTTGTGGTATTTTGAATGAAAGAATGAAAAATTTAGTCAAGAAATTAGGAGTCCTAGGTGAAGAACAGAATGGTTTTAGGCAAGATATACGTAGGGAAGATAATTATCTTCCCCACGTCTATCTTATATTATAATCTGTTTGTAGTGAGTGAAATAATTGAGCTAATGAGGAAGGATGATAAGAAGGTGTATTCAGCATTCCTGGATATTGAAAAAGCGTATGACAGAGTGGATCGGGTTAGGCTCTTTGAAGTTTTGAGAAAAGTTGGGTTTAGCAGAAAAATAGTAAAAATTGTACAAAGTCTGTATGAGAACACAAGCGCTATATACATGTTAGGGATTTCAGAAACGGGGCAAGTGAGGAGCGTTAGAGGAGTGAGACAGGGCTGTACTCTGTCTCCCCTGTTGTTTGGATTGTACACAGAAGAATTAGCAGTTCGACTGAGAAAGAGTGGCTTAGGACTGAAAGTAGGTAATGAGCTGTTTGTTGTATGCTGATGATGTGGTTGTAGTTAGTGAATGTGGACATGAACTGCAAAGGATGCTTGACATTGTGAATGGATATAGCACAGATTTCAAGATGAACTTTGGTGCCGACAAAAGCAAGGTTATGGTTATAAATAGTGATGAGACTGATAGAGACAGACTGTGGAATATTGGAGGAATCAGAATAGGTAGAACAAAAGAATACAAATATCTAGGTTGTATGATAAGTGAAGATGGATGCACTAGAACTAAGGGTGAGAAAGTGGCAAAAGCTATGCAGTAGAGTGGACGATTAAGTAGCGTGGCCAGATACAGAGCAAACAAGTATGAATGTGTGAGAGGAATGTGGAAGTTTGTTGCTGTACCTACTGTCATGTATGGTATGAGTGCTCTTGTCTGGAATGGAAGTGATCTTGAAAAGCTGGATGTAATACAAAATAAGGTAGGACGGTTAGCATTGGGTGCTCCGAAATGGACAGCTACAGAAGCCATTAGAGGTGACCTTGGGTGGAGCCTATTTTCAAAAAGAATGATGAAAAGGGTGCTGAATTATAAGGTGAGAATTGAAAGAATGCAGAATAGCAGATGGGTAAAGCGAATTTTTGAATGGAATCTGAGTGTAAGCTATTGAGAGGAAGTGTGTTGTGGGCATGCAAGGAAGCTTAGTTTGCAAAAGATTATTCATGTTAGAATTGGGAGACCTGTGGATGACTGGAGTTTAATGAATCCTGGAGGTGAAGGGCCTGAGTGGGACTGCAAGAGGTGGAAGAAAGAGATTGAGAGGCAAACAAAAGAGTATGGATTGAATAAGTGGAGGCTTAGCATGATGCGGAAGCCTACACTTGACTGGTATATGAAAAAGAAGCACCTAAGTTTGAGATGTTCTATGACGGTAGTTTTGGAAGTCAACTCTTGTTTGCTGTGAGATGTAAGTCATTGAGTGTGAACAGACGTACATGGAGGTGGAATGAGAATAACAGATTATGTCGGCAGTGTATTAGTGGAGTGGAGGAAACAATTGAGCATTTTGTGCTGGAATGTAGTAAGTATGAGCAAGAGAGAGAAAGTTTTATGAATGTAGTGCTTGAGCAGTATGGAGAGAATGAGTGGTATGCCAGATGTGCTGAAGATGATTGCGGTATGAGCTGTCTTGCTGGATTGGATCAGGAGTGTAATTTGAGTATCATTGAAGCTATGAAAATGTTTCTTGTGCGTGCCTGGAGTAAGAGACATTGACTGGAATGAGCCAGTCAGGTAGAATGGTCAGTAATGACCCAATATGCCTGGGGATGGTGTTTTGACACACTGGCTATCCCAGTGATGCCATCCAATGGCAGCTTGTGGCAAGGATTGGTAGATCCTGAGTAGTTTAGTGGACAAGTCTGATACCAGGCGCTGAACTCTTTGTGTGAAAATTGTGGAGGGAATTGTAGGCCGTTACAAAGGCCCCGACGCTGTCGGCCCTCAATTCCAAGTTCAAGTTCAAGTGACAGAGTGCTGTGTGGAGAGGAAATTTATTGTTAATTTTTCCTGTGCTTTGTCTCGCCAAAGTATTTATAACTTTTATGAACCATCTACTGACTTTGAATGAGCAAAGATTCTAACTAGCCGGGTGACTTCGTGGCCTTACAGCAAAAATAATTGACGTTTCGAGCAGCCAACCGTAAAACGAGAGGAAAAACATGCGCCATCGCCTCCCTGCATCAGCTCAGGAAGACATCCGAAATGCAATAGCATTCCTTATCCCACTTCTCAGCTAGCTATCAAGTAACATGCCACTGCAACAGAAACATAAATTCATGGTTAAGAACAGCAACCACAGAAACGGGAAAAGCCTCATCTCAATAATAAGCTCAAACATTTCAGGTATTATTGGTGCACGGGCTTGGATCAGGGATGGAAAAAACCCAGGGTTTTTTAAAAAACCCAACCCACTTGGGTTTTTTTGGGTTAAATTGGGTTTTATGGGTTTTATTGTTTTTTTTTGGGCTTTATTGGGTTTTTGTAATACCTGTTTTTGTAAAAGAGTTATTCACACAACTCCCGTTGCCCCTATTTCAGATTTATATACATACACTTATTGAGTAAATATTGTTATTTGATTACTTTCATTCCAACATTATATTACATTATTGTATAAATTATTACATTATATGAACAATATATGAATTAAGTTTGTCCATCACAATTTCCAATTACCATATGCATAGAGACATAGCTCTGCAGTCTGTAAAGATATGAGATGTCCAAAGAGAATTGCAATGCTCGTCAATTCATAGTAAGTTGTTTTAGCAGCAGACAGGCGCAAGTCATGTGAGAGGGAAGCACCATGCAGATCATAAGTAACCACCACAAGCAGCTTGAAGCAAGCCAGCTGCACATCACTTAACAGTCATGCTGTTAACCACTTAACATGTGTATTGTGTGAGCTGGAGTGCTTAGCTGCGCAAGTCAAGTCAGTCAACCACACTGTTACATGTTACAACATGTAGTGATATGCCAATTTTTTTTTTAAATTTGCCAAAAAATTCACTTTTCACAGTACAGGATAGCAACAAACACTAAAATGATTGGGAGTAAATGCTTTAACAGATTCCATTGTCAAATTTGTTCCAGTGCAGCTTGAATGCTCCCCATAGGCCAGTAGTTTCTTTACTTTCTCACCCCATGATGGCTGCGGTTGTCTTGCCCCATCTGACTATAATTGTTAGTCTTATTTCAATTTAAACAATTTAAACAATTTATTTACCACAGGTGATACAGATGTAGAATGTTTCTCAAGTCTAATACGATGGTCAAATTTGATACCTGTGGGCCCGAATAAGTTCAGCGACTTCTAGGGCATCCTACCATTACATTATTCTAGGGTGTACAATAATGTTTAACCTAATTCACTTAGCCTAGTTTCACATTAGACTGATCAACAAGATAATGAACTCGATATTGATGTTTCATTTTGCAACATTTAAGGCAAAGCTCTCACAGGAGACTGATATTGAAGAGTGGTTGGCTGAGTACAATCCGGAGTTCATCGGTGCGCTTTACTCCCATAAATTGAAGGACTCCAATATCTTCCGAAAACACATGTTCAATGAGAATATCACTAAGACAATGACTCCTTGTTGATGGTGGGATATTCAAGACATGAAACAACAGAAAATGCAGATTCATGAAAAAAACACTGGCAGAGGGTTGCTGCAAGTATATAAGCAATCTTCATTCTTGCCCCGCAAGTCCATTGAATCCATTGAGAGAATTTTCACAACATTTGGAATTGTGTGGAATAAATTGAGAAATAGATTAGGATCAGAAAGCGCACAGATATCGTCTCAGTATATCGCCACCTCACAAATGATCATGATGTGCATGGCAACGATGAAATGGCAGTGGATGTAGAAAGAGAATCACAGTAGTATTGTAGTAGCAGTCTAGTCTTGAAGACAGGAAAAATTCAGAAGTCTCTATATTAAGTAGTCAAACTGCATTTGTTTCTAAATTTTTGTTTTCTTACTTTGGAAATAGAATTCATTAAAATATCTAAGTCCCTCAAGTTTTTTTGTGATTAAGGTTTTTCTAATTTGATTTGTATAGGGTTAGTGTTTTGTTTTTCAATGTTTTCTAGTCATAGTCATGCACATGACTTAGATACTTATTTTGACAAGAAAATATTTAGCTCATTTTGATTCTATAAGCTTGAAAACAAATAAAATTTACATAACAATAATAAAACCCAAAAAAACCCACTATTTAGTGTTTTTTTTAGTGTTTTTTTGGGGCTTTTTTGGGTGGGTTTTTTGGGTGCCAACCCTGGCTTGGATGGAGATACTGCATGGGCTGCTGCTGCTAAGAGGTACTTCACATAGAATTGCAATGCTCAGGTGCCAGCCTCAAAGCTTCCTCAAGTTGAAAATGTAATTTTCAGAACACCTAAAATAACATCATTGATGCTTCTCAGCTTGAGAATAAAATAAAAGGCAAAAATCGCTACACATAAAGTCATTTTCATTAACCCGCGCACGGTCGCGCATCCCTCAGAAAAGTAGTCAATTTACCCGCGTTACTCTGCCGTTCCCTGTTCACTCACCGTAATAGGCAGAGATGTAAAAATATGAAGTAATAAGTAAAAAATGTTGCTTTACACTTTGATGTTGTCAGATTTTTGATAACTTGAACCGTTTCTTTGTAATATGGAGTCAAACTCCGTAGATTTTTGCACAACATTGCTTCAAAGAGATCAATGGCCATTTTTTTGTTTTGGGAACAATGTAATGTTTTTCACTGCTATTTTATGCAGAAAATCCTTCCAAACCTGCTGATGTTTTTATTTTTCCTCTACAACAATTAGAAAAAAAGTTATGACCATTTATGTCTACTAGGTGTTATCCATTCTTCGTTTTAGTTCCTACATAAATGCATGTTTGCATGTCTGGTTATATTACTGTAAGTATAGTGTTTCGAAACTTGTAATTTTCACACAATATGAATAAAATACTGCTCTACACGCTACTGACTTCAGATTTGTCTTATTTGCCATTTTTGCGAAATAAGGCGAAATAAGGCCCTGAGTAGTTTCGCTGGTAACTGAGGCTGCCACTGACTGTTCGCACGCACACCCTCTCACGGTCGCCTCATTTACCACACTGACTGTGCTTACCCCTCCCAACTTCCAAGTGGTTGGAGCTCTGCCTTAACCCCCACAATGTGGGGGTTTCTGGCTCCAGCTGTGTAGCACTCGCTGAGACGATCATTTTGGTGTATAACAACTTGGGGTTATGCCTTACGTCTGGCAACCAGTGAGCCTGGTAAATGAGGCGACCAGTTACAGTTCGCGGGTTAAGAAATGATCGAATAAAACTGAACAAACATTTTGGACTGTCCATCTTCAGCAAGAAAAATTTCTGTAAAACGAAACCAAATAAGAGAAATTAAAGCACTAATGTAGTATATATACAAAATCTAAACTTCGAAAAAACACAAACAATGGTAAAAAATATATATAAAAGATAAAGGAAAACTGAATTACGTATTGGCAACATGAAGTGGGAAAGCACTTTGGGTGTCATTGGGAGCAGGTTTCATTTTGTAAATATACAAAGATTCGAGAAGGCGCAGATCTGTTCTGTAGTTAAGAGGTACCGGCCAAGATTTTAAAATCATTTAGGGAGACCGGAACATTGCACTCTTCCGCATGAGATCTAACAGAGGACAGTGGGGGGGGGGGGGGGGGAGGACCCAAGAGGAAGACCAGTTCTGGAAATATGCCCAGTATGCTCAAAAACTCTAGTCTTGAGGGTACGGCAGGTAGAACCAACGTGCCGCGATTTACAACGTGAACAACTGTATTAGTACACCAGAGACGAGCACAGTGAGGGTTGCAGTTTGTCTTCAAAACGGAAAAGAGAACCAATTGTACAATTATTCACGAGGATCATTTGAACTTTAAGTTGCAGGAAAAACTCAATAAGGGATTGGACTGATAAGGGGCTGATCTCCAAAATACGGCAACTTAACATAGAAAGCTTGTTGTGCACACGATTGAACAGATTGAGAGTTGTCATAAATTTTTGACAGAAATCTATTGATATGCCAGTCAACAACAGAAGAAGGAAAGCCGTTTTTAGCAAAAAATCATCGCAAAAAATCAAACTCTTTGTGTAAGTATTGAAAGTTAGAACACACATTAAGCACTCTATGGACAAGAGTATGAATGCTGCAAACCTTAAAATTGTATAAACAAAAGCTGAAAGAGCTGATCCCAACTCCCGAGCCCAGAAAAAGTTTTCTTTTGGAAAACAGAGCACTGGAAAGTATTGCCAACTCTCTCTACACACGCATCAAGAAACGGCAAGCTATCATTTTCTGCTTCTGCTTCTATGCGGCTCTAGTGGAAGATGTCAGGACAAGGATTGCCTAGCACATCACACTGTTACCTACTTTGGTCTGGGCCACACGCCTCTCTTTGTTATGCTTGGCTATACCAAACTCAATCCTTGCACGACTGATGCCCGACTACCAGAATAACTTTGCGATGTGTACTTGTATGGGATAACCCAGATGAGATCCTCTTTATAAAGTGCCGGCCGGCTCTGTTTGTATTTGCTTGAATTCACTAACCTTGACCCATTTTTAAGTCAAGACAAATGTACCATAGGCATCCCAAATTGCTTGGATGGCGCTCCCTGCTAGTGGTTGGTACAGTGTACACAAGAAACAAATTTCCCCATTACTTATGCACTGGCTCTCAGCCAATCCAATTTGCTTACTGCTGCAAGAGGCAAAGCTATACATTCCTTTTGTAAAGTACCTTGCTCTCCAATGAACATTCAGATACCTTTAGAGGTCAGTGTGGCATAATTTCATTTTCACTCCACCACCATAATAATGTGTTCTCCCTATATCTCTTCCAACATGGAAAACAAAATGCTTTTTGACCGACTGGACAAAATTTTGACCATTACAGCCCCATTCATTATATATACAGATGCTAATGCACACCATCAATCCTGGAGATCCAGTTTTTCAGATAGAGAGGTAATAAAATTACAGATTGGTTAGATTATAATAACCTGACAGTATTCAGCACTGCCTTCCTAACATATCAAAAAAGTAGAGGAGGCTATTCATATGTAGACCTGACAATCGCTTCTTGTCAGCTAGCTCCTGCCCTCTCATGGGAGGTGTTCCCAAACTGATCCCACAGTGATCAGTTCCCAATCTTAATGGGGTTAGAGACTGCAATAAAATATCCAACTACTCCACATAGCAGGTCGATTTTAAGCAGAGCTATCTGTGATGACTTCAGCTCAAATGTGAATCTCCCATCCCATTTTTTGTCCCCCACAGAAGCTTGGGTGGGGTGGTAGAATTCAGACTTGTTTCTGCAGCCACACTGTCTGTTTCTTTGTCAAACTCTGGAAACAGAAAGCATCTCAACCAATGTTGGTGGACTCTTCAATGCACTGAAGCACTGATAACCTAGTGTAGAGCCTACACAAATACAAGCATCAGCAATGTAACCTACCATTGTGGATAGCTTATAAAAAAGCTCAAGCAATCTATTAGAATAAAATCAAGTCAGCTAGGAAACAAAGTTGGCAAAATTTCATTTCCTTGTTAAGTTCAACTACAGATTCTCACACAGTCTGAGAAAAAGTCAGAAGACCCAGATCTCCCTATGCACACTCATTTGGCCTTCTTTTTATTGGTGAAGTTATCTCAGATGGAAAGAGAGTTGCAGATGCTTTGGCTAGAAGTTTTACTAGCAAAGGATCACAGCTAAGCACATCTCAAAAATCATGTAGTGAAATAGAGAGAGATGCTCTGAATCATGGTATAACCTAGATATCAAGCACCAAGAATTGAATGTAGCCCTTAAAAATGTCAGCTCCAACACTCCTGGTCCAGATAAAATACCAACAGAATTTATAACACATCAACTCAATCTTCAACGAGACAATCTAACAACCTTCTACAACTACATATAGCACCCCCACCAATGGAAATATTTGCATAGCATTCCTATCTGTGAGCCAAATAAATCATCCAACAGAAATTCCTACAGGCCAATTGCTCTAAAAAATGTACTCTGTAACAACATGGAACAAATTATTACAAAAAGACTCCAAAGATACCTTGAAAGCACCCAAAAATTAAGTCCACACCAGAGTGGTTTTAGAACTAGACATTCTAGTTTTGATGCACTTTTCCACTCGGATACCAGCATATGCTGTGCTCTCGTTCTAAATAATAGTGTAATTGCCCTCTTTGTTGACACTACACAGGCTTTTAATTCTGTCAATCACTTCTCTGAATATGAGAATAAGTGGCAACATGTTTTGTTTCATTACAGACTTTGTATCAAATAGGAAACTTCAAATAAAGTTAGGGAGTACACTCTCACACCCCTCCCAGCATTACAGCATGTCCCCAAAGGTCTGTGCTGAGCGCAAGCCTTTTCAGAACTGTCATAAATGGTATTTCTGAAACTTTCCCACACCACATCGATTACTCTATGCCGACAAGTATGCGCTGTTGTTACCTACCTCTGACATCCCCAGGGCTATCAATACTCTACAACATGCCCTTGATAACCTATTGAAATGGGCCAAAAATGGAGTCCCTTACTGGCTCCATGCAAATCAAAAGCTATAATCTTTATTACCAAAAGTGACCGCAGCCAATACCGCTTGCAGTGCACAGAATCACCCTGAAGTTCAAAACTACAAGTTTTTAGGCATCACTTTTGACTTTGAGTTCACCTACAGCAAGCACATAAATTTAATAAAAGGTGAATCCATGAGAATTCAGCGCAAAATGGGGAGCAGACTATGGCATACTCAAAATGCAGTACAAATCTGTAATATGCCTCAAACTAAACTATGGCATTTTCTTCTTCCATGCTGCAGCACCATCAATGCTCAATTCTAGATCGAATACAATATGCCGCTGCTTGGCTCTTAGTGGGTGCAATAAAATGCACTCCTGTAGCAACTCTGATCTAAATGTCCATTTCTCTCCGTCAAATGCTGCTATCTCAATACCTGACTTGAATTCTCACAATAAAAGACCACTCAGTATGCAAACTTCTAACTTCCTTCTACCCTTTCAACTTCTACAACATTTTACCTCAACTGCTACTGCTAACAGCAATAGCACAAAATGAGCTTGAAAATGCTGGCATCAAAGAATCAAATATCCCAGCTCTTGAATAACATATCTTCTACTGCATCCTCGCCCTCCATGTTAGACACTCTGCACCAATTCACAAAGGCCTTTTTACCAAATTCAGCATTATAGCAATATTTGCTGAACTTCTATCTCAGTATCCAAACTACACTCCTATATACAGTGATGACTCCTGTGGTGCTGGTGGGTGCTGAGCGGCAGCATGGGCAGGTGGAAATTCTCTTATTGCTCATCTACCGGACTACTCTTCAGTACTAAATACAGAACTCCATGCTATCCCTATTGTAATATTGTTCTACTCAAGGCAACCTGGACCATTTTTTATATGAATTAACAGAGTTGCTCAGCTCAATCAGAGCTATCTAAAACCTCCACTGAAAGTCGCACTTTCTTTCAGGATAGCAACATAACTTCTACAAATTCCCTAACAGATTTACACTGGAATGGGCTCCCTCTTATGTTGGGATTCCTGGCAATAAAAAAGTTGACCAACTGGCCTGAAGTACCTTATGTTATCCTACCACACTGGTGTGCTATTCTTCAAAAGATATTACTCATCCTATCAAAACTTATTCTAGTGAGCAGTGGCAAGCACAGTGGTCTGCATCATGCTTCACCCTGAGACAAATCAAACCTACATTAGGTGTTGCTCCATACATTTCCCTTCCTTGTCAAGAGTAAGTAATACTCTCACATGGGAGACTTGTAATGAGCCATCTCACTCACCGGCATATTTTCTCAGGTTCATCTCCAGCCTCCTGGAAATGCAGTGCAAGTGTGCGGAGAGGCGTCTGTGCCTTTCTTCTTCCTCTGCTTGAGTATTGTTCGCCTGTTTGGGGCTCTGCGGCTGATTGCCACCTGCGTCTCTTGGATTGCATTGTAAGATCTGCATCTGCGCTATGTCCGGCTTTGGTGCTGCCGTCTCTGGCGCACAGAAGGCTAGTTGCCTAACTTTGCGTTTTCTATAAGCTATTCAACAATAGAAGGCACTGGTTGTTCCATATGCTTCCCCCACGGGCCGAGTGGATTCGGGCTACCCGTGCTGCTGCTGCTCATAGTTTTGAGCTGAGGGAAGTTAGGTGTAGGACTTCGCAGTATAGGCATTGCTTTGTCCCTTGTTCCGTTGCCCGCTGGAACTCCCTTCCCTCTGCCGTGTTTGATTCGGGTTTGTTGGGTGGTTTCAAAGGTGCTGTCAACTTCTGGTTGTTGCATGGTTGATATCTCCTTCAATTTCTCCTGCTTTCTTCCTTTAGTTTTTCTCTTTGTTCTTTGTTTTTGTTTCACTTTCGTGGAGTTCCCATGGTTTCCCATGTGAAATCTATGGATCCACGATCCGTCCCGTTGGGGTTGCTCTGCTTGATTTTAATAAAAATTATAATAATAATAATAATAATAATTATGAAGAAGACTAGGTTTTTATATATCATTACAAGTCAGGTTTTTTATTAGGGTATTAGCTTTCCATTGCCCACATGCTGTTTGAATAATGTTTAGGTTCAAGGTACCTAAGTAAGACATCAGGCTATTTGTACATTCAAATTTAAATTACAGAGAATTGGTATGCTGCACTAGTACAGTTTTTTATGAAGTGTATTGTACAACCTTATTTAAGAGAAAATTTCTATATGTTGTTCGTTACACATGATATGAATGTCGCTTGCAAAGCTACGTGCATTTAAACAATTTGCTTATGAAAATCAACATAGTAGTACTTCCGGTTATAAATGCCTTCCTTTACAAAATTTTTGGGTTGTAAAGTGATGCCCTTGTATTGGGCTACAAATTTAAATTTCTCTCCCAGGCGCTCGTCTGTTGTGGACAAGTCTTTACGCTGCATTTTGTAATTGCGTTTTTCTAGAGTTATTAGGTGGTGCTCGGAACGAATTAAATTTTACCCGAGTTACCACTGTATTTGGTAATGGCATTATTATTGTTATGCCCAGCATTTAATGTTTGATTTACATGTATATTAGAGCTCAATTACCATATTGAGTTTAATTAAATTAATTGAATTGATAGTTATCTACTTTGCAATATCCTCATTTTGTATTTCCAATTTTATTAATGCTCTAATCATTGGATGCAGTGATACTCTAAAGAAGTAAGTGGATAATACATGAAAAGCAGTAAATTCACAATATTTTTCTATATCTTTAAATCAGTGGCCACAATCTATTCAGTTATAACTTGCCTATAGATGATTAGGTACATAGATAATTCTGAATCAATTTTGAAAAAAAATTATTTTAATGATTCTTCATTCAGAATGTATTATAGACTGATATATATTTGAATCATTTTTGTGTACGAAATATTCTTTGTTTTGATTTTTTATATTTTTTTTCTACAGAGTAACATGAATTCATTTGCTAAGTCACAGGAAAGTACTAGGTATACCTGCTCATATTGTTCAAAAACATTACAGTCCCACAGAGGACTGCTCATCCACATCCATAAGATTCATCAAAAAAATAGATTTTGTGGTGAGTAATCCTAATTTTTACAGTCTTAGTTTTTGGATTTTTGTGCTATAAGGGAAGAGTAGGTTAAAGCCAGGTTGTGAGTAAAAAACAAATAAAATAGGATTGATCTGTTTTGAATTGGTATTCTTTCTCAGATATTTGTTTGAAAATATTAGGCCAAATAATGTTTAGTATGTACATAATAAGTAAGTTATATAATGAGTAGGTATTTGATTAGTTGAAGTACTTATGTAATGCTGATTGTAGGAAAATGCTGTGCCTGTTCAGGGAGTGAAAACTACGTATGCTTGAGAGAAGTTTTAGATTGGCTGTAAGTTATAGTTACTCAGTTTTTTTTGAGTAAAGTTTTAGATTGGGTGTAAGTTATAGTTATTATAGTTTCTCCTAGTAGGTCCACTTATCCTTTCAGGGGGATACAGCTATTGTATATATCTATAGGAATTAGCGCTCCCAGGGGGAAAATGAGTAAGGGCCCAAGCTGAGAGTTAGGTAAGCCTTCTTTTTGTTGAAATGAAATGTTTTTTGTCATGTTGAGGATCCCTTTTTTCAGTTCCCTGCTGTCCTTTTTTCAGCACCTACTACACCCATAACTTGGTTTTATGGACAAAAAGGGAGGAACCCCTGTCTGATAGCCCTGATGGTCCAAAGCATCTGCCAGATTTGTAAACAATGTGCTACGAGTGGCTAATATCAACAATAACATTACAAATTACAAACCACCTTCACAGACACATCATTTTCCAACTACCTTATCTACTCAAGTTTCTGTGCCACGTTTAAATTCACCCTCTCCTTTTTTTCCACTGAAGCTCCAGATGACATGGTGAAGGAATATATATCACTGGTACAAGAAATAAAGCACAACATAGAAAAAGGGGCAAAAATTAGGAGTAATGAGATGCAGGTGCTAAAACAGTGTTGTCAACGAGGCCACTTCCCACCACCTAGTGGTCAGTTTTGGAATTAACAGACTTTGTCTCTAGTGCGCGCAAATTTCAAATTTATTTGGTCGCCCAAGAATTTGTCAGTAGAATTCATAATCGGCAAAAACAGGGTCCATAAACCCGAGGTATGGGTGTACTTTCTTTTTCTGCATAGATTCTATATTCTCTCATCTCCATACTAAAGGGTGTCTTCCTCTTTCCTCTCTTTGATTCGCTATTTTTTTAGTGGTTCAGGAGGCTTAAGTTAACATATAATCTATAAACCAATTTAGTAGGTCTACTCAGAAGTGGATATGCAACTATTGTTTCAATATAAATCAGCACTTTCAGGATGAGAAAGAAGATGTGAGGTCTTGAGCAAAAGTGCAAATAACTTGTCTTGGTATGATAAAATTGATTATTGTGACAGAACATCTTTCTATGCGAAGTGTGTGGTATGCACTTTGTGTTCATGTTATCATGTATTACGTTGCTTTTTTCCTTCTTCTCTGTTGAACATCTTTGTTGTGCACTGGAAGGCTTAAACTAATTCCTCTAATGTGAATGGTTCCTTGTTTGACATCCAAGTTCTGTAATTCTGAGTTACTGAAATCATTTTTATTGAATGAAGTGGAACTTATTACTGACCCAAAGTATAAATTGTTTAGAAATAAGTACATGTTTATAAGAATTTTTGAGGAAAATATGGCATATTTGATGAAAGATTCTGAAAGATGTGATTTGGTATGTTTTGCATTGAAACGAGGAAAAATTTCAAGGTATTTTTGTCCCCTTCCATATTTTGAAACATTCTATCAGAGTAAAATATATTAGAGCCTTAGAGCCTTTTTGAAAATTTATCAACTATTAAATTTTCTAATACCTTTAAATATTAAAACCTGCTCCATTTCATTATCTCTCTATTGCTGTAAATATTTCATACATCATTCAAAACGTTCAATTTGTGAGCCCCTAAAGGAAACTTTTTTTAATCATGTTCCAATTTCAGTGCTTGATGCATTAGATTTTTTTTCAATGCCCTGTAGTTTAGAGATCTAAATGAAAGACAAATGGAGCATTGCCTTGACTAGCCACTGTACACAAATCTTGTTTTCAGATAATATTCACTTAGTTGTTTACTTCTCTCATAATTTAGGCAGACTTTTGCAAATTTCAGCAAATAAATATTATCTGTAGTTATAAAGATGACTGATTTTATGAATACTTGAGTAGTCTTGAAAATGATTTGGCTTTTGCTACATTTTTTCAAATGTCACAATATGCCCAATTCATTATTGACCTTGATTTATCCTTCTTTGTGAGCTTTAAGTACACACATATTAGTAGAAATGGAGTCAAAACACCCCATCTTAAAAATATTTGGATTCCATTCATAGTTTTTGCTTGTCTGTGTTAATAGGGGTTGACTTTTATTGCAGTGTTCTGTGTTTATCAAGTTATTGGTTTTATTTTCAGCTCTTTGAAAATTTACTGGTAGTTATGAAATCATGAGTTAATATGTAATGGGAGGGAGAGGATACTTATTTTGTTAGCTTTCTGTGCATAAGTCAAATAAGCTGAAGAGGAAGAGGAGACCAGTGTGTGGAGTTATGCTTAAGTTCCATACAACCACTATAATTAGGCACAGTTGACTCTGTAGATGTTTTGGGTTCATTTACGAATTTTAAGAAAGATTGTGCCATATTCAAAGTGTGCTACTCAGGCCCCTCACTCTGCCACACTGCTTGCAGTTTGGATTTCTCTGTTCTGTACTCACTTGAACTGGTCTTAGTTAATACATCAATTGGGAATACTCGTATGTAATGCTTATGCCGCCTAGCTTGCATGATAGCTAGGATAAAATGTGCCTCCTCAACATTGGTATTATTGAGTTTTGGGATGCTGCACCAGCATTATGGTGTGTAAGGAGATAGGCTTGGAATTATGTGGTGCAACAACTGTGGTTGAACCTTACCTGTGGATTGCTATCTAAAGGCCCTATTACACGGGGCAACAATTGCTCCAAAAAGCAGCAGCAGATGCTTCTGAGAGCAACGGACCGCAGTTGATGGGCGAGTTTTGGTTATCGCGCTTGGTCAAAAACCTCGTGCTGAGTCGTGCACCTCAGAGCGACGGAGCAGTGCTCGACTGAGCGTCGTAGTGTAAGGATGTTTGTGACACCGTCTCCGTCTGGTTCACTATAGGCCCGATCCGCCATTCAATTGATAATAAAGCCGTTCATTAATGTCCTATGCTATGAAACACCGCCTCCCACTGAGCCAACATAAACTCGGTCCACCATTCAATAGAAAGTTGAAGGATTTAACACTTTGACTGCGGCAACTAGGTATTAAGTTCACCACCAAACTCAAATTTCAAGTCAATTGTAGTAAACTATTTTGAAAATACCAAACATGAACTGGATCGTGCCTGTATTTAGTTTTGATTAAATATTTATGAAAATTGAGTTTGCGACTATTGGTCGGTCAGCAGCATTATGAAAATTTCCTCCGTGTACCACCGGTGGCGCACGGTGCAGTCAAAGTGTTAATAAATGGCGCAGTGTCCTATAATATGGAATGCTAATAAGTCTTATATAAGCAATTAAGTATCATTTTAGGCATATAATTAGTCGTAATTTCTGTGCAAAATAAAGCGGAATATTACCATTTACCATACATTCGTGACTTTTCATTTTCAAATGCTGTAACTTTTCCATGTATTGGAATGTTTATCAGATAGTATTTTGTGATAAATAAAGTGGTCAAAAAGTTGAAAAAAAATAATCCATAGGTTTATAAGTTTAAACAGTTTAATGGAATATGATGTAACTATCAAAGCCATAAAACAGTAGAAAAAAATTACTAACTGCCACAAAAGTGTCAAGAAAAAGAAGATTGACTCTATGAAGTCAGGTAACTGAATGTGCATTCATTTTTAATTTTCTATCATAAGCAGCGGGTAGAAAAATAGGCAATAATTTATTCAGCTTCTAGTGATCAAACCATTTAATATGTTTTTCAGGCTTGAACCTAGCTATATCAATATACCAAATGAATATGCTTAACACTTTGACTGCGACGTGCGCCACCGGTGGTACACGGAGGTAACTCTCATAATGCTGCTCACCGACGCAAACTCAATTTCCATAAATATTTAATCAAAGCTAAATGAAGGCCCGATCCAGTTCATGTTTGGTATTTTCAAAATAGTTTACTACAATTGACTTAAAATTTGAGTTTGGTGTTGAACGTTATATTTAGTTGCCGCAGTCAAAGTGTAAATTAATTACTGTTCCTTTTGTTTATTTCTGTGCAGTATAAAAACACAAATTATTATATTTATATGCGAATATGAGCTGTAAAAAAAAAGTTGAAAATTTATTACAGTATGATGTTTTTAATAGTGCATTTAATATTGATTCTCAAAAATTAAATATTATTTTCCTGGAAGTCAATAATACATCCATCAAAAGAATTATATTGAATCAATAGTCGTATGACCCTTCAATCTCATCCGTTGTTAGAGAATAAAGTCAATAAATAATGCAAGGACATTTAAGAGCATAAAACAGGATCTAAGTTTTGTATACGTTCTTGATGCTTTTCATTTAATGATGAAATATGAAATCACATGCCGCAGTCACTGCGAGCTACAACCTCCCTCTGCAATTAGCAACGCCACACTGGTTGCCTCGTCTGATAACGCACCCACAAGTTGCGTCATTTCAGTTACCGTAGTCGAGGCAAAATGTTGCCCCGTGTAATAGGGCCTTAACCCGCGAACTATAACTGGTCGCCTCATTTACCAGGCTCACTGGTTGCCAGACGTAAGGCATAACCCCAAGTTGTTATACACCAAAATGATCATCTCAGCGAGTGCTACACAGCTGGAGCCAGAAACCCCCACATTGTGGGGGTTAAGGCAGAGCTCCAACCACTTGGAAGTTGGGAGGGGTAAGCACAGTCAGTGTGGTAAATGAGGCGACCGTGAGAGGGTGTGCGTGCGAACAGTCAGTGGCAGCCTCAGTTACCAGCGAAACTACTCAGGGCCTTATTTCGCCTTATTTCGCAAAAATGGCAAATAAGACAAATCTGAAGTCAGTAGCGTGTAGAGCAGTATTTTATTCATATTGTGTGAAAATTACAAGTTTCGAAACACTATACTTACAGTAATATAACCAGACATGCAAACATGCATTTATGTAGGAACTAAAACGAAGAATGGATAACAATTAGTAGACATAAATGGTCATAACTTTTTTTCTAATTGTTGTAGAGGAAAAATAAAAACATCAGCAGGTTTGGAAGGATTTTCTGCATAAAATAGCAGTGAAAAACATTACATTGTTCCCAAAACAAAAAAATGGCCATTGATCTCTTTGAAGCAATGTTGTGCAAAAATCTACGGAGTTTGACTCCATATTACAAAGAAACGGTTCAAGTTATCAAAAATCTGACAACATCAAAATGTAAAGCAACATTTTTTACTCATTACTTCATATTTTTACATCTCTGCCTATTACGGTAAGTGAACAGGGAACGGCAGAGTAACGCGGGTAAATTGACTACTTTTCTGAGGGATGCGCGACCGTGCGCGGGTTAAGAAGGCCTTGCTCAGCTGAAGAGGTTTGATGTTAAAATAAGATTGAATGATCATTCAGTAATGCCCTGCTTTTCTGTTTTATTTTTACTCAAACTTTTTCCATCCTATCCAAACAGTTTATCAGGATGTGATTAAGGTTTGGCTCATACATTCTATAAGAAGTAAAATTAGGATTCATTTCTCTGAAAACCTTGAATTGAATAAAATCATTTCAAATGTTGCTTAGCATGTAAATATTGAGTGCTTTGTATAAGTTTGACCATGAATGCTTTTTTTATTGTTACAGTCTAAATAAATCTTTGATGATCTTCCCAAACCAGTTCAGTTTATGCAACATGGAAGATTTTCTTGACTGTGTCTGTTTGGCTTAGATTTGTTGCTGTTTTATACTTATCCAATGCAATAAATTAACCATAATCATGATGAAGACTTTGAAAATGAAATGAAACTATTAGATTCATCTGTGGCCTAAAAACACTGTGAATGAAATACAGAAAATCTACCTAATAAAACCTTCAACAAACCACTACCTTGGTGGCATTTTTATTTTTAAGGACATTGTATACCTTCTTTGTTTTAAGTTGAAGCTGTAAATGTGCTGAATATCCACAGTTAATTTTACATGTGTGCATACAATTGTTAGGGGACAGGTAGGCTTTCTACCATCAACATGTGTAGCCTAAATTGCTATTACTCCTATACATTAGTGTGACAGATGTATCTATGATTCCTATCTTGTCTGAAGATGAATAAATGAGCTGATTCTCTCACTTTGGGGGTAGAGTGGTGGTGAGGGGGAGGGTTTTTTGTAAAATAAGTTTTATTTTCAGTTAAACATTTTTACTCTATGAAAAACCTAACTTTTAAAACTTTTTCAACCGCAAAAATAAAATATAAGCAAAAAATTATGTACTGACAAACAATGCATATGTTTGTGAAAATGTCATTTAGTTTTTTGCTTCCGTGCTAAAATTTCCCTCACCGCTAATCCTACTCCTGCAATTTTTGGTGTAGAGAATCGAGATGTTTTTTTAAAGAAGAATAATAGGGCTATAGCCCCAAGGGAGCAATTTGAAACTTTTGAATTAGTTAAAAAACAGCAGGTCGTCAGAGAAAGATGAATTGATTTTTTGGCAATTTTTCAAAATTTGTTTTCAAGTTAAAATATCTCCAAACCAAATAGTGTTTCAAACATTCCTACCTCAGCAGTGTTGCCCAAGTGTTTGTCTTTCTAATGACACTTGTTTCATGTCTATAGGGGGAAATTTGTAGTAGGAGTAGGGTTTGTACCCCCACTATTTGCCGTATTCATGGCATAACTCATTTTCTATGAAGCAAGTAGAAAATTTCTCACAGGGTGACCTCTATTTTTTTCACATGTTTTCCCAGTCTATCAAAGTTCATAAGCATTGGTTCAAAAATAAAGAAAAGTGCAAAAGGTGTACGGTCCCCTTAAGGGGAGCCTTACCCATAGGGATCCATGGTTTGGAGATATAGGGATTTTTGCTGCTATAGGAAGTGTAAGAGGTCAGGTATATCCTGTGAAAAAATTACTCTTACGTTCACTCATTCGCCCGCTACGGGGGTTTGCAGATTGGAGGGGAGGGGAGAGGGAAGTGGTATTTTATCATGTTACAGCTTCCCCTTGGCACTTTCTTCATGGCGTGACATTGCTATGTCAACTATGTCTATTTATTACTGTGTAATGATTTCAAGGGTCCTAGCTGACCCCACAAATGATAACAAAGAAAAATTGAGATTGTTTATGTTTACCTGTTTTGCCTATTTTTAGAGGTTCAGAATGTGGGATTTCAAAATGCATCTCCTCCTACAGTTTTTAAGCTACAGTGATGATTTTGATATAATTGAATGCCGAAACGCATTTAAATTATGGGATGTAAAGGGTTTCTTCTACATTTGTCCTGATCAAAAGTTGTGACATCACAAATGAAAATTTTCTCCCAAAAAAAGATGGCCCCTCGAAAAATTTTCATTTAAATTTTAATTATGACTTCAAAGATTTTCTGTTTACATCCTTAATCTAATCGATATACCGCATCCAATGACACCAAAATCATTACTGTAGCGTAAAAACTGTGGAAGGAGATGCATTTTGTATCCCCCCAAAACTCCGTTTTCTATAAATATCTCGTTTTCTTCAAAGAAAATCACATTCTTTCATAAAAGATGAACGATTCCAAAATGCATTTCCTATCAGTATACCAAATTTTATAGCTCTAGGTTTTATAATAAAAAAAGGGTCCATATGGGGAACGCCCTGTTACGTTTCTTCTTGTTGCCGACATTTATCGTATTATGTTCATGACTCAACTGCGGCCACTTCATTAATCGTATTCATAAGTGATTTATCATCTTTTTCAAAGGATGCATTTCCATCGTGATATTTTCTTTATTTTCCAATTATCATGAATTAGTGATTTTGAGTTGATTGTTAAGAGAATAATAGAAAGGGAATAAATAAGCACTACATTCAAACAAAAAATTTACTGTTGAATGATGACGTCTTTTGATTCATAACGGATGACACAATCAATCGATGAACTGGAATTCATTTAATGAATTATAACAAGCACATATTGAGGTGAGGCCTCGTTACCGGATCATTTAGCAAACATAGATTATTTAATACTTAAATAAGTCTGACGCACGCATCCTAAGTACAGAATCTTGACCTGCACGTGAAGATAACTTGGAGATGGATGCTGATATGGATTACATATAATGATGGGATACGTAGCTGCATTTTTATTCCAGAGTAGCAATTAATAAGCCAACACACGATTCATATAAACAGCCCTCGCTTGCCCACAGGGGGCTATAACACGTCTTACTCCAGTGAGCGTTAGGTCTCTAATGCCGCTCGCCCACACCCTCAAGGGGTAGCTTTGCGTGTCGCTGTTCCGGTTGAGAACATACGTGTTCAGAATGACAAAGCTTTACGTTAATTATTCATCTGAAGTGGCAAGTGTTGTCAGATAATTAGAATAGATTAGACTTTACGATTGATTAACAAGTAGTTTATGTAGAATGAGTGAGATCCTAAGTGTCTAAGGAAATAGTTGAAATATGAAGAGAAATGGAAGTGTCTATAGAAATACAGCTTGCTTTGGGGTGCTCAGTGACGTTGTACTTGCTGGCTATACGAAGCTCTCAAATGATGCTTGTCAACGTTGTAACGGCTTGATGCGATGGTTGGGCGAAGTCTGTAGAAACTGGCACATTCTGCGCTTATTGACGAGAATATGTTTTTTGACGACTGTTCTTTTTGAGAAGATGATGGTTGCTAGGCCAGGCAAACCCTTCTTTGTAGCGTTTATTGAAACACTGCGTAGAACAGTTATAATAAAACTTTGACATTCCTTAATTCCAATTGGGCAATCAAGAAAGGTTTAATAATTTTTATCCATATAAATTCAGTGAACATTTACTTTTTGAATTGCAGTGAAACTGTGTAACCTAAATATTTACGAATTACTGAGCAATGCTAACTTCGGTGAAGGTAATGTGCAAGGAAATTATGAATGTAATTCCTGACTTGATGTGCCTATAAATTCATGTGAGCTAAAAGATTATATCCACCCAGTGTCTATTTTGCCTGCTGTTCCAATCAAATATTTATGACCCATGACAGCAAGAAAGTATGGCTAAATATGTCAGATCCATTAAATATATGTGATTATTAAAACTGTGCACAAATGTGCATCTCACAATATTTGTCATATTCTGATACCAAATGTGAAGTCAGATGGTAAGCTGCATTACTCAACCAAAGTTATGATAGAAGAAGATAGTGCTTGTATTGAACGTGTTGATTGCAAACTGTCATTGTACAAGCTGTTTTCAGTAAGAGCGTGTATCTCCTGAACTACAATACTTTTCCGAAATCTGAAATTGAAGTTTACATTAGATTTATTAATAGTGTTTCATTGAAGGAAATTACTCTACAGCCCCTGGTGCTACTTTCTTTTGAGTCTTGCCACTTATGGCCAAATTTGCCATACCTTTTTGCTGCTGTGTATTATAATATTTTTTCAATTAGGCCTAAACTTGCTGGGTGCAATACTTGCTGGGTGAAAATACAGGTACTGTCTGGCTAACTCTTTTTGGGTGCTATCATGCTATTTGTTCGATTATCTATCATTATTTTGCTGGTGTTATGAGACCTAAAGGTAAATTATTTTATATCATATTTTTTAATGTTTATCTAACATTTGTGTTCCCCTCCACAAATGAGCTAAATGTGATAGAAACAACTTTAGCTGCTCTACCTTGGAAATGTAAATGTTTTACACGCTTTTTTATGTATTCGGTGAATTAGGTCCTTCATTTCTTATACATTCAGAGGTTGACTCCAATTGTGCGGTTGCTTACAGGTTAGGCTAGAAGAAGTCGTTTTGAAAAGCCGGCTTTTCTGCTGTAATACATTTTTAACACTTTTGAAAAGTGTAAAGAATACTCTTGAACCATAATATGTTACCTTTTACTCTAAAATTTATTTTGGAAAAAGTAGAAAAAATAGTTGAAATTTTATTTGCAATTTCCAGTATGTGGATGAGCAATTTACCTAGTGGTACAAATATGTACCACTTTGGAGTCAATGTGTTACGGCAAATGTAACTGAACTACTGAACATGTGATAAAGGGAGATGGATGATTCTCTTGAAGGAATCCCCTCTGGGGGATACAGCTATTCTATCTATGGGAATTAGGATTCTCAGGGGGGATAAATGATGGCCCAAACTAATAGTTAGGGAGGCCTTTTTGTTAAAATGGAATAGTTTTGGTTTTGTTACAAACTATATTTTTTCAGTTCACTGCTGTCCTATTTTCCTGCACCTACTACTTTCCCTCTTAAACTTTTATCTTGTTTCATAATCTTTTTTCTCAACTCAGTTTCTGTGCACCTTGTGCATAGATTCCACATTGCCTTAAGTCCATACTAAATTGGGCCCTACTACCTTTGAATGCCTTTGCTGCGGTTAGGGAGGCTTAACACATTGACTGCAAAGCGACCCACCAGTGGGTTTTACTTCAGTTTTTCCTGCTTCAAAGTCGCCCATCCATGGGATTTGAAAAACTTTTAACAATCTGTTACAATTAGTAGTATTTAATGGACCCAGTTAGTGTTTGGTATTTATAAAATTCCTAATAACTTGTAAATATAAATTTAAAATGAATACTCAACTTCAGTTTTACCTATTGCAGTAAATGTGTTGAAGTAACATTTAATCTAATCTCTTGAAGTGAAACAATTTAAATATTCTTAACTAATGCAATGCATTGTTTATGATATAAGTATTCATATTTTATTTAATATGTCAAAAGCTAGTTATTTTGATGAAGAAATTGAACTAAATTCAGAGTAGAAATAAAAAATTAGGAGACACCCAAAATAAGCCTTGTGAAATATAGATGTGTTGGGATTTCTTTTGTAACCTTTTTGTGTGCCAGCCCTGCATACATTGTCAATTGTTAGAAATCTGAATGTGTTTGTTATTTGATTTGTTAAATTATGCATGGACACTCAAATTCAGTACTTTTATAGTAGTTGGTCAATGCATTGCATGTTAATTTGCTACTGCTGTGCTCCATATCTGATCTGCACACCTCGTTATCCATGCTATTTATTGAGTTATGTGTTTGTTGTGAGGATTTTATATAGATAGTTAAGTAAGCAAAATAATGAACTTACTGGTGTTACACTACATTATTCTATTACATAGCCATCCCCCTACCTAATGAAGTCTAATGTTTGAAACAAACTACAATAGCAAGAAGTTAATTTTGTCTGGTAAGAAGAAATATTTAATGAATTTATCAATAATTTGTAGATTATATTGTTATTATGTCCATAAAAAATTCTAATAGACAAGATTTTTAAGGCAGCCCCCATTTGTTTAAGCGTGTGCTAGGTTTTGAAAAATTTGGTTCTGGCTCTAGCCATTTCTCATTATTTGGGTAATATTAGTATTTGTTTGTTTCTTGCTACAGTCATCCCTCACCTTACAAAAAAAAAATTTGTTCCAGAAGTGGTTTTGTAATGTGATTTTTTGTAAGTTGAGTCTCATTTTACATTTAAAAGCCCTGATTTGTTCCAAGGCCCTCAATACTGTCCCCTAAACCCCTTTCATATAATAAAAGTATACCAATTTTATATTAAATACAGGTGAAGCTCCTATAACGGGAGGAATTCGTTCTAGAAAAACACCCGTTGTCGGCGACAAGTCCCGTTATGCAAGCGGCACGTTTACTTTATTTAACAACACAAAAATCTTTTATAATAGCCTTTAATAAAAAAATAGTTTATTGAACTATGACAACAGTCTGAACGTTGTTCAATGACGGTATTAATTTAAAGATTTTTTTCATTGATAATTGTACTACGACTATCTTGCTAAAAATATTTATTGTGGTTACTCATCACAGAGCAATTAAAGAACTTGCTTATCGAAGAAAATGGGTAATGATAAATGAAATGAAATACAAATCAATAATTTAAATACCATATAAATACTTTCAAACATTAATAGTTCATACTGGGTTGATAGTAATAGTATCTTTATTGTAACAAATAGTCATTCAGTATACTATAAGAACAGTAAAACTAAGTAATAAATATCAAATTAAAATAGACATTGTAGGAGCAAAACATACCTGTTATAACTACCAATAAACTGCGTCCTACCCGTTGTAGGAGAGTCCCGTTCTAAGATCGACCGTTATAAGAGCTTTACCTGTATATGTAACACGTAAGAGAAAATCATTTATTAAACCATTAAAAGAATAAGACTTGCAAATCACTCACCATTTACTTCATCGCATAAATTTCAGAACTTGTTACAGGATGCTACAAGTATTGACGTTTCTGGTGATTTGAGCGGCTGCAAAGCAGAGTGCGCATTATTTAAATTTTTGAGATTTTGCAGGTCCTAACTTGAATTTTCTTTTAAATTCAGAGATGAAAATTTCATGTTAAGGCGTTTTGTAACCTGGATTTTTTGTTAGTTGGGTCTTGCGTAAGATTTTGTATGACTGTGCTATATTCGTGGTTTTTGAGCTGGAGATCGGTCTAAATTTTCATCTATGTTTTCATAACGAGTTTTGTATGTGTAATTAAGCTACTTTCTTGGTTCTTGATTGGTTTTATGCCGAAGTTTGAATATGGCTTTGTGTACTGAATGACTACTAGTTGATTGTACTGGGGGCCACACTCTCATTTACTGGTACTCATGAAATTCCCTCTGCAAGCTCTGTTTTAATTATGCATTTTCTTTTTCAGGCCGAAATGACAAGAAGAAAGTGTGCTGTCAAGAAATGGATTGCATCTTCAGTTGTCAACGCCTGTCACAACTTCGGGAGCATTTATCCCAGTGTCACGGCTTTTCCTTCACAGAGATGGTTATTCAGTTTGATAATGCTGAACAGTTTCATGATTACCTACGAAAATTTGAGCGTCAAAATAACGTAGAGTTTTACATCAATACAGCTAACGTGAATCTCAAATCTAAAGTGGTTTATTATCGGTGTAACAGGTCAGGGTTTTATCGTGTATCAAAGCAAGCCATTCAAAGACGCACAAAAAATCAAGGCTCCTGCAAAATAGAAGGTCACTGCACGGCTTACGTGAAGACCAAGGAAGTGTTCGAGACTGGACGGGTGACGATGCAGCTCTGTAACTCGCACTACGGCCATGACCTCCAGCTTGTGCACCTCAGGGTGCCCAAGGAAGACAAGCGCATTATTTCAGACAGCTTGAAAAAAGGCTTGGCTTTTAAGGAGATCATTGAAGAAGTCATAGAGAGCAAACCTTCATCTGCTCAGCGCACTAAGTTGATTAAATGCAAAGATGTATATAATGTCATGGTGAAGGAACAGAAAAAGCTTGACAGTCAATCGTTTAGAAATCAGTCTTCTTCCATCAATCGGTTGCCAAAAATTACGAGAATAAATAGACAAGATAGAATAAGTAGAACAATTTTGGAGCCTTCTCCCGCTCTGCACACGACCAATGCAATCAGTAAGTCATCTTTAGAGCGCTTAAGAGATAACGTATTGAATAATTTGCAAACGATTGTAGATCACTTGACTTGCTCATCAGATGAAGATATATTGACAGAGTTTCTTCATTTATCAAACGAATGGAAGTCTCGGTTACAGCATACTAATATACATTTGGTTCAAAATGCTGCAAGTGATGTTACAGTTGATGATAAAATTATATTGGTGTCATCAGGTGATTCAAGTTTTGATGACGTGGACTTTTACAAGGCTGGTCAACATGCACACTCATCGTTCAAAGTTGGCGTCACGCGGCCAGTTGTTGATTGTACGACTTCATCCGAGTCTCTTGATATAAAGGTTTCTCATAACAACAAAAACATTACATGCATCTCTGCCATTAAAATTCCAAGCACTGCACCCACCACACAGACAGGGCTTCTGCAGCCACGTGCTGAAGTTTCTGACGTTCAAGCTGCAACTTCCCTGAGGTCTTCTGTACACGGCATGTGCAGGCCTGAAACCTGCAGCATTCCTTCCCAAGCTTCTTGCGAAATGGTCGATTTTGGTGTGACAGAGCTGCCCTCTAGCGATTGCTTCAACACAAGCACGGGCCATGACCCTGCGATAGGGTACCCTCCTCACTTGCCGCTGGGCGGACCTGACTGCAATGTGCCGGATGCAGAAACGCCAGGATTTGTGTTGGTCTCGTCGTTGGATTCTGAAAATTTTGGTGTGCCTCAAATATTGGATCGAGCATTTACGACTTTCAGCAGAGATGGAGAGACCTGTTTTCTTCATGTTGGGAATGAATTAGATGATAAAGACATTCAGATTGTCATTGCATGACCTATTGTTCTACGATTTTCAACTTCTCTTTACTTTTTCACGTTTTTATATTAATCGGTTAGTCGTTGATGACGGTCGCAATAATTATCTGCCAAAAAGCAGCCTGAAACAATGAGATATCTCGCATTTTAATTCGAATACGCAATTTGAACCCTAGAAATTTTGCGTTAACTCTAAGAAATTGTCCATTCCTTTTTATTTTGGATTTTTTGAACTTATGCAGCCTTCTTGAAGTTTATTCTGAAAGTTAAAACGAGACGTTGAAGTCAAGAAATTTTCCAATTATGTTGATCTCCGTGTTTCTTTTTATTTTCTCATTTTATAATGTGTTCCGTTATGGTAGGAGTCCACAAGAGATGGGGCATTTCTGATACTACTGTATTAGTCAGTAGAAGGTGGAAGACGAGGAAGTTGGTGTTATTGTGCTCACGGAAGTATATTTGTCGTTATTAGTCAAAATGGTGCTACAAACGCTGCAACACCACATTTACACATACTGTAAGACAGTTTCGTAAAACGCTGGGTGTTAATGACTGCAACTCGATGTCTTTTTCGGTGTCACTCTGACATTGAGCGCAACGGTGCTGTCTCTAACCGTTGAATGATTTTGACACGAGTCACAAACTTGAGGACTACAAGACTGCTGATGAAAAGAAAACAACCACTGGCTCTGCTTGGACGGCGAAGATGTCAGAAAATGTGCAAAGAGTAAGAGCAGTGCCTTTACGAAGTCCATGTCGATCTGTCCGGCGGTATTCAACTGCTTTGCGTTATTGGACGGGAACTGCAACAAGGAAATTTGAAGACTTGAATTACTCTTTTCCATCTTTAAAAATCATGCTTATGCAGCAATTAAACGGCTTGGATTATGAATAGCGTGAAGAGTCTGCTGTAAGGGAACGATACTTAAATTTTCACTTCAAATGAAATTCCCTTCTGTACAAGTGAGAAAGTTTTCAAGCTGAGCTGTTGATACGGAGCAGTAACGAATCCCAGACAGCTAACTATACGAACGCCAGCTGCGATCACAACGAATCACGATATGGTGTGCGATCCTGCGGGCCTTTCCTAGTGGGGAATGCAAGGACCCAAGCTGAAGCTTAGGTAGGCCTTCGTTCTCTTGAAATGTTCTTTGTTTTTGTAAGGGACCTTCTTATTTTGGTTAACTGCTATCCCTCTTTTAGCATCAGTTACTATGTTTTTCAAATTTAATCTTCTTTTTTAAACTTCTTTCAATTTTACTGTGTCTATGCGCCGGCTGTGAGCTCACACCTTGAGTATGGATTCACCATTCCTATGGTTCCATCCTAAATGGTGCCATCTTCATTCCTCTCTATGGAACACCTGCTGTGGTTAGCGAGGCTCAAACTGACTTATCTGATCTAATTTCGCGTACCAGTGTCATCAATTCTTACTTTTTTTAAAGAGGGTCTTGCGTTAAGGTCTTAGGGGAATGCGAAACGATCTCAATTACCCGGAACTTTTTCTTGAAAAATTGTGTAGGGGGAGACCAGTAAAATGAAGCGGTAACCCATGCTGCAAAAATATTCATTTACGGGCTTCTGTGTTCTTTCCTCACTCGTATGATTTTACAGTTTAGAGACGTGCCTTGAAATCAGCGTTCATCATTTGCAATTGTTTTTACTGTGATAACTTTAAATCTTACGTTTACGTATCTAAACGTCGTACGTTGGAGAAATCTGAAGACGAGATTCATTGTGAGACTGAGCTGATAGATTACAAAAATTTAAAAAGTATGGGATAACTTAAGACAAAGAATAGAGCATCGACAAAGGTGGTCATCATCATCTCCAATGTATTGTGTTTCTGATGTAAATTAAATGATATTTTTTTATTTTATCATTTCAGAAAATAATTTTTTACGTAATGAATAATTCAGTACCATCGTTTCAAAAAAAGCCATTTCATTTGTGGTCACCCTGAATGTATTCGATATTCTGCCGTTGCAGGGATCCATTGAACGTGTTAATTCCCGTGTATATTGAACAATTCGTGGGAAGGAATGTCAAGAGTAATGCTAACTATTTTCATATTTTATATCATTTTTTTACTTGGGTAACATTGAATCAGTCCTTTTAGTAAACAGTTAATGAAGTAGCTCAAGATTTTATTGTACTCTAGTGCACATGTGCATATTTTCATAATGTTAAAAGCAAATGATAAATGCAAGATGTTTCAAGCAAAAATCATAGTGAAAAAGCAAACTTGGTTTTCTTGGATGCACTCTGAAGTTATAGTTATGTAATTTAGGCTATTTAATGGGACAACCGGGTTGTCGGTGGTAGACATATCTTGAGGTATGGTCATCTCATACTCTTGACGTACTCTTCTTCATGTGTTTAAAGAATCGTATCGTAATTCTTCCCCAGATGAAATACTATGGGGGCATTGTAGCATGTATTTGTTACGCCCACAAGACAATCAGTAGGGTGGGACTGGCTATTTGTTCTCACAATTGGTCTTATGCGTTGTGCTGCTGCTCCTAGAATGTTGAGTTCTCTTAGTGTTGCTACGGAGTTCCCTGTTCAGTATGCGAGAACAGTTGATAGTTCCCTTTTAGAAGTTCCATATTTTCCTGATCTTGCAGAAATTATCTCCTCAGGGGCATAGGATAGACCATAGATTCAGAGCCTGTACTATGAAGACTGGCGCCCTGATGGAGAAATATTGTTAGGTCACCTGAGTAATGGATAATTTTTCAAATTTTCATCTTTCGTGCTTTCTTTGTTTCCTTCAGTTATAACTTTTTCCCTGCCTCTTCTTTGTCTTTTCTTCTTCTTAACTTAATGTCTCTATGAGCTAGGCATCTTGTGTGGGAAGATACTTCATGTGTAGATGCTCCGTTTTCCGAAATCTACTGTAAATTATCACTTCTGTTCGCTCACTCGTGATCGTTTTTGTTGTTGTGAATTTTGAATTTTTAACTAATATGTTAATAATAGCAATGAATGATTACTAAGTTTTTACTCGCTTCGTATATATTTTTTTTTAAATCGGAAGTATAATTTTTTGAGGCAATGAAACTTTAGATCGAGGCTATGTCATACTTCTCTTCCTGTGGTGTAATTTCAAAAACTTTATGGGCTATAAATGTTTATTCGAATGTTATAAACATGCTGTAAATACCCGAGAGCTTATTTCACTCTGGAAGTATTTTTTATTTATTTTTAAAAGAATTCATAGGAAAAAGTGTTTGCTTCCTTTAAGGTATTTGAGTGCGTGTAACAATTTAGGCTAAAAATTAGCTCGTAAGTAGCCCTGAGTAATTGCATTATAAGCAGTAAATGCTCGCTGTTACTGCTTTTCATTAGTTGACATTCTTTAAGGTTAAAATTTTTGCCATATAGTTATCTCAGAGGAGCTTTCAACCGAGTTTTTCACAAATTTTTGTTGCTTGTAATGTTGAACAAATGAAACTTGGCGTAATTTAGAAGAAATAGAGCTGAAACCAGCTAGCTGAGTCTATAGCAACTCGACTTACCGTCTTTCAAATGACCTATCGAGTTTCCTGCGATTATAGGCGCATGTGCGTTACTCTACAATAAGGGTTTTGAGCCATTGCTTACCAGTTTATTGATGCAAGTATTTAAAATTTTCTAGGAGCACTTGATGTGGTATGAAGCACTTTATTTGTTGGTGAAAAATGATGTTTATTGACTCACATGAAAACAAACGTTTTAAACTTTTTTCTACGCGTAGTAATCCTTGAAGAACTTCATAAATTCCTTCCTAGTTTCCTAAGTATAATTTCTTCCTATTTTTCAAATAATACACCGACCGATTATGTTTTATTATTTATTAAAAGTCAGTAGTTTTGAGGTGACCTACTTGTAATGGAGTCCGATTGTGCCAGACGGGAGGGTTGAGGGAAGAGGCAGAGTGTGTAGGCTCCTAATGAGAGCCGCCTTTTTTGGCTGTTGAGACTTGGGTCAGTTGCTCACGACGCGTTCAGCCCTCTTAATTTGGTCTTGTATTGCTATGATGTACTCCCCTCAGGGGGATACAACTATTGTATCTATGGGAATTAGCGCTCCCAGGGGAAAAATGTGAGGGCCCGAGCTGAGAGTTAGGTAGGCCTTCTTTTTGTTGAATTTAAATGTTTTTTTTTTTGTTATGTTAAGGACCACCTTTTTTTGGTTCACTACTGTCCTATTTTTCAGCACCTCTTACTTTTTTCTTCAACTTTTATCTTATTTCATGAACTTCTTTCACATCTTACTGTTTCTATGCCTTTTCTGCATAGATTCCTCATTTTCTTATCTCCATACTAAATGGTGCCTTCCTCCTTCCTCTCTTCGATACGCTATATTTTTGCAGCGGTTAGGGAGGCTTAAACTAACTTATAATCTAATCTAATCTGCTATGATGTACTGTCATATACATGCTCTACTTTTGGATGTTGACTTTTACAAAACGGTTAGCCTTTTCTGTTGCTTAGTGGTTTAAAACAATATTGATATTTTCTTACGTTGAATCCGAAAAATTTTTGTTTTATCAAATCCCCTCAGGGGGATACAACTATGGTATGTATAGAAATTAGCACTCCAAGGGGGAAAATCTGAGAGCCCGAGCTAAAAGATAGGTATGCTTTCTTTTTGTTGAAATAAAATGGGCTTTTGTTTTGTTACGGACCATCTTTTTTCGGTTCACTGCTGTCCTGTACTTCAGCACCTACTACTTTCTTCTTCAACTTTTTCTTGATTGATGAACTTTTTTCTTAGCGTATTGTTTCTATGCACCTTGTGCATAGATGACGCGCTCCTTCAATTCTATACTAAATGGTGCCTTCATCCTTCTTCTTTTAGTCATTGTAAAGGGAAGCTAAAAGTGTTTCATATAATAATATTGTTCTATCATATAGAAAGAAAGGAAGTAAATGTAGTGAACTTGGTGTGGTGTGGAGAGGAAGTAGGGATTGTCGGGAGGTCTGTAAAGTTGCTCGTCGTGTCGTGAGACTAGCGAACTTGCCTCCGTCCAGGCAGACCCTGGTTCGAGTCCCGGCGCTGGTGGCGATTTTCTCTGTTGGGTATAGGGGAAAAATTCCAAGCACAATACCCCACTCTACCCAGGTGTCTGAAATGGGTACCGGTCTTGACCGGGGGAAAGCGTCATGGCGTCCTGGCGTTAGTTATAAGGCATTTGAAAATCCAATGTATAAGGTGATATGTATCAGGCTTGAAATTGGAAATAAAGCATCCGTAGATGCCTTCATTAAAAAAAAAAAAAAAATTCATTACTGAGCTTCCCATTCGAAAAAGTTTGCTTGTCATGCATCGCGTCAGTCTATCGTGTGCTGTGCAGTTAGAGTTCCTGAGTAGTAATGCTATGGTTTCTCACCACAATTCTAACAGTAAAGCTTGTACTTGGAAACTGATATGGGTTTAGTGTTGTTGGGTTTTGTCTCACCATTTGATACATTGATCCTTTCGTTGTGGCGCCTGCGCTCGGAGCAGCAGGCGTCGAGGCTGGGTGTCTTCAATTTTTCATCTCTTTATTTCATTTTTAAATTCTACTCCGTCTCAGAATAATATGACCGCAATCTTGATTGCTAGCTTATTGTGTGAGGTCCCTGAAGCGTTTACATTTTCTTATGTAGAATCTGAAATATCGTAGGGAAATATCAGTCTTTCCAAAACATAATTTCAGAAACAATCGCGTTAGCGTAGGCCATGTGTTGGTCTTGAGTGCGTCAGACGCGCGGTTAATGCGGCTTCGTTTTCGTAGCGAACACGTTCGTACTGCCTAAACATCCATTAACGGAGAATTGAGTGTGCTCATACATCAACCGTTGTAAAATTAACTCCTCTTATTTGTGTTCCGTAAATCTTCAATCGATTTGTCAACTGTAAAGTAGCTATATATTCGTAGACCTGAAACGGCGGCTGGGCATCTATGATCATTAAACGTGTTATGTCACATGAACTGATTCCAATCTTCTTACCAAAGAAAGTAGTTCAACTGCATATCTAAGTTAATGTGCTCATGAATGTAGTAGAAAACAAGGATGCTCATTCATTCAAACATGATAAAAGTACGTTCTTAGGCATTAATGGAAGCATACCAGACTTGGAGAAGATTTTTGAAAATGAGTGATGTGGGATTACGTCGAACATTTTTGTATAATTGCCGTACTAAGCAACCCCTTTTCCAAGCTCTGATTCATCAAGGTTACGTGCTTCTGATGAAGGGGATAATCAATTGCACAACTAAGTTTATTTCTTTAGTTGAACGGTATGTCTCGTGAGTCTTTGTAATTAGCACTCCCAAAGGGAAAATGTGAGGTCCCGAGCCGCCGAAAGTTACGTAGGCCTTATTTTTGTTGAAATAAATATTTTTTGCTATGTTAAGGACCATCTTTTTCGGTTCGCTGCTGTCTTGTTTTTCAGCACTTACTTCTTTCTGCTTCAACTTTTATTTGGTTCATGAACTTTTTCCTCAACTTACTGTTTCTATGCACCTTGTGCATCGATTCAGCGTTCCCTTATCTCCATACGAAATGGTGCCATCCTCTTTCCTCTCTTCGGAACGTCTTTTTTGCGGTTAGGGTGGCTTAAACTAACATTTAAATTAAATTTAACTGTGAGTCTTCTTCAAACATCCGACCTGTTTTTTGCATCTCAAATGATGTTATGTGGAAATATATATCACGCTACAACAAAAGAATGAACGATATGAAATTTTTATCAAGTATAAGATATTGCTACTTACTATTACGTAATACATTATTGAATTATACTTAACATTTCTGTGACATTCACGCCAGGCTTCGGTGGCTGCCAGCCAATCCTCTGTATGCTGGCGTGGCTCTGATGGTTCCTAGCGAATTAGTTTGTACTACCGACTCCTGCCATGCTACTTCTTTGCTCGACACACCGTATGTTTGATTCTTGTGTTGTTACTTGTTTTGTTTGAGTGTTTTGACAGAAGATCTCTGATCTTTAGACGTATTTTCTAGTGTTACTCACTCTGAGCTGGCTTCCTTCCATCTCCCATCATAATCATCATCATCATCATCATCATCATCATCATCATGAAGACACATTCTCACCTTTCGACGATACGGTGCAGGGGATAGCTTATCTTGGGGTCCGACTTCGGAATAATCGTTGCCAGAAACTGTTGTGTTTTCAATTTTATCCGAGTGTTTTCTTTATTTCACACGTGGAGAAGGCGAGCGATTCGTGCCACTTACATTGTGCTCCCCGACCGTCATGATTATCTCTTATTTATTCGTCTAGGACAAGGTGTTTTTTATTTGAGTTCTCCAGCGAGGAAAATGTGAGATTCCAAGCTGAAAAGTTAGGTAAGCCATCGTTTTGTTGAAGCAAACTATTTTTTGTTTTGTTAAGGTCTATCTTTATTCAGTTCCCTGGGCTCCCGTTCTTCAACTCATCTGTTTTTTTTTTCAACTTTTATCTTGTTTTCTAACCTTCCTTCTCGATTGATTATAAATTATTTTTAGCCTCTCTTACCACAGCATAAATGTTCAAAGAGAGGAAGGATGAAGGCACCATTTAGTATGGAGTTCAAGGGTACGCAAAATCTATGCACAAGGTGTGTTCCCGCATAGGATCCCGTGCGCATAGAAACTGTAAGTTAAGAAGGAAAGATATGAAACAAGATAAAAGTTGAAGAAGAAGTCAGAGTTACTGAAAAACAGGATAGCAGTGAACCGAGAAAAGAGGGTCCCTAACAAATCAAAAACATTTTATTTCAACAAAAAGAAGGCCTACCTAACTCTCAGTTCAGGACCTCGCATTTTCTACCTTCCTTCTCAACCTACTCTTTCTAAGCTCAGGGGAATCTTTGCGGGAACACTCCTTGTGCATAGATTCCGCGTCCTCTTAACTCCATACTTAATGGTGCCTATATCCTTTCTCTTTTTGAACATATTTGTTGTGGTAAGGAAGGCGGAAACTAACTTGTCGATCAATTTGAGTCGAGTTCAGCGCTGTGACGACACAGGTGCGAGTACAGTGTGGGACGGTGGGGAGTGCGCTGAAACGTGTGTGCCAGATAGAGAAGGCTGGGCTGGCGTACTACAGGCTAAAAAGTTAACAAATTCGATGATTTCATTGGCACAACTGCGGCCAAGAATACGCGGTAAAATCATTCCTTATCTAGCTTTCAAAGTTCCCCTTACGTGTTAAATCTATTTGTCGTTCAATTTAGTGGTGCTCTCTGAAGTATAAATAATTCTCATTATTGCATCTGCATCTTTCATAATAGTTTTCTGTTCCTGCAGACGATTTTTTAACGCTGTTATCGCCTCTCAAATACTCGCGTACTGCCTGCTATGGATCATTGATCTTACGACTGGGATGTCGAATACTTTTTAGTAGTCTTGCATATTATGAGGTAAAATTTGTTCAGGCGGCAGGAAGATTACGTGGATCATTTCTGTTCGGGGTGAAGTCTTAGTGTTGTAAGTGACCCACCTATGCGTGTTTTAATCTTGTATTTGACTGCTTCTTATGGACGTGTTAGAGAAGCTCTTGTGTATACAACTCAGGCTTTACCGAGCTGTCCAATGAATGCTAAATGTTTCTTCTGTGTTTGTAAGCTGTTACTCTGTTTGCGAAAAAAGTACTTGCACACTCTCTTTCGTTTGATTTCAATCTTTTTAAAGACGGCCATTGATTAAGTAGTGCAAGACTCGCTAGACAAAAATTAATCATCAATGCACAAATGTATTAGTTTAAGAGGTTCGATAATGTGTTTGCCACACCAAAAAATAAGCACAACTGTGGAAACTCTAACTACACCTTTGGTTTTCTAGTTCAGACTGCGCTGATCGCAGTTTTAGATGCACAAATTAAATTGAGCATGAATCTTCTTCAACAGCTACTTTTTAAACCGCTAAACTCCACGTGTCTCAAGTATGAACGATCAGAATCGTTGATATTTATGACCTCACGAAAGGAGTGTTAAGTTTTCTTAGAAATGGAATTAATGTCCGGTTGGAAATCAGTTTTGCGTTAAAATTTGTCATCACGGCAACAATTTTATTGCAGCTCGAACTTTTGTTCAAAGTTTTCTGCTGGTAGGAACGGGTTGCTATTGAGTCAGATAGAATAATCCGTCCATGTGCTATATTTCTGTTGTCTTGTACGCAGTAGCTCCCTTGCAGTAGTGTAGACCTTTCTTGGGAAAACTTGACTTTACTTGTGATGTCAGTATCCGTGCAGCTATCGAACGAGAAGTGTGATTTTGTGATAATTTCCCAACCTGCGGTGGGTTGAATTGGCGTTGAATATTCAACTTGATTCAGACTTTTTTGTTAAATTAAAATGAAAGATTAATTGGAACGAGCATTCATTTGATTTTCTTCGACTACCTGTGAAGATTCAGCTTATGACGGCCGATTGGTCACCCGCATTATGGAAATTCCCCTAATGAAAGGAAACTTCGTGTAGAGGTTTCAGAGGTGCGTCGACAAAGACTGCCGTCACTTGAGTGATAAGAGTTTAGAAACCACTTGAAATGCAACGGCATTCAATGTACTATATATATAAGCAATCGTTTTAAAGATTTTTCTTACTTTCTAAATTTTTTCAGATCAACCTTCAAATCTCAGGATTTTTCCCAGTTCTAGTTGTACCCATGCAATTTTTTTGGATTTTATTTCTTAAATCCGACATTCAAAACTGATCGTATCCAATCTACAAATTGCGAAAAGATTCAATTATGCATTTATTAGTGTCAGAAGCTGAGAAGTGATTTATTCTCAATAATATTACTGAAAGCCTGAATGTGTAGAATTTTGCCACGTTGTTATTGGACTCGGAGTATGAACGCTAACGACCAAATAAGCTTACGTACGAACAATCAAGATTCTCATAGGATTCTCAATCAATCATCAACTACTCCTCGTCAACAAGGAGTAGTTGACTTGAGTTCGAGGATTAGATGCTAGCCTGGTTAATCCAAGTTGTAGAAATAAATCGAGCCTTGAAACGCCAACGTAAGAAGGAGTTTTTCGTCTGAAGGCGTCGGTGCTTGACAAGTCTCTTCTACCAGAGTTGCGGCCACAGGATTCGCAAGATCACGTCGCTTCACTTGCGCCTGACGGTGATGATGGATGCGCCGTTCGGTCTTAATTTAGGTCATCTGAACTGGGAGAGTTTGTTCAAAGACCGGACTTACGTCGAACTAGGAGTTATGTCGCTGTAATGTTTTCTGTGAGCTAGTTATTCATTACCAGCACCTGAGATTTGGGCACTCTGTGGTCGCAGGGAGCAGGGCCGGCTCCATTTGGGCGCCGTGCTGCTGCTAGGGGCGCTAACGTTCCCCCGACAGCCTGATAGTCTTTGTGGTGAACGTATCTGATTAGTGTAGGTGTGCAGCACGGTAGAGGAAACAAGGTAGAGTCATTTTTATGAGAGAAAATACACCTCCTCTTGTTCGGCTAGTCAATAGAAAGGCTTTATTTTAAACTAACTTAATGACGTCACCCAAACGCCATGTCGTTAGGCCAATAGTGGAGCCAGATTTGAGGGTTGCAGTGCTACCAAATCCAATATGGTCGCTGCTATTGGTTCGTTGCCGTGACGTCAGCAAAATCACATCAACGAAAAAAGACTGGTGTGAACGTACCTTATTTCCTCTACCGTGGTGTGCAGGCAAACTTGGTCAGTGTGTTTATGCACACATTCCTGGCCAGTTTATCTGTGCAGATACACCTATCTTGGCTGGTGTGTGAGCTGGCATACGTGGTTAGGCTAACCGGTACAAAAATAAGAAAGAAAATTTCCCGTGCGAATATGGTCTGACACAATCTTCGTACATGCATTCCTGTCTACACCTGTCAGAACAAAAATGTTTGTTCACAATGCTTAGGCAGGCATGCCTGTACAAGCTCGTCTGAGACGAGCTGTCCAAGTTTCTGATTCATAGCGCCTCCTTGGCTTTCACCACACTTCGCCGTCATCATTTCCTGTTTCATCATTTACACGAGTACATGCGGTTGTTGTATCTGAACAATATTCTCACTTGAGGGCAATTAGTCTCATCATTACATGAGTGTAATAAAATTCGCATGCTTTATAGATTTCCGTGATTGGCTTTCTTGAGTGCTACACAGTTCTATTCTACATCAGACTGCTTGTCTTCACCTCTGGGAATTTGGGATGTTGGCGAAGTACTGTTCATCATGGATGCCGATGAAAGTGTGAGTATTAAACGTCTGTATACTCATTTTGTGAACTAACTTTTCTATTCTCCTTTTTGGAGTGTTTTATATCTATTTTTGTGCCTCTCAGAGGGATACAGCTATTGTATCTATGGAAATTAGTGCTCCCAGGGAGAATATTTGTGGTCCCAAGCTAAAAGTTAGGCAGGGTTTCCTTTTGTTGGAATGGAATAGATTTTTTGTTTTGTTACTTACCATCTTTTCCTTGGTTCACTGCTGTCCTGTTTTTCAGCACATGGTACTTTCTTCTTCAACTGTTATCCTGTTCCATGAATTTTTTTCTCAACTTACTGTTTCTATGCACCTTGTGCATAGATTCCGCGCTCCCTCAATTCCATGCAAAATAGTGCCTTCTTCTTCTCTTTGGAGTGCCTGTGCTGCAGTTAGGGAGGCTTAGACTAAAATCTAATCTTTCTCTATTTCTGCATTGAGTGAAAAAGTGCAAATCGAAAAAACGTGACAACTATTAAAAGCCACATATATAGTTAATATATTTTTTTTTAATTACAGTATAATTAAAGCATTACTCAACATAATTTGTTTACTAAACTTTGTGTGTGTTTTGTAAACTGAACAGTTGAAATTATTCATTAAAAGTGCGAGCTAGCGTCCATTGTAGGATGAAAAGGACAAATCTTATCCAGATCTTACGCGGTAGAAGTAAGCAGTGTAAGATTCGTGCCTTCATTTAAGATGGTTGTTTTGGAGTTTAACTACCCCACGCATTAATTTTTTAATTATAGCGCAATTTTTAGCGCTCCCAGGGGGACAATGTGAGGGCCTGAGCTGAGAGTTAGGTAGGCCTTCTTTTTGTTGAAACAAAATGTTTTTTGTTATATTAAGGACCACCTTTTTTCGGTTCACTACTGTCCTGTTTTTCAGCACCTCTGACTTTCTTCTTCAACTTTTATCTTATTTCATGAACTTCTTTCTCATATTACTGTTTCTATGCCCCTTCAGCATGGATTCCTCATTTTCTTATCTCCAAATTAAATGGTGCCTTCCTCCTTCCTCTCTTCGATACGCTCTATTTTTGTGCGGTTAGGGAGGCTTAAACTAACTTATAATCTATCCAATCCAATCCAATACTTTTGTTTCCGCAAGGAGAAATAGCTTTTTTGACGGAAGCCATCTTCGCATCCCACGAATTTTGAAACTTAGTTATTTTTATTTGTGCTTGGAACTTTTTATGACTGTGATCTGTGAACAGATGGATTTAGATGATCACACAGTTGTTGATTGGCTTAATTTCATTAAGGAGGTTTTCGTGGTTTCTGCTACCTTTTCGTCTAATAAAATAAAATATGATGCGATTCTTATGAAACTTTCACTCTTTATATAAAATTAAATGTAAAACGTATTTCATTCATGGTATTTTTCAAGTTTTCCCTGATACTTTTCGAAAAATTCGTGGGGTAGTTATACTCCAGAAATCCCAAGTTGTTCAATTCGCCGTTCTCGAAAATACTTCCGGAGAAATTATTCAACAATTGCATCACATATGTAGGTTAAATTTTGATTCGTTGAGATGAAGCGTGTACAAAGCAAGTTATTATTTGAAAAGTGCTCTTGAAATACCGAGTTTGTTCATACCTGAAAGCACTTGCATAGTCTCACAGCAACAGGGACAGTGCCGTCGTTACCCGAGACCAGGTAGTCTAATCGTAAAGTCAGGAATTAAAGCGCAAAACTTTTTACGATTTCGTTGATTTAAGGTGCTCTGGATCAGAACCAAGAGTAATTTTTTTCAGATGTTTAGAATAGGGTTGGTTGTATTTGAAAAATAATGAGTGCTAATTCTGATAAGACTTTCGGATTGCTTTCAATCGTAATGAAATTATTTTGGATGCTCTTCTTATGCTCGGCAGTGTAAAGCATATCTCCTGTCGAGAAACCGATCTGTTCGATTCCCCCGTACCACGTTTTTATGGAAAGCAAAACTTGACGCTACCTCATGTCACGTATTGCTATTGAATCAAGAACTGAATGAACAGTTCGGTGTTTAGGTTTATCAAGTATCTTTGAATTCAGTCTAACTGATTTCTTGTTATTTTCTTCACATACCCTTTGAATTTATTACTTACGGGTTTGTATTCAAAGCTCTTTTTTCCATTGAAGTTTCTCTGCGTAAATTCTGAATACCTTATCAAAAGCCGCTTGTTTTCAAAGTATCTGAATTTTAATAGACGTCTTCGCAATTCAGCTGACGATTTGTAGTAAGTTGGTTTTGTAGACGCTTGGTAATGTTGGTATTCTCCATCTTCCTTTTCGGTATACGAGTTAAAACGTACACGACAATCAATATTTAGCACAACAATATAAAAGTGTGAAACTCTTGTGTTTATTTCTATTGCGTTCTGCGGTTTGCAGGTGCTGAGCTCGGCGCTATTGGAGCTGGAGGCGGCGCTGGAGCGCAAGAGTCGCCAGCTGAGCAAGTGCGACAAGCTGCTGAAGGCACGGCGGCGCGTGCGCTCGCTGGGTGGGCGAGGGCTATTGCTGATGAGGAGGCGTTGATACGGGTCGTACTGACAGCTCTTAGAGTTGGTCTTGTATTGGGTGCAGCTTGGCTCCACGCGGCACGCATGTTGTGTTCTGTGCTGTTCTATGAAAGGTGTTGGGGTATACACACAGCCAGAGTGTGTAGTGTCTAGTTACGGGTGTGCTTTGGTCGAAAAGGCGAAGAAAATTAACTACTGACAATGGCCTGTGGTTTGGATGGATTTAAAATTTAGAGAGAAATCTCCGCACTTCGAATGGGAGCGGGTGAAGATTTGTGCGAAATATGCTTACTTAAGGAAGTACACGTAGTTTAAAAGGCTTGAAATGTAATAAGACCATTAAGGGAGAAAACTTGCCTGAGGTATTAGGCTCTATTGAAGAATCACCCTGGACTTACCATATACGCAAATTACTTCACTTGTTTAATCAGCTGTGTCAACTGGCATACTGAAATTCTCTCTCTGCATTGCACTAAAACTAAATCTACGAAGTTCACAGTATTTGTCTGTTGCGAAGACTGTGAATAGAACTGAATTTTAAAGTCATTTTGACCGCTCTTGACTAGCTCTAAGGATTTATTTTTCAGCAGTGAAGCTCTTAATTTTGTTTCCTCAAAAATATAATTTTGATGAATTCTCGCCTTCAGGAAAAAGACAGCAACAAGAGCAGCGCAAATCGCCTGCTGCACAAGACGGACACAGCGGCGAGACTCCGCGGTCTCCCGGCGCGTCTGGCACTCGTGGTGGTAGCGCGCGGCGTGCCCAGGGTTGTCTCCACACAGAGGACACGGCTCCAGTTGCGGGACGCAGCAGTTCTAGTTTTGAAGAAACTAACACTCGTCCAACTCATAACAATAATCAAACTGGCTATTGCAAATCTGGAACTTCGGTTGGGCGGATTGCCGTGGGTGACTCAGTAAAAGTTTCTGTGTCTGACGAGTGCAGTGCGTTGTGCGAAAATGATGATGTAAAGGTACAGGATGCAATGAATGTCAATATTTGTATTCAGGATCTGCGTGTTTGTTCTAAAGAGCGCAACATTAACTCTGTTAAAACGAGCTCCGTTATTTCTGTTCTTCCACCTCCGAAGGAAGTTGATCCTTCAGTGCTCGTCATCGCATCAAAGGGAATTGACGTACCTCATGATAGCCAGCAAAGCTTTACCAATGTATGTGCTGTTAGAGGGAGTGCACAAATGAGTTGTGCCCCTGGTCCTGTCAAAGAAAATCTCAACTTAACCAACCGACCGCCTTCATTAGTGACGAATGCATCCGATTCCGATTTCGCGACTCAAATGTTAGACGAGTTCCATGCTCGACACGAAAATATTGGTGAATTCTGTAGTGAGAAACATGTTGAATCCCTTGATATCTTCAAGGGTAATAGTGATAGAGAAAAAATAAGCTCTAAAACTTCTAGTTGTCAGTTAGCGCGTTTTGAAAAAAATCATGACCAACTGTGTCCGGCTCCTTTTTTGAATTTACCCTCTCATACACGGTCAGATATCTCCCTTTTAGATAGAAATGAATTATTCGAAAGTGAAATTATTTCTAAAAGCCAGCATTCTTCTAATTATCTTAAAGGGGGTAGTGAAATTAAAATACTTGACAGTATTTCTACCGACCCTGTTTCTAAGGCCAACAGTGTTCCAGCAGAGTGCTCTGAAGTGTACAAAGTGGTAGCCCTAAAGAAAAATGTCACGTTTCGTGAAGGATCTCCTGAAATTTTCTTCGTTTCTCAAGTATCACGAACTGAGACCATGAGTACGGAAAACGAAGTCACTGTTATTGAAGAGACGGAAGAATCTTCAACTGAAGACGATGATGTGTTGCTCAGCTCTGTACGTTCAAAAGAGCTTATTTGTGATTTGAATTATAACTCTAAGAGTTCAATGACCTTAGCAAGTCTTCCATGCGAGAATGGTGTAAGTTCTAAGCGATCATTGGCAGATACGGTTCATATTAATTTTTCTGATGGGCTTTCAGAAAACAGAAAAAATGACTTAAGTCCTCAAGAGAAACGGATCAGGCTAAACGAAGAATTTGAGCTATTTGCATGTAAACAGAAAGAAAACATCCAATGTTCAGGTGAGACAAATATAAGTCGAAATAGCTGGAGGGAGACGGATGAAGTCGTTCACACAGCTGGTGAAGACAAAGAAAATCTAATCGACTCGTCATCCACTGTTACATCTAAAATGGGCAGTGACAGCTTTCTGGAATTAGCGTGCTTTTCACCCATCGTTAGCCAAGACTTACGTCATGTACGAGGTGCAAGTCAAAAAATTAAAAATAGCAAAATTCAGACTGGAGTGCTAAAGCCTACTGAAAAACAGGTATGTCAAAATAACAAATTTCAGTCGGATTCTGTTGCTGAGGTATCTACTGGCATTCAGATTTTGAAACCATCGTTGACACGTACCGAGTGTAAACCTCAAAGTTGTGGGTCGTCTACTCAGTGTGCTCATATTGGTCCTTGCACTTCATTATTTCAGGACAACTCCATTCAAATCAATGATCGTTTGTGCGACGTAATGGTTCCACTTGACGTCTCAACTGGTAGTTCGCAAAATCCACCAGATGCTCAGCACAAGACTGGCATCCCGCAGTGGCGACACCTGCAAGAAGGTCAGGATATAACAGTTGTGAGATGCTGTGTGCAGACAGGTGTTACACCAGTGGATGGACCTCACGTGCTTGTAGTGCACACGGCAGGATTGCAGCTGTGGGCTTGTGCCTCCAACGCGATCACACCTCAGTGGACTAAACTGGCGGCCACCACATGCGATTGGCCGTCACTCGATGTCCCTGCTTGGGAGAGGTGAGTGTGTTCCTTCATCTTCAGATGTCCAGTAATGAAGCAGTATTGAAATGCAGTGATGCAAAGCTCTCCAGCAGGTTGATAAGGAAAGAAAACATTCATTTACTGAGAAAAACGTCAATTCCTAAAAAAAGCTGACGTAAGCCATTTCGACGACAACTCTCGGAAACTCAAGCCTTAAAAATGTTGAAAGTCATGGACCCTATTTAGTTATACAAACCATTTGTACATAGAGGATTGACTGTCAATGTTCATTAAATAATTGCAATACACGTAAGATTTACCGTTCTTAGTCTCAATAGAAATTAAAAGTTGTGACTGCTTGGGTAAAACGTGTGAAAACAGATATGCGTCACTTCAATATTTGACGCAGGTTACTGTGAATTTAGTTATTCAGTTTTCTATTTCGTTTTATTCTATTTTATCTATTTCTTCGTTTTATTTTTCTCGTCAATCATGTTTCTGCGACATCTGTAATTTGCCTATTTGGAGGCTATGAGTGTTGAGTCATCTCGTAACGCTCTACATATACTACAGTTCAAAAAATGTCCTAATGAGGCTATGGAGGACACTCCAACTGACTCTAATCGAACTTTTGACATTCCGCGCCGCTACGGGGTCCAAACAAGCTTCGAACCTAAAGCCACGCACCAAAAAACCACCACCCGTAGAAGATACCAAATGCCACCGCCAAAAGAAAATTCTTTTTTTAACCCATTACAAGCGGCAGAACTATATATAGTTCGTCCCAAAAATGGGACGCGTCTCATTCAGCGGCGCGTCTATATATAGTTGCCGTTTCATTCTGCCTGCTACACATAAGCGGCGGCTAAAATATATACACTGCGTGCAAAAAAGTGTTTTTTGGCATCTTTTTCAGTTCCTTAGACAATTTTAAGCAAGTTGAACAATGAGTTCAGTGCCTTACCAGACGCGTGAATATGGGTGACTATATGGGTGCTATGGGTGACGCGTGATAGCGGGGCAGGAGAGGCGTGCTCCTCTACCTGCATTGCTATCATTTTTTTGCTCGTTTTCCTAGTTGAGTTGAAATTTATTGACTTGATGATATTTATTGTCTTCGAATAATAACAATAATAGTTATAATCTAATAATAATAAAGGAAATAATTTCATTTCAAAATCTTACATGCTTTTGTTAGCAAAATACGTCTTATACATTCTGTTCAAGCTTTCAACTTGGTATCTGAGAAATCAGTTATCATATTCAGATGTACCATTCTATCTGTGATCGTAAAAACACATATTTACGGTCTACCAACATACTTATTATTTATACGTCAGTTCTCAAGTATAAAAACTTCAGTACGTATCAAAAATAAAAATCCAATACAAGTCAATACTTTAGAAATTATTCAAATTGGAATTTATTCCTCCGTCATTTTTTTATGTACGATTCCAAATAAACTAATAAATATGCCATTTTCATTCATTTATTTGAAAAAATTAGGTTCAGCTTGACCCTGTCAAGCGGCATAAACTATATATCGTCACATTAGCGGCGCGACTATTTATAGCGAGGAGAAGTGACTGTTGTGAACAGCGGCAGTTACTATACAAAGACAATTTCAAAATTTGTGCGCTCCGGTAGAGACCCTACCGCTTGGAATGGGTTAGCCCCATTCAATTCAATTATTATTTATCCTATTCAATTATTATTTATTTAGATTTCTTAGGAAAATTATATAAAATGTAATTAATTACTAATTTCAATAGTTATCAATGTCAATGTTGCTAATGAAATGAGGACTGTTGCCCGAGTTCTTAATTTTGACTTAAATTAAGAAGCAGAACACTTGTGTCCGTGATAAGCACAGATTATTTGATCGTTAGTTGTTACCGGAGTGATTTGTTATATTGTGACTATTTTTTTCATTATTTGCCAGGTTCATTTACTGTAATATATGCTTTGAACTGGTACTTTGAATAATATAAAATGAATTATAATGTTGGAGTTCTTAAAAGTGTAGCAACTAAGAAGTTAATTGCATTAGTTTACTCATATATACTTCCTTAATTTGCAGAACGAACCTCGTATTATTTTCAACCTGTAGCCGTTCATTGTAGCCACTGTCGCCGTTCTGTAGCCATTCTCTGTAGCATTTCACCATTCTCTGAAGGCACATGTAGGCTTCACTGTGTGCTCTCATTGTACTGCCAATTACTGTTACCTATTTCACTGTGATGTCGACCAGAGGAAAGCAAACTTGTGAATTAATGAATATTGTTTCAACCTGAATGTGCTCTTGTTGATTTTGTGTTCAGTAAAATAGTGATAAAGAATAACTAACGCAGGTGAAGCCTAACGAAGGTGTGTGGTGCCTTCAAGGACAATGTATAATCGTCGAACGACGTTACTAGCTCATGAGGTTCAATCGTAAACGACCCAAAACGATCTCGGTACTGTTCAGTACCGACCAAAACGATCTTGGTACTCAGTAGAATTAACCGTGGCACTTATTATGACGCTGTGTAGCACGAAGGTTTTTTCTACCGCTCTGCCAGCTTTTCCAGCACGACAAACAGCTAGCTTAATTAAAACCCATTTACGGTATCACAATTATAGAATATTCTCAAATTCCAAGAGACTTTTCAAAAATGCTCATATCGAAGCGGTTTATTGACATGCCTGGGTGTTCCGCATCCATGTTCGCTAACCAGAAATCTACGAACAATCTAAATGTTATAATTCATTTGCATTCATACGAGGTTCAATCATGCCACTTTATCCATGTGTATGATTATCTTCGAGCCGTATGAATATATTCGAGCCGTATGAATATATTCGAGCCGTATGAATATATTCGAGCCGTATGATTACCTTCGAGCCGTATGATTACCTTCTAGCCGTATGATTATATCTTCGACGAGTAGGATTACCTTTGACGTGCCGTATAATGCATGTGCAGGCTGCTCGTATCCAGCCTGCTTCCAGACGAGCCTGACGCTTCAGCAGGTGACCGGTCAGACCCAGCTTGCTGCCGCTGTGGACCCATCAGTTCGTCTCTGCCCTCCCATGCGGGCTGTGCCACCACCTGCTCTGCTGCAGGAGGCCTTTCTAGCCTTCATACCAAACCTTACGAAGCTCGTACATCTGCCTATAATTTGAGTGAATTTTCTGTAGCCTCAACCTTGGCTCCTGATACGAATGTTTCTCACTCTTCTCATTTCACTGGTTCATTCTGTGCTGTGGCACCTACCTGTGCTTTTACTGCAGTGCCTACTTGTACTGCGATACCAAGTTCTACCGCACAACTTGCTTCTACTGCAGAACCTACTTTAACTACTTCATCTACATTTTCTGTTACGTCTGTTTCTGCAGCAGCACCTACTTCTACAACAGCACTTGTTTGTGGTCCTGCAGTGTCCATTTGTGCTACCCCATCCTCTACTTGCAATGGTGCAGCACAGAGCCGTTTTGTGCTGCTCTGGCCGGTGCGAGGCGCGGCGGCATGGCGCGTGATGCTGGTGGAAGCTCAGCTCTGCGCCCCCGGTTCCCAGGCCTGCGTGATCGTCTCTCTGGAAACTACACTGCAACTGCCCGGGTGAGGGCTACTTAAAGAGGAACATATTTTGGAAAATTAGTGACTTAACTTCATCTTCTTGGTTTTCCTTGAGGAGTTACGACCAGTTGCCTCTTTAATTGATTCTTCATTTTCCTGCAGTTACTAAGTATTTTTTTGTTGGTTTCCATTTTCAATTTTTCACATGAAATGCTGGATATTAGAGAAATAATTTGGATGTAATTATTTTTCACCAGTTTTATACGTGTATGTTGAGTATATCCTTCGTTCGTTTAACCTGACTCTCTAAAACATGTGACTATAACCTAGGTCAATGGCGCTATTATCGCTTTAATTTTCCTTACTCAGAAACTCAAAGCGTAAGGTAAGGAAAATGGTGCCGAATATTTTCTTGTAAAAGTAATTTCATCGAGTTTTGATATTTTCAAATTTTTTGGTGGACGATTTTTTATTCACTCATCGCTATGAAAGAAAGTCGTTCGATGGGAGCAAATAAGCTGCAGCATGAAGTATAGATCCGTATAAGTGGACTGTAATTATGTTGAAAAGAATGATCAACGTACTATTTTCAGAATGTGGTGCTGCTTTTTAGCCAAATTTAACTTGGATGAATGTGGAACGGCATCAGGTAATGATTTGAATGCAAGAGCAAAATATTGTAGTTAAAAATGCATTGTGATATCTGGAAATCTGTAAAACATATATTTTATGAGTATCATGTTCAAGGGTCACAGGAGACCGAGAATTTTTGTAGCAGCAATCAATTATGGCAAATGATTGAGAAATAATTCTAATTCCAGTTATCCATTCTTTGGACATGCATAGAAAATCCAGGAAACGTGAAGTGTCATCATCAGTAGCTGAAATAAGAATAGGAGGTTACAGGAAATGAAAACGCTAGCCATAAATTGGATTCGAGCAAATGAATCTATGTGTGGAAATTACGTTTTTGAAAGTTAGTAGAAATCACACTGCCACGAAATCTCTCTAACATCCAACAGCACAGATCTTTAACAACTGTCAATAATAACACACAGGGTCTCGTACAGCGGCGATACGCTGTGCTGTGGTGCTGGCAACTGGAGTTTAGCTCTCGCTCACCAGTCAACAGAGGCTGATGGTGAGTCTGGTTCTCCTTGTTATGATGTTGAGGCGTCTGATGTGCCATCACTGGTGGTGCTGTGGTGTCCAATGTGTCATCTTTCCTGGTGGTGTCAGATGTGTCGTTTTTTCTCCACTGGTTTAATAATTTGCGTCATAAATTTCCCATAAGAAAATTTTTCAATTGTTTGCTTTTGAGATATCTTATAAATTTCCAAAAATTACTTTTGCAGTAATGGCGGAACTTTTTCAGACACCTTTTATTTTATAGCAAAATTGAAATGTTTTGATCACTGATTTATTACTTAACACGTTAGTTGCGATGGGTTAAACTGAAGTTCAATATTCAACTTAAATTTAAAATCAAAAGTGAGACGCAAATTCGTAAGTATCAAACATTAACTGGGCCTGTTAAATACCATTGATTTAGAAAGATTGTTAGAATTTTTCGAAACGACCCATTGATGGGTCGTTTCGCAGCAGGAAAAACCTAACTACGACCCACCGGTGGGTCATACCGCAACGAATGTGTTAAGAAACAGTTTTGATCTCACCGATGCCAGACCATTGTTATATCCGTGTTTCTTTTTTATTGAAATGGACTGAAATCTCACTGTTTGTTACGGACGTTCTTTTTTATATCTCTTCGCTGCACAACATTAATCGTATTCATAATTCATACATCGTCATATTCCATGGGTACATTTCTATCGTAATTTCCTCATTTTCTGATAATCATTAACCATTTATTTTCAGATGATTGAAAGGTAAATAATCAAAAGGTTTCCAAACAATTCATTTACTGTTAAAATGATGACATCTTTTGATTCAGAATAGTTCACACAATCGATGGACAGGAATTCGTTGAATGACGTTATACTAAGCTCATATCAAAGTCAGGCCTCGTTACTGAATCAGTTAACGTAACATAGATTATCAAACACATTAAGTGAATCTAACGCACTCATCTTACGTACAGGATAACACTTCGAACGCATAAGGCGAACGTCAACTAGACCTACACGTGAAATAACCGGATTAGGATGATAATGTGGATTGACATGTGGGAGACTTAGCTGCACTTAGATTCCAGATTGTCGATTGATAAGCCATCACGTGACTTCAGTATATAGCCCTCGCTTGCCCGCAAGGGCAGGGAGGCAAAGGCACGCCCTTCACTAATATCGCTGGGTATGTAATGTCGGCGACTCCTTCAAGGAGCGGGCTTCCCACTTCTCGGTTGTTATGGCTACGAACAAATGTGTTCTGCATCACAATGTTTTACGTTGATTATTTATCGGATATAACAAGTGTCATCAGATAATAAGATTGGATTAAATTTACAATTAACGTGCAATTAATCTACGTAGAATGAATAAGATCCTAAGTATCTAAGAAAATAGTTGAAAATATAAAGAGAAATGGAAGTGTTTGACAGTATGGGTGGCTTGGGACGCTCGGGGACGTGGCACTCGCCGGGTGTGCGAAGCTCTCAACCGGTGCCCGTCGACGTTGTAACGGCTGATTGCGATGGTTGGGCGAGGTCCGTAGAATTAAGCATATGTTGCGCTTATCGACGGGAATGTATTTTGTGATGACGGTTCTTTTCGAGAAGATGATGGTTGCTGGCCACACAATCCCTTCTTCGTAGCGTTTTGTTCAATACGACGTAGGGGCAGTTATGGTGTTGACTATAACACTTCTAAAAAGCATTTTATCTTGTAAATCATTACATACTTTCATCTAAGCTGTTTCACAATGGCGTAGAAGGTCTTACTAAGAAATGGTTCGAATCATACCTCTCAAGTTGTAGGCAAATTGGCAATGCCAATTCAGATATGCAAAAATCTAACCCAAAAAGGACCATACATATCTGTTTTTGATGGCTTCTATTTCTAATTTTTATCTGCAATATCGTAAAATCAATGTTTTCCTATTTATACTTCTGCGAATGACAGCGGATTATCGTCCAGTTTCTCTCCTGAAAACTCTGTTGACATCGCTTTTGCGTGTGGTAAGTACAATCTGTATAAATGTCGACGAGACTAAATACAGAGTGGTTTTTAAATTTGGGTTCTAACAGAACTTTTAACAACTCCCGAAATAACGGATGGATTGAGAAAAAGCAAAGTAGTTATGCCATTCTGAAAAAAAATTCTAGCTTCATTTTGATAACTGTTTCAATGCAATATTCTTAAATATCTCACACACCCCCTGAGCGCAGACAAGAATAATCGCGATTACGCAAGCTGTTTGTTACGGCGCTGGCGAGATCTCGTCCATTGCGCTTAATTTCTACATCGATAGATGCTTTGAGCTGGTGTATATTTGTGAATTTTTCAATGTAAACTTAGGAGATACTTGGGTATCTCCAAAAGGAAAATACCGACTCAAAGCATTCATCGAGGTATAAATCCAAGGAATTGGTCCAGATCTTGCCATCGCCGTAATGAACAGCCCGCGTAATTGCGCTAATTCTTGCCTACGCTCGGGATGGCGCCAGTATGATATTATGTTCAAAACAGAATAAATTAAAAATAACACTTCTCATGATTTCACAGGTGTTTTTTTTTAAACCCATCCGATATTGTGGGAGTTCTGAATAATTCTTGAGGAACCCGTGTATGAAAATCACCCTGTATGTGTATATACTCTGCTCGTACAAGAAAAACACAACTGTACGTAATAAAAAAATAAAAACTGTTGAATTGACATAGTTTCGCAGGTTTTGTTAAGCCAGCTTGTACAGGTGTAGTAGAAATGTCCCTACCAAAAATCAATAATATTTATTCAGTTACACACCAGATATCGACTTATGATGAAACCATGTGCTACATACAAGGATATCTACTGTCTTTGTTGAACAATTGCTCTGACTTTTGAGTGTCCATTATTCCCACTACATTCTGGTTAAAAGAAGTTAATAACCCCTTTCGAGTCTGTATAGTGCTGTCGTATAAAAATTGTATCATGTGGTGACCGCATTCGGTGCAGAGTGGAGCGTGTGGGTGCTGGAGTTGGAGGAAGTGTACAGAAGACGTTGGCAGCGGCAGGAGCTTCTGTGCGACGCGCACCGCTTGCGTACTGGCGTGCCGTACCTGCGCCGTCTGCTGCCTCTCTCTCCGCGCCTCCCCGGTGCGCATTGCTTATACTCCTCCGTTCTTCTTGCTCGCTATTGATTAGTTACTGGTCCGCTGGCTCCTCGTACTCAGCTTACTAATGTGCTATTTCTTGTGGTGAATTTGTGCCTTTGTGTATTATTTTCTGTGGAATAGAGTCGGAATGTATGAGTATATTCACTTGTCCTGACAATATGCTACTTTTCGTCCAAAAGCAGGGATATTAACTTCAATTTCATCAGAAGGCCTATTTTTCTGTCTAGTAATCGGAATTTTACTGCATTATGGGCTGGTTGTTTTGCTACGTGTACTGCGGCATAATGAAATATTAATTAAACATATCGTATAACTTGTTTAACTTCATGGAAAATCATTGCTCCTTCTCTTTGTAACTGTGTTGAAATACTTCAGTAGAGATAGCTTTTAGTATGGGTTGAACACTCTTATTTTGAATTTCAGCCTTAATCATCTTCGCAGTGCCATAGGTAAGTTTTTCATGTTTTTGCAATTCTACATATATTGAGAAATGCTTTTGTAAAAATATCTTAAAAGATCAGGAAAAGTTCATTTCACTTTAGCACGAGCTTTCAATTATTCCTGCGTGTGTATGTTACTCCCTCGTATTTGATATTATCATCCTTTGATGCAGGTCTTGTTGCACTAAAGCCCATGCAAAGTTCATAACTGCTGTGCCACTTGAGCTTTTCATTAAAATACTTTTCAGGCTCTATTCTCATGAGAGTGGATTATTTTTCCTCAGACTGGTACATTATGTAAAAAAAATTAATGTCTTTTTGCTATCAAGTTCTATTCTCACCTTCATTTTGAATGATATTTGTAATCTGTCTTTGACGCATAGCGCTGTGTACAGGTGTTACTGGCCGTGGTGTGGTAGTGGGTCACCATGACGCTGGGCTGCTGCTGCTAGACACAAAATTGGATGTGATTCTGAAAGATATCAGATGGAGGCCGCCACATTCACCAGTGTTGTCGCCAAAGCCGACGTCGCCTTTTCCAGGATCACCATCTTTCTTAGTTGATGAATTGAGGTCGGAATTGAGGTGTGACCGATTTGAAGCAAGCTCCCCTCGCTTAGAAAATACTTCTTCTGGTAAGTATCTAGGTGAGACTTTTCCTCCAAATTTGTCACTGACCGTGGAAAATTATCACACCGAGTTGGTTACTAATTCTGACCAAGTTTTTGACACAATGCGTGTTGCTGATGCTGACAAAACTGATCACACCAAAATGGCAGCTGATATCAACCAAGCTGGGGGCTCCCATGTGGCTGCAGACTCCGAATTTGCGGCAGACCCCAAACTTGCCGCAGACCCCAAACTTGCTATAGACCCCAAACTTTCTGCAGACTCCAAACTTGCTGCAGACCCCGAACCTACTGCAGACCCCGAACCTACTGCAGACCCCGAACCTACTGCAGACCCCGAACCTGCTGCAGACCCCGAACCTGATGCAGACCCCGAATTTGCTGCTGACCCCAAACTTGCTGCTGACCCCAAACTTGCTGCTGACCCCAAACTTGGTCCTGACACCGAGCTTGGTCCTGACACCGAGCTTGGTCCTGACACCGAGCTTGGTCCTGACACCGAGCTTGGTCCTGACACCGAGCTTGGTCCTGACACCGAGCTTGGTCCTGACACCGAGCTTGCTCTTACCGCCAACTTAGCTGAGACCGACACTAATGAATTCTTCATGGAGCTGAAGATCGACACAATAGAATTGGTTATTTTTGACCCTGTAAGTACCTAATTCGTCGTCTTGCTTTGGTAGATGCTTTTCCTCACTTTTTGGATGAGTTTTAACTCAACTTCTTTTCGAGGAAGGGAAATGGGAGGCCAGTTAATGCATTGTGTGGTCGTTAGAAATCGTGGCCGATTTTTATTTTTTATTTTGCTTCTTATTGCACATGTGAGAGAACGAGATGTGGATTACGTTAAGGGGAATGAAGAGAATGGAAAAAATTTTTCAGGCTTACAGTGGCCGCAAAAACAAAGTTTACAATAAGATTTTTTGGCGAGTAAAATAAAATAAAATTGGAGTTATGAACATTAGACGGCACTATGAGAAAGGGAGTCTGAAAATAATGTCAGTATTAAATATACTGTAAATATGACATCCGTACTTCTTTCTTTAACTTGCTTACTTAGAGAAGACTAATTGTCATATAGAAGAAACAATGGTCACTAAACGAACATCATTCTACACAGAATGTAGAACTTATTCGAATTCGTGTGAAAATCGATTTCTTTAAAAAACTTATATTAGATCCATGATGACCACATCTGTAAACGGTAACTGTCGGTCTGGACTGCATTTTTAGACATGAGTCATTGCACTGCACGTGGAGAGAGGAGTTCCAAAGGAGAAATTGAGGAAAAGAAAAGAAACAACTTGGTGATGCTTGAAAGAACATGCGAGTAATGATGTTTTACGTTTTTACTGACTGTACAGCCGGGATTTGTGTGTGGCGCGGTGGTGGAGCAACACACGTCATACCACCCTCCTCCCATATGGCGGGGAATACGAAAACGTAGTTACCGGAGAATTATGCAAATCGCGGTACAGGGGTAAATTAGGTTTTTATGGCCACTGTAAATATCATTAGAGAAAGATCGTTAAAAGTCTTCATTTTCTCAAGATGTATTTAGTTTTGGGCACAAATTTTTACGTTGTGAACCTATTCATTTTTGCACGAATAATTTGCATGCCAAATAAAAAAACTCTCAACGTTGCAATGCAGCTTTTCAGTGACACACCAACCGTGGATGCCCTTTTTTAGGGTAAAAATTATGGAAAGCCCATAATGTCGTCGTATGGTTTAGCACAGTTCTTTCGTGCAGTACGAAAACAGTATTACCCTGTGTGAATGTATGAATTGACTTCGAAATTCTTATGCTCTTCTTAACCCGTCGCCACGTTCTGGACTCTTAGAAGGTCGGCAAAGCTAGCACATGTTTCACATCAGCAAACCTAGGGTTGCCATATATAGTCTTGAGCGTCTCGTTGAGCGCTATTCATTGGTGTAAGGTAAAATTAGGTGGGAGGAACAGGGAAGGAGAGGTATCAAGCTCAAATCTGTATGAATTCTTCTGCTCAGTCTGGAGTGTAGCTACCGGCGCTGCACAACCTCTTAGAAGGCCAGGAGTGTATCTGAGGCATACCAGCACACACTCTGCCTCTAAGAAGGTCGTCATCATTTTTATTTTCTTATGTTTTTTGTTCCAAAAATGGGAGTCCAAATCCACAGATTTACTCCTACGCAAAAAATAATACTACCATTGCATTTGGGAGGAAAAGCTCTATGCATATCAAACTCTTTACAAACAATGAAACTGTTTGATAACAGCCTATACACAAAATGAACTAAAAAATAAAAACTGTGTTTTACATATAGTGCACATAACACCGGAACTATTGGACCTGAAAAAAAAAATTCACATACCACAAGATTCAGCAACTCAGAATCTATGAAAATGCATCATAAAAAAACATAAAAGTGCAATAAATAAAAAATGGCCAGTGATTTTCTGATTTCTGTTTTTTGTATTTTACCGAAATAAAAACTCGAATTTCGTAGATTTTCATTGGGGTAGCAGTATTTTTTTTCCCACTGACAGAAAGAGCAACTCTCTCTCTTTACAATGAACCCCCAATGAAACTTCTAACATGATTAATGAATGTACAGTAAGTTGCACAGTTGACCCATTTGCTTCAATCCTCTTGGTAGGTCGACCATGTGGAGACGGGTTAAGTTTTTACTCTAAATCTGAGAGCTGATTGGTTCTGCAGTCTACCTACCACGCAGCAACTAGGGATGACCTGCTGTAAATCTTTTTAAATTTATTCATAGCTGCGAGAATCTGAGGTGTAAAATTTTTGTCCATGCATAAAGCTTATTGCTGTCGTAATTTATGTTTATTTGGTGCATGGTGTTCTTTAGTAGATGTCTTAAACTAAACTTACTGCTAAACCATAAGCTCGTACGCTAAAAACTTCCATACTAAGTGGCATGGCCTGCAGGACACGCTGCAGTGGGTGTACAGGGACCTGGAGGGCCGCCTTATGCTGTGCTCGTGCGTCGACATCGTCCAGCGGCCGCGGTTCGTGCTACGGCAGCTCAGCCACCAGGACTGGTAAGCGGGCTGTACGGTTTTTATTACTACTCAACAGTCTTTATCTTTTAATTCATCACTTGCTGTATCAAACAAAACGTTAATGCGTAGCATTGCTATTTAAAATATTACCGAGCTATTTTTATTTGCTTCGTGTTTGTAATATTTTCGAATTTTTCTTCACTCGTTCCCCTCCCGAACGATGATCTGCCAGTTGATAATTGGAACTTGATACTTGAGTTCCCCCATTTACGCTCTGGAATGCTGTTTTATGGCAGGAATATCTGGCCAAGGACCGCATTTGGGCTTGCCACTAGGAGCTCATCTCACCCACCTCCACTCGGCACTGTCAGTGGCGCAGCGCTAACACCGCGAGGGTCTCTTCTTCTACTTACCGACTGCGCATGGGTTTCTTCCTTGTTCATCGCAGGTTCACTTAATGCGTGAATTGGAGCGTATAATACACATACGCTGTTGCAGTATAATGCCTATCCATGGGCATATTTAATGAAGAGAAGCAATCCGTGAGTACCGTATCTGTTTCGTACTTTTATGAGCTGCAGCTTTACGTGAGACTCCAGTTTTGTAGTTGTGCTCACGACATCAAACATTTTATTACAACGTGTTTTGAAAATGCAATAAGGTTATAAAGATGAGGAGCATTTTGCGCTAAAGGGAATCACGAATTAAGGAGGCTTGAGTATACGACTTTAAGAGGGATTCATATAATTGTTCACGGAACTCAGAAAGTTAGCTTGGATAAGCTTAAAGGGCGCGTTTGTCCACACTCGGATCGCTGAGTACTGTAAGAATGATTACACATTTACTAGCCTATGTTAGTCAAATCACAATCACATATGAGTGTATTCGTTTAGTAATTGTTGTTCCATTATTGTTTCGTAAAGGGAAGTTTAATTTCTGAATAACTACTATCGGTAAATTTTCAAATTTTTACAAAATACTTATTGCTCTCTTGCCAGTCGAAAGCAAGTCATTACGAATTGCTGTCAAGTAATGACGCTGTAAAAGGCGTCAGTCTCCTTTTTTCTATTGGTCCAAGCAATGCAATTGACTCGAAAAAAAGAGGTGCTATTGTTTAAATTAACTCGAACGAGAGCTTCTCTGGTGGTCTGTTTTTGTCCAGTTGAGAGAAAAAGGTTACATTACATCTTTGTATATTAGCGAGTTAGATTTAGGAGACCTGATTTTTTTTTCTGCGAAATGTATTCAATACCCTCTGAACGAGGTTCAGACGCTGTACATGCATATCGCTAGCAGTTAGATCAGAGTTCTGGGGTCCTATCGCTGTCAATTGATGCAGTTCCTTGGTCTGGCGCCAAAGTGATGTAACGGCATTGCTGATGTTTTACGTCTTATCAGTCTAAATAGAGACGAAATGGGAAAGAATATAGTGCATTGCCCTAACAAAGGGCATTTTGGATTGTTGAAATGTTGCTACCTCTTTATTAATGACATTATTTCCGAATAGTAATGAGTTGCAACTGTTTGGGCAAAATACTCTTACCATTTATTATTATTCTAGTTTTTGTTAACACCTGAACGCTCTCTTATCGTATTTAGATTATACCTGTGTATACATTAGTCATACTTCCCAAATTTTCTATGGTATTTTTCTACTAAAATCTGTATGTTATCTTGCTTTCATTTAATTCGCTTCCACTGTGTTATTTTTGAATAAATGAAGCTCATGATGACGTTGGAAATACAAGTACGAAGTGATCGTATGCTGAAGTGATCTTTTCGTCAATACTTTGTTATGAAATTAAGTTTCAAATTGCAAATGGCGATCGTAAGACTTCAATACTGATAAAGCAAAGTGTGTTGCGAGTAACAACCTCTAATGCTGAGTTGCTATTAGTAAAGGTGTGGTAGTCCTGGCCTCGGCGGTCGCGGAATTGTATTCAACCGGGCTGCGCGACTCCCGCCTCAACCAGTCTAACCAACGGAAAAGCACGGGTGTAGCACTGCTATCTTATCCACCAATGTACTCCAAGTTCCAGCCGACCTTACTGACCTATCTCGAGGGCTTTCACAGCCCAACTCGGCCAACAAACTTCATGAACGTCCCAAGCTTCGGTACAGTCACTGACCAAACAGAGTTACTAAATCGCACCTAAGCTAAACTTACGACCGAACTCCTTCCTGATTTACCTGCACCAGTAACCAGTAATTTTCAAATCATCTCGTGGCACGATTTCCGAGCCTACTCTCAAGGGAAACAACAGAAATACGAAGCTTACTTTTACTGAAATCCACGTTCAGGATAATACACTTAAAAACATACTCCTTACGATAAAACCGGTCGGCAAGGATACATTACGGGCAACTAACCGCTCCTCCTACATACATCGGCAACTATATTATGGCGGAGTCCTCTAGCACCGGACGTTAGCTTTTATTAACTTGTCCTTGCTCAGACTCACCATATCACGCGCAACGTAGGTACTGGCGAAAGTATACACAGAGGAGTACCAGGAACCAAGCCGACCTCTACTGATTCAAAACACCGACTCTTAGCCCATCGTTGGCAACCCTCCACGTGCTCTCGCTATTACGCGTCACAGGTTGCACGTGGATGTTACTTTCCGGACTATCCAAGACGCAACTACAAACAGACAAGAAAATAATAATAAGGATTCAAAAGTAGTATCACACTACTACACTCCTCCCCCCTTAAATAACAACTCGGGTGACAAAACAGGAAAACTCAACACAAATAGAACAAATTGTCACACTACTGACGGCGCCCTCCGTTCGGCGACCGCCGCAAAAAGGGGTAGCCCGGCCACCGGTCCACGGCACTGAGATCCACCGACCGCAGCGTGGCCCTCAGCCGTCGCGACCGGCTCTGCCGCCTGCGTCGCTCTCTGCGACGAAACCGTTCCGCCAGAGACAACACTCGGCCGCGGACTATGGACGGGCCGATCTCGGGACAGCGGGCCACCGCTTCCCCCAGCAATCTCCTCCACACGCCGGCCCCCACTTCTGGTGTGGGGTGCACCCCGTCCTGACTATCCAAGTATCGATGCAACCCCAAATGGCGATCCATCATGATCGTATGGACCCCTTGCCGCTGGAAATACCCTTCCAGTTCCCGCACCGTTGATCTGTACCGGGTGGCCGACCACTCCGCTTCCTGACAGAGGAACTCGGGTAACTCAGACCAGCGCCGTGACCATACGCCCTGTAACGTGTTGAAGCGGGCGAAGTCGGGGGTAGCCGGCAGACACCACAGGACCGGGATCCCGTAGTAATGGCGAAGCACGTGGTCCGCCGAGGTTACTGCCAACCGGATCTCAGCTAGCGGGGCCGGCTCCGCCAATCTCATAAGGCCTCGAGCTGCCGCAACGCCGTAGGTGGCCAGATACGTCAGGTCACAGTGGAGACCCACCATAACCAGCGCATCCGGCCGTTCCCCAGCGCGCAGCTCGTTCTGCGCGGCTTCCGCTAGCCGGGACAAGGTAGCTCCAGGACACACACAAACGGAGCCTCCAACCAGGAGGGGCAGCCAAGGTCGCATCCCTGGCACGGGAGTCCCCCACCAGTAGCAACACCCGACTCTGAGGACAGGGGGGTATTAGTACATCGCTCACTATCGTTGGGCTCTCCTTATTTTGTGCCAGTTTCAAAAGCCAGGCTTCTCCTACCTGTTATCTTTATTCAAAATTTACATAATGGTCAAATCCTTTTAAAAGAGGACAATATCTTGCCCATAACGGAACAATATTATGACACGTTATTAGTAAAATTGCTATTAAAACATACATCAGTTCGCTACCTGACCCAAATCAGCATGATCTAGAGCGCACCAGTTCGGCACTCAAACGAACCATTTTCCCACACAGTCATACTTTGTAATTTACTTTGGGTCTCACTCGGAGCGGATATTTCTTAACAACTTGGTCCGGCTTAATCTTACTACTTTTCTCACCAGGTGTTGACGTTCTCGGAACCAGCGCCGCATCGTATTGGTGCAGGAAATCCGAAATATCTGCGGAGCTCGAACCGGACGCAGGATAACTTACCTCCCCAGGTCCACTCATCAAGCTGTCAGGGCTGCTCGGTTCCATGTGGGACCCCATACCGTCCGAAAACTCGGGCTGCACTCCGTCCGAAGAGGAGGCGTCCTTCTCCCTCTCTGTACTAGGAGTCCTCACTGTGCCTGCCCGGATTCCTCGTAAGAGCTCCCAGTCGATCCCGAGGACGAGATGTCGGTCCCTCTCCTGCGGCCGGCGTCCCCGCGCCGGCGCCGCATCCTGACAGGGCGGCGCCTTTGCTGGTACGGACACATTCGGACCCATCTCCGGTTTCCCATGGAACTGCTTCAACTGCCCTATATGAGCCCGCAAATACCGAGCTCGAGGCCCTTCTATCCTCAGCTGATAGCTCACTCCATCCGGGTAACATCGCACCACCTGGTAGGGTCCTTCGAAACGGGGCGCGAGCTTGTGGCGTTCAGCCCCGGGCAAATGCACGATCCTCCGCAAGACGTACTCGCCCACATCAAAATGCCGGAAGCGGGAACCTTCAGGTCGCCAGAGTTTCTCTTTCTCAGTCACCCTGGGCAAATCTGGCGTAACCTCTTCAGACACAAAAAACTCACCAGGCGCTTTTCCGGTCTCTCGATGAATTAGCCGATTGTACTGCATCATGACCCTTGACAGGACCAAATCCCAATCTCCCGGAACTTTCGCACAGGTAGCCGCTAACCTGTCTCTAATGGTCCTGTTCAATCTTTCCACAGCTCCATTCATGTGGGCAGCATAAGGTACGATGGTCTGATGTCGGATTCCGTAACTACTCAACAGCGACTGAAATGCCCGTGAGGTGAACTCTGGCCCATTATCTGATCTGATTGTTACCGGCGTCCTGGGTAGGCTCGCGAAAATGCTTCGCTCCAAGGCTCCCACTACAGCCCTGGCCTGCTTTGAGCGGATCGGTACTGCATGACCGAATTTGCTATACAGATCAATGCCGACCAAGACTCCTACATAACCTCTCTTACTCCGGGGAAGTTCCAACAGATCCACTGCATACACCTCATACGGCCGCGTCACATTCTTATCCAGCCGATGCAACGGAAAATCCTTAACAACATCTCCCCTGTGCTGTTGACAAACTACACATTCCCGCACCGTCTTTTGCACCACAACTCCCAGGTTAAGTCCGAAATAACTTCTCCTGAAAGCATTCCAGAGTTTATCTCTTCCCACATGAGCTAGATGTTCATGATACTCCTTCACTAATGCTGGCAAGTCCCTCTCTGGAACAACCGGAACAGGTTTTCCCCGAGGATTCCCTTTCCTTATGCACACTGCTCCATCCAGTAAGCATAGTCGCTTGAACAACTTCTTATAGGCTCCCAAGTGCAAATTGGCCTGTCCTGTCCGTAAACTTTCCTTCACATTAGCGAGAATTGGGTCAGCGTCCTGGCCTGCAGCAATAGTCGGTAAACCAGCTCCCAACATACTACACTTTTTAGTTCCCGAAGCCACAACCACATTGACAGATTGCTTCCCATAATCTTGAGACAGCTTGATAGGGTTAAAATGTACCCCGCCCAAACATTCCAATGCGGCAACCGATTGTGCCCCTTGTTCAGGAACTACCTCCACAAGACTTCCTGGCTTCTCTGGACATCGAAAACTCTTATGGCTACTCTCCCCACACCATACACATGCACACACTTCACTCTTGAACCGAACACATGCTGACATAAAATGTCCCATTCGTCCACAATACGCACATACTTCCGTTCTTGCGCGAGCACTTCTCTCCTCCGTTTTCCGAGGGCAGGCTCTCGCAAAATGCCCACTCTCATGGCAATAGAAACACGCGCTCTTCGTTCGCCACTGTTCGTTCCCATCCTTTCGCACATCCTCTCGCACTCGTCTCTCCTCACTCACACACACAAATTCTTTCCTTAACCATTCCTCCTGCTCCTCCAACACGGTAGCAAGACTAACCACTTGCCTTAAGGTCACACCAGTCCAATGCTCCAGATGCACCCGTAATCGATTCACAAGCTCCTTTCGCAGTGAACTAATTAATTTGCTCTTAACTATTTCTTCCCTTTTGACTTCGTTAACTTCCTGCAACATTTCCCGTATCAGTCTCTCCAAGCGAATGGAATAACACAATAAGCTTTCGCCCGTCCTACGTTCTGCGGAAAAGAACGCCCCAAACTCCGTATCCGTTAATGATAATTTCGCACCAAACTCCTGCACTAATCTCTCCTTCACAACCTCATACTTCGCACCAGGGCCACAAGCTTCCACAATTTCTTTAGCCTCTCCCTGTAAATATTTGAGTAAACCAGCCCGCCATGTTCCCGTATCGCTCCCATATTGCACATTACAATATTTCTCAAAACACTGTAGCCACGAGTCCAATTCTTTCCCATTACCAATTCCCCCTTTGAAAATACTGGGCTCCGGTACTTCTTTTCCAAGTCTCCCTATAGCCTGCACCAGCTGTAACATTACATCCGACATATCTGCTGCCGATGCCATACTTCACAAATTGGATCAAAAAGCACACTAGTGACCTCGCAGACTGCTCACCACCCGCTTCTAACACCTAATAGTTCTCAAATTTCGAGACCGTTCCGAGCTCTGTATCAGCCCCTTTAAAGCTCCAGAACTTCGTCTCAAATCCCCATACTGGAGCCACCAATGTGGTAGTCCTGGCCTCGGCGGTCGCGGAATTGTATTCAACCGGGCTGCGCGACTCCCGCCTCAACCAGTCTAACCAACGGAAAAGCACGGGTGTAGCACTGCTATCTTATCCACCAATGTACTCCAAGTTCCAGCCGACCTTACTGACCTATCTCGAGGGCTTTCACAGCCCAACTCGGCCAACAAACTTCATGAACGTCCCAAGCTTCGGTACAGTCACTGACCAAACAGAGTTACTAAATCGCACCTAAGCTAAACTTACGACCGAACTCCTTCCTGATTTACCTGCACCAGTAACCAGTAATTTTCAAATCATCTCGTGGCACGATTTCCGAGCCTACTCTCAAGGGAAACAACAGAAATACGAAGCTTACTTTTACTGAAATCCACGTTCAGGATAATACACTTAAAAACATACTCCTTACGATAAAACCGGTCGGCAAGGATACATTACGGGCAACTAACCGCTCCTCCTACATACATCGGCAACTATATTATGGCGGAGTCCTCTAGCACCGGACGTTAGCTTTTATTAACTTGTCCTTGCTCAGACTCACCATATCACGCGCAACGTAGGTACTGGCGAAAGTATACACAGAGGAGTACCAGGAACCAAGCCGACCTCTACTGATTCAAAACACCGACTCTTAGCCCATCGTTGGCAACCCTCCACGTGCTCTCGCTATTACGCGTCACAGGTTGCACGTGGATGTTACTTTCCGGACTATCCAAGACGCAACTACAAACAGACAAGAAAATAATAATAAGGATTCAAAAGTAGTATCACACTACTACAAAGGTATGAACATTCTGGCTCATTTTCTGTAATAATCGAGCAGGAAGATCTGCAAATTTACCTCTGACATCATTTCTCTATAACCACCATATTACTCGCTCAAAACCTTTTGACCAATCTTTCAGGGAAATTAACAAATTTAATGTAGAATGATTGAGGATTTATTGAAAGAATATGTTTCTTAATAATTACACAGTTTAACAATTTAGCTTTGGTTGATTACGCAACTTGGGTAAAAATAATGAATGATTCATGAAAAATGTTAGTATTATGAACGAAATTGTATTGGTGCGTATTTGCCATATTCCAGTAGTCTTTTCTAACTACATTGAATTTTACTGATGTACGAATTATGTTATCAAAAACTCAAAACATTTACAGCAGTAGAATTTCAAACCAGTCGGAATTATTCATAGATTACAGCGTTGTAACCGATACCCTAATACTTGAAGGAAAAATGCTTCAGCATAGCAACCATCTTGATGCGAGAAGTGCGCTCTACTCATATTCGGTGGGCGCGTCAACTATTGTGTACATCGAGAATAGAGAAAATATATCAGAATAAAAAACCAGAAGTAATCTCATAGTACTTGAGTCTTACATAAATTGGATCTGAAAACTATAACACGTCGTCTACTTTAATTAATTAAGAAATGATCTCACAACCAGCAGTGCTAATTGGCTAAAGGGTTATTCTCTACCTTCTTATTTTTTGAGGGTGTAAAGTCAATCACCAATGACATCAGTTGTTTGAGAAGAGCGCAAGATTTTGAAATTTTGAGTAGAATTTACGATTCATTGCACGTGTGGACGGAAAATTATAATTTTCGTGTGAAATATATTCTATGCATAAATGGTATCATGATGAACACTGCGTTCACGAGCGAGATCCATTACAGACTGAAAGTAGGTAACCAAAATTGAAAAACGTGACGAACACATTGAAATATTTTCTGACCACAAATGGAAGATGACACGCTTGTTTTGGACACCCCAAAGAAAGAGCTTCTAGACAGTATATACATGTATCACATATGTCATCAGTTCCAGGTTACGTTTCAACCAGGGTATCCACCGAATTCGGGATAGTAGATAAAACCACGGCCGAGCCGATCATCTAAAGGTAATTCTGATTTCCGAGCACAACCTTATAACTCTAAAGTTCAGTTAGTGCCCTTCGATTTGTTGGTAGTGGGTTACGTTGAAATTAAATTATGACCCAGCTAACTCGATTTTTTTTTATCTCAAAGAAAAGCTAACTGAACATTCGTTCAAACAAAACTGGATAGAATACTTCACCACGTTTTCATTGCATCATTCTCTCAAGAAATTGCTGGACATAAAATAGACCCGAAGGGCCGCACGTAATTTAATTTCTTGAAGGATTCCGACCAAATTATTTTCATATTCTTTGTATAACCTCCAATTCCACTTACACGATAATCACAAAGGTACTCATAAGTATAAGTTCAAGTGGCACAACAAGGGTACGAATAAATTGAAATGTGCCCTTGGCACCTTCCCACACAGGTAAAAGTGACTAGACGAAAATTTGAAACAAGGGTACAGAGTATAAAGAATAAAAGACAGAGACAATCGTACAAGAAATCATTTCCTGCACACGCCTGCCTTTCCCATTAGAGAAAGAGAGAATAAGGGTGAAGATTGGGATAACTCAACACAATGAAAGTCACGTGTGCAACGGAGTTTCTATAAGGTGGCTTGGTTGGAAATGAATGATAACCCCATTTGCACCTCTTGAGCAGAAACCTCACATGGTTTTTGAAGGATCAATTCCATTAAATTTGAGCACCGCGATGAAAATTGAATGAACACCACAAACATTGCATTCAAAATAATCCCCTAAATTTTCAGGTGAATTTATGATCGTTGAAAACCTATGAAGCAAATTAATTAATTAATCAATTTAATTAACAAATAAATTAAGCTCGATATTATAATCACACGAACCTACGGACCACCAAACCAATGGAGAACAGTTGATGCTCCTCAATCCTGTAAACATATCTCATTAAGGCAACTGGTCACCCGTATAGACTACGAAATTATTGTTGTACACTACTACGTTATCACCTTGATATCGGACAGAACTTTTCGACCATGAAATATCGAATTCTATTGTATTTAAAACTATTTGAGGAGAAGGTTACTTCATCCTCCCCCCCCCAATGCTAGAAAAGGAAAAAACTGTATTCAATATGCCAGTAACTAATTTCCTTACCGGGTATTTCTTCCGTGCGGGCATTGTGATAGCCTTTCCAAAACTCTTCAAATCCACGTTGGGCCGAAAGTTACAATTTGAAGGTTCGCCAAGCCTGAAGCTTCAATTCTTATTTACATAAAGTTGACTTACTGAAGTCATGAGCAAAAAAGCTTTGCTTCAAGGGAAGACAGCGCAAAGAAACGCTTGACAGACCCTTTATCGACCAACGTACTTTGTGAAGAACATTTAGAAACTACTCACACCATTTTTGTATCCTAAATACTTCGATGAAAAGTTTCACCGTATTGGATTTCATGAATAATAATTAAAATGAAATTATAGTAATATTTCGTTTTAAAGAAAATAATTTGAGCGTTACTGGGTTAACTAGAAGCATTTCCCGTCCAAAAAGACTTAGAAATTAATTTCTGAACAAAAACACTTTAGAATGAAATAGGTCTATTATTTATGATACAAATCTAAACAATTTAAGATAAAAACTCTGCAGTTGATCAGAGCCAAACAGTAAATTTAAAAACTATAGCAATAGATGATTATATTTGGCACCGTTCTACCGGACAACATCCACGTCCTACAGTCAACCTTCACAGGCTGAAACACTGAGTAGATGGCCTTGCTACTCTCATTTCTACGGACACAGATCACTTACTTGATAGGCAGTGCAGAAAATATTCGCGAAGGCGCCAATTCGAATATAATGAACTATACTGGCCCAACAAGAACCGCTCGTTGATGTAGAATCGAGCGCTACATGTGCAAATAAATAAAATTGCATTAATATTTTCAGCAATAACAAAGCCAATATGAATGAACGTTACCAAACACATGGCATTAAAAAGTGGAATAATGGATTAGTTTACACTTTCATCAACCAGAGTTCCTGTTCAAGTCACGATTGTGCACCAACTGGATTATAACGTACTTTCGTCACCGCATCCAAGGCCGAAATATCCTCCTCTTGACTTTGGTCATGAGTGGCATAGGCGGCGGTTGCGGTGGAGAAGTCAAGACCTGGGCAGAGAGGACTTCTTCTTGTACACGGACATCAGCGGGTGAGGTAGAGGGAGGCTGAAGGTACTGCGTGTTGAGAGTGACCAGTTTCACGTGAGTGCAGTGCATAGCGAACTGTTCCACTGCCGACTGCGTCATGCTCCTGTGTGAAAGGCAAAAAAATGAATATTCAAGTCCTTTAGCCGATCAACCTAAAATTTTGAACTAGCACTTTTTAGGAAGAAGCAACATTTAATCACTAACATATCACGATCTAGAATAGGTTCAAATTAATGTAATCATTATCACTATAATAATAAGAGCCGCGTCCGTCTGTCCGTCCGTGTGACCCCCTCTTCAAATCGATAGCTTTGATAGCAACAAGGATAAAGCTCAAGAAATGCAAGAAATTTTTCGATTGCATTATTTTTCTGTGGCGATTCAATTCCCTTTCACTTGCATTATGGTATCCAGAATACGCAATCGGCTTATTTTTACTAATAGAAATTTTTTTTTGGAGCTTTCTCTGTTGAAATGCATCATGTTGCTTTGATATTTGTATTTAATTATGCGAATAGAAATGTTTTAAATTCGTTTGACCCGTAACCCGGCTACCACTTGGTATAAGGCCCAAGATTTTGGAACTTGAGTTATTGTTTTCGAAATTGTGATTTTCTTGAAAAGCTTAGAAGAAATAGACGACATTTCAGAATAAAATTTCAGCAAAAAAGGCCACCATGGATAGAAATGTGTCCAACCGCAAGAGCGAAGCAGTAAGACTTCGACAGCAAGAAAAACACCGAAGACGATCGGATGAACCACGCGAAATGGCAAGACGAAGCAATGCTGCTCGCCAACGGGGTGCTAGAGCTAAATTGACCCTTGCACGGCGTTTGGTAATAATACGGAATTGTTTGATGGGCATTTTTGTCGGGCCGTGTGTACTAGTTATTATAAATAGCAGCCTGTCATTTTCGCTGTCAAGTCCCGTCAGTTAAGCGACAGAGATTATTTTAATTCAGTATGTGGCAATGTGAAAGAAAAAGCAATAATTCGGTGAGAGAATCGTACTTTTCACATTTTAAAATTCTTCACTTATAATTACTGCCATTAATTCGTAACACATTGATTCACAACAAAACTTGGGGAATGTATCCTAATAATTTTACACTGAAAACCCACATGAAGAAAAACCTTCACTAAAAAATAGTAAACTGCTGACAAAAGTTGAAGGAAATAAAACCAGTGCCATGGGAATTTACAGCAACATAGTCAGACCGATTCTTCTCTACGCATCCATAATCTATGCCTCTGTAAACCTAACACCTTAAAACTTGAATTTATACAATGTATCGCCTAGAGAAGTAGTAACAATTATTGTAAAAGCAAATCCAGAACAGAACACTCATGCCTAACACACTGAGACCTGGTGAACAATAATATTCCCTACGCAGCACCAGTGTGTGTCTTCGCACAGTAACTCAGGGCTCACTGTTCAACATTCGATTACCAACTGTGAAAGCCTTGAAAATTATTGAATTCATGTGAAAATTCGCAGAACATAGCAGCGGTGTAATGTTTGGACTGTATAGAAACCACACGCTATGCCTAAAAAACCGCTTTCATGTTCTCAATGCTAATGATATAATTTAAATCTTTCATCCCATTATGTAAAACTGAATTGTTCTCTGTGAGATCAATGAGATATCGTAGCATTTAATTTCCGTTTTTGATGTCCCATGTAGTAGGAATGAAAAAGGATTCGTTTCCATGCTTTGTTATTAGTCTGTGCGGCGAACACTTCGGCGAGGTGAAAAATTATTAAACAGTTGGCGCTACACACTCAAGCGAGCCAAGTGAACACTCGGCTCATTCGAAAAGACATGAAAAACAGGAGCAGGTCACCCACGTGCACTGTGTGATGTCGAGGTAGCGCAGAGACGGCCGCCACTGCAGAGAATCCAGCGAGTCGGAAGTGAGCAACGAGCAGTGCTGGAGAAAAAAGTTTTCTATTAGTGGCGATGGGGGGCACACCAAAATGTAGCGGCGATGGACTACTGTTATTAAGTCGGTCGAACTACAGAGGTACAGCAAAGTATGACGCCGCGCTATACTTGTAACGAACTCACCTGCGAATTTGGAAAAAAATTAACTACGATTGCAGCGCCCTTGCTCAGTTAGTCAATGAACATAAAGGAATAAACAACTATTCAACGAAACCAGATCACAACGTATTTGTAACGGCAATGTCGGTTTTCCTTCTATTTGTGCACAACACCAAAATACGCGGGGCATCATAAGGTAATTCAATGGATGCATCCAACAGATTTCCAAATTATCGCAGCGTAGAGTGGTTTCGTAAAGCAGACGTAATTGAACTCCCCCAACAGCGTAAGGTATAGTTCAGCACTGAAAATTAGAGAAAATTCTAGAGAAAATTAGTTAGAAAACTAAAAGCTAAACAACCATACTCACATGGTAGATATTCCAACGAATAACAAATGAGCGGTTTGAATTAGGTCAGCTTGGATGTTTTTGGCTTAATAAAACGAGGTAGAATGGACCCTGGGCAGCTTACACTAGTTCTTAGTGTAAAGTGTAATTCAGAATATACCTCTGAAGTCCCACGAGTGTCTTTATCCGGGTACGAGAGATTGAGTAACTCGCTTCAAATTTGCTTGCAAGTTATCCAAAATTGTATTCGTTTACTAATTTTCTCTAACATGAAGCTCTGCAGAGACCAATGCTGGAGAACAGGTTGATGGATTGCTACTTCGGCTGTCTAGCCTTCAGCATGAATCCAAAGGAAAAAAGCATTAAGGAAGATATTCCTGTTAGCACCCTAATTAGCTCCTAAACAGAAAGGCAAACTTACGACGATATTAGCCTACATAAAAAAGTGAAGGACTTTCTGGAAGCAAAATGTACTAGCGTAGAAAGTGAAATAATTTAATTGCTGGTCCAAATACAGAAGATGAAAGAAAATATAGCAGTTTATCATGCTCAGGCAAGGAAGCTAATTTTTTATATCTTTTTATAATCACTTAGAAATCAAGAAAAAAAAACGTGCGAATGTAGAAGGCAGAGAAGGAGCAATACCTTATAAAAGGACAAGACACGAGCATTTCCCTATAATTACACTTAGCTTTTTCTGGCCACACGGCCAGGGAGTATTTAACTTGTTTTGGAAAATGATTGTTTATTTTGGAACAGTCAGTTAGTGATACAAAAACAAATGACAGAGCTTTAAACCAATAAAGACAAATCAGGAGAAGCCAACAATAAATATGTAAAGCCACGAGAACAGAGATGATGCAAAATCAAAATGCGGAGAAAAATTAAATAAATACCAATAAGTTTGGATTGCTCAAAATTACAATTCGAAGTAAACTACAACGCAAAAAAATAATGCTCAGAATTACAAAGGCTGTTTTTTCATGTTACTCTGTTCAATGTGTGTTGGTTCGATATATGGGCCAATATGGCAACCCCTATCAGTTCAAATAAAAAAGTTGAGGTGCCTATGAAAATAAAACCAGAAAAACAATTAGTATTAAAGAGAAATTGAAGATTCTCGAGATGCTAGGTTGAAGAAAGCTGGAAAAATGAAGATAGCGAAGGTAGTTCTATTAATGCAAAGGCATCAAGTGTTGATAAACTAGCTAAATGCTTCGATCTTGCCCAACAGTCAAAACAAGCTTCTGCAGACGTAGAAGAAAATTCAGATTTTAAGAGTGCATTTTGTTCAACTTTAGATGGTCTTCTAGGAAACTACAAAAGAAAATATGATGAGTTAGACTAGAAAAGTCTGTGATTTCATCTAAATATTCTATCAACATATACGTAGACATATACATAAGTCTTGATTAATATTTTAACGTTTATATTTTCCAAGTGTTCCCATTTTTATTTACTCCTTTACTGTAGGATGCTAAGATAATTATCCGTATGCAGCATGAAGTCCCCCTAAACGAACAGGTTCACTTTCTCTTTTTTATTTTCATTTTTCTCATTTATCCATTCCCATCCCAGGAGACAAATCGAGAGTTACCAGTACAACCAATGAACACTTGAAGAACATACATTCAAATTTTTTATTACTTAAATTTTCCAACATTGAAAATCATTTAAAAGGACAAAAGCACACCCAAGCTACTCCGACTCTTGCAAGCTGAACGTTTTTTGCACACATGAGAAAACTTTGGGGCGACGCCTACAACCTGAAGTTGGAGGCGCCGCAACCGCAGGAGGTGGTGCACGAGGGCCTGCACGGCCACATCGTCCACAGAGTCACAGCGCGCCAGCAGCAGCTCCTGCAGGACAGTGCTGCGGCTGGCCACCGCGCCAAGTCCCACGCTCGTAACCTACACATCACATACGCTAGTGAGGCCTCCACAACACACCGAGAGTTGCGCTAATTTAGCTCTCACTATCCGTGCAACATTTGAGGGCAACGATCTCACGCTCAAAAGTGATGCTGAATCAAGGAGAGAAAATGTTTTTGCACCAACAAAGAATATTTCAGGGAATAAAAGCAAGCTATTGCACTTAAAATATCTGCCAGATACAACAAAATTAGAGCAATGGTTGAACATTGATCATAAGTGAACATTATCAATTTTATAATGAAAGTCAAAAATCAATTGCATTTCAATATAGGATATCCAAGGTCGAAACTCTAATGCTAAAGCAAGGACAAGATGCAGCTGTGGAATTCTAGGTTTTTGCGGACACTACATAATATTAAAGCGTTATAGCTTGGAAGCGGAGAGTGACAGGAAAAAAATTCAACCATCTTCCCCATGAATAACATTGAGTCCCATTCATTCTCAGCTTCCTAAAGATCAGGGCTAAAGTAAGGCACACATACTTTAAACACTATGTACTATTTTACATCGCAAATATCAATTAAGTGAATGAGACTAGACTGAAGAGTTATGAGGCACTGCAGGGCAGGGCTTTGAGAAGGAGGCACTACTGACCTGCGCACACTGGGACAGGTTGAGATACAGCAGATCGGGAAAGTGGAAAGCCATCATCAAACTGTGGTCTGTGAGCTTGAAAACTCCACACAGGCTCAGCTTACGTAGACCTGAAAACTTGAAGCAATCACGTAACGTCTCAGGCCAATAAAATGAATTAAATCATCCCTAACTTAAAATAAATTTAAAAAAAACATGAAAGAAATTTATTAATAGATTTCTTGTAATACAAGAAAATATGACAAATTCAAATGTAATTTAAATAAAAACTCGTAAATAATCAACCACAGGAAATATAATTTACTCATCACGTGATAGGACTCAAATACAGGAACCCCCATCAGACAAAAACACTGTCAACCCTCTACCCAACAGAAATAAAACCAACATTTGAGATGATAGAGAATATTAAAAAGGACAAGTTCCCGTTTGTTCAGAAGGAAGAACTCTTTCCGGTAATGCGGGTACGACATACTAGTCCTGTCGTATGCCTCACACTTTTCATTATTTTCTACAGGAAAGAGCTACACTTTAGCTACGAGACACAATGTATTACGACACTGTGTCAGAGAGAGGGTAATCCTTTGACCATACCTCCCCAAAACTCAAATTATTTACGATCTACCAAGAAGCCCATGAGTTTACATGATAAAATACATAAAAAATATGACTACTGTAGATAGAAAAATCACAATTTTTTCTTCAGCTTACAAGGTTCAAGATTGCTCACTCAATACCACTTAAAAAGCTCCAGCATTGTGAGAAAATGTATGGCTCACCCAAAACTACATAAATAGTGGCAACCATTACTTTAAGACATTAGGTCTAGCTGATTGGGCGAATGAAAGATTCACCTCATACTGCTAGAATAAGGTACTTGAACTAAATGAAACCATATACGTACTTGAAAACAAATCGTCAAGTTTCAACTCTTGTTTTGCAAAATTATTTTCATACCAAAATAAAGTAAGATCGCAGACTGCAACGGTAAATTCTGAAATGGCAACCCTTACCATGGTCTACATTTTAACTTTGCACAGAAGTTGGCTGTTGCTGTTCCTCACCTCGCAAGTTGGCGATGGAAGCAGGGAGACGAAGATGCAACGAGCTCCTGAAGTCTTGCGTCATGTCACATACGTCAAATGCTTCCTGTTCAGCGTTCGGCGCTGCCTCGCCGCCCTCCTCAACTCTTTCTTCTTTGGGTGGCTCAGCAGCAGCAGCAGCAGCAGCATCTTCATCCAAACCCTCAACTGCCAGTGATTCTACGAAACATGGGTTTGGTAAATTCACAAATTTCACATAGCGACATCTATCACGAGCAATGGAATCATGGTGCCTAGTAAAATAAATGTAAAAACATGCTTTGACAGGGTCCAGAAATTTTACCTGTCTGCTAAATGCAGAATACACTATCAAAATTTCTATCAAAACCTGCCAGTAAAATTTTATTCCAAATGATAGTAATAATGCATCACAACAATTTCTTTCCACATAAGTAGCTGAAAATGAGTAATTCAATAACTAGTACGTCAGTGACAGGCAAGAAAAGTGAACAACAAATTTATTCGTGTACTCAAAGTCATATTTCTGGCGATTCATTGGTCGTGTGATTCAAATCTTTATTAGTTAGGAAGTACGTGAAAAAAAAATCAGTCTTCAGAATTCGACAGATGATTCCTCTTAATGAATTCCATTTAACAGTCATGCAGTGATGCTGTGTTTGGGAAGCATACAAACTAGGTTACCGTGGATTTTCTGTGTCTTTACATGAGATGGTGATATTCTAGAGGAGCATGAGGCCAGCCAGGTTGCCCATGGATTGACAGCTAAGCACACCTGTGAGGTGGGCCCACGAGTCGTAGTCGTAGAAAGTGCGACAAGGCGCGTGCGCCGTACACGTCACGCGCCGACTGTACAGCTGCACGCGCCGTGGAGACGTGGTCAGGTTCACGCCGCTCAGCGTCCTTAGTCATAACAAAAATATAATTTCAAGAAGCACATGTGGTCGATTGTTAGCCTGTAAATATCAATGAAAACATGAACATATTTTTATGTTTGATCACTTTAATAATGTGATTGATTGCTTACTAATTAGTTTTAGCCTCCCTTTACCACTAAAAAGATGTTCAAAGAGAGGAAGGATGAAGACACCATTTAGTATGGAGTTGAGCAAACGTGGAATCTATGCACAAAGGGTGTTCCCGTAACGAATCCCGGAAGCATAGAAATAGTGAGATAAGAAGGAAGGTTCTGAAACAAGATGAAAGTTTAAGAAGACAGTCAGAGGCGCTGAAAAACACAGCAGTGAACCGATAAAAGATGTTCTTTAACAAAACGAAAAACATATCATTTCAACGAAAAAGAAGGCCTACCTAACTCTCAGCTCAGGAGTCAGGACCTCACATTTTCTCCTTGGAAGTGATAATTCCCATAGATACAAGGATAAAAGGAGTGGCCTATCATAGATACAATACTCGTATACCTTTAAGGGGACTTTAATAAGATTAGGTGTTAATAATTTCTCCTATGAATAGCTTAAAACTCACTTCTTAGGAGCAGCGGTAGCCTTGCAGTCAGGACACACTAGCGGGTCGTGGCTGAAGCTGCCATTGTAGTAGCACTCGCCCATGAAGCCTGCGTCCGTCAGAAGGCAGCACGTCGACAGCAACAGCACGCGCAGGTGTAGCAGCAAGCCACTCAGCATCTGCACACCAGATTGACAACTGAAATTTTAAATCCGTAGACGAACGTGTCAGCTAACCATGCATAAAAGCTAAGGAAGTCAACCTACTATTCAACACTTCTTGAAATCATACTATGAATTAGCTGAAGCAACCCTAACCCAAAAAAATGTTTCCACGAAAGACAAGAGGAAGGCATCATTTAGTACGGAATTAAGGAAACGGGGAATCTATGCACAAGTGCATTCCCACACCGGATTCCTTGGGCATAGAAACATTTAGATCAAACGAAATTTATGTAACGTGATAAAAATTAAAGAACAGTGGAAGATGCTCAAAGAAGACAGCAGTGAAAAGTGGAAAAAATTTACAGGCCTCTCTAACTTTTCGCTTGAGATTTACATTGTCTTATGCGGCGCTAATTTACATAAATTAAAGTTATAAATAAAAGTTACAAAGAAATATAATGCAAATACAAATAAAATGTCCCAAGACAGGACATTTTATCGAAATTTAAATGATCATCACAAAGAAATTCAGCAGGATTCACTTCCAGCAACTCAACACCGACAAAAAATTTGAGTACTTTCATTGGCATGTCTAGCATCTTCCCGCAATAGAAAAGTTTACTCTGAAAAGAAAAAAAAATGAAGGTTAAATGGGGAAAAAACAAACTTATATAGAGGTAATTTAAGCCAGCTTTTTCAATGACAGCAACTAAGGAGGAGAAAACCGAAACACACTACCTACTGCAAAACTTGACACACAGCAGTAACGTGAAATTAATGGCATTGTTTCTTGGGCTACCATTGAGATGCGTTGCTTCAATACTTTAAACACCGTAAAACGGCGTTTTAATGTGTTCTCTGATTCCCACCTGTGTATGAAGCTCACAGTAGCAATAAAATCTTTCTTAAACATTATCTCCTAAAATTCCAACAGTTTGGGGAGAAGTTTTCAGGAACTTAGGTTGTCAGTACCCTAAAATACCAGTGAAATTTCCTGGGCGTGGTTTTTTTCTGCATACACTAGTTCTTTTTTCTTTTTTAAATAAAAAATGCTTCGTTAAAAATGTATGCTAAGCGAGAGAAACCTGACACCAAAAAAAATCATAGAAAAAACTGAAAAAATATCTAATTTTTGCCAAAACTTATCACCATATCAATGCACGTATAAAAAACTTTCTCACGTTAAACAAAGTAGGTATTAATTGTGCTGAGCAGACCATGAAGCCTAAACTGAGTGGAAATCAATAGCAAATTGCACGTGCAAGGCTTCTGAAATTTTTAAAAAAACATAGTTGAATGAATGCGATTAATTGCACTAATTTTGTTATTTAGTTCAAACCATTTCCCTACTAGTTAAGTTACCTTTAATTTTTGCCTATTTCCCTAAACTGGAATCACTAGCCATCTTGGCACTGGAATAGCCATCAGGAGACCAACTGTTAAAAAACGCTTCCTCACAACAATCGCTTCAAGAGCCCACTTTTTAGCGGTAAACGCAAAAACACTAAATTGCCGCATATACATCAAATGGCACCTTACAGATATTTACAACCTCAGCCTTACGACAAGCTACGCAAAATACTCTTGAAAAAACTAAACTAGCTGCTTCACTGGACACTCCTGCAACCAAGTCACATGTGAGGACATAAACTTCTGAATGCAGACTCCGGCTCTGCCTGCAGGAAGCCTTGACTGGAGAAAATGTTGCATATCAGCCATAAAGCAGCTCATTGGCTCAAAGATGTTCAATAGATGCTGCAAATCGTTCAAGCACAACTAAACAATGAGCACTAAGAAGTACTTCAACAACGTCACAAGACCATCACCAAACAATAGCCAAGGTTTCTTTTCATGAAAATAAAAATTTAAGACGTAACATTCACCAAAGTACAAGACAGCGTAAAAATTTCAAAGTGGAGCTGGCGAAAGAAGTGGCATTTTCACACTAAGCAGGCATGCAAACGAGACAGACTGAGACTCAGTAACAATTCAACTACCCCACAACTGGCGAGGCTAGTTTTTTCATGGTTAATTTGGCTAATTAAGTAGTGGACTCTTGAGAATTCTTTCGTTACGATCTGAAAACTCTAGGACAATTGTCATACAGGATTTCCCTAAGGGGGGTCATCGTTATCGAAAGACAGATTGTGTTCTGCTCCTTTAGCATCAACTACTGTGCTACACTAAACCCATAATCAGAATACGGTTTTATACTAAGGTAATATTATTACTGAAATGTAATAATTTTAGTAAGTTTTTATCCAATTAAAGTTGCACCATTCAGAAATACCCACTTACATTCATTTCTAATACCTGGTTGATATGGGAATACAGGACCACTAATCATCATTAAGCCAAGCAGTTTCTCACTCATTCTAGAAGGGTAATAAGAAAATGGCAAAAATGTCATGCATCCTCGTCTAGCTCCAAATTTAACCAAGCGCTTACGTACACAGTTTTAAGTAAGAATAATATTTTGACTATATAATTAATATTCATTCATTTTCCATTTCTTCCTCGATACTCCCCGCCAATGGAGCCACTTGCTCGTCACAGTTCGAATAAAACCTTCCAGCAGGCGCTCCACCCACATTCAACACCTCACTAGGTCCAGGCAGCACACGCGCTCAAAATAAAGCGCGAGGTGATGAGTGCCGCGTGAGAACACAGGGGGGTGACCTGGAGCGTGCAGTTCTTCAGGGAGTGCGCGCACACACTGAGGTCAAGGTGGGTGAGGTGGGGAGCACCAGCGGCCACCAGCACCACCTGCCGAGCGTCCAAACTCACCCCCGCCAGACTGAGGTGCTGCAGCCGCGGCTGATACCTGCACTTGCAAAATCCCGTCACTACAGATTAGATTAGATTATATGTTAGTTAAAGTCCCCCTAACCGCTCCAAACAAAAGAGCATATCAAATAGAGGAAGGAGGAAGGCACCATTTAGTATGGAGATAAGGGAATAAGGAATCTATGCAGAAGGGACATAGAAATAGTAAACTGAGAAAGAAGTTCATGAAATAAGATACAAGTTGAAGAAGAAAGTCAGAGGTGCTGAAAAACAGGACAGCGGTGAACCGAAAAAGGTGGTCCTTAACATTGCAAACAAAATTTCATTTCAACAAAAATAAGTTCTACCTGACTCTTAGCTCAGGCCCTCATACATTTTCCCCTTGGAAGTGCTAATTCCCATAGATACAATAGTTGTATCCCCCTGAGGGGTGTCACTACAGAATACGTAGGCTCTGAATTCTTGGACTTTTAGTCGAGTTTAAAAACTATGCTTATTTTATTAAAAAAACACATTCTGCAATGGACAACAAATCACAAAAGAAACAACTAGAGTTCAAAAAGCCCATTCAAAGTGTTAAGTAACTAGAGTTTTAAAAACAGAACGCATATGAAATTAAAATTGTTTCAAAATTTTCTATGCAGTCTTTATCTATGATCTACAAGATATAATTTGGATATATAAAAACAATTTTACAGTCAATCTACGAGACATCATACCAAGAAATATAACCCACATTTAGAGTTTATAAGCACAGTTTTCAAATATAAATTCTTGTTTCTTTAGGAAAAACTGGAACATTTGGCAAAGATAAGACACCTCCACACAAGAGAAGGACAAAAGAGTTATGACAAGGCCAGGTTGCCTGTACACAGACACGGCTGACCTGTGCATGGGATCCATTACGGCGCAGCAGCTGCTGCTGTCCGTGGCGCCCACGTCCAGGTGCACGAGGTCATGCGACTGCACCACCAGCGACACACACTCCTGCACCCACCACTTCACGTCAGGTTCAGTATTGCATCACATCAAGATCACACCGTCCTCAGAGTCTACACGCGCCGTGCAAACACAACTGTATTCCGACCTTATTCAAATAATGAGGAAATGTTCTCATAAAAAGTGCTGCTAGCAACATATGAATGCTTTAATTCTCTGATTTGAAAAAGATTAATATTAATATGCCAAACCACGCAGAGAACGTGTTAAAAATTTGTTACTCATTTTTATGATGAGAAAAGGTTGTGATAAAAGAGCACTCAACAGAAACAGGTGGAGACACAAAATACACTCATCACTTGAATTGACTGAAGTTTGAAGCCCAGTAAAGTTGCCATTCAACGCAAATTAGATTAGATGCTAGTTTAAGTTTCCCCAGCCGCAACAAAGGCGTTCCAAAGAGAGGGAGGCACCATTTAGTATAAACTTGAGGGAACACAGAATTTATGCACAAGATGCACTGAAACAACAAATTGAGAAAGAAGTTCATGAAACAAGAGAAAAGTTGAGGAAGAAACTAGTAGGTGTTAAAAACAGGACAGCTTCAAACCTGAAAAAAATGGTCCATAACAACACAAAGAAGCTATTCTATTTAAAAAACTGAAGGCACCTAACAATTTACTTAGGTCCTCAAATAATACCTCCTGGAGCGCTAATACCTATAGAGCCAATAGTTGTATTCCCGGAAGGTAAAATTCGACGCATTAAATCAAGTGCAACCCAGAGCAAATCTAAGAGAAAAATGCGATATTGTTGCATTAAATAGAAAATAAAACGACTTGAATGATATGGATATTAGCAACATGTTACACAGATGCCATTATATCATAAATAAAAAAAATTGACTCCTACTGCCAATCGTTGCAAAAATCTTTCTCCACAATGCCTAAAATTCGTAATACTATGTCGCTGATCAGATAACTCTTAAAGTTTAATTAGCAAAGTCAAGCAATTTCCTAGCTAAAATTTTGATTATTAATCATTATAACTAGAGATAACAGCAGAAATCGCATGGCACTAGATAACAAGAAGAATATATTTAAATATTCTTTCTTTGAACAGGATGGATTCAGGCCGAAAGAGAAAAGTGTTTTGCTAAAAAAGCTGAAGTTTTTCAGCTCCTACGTTACAAAGGCCTAGTTATCCAGTTATACTACGGAGGCACAACCAATTTGCCTTCATTGTGCGGCTGTTGTAGATAAGCCGTTCAGCCAGCACCAAACTCTAAAACAAGGCGAGACGGAAAATCAAAACACATACAGCATTATCGACCAATTAATTACAAGAAATACAATGAGGTACGGACATTCCAACATGCATATCAATTACTATGATTTCAGGTTTTCATCAAATTATCAGGAATGTAAGAACAAAGTTTTTAGCTATTCATTTAATTCTTGAGGTTTTATAATTCGAAACTAAACATTACGCTAAATTTTATGATACAAATGATCATTTTAGTATGACAAGATATCGGGTGGTAAAAAAGTTGGTATAGTCTTTATTGATCCCAAACTTCTCTCAAAAACCAGAGAACTGCATGGTTCATTGAACTTTACACCAACGTTCAGATATGAAGTACACAACACTGAAAAATCTACAAAATTTCTTAGTTTTGAGCTACAAGCACACAGAAGTATAGCTGTAAATGTACCGGCCTCCATATCTGTACTTAATTTCACGTCTGACTTCAGAGACAGGAATTACCATCATGAAGTTGAGGTTGTGTCATGGCTGATGGGATTAAGGTTCTAGGACATTGAAAGATACCTGCAGGGCTTAAAATTATTTCCTTTCATGAATCCAAACTTTTCTCCATCGTCCTTAGTAAAAAGAAACAGGAATAACATGTGACAAATGAATTTTTAACTCTAGTAAAGTGACAAAATTTACAATAAACTAAGCAGTGGAGATCAACAGAACGAGAGACGAGACTCACAGCAGTGACGGCGCCACAACCTTGCACACTGAGCCACTCCAAACAGGGCAGGCTCTGCGATATCATGCTGAGGGCGGCCCCGTTCAATCGGTAGCAGCATGTGAGGTCCAGGTGACGCAATGAGGGCGAGTTGTTACACAGCTCCTCTGGAACAGTCATACGACACACAAGTTTGAAGTTCTACTGAATTATGGGTTGTCACAGTTGAGTCGTGTTCGTCTGGAAATCAAATCAAGGCAAATTAGAACCACAGTAAAACATGAATTAAATATTTTTCAAATAAGTAGGGGATGTGAACCAGCATGAGCATTGTTTGAGACTAGTGCGCAAGTGCTTCACTGTGTTCTGCTTCTGGATACCACGAAGTTCATGTAAAATACTGAGACAATGAGGCGCTATAGACCCTCCTGACTTGACAAAATTTTACGGAAGACTGCAATATGTTTCCCTATTGATAACAAGAGAGTAAGCAAATACGATGATGTACATTTGATTCAAGATATTCTCTTCTCACAGAAGCACGACCTCTATGCAGAAAAGACGCAGCCCCATATATGTCATGTGTGCAAGAAACGTCAAGCTGCAAAGAGTCTGAGTAGCTTGTATGTACTCATGTCTCTTTAAATGATATTTATAGTTGAACGGATTAGAGAAATTCTTAAATACATGTTCTTTAGGTGGTAGTGCTATGTTTATTGATTTTGCTGTTTTTGAGTGAATTAATCAATGACTGACTGGTCCCTAATGTACTATATTTATTTCACCTTTGGTCATTATTGTTTACAGTATAACTCAAGTGATATTTATGGACTGACCTATTCTTCTGTTTAATTTAACCTAGTAGGGACTTAGTGTTACTTTTATTTTCTGTTTTTGCTTTCCTTGTGTCTATTTTTGTTGCCGTAGGCCAACATTTGATGTTTTCTTTTGGCCAATTGGTTCTTTATTTTCCTCATTTTTAAAAGATGGAGTTTTCTTTTTCAATTCTGCTCCACTTCCAAGTAATTTTGTGATAAAATTTAGCTAAGTTGCCCACTTGAATTTATTACTTCATGATTTGATTTGAGATCTAATTTTATTCCTTCTCATTTCACAGCCCATTTTTCAGCTATTTTATTTCAATTTTACGTCAATACGTTTAGTTTATATAGCATGGATTCATTCTGAACAAGATTTAATTTTTGCTTCTCACACACATTAAGAAGTTTAATTTTGAGAAACCCAAATGGATTTCTATGGTTTCATTTCGAGCACACTTTCATTCTATGTTATCTCTGTTTTCAGGGCTTCATTCATAATTGACTTCCCTGATTTAAGTCTTCACTTGTTTCTGCAACATCAAACAACTGTTCCACAATAAACCTTTTTCAAAACATGTTTTATTACTCCTTTGCTGTGTGGCCAAAAAACCTACAATTAATAAGCAAATGCTAGCAAATGGAAATTTTGGCAAGTAGGTTCTAAGCCAGAATTATATAAGAAAGTTTTAGCCTCCCTTAACTACGACAAAGATGTTCTAAGAGAGGAAAGAGGAAGGCACCATTTAGTATGGAGTTGAGGGAACGCGGAATTTACGCACAAGGTGCACAGAAACAGTAAGCTAGGAAAGAAGTTCATGAAACAAGAAAAAAGTTGAAGAAGACAGTAGTAGGTGCTGAAATACAGGACAGCATTGAACCAAAAAAAAGATGATCCGCAACAAAACAAAAACCTATTTTATTACAACAAAAAGGAAGCCTACTTAACCTTTAGCTTGGGCCTTTACATGGTTCCCCTGGGAGCACTAATTCCCATAGATACAATAGTTGTATCCCTCTGAGGGGTCCTAAGCCAGTAACTTTTTGAATGACAAAGCCAATTACGTGTGCCTTGCTCCAAACACAAATGTGACGCGTCGCTTTTTTGACGTGCTTCTCTCTGTAATTTCAAGTTCGTGCCACATTATAGCGCCTGTGCTGGGGCTTTGAAGCACAACGCAACCTGTTGGGCAGTCACGTCAGAACAGTCATACTGGCTGACCATGCCAATGTGCTCCTGTTCTGTATTCAAGTTTGCGAGTTTATTGTTCCGTTTCGTGGAGGTCTATAAGCACCGTCAGCTGTGCAAAACTGAAGTGTTGCCTTCCTTGCCTTAACGACTCATTCCGGTAAAACTTTTGAAAACCAGTTCAAGTAAAGCTATTCGAACCTAGTATTTACTGAATGTATAGACTAACCTCAAACCATTGATGCCTGCTAGCCAATAAAAACATAAAACTTCAAAGCTGGAAGCTGTAGCTGCTGGCTTACCTATCTGAAATTACAAGAAAAAACCAAGTGCCAGCCAGATGTCAACCTTAACCCTTTGCTTCCCAACACTCAAATAGTTAAGGAAAAAGTTTTCTAAGATAATTGCAGTCATTACACTGGAATATCAGCAAAATTGCCCTTACATGTTTTTTTCCGCATAAGCAGGTGCTTACTTCATTTTTAAATTGAAAAATTATGCTTTAAAAATGTATGCTTTGATGCCCAAAAAGTTGTCAAAAAATCTGAGAAAAAATATTAATTTAATTTTTGCTTATTTTTATCTGTAAATACATTTACGTATGAAAAACTTGTTCAAGTTAAATAAGAAGGTATTACATGTATTGCATAGACCATGAAGCTTACACTGAGTGGATATCAATAGCAAATTGCACGTATCAAACTTCTAAAATGTCTAAAAACATAGTTGCAGGAATACAATGAATTGCCGTAATTTTATCATTTAGTTCAAATTATTTCCCTACTAATTAAATCACCCTGAAATTAAGTCAATTTCCCTAAACTGGAAGCATAAGCCATTTGGGAACAGGAGTTCCCGTCAGGAGGCAAAGAGTTAAATGAGGATTCAACTATCACAACTGTTTAAACGTCACGGCAGTTATTGTGCACTATGCAGGACCACTGGCTGCCGTATTTGGCAATATGTATGTTGCGTAGGTTCCTGATTCATCACTTTTGCAATCATCATTTAGGTAAAGTGGTAAACTTAATAATACTGTAAAAATATTTCAGGTCGACAAGCTATAATAGTAAAAATATTCATAAGAGGTTCTCAACGCGATTGTTCAACAAAATCAAACCTACAAGCATTAATTGAGGTAGACGCAAAGAGCGTAAGCTGACCTATGGCGACGTTGGTTATCTGGTCACAGTAAGCGAGGCAGAGAGAGTGCAGCTGCAGATGCGGCACTCGCACCAGCCTGCCCACAGAGCTGGAGTCGATGCGCGTGCTGGACAGGTCGAGGTGGCGCAGGGTCGGCGTCATACGCCCTATCCACGCTAACACTCTCGCGAATGTGGACACGAACTCAGACGGAGAGGACTGCTGAGCTGGGTAGAACCTGAATGTTTAAGCAAGCGTATTGCATTCAGGTGCACACAACAAGTGCCGGTAGGTCTGGTGACAGACATGAGTTTGGACATTGAAAATTGGCTTCAACATTGCAATACTACCTGATGTATTATAATACATTTACATACTATAATAATATATTCAAAGATTATCGCACAGAAAATAATTTGCAATATTCAAAAATTGCATTCATGAAAAAATGTATTACAAGAACAATTGTAAATTGTATATGAACCAAACACTAGTTAGACAAGAGCAAAACGATTATTCAGAAATATTCATTGAAAGATTTTATGAAGTTCAGCACATGATACAGTGTACAGAGCAAACTTTCATTTGACGAGTCAAAATGCAGGCCTCATTTGGGAATAACTACACAAAAAAGGAAATGACGGGCTAACTATTTATTCCTATGACAACTTTGGTATGGAAGAACTACTAGCACTAGAGGAAATTTTAATGTAAAATGTCAAAATATTGAAAAAGTTGGAATTTTTCTGAACACTAATCGTTTTCTTCATACCAACAGTTGGCCCACAGTACTCTTCTTGGACAAAAATGTACAGGCAATATACCATTTTTAGCAAAAATTAACAAAGCTAGCAACAAATAAATGGAAAAATTAAACTTAGCATTGAAATTTATTGACATGTTGAATATAATTAGAAGTATTGATAAATTTATCAACAAAAAGAAGTTAAAGTTTATCTCAGATTCATTCCTCAATTTGGCGTTTTTCTCCTTTGTCGCACTGCACAGTTGAAGCAGTGTTTTGTTTTGTTCTATTGTCATCATGAATTTGATTTTTATATTTTTTTATTGAAACATCAAAATTGATAGTTGTTACAATAAAAACTATAGCTTTAATACTACCAATATTAATAAAAAGTATCACCATGTGTTTGATATTCACTGGCGAATCATTTTATTATAGTTTAAAAATTGACTCACAGTTAGGAAGGTAGTCATTGTATTCAATATATTATCTTAACATGTTAACTACTTATTGGTACATATGTTTACCACTAGGTAAATTTCCTTTTTACGTACCGGTATGAAAAAATAGTAATTCAATTGTTTCTCTAACTTCTTTCAAAACAGAAAATAACGTACAAGTTAAAATACTACAGTGCAACTATATTTATTACTCTTTTTAGAAAGGATAAAAATGTAATCAGGCAGTAAAGACGGTTTTTCAATGCAGCTACTTCCAACCTAACTAAATCAAGCGTAGCAACCGTGCAAACGGAGTCTACTTGTTAAAATTATGAAGAAGCAGTGTCAATAGGATAGTAAAAAATGGTAAAATATCTACACAATTGCTGCAACACAGCACATGCTAACACTTCAATCCATTTCAAGTTCATACAAACTTAGAATTCCACAGCAAAGCCCAGTGCCTCTTGATGGTATTACATTTTAGCAAATACTATTCTGATCCCAAATGTTATCAAGAGAGATAAGCATGAGAAAAACTAGACTACAACAGCGCTTGCGTTAATGAATACTTCCCACATGAAATGGCCTCCCTCCAGCACACATTCACTTGTACCTAGCATTTGGTAATCAAAACCATCAAAGAATATTGTCACTAATATCCTGAAATCTCGATAATACCTCACAATTGGCATTTCACAGTAGTTGTGAACAATGGGAAAAAAGTAGTACTAATTCATTACCTTTTGTGTATGGCATCCTGATACGAGATATTACAGGTGGCAAGCGAGAGGGAGACGAGCGGAGGCGTGACAGTCATGAGATTGTAGAGCAAATTGTCACTAATGTAGCGCTCACAGCGCACCTCCAGGCACTGTAACTGCTGCAGAGCCTGCCTCACTAGCTCTCTGTCTATTTTGTTTTCCAAGAGGTTCACTGCACAAAAAGATATAAGCAAAAATAACAAGATAGTTAACCTTAAATTTCATTGAACTTTAAGAAAAGACTATTTGCAACTAGCTACCATGCCATTGTCTTGATAGAGAAGGGGGGGCGTCACATACTGAATTACTCCTTTTATTCCCACAAAAATGCAGCAGTTAATATTGACCCTAATTAGTCAATAACCATAATTTCCATCTCAGTAAAATGATTATTCTCAAAAAGAGAGCCCTTATCAAAAATTCTCTGATAACATTACACATGCAGTACAAAAAAGTAATGTTGAGAATCATGAAAATTCAAGAAAAAAATGTTAATTACTAATAAGTTCATAGAAAAATCCACATGGGCTTTGAAATTGTCTAACAAATATTTTTTTGTTGGGAAGCATATATATATTTTCATGGCAGCCATCTCAATGTTTTTAGAATCGATAGTGAGAACTAAAAATGTATTCTCATGGTCAGCCTATGTTAGTTCAATAATGATAATAAATACTTGAAATTAAAAAAAAGACAAACACTGTGACAAATTGGAGTAGGATGCTTCATACATTCTTTAGTCTACAAAGATTAGATTAGATTATAAGTTAGTTTAAGCCTCCCTAACCGCTGCAAAATAGAGTGTATCGAAGAGAGGAAGGAGGAAGGCACCATTTAGTATGGAGATAAGAAATTGAGGAATCTATGCAGAAAGGACATAGAAACAGTAAGATGGGAAAGAAGTTCATGAAATAAGATAAAAGTTGAAGAAGAAAGTCAGAGGTGCTGAAAAACAGGACAGTAGTGAACCGAAAAAAGGTGGTCCTTAACATACCAAAAAACATTTTATTTCAACAAAAAGAAGGCCTACCTAACTCTCAGCTTGGGCCCTCACATTTTTCCCCTGGGAGCGCTAATTCCCATAGATACAATAGTTGTATCCCCCTGAGGGTCTTTAGTCTACAAAACAGAACATCTTTCAACATAAGTGCTTAGCAAGTGTATAATATAAAATTGAGTAAAATCATCCAGTAGCCAACCCTGCACATGAACAAAATTGCAAAAATAATTGTTCATGTGAGATATTGCCTACATCTACACTATCAGCAAAACTTATAAGCTGGTTAGCGAACACTATTCCTTGCATATTTACTTGCTTTATATTTGACAAAAAAACACCACTTGAATGTGATACCAATTTAAAATTTTGACACATGGAAGACATATCTCTAAAACCTATTTCAAATGCAGTATAAAAATCAACTTTAAAACCAACAAATTTCCACCTGATAACTACACAAAAATATAACAACACACCTACACCACATCAAAACGGGTACAACAACATAGCAAATATGGCCCAAGATTAGATTAGAGTATGTGTTAGTTTAAGCCTCCCTAACCGCCTAAAAAAAAGGGCATATCAAAGAGAGGAAGAAAAAAGGCACCATTTAGTATTTAGATAAGAGGATGCGGAATCTATGCAGAAAGGGCATAGACACAGAAAGTTGAGAAAGAAGTTCATGAAACAAGATAAAAGTTGAAGAAGTAGTAGGTGCTGAAAAACAGGACAGCAGTGAACAAAAAAAGGTGGTTCTTAACATAACAAAAAAATATATATCTGAACTAATAGAAAAGTCTACCTAACTCTCAGCTTGAACCCTCACACATTTTCCCTCTGGGAGCACTAATTCCCATAGATACAGTAGTTGTATCCCCCTGAGGGGAAATATGGCCCAAGGTGCCACACAGAATAACAGCCACTGAAGACCTCTCAGTCAAATACTGACCTGTCATGAAGGTGTGCTCAAGCTGCTGCAGCTTGAGTGCCTTAATGCGCTGGCAGCCTGAGAGCAGAGATACAAAGTCCTGCTCCTTTATGTAGCAGTTGCGTACAGTTAGAGACTCCAAGGCAGGGCTGGTACACTTCCAGAAATTTCCAAAGCTGCCCTCAATGCGGATATCACTGTCCTAATCAGAAATTATACACATAAATGACTTTTTCATTGAATTACTGTATCCATTGATTAATTCAAATGTACATCAGTCAGAATGACGATAGGTCATCGTCATAAAATTACCTACTGGTGCTCCTGAATCAGATCCAAGTCAAGGAAAACTAATGAAAGCATAGCAGGTGAGATAAACTGCACAGTACCATTTTGTATGCTCATAAAAACAGCGACATGAGCTCTCCCTACCCAAGTTCTCCCTATATTAACCCGGGCTCTTTATATGCATAAGCTGAAGAAAACCATGCCATTGGAATATTAAAAAGTCAGTTTTGCCTAGATTTTGGCTTGCATTTCAGAAAACAGTATCAGAGGAGCTATTTAAGAAAATTTTCAGGTAATACAGTGACATACAAATGAATTGAATATACTTTTATTGCATCTTTTCTTTACTTTAACAAAACTTCTAGTTTAAGGGAACCGTCTAGTCAGAATCAAGAAAATGGCCGTCCCGTTTTTTGTATGGTATCTAGATCTATGAAATTTTGCATACGTAGGTATTTTAGAAAATGAATAAGGGTTATATTGGGCACTTTTTCCGTTTTCGCCATAATTACGGAGATAACGAAAAAAATGGAATGAAAAAATGTGAGTATATTCAAGCCACTTCTCAAAAAGTAGTCATTGTAGAGAAATGATTTAGGTATCATTGAATGCGGAAAGAGCTGCTGTATTAAGAGTCAGAGGATTATATTGAAACTCCCAATAATTTTAGTGATGAACCGATGTATCGGTATCGGTATTGGTATCGGCAGTATCGGCCATTTTTAGTGGTTTCGGTATCGGCAGTATCAGCCATTTTTAGTGGTATCGGTATCGGCAAAATCCTGCCGATACTTTACCGATACTTTCCAATCGTACATATTTTATCATTAAAGTAAAGGTCATAAATCATGAAAGTTAAAGTATGTAACCTAATAATACCCTTTGTGTGTTTATTTATATATTTATTTGGTGTCCGCTTCTTAATAAACATAGGTCGTGTGAGTTTGCGGTATCATGGATACCGAATTACTCATTGTAACATTAATTAAAAGATGGCGTTTCCATGCATTTAAATATTTGACATTTTATCAGGATAGGTTTTGTTTGGAAAGGATAGGTTAGCTTAGATTAGGATAGGCTAGGTTAGCACAGGTTAGGTAATACTGACAGAATTTTTTCTCGGGTCCACCTAGCTTAACGATGACATTGTCCATGGAATTTCCACGGGTCCTGCTACTATCTAATAATACCCTTGGTTTATTTGGAGTCCGCTTCTTCCATTTTTTTTGTCACGCTCATAAGGAGAGTTATAGTGACGGTATCTGTGATACGAGTTCCACCAGTGCGCAAGTACAAGAATATTTTTCATCACGGGTGCTGTTAGGATGGATACATTCGTTGGGCACCACATCTGTAAAATTTGTTCCAGAAAGTTGGCGAGTCCCGTCATTTTTGACGGGCTGTGCGTACTTGTAATCAAATAAAGAGCCTATTCATACTTAGTAAATTAGTTAGCCAACTGTTGAATTATAGCATTTAATCAGGCCCGCTAACTGAATTCACTACTTTGAATTCCCGATGAGTCACGTACGGTCATAACTGAAAGCTATGTAACATGAATAGTTAAACCCTGTAGCGACTTAAAATTATTATTCTTTTACGACTAAAACCTATATAGTTCGACCTAATATACATTTCTTAAAGTATGTGACCGGCTAACAAAAACCAAACCAATTTAATAAAGTTGAAGGTGCATTCCAAAAATTTTAGTGAATTTAATATAGAAGTAGCTGAAAATTCTATTTTAATTTAGCTTGTAAATCATCATATATTCCGAAGCTAAGAATTTATTTTAATTTAGCAAGTATATCGCCGTTCATAACGAATCTTGTATTTTTTTCTATGTTAAGATGTTTGAAAAATTCACGAACAATCTTATAGTTGAATACATCTGAACAGGTCAGTTGATTGCTTTAATCGCAACTTGATGAGGAATTTAAAAACGAGGAAAATTCCGAGGAACTTAATCATATTTACTAGGAATACGTTTTGGAGTCCAGCTCCATCATCAGTTCGGAAAAGTAAAATTCATTATGACTACAATATGAGGAAAAAGAAATTGTTGGATACAGTCATTAAAGGAAATCACGAAAACAAAAAAAATCGAAACATATCCCAGAGAAAATAAAATCGATAAGATCTACTTACAATTTGCAATGGGTAGGAACTGTCAGAATTGTTCAGTGCTGGTTTTTGTTTAAAAATATGTAGCGACTCTAAAATTCCGAGGTCACATGTAGTTGAAGCCGAATCTGAGATTTTGAAGTCCGCAGAGGATATCGGTACGTTGCATTTTAATGCGTGATTACGTACGAATTATGCGAATTGGTTCCCCGTGCGGAAGCTTCAACCCCGATGTTTGTCCATTCTGATATAAAAATTTTGTGCCGTCATGCCGACGTACGATGATGTGCACTGCACACAACTGTACAACTGTAAGAATAAATCAGAAAGGCTCGCTTCTCCATCAAAGGCGTATCCTTGTACCGGATTCGTATAATTTTAAGGGTGCTTGTTTTTTCCGGCACAAGGATACGCTTCCGATGGAGATGCGAGCCTCTCTGATTTATTCTCAACAGTTGTACAGTTGTGTGCAGTGCACATCATCGTACGTCGGCATGACCTCACGAAATTTTTATAACAGAATGGCCGAACATCGGGATCGAAGCTTCCGCGCGGGGAACTGATGAGCTTACCCCTCATACTCCGCAGTACTTAATCACGCAGTAAAATGCCCCTCACACTCCGCAGTACTTAATCACGCAGTAAAATGCAACGAACCGATATCCTCTGCGGACTTCGAAATCTTAGATTCGGCTTCAACTGCATGCGACCTCAGAATTTTAGAATCGCTACATATTTTTAAACGAAAACCGGCCCTCAACAATTTTGATAGTTCCTACCCATTACAAATTGTAACTAAATAATAGTCTTGTCAATTTTAGTTTTTCTGGGACATGTTTTAATTTTATTTTTACTTTCTTGATTTCCTTTAATGACTGTATCCAACATTTTATTTTTTCTTTTATTGCAGACATAATGATTTGTACATTTACGAACTGATGATGGATCTGGACTACGAAACGTATTCCTAATAAATATGACCAAGTACCTTGAAATTTTCATTTTTAAATTCCTCATCTTATAGATGGTTGCGTGTTTGCGGATATTTTCGGTTTCGGGGCTTTTCGAATTTTAATGTTTTCTTTTTGCCAAAGTATGTACTCGTATTTGGTGCGAATAACACGAAAATGACCACCACTTTTTTGGAGAAATTATTGTTCTGGTCCACTTTTGGAGCCAGTTGCTATAATAGTTAGTCTACATTACGTTGCAATACGATTAGAAACACATCTATTGAATGGATTTAATTTTTTTTTTCTCAACAATATAGTTAACATAGAAAGTGCAGTTTTATTATTCATAATGGGAAACTTTATTGTCAATATTGTTATATTATTAGATATTTTACCAAATAATTTTATTAAAACGCCCATGTAGGGCTTATAATGGTTTTATTTTAATACTAGTGTGCACTACCCGCCAACAATGGGATTCAATACCTTTCATGAACGGATTTTCAAGATGTAGATGACAAACAAATACAGTATATCCATCCTAACAGTCTCTGTGATGAAAAATATTCTTCTACTTGCGCACTGATGAAACTCGTATCACAGATACGGTCATTTTAACTATCCTTATGAGTGTGACAGAGAAATGGAAGAAACTGACACCAAACAAATAAACCATGGGCAAGGGTATTATTAGGTAGCAGCATGGCCCATGGAAATGCCAAGGACAATGCCATCGTTAAGGAAACCATCCCACTTTTTCAACTTTTTTAGTCCGATTCGTTTGAAAGTTGGCCAGTATATGTATTTTGTAAAAGTAAACCTTTTTTACTCCTGTCATTTTTTCGATTTAGGCCTTACTTTTTTTTTTGACGAAAAATGTGTTTTTGGTATATTTTTATTGAAATTTCAGATTGTAACTTCTCCTTCAGTTTTGATGCTAGAACAAAAACAAAGACAGTTTTAGAACCCTTGGAACATTTCTAACAAACGCTCGTTCAGTTTTTTTCAAATTCAAATTTTTTCTGTTTTTTCAAAAGTTTTTAAAATTTCAAAAATCAGCAACAATTTTTTGGGTTTAGAGCTATATATTTTTTCAAAGAATTCGAATTTGAAAAAAACCGAACGAGCGTTTGTTAGAAATGCTTCAAGGATTAGAACAAAATCAAACAAAAGAACAAAAGCAAAGACAGTTTTAGAATCCTTGGAACATTTCTAACAAACTCACATTGAGCTTTTTTTCCATTTCCTATTTAACCTCTTTTTATATGGGGTCAAAATCGGGAAAAAATTTAAAATTTTGGGTGCTTTTCATTTATATTGATATTTCAAAATGTAACTCCTCCTTCAGTTTTGATGCTAGAACAAAAGCAAAGACAGTTTTAGAATCCTTGGAACATTTCTAACAAACTCACATTGAGCTTTTTTTCCATTTGCTATTTGTTCTCTTTTTATGTGGGGGCAAAATCGGAAAAATTGAAAAAGTTTGGTCGCCTTACCCCCCGGGGGGGGGGGGGGGGGGGGGGGGAAATTATTTTCCGTAGCGCCATAAAATTTTAGGAACGAATAGTCTACCACCTAAGGGTCCTTTTACAACAAAAACATGCAAAATGACCATGGAATCGACAGCATCTGGCAAGGGAGTGGGATAATCTCCTTAAGCTAGATGGACCCATGGAAAAATTCCGTCACATTATCTAACCTATGCTATCCTAATTCTATGTCGTGACTCGCACCGCCTCAAAGCACGTTCACGACGCGAAGGCCTAGCGATCGTCATTACATGGTAGCAAGTTAGCAACTGCGGTTCTTGCAGGCTCTACACCACTAATGCGTTGTCCACAGTTCCCAATCCGTGGAACGGAAAGCCGGGTAGGTTTAAAATGTTTATACCGAGCATATATGCACAAGAACACACAACGTTCTCATGACTCGGAGTTCCCCTCCGATGACAAATCACCATTAGTCAAAAAGGATGACTTCGGGCACAGCTGTTCTCAAAATTACTATTTTTAATTTAATGTCTTAATTATTCAATATGGCCTGAAAGCTGCACAAAATCGACATGGTTAGGAAAAATGCGCCAATTACGACGATTACAACAACCTATCGTATACTACTACCCTATCCTGATTAATTTCAAACATATCAACGTATGTACAGGCGATCATTCAATGTTACCCTGAGGAATTCGGTATCCATGATACGGCAACCTCAGACATCCTATGTTAAGGAGCGGACACCGAACAAATTCATAAACAAACACACAACGGATATTATTACGTTAGATGATTGTAAAAGTATCTGTATCGGTAGTAGTATCGGTCAAAGTATCGGTATTTTCAAGTATCGGAGTATCGGTATCGGCCAAAAAATTTTGGAAGTTATTGTGGTTCCTTGAAGGAACCAGTACCACAAGTGGTACCAAAAATGTCTAAAACGCACCAGGAGCATAAGCTGGGGCGTCCTTGGCATCCTCGTAGGCTCCTCATATAGGATATGGAAGCGCCACGCAGAGCCAAACGTTTATATCACTACATTAGTACCGAGCAACCAACGTCAAAACCAAAAAAATCTTGATCTGCTATCGAAAAAAAGCCATCTAAATCTGAATAAATCGTCGGTCTGCAACAACTAGATCAGCTAACGTGACGTAGCAACGCAAGCAGATCGGGCGTGCTACCAATCACCCTCTTTCTCCCCGACCCCGAGGGATGAAAGGGTGGAGGTACCGAGAACTCAACTTGCCAAATCTCAAAAATTTTTGTCTGCTAGCAGATAAATGCATATCTAATTATGAACAAACCGTTGGTCAGCAACAACTAACTCAGTTCATTTGGCACATGTGCACTAGCATGCTGAGCGAGCTTCCCCCACCCTCCTTCTTCCTCCTGAGGGAGGGAGGGAAGGGTGGGGGGTACCGAGAATTCAACTTGCCAAATCTCAAAAGTTTTGACTTGCAAGCAGATAGATGCATACCTAATTATGAACAAACCTACAGTCAGAGGCAACCGGCCAAGCTCGTGTGGCACATCTTGGCTAGCTGGCCGGGCGAGCTTCCCCCCACCCTCTTTCTTACTCCCGAGGGAGGGAGGGGTAGAGGTACCGATAATTCAACTTGCCAAATCTCAAAAGTCTTGACTTGCAAGCAGATAGATGCATACCTAATTATGAACAAACCGACACTCGGCACCAACCAGTTGAGCTGACGTGGCATATCTGCACAAGCTGGCCGAGCGAGCTACCCTCCACCCTCCTTTCAAACTCCCATTTGACCTACTTTGGTGAGACGGATCGTTCTGTGGCTTTGCAGGAATGAAGTTTAGGACTTTCTCAATCGAATAGAGCAATAAAAAAATAATATGATGGATTTTGGATTTTCGACTAGTCGGTGCCCTTAACTTTTATCAGCTAAAATCTAATACTATGTGTTCAACTGTGGGCAAAAGGAAAAAGCAAAGGCAGAAGTATTATTTATAAAATATTGAGCAACACCAATTGAATGTACTGAATGCACCCATTTAATATTTTATTGCAAAGCCTATACATATTTTGTTCAAGTGCTAGATGTCACTTAACAGTCAGAAACAGGTTTTTGCAAAGATCCCTTTGGATTTTCAAGGTTTCCCACAAATTTTCAATATTTTTCTTGTCAGAAACTAAAAGCACTGTATTATAAAATCTATTTTGTGACTAAGTACATTTTTATTGTGATGTTAGCTCCATGTTTTGAATAATCTTTGTCTCAAAACACATGATCTCCTCAAGCCCCAAATGATCTAGCATATTCCATAAGGATTTTTTAGAGAATTTCTTGCTACATTTGATGATTCATCTATTTTTGCTCATTTCTAATTCTTTTGTACATTCCAATAAAAATCATCCCTATAACATGAAGGAAAAATTTCCTGGCTTTACAGAGCATATTGTATTTAGTGTTTTGGGTCAGATTAGATTAGATTAGTTGTTAGTTTTAGCCTCCCTACCCAGCAACAATTGCAATCCAAAGAGAGGAAGGAGGAAGGCACCATTTAGTATGGAGTTAAGGAAACGCGGAATCTACGCAGAAAGGCATAGAAACAGTTAGTTGTCAAAGAAAATAATGAAACAAGACCAAAGTTGAAGAAGACAGTAGTAGGTGCTGAAAAACAGGACAGCAGTGAACCGAAAAAAGGTGGTCCTTAAAACAAAAACATATTTCAACAAAAAGAAGGCCTATCTAACTCTCAGCTCAGGCCCTCACATTGTCCTCCTGGGAGCGCTAGTTCCCATAGATACAATAATTGTATCCCCCTGAGGGGAGCGTGTTTTGGGTCATTTTCTTCCTCTTTTAACCAATGTTGTAGCAGTTCTTCCAAAGAGTTCAATTTTGGACTTGCGTGACCATGTTACTTTATCTCAATACTCTCTGCTTTTCCTTTCCTAAGTTTCAAAAACTTTGGGCTAGCTGTAACATGTTTGCCATCAAGTAATGGAATTTTCATTTGTGATTCACAATACAAGCACAGATTAGATTAGATTATATTATTAGCTAGTTTAAGCCTCCCTATCCGCAACAAATGCAATGCAAAAAGGGGAAGAAGGAAGGCACCATTTAGTTTACAGTTAAGAGAACACGGAATCTATGCGGAAAGGAGCATAGAAACAGTAAGTTGAGAAAGAAGTTCATGAAACAGGATAAAAGTCAAAGAAGAAAGTAGTAGGTGCTGAAAAGCAGGACAGCAGTGAACCAATATAAAAGATGGTCCTTCACATAACAAAAAGCATTTTATTTTAAAAAAAAGAAGGCCTACCTAACTCTCAGCTCAGGCGCTCACATTTTCCCCCCGAGAGCGCTGATTCCCATAGATACAATGATTGTATCCCCCTGAGGGGTACAAGCACAGAGAGCTTCAGTGCTCTACTAATGATGTCTTTACCTACAACAGATTAGATTTTAGTTTAAGCTGCTCTAACCCCAACAAAGGTGTTGAAAAACAAGGAATGCTGAAAGTGCCATGTATGATAATAATGGAATCTAGAATTATGCACAAACCATGTTCTCACACAAGATCTCCTGAGCATATGAAAAGTATATTGTGAAGGAAGGCTATGAAACATGATAAAAGTTGAAGAAGAAAGAGACAATGAAAAACAGAACAGCATGAAACTGAAACAAGAAATGGTCCCAACAAAAAAATATTCCCACAAAGATAACCTGTCAACCTCTGAACTTTGAACCTAACATTTTCTCCTCGGGTATGCCAATTCCCATAGATACAATAGGTGTATCCCCCTGAGGAGCCTTGCCCACAAGAACACAAGCTTCATCAAAGTTCATATTGACAATCAACATGATTAATGAAATGATTTCTTGGTACCATTCTACCTATTCACTCAATTGTTCTTTGCAAATTTTTAAGCACTAGCCAAGATAGGTTGACTGGTGCCTCTGTACTACAGAGGAAAATAATGCTTCCCTAGGATAAAACTAAGTTCGCGTATCATAGATACTTGCTAATCAGACTTTTGCCCCGACCTTCAAAAATTTTTCGTTGGCTTGTTAGCTGATCACTTTTCTGATTTTTAAGCTGGACATATTTTGCTGAAATTTTGGTAATTAGCTGAAGTATTAGCTTCTTTACTCAGCAACCTGGAATTCCAAAAATATTGGAAGCTACTCGCAGCAACGGAAAAAACTGCCGACGAATCCCAACTTGCCCTTGCAGAACCAGTCAAGTTTTCTGCTTATTATGCCATCTTCCTAAAAATTAAATAAAGGTCAGCAAATCTGACTTCTCTCCTATCCATGAACGTCAGGAAGATTCCACGGAATAAATCAGCCTCAGAAAATATGACTTTATCAGTGATCTAAACTTTAATTGAAAGTGGCATAAAACCTCATCCAGACTCAATTTCCTAGCCTTAGAGAATATAACTTGAAGGAAATCAAACACTCAAACACTTTTATGGGCCAAAAATAATAATGAATGAGATTATTGTAGAAAAATGTTCCTAAAACCATCCTTTACCACGTAGAAATGACATTCACCCTGAGTTGACAACCTAACCCACCCAAATTCCCCCCAAATTGATCCTCAACCAACCTCCGTGGCACTGCATTCGACTGCAGCTGCAACGTATAACTTTGGTTGGTAGCTACAATTTTTTGTATTCTTTTTTAGACATTTGTGGTCATTGATAGGGGTAGCTTCGCAGCAGTGGGCAGTGGCCTGGTGACCTTTATAGTGAGTGAACACGTGTGCGTGCGTCCTGTGAAATGCTTTGAAACCAAAAGGAAGCAGTCTGCTCGGCCAAAAATTGGCTGAAGCGTAAGTGGAAAGCTAGTGAAAGTGTTGAAAATGAAGAAATTGTTCAAAGTACAGTGGAAAGACAATAAAATATGTCTAATATTGAAGAGGAAGAACATTTGAAGTACTATTTGAACCCCCAACGTAACTGCAATGGTGTAGCGAATGTAGCTGCATGAGGATGACCTTGCTGCCATTTGGAGCAATATTAGTGACTTATCAGAGGTACTGACATCAATGGAAGACATCTGGAATGCTCTAGACTTATTATAAAGTGGTGTATTTGATAGTAAGTTCAGATGAAAAAATGAAATTACGTAAAGGAAATACTGTGTACTCTGCGCTTTGGTGTTTGGTAACTTTGACCAACATTTTCTTGAAATACGGATCATAGACTTTAAAAGGCAATTTCTCCTAGTTTTGAAGCCACTGAGATCTTTTTTGCATCATGGGGATCAAAGTATGTTCTATCCATACTATCAAATTTTTTTTAAAAATTTGATTAGAAATTATTATTTTTCATATAGATTTTTTAGATTTAGAAAAATAGAAAAATTCCATTCGAATGTTATAAACATGCTGTGAATACCTTAGAGCTTATTTTGCTTCAGAAGCATTTTTTATTCATTGTTGAAAAAAATCTCAGGAAAAAGCGTTCAATCTCCTTAATCACCCTCAAGAGGTAAGACGCGTAGAAATACATGTTTAAATTATGCTCAACAGAAGTTTGCTGTAGAGTCAACAATGAGTAACTCCACTTCTAATGAAAGTGTTGCTAGCAGGTGACAAAAGCCGCATTGTTCACAAGAAAAGGGGCTATCTCAAAAAAATTAAATTATCCGTTCTACAAGTACCGAACGAAGGGTGAATTATGCACCGATAAACTTGCACATCAAATCGACGGCCTCAACAGGAATGAAGTTTTCCGTCGTCGGAGAAAAATATCATCCGACCTCATCCATCCTCAGGGAAACTATTGACCGTCTCAAAACCTGGCTGCAAGAACCCAAGGTCTCTAGCTTCAGCAACAAATTACCCTCAGGTATCCTTAAGACAGGGACATTATTAACCTCCATAATACTACTTAACCAAAAGGTGGTGCCCAAACAGGGATCATCCATATTATCATTATTATTATTATTATTATTATTATTATATAAGAAAGTTTTAGCCTCCCTTAACTGCACAACAAAGATGTTCTAAGAGAGGAAGGAGGAAGGCACCATTTAGTATGGAGTTGAGGGAACGCAGAATCTATGCACAAGGTGCACAGAAACAGGAAGCTAAGAAAGAAGTTCATGAAACAAGAAAAAGTTGAAGAAGAAAGTAGTAGGTGCTGAAAAACAGGACAGCAGTGAACCGAAAAAAGATGTTCCGTAACAAAACAAAATTCTATTCTATTTCAACAAAAAGGAAGCCTACCTAACCTTTAGCTCAGGCCCTCACATAGTCCCCCTGGGAGCGCTAATTCCCATAGATACAATACTTGTATCCTCCTGAGGGGGATCCATATTATCAGTAAGTTACAGTGGTTTGGCACTATTTGATATACTTACAACTGAATCAAACTAAGCCCACTTTCTAATGATACTTTCAGCTACACTGTAGTAGATTCACCTCTTCTCATATATTTTATCACCATCTTTCTTGTGATGCTCAATTATCTTCTTACGTACCTTTCGGGGCAACTCTACTATTTTAGCTATATTTTCGTGGAATCTGCAAAGCACTTGTAACACGAGAATCAATGATGGAACGAGTTGTTAGCAGTTGGACATATCACTTATTGGTCAAAGATAACATTTTCATATTATTGGAAGATATTTCTCATGAAAATCTTTGTAAACAAAGTAAGATGGTGAAGATTACCATGTCCTCCAGACACTTTTTATTGGTGATTATATTGGATAATAATTAACACAACTTTTCACACTGACATTTCAACTTCCTTTTCAAAAACTGTTGAACATATTGCATTACATTGTGCTGACCAAATTTTAACTCATAACCTTACCTTGAAAAAGAGATATGAGAAAACATTGTATCTAATAATATTGCATGTAACTCCTAATAGCACACACCTATATGAATCAAGGAAACTGATTTATGAGGGTTAAATTGTATTAGAATACAACATGCTGCATTCATGTCATCCTGTGGATTACCACCAGCAATATACCTTAGGTCGTTTCTGCAGACCTCATTAGCATATGCTTTCAAAGAGACCTGTACAATATAAAAAAAATTGACCAATACATATACATTTCACATAAGATGACTATTTAGCTGAAATGAATGAACAATTTGCTCCAAGCTCAAATTAGCTTTGAAGGACACTTTAAAAAGTGCATTAACACGTTCACTGCATTTCCGCGGTTGCTACGGTAGGTTTAGTTGGATTGGAGGAAGCAGAATTGAAAAGCCGTTTTTACTGCTTGATTACATCCATATCTTTTCCAACAAGCAGGAAAAATATAATAGCAAAACTTTTCAAGTTGTACGCTATAGTCTAATTTGAATAAAAGTAGTGGAATCAGTGAAATGGTAGTCATTGTTACTGGATTGTAAATGAGCAATTTGCCAAGTGGTACACATATGGACGAATACGTAGTGAATGTGTTAAGGTTGCAAATGGTTTATCCCTATGAAATATTCAAAAGTTAAAACTAAATACTTCAGGAATGCAATAAGCTCTGAGGTATCCACAACATATTTATAACATTCATGTGGACATTTATAGCCTTAAAGTTTAGGGAATTTACACATACTCACCCTCCCCCTCCATGAGGAAATTTGTTAAAATTTCAATTTCTCGGCCAATATTGTACTTAGAGACGATTGTTTTTTTGTTTGATTCACAATGAACATATCTACAAAAGTGAGTGCCATTTTTTTTTAAATGCTTCAAAAAAAAAAAAAGGGCGTAAAATGTTTGAATTCTTAAAACCTATTTTCATTTTTTTATTTGGCAATACAAAAATTTCTAATCAACTCATCAAAAAAGCACCTCTTAATTTTAGAGTACTCCCCTTGATCTTCACAATGCAAAGAGGATCTCCATAGGTGAAAAACTGTAGGAAAAATTGAGAAAATGGAATGCCATTTTCTCCGAACAAGTTTTTTTTATATTTGTAGCTCAATTTCTCCTACAGTTTTTCATCTATGGAGATCTTTTTTGCATTGTGAAGATTAAGGTGAATACTGTAAAATTGAGATGTAGTTTTTTCATAAGTTGATTAGAAATTTTTTATTGCCATGTAGAAAAACAGTTAGGTTTTAAAAAATTCAAACATTTTTAGAAAAATTTTCTGAATTGGTATAAAAAACTGGCAATCACTATTTTAGATATGTTCATTGTGAATCAAATACAAAAAAATCGTCTATGTACAGTATTGGCTAAGAAATTAAAATTTTAAGAAATTTTTCTTTGAGTTGTGACAAGTATGGGTAAATCCACAAAACTTCAAGGCTCTAAATATCCGTTTAAATTTCAAAAAAGTTGTGAATACCTCAGGGCATATTTCACTCCTGAAGTATTTTTTTTGAACTTTTGAAATTTCATAAGAAAAAACATTCGTTTCCCATAAGGATCTACCAAAAATATTTCATAAACCAAAGGAACACTCACTTTAAGTAGCCAGTGTTTGTACTGCCTGGCAGACTTGGACAGAACTTCAACCCTGTTATCAAGATCATGCTCCAAACACAGAGCAGCGTGGGACTCAATCAAGCGAGAAGCAGTTGAGTGCCAAACACAGCACACTTCTGAGATGGCTAGAAGGTCGTCCAGGTTCTCAGACAAGCTCTCAAAGATCTTCTCCAATACCTGCACAAACCCTTATTTTCAAATAGTATTCTTCAAGAAAGTGAATGCTAAGTTTTTGTAAAATCATTTTGTGACACAGGATTATTGTATTCCTTGCTATGCATTATATGGATCCCAATACTAAACATGTTGTGGGTCAACAGTTTAACACGTTCACATTTCCGCAGTTGCTACGGTGGGTTTGGTTAGGTTGGAAAAGGCATAATTGAAAAGTCATTTTTACTACTTGATTACATTTTCATTCTTTCTAACAAGCAGGAAATATATAATTGCATGATTACATTTCAACTTGTATGCCATAGTCTAATTTAAATAAAGGCATAAAAATCAGTGAAATGATATCCATTGTTACAAGTACATAAATGAGCAATTTACCAGGTGGGTACACATATGTACCAATACTTAGCAAACGTGTTAAAAGTGACCCTGAAATACATTTTTGCACCACAATATTAACAATATATGTGTGCAACTGACATTAATGCAGCCCTGATGATTAGCAGCAACTATTCAATTGGTTAACTAAAAATTTATGATTTCCACAATATTTTCTTACTGCATATTATAGAATTTATAAATCTATCAAATTTTTCACTAGTTGTCTATTCTTTCGATCAAAAAACACTACAGGTTAAATTTAGGCTAAATGAGAAATAAATCTCAATCAATATTTATCAATGTTCTTACAGTAACTACCATTAAAGCTGATACTCATAGATACACTGATGAAGTAAATCCTACATTAGCAGTGAGGAATTTAAATTTACAACGAGGAAGATATATCTGTGCAAACATAATAAGATGGATAATGATAAAGCAGTAGCACTTGCTTAGGCCCATAATTACACACTAGTACAGAAAAAAATTCAACTCTGGAGCAAAAAGACTTAAACACAAGTGCAGAAAATGGTTACCTTCCATCTTCACAGGGAGAGTTCAATAAATTTTCTGAACTAATAGTGAAGACTTACTTCAGCAGGTAGAGAAGTGAAATGCTTCACAGGAGCAGGAGACATGTTGATGGCCTTCCTTTCATGCTCTGATGAACATATCTATCAATCTATGGTAACAAGGCTGCCATAAAACTCCAACAGTCAAGTTTTTATGCACATATTATTATCCAGATAGAACAAATAAAATTGTACACACTAAAACCTCTAAAAAAACAGCATTAAATGAAATAACATTTACATTTCTTTCTTGAACTATACAGCACTTTTCATGGCAGCAACTGTGGTAGTACTTAAAAACTGGTGAGACAAAAGCATATTAAAATCATTACCATCCTGAAAAAAATGCATGATAAACAAAGCACTCTCAATTATATCCTAAAGGTGGTTATTCAGGCAAACATGTCATTTGAATATTCTCCACTGTTCCTACACCTCTATACATAATTTTTGGTACTTCACCTAGTATGTGAAAATGTGTCACAAACTACACCTTTTTCACTTCAAATTAATCCAAGTCTAGTTCAACTTGATCCAAGTCTAGTTCAACTTGATCCAAGTCAAGTTCAACTTGATCCAAGTCAAGTTCAACTTGATCCAAGTCAAGTTCAACTTGATCCAAGTCAAGTTCAACTTGATCCAAGTCAAGTTCAACTTGATCCAAGTCAAGTTCAACTTGATCCAAGTCAAGTTCAACTTGATCCAAGTCAAGTTCAACTTGATCCAAGTCAAGTTCAACTTGATCCAAGTCAAGTTCAACTTGATCCAAGTCAAGTTCAACTTGATCCAAGTCAAGTTCAACTTGATCCAAGTCAAGTTCAACTTGATCCAAGTCAAGTTCAACTTGATCCAAGTCAAGTTCAACTTGATCCAAGTCAAGTTCAACTTGATCCAAGTCAAGTTCAACTTGATCCAAGTCAAGTTCAACTTGATCCAAGTCAAGTTCAACTTGATCCAAGTCAAGTTCAACTTGATCCAAGTCAAGTTCAACTTGATCCAAGTCAAGTTCAACTTGATCCAAGTCAAGTTCAACTTGATCCAAGTCAAGTTCAACTTGATCCAAGTCAAGTTCAACTTGATCCAAGTCAAGTTCAACTTGATCCAAGTCAAGTTCAACTTGATCCAAGTCAAGTTCAACTTGATCCAAGTCAAGTTCAACTTGATCCAAGTCAAGTTCAACTTGATCCAAGTCAAGTTCAACTTGATCCAAGTCAAGTTCAACTTGATCCAAGTCAAGTTCAACTTGATCCAAGTCAAGTTCAACTTGATCCAAGTCAAGTTCAACTTGATCCAAGTCAAGTTCAACTTGATCCAAGTCAAGTTCAACTTGATCCAAGTCAAGTCCAACTTGATCCAAGTCAAGTTCAACTTGATCCAAGTCAAGTTCAACTTGATCCAAGTCAAGTTCAACTTGATCCAAGTCAAGTTCAACTTGATCCAAGTCAAGTTCAACTTGATCCAAGTCAAGTTCAACTTGATCCAAGTCAAGTTCAACTTGATCCAAGTCAAGTTCAACTTGATCCAAGTCAAGTTCAACTTGATCCAAGTCAAGTTCAACTTGATCCAAGTCAAGTTCAACTTGATCCAAGTCAAGTTCAACTTGATCCAAGTCAAGTTCAACTTGATCCAAGTCAAGTTCAACTTGATCCAAGTCAAGTTCAACTTGATCCAAGTCAAGTTCAACTTGATCCAAGTCAAGTTCAACTTGATCCAAGTCAAGTTCAACTTGATCCAAGTCAAGTTCAACTTGATCCAAGTCAAGTTCAACTTGATCCAAGTCAAGTTCAACTTGATCCAAGTCAAGTTCAACTTGATCCAAGTCAAGTTCAACTTGATCCAAGTCAAGTTCAACTTGATCCAAGTCAAGTTCAACTTAATCCAAGTCAAGTTCAACTTAATCCAAGTCAAGTTCAACTTAATCCAAGTCAAGTTCAATTTAATCCAAGTCAAGTTCAAATTAATCCAACCCCAAGGTAAGTGAAAAATTGACATAATCACTTGTTAATTTGAGCTTTTTTGTATGTTAAATATGTATCTATTGGATGTGATGAGCAAGACAGTTATTTTTCCTTTCAGCAAGGAATACATAAAATTTTCGCGGGTGTTGCAACCTGAAGACAAGCTGTCGTAAAATCTGCTAAGTACCCAGCATCAGGAGGCAGAGTGTGATTCAGTCTTTGAGCGGCGTAAAAGATACAAGGCAATTATAAAACCATGTATTATTTTTCTACTCCTTGAAGTTGTTTTGGTCAATATTTACTTTATGTCAGGCAAACGACCATTATGGGCGCCGCCATCTTGGATTTGATGTAAACAAGATTGCGGTCGTCACCCTAATGGGTGGGTTAGAAGCTTTATTTATAATTTTCGCTATAAGAACTGTGGCTAACCCTCACGACCCAACCTCTTTACGTTTGTAATAGGGGGTTAACTACCCTTATTAACTAAATAACGGCTCGCGCGCCGGCGCCAACTTCAAACTACAATTATTCAAAAATAACGCATCAGCGAGCAGAATGTCATTCGTGTAAAAGGTTATTAAATGTGTTCCTTTATTGATTATTTGCCCCCAAATTATTAATTTCCTTGCCTGACATAAAATAAATATTGTCCGTTGTTTTAAAATTTTGTACTAATGGCAGTATGCATACATTCAAATATTTATGTTCAAAAGGTAATTCTATGTTACACATACACATAGTAGTTTTGAGGATCTATTTACACTCAAAGATATTTATTACACATTATCACATATACATATGAAATCATTTACATGTAAATACAAAAGATTACTACCGGATTACTATGTAGATTTAATCTTTAAAAGAAATACACAAATGCGATTCACTGAGTACTAATGTACAATTCTGTTTAATTACAATTTTTGTGAGTATATTACTAAACAGATACATTCCTGCATTAGCAATAAAAATGTTGAAATCCATTCTACATAATTTCATGTCATCGTTCAGCTAGTTGGACCCGCAAAAAAATTTGGTCAACATTATCAAACAAATTCTAACAAAGCAATTTACAATCAAATCAATCCTAACCTAACATATACCAACCTATTCTATCCTAACCGAAGCTCTCCTGATTAAAAGTTAAATGCATAAAAAACCATTAATCAGTGAAAAAATTTCATCAATCTTACCTAACCTATACTAATCTTATTTAACCTATTCTCCCCTATCCTATCCTGATAAAATGTCAAATCTATCACTGCATGCAATAGCAATCTTTTAATTTAACACTCAGGAATTCAATCTCAAAGGCAACCTATTTATATCTCAAATAGATTGCTTCTCTTCCGTTCTTAGCCTACTTCAAAATTTTCTTTGTCTCTCTCTTGCTAATTCTCTCCACCGCTCCATTGTGAAGGGCAAACCCAGCATTAGTAGCTTAATCAGACCCCTTATATATAGTATCGTCTAGACACGATAATGCGAGTCACGAGGCCTTCATAATAATGAGTAGCGTTACACACAAACTTAGTTTTAAGCGTAATAATATACAGATGGTTATAACATTTGTTGTATGGGATCTAAATCTATAAAAATTGGCATCACATATTTTTGGAAGTAAATAGGGGTCATCTCAATAACTTTTTCTCACTTTTAACAATCTCGGAAACAATAGGGAAAAAAAGGGGTAAATGGATAGAAAAATTTATACGTTTAAAGAGACATTTTCTCTGAAATTTATTAGTGTAGAGCAACCATTTAGGTGACATTGGATATGCAAGGAGTTGGTACATGATGAGTTGCAGGATTATTTTGGTATTCATGATGATTTCAGAGATAAATTGAGAAAATTGATCTAAAAATTACAGATTGGAAGATATTGGTTAATTTTTTTAGAAATATAAAATGGCAGTAATGATCTTTTTATGGGATCTACGAGGCCTGTCGAAAAAGTATCCGACCTTAATTTTTCCCGCGCAAAGTAGTGATTCTAAGGCGGCGCCACTGTGCACGGTGGAAGGAGGAATCTTAATGCGCATGCTTGACTTTTTTCACCGCATTCACTTGGGCCACTCACTAGCTGGGGGTCGCCAAGTAAGGTGCTGTTCTAAGTGTTTGTCGGATTTAGTTTTCTTGCAAGATGACTGAACGAATTGAGCAAAGACACTGCATCAAATTTTGTCAAAAGCTTGGTGATTCTCAAATTGAAAAAATTCGTAAGATTCAGCAGGTGTTTGGGGAAGATGCTATGGGTGTAACACAAATTAAGGAGTGGTTCAACCGATTCAAAGATGGCCGCACATCAGCGGAGAGTGAGCAGCGTTGTGGCAGGCCCAAAACTTCTCGGAGTGCAGCTGTTGTTGAGAGGGTGCGAAATTTGGTGATGGCAGATCGTCGTTTGACCGTGCGGGAGATTGCCCAAGAGGTTGGAGTGAGTAAAGATTCTGCACATGCCATTTTGACCAGACATGTGGACTGCGAACAACTGGCACTTGCATCACGACAACGCGCCCGCACATTCATCCCATTTGATCCGCAATTTCTTGGCCAAACATGGAATTACGACCGTTCGCCAACCTCCCTACTCTCCAGACCTGGCTCCTTGCGACTTCTGGTTGTTTCCAAAATTGAAGACACCACTGAAAGGATCCCGTTTTGAGAGTAGAGAAGAGATAATGCGGAACGCGACGACAGAGCTGAACACCATTCCAAAAGAAGACTTCCAGAGGTGTTTCCGGCAGTGGAAGGATCGGTGGGCTAAGTGTGTGGAAGCACAAGGAGCCTACTTTGAAGGGGATTAGGGTCCCAACCCCGTCAGGTTGTTGAAGTATTTTTTCTGGCCAAAGGTCGGATACTTTTTCGACAGGCCTCGTAGATTTATGAAAATAGCCATTTCTATGATTTTTTTAGATAAAGAGGGATTGTCTCTGAGTTTTTCCGATTTTTGCCATAATTACAATGATATTAGGGAAAAATAAGGGTAAATAGCTATTTTTCAAAATCTATTTTCTCTGAGAGCTTTTAACGCAAAACAATGATTCAGAAATCATTGCTCTACATCTACAATAAGCACTTTTTGAAAAGACATCTCTCAAAAAGTATTAATTTTTTTCCCCATTTTCTCCTTGAACTTGAACTTGAACTTGAGGGCCGACAGTGTCGGGGCCTTTGTAACGGCCTACAATTCCCTCCACAATTTTCACACAAAGAGTTCAGCGCCTGGTACCAGACTTGTCCACTAAACTACTCAGGATCTACGATCCTTGTCACAAGCCTCCATTGGAAGGCATCACCGGGACAGCCAGTATGTCAAAACACCATCCCCCGGCACATTGGGTCATTACAGCCCATTCTACCAGACTGGCTCATTCCAGTCACTGTCTCTTACTCCAGGCACGCACAAGAAACACTTTCATAGCCTCAGTGATACTCGCATTACACTCCTGATCCAATCCAGCAAGACAGCTCATACCGCAATCATCTTCAGCACATCTGGCATTCCACTCATTCTCTCCATACTGCTCAAGCACCACATTCATAAAACTTTCTCTCTCTTGCTCATACTTACTACATTCCAGCACAAAATGCTCAATTGTTTCCTCCACTCCACTAATACACTGCCGACATAATCTGTTATTATTCTCATTCCACCTCCATGTACGTCTGTTCACACTCAATGACTTACATCTCACAGCAAACAAGAGTTGACTTCCAAAACTACCATCATAGAACATCTCAAACTTAGGTGCTTCTTTTTTCATATACCAGTCAAGTGTAGGCTTCTGCACCATGCTAAGCCTCCACTTATTCAATCCATACTCTTTTGTTTTCCTCTCAATCTCTTTCTTCCACCTCTTGCAGTCCCACTCAGGCCCTACACCTCCAGGATTTATTAAACTCCAGTCATCCACAGGTCTCCCAATTCTAACATGAATGATCTTTTGCATACTAAGCTTCCTTGCATGCCCCCAACACACTTTCTCCCAATAGCTTACACTCAGATTCCATTCAAAAATTCGCTTTACCCATCTGCTATTCTGCATTCTTTCAATTCTCACCTTATAATTCAGCACCGCCTTCATCATTCTTTCTGAAAATAGGCTCCACCCAAGGTCACATCTAATGGCTTCTGTAGCTGTCCATTTTGGAGCACCCAATGCTAACCGTCCTACCTTATTTTGTATTACATCCAGCTTTTCAAGATCACTTCCATTCCAGGCAAGAGCACTCATACCATACATGACACTAGGTACAGCAACATACTTCCACATTCCTCTCACACATTCATACTTGTTTGCTCTGTATCTGGCCACGCTACTTAATCGTCCACTCCACTGCATAGCTTTTGCCACTTTCTCACCCTTAGTTCTAGTGCATCCATCTTCACTTATCATACAACCTAGATATTTGTATTCTTTTGTTCTACCTATTCTGATTTCTCCAATATTCCACAGTCTGTCTCTATCAGTCTCATCACTATTTATAACCATAACCTTGCTTTTGTCGGCACCGAAGTTCATCTTGAAATCTGTACTATATCCGTTCACAATGTCAAGCATCCTTTGCAGTTCATGTCCACATCCACTAACCACAACCACATCATCAGCATACAACAAACAGCTCAGTCTCTCATTACCAACTTTCAGTCCTAAGCCACTCCTTCTCAGTCGAACTGCTAATTCTTCTGTGTACAATCCAAACAACAGGGGAGACAGAGTACAGCCCTGTCTCACTCCTCTAACACTCCTCACTTGCCCCGTTTCCAAATTTCCTAACCTGTATATAGCGCTTGTGTTCTCATACAGACTTTGTACAATTTTTACTATTTTTCTGCTAAACCCAACTTTTCTCAGAACTTCAAAGAGCCTAACCCAATCCACTCTGTCATACGCTTTTTCAATATCCAGGAATGCTAAATACACCTTCTTATCATCCTTCCTCATTCGCTCAATTATTTCACTCACTACAAACAGATTATCTTCCCCACGTCTATCCTGCCTAAAACCATTCTGTTCTTCACCTAGGACTCCTAATTCCTCAACTAAATTTTTCATTCTCTCATTCAAAATACCACAAAATATCTTACATACAGTGTCACCCAGTGCAATTGGTCTGTAATTTTTAAGTTCTTTCATACTCTTATGTCCACCCTTATGCAACAGAACTACATTACACTTGTTCCAGTCATCCTGTACTCTTTCACTCTTCCATATCTCATCAAATAAACATTTCAACATACTGACCACACTCTCTCCTCCAAATTTATAGAACTCATATGGGATCTTATCAGGGCCACATGCCTTTCCATTTTTCACTTTCTTCAAAAAACTTACAATCTCTTCACAAGTGATTTCGTCTTCCATTTGCAGTTCACGTTCATCAATCAGAAAATTTATGGGTGCATTATCTGTAACCTGCTCATTCATTCCACCAATGTCCTCCCAGTATTCTTCAACTGCTTTCACCAGTTGCATCCTATCTTGCACACTGCAACCATTAACTACTAATTCATCAACTTGAACTTCACTACTTCTATCATTACCTTGTATAAACTTATACCAATCTTTTATTCCATCCGGACCTTTCTTTCTTAGATTTTCAACTTGGTGTCTCTCCTCTTTAACTCTAGCCTCATTAATCATTCTCCTTACTTTCTTCTGCTGGTCCTTGTACTCATTCCATGCACTCTGCCATTCATCCTCAGTAATTCTGTTTCTTTCATACATTTTCCTCATACTGCGTTGTTTCTTATTTAAAGTCTTTCTTCTCATTCGTTCTTCCTTTATCTCACTTGTAAACCACCTGGCATTCCCTGTCCCTTTCCTACATTTTATTCTACCAATCTTTTGCTCTGCCACATCATACAAGGTTCTTGCAATCTCACCATTTAGGTCATTTACATTTCCACACCTGTTCCAGTTATACCTACTCAATTCATTCTTAAATTCTTCCCAGTTTGCCTTTTTTATCTGCCAACTTTCTTTCACACTACTGACCTTTTGCATTGACTCCTTTCTACCCCAGTTATATTCAAGCACAAGCATTTTATGGTCACTATCAATATCAAAATCATCTTCATCTACAAACATTTCATTGACACACTCTCTTGCTCTACTATTCACAATCATATAGTCAATTGCAGTTTTCCATTCCCTGCTTTGCCATGTATGCAAGCCATTTCCTATTGTTACATTCAGGTTTTCAAGTTCATTCTCATCACAAAAATCTATCAATTTTTGTCCATTTGCATTCACCGGCTCACCAAGTATACCAACATGGCCATTCATGTCACCCATCACAATCAGAGGGCACCTGCAGTGTTCTCGTACAATCCTTGTTAATATTTCATACTTTTTTACATTCTCTTCATGAGCTAAAATCCCATCCGTTGTCATATAACATACAATCACAACAATACATTCTCTGGCATGCATTCTTTCACACTTAATTGCTAACAAATCTTTACTTTCAGGTTCATTTCCAACAGGAAGTTCCTCTAATTTCCAATTTAGAGCATTTTTTACAATCAAACCAACTCCACCACCTCTTTTTTGCCAATTTACACGCCCTTTTCCTATCAAATGATACTTATTCTCCTTACATGTTAAACTGACTCTATCACGCATTTGAGTCTCTACTACACCAACACAATCCAATTTTCCATTCTCAAATTCTACTACAAGGTCATCTAACTTTCCTGCATTCCATCCACGCACATTTATACTTCCAAACCTTACAACACAATTGGACAATTCCAGACGTTCCTCACTTTTGCTCTGACGGATTTTCATTCATCCAGTTCCAGCTTCCATTATGACATGAGTAGCCCTGATCCACCGGATATATTTCTTGGAGAGTTTCATCTCACCTTCTTTTGTAAGATGGACTCCATCTCCAAGAAAACACCCATCCTGGATCACGCTATCCATGTCAAGGAAGCTGGAACCCAGCTCACGCTTTCTCATACTCTCAGCTCTCATACTCATAATCCTTTCATGCAACTCTCTATTCACCTCCTTTCGCACCCTTTCATACTCCTCATCACACGCAGGCCTTCTTAGGAGGCTAGTCACCGCCACTCTAACATTCTTCTTCCGCGCCCTATCAACAACTTTCATAATTGCATTCACCGTACGTTCTCTCCCACATTCAAGCAACCCATTGCCACCTCCTTGCAGTACAACCATTCCTTCATCCATTCCATCTATCACTCTCTCAGCATGCCTACAAATCTCCTCCACTCCTTTCCCTCTCATGCTCATACATCCACTACTGTCACTCATACATACAAACCTATCAACATTCTTCACCATGCTATCTCCACATATTCTAATCATAGGTCTTACTCTCCCTTTCATGCTACTCTTTCGCTCACTTCTTTCACTCAGATCATTCTTTCCATTCATCTTCCTTTCATTCGCTTCCACTACAGGCTCCTGCACCTCATGTGGCACCACAACAGGTGGCTCATTCACTCTCTTTCCATTTTTACCTCTTTCATCATGCTCATTCATCCTTCTACTCTTATCTGTCACATTTGCACCATCATTTGCTTCATTCACACTCCTTGCACCATCATTTGCATTATCATCCACTTCATTTGCACTCCTTGCACCACCATTTACCTCTTCATTCACTGCATTTGCACCATTCTCATTCTTTCCTTCGTTCAGCTTCCTTTCATCCTTCAAGTCAGCCTCTAAAGCAACCATCAAAATTGTCAATCTCTCAACCTCCTCTTTCAACTTCTTACTCTCATCATTCAAACATTTCCAGCACGTAAACACAAGATCACTCAACTTTCTCCGACTCATTTCTCTCAAACCTTTGCATGCATCTATATCTATCCACTCTTTACAAGTCATGCACTCAATCTGCTCATCCATTCCACTTGCACCTCCCTTCCTACGACCAGTCCTATTTCTTGCCATCCTCAAACACAGACTTCTCTCTCAGTACAAATTTCACAGGCAGAAGAAGTCTTCACTCACCAAATCTACTGAAAATCAAGTTATCAAACCAAAAGAAACAAAAACGTTTCCTACTACTCTCACAGTCACTCTCTACAATGTCACACACTATACTCTTTATATGCAAAGAAAGCTTACCAGTCAAAACACCTCAGTCAAAAATTGCAAGTCACCACACCAAAGTCCAATGCTCAGTCTCAACTCTCACGCAACAAAAAAACTACTCTCACGAGCACTCCATACAAAGTCACACACTGTACTCACGTGAATATACAAACTATACCAGTTTTTCAGCAACTTCACTTTAATTCACCACAATTTTCGTCGGAGAATTGGACGCACGTGCACACCGTATCGTACCGCCGCACCAATCCAATTTCTGATATCCAATCCAACTTCAGAAAATTTCTGTACCCGACGCACCCCGGCCATCGAGAAACTGCGAACAGCTGAACTAGGATTCGGAAAAAGTTAACTTTTTTACTCGTCCGCATCTATAACTAAGTCAGGTGACCAAGGTATCATTGGCTGCGGTTTGTGCTACTCACCTTTTGGAGCAATAAAAGTCAATCTTGATGAATAGAACAGTATCCTCAACAACAACTCCTACCTGTCTTTTAATAAAATTTCCTAGATCTTGTAAAATTAGAATCCCTTCTCCTGCCTAATGGTAAACCAAAATTTCCGGAGGATCTACCTCAGTAATAGATTATTTATTCACAATTAATCCCCTTAATAAGTCTATTTGAACACTAACTTCTAAAATAACTGTGGTCTTCAGCCGGATAATAAAGCCGCGAGTGCGACGGTAGCGCACCTACCAGCACTCTGACTTACCTTCCACAAAGCCGGCCTCGCTCGGTGCCGGCCGAGCCGCCTCCAGGTATGACTGTTCAGAGGTGAGCAGTCACCTCTTACTCGGAGCAAGAAGTTTACTCGTATCAGTTGCCGGCAACTCTGACTTAGGACAACTGGGCAGCTTCCCTACTGCAATAACTCTAGTCCTCCGCAGAACTGTTGAAACCTTTCATGTAGCACCTTGAATGTATATGTGTATAATACTGATAATGTTACAGTGCTCTTGCGTAAGAATGTATTTAGACAGCACTATGCGTTGAGAACTGAGCTCATGGTTCTTGTGGATCTCTGCTCGTAGTTCTCGGGCTTGGCTGGAGTCCACTCCACCGCTACCCTTCGTAATGTAAACGTGTGTCCTGCTGTGTGTACTGATTATACAAACTCCAAGAGTCTCGTCTTCTTAACCTACGTCCATTAGGTTATGGGCACAGTAAACCTTCCGATGAAGCAATATCAAGTGAGGTTATCTTAAGTCCCGAAGCGAAAAACAGCCCGGGACAGCGAGAACAGAAGTTGGTGATTTGTTAGTGCTGTGTGAGACAGAAACGGTGAAAGAGAAAGAAACATGGCAGGCTCCGTAAGTGAAAGTGCAAAGAACTGCCTCACGGCTCTTAATGATAAAAACTATCCTACGTGGAAGCTGCAAATGAAGATGATTCTGATGAAGGAAAAACTGTGGAACTTGGTTCGAGGAACGGAAACCATGCCACAGACTACGGACGAGACTGCTCGAAGAAAATTTGAAGAAAGACGTGACAGTGCACTTGCAACAATTGTGCTTGGTGTCGAAACAAGTCAACTTTATTTGTTGGGTGATCCTACTGACCCTGTGCAACTATGGCATAAGATTGAAGATACATTCCAGAAGAAAACTTGGTCTAACAAGTTCAGACTACGCAAAAGACTCTACAACATGAAACTAAAAGAAGACCAAGACTTACAAACTCATCTCAAAGCATTTGTCGAAATATTTGAGTCCTTGAGTGTGATTGATGACGCAGTTGATGAAGAAAGTCGTGTAATAATCTTGCTGTCGTCACTTCCCGACCATTTCTCCACACTGGTGACTGCACTGGAAGCTCATGAAAAACTACCGTCATGGGATATTGTGACAGAGCGTCTTCTGAATGAAGAAGCAAAACTGAAAAACCAAAGTGCTTCAGACTTCAGTGAAAAATCCCTTGTGACCTCCAAATTGAAAAACTCACGATGCTTCGAATGCGGAAAATTGGGACACCTACGTACCAAGTGCTGGATCTATCAAGAAAAATTGAAGAAAGAAGATGGGAACCACACAGAAAACCAAAACAATTTTGTAGCAGGTAAAACAAATTATATCGGTGCATTGTCTGTGATAAATATCAATAATTGTTGGGTAATTGATTCCGGTGCAACAGCACACATGTGTAATAATAGGAATGATTTTTCTTGTATGAATGAGCTATCTAGCCCAATTAACATTGAAGTTGGTGATGGTAGAAACTTGCAAGGTGTTGGTGTAGGTGATGTTGAAGTTATGGTGTTGTTGCCTAAAGGTCGAGTAGATACCTGTGTTGTTAAGAATGTCTTGTATGTACCTGGTTTAGCTTACAATTTACTTTCCGTGCCTCAGATTACAGAAAGTGGAAACTCAGTTTACTTTGACGAAAGCTCATGTAAGATTGTAAATAAAGACGATGAATTAATTGCCTTAGGCAGTAAAGTAGGAAAATTGTATAAACTTAATTGCACCCTTAATTCAGCCGCTAAATGCATGAACGTTTCCTCTGATGAAATTCTGTGGCATAAACGATTTTGTCATCTAGGATTCAATAATCTTAAGAAATTAGGCACTAAGAATCTTGTTAGAGGTTTTGATTGTTCTGTGAGTGGAGATAACATTTTTTGTGAAAACTGTTGTGATGGTAAAAATCATAGGCTTCCGTTCCCCAAAACAAATCACAAAAGGAAACGCCAACCCTTAGAACTTATCCACAGTGATGTGTGTGGCCAGCTTAATCCCATATCACTTGGGAGTGGAAGGTATTTTGTAACCTTCATAGATGACCACTCCAGATATACTTGGGTGTACATTATCAAACATAAGAGTGATGTTTTCAAAGTGTTTCAGGAGTTCAAATCCTTGGTAGAAAATCACTATGATCACAAAATTAAAATTCTGCGCTCCGATAACGGTGGGGAATACATCTCTAATGACTTTGAACAATTCCTAAAAGGGGAAGGAATTATCCATGAAAAAACTGTGCCTAAGACACCTGAACAAAATGGAGTTGCAGAAAGAATGAATAGAACTCTTCTTGACTCTGTCAGAGCTATGCTGTCTGGTTCCAAGTTACCAAAATCATTCTGGGGTGAAGCTATATCAACTGCCGTGTATGTCAAAAATAGGAGCCCTGCTAGTGCATTGAATGATATGACCCCTTATCAGGCCCTTAATGGACACAAGCCCAACGTACAGCACCTCAAAACCTTTGGCTGCAGTGCGTACGCTCATGTCCCCAAAGATGAGAGGGAAAAACTTGATCCAAAATCTAAACCGTGTGTTCTTGTAGGATATGGAAGTGGATCCAAGGGATATCGTCTGTATGACATAAACAGTAGAAGGATATTTTTGAGTAGAGACGTTATGTTCAATGAATCTCAGCAGATGCCAATTGAGAAGGAGCCTTCAGAAGTAAATGATGGTAATTTTTCTCTTCTTCCTCAGGATCCAGAACCAGAAGACTCTGAGGGAGGGGTGGAGCATAGACAGTCAGATGCTGGGATGGAGGGAGTGCAGCCTAGACAATCAGCCAGATATCGACGGGCTCCTGATAGGTTTGGTGAATGGGTGTATTTAATGAAAAATGAGCTTGATATACCATCTTGTGTTCAAGAAGCACTCAGTGGACCAGAAGCAAAACTATGGGAAACAGCTATGGAGAATGAGATGGAGTCTATAAATCAAAACAGAGTATGGTCCCTTGTAGAGTGTCCTAATGACAAAAAACCTATCAAATCAAAGTGGATCTTTAAAAGAAAAACCGGACCCGACGGAAGCATTTGCTCGTACAAAGCTCGCCTTGTGGCTCAGGGCTACTCACAAAAATATGGCATCGACTACGACGAGACCTTCAGTCCCGTGGTTCGATTTGAGTCTGTCAGGACAGTACTAGCTTTGGCTGCCAAATGCAACATGCAAGTCCATCACATGGACGTTGCAACAGCCTTCCTTAATGGAGAACTGATTGAAGAACTATATCTGGTTCAACCTGACGGTTTTATTGTCAAAGGCAAAGAAAATCTGGTGTGTAAACTACAAAAATCGCTCTACGGACTAAAACAAGCTCCTAAGTGTTGGAATACTACACTAGATAGCTATTTGAAGAAATTGGGTTTTGTACAATCTAAGAGTGATGCTTGTATATACACTCGTGTTCAAGATAAGAAACTGTGTATTGTGGCGGTGTATGTAGACGATCTAATAATTGCTTCTGAGTCTGGTGATGAAATAAATCAAATAAAGTTGAGCCTTTCTACCCAATACAAAATGAAGGACCTTGGTGTGCTGAGTTACTTCCTAGGTGTAAGTGTTGTACAATTTAAAAACAATGTCTTCTTGAATCAAACTGCCTACACTGAGGCTCTGTTGTCAAAATTTGGCTTTGATAATTGTAAACCTGTTGCAACTCCCGCCGATGTAAACGTAAATCCGATATGCTCCCCAAATGATGTCGAATTTGACCCTGCCACTTATCAAAGTGCTGTAGGTAGCCTTTTGTATTTGTCAACCAGAACTCGACCTGACATTGCATTCGCAGTGAATAATGTTGCTAAATACAGCTCCAAGCCTCTTGAACAGCATTGGATGTGTGTTAAGAGAATATTCAGGTACCTGAGAGGCACCTCTAAACTAGGTCTCTTGTATAGCAAATGTTCTGATACTTGCATTGGTTATTCAGATGCTGACTGGGCTGGTGATAAAAATGACCGAAAGTCTACCTCTGGTTACTGTTTCACCCTCAGTAATTCGGTAATTACGTGGAGATCTAACAAACAAACTTGTGTAGCCCTCTCAACTGCAGAAGCCGAATACGTTGCTCTTGCCGGTGCGGCTCAAGAGGCTGTCTGGTTAAAGCACTTACTCAGTGATCTAAATTTTGGGACTATGGAACCAATGGTTATAAACGAAGACAACCAGTCAGCCATCTGTCTTGCCAACAATCCCAAATATCATGGGAGGAGCAAGCACATCGATATTAAGTTTCACTATGTACGGGATCTTGTAAGTAACAAAGACATAGACGTAGTGTATTGCCCTACCGACGAAATGCTCGCCGACATATTTACCAAGAACCTGCCCATAGAAAAGTTCTCTAGGCTGAGAACGAAGTTAGGAATGGTCTCATCTGACACACATTCAATGTGAGAAGGAGTGTTGAAACCTTTCATGTAGCACCTTGAATGTATATGTGTATAATACTGATAATGTTACAGTGCTCTTGCGTAAGAATGTATTTAGACAGCACTATGCGTTGAGAACTGAGCTCATGGTTCTTGTGGATCTCTGCTCGTAGTTCTCGGGCTTGGCTGGAGTCCACTCCACCGCTACCCTTCGTAATGTAAACGTGTGTCCTGCTGTGTGTACTGATTATACAAACTCCAAGAGTCTCGTCTTCTTAACCTACGTCCATTAGGTTATGGGCACAGTAAACCTTCCGATGAAGCAATATCAAGTGAGGTTATCTTAAGTCCCGAAGCGAAAAACAGCCCGGGACAGCGAGAACAGAAGTTGGTGATTTGTTAGTGCTGTGTGAGACAGAAACGGTGAAAGAGAAAGAAACATGGCAGGCTCCGTAAGTGAAAGTGCAAAGAACTGCCTCACGGCTCTTAATGATAAAAACTATCCTGCGTGGAAGCTGCAAATGAAGATGATTCTGATGAAGGAAAAACTGTGGAACTTGGTTCGAGGAACGGAAACCATGCCACAGACTACGGACGAGACTGCTCGAAGAAAATTTGAAGAAAGACGTGACAGTGCACTTGCAACAATTGTGCTTGGTGTCGAAACAAGTCAACTTTATTTGTTGGGTGATCCTACTGACCCTGTGCAACTATGGCATAAGATTGAAGATACATTCCAGAAGAAAACTTGGTCTAACAAGTTCAGACTACGCAAAAGACTCTACAACATGAAACTAAAAGAAGACCAAGACTTACAAACTCATCTCAAAGCATTTGTCGAAATATTTGAGTCCTTGAGTGTGATTGATGACGCAGTTGATGAAGAAAGTCGTGTAATAATCTTGCTGTCGTCACTTCCCGACCATTTCTCCACACTGGTGACTGCACTGGAAGCTCATGAAAAACTACCGTCATGGGATATTGTGACAGAGCGTCTTCTGAATGAAGAAGCAAAACTGAAAAACCAAAGTGCTTCAGACTTCAGTGAAAAATCCCTTGTGACCTCCAAATTGAAAAACTCACGATGCTTCGAATGCGGAAAATTGGGACACCTACGTACCAAGTGCTGGATCTATCAAGAAAAATTGAAGAAAGAAGATGGGAACCACACAGAAAACCAAAACAATTTTGTAGCAGGTAAAACAAATTATATCGGTGCATTGTCTGTGATAAATATCAATAATTGTTGGGTAATTGATTCCGGTGCAACAGCACACATGTGTAATAATAGGAATGATTTTTCTTGTATGAATGAGCTATCTAGCCCAATTAACATTGAAGTTGGTGATGGTAGAAACTTGCAAGGTGTTGGTGTAGGTGATGTTGAAGTTATGGTGTTGTTGCCTAAAGGTCGAGTAGATACCTGTGTTGTTAAGAATGTCTTGTATGTACCTGGTTTAGCTTACAATTTACTTTCCGTGCCTCAGATTACAGAAAGTGGAAACTCAGTTTACTTTGACGAAAGCTCATGTAAGATTGTAAATAAAGACGATGAATTAATTGCCTTAGGCAGTAAAGTAGGAAAATTGTATAAACTTAATTGCACCCTTAATTCAGCCGCTAAATGCATGAACGTTTCCTCTGATGAAATTCTGTGGCATAAACGATTTTGTCATCTAGGATTCAATAATCTTAAGAAATTAGGCACTAAGAATCTTGTTAGAGGTTTTGATTGTTCTGTGAGTGGAGATAACATTTTTTGTGAAAACTGTTGTGATGGTAAAAATCATAGGCTTCCGTTCCCCAAAACAAATCACAAAAGGAAACGCCAACCCTTAGAACTTATCCACAGTGATGTGTGTGGCCAGCTTAATCCCATATCACTTGGGAGTGGAAGGTATTTTGTAACCTTCATAGATGACCACTCCAGATATACTTGGGTGTACATTATCAAACATAAGAGTGATGTTTTCAAAGTGTTTCAGGAGTTCAAATCCTTGGTAGAAAATCACTATGATCACAAAATTAAAATTCTGCGCTCCGATAACGGTGGGGAATACATCTCTAATGACTTTGAACAATTCCTAAAAGGGGAAGGAATTATCCATGAAAAAACTGTGCCTAAGACACCTGAACAAAATGGAGTTGCAGAAAGAATGAATAGAACTCTTCTTGACTCTGTCAGAGCTATGCTGTCTGGTTCCAAGTTACCAAAATCATTCTGGGGTGAAGCTATATCAACTGCCGTGTATGTCAAAAATAGGAGCCCTGCTAGTGCATTGAATGATATGACCCCTTATCAGGCCCTTAATGGACACAAGCCCAACGTACAGCACCTCAAAACCTTTGGCTGCAGTGCGTACGCTCATGTCCCCAAAGATGAGAGGGAAAAACTTGATCCAAAATCTAAACCGTGTGTTCTTGTAGGATATGGAAGTGGATCCAAGGGATATCGTCTGTATGACATAAACAGTAGAAGGATATTTTTGAGTAGAGACGTTATGTTCAATGAATCTCAGCAGATGCCAATTGAGAAGGAGCCTTCAGAAGTAAATGATGGTAATTTTTCTCTTCTTCCTCAGGATCCAGAACCAGAAGACTCTGAGGGAGGGGTGGAGCATAGACAGTCAGATGCTGGGATGGAGGGAGTGCAGCCTAGACAATCAGCCAGATATCGACGGGCTCCTGATAGGTTTGGTGAATGGGTGTATTTAATGAAAAATGAGCTTGATATACCATCTTGTGTTCAAGAAGCACTCAGTGGACCAGAAGCAAAACTATGGGAAACAGCTATGGAGAATGAGATGGAGTCTATAAATCAAAACAGAGTATGGTCCCTTGTAGAGTGTCCTAATGACAAAAAACCTATCAAATCAAAGTGGATCTTTAAAAGAAAAACCGGACCCGACGGAAGCATTTGCTCGTACAAAGCTCGCCTTGTGGCTCAGGGCTACTCACAAAAATATGGCATCGACTACGACGAGACCTTCAGTCCCGTGGTTCGATTTGAGTCTGTCAGGACAGTACTAGCTTTGGCTGCCAAATGCAACATGCAAGTCCATCACATGGACGTTGCAACAGCCTTCCTTAATGGAGAACTGATTGAAGAACTATATCTGGTTCAACCTGACGGTTTTATTGTCAAAGGCAAAGAAAATCTGGTGTGTAAACTACAAAAATCGCTCTACGGACTAAAACAAGCTCCTAAGTGTTGGAATACTACACTAGATAGCTATTTGAAGAAATTGGGTTTTGTACAATCTAAGAGTGATGCTTGTATATACACTCGTGTTCAAGATAAGAAACTGTGTATTGTGGCGGTGTATGTAGACGATCTAATAATTGCTTCTGAGTCTGGTGATGAAATAAATCAAATAAAGTTGAGCCTTTCTACCCAATACAAAATGAAGGACCTTGGTGTGCTGAGTTACTTCCTAGGTGTAAGTGTTGTACAATTTAAAAACAATGTCTTCTTGAATCAAACTGCCTACACTGAGGCTCTGTTGTCAAAATTTGGCTTTGATAATTGTAAACCTGTTGCAACTCCCGCCGATGTAAACGTAAATCCGATATGCTCCCCAAATGATGTCGAATTTGACCCTGCCACTTATCAAAGTGCTGTAGGTAGCCTTTTGTATTTGTCAACCAGAACTCGACCTGACATTGCATTCGCAGTGAATAATGTTGCTAAATACAGCTCCAAGCCTCTTGAACAGCATTGGATGTGTGTTAAGAGAATATTCAGGTACCTGAGAGGCACCTCTAAACTAGGTCTCTTGTATAGCAAATGTTCTGATACTTGCATTGGTTATTCAGATGCTGACTGGGCTGGTGATAAAAATGACCGAAAGTCTACCTCTGGTTACTGTTTCACCCTCAGTAATTCGGTAATTACGTGGAGATCTAACAAACAAACTTGTGTAGCCCTCTCAACTGCAGAAGCCGAATACGTTGCTCTTGCCGGTGCGGCTCAAGAGGCTGTCTGGTTAAAGCACTTACTCAGTGATCTAAATTTTGGGACTATGGAACCAATGGTTATAAACGAAGACAACCAGTCAGCCATCTGTCTTGCCAACAATCCCAAATATCATGGGAGGAGCAAGCACATCGATATTAAGTTTCACTATGTACGGGATCTTGTAAGTAACAAAGACATAGACGTAGTGTATTGCCCTACCGACGAAATGCTCGCCGACATATTTACCAAGAACCTGCCCATAGAAAAGTTCTCTAGGCTGAGAACGAAGTTAGGAATGGTCTCATCTGACACACATTCAATGTGAGAAGGAGTGTTGAAACCTTTCATGTAGCACCTTGAATGTATATGTGTATAATACTGATAATGTTACAGTGCTCTTGCGTAAGAATGTATTTAGACAGCACTATGCGTTGAGAACTGAGCTCATGGTTCTTGTGGATCTCTGCTCGTAGTTCTCGGGCTTGGCTGGAGTCCACTCCACCGCTACCCTTCGTAATGTAAACGTGTGTCCTGCTGTGTGTACTGATTATACAAACTCCAAGAGTCTCGTCTTCTTAACCTACGTCCATTAGGTTATGGGCACAGTAAACCTTCCGATGAAGCAATATCAAGTGAGGTTATCTTAAGTCCCGAAGCGAAAAACAGCCCGGGACAGCGAGAACAGAAGTTGGTGATTTGTTAGTGCTGTGTGAGACAGAAACGGTGAAAGAGAAAGAAACATGGCAGGCTCCGTAAGTGAAAGTGCAAAGAACTGCCTCACGGCTCTTAATGATAAAAACTATCCTGCGTGGAAGCTGCAAATGAAGATGATTCTGATGAAGGAAAAACTGTGGAACTTGGTTCGAGGAACGGAAACCATGCCACAGACTACGGACGAGACTGCTCGAAGAAAATTTGAAGAAAGACGTGACAGTGCACTTGCAACAATTGTGCTTGGTGTCGAAACAAGTCAACTTTATTTGTTGGGTGATCCTACTGACCCTGTGCAACTATGGCATAAGATTGAAGATACATTCCAGAAGAAAACTTGGTCTAACAAGTTCAGACTACGCAAAAGACTCTACAACATGAAACTAAAAGAAGACCAAGACTTACAAACTCATCTCAAAGCATTTGTCGAAATATTTGAGTCCTTGAGTGTGATTGATGACGCAGTTGATGAAGAAAGTCGTGTAATAATCTTGCTGTCGTCACTTCCCGACCATTTCTCCACACTGGTGACTGCACTGGAAGCTCATGAAAAACTACCGTCATGGGATATTGTGACAGAGCGTCTTCTGAATGAAGAAGCAAAACTGAAAAACCAAAGTGCTTCAGACTTCAGTGAAAAATCCCTTGTGACCTCCAAATTGAAAAACTCACGATGCTTCGAATGCGGAAAATTGGGACACCTACGTACCAAGTGCTGGATCTATCAAGAAAAATTGAAGAAAGAAGATGGGAACCACACAGAAAACCAAAACAATTTTGTAGCAGGTAAAACAAATTATATCGGTGCATTGTCTGTGATAAATATCAATAATTGTTGGGTAATTGATTCCGGTGCAACAGCACACATGTGTAATAATAGGAATGATTTTTCTTGTATGAATGAGCTATCTAGCCCAATTAACATTGAAGTTGGTGATGGTAGAAACTTGCAAGGTGTTGGTGTAGGTGATGTTGAAGTTATGGTGTTGTTGCCTAAAGGTCGAGTAGATACCTGTGTTGTTAAGAATGTCTTGTATGTACCTGGTTTAGCTTACAATTTACTTTCCGTGCCTCAGATTACAGAAAGTGGAAACTCAGTTTACTTTGACGAAAGCTCATGTAAGATTGTAAATAAAGACGATGAATTAATTGCCTTAGGCAGTAAAGTAGGAAAATTGTATAAACTTAATTGCACCCTTAATTCAGCCGCTAAATGCATGAACGTTTCCTCTGATGAAATTCTGTGGCATAAACGATTTTGTCATCTAGGATTCAATAATCTTAAGAAATTAGGCACTAAGAATCTTGTTAGAGGTTTTGATTGTTCTGTGAGTGGAGATAACATTTTTTGTGAAAACTGTTGTGATGGTAAAAATCATAGGCTTCCGTTCCCCAAAACAAATCACAAAAGGAAACGCCAACCCTTAGAACTTATCCACAGTGATGTGTGTGGCCAGCTTAATCCCATATCACTTGGGAGTGGAAGGTATTTTGTAACCTTCATAGATGACCACTCCAGATATACTTGGGTGTACATTATCAAACATAAGAGTGATGTTTTCAAAGTGTTTCAGGAGTTCAAATCCTTGGTAGAAAATCACTATGATCACAAAATTAAAATTCTGCGCTCCGATAACGGTGGGGAATACATCTCTAATGACTTTGAACAATTCCTAAAAGGGGAAGGAATTATCCATGAAAAAACTGTGCCTAAGACACCTGAACAAAATGGAGTTGCAGAAAGAATGAATAGAACTCTTCTTGACTCTGTCAGAGCTATGCTGTCTGGTTCCAAGTTACCAAAATCATTCTGGGGTGAAGCTATATCAACTGCCGTGTATGTCAAAAATAGGAGCCCTGCTAGTGCATTGAATGATATGACCCCTTATCAGGCCCTTAATGGACACAAGCCCAACGTACAGCACCTCAAAACCTTTGGCTGCAGTGCGTACGCTCATGTCCCCAAAGATGAGAGGGAAAAACTTGATCCAAAATCTAAACCGTGTGTTCTTGTAGGATATGGAAGTGGATCCAAGGGATATCGTCTGTATGACATAAACAGTAGAAGGATATTTTTGAGTAGAGACGTTATGTTCAATGAATCTCAGCAGATGCCAATTGAGAAGGAGCCTTCAGAAGTAAATGATGGTAATTTTTCTCTTCTTCCTCAGGATCCAGAACCAGAAGACTCTGAGGGAGGGGTGGAGCATAGACAGTCAGATGCTGGGATGGAGGGAGTGCAGCCTAGACAATCAGCCAGATATCGACGGGCTCCTGATAGGTTTGGTGAATGGGTGTATTTAATGAAAAATGAGCTTGATATACCATCTTGTGTTCAAGAAGCACTCAGTGGACCAGAAGCAAAACTATGGGAAACAGCTATGGAGAATGAGATGGAGTCTATAAATCAAAACAGAGTATGGTCCCTTGTAGAGTGTCCTAATGACAAAAAACCTATCAAATCAAAGTGGATCTTTAAAAGAAAAACCGGACCCGACGGAAGCATTTGCTCGTACAAAGCTCGCCTTGTGGCTCAGGGCTACTCACAAAAATATGGCATCGACTACGACGAGACCTTCAGTCCCGTGGTTCGATTTGAGTCTGTCAGGACAGTACTAGCTTTGGCTGCCAAATGCAACATGCAAGTCCATCACATGGACGTTGCAACAGCCTTCCTTAATGGAGAACTGATTGAAGAACTATATCTGGTTCAACCTGACGGTTTTATTGTCAAAGGCAAAGAAAATCTGGTGTGTAAACTACAAAAATCGCTCTACGGACTAAAACAAGCTCCTAAGTGTTGGAATACTACACTAGATAGCTATTTGAAGAAATTGGGTTATGTACAATCTAAGAGTGATGCTTGTATATACACTCGTGTTCAAGATAAGAAACTGTGTATTGTGGCGGTGTATGTAGACGATCTAATAATTGCTTCTGAGTCTGGTGATGAAATAAATCAAATAAAGTTGAGCCTTTCTACCCAATACAAAATGAAGGACCTTGGTGTGCTGAGTTACTTCCTAGGTGTAAGTGTTGTACAATTTAAAAACAATGTCTTCTTGAATCAAACTGCCTACACTGAGGCTCTGTTGTCAAAATTTGGCGTTGAAACCTTTCATGTAGCACCTTGAATGTATATGTGTATAATACTGATAATGTTACAGTGCTCTTGCGTAAGAATGTATTTAGACAGCACTATGCGTTGAGAACTGAGCTCATGGTTCTTGTGGATCTCTGCTCGTAGTTCTCGGGCTTGGCTGGAGTCCACTCCACCGCTACCCTTCGTAATGTAAACGTGTGTCCTGCTGTGTGTACTGATTATACAAACTCCAAGAGTCTCGTCTTCTTAACCTACGTCCATTAGGTTATGGGCACAGTAAACCTTCCGATGAAGCAATATCAAGTGAGGTTATCTTAAGTCCCGAAGCGAAAAACAGCCCGGGACAGCGAGAACAGAAGTTGGTGATTTGTTAGTGCTGTGTGAGACAGAAACGGTGAAAGAGAAAGAAACATGGCAGGCTCCGTAAGTGAAAGTGCAAAGAACTGCCTCACGGCTCTTAATGATAAAAACTATCCTACGTGGAAGCTGCAAATGAAGATGATTCTGATGAAGGAAAAACTGTGGAACTTGGTTCGAGGAACGGAAACCATGCCACAGACTACGGACGAGACTGCTCGAAGAAAATTTGAAGAAAGACGTGACAGTGCACTTGCAACAATTGTGCTTGGTGTCGAAACAAGTCAACTTTATTTGTTGGGTGATCCTACTGACCCTGTGCAACTATGGCATAAGATTGAAGATACATTCCAGAAGAAAACTTGGTCTAACAAGTTCAGACTACGCAAAAGACTCTACAACATGAAACTAAAAGAAGACCAAGACTTACAAACTCATCTCAAAGCATTTGTCGAAATATTTGAGTCCTTGAGTGTGATTGATGACGCAGTTGATGAAGAAAGTCGTGTAATAATCTTGCTGTCGTCACTTCCCGACCATTTCTCCACACTGGTGACTGCACTGGAAGCTCATGAAAAACTACCGTCATGGGATATTGTGACAGAGCGTCTTCTGAATGAAGAAGCAAAACTGAAAAACCAAAGTGCTTCAGACTTCAGTGAAAAATCCCTTGTGACCTCCAAATTGAAAAACTCACGATGCTTCGAATGCGGAAAATTGGGACACCTACGTACCAAGTGCTGGATCTATCAAGAAAAATTGAAGAAAGAAGATGGGAACCACACAGAAAACCAAAACAATTTTGTAGCAGGTAAAACAAATTATATCGGTGCATTGTCTGTGATAAATATCAATAATTGTTGGGTAATTGATTCCGGTGCAACAGCACACATGTGTAATAATAGGAATGATTTTTCTTGTATGAATGAGCTATCTAGCCCAATTAACATTGAAGTTGGTGATGGTAGAAACTTGCAAGGTGTTGGTGTAGGTGATGTTGAAGTTATGGTGTTGTTGCCTAAAGGTCGAGTAGATACCTGTGTTGTTAAGAATGTCTTGTATGTACCTGGTTTAGCTTACAATTTACTTTCCGTGCCTCAGATTACAGAAAGTGGAAACTCAGTTTACTTTGACGAAAGCTCATGTAAGATTGTAAATAAAGACGATGAATTAATTGCCTTAGGCAGTAAAGTAGGAAAATTGTATAAACTTAATTGCACCCTTAATTCAGCCGCTAAATGCATGAACGTTTCCTCTGATGAAATTCTGTGGCATAAACGATTTTGTCATCTAGGATTCAATAATCTTAAGAAATTAGGCACTAAGAATCTTGTTAGAGGTTTTGATTGTTCTGTGAGTGGAGATAACATTTTTTGTGAAAACTGTTGTGATGGTAAAAATCATAGGCTTCCGTTCCCCAAAACAAATCACAAAAGGAAACGCCAACCCTTAGAACTTATCCACAGTGATGTGTGTGGCCAGCTTAATCCCATATCACTTGGGAGTGGAAGGTATTTTGTAACCTTCATAGATGACCACTCCAGATATACTTGGGTGTACATTATCAAACATAAGAGTGATGTTTTCAAAGTGTTTCAGGAGTTCAAATCCTTGGTAGAAAATCACTATGATCACAAAATTAAAATTCTGCGCTCCGATAACGGTGGGGAATACATCTCTAATGACTTTGAACAATTCCTAAAAGGGGAAGGAATTATCCATGAAAAAACTGTGCCTAAGACACCTGAACAAAATGGAGTTGCAGAAAGAATGAATAGAACTCTTCTTGACTCTGTCAGAGCTATGCTGTCTGGTTCCAAGTTACCAAAATCATTCTGGGGTGAAGCTATATCAACTGCCGTGTATGTCAAAAATAGGAGCCCTGCTAGTGCATTGAATGATATGACCCCTTATCAGGCCCTTAATGGACACAAGCCCAACGTACAGCACCTCAAAACCTTTGGCTGCAGTGCGTACGCTCATGTCCCCAAAGATGAGAGGGAAAAACTTGATCCAAAATCTAAACCGTGTGTTCTTGTAGGATATGGAAGTGGATCCAAGGGATATCGTCTGTATGACATAAACAGTAGAAGGATATTTTTGAGTAGAGACGTTATGTTCAATGAATCTCAGCAGATGCCAATTGAGAAGGAGCCTTCAGAAGTAAATGATGGTAATTTTTCTCTTCTTCCTCAGGATCCAGAACCAGAAGACTCTGAGGGAGGGGTGGAGCATAGACAGTCAGATGCTGGGATGGAGGGAGTGCAGCCTAGACAATCAGCCAGATATCGACGGGCTCCTGATAGGTTTGGTGAATGGGTGTATTTAATGAAAAATGAGCTTGATATACCATCTTGTGTTCAAGAAGCACTCAGTGGACCAGAAGCAAAACTATGGGAAACAGCTATGGAGAATGAGATGGAGTCTATAAATCAAAACAGAGTATGGTCCCTTGTAGAGTGTCCTAATGACAAAAAACCTATCAAATCAAAGTGGATCTTTAAAAGAAAAACCGGACCCGACGGAAGCATTTGCTCGTACAAAGCTCGCCTTGTGGCTCAGGGCTACTCACAAAAATATGGCATCGACTACGACGAGACCTTCAGTCCCGTGGTTCGATTTGAGTCTGTCAGGACAGTACTAGCTTTGGCTGCCAAATGCAACATGCAAGTCCATCACATGGACGTTGCAACAGCCTTCCTTAATGGAGAACTGATTGAAGAACTATATCTGGTTCAACCTGACGGTTTTATTGTCAAAGGCAAAGAAAATCTGGTGTGTAAACTACAAAAATCGCTCTACGGACTAAAACAAGCTCCTAAGTGTTGGAATACTACACTAGATAGCTATTTGAAGAAATTGGGTTATGTACAATCTAAGAGTGATGCTTGTATATACACTCGTGTTCAAGATAAGAAACTGTGTATTGTGGCGGTGTATGTAGACGATCTAATAATTGCTTCTGAGTCTGGTGATGAAATAAATCAAATAAAGTTGAGCCTTTCTACCCAATACAAAATGAAGGACCTTGGTGTGCTGAGTTACTTCCTAGGTGTAAGTGTTGTACAATTTAAAAACAATGTCTTCTTGAATCAAACTGCCTACACTGAGGCTCTGTTGTCAAAATTTGGCGTTGAAACCTTTCATGTAGCACCTTGAATGTATATGTGTATAATACTGATAATGTTACAGTGCTCTTGCGTAAGAATGTATTTAGACAGCACTATGCGTTGAGAACTGAGCTCATGGTTCTTGTGGATCTCTGCTCGTAGTTCTCGGGCTTGGCTGGAGTCCACTCCACCGCTACCCTTCGTAATGTAAACGTGTGTCCTGCTGTGTGTACTGATTATACAAACTCCAAGAGTCTCGTCTTCTTAACCTACGTCCATTAGGTTATGGGCACAGTAAACCTTCCGATGAAGCAATATCAAGTGAGGTTATCTTAAGTCCCGAAGCGAAAAACAGCCCGGGACAGCGAGAACAGAAGTTGGTGATTTGTTAGTGCTGTGTGAGACAGAAACGGTGAAAGAGAAAGAAACATGGCAGGCTCCGTAAGTGAAAGTGCAAAGAACTGCCTCACGGCTCTTAATGATAAAAACTATCCTACGTGGAAGCTGCAAATGAAGATGATTCTGATGAAGGAAAAACTGTGGAACTTGGTTCGAGGAACGGAAACCATGCCACAGACTACGGACGAGACTGCTCGAAGAAAATTTGAAGAAAGACGTGACAGTGCACTTGCAACAATTGTGCTTGGTGTCGAAACAAGTCAACTTTATTTGTTGGGTGATCCTACTGACCCTGTGCAACTATGGCATAAGATTGAAGATACATTCCAGAAGAAAACTTGGTCTAACAAGTTCAGACTACGCAAAAGACTCTACAACATGAAACTAAAAGAAGACCAAGACTTACAAACTCATCTCAAAGCATTTGTCGAAATATTTGAGTCCTTGAGTGTGATTGATGACGCAGTTGATGAAGAAAGTCGTGTAATAATCTTGCTGTCGTCACTTCCCGACCATTTCTCCACACTGGTGACTGCACTGGAAGCTCATGAAAAACTACCGTCATGGGATATTGTGACAGAGCGTCTTCTGAATGAAGAAGCAAAACTGAAAAACCAAAGTGCTTCAGACTTCAGTGAAAAATCCCTTGTGACCTCCAAATTGAAAAACTCACGATGCTTCGAATGCGGAAAATTGGGACACCTACGTACCAAGTGCTGGATCTATCAAGAAAAATTGAAGAAAGAAGATGGGAACCACACAGAAAACCAAAACAATTTTGTAGCAGGTAAAACAAATTATATCGGTGCATTGTCTGTGATAAATATCAATAATTGTTGGGTAATTGATTCCGGTGCAACAGCACACATGTGTAATAATAGGAATGATTTTTCTTGTATGAATGAGCTATCTAGCCCAATTAACATTGAAGTTGGTGATGGTAGAAACTTGCAAGGTGTTGGTGTAGGTGATGTTGAAGTTATGGTGTTGTTGCCTAAAGGTCGAGTAGATACCTGTGTTGTTAAGAATGTCTTGTATGTACCTGGTTTAGCTTACAATTTACTTTCCGTGCCTCAGATTACAGAAAGTGGAAACTCAGTTTACTTTGACGAAAGCTCATGTAAGATTGTAAATAAAGACGATGAATTAATTGCCTTAGGCAGTAAAGTAGGAAAATTGTATAAACTTAATTGCACCCTTAATTCAGCCGCTAAATGCATGAACGTTTCCTCTGATGAAATTCTGTGGCATAAACGATTTTGTCATCTAGGATTCAATAATCTTAAGAAATTAGGCACTAAGAATCTTGTTAGAGGTTTTGATTGTTCTGTGAGTGGAGATAACATTTTTTGTGAAAACTGTTGTGATGGTAAAAATCATAGGCTTCCGTTCCCCAAAACAAATCACAAAAGGAAACGCCAACCCTTAGAACTTATCCACAGTGATGTGTGTGGCCAGCTTAATCCCATATCACTTGGGAGTGGAAGGTATTTTGTAACCTTCATAGATGACCACTCCAGATATACTTGGGTGTACATTATCAAACATAAGAGTGATGTTTTCAAAGTGTTTCAGGAGTTCAAATCCTTGGTAGAAAATCACTATGATCACAAAATTAAAATTCTGCGCTCCGATAACGGTGGGGAATACATCTCTAATGACTTTGAACAATTCCTAAAAGGGGAAGGAATTATCCATGAAAAAACTGTGCCTAAGACACCTGAACAAAATGGAGTTGCAGAAAGAATGAATAGAACTCTTCTTGACTCTGTCAGAGCTATGCTGTCTGGTTCCAAGTTACCAAAATCATTCTGGGGTGAAGCTATATCAACTGCCGTGTATGTCAAAAATAGGAGCCCTGCTAGTGCATTGAATGATATGACCCCTTATCAGGCCCTTAATGGACACAAGCCCAACGTACAGCACCTCAAAACCTTTGGCTGCAGTGCGTACGCTCATGTCCCCAAAGATGAGAGGGAAAAGAGGATCTCCATAGGTGAAAAACTGTAGGAAAAATTGAGAAAATGGAATGCCATTTTCTCCGAACAAGTTTTTTTTATATTTGTAGCTCAATTTCTCCTACAGTTTTTCATCTATGGAGATCTTTTTTGCATTGTGAAGATTAAGGTGAATACTGTAAAATTGAGATGTAGTTTTTTCATAAGTTGATTAGAAATTTTTTATTGCCATGTAGAAAAACAGTTAGGTTTTAAAAAATTCAAACATTTTTAGAAAAATTTTCTGAATTGGTATAAAAAACTGGCAATCACTATTTTAGATATGTTCATTGTGAATCAAATACAAAAAAATCGTCTATGTACAGTATTGGCTAAGAAATTAAAATTTTAAGAAATTTTTCTTTGAGTTGTGACAAGTATGGGTAAATCCACAAAACTTCAAGGCTCTAAATATCCGTTTAAATTTCAAAAAAGTTGTGAATACCTCAGGGCATATTTCACTCCTGAAGTATTTTTTTTGAACTTTTGAAATTTCATAAGAAAAAACATTCGTTTCCCATAAGGATCTACCAAAAATATTTCATAAACCAAAGGAACACTCACTTTAAGTAGCCAGTGTTTGTACTGCCTGGCAGACTTGGACAGAACTTCAACCCTGTTATCAAGATCATGCTCCAAACACAGAGCAGCGTGGGACTCAATCAAGCGAGAAGCAGTTGAGTGCCAAACACAGCACACTTCTGAGATGGCTAGAAGGTCGTCCAGGTTCTCAGACAAGCTCTCAAAGATCTTCTCCAATACCTGCACAAACCCTTATTTTCAAATAGTATTCTTCAAGAAAGTGAATGCTAAGTTTTTGTAAAATCATTTTGTGACACAGGATTATTGTATTCCTTGCTATGCATTATATGGATCCCAATACTAAACATGTTGTGGGTCAACAGTTTAACACGTTCACATTTCCGCAGTTGCTACGGTGGGTTTGGTTAGGTTGGAAAAGGCATAATTGAAAAGTCATTTTTACTACTTGATTACATTTTCATTCTTTCTAACAAGCAGGAAATATATAATTGCATGATTACATTTCAACTTGTATGCCATAGTCTAATTTAAATAAAGGCATAAAAATCAGTGAAATGATATCCATTGTTACAAGTACATAAATGAGCAATTTACCAGGTGGGTACACATATGTACCAATACTTAGCAAACGTGTTAAAAGTGACCCTGAAATACATTTTTGCACCACAATATTAACAATATATGTGTGCAACTGACATTAATGCAGCCCTGATGATTAGCAGCAACTATTCAATTGGTTAACTAAAAATTTATGATTTCCACAATATTTTCTTACTGCATATTATAGAATTTATAAATCTATCAAATTTTTCACTAGTTGTCTATTCTTTCGATCAAAAAACACTACAGGTTAAATTTAGGCTAAATGAGAAATAAATCTCAATCAATATTTATCAATGTTCTTACAGTAACTACCATTAAAGCTGATACTCATAGATACACTGATGAAGTAAATCCTACATTAGCAGTGAGGAATTTAAATTTACAACGAGGAAGATATATCTGTGCAAACATAATAAGATGGATAATGATAAAGCAGTAGCACTTGCTTAGGCCCATAATTACACACTAGTACAGAAAAAAATTCAACTCTGGAGCAAAAAGACTTAAACACAAGTGCAGAAAATGGTTACCTTCCATCTTCACAGGGAGAGTTCAATAAATTTTCTGAACTAATAGTGAAGACTTACTTCAGCAGGTAGAGAAGTGAAATGCTTCACAGGAGCAGGAGACATGTTGATGGCCTTCCTTTCATGCTCTGATGAACATATCTATCAATCTATGGTAACAAGGCTGCCATAAAACTCCAACAGTCAAGTTTTTATGCACATATTATTATCCAGATAGAACAAATAAAATTGTACACACTAAAACCTCTAAAAAAACAGCATTAAATGAAATAACATTTACATTTCTTTCTTGAACTATACAGCACTTTTCATGGCAGCAACTGTGGTAGTACTTAAAAACTGGTGAGACAAAAGCATATTAAAATCATTACCATCCTGAAAAAAATGCATGATAAACAAAGCACTCTCAATTATATCCTAAAGGTGGTTATTCAGGCAAACATGTCATTTGAATATTCTCCACTGTTCCTACACCTCTATACATAATTTTTGGTACTTCACCTAGTATGTGAAAATGTGTCACAAACTACACCTTTTTCACTTCAAATTAATCCAAGTCTAGTTCAAATTAATCCAAGTCAAGTTCAACTTGATCCAAGTCAAGTTCAACTTGATCCAAGTCAAGTTCAACTTGATCCAAGTCAAGTTCAACTTGATCCAAGTCAAGTTCAACTTGATCCAAGTCAAGTTCAACTTGATCCAAGTCAAGTTCAACTTGATCCAAGTCAAGTTCAACTTGATCCAAGTCAAGTTCAACTTGATCCAAGTCAAGTTCAACTTGATCCAAGTCAAGTTCAACTTGATCCAAGTCAAGTTCAACTTGATCCAAGTCAAGTTCAACTTGATCCAAGTCAAGTTCAACTTGATCCAAGTCAAGTTCAACTTGATCCAAGTCAAGTTCAACTTGATCCAAGTCAAGTTCAACTTGATCCAAGTCAAGTTCAACTTGATCCAAGTCAAGTTCAACTTGATCCAAGTCAAGTTCAACTTGATCCAAGTCAAGTTCAACTTGATCCAAGTCAAGTTCAACTTGATCCAAGTCAAGTTCAACTTGATCCAAGTCAAGTTCAACTTGATCCAAGTCAAGTTCAACTTGATCCAAGTCAAGTTCAACTTGATCCAAGTCAAGTTCAACTTGATCCAAGTCAAGTTCAACTTGATCCAAGTCAAGTTCAACTTGATCCAAGTCAAGTTCAACTTGATCCAAGTCAAGTTCAACTTGATCCAAGTCAAGTTCAACTTGATCCAAGTCAAGTTCAACTTGATCCAAGTCAAGTTCAACTTGATCCAAGTCAAGTTCAACTTGATCCAAGTCAAGTCCAACTTGATCCAAGTCAAGTTCAACTTGATCCAAGTCAAGTTCAACTTGATCCAAGTCAAGTTCAACTTGATCCAAGTCAAGTTCAACTTGATCCAAGTCAAGTTCAACTTGATCCAAGTCAAGTTCAACTTGATCCAAGTCAAGTTCAACTTGATCCAAGTCAAGTTCAACTTGATCCAAGTCAAGTTCAACTTGATCCAAGTCAAGTTCAACTTGATCCAAGTCAAGTTCAACTTGATCCAAGTCAAGTTCAACTTGATCCAAGTCAAGTTCAACTTGATCCAAGTCAAGTTCAACTTGATCCAAGTCAAGTTCAACTTGATCCAAGTCAAGTTCAACTTGATCCAAGTCAAGTTCAACTTGATCCAAGTCAAGTTCAACTTGATCCAAGTCAAGTTCAACTTGATCCAAGTCAAGTTCAACTTGATCCAAGTCAAGTTCAACTTGATCCAAGTCAAGTTCAACTTGATCCAAGTCAAGTTCAACTTGATCCAAGTCAAGTTCAACTTGATCCAAGTCAAGTTCAACTTAATCCAAGTCAAGTTCAACTTAATCCAAGTCAAGTTCAACTTAATCCAAGTCAAGTTCAATTTAATCCAAGTCAAGTTCAAATTAATCCAACCCCAAGGTAAGTGAAAAATTGACATAATCACTTGTTAATTTGAGCTTTTTTGTATGTTAAATATGTATCTATTGGATGTGATGAGCAAGACAGTTATTTTTCCTTTCAGCAAGGAATACATAAAATTTTCGCGGGTGTTGCAACCTGAAGACAAGCTGTCGTAAAATCTGCTAAGTACCCAGCATCAGGAGGCAGAGTGTGATTCAGTCTTTGAGCGGCGTAAAAGATACAAGGCAATTATAAAACCATGTATTATTTTTCTACTCCTTGAAGTTGTTTTGGTCAATATTTACTTTATGTCAGGCAAACGACCATTATGGGCGCCGCCATCTTGGATTTGATGTAAACAAGATTGCGGTCGTCACCCTAATGGGTGGGTTAGAAGCTTTATTTATAATTTTCGCTATAAGAACTGTGGCTAACCCTCACGACCCAACCTCTTTACGTTTGTAATAGGGGGTTAACTACCCTTATTAACTAAATAACGGCTCGCACGCCGGCGCCAACTTCAAACTACAATTATTCAAAAATAACGCATCAGCGAGCAGAATGTCATTCGTGTAAAAGGTTATTAAATGTGTTCCTTTATTGATTATTTGCCCCCAAATTATTAATTTCCTTGCCTGACATAAAATAAATATTGTCCGTTGTTTTAAAATTTTGTACTAATGGCAGTATGCATACATTCAAATATTTATGTTCAAAAGGTAATTCTATGTTACACATACACATAGTAGTTTTGAGGATCTATTTACACTCAAAGATATTTATTACACATTATCACATATACATATGAAATCATTTACATGTAAATACAAAAGATTACTACCGGATTACTATGTAGATTTAATCTTTAAAAGAAATACACAAATGCGATTCACTGAGTACTAATGTACAATTCTGTTTAATTACAATTTTTGTGAGTATATTACTAAACAGATACATTCCTGCATTAGCAATAAAAATGTTGAAATCCATTCTACATAATTTCATGTCATCGTTCAGCTAGTTGGACCCGCAAAAAAATTTGGTCAACATTATCAAACAAATTCTAACAAAGCAATTTACAATCAAATCAATCCTAACCTAACATATACCAACCTATTCTATCCTAACCGAAGCTCTCCTGATTAAAAGTTAAATGCATAAAAAACCATTAATCAGTGAAAAAATTTCATCAATCTTACCTAACCTATACTAATCTTATTTAACCTATTCTCCCCTATCCTATCCTGATAAAATGTCAAATCTATCACTGCATGCAATAGCAATCTTTTAATTTAACACTCAGGAATTCAATCTCAAAGGCAACCTATTTATATCTCAAATAGATTGCTTCTCTTCCGTTCTTAGCCTACTTCAAAATTTTCTTTGTCTCTCTCTTGCTAATTCTCTCCACCGCTCCATTGTGAAGGGCAAACCCAGCATTAGTAGCTTAATCAGACCCCTTATATATAGTATCGTCTAGACACGATAATGCGAGTCACGAGGCCTTCATAATAATGAGTAGCGTTACACACAAACTTAGTTTTAAGCGTAATAATATACAGATGGTTATAACATTTGTTGTATGGGATCTAAATCTATAAAAATTGGCATCACATATTTTTGGAAGTAAATAGGGGTCATCTCAATAACTTTTTCTCACTTTTAACAATCTCGGAAACAATAGGGAAAAAAAGGGGTAAATGGATAGAAAAATTTATACGTTTAACCCTTTAACGCCCCAGAGGACACCAGTGTCCTCTTTCAAAATTCCCCTTCAATATATTTTATTTCTTATTCAATTAGTTCCCTAATGTGTTCTTTGAAGTTCTCTGCTGAGTGGCAGTTCTTATCCCATCCTGATAGCGGTGACTGCCAGATGCCAGCGCAAGTTTAGTGACGGTGGTTGTGTTAACGGTAATATGAGTACAAAAATTCGGACGTTAAAGGGTTAAAGAGACATTTTCTCTGAAATTTATTAGTGTAGAGCAACCATTTAGGTGACATTGGATATGCAAGGAGTTGGTACATGATGAGTTGCAGGATTATTTTGGTATTCATGATGATTTCAGAGATAAATTGAGAAAATTGATCTAAAAATTACAGATTGGAAGATATTGGTTAATTTTTTTAGAAATATAAAATGGCAGTAATGATCTTTTTATGGGATCTACGAGGCCTGTCGAAAAAGTATCCGACCTTAATTTTTCCCGCGCAAAGTAGTGATTCTAAGGCGGCGCCACTGTGCACGGTGGAAGGAGGAATCTTAATGCGCATGCTTGACTTTTTTCACCGCATTCACTTGGGCCACTCACTAGCTGGGGGTCGCCAAGTAAGGTGCTGTTCTAAGTGTTTGTCGGATTTAGTTTTCTTGCAAGATGACTGAACGAATTGAGCAAAGACACTGCATCAAATTTTGTCAAAAGCTTGGTGATTCTCAAATTGAAAAAATTCGTAAGATTCAGCAGGTGTTTGGGGAAGATGCTATGGGTGTAACACAAATTAAGGAGTGGTTCAACCGATTCAAAGATGGCCGCACATCAGCGGAGAGTGAGCAGCGTTGTGGCAGGCCCAAAACTTCTCGGAGTGCAGCTGTTGTTGAGAGGGTGCGAAATTTGGTGATGGCAGATCGTCGTTTGACCGTGCGGGAGATTGCCCAAGAGGTTGGAGTGAGTAAAGATTCTGCACATGCCATTTTGACCAGACATGTGGACTGCGAACAACTGGCACTTGCATCACGACAACGCGCCCGCACATTCATCCCATTTGATCCGCAATTTCTTGGCCAAACATGGAATTACGACCGTTCGCCAACCTCCCTACTCTCCAGACCTGGCTCCTTGCGACTTCTGGTTGTTTCCAAAATTGAAGACACCACTGAAAGGATCCCGTTTTGAGAGTAGAGAAGAGATAATGCGGAACGCGACGACAGAGCTGAACACCATTCCAAAAGAAGACTTCCAGAGGTGTTTCCGGCAGTGGAAGGATCGGTGGGCTAAGTGTGTGGAAGCACAAGGAGCCTACTTTGAAGGGGATTAGGGTCCCAACCCCGTCAGGTTGTTGAAGTATTTTTTCTGGCCAAAGGTCGGATACTTTTTCGACAGGCCTCGTAGATTTATGAAAATAGCCATTTCTATGATTTTTTTAGATAAAGAGGGATTGTCTCTGAGTTTTTCCGATTTTTGCCATAATTACAATGATATTAGGGAAAAATAAGGGTAAATAGCTATTTTTCAAAATCTATTTTCTCTGAGAGCTTTTAACGCAAAACAATGATTCAGAAATCATTGCTCTACATCTACAATAAGCACTTTTTGAAAAGACATCTCTCAAAAAGTATTAATTTTTTTCCCCATTTTCTCCTTGAACTTGAACTTGAACTTGAGGGCCGACAGTGTCGGGGCCTTTGTAACGGCCTACAATTCCCTCCACAATTTTCACACAAAGAGTTCAGCGCCTGGTACCAGACTTGTCCACTAAACTACTCAGGATCTACGATCCTTGTCACAAGCCTCCATTGGAAGGCATCACCGGGACAGCCAGTATGTCAAAACACCATCCCCCGGCACATTGGGTCATTACAGCCCATTCTACCAGACTGGCTCATTCCAGTCACTGTCTCTTACTCCAGGCACGCACAAGAAACACTTTCATAGCCTCAGTGATACTCGCATTACACTCCTGATCCAATCCAGCAAGACAGCTCATACCGCAATCATCTTCAGCACATCTGGCATTCCACTCATTCTCTCCATACTGCTCAGACACCACATTCATAAAACTCTCTCTCTCTTGCTCATACTTACTACATTCCAGCACAAAATGCTCAATTGTTTCCTCTACTCCACTATTACACTGCTGACATAATCTGTTATTATTCTCATTCCATCTCCATGTACGTCTGTTCACACTCAATGACTTACATCTCACAGCAAACAAGAGTTGACTTCCAAAACTACCATCATAGAACAGCTCAAACTTAGGTGCTTTCTTTTTCATATACCAGTTAAGTGTAGGCTTCCGCATCATGCTAAGCTTCCACTTATTCAATCTTACTCCTTAGCCTTGAACTTGAACTTGAACTTGAACTTGAGGGCCGACAGTGTCGGGGCCTTTGTAACGGCCTACAATTCCCTCCACAATTTTCACACAGAGTTCAGCGCCTGGTACCAGACTTGTCCACTAAACTACTCAGGATCTACGATCCTTGTCACAAGCCTCCATTGGAAGGCATCACCGGGACAACCAGTGTGTCAAAACACCATCCCCCGGCACATTGGGTCATTACAGCCCATTCTGCCAGACTGGCTCATTCCAGTCACTGTCTCTTACTCCAGGCACGCACAAGAAACACTTTCATAGCCTCAGTGATACTCGCATTACACTCCTGATCCAATCCAGCAAGACAGCTCATACCGCAATCATCTTCAGCACATCTGGCATTCCATTCATTCTCTCCATACTGCTCAGACACCACATTCATTAAACTCTCTCTCTCTTGCTCATACTTACTACATTCCAGCACAAAATGCTCAATTGTTTCCTCTACTCCACCATTACACTGCTGACATAATCTGTTATTATTCTCATTCCATCTCCATGTACGTCTGTTCACACTCAATGACTTACATCTCACAGCAAACAAGAGTTGACTTCCAAAACTACCATCATAGAACAGCTCAAACTTAGGTGCTTTCTTTTTCATATACCAGTCAAGTGTAGGCTTCCGCATCATGCTAAGCTTCCACTTATTCAATCCATACTCTTTCGTTTGTCTCTCAATCTCTTTCTTCCACCTCTTGCAGTCCCACTCAGGCCCTACACCTCCAACATTTATTAAACTCCAGTCATCCACAGGTCTCCCAATTCTAACATGAATAATCTTTTGCATACTGAGTTTCCTTGCATGCCCCCAACATACTTTCTCCCAATAGCTTACACTCAGATTCCATTCAAAGATTCACCTTACCCACCTGCTATTCTGCATTCTTTCAATTCTCACCTTATAATTCAGCACAGCTTTCATCATTCTTTCTGAAAATAGGCTCCACCCTAGGTCACCTCTAATGGCTTCTATAGCTGTCCATTTTGGAGCACCCAATGCTACACGTCCTACCTTATTTTGTATCACATCCAGCTTTTCAAGATCACTACCATTCCAAGCACGAGCACTCATACCATACATGACACTAGGTACAGCAACATACTTCCACATTCCTCTCACACATTCATACTTGTTTGCTCTGTATCTGGCCACACTACCTAACCGTCCACTCCACTGCATTGCTTTAGCCACTTTCTCACCTTTAGTTCTAGTACATCCATCTTCACTTATCATACAACCTAGATATTTGTATTCTTTTGTTCTACCTATTCTGATTTCTCCAATATTCCACAGTCTGTCTCTATCAGTCTCATCACTATTTATAACCATGACCTTACTTTTATCTGCACCAAAGTTCATCTTGAAATCTGTACTATATCCATTCACAATGTCAAGCATCCTTTGTAGTTCGTGACCACATTCACTAACCACAACCACATCATCAGCATACAACAAACAGCTCAGTCTCTCATTACCAACTTTCAGTCCTAAACCACTCCCTCTCAGTCGAACTGCTAATTCTTCTGTGTACAATCCAAACAACAGGGGGGACAGAGTACAGCCCTGTCTCACTCCTCTAACACTCCTCACTTGCCCTGTTTCCAAATTTCCTAACCTGTAGATAGCACTTGTGTTCTCATACAGACTCTGTACAATGTTCACTATTTTTCTGCTAAAACCAACTTTTCTCAAAATTTCAAATAGCCTAACCCGATCCACTCTGTCATACGCCTTTTCAATATCCAGGAATGCTAAATATACCTTCTTATTATCCTTCTTCATTCGCTCAATTATTTCACTCACTACAAACAGATTATCCTCCCCACGTCTATCTTGCCTAAAACCATTCTGTTCTTCTCCCAGGACTCCTAATTCCTCAACTAAGTTTTTCATTCTCTCATTCAAAATACCACAAAAGATCTTACATACGGTGTCACCCAGTGCAATTGGTCTGTAATTTTTAAGTTCTTTCATACTCTTATGTCCACCCTTATGCAACAGAACTACATTACACTTGTTCCAGTCATCCGGTACTCTTTCACTCTTCCATATCTCATCAAATAAACATTTCAACATACTGACTACACTCTCTCCTCCACATTTATAGAACTCATATGGTATCTTATCAGGGCCACATGCCTTTCCATTTTTCACTTTCTTCAAAAAACTTACAATCTCTTCACAAGTGATTTCGTCTTCCATTTGCAGTTCATGTTCATCTATCAGAAAATTTATCGGTTCATCATCTGTAACCTGCTCATTCATTCCACCAATGTCCTCCCAGTATTCTTCAACTGCTTTCACCATTTGCATCCTATCTTGCACACTGCAACCATTGACTACTAATTCATCAACTTGAACTTCACTACCTCTATCATTACCTTGTATAAACCTATACCAATCTTTTATTCCATCTGGACCTTTCTTTCTTAGATTTTCAACTTGGTGTCTCTCTTCTTTAACCCTAGCCTCATTGATCATTCTCTTTACTTTCTTCTGCTGGTCCTTGTACTCATTCCATACACTTCGCCATTCATCCTCAGTAATTCTGCGTCTTTCATACATTTTCCTCATACAGCGTTGTTTTTTATTTAAAGTCTTCCTTCTCATTCGTTCTTCCTTTATCTCGCTCGTAAACCACCTAGCATTTCCTGTTCTTTTCCTGCATTTCATTCTACCAATCATTTGCTCTGCCACATCATACAAGGTTCTTGCAATCTCCTTATTTAGGTCATTTACATTTCCACACCTGTTCCAGTTACATCTACTCAATTCATTTCTAAATTCTTCCCAGTTTGCCATTTTAATACGCCAATTTTCACTTACTCTGCTGGCCTTCTGCATTGACTCCTTTCCACCCCAATTATATTCTAGTACAAGCATTTTATGGTCACTATCAATATCAAAATCATCTTCATCTACAAACATTTTTTTGACACACGCTCTAGCTCTACTATTCACTATCATATAATCAATTGCAGATTTACATTCCTTGCTTTGCCATGTATGCAAGCCATTTCCTATTGTTACATTCAGGTTCTCAAGTTCATTCTCATCACAGAAATCAATCAATTTTTGTCCATTTGCATTCACAGGCTCACCAAGTATACCAACATGGCCATTCATGTCCCCCATCACAATCAGAGGGAACCTGCAATGCTCTTGCACAATTCTTGTTAATATTTCATACTTTTTTACATTCTCTTGATGAGCTAAAATACCATCAGTTGTCATATAGCATACAACCACAATAACACATTCTCTGGCATGCATTCTTTCACACTTTATTACTAACAGATCTTCACTCTCAGGTTCATTTCCAACAGGAATTTCTTCTAATTTCCAATTTAGAGCATTTTTTACAATGAGACCAACTCCACCACCTCTTTTTTGCCAACTCACACGTCCTTTTCCAATCATATAGTACTTGCTCTCCTTACATTTTAAACTGACTCTATCACGCATTTGGGTCTCTACTACACCAACACAATCCAAATCTCCATTCTCAAATTCTGCTACAAGGTCATTTAACTTTCCTGCATTCCATCCACGCACATTTATACATCCAAACCTTACAACACTATTGGACAATTCACGACATTTCTCATTTTTGCTCTGACAGCTTTCCATTCATCCAGTTCCACCTTCCATTACAATATGAGTACACCCAATCCACTGGATGTATCTCCTGGAGAGTTTCATCTCACCTTCTTGAGTAAGGTGGACTCCATCTCCACGAAAACACCCACTCTGGATCAGGTTATCCATATCAAGGAAGCTGGAACCCATTTCACGCTTTCTCATACTCTCAGCTTTCATACTCATAATCCTTTTATGCACTTCCCTATTCACCTCCTTTTGCACCCTTTCATACTCCTCACCACATGCAGGCCTTCTCAGCAGGCTGGTCACAGCCACTCTTACATTCTTCTTTTGTGCCCTTTCAACAACATTCATAATTGCATTCACCGTACGCTCTCTCCCACATTCAAGCAATCCATTGCCACCTCCTTGCAGTACAACCATCCCTTCATCCATTCCATCTATCACATCCTCAGCATGCCTACAAATCTCATTCACTCCCTTTCCTCTCATGCTCGTACATCCACTACGGTCAGTCATACTCACAAACCTATCCACATTCTTCACCATGCTGTCACCACATATTCTAATCGTAGGTCTCACTCTCCCTTTCATACTACTCTTTCGTTCAACTCTTCCACTCACATCACTCTTTCCATCCATCTTCCTTTCATTCACTTCCACTACAGGCGCCTGCACCTCATGTGGCATATCAACAGGTTGCTCCTTCATTCTCTTCCCATTCGTACTTCTTTCATCATGCTCATTCATCCTTCTACTCTCATCTGGCACATTTGCACCACCATTCACTTCATTTATTGCATTCACACTCCTTGCACCATCATCCACTTCATTTGCACTTCTTGCGCCATCATCCACTTCATTTGCACTCCTTGCACCACCACCATTTACATCTTCATTCACTGCATTTGCACCATTCTCATTCTTTCCTTCATTCAACTTCCTTTCATCCTTCAAATCAGCCTCTAAAGCAACCATCAGAATTGTCAATCTCTCAACCTCCTCTTCCAACTTCTTTCTCTCGTCATTCAAACATTTCCAGCACGTAAACACAAGATCATTCAACTTCCTCCGACTCATCTCTCTCAAACCTTTGCATGCATCTATATCTACCCACTCTTTACAAGTCATGCACTCAATCTCCTCATCCATTCCACTTGCACCTCCCTTCCTACGACCAGTCCTATTTCTTGCCATCCTCAAACACAGACTTCTATCTCAGTACAAATTTCACAGGCAGAAGAAGTCTTCACTCACCAAATCTACTGAAAATCAAGTTATCAAACAAAAAGAAACAAAAACGTTTCCTACTACTCACAGTCACTCTCTACAATGTCACACACTATACTCTTTATATGCAAAGGAAGCCTAACTACCAGTCAAAACACCTCAGTCAAAACTTGCAAGTCACCACACCAAAGTCCAATGCTCAGTCTCAACTCTCACGCAACAAAAAAACTACTCTCACAAGCACTCCATAGTTACAAAGTCACACACTGTACTCACGTGAATATACAAACTATACCATTTTTTAGCAACTTCACTTTAATTCACCACAATATTCGTCGGAGGACCAGTGTTAGGCCAGAAGCAAATATGTCGACTAGTGCCTATGTAATTTAATAGGAGGGAAAATAATCCTCCCCGCATAACTGAAAACTCGTATCACAGATACTTGAGAAACCTACATCCATCACGATCCTCAAAATTTCAGGGGGAAATACTTGAGAGGAAAAACCTCTATCGTAAAATTAAGAAATAAACTTGAATGGAATATAAAACGAAGAACTCCATAGCCAGAAAATTCTTCGGCTCTAAAACTTCAAAGCTTGATTTTTATATCGGCTCCAATTTCGCAGCTCGAATTTTATTTCGGCTCTAACTTTCGACGGCTGCATTACCAGCGTGAAAAGCTCCATAGCCAGAATTCTTCGGCTCAAAAACTTCAAAGCTTGATTAGCTCGCAGCCAGAAATTCTTCGGCTCTAAAACTTCAAAGCTTGATTTTTATATCGGCTTAAATTTCAACTGCTGGAAAATAATTCGCCTCCTCAAAACCTGTGGGCAAGCCCCAACTAATAAATTAAGTCGCCAAAACCTGACTTTCCATTTTCCCTGAAGATATCAGGAAGATCCTTCCGGGATAAGAAGACTCTGAAATTTCGGCTCCCAAGAAGGACCAATCTAGTTTTCAATCGGGCTGAAACAGGACTAGCCCACCTAAATAATCGATTCGCTGGCTCCCAAGAAGGACCAGCAAAAAATTGCAACTATCTACAATTTGGCACCCAAAGAGGATATTGCCAAAACCAAATATCTAACAATTTGGCGCCCAATGTGGATACGCCACAACCTACTATTTAATAAAGTGGCGCCCGAACTAAGGGACTGCCTCATTACTATTTAACAAAAGTGGCGCCCGAACAGAAGGACTACGAATCCTGAAAGCTAAGAAAAATTAAAATAAAACAGGAAGACTTGACTCCCTGAAGCAGAAGAAAAATAAAGCAGGACTTTGAATCCTGAAAACCAAGAAAAATAAAAATAAAGAGGAACTTCGACTTCCTGAAGAAAAATAACAAAATAAAAAGGAACTTTGACTTCCTGAAGCAAAATGAAAAGGAACTTTGACTTCCTGAAGCAAAATAAAAATAAAAAGGAACATCGACTTCCTGAAGCAAAATAAAAATAAAAATAAAAATTATTACCGCCGAACGGGAAGCCAGTACCGACGAACGGGAAGCTGTTACCGCCGAACGGGAAACTATTACCAACGAACGGAAAATATTTTTACCGCCGAACGGGAAGCCAGTACCGACGAACGGGAAACTATTACCGCCGATCGGGAAACTATTACCAACGAACGGAAAATTATTACCGCCGAACGGGAAGCCAGTACCGACGAACGGGAAGCTGTTACCGCCGATCGGGAAACTACTACCGCCGAACAAAAACTCAATGGCTTGTCAGCCCAAAAAAAAAACTCAATGGCTTCTCAGCCCAAAAACTCAATGGCGACCAGATCAACGATCAAGCAAGGCCCAGATCAACGATCCACAATGGCGACCAGATCAGCGAGCGATCACAATGGCGACTAGATCAACGATCAAAACATGGCGTCCTGATCAGCGAGCGATCAAGCATTGGTCAACTAGATCAACGATCAACATTGGTGACCAGATCAGCGATCAACAATGGCGACCATCGATTATATCTGCAACAAGCTGATTAACTAAGCCCACGACTTGAACGATGGGCCTTAGACTTCAGCCTCTTCCAATTTAAATCGAATCATATTCCGGGAGCGGAGAACCATCTCGCCGACTACTTATCCCGCACTCCCAACCAACCAGGACTGGATTCAGCCTCTTCAGAAAAGAAGGACAAGACTGTTCCTGTGCTGTTTTAGGATGAGTTATTATTCTTAAATTAGTTAGACGATTATATGCATCATTGTATTAATTTATAGGCTAAAAAAAAAACGGCCCAGTCGACATCTGCATGGCACTGGCATATTCACGACATTGCTTGCAGTAATGTCTTCTCAGTAAGGGCGTGTTAGGCCAGAAGCAAATATGTCGACTAGTGCCTATGTAATTTAATAGGAGGGAAAATAATCCTCCCCGCATAACTGAAAACTCGTATCACAGATACTTGAGAAACCTACATCCATCACGATCCTCAAAATTTCAGGGGGAAATACTTGAGAGGAAAAACCTCTATCGTAAAATTAAGAAATAAACTTGAATGGAATATAAAACGAAGAACTCCATAGCCAGAAAATTCTTCGGCTCTAAAACTTCAAAGCTTGATTTTTATATCGGCTCCAATTTCGCAGCTCGAATTTTATTTCGGCTCTAACTTTCGACGGCTGCATTACCAGCGTGAAAAGCTCCATAGCCAGAATTCTTCGGCTCAAAAACTTCAAAGCTTGATTAGCTCGCAGCCAGAAATTCTTCGGCTCTAAAACTTCAAAGCTTGATTTTTATATCGGCTTAAATTTCAACTGCTGGAAAATAATTCGCCTCCTCAAAACCTGTGGGCAAGCCCCAACTAATAAATTAAGTCGCCAAAACCTGACTTTCCATTTTCCCTGAAGATATCAGGAAGATCCTTCCGGGATAAGAAGACTCTGAAATTTCGGCTCCCAAGAAGGACCAATCTAGTTTTCAATCGGGCTGAAACAGGACTAGCCCACCTAAATAATCGATTCGCTGGCTCCCAAGAAGGACCAGCAAAAAATTGCAACTATCTACAATTTGGCACCCAAAGAGGATATTGCCAAAACCAAATATCTAACAATTTGGCGCCCAATGTGGATACGCCACAACCTACTATTTAATAAAGTGGCGCCCGAACTAAGGGACTGCCATACCTTACTATTTAACAACCAGAAACACGTGCACACCGCTCGGAACCAACACTTGAACTTGAACTTGAACTTGAGATTGAGGGCCGACAGCGTCGGGGCCTTTGTAACGGCCTACAATTCCCTCCACAGTTATCACACAAAAAGTTCAGCGCCTGGTACCAGACTTGTCCACTAAACTACTCAGGATTTACCAATCCTTGTCACAAGCTGCCATTGGATGGCGTCACTGGGATAGCCAGTGCGTCAAAACACCATCCCCAGGCATATTGGGTCATTACTGACCATTCTACCTGACTGACTCATTCCAGTCACTGTCTCTTACTCCAGGCACGCACAAGAAACAATTTCATAGCTTCAATGATACTCAAATTGCACTCCTGATCCAATCCAGAAAGACAGCTCATACCGCAATCATCTTCAGCACATCTGGCATACCACTCATTCTCTCCATACTGCTCAAGCACCACATTCATAAAACTTTCTCTCTCTTGCTCATACTTACTACATTCCAGCACAAAATGCTCAATTGTTTCCTCCACTCCACTAATACACTGCCGACATAATCTGTTATTATTCTCATTCCACCTCCATGTACGTCTGTTCACACTCAATGACTTACATCTCACAGCAAACAAGAGTTGACTTCCAAAACTACCATCATAGAACATCTCAAACTTAGGTGCTTCTTTTTTCATATACCAGTCAAGTGTAGGCTTCTGCACCATGCTAAGCCTCCACTTATTCAATCCATACTCTTTTGTTTTCCTCTCAATCTCTTTCTTCCACCTCTTGCAGTCCCACTCAGGCCCTACACCTCCAGGATTTATTAAACTCCAGTCATCCACAGGTCTCCCAATTCTAACATGAATGATCTTTTGCATACTAAGCTTCCTTGCATGCCCCCAACACACTTTCTCCCAATAGCTTACACTCAGATTCCATTCAAAAATTCGCTTTACCCATCTGCTATTCTGCATTCTTTCAATTCTCACCTTATAATTCAGCACCGCCTTCATCATTCTTTCTGAAAATAGGCTCCACCCAAGGTCACATCTAATGGCTTCTGTAGCTGTCCATTTTGGAGCACCCAATGCTAACCGTCCTACCTTATTTTGTATTACATCCAGCTTTTCAAGATCACTTCCATTCCAGGCAAGAGCACTCATACCATACATGACACTAGGTACAGCAACATACTTCCACATTCCTCTCACACATTCATACTTGTTTGCTCTGTATCTGGCCACGCTACTTAATCGTCCACTCCACTGCATAGCTTTTGCCACTTTCTCACCCTTAGTTCTAGTGCATCCATCTTCACTTATCATACAACCTAGATATTTGTATTCTTTTGTTCTACCTATTCTGATTTCTCCAATATTCCACAGTCTGTCTCTATCAGTCTCATCACTATTTATAACCATAACCTTGCTTTTGTCGGCACCGAAGTTCATCTTGAAATCTGTACTATATCCGTTCACAATGTCAAGCATCCTTTGCAGTTCATGTCCACATCCACTAACCACAACCACATCATCAGCATACAACAAACAGCTCAGTCTCTCATTACCAACTTTCAGTCCTAAGCCACTCCTTCTCAGTCGAACTGCTAATTCTTCTGTGTACAATCCAAACAACAGGGGAGACAGAGTACAGCCCTGTCTCACTCCTCTAACACTCCTCACTTGCCCCGTTTCCAAATTTCCTAACCTGTATATAGCGCTTGTGTTCTCATACAGACTTTGTACAATTTTTACTATTTTTCTGCTAAACCCAACTTTTCTCAGAACTTCAAAGAGCCTAACCCAATCCACTCTGTCATACGCTTTTTCAATATCCAGGAATGCTAAATACACCTTCTTATCATCCTTCCTCATTCGCTCAATTATTTCACTCACTACAAACAGATTATCTTCCCCACGTCTATCCTGCCTAAAACCATTCTGTTCTTCACCTAGGACTCCTAATTCCTCAACTAAATTTTTCATTCTCTCATTCAAAATACCACAAAATATCTTACATACAGTGTCACCCAGTGCAATTGGTCTGTAATTTTTAAGTTCTTTCATACTCTTATGTCCACCCTTATGCAACAGAACTACATTACACTTGTTCCAGTCATCCTGTACTCTTTCACTCTTCCATATCTCATCAAATAAACATTTCAACATACTGACCACACTCTCTCCTCCAAATTTATAGAACTCATATGGGATCTTATCAGGGCCACATGCCTTTCCATTTTTCACTTTCTTCAAAAAACTTACAATCTCTTCACAAGTGATTTCGTCTTCCATTTGCAGTTCACGTTCATCAATCAGAAAATTTATGGGTGCATTATCTGTAACCTGCTCATTCATTCCACCAATGTCCTCCCAGTATTCTTCAACTGCTTTCACCAGTTGCATCCTATCTTGCACACTGCAACCATTAACTACTAATTCATCAACTTGAACTTCACTACTTCTATCATTACCTTGTATAAACTTATACCAATCTTTTATTCCATCCGGACCTTTCTTTCTTAGATTTTCAACTTGGTGTCTCTCCTCTTTAACTCTAGCCTCATTAATCATTCTCCTTACTTTCTTCTGCTGGTCCTTGTACTCATTCCATGCACTCTGCCATTCATCCTCAGTAATTCTGTTTCTTTCATACATTTTCCTCATACTGCGTTGTTTCTTATTTAACCCGCGCACGGTCGCGCATCCCTCAGAAAAGTAGTCAATTTACCCGCGTTACTCTGCCGTTCCCTGTTCACTTACCGTAATAGGCAGAGATGTAAAAATATGAAGTAATGAGTAAAAAATGTTGCTTTACACTTTGATGTTGTCAGATTTTTGATAACTTGAACCGTTTCTTTGTAATATGGAGTCAAACTCCGTAGATTTTTGCACAACATTGCTTCAAAGAGATCAATGGCCATTTTTGTGTTTTGGGAACAATGTAATGTTTTTCACTGCTATTTTATGCAGAAAATCCTTCCAAACCTGCTGATGTTTTTATTTTTCCTCTACAACAATTAGAAAAAAAGTTATGACCATTTATGTCTACTAGGTGTTATCCATTCTTCGTTTTAGTTCCTACATAAATGCATGTTTGCATGTCTGGTTATATTACTGTAAGTATAGTGTTTCGAAACTTGTAATTTTCACACAATATGAATAAAATACTGCTCTACACGCTACTGACTTCAGATTTGTCTTATTTGCCATTTTTACGAAATAAGGCGAAATAAGGCCCTGAGTAGTTTCGCTGGTAACTGAGGCTGCCACTGACTGTTCGCACGCACACCCTCTCACGGTCGCCTCATTTACCACACTGACTGTGCTTACCCCTCCCAACTTCCAAGTGGTTGGAGCTCTGCCTTAACCCCCACAATGTGGGGGTTTCTGGCTCTAGCTGTGTAGCACTCGCTGAGACGATCATTTTGGTGTATAACAACTTGGGGTTATGCCTTACGTCTGGCAACCAGTGAGCCTGGTAAATGAGGCGACCAGTTACAGTGCGCGGGTTAAAGTCTTTCTTCTCATTCGTTCTTCCTTTATCTCACTTGTAAACCACCTGGCATTCCCTGTCCCTTTCCTACATTTTATTCTACCAATCTTTTGCTCTGCCACATCATACAAGGTTCTTGCAATCTCACCATTTAGGTCATTTACATTTCCACACCTGTTCCAGTTATACCTACTCAATTCATTCTTAAATTCTTCCCAGTTTGCCTTTTTTATCTGCCAACTTTCTTTCACACTACTGACCTTTTGCATTGACTCCTTTCTACCCCAGTTATATTCAAGCACAAGCATTTTATGGTCACTATCAATATCAAAATCATCTTCATCTACAAACATTTCATTGACACACTCTCTTGCTCTACTATTCACAATCATATAGTCAATTGCAGTTTTCCATTCCCTGCTTTGCCATGTATGCAAGCCATTTCCTATTGTTACATTCAGGTTTTCAAGTTCATTCTCATCACAAAAATCTATCAATTTTTGTCCATTTGCATTCACCGGCTCACCAAGTATACCAACATGGCCATTCATGTCACCCATCACAATCAGAGGGCACCTGCAGTGTTCTCGTACAATCCTTGTTAATATTTCATACTTTTTTACATTCTCTTCATGAGCTAAAATCCCATCCGTTGTCATATAACATACAATCACAACAATACATTCTCTGGCATGCATTCTTTCACACTTAATTGCTAACAAATCTTTACTTTCAGGTTCATTTCCAACAGGAAGTTCCTCTAATTTCCAATTTAGAGCATTTTTTACAATCAAACCAACTCCACCACCTCTTTTTTGCCAATTTACACGCCCTTTTCCTATCAAATGATACTTATTCTCCTTACATGTTAAACTGACTCTATCACGCATTTGAGTCTCTACTACACCAACACAATCCAATTTTCCATTCTCAAATTCTACTACAAGGTCATCTAACTTTCCTGCATTCCATCCACGCACATTTATACTTCCAAACCTTACAACACAATTGGACAATTCCAGACGTTCCTCACTTTTGCTCTGACGGATTTTCATTCATCCAGTTCCAGCTTCCATTATGACATGAGTAGCCCTGATCCACCGGATATATTTCTTGGAGAGTTTCATCTCACCTTCTTTTGTAAGATGGACTCCATCTCCAAGAAAACACCCATCCTGGATCACGCTATCCATGTCAAGGAAGCTGGAACCCAGCTCACGCTTTCTCATACTCTCAGCTCTCATACTCATAATCCTTTCATGCAACTCTCTATTCACCTCCTTTCGCACCCTTTCATACTCCTCATCACACGCAGGCCTTCTTAGGAGGCTAGTCACCGCCACTCTAACATTCTTCTTCCGCGCCCTATCAACAACTTTCATAATTGCATTCACCGTACGTTCTCTCCCACATTCAAGCAACCCATTGCCACCTCCTTGCAGTACAACCATTCCTTCATCCATTCCATCTATCACTCTCTCAGCATGCCTACAAATCTCCTCCACTCCTTTCCCTCTCATGCTCATACATCCACTACTGTCACTCATACATACAAACCTATCAACATTCTTCACCATGCTATCTCCACATATTCTAATCATAGGTCTTACTCTCCCTTTCATGCTACTCTTTCGCTCACTTCTTTCACTCAGATCATTCTTTCCATTCATCTTCCTTTCATTCGCTTCCACTACAGGCTCCTGCACCTCATGTGGCACCACAACAGGTGGCTCATTCACTCTCTTTCCATTTTTACCTCTTTCATCATGCTCATTCATCCTTCTACTCTTATCTGTCACATTTGCACCATCATTTGCTTCATTCACACTCCTTGCACCATCATTTGCATTATCATCCACTTCATTTGCACTCCTTGCACCACCATTTACCTCTTCATTCACTGCATTTGCACCATTCTCATTCTTTCCTTCGTTCAGCTTCCTTTCATCCTTCAAGTCAGCCTCTAAAGCAACCATCAAAATTGTCAATCTCTCAACCTCCTCTTTCAACTTCTTACTCTCATCATTCAAACATTTCCAGCACGTAAACACAAGATCACTCAACTTTCTCCGACTCATTTCTCTCAAACCTTTGCATGCATCTATATCTATCCACTCTTTACAAGTCATGCACTCAATCTGCTCATCCATTCCACTTGCACCTCCCTTCCTACGACCAGTCCTATTTCTTGCCATCCTCAAACACAGACTTCTCTCTCAGTACAAATTTCACAGGCAGAAGAAGTCTTCACTCACCAAATCTACTGAAAATCAAGTTATCAAACCAAAAGAAACAAAAACGTTTCCTACTACTCTCACAGTCACTCTCTACAATGTCACACACTATACTCTTTATATGCAAAGAAAGCTTACCAGTCAAAACACCTCAGTCAAAAATTGCAAGTCACCACACCAAAGTCCAATGCTCAGTCTCAACTCTCACGCAACAAAAAAACTACTCTCACGAGCACTCCATACAAAGTCACACACTGTACTCACGTGAATATACAAACTATACCAGTTTTTCAGCAACTTCACTTTAATTCACCACAATTTTCGTCGGAGAATTGGACGCACGTGCACACCGTATCGTACCGCCGCACCAATCCAATTTCTGATATCCAATCCAACTTCAGAAAATTTCTGTACCCGACGCACCCCGGCCATCGAGAAACTGCGAACAGCTGAACTAGGATTCGGAAAAAGTTAACTTTTTTACTCGTCCGCATCTATAACTAAGTCAGGTGACCAAGGTATCATTGGCTGCGGTTTGTGCTACTCACCTTTTGGAGCAATAAAAGTCAATCTTGATGAATAGAACAGTATCCTCAACAACAACTCCTACCTGTCTTTTAATAAAATTTCCTAGATCTTGTAAAATTAGAATCCCTTCTCCTGCCTAATGGTAAACCAAAATTTCCGGAGGATCTACCTCAGTAATAGATTATTTATTCACAATTAATCCCCTTAATAAGTCTATTTGAACACTAACTTCTAAAATAACTGTGGTCTTCAGCCGGATAATAAAGCCGCGAGTGCGACGGTAGCGCACCTACCAGCACTCTGACTTACCTTCCACAAAGCCGGCCTCGCTCGGTGCCGGCCGAGCCGCCTCCAGGTATGACTGTTCAGAGGTGAGCAGTCACCTCTTACTCGGAGCAAGAAGTTTACTCGTATCAGTTGCCGGCAACTCTGACTTAGGACAACTGGGCAGCTTCCCTACTGCAATAACTCTAGTCCTCCGCAGAACTAGGCAGCTCAGTCACAGCTTCACGATAATGAATAGAAGCGCAACTCAAAATCAGGAACGAAATCTACGTTTCCACTGTACCGCTGTCCAAAACACACTTAAGTCAGCAGCTCGCAGCCGTGCGGCAGCGGCGGCAAGATCACCCACTCGAGGTGGTGGAACGCACACCGTTGCAGCGCCCTTTTGCAACGGCAAGCACCACAAAACCACATCTCCCCAGTTTCTCACGAAACTCGCAGTGCTTAGTACCTAGCACTCATCCTCCTTCAAGTATGTGAGACGCCGTCGCTAACGGCGCGACCGCCTCAATGGCTCAGGCTCCTCCTGCTGCTCCTCAGCATCACTGCCTACAGCGTATTGCTCGTCGCCCTCCTCTTCCGGGAAATCATCAGTCGACACGCGATCTGCCACCGGCTCAACGGGCACCTTGTTCAAGGCGTCAACTACAACTTCCTCTGGCATCGCAAGGGGAGTTGCACCGCAGTTGCCCCCTCCACCGAAGACCATTGCCTCGGGCTCCGCAGCGCAAGCAACACCACCATGGTTCTCAGGAGCCATGCCCCACTCACCACCAAACCGACGTTTCATAACGTCATGCACATGCCTAGGCACGCCGTCTACGCACACTACGTGCTTAGACACGACGCTGGTGACCTCACCTGACGTCCACTGCTTCGTGGATGAGGGCAGTGGGGGCTTCACCCACACCTCATCACCAACAGCAAAGCTGTTGTTCTCGCAGCCGTCAATCACCCGGAGATTAACATCAATTGGCACTCGCCAGCGACACTTGAAAATACCGCTCGATGGGACCGAGCCATGGCCTCTGCCTCCTTCAGCGGCGTCACATTGTACCAAAATGTGGCTTCCTCAGCAGAGATGCCGACCCTAGCGGCGACCTTCTTGATCATCTGGTGATTTCTCTCGACGACCCGTTGCCACTCGAGGCGTTGGCGGCACGGAATCACAGAAAAATCCCCCACTCATCAGCAAACGGCTCAATAGTCGCTGACCGAAACGCCATCGAATTGTCCAGCAACAAATCGTTACACGGCCCTCGCTCAATTACGATCTCACGCAAATGAGCGACAATGGTCGCTGTCTCATTCAGAAACCGTCGCCAGATGGCAAACCGCGAGGGTCCACAGTCAACCATGGACAGGTAGAGCTTGGCACCGTGATGGACCACGTCAACCGCAACCCGGCGCCAGCTCTCCTCTACATAAAGACCCTCTCGCCCTACGAGATTTTCCTCCCGCAGCGCGGGATCGATCCGCTGACAGGCCTCGCACCCAGCCAGCTCACGCTTCACCTGCTCTCACGACAAATTACTACGGATCTGACCAGCCGAGTAAAACGTCCGATCGATGCCCAAATGATGCGGCAGATGAGTCACCCAAATGGCATCCTTGAGACTCTCTGCAGTGGCAAACACAGCAGACACCTCTGCGACGGCTTCACCAGCGTCGCAGTAACTAAACTAACTCTTAGGCACCCTGGCCATCTGATCGGCTTCGTTCTCGATCGTCGAAACGAAGCGAACAGACACGTCCAGACAATGCTCAGCAATCGTCTCACGGATCACCCCAAGACGTCGCTTCACGAGCATCTCCGCCGCACCCTTCGTGCGAACACGATTGCGGCTATCGACAGTGCTGTCTATCCATGTGACGACTGTCCGGGAATCACTGGCGACCGTGGAAGTTTTAAAACCCGAAGCAATCGTCAAATTGATGCCCCGCGCAACCGCCTCCAACTCAGCCACATTGATTTGAAGGTGATCTGATTTTTTCGGAGCCAAAACGCATCTTCAACAATGCGGCCATCGACCTAAAGGGCCACACTTACTCCAAAGGAGCTGGCATCAACCCACACGGTAACCGTACCATGCGGATCGACGCCCCAAACGCCCCCAACAAGGTTCTCCCGGCGAGCTCGCACCAGCAGCTCCTCAGCCAACAAGCTGACAGAACTGTCAACCGAGTCGTCTCAAGAGCCGCTGCATCCCAGCCGCTTAAAAAACTGAAACATGGACGCAGCCACCCCGCCACGGGGTAATAGCCGATCAACCAACCACACAAGGAAAACAGCTCTCTCTTCGTTAAGCCGGCATTTATCGAACCGAACTCGGAGAGAGTAGTCCCCCTCGACATCCGAAGATGTCCATTAGAATCTTTCCGTAAAGAAATTCCTAACAACCGGCTTCCATCCAGGCTCTCAGGCTCCTTCGTCACAAGTCTGTACCTCGCCAAATGCTCCCGGAGCTCCTGCGCGCTGAGAACGGACTCACAAACCACTTTATCATCGATATAGTTGTCCGTCCCTTGACGAACTCGGTCGCTCAATAACAGAACCTTGCAGAGAATCACGATCATGATTCGAGGCGTACACAAGAGGCCGAAGCCTAATCGCGTCAATGCGTAAGCCACACCCTTAAACTTCACGATCTAGTATCGCCACAGATCCTCGGAAACGTGGATCTGCAAGTACGCAGACTTAAAGTCGACGACCTTAAGCTCGCCCCGCCGCTGCCGCCATTTCCGAATCTTTTCGCCACACACAGTGACCATGTCTGTGTGTGCTCTCCGTGGCACAGCGGTTAAGGGATCGGACTTGTATGCTGGAAGTCGCGGGTTCGTTTCCAGCCCTGGCGCGGAGATTTTCCCCGTTGGGTATAAGGGAAAGCTCAAAGCACAATACTCCACTCAACCCAGGTGTCGGAAATGGGTACCGGCTTTACGGGGGAACCGTCATGGTGTCCTATATGTAGGGTTAGTTATAAGACATTTGAAAAACCAATGCTAAGATCATATGTATCAGGCTTGATTGGAAATAAAGCATCCCAAAGATGCCAATGTTAACCTTAATGTCATCACCAGTATGACACTCGACAAAGCCGTTTAACTCACGATAATCCATAACCGGACGGACTTTGTCCTTCGTTGGTTGCACGACGGCCAGCAACGGAATGACGCCCTGGTTGGGGCATGCCACCGTTTCAACCAACGCTTCGAGATCCAACTCTAAATCTCTGCGTCATAACGCTCACGCAAATGAGGCGCCCGAGTACATCCGTACTCCGCGATCCGGGTCTGCAACCCCTTGGGTGGCTTCTCGGACCACCGCCAACTGACGGTCCACCGACCGTCAGCGAACCTAGAAACAAAGTCAGGGTCGACAATCTCGATCGGCGCTGGCGCACCTCTCGAATCCATCGACCCCGCCCCTGCCACCAGGCCGGCTCCGAGCTTGGCATAGGCAAATCCATTGCTGGACCCCGTACAGCATCCAGCTGACCAGGATCTCTCCCAGTCAACTGCATACTTCAAGTCAGGGTCTCTCCTGACGGTGACGCCCCCATGTGATCAATAACATCACTCCCCAGGAGACAGTCAATGCCAAGATTCCCCAACTCCGGCATGACGCGCGCAGTGACACCAAAACAATGCCCCTGCAACCCGACTACCACACGACAATGCTTCCCCTCACAGGAAGTTCTGCCATCCACCGTTAGCAACGGTCGCCCCGGTCGGAGGCGTTGGCCCAACACCACCAGCGGACAAACCACCGTCCGCTCACTCCCGGAGTCTACCAGACACCAAGATCAATGCCCATTCAAAAGGGCACGAACGACTGGCAAACGACTCCTAGTCGTAACACCAGTCGCTCCGAGCGATCCCAAATCGCCCGCCTCAGCGACACACTTGTGCCGCTCAAGGTCCCTCTCTCCGAAGAGGCGCCGTCACTTCCCTCGGAGAGAGGAAACCCCTTGTAAGCCCGGCTTACGCGGTTTCCGTTGATAAGGATGCGTAGCTCCGACTGGCGTCCTCCGCAGAGAAACCCGACCCACCAACCGTGGGCCTAGCTGCCATTCTAGACGGAGCTGCCATGGGACAGTCACGGACAAAATACCCGGTCTGTCCGCACGCAGAGCATGCGGACTTCCTTCTGGCGGGAGCCTTCGTGGTCCCCTGCCAGCAGGCGCCTCAGTGCCTTGCTTCTGCGGGCACACCCTCATGCAGTGCGCACCGCCACAGCGGTAGCAAGCACCGCTGTCATCACTGCCCTGCTTCCCAGAAGCAGCAAGGTCTGCCCCAAGTTTGAGCCCTTGGCCTTGCCCGACCACAGCCCTCTGTGCGGCCATTCTCTCCCGCACTTTCGACACCACAGCGTCAGACGGCGCAGTATACGCGTCTTCACGCGCAACTACCCAAGTGTACAGAGCAGTGGTGAGACCTTCGTAAAATTTGAGCCTAAAGATCAAATCTCCATTGGTCAACCCCACTCTCCCACCCAGGCGATCCAAGTCATCCAAGTATACATCCACCGACTCGCCGGCTCCAAGCCAACGTTCGGTGTACCACCTATAAGCCTCCTGAAAAGGCAACGCGAATTGCGCGGTTAGCGTAGACCTAACTACCTGCCACTGAGCAGCATCACCGACAGTCATGCAGCGAAACACCTGCGCGGCATTGCCGTCAAGCATAAACCCAATGACGTCGGTCGACGCCACGCGTTCCAGCTGGCAGAGCCTCTCCAGATTCTCCAGCCACTCCAGCGCATCGATCGATCCATCGCCGGTCAACTAAGGCAGCTGCCTAGCCAACTGATCCAGGATCGGACCCCGCGCTGTAGTCAGGATGTTGGCCAACATGCTAACATCCACGAGCAAGCCCGGCGTGCTCCAGAACGACCCCTCCAGAACGTGAGCGCATAGTTAAGGGGTATTTACACTAGGGGACTGTTATAGATCTTGACGGAGATATAATATTAGTACACCCCATCAAGACACAAATAACATATCAATAGACAAATGCAATGACACATCACATTAGGTACACAAGTCACTCCCCTCTTAGATACCTTACAACTAAGCTACTCAATTACCAGACTTGTGAGTTGTGGCTAGTGAGAGTAGAGCGGAGATAGATTGAAATATCAGGATAGATTAGAATAGAGTTAGTAGTAGGTAGTTAGAGAAGCACTTAGAAATAGTAATTAGCCGTCCTAAATATTCTATATTAACACTGGCAGTCAGCGTGAACTGTTTAGCTGGCTACGACCAATCGGAAACTGGCTGTGAGTGTTGCTCTCACGAGCGTTGCCAACTTTAGGTCTGTCTAACTAGAACTTACACACTCGCTATATTACAGGGACATTTCGGCCGTGTGGCGCTACACGTATATACCAGGCCCACCACTGAGTCTCATATTCGTGTGTGTTTATACGAAGTTCCCTATTTGTCACGGTAGTTACGAGGCTCTTCAGTGTCGTGCATTACGAATTCGATCAGAGCGAATAGGGAACTTCGTTTAAACACACACAAATATGAGACTCAGTGGTGAGCCTCGTATACACGTGTCGCGCCTCACGGCCGAAATCTCCCCTGGTGTAAATGGCCCTTTAGTCGTCTGGAAAGGGTGGTAGTTGTTACGCCGATGCACGAGAGTTAATGAAATCACTGTCCTCATGGTAGCCTTTGTACTCGTACACGACGTTAGTTTACTTAAGCATTGAAATTTTTTTGTTGTTCTTTGAGATTCGGCTAGCGGTGGTGTGGCTCTTGTAAATATGAGTCGCAGATGATCATTATCGGTTTTACATTCTGTTTTTTTTGTTATAATTTGTTTAATTATGCGCTCGTCTGTTTTTGTAAGCCAATGGATATTGAATGAGCCCCAATTCATCGGACCAACAAAATATTGTCTTCCTGGACACTCTTCCACAAAAGCATCGCAAAATTAAACAATTTAAACAATTTTAAACAATTTATTTACCACAGGTGATACAGAGGTACAATTTTTCTTAAGTCTAGTACAATGGTCAAATTTGAGTATAGCTACCTGTGGGCCCGAACAAGTTCAGCGACTTCTAGGGCATCCTACCATCACGTTATTCTAGGGTGTACAAAAATGTTTAACCTAGTTCACTTAACCTAGTTTCGCATTAGACTGATCATTGAGATAATTAACCCGATATTTTATGCTGTATTTTACAATATAGGTCAAATCGGCTATATTTAACAGTATGTTTGATAATACGATTCAAGAGCAGACAGAAGATTGGTTATGGTACCCAAGGCAAGTTACATTATGACATTATCATTAGTTACATGTAGGAGGCAAGATTTTGACATGGTGATCTTACACGACTAGTATTCTGATAGGAAGTGAGACTCAAGATGTCTTTTGAATACTTTGTACGAATTATATTCACGGATCTCTGCAGGTATAGAGTTCCAAGTTTTGGTTCCAACGAAGAGGATACTGTGTTGCGACCGGGCCTTTGAATAATAAGGAAGTATGAATTTACTTCTATTTCGGGTTTTAATGGTCGTGATGACCAGTTTGCGCAGTCAATAATTGTCTTAGGCTATTGCCGCCATCATTTCTTAATGTTTTGTAAAGGAAATTACAGATGGAGATTTTGTAGAGATCCGAAAGTTTAAGTATTTTTAAATTTTTGAAAGAATCATTTGTGTGAGCATTATATTTTAGGTTCTTTACCGCTCTGACAGCTCTTTTCGGCAGAGTAAAAATTTTGTTGGTTTTATTTTTATCAGTTCCGTGCCATGCTTCTATTCCGTATTGCAAGTATGGAGAAATGAGCGTTCGGTAGAGCATTTGTAAAGCTGTTTCAGGCAGAAATTTTTAAACTTTATTTAGGATTCCGATGGATTTTGATAATTTAGAACTAATATAAGTGATGTGCTCTTTGAAGGTCAGATGTTTATCTATTATGATGCCCAGAAACTTACATGAATTGGTTTCTTCGATTTCACCTTCGCCAATTTTAATGCATGGGAGAGATACATCTTTCTTGTATGAGAATGTGATATAATTTGTTTTATCAATATTAAGGCTTATTTTATTAGCTTTGAGCCACGATGAAACCTTGTGAAGTTCAGTATTTATACTCTCCACATTCATAGCAGGATTTTGGTTCGGAAGGACCGCAGAAAGCGTACTGTCATCAGCAAAAAGTATGAATTTGAAGAATGATGTAGATTTTACAATATCATTGATAAAAATCAGAAACATGAGAGGCCCAAGAACAGATCCTTGTGGAACTCCATGGCTAATTGTCTGTGGGTCTGATTTTGCGTCGTCAATGACAACGTATTGCTTGCGATTTGTTATGTATGACCTGAACCAATCATGGGCAATCCCTCGAATGCCATAACAGTGTAGTTTCGAGAGTAGTATTTTATGGTCCACACAATCAAATGCTTTTCGAAAGTCAAGAAATCCAGAAGAGACAGGCTTTCCTTCATCTATATTAAAATAGAGGAATTTTAAATGATTTAATATAGCCTGTGTTGTTGATTTTTTAGAGCGAAAGCCGTATTGTTTATCGTAAAGAAATGATTTTTGTTCAAAATATGAGTACACTTTTTTATACACAATCTTTTCGAATACTTTCCTAATAAATGGTAGTACGGAGATAGGTCGATAATTGTTTACACAGGTTTTTTCACCACTTTTAAAGATAGGGGTTACTCTAGCAACTTTGAGGGAGTTCGGGAAAGTGCCTAGTAAGAGAGACTGGTTAATAATATTTGATATCAGCGGGGCTACAATGTCAGCAATAACTTTTAGTACTTTAGTCGGAAACGTTTGTAACCCACTCGATTTATTTTTCATGTTGTTTATGCACGTGATTACATCGGAGGAGTTTATAGGCGTAAAGATAAAGGAGTTGGGTTCTCGAATATGATCCATAAATTCCAGGTGATCAGTAGGTTCACTTGGAGTACCATCAGCTATAGTTTTCCCTACGTTTACGAAGAAGTTGTTAAAGAGATTAGCAATTTCTTTCTTATCATGGTGTTTTACATTATCTTGAATAACATACTCAATTTTCTTTTTATCAGCATTATTCGGTTTACAGCAAGAGTTAAGGAGATGCCAAGTCTTTTTAACGTCAGTTTTGAATTGAGTAAACTTGAGCGTAAAGTAGTTCTTTTTTGATGTTCTTATCTGGTTTGTTACATAGTTTCTGAATCGGTTATATGTTTCTCTAGATATTCGCCCTTCGCAAAGGAGGGCTAGGTACGCTTGACGTTTCTTTATATTTATCACGATGTCTCTAGTAATCCAGGGCTTTTGTTTATTTTTCGGGGTAACTGTACGAGTTACAATTGGGCAACACTGATTGTATGCGGTCATTATAGTTTCAGTCAACTTTACTACTGCTTCATCAATGCTCGTAGCATTATTGTTTTGTTGATAGATGTGCAATGTATGCATTGATTCTTCTAGAACGGTGCGCATTTCTTCAAGATTTGATTCGTTTATTTTACGATATGAGTAAGTTTCAGCCCGTGCCTTGGTGCAAGCAATATAGACATTTTTCTTAATAAAAAAAACTGGGAAGTGATCTGATAAGTCAGAAGTAATTATTCCAGCAAGAAAATCACTTGGGTCTGTCATAAAGATATTGTCAAGCAGCGCAGCACACTCTGAGGTTATTCGTGTAGGCTTTGTAATGATCGGAAGGAAGGATTGAGACTGAAAGTTTGTTAGGAAATTAGAGATTGGTTCATAGCTTTCATGTTTCAGTAGATCATAATTGAAGTCACCGCATATTAATATGTCATTGTATAAGGGCCTGTTGAACTGAGAAATAATACGATTCAGCTCATTCAGGAAGGATATAGGACAGGCTGCAGAAGGCCTATACACCGTTCCAAGCACAATGCGTTTACCATCTCTAGACAGTTCTACGAAGAGTGATTCTATATGATCCTGATTCATTGTTGCACTTGCTATGGTTCTCGAGTCTATGTGCTTAGATATATATGTGCTGATGCCTCCGCCCCGCTGGGTTTTTCTTAGGGAATGGTAACTATGATAATTTTCAAATCGAATCATGTCTTTAGTCGAGTCATCTAGCCACTTTCGGTGAAGCTTTAGAGTCAAGCTTTAAGGGATATTCCTGTCTAAAAAAACTAGCTTTTGAAGTACGAGAGAATAGAGTATAAAAAAAATCTAGTGCGATTACGTGAGTACACATGAACTCAGTTCATGAGCGAAAAATATTGGAGTTCAATATCACAACATTGGTGTAAGCAGATTGCTGCATGAGGGCGTTTTCACAAGTTCACATACAACAGGTAATAAGTTTTAAAGATTATAACGACAATGATATAATCAGCTAATACGGTTTACGCGTAATAATAACTTTAGTGGTAAAAAAAAGAAAAAATTCACAGTAACATTGGGAGGTAAAAAATTGCTGATTGCGTTGGTTCAAAAGTTCACACACAGCTGTCATAAGTGTTTACAAACACATCTGTTATACATTTGTATAGATTCAGGTTAAACTAACATCAAGTTGAGGTTAAACTGACATGATACCAAACTGAGGTTAAACTAACCCCAAAACAACTAACACAAACAAACAAAACTAAAACAAACATTCATCAACAACGGCTACTCCAATACTTTATTTGACAACCTTTAGAGAAATTATTTGCAAAAAGTGAACAGGAACTCGCAGAAGGATCCAGATAAATTTGTTATCTGTTTGGACTTATAAATTCTAAAACTATTGGTAATTTTAGAAATGTCGAGATGATGAATAAAAAACTTATGTTGCTAATGAAATATTTTTGACTAACCTTTTCTCACTCCTTGATAATCAGTTACGACGGTGTTTTCAGTCTGTTTCGGTAAAGCGTTTTCTGTATATTCATCTTTTAGTTTCTACTTATTACTAAAAAAAATTCGAAAGATTCTCTGGTAGTATTTAAATTATTTATAAGTTGTTAGCATCTCTCTGCGTATAAAATTTCCAATGTTTTATGGTTTATCTATCAATTAAGAACCTATATATCAAGACATTTTTAAAGACCAATGTTTTGTAATAGATTACATGGACAGTATAAACTTCTTGGGAAATAAACTGTTTATCTCTCTTTCTGTTCCATGAAAAAGGTTCAACTTCTTCATAATAACCTCAGGATCTAACTCGAATAAAAAAACAGTACAAGATGTACAACATCTACACTTTGTACTACGAAAGCATCCCTGCCATCTGCACTCCTGCGCAAGCTCGTTCGCGTGAACTGCGCGTCACTGCCTAGATAAGCCGCTGACTCCCCTCGTCTGACCTCAGAGTCGGCGACGACGTAGACATATTGACAGCGCTGTCGGAAGCTCCATGCCCAGGCGTTCAGGGGGATTTTTATTTTGCGAAGGGAGTAATATTATTGTAGAACAATGTATACAGAACGTCGTAGTATTATAATTAAAGCAGGAAAATTAAATTTAGCTCGATAAAATGTTGATTTCAGAACAAATTACTTTAAGGAAGTAACTGAAGCCTAAATCATATTCTGAAGCAAATGCCTTCAAAGAAATCAATAAACTCGTGAAAAAGTTGCCTACAGAGCTCAAAGCTGACAAGCATACTTCGAGCAGAGCCGGAGATTCAATTATCGTACGTTATCGCACCAGTGCAGGCGGCATTAAAAGTTCTGCGGTCAATTTGGCCACCCTACGTGCTGCTTTTACCTCCAAAATCCCTAAGTTTCAATTTTTTCTTATAAAATTCAAGCTCGCAGTAATTGGCTACTCTGCATGTATGCCAAGTGCTATGTTCTTGGCAAAAACCAAGAAAAAATATATATATTTGAGTGAGTAGAAAAACAGCACACAGGGATGCCAAATCCACAAGTGGACTTCTGTTACGCTACAGCAGCGTAAAATATTTTACAATCCTGTCCCAGGATTCAGCGCTGATACTCAGGTAAGTTTTATTAAAGTCGTTTGTATCTTGTTTGTGGTTACTGTCAAATAAAAGTTTCCAATTCGTGGTTCAATTCGTTTGATCTTCACTTCGTTCGTCCATCTTTTCACGTGATTCAGTGCGACAAAATGAATGAGTAACAGATTCTATCGGTAAAACAAGCTCTTTCTAACATTTATTTCCCTTTCCTATCACTTCCTATTCTTTGTTTAACTATTTTGCAGGGACATCTAAGAAAGAAATTTAGCGTCAGGTTAACTATTGGTTCCGGCCCGTTCTATATCATAGGTAAAGTATAATATTTGAAAATTTAATCCCTAAAGGATACAATTATTTGTTCACTTCGTTTGCTTATTACTCTACTGCTTGTGAGATGTTTTGGGGCGATGAATATCCCGGCCATGCTAAGTAAATTTATTATTTTTTTATCGTATCTTTCTGTGTCGACCTACTTCTGCCACCTTTCCAGAACGAAAATTACGATTGTTGATCGAAATCTCTATTTAGAAATGGGAACATGCATATTTTGTTTAAATTACATTACAATTCAGCTTACTTGTCCTCCAGCAATATTTTAAGGCATTCCTTTTGTTATAACTGACCTCTTGTCAATATAGCAACTTGGAAGTGGTAATATGATATTAAGACACTTTGTGATTTAGGATTAAACGGTGCATCGGGATTTATCATTGCAGCACCTTGCGAGTTATACTTCTGGCTGACACAAGCTCGCTTTGATTGTAAACATAATTCCGACACTAAAATCTCTAACATGCTTTGAGCATTTACATTTGTTATACTTTACAAGCTTGTACTTTAGCTGCCGTTATGTCCACAAAGCCACGCGAGCTGCTCACCACGACGAGTGCATCCGTGAACGGAGAATGAACCGGCGTTGGCTGGGGCAGCAGCCCTGGCCTGCGCTGCCAACAACATGCAAATACAGAAGGGAAAGTGAGTTCTAATATAAGTCAACGCATCATATGTTGCCTCATTCTCCTCAGGCTTGCTTTGTGCCCTCGTGGATTATTCGAGCTAGAGCTTGAGGTAAAGATTGCTGTTCAAAGTGGATGCCCAGTTCACTATATTGATTCAATTTTTTGTTCCTTGGTCAAAGTTACTTCGAATTAGGAATCGAGTGACTTTATGTTAATTGAGGCCGACGAATGGAAGACAAAAGTATACCATACATGTAAAAAATGAACATTAAAAAAAATATATATCAGTTCTGTTGAACGAACTCAACTAGCAACAGTGCGACGATCACACCGCATCAGTAGTGCAGTAGACGAATTGAGTGAATAGTACGTGAACTATGTACACATTGTTTGGGAGCTGTGATGAGTACAATGAGCACATGAGTACTAATTGATAAACTAGATTCAATGAAAAATAAAAGAAAAAGTATGCTGTTGATAATTATTAAAGGGAAATATAACTAACAGCAGTATGTTACAACACGGAGAAATGCGCTATAAATCCTCTTGACCACTAAAGTCGGATCTCTTTTTAGCAAATTTAGGAAGCTATGGACAATTTAAAAGTCCTGTACTACGAATGGAAAAGCAGCAACCATGACTGCGCAATGGGAGTCAGGCAGCCAGTTTTGAAACGACACCTAATTGTACAGAGTTCATTGTTCTTTGGCCATGACGTTACATTTAATCACCTGTGTATTGTTTATTGTTCCAAGGTGGAGTTAAAATTTGTAGGTATTCTAGACAATTATATTGGTTGAAATGTATAATTGAAAGTAAAGCACTGCAATTAGTAGTTGATACTTCTGAAATTAATTGTAAGTCTTAGCCGTTGCTTAGTTGTGACACTGTATGGTTTCGATTACTTGTACTCAAATTATGGATATTTAGTTTCATCGAAACAAGGTACCCCCTTCTCGTAACACTTCGAGGTAACGATAAGTGTCGCTCATTGTAAAACTCCGGTGTAATTAAAATCTTGGATTGATGCTGAAGCTCTATTCAATGCATCAATTGATAAACTAGATTACTACCTCGAACTTGAAAGACTTGGCGTAATCAAGTTAATTTTGACTGATTACAACAAAATAGTGCAGTGTTATTTATGCAGTAAGATTCTCAGTGCCCGGTTCGTTACAAGATGCTACTACGAGCTGAATCTCAGTGCCGAACCTTTACTCGTAATCTTCTACTTTGAATGAACTTCTTTTTGTTATTTAGAATGATTGATGATGAACTCACAGTACTAATACAATGAAAGTAGCTTCCTCTACTGGCAGGCATTAATACTGCAGCATGTGTCTTAGTTCTTGAGCGAATTTGTGAACGTTTGCAATATAATCTATAATTTGGTTCATCATTTCTAATCACAGCTCTTCTTTCGGCTTAATTTTTAAACACTTGATTTGTGTAAGTAAGTCTTTCTAGCTTGTCATTTCCCTTGTTCTTAATATCAACACATTTTAGGAAATTTTTGAAAGTTTTCTCCCAACCATCAAGCCAATTCTTTATCCTGGAAGACCATTCCTTCTTTTGGAAAATTTCCACTTAATGCTTTTCAAAATTTGGACGATCAACATCATCTGACGGTAAATAATTATTATGTACGTATTTGATTACAAATCAACCGAGTCAGAACACGATATTAATTACCATGTAAAATAATATAAATATTATTTTCAATCACAATACTCTTGAAAACGTTGGCTACTTCCGTAGATTCGTTAAGATCATATGTCCGTGTGAATAGAGACTATGTCACCCAAGGCCCTCACATCTATGTAACCGTCTTACATTCGGGAGCTGTACGTATGAGCTTTCAAACATAGGATAAACAAACCAAACGAATACTTTTTATGCTTTTCCACAATACCTCATTCAACCATTGATATAGTTATTATGATACCAATAATGGCTGACGGATTAAGGATTTTTGTGTTGAGAAATTCTGAAAAAACAGCGTTGAAACAAATTTCATGCATCAACTTCATAGGCGATTAACTGTTCTTTTTTTAAGTATTTCAATGGAGCTAAGCAAATGGTTTTATGATTCACTTTTCAATTCATATGCTTGTGATATAAACATTAAATTTCTTGTTATTCTCGCTTTCTTTCATTGGAGTGTCTTTGTCCATCGAGCAGTAATTTGATTAGCGATTATTTTACCTATGTTAAGAGAAGTTATTGAAAAGATTTGCCATATCTGTTCCTTGCTACCTGAACGCTCAATTGCTATTTTTGTTTGAAGCTGTGCTGCTGCACTGCAGTTTTTCTCTTTCTTTTAAACATAAATTGTTCGTTTTTTCGCTGACTGTTGTTTTCTTGCACTCTATTCTTGACGGGTTCCTTTTCTTTCTCTTTTGATATATATTATTTTGAAGATTTGTGAAACCAGCGATGAAAAATTTCTTTCAGGTAATGAGAGGAAAAACATTCAATTTTTTGAGCGCTGGCATAAATTTCCATATTAAAAAACGAAGGTTGAAAAGCTTGGCGCCAATTGCTCAGTTCCATTTATAAGACAAAATATGATGCGGCGAGAAAATTAAATCTACTTGCTAAGAAAATGTTACGAGTTACCTGGTAAACATGTGGTAAATCTCTTCAACAAATTCCTTGTGAATATAAACAAAATCTTACAGATGATATAACTGCTGATCCACTTCAATGGTTAAATATATTGAAGAAAATAGTTATTTTTATTTTCAAGAAAACCAATGACCACATTTTATTTCCTCGAATAATAATTTGAAAACAAGCAAACTTATTGGGAAGGTTTATTGCGGATGTGTCGTAGTGCATATAGGAGAATTAATATCTTCGTTCTTCTGAGGCTTGACTAACCATTGCATTCATCCATTCATCCGCTAGGTATTTGCATTAACTGTGTGAAGAAAACATGGCACTAACACACATGACTGCCTATACAGGTCTGCTGTGTCTCACCAGTGTTTATTGAAATATTCGAAAAATAAGTTTACAGAAACAGCGCTTGTACCTCGAATAAAAAACATTACATCTGAAAAATTGATGCAAAACACCGATAACGGAAGTGATTCTGAATCATTCATTATATTTTCGCCTCAATATCGACTTCAATATCGGCGAAGGGAATAATGTTTGCGCAGTGTTGTCTGACATCTGCAAAACATTTGACTGTGTTGTAAACAGCATGTTCCTCTAAAGGCTCCAATGCCAAGGTATTTGCGGAGTTGCTCATAAATTACCGTTATAAAATCTGCCGATTCGTAAACAATTTAGTGTAACTGGAATCCAATATCAGGAACCATTTGATATCAAGTGGAAATTCATCACAAAAGCCGATGTTATCATATTCCAATAGAAGTTTTTTTGAACTAGGAACTTCCCACAGTTAACATTATTTATTTTTAGTATCTAATGAAGAGAAAAAGAATAATGAGATATCGAGCAGACATAAAACCGAATGAAAGTTTGTGAAGTTATGCGTAAAATATATTTCCCCGTGGAAAAGGATGAATGCTTTTTTAACTATTGTGAAACAAGATGTGATATCCTTTTATCGTAACTAAACCTAGTCTATTCCCATAACATGACTTGACACCTGACACCATTCATTGAATTCTACAAACATAGGTTCTTGCAACACCTTTTATATTTTAACTCAAAGAAACCGCAATGTCACCCAAGTACCGAAAATGTTTCCTAATTTGTGATGAATCGCAGTGGAAAAAATTAAGCTAACTCCAATCTAATGATGATTTCCCATGAAATGAGAAAAATCGGTCTATGAACAATTCCAGCAGATATGCAGTGACCCTTTTTCTGCCGAATAAGCACTTAAAATATTTAGTGACCAATAAGTATTTGTTATAAGACAGAAAATTGAGCGTGTTGGTGTTCTTTTTAGATGCCAGCATAACCCAGGCCACTAGATTACACTGAATATTTAAACAATGTTATTCTGTACTCTCGAATTTTCCTACACTATCAGTTGATTTAGGTTCATGTTTCATCACTATTTGAGTATATGAGGTATCAACTTGGGCTTTTTCAGATCATTTTTTTATGTTGGTCCTATACAACTCGAGGTTATCAAATATCGCCAGTTACTACACAAGTTTAACACTGATAAACAGTGAGAATACGCTCAAAATTAAATGAGGGCACCGACAGCTATACGGGCAATAGCCTCGAGCTTTGCAGCGCTGTATTGCTCCAACTACGGTTTCTGCCTCAATACGCATATACATTAGAAAATGCTCGGTAAATCGGTCCATTACTAACATATTAGAACAATTCATATCTTTATACTCTTTACTTTTAATTGCTCAATACTCAGACGCAATGTCATAAGTTTTCTAATGGAAATTATGCTGAACAACTCATATACTTTCATTCGACTTATTCGAAAAGCCGGGCCTCATTGTTATGACCAGGAGTGTGATGTCATTGCGACGACGCCAGGTCTTAAGTCAGACCTGGAGTTGTGGGAGGCGTTGGTTCTGGCTACATTCTTACGGTGGCCGATTATATTGTAGAATCTATGGTATTTTTCTATTCTTCCTTCTTGCTGGCCGTCGAGAGTGCTCTTTCTTCTGCTCTCCCTAAAGAAAACTAAGAACAATGTAGTAGTGAATTGAACAAACGGAAAATTAGGAAAAGCTTCATGGCGGCTGAGAGCAAATAAAATATTCATCAATGTCAATAAAAATACTTGCAACTCCGATGTATGAGAACAGCTCAGTAATGTAGAGAGGTTCTTCATCATGAAGATTTAACACATGTCGTTCTGTTCATCTTCGTCGTTCGAAGTGTTGCGGTAGGAAAACATGGATTGTTCTCAGTCCCACCGGTATGGTGATTGGCGTCGCTCGTGATTTTTAACCAGCGGTTACCATATAAATTACATGCAAACTATGCAATTAAATAAATGAATGAACTCATGATTTGAAAATGAATTTGACAGTGAAATTTTTATGATACAGCCTTTCATGAGTGAATTCAAGGTGTTAAAAAACGATTAGCACGAACTTTGATAGTAGGCTGGGACATGCTACGTTAAAACCTTTTCACGGATACCAAATACGATTTCAAAATTACGTCGTTTTCCACACAAAGAGGCTTAAAGTTTCATCTTGATGCCCAGTTAATGTCATTTCAGTTTGTGAGAAATTTCACGAAGGGAAAATAAACAAATATCAGAGGAGTATATGTTTTATAAACGAACTTCACAATAACTGCCGCTCAAAGAAACTGTGATGGAACGCAAGTGGCGGAACCGTGTGGTACTTGCGTCAATACAGATGTGGTGCCACTTCTGAATGGATTGCTGAACACGATACATAAACCAGCTACGACCGTTGTTTTCTACAAGATCCATCTCGTTCTCTACCGGTGTTTAGTGAATCAACGATTTCATGCTGCTCAGGAGAAACAGATCTGAAAGACTCATGACCGGAGAACTTCGAAGCCATGCATGCCACAGGTCCATTACACTCTATCCAGCTATTCAGAAAGATGCCGTTTATATATTGGTGAATAATTCTGTCGATACGGGTCGGAACTTTACGGTATACTATAACCATCTCCACCTAGACGCTCATCCTCCAGCAGTTAGGGCAAGACGTCTCTTATATAGAAACGTGACATAAGCTGATCCTTTTACAGGAGACGGCATCAGATATAGATGGCCCAATAAGATATTCGTGGACAATAATAGTCCTCACACTGACACTAAACCAAAGTTGGTAGTTGAACCGATGCACTATATGAGCGTTGTCGTCCAGCCAGTTGGGGTTATCCTCTTGCTTGTCGAGAAACAGAACATGCTTCTCCCAATCTCCATTGTCCTGCTCTGGCCTTTGACGTCAACGTGAAAATTATACCCGAAGCATGTAGTCGATCGAGAGCATATCGTGAATTTCCTGAAACTGGTATGTTTATTGATTATTTTTATTATGAACATGCCGTTCCTCGACGGGGCTTGGTATTCATAACTCAAGTGTTGATACTCACGTGCTTGAATGAGGCCTGTAAGAGAAGTATGGTAGCACGTTGTCCTCAACAGTGTCATGTAATTTTTCGACCAGCCATAGCTTCTCCAGTTCGCGTTGGTATACGTTTGTGAACATGCAATGTCGGTGCACTTATCAATTGAGAAAACGCTGCAGATATAACCTTGAAGCACCGCTAGCATTGCCGTTGGCCGAAACGTAGTCCATATGTATTATCTGCCTGCTGTACATTCGATAAACGTGCCATGGTGTCAACAATAGCTCTTGTCACAGCGTGAATCGATTCGTAAACATTAAGCACACGATTGTTAGCTAGATTTGAACGTAACATTTAATTTGAAATGTACACATTAGAGACAATAAAATGTGACAAATTGGGCTCGAAAGTTGTCACGCCACACCCCGTTATCTTGAGAAGTGAAGAGTTCTGAAGTATTTGGTGTTCGTAAAAAGGGTTCATTTTCACGTCCCTGCCTATTGTCAAAGTTTGTACCTCTCGTTTTTGACACCCAGAATATTCCCGAAGGTGGATTGAAGTGAGTTGGGAAGTGCTTGGCAGATTTATTATTAGGGGATTAGTTATTTAAAAGTGATTAAAATAAAAAATTCACTCAGATTCATACCTGTCTTAACACCGCTCTCTTTACATATTTGCTTATAGTTAAATTCAGCGTAACAAATTTCAGGACTACTAATAAATAGCAAATGAAAGAAGTGTATTATTAAAACGCTGAAGTAAAAAAAAAGCATTCACTTTTACCGCCTAAAAACATATCAATGTCCCCCAAATGGTCAGAGAGGCCTCTGTAAATTTAGGACGCGAAAATTCTTGGAAACGACGAATTTAATTTTCCTAGTCATACGCTTACGTAACTGTAGTCTTCATGAATGAGATCTGCTCAGCATATGAGATCTTCAAATCAGTTCCAATATTCACATTTATTTCTTTCATCAGGCATCTTTCGAGCATCGTGGAAGGCATCAATCCTCACGTCAGTGACGCAGTGAGCTATGTACGTCTTCATCAGGCTTCCGGCTACTTTGCGCGGGCACAAGACCCACGAAGTGGAAACACTATCATGTTAGAAGAATCAATAGGCGGAAGTAACACATGGACATACCGTGGTAAGGCAGGGTAACTGTGTGGAAAACGACGCAATTTTGAAATCGTATTTGGTATCCGTGAAAAGGTTTAGACGTAGCGTGTCCCAGCCTACTATCAAAGTTCGTGCTAATCGTTTTTTAACCCCTTGAATTCACTCATGAAAGGCTGTATCATAAAAATTCCATACAATTGGGGATGATTCAACTTTGCCTTTGGAGTAAATTGAGTATCTAACTCGTCAGATATCGCTTTGCAGAAAATAAGATTTTAACTCACTATTGCTTCTAAGGAACAAAAGGTTGACCCATAACGAACGACAGCTAATTAGGAAAATAGTTGTAGAGTCTGAACAGAAGGTAATCTAATGAATTTAGAATCAGTAAAATTATGAATTCATGAAAATAGAAAACAAGAAAAGAAATACAGGCAAGTAAGAAGCATGTTAAGTTAATTATTTTGGGGGTTCAGATTAAGGTAAAATTCTATGTCCAGTGAATAATAGGATTTTACTGTTCATAAGCAATTCTCATTGAAGTTTTCAATACATAAACATGATGTATTGCTCCTAAACTTTGAAATTATTAACCGTTAAATTAACTTGTTGACCTAAATTACTTTCTCTCAATCCCGGCCCGTACTACCTCGTACCACTAATTGCCAACCTGAACACTCACTGAATCGAGACAAGGACTCCTGATCGTTTACGAGAACGTATTTCCGATCAACTTTGGTGCACGGCCTCAATGGTGTATACCTACGCCGTTAGATGGAGGGAATCATATGTGGATAGTTCATGAAGTTTAAAAACCGGTTTCATAAACACAATTTTCCGGTTTCCGCAAATTTTGTCAAGGAGATCAAATCTGCATTGTAAGCTATGTTGCAGTTAATGCAGTACTTAAAAGTGTTTTTTTTTTCGCGGGAATTTATAACATAATCAAATAACGTTATAAACACAACATGGCAAACTTAAACTTTTTAAAATACATACATACTGTACATACATACATATACCAGGCTTCTCCTCCCTATGGGAGGGTAGCCGAACCTTTTAAAATACTTTCATTAAATTTAATTTTCCACAAAGTCTTGGTTATTACATACACATCGAGGTTTTCTGAAGTTGTTTTGTGAAAATTGAAAATTTCTTGATTTTATATAGCTTTTTCGATTTTTTACTACTAATTCCATGCCATCTATTCATCGTTAAGGTTGAAGAATGAGGTTCTTGCATAGAAATTTTATTGGGATATTATTTGATTATCAGAATTGGCAAGAAAATAGGGTAAAATAGAGAAATAGCTAGACAACTCGACCAACAAAGTTCGAATGAACCCGTTTTTTGTGAACTACAGCTCAATTTTGAGTAACTGGGACTGAAAAGAAAAGCAGAATGACTTTCATCAAAACACGACGGTCAAACGTCCAATTGCCAACTCATAAGTTTTATTTAATATTGCCATCCATAATCTCTTGAGGACAGCAGTATCAGAAAAGAGTTAATATTAAGCAGTCAATGGTATCAATATTAAAAATTCAAGCAGGGTATCATCTGAACTTCTTCCCTTTTTTGGTATTTGAAGAGCCCCACGCGCTCTTTAATGTTCCCTGATGTGATTGTACGATAATTTCATTACCCCATCACAGCCTGCTACAGCTCCAGTCATCCCTCAGCATTCATCTTCTGAGAAGAATTGTTCTGAAAAAATACTGCACGGGTGAAGATGGAGCGACAATGGATGTCCAGTGTATATCTCACCATCCAATCGACATTTACAGAACTTTTGATTCAAAAATGAATAGTCCAAGGCAAAAATTTCGCTCTGAAGCTATTTGTGTTTGTTTTTGATTTCACACTGAACGCTGGCGAGTCTTGGAACTGTTCTTGTTCAAACCATAGCATAACACGATGTTTGCACACGAACTGTTTCACTATTCGCTGGGTTTACTCACGTCAACTTCTACACGAATTGACCCCGTCAATTAGCCAACGATTGATTACAAACTTAAGATATAATCAGTAGTCTATTTTCAATTTTGCATATGCTTCGAAACGCTCAAGTATTAAATTATCCTGGCTCCGGCATCTAACACGACGGTTATTAAATTAGTTATAAGAGAATCTAAAGACGCCCAAATGAAAATTTGACTTGACTAAAGTCGTTAATCTTGCCAGTGTCATATTTTATAATTCGCTGAGGTAACATTTTATAAAAGTTGAGCGTACCCTTAATCAAATCCGCTTATTGTTAATCCGCTAATTAGTGCACAAACAATATTTAGCGAATTAGTGAACCTAAAAAATTGGCCGATTAGCGTCAACAGAATGGTTCAGTTTTAAGTCCGCTATCCGCAAAGTTGCATTTATAAAAAAATCTAGAAAGAATTCTTTCTTTTTGTTTGCTGGTAATCTTAAGACAGTAATTCATTACAATTAATCATTAATTAATCATTTCGGGTCCAAAGACGCATTCAAAAAACTCAAAATCTTACTCTTACAGCAAGAAATGATGAAATTTATCCATCAGAAAAAGTTAAATATCTAGGTATCTGGTTCGATAGAAATATGTCTTTCAAATCTCACGTTGAGAAAACTTCAGCAGAATTTACGAATCTTTATTGTTTTTTCATCGCATGAAAAGTGTGCTGGAAGACAAACCTAGATTATTGGCCATTCAATCTTTGGTGTTTTCGCTCATTGATTATTGCAGCGTAGTATGGGGAGATTTACCTCAGTGCCTTCAAAGAGAGTTACAAAAATGCATGAATTTCACAAAGGTGGTATGCAAAAGTAAATTCAAAAGAAGTCATTGCGTAACCCCTTTCCTTAATAAACTTGGCTGTCTTCCTATTCAAAAAGGTTCCTAACGCACAAATCCCAGTACGTATTCTCCTCTTTATATCTTCCTCAGAGCAATCTGAGATAGTGGGTTTCCGTCCTCCCCCACTGTCACCAACCTAAAGCCGAACAGAAACAATAATGTCTTAAGGCCATTTTACACTGGCGGTGTCTTCGCGCTCCACACCGTCGCTCCATCCATGTTCGTCAAATTATTCTGACAGTATTGCAAGAGCAATACTGACAATTACTGTCTCGGGGGAATTAGCGTCGAATTAAGAGGCAATGTAAAAGCAAGTCGGTGTGAACTGATGCTCAATCCTCTCGTGGGAGGAACTATAAAAAGTTCAGCGTCGCTCCACACCGTCGCTCCACACCGCCAGTGTAAAATGAGCTTTAGTCGACTATCGTTTATCTGATATCGGGCAGCAGGCTCTGTTAATATCAGGAACTTTTGCTGTGAAACAAACTTCCCCAGAGTATCAAAATCCCTCAAACATTGAGCGTGTTTAAAACCAAAATAGATCGTCATCTTGCATCTCAGCAATAATTGTAAGGGGCACAACACACTGAAAAGGCAGTTACAAATCTCCTTTGCTCATTATCATTTACTCATACACCCCTTTTATTTGAAATAAGAAAGAAGGCAAAACGAAAGAAAGGCCGTAAAATAGAAAAATTCAATCTCTCGAAAGTTCATGAGGCCGAGTGCACACGGCCCGTATCACAGATACGCTCATCACGCACTTTCGGCTGGCTTCGGACAGACAGACGGACAGACGGACGCGGCTCTTATTATAGTTTAGATTTCAATACATTACACAAGACACGGGAACATGATATAGAATAGAAACACGGAGACAGATTGGTAGTGCCTAAAAATACTAAATAGCTATAAAACTTCTAAATATAGATAAGAAATGAATCTAATTGTGATTTCATAATCGATTGTGCTATACAGACGAAGTGTCAGGTCTTCGCAGTACGAACGGTAACAAACGAAACGAAGAACCACTAAGAATGAAAGTTGAAATAGTTCAGAGATTACTTGGAAAAAACTACTGCCTTTAAATTTTAAATAAACTCAAGTTTATATAACTATCACTGATGCGAAAGCAACTCGAACGAAAATAAAAGTGCAATGATTTTCAGCCTAATACGATCTACAGCTTTCACTTGCTAGCCCATCGGTCTACAGTTTTCATTTGCTAGCCTATCAGTTTCATCAAAAATTGCACATCCAATTCTTGCGTCCAGGAGTAATAGAATATACTCAATGTTTTTCCTTCGGAGCATATGCATTTTCCTACCTTTTTCTATAAATTGTGAAGCCCATAGACTCTCTAGTACTCTCAATTCTGATGTAATTAAAAGGAAGATTGCGTCAATCATCTATTCCAAAAATTTCACAGCTTCATAAGGCTTTCACTTCCGGAGAAATATTAGAGTTAAGAAAGATTAAATCCGTGAAAACAATCTCACAATTATTGTCGTGGGTTGGTCAAATCTTTCAGCAGATGTTTAGAATTCTTTCAGTTTGCAAGCGGCCAATACAGGGCGAGAATTTTTCTGCTGAGGCGTTCTCGCAATTGATTCAAGTTTCAGCGAGTAATGAGGTACTTCAAGTTCAAACCAATGCTTTCTCTACATTGACTGCACTTGAACTGTCTCACTACTTGCTGTGTTCCCTCATGTCAACTTCTTCAAAAAGGTTCACCTCATCGACCACCTATCAAACAATAGTTTTTAAACTCAGGATAAAACACACCGATAATCGATTTTGCATTTGCTCTCTCAAACACACGAGTGTTGAACTATAGTCCTTCGTTCGGCATTGTGGCACTTCGTTACTACGGTGAGTAAATTAGTCATGCAAGCATCTGATCCTGCTTAAATGAAAATTAGAGCTAATTTAAGTCTAAGAATTGCGTTAGCATCGTATTTCTTCAAATTATAGGAGAAGTTGGAATTATGGACTATATAAAAAATCAAAAACTTTAGAATTCATCCAATAAGAAGCCAATTTCGTTCACATCTAGGCTCTCAACTTATAGAGAAAGGATGAGTTTGTTTGAAGTGACGGTGTCGTGATCCTCTCGGTAACACAGTAGGTAGCTTTTCAATTCAAGTTGTTCATGAATGAAAATTTATTCATGTTATTCATTTCATCCCAACATTCATATTTCATTAATGTTTCTTCTGCTATTTCAGAGCGAAGGTTATTCCAAGTTATATGCTCGCCGTCACAAGGAATCAAATAGTGTCACATCGGTGACGAGGTCAATTCAATAGAGCTACACGACCAACTTCCGACCCCAGTATCGATCGAACTAGACATTTCCGTGAGGCAGATGCACCTTCGAGGTAAATAGGTAACCAACTTGAAAATAAAGGACGTATCGCCGAATTGGTGGGGTCGAGATCATGGACTTACCTGAAAGACGCATCGCCGTTATAGAAAATGCATATTTTGGGCCCAATCGCTATCCTCTATACGACTATGGCCATCTACAATGCTTTTCTTCGTCAAAGCAAGTTTCTGAACGGTCGTGCACGTCCCATTTCTCTTCGGTACACCAACGATTCTGTGCTGGCTTTTTTTGGAATTCTTTAAAAAACCTCCGGGCCGCGCACAGAAGAGGCTCTCGTCCCTGAAAATTCCAGGAATATGAATATTTGGAGGCCGAGGGCTATTCCAGGACATTTATAGCATGTCAAACAATAATAATTTCGTACAAAATGTATAGATTAAAATTCGATTTATGTAAATATCCATAATGATGCTTCTATGGTAATTTATTCTGTGAAATCACCATTGGCTTCAATGACTGCTTCGATTCGAGTCAGAAACTGCTGAAAAGCTGAAAAAATTAAGTGGTCATTTTTCATTTTGAATATTCCCTGGCAAATGGAAGCCTTCAGTGCAGCTACAGGGCAATGAGGATGTCGATTCGTCCCCTTTTCAACGATTCTCCACTTGTAATAGTTCATAGGATTTAACTTTGGCGAGTTTTGAGGCCTCATGTTGGCAATCACACGATCGTAAAAGTTCTCTGATCACCAGGCTTGGGTTACTATAGCTTTGTGAGGAGATTTGAGTCTTGTTGAAAGAAGTACCGTCTTCCATTGGATACTTTATTCATTCAGGGCTTAAAAGCCGTTTTTAACTCATCAATGTCTCAAGCAGCATTAGCTTTAAAACCCTGTGAGAAAATGTAAGGTAGTATGACATAATCCTCACAGCTTCTAAAACCATCATAGCAGCCAGAAAGTGTGCATCACACCAGGTACGTCAAAAAATGTCTACATAGCCACTTGTCATTTCGTCTGTAAATTTTCAGATCGAGGTCGAAGTTTTTCACCGAAGAAAATTCTAAGCATGCCATGTTCGAGGGTTTTTTTGACTTTGTTAAGTAAAGGTGTTGATTTCATGAGACGGGTTTCCTGTGACTTTGATGATACGAATTAGCGTTTCCTCACTACATATGACTTTTATCGAACGTCCTGTTGTACCTCAGGTCTGTTAGTACATTCTGATACTGGAGTTCTTACGAGGTCCTTATCGATAATGGTTTGAAAATTTCGTTTAAATTCCGGTGTTCTTATAGCATGTGAGAGTTAAGAATGATTCTTTCATTTTGCTACATAAAAAATTATGGAGAATTCTTATATTACCCATTGCCCAGTGAGACACATTTCAGTTTAAACTTTAGTACCTTTGCAGCGTGGCTCGGGGCAGGTAAGGTGGGAACTGCTTTACGGCGATTTAAATAGATACTTTTGATACTTTCGTTCGATCCTTTTGACGCATTTTTTACACTTTGGTATCCCTTGTTTATCGTTACTTTTTTGTGTTGCGACCTCCGAGCTATGGTTGTAACCTATAGTGATGATCTCAGCAGGAACTTATTCCGAGAGTAAAGGTGTTCTGAAGCCTGGTGTACCGACACTCGGTGTTCATCCGTGGCACGTTGTCCTGCGTGCTTCCCTTGTTCCGCTTCCTCACCTGTTCACTTTAAATTCTGAAGCAATCTTAATGTCTATTTTCTACAAATAACTTAACTACCTTTTTTTCTAACAACTATTTTAAATAAATTTTGCCATCGTAAATCGTGTGAATGTGAGTGCGTGAGCGTGTAAAGCTGTATAATTCCTTAAACCTTAATTTGATTTCGAGCCAGATTGGCTTCGAGACTTAATTCCTTTCTTAACTTAATTAATTAACTTACCTGGGGCCCGAATAAAAAACAGCTTACCAGCGGTCTTTACTCTCCGGGTAATACTATTAAGTACTTAACCTAATTCTAATTCCTAAACTTACTCATGCTCTATACTCGAGTTTCTTTTCTTGATTGTTTAAAACCATCTTTATCAACTCTACAAGTGACTTCCACACGGAGGCATAATTAAACTCATGTTTGCTTGTAGGTTTTCTTGCAATGATTTTTTATAAAACTTTATGGACTACAACAGACCCAAGATATTCTTTACATTAATTCATTTCTGTTTTCATTGTTCTAGTATCTGCAACTTGGGCTCCAATAGCCCAGCATGAGGCTGCTGAACCGGGAACCGCGGAGGACCACTGTTTTTTTATTCTTCGCATCGATCAATGACGAGGCCGTCACTTCAGTAGTTCCGTGCTGTCTACTCGGACCTAATAATCGGCCCACTGAGCTACATCGTACTTGAAGATTTTCAAGACCGTGCGGCAGACTGTGTTGACTTTTGCCTGCTGGACGCAAGGACCAGTGTCAGCCCGAGGGCTCCGACGCAATCCGATGAGGATCGCCGCAGGGAACTGTATCATAACATTGCTCCCTCGTTGCTGAAGCGGAGCTGCAGCTGTTACTCTACCGAACGAGGGGTCGCCATTTTTTAATTTGTTAGCGTTTAAAAGGATCGCCTTACTTTAATTTATTAGGTTGACCCCTAAATTCCGTCGTTTCTGAACCTTGGTACTTAAATTATTGGTTCCTTGATCATCTGCGCTATGCCGGCATTAGACTAAAGATTTCCGTGTTCGCTAATTACTTCTTGAACCTAGCTCGTGGAGTTTCCTCCCAATGTTAAGTACTTTGTATTGGTTCTTTCCAGTTTAAATTTGCTGCTACTTGCAACTTTGAATGAACGTTTGCTATTGTAAACCGTTTCGTATTGAACCTACAATTGTGTTGATTCTCCACAAAATGCTGCCATCACATGCCTCTAGCTCCAACTAAACCTTATGAACAAATGAAATGACTGATGTGAAAAATTATTGATTTCAAGATCGCCATGTTTTGCAGTTGAAGCAACTCTAGAAGCACGTCTGTCCATTTCTCGGGTTATTATCTTACTCTGGATGAGTTACCTATAACTAAAAATAGCATAGATAATTTGAGTCTAATCAACTAAAAATGATATACAAATCTTTAGATTGATCTTACACCCTGTATGTGTTTTCATTTATTTGAGTTGCCCTTCAGGAACGACAATTCCAGTCCAGGTTTCAGACGTACAGAAATTTAAAATTTGTTCAAAATTTAAAACCAGGCATTCACTATTCAGCATGAAGGTATACTAATAGTACGAATGTAAGTATATTAGTATTTGTTTGCTAAGAGAACGAACTGGCGACCCTGGTGAAAAAGAGACCACAAACAATAATAATAATAATAATAATAAGAGGACGAATGTAAACTAAGGGGACGAAATTTAACTAAAAGAACGAATGTATTATATGAGTATGAATGTATTATGTGAGTACGAGTGTAATATATGAGTACGAATGTATTATATGAGTATGAATGTAGTATATGAGTACGAGTGTAATATATGAGTACGAATGTATTATATGAGTATGAATGTAGTATATGAGTACGAGTGTAATATATGAGTACGAATGTATTATATGAGTATGAATGTAGTATATGAGTACGAGTGTATTATATGAGTAGTAATGAATACTAGCACAACGAATGGATTCGAACAGTATGAATGTGCTCTGAAAGTAGGACTGTAAATTAAGAGAAGGAATGTAAACTAAGTAAAACCAGGTCTATGTAAAACCGCAATCACAACCAAAACCAGGACTCCATCTGAAAAAATTTTTTGTGTGTTTGGTGGGATATGAGAGGAATTATTCATTACGGGCTTCTTAAAAACAGCCAAAAAATAATTGCAGAACTGTACTGTTAACAGCTGCAATGACTAAATACCGCTTTAAAAAAGAAGTGCATAGTTTTGGTCGAACGAAAAGGCGTCATCCTTCCGTACGACAATGGGCGTCTGCATACCGCACAAATGACTTAACAGCTTGGACACAATCGAAACATTGAAATGGGAAACATTGATGCTTCTGCCCTATTCTCCAGATATTGCTTCTTCAGACTTCCATCTCTTTAGAAGTCTGGACAATCATTTAAGAAGAAAAACTTTGAAAGAAAAGACAACGTCGAAAATGAATTTCATATCTTTTTTGAATCAAAAACCAAAGATTTCTATCAACGACACGTTGAAATATTGATTAGTAGGTGGTAAGAAGTTGTTACTAACGTTGGATAATATGTTGTTGAATAAATGATGTTACTTGATATGTTTTTACTCTCCTTTTCATACTGGTAAAACACGGACAGAACTTATGGTACGACCTGATATATTTGCAAATACAGGAATGTATCCACAAATACACTTATGTGTGTAAAACATGGGTATTTATTTGTGTATTTATGTTTATATTTGCAGAAATCTTTACTTAAACAATTATTCTTAGTTCAACAAAAATAAATGGGACAAAATAAGAATGCCAATATATGTCTTCTATCGACAATCTAATGCAGCTTTGTCTCTCGTCGCAACAGTTGACCACCAAGTAACGATGTAAGCCTGAAATCTCAGTCGAGCACGTGACGACGTGAGAGTTGTGGCAGAAAATTATGTTTTCAGGATAGCGTCATACTGCCGATATGTCAAAAAATACGGTCTCGGGAGCACGTCCCGCTGGAGTGATCAGGTCTAGAGTAGTCAACATAGTATATGTTTCAAAGACTTTGGAGTCAATAAAAATGACTGCCCACACTGAGAAAAATATTTAGGGGCTTATGTCTTGCTTAATGGGTCGTACGCTTGTCTTATTGCATGCCATATAGGCTCTGATACTTTTATGAGTCACATGACCCGCTCACCCCAACTGTGAAAAACTGAACTGAAATCTACGGTACTTCAAACCCAAATTTAACTTACTATTTTACATTTTTCGGGGCTCTCGGTGGAAACGAATTCACTATGAATCATTGAATTCATTCTATGGCTTCTCTGACAAGTTTTATAAGATTCAAGAATTTCCAAGAATTTATAATTGCACTCAATAATGTTCAACTAATAAATAGTACATATTCATTGCATTTTTCTAATTTTTGAGAGCCTTCAGTACTTTCATACGGAACCAAGTAATATTTCATTCTGAAATCTATCTCTGTCATTTTAACAAGTCAATTGAATTGGAAACATCATAAAAAATTTGCATTAACATCATATCAATATTTTTGAAGGGTTTGAAAGTTAAGTTTTTTAAATGTATCATTACTAAATAAAGAAAGCACTGACATCAATTAATCTCCCTATCGTGTATAAAATTTTGCACTCGTCAAGAATAGGCTTAAGCATGACTACGTCTTATACAGGTTGATATTTGAACAACAGTTGTATCTTCAATGTGGAACTAATAAACCCTTCTCAACGTATTTTTTTAAGAAATATCAGTTATATATTTAGAACAAGAAAGAAAATTTTAAAATATACATTACAACTGATTGATTTGATTTGTGCATTGTAGTATATCATTAAAAATGTCTTTTATTTTCTGCTTGGGAAAGTACCATACCAATTAGATATCAAAGTTGAATTTCTTAGCTACGATTAGCGTTATGAATTTAAAGAGACATATAAAATTATTTAACATTTCTTGAGACCTTTTGGTGTAAATCTAGAAACGTATAAACAAATGGGAAGAATTTTATTCCTCACTTTTTGTTAACAAATGAGCTTTCACCTGTAAAGTTAGAGATGCCTTGCACAGTAGTAGGAAAATAAAGTCAATTTTTTCACAAAAGAAAATACTGAAAATGCTGCAAAAGGAAATATTCTGCTGTAGAAAATAAATGTTTAAGCACCTGACCACTCGCATACAGTGAATTCAGATTAAGGAGCGGAGTACTAAATAATAATAGTTTAGTTTCCTTCATGCGCAAATATAACAGCGCTTGATAATTGTTATGACTCCAAATTTAGTTAAAATTATCTAAAAAAATAAAAGTAAAGAAATCTAATTTTAAACGTTTCTATTAGCGTTTCAGCACAAATCCATCAGTACACTAAAATATATCTCCCTCATTTTTCCTTTACAAAGAGACTCGCAACCCTCAAAATTAAAAATTTCCGATATTATTTTTCAAAAATATATTAAGCCTTGAAACATTTGAAAAAATGCTATACATATTCTCATGCCCACATTTTATTGTAATTTTGTGATAAAGCAGTAAAAAATAATGGTGTCATATGTGCACACGAAAAATGTTGAACAATACCCATTAGAATTCACAAATCAAACATTTGACTGGTATCAAAGCAATGAAATAATAATGACGAATCAAGTTTTTCGATGTTTGTTTGTACATATTTATATAAATATCAAACGCAAAAACAAACGAGAAGATTTTGTGACTTACATCCTCAGAAAGTTGGAGATATCTTACAATATAACAGAAAAAAAGTTTCATTACAATGCAGTAAAATATTTTATTGCACTAATTCTCGTTTTTGCATTAAAATCTCATTTAGAAGTTTAAAACTAAAATGTAACAGTTCCATATTCACACTCGCAAAAATTAGACAACACCTACTAGCACTTACTTATTTAGCTCTTGAGTGGTGTCATATTCATGAACGAATAAGGAAAAATTAAATTTTTAGATGTTGCTTGTACATTTTGATATAAATACAAAGGTGCAACCATACAGCATGGTATCATTTAATTTAAAATAACTCCATCATTGATGCTTCTCAGCTTGAGTATAAAAAGCAAGGCGAAAATCGCTACACGTAAAGTCGTTTTTATTAACTGAACGTTTCGGACTAACTGTCAATCTTCAGCAAGAAAAATTTCTGTAAAACGAATCCAAAGGAAGAGAAATTAAAGCACTAAAGTAGTGTATATACAAAATCTAAACTTTGAAAAACACAAACAACGGTAAAAAAAATATGTGAAAGATAAAGGAAAAACTGAATTACGTATTAGCAACATGAAGTGGGAAAGCACTTTGGGTGTCATTGGGAGCAGGTTTCATTTTGTAAATATACAAAGATTCGAGAAGGCGCAGATCTGTTCTGTAAGAGATACTGGCCAAGATTTGAAAATCATTTAGAGAGACCGGAACATTGCACTCCTCCGCATGAGATCTAACAGAGGACAGTGGGGGGGGGGCCCAAGAGGAAGACCAGTTCTGCAACTACGCCCAGCATGCTCGAAGACTCTAGTCTTCAGGGTACGGCAGGTAGAACCAACATACCGCGATTCAGAACGTGAACAACTGTATTGGTACATCAGAGACGAGCACAGTGAGGGTGGCAGTTTGTCTTTGAAATGAAAAAGAGAACCAATTGTAAAATTATTCACGAGGATCATTTGAACTTTGAGTTGCGGAAAAACTTGTTAATAAGGGATTTAACATCCTCGCTTAGTTTCAATAACTGATCTCCAAAATACGGCAACTTAACATAGAAAGCTTGTTGTGCACAAGAGTGAACAGATTGTGAGTTATCATAAATTTTTGACAGAAATCTATTGATATGCCAGTCAACAACAGAATAAGGAAAGCCGTTTTTGGCAAAATATCGTCGCAAAAAATCGAACTTTTTGTGTAAGCATTGAAAGTTAGAACACACATTAAACGCTCTATTGACGAGAGTCCGAATGCCGCAAACCTTAAAATTGTATTAACAAATCTGAAAATGCTGGTCCCGAGCACAGAAAAAGTTTTCTTTAGCAAAACAGAGCACTGATAATTATTATTGATAATTAGTATTGCCAACTCTCTCTACACAAGCACCAAGAAACGGTTCAAGTTTCAAGTTTTAACTCTGCTGGTTACGCCAAATTACAACCAAGGTTAGGCGAACAAAAGTAATTCTTCTCAAAAAGCGCAAACGTAAATGATTAATAGGTATTACTAAAAATGAACGTACAAATTAAAATTTTAAAGTTCTTGTGAAGGAATTTTCCCTTTCCGCTCTTCTATATTGCTTATTGTCATTCTTTTCCGCATAATGGTAATTTATTTTCGAGTCCTGGTCTGGGAAAATTACCTAATAATCCTTGCACCAGCAAGCCGTTTGCACGCGTTATTGTGTTAGAACTAAGAATATTTAGCAAGAACCGTCGGTATGTAACTTCGGTTTTTATTTTTGTGTACTCTGACCAGTAGTAAAATTAGATCATTTTCGTCAGACGTGTACGTCATATGAAAATGATTTTGTTGTTCATCACCTGTGCTTAACGGTGTTTGAGCTGTTCTTAACTGCACTTCGGCGCATGAAAACGTTTATTACGATTAGCTAATTAATGTATAAAAGAAGGAATTAGTTTTATTTTCTGTGAACTAAGTTCAGTGCTTCGCGCCGGCATAGCTTTGGGCTGACAGCCACAGCACTCGCACTCGTGCCAGGCTGAATGGATAGCCCTGTCTCTGGCCCAGCACTCCTAGGAGCTGAGCGTCCACACGTAATGTGTGGACCACGCCCTAGCTGGTGCTGGACATAAGCGACACCTGAACGTCCGTCTCCAGGGAACTTCACACCTCACCTAAAGAGACACATACACACTCAAATTTTGTGTCAAATTGCTTGATGTCAAATTATTTGACATGAATTTGATCGTGCAGAGCGTAATTTGACGGCCTGAATGATTTGAAGTAAAAAATTTGATGGAGCGGACTTCAGTAGATATTTTTTGCGCAAGCTACAAATACCTAGTGAAGTGTGGACAAAATTTCATGTTAAATTTGAACACATTTCCCGACTACTAAAATATTTGTATTCTTTAAAGATTTATAGTACGATTGTCCTAGATTACAAATATTCTACAAGTTTTCTGGGAAATCAAAGTTACACCCATGGCAAAGACTTTAAATGAGATCATTGAAACACACCGCTATAAGGACTATCATCTGCTAAGATTTTCGAGGTTTTGAAAGGATTTGTGAGTCGCTCTGGTGTATACAAGGCAGTAAAAAGGTTCGGAGAGACAGGTACCGTGCTTACCAAAGGTCAGGAGCACCCCAGAGAGGTCCGAAAGAACCAAAAACTCATTAAGAAAATTAGAGAAAAGTTGGGACGGAATCCTGAAAGGAGCACCAGGCAACTTGCTAAAAAGGCAAATGTTAGCCGTTCAAAAGTCCAGAGGGTGTAAGTAAGGGATCTAAAAGTCAAGCCCTGCAAAATTACCAATTGATAACTTTTTCCTGATGCCACAAGAAGAAGAGGTTCGAAAGCTCATAGATTCTTCTTATAAGCTCTTTTATGGCGGGCAGCCATAAGTTTTCTGGACTGATGAGAAATTATTCGCCCTCCAAGTCATACACAACAGCCAAAATGGTCGGATGTGGATTAAATCTAAGGATTCAGTGCCTATTGAACGTCGAACTTCATTCAGGAGACAAGAACCATGCTGCAGCTTCAGTGATGGTGTGGACTTTCATCGAGGCTGGTGTCAAATCAACCAACGTGTTTATCTGAAGATGTTAAGGGATGACGCAGTTTCTTGGGCGAGGAAAGTCACTGAAAATGAAGAAATTTCACCTCAGCAGGATGGAGTAACCTCTCTCACAGCCAAATTGGTCCGGGACTGGTACAAAGACAATTTCCAGTCGTTTTGGCCCAAGGAAATATATGGCCTCTATCTTCTCCTGATCTAAATCCAATGGAATTTGGGATGTGGTCTATCTTAAAGAAGAAGTCCTGCGCTGTTTTCAATTCAAGTGTGGAGGTTCTGAAGTGAAAACTGACCAAATCTTGGCCAGAAATTGACGCCGTAACTGTGCGTGCCACGTGTGATCAGGTGATCCTGCGACTCCGCCAGGTTATCAGGGAGAAAGAAGGATATGATGAATAATTCTTAGATTTTATTGAAGTCAATACATTTTTTATTTATTTAATACACGATTTGTTTTGATTAGGTTCATATAACTGAAAAATCTTAACTTTTATTCGAACCGCACTTTACTGGGCCACCCGGTAATTTGTCGTGTGGGGTACCTACTACCTAGCAATATTTAGTGCAAATTAGTTTGTGATTAGACATCATCTGCGGAGGACGTGAGCGGCTCATCGTGATGGCTCGAACAACACATGAGAAGAAATTTCTTCTAGAGCTGATGGCAGTTCATCGAAGTTTACCAGCGCTTTGGAATATTAAAAGCAACTGTTATAGAGATAGAAATAAGATAGAGATGGCCTCTGAGACTCTTCTACAGAAATACCGTGATCATTATTCGGAAGGGACAAAAGAGGAGCTGAAGAAGAAAATAAAATCATTACGGACGAGTTCTCACTAAGAATTGAAAATAGTAAACGGCTTTAACAAATCCGGAGCCGGAGCAGGTGATATTTACGAGCCGTCTCAAAGGTGTTTTGACGCTCTTTTGTCCCTTAGTGATCAAGAAACAACGGCTTCTTCACGGAGCACAATACAATCGAATCACCAGGGATAAGTTCAAGAGGTAAGCGAAATAATAAAAAATAATTAATACTTATTAGTTTTATTTGATGACAGTAACATAGGTTATCCAACGTAATAATATATTTGAAATTTAAATCTACGAAGTTCATCGTTATTCATGTTTATTTACCATAAAAATGAAATAATGTTCACGTTATTTTTGCCACCTACGTATTCAAAAACGTATGTAAACGTATTAAAAAATTAACAATTAACTTGTCAAAAAAGTTACACTACTTTCACTCCGCTTGCTTCTGTGAAACCAAATGTAACTGTCAGAGGTCCGATCCACGGGGGGAAAAATAGCACTTTATAGTTTCTCGAGCAAACTACGCTTTTTCTGTCATATTCGTACTGAATATGGGACGTAGAGCAGCTAGTTCTATCTATTTAGTACGCCATTCACCACTATGAAGCTCATGTGTGACATTGTCCTCCCAATCCAAGCTTCCTGGAGTACGTTTCCGATCGTGATATTGCACCGTGTGTTTATTCTTTGAACTGCAGAACAATCTTTCAAAAAATGTTCAAAAGGAAATAACATCGTAACTAATTATTTTAGTTGTATTCGCATCCCATTGCATGTTTTAGCTGAGTTGACAGAAATCACAATAATGAAATTTGGAAGTATTCAGCCTTAGCTGAATACGTCACTCCTTAAAGTAAGAGTTAAATTCTGTAGTTTTTTAAATAAGTAAAATATCAGCAATTATGATAATTCACCAAAAATTAACATTGTGTGAATATTTTTTTTAAAATCCGTCTACACTTAGCTCATAAGTTCATTTTCTCAAGAGCCGCGGCCCTGCTCCAAAATTTTCCTACGGACAGGAGGACCACACACTCATATTTGCCAAAAGCAGGACGAGGAGAAACTTTAAAGCTGCTATCCAATTTTAGAGCTCCTATCAAATTTCTAAAAATATTTTTCAGTATTACATTTAAATTGTAATTCTTGATTTTGTGAAAGCCTAAATTTACCGTTCTACGCTGTAAAGGTTCCAAAAAGAAAACGTTCCTAAACAAATTAAGTCGTAAATTACTCTGGAGCATTTCAATTCAAGCTATCAACGGTTCATATTTTTCTGAAAGTTTGTAGCATTTCAATTTTAAATTTTTCAACCTTTTCCTATCTTCAATGTTTGTTTGCTTTCAATCGCAAATGCCTACGCTGGTCTCGCTCTATTAAATTATCATCACAAGCTCATCCTCAGCGTTGTTCGTGTTTGAAGTTGTGAAACAAAATCGAACTTGAGCCTCGACATCAGCGAGCGATCAATTGACTGACATGACCTTCAATCTAATTAACATGTAGAGGCAAACATTGGACGTTTTTCTTGCTGGAAACAATCCACGCTGCAATGGACGATGTTTTCACTAGCGTGAACTCCACAAGTGCAGGAGGCACTTTGACAGCGCTGGAATCTATTTAGCGCTCACAAGGAAAAACAACACATATTTGAAAATCTCAAAGTTCCTCGATGAAATTTAATACGAATTGTTTTGCGAGGATGACCTAATGAAATCTAAAAATCTTTTGGCTTAAAATTTTCATGTTTTTTAGAAGAGGTGAAACAAGGTAGACTGTGAAACGCCTTTATCGTTGATTTGAATAGAAAAAATAAAATCAGTGATGCGGATAAGAAACTAAATTGAAAACCTTCAGGAAAAATGGAACAAAATATGTTCACATAATAATTATGGGATGACTTGAATGAATTTGAAAGATCTTCGTAATAATTCATTATCGCCTCATACTTTCCATATCCATAACATATATATGTATATACATCTTGGAGAAATGAACAACAATGAGGCAATTTTGAATTATTAAATAATTTCGGAGATCTTTTAACTATCTTAAATTCATTCTACAATTAGGTGAACAAATTGTGTTCCTTTTTTCCAGAAGATTTCAATTTCAAATTAGTTTCTTATCCGTATTCCTGACTTTATTTCTCAACTTCAGATCAACTATACAGACGTTCAAAATCTGCTAAATTGTTTCACCTCTTCTATAAAAGTTGAAATTTTTTTCCACAATGCAATTAAAGCACGGTCAGGCTGGTGGAATTCGCTTTTCAGCGTATATATAGATAACGTATATATATCTGTATGAATATATATACACGCATAGAACTATATGGATAACCTAAATACAGTGCTAAATAGGGAAGTTCCAGAGCCTCAACGTGTTTTAATCTCACTGTGGAAAAAATCACGCAGTTCTCACGGTCCCAGGGTCGTTGCACCCTAAACAATACCCCCGAATAATTCGATGCAATGGAAAAACAATGAAATGGTATTGATGCAACGGAATGCAATTGATAAAATGCTTAACCCCGGACAAGTGCTTAGGACTATAACCTCCAAAAAATTGTTCAAAAACATTTGTTCCTGAACGAAATTTACTACATTGAAATCTTTATATAGGCTATACCTATCCTAATCGAACCTAAGCTTGCTAAGTTTATCCTTTCATATAATAAGAAATCAGTATGTTGAAACTTAACCCAGCCTAACATGTTAAAAAACATAAATTAACCTAATCAAACCTCATGTGCACTAAACACGGCTAACTTAACCTGCACTGACTTAGTTTAATCTAACACAACACCACAATGTAGTAGCAAAATAGCATCAGCTATCTTCAAATATTATAAAAATCATAACGCAACTTCAGTTATCCCTACCGAACTCTAACATACCTAAGCCTTATACACCCTGACCTAACAGGCCAAAATATTAAAAGCAATCCTGAAATAACAAAGTATTCACTGTGGGAGCGCTGTGGGTTCGGTTCACCTCCCAGTAAACTCTACAGAATAATTTTGCTTTTCCGGTTCTGAAAATGTTTTTCGAGTATGAAATTGCATTCTGAAGCACCACGTATATATGACAATAACGCAACACCGACACGAACACAAATTCACACACTCAAACGTAGCCGCGCCCACTGCTCATGCTTAGCAAATGTCGACATTGACCTTTACAACTGTAAGTCTTGTATTTCCAGCTGAGATGGGATGGAAAAATTCAAGAGACAGATGAAAAATTATGCCTGAATTTCTACGGAATGCGATGAAAAATTTACACAATGATATCCTGAGTAATTCTAGGTTTTTTTTTGTTTTTTAGTCTAATCCTACGCGTGATGACTAGACAGCATTAATTACGTGCAATATTTATAACGTAACTGAGATTCGACATTGCGTTTTCAAGGTGTGTTGCATTAATATCTTGTTTACTAGATATGTTTAAAGAAATAATATCGGCTATTTTATAACGTATTTCTTCACGATTAATTTCATTCACACTTTGATATTGGTCAGTTTTCCCTGTTGTTGAGCACACGTAATGAAATAATAATAAAAATAATAAACTCAGTTAACGACAACACGTACTAAAAATATTTTTATTTTCTACATAATATGCTCTTGAGATTATTATTCGACTTTCTAAAAAGTCTTCCAGCACCAGTCTTTCTGAGTCCCAGGAAACGGTTGCCATCACCTTGTTGACAGACCTTTCAGATTTAAATTTGATTAGGCCAGGTGTTTCAAGTGATAGCTCTTTTTTGGACTGTTTCATTAAAATAATTCAGGATGGGCCAGTAATAACAGCTCATGAGAACAGAGTTTATTAATATAAGTTAAACTTGGCTGATTCCTGAGCCGTCACCCCAGCCGGTCGGAGGGTTCCGCTCTCTATAGGTAGAGAACGGAGGGCGACCCAATTCCTAGCACCACGGTTTCCCAAGAAACGGCAACCGGCTAGAGACGGAGTCACACATTATAGCCGAAGAGTAACAAAGCATGACTTAATCAATATATGGAGACAAAAGTTCCATTCATGAGAATGGACAACATTCCTAGAAAGTTTTTAGGTGGAAAGTTTTTTTAGGAAAGTTTTTTTATACGCAATTTACGCAATTCTAAGATGGTATCGTTATAAATACATTGAAAAGATCTCAATTGAACACGAGTTGAACTTGACACGAGAACGTAAAAAGGTCACTTCGATGAAATACAAGTTTCCGTATTAATTTTAATGGGTTGTCACCTAATTTGTATGACAATTGCTCGTAAGGCCTCCCAACGAATGGTCAAAGCTAGCAGCGCCCATTACCTCTTCAACCAACCTCCGTCGAGAGTCGTCCCACGAGGAGTCCCGATGTGGTCCCCTCGTGCCGAGAAAACCCTCTCACAGCGCAGACCCGAATGGATTTAGCTCATCGCGCTGGCTGGCTGGCTCTATGAAGATCTACGTTTAGAAAACGTATAACGTGGGAGCGGCACTGTTTTTGTTTCAGGAGCATATTGGTAGACCCATGTTGCATACCCAGTGATGATTTTACTGAAATAGTTAAGTTCAGACCTGCTTCAATTCTGGTCAAAATCGCCGCAAACTATTCATTTCTGAATTAACTGATCTGAGGCGCAACGCTTCTGACGCCCAACGTGCAGAAAGCTTGCTGAGACCTAAATCTTTTTGCATAATTGAATGAGCTTAACTCACTGATATGTCCTCGTTTTCAGCCAGCAGAATTACTGTTGCTCTTTCATCTTCTTATACAAATCTCTCGACAGCATCCATTGCTTACAAAATTTTCGAATTTGTTGCCCTTCCCCAAAGTACATTATCGTCAACATCTTCTCTACCATCTCAAAATCTGTCTATCCGCTTGTAAATGCTAGTTTTCTACGGTGCATGATCAAAGCCTGAACGAGCTTCATTTATTTCCAACCAAGTTTCACCAAAAATTTGATCCTGGCTCTTATCTCAAAACCCAAACTTTCCATAGCACAAAATGCTACTTTTTTAACTAGCTATTGACGGCATGGTGTCTAAGCAAATACTGACTGAAAGAAATCACAAGATACCTAAAGGCCTGGTTACAAAGTGCGAGCAGCTAACTTGACAAAGGACATCAGCTGTCCCACTATACTCGCATGACAGTAGCTCGACTCGCCTCGCCCGGTCACACAAGTGCGCGCGCGCTGCTGGCGTGAAAGTAAGCAGTTACTGAACCTTTGCACTCGTATTGGGTGCTTCGCTGTGAAAGTTTGAACAATGTTGACAATAAGTACTCGTTTAAGAACAATTAAAACTGTAATAAAAGTGGAATCACAAATACTCTGATCTGAAATACTATTGCAAGCTGAAAGTGCTAAAAAAGGAAGAGGTTCAGAAAGCTTTGGGCGAGGAAATGAGGGTGCAAAAGAAAGGAGCTACGCATACATTATTTAAGCAATTGAATGATGAAGACCCCCGAGAATATAAAGCAATAATGAAAGTGACAACGGTACAGGTGGAAGTACTCTTGAGTCTAATTTCTCGAAAAATTTCTCGTGAAGCTACGCAAATGAGGGATGCTATTCGTGCAAGAGTGAAGTTGGAAGTAATCCTAGTATACCTGTCGTCAGGAATATCATATAGATTTTTGTCGATATTTTTCAGGATCGCAAAAGCATACATATTAAAAATTATTCCAGAAGTATGTGACGCTATTAGGGAAAATCTCAGAGATGTTTTGGAATTACGCAACTTTTATTGTTCATAATTACATTCACAGCTAAATTATGAGTGATTTCTGTATGCATAACAAATAAAGTATAAACGTATCATAATTGTACATAGTATTCCTGTATGCGTAACAAATCAAGTGTAAACGTATCATACTTGTACGTAGTATTCCTGTATGTATAACAAATAAAGTGTAAACGTATCATACTTGTACATAGTATTCCTGTATGCCTAACAAATCAAATGTAAACGTATCTTACTTGTACATAGTATTCCTGTATGCGTAACAAATAGAGTATAAACGTATCATACTTATACATAGTATTCCTGTATGTATAACAAATAAAGTATGAACGTATCATACTTGTACATAGTATTCATGTATGCGTAACAAATCAAGTATAAACGGATCATACTTGTACATAGTATCTACTTGAGTGACAAACTCTGTAAATTATTGTTGGATGTTTTCCCAACTATGATGATACAAATTTCTGAAACAGTAAACTTGTATTAGGTTGTGGGAAACAACAATAAACTAAAATAACAAAATTGGTTTTTCAAGCTCAATAAAAATTCACAACAAAACCCTAAACAAACTTATTTGAAAACACTATTGAGACCTGAAGCCCTCCCTTTGAGAAGGGTCTACAGCTGCCACTACCATACAGCATAGGTTATATAGTATATGAGATGCTGTTAGAACCGATGCTAGTATGTCACTAGCGTTTCCTGAGTGCGATGATTGTTCATGTTGTTCATATTTTGATGGTTGAACAAGCTCAAGATAAGTAGCCGTTGATGTTAAGGAGTTGATGTCAGAGGGCATCCTACAGTGGGCTGTGGTGATGGAGTACATTCAGGGCTGTAATTCGAAGGTGTGTGCATAATTCCAGCACGAAAGACTTTCTTACTGTATCTGGAAAGTGGTGCATGTATTTCTTCTATCGCATCAATTCTATCAATGCGTGGTAACTATATGAGTTGCATCGTTACATGTCTCCCAATTATATCACATTCATCTTCTGGTTCGCTTAGGTTAAACATTATTGATGTGTTATTGAGTTCCCTTAGTTAAAACTCGGCTTCTTGAATATCAGATGGCTCGCTGGGGAAATTTCTTGTTCGATCTTGGCTTTTTTCGGTTGCTTCATTGGTTGTATTTGAATGGTGTTGCTATTATTGGTACCAGCATCAAGGTCCTCATTATTACTTTGCGAAGAATCTTCAGAAAATTCATTCACTGATATTGATGAATAAAGTGATTCCTGAAATGAACTATGCCTAATATTTAGTTTTGGATTTTGACAATACCTTTAGCTAAAAGCGTAATTAGTAATTACATATAAGTGAAATAACAACTTGAAACATTTCATTTTTCAGAAACCGACTGTGGAGGAATGATAACTAATAGAAGTAGCATAGTATTCGAGGTAGAATTTCCCAAATTGCTGTAGTTCAATTTGTGGCAAACCTGTACTAATTCAAGCACCACCATATTGCGGTAGTGAATACTACAATAATTCCAAAGAAACAAATAGTATTGTCAATAGCTGTCGTGGACTTTAATGATTATTTTAGGTAAGTAGACCTAGGCTCATATGGTCGTAATATAGGTAGTGGAATTGTTCAAAACTGCTCTTTGTATCCTCATCTAGAAAATGAAATAGTGTTGCCTGAAAATGGTGCTCTACGCGGAGAAGATGCCTTCCCTTTAAAGCTGTATTTACTAAAGCCCTACAGACAAACACCAACTATAAGAGAAAAGATTTTTAATTGCAGATTGAGGAGAGCTAGAAGAATTGTTGAGAATGGGTTTAGCATTCTGGTATTTCATTTTCGGGTTTTGGGAAAAACAATCCAAGTTAGAGAGGACACTGCGATGAAGATCGTTTTATGTGCATGTACATTACACAACTGGTTATGTAGCCATTATTCAAGTACCTCCACACCACCAGGAACGACAAATTATGAAGACATCATAAACTTTCAAATTAATTCGGGGCATTGGAGGTCAAAAATTGATGGATTGCAAAGTATCAGACGCACACGGATTAACAATAGGCTACAGCAATAGCCGAGAAAATTCGAGACAGGTATAAAGATTACTTCAATGGCGAGGGGGCAGTTGATTGGCAAAATAATATGATTGTCTAATTATAAATGATTTCCTATGCAATAATAAAGTACTTACGGGAGAACTTGTTTCTTTTTCGCTTAGATTAATAATCTTCATGATGTAATCCATCGAGTCGAACCCTTTGATGGACGGTTTGTAGATGTCATGAGTGCCACTCCCACTTTTCTTGCTATCCTCAATTTTTACCAATCCTGGTTACACGTAGAACGTAAATTTTTATTTTTTTTTTCGTTACATCAGATGTGGCTTGTAAACCCATTTCCTTTCTTGCGAATGTGTTCAAGGGAGGCTTGACGCAAATTTCTGTTTTTACAATAAGGATCCAAGCAATTCCATGAGGTGGTTTGGTCCTTATAGAGCTCGGCAAATTTCAAATTTTGGTCCACACTCCATCTATCCGTCATAATTTGGTTTGTACAATAAAACTCCAAACACTGAAATAGAATATTTATTAAACAAAGTATGCGTATGAAGCGTAGTTCAAGACGTACGAGCTACTGTTATGTTGCAATACCTTGCAAGTTGACGTCCGAGTCTCGCAAGCGAGTGTCTGAATCGTCCGCGAGAGGTGAGTAAAAACAAAAAATGTTCAATTTACTCGGATGCGACCTACTAACCTTCTAGCACATGACAGTTACTGGACTGACGCGGTCACACGGTGCGAGTAGCTGCACTGCAGTAACTGGCTAGGCCAGCTCGCACGTAAACTTGTACTATGTAACCAGGTCTTAAAAGCATGCTTTTTCTGTCTGCCATGGTCGAAGATACATAATCTGCTGGCACTCGGATTATGAGAGCATTCCACAACTTCTTTGAACTCGTATACGAATAGTAGCTTATCAGCACACGTTCCATGAGCCAAAACATGCACGGTTTAGGCGGGAAGAGATCTGTGTCGTTTGAAATTTTGGTACTGCATAATTTCGCATGATTTTCATTTTGTGGTTATCTCATACTCTGTAAATTCTTCCTAGGTGCATTAATGGAAGGCGTAGGTGTTTGCGCTTGGAGACTATGACATCGGCTCTAATTATTCTGGTCACCCACTTCACCTGCAATCTCGCCAAATACACAAGAAAATCGATTAGCAAGTCGCGGCCGTACACTCTTATGGAAGGGCTGAGAGAACGCGGACACACCGAAGACGCCCCGAGCGGTTATGGGGAAATTTTCTCATACATGGCGACGTAAGATAATGTGCACTGCACCCAACTGTAAGAGTAAACCAGAGATGCTTGTATTTCAATGAGAATCGTATCCTTGATGCGGAAAAAAAACTTTAAATTATTGACAGACGTGACGCGCAGATGAAAGTTCTGAAAATGTTTTGCATAAGGTAATTTAATTTTGTGAGATAACTTCTCGGATGGCATTTCAAAATACGGAAAAGAGCAGCATAAATGGTGTTTATAGTTTTCTAAAATACTCTGGAGCGCGTGTGGCTTAGACAGAATTTTTAATTTGCGAATTAAGGGCGTCCATCACAAACTCATCAGTTGTGAAATATGTGTGTAAAAATTCAACTTCACAATGAACAGTTTTCAAGTAGAATGCACTACATAACCCCTATTAATGTGTTTGCATGCAATTAATTTAAAAACTTGAGTAAAAGCTAAAGAAACTGGAGCATAATCCTGTAAAAATAGGATATGATTCACTGATGTCTGTAGCTAATTTTTGTCTCGTGTCACGAGGCATTCTATATAGGCCAAAGGGCAAAGTACTTTTCATTTCAACTTCCACAGTAAACTTAATTAGTTTATGCTTAGAATAAAGGTAGTTGAAAAATTCCTCAGCGTGCGGTGGGTATCATGAAGTATCGTCAACGTATAGATTTCAGAGTAGTAGTATTAACATAGGTTACTATACTACTAATATTTACGTACATGAGAACAATGGTTTCAAGTCAGGGGGACAATCGTTGACTACTTTCTTTAATGAGAACACACATAAATTTCTGTCTTTGATGGTGCGAATGGTAGTCCTGCAGCTAAAACGAGTATTTGTTTGCAAAATTTGCCTGCATATATAAAAAAGATAAAAAAGAATGCATGAATGATTATTCCATCATAGTTTTGAATAGTTTGTGAGTGAAACTCAAACTTATTTACAGAGATTCACACACACAAACCTGAATACTTACTTACCTAGAAACCTAATGACACATTAAGGATACTGAAAAGTTTTGTCTTATTTTCTTTGACTGAACTTTAAAACATAAGAATAAGTCAAACAGTCATTTTCAAGTCAAATCAGAAGTCCCACTGAAAAACATTTTGTGACAAAACTGTCAAGTTGCTCCAAAACCGGCACACAAAATTGTGTCAACAATATACATCCCCAGCGTATGAATTTTGAGACACTTTTGTGAGTCATGGGCTTATATGACACTCTTGAGTGTGCCAACCGTGACACACTTAACGTAAGTAAATTTTATTTCACTTAAATATTTTACTTTCTTGGACCGGCAACTGATTGCACTATTATACAGACAATGTCTAAGAATTGGAAGGAAAATTAGCGAAGGTAAAATGTTTTTTGGGGAGAATTGTACTCCATTCAAGAAATATAAACACAGTTCGGTTTTCTACAAAAAATGTTGAGCCATCTGAAATGTGAATATATATTTCAACTCTCTCAACCGCTTTAATATGTGCTCAAAGGAAATACTTCAAAATATTTCTGAATAATCGTTCGATACGTATGTGACTCAAAATTTCTCTCAGTGCAGATATTCATTTAAACTTCACATTTAATTGAATGTACTCCAGTTGATATTTTTAACACATCTGTAGCACATGGAAGAGAAGAGTTTCAAAGTGATTCATTTGCGTCATTCCACGTTGTATGAATTCAACAAAGGTAGCAATCCAACAACAGCCGTCAAAAACATCAACGTTGTCTATCCAGAAGACGTCAATGTCAGAAATCCGAAGGTGGTTTTGAAATTTAGAAGAAGCAATTTTGATCTTACTGATGAGCCTCAAACGGGGAGACCGTGTCTTTTGTATGATGAACTTTTGAAAGCTGCTGTGGAAAAAGTTCTGCAGCAAACACTCAGAACATTGTCCCAAAGACTTGATGCGCGTTGGTACACTGTTCAGGAGCATCTGAAATAGATTGTAAAGGTATATACAGAAGGTGTCTGGGTTCTTCTAGGTCTCTCTCCAAACAACAAAGCAATGCGGGCAGCAATCGAAATTGCCTTCTTTAAATTTCAAAAAACCTCCGCCCACGATTCTCAACCAACAAAGCCAGGCTTCTTGACGTCAATCACCTGGCCCGAACACACTCGTTCAAACGATGCCTAAATGGATCAATAACGTATGAATGAATTCCTCGAATGAAATTCGCATGAAATTCTAGTATTATAAACAAAGGTAAGAGATATTTGAAGATGTCTTCAATGGATGTTGTTGTGGACCCCGAAGTCTTTGATGAGAGGAAGCGCAGACGTAATGCATATGTGACGGGGATGCTGCTGTTGAATAAGAATGCGTTGTTCTGAGGATCAGGCTTCGAGAATATTCGTAGTGTTAGCGTGGATGAGCACGTAGGAAACTTGCAACGGATTGTATTTTCAAGTACAATCGATACAGCTTGTTTTGAGAGTCGAAGTGAATTCGCAACACTTTTTTCATTGTGCAGAAAATTCAGAAGCAGAATGAATTAAATCATGCATTTCTACGTGGCTCCTATCACCAATTAACAGAAGCGAATTCCCCATTTTCTGAACGTGTTTATTTTCCTCAGAATGATATCGCGTAATAGCTGTTAAACTTGCACACATGTGTATATATTATGACGGAATGTAGGCATACATTCTTTACGTCGGTAACAAGGCATGCATGTACATATTATGACGGCATATCACATGCTGATATTTACGTAAATGGTAATATTTATGATTTAGTCAATATTAAAGATATACATTGCCTTAGATCATACAAAGAAGTTAGCGACCACTACTTCATGTTTAGTTGTTGCTAAAAAGGGTTTGTTTGTATCTGAAATGCTTATAACGCCAAACATGAACTTAATGTAGCCACTTTCCACAATTAAACGTTCGCTGAAACAAACAACTCTTTCTTTGTTAAAAATTGCAAGTGTACACAATAGCAGAGATCAGACTGGGAACTGGCAGTTGTGTTCCTTGCATGATTCTCTCAGTCATGATTATAAATACGAACAAGACCAGTGATGTTCCTATTGTCACGCTTGATCTGCACTGAGAAAGATTTTGTCGCAAAACCGACACACAAAAGTGTGTCGAGAATTTAAATAATCAATCGATGTATTCTGACATACATTTGTGTGCCGCGGGCATATACGACACACTTTAGAGTGTCAACCATGACACACTTAACGTAAGTCTACTGTATTTTACATAAATATTTCACTTCCTCAGACTGGTCACTAAGTACACTTAAATACAGACAACGTCTAAGACTTAGAAAAAAATTAGTGAAGGTATTAGGGTTTTTTGGGGAATTGAAACATATTTCGTTTTCCAAAACATTTTTGGAGAATTGAGGCGTATTTCGTTTTTTAAAACATATATCGTTTTTCTACAAAATTTTTTTGAGCGTTTTGAAACGTGAATGTGTAACTAAACTCTCTAAACCACAAATATTCTAATGTATATCAAAATGTTTCGAAAATCCGTTTGAGACACACAGGTGTGTCAAAAATTTCCCTTAATGTGCTGTAAATTATCAGAAGCTGAGTAAACCGTCGCACTCTAACAGCCTACCATCTGTTTACGACGGTATCTGAGCGTGCAGCCGTCCAGCAGCGGTCGAGGACATTTGTCTGGCCTGTGGTGTAAGTGTACTAGCTGCGTGCAACGATCAGCACCATAACTTAGGAGATTCGGCTGTTATCTAGAATACTTAATTAAAACTGCAAGAACCATATTTAAATAATGGCCATATTTAATCAATAGCCATATTTAAATGTAAAAAATTTATTTCGCTGATACAAGTAATATCTTGAATGAGAAGAATTAATGAAAGAGGAGCTACCTATACAGCGATAACCAACACATTAAAGGCAACCCTCAGGTATGGCAGGTCATTACAACCCACTCTATACGACTAACCAAATCTAGTCAGTGTCTCAAACTTCAGGCATATACAAGAAAATTTTTGATAGCATCTAGAACAATTAAATTACTTCACAATTTTTCTGGTCCCTGTACTCTACCATTCATCCTTTGTAACTCTATGTCATTCAAACTCATTCAAACAATTTTTGTACTTTACGTTGTTTCTTGTTTACAGTCTTCCTTTTCATTCGATCTTTTTTATCGCACTTGTAAACCACCTGGCATTCACAGTACATTTTCTGCATCTCCTTTTTTCAATATTTGGCTTAGCTACGTCATACTTTCATTATTATTATATACAAAAGTTTTAGCCTCCCTTCACCATGACAAAGATTTTCAAAGTGAGGAAAGATCAAGGTACCATTTAGTATGGATTTGAGGGAACGTGAAATCTATGCACAAGGTGCATAGGAACAGTAAGCTAAGAAAGAAGTTCATGAAACCAGAAAAAGTTGAAGAAGAAAGTATTAGGCGCTGAAAACCAGGACAGCAGTGAACAGAAAAAAGATGGTCCGTAACAAAACAAAAACTTATTTTATTTTAACAAAAAGAAAGCCTACCTAATTATAACCTTTTGCAAACGTTGTCTTCCTGAGAGCGTACTACATAATGCTATGATACCAAGGAGACCAAAACGTGGTTCACATACGTAAAGTTAAATTCTAAACACATTTTAATGCTGCAAAAGTTCAGAACTTTTGCACCTAGGAAAATTTCAACCAATAAATGCAGAAATGTTTAGCAAATAAATTGGGATCGCAGTGTAAAGGATCAAGAAAAAGTACCGTTTCAGAAATCTATTTGCTTCTGCGAGCAAGTTATCAAGAATTTTAAACTGTGCGGAAGCTTTGCGCTTGGCGGCAATGGTACGAGTTGGGGGCAGGCTACACGAGCAGCCACCTCACCCCCCAGGCCCGCCGCTCGCCGTTCCAACTCAATCCACAATCCAAGAACTATAAATCGAGCCGGAACTTTGCGCTTGGCGGCAAATGGTACGAGTTGGGGGGCAGGCTACACGAGCAGCCACCTCACTGCCCAGGCCCGCCGCTCGCCGTTCCCTCCTTGAGTCTCCAAGCACTGGAAGTAAAGAATGAGAGTGAACATACAGGTACTTGATCCTTAATTGCCTGAAAAAGAATTTACGTAATTAATTTTAGTTTGTTTGATGAGCCACCATGAAACGCGATCCATCAATATATTGCTCAGAATAATGCGTGATAATGGTTCGAGTCCTAAAGGAAATCTCCATGATATAAATGGCAGGGGTTCGGAAAATTTAATGGTTTGGCAAGTCCGGCAAGCTTCCTCACCTCAAGGCATAACGCCACGAGATGTAGATCCCCTGGTAGTGGATTTACGTCCGCCTGTCCCCAGTCTGGTAAGTGGACGCAGCGTGGAAGTCCAGCGCCTCCAGCAGGTAAGTGTGGAGCAGCGTGGAAGTCAAGCGCCTCCAGCAGGTAAGTGTGGAGCAGCGTGCTCCCCGTAGATTACGTAGGATATGGCATTAAATGAGCAGTTTACGCCGATGGTGGTGCCCGATTGGAGGTCTGCGAAAAAGTCTCATTATTCGGTGCTAATGCACGCTTAAGTATACTTCTTATCGATCGTCAGTCGCTAAGAAGAACGGAAACTGCCGGGTCAAGAATTTGTTCCCTACCTCCTGCCCTTTAAATCATGAAAATAATTTTACTAACCTGATGTTCTTAAATCTAGCTTAAATCTAATAGGCGAGCTGGCAGAAGAAGATAAACAAGGCAGCTCGCCGAACTAAGGCTAGAAATTCGTACAATGTTTGCCCTTTTTCAAGCAACAAAAGCTCCATCCCTTTTCGACGTAGAAAATTTATTCTGATCTCTTAAAACGTATAATAGACAGTATATAATAAAAAGGAACAGAATTTTGAACACTGGATTGGAAAAAAGGTTTGTTTTCAAAATTTTCAACATTTATGGGAGAACACACATTTTTGACAGAAGTCAAGTTCAGAGTAGAACTTAAATTCTGCTTCGTATTTTTGTAGAAAAATCATTTCTACATTAACTTAAAGTAGAGTAAAGTTACTACAGAGAGAGACAGAACCTTTGTTGATCTTAATATCAGTAACTTACAGACAGAGAGAAGGGCTATTGTAAAATAGAAAAAATAATCTTGCAATACTTGTAGATCATTCAATGAATGCATACACCATATAAGCCTCAGGGTGTGTTGGTCCTTCATGAGTACCTACACCCTTACCAAAACGCAAGCCTTTGAGATGCCAGAAATAGGTTATTTATGCCCCTTCAGGTGCAGATCAATCGTATAAATATAAACCTAATATTTAAGTAAATCAACCCATTACCTAGCTTCTAGCTCCTGTATCGTGTGAACTGTTGCACCTTATAAAATTTCAAATATTATTATGTAAATTCCTCAACCTCCATGTGAAAATTCATACCTTAATGAGCTTTATTCATTTGAAATGGATTTTTTTTCATTCAATTTTAGTAAAATTTCAATTTGAGATTGGAGTTCATAATTATTGAGATTCCATGTATGTAGCCAACCATGAACAAAATTTTACAGAAAGACCCGTTTATCATGTTTTTTTGTTTCTAGACCTTGAATTAACTAAGAGGAACCCTATGTAACCTATGTGAACTTTGTATGGTCACCTTTGGTGGCCAACTTTGTGAATAACTTTGTTTGGTCACTGTGCATGACATTAAAGGTCACCTTTGAAAATGACCAGATGTAGGATATGGAAGGCTGATTTATTCAAAATCTAATCAAATATTTTGATGCTGTGTAAACTGAGAGTAGGTATGCTGCTATTTCCCTACTAAAGTACTAAAGCCTACATGATGTTTTTCCTCATTATAATACAGGCAAAGAGCAGTAAGAAAATAACTATATACTTAAAAAGCAAAAAATAATTATTCGCAATCTATCATGCATGCTCATTGAGTGAAATCAAGATATCATAATGACTACTTCACACAATAGCTATACATAAATTATTTTAAAACATCTTATAACAATCTAGCAAATTGAAAGAACTTGGGCAAAAAACACAGGATGATTCAAAGTGTTTAACCATCACTTACTTGAAAAATAAATAATGCGCGACTTTGATTGTGTTCAATTTCAGTATGAAACAAGCAGTTACTGCCCATACAAAATTTTATTAACTTTGAGACAATTTCAATCAGCATTCCCTTATCTAATGAATAATTACTTTTAGAATAGCATTTGTAGCTAAATCTTGCAGCAAAATCCTAAGCCTAATATATCTTAATGTAAGTTAAATTTTTAGGTTGTCTAATGCATTTTTTATTTCAATTAAAACTACAAACAATATTTCTACTATACTTTTGTTAAAATAATTGAAGCACGTATAACTTCTACTCTTGATTAACACAGTGCTATTATGAGTAAATCAAACAGCCATTCATTTTTCAAAATAAAGGGTATTAGGAAACTCATCGATTAGCAAAACTTTGATTTACTGCGTTAACTTGGAATACAAGATAGTGTTGGAAATTCCGGTGCGCGTCTCTGAGTGACATGTGGGTTAGTACCTGGAGTCAGTTCGTTTGGGTGTGCTGTCTGCAAACAGAGGTGACGTCTGTCTTGGTTTGTCTTTCTTCAGGTAGGTTGTTATTGATTATAATCAAGTAATTTTTCCATCCAGTCATGGAAGGAGTGTTGTGCCGGTTTTCCGCATTTCTAGGGACCCTGCAGCGTCATGTGTCGTGAGCCTATAGGAGGTCCCTCTACCCTCTTCCTTGACCACTTTTTTTGCTATCTTTTTATTTAAGTGTGCCTGTGATCTTCGTTTCATTTATTATTATTTTTGGGTGTTATTTTGCTATACCGTTCAGAGCCTTTAAATTGATACTTAAACTTAAAGGCCCGTTGGCCACTCTTAAAGGCCCGTTGGCCACTCTTAAAGGCCCGTTGGCCACTCTTAAAGGCCCGTTGGCCACCCTTAAACAATTGACTTGCGATTGGGAGTTCCTAGACGTGAAAGAAATTCTCGCGATTTCTTGTGTTCTCCCGATCCACGTTAGGAAGTGGGATTTTCCTACGGAAAAGATTCTCCTCCTTTTTCTTTATCTTTATAGAACGGCTCTGAATGGTTACCTTTTACTTATTTTCCTATTTTTTTCCTCAAATAAACTCTTCTAATAGAGGCTCTTATCCTCACTCGGGAACAAATTCCCTAGGTGAGAATTGTTGGTGTATCTGATGTATTGTTATATGAAATCTTGGTTGTGGTGATATTTGCTTGTTCGCTTTGAGTGTTATGACCTAACGAAAGTGCCTTTGTTTCTTGTCGCCAGTATGCTCCCCCATTGCACGCCCTGCGGAGAACACCTTTTATTTGAGTGAAACCCTGCTTGCGCCGAACCATCCCTTGTCTTGTGGAGCGGCTATGCGGCAGAGGTTTTCTTGGCTTGTGAGTTCTTATTAGTGGTCTTCGTTTTAGGTGCGATTTGAAAGTTTATCCTGTTCATTTAAAAATTAGGAAGAGTCATAGGCGGTTGCGAGCTTCATTTCTCGGTTAATCCTCAGATCTCGTCCTTTTCTTTCCTAGCTTTAATTCGGCGGCAGTTTTCCGAACTGGGTTGCGTCCCTCCAGCGTCGGGAAGTTCGAGCAGCTGGGATTGTCACCTGGAAACATTCCTTTTCCGTCTCAGCTGGAATTTTGACTTCTGAAAAGCCGGGAGGTATCCCGGACCCAGTGCTACATATGCCCGGTACTACCCCAGCTTAGGACCTGCACTTGCCTATCCACCTCGGACCTAACTACGTCGTTGTTTGGGCGTGATTGAGGAACTCAAGCCGGTCCAAAAGGCGACTGCTTCCTAGAGGAGTTTTGTTTCCTCGCGCCTCTGTTCCAATTGCCCGAGCTTAATAAACTTTAAATATTTCGAGAGTGTGTTTTTTCACAATAGAACTAAAAGTTTTACATTACCTTCGTCTTGCCGGGAACTGCTGAAGATTTCAATAACTTTTTCGCTTCTCCGAATGGAGACCTGAAGTTATAGTCTGAAAGACAGAAATGCTCTGCACACACATAAGCTCTCTGCAGTATTTTAGATCTCTTACCCGTCTTCAACGTTGCTTTGCCACATGCTGCAATCCACTTGTAATTTTCTTTTGGAAAGTGGAAACAGGATAGATCAGGAAATATAATATATGTCAAGTACAAGTACCTACCTTCGAAAATGTCATAACAAGATTCAATCAGAGCTGCCAATAGTGTTATAGTTTTACTATAACTGTTCTACCGCCGTGTTTAAATAAACGTTAGGAAGAAGGGTTGCCTGGCCTAGCAACCATCATCTTCTGGAAAAGATCCGACATCGAAAAATATATTCTCGTCAATAAGCGCAGCATGTGCCGGTCTCTACAGACTTCGCCCAATTAAGCATCGCATCAAGCCGTTAAAACGTCGACAAGCATCGTTTAGCCAGCGAGTACAAGCCACGACACCTATTAATTAAAGAGCATACCCTCTACGAGTGCTACGTCACCGGGCGTTTCGAACCAGCAGTACTGCCAAACACTTCCATTTCTCTTGATATATTCAACACCTTCCTTAGACACTTAGGATCTTATTTATTCTACATAAATTACTTGTTAATCAATTGTAAAGTATAATCCATTCTAATTATCTGACAGCACTTGCCATTTCCGATGAATAATTAACGTAAAGCTTCGTCATGGAGAACACATATGTTCCCAACCGTAACGGACGCATAACGCCCGCTCCTTCAAGGGGGTCGGCAGGGCATTAGAGAACCTGCACTCACGAGAATAAGAAGTGCATTGACCTCGCTGTCCTGGCGGCTTCGCCAGGAAGGCGAGGTTTATTGATTGAAGTCGTGTGTTGACTTAGTTGATTTATCAAACGCCACTCTGGAAGTTAAACGCAGCTAAGTATCCTTACAATATTTGTAATCCATATCCTCATCCATTTCAAGTTACCTTCACGTATAGGTCAAGATTCTGTACTTAAGATGCGTGCGTCAGACTTATCAATGTAGTAAATAATCTATGTTCGCCAACTGATTCAGTAACGAGGCCTCACCTCGATATATGAGCTTATTATAATGCTAATAGGTGAATTCCTGTAAATGCGTCATTATGATTATATCTGGTTATATAAGTTAACGTAATTACCGAAACTCAATAGCACCAATGTCCTTCATAGATTCTTTTTATATGCTATATATCGTGTAGCATCTTACTGTCCAATAATAATTGTTCCATCCGTTATGAACCACAAGACGTCATCATTTTAATAGTAAATTACTTTTAAGCCCTCTTATCATTTACCTTATAATTTATCTGAAAACTGCAAATTGTTGGTGATTGCCAGAAAATAAGTAATCACGATGAAAAATATATCATTGGAAATGACGATAAATCATTCACGAAATAATTAATAATGTGGCGACGGAAAAGAAATAAATCCGCGTCACGACACAATAGAATCATCAGTAGATAGTTTGCAATTCCAATGGTTTCATACATGAATCATAATTTATAAATAAAAGTGCCAAGATACACACGTCTTAAATTAAATCATTATTTATGTAGGAAGGATTAATGAATAAAAATTTCTGGAACATTTCGACCTCCAGTGTCATAATCAACCTGAAAACAAGTAGAAAAAACTAGTTAAATATCAAATTTACATGAATCATGAGAAGAGAAAAGCAAAAAGAACACATTAACGGAAGAAAATAAAAATATTCAGTTTTAAATTTACGTTAGTTGTAGAGGATAAACTAATTGCATATCATTGAAAACCGGTTTTTCTTTTAAAATATGGAAAGATTCTAAAATACGTAGGTTTATTTGGTTTAATGCAGAGGAAATTACACTAAAATCTACTAATCTAACAGGAATGTCGCACTTCTGTTCATGAGAGCTGACTGAAGAGTGGGAAGGTGTGGAAAGTAACGGATTAGGTCTAAACCTCCTGCCGGCATGCTCTGCAACACGAATACTGAGGGCTCGAGTAGTCGAGCCCAAGTACTCAGTCGCACACTGTGCGCAACTATATTTTTAAATCGCAGATGAGAGCATACCCTTAGGATTTCTATCTTTATAATTGAAAAATGATCCTATTTTATACGTTTTGACTAATAAATACTACATAGTTTAAAACCAATCTGCGGAAAATGTTTCGTAAAAAGAATGACAAGGTATTTTTTTAGGTTTCTCCGAGTGGTGACCGAAGAATGGAAACTATAAAAAGAGTTCCTTTTTAGGAGCGGTAGGTAAAGTTATATCGACAAAAAATTTTCTATTCAAAAATTTCATAACACATGAATGAACTTGTGCTAAAGGAAAACCATTGTTGCTAAAAAAATCTTTAAAAATTCAAATTCCTTATGCATCATTTCAAATGAAGAACATACACGATAGGCCCTAGAAAACAATGTTTTTGTGCGATTTAATTTGAAGGAGAATGTGCAAAAACTGAAAAAATTAATTCCTAATCCAGCATGACGGACTTGAATGCCCATCAGTGCGGCGGTACTGTCCGAGGTTTGGGCAGTGGCATCCGAGTCTCCTTTTGGACCCCATATGTAGTTACGAAGTAACTCGAAATGTTTGAGGCATCAGTTTCCAACTCCTGGAAAAGAAGATAAAATTGATTTCTGAACAACGCCTAAAATACAGGGCACCAAAAACAATGAAATGAGTAGTAGAGCAGTTAGTAGCTTCATTGAAAGCCATGTTGAATGAGAGATTTTTCTTGCGTTAACGCATCTATTTCGGGGTTAAAATCTTAAGAGCTTTATGAAGTTTCATCCCTAAAGCGTCTTAGGATAAAAAATCGCACAAAATTGAATTTGCGACGGTAAATTTTATGCTCCGTTTCAGCTGTTCGAAGTTTGGAAGAAAATTAAACAAGCGAGGGAAACCACAAAACACCCGGCAGTCGATCACCATTCGAGCAGGGAGACTCATATGAAAACCCTAAGAATATCTGATTTCGAACACTATGTAAGTTTGAAAAGTAATACTAGGTTCCACAAACGTGTCTTTTTAGTGAAGTCCTTGGTGGGAGCTATGCATGGAGGAGTTGGCCTCAAGACTTAAGATTTGCGACTTAAGATTTGCTGTTAGAGTGGTTTTCTGTGGTTCGGCGCAACATAGTTTTCGTATTCGCTGCATTTTCAAATAGCATGCGAGCTGCACGTTAAGAACTTTAACTCGCGGGATACGGTGAGAAAAAATATTGGGTTATTTGTGTGTCATACGTTTGTCACAAACCGGAACACAATTTCGTGACATGGAGACAACATCACACACTTTAATGCGTCACATGACACACTTAGGACAGACATGACACACCTGGGGGAAATCTACGGAACCTAAAACATAGATTTAACTTACTCCTACCACATCCCTCTGACTTGACTCAGGATTAAGAAAAATGAGTATATACAGAATCAATGAATTATTCAACGCTTATGTTGTACCATCCCTTGATTATTAAATTTTAAATTATCACATTATTTCCTCTGAAAAAAATTCGGTAATTACAAAGTCAGCGTATTCTGCAATTTTACCGAAAGCTTTAAAACATTTCATACCGTAGTGTAGTGCAACTTCAATAACTTATTCTGAGTTGAATAGATTAAGTGAAATTTACAAACAAGTTGGGAGCGTCTTCAAAATCATCCTGACAACAGTTCTAAATGTATTTTAACATTATATATGAGTTCGAATAATTGTGACGCTTTCAATGCCCGTGCGTTTATCAAAAGAAAAAAGCCCAGATTTCATGCTAAATTGCATTTTAGATAAGTAAAATAATTTTCGTGCATGGGAAATAGGCTCCAGCATGACGACATCCTACATTCATCCAGTCAAATGAAATCAGCATAAGTTCAGTTTACTCATTTTATTCAACTTTGAATTAACACGTTTTTCCTCTATTTAATTATCGGAAAATTAGTTGTTGAAGTCTAAACAATAAAAATTGTGAAAACATATTCAGCACTGAATTTTTATCTACTTAGAACTGGAAGTGATCAAAATTATTTAACATTTGTGAGCGCATCTTCGTATAATCAAGAAATGTACCAATAGTCAAAAACAATTTTATTTTACACTTTCACTTTCATATTTAACTTGAAAAGTAAGGTCTCACGCTTCGGTACAAGAACTCTCCATTTCGAAATAAAAAATTCCAACACGTGTTATCACGCACAATTAAAATTCTAATTTATTACAATACCTTTAAAACTTTCAAGTCTCATTGTACACGCATAAAAAATAAAAAATTCCTCAATCATTCGTAGATAAAGTTAATGAATGGTATTAAATCGAAGAACTCTACGGGAAAAAATATCATCTGTATGCATATTTTCAAGGGAATCTAGAAATATTCAAATAGATGAAAATAATTAAGTTCTGCTATTAGTGTCATAATTAATTTACTTTCTCCTAAAATTAAGCATGTCTTACACACTATGATGAGAAAAATTTCATTTAAAAAATAAATTTCTAAACACAAAAATCTCACAAATGAAATCCTGATTTATCTCCATACAGGATGGTACCATTTTCATTCAAGAAAAAATCTAGTAATGCTTATTTGTACCGATTAAGTTATTCACTTTTACACAAGCAACGAAATAAAAGTGAAGAATAAAATATTTAAAAGATTGTTTGAACGTAGCCGAATAATTCCAGGAACTTTCGAACGAACGGAAAATATTTTATTCTTCACTTAGGGTTCCATAAATAACAGGAGTTCTCGCAAAGTTAGAGAAAGTTTCACACTACAGTAGAGAAAATATTTTCAGAAGTTATAACAACTAAAAGAATTCTACTATAATTATTGAACATAAGAAATCTTATTAATAAAAATGACAATACAGTTCAATTGTGATATTTTTATGCACGACAAAAAAGAACATTACACATCACAGTTCCAGGCAATGGATGCTGTAAAATCAAATAATTCTTGTGACTATTAACTTATTTTACAATTGTGCGCACATTTCTACACAAATCAGAGAATGTTTGAACAGGCGAAATAGTATTCCATTTTTAAAATGAAAAATAAGGCAAGAATCGTTGTACGTATGGTCATTTTATTAATACAAACAGTGAAGTCTAAATGAATAAAATTGAACGTTTCGAACTAAACAGTTCATATTCAGCAAAAGAATTCGGCGACAAAAGAAAACAAAAATGAATGAATTAAAACTACACCATTCAAAGGAATAATACATTTCAGTCAGATATTTTTTCAGTCGGAAAAGGTTTTCACATCGTGGCAGATTTCTGATGTTTTAAAATTGTTCTCGGAGAATCTTGGGTTAGAGTTTCTTGGCTTACGGTTTCTGCAGTGGTTTTAAGTTTATATTTAGCCATGGATAATGGACAAAAAGTTTTCATGCTTTCGGACCTCAGCATTTCCAAAAAATTATTTTCATTCAGGAAACTCAAGAAAAATGTTTATATGATATGTTAGAGTATTAAAGAATGGGTACTTAATTAGTCTTCTCAGCACGCACATAACGTTTCTGTACACTTAATCATGGTTTCCCTTCCCAGAAAATAATTTTTTATGTGCATTTAATTACGTTTTCGCTTTCCTAAACACTTGAACAGTAACAAATTATGTCTGCTTAGTTGATAAGAATACGCATCCACATAGCTTGCCGACGATATTACATGGTTCAATCAGCGCGATAAGTTTATAACTTTCTACTTCTAAATCGACGGTCACTGATTGCGTTGAATCAATTAACATACACCCATGAATTGATCACAGTTTTTACTGTTGATTACATTTTATTCGATTACTGAAAAAGCTTCCACAACGGTGTCTGTTTTACGACGACGACCTTTTAAAAAACATGATGACATCGTGAGCTAGAATATCGCAATGAATTTTCCTAGCAATTCTTGTACTGAGTATTTTTGTCTCTGTAGGCGTTCGTCGAAAACGACCTCCACTATATATACAGTGCGCATAAATGTTTAAGTGCCATCGTTCGTTGCGCGCAGTATAATCGTCGAAAGGTAAAATAAACTTTGATCTTGCGCTCAATTTGCCCTTTGTTCCTGAAAACATCGAAAGCAACCTTCTACGTTGCCAGACTGTGTAGGTGGAACCCACCTTGTGTCTATAGTGTGTTGTGGTAGAACAAATCCTACGTCAGCAAAATTTTTTCCCACGAAATCCCTCTTAGGAATTCACATTATACTGAGTTCGTCACCATTTGCCAGTTTAATAATCATGCATCTTTCCTGTTGAAATCAATCATTTTTTGTGTGTTATGTACTAGATTTTTTTTTTGGCCTATAAGGGCGTATCGTAGGCGATAGCTTGACACTTAACTGATACTACTGGAGATTAAGGCTGTGACTGGGTGTTCTATTTGTTCTTGAGATTCTAAACTTGATATAAAAATATCTGAATATCTTAAAATTTATTTGTGCTAATAACACGAGTAAAACGCACAAACATTGAAACATATAGCCAAGAACTTTAAATAAATTCATTGAACAAAAATAGAGCTTAAAATACTTCTCAGAGAATTTTTTACCCCCATCAGTCGTCTTTGTTTTTCAAGGTGCGTGACATATTGAATGATGACAAATGAAACTCTTCGTTTGGTCCTGTTTTTTATTATTGTTCACAGACATTGAGTTTTACCCTAACTTTCGCACAACTCTTGCTTTGGAGGCTGTGATTATATTGAGAGGTGCGTGAAGTTCGAGCGCGATCACAATTTGAGGGCAATCTTCTGAAGCTTCCCTTCACACTGAGTGTGATCAGCTTTCAATTTGGACATTTCTGAGCCACCCGACAATCTCAAATTTCTATTCACTCGCTCGATATGGCTCAAAAATAACGGTACTTTGTAATTTATTTTGTTTCGTATGCTGAATGATTGTGAATTATGCCTGACTTATAGATTATTAGACACTAGTGTGTACGGCCCGCATTGCAAAAACGACGGAATTCAATGCTTTTCTTGAATAAACTTTCCAGACGGGGATGACCAACAAATATATCTACCTAACAGTACCCGTGATAAAAAACATTATTGTACTTGTGCACTGGTGAAACTCGTATCACAGATACGGCCATTATGGCTATCTTTATGAGCATTACAGAGAAATGGAAGAACCGGACTAAAAACCAAATAAACCACGGGTATTGTTAAGTAGTATCAGGACCCGTGGAAATTCCTAGGTGGACCCGAGCTGGTAAAGACCCGACATCTCCAAATAGTTACCGTCCAATTGCTCTCACCTCATGCTTAAGGAGGTCGTCCCACTTTTTGAACTCTTTTCGTCAGATTCGTTTAAAAATTGGCCAGTATATGTATTATGTGAAATTAAACCTTTTTTACTCATGTCACTTTTTCGATTTAAGGTTTAACATTTTTTTCGACAAATTAGTTTTTTGGTATATTTTATGGATATTTCAAAATGCTACTCGTCTTCGAGTTTTGATGCTAGAACAAAACCAAATACAGTTTTAGAATCATTGAAACATTCCTAACAAACTCAAATGTTTTTTTTCAATTTCACATTTGTTCTCTTTTTATATAGGGTTGAAATGGGCTCATAGTTAAAGATTTTTGTCCCCTTACCCCCCCTTGAGGGGGGATCTATTGTCCGTAGCGCCATAAAATTTTAGGACCGAATAGCCCACTACCTAAAAGTTCTTTTCCAACAAAAACATGAAAAATGACCACCTGAGCGACAGGGGCCTGGGACGATCTCCTCAAGGAGGCTGTCTTGGTAAAGAATCCGTTATTTACGGATGGATTTGTCTGAAATTGTCACAGTAGGTGTGAAATGATGCAAAGATCATTTGTTACTTGGACAAAATTTTTGTATCTGCACTGGATTTTTTTTTATTTTTGAAAAGAATGGTAAAATAGGGTTTTTTCAAAACCAATCTTCTTCTACAATTTTGAAGTTACAGAACCAGTACTTCGTTTTTAGATTGCTTATATGTCTATACAACCATAAGGGCTAGGGAATTTTGATAACTTTTTTTTGTGGATTTTGGGAATTTTTTTAAAAAATGTGACCTTTTTTTCATTGTTTTTTTTCATGTCATGTAATTTTCAAAATAATAGATGTATAGAAAAATGTTACCCTTTATGGATACACCTTGCTAAGCCCTTTCGAATGGTATATACACCATTCTTGTAGCTCTAAAATTATGGAAGACACATTTGAGAAACCAATTATCAAATTTCCAGAAAAACGAGTTTTTCACAAAAAAAATTGTTTTTCTTCTTATCTTTTGAACTACCGGGTTTTCTAAAATGAACTTTTGAGCATTTGAAGCTCTTTTCAAGCCCTTTTGATTGATATAATTTACATTGCTGTTGCTTTGTAACTTTGGGAAAAAATCTATATCAAAGAAAGTACGTGTAATTCTTCAAAACAACCACTTTTTTGAAATTTTTTTTTTTTTGACCAAAATACATTTTTTTCAAGTCAACTCCTCTGTTTTGTAGCTCTTTTCAAGCCCTTTGGATTAGTGTGCTCGCCATAGCCGTAGCTATGATACTGCAGCTGTCATCGAGCTATGAATGAAAGCTGCCGTATCATAGCTACGGCAGAACAGCTAAATTCTTAAATTGTCAAATATTATAAAAAAATTTTGCTCAGCGTTAGAATGTTTCATTTGAATAATGAAAGCCCTTTGAGTAGCCCATGAACGAACTCTATTGCCATTGCCGCAAAGAAACGCGCTCAATTGACCCCCAATAATGAGGGGGGGAGGGGTCAAGGTCACGCAACCCCCATCGCTTTCCCCCCTCTGGTGGGCGTACCATTTGGAGTAGACGTAAGCGAAAAATACCAATGGAAGCGCAAGAAAATCCTCTATAAGATGCATATAAAAACAGAAAATCAACACTTATCCCGATTTCTACCCAGACGGCCTCTTTAATGAAATCATTGCACACTGTGCAGAATTCTGCCCTTCGGGTAGCTAATGGTGCGTTCAAGAGTTCACCTATCCTATCACTCCATGCCGAAGCCGGAATGAAACCTTTAGCGTATTACCTGGAAATAAAGATCGTAAACTACTACTTAGACAGCTCACCGATCCTGCTCAACACATTCTCTCAAAAATTCGCTGTGTTTCGGGGCGCCTGCATGCAAACGAAAGAAGCCCCAAACCATTTTATGTTTGCCTGCAAACGATGCTAAGGAACTATGATGTCTCACTGGAGTGCGTGGCTCCGGAAAGCATCTCCCTCATTGCGCCGTGGGTCTCTTCCCCGATAGCTGTGTGCAGTGGACTGGCTGCCTTGGATAAACGACTGCTTGGAGCAGCCCCATCCAGAGTCCTCTTCCTCGATCACTTCGTACGCCACTCCGAAACAGCAGTCTTCTTTACCGATGGGTCTAAAACTGAATAGGGCACAACATATGCAGCCGTCCATCGATTGAACATACTAGCGGTCAAACTCCCTTCAGTGGCTTCGGTGTTCACAGGAGAGTTGTGTGCAATACTGTCCGCGGTGCGCGAATCTCGAGCGGTGGATACGAGTATGATCACAATCGTCTCAGACTGTCGTAGCGCCCTACAAAGTATGATAAAACCCTGTAATACCCACCCGATAATAACGCAGATCTTAACGCTGATGATTGAGATCGGAAAACATTATACATTGTGCTGGGTGCCTAGCTATGTGGGTGTGGCGGGAAACGAGAGAGCTGACGAGGCCCAACGAGAGAGCTGACGAGGTCTGCCACCCAACGAGAGCGCCAGATACGCAAAAGAATGCCTCGCGGAGACTTCGCATGTGCCTTTGAAAGACTCGTCCATCGAAATTGAAATCATGACTGGCGTGAAGTGACTGATAACAAACTCCGAGAATTAAGGACACAACGCAACCCCTCCGAACAAGCTGCTGGACCAACCGGGAGTGGGAGATAAAGCTGTGTCGCCTCCGTATCGGACATACACTTCTAACGCATGAATATTTGATGAACGGGACTGCGCCGCCGCAATGTCACCAGAGTCAAGTAACTGTGAGTGTAAAACACATTCTAACCGAGTGCCAACGATATGCTGCACTAAGACGTCGTTACTTCGGTCAGAGCGAGGTGGTGATGAGCGAGTTACTGGGAGACTCTGGCCCGGTTGAATTGGGGGGAACCCTCTATAGTTTTCTCCGAGAAGCTGACTTATTTTATGTAATCTAATCTCCCATGAGTTGTAAATTATAAAGACCATGTAAATTAATAGTGATGCCATTTCCAATTTTAGTTTAAATTGTGCTTGAAATGTAATTTGCTACTGCGACTCACTGCGCGGATCACTTGTTAGTGGTAACGGTGGTTAAACATTTACAATAATAATAATAATAATAATAATAATTTAAGCTACCTCATACTAAGCTGATGTAAAGTCTTTTTATGTTGAATTATTTCGGACAATCTGATGAAATTTACAGCAGCTGTGTTTACTACGCACAGAACAAATGCTGTTGTGTCATGTTCTTGGCTTACTGAAGAAATATGATAAAAGGAACAAAACAGTTGCTGGTGACTCCCTAGGAATTCATATGAACAATCAAAAAAGGAGCAACAACCAATAACATCCAAGTGGCGGCAGTACCTGTGCACCGTACTCACAACCTCAAATTAGGATTATATTTATTCCATGTGAACGCCGTCTTTTATTTTAAATTCCTTTATGCTAGTGTCGCATAAAATGCCTGTTCACTAATTGCAACGTGAGTGTCAAAATGCAACATGATGCCTATTTTCATCAAAGTGTCTTAAATATTTGTCACATGCATTCTTTCTAGATGCCACTCTGAAATCATGAATATATCTAAAATACGTTAGAAATTGTGCATTTTTAATCTATGTATCTTTATTTCAACGGTCCCAACCTAGTGTTGAAGTTGTTCGACACAGTGCGGGCACCCTGTTGAAATAAATAAATGGCAAAAAGAAAATGTTTATTCCAAATAAATCTAAAAAAAGAGTCAATTATATTGGTTATGAAAACCACATAATGAATTAACAGGAAATGAATAGGTAGCACATGAAAAAATGTTTTTCGTGTATTTCCTTTACTTTTCAATTCTTTAATATATAATTTTCTTCATTCTCCATCAACGCATGAATGCTAATGAAAAACTGTGTGATATCGCTGGGACCTCAACCACAGATGGTGAAGAAGATGATGGCAGAGCGACTTCTTCACAGCTTCCTCAGTCTATCGTTTTCACTCGAACAGCAAAACGAGTCATCTCTTAACCGAAGTAAAGTTTATTTCCACTTCGGATGATATGTTAATTTAAGCTTCCCTATCCTAATCAATGGTGAACCAAGAGAGGAATAATGAAAGACCATCTAGCATAGAAGCTTACGCGGGAATTTTAGGCACAAGTGAGTTCCCACACTCATAGTAAGGCGAGTTGGGAAAAAAGTTAATAAAAGACCAAAATTGACGACGGAAGTAACAGGCGCAGAAGAAAAGGATACCAGTGCGCCAAAAAATGGGTCTCGATAAAACAAAGAATCTGTTCTATATCAAGAAAAGGAAGGCCAACGTATAGCAATTACTTCGGGTCTTTACGTTGTCTGTCTGGGAGCGTTTCTTCTTATAGATACAATAGTTTAATCCCTCTCACAGAATTTTGAGTTATACTACCGATCTAAAATAATTGTTTATAATTTATGATGTGAATGCTGATTTGGAATACTACTAATTAGAATATTACTTCTCAGTGCTAAATAGTATAGTTAACTCTTTTTACCGTCAGTGCTGCTGCAAAGAAGTAATGAAATTAATCAAGAAATTGGAAAGGAGAGTGGACAATTTGACACAAATCTCGCTCAGGAATGATGAAATCCCAAAAAAACACCCGTGGGTTCTGTCGCAGTGGTGCCCCCAGCAGCAAGCAACCTTGAGGAGCTAATAATATTGACCAGTCACCCACAACTGGTAAGTTATCCACTTGAAAAAAAGTTGTATCTTAATTTTTAGGAGACAATAGAACTATTTGTTTGCTTATTGTATTTTTGCTTCTATGTGTGCCGCTATGGAATGTAAGCTTATTTATTCTATTGGGAATGAGTTGCTGTGACTTAATATTTCATGCATTCAACCTCTAATAATAAAATGGACCACCACTTCTTAACTATTATGATGTAATATACCAAGGCTTTCCTCGTACAAAAATTATTAATCGCAAGTGATTCCATATACAGAGTGTAAGAATTTAATATAACAATTTTTTCATGCACTTTTAATCCTGTCTTCAAGTTTTTTTCATCTGATTGTTGAGGTTTTTGAATCCTACACAAGTTTTCTTCTCAGTTGAGCAAGATTCTACTATTAACCTAGCAGGCTGAAAACCATCTCTGTTCTGCATGATGTAAATGTTTTTACTCTTTGCATTTCTCTTGCATATTACCCACTGATGTTATACACTGAAATGGTCACATAATTTTTAATTTGTTCCAAAACTGTTCCTTGGAGTAAAATCTACTACGAGATTGCGTATACAACGGTCCCTCATAAAAAAATGTATAACTTCATATCGAATTAGATGGTGTTAGATTGTGAATACCACCTCTCAGGGGGATACAGCTATAGCATCTCAGAGAAATAGCGCTCCCAGGGGAACAATGCACGGACCCGAGCTTACGATTAGGTAGACCCTCTTTTTTATTAGAAATAGAGTGATTTTTGTTTCGTCATGGAACATTTTTTTCCGGTTCAGAACCTTCTACCTTCTTTTTGATCTGTAATCTTGTTTAAACTTCCTTCCTGAACTCCTGTTTCTATGCGCATTGTGTCGTGTTGGCAACACACTCGTGTGACCACGCAAGGATGGCACAGGTGGAAACACACATTGTGCATAGATTCCCCATGTGCGTGTCCATACTAGATGGTCCCTTCATAATTCCTCTCTTTGGAACCCCTTTGTTGTGGTTAGGGAAGCTTAAACTAGCTTACATTAGAATGATCAGTTTTTCTGATTGTACAATATTACCCCACAGCTACACTTTTTATTTTATAGATGGTGCTGCGAATTGGGATTGACGGCAAGTAGAGCTGAGATAATGCAAGGTATATAAGCTGCCCTGCGTGGAGCCCGAGACTGGCAAGGGAAACGAAGATCCACTTGGCTGGAAGTTACTTCAGGCATTGGTGAAGATGCATTTGAGTTGATGGTCTCGGCATCTGACATCAGAAGCGAGGACGAGGAACGCTTGGGGAACCCTGAAGAACTTGATGAAGAACAATAATGGGTTAAAGCTCGGTGTACATGGGAAACTGCTCTACCCTTGATGTTCTTGTGGGCTCTTCGAAGGGTCTATTCATTTGTAATCATTGTCGCCTCTGTTTCGACTTCAAACCTTCTGCAGCGATAATTTCTGCTATAATACTAAATTTTTGTATACTATGCTTAGAGACACATAAATTCAAAATTAAAAGTTTTGCTCTTTGAGAAATTCATACCGCCTGTCAATGAAAATATTAACAATTATTTTGCTGTCAAATTATTTCACATATCTGGCCCCTTAATTATTTGAGTAATTGATACACTCATTCATTTTTCAGAGTTTCTTCGTTCTGTGACTATGTCCGGTACTATAGGGACGTTCATCGATAGTTTTCAAGTTTTCCAATGAAGTCTCCTCGAGGAAATATTTCTTGAATAGTTGTTATTATTGGTATTCAAGCTTTATTTCTCGTCACGAATGCTAACGTTGTTGCCTTTCTCACCAAAGAGCTCTGCTTTGGCTTTAATGGATAAATAGTTTTGTTATTTAGTATAATGAGCATTGTTATATACATGCGTTTTCGCTTCCAATTCGGCACAGATCGGTACAGATTTATTTTAAGAATTTTTCATTTATCAGGGTCGTTTATTGAAGACCAGTGAAATTTTTAGTTCGTTGTCGGCAAAGATCTTGCAGAAATTCTGTACCGATCTGCACTTCAAAATCTGATAATCATTACGCTAATTCTTCATTAAAACTGCACTAATTGCAGAAACTTCTGTGCAGATCTAAAATGATTTGCAACTAATGTTTGCGGTAAGCGGCAATAATCTTTACCAATCGGCGAAGTCATTTTTCATTTGGGTATTTCTTGTACCTCATGAACATGAAATTACTTAACGTTGCCGATCTGTCAGTAGCCTAATATCCAGATCGACTTGATCTCGTCAATCACACACCTAAATTCCCATATTGTTACCTTCGCCAACTGTCTTTAATGTTGGCTGATTACGTGGTACTCAATGAATGCTGCACTCTTACTCCGCTCAAGATACATTTCTCAGCCTGCAAACCGACTTCCAATGCTTCACATTCATGGTCTCTACTCCGCTCAATTTCCATTGAAATGCTCATTAGGAGATCCTATTTGAACCTGAATCAGTTTTTCTCAATTCATTTATAGCGGCTTTTTTGTGTTTTTTTTCTGCTCCACACGAAGTTGAAATGTTCATTTTGAGTATTTTTTTTGCTCGTCGTATTTGCGTAAGGGATCCTATAAGAAAAACAAAGTCCTTTTTTTCGAATCATTTATTTCCAGATAGTCAAATTTTCTGTTCTAATACATTGAACACGCAAAAGTACTCAACGCATTAAAAAGTCTTGAAATTTTAAAATTCTACGAAATTTTCTATGTTAAAATACAATAAAAATTGCAATGAGGAAGTTAAAAGTAATTTTAAATGATATAAAAAGTCGATGCTGGTCTATTATTTTTTAGCAAAAACATCAGGAATATCAGAAATATGTCAATACATCCGGAGAGTTTTTCTGCCTTAAATTATGTTTAATTCCTCTGTTTCATGCGAAATATTCCCTAAATTATCCCGCTACCCCACTGGAAAGTTCACGAAAAGTTTGAGGCTCAAGAAAGGTATTAATTAATGGCACGATTGAAGACAACTTAAATTGAAGGGATTAAATAATAGTATGAGCTCTTCTTCGTTTCTCCTACCATGACCTTCAGTGGTTCTTTCGAATAGTTTAGCATTGGTCTCAATCAATCACACAACAGCATCTTGGAATGCCACAGACTCTCTCAAATACTTATCAGTAAATATTAATACAATTGAAAACTGTCTCTTTTTCATTAGAGGAGGTTGTAGGGACCTTAAGTGCTGGGCTGTTGAATGAAGACATTAACTGATGGTGTCTCTAATGAAAACCACTCAGAACTCTATAGATCGTGTTAGCTATTAAAACAAGTTGCAAATAGGGCTTTCTTTTTTCTCAAAACCAACTCTTTTACAGATGAAGCTAATTTCTTATGGAATGCTTCAAGTTTGAATGAGTTTACAATGTAATTTGATCAAGATTGGATCAGTAAATTACGAGTATTGACAAATTTAGTAGTGTATTCAATACTTTTACCTATCATTGCGGGACTGCGCAATTAGGCGATGCAAGCTAGGCAATGCAATATTTCGTTCAACTGTTTGGATTATAAGACGACAGAATCAAGTTTTTGTGGCATCCAAGCATATTTATGAACCTTTATTTGACTCCAGTGCTACTATTGACACCATCATGAATAGAACTGATAATGTTCAGTTTGAAAATGATCACATCCAGAAGTCCTGGCTGAAAATTATTGTAGTTTAATCCTGTTTTCATTTTGCCTATATTTGCATTACTTGCCTTGCTACAACAGATCTGCAGTATGTTACACAACGGCGGCTTCCGTAAATGTTAGTCCATTGTGACGTCAGCCAAGCTCTCTGAACGACTCAGGCTCGGGACTGAAAAAAGCCTTCGCACATCTCAAGTGCCTCAACAATATTATTGGCGACCATACAGACAATGTCTCTTTTTTTGCCTCTTTCCCTAAATCTCGGTAATTACACAACCCGTTAAAAACAGGAATTTCCAAATAAATTTTGAAATTTAAAAACTTTGAAAGGTTTTAGAATTTTATTCTTTTACGTATAAAACCTCTAGCAAATCTTGACGTTGATAAATTGAATTCATATTTCTAGTAGTGAGATGATTTTTCATTTATGGAACCTTCAGACTTAGAATATAAGCGTAATATTTCATCACTGTGAAGGGACACAGTTCGAGTTATTTTGATAATATCATATACCATGAGCCGGGTCATGATTTTAATTCCTAAATTTATTTATTTCTTTTTAAAGTACCTGCTTTGGTGTGAGACTTCATCAGACATCGACAGTTTTGAGGCTTCTACAGCTAAATCGGATAATGCAAAAATGATTGTTGGTTACGGGTGAAACCATACGCCGTAAAGGTCCGGTTGGGAGAACTTTAAAATATAGGGAGATTAAGCCATGCTCACGGTTCAGTCTAAGACAATTCATGTTGCTCATTTGTAGTTGGTTGTTTTTACCAAACTGTCGCTGTAAAAATATAAGTTAATATTTTCTGAGAATTCACTCTCAACTTTAAGAGGTCATTCTGTCTCTGTCTGTGAAGGGAGCAGCTAAATTTCATAAGCAGAAATGAAACTAGCCAATATTCTTTCGTCATACGCACACTTCGACCGTGAGAAATGCACTATAAAATTGCTTGTGACCCTTACAGATTAAATTGTCCCTCACTGACGCAAATTTGTACCGGACTTCAAGAGAAGTTCCAAATCCTAATAATATTTATTAATTTTAAATGCGAATTGATGCTAATATCTTATCTAAGTTGAGTTCAAGTGTATGAGTTACTGTTTGGTAGAGAAATACATTTAGTTAATCACAATGTGTTTCTCACCAGCGTAGTTTAGTACTCATTTAACCTCCTGATTAAAAAATCAAGTAATTAAATGAGTCCATTATTTAAAGCATTACTTAGAGCCGTCCTATCGCAATGTACAATAAGAAGAATAACTTCAGCAAAGTCATTTTTCTTCAATCAAATTATCATTAGAAACTTTAAAACGAAGAACGCTGTTAATATTGAAATCATATTTCTTAGAACTTTACAAGGTCTTAGAATAAAATATCTACAAAGAATCTATTCACTCTATAAAACATTTCGAAGACCAGCTCCATCCTCAGTAAGTCATTGTGTAAATAATAATAAAATTGAAGAAAGAAAAATTCACTCAAATCTAAAGAGCGCAAGTTTTTTCATCAAAAATTTACATATAAATTTGCAGGAGAAATGAACTATTTGTACTATTAAGGACAGGCTTTTCTTTGGCTATGTATAGAGACTCTAAAATACGCAAGTTTAATTCATTTGGGGCAGTACGTAAAATTTTAAAATCATCTTCGGCTATGCGATCGCAGCACTGTTCACTATGAAGGCGAATAGACGAGTGAGGCGGTTGGGTTAACATTCTTCCCCTACGGTTGCTGATTCCACGATGCTGGGCACTCCTAATATAAAGTGGCAAAGCTGTCATGCCGACATAACCAGATGTACACTGTACACAACTAAACTTATAGACAACAGATGCCCGCAATGGAAAAACTTGTGTTCTTTCGATTTGACCAAATTTTTTTTCTTCAATTTTATTATTCTTTACAGAATGACTTACTGAAGATGGAGCTGGTCTTCGAAACGTTTTACAGAGTGAATAGATTTTTTGTAGATATTTTATTCTAAGATCTTGTAAAGTTCTAATAAATATGATTTCATTATTACAGCGTTCTTCGTTTCTAAGTTTCTGAAGAATAACTTCTATAGTACAAAATATAATGATGATATTATTCAAAAACTTTTATTATACTGAAAATGTCTTAAGGCTATGTCCTGTGCTATTAATTTTTTTGGTTATATATATGGTAAAATTTGCCTTTTAAATGCTGCATATCATTCTGGAACATATTTATGAGTCATCAAGTTATTCTTTACTAACATTTTGCAACTGAGGTATTGACAATAAATCTCTATCTACCTCTGGGTACTTAAAGGCTTGAATGAATAAAAAATTGAAGAATAAAAAATAAGAGTTAGCCTAATTGTAGGACTATCGTAGCTATAGAAAAAAGCTCGGTGTAGAAATTATGAACTACAATTTACTCGTGACCAACTGTAGTTTTTATAATTTGAGGGCTGTGAAAAAAGTAGTACCTGTACAACCATGAATATATTTGTTCACGGACAATGTCGTTTTTCCAAGAAGTATTTTTGGTTACATTTTTATTTTTATCGCATTAGTCGACCATATTCATTTTCAGCTTGACGGACAACGATTAATTACTAGCTTCATTATATCGGCTAATAGTATAGTAGAAGCAATGGTAAAAGATAATTCATTTACATATAAAAATCATAGGAAAGACCCGATCTATTTCTCATTGACAGGGGCATGAGCAGTAAAAACAGAAAGGGATTGAACTAATAGACAAAAAAGTATTTTTCATTGCTGATCGGAAGTTCTTTATTCCACAGCCGTGCAGACCTCCCCATTCTCCTACGCATTTGAGGTTCGAGTGCCACATCGCGCGCTGTGGCTGCTCAGGCGGCTCAGCAGCGGGGCTCAGATGCGACATGGCGCCGGATGTCAAAAGCTTGCTCAGCACGAATACCTTATAGTAACATCTTTGCTTAGTGGTAACATTGGCCATTGTGACCTATAAGACATTTCTAGTGTTTCCTGGATTACACAAAATAAGACATCTATACTTAATTATAACATTATTATTATAATAACTTGTATAGCTTTAAGCTACCTTATCATTGAACGGAATAGTTGCATTGATCTTAACTCCCCTCAAAATCTGAGGTAAGATTTAAGTATAGAATTGCCTAATAAATTACCACTAATGCCCCTTGTAATTGTTATTACTAATTAAGGTAGAATTACATTGTATCATGTTATTTAGATATTAACATCAATTGTAGTGATTTTATTATTATTATTCCCCAAATGTAATTAAAAATGTTTGTTACTGGTTCGTTAGCCATGTTTAAGCAGCTCACAAAAGCACATGAGCATCGAATGAAAAGTTACCGCATGAACTTAATAGTCAGTGGAGTCAAAAATGAGAAAATTATTTAGCATAGGAATAGATTCTACATTGATAAGGGAAAAGTATCTAAACTCTAATTTGGAACCAATTCTGAATGGGTCTAAATAGAGAGGCAACAAAAGAAAGGGTCAGGAGGGCACAGCCAGTGTGGTCGCCGGTCGTTGAGGGACCTGAGATGAGAGAAGGCTATTTCAGTCTCAAGCCTAAGTTGTTTAGCATTCATGGACTGACGACACAACAGCGGGACACAAACCGTGACCGCGACCGGGTAACATCAAATATCGGCTATAGGAAAGCAAGTAGTGCAAAGACGGAGCACCGCAGGACCGCAGACTTGACCTATCCCAAGTCCAGGTCATGAATTCTGGACACTGTGTCATATTCGTTGGTCCGATCATTCGCTAAATCGCTATCCCACGAGAAATCACACTCAGTTTAAATTTTTGAAATGTATTGCAATTCTATATCGTTTTTTAAACTTGAGGAAACTTCGTAGTATCGGAATCTAGTGTTTGTGCCGATAATTTCAATCTGAGTATAATAAATCCTACTCGTAATGTTGCTCGTACCACCCCTAGCACATAGAGGTTTCAAAATATGTAGAAACTATCAAAAGTTTGATTATGTCCTCATATATACCTAGTAGTTGTGAGAAATTGTTCTGCACCGATTTCAACTACTTGAAGGCAGAAATTTTAAAACTGTTTGGAAAATAATTAAAAGAGGAAAATTATCAGCTCTATAAAATGTATTTAAAAAAATAATAGCACAATGGTGATCGAAATATTGAATACAGCGTCGTGAATAGTACTGAACCCTTTACCCACAATTCGATTGGTATTTGCTATTTCTCCCGTCCCTTTACGCGATAGTCCAATTTCTTTGAAATGTTAATACAAGAGGTTTGATGTACGGCAGCATAAGCAGATTTTATGTAAATAGCAATACGCAACTGATCACGATGGCATGAGGTTGCAGCAGATACTTAATAAACGTCGGTAAATTATTCGAAGAATTGCTGAAACACTGTGGCCGTACTGGGATCTATGTATAGAAGAGCTGTAGTTTGAGATGTACAGCACCGCAAAAAAAAAACGTGAACCCAATCAGGTCGTGCTAAGTTAGCGGCTACCTTGGGAAACAGAGCGTTGGTCACTGTAAATTTATTATGCGAATTGAGTGGTGTGAAATTGGCGGTTGATATGATGATTGGTGGTTGATAGCTGCATAAACGGTGGGGCTGTTTCAAAGCAATCACTGTTGATAGGATCGATTGAGGAGTCGTAACTGATCCAGGGTATGTCTCTAAAATGATAAAAAAATTAGAGAACGTTTTCCATAATTGGTTTCCTTGCAAAAAGCGAATGTATTGTTTCCGCTGAATTTCCACGCAGCAACGCATCTTTACTTTGGCATAAGCGGATAATTATTTCATTGGAATGCCAGAGGTGCATAAAACTTTACGGCACTGAAAAATCACTTTTTTATTCATAAGCAAGTTAATCAACGATCGACTACCTTTGGCACACCCTCCCAGTACTTCACATTAAACCTCATCATTCATGACTTTATTTATGCTTCATACCTCACGCCTCCAATAACCTCTGTGTTATCTGTCGGCTCTTCTTTATCCGACTCTCTTGAGAGACGTCATCTCAAACCACGGCAACCTCTTTTACTCTGAAACCGTCCAATTATTTCAGTTCCTTTTGAAAATCAAAGAAATTCCTCCCTTTTATTCGGCTCACTTCAATACAACTCATCTTTATGCTTCGCTAACCATGAAGGCCGCTTATTCGAAAACTAGCAAAAATGTTATTTAACATTTTTCCTAAAATTCTCAAAAAATATGGACACTTGCTTTCAAGGCTTAATACGAACACTCGCCAGACGTAAGAATAATTCTTTACGCCTTAAAAGAATTTCAGTTGCGATATCAATAATTCAGTTAATATTAGGTTTCTATGGTTCGTGCTATAACCTTTTTGACGGTGAAAGATGCACAATGTTCTCAGGGATGGTTGATACGTTGCAGTGACTTACAGTTGATTTTTACAACAAATCCGAAGAAATGCATGTTTGTGGTTCGTGAACAGACTTTGCGAGTTTTCGATAAAAAGTTTCAAGTTCACACTTTTTTCAGATTTAGATTATGAATGTAAGCTGTATTTGAAGTCTGAAGAAAAGGTCTGTTGAAGCACTCATAAGCAATGTCTGAATTTTCCGAGTCTGATAGTAATAAATGTTTTAACCCGGCACGCTATTTAGCTTTGCCCATTAAAAAACTCACATCTGTCGAACAGATACACGGAAACTATCATAACATTCAGGTTTTTTGTCGAATATGAAGTGTTAATTAAACACCACGTTACAGAAAAGGAGAATTCACGTACATGTAATAATGTCAGGTTCCATGATTTGTTGTTCGGCGCACGCAATGTAGTCGCCCCTGGCTACCTGCCTCGAGATACAACTCCCAACCAAACCAGCCCAATTGTTCAGAGGTGTGTTGAGAGGAGCTCGCATGAAATGAACTTACTGTCAAGAAGTTGTCGCGTCGCTGGAAAACACTAGCACACGGAAACATTGAAACACATAAAGCGTGATTATAGCTATTATTTTGTAATGCCATTTGAGCTATTTGAATGATATGAAGATTGTAGTAGTGTAGCGAAAATATCAATTTTTATATGAATTAGACCAAGTAATTGAAAAAATTCGGGATATTTGTCAGAGCACTCTACTTGAGAGAAATTATCCCTTACAGTACGCAATGAAATATTAGCTCTAAAGCATGTACATGAAGAGATGGGCTCAAAGCACGCGGAAAATACGTTTAAAATATTGAATAAGGAGAAAATGTTTCGAGGAATGTATATCAACTTGGCATAAGCGGGTAATTATTTCATTGGAATGCCAGATGTACATAAAACTTTACGGCATTGAAAAATCACTTTTTTTAGTCATAAGCAAGTTAATCAACGATCGACTAACTTTGCCTGAAGCATCATTTTGATGCTAGAACAGAGCCTGAAAACTAAGGCCCATATAGTCAAATTTCATTATCGACTTTGATAAATTATGATATGAACTAAAAAAACTTGAAATTACTCGTGGTATTTGGTATTTGGCGCCGCATTCTACTGAAGATAAATTATCTCCCACAGCCCATAGTGCAATATTAGCTTCAAGGAAACACATGAAGAAGAGGGCCCAGGGCACGCTGCAATTACGTTTTAGTTTGAAAACGATATGAGGAATACTTCGGCGTGTATCACGTAATGTTAAAAGTCTGATTTCAATAGACCGTTGCCAACCATGACATGGAAACGTTTAGGAAGCACTGTTGTGGCTCACGGTATCATTGTTATTTGGAGCATCCTGAGCACGGGACACCGGCGGTGTGCAGTAGTACTGCATGGTGTACTCGTACTGCTCCTCAGCACAAGAGCACAGGCGGGTTGGGACGCAGCACAAGCGGTAGCAGCAAAGGCTGAGCTTCGGAGATATGCGACGTTGGATGATCTTCGTTTCCTGCTGATATAAAGATCAGAGGAATATCAATGGATGAAAATCTTACACCGAAAAGAAAAAAATAGTCAGGATTATTTGCTGCAAAACACATATACAGTATATAGCTTACGCTCGTGAACTTGCAATGGCATTGAAGTGACGCAATGAAGATTGATATGGTCTAGAATGACTGTCAGCGCGGTGTGACCGACATTTCACAGAATTACAATTTACGAAACTAATCCAAACGACAATTTCTGTAACAGAATTATTCAGTGGAGTGGCAAAGTGATGCTGTGAACGCCACTGCAGAACAGCTCTGAAGCTGTTAACTTTCCACTGGTCGAGTCAAGTTTTTCCTACTTATTTAATTTGACTAGGTCTAAATGAAGTGGTATCAAAAGTGAAAAATAAAAGCTATGAATGAAGCTTGAATCTACGTATACATGAGTAAAAACATGTCAAGTATACCTCACAGCGAAGATTTTCGATGTTCCTAAAAAGTTATTATTTTCATTAATAAACTGTTTCCAAGAATTAAAAATATTTCGCGTAGAGACTGTTTCTAGCAGGACCAGCGAAAACTATTTGAAAACTAAGTGAGAATGAATTTAATTCACATGGTTCATTAAATTTAAAAAATTGGTGATGGTAATTCATCAAGAATAAGGTTCGCAAGATTTCATGAGCTCAATGTAGAATATTAACGTTTAAGGCCACCATCCCAGGCCTCTGTCGCTCCGATGAGCATTTTTAATGTTTTTGTTGGAAATGGACCCTTAGGTGGTGGACTATTCGGTCCTAAAATTTTGGGGGGGGGGGGGGGGGGGGGGGGGGTTATTTGATTGAGGTTATTATTATGAGGTTATTAGCTAGAATCAAGAATAGAATAAACACAAAGGGATTTGACCAATAATTTCTCTCAAACATAACATTTTTTCGTGGAACATTTTAATAGAACATGCAAAATAGACGGAGAAAATGATACTCCAGATGTAGATTTTGGAAAGTTTAAAACAATGGAAAGCTTAATGCTCATAGTAGGGATGTGGAAAAAAATAATGAAAGCTTGATACTCATTAGGTTGGGTATAAAATGAAATTGACTTAAAGAATCTTCAAGAGTCATTAATTGAGTCGAACCATTATATAAAAATTTGTCAAACAAAAACAACTTGGTAGATACTCCCTTGAGTGAAACAGCACTGGAAGCGACTAGGAATCCACTTCATAAGACGATATACTCGTATCACAGTTTGGGGGCTCTGTACTCTTAACTTTCTCTAATTGTTGAAATTTCGTCTCAGTATTGTAAGATTTTTGTGTTCCAATATTTTCTCAAAAAGTTTACGGAAAAGTTGAGCATGTTTGAGGACCTGACTTTGGCTTAACCACTTCAACAACGATACCTGCTTGTTCACGAACCAACCACGCACAAATTGACAGTAGTGCATTTAGATATGTCGGTGGAAGACGTAGCACATTATGTAGATGCGTAGTAGTGGTAGAGTACAGTCATACAGAAAGTTTTAGCACAGTTCTGTGTTCATTTAGCTTTCGATACTAAGGAGAAGACCAACGCCTAAGCCGCGAAGTCGAAATCTGGCACTTCACCTGGTTTCTAGTTAATAACGTGCAGCTAATGGTGCATTCAATAATTTCCACTGATGCCTAATCCAGTCTTGGTGACTATTTACAATGTAATCATGTACAACCGATTTTAATAATAAGACCTTATTTCATTGGTTGTCGGTCAAACAGTCCAGCATTACGCAATCTTCGTCACACTTCAAATCATACAACCTTCAAATCGAGAAAAAATCCTGACGTCCTCAAATCGAATCGGCATCTCATAGATCGGTTTGATATCATGGGTATTTCCCTTTTAATTCATTTATTTGTTTTCATTTTATTTTAGCCGTTTATCTATTAACCTGATAGGTTTATAGCTGTAACGTTTTAATTTAGGTACAATTTTTCCTCACACTATCGATGACATTTGATATTATGAGTGAATGTCACTCTTTGTTGAATCATAAAAATGCTGCATGAGCCCAAAGATACAAAGTGCTTTTCTTTTAAAATTATTAATGAAGGCAAAAGAAAATAAATACATTAAAAGCATTTCTCGAGCGTTTCGAGCCCTAAGCTAATTCTTAGCAGAAATGTGGAGGTTATAAATAATAAATAAAGTCGCTATTCAAAGCTATTACATAAAAATAGTTAAATAATCATTAACATAAAGAAAGCACATGAAAAAACAGGGAAAAGAAATGGAGAAAATTGATAAATACAAGGGAAACTGAATAAACGTACAGCGTTTCAGCGCATCGTCAATTAAAGGGTAAGCCTCTAAATCATAAGATAATGGTTTGAGCGGTAAATGTACAAGGATTCTAAACTATGGAGGTCAAAAATACCTGAGTCCGCATCAGGAATGGTGAATATATCAACAAAAATGATTCACTCACCTAAAGCAATTGTGTGATGGTGTCTAATTCTGTGATGAAATAAAAACCAAAGTGAACGGCCTGTTCGAGAGCTATCATGCCATTTTTTTTTCTTATTGAAGATACATACGCACCAGACCTGTGGTCTTCACTCATCTGCAATTTTAGTTTTGTGCTTTGCCCACCTGATTATGTAGATTCAAACGACAGATTACTTTCCGTGAAAGTTGCTGAACATGTTGGTGACAGGCGAACTCTTGTATCTCAAATCTTATGTTTTCCAAATAAATATTTGATTTTCTCAGCTTAATGTGTAATTACGACCATGAACTGAATATATTCTAAAATGGAATAAAATATACTGAATTTGATAAAATTTCATCAGAGTATAACTACTTAAAAATAAAAGTGTACTTACAGACAATGACACTGTAAAGTGAGTCATGATTCAGTAATGATACTCATTTGGTGCGTGTAAGAGTGTTAAAAATGCGAACTATTTTCTCAGAGCAGCATTAATCATTTGAAAAACCATAGTGAAAATACATAACTTGGACACGGAGTATATAGTTTAAGGTTTTTAAAAGAACTTCCATACAAAATACTATTCTACTTCTAAACAGATATGTACGCTCTTTTTAATTATCTCTAACTCTTCTTTTCTTTCCATTATTATTTTTTTCTAATTTTATCTCTCATAGTTTTTGTAAACCAACACAGTTCATACGCCCACACCCTACCGTGCACATGTGTTATTGAAAAAACTCCAACAAATTTCCAATCAAATAATCAGAAGCGTAACCGTTTTCAAGTTACTATCATGGGTCATGTTCCACATACTTTTTTTCAACGGCAGAAGAATATATTTACCTCATTTTGGCGTGACGGACTCGGGGTGACCCTGCGCACCCAGACGTTGGCGACGATTTCCTCTTCCTCCGGAGCCTCGCGCCACGTCTCGACGACGATCCTTCCGCCCCTGTTCTGTGGCGGACACGTAATGATACGTTCAGTGTGGAGTGCTTGTTGTTGTGGATTGCTTGATTGTTTGACGATCCTTCCTCCCCTGTTCTGTGGCGAACACGTCATGATACGTTCAGTGTGTATTGCTTGTTGTTGTGGATTGCTTGATTGTTTGACGATCCTTCCTTCCCTGTTCTGTGGCGGACACGTCATGATACGTTCAGTGTGTATTGCTTGTTGTTGTGGATTGCTTGATTGTTTGACGATCCTTCCTTCCCTGTTCTGTGGCGGACACGTCATGATACGTTCAGTGTGTATTGCTTGTTGTTGTGGATTGCTTGATTGTTTGACGATCCTTCATCCTCTGTTCTGTGGCGGACACGCATTACTTGTTCGGGGCTGAGTTTACATCGAGTCATTGACCATTACTAATGAAATAATTTTTTCATGCCAGACTGATTAATTTAATATTAATAATTTTTGGAAAGATACTTCATTCGAATTGAATGTACGGTCATGAACGGAAGTCTTAATTTGAAAATCTGATTGTAAGAACAGAACTTGAGCGGTAACAGTTAAAACATTTTGAGCAAATAATATATTTTCACAAGCGACATGTTAGTGAAATATTTACCTACCTAATTTTCCCACATTCATGGGCAATTGGATCCGTGCTCCCAATCATGCACTCACACACTAACACTCACGTACACACACTCGTTCAGATACCCACACAGAATCTCGCCACAGATTAGGAGAATTGTTAATTTCACGGTGAGATTATGTGAGCGAGTGATTATGAAAAACATTTCTAATATTCTAAGTCACTTTCAACTATTACGTTAAGTGTTGAAAAAGAGATCCAGTGATGAAATTTACACCGTTCACAATTATATATTATTGCCTATGAGGATGGAGAGGAAAATACACGGCAGTTCCCAAATGTTGGGGATATTGTTATATTGGTAGAATCAAGAACTACCAACGAACGACTGCACGCAGCTATCATACTGATTTAAATGAACACATCAACTCCACAATTTAAGCATATTCTCCAATCGCTCCTTTATACCAAAACTAATATTTAATAATAAGAATTATTTCTGTGAAACACTTCGATATCTACTGCAGCACGAAACGCATGAACCAAGCTAGGCATTTCTTACTTCTAATTGGCATTTAAATATCCATGAAAAAGAACTTCTACATTCAGCGTTAGTTTCGAAACAAGGATGGTTAAGAGGAGAACAACGATTTTTTAGAGATGAAAAAGCTATTTGCCTCTCATTGAAGACTGAATATAAAAATGTATGAGTCAAATATCTTCGCCTAAATATGTCTAAGTACTAATGAACGTTGATTCTGAAAATATATTTCAGAGTAGGATGACTAATAAAATCCTTGCTTTATTGCACTGAAGTGTCCAAGAAGTGATGTACAAGCAGCCAAAGCAAGGCTGGAGGGAAAGAGGCAACATTTGAAACATTGGCGTGTTTCAGAACTCACTTGCATTCTCTTGATCGGCGAAGTGTGGATGGCGCATTTCAGCGCTTCTAGTCCGTGGGCCGACAGACCACCGGTCGCCGGAAACAATCCCTTCGAAGCGAGCAACTCCCTTGGTGTTCCGGCCATGTTGACGACTGAATTACAAGTATTCAAGGTATAATAAGTGCGAATAGAATAATGGTAACTATATACTGCATAAGCATTAGGTCCTTAATTATTAACATCACACGCGGATAGCGAGCTAGACGGGGTGCAGCTCGCAATCGTAGCTCATGATATGATATTCTTGAATAGTTATTCTCGACCTAACACATGCAATGTTACTACTTCCGAAGGGCTTTAATTCAGGGGACAAAAGAAAATAGCTGTTAAAGAATAAATGCAACACTCATTGCAGAAAACGTACTCTGAATTGGACCTTAATTGATAGAATACAAGATTCGACTTAGATTTGGAAAAATCGACCAAAAACCACTATTACTGTTGAAAAGAAATAGTATAAAGACGAAAATGAAAATAAACAGCGCTCAGAAATATATGCTGCCCAAAAATTAACGAGTCCTGCACTAACTGGAATTTTTCCTTTCGCTGACGTATTTTGGAATCACCTCTGAATGCTGATACATATGTAAGCGTTCGATTAATTCTCACCTGACCGTGACGTCCATACACCCACGGACACTAACGCTTGATATACGAGTAGTGCAAGATTGACGGACTACCAAAATGAATGTTCAATCGGTCCCCTCAGTTGTTCATAGTGCATTAGAGGAGAAACAGTTTTGGATCATGAGACAATTATTTGTCCTAAATTTATTGCACTACTTTAAGTTAAGATAGTTAGAAACAAATTGTTGCTATTCAACGGTTTTTGTAATCTGGCATACGTTAGCATGAGCTCCACTGGAAGCGAATGGCTCACAGAAAGGGGAAATATTATGTCCGTTTTAAACCAAACACTTTGCGAGTTCGGGAGGGCGGATGCAGTCTTGCCAGTTAGCAGTACCTTAAAAATGAGAAGAATGGGTGTGAGTCAGTCAGTGAGAAGAATAAACTCATAGTTTCTGGGCAAACTCTAAGATCCTTGGAATAATGAGATAATTTCAAGGTCTTCTTGCATAAAAATTTTTTCTTAGTATTATCATACTCTGACCTATTTATTGACAGACATTCCGTTCTTAGCTCTTTCAAAATTAATCCAGAAGCACTAAATAAAAAATATTCTACATGAATCTTTCAACATATGAACCGAAACTGTCACCGCCAAAGTGCTCACACCGGTACGGCGTCTGAGGATTTCTTTGCTTTGAGTGATTTCTGGACGCATCATTGCGGTGACGGACGACCTAATACGTACGTAGCGCCAATAAGTCTCACCTTTTGCCGCAGTTTTGACATATAATCTTTTTATTTCCTACAGAAATTTAATAGTTCCTTCCGTATCATCTCGGTAAGCCAAGGCCTTCTTGACGACGCGAGAAGCAGTTATTTTCAAATTCCCCTTTATAGTCGCTAATGAGTCGCTATAATGAAAGCTGAAGTTCTCCTTGAAAATATAAGTTCTCACGATCTCAGTGAAAAGAAAAATTTCTTAGTGTGCAATAAAACCCGGTTTCACTGATAGTACGGCACCCAATCAGAAATCTTTGACGACAGCAACACCGATCTGTAATGAATAAGGCGGAGGATTCGCTGATGAATCGGCGCAAGGAGTGTCCGCCATAACAATCGAATCGGCAGTGATTTCTTCGATTCACTCCCGATCAGCACCGACGAACCTTCAGCAAAAGAACTCTATTAACGATCACTTACGACAGTCGGTAGAAATCGATACCGGAATGTATGGAATCTCCACCGATCAATGAAGACATTATTATCGGCCAGTAGCAAAATTACACTATTCTAGGACCTCACGCATCAAATATCGTGAGAAATCGATTGCGATCAAAAAGTGAATGTGTTTCAGTACAAATCGTTTTCTAGGATACCATTTTGAAAGAATAACGATATCGTCGTTAACATTTGGTACTGAAAAGCATTCACTTTTCGTTCGCATTTATCTTTCAAAGCCAAAGCCCTCGAAATGTTACAAAAACAGGTTTTCAATTTGATAGAAACGTTCATTCCTTTGTGGGTAGAGTGCTTCATATGCTCTCGGAAATAGTCGACATGACGATGTGTCATCGTCGTGTTGTCGATGTGGACAAGAGATGTCCAAGTTGTCCACATTTCTCCGTGAGGTTAGAAAAGATTGTTAATGGAAATTAATTATTTCAGGTACAATAAAACAAAACCGCAAATCTAGTATCTGCACCACAGATTCAATCAAAAGTACATTGAATTTACTCTAACAAATCGTCTTGCGGGTGACAGCAATCTACGAATAAAAGATATGAATACATAGGTATATCTAAAAGAGGAGTTTTTAAAGTAATACACATTTATCTGTAGGCAATCCTAAACCAAGAGAAATTTAATGATGTAAAATTTGACACATCTACGCAGCAGCGAAGTACTGAATTCTGAACCACATATGAAACCAGCATTGAAATCCGTATCCAAATCATGCAAAAATATAATTAGAAATTCGCTAAAAACAGATTAGAGGTTATTTCACCGCTTCCCTCACCGCAAAAACGGTGTTCCAGAGAGAGGAAGGCACCAATTAGTGTGGACTTGAGGAAATGCAGAATCTATGCACAAGGTACACAGAAACGATGTTGAGAAAAACTTCATGATGCAAGATAAAAGTTGAAAAAGAAAGTAGCTAGTGCTGAGTAACAGAACAACAGATCTGAAAAAATGGCCCGTAATAAAAAAAAAACTTTCCTATTTCAATGAAAAGAAGGATTGCCTAACCCTAAACTCAACCTCACAAATTCCAATTGGGAGCCCTAATTTTCATTGGTAATAGCACAATACTTGTGCCTCCCTTAGACGAACAGACTAAGAAAATCACCGCAGACAGCCGAGAGTAGGTTGATAGACAAATGAACAGTTTCGCAATTGTTGCGGTACAGGCAACATTGAAAGTTCATCAGCTCACGATAAGTTCTGATTTTTTGCATTAAAAGCTCGGGTTTGATCTTTTGTCAAATTAAATTTGGGCACAGAACATCGCTACTTCGCTTGATGGTGAATGCCCTAGTTATTAATAGTTTAACTTTGCACATTTTAGCCAGAAAGCACGACACATATCATAGCCCATCGAAAACTGAAGTTCTTCTGCCTGATTAACTTGCTGCTATCTGAAATGTTCGTGAATCCGATCCCAGAACTATACGCACTCAGTAAGGTGAACCCCTTTTACATGGCGCCACTTCATATCCACGAACATTGTGCTGAAGATCGATTCCTGTGTTATACACAATCGATTTCGAATCTCACTCGTCCGACTTGAAATTCGACCAGTTCGTTCAGATCATATGAGGCCAGATTACAGTCATAAAGAAATGGAACAAAATTTTAAAAAGAGTAGGCAAAATTTCGAAGGCTCTTGTGAATGGCGATCGATGATCTCAATCTCGCTCCTGGATCCCGCATCACACACGCGCTAGAATTTTGTTCGAAATTTGGTAGAAATGATCTTATACATATCAGAAAGTAGTATTACCGTCTGAAATAAATTTTTCCATTAACAATTTGCCATGAGGTAGAAATTTCTTCTCTGAATCATTTGCCAAATGAATTCCAGCACATATTTGTAAAACACAGTGGATAGGCGAGACAGGGCATGCAGAATAATTTATCACACAAGAGTTGAACAAAAATATGAAAAATTATCATTGTAGCACACAGGGCCATCCGCATGAGGGGAAATGTTCACCTTGTCTGCCCACGTCTGGTTCATATTTAGGTTCGCATTTTCTTCTCGTTCATTCTGGTTCGCATTTTCTTCGGCTATTTATCTCACAACATAAATGAAAAAACTTATCGTCAGCAATTTTTGAACACCTAGTTGATGATGAGCGTCATATTTAACCTTCAAATGTCACATGCGCCATCTACGCTAAATTCAATAAAAAAGCTCTTTTATTTTTTTTCTCGTCGAATTAGTGATTTTATATGCTATTTGGAACTCACTGCTGAGTGTCAGTTGCGTTCCTATTCTGATGTCGGTGACAGCTTGATGTCAGTGTCGGTCTAATGATGATGGTTGTAACAACAGTGACATGAGTGGAAAAATTGGACGGTAAAGGGTCAACATTTTATGACCGTTTGGAATAAAAAGGAAGATCTTTAAAAAGGGAATAACATTTAAAGGGAATGTTTACCAGCAATTATCTTCTGCAGATGCTAATTCAGAAGTTCACAACAAACTGCTTCATCACGTTTTTCATTGTGCTCAAAGAGAGGAAGGGCGTAGGCACCATATAGTTTGGAGTTGAGGGAACGCGGGATCTACGCACAAGGTGAATAAAAACATTAAGGTAAAAAAGAAGTTCATGAAACAAGATAAAAGTTGAAGAAGAAACTAGTAGATGCTGAAAAACAGGACAGCAGTGAACCGACAAAAGATGGTCCATAAAAAAAGACAAAAACCTATTTTATTTCAACAAGAAGAAGGCCACCTAACCTTTAGCACGGGAACTCACATAATCCCCCTGGGAGCACTTATTCCCATAGATACAAAAGTTGTATCCCCCTGAGGGGTTCTGTCCTGTGAACATCAACTGATATTACCTTAAATTATTGTAAGGAGTTCTTAGCTCAACCTAATAATTTAGTATCCTGGAAAAAGATAGAAAAATGTTAGTTTAATTTTCTAAATTTTAGTAATAATTCAAACTATGATTAACATTTTATAAACTGCTTGTATACAAATCTGCTCGCATTTACTTAGAAGTTGGAGAAGCATGTCAGAATGATCACTTCATCTAGCTAACTCAAGCAATAATATCAATATTTCTATTAGTTCAATTCAATATGTATTTTATTCTCCGTGGATCTTCATGATGACATATTGAGAGAAAATTTTTGTACCAGAAATGTTAAAAACGATGTAATATGCAAGTGAAATAATTATTGGTATTTGCTCACATCAGTTTTATTATTAACATGATCACCATTATTCCCCAATTAATATTCATTAAATTTTGCCTACATCAGGAAAGTAAGAGAAATAGAGCGGCCAACAGGTTTAAAGATGGCCTTGAAGCAAGCGATATTATTTTTAATCCGCACATCATAAAATGGACCAGCAGAATGATTTCATGTGATGGCACAACGAACAGAATAAAAACGAAGTTGAAGTAGAAAATAAAAGCATATCTGGATTGACAAATAGCAGCATAAGCGAATGAAGATTAAAATAACAATCAAAGGGTCAACAGCTTAGTGTCCACTCAGACAACTAAGTATTCAAACAGATTTGAGCAGCATGATACGAATAATATAAATTAAGTCCTTTTATGTACGTAGGGTGCAAATCTCATTTACTCGTAACATCGATAAATAAGAAATAACTAGCTTACTCTATGATGCATTTTACCAATAAAATAACGCACTAAACTGAAAAAATTTAAAAAAATGGAACGAGAATTTAATTTTAAATTTTCGATCAACTTTATAGCATATTGTTTACTTCCATTAAAAGTGATTCTGAAACTTAAACTAAGATATGTTAATTCAGGTAATACACTCTGATTCAATTGTTGGTGCTGTGTTGGAATGCAATGAAACAGCTGGCAAGAAAAATAATACAAAAACTTTGAGCAAAATAACTAGAGCAGTAGAGAAACTACATCAAATACTCATTAGAAGGACGCTGCTGTGTGATGGCGCGGGCAATTTCAGAATACGAAAGGGAAGATGGAAAATAAAGATCTTGCCTACCCAACTTCAAACCAAATTAGCCACAGCCTCCTGAAACTATCATTTCTGATTTTTTTGAGTAGAAATTTACGGCCGAAACACAAATAAAACCATTAACTATGTACCTATATGCTGATCTCGAATTCAATGATTTTATTAATTAAATTTAATTAACCTGTTAAATAAAATTAGAACTTTCAAATTGAAAGCTTTAACGTTTTACAGTTATACCACATCCAATTGCTTTTAAGAGCAAATTGCGGTTGAAACTATTCTTGGTTAAAATATAGGCGCAAGGCTCCAGGAATTGGCTCACGTTTTAAGGAAATTCAATGCGTGACCCATTTCCAGATGAGTCTCTAAATACAGGACAAATAAATTATTCAAGTTTGTCGATTTACAGTATTTCGCATCAACCGTTCGTTGATAGTGTCCGCTTCGTATTCTGAGAGCTTGAATGCTTTTGTAGTGTAACTAACTGTGTGGGAGTTGTTATGTTGTCTGCATTAATTTAAGCTGGAGGCATCGTAAGCAAGTATTACATTTAATTAGAAATTACTCTCTGCAGTTGCACCGAAGGAAGCAGTTCGGCAGTGTTAGGTGCCGTTAATGACGCTAGTTTATGGTAGGGTATTGTATGATCCTTGCCACTGAATCACAACGTAACAAATAATGTCGTTACTTTGTGAGTTAGAAATGCTGATGCTTCCCAAGTCACCGAAAATCAACTGGCCGAAATAATTATGACTCGTGTAAAATACTACAGGTAATAGCAGCGTGGGGTTGTTACTTAACGCCGATTTTCTCTTCTTAACTTCCACAGGAACATTTAGTAAACAAATATTTCTAAACATGAATTTGCTCGAAATATAACTTCATATGGATAAATATTTATATTTTGCTTCTTGCAAATCCTAATTATAAATGAAAAAGCAAAGAAAGTCGCTTTTAAATTCAACATTCTTATTATGACAGTCTAATACGAAAAGAAGAACGTTTCGACCTGTGAGGTAATTTTCAACTTCTGTCGGTAGAAAATCACAAAATCCAGTAAAATTTCAAGTAAAATTTCAGAAAACAAGAAAAAATAAAAATAAAAGAACATCATACTAAATACCAACAAATACAACCTAAACTAGCTGAAGGGGGAAAGCAGACTGATTATCATTCGAAACCGGTTTTGTCGTTAAAATATACAAGGATTCTAAAATACGAATATTAATAATACCAGATGCGGTTGCAATTACTTTAAAATCGTTTAAGCGCACTGGAAGATCGTATTTCTCTGCATGAGAACGGATGACAGAATGGGATGGCGTAGAGAGAAGGAGGCCTGTTCTAAAACACCTACCAGCATGCTCTGCAACGCGAATACTGAGGGCCCGTTTAGTTGAGCCCATGTACTCAGACGCACAACGTGCGCAACAATATTTGTAGGTAACAGATGAGGGCATGCCATGAACAGCATTAAGACTTTACTTTCCAGGGGAAATAGTAAATGTTCATCATTTTCCTCTCTTCATGAAGAATTTAATATTTGAAATGTTTTTTAAATGCAACGGTTTTCCCTGCCAACTAATTGATTCAACTATTAAAAATTTCTGGAATAATAAATTTCAGGAAGCCGAATTCATGCTTAGTCAATTAAAAGCCGTTTTACCTCACATTACCAAATTTTGGGTACAAATCGGAAACACTAAAAAAGGAATTGCATTTACTATTATCTAAACATTTAATGCACATAGATTTCAAAATTTTACTGGTCAATACGTTCAAAATAGGGTTATATTTCAATTATAAAGATATAATTCCTAAAGGCATGCCCTCATCTGCTGTCTACAAATATTGTTGCGCACGTTGTGCGTCTGAGTACGTGGGCTCAACTAAGCGGGCCCTCAGTATTCGCGTTGCAGAGCATGCTGGTAGGAGTTTTAGAACAGGCCTCCTTCTCTCTACGCCATCCCATTCTGCAATCCGTTCTCATGCAGAGAAATGCGATCTTCCAGTGCGCTTAAACGATTTCAAAGTAATTGCATCCACATCTGGTATTATTAATCTTCATATTTTAGAATCCTTGTATATTTTAACGACTAAACCGGTTTTGAATGATAGTCAGTCTGCTCTCCCCCTTCAGCTAGTTTATGTTGTATTTGTTGGTTTTTAGTATGATGTTCTTTTATTTTTATTTTTTCTTGTTTTCTGAAATTTTAATTGAAATTTTACTGGAATTTGTGATTTTCTACCGACAGAAGTTGAAAATTACCTCACAGGTCGAAACGTTCTTCTTTCTTCTTTTAGTATTAGACTGTCATAATAAGAATGTTGAATTTAAAAGCGACTTTCTCTGCTCTTTTATTTATAATAAATTCAAAAGTTCTACACACTGGTAACTCCGACAGGCTTTTCTACACTAATGTTTAGTTTTTGCTTTGAGAGTGTATTTAAACGGTGGAATTATAAAACAAGGAATTCATTTTACTAATTGAAGAAAAATATTGGAAAGGTAAAACGATATTATACGCGGTAATTTTCCTAAATACATGATATGTTAAATATTTATTCTACTGCATTGTTCACAAGGAAGGATGGACAAATAATGTGAAAATCAATATTAATGGATCAGAAATCTGAAATATTTAAACGACCGCTCTCACATGTTAGAGTCGAGCAACTGAAATAAAACTTACCTGAGTAGCAGCGCAGAGTCTTGCTTGACGGCTGTTTTTCGACTACGAAGTTCCCTGAATTTTTTTTCTTCAAATTTAATAGTTTTTTTCTCGAACTTTAGCTTATAACAAAATTTGAATTAGTTTACTTCCTTAGAGTATTCGTGCTGACATCAATGTTTGTTCTAGCGAATTTTCATGTTTCTTAGTCATCAGCCGTTTCCAGTAGCCTATTCGCTTCTAACTCAACGCCTGGAGGCAGAGCTTCCGACAGCGGCGCAAGTACGCTTATCTAGGCAGTGACGCGCAGTTCCATCGGGCGAGTTTGCGCACGAGCAAGCAGGTGATAGCTTAGACTGCCAGGATGTTTTAGAACAAAGTGCATGCGTGGCATATTTTCTGTTTTTGGATCACAATGATATTGACATACAGACTTTGAAACTTTCTAAAGTTACTCGTAGCATTCTAAATTTTAATTACAGCATGACCTAATTAAAGCCCTGAAATTCAATGTGCATGAACCAGAGTTGTTTTCTTGAGAAAATATTACTTTAATTACCGAACGAAAGCTTCCTCTTTATTTCTGAGATCAAATTGTTGTTTTACAAAAGTGAGAGCCGACATGCTTCCCTTTACAATTCGAACGTAGACGTCGTTTCGCAGGGTCAAACGCTGTAATACATGCGTGAATCGATTACTCAGTACGAGCCCTTACTCAACAAGCTTTCAAAAAAAATTTCTCCCGTACATAAGAAGTCGGTGTCTATGAGCAAAAGTTCAGAAAGTGATACTTCTGATTGTGACCCATACTTAGTAATCAGCAGCGTATCCACGAACCACAATTTCATTTCTAGAGCAATTTTGCTACACCTTAGTTAAATATTTATACATACCCAATTTTTTAGGACTCGATGCTGGTCTGCAAATCCTAACATGTACAAAAGGATTGAACCTCTGAATCTTGTCGAGCCTAGTCGTCAAATTTATAGTTCCAAGAAACGCGTGGTGCTGAGCTGGAGTTCTTACTGCGAGTATTAATGAAAGTAAGTATTTTGACAACGCTGCTCACCTCTCCGACGCGGATGGTGCTCCAGACAATGCTATTGAATGAAGACCTGGTTTCATAACTACAACTCACTTCTGATAGTGGACGCTGAATAAATTTTGCATCTGTGGGTTCATCGCAAAACTTTAGAATTTATGTGTTCGCATTCGTATTGAATGGTTTTCCTTACTATTTTGTACGTAAAATTCGTGGTCCTACACTGTTACATGACCACTGAATGTGTACTCTCTGAGGAATGATTACCTAATTGATGACATTATCAGCATTACAGCTCGCGAGTGAATCGAAGCAAAAACTTGCTACCAATACGCATTTAATACTCAATGAAGCAATATTTACTGGTGTGCTATCAGCACAAACAAATGCTTCAAGACTTTAAAAGCCCTAGCATAATTAAGTGTAAAAAAATTGATATACAGGACTTGTCCTGAGGTTGCGCATTGAAGCGTAATTGTTCTTTACATTACAATGATATTCATCAAACTAAAACCGAATCATCACTCCATTCGTTATTGAGCAACCGTGATACTATTATAATGATGTTTTAAGACCCTTTCTTTCTAGTTACTATTTCTTTCACAATGTGTTCTATATAACAATAATTACCGACATCAAATGCAAACTCTGTATTTAGCGACGAAGCTCAAACGCTTGCTTAAACTTGCTAGGATATGTAAAAGTAAGTTGAATGTGTGTTTGTAAATCCGTAGATTTTATCCAATGAAAACTGCAGAATGTTAATCCAAAATTTTATCTTGCTGCTATACTTTTCTCGATTTTCGAGTCGGATCTGATGAACCTTTCATCATTGCAGTAATGAAGCTTATGAATGAAACCTGCATATTAAAAATACATGGTTGACATACTAATTGCATACAATTCTCCACAAAAGTAATATGTGCAATGAGATTCCCGCTGTACCAAATAACAATGGAAAAATTACGCATAAAAATAAAACATTTAAGTTTATCTATTCATTTATATATAAACTTGAGAAGACGCCTAATGTTTCAGTATATAAGTATGATAATACGCAGTTCTAACTTGCTTGGTTGCTGCGTGCTCATATAATGTTCATAAAGATGCTTAAAGATGCCGTATCTGTGATTCGAATTTCGCCGGTAAAGAAATAAAAGGAAATTTTAATTATGGGTACCATTAGGATGGATCAATTTGTGTGTCATTCATTTCTTCTGACTTGTTGGAGCAAAACTAGTGATTCCCATCAATTTTAACGGGTCGTGTACACTAGATGAGTTATAAAGAATTACGGTCGTAATAACTAAGTTAAAAACTAACGGAGGAACAAGTAGAAATATAATGTAGATGAACTTGTGAAAGAAGCCGTCATCAATATGTAATAGAACACCAGGTATCTCCTTGAATGAATAGATAAATAACTGAGTTTTATGTTTAATTATGTGCGTAATTTCTCCTATGTTATTCAATGGAAATCTAAATAAACACATGTTTTTTTTGTGGAGAATTTACTGTACTTAGTATGTTGATCAACCATGAATATTGGATTTGCAGGTTTCATTCGTAAGTTTCATTACTGCAATGATGCAGGGGTCATCAGACAGTACTGTGAGATCCGCACCGAAAACTGAGAAAAGAATATCAGTAAGATCAAATTTCAGATTAATGTTTTTCGACAGAGCCTCAGGGCTAAAATTCTACCGATTTTCAAACACACATTTAACATATTTTTCCAGCTCATGGTAGAAAAATTCCAAGTCCAGGTCCTTCCTTCAATTCAGTTTTCGTTCGGTTGATACACAGCTTTATAAAAACCATCCCATACATAATGAAACGCCATTAGTCTCCCAATATTTCTCACTAAATAAATTTAAATTTTTTTTGTGTTTGTAATGTCTCCTATGTTATCGAAATGAGAATCTCATAGAACACAATATTTTTTTCGAGAATTCTATACACTAGGTAATAATTAATAATGCACCACTATATGGCTTGCTTGGTCGGTCCGCTCATTGAGCGCATTTGTGATACGAGTTTCACCAGTGCACAAGTACACGATATTGTAATCGTGGTTACTATTAGGATGAATATATTTGTTTATCATCCACAGCTTGAGACTTATTTAAGGAAACTTAAATTTTCACTTCAGTTTTGACGGGTCGAGCACACTTGTAACTAATAATAAGCTTGAAGAAAAGTAATTGAGCTGAATATGATCGGTGTCACCTCAAACGTCTAACGGTAAATTCGGTTTTGTGTATAAAATAACGCCAAGTTTGATCAACATAAGGACACCAGGGTAGCAGACAGAGTGCACTATGCGCTGTGTTGTGCGTCCGCTAAAACGTACTTCTATCACAATAGTGTACAAATCAATACTGAAGGGTTGGTCTTGCTTATGATAATTATAATTCTCATCTCTACATCACCTACAAAGTAAAATGCCCTCAGAGTGTACAAGTATCTGCAAGATGTTGTGCGTTCACTCGCATTATGGAAAAATAATTTGAAGTAGCATTGCAAATACTTGTTAGCTCGTGTTATGAATCTTCAACAGAATGGATATTTCGACATCAATTTTCAAAGTATAAACAATATGGTATTACTATTTGGATTTTTCACATTACTGTTGATCTTCAGTACCTGTTAAGGGCATTCTGCGTCTTAGGGTGAGTTCACACTACAAGCAGACTGGCAATAATGATTGTGCATGTCTGAATGCAGAAACAATTTGCTGTTCACACTGCAAGCGGAGCAGAGCGGAGCGGTGCGTTGGGGAAATTTGCTGGGATTTTTGACGCTCAGTGCGAGCTTTTTTCCACGGCTCCACCTGTAGATCATTATATCCTATAAGGGTAGAATTGTCATTTTTTTAAAAAAGTATAACATATAGCTAATATTGTGTATACCTATTCATAAAACAACTATAACTAATAATGTAACGTATAATATCAAATTTCAATTTTGCCCATTTGGATTCATCAGACATTTATTTATTTTTTTCTTCGGCTTTCTCGGATTTGTTATTTTAACATTGCTTTTAATTTAAGGAATCTACATTTATTTTCCTCGATATGTAGTTTATTTGTCTTGCTATGAAGTGTATTTTGTTTTATGATCGTGTAAAAGAAATAATTATGTACGATTTTTTAATAAAGTTTTCATATTTTTCCGTAAAACGGGAGGAAAAGGTGGCCGTATGGTGAGGAGGAGGCCTCAATGAATGTCTAATACAAAATACGCAGCAAAATATTATGAGCTTGGCTGATTTTCCTCCGATACTAACGGAAAACATGCCAGTATTTTGAGGATTTTTAGATCATGAAAAGTCAGTATTTGTCAGAATTTCTCACTGAGATGTATTTGGCACAACCCTAAATTTCTGAAGGTAATTATTTAACATGCACTCACCTTAAAGTCACCACAAGACGTTCTTGCGTTCCTACTTGCTGGCCTACATAAGACTGTATTGCTATAAAGAGGTACAACCTTTACGTAAATACTTAATTTTGCTTAAACTACTTTGATTCACATGAATCCGCAATAAAAAGTTTTGACTTATTACTGAATAGCAAATTTATCTAATATCGTTGGAAATTTTCCTTTCTATAAGGGATAGTTGTACATCAAAATTTGCTGGTTTCATCAGTAAATACTCGACGAATCGCGATTCATCTCTCCTCGGTGCTTCGAAGAGACAGTGGCATTCTCCACAGCGATCTCTCTTCATATTGAAGGGATGGACCCAGTGTTTCCGTTTCCGTTTTTTGCTGTCGAGCCATAAGAATACATGCACGAAATCCTTCATAACGACTGGTTCTTGTGTAGGTCGGTCCGCTTGTTGTGTGAACTCACCCTGACATATTCATGTTGAGCGTGTCGAATGGATTTAGAGAAAACAGTGGGTTCATTCATGCACTTTTCATGCATGAGATAGCATAAGTTAGCAGTTTCACTGAATAATTAATCTCTTCATCCTTTCCTGAGTGTCTCCCTAACCGGTTTCTTAGGAGGAAAATCAAGATGAACATTTAGTATAGCACATAATGATTATTTGATTGCACGATTTGATACAACTTTTGCAATCGAAAAATTAAACAAAATATCTTAACGCAGCGACTGAAATTAGCCTACTAGTCTCCCTCAATTCATTTATTGTAATAGAGAGATCTAAACAAATTAATGCATGACAATGATGCGCAGCGGAATGAATAGATACGTAAGATAACCAGCTTTTTCGACTGATGTCATAACAAAGGATTAAATAATTCCTCCTGAAAAGAAGATGCCTTACAAAAATTCGGAAATATTTGAGCATTGAAGATGGATCGAAAGCGGTGCAAAAATTGCGTTAGGTAAAATGTAGTTCAAGCCGGAATGCTTTCTCAAGAATCAAAGAAGTTGTACGGCATGTGTTGGAGCAAAAAACAAAAATTACAAAAAACTGGGAGTTGCAGGTCTTTCTTTATCCGTGTAAGATCACCGAAAAAAAAGTTTCGGTGTGCAGCAAAGTGAAAGTATTGTGTGTAGCCTTAAGCATCCTGAATTTATTTTCTAACTTCTCAACCTTATGGAATTTTACCAGTTTATCACGCGTCAAGAGACGAAAAAAATTGCGTATCATATTTACTAGAACACTCACTTTATAGAATTCGATATCACTGTCTATTTATAAAGACCAACGTTTCGATGTACGAACATCATCTCCAGGCTGAAAAATACAGAGTAAATTTTCCAAACACAAAATTAAAAATGTAAATCAAATGAAAAAACATATCAAACGATAAAAAACAAAACACAAAACACATTTTAATATGACTATAAATAGACAGTGATATCGAATTTTATAGATTGAGTGTTCTAGTAAACCTGTACTTCGTAAACAGAGTATGAAATAAAAAGTCAGGAACAATCAAACAAATCTCAAGACTTGTTACATGTTAAGATCTGTGGAGAAATAAAAATTGATCATTACCTGAACGAAGTGCTTATATCAGTGAGGGTATATTTTTTGTAGCCTATTCATCCAATCACGAAATTTACTTCCTATGATTCTGAATAATTTACGAGATGTTTACAATTTGATATGGGCATAGGGAGTTGCTGTGAAAAACATTTATGCCTGGGGATAGTTATTCAGGGTTATTAGCTAGAAAAAAATTTTAAAAATTAAAATGTACATGCATTCGAATGAACACAAAATTACGTGCGAAGATAGAGCAGCGTATTATTCTAAGTAACAGTTTTGTAAATATTCAAGATCTGAACTGGGAAAAGAGAGAATTCGATATAACATAAAATTCGGTTATTTATCTATTCATTTAAAGAGATACCTGGTGTTCTATTACACAAGGATGACGGATTCTCTCACAAGTTCATCTACATTATATTTCGACTTGTTCCTCCGTTAGTTATTAACTTAGTTATTACGACCGTAATTCTTTATAACTCATCTAGTGTGCACGACCCGTTAAAATTGATGGGAATCACTAGTTTTGCTCCAACAAGTCTGAAGAAATGAATGACACACAAATTGATCCATCCTAATGGTACCCAAAACCAAAATGTCCTTGTATTTCTTTACCGGGGAAAATCGTATCACAGATACAACACCTTTAAATCTTTATGAACTTCATATGAGCACGCAGCAATCAAGCAAGTTAGAACTGCGTATTTTCATACTTATGTACTAAAACTTTAGGTGTCTTCTCAAGTTTATATATAAATGAACAGATAAAATTCAATGTTTTATTTTCATGCATAATTTTTCCAATGTTATTTGGTACAGCAGGAATCTCATTGCGAATTTTAAATTTGTGGAGAATTTTATGCACATAGTATGTTGCTCAACCATGTATATTGAATATGCAGGTTTCATTCATAAGCTTCATTACTGCAATGATAAAGGGTTCATAAGTCCCGACTCGAAAACCGAGAAAAGTATACCACCAAGATAAAATTGGGAAGGACATTCTTCAGATATCATGGCATAAAACCTACGGATTTACAAACACACATTTAAGTTACTTTTACATGTCATCCCAGCAAGTTCACGTCCATCTCATTCCAGAAGGTCGTTCCTTCAATTCAGTTTACATTCGATTAATACACTGGTTTATAATAATTATCCATTATATATATGCAGGGTGTCTTTTAAATACGGGACCAGAAATTTTTTTAATAACTTTGATACAATGAACGCATTATTTAAAACAAAACAACAGTAAAATCCTGAGTTTTCTATCTTTCATTTGGATTAATTGTTGAAGATGTCATTCTTCATGTGGCGTACACTCGACTGCAAGCAATATTGGGCGCATGTTCGCAGGCTTCTCATTGCAGCACTGGTGAGGGTGGGACCGAACTATCATATTTCTGGGATGATGGCTAAGTTGAGTCAGATTCGTCGGTTTGTCACGATGAACCCTTGCATTTAGATATCCTCACAAGAAAAAAGTCCAATGGGAGATACGTCAAGAGACCTTACAAGCCCCTCAAAGTCACCGAATATAGAAATCAGCTTTCCGGGAAACTGGTTACGCAGGATGCCCATGCTATTCCTTGTGGTACGGTACTTTGCCCCGTCCTGCTGGGAGTAGAGGTTCATGGTGTTCACTGCAGGAATTAAGAAGGTGTTTAGCATTTCTTGGGATCGCTGACCGTTAACAGTTAATGCTTGGCCAACTGCGCACCAAACAGTTACCCTTTCTGAATGAAGTGGAGTTTTCATAATCTCCATAGGATTTCCAAAAACCCAATATCTCATGTTCTGTTTGATTACACATCCGTTCAAACTGAAATGAGCTACGTCCGACATAATCAAGCTCTTAAGAAATTCAGGATCTTCTTCCTCCTTCTTCAAAAACCACTCACAGAAATTCATCCTTCATTCAAAATCAGTTTCCTGTAACTTATGACCAATTCGAACTTTATACGCATGCATTGACAACCTTTTCTTCAAAATCTTCTTAACAGAACAATGACTCATCTCTAACTGTTGTGACAGGTGCCTCCTGCTTCACCTGTCGCCTCCTGTATGCATGTTTTCGCTGCCTAAGCGATTTAATCGCTTGGGTGGCGAAAAACATGCATGCCCCGGCGAAAAAGTTAGACTGGGTAAGGCTGATGTTGGGATCGTTTTCCATGATCTCATTGGATTTTTCAACATTCAAATAGACCGCAACGTTACAGGGTCGGCCTTCCCGTTTCTTCTTCGCCAGATTCCCCCCTTCTGCTAAATTCTTTTCGTACTTGTAAATGAACTTCTTTGACGGAGTACTTTGCAGGTTGTACTCTCTCTTGAAACTTTGCTGGGCTAAGACAATGTTTCTTCCATCAAAGAAGTATGCAGTGCTTATGAAAGCTAATTGTTCCTTTGTCCAGTTCGTCATCTTGGAGGCAGTTTCAAAGATGGATGAATGTTACTGTGTCCTTTGATTCTTAGTTTGACTATTAATAAAGATTTTTTTTGGATGCCGTATTTGAAAACGCCCTTTACAATGAAACGTCACGTATCTATTCAAATTTCTAAAGACAGAAATAAATTTATTTGTTGTTTTGCGTCATTTCTCCTATGTTATTATAATGGAAATCTCATTGAACATGTTATGTGTGGGGAGAATTGTAAGCACTTAGTTATAAATAATAATTCACAGATATATGGCTTACTTCGTTTGCCCGTCTCTCTTTCACGCTCTTAAGGATGCATAATGACCGAACGTGTGATACGAGTAATGACCGAGGAACCTATGCACAAGTCTAAGAAAATTTTAATCGCGTGTACTATTAGGATGGATGTTAGTTGTTTATCATCTATTTCTTGAGACTTATTTGAGGATACTTCAATTTTTCCCTGCATTTTTGAGGGGTCGCGTTTGCTACCGTAGTTTTTAAATTATTTACACCCAAAAAATAAATTGGCTATACGTTATTCATCACGATATGCTGTATTTTGCTACGAAAAGTTTCAATTTTTGCTCAATAGTTTTTGATTTATTAACAAAAGTCAGCGGATGCGAGGTTTCTTGTAGCATTTGAATAGTACTATGATATCAGCCAAGCTAGCAGACTCCCATCGTAATAACTTAGGAGAAATTACCCACAAAAAATATATTTATTCATAAATATATGGAGACACCTGGCATTTTCTTACACAGTGTTGATGGCGATAATGGTTGTAGTAATGCTACGACACCGTTTAAATTAGCTATACAGATTTTTAGACAAAAATTCAAGTGACTTTTAGAAGCAAGACATAATCAATTTGCATTTTGCGTCATTTATGGCCTGCTCGAAGGATTATAGCATAGATGCTCTTAGACTATATAGTTTCGCTCGATTCAATCACTTATTGAATTTGATTATTTTGAACGAAGCCTCTGTGATTCTTTTTTTGCCGCATACCCACTTGACAAACATCTGTTTTTTATAGTGGAAATTATGAATTACTTGGGGAAAAGATTATGCTCTTAGGCCGAGATTTTCGTCAGGGGCTGCCCATACTTCCTAGAAGTACTAAAAAAGCCACTTTTGAAACGTGTATCAAGAGTTCTTGATTGTGGCGCATTTCAGATAGTACCAGGGAAGTTGTATTCAACTTCCTTGGGTAGTATAGACTCGGCAAAGGTGTGAGAGCAGCTGGAGATCAGCAGACATTTGAAACGTGGCTTCTTAGAGTTGGCATAGAGCACGTGCCACAGGAAAACTCTTAGATGATGATCTTGAGGTGCCTCACGAAACATGTGCTCAAGGTTCACTTATCGACAAATTTTTAACGGCGACACAAAGAAAGAACGTCGAATTCGAATGATACTTTTCCAAAAAATTGTGATTGTTTGACAAAAAACATATTAAATTTGCTACCATCAAATAAGAGGATGTACTACAGCGAAGACAGGGTGCTAACCGATAACCCAATTAAAGCAGTGCGTTGCCCGCCAGAGTACTTACTTCATGCCTCTTCTGGAATGCTTCCTCATAACCTCAAAATCAAAACAAATTCGTCTATTATGTCAGGAACATAACTTTACGGAATGAATTTTGCAATGACACCTGTGAACTTATAGCCATGCACAAGCATTGTCCGAGGCATCCCTGATAGTCGGTCCTCTAGCTGGAAGTGTGCTCTCATCCCTAACTGGAATTGGCGCCAAGCGACCCAAACCTTACTTTTACATTGGAGATAAAAAAAATTCCTGTAAGACTGGCTTACGCTATGATAATTAACGGCGCGCAGGGATAAGCTTTCATTCAGGTATTTTAGTTCTCCTACTAGAACCAATGTTAAGCCGCGGTCAGCTATATGTGGCATTTTCAGTAGTAAGGCGATACGCAGATGTATGCATTGAACTTATACCGACTACCATACAAGAAGTGAGAAGAGCATAAATAATAACTAAAATTTTAAGTATAAAGACACTTTCAGCGTTATTCACTGAAGGAAAATGTTTTATTTTACTAATAAAGTGTTCATTCAAGTTTAGTTTGAAGGTGAAGGTTGATAGTAAATACTACTTAATTGGAAATAAAACGAGAAGTTCTATTTGAGTTCAGATTGGTTGCACTAAAAATCAAAATCACATACGGCCATGACCTTTTTCATTATTTTAATACACCAAGCGGGGTCAATTCCACAGATCTTGCAAGTAAATTATCAATAAATAATTGGTTATACGGTGACGTAAAAATAAAGCAGTTATTTACCGTTTTCTATCGTTTTCTTTATGAGAAACTTTAACTTTTTACGCTATATATGCACGGTAACTAATATAGAATTACTAGCTTCCTAGGATAGAACAATAGCTTATTGTTTCTTACCGCACGTGTTTTATACGGCAACACACTCTGTGCTCAGATCCCTTATCTCCATGGAAAAAGCTGTTTCCTTATTCCTCTCGATGGAACACCTTTTTGGATTGAGAAGCTAAACCTGACTCATCTCATACAATGAGCATTTTTGTTAGTATGTATATATATACGTATATATAGGTAAACACATTAAATATATACTGTATAAACGTATATATATATCAGAAACAACGTTTTCTGAAATATGTGTCCCCGACATTTTAGTTGATTATAGCTACGCTTTAAATTAACACATATGAATTGTCTTTTTGTTTACAATGTGGTGAATTTTGTTTCCTTTTCGAATAATTTGTGTTTTTGAAAATCGTTTAATAACTTTTTTACTGTGATCGATTCACTGAAAGAAGTAGAAAAACTAATTGTTCAAAGAAAAAGTGTCGAAAACAACACTGGTGTTCTTATTACTTGCTCAATACCCACTGTTAAAAATAGTTTCACAGTGATATGTCCTACTAACCATCAAGGACACCTCCATCATTGATAATTCTTCGACAACGAACTAAATAAGTGTTTCAAGAACTGAAGAAAAACGGTAATATTCCGCAAAACTCTTCGCTCAGTGGTGGCTAGAAGTAATACTTGTTTTGAGAGAAATGGAGGGTATGTAGAAGGATCCTAAATTGCTATATTTATTTAAACGTAATTTAAAGGAATGATTTGTTACTTTTCTGAATTTTTGTTTGTCCGGTTTACTGGAAAGTACAAAATAAGGAAGAATATCAATGTTGTTTTAAAAACTTTTCTTTTGAACAGTTTGGTTTTCTACCTCTTTCAGTAAATCGATCAATGTAAAGTGGTTATTAAACGATTTATAAAATCTTAAATTTTTCGAAAAGAAAACAAAATTTATTACATTGTGAACAAGAAGACAATTAAAATATTTTCATTCAAAGCGGAGATATAATCTATTAAAACGTCGGAGCATTTTTGTGGGACACCCGGAATATAAATGGAAAGTAGATAAATTGAATTAGAAATAAATATAAACCAACAAGGATCCCTTCTCACATGAAAAATCCATTCATACTGACCAGAACATCAGTTTAATATTCATAAAACAATTTCATGTTTCACTCTCTCTCCTAAAACACTATTTCACCTAAAACAATTGATGACAGATAATCCACGAGTACTGAAAATAGTACTCTTTGTTTCTAGTGATGCGCTGCAAAAAAATGTATTGCGCACATATGAATAGGTATTGCAATATTGTATTCATTGTAAAATGGAATGAATATTTCTACAAGCAACGAAAACATCGCTAACTTTGCGAAGTTTCGGTTTCATTTTTTCACTAAATGTTAAAAATATAAGTCTTTACAATTGTTAGTACGCGTTAGAATTAACGTAGAAAAGTTTAAATAAATTTTGAGTTACTTTATTCATTCCGATTGGTCATAGCTTTGAAATTAACTGAAAAGTTCGTGGTTTGATGTCTAAAATGTAATTCTAATTATTCATACATAAATAGGAACATTTTTATTGGTATACCGCTATTGCCAAACTTAATCCAGGAGTAGTGTAGAATCGAATAATATTTTTGCTACTTCTACACGTCAATAATGATTATTTTAAATAAAACACGGAATATTGTATCCTTTCCATGCCGAATAATATAGATGCGTTGTCTGAGAAATAAAATAGAGGGGTTATTTGATCTACAATGCGGTCACCAGGTATTTATTGAACTATTTAGGAAAGCAAGACTTTCTTCTTAAGCTGGTACAAAATTTACGGTCTCATTAGTTTTTCATTTGACTAGTATAGAGACGTTCTATCGTTCAGAAACTTTCGAATATATTAATCTAAAATTATTATTATTATTTAACAAGTGGAAAACATTTTCAACTGAACTGACTTTTTTAAATGATGTCGATTGAATTCAGGGTGAAATTTTCATCTGTTTCATCCTAACAATATCAAGTGTTTTAGAGCCATTGGAAAAGCTGTAACAAACGTTATGCATTTTTAGTGTTGTTTTTGTTCACGGAAGATTTCAACTTCACTTAAAATTTGTCAATCTATCATTTCTTCCACCAGACTATAAATTATCCATTGGGTTCATGTACATTCGTTATAAATCAACTTTAATGCGCAACCCAAATGATAGAGGTGGTGTTAGTTCAATGTAGAGTTCACATACCGTAGATTTAACCAAAGTGGGTCATAGCAACCCCAAGTGTGTTATGTGACACACAAAATATGTCAAAACCTCTCCTTTACACACAATCGTGTGTCGGTAGTGTGACAAACGTATGACAGGGCTCATTTTTTCAAGCACTTAATGAGGGGAATTTTTTTCAGTTATGCAAGTTGTGGGTACTGATCATTCCGTTACATGCACAACTGACGTCGTCGGTGAAGAGAACTTGCCACAAGATATTTTCATCGTCTTGATCATACCTCTGGCATGAACGGGTGAACTGTACCCGAGGGATATAGTCGTTCGGGATCAAAAAATCATTCAATAATCTATTAAAAATAAATTATGGACTGAAAAAGGCTATAAAAGGCTCGCAGCCCCAAATATCCTACGATATGCAAGGAAAGAACCCTGTATGCTAAATAGGGCAAACATATAAATGAAAACGTAAATGTACTTTCGTTCACACACTATTTTATACACACATTACGTGTAAGTGCACGACAGTTTTTATTAAATCATAAATATCTTCTAAAGTTCCTAATTTTTCCTCTATTTCTTTTCATGAGCTCGGGCTAAGACAATTTTTTCGGAACGGTTAATCAAATACGATCAGCAGTGCTTCATATTCTGAAAATTACTTTCACTGCTTAGAATTGATAAAAAGCCTGTTGCCGTTCGAGGCATACGTTATGGCTCCTCCGACGTTTTGATACGAAGTTAAGTTTCTTGTACTGTTAAAATAGTTGCCTCTCCTCCATGTCTCCTAAAGAAATAAGATACATCAGAACTATTGTAAAAATCATCAGAGCCTTTTTTTTATAGGTAGGATTTCCCGACTTCCAGCTAATTTCTCCTCCGTTAAAAGTGTAATTTGAAACGAGCTCAAAAAAGCAGTAAAACGTAAAATTAAAAAAAAAACATTTAACTACATCCCACACCTGAAGTAAACGGCGTCCAGTTTAAGTTTATTGTAGACGTTTTTCGCAGAACCGCACATGTTTATTATCAATGCTATGTGAAAATACTTTAGCCAGTTTCTAAATTCCTATTCATGCTATAATTTTCTGCAGATATGTGTATTTTTCCTTGACCATTTATTTCTTTTTTAGGTTTGAAACTTCAGCGCTTTAACAACCACATCGTAATTTGATGTACAGGTTTTGCTACCTTACGAATTATTTTCCTCATAGTCGGTGATGTAAGGTTCTTGATGTGATCAACAAAATTGTTTGTGAGTTTTTCTGAGCTTGTTGAGTAAAATGACTCGCTTGGAATACACATGTTGGACAACCAAATTGTGAAGAGGTCGCTTTGAAGAGGGTTTGGAAAACAAAAAAGTGTCAGAAAATAAAACAAGGAGCAGGAAAGGTAATAAGACAGTAAAGAAGCGCCAAAGGTTTGGAATAGCTGGCAAGTGGTGAAGTTGTTTGAATGCTGGAGATCAGGTGGCAAAGAAGTGAAGTGGATGGCAAAGCTGTGGAACAGACGACAAACTTAGTGGAGTGGATGAAAAAGCTGTTCAGTCTATGGTAAGGCGATATATCGGGTAACATTGTTTTAGAGTATGTGTATTGACAGTGGATCAGGTGGCGAGGCTGGAGAGCAGGTGACCAGGTAAACCTAGGGACTCGGTGGTGAAGTGAACGGAGGTGTTGGTCATTTGTGAGAAAAGGTTGACGTATAGAGATATGCAGCAAGCGCCAAATCTATTACTTTTCAGAGAATGTAAAGAAACTTTGCCCTTCCGTTCTTCAATCTACTTATCCTTTTCTGTGTCGTGTTAGCTGATTTCTGTAATCGTGGCCTGGTAACATCGCCCTATCATCTCTGAACCAGAGAGCCTCAGCACGCATTACTGTTTCTCGTGATTCAATTCAAACAGGATTTCTTTCCGTGAGCCATCGGTGTGTAATTTGCAACTTCCATATTTTTCTTGTGTATTGACTTGTAGAAATGCCATCGTATTTTTTCAATGTATTTATTGTTTGAAAATGTCTTCATTTTTACCTTAAGGTTTTAGTGAGCCCTAACTGCACTTAGGTGCAATACTTCTACCCATTCGGTGCAATACTTTTACCCATACTTCTACCCATTTCTTCGGAGGTCGTCACAGAAACGAGCAAGTATCAAAAAGATGTGGAAACCTTCTTTGTAATAAACATGAAACTGCTGAATATGGTATCCGTTATCGAAGACGCCAAATCAAACTCAAACACATAATGATGGTCTTCATACTACGATAGACACGTTGTGACCCGTCAAAATATCAATTGAAGTATAAATATTGTCGTGCATTGCAAACTCGATGGGCAAAATTACAAAGTTTAAATTTTCCGAAAAATTTTTAGTTGGGATAAAAGGATAATTTAGTTTATTTTTTACTCTTAAATGTCAAATTTCGGCAAAAAAAAATAATGAAAATCAAGACGTCGGGACTTTGGATGGTGAAATGAGTCTTCGTTTCTTAGTCGTGTATTGTAGGGCGTGAAGTGTAGAAAGAAAGGAACACAAAGGTTAGTGATTTTTGTCCAAGGATTTCGAATAATTTTAGCTACAAAAAATGTCCTAGAAACTTTTTCGGTTATGATGAATCCTAAAGTACATAATTTGCCAGTAATTCACATTACAGACGCAGTCTCTGTATAATCTTCTCTGCAGAGGTATAAAATAATTTATTTTACATTCATCACGGTGCTACTTCAACTCTAAATGGCAAACAAAATAAAATTGTGTCATTTCAGACCCACGAAACGCGTCTCCGTGTCTGTTCAGGCACTTTTAAAAGAAATGTAGCTTTAATATACGGCTGGACTCGTATCTAACGCGAGAGGAACAATACTAATACCGATACATTACTTGTTTCGTTTTAATTCAATGAACTACTCTCAGTAACACGCTTGACGTCATTGCGATAGTTTGAGCTCAATGTTGGGCAGTTTTTAAACACTTCTGTGCCTAAATACATATGTACTCCAATACATTTGAACTCCTGAAATTTTATTTTAAAAATGAATTTGTCTCAACTTTAATCTTTATTGTTTTGTTTACATTCTTTGTTTCTATACGTGTAATTATTCAAACTAACAAATATTACTGTTTTGAGATCACGACAGTTGGGAAGATCACGCAGATTAAAACACTCCAAGTAGTAGTCATTGGAATGCGAATTCATCATTTTCAGAGGGAGGATCCTGAGCAGCCGCCTCAACACAAACACAGCAGGCCAGTAGGCCGGGTGGTTCAAACTTCGCGCCGATAAAGCAAAGAGACCTCGGGCGATCGTTGCGCCAAGAGAAAAGAAATTTCCAAAAAGAGTTCGCTGTTCAGTGCCGAAGCTGATGCTTCACCAAAATAGCGTCCTGAACAATGCCAAGGTATTCGTGTACAGTTAGCCCGGCGTGTACGAAGCTACCGAGTTACTTGAAGATAAATTTATCTTTTATCGATAAATTTTACTTAGCAATCCCTTGATAAGAAAATTAAGTTAGCTGTTGAGTTTTTCTCGCAGTTTTTTCGACAGCTCGCCTGCTTGAATATATGCACCAATAGACCGTCAAGTGTTAGTGCTGAAATTTTAGCAGTGTCGGTCATTTAATTATCTTTTATTGATATTTTCTAATATAATATTCTGTTTATATTTTACAGCAATGTTTAGCTTAGCTATTCCCACTCATGTAACTCATACTTTTATTACGATAGCCTAAGGTATTCATATTTAATTGTAAATTATCAGTAGAACATTTGCCTTTCATCTGAGAAGCAATCTGCGAGCGAAAAAATGGTGGAAATTCATGAATTTTGTGAATATTCGTGATGTGTGTCTCAAAATACTTTATTATTATGCTACAGTCGCAAGTTTCCTTTTATATCATGGTTTTTCGTTTGTTCACACACACCTTAAATGGTCCCTCATGATAAAAGTGGAAATAGAGTCGAATCCTTTTGATTAGAAAATCAATGCAGACAGAACGTAAAAACTTCGAATTTCCCTGGCAAGTTATTCAAGTACTTGAATAAATAACTTATGTTCGTCTGTCGCCTAAAAAAAATTTATGCATTTTCTTATTCTCTGGAATGAATTTATAGGCAGGGTTGGGGTGCGCACCTTCCCAGCGTTCGACCGTGGTGTGGGCAGCCGTCACGCTCGCACCGCACCGGCAGGTATGACCGACCCATGTGCTGCAGCAGCTCTCACAGAGCATCAAAGAACCGCTCTGATTCTTAACTATACCGGTCTTTATGGTGCTATAGAGGGAATGTTCACACGTATATTATCGTGACCAAGAGAATTTGAAGAGACACGTCCTGAACCTGCACTATGTTAAATTTATCCCACGAAAGCTCGAAACTGGAATTGAATGGATTACAGATATGCACCAAGGTGTGGTAGAAGGATGAAGTGTTGACGATATGACAAATCCACGTTCCCGGTAATGAAAAATACGATTTGGGTAAAAAATACTGAAGTATACGATGTAATACATCTCTGTCGGTAGATGGATCCGAACTTCTTAGACAGGATTCTTTTTCTTCGTTTGTTCTTTCAGCAAACTGCTAGACTGAGGGTAGTATGACGCTGCCCTTTTGCCCCGTCGTTGGTAGGTTCAAATTTTTATCGATAAATTTGGTTTGGCTGCCTGTACAGCGAACTAAATTAAATGCAATAGTTTTGTGTGTCACTAGTTTCAATTTTTGTTTTATTTGGTTGCAGGTCTCACGAGCACCAAATACCTTTTCGATCTAGCACAACTCAGTATTGCGCCTTATTATTCAGTATAGCTCATGTTTAAACAGTGTAGTTCAAGGAACTTGATGTCGTCCTTTTTAACTCGGTGTAATTCAGTATTGCATCTCCGTATAATTCAGGTGAGCCTATTTGATTGAGCACTCTTTTTCACGGCTTACGTAGCAGCTTGCGCAACGTCATAATTTGTCAATTTAGCTCTGCGTTAGTGATTAATTTTTTGTTCGTATAGAAATTTTCATTTTTTCTTGTTTCTATTAAATGTCACTAATTTTCGAGATTGTTTATCTTCACTTGGTTCTACAATAAATTTCAATCATGAAATCCCTGAAAGATACGGTTTGCCAATAGTCCTTCGCCCAAATAGGCTATACGAACTTAGGGTTTTATTTTGCCATGACAATCTCAATCACAAGAAAATATCTGCAATATGCTTTGCAGGGTTTTTTGATGCGTAATCATAAATCTGTTGGTTATAGCAGCTATTTAAGGCAGATTAGAGTGTGTTATGGAATTTTCTTGGTGTTTTATTTCGTAATAATGAATAGTAATAACTATTTTATTATTAAAACTTGCCCACTACTTCCCGTATTATTTGTGAGCCTCTATTCTACATAGTCTCACTACGTGCACTGCATAAGCTCCGAGGACGTATTTTTTTGGTTTTATGAAACCATCTCAGATTCTTTACATGGATCATGGCACCATGTACAGACTGGAGCCAAATGAATGCATGAATTTGATCGTTTTTCTTCCCCACCTCTTACCATCATTCATGCGGTCAACAAAATTCTTTACTGCCAGAATTTATTAATGTAATTCTCGAGTTTAGGTAAGCAACAGAAAGAATAGCCTGCAGCGTGGAGTTTTGAAAGTACTAAGATTAGATATCAAGAACGGTCGAATCGATGCGTTCTTTTGGCACCACACTTTGTTTCTCAGTATAGGATGTTTGAGTAGGAATATCTGCGTGTAAAGGCGTAAAGTTGAGCATGTATCGACGTCCTCTACTAAAAACATCTATCAATAGATACTGACTCTACAACAGTTGGCATTAGTATATGAACTCGTTCGACAAGCTTAGGCTATTTGTTGATGTACAGTATATACCGGGTGCTGTGTAATTCGATGCACGTATTTTAATCATTTACAGAAAAACGTAAAATAAAATGATTTTCATGGGGGACAAAAAAATCAAAACTCCTTCGCTTTCGAGAAACTATGACCTGAAATAATTTTAGATTCCCGTAGAAATAGGCTACAACGCGCGCCAACAGCTTGCCAAAGAATTTAGATTTTACTCGTTGGCTGCATTGTAAGCATATTCCTACGGGAATCTAAAATTATTTCAGATCATCATTTCTCGAAAACGGAGTTTCGAGGTTCTGGCAATCATGAAAATTGTTTTATTTTGCGTTTTTCCGTATATGGCTAAAATATGTGCATCGAATTACGCATAGCCTGAACAGAATTTATTTTGGTGAAATTTTGTACCTCTCGGAATTGATAAAAGACTGTGTGGTCATAAACATTAAAATCAATTCTATATTTTTGTCTTCTAATTTTGCTTTAAAATTATGGGACAGAAGAACTTTTTTACGTCATGTGTATAATGAGCAGCCTCTCTCTCTCTTTTGCATCCAATAAATTTTCTCCCCATCTTTCTATCTCTTTAGAAATTCAATATCCTGAAAAATCCAGACATAATATTTGGATATTATCATTTCGTAGGGTGAATTTCTCCCAAGATTTCATGGGTTACGAAAATGCTGCAAACAAAATATCCTAATTTCCACTTTATTCAAGTTTTCACGATTGTGTCGCTGAGGATTAAAGCAGGATCGGTGACAAGTCCTGCGCGTCACAGTATACGCAAGATGTTACTCGTTGATTCGTCGAGTTTCACGATCCCGACATCATTAGGGCGCGGTGGCGGAGTTGAGACCAGGGTCACTTATGTCTCCGTGAGGTGTTCAGCCGAGCAAAAAACTTTCATCCATACTTTTTCTCGTAAACAAGTTTATTTACCTTGTTAATCTGAGAGGAGGACGCCCTTGTAATTGTGTTGACGACATCTTCCGTCCTTAGTTTAGTGAGAACAATCCATCTATTGCACAACAACCTATAATGATCACTTGCAGATCGTCATGTCATTCAACCACGTTAAAAGTCAATTTAATTACGTTTTTTTAAAACAAACTTTAGACATTGATGAGACACTTTTTGATAAGCTCCACCACAAACCTCCTCTCAAGTGCATCTGACTAAAAAACATAGCATGATATTTCTCATTAGCCGACTTTCAAAGAGAGCAATAGCGACAAATGAATCGTAAAAACTTGGAATGCATGAATCAGAGAAATACATCGATGGTAATATTATTGTAACAAATCTGATCATGGGTAGCTAAAGAAAGACGCATGCTTGTTATTTTCTGAAAATACTCAGGACACCGAGGCTCTACCTTTGATGTATGGAAACAACACCGAATGTCAAAGAAATCCCTCAAAAAGAACTAACGGTTGTCATGCACGTGTAATTCATCAGCAGATCAACGTGAACAGAGAAACAGCCTGTGCTGTTCAGTATTCACATAGTTGTGGTTTTTAAAATGCATTTCTGAAAATATTTCAGAAATTGTTGAAAGCTTTAATTCGATTGCAAAATCGTATACATGTACAATTTAGAAGATTTCCTTTGTTTTGTTCATTGTTAGTTTGATACTTGTAGGAACTCAAGTAGGACTATATTATTTATATTGAACTTGAAATTTTCTGCTAAAATTCACTGCAGCAGTTAAGTTTTACTGAGTTTACGAGGCTTCCAACGATAGAAACAAGCAAATGCGAAAAATCTTTGAGCAAAAATATTAACTGCATATTTTACGTAATGAAATACAGGGACGCAGAGATATAAATACCTTGATGTTTACGATGTGTTTATTAGCTCAATAACTGATTGTCACCGTAGGGAAAAACGTCAATCAACATGAAAACAAGGCTCTATTTTACTCGCAAACAAAAACAAAATATAATGACCAACTCCAGCTACAGATGCAGAAAATGCGCTCACGATCAGTTCATTATTTGGTTGGTATGGCAACCGAGTAAATATCGTAAGCCCTCAACTAACCATGAGTAACATGAAACTTGGCGCATCAATGAAAGTGGCCTTATAACTCATTGCAAATGAGTTTTCTCTGTTGTAATTTTACTTGGGTAACTGAATTTCGATGGAATTTTATCTGAGCATTCAGAAACTTAAAAGTTGGCAAGTTTACCGTATGAAAGGCAACCAATATATAGCCAAGAATTATCTATTTACTGACACGCAAGAGCAAAAAGGATTGGTATCGCCAAGAAAAAAGTCGTGCTTTGTGATCATTAATTATATCTCAGTTCTCTATGAAGCCTATAAGTGTCTGTATAAGTGTAAATAAGTGAAAAATATTATAAGATACATGAGAAATGAGAAATTTAGTTTCTGAGTGCCAGCGTTCTGACTGAGTGAAGGAAATGGATGGTGAATCATCCGTCTAAAGCCAGTCTAAGGTATTTTTGATTGGCAAGCGTAGTACAGAACGAAGCACAGATGACAGAGTAGCACTGAATGACCATGACCATAGGTTTAAATACTCCTCACTGAGGATTGTTTCAACCTATGGTCATGGTCATGGTCCTCATTCCTCAGCTTTGCTTAACGGTGACGATTCCAAATGTCGTTACCAGTTGTCACGAATGTTTATTTCTGCTGAATCCTAGGTCGTTCATCACCAACTGTTATTTTTTTGCTTATCATTGTACCTGAATCCTATGACAACTATTTTTCGCAGTAAACTCCCTTGACAATTATCTAACTCAGCTCCCATTATCTACGAGCCTCTGCGTTGATTAAAGTGCATTAAAGTATTCTTTTTTTACATCAGTTTCGTTTACTCTTTTTCAGAGGTCATAATACAACAACAATGATGTATAATTAGGAAATTCTTCGACCATCCCTGATTATCTTCCCCCAACCTTGGCCACTAATGAGGCTTACCTCCTTCAGAACCATCTCTGTGCAATGCAACGAATCCACTGCCACAAATTTTCTTTTCCCGGAAGCTATGAAGCATTTCATGCGTTTTTCTTGAAAAGCTTCTACAGTGTCAAACAGTGATCTTTCATGTGAATTTTCATTTTCGGGAACAGAAAAGTTCATCGAACCTTCATCTGGTATACATACATATACATATATTTACAGGGTGACCGGCACTTGGTTGAAAAAAATTCACTGAAGGGTGTGACTGTTGAAATAAACACTTTTTACTTTGAACCATGTGGACGAAAATGCTCCGTTAACAAAAGACAAGGACTTGAAATTTGCACATGGCCACTAAGACCTCTTCATATTATGGACTAGATTTCTGCTTCTTGAGACATTTGAAGCGTTTGATTGATTCATCGCGAAAAATCCTCATTGGTAGAATAAATATTGTTTAACAACATCAGCATGGATTCTTGGAACTACCATTGTATATTCGATTGCGGCCGGCAGTCATTGCACCGGCGTTATAAAGCTTGCGTCGCCACAGATGCATGGCGTCATTGTGAAGATCTTGGGTAAGTACTCAACCAAATTTCAAAATCTGTTTCTTACGGTCAAATTAAAAATGTCAGTTATTCTGTTTTTTGTCTTAATGTTAAAAACTTATTCCTAAGTTCTACATTTTACTTCCTTGCTACTCTCAAGGTATGAATTTTCCTCTAATACGTTTCAAAACTGAAATTCCTGTAAATTTTCAATGAAGCATTTTCTGTTTCATGATATTCAAATAGAAAGTGTTTTTTTTTCAATCGTTTCAACCTTATGTTGCAGTTTGTTCAGAAATACTGGTCGGTATGTTCATATATGGAAAGTGTGGGACGGCGGCCATAGTTTTTTAGGTCAAAAACTGGGTTGCTTTCATTTAAGGGTGAGTAAGTGCACTGTCGTTAAACAGTAGTCAGTTTAGTTTTCCTCAATTCAGATTGTTTTCAAAAGTATGATCCGAGCTCATTGTTCGAATATGTCCGTCATCATAATATTCAGAAATGAACGTGAACCGATTCAAACAACACGTTCTAACAGCAACACAACTCGTAGTTAAAAATAACATCATAATGCTATAAAAACGCTACACTGATTTCTTAAATATTACTAAAATCTAACACCGGCACTTCGCCATGAGCAGTCATGTGCAACAGCCGTGACGAATACGGTATGGGCACTTTCTTGAAACACTTCGTGCACATGCAACTAGTTCACTGAATATATCAACTTTGGTCATAAAAGACCCTATTTTTAACCATAATTTTAAATGAACGTAACTTAATTTCATTTCTTTTCAAATATCGCCAGACATCTGCTCCGTCATTGATATATCCAATGAATAATTACCCAGAACTCGTTGGCCAGCCTCAGAGAATTTAGAACAAAGATTCAGCGGCCACTTTTTAGCCACTGACTCTCCGTTGAAAGGTTGTTTATCATCGACCATCGAGACTCGAGTTACAGTGAAAACAGAAGACACAAGTTTAATGACTAAGATGAATTGGTCACTCTTTGAAGGGAATGTCCCTTTGAAGCGAGACAGTGAACGAAACTAGAGAACAGTGACCGACGAGACAGTGAGCAGAGACCAGCTGAAGTCATACTAAGCCATCTATTATTAAAGTTTACTTCAAACATGAAATAAAAATTTGCAGTTAGAAATAGAAAGCATTCTTCGTTCCGCGGAAGCAGGGCTGGCTAAACTTGATTAAGGTCCAATAAAAAAAATTCCCATGAAAATCTCTGTAGTCAATGCTGTTTTTCAAAATATTGTCTTCAGTTAATATATATATACAGGGTGTTTTTTTTACTTTGAACAAACTTCGAACTGAGGTACTAAAACTCAAAATAAATCGATTTTCATGAATGACAAAATGTCCAAAACTCTTTAGTTTTCGAGTTATAGTTACTTGAAGAATATTAGAACTTCAAGTAGGATTGAACGCGCGCACCATTTTTAGCGCTACCTTTGATAGTTAAAGAGGTTTTTGGGCCCCACTAATGTAGTATTTTTGCAATTTTACAATGAAATTTGCGTGTACACGTTTTACAAATAAGAATAAATTGTCCTAAATGAGTAATTATCAATTATTATCATGCAAGCTAACCATTAATCAGTAAGCATTGCAGGACACAGGTAAAAAACATAATCAATACAAACTTTAATGTAAGAACTTCAACGCAAGAACAAACTTGAATACAGTTTTATTACAACAGTTACTCGAAATGGCCTCCATGAACTTCAACACATTTACGACTTCTAACAGCCAGTGAGCGCCTTACAGATTGAAACACGCCAGGCATTTCCGTAATACGGCCAGCTGAGTCCACAATGCGTCCAACCAGATCCTGTTCCGATTCAACAGGAGTGGCATACACGAGGTCCTTCATGGTTCCCCACAAGAAGAAATCCAGTGGCGTCAAATCAGGCGACCTAGCTGGCCATGCTACAGGAGCACCTCTGCAAATCCATCTGTTTTGAAATTGGTTATTCAGGAACAGGCGTGTTTCACGAAAGTAATGTGCTGGCGCTTCGTCATGCTGGAACCACATTCGCCTGCGTGTCTCCAAGGGCACGTCCTCCAGTAGTCCAGGCAAAACTTCGCGTAGGAAAATGGTGTACGCAGGTCCCGTGAGAGGAGAAGGTAATAGGTGCGGACCAATTAAATTGTTGCCAATAATGCCTGCTCACACGTTGACTCTAAATCTGTGCTGGTGACTATTAGGCTGAATAACATGAGGGTTATTTCCAGCCCAGTAATGATTATTGTGACGGTTGAAAACCCCATCACGACAGAAATAAGCTTCATCTGTGAAGAGAATAAGTTTTGAGAATCCGTGATTCATTCTTTCCTGTTGCATTAACCACTGGCAAAACAGCATACGAGGCTCAAAATCACCTGGCATGAGCCCTTGCACTCTTTGGAAATGGTACGGATGTAATTGCTGACGATGTAGTGCCCTCCACACAGTAGTATGGTTTCGCAAGCCAAGACGTTGAGCAGCTGCACGAGTGCTGGTTCGTGGATGTTGCTCAAAGTATTCCACAATTCTGTCCTCCTGTGGATGATGGCCGCGCCCAGCATTCCCTCTGTTAACGTTGAAGCTGCCGGTGTCACGCAATCTCGTATGCAGAGTAGCAAAATACCGGAAATCAGGCACTTCGCGCCTAGGAAACCTTTCTCTGTACATCCTCAGAGCGAGCCTACCATTTCCGCCTGCAGCTCCATAAATCAAATGCATGTCTGCCTTCTCAGCATTGGTAAATCTTTCCATGGTCACAGTGCAACGGCGTGTCAACAAATGGCGAACTGATACTGCAACACGTGCGTTCCAGTAATGTAGATTGTTAATAATAAATTTTATTTCATTATTTCAGTTTCACATTGCATCTTGAAATCTTGTCGTTGATTATAATTACATGGAATGGATAACCCATAATGAAATGAGAAAAAATGCTTTAATTGTATTCGACAATCTCGAAAACTAACAACTTTAAATAACAATTGGTGTGCGGCCCAGTTATAACAAACACTTCTAAACATGCTTTGCGACGCCATAACTCGAAAACTAAAGAGTTTTGGACATTTTGTCATTCATGAAAATCTATTTATTTTGAGTTTTTGTACCTAAGTTCGAAGTTTGTTCAAAGTTGAAAAAACACCCTGTATATATATATATTATATATATATCATGTATATATATTTTTATCTCTCGAGGAAAACAGAGGAATAACTTTACAAATTAAAATGTTAATGTCAAATGGGCTTCTTTGTAAATAACGTGTTCAAAAATAGCCCGTGGAATTTCATATATAATCTGCTACTTGAGCTGAAATTTGCAAAAAAAACACTAAGAGGTATATGTTATTGGAGTTTTCCCAAAGAAAAAAGGATGAACTAATTCAGAGTAATGAATTACCAGAATCTATGTAATATTCTATTTGTTCCTTCCTCAATTCTTAATTAGTCCGTCCGTTACGCTTTTAGTTATAATCCGTTCGTAGCACTTTCGTCCGAGTTTGCAGTATCATGGATACCGAATTTCTCAATGTAGTAATAGAAAATGGCCTTAACAAGCATTGATATGTTTGAAATTTAATCACGGTAGGCTCGGCTATGATAGGTTAGGTTAAGATACGTTTGGTTAGCATAGGTAAATTTGACGGAATTTTTTCGCGGGTCCACGTAACTTAATTACCAATGACATTGTCCGTGGAATTTCCACGGGTTCTGCTGGTATCAAATAATTTAGCAAATCATTTGCCAAAACCGAAGAAAAACTCACGTCTATGCTTTGTGCGTGAATCGACCTTTGAAACAGGGGAACTAAACTTTAATTCTAACTGTGAAATGACAAAATTAACCTACAACCATAAATGATTGCACAGCTATTCGTGTCTTGAAGTAGCAATGTTTTTCAATAGTATATAGTCAAGTGTGCACCCAAAATTATTTGCATTTTCACTCGAAATATTTGTACAAATGCAGCTTCAGCAGTAATGTAGTTTTTGAATTATTTGGTAAACATTTTTTCCCTGATTTTACCTTGAACATTCGAAAACGAAGGGGCGTAAATTCTTCAAAAATATTATTATGGGAATGATGGCTGGAAATTTTGTGTCGTTAGCGGATGCTGAATTAGGAGAAAAAAAACAGTTCTATCTATAGCCAGAAGGCTTTTAAGAAAATGAAGGGGAATAAACAGAGCCATTTATGGATATTTATTATTTAAACTAACAGATGATGAGCGTAAATAACACAGGGAGAACTCTGAAATTGGAACTAGTAGTTAAGAAAATAGGAAAAATTCAGGAAAACAAAGTAAATACAAGGCCCAGAATCCCACTCTCCAGTGAGAGGCCCAGAAATGGAGAGTGAGTGAGAAACACGGATTTGGCATGTCAGGTGCGAGCAAAAAATAAACTAGGTGTCGGGCTATTGCCAATCAGTGCCTTGTGATTTAACGGGAGGGAAAATAATTCTCTCGCAAATAACTGAGCTCTCGTATCACAGATACTTGAGAAACGTACTTCCATCACGATCTTCAAAATTTCATAGGAGAAATACTTGAAAAGAATAACTCCAATGGCAAAAAGAAAAAGGAAGGACTCAAAACTGAGAAGTAAACTTGAATGGAGAAAAGCTAAGAAGAGAAACTTGAAATGCAAAAACTAAGAAGACAGTTTTTTAAGAAGAAAAACTAAAGTGAATTTCATTAGCTTGAATCAATTTCGGCTCAATTTTTGCAGCCTGTTTTATCAGCGCGAAAAACTCCTTAGCTTGATTTTTATATCGGCTTGAAAACTTCGAAGCTTATAGCTTATAGCTCAATTTCGTTTTCGGCTCAAATTTTCGACGCTTGAAAAACAGCTTGAAATATCTTTAAAGCTCTACCATATCAAACCCCTAGAAATACCGAAAAATATTCGCAACTTGAAAACTGTGGGAGAGCCCCAACTTAATAAACTAAGTTAATAGAACCTGACTTTTCTATTATCCCTGGAAATATCAGGAAGATCCCTCCGGGATAAAAAGCCTCTGAAATTACGGCCCTCAGAATCCCCAAAATAGGGACAGCTATCAAAGGTGGCTCCCAAGGAGGACCAACCTAAATAGTTATCAATCGGGCCGAAACAGGACTTGCTATCTATCAACTGGCTCCCAAGAAGGACCAGCTTTAGTAATTCGCAATCGGGCCGCCCTAACGATCTAACAATTTGGCGCCCAAGAAGGATCCGCCCTACTAACTATTTAACAATTTGGCGCCCGAACAAGGAACTGTCATACAAAACAAATACCTAACACTAGGTAGATGTTAAAAATATTCTGCTTTCTAAACGCCAAAATAACACAAACAAGAGCACTAATTAACTAAAATGACCATCTTCTAATAAGGCAAGTAATAAAAGGCAAGAAACGATGGAATGAAGAATGTAATGTTGAAATAGGAAGTAAAAACGGAAATAAATAATTTAATCAAATTTCTCACTTAGACCGATAAATGCGTAGATTGAGAAACAATAACTAACTAAGCATCTTCTGATTGTTTCCACTCCAATGATGATAAACATGCAAAATACAATTTAAAAAATACAGTTTATCAACGGTACAAACCGTGAATAGAGTTTTTTCACAGTTAAAGTTTAATATAGTCAATTAAGTGCCCTACCAAGTTGCGAACACAAAAACAGAATCCTAACCAATGAAAAAGGAAACGGAACTTGGCTTAGCATATACATATATACAATTCAATTACCTCAGCCACAGTTCTTGTTCATCAAAATTTCTTCAGATACTACGCTGTTATTAGAAAATTAATGATTACTGAAATTACCGTAAAAATAAAAATGAGCAGGGTTAAATACACATTCATCAGGGCAGATGTCCATGCTCCACATCCTCACAAGTCTATAAGTAACAACACCACATGACAGTCATGAGCAACGTATTCAAAGAGAGGTAACTGAGGTGAAACCAACATTACAGTGCACAAGGTAACAGAGTAGTTTGCGACAGAGATATAACATACATATTGCAAAATAGGCCACATTATAGGCCCTTCAGAATTTCTACTTGAGTTTTACATGAATTGTATGAAGAATTTAAGAAAAATCCTCCAATTTCGTGAAGGCGTGAACATTTTGAAGATAATTACCTATAGTTAATGCTCCAAAAGTAACTGAAAAATCTTGATTAGATTTAAATTCATTCACTGTGAAAGCAGCGTTTATTGTTTTCTGTGGTCTATCATGCTAGTCAATGCAAGGTAATAGTAATAACAAGAGTCTTCCAATGCGTTACAATCGAATTAGCATTCATGAATCAAACAACCAAGTAACCTGATGTGATTTGTTGTGTTTTACTGCTTGATCTCAGGAGTTGAGCTATAACTAGTGGATAAATTAACTGATTTCAGTGTTTTTCCAGGATGAAAATATTTCGGGAATAAAATTAACTTGTTCTTGCAATGCGAAGGCCGAAAATTTCGTAACCAAAACCAAACGTGCCGAAGTCGTCTCGATAGCTCAGCCATTAGCTGTCAGAGACCGGAAATGGAGAGGGTATGTAGATTGTGGAAGGGGTGAAGGGACGTGATATTAAAAATCATAATTGTTAAATGAGTAGGTGTCAGTAAGACAATAGGACCATCAATGAATAAAATTTAAAATTAAACTTGGACTGGTGAGTTATATTTAAAAGTTACTAAGTTAATAAGAGTGGTTAACCGTTGTCGCATTGTTAGTTATGAGAAACACGGCTCTGGGGATCCCTTTTTCCCACAAAAGACGAGGAGTATCCTAGCAGTTAATGTTAAAATTGGTTGTCGAGGTTGAGTTAGCATTAGGAAAAAAGAGTGTGAGTAGATGTCGTCATCAGTCGTCAAGATGGAGCACAGCTTGAACCAACTTTCACACACAATCGTTATTTTACAATGCAATAATAAAAATGTATTAACTGCTTTGGTTGGTGCAAAAACTTTTTCAATAACTTCTGTCTTAATAGAAGCAACTAACTTAAGTACACACACATCTTTTAATTCGTTTGTTTTTCAAGCATACAAGAAATTTGCGGGAAAACACCTAATAAAACCCTACTCTTAAACACTTTCAGATGAGCATAATGTTCACAATGAATTAATAAGATTGAAGCAAGTACTTGGACATAACAATATTGTCAATTAACACCAATCTGTCAATACTTCAGAAGGATCATAAACTTTTTCGACCTATAATCAAATAGCATAGTGAACCCACGAGTGATGACCAGGTAGTATTCTTTGCACTTTTCCATCCATTTAGACTTTGCTCTTATTTCTTCATTCATCTTGTAATTTCTGATCCCATGAGAAGTAAGGTGGCGTGTCTGTTTACTTGTCCTAAAAATTACTGCAATACTTCCTGTACTGAATACTCTGCCAATACCCTTGAGACCAGGCACAGACAGCGCCGGTGGTGCTCGAGCAGTATTTACCAAAAGTACCTATAGAGATAGCCGAGCAAAAGTCTTATTATTTTCTAATCTTAACATTATGTTGAAGTGATTCATCAATTACTCCATCTTGCTTATGATACTTGGGGGAATTTTGATTAGTAGGCCATTTAGCGGGTCTTTATAATGTGGTCTCCAATTTACTTCTCACTTTTGAACGTGTCGCATGTAAACCATCTGTAGCTGACAAAAACTAGGTAACTTGGTTTTTCAAAATTGTACTAAGTTAACAAATTGCAAAATGTAAATTAGAAGCATGGGTTTTCTCGTAGCAGTCGTTTGAGATTTTGCTAAGAGGGTGCTTAATATTTTAGAGATCAAATGTAAGACCATTTTTGCGAAGTTAAATTTTACGCTTTAAAAAAAACGTTCCGATGAGTGTCAATAAATTTCAAGGGTCTAAAATTTAATATTCTTACAGAGTTCCTTAATAAAAAAGGATTGATTTTCAAAAATAAACTGGAGCAGGCTGAAGCCTTCAGGTCATTTAACTGCAAAAGAATACGGTAGTCAGAAAATTTTGCTCATTTTCTTCGATCACAGAACTCGATTGACGGCCAACAAATTTTAGCTCGTAACAAATCCCTCTGAAGCTCAAAGCGTCTTGATCGGAGCAAATAGCTGGCAAGTGAACATCAAAGTTATGCGTTGCAAAAAATCCTTATAGTTGGCAGTTCAATAGGCTCTCGACGTTAATGAACTTGAATTTGGTGAAATATTCACTTGCTGATCGGAGCATGCTAGTCATTTTGTTTACCAGCAAATATTGAAGTGCTGCTTCATCGCCAGGCTCAAGCAAACAAGTGTTTTATGAGAGGTACCTAATATTAATTATTTTTCACAAATTGATGAAATTGTTGTGTTGAAGAGCAAAGCGTGAATACATTTCATCTTTAACGATCAAAATTTCCCTTTGATACAAAACCTGAACAATGAAGGCAGTACGGCACTTCGACATCGATAGAAGACATGCTGAAGTGAGCGAGGTTTGAGGTATTACAATTCAATTTCAAAAATGAAAACCCAACAAACGTCCTCTTTCTTTATTTACCTTATATCCTTTGCTTTCATAAATTCATCTATGGTGAGGCAAGTTGACATTCCAATAAGTGGAACAAAAAATAAGTTCCATTAACTTCTGTGTCCGACATCTCAAGCACTTCAGATCGGTAAATGAAAAATCGTTGGTTTAATTTTCACTGACCTAAAATTTTGAAAGAATATTTTCTCGGGAAGGGATTTTTAGAAGTCATACGACGATCAGTACCGCAATAGTCAACCTTCAAAGTCCATTCAGAGATAGATTCATCATCAAGTTCATTGATATGTTAAGTGAGGCATTCATAATCATGTTGAAAGGTGCAATGTCATTGAAATCAATGGTTAGCAATCATTATTACCCAAGATCTTTGAATCGGACATTACTTTTGGACGAACCTGCCAGAACAGTTTAGGGACGTACGAATGTCTGCGAGAATGGTGATGGGTATTGTGAAATAATATCGTTGAAATAAAAAAATGCATTTAAATTGTACTCCCTATTGTGGTTGCAATATGTCGGCAAGTCAGAGTAAATCTGTACTTGTAAATGTGCATAATTAAAATTTAAATGATAAAACGACTAAAAATGATTTCAATATAAATAAAATATTTTGAGAATCTCTCCCATTTTCTCATGTCCTACATGGTGGGGAAACCGGAAGATCTATTCTATTACAATAACTTCTTTGAACGAAATGACTGAGAATGAGAAAATTACTTTTTAGAAAATGATAAAAAGCCAAGTTTTCTGATCGATGCCTCACCTAATTCCTGACTCCCAGCTTAGCGTGTCAAATCGCTCGAAAAGTTTCGATCTCAACCAGGCGATACGGAATGCAATTCAATGCCACAATTCTATTTCTTTTCAGTTCCCTCCTTGTCGGTAAGAATGAAGCACGAGTTTGCTTCATGAGTTTGCTCAGTTTATCACTGTTCTATAAGATAAGCATTTTCATCACGTATCGCAACTACACATGTTTTTCCTCATAATTTTGATCACATTCGGCACTTATTCGTAAGTCCCAGTGAAATTGAAGATCATCTGAAACGCCCCCTCTCACTCTATGCCAAATATATCGTCAAATACTTGGTTTCATCGCAATACGGCTTGAGAGAACACACTGAGCAGTCGGCTTAAATTAATTGTTGCCTGAAACTAGATCCCAATTATAACGTTAGCTCGTGGTGCTTGTACTATCGACCTTGAATGGAGGGATGTCAGGCCTGGAGTAACTCACCCTTTTTGATAATCGATTAGAAGAAAACTACTAAGCGCTAAATTTTCAGAATAATTTAAAATGATACCTCAAAGTTTAAAAGTATGTTCACATGTGAAGTATCATTCACAATATCTTTCCAAAAACCTTCTTAAGTGTTCAAGCAAACAAATGTTGCTTTTTTATTCTCCAATTGAAACGGGAAGCTCTCCGCCGTAGTGTAGCTTGTCTCTTATAGACTGACATTGTTTTTAACTTAAAAACCATAACTATTGCATTGGTTTTATGAAGTTTGTTTGTCAATCGCCAAACATGCTCCTGCTATTTTAATTTGCGTGGTAATAATCGTTCCATTAAACTGAAAGTAAAGCTTCTCAATTTTTGCTCTTTATTAGTTTAGCATACTATTTCAGGGGATAATATTCGCGAGTTGTAAGAGGAATACGTTATATATGGTTGCTGATTGGGTATAACTATTCAATGAAATGTCAAATTTCATCTGTCATTCAAAGTTATTCCGAACTCTATTTGCTACTTAGTTTTTTGGTATTAATTTATAAATAATGTTAGTGACTTATCGGTCACCTTGTACATATGAACTGAACTTCAATTAGTTTTTATTGCAGATCCTACCTAATTGGTTATCTCAAAAATACTAGCTTGTTTTTAATTAAATGATTAAATTTCTTTCAGGGTTTTAGATGTTAAAATTATTTTTGGTGATTTTAAAATCAGGGGCCTTCAATCAAAAGAAGATTAAATCTTAAACAACCCGTAATCAGCACAAATTACATTATAATCTTCATTCAATAACTACACTCTCTTCCTGATATTTATGCTCCAACTAATAAGTGAAAAATTAATAACGTAATCAATAAATTTGTTTAATATAAGCAGCCATCATGACTGGGAAACACACGGAGCTCGAATGCTTGAAGTATATTTAAATATAAATTATTCTCGTAAATCATCCCGTAGCGCAGCACGCTTTAATTTCTATAAAAAAGCTTCTAAAATGAATAAATTGGTTTCCATTGCGAAAATTTCTGCAATGATTGAGAAATTTGGAAATATAACCGATTTAATTATGAAGCTTGAGGAATTAGCATCGGAATGACGAAATTTGTATGCAAATATAAGCCCTTCTGATAACCTTTTCCTTATTTATAGAGAGGAAAAGGTACAAATTAAGATTTATGTACATAAGACAAAATTTCCTAACAAATAACGATTCATTTTAAAATTATACTTATTCTATCATATCACCTTTCTGGGCCCTATACTTTCAATACTTTCTTGGCCAAATCGTCGTCACGCACTAGGAGCAGCGGAGCGAAGCCAGTCTGGGGGTATACTCGTACATGTGTAAGTGAACATACTTCAAACTTTGAAACAACGTATCGACTCAAGAACCGACCATGCTGAAAATTCCATAAGACAGAGTTCTGGCAAAATGCCAAACATTTTCATTAGACCTAAATCGCAGCTAGATGTCTCTTCTTCGCGCTGGGATTATATTCGCGGTGTAACCAGTTACTCCATACTGTTTAGGTCCATAGTTCCCCGTCAGTAACATTTTTGAGAGCAGTTTTCAAGCATAGCCTTCAATACAACATTGAAGTATGCTATAACTCTAACTTTTCAATTCGATCTCAAGAAATGAGAGGGGACCTCCGTGATAAGGGAACGACCGTCCAAACAAAAATAGAACAATGTTTCATGGTGTTATCAATTTTTCTTAATTCAGGAGTAATTAGAGAAGTATCTTTCTAATTACGAGATCATTTTCCTAGTAATGAAAACTAAAAACTGTGAGCAGTTTCTTCAAGACCGAACGATCTTCCCGTCCCATTTTCATCCCTTTCGTTATAGCTTCCTCTTATCTAGTTTTTTACATTATAACCTTATATAGAAGTCATTTAACACAATCCTTCTAATTGTTCTTAGACTTACTCTAAGCTCTTTCGTTACGTTTTCAGAACATTAAATTTTCCTGGATCCGCTCTCGGAATGTCTTAACAAGAGATCTGGTTCGCTGTGGTCGAAGTCTTCCTCAACATGGCCGATCCTCGAAGACTGCTTGCTCCTCATCTCGCTGGACTGAGCCCTAAGCAGTTGTTCTTGCGACATCTTGACTCTTTGAAATCTCGTAGTTGGCAAATCCTGCAGGTTTGCATTTCAAATACTGTTTCATGTTCCGACAATAACTTCATTATAATAAAAATTTATCGAACTAAACACTAAGCAATGCTGTTAATAATTTAGTCTAAATAACATAACACATTTATTCGATAGTAAACCGTCCTCGGAAAAAAATAATTAAAATTTGGCTCGCATACTTACAGTTCAGCCTGTACTTGTACTTGTACGCAGAGTTGACTTCAAACAGATTTTCCATGCATATAGAGCAGTGACAAGTACACTCTGGTTTAAAATTGGCCTTTTATTTATCCAGCTGCTATTTTGAACATATATTTGACGAAAAACAATTCATCCGATTCTGCCCTTTATTAGGTTCATTAATTTTTGAAAATGATAGAAATAATAATAGCTATAGCAGTTGAAGAACCATGTTTTACACCAAACAGGCCCATATGAGGAGAGCGTTTTTCATGAATACACTCTGACCTATGATTCGTTGCATCTTCCGGCAAATTTCAGTTATGAAAAACTGTTTCACATGTGATGGATGGCTAAAAAGATCAAAAGTGTCGTCCATATACCGATTGTAGAGAAGATGCTTGAAGTCTGGAGGACATTCATCTGACCATTTCGTTTCATGTAAGCACATTAAGATGTAGGCAAGTGAAGGGAGTCCCAGGTGCATCAATGAAGATTCTATCAAAGTTCTGAACAACTTGCTTGTTAGACGGCAAAATTTTGACTAATCCTCCAAAAGTACCAGTTTTAGACAAATATCAACAGTTTCATGAAGAATGATATTAGTATAATGAAATTCTACATCAAATGAAGCCAAAGTCATGATTACCGTAAGAAATTTTTCTTATAATTTCACTTAACTTGAAAGTATTGTCGACTGTGCACTTACTTGTAGTATATGGGCAAGCACTGGGACCAGAAGTTAACTCACTTTATAACTGGGAGTTTTGTAAGCCGCTACAATTGGCCTAAATTGAAATCTTGATGCAAAATCGGGCTTCTGAATTTTTAGTAGACTGTACAGCACGGCTGATGGTAGTGCAAGACGTGCCGCAAGAATGTACCAAGAACGTTAACTCAATATACAGGAGCCTGTTCATCGATTATTCACCGCTTTGCACCAAAGATTGATTGAGAACGGAAGTTTCAGTGTAAACAGAGTGAAAGCTGGTCGCCCAAGACAGCTTGATCTGGATCATGAGGAAGGTGTGTTGGAACATTTCTGTCAAAACCCTCCTACGAGCACTCGTGCCGCAGCAGCATCTATGGAAATTCAAGATCACACTGCAGTGTGGCAGATATTGAATCGGAATAATTATCATAAGCAGGGCTGCCATCCCTTGGGAAATATCCCAAGATCTTGGGAAATCACTACCCTCCTGGGGATATTGGGAAATCAGAGTGAAAACTAACGAATTCTTGGGAATTTGACGTAACGAAATCAGTTTTCATTAAATGCTCACTGAATAACAGAAAGATTCAAATAAATATTTTTCATAAATAGGGATATTTTTAAATTAGTCTGAGATGAAAATTAATCTCTTAAAATACTCGTTCAAAGCTCGGGAAACATTCGTTTGTTACAAGCGCGCGCCGGCTACAGGAACCGGAGAGCGATTTTGATGCGCGCCCGCCTTGTATCTGTGCTACAGCAGCCACTGTTGAGTATAATCTACAATAACCTTAAATATAGTCTAAGTAGAAAAAAACAACCAGTCATTCAATAAGTAACGTTTGAATGACCATTATTCGAAAATTATCTGGGTACGCAATAGAAATCTATTTAAAGACATCAATGATCTCAATCTTGGTGGGAAGGCGATCTCGCACTTGCAGAAATAACCCTTTAAAAACGATGCTCTAAACGAGAGATTCCGAAACGATTGCTAACTTGTTGAACTCACTTCGCAAACTGAAAAATGTTTTCCATTTAGTTAAGATGGAGTCATTTCAAAATTGAGAGTGCTGGATCCAAAGGTAGCTATAGTGACGTAAACAGGTCTCCGTGATGGATTACTCAATCGGCTCTGCATTTCTTTTCAAACGTAAATGAAGAACATTAGAACGGATAGATGATCAGTGGCGCAGTTTTAGAATCTGCATCCGACCTGAATCTAGCAATAGTAAATATCCCAATATACTGGTATTCAGTAGAGGATTTAGGAAATGGCTTAGATAATTGTAAATCCGCTCTCTTATCGAATTTTATAACTACGCTAACAGTTCTGCCACATTCGTCAGCATCTGTTGAGAGGATCTTCTCTTAGATAAATTGTATACAAACAAAAGCAACGAATGCATTAAAAACGGTAACAGTAAGAGGTCGATTGTTAGCAAAACAGTACATGAAAAGAAGTTCTTTAAATTTTCTAAACTGTGTGCCGGAGAAATCATTAATAAAGAAGGTTGTAGACGGAACTCCCCTCAGGGGGATACAGGTATTGTATCTATGGGAATTAGCGCTCCCAGGGGGACTATGTGAGGGCCTGAGCTAAAGGTTAGGTAGGCTTCCTTTTGTTGAAATAGAATAGGTTTTTGTTTTGTTACGGACCATCTTTTTTCGGTTCACTGCTGCCCTGTTTTTCAGCACCTACTACTTTCTTCTTCAACTTTTTCTTGTTCCATGAACTTCTTTCTTAGCTTCCGGTTTCTGTGCACCTTGTGCATAGATTCCGTGTTCCCTCAACTCCATACTAAATGGTGCCTTCCTCCTTCCTCTCTTAGAACATCTTTGTCGTGCAATTAAGGGAGGCTAAAACTTTCTTATTTAATCTATACTATAATAAGAGCCGCGTCCGTCCGTCCGTCGGTCGGTCTGTCCGAAGCCAGCCTGCAGTATATGATGAGCGTACCTGTGATACTAGCTCCAGCCCTATATATTTTGACGGGCCGTGTTCACGCGGCCTCATCAACTCTCGAGAGATTGTATTTTTATTTTATTTCTTACAGCCTTTCTCTCATTTCGCCCTCTTTTTTATTTCAAATAAAGGGGGGTTGACTAGTAATATATAATAATGTATACGGAACTATTACCCAGCTGTGTGAAACCAGACTCAAAAAACAGAAAGAAGAGAATTTATTAAGTCTGAGCTGTAGACGAAGAAGACAATGAAGAAAATGATTATTAAGTAGGGTAAGTGACGTTTAATTTTCCGTTTTCTAACATTTTTGGTACCTTGGGAAATCTTAGGAAATTTGGTTGGTCACCCTTGGGAAAATCGTAAAATCTGAATGGCAGCCCTGATCATAAGTATCACTTCCAGAGAGAGAGAGTCCAGAAACTACTTCCTGCTGATTAGGCTCCTTGCAAACGATTCGTGCATGGTTTTTGAATCAGGAGTAAGTAGATGCCCATTTTGCAGAACGCGTGTTCAGAGATGAAGCTACCTTCAACCGTAATGGAATGTTTAACTTCTATAATTTTCACGAATGGCATAAGAACAACTCAGTCATTCATGAACATGGATGACATCGATCACAACATCACAACTGTTAATGTTTGGGCAGGCATCGTTCGTAATCAAATCATTGGCCCATACATTCTGCCTGAGCGTCTCACTGGGAATGTTTGCTGAATCTTTCTTGAAGAAGTCTATCCGGATTTATAGGCCGATGTTCCATTTAATATTCGTAGAAGAATGTGGTTTCAGCATAATGGGGCTTCGGCACATTTTGCTGTGACTGTGAGACGTTTTCTTGACCTTCAATTTCTAAATCAATGGATTGGTCGTAATGGTCCTGTGTCCTGGCCGCCAAGATCTCCTGATTTGAGTCAGTAATGCTTTTTTTGTGGTGACACATGAAAAATCTTGTTTATAAAACATCTGTCGAGTCGGAAGAAGATCTTATAGCCAGAATTGCAGTCACTGCAGGAGATATTGCTGAGATGCCTGAAGTTTTTGGTAACGTACGCAACTCCTTCCGACGAAGGTGTCGCACTTGTATCGATGCTCAAAAAAATTGCTCATGGTAAACAATTTGAACAATTACTGTAACGAGGTCCTCGCTACTGATAAGTTGTCTGTCGTTACTTGGTTTTTAATTACCCTCTTGTGTATTAATAAACAGAATGTATCTAATAATCTTATTTTACATATCAGGTTATCTCAAAAACGAAGCGTATTTTTAACTCTTTTCACTAATGAAATAGAGTATATGTCAAAAATTTACTAGTAGCCAAAATTTATACCAACAATTTTGCAACACCCTGTATAATCGCAGCGTATCAATACTTGATGGCTTTTTGGTCCGTAATTAGCAGCTATAGGGAGTAGCTCAAAAAGGAGTTTTTTTTGTATTTTTTGTCTTATCACGATATATACATTACAAGTGTAAGAACATTATATAAATTTGAATTAGAAAAAAATTTACTCAATTTATGCTTTCATACAGATGAATTAATGACCAAAATGATGTGCAGCAGTTACTCAGTCGTCATTGGGTATTAGCAGAAAGTTAAATTTTCCATTATAAATACTGGGAAACTAGCAACGCTTGGGAAGGAGCGAGAGGGTATTACAGTATTACTCGAAGGTAGAAAGAAGAGAGCTGTACCGTAGTAACGAAAGGTTTGCGATGGGGTCGCAAAGAAGGGGAAGCGTGAGGAAGGTCTCATTAAGTTAAGCGTGAGGAATGTCTCTTCAAGTTAAGCGTGAGGAATAATTGGAGTTTGAGATGTGAGTGTTGAAACTACAATTTCAAATTAAAAGGGCTGACGACACTAAAGGATAAGTAGCAAATAAAAAAATTCGTACAAGTTACGCGTTCGCGCAGAGTAATGTCAAAGGCATCTCTTGTGTAGAAAATTTTGCGGAAAACTAGGAGGGAATTTTCTGAGCGTACTGGAATGAAAGAGTCGAGGAACGGTCGAAGAAAAATTCCTGTAAAGTGACGACCGCAAACGTGTGCTTCTACAAACAGCTTTGTGGTAACCGTCTTCACGAAATACTGGGTTTATTCATATTAATATAAAACGTGCTAATTGTTTTCCTTCTAAAAAATGGTAACACTGAAGTGCATTAATCATGCTTAGTTAGCTTTGAAACCGGGAATTTAAATTTAAATCCTATTGCGCAAACACTAGGCAACGAAGCAGTTGAATCGTTTTGCCATCGGGAAACTCCTGGTTCCAGCCCACGCTGAACTTTAATTACAAAATTCCTCCAGAATCCAAGTTAAAGCGTTCACAATGTTGGTACGCGTTTTGATTTATTTGGCTAAGACTTCAGAGCTACCCCTCACAATTAAAAATCTAACGTGAACACCTCGCAGTTTAGCTGGCTTGAAAAGAAATGGTGTCATGCAGGGCTAATCGAAACGTGTCAATTGTCGACATTGGTCAGATGTTCGTCAGCATCAATACAATTCACATAGCTATTAAAAACATTAGCCAGACCTCTTATGCCGAAGGTAAGAAGCATCTCCTCACTAATAGGTTGGAAGAAGTTCGTTTGAAGAGGGACGAGAGAATTTTGAACTATTTGTAGACCAGCAGATCAACCACCAAGTTCTTTTTTGTGAGAAAATTTGAACACTCGAATGTAAAATAAGAAATAAACTTTTGACTGCATGAATTTTCAGGTGTCCATTTGTCAAGACAAGGTATCACATAAGTTTGAGCTTGTTGAACAGTGCTTCTCGCAGCGTGAAGAGCATATTATAGCAAAAATTTGAATCGGGCATTTTAGCTGCTCATTTCCTAAAAGAAATGAACTACCTCAATAACTACTTGGGTTTTCATCCCGGGATCCCAAGATCCCGAATGATTTGGGGCTGCAATTTCCCTGTTCAGGAATTCCTTTTTTCCCGGGATTTCCAGGGAGTCTAAATGGTGTACACATTTCAAGACATGAAGGAAAAAAAAATTAAAATCATGCTCTTTAATATGATTAATAAATTAGAGAGCTCAAGACAGCACTTTAGTGTTTTAATATTTGTCGTGATATAGAGTATATTAGGCATATATATATGAAAACCGACGCTATAGAGGCGAACAACCGGCTCCATGAGCAGCCGTGCGCGGATCGTGAGGGGTATAAGGGGTGTAACGAGAAGGGAGGAGCACGTAGGGGGTAGAGGCTGTATCAAGAGCTAGTCCGAAACACATCACGTATACGGGAGTTATTGTAAATAAACAAAATAGCACAGAAAAGTAGTGGGTTAAAAAGATTATTAGCTACGAGCAGGGGACTAAGGAATCTTGGTATTTGAGAGTAAAGAGCAGAGTAATTTCAAATTGGAAAGAGGGACACGTCGCATAAGGGAAGTGACGCTTAAGAACGAACCAATTAGAGGGCGAGGATTTTCGCGGGCATCCCGCACAACCCACTATATGCGTCCTTTGTGGGGGTGAGGTATAAAAGCTAGGCTTGAACAAGCTGCCGGTCTATTTCTGTGTGATCCTGACTAAGTGAAGATGTAGGGTTCCAAGATCTTCGAGGGGAGGTGAGATGTTGTTTTTTGTTATTGACTAGAAAAGTGAAGGGAGTCTTAATATCAAGTAACGTTAGCAGCTTAATGCAAAATTAGTTCTTTGGGTTTTCACTTTTAGAATGTTCTCAAACAGGGAGTGTGTAGAGTTTCATGTTGATATTTGGGTAGAAGTTCGAGGGTGTGATTATTTCTCATAAGGGAATCAGAATATTCGTGTGTTTATGGGATTATTGAAGTGCAGGCTAAATGGTTTTCATTTAAACTGGTTCCGAATGTCATTAGGCGGGATTTAATAACGTTCATGTCTCGGGGAATAGATTACTCAACCCCGCTTATTATTTGCACAGGCGGGTTGGGAAGCTGGCCTACGCGGCAGCTGAGACATCTCGGTAACTGGGTCTCTGCCGCTGCGACGGGAGATTCTCTGCAGCTTGCAGCACGCAGGATCCTTGACGGAGAAATGTCGCTGAGCGGGATAGCAAAACACCTGAGGGAGAACTTTCACTGGGTTGGATGAAGAAAGACGGTCCTTTTGGTGAACGAACCAGGGGATCCGGCTGCCGCCATGATTCCCATTGGGACTGCAGCTTGTGAAATTTTGTGTCGTAGAGAATTCGAAACAGTGCTATAGAGTGAATATTGGAAATCAAAAGTGGCACCCTGAACAGTGCATTCAAAATGTGGCGCGCTGTGTGATGAATTTGTGTCTGATGTTAACGCGATAAAATACGAAGCATTTCTATATTTTTGGAGACCTTGCTGTGTGTCAAGGTTCTATGTTTGATTTTGGCATTACCATTTCTCTTTATGTGTGCGCTAGCCAGGATATTCATTTCATGGTGCTAATTTCTTTTATTGTGCGAAATTCACTGTTGAATAGTTGCCAAGAAACTCTATGCAGCCAAGGTGTAGCCATCTCATTGTGTCGGATAAAGCTGTCATGTCGCTAAGCAGGAGCATCTTGCCTGAGGGCATTGGTGTGCAATTATTGTGGCGATACATATATATATTTCCCTGTGACCATATCCACGTGTTCATCTTAAAATAAATGTTTAATTTTTCAATGCTCATTATTTTCCATGCTTATTTATGTGGGTAACGTGCGAGCACAAAGGTGTACATTATATTTATTCAGGGGTTGAAAATCCTCTCATGCGTACGTGATTAAGAACCTTTTCACGTATCGCGACATATTATTTCAATTGACATCACTACACAGTTTAGTGTACACTATCTCATAATATGGTTCATTTATTGCATCAGAATATAGTGACAAAAACGAAGCGTGACACTGACGCAAGGATAGAAAACAGTGAAAACTTCATGGTTAATATGTTTTATTGAATAAATGAATGACTAGTTTTCCATCCCGCAATTGGACCAGAAAAAGGGCGAGACTGAGTTACCAGCACGCGCGTGGCACCCCTCCAGCACCGTGCCACGATCAGTCACGGGAGAACAAATATTTACTGTAGTCATTGGAAGAAATAGAGTCAATAACGACTGCTCAAAAATTTATACACTAAAATGTTGGTTCAATTTAAATTTGTCTCACACCCTAAAATTGATGGGTCAAACAGACCGCGTGAGTAGTTTTAAAATTGCGATGTGAGGATTAGGTATTGCGTAAACATAGAGTCCTGCAGAAAATAGTTCAGGGCTAGAGAGTTCAGCTTAAAAAATTGCTAAGAATAGCTGTATTAAGACTTGAACTAATTCTAGTCTCAGTAAATATGCCAAATCCTAGAGTAATTATAGTAATGAAGTATAGTGATACGTTAATAATTCAGTAATCAAAATTTGGAACACGAAATTCAACAAGTGAAATAGAAATTTGCAGTAGCAATTGCCGAATTAATATAAAGTTAGAATTAAGTTGATTTCCGGAAACTTTATACAAGATTTAATCTCCCATTTTATTTAAGGGAAACAAGGAAGGTTCTTTCGTACTGCAACTGACGTCACTACGTAAAAATGTGGCGTTAACCATTACGGTGACTCACATCGGATATGCAGCCGAACTCGAGTGGCGAAGCAGAAGCGAAGCGTAGGGAGGCAGTAGGTTGGCAGAGATTACCAGTCGATCACGGCACCATCAAGGCCGTCTCGATGTAGGAACGATGAAGAGTTCGAGACAGTGACCACGACACCGGTCCCACTCAGGAGTAAATCGTACGTAGCAGGCTTATTAAATTTAAAGAAGAATACAGGTGGTCAAGTCAGAGGAAGGCTGGTAGCAACGATGCTGATGTTGTGGCAACAATAAAGTTATCTTCTTCTCAAATCACAGCAGAATAAGCAAGCGGTGATTTGAGAAGAAGATAACTTTATTGTGAAGTACACCGAATGGTTGGGTCTTTTTTATTTAAATACATTGTAGTGACGTTTTACTTTAATTTAATCGTCTATTTTTTAAGGGAGCTATTTATATGAAAAAAAACGTTTGCCAAGAAAAGAATTCCAGATAAAAAGCTTCAGTTTTTCTACATAGATTTTGTGGCCTAGTTTTTCAGGTAATAAAGAACAGACTGAAATAGATACAATGGCAATGGCCGATGTTGTAGAAACGGAAGACTTTACGCTGTGATACTATTTGAAATGTGCAACTGGAGAAAGTGCGAAGTGTATAAAGTGCGGCAAGAGTCTACTTTGCAAACGCTGGTATACTATATAGTATTTTTTGACGACGCCTAAAAAGTAAACACATCATAGTGAAGCCTCAAACTGTATTCGAACGAATGCTTGAAGGGCATTCGTATTGGAACAAAGCGCCCTCATGCAAGGGAGAGCAGTAATGAAAGCACTAAACCTAAACAAACAAACAAAAGAACAAGTTCCGTAAAGGTGCATCAAATTACTTCGGAAGGACAACAAACAACAAACAAAACAAACATCGGCATCTTTTGATGCTTTATTTCCAACCAAGCCTGGTACATATGATCTTGAGCATTGGTTTTTCAAATGTCTTATAACTTACCCTACATATAGGACACCATGACGGTTCCCCCGTAAAGCCGGTACCCATTTCTGACACCTGGGTTGAGTGGGGTATTGTGCTGCAGCTTTCCCTTATACCCAACGGGGAAAATCTCCGCGCCCGCGCCGGGATACGAACCCTCGTCTCCAACATACAAGGCTGATCCCTTAACCGCTGTGCCACGAAGAGAACAAGTGACCAAGCTCATTGCGTGTCAGTAAATATAGTGACAAAGTGTGAATTTATTAGAGAATTCTCCTCAGATAAAGGTTTTTCGCTGCCTAAACCGCCAGATACTGTAATGGGCATGGGCAACAAATTACAATGGCATGAATGTAAAAATGTAAAGAAACCCCGGGATGCAGGGAAATCCTAAGATTGCCTGAAATCGCTGGATTACTGGATTTCCATTTTGACACAGGATTGCAAACCCTAGTAACGAAAGTCCAATAAGCCTGACATAATCATCTACAAAACTAAATAAATATTACTCAAAGTTTCACTGGATATACGAGGTGCAATTTTAAAAGTACCAAGTGATTACAGACACTCGAGACAAATTCATGGAAAATCGAAGCGGTGTTACAGCAACTTCGGCCTCTTTGAAGAAGGCCATCGTATCTACAAGAACGTTACCATTGCGGTAGATAACTTTGAGAGAACATTTGTTCTATGAAGCTCTCCTGGCTCAAACAACCCTTTTTGCGCATTTATTGGCTACAGACGATTAGGGTTTTTTCTTTATTTTGAAGAACTACTGTATGTGACATGCTAGAGTTTGGTTTTGCAAGCGTGCTGTTCAACAAGCGTGTCGCTGCGGGTCAAACCTAAATACTTTTACATGATTAATTTTTTCCCTTTTTTAGAAACGCTGAAACCTCATTGTCTACCAGTGTGCCTACGAACTCTTCAATATCTTTAAGAGGGAAGTAGAAATTTGAAGCCCTGACTTAACGAGAATGTTAATAGAGCCCGGCTCACCAATGTATTTTGGGCGTTGCATTCGAAGTTAAGTTGGTTTTATTTCAACAGTTATTTCTTCTTGGTTTTTCGTAGGGAATTCATGAGTGCAGTACAACACTCGTCATGAACTACTTTTCCGTTTCTTGTAATGTATTTCATCATTTTTTTACATCGACTAACTTTCTATGCAAATGGCAATTATTTGATGTTCTTTCGTATCCCCAGATGATATTAATTTTACCATTACAATTCTCTTGGATGCTCTTAAAGTTCTAAATAAAATAATGACAACATATTCAACTTTGTTTTCCATTAGATCTGCGACTTATTTTAGGTTCAAAGCAAACTGTAATGAAATCAAATGGAAGAATAACCTATGAATCAGAATTTTCAGAATATAGAGAAACAAAGCTTGAACTTATACTTAGCAAACAAATTTCGCAATGTAATCGATGTCTGTCTGATGGGATAATGAATGCCATAGCAAGACTCCAAGGACTAAGCTAAGTAAGCGATCTCGTGGACGGGGATCAATTAGACACGAAGTGTTCATTAGTTGTAGCTATTAGGGCACAGTCAAACTCAATTGATCCTTCTGTGCGTGAACAGATTTTGACATGCATGGTCATGGTTCGCACTCATCTGAGTTCTAAGGAGAGAGAATACATGAGAAGCTCTAACCAGATCAATGTCATCGTGTTGTGCGTATTGTATCTGAACCAACATACTCGACATCATTCATGTTTTGGACCCAGGATTCTATTGCTTGCTGTCTGATCATTACCGTAAATTGCCACTTGAGTCTTCGTAGAAATTCCAACTGGTGCCGAAATTATTCCAAAAAAGAAACTAATGGTCAATAATTTTTGTTCAATTAATCCTGATTTTAGTCATGAAATAAACTACAGAAATTTTTTTTCAAAACCACAAAAACAATACTTATTCAAGACTTTAGTCTGTTCACATACAACCAGCAAGAATTCTAAGAAAACAGCTACCGGCTTACAGACGCCTCGACTCTCTTCTAACCGGATTTATGACACACTGATAGCCGTAGATTCCATGTTTTTTTTTTAATAGAATCATCATATTAAGTAAGAATAATGTATGAAAAAATGAAAGACAACTGCAATAATGGCCACATTGTATTCGATCGGGGGCTATTTTTACATCGCACAAAACAGGCTCACAGTCTTGTCACACACAAAGAACAACTCATGAACATTGTAGTCATTGGACGCAAGTGACAACGGTGCTTTAACCTTAGTAAAGATATACATGCTCGGTCTTCGTCACTTGAAACAACTATGTTGATGATTCATGATTAAAAACGAAAATTTCACAGTAAAAACAACATCACCAACTTACTGAAGCATGGTTGATGATCTTCAACTGGTAGTTTCAACATTTACAACGGCAGTAGAGTGTGAACAATATTATTGAATCATTACTGCTATACAACTCAGGTATTACAAGCAAGTGGCCAAATTAGACAAAGAGGTGAGCAAAAAGAGCTGATATCAAGACACGGTTTTTCACTAATGCAGAGCTCACTTCAGTAGTGAGAGTAAGTTTTAATTAGTTGGACTGTATTTTTGAAGGCTTGTAGGTGAATGACCTAACCCGATATTAGGTCAAAAAATCTGACATGTATTTGGAGGAGGAATACTCATAGGCATAAAGGTGTTTTTACGGTATGAATTGGGTCCATAAGGTCCGTCAAATTAAATATTGAAAACTTCTGCGTTCCAAATCTTTGTAGAACAATAATTTAAACATTTCTTGTTGAAATCAAGCAACATGCGAGCATCTCCTAACGGGACAACTATCTTTATGCAGGGCAATGTCCCATTCCTTACAGCACATTTTTCTAAAACTCCTTTTGAATAATATTTGTCCACACAATAACGTGGCCTGCACAGAGCCCATTCTAGATCAAGTCGAGAATATCTCACACATGATTGCACATGCACAGGAAGTCCGCAAATAAATTCCTGCAACTGCACCACACGATTGACACTCCGCGATGTGTCACCATGACACACTCTGGCATACCTTTTGACCGGCTAAGAACGTTAAGCAGTAACCAGGGAGAGAACGTAACCAAGGTTACTGTTGCTGTTTCCTCCTTCATCTATGTTTTCTCATATCAATACTAAGTTCTCGGTGTGATAATATTTAAAGTGAGTCTATTTTCTACGTATGTTTCACACCCCCAAGTAAGCATAACAAAAAAAAAAAGAAATGCTGAAATATCCTGAGTCAATTTGTTTAGTTAACGTTAGATCAGGTTCATCATAAGTTATGATGCATTGAGTTACTAAAATATTTCATATAGAAATTAACACACCCGGCACAAGGTGGCCTTACAAAGAGTTATTCCGAACAGAACCCATCGATGGAAACCTCGGGTGATAGCTAGAAAATGGCTTGTTCTTGAGAGTAAAGTAATGCTGTCAAAAAATAGAAACCTCTATCTGCAATAAAATTAACTAATGGCTACTCTGATTCATAATCAAAATTAGGGCAATTATCAAATATTTCATTAGGTGAAGAAGAGGATGCTCTAAATAAACTGAAAATTAGGAAAGTAGAAGTTATCACACCACTCCTCCTAAAAAAATTTAACAGGACCGTTCAGGTAAAATTAAAAAAATAATAGATTATCTGTTTTTTAACTAATGTTGAGGAGAATTTTCTTACGAATCTAACGATATGCTGTACTTCCTTAAGTGATCGCTCGTCTACTCCTGCCCTTGAAAAGCCAGCCAAATAGGAGGGGATTATTACCTCATTTCATGGCGAATCAGACTTATCCCAAAATAAAAAATTGTAAATTTTCTGTTTTTTAACACGTGCTGTAGAGAATATTTTCTGAATCTAGCGATATGCTTCACTGCTCTTTGTGCTTGTTCGTCTGCTAAGGCATGCAAAATCTAGTTACTTACGTCATTACAGCGCCAGGAGACGAGTTTTTAAGACTCATGAAAACTTGAACGTGTTGACGTTTGAAATGCAACTTTTCTTACACATTTAAAGGTACATGCATTGCAGATATAGCAATCGAAAGGACTTAAAAAGAGCGAACCATTGGTGCATGTTTTCTTTGATAATTTTTTTTATATATAGTTATTAAAGGAATAAGAAGCCCAAATAAAAACTGCACTTTTTTGAAAAAAATATCATAGTTCAACGAATCTAGATATCAAAATTTTACTCATATGCTTCCTAAATAATACATTTAGCTATCTAAGAAACATGTTGCAGGTACCATAACTTTAAAATTGTAGAAGATGCAATTTCAAAAATTCTTTTTTTTAGCTTTCTGAAAAATCACGTTTCAAATAAAATTATTGAAAAAACCGAGTGGGTGAAAATATAACATTTTAATTTATTCAATTTATTCCTTATCCCGTATAAAATGAAGGTAATTTGTTACGGGTGATAATACATAAACAAATACAGCAAAGAAGTTAAGTGATGATTGCTGATTGGCTCTAAGCTAGGAGATTTAGGGTTCGTAGAAGAGCCGGCGGATTTAGCTTGCAAGAGAAGCAACACGCCGGTCGCGGCGCTTCCGGCGGCAGCCCACATACGGCCTCCACAATAGCAGCCATCTGAAGTTTTTCATTCCAAATGTTTTGAAGAACAGATTAAGTAATACGAGTATATGAGAAGTTGAGGTGATGGACGATGTAGTGGTAAAATCGGAATAATGAAAATGTATGTTTCAATTTTGTAACTGAATATTTTATGAGTGTTATGGATGTTGTTTATTAGTTGTATTGAGGTTTCTGGTAACTATTGAAGCAAAACTATTCTCCAAAATGCCCTTTGGATTCAAGTAAAACGGTTACTAGTTTTTATCAAATAACGTTCATGTTCAAATTTTCATCATGTTAAAAAAAATGTTTTTTGTGCTGTTGTTCAAAACTAATTCATTCATGCGTGTGAATGAGTTCACAACTCTAGCTTGTTCAATTTGCTGCTTTTTTGATGAATACACTCATTTGAATGCTATGGGTGTATATTCTCGTCATGAAGCAGCACTATTTTGAGCTTCTGCACGAGCTGTCGATAATCAAATTCAAAATTCTCATTTTGAATTTGATCGTTATCACTTCATGTGAGCCTTTTCAGGGCAGATAGGAATTTTCACAATGCATTTTATTTTCTCGAACATTAGTTTGATGTGCGGAGTTCTCTGCGGAGTTATGTACGAAATCTCCTGTTGTGGAGGCGCTAAAATCTTTAAATGGGAAACCAGTCGCAGCCTCGAAAAAAAATTAATAGGTATAAAAGCACATTCCAAAATAAAAAAGAAGATTCTATACTTCATTTAATTGTTAGACAAACAGGACATGAAAAGCATTGGGTAGACTTCAAAATATTTTGTATCGTCCAGGAACCTATAAAGAGGCGGTTTAATTAAACGCTATACTTATAGCAAATAAAATTAGCATTAAAACGTCACTTAACAATGCTAAAAACAAGTCAGAGCTCAAAAATATTTTATGAAAACTAGTTGCATCCAAAGTATTAGTTAGGATTAAATTAGGATAAAGAATATTTGGAAATACCATGAAAAGTGTTGTTAGATTAAGGGATAAACCTTTTCGTCTGAAAAATTTGTGTTATCTATGCATCAAATAGGATCGTAAATTTTTTGATTTCGTTTAAAATCTATCTCTAGGAGTAGTCAATGTTTTAAACAGAACTGATACAATTGATCAATTTAAATGTACGAGAACACCAAATATGTCTCTTAAAGGGGACACCCCAGCGATTTTGGTCATAAGTGCCGATTTTTTTGTATTTTGCTTAAAAAGGGTCCTTAGGTAGTAGGCTATTGTGTCCTAGAATTTTATGGGGCTTCGAGCAATAGAACGAGCCTCCCCATCCCCCAAGAGTGGTGTAAGGGCAACAAAATCATAAATTTTTAGCCCCGTATAAAAAGAAAACGAAAAGGAAAATGGAAAATCTGGTTACATTAGTTTGTTAGAAATGCTCCAAGGATTCTAAAACTGCCTTTGTTTTTTTGAAGTAGCATGACAACTCATTGACTTGTCTTCAGTTGAAATACCCGGTGAAACAACAAAAAAAGTATATATTTCCCATTTTCTCAAAAACTAAGGCGAAAATCGTATAAATAACACAAACAAAATCTGTTCCTGTAAAAAATTACACATAATGGCCTTTATCAGAATAGTCAGTCCACTAATAAAAATTAAACATTTTTCAGAAAATTGGAAATAAATTAATTTTGTTATACAATTTATACATTTAATTTACAATTTAGAGTGTACATGTGAAACAATGCATGCATATTATGTGTAGATGATAATACAACATGAATACAGCATTCAAGTGAAAAAGTATCCATTATATTCCACTTCACCATTAATTTTTTTGGCTGTTTTCCCTAAAAACCTCATTTTCAATATTCAAAATGACAGAAGTCAAAGAGTTTTCGTGCTAGGAAAAAGAACAAAGACAGTTTTGGCATCCTTGGAACTTTTCTAACAAACTAATCGCTCCTGATTTCCGAATTTGTACATCAATTTTTTTCATCAGTTCAAAAAAATAATTGTGTAAATTTTAGTTAGTGATCGAAAATGGTATATGAAAAGAAAACGAAAATGAATTTAAGAAATTCAAAGCTATTATTTCGCTTGAAATGTTACAAGGATTTCGAAACTGTCTTTGAATTTGTTCTAGCATAAAAACGCATTGACTTCTATTGCTTTTAAATTTCCCAAAACATAAACTTTAAAACTAAAATTTCAATTTTTTTTCAAAAAACTAAGGCCTAAATCGAAAAAATTGAAGGGAAATTTTCTTGTTTTTCAAATAACATACACTGACCATATTTCAGAACAATCAGTCCACAAATTAAAAATGACGGGGTTGTCCTGCTTAGAGAGGTCCCATTTGTATGACTAAAATGAATCGTAAATAACAATTAGGTGTGTATAAAAATCGAGGGTCATTTTTGAATCATTTTCGAATGAATCATCATTCAAAACCTGATAACGATCGTTTTTCGAATACCTCAGTTTTTTTACAGTCTCTAGAAAAAGCATATTCAAATGGTAGAAACTTTCCACTGGTACAAATTTAAATCTACTCAGGGGGAGAATCTCAACAATATAATTGCACTAAAGCTATTCAACAGAAATATCCCTTAAACTGTTGAAAAACTATCCTACTTGACTTCCATATTTTATTCTGACCGTTATTTTGAGCACGTATCTGGTTTACAGTCCAGACTATTTCAGACACGAATCCTAATACTGTCTAAATTTACTTAAGCCGTGTTTTCACGTTCTGAATTGTATAATGAAAATGTTTTCTGAAATGTTCCAGCCTGATGATATAGATGCTCTGAAATGTTCGAGCCTGCAGATGACGAACAATTTTCTTGAAAATCGCTTGTATTCATGAAGCATAATAAAACAATGATAAATTTCCTCCTGCAAATCTCGTGCTCCTAAGGAATTTAAACTTCAATATCTTTGGAACAACCGCCGAGAAAAATCGGCTCAAAAAAATGCCTGCAAGCGAGACTCATTTTCCAGTACACATGTCGTCGTGCTGTATACGAGTGCACTAAACCCTTCCAGACCGCACCTTTCGGTCTCTGTAGTTTCAACCATCAAATACCCACACTCATTGCACACACGGATCTCATTTTATTTTCTTTCGTCTATGCTTAATTAATTGAAATCTATCGGCATGAATCGTCCACCGAACACGCATGCAAGATCTTAAGGCGGCGGCTGCTGTGATGGGTTGCTGCTAAACCTTCAGATCAGCGTGGGCTGGCTTGGAGCATCGGCGCTGGGAGTGACTTGGGCAGAGGACAGGGTCCAACACCAAGGGCCATAAAGAAATAAGTGTTTATTGGCACTCGGAGCTTTTATTCAAAGTTAGTTCACAGATACCTTAAAACTTCATTTATCCGAAGGGAAAAGGGAAAGAAGATTGCAGTCGGGACATTATTAAGGATGGAAAACTGCCCATCGATTACTACGAGTTTGATCAAATCACTACTCGTGAGTACAGTGGATGTTAGGCAACGTCTAGGCTCAATTCACTATATGTACTGTCCGATTTGGATTATGTTACCTGAATGTAAATTGTTTTCCTTTCGTTTTTTCCAAGAAGGTTCTCGATGCGGGAGGAGAGGCATAAGGTGAGATAAAGTATTTTTTCTCTACGAAAATTATCGAAGAAAATTAAAGAAAATATTGCATAAGATTTACTCGAAGCCTTTGAAGAAAAACTTCGCACAGATGAAGTATTTACATCGAAGCGTTGCGGCATGTTTGAGATTAATCATTAGAAAGTTATTAACGACACAGATATAATTTTAACCCGCAGGGAGCCCCATTAATTTCAGAAGATGAAAAAATAAATGAAATCACTCGCATACGCACGATCTGCAGTAATTTGCATATTTTTTGCATCAACATATGTTCCTAAAATATCTTTCTTTCAGTCTGATTGTTATTCTGATGCCTCCATGACTGCAAACGTCCGGAGACAACGAGTGGATCCGAAGCTTGGTCAAAAATTTTCAAAGAACTGAGACTTTTGTTTCGACTTGCATCGTTTCAATTATGAAAACTCGAAACTAGCTCTGTAATCCGATTAAAATTTACGATCTTTGCTCTGAAAGTGTATGAGCAATTACCGATTTTATGAAGTAGATTTTATAACAATGTCTGTTGACAGTGGACCCTGTAAGTGAGTAGGAACTTCGCCGCCGTGAGCAGAGCTGCTGGTGCTAGTCTATTCTACGGAAAGGGTCCGGAGAGAGGGCAGTAGAAACACCGCTAATTTCTGGACATCAATTAGGGCCATCACGTGTCGTGTACGGGGAAGGAGTGTTTAAAAGACAATTGCTCACAGTAATAACAAAAAATAAGCACTGTATGTTATTCAAGCTACTCTCAAGAGCGAATTTAAATTCTCTCCAAGCATAATTAAAGCTTCCATCTGCTGTGATGCACTGAAAATGAAAGCGGAAAAACAATCTCAGTTAAATTACCTACAAAATCTGCACCTCTGATGCTGCCTTTTCATACTTACACGCAAAACAGGTTTATCCCTTGGGGCATGTTCCTTTATTCATTAAAAATTTTCTAATTAACCCCCATCTCTAGGAGCGATAATAAAATCTTTATTAACTATGATAGACCTATCTCTTCAATGGCAATCATTAGAAAGATTACGATGAAATAGTATGTAAAAAGGATACATTTATGAGGAACTCAGCTCATATCACTACAAGTAACTCATTTTTGTTCTCGAAAATCAATAATTCAAGGCATTCTAAATCATCTGGAATTTCTTTATTCAAATTATGATGAAGAAAAGCTAGGACTTTCAGTTTTTCTTCAGGTTAAAAAATGCAACTGATTATGTAGAACAAGGCGTAAAATAAACTAATACGGCGGAAAAAGTCGTCATTATGATTGGTTCTAATTCTTCCACACAGGACGTAGACAATCTGTAGTAATTTAAAATTTAAAGTCAGAGCTGCCAACATTACTCACAATGTAACATTTTTCAAACAATATTGACAAATTAACATTATTCTTCAAATTAAATTTGTTAATGCCTAACAGCATATTACCTACGGTTTTTTCTGAAAAGCAACTTAGTGATACGAAAAAATAAACCAGCAAATAAAAAGTGTTTTGTTCTGGCTCGATGCTTATGATATCTGTATAGTTGTCAACAAGACTACGGACATGCTCTTCTCTTTTGAGAAAAAATTGCGCTCTAGCATAATGATTAGCGGATGTAAATTTAAGAGGCTCAAATTTGCAAATTTTGGCTTATAATATCAACTAAACATTTGGCTTCTACAGACTTTATCAACCATATACTCACGAAATTTCCCAAATACATTTTAATTTTGCAAAAAGTGAAGCACATCCTACCCATGAAAGATAAAAATATCCTTTACATCTCATAATTAATCCCTTCATTCATTTTTGTATTGAAGCATATCATGACACAGGTTCATAAATAAAACCAAGTATTCACGCTACGAAACAAAAACGTTAGAGCTACCTCCAACTTAGAATACGTCCACACCAACAATTTCTTTAAAAACCTAAAATTCTGAAGCTATCCGACGACAACCGATAATTTTTATGAGGTTCAATGCACAAAATGCTCAAAGCGAACGAGAACCTTGAAATCAGACAACAAATTAACATGTAAACTGACTACGATGACTTCTTGACGGGAAACAAAAGCTAACTTGCAGTCACGTGTTACTAAAAACTAAAACTCATAACCGTTCTCTTTTTGCTGGAATCAAATTCTGAAATTCCATCCCTAACAATGTTTGCGATATTTCCGCCATCTCACCATTCAAAAGTTGACTTGAATTTTATATGATCGCAAAATACTTGTTAAATTTATGAAAAATGAAGATTGAAAGAAAGTCATTTTTTTGAACTGAGAAAATCAAACTCTTGGAACATCTTAGCACTTCATTCCTTATCTTGAATGAAATACAGGATGAAGCTGGAATTATAGAGCTACCAAGATGAGTGTGTTAGCATGTGCTTAGTATGTATGTATAATTGCGTGTGCGTGTTTATGAGTTTTTTTGTTTACACATTCCTATAGAATATTTCTGATGACAATATTGACGAAACTCTCAAGCTGTTTTCTCTCAGTTTGACATCAGCATACTCTGTCTTATGTGCATAACAAATTGAAAGTTAGATACATAAATTTACTACTGTATGTTATTGTTTATGTTTCTTCAGGATCACCTCATCTCCTGATGGGAAGCCACAGACGCTTTGTTTCTTTTTGGGTCATAACGTAATAATGTTGACTGTCAAACGTAAAGTAGATTCTAGTCTCTTGTTTGGAACATTGTGGATGCTAGAAGTTAAGAGATATTTCAATTCTTTCCATTTTTTACCGCACATTTCAAAATCTTAAAAATAGTATACATATTGTTTTTGATCTTGAATTTGAGCATATTTCAGAGTAGAGCAGCTACAGAAATCGCACTGTCAATGCCCAATAATGAATAAAGCTTAAGAATTCTGTGAAAATCTTTGACAATAAAAAGAACGTACGAACGTTCGGTATCAAGAAATTCCGGTAGGAAGAAAATTACATCTCAACTGCAAAAACATTAAAAAAGTGTTTAAGACATTAAATAATCTTAAAAACTTCTTTTAGACTCTCATCCATTCATTTCCGCGAAACCTCTTCGAGAGAATTGGTCAAATGGAGCAAATTGAATGGAGTCGAGAAACTCGTCCCTGTAATCTCGCCCTGACTTCATGTTCAATTATTGTGCATACACTTCAGAGTTGGCGTCTTGAGGACGTACACCATCAGCCTTTTTCGAATTTTGTGCGATTATCCTTTGGCTGAAGTCAGCATGGAACTCCTAGCTCGTGCATTTCATAAATCAAAACTTTTGCGAAACAGTGAGAGCCATATTCAGGGTTTGGGAAAAGGATGTGAACATAATTATGCCGGAAACCTTAACTGTGAGGAAAAATAATAAGAATTTCAAATAATCTCTCAAATGAATTAATGGTTCAAATTCGGCGAATTTAGTGTATTAAACAGAATAAAATCTGTAATCCTTTATTTTTCATGACCAATGTACTATACGCTTTGTAGTTTTGTTTACCGGATGAATTGTTATTTTAATTTCTATTATTCTTCAGATCCTGAAGATTAGTGCAGCTCCCCTCGAAAGATCTAATTAAAATTGAGGGTTCAGTAGCACGATTTCATAGAAATTCTTCGGTTCCATCTACTCGTACACGATTTAAAGGCACTAAGCGTTTTGCCTACGATCGAATTAATTTTATTCCAGTTTTGGTTGTACGAGTTTTCGGTAAGTTATGGGCAGTCACTGATGCAATTTCTCCCCAGTTCGCGTTTGCCGAATTGTTACCATACGAAGTATGAATTCTGTTCCTTGTTTATTTCTTCAGTTTTAATGCCTTGGATTGGTTTTGTATCAAGTTATATCTAGTTTACTAAATAATTTTGAACATATTCTCATTGGTGCCTTTTTTCACTCGAATAATTTAGATTGGTCTTACATCAAGTTGCATGCAGTTCACCGTACAATAATCATTGACTTATTCTCATTTTTTTTCAGTCAAATCCTTTTGATTGGGTATAAATGTTTCATTTAGTTGGTCAACTCATCATTAATATTATCTGTTAGGTGTCTCAACTGAATATAATTCCTCAGCTTAGGTATTATATTATATATATTTATAAATAAACATGAACGTATAAATTATTCATGTATATACAAAGCTAATGCCAGCGAACAAGTCTGAAAATGATTTTGAAGTGTAAAAATCAAGCTAGAATTAACACGAGAGTGTTTGGGTTATAATTTGAATAAGTGAACTTGTTTAAAATATGATTAAAAAAATATGATTTACGTCTCTAAAATAAAACGCAAATCCTCCTATTTCAATTCTGAGTTGTAATATCAACCCTAATAATAAACTTTGGATTTCTCATTGTAACAGTGAGACTTGATTCACAATCTAGAGTTTAAAGAGGAAACAATAGCTTTAAATAATATGAGTATAAAACCTTATTATATCCGCTGATGATTTTAAATTCTAACAAGGGAGGCTCGAACCAGAACTTGGCTCAAATAGTATTGCCAATATGGTTTTTATGAAGGAACATTCCAATCATAAATCCATGATCGAACGTAGCGCTTCAGCAATGATTTCAAACAAAAAAATCTAATCAAATCTTTTATTAGTGTTAATTGTGCATCATACAATTAATTAGGAGATCAAAATTCACTATGTGTTACACAATCCATATTACAATTAAGAAATGCCACTATTTTCTCTACATAACAATATTTCGATAATAATTAGAATACAAATTATAATTTATAGAATTCAACGTACAACTAACCTTCTTTTAAATAACATTCTACTCATAACTTCTATGGAAGAAAGATCCGATTTTGTTTTCTGTGAAGTGGTACTTCGATCATAATCTCTAACATGTAACCGTTCAACATCATTTGTACCAAATAACACCCCAAACTTAATGCTAAACATGTAGCGCCTTAGCCATGATATTTCTGTGAAGTGGTACTTCGATCATAATCTCTAACATGTAACCGTTCAACATCATTTGTACCAAATAACACCCCAAACTTAATGCTAAACATGTAGCGCCTTAGCCATGATATTTATCAAGAAAAACTTCGAACAAAATATCTAGGAATTAACACACAAACCGTAAGTTCTATCAAGTACCGGCCCTACGACATATTGTATCAAGAAAGACTTTTAATGAAATTTTTCCATTAGTACTAGAGCCAAAAATTCCACTAAGCTAGCCAACAGCTTTGTCACAATATTGATAGACTCATATTCCATCCACAATTTCTACGAAATAGCACTGCAATCATAATTGTTATCAAACAATTTGTCAATCATTTTATCTAATTTGAACAGAGTAACGTTCCAGTCATAATTAGACCTAAAAGCACTCCAACAATAACTCCTATCGAGCACAGTTTCGACTAAATTTTCCTTCACGTACCATAATGACTTTAATTTCTAAGAAATACCACTTCATTTAAATTCATGTCAGGTATTAATGCGACCATCATTCCAGTCAAGTAACTCGACAACCATTGTCGTCATCCTGTAACACTCGAATCACCGTATCTTTCAAGTGACCTTCCAAATTTATTGCAGTCAGGCAACAATCTGGTTATAATTTCTGTGGTGTGATGCTTCGGGCTGTAATTTATAATAAATAACCTTCCAAACAAAATTTTTATCACTATAGCTTGAGCAAGAACCACTGTCAAGTTGAACTGCATCTAAAAATTTTATAAAGTAACAACTCTATCAACAAACCATCAGGTGAAATTAGAGTTCATATCAAATCAACTTACATTTCTACCTTAATTTCTATCAGGTGAAACTCTGGTCATAATTATTTTCATCCATGTACACTCTTCTATTGATATCCATCGAGTGAGAAGCTGACCATGTTGTCATGCAACTAGCGTTCTAATCAAAATTACTATCAAGTAAAGTTCCTACTTGTGAATTTTTACAGAAACACTCTGGTCATAATTTCTATCTAGTAATAATCAGTCCTAAATGTCAATAATAAAATACTATAATCACTATTTTTATCATGGGTCAAACCCTTCATAATTTCTACCAACAGACACTCCAACATTAATCTCTAGCAAGTACCACTTCATCCATAACACTCTAAATAAAATATGTAATAATGAACACTACAATGATAATTTTTGTCTGGTAACAATCTGGCAACAATTTCAATTAACACTAAAATCACAATTTCTGCCATATAAACATACCCCACAAATTCATCAATTAATGCTCAAATCAAAATTGCTTACTCGTCATTACCAAACCATAATTTTTTCGAGCAACTCTACCCACTTCAACCTTGATTGACTTAAATTGCAATCCATTTTCAGTTCCACTCAAGTAGCACTGAAGCTATGATTTTTACCGAATAATTTCAGTAATTTCGACAGTAATTTCAGTCATGTTACCCACAAAAAATAAGTTCGGACGATGTATAAAATACCCTATTAAAAATATTAACTTCATAAAAGTAAATAAGACTTGGGTGTCTGATTGCGTGCTGTCGATAGCATACTTGTCGCAACCTATTATGTCGATGCCAACGTGTAGTCGGCTCGCACTGTTCAATGGTCGTTAGACACCTCGCTAACCCAACCGTGCTCACACGTCTCAGCTCTGTTATACAATTCAGCCTGTCATCGCCACCATGACGTACAGCCTCATCCGTGGAACCATGGAGTGTCAACCAGGCATGTGCTGCTAAGATTCTCTGAGTGCCTCGCCGGCTGGGGGGAGCGTTCGCTAGAGGGCGCTGGAGCCGGTCGTCGGCGTCTCGCTATGTCTTCGGGCCGTGTCTTCGGGAAGCTCTTCTCCGGCACCTGGGACGTCGACGCTCCGCTGCTTTATACTCGTATGCGAGCCCAAGGGATGTATCGGACGCGGTGAGTGTGCTGTCGGTATGGGCACTTTCGTCAGACACCCTTGTCCGTAGGTCCAAGGAATTTTTCCTTGGTAAACGTCCCGTTTCTCGGTCCTAGTACCAAAAATTAACGCAGTCTAACTGAATTTCTACTACTTGAACTTGTTCGTTAATTAAACCAAAACTTGAGCTTGCTCGTTATTTAAACTTAGACTTGAGCTTGCTTGTTAATTAAACTTAAACTTGAGCTTGCTCGTTAATTAAACTTAAACTTGAGCTTGCTCGTTAATTAAACTCAAACTTGAGCTTGCTCGTTAATTAAACTTAAACTTGAGCTTGCTCGTTAATTAAACTTAAACTTGAACTTGCTCGTTAATTAAGCTTAAACGTGAGCTTGCTCGTTAATTAAACTTAAACTTAAGCAAACTTGAGCTTGCTCGTTAATTATACTTAAACTTAAGCAAACTTGAGCTTGCTCGTTAATTAAACTTAAACTCGAATTCTTTCTTACGCTCTCGTAATCTTCAGATGGCTGCTATTGTGGAGGCCGTAAGTGGGCTGCCGCCCGAAGCGCCGCGCCCGGCGTGTTGCGTCTCTGCAAGCTAAATCCGCCGGCTCTTCTACGAACCCTAAATTTCCTAGCTTATAGCCAATCAGCAAACTTCACTTAACATTTTTGCGTGCTTTATTTATTCCACGTAATCGCTTATTTATTACCACCCGTAATAAATTAACCCTAATTTTATACGGGTTAAGGAATAAAATTGAATAAATAAAAATGTTATACTTTCCCCACTCGGTTTTTTCAATAGACGATACCGCTCTAAGCATTATTTATGCAAAGTAAAACTTCAGCCGCTGTTTCTAACGAGTAGCACTTCAAAATAACCTTTATCAAGTAACCATTCGGTCATTCCTTCAAACATGTAAGTTCTCAACCAAAGCATCGTTCAAGCATCAATCCAACAATGAATATTTTCTCAACAGTAGCACTCCAGCATCTCCTAGTTTTAAGAAGGACTAGACTTCATTTTCTGCTGAGTGAGGATCCAACCGAAATTTCAGGCAGGTAACACTCCAACCATAAGCCTTTATCATAAAAACACAATCATTTGGCCGTTACTTAATCAACCCACGATTCGATCAAAATTTTCATCCAGCAACACTTCTGTCCTGATTTCAATCTCCAACCCTAAACACTAACAAGCAAGAATTCGACCACAATTCAAATTAAGTAATACTCCTACCGTAAGGTCTAACAAGAAACACTCCGAACATAAATTCATAGAGTCAACAAACCAACCTAACTATCTATTAGTAACACATTTAAGTAATAATTTTTATCAAGTGACATTCTAACCAAAATTTTTATCAAGCGATAATCCGGTAAAAAATTTTGTTAATCAACATGCCAACGATAATTTCCATCAAGTTATGCTGTAATTATAAATTCTACACATACAACTCCTGCCGGCTTTATCAACTCTCGAACTATAATATCATTCGAAGATTCAACTGTAATATCAGTCAAAAACATTCCCTTCATCGATAACATTTATCAAACAATACTCCAACCTAGTTTCAGTCGAGTAACGTTACGATCGTAATTTCTATGAACATCCAACCTACAATAATTTCTAATTAGTAGCACTTCATTCCTTACAGCTATCACGAAACACTCTAAAAATAATTTGGAAAAAGTGATGATCCAACCGTAATTTCTAACATATAACACTGAAGCTATAAATGCGAACATGTAACATTTAAATAATACTCGTAGTTTCTACCATTAAACATATGAACCGTACAACCTAGCATGTTATTTGAACAAAAATTTCCTACGAGCAACATTTGAGCTAATTTACCTTAAGTAGAGATCATATATTTCTGTTAGTAAATTTTCGATTGAGAATTCGTAAGGAGTAACTTCTAAAACTAAAAAAAAATATACTGTTCATATATACTAATCTTATTTAATATCGGCGCTACTTTATGACGCGAAAAAATGCACCTCTGAATTGCTGTTTGAATTCAGTGACGTTGTAATCCAATTGAAGAGTTTATTGGATGCACTCCGTGTAACATTCAAGCCCTTGAAATCATCAATTGTTATTTATAGAAAGAAATATTTGAAGCAATCTGCATAAAAAATACTCAAAGAACAATCAAACAAAACATCATTACTCTGTACTGCTCCTTATAATAGTTAAGTTGTAATCATATCTATATTTCTATGTTAATTCATATTTCATTGGCTTGACTATTCTTAAAATTATTGTTATATTGAAGGTTTTATAACCCTATCTGCCTAGTTAAGGCAATTTTCACCCAGGTAGTTTATAAATTTTTAGAGCGGAACGAACAATTGCTCATAAAATTGACGTAAAATTATATTTTTGCTGCAAATTTGTTATCAATATTTACGTTGAAAAGTACTATCATTAGAAATCAATTTCAAATTACTTCTTGCGTACGAAAAAGAAGTAAAACTCAATGCTAAATGAAAATTAAAAAACGTAGAAACCAAATTTTAGTCGATCAGGAGTGCCAAAACGCTAACATTATAGTTACAACCATGTGGATGCTGTCACAAAGTAATCAAGTCTCAACCGCACACTGTGAGGAATTCGGAGTTTCCTAAATTTGCCGAGTAAATGTTACAGTGTTATTCGTATAGAAATATGTGAAAACGCTCATTAACCAATTTTAGGCATCGGACATTCAGAAGCATGCTCGAGGATTTGTAAGAAGTGAGGATTTGCAATGTTCTCAAAACGACGTTCTGTGCCTTAAAATGAAATAGGATGACTACAGCAGTGCGATCCTGAAATGTCAGAACGTAAACACTATGTAAGACGTTTAGGGCTTGGAGGACCGTTAGAAACTGAAGTGACTCCCACTTTCTATATTGAAAAGCTTTAAATTTGAGAGAAAAAGACAATCCCCTGCATGAGCGTATGCTCTTTTGACGAAAATAGCTTCCTTTGTTGCTCATTTGAGTGCGCGCGTTATTTTGCGGGTGCAAAATTACTCTCGTATCCACATATGAATAAATTGAAAATAAATGAAAGGGCAAGAATTATTCGAGTATCTACCAACCTTCAGCCAAGTATATGTCTGACACAAATAACACAACATTGAAGCTTAAGAGCGAAAACAAAATTAAAGGTAGGCCCTATATCAAATAGAATTGAAAAAAGTTAATCTAAAAATACTAAGGCATAATAATATTTAGCTGATATGAACTTGACTGACAGTTCATGAATGGTCATATTTTTAAAATGAACAGTAATTCTAAATTCAAAGATCTTCTGAACTTGAAGCCGGCCTAGAATTTCTAAATTGACTAAAATCTGATACTGATTCACAGAAAAATGCGTGGACCCTAACCCCTAATGGAGGTGAGCCAGTTAATTGAGCACCTGTTCATTCACTGGCCCTTTGCGCTCCGCACCTCTAGTCTGGAGAGTAAATAAATCAAAGCAACAGACGAGAAGAAATTAATTTTTCATCTGAAAACTTCATAGCTCTTTGAAACTTCGATAAACAGAAACCATTTTTAAAGAGAAATCATTTCGGAAACAAAAATTTCTTGTAATGAAAATTGTATAAAGAGATTTATCACAAAATTCGTTTGTTCTCACAGTGATGCGGAGAAAATTAATTATTCGGTTTAATATAGTGTTGAAAACTATAGTGCCTCCTGTCAACAGGAAGGAATGTTCCCCCAGTCAGTCCATCATGTCGAGAAGTGGCAAAACTAAATTCTGAGCCATTCCAAGGTTACAAACCGTGAAAAAATCGTTCCCATTCCAGGGTTGCATTCTAGTCTCTCGATACTCAAACGACGCAAGACTCAAAACATATATCTATGATATTAATACACGGGTAGTTGGATTTTCAAGCAGTCAAATTTTTAAAACAGGCAATACAAACTTCAATTCCAGTGAATTAGAATTTTACGCTTTCGATGTTAAGCATTGCATTTGACAGATTTGATTGCGCCACTACCCTTCCTTCTCAAACAAATTGAACTCAAGAGTTTCGCTGACGAGATTATAAGAGCCGTCGCAAATTGCCGAATCACATACACTGAATACTGATTTACATGACTAAATCAGACTAATGTAAATCAGAAAAATGCACATATGAATATTAAAATAGGGTCCTAAGACCTGATATGAATTAAGTTTACAAAGTTACTTGCCTGATCTCGACGTATACACGACCCTTAAAAACGTGACACAAAACATTCATTGCGTTGAATTGTTCAGCTGTCACTATTGTGATAAAGTGCGAACATCCAGAAGCCTAGGTAGCTTCTTCAATAACATCAACATTGTTGATCAACATTTTGGTACATGGGATGCCAGGTGATTGGAATCGTCTTAATAAGCACACAAAAATAAGCACTTACCGTCGCTTACCTTTTCGAATTTTACCTGTTCATTGAATAAAATGAATTTAATTAGAGTTGAGATTACATATTCAGTCCATATGAAAATTTATGTGCTGTTCAAATGAAATTTTTTCACGTATGATCGCGTGATCTGGCATCGATCTAACTCAGCCCATTATTTCAACTATCTCAGGTATTTCAGTATGCTAGTACCACTCAGCAATCTCTGATTAGAAATTTCATGCATTTTCTCAATAAAATTTGTAGATCTTATACTAACTGTAAACGTCATATTTGACGTATCACAGTCTGTTTCAAAATCTTCTACCTGTGATTTGTAAAAGCTAAAGGCTTAACATCAGATACCTGAAAACCGTTCAGAAATGTTGAGGCTGACTAAGCGCGGATCCTCATTAATGTCTAAAAGTATTTAATGTAGCACAATGCAAAAAACAGAATAAGTCACAATTGAAAAACGGAAAATCAGAATAAGCCACAATGGAAAAAACAGAAGTGTGTGATACAACACACTACAGAAGCAGCGAGCTTTGCGACGAGTCTTTCTCCAGTTAGGTGTTCAATATTCTCTTTCTTTCTATTTCTTTCTGTCCTTCGATCAACGGCTGAACGGATTAAAGCGTATTTAACATTGTACTCCCATTTTTTAAATATCTTTGAAGAGTCTCGGATCCCAATCAATCACTAAATACTACCCCCCCCCCCCCCCCCCATCCTTCCCTTCATCGCCAGCTAAACGTTGAATCCTAATATGTTTTTTACCTTCCCTCTAAAAATTCCCCATTTTAGCATGACGACAAAACTCTATGGTTCTTGAATGTTGAATGCCGTACTTCAGGAATAAAATAGTACCACAATATCTCCCTCTATAATTAAATGAAACCTGAAATTCACTCAGTATTTGACAATTTTCCCCACGCATGAAACTTATAATGTCAAAGCTGGAAGATTTTATTCTAAATAACTATGAATTTCACCAGCCGCCCACTTAATTCCTATTCTTCGGCTTCGGCTAATAAAAACATTCAGGAAAAAAAATCCTCAAAGGAATTTGGTTTCATTCGCATTCACTTTGATATTTTAAGGACAAAAGATAGAATCAGTTTTCGATCTGAACACAAATGTTGAGTGACACTACACGGAATGTATTCGCTCGAAAGGTACCTTAGTCAAACATTTTAACTAACATTGAGGTTAGAGCAAAGTTTAGAGTTGAGATACTAATCGAAGCTACTAAAAGCAATTTTGGGATAATTCAGGAAACGAACACTGAAAACGTTTTCCCCCCGACAGTGCTAACGTCAGGGGGATCTCACCTTGCGGTGGAGTAATCTAGCAGTTTGATCAGAACATGGATAGTCCTACATGAAGGCTAGATCTCCCCTTACTGGCGTGTACCCCAGCGAGGCATGAGAAATAAAAACCCACTTGAGCACTGGATCGTGAAGTACAGTCGAGTGATACCGGATACTATGGTGGCCTTATAAGACTACTGAACCATGTCCTGCAAGAGAACATTCCTGCCTACCATAACGAGTACTGTGAAAGTTTCACTCAAGAACTAAATAACGTCGAGCCGATCGCATCTGATTGGTGTTGTCGCCCTACGAGGGCACTGGATCGTGTGATGCTAGAATACAATCTGCTGCGACGTGAGGAATATTGTGAAGGTCCTCTCAAGGACGGGATCACACTCTCCAGAAGTACCATCTAGAGGCATGAGCGGTACTTTAGAGTTCAGTCGTTTGTATGGATCATTCTCTGCTGGAGAACGAATACTGCAGCGTGGATTTAATAATTATCAATCAGGAATGGTAGCGCCAGATTTCGCTTGAATGGAGAACGCTGACTCACAGAAGAAGTGTCTGAAAACTTGCCATCACCGAATGCGATCCCACTTCAGTCCGAGTTCGGATCTTAACCCGCTTTTTCAGCGAGAACATGAGTGGCCAGTCTTTCATAAAATACTTGCTAGAAATCATCGGTAAAAAAGCCTACAAAACCGAATTACTACGATCAACGGTGTTGAGAGCGAAATTTGACGATTTTATGTTAAACATCACTGAATTTTTAGGAAAACTGATTTTTTTCTCTGATATGGTCTAATAGTTCAGACAAATTGATGAAATACAATATCTTGTTGTTCAATACATAGTATCGTCTTTTTCGTGAGCATGCTCCTTGTTCCTAGTGTGAAGCTGGAAATTATTTATAGTTAGATGGCTTCCTTTTATTTCACACATCTCACTGCATCAATAAATATTTTGTGCAATTTTCTCGAACATTTTTCTGTGCTCGGTTTTTCGTTTTGTCTTTCATGTGTGATGCTATCAAAATGCCTTGGACTTATTAGTTTTTTTTTACTGAGGCGAATTGTGACTCAAATAAATGACTGGATATTCGGGCTGATTGCTTGTTCTGGATTCGCTCTGTGATATTTTTTCATATTAATCAAAATAATTATTATTAAAATTATTATTATTATCATCATTCCGGGAGATACTTGAGTGGGTAAAAACTGGTTGAATCAGCTTTGGCGTTCAAAGATGAGGTCCGTTGCCAGTAGAAGGGTTGCCTGTCCAGCACCGGCGACCCACCTTGACATTTATTTGCGACTCGTGCTGCCTTTGCCGTTGACGCTCCTTGCCTGTTCGAAAGAGGAGTATTGACTTCACTATATAGGTAAATTTATATTTTTATCCTTAAACCAATCTAATAACTCTTTCTGACTGGAATATGTATTGGAGTGAAGGTCAGTCGTGAGGGTGACATGAATGTTCCTTTATAAGGTTGCACAGCCTTATGTGCGTCCCGTCGAGCGTGTGGGCCGATCTGATGATTTGTTCGCAGCGACTTTTTCTGCGCGTACCCTTTTCATTGCAGTGATGGTACTTTAGATTTGCTAATGGGTGAACGATGTTTTCTTTCCGAAGTTTAATAATAATGAAAATGGATTGGGGGAGCTCGCTTACAGATTGGTGCTTGCGCTTTTAAGAGAGGTAATTTACTTAAGCCTACTATTATAAAATGCGTCTGTTAATGTTTCTCAATCGTGTTAAGAAATTCATCAAACTGAAAAAAAATTAAAACAGTAGTAGTCAGGATGACGTCACTCTCCAGACTTGTATTACAGTAGTTCATCGACGTTGATGAGCTCAAAGACCTCCTTCTACAGGTCTCTTCCACATCCTGCTGCAGGTCTCTGCCACCTCCTGCTGCAGATCTCTGCCCCCTCCTGCTGCAGGTCTCTGCCACCTCCTGCTGCAGGTCTCTGCGACCCTCGCTACAAGCCTCCGCATCCTAACGCAACAAGTCTTTACGGCCTCTCAGTACAAAAGAAACGTAAAAGAGAGACTCGGTCTCCAGCGTATGGGTTCAGTTTTGCTAGTGAATATGCCGAGAAAGCTGGACGACCTAAAATGAAAATGGAAACACTTGTTCGGCGAAGCTTACAAAGAGTCTTGACTTGTTAGGGCTTCCTCAAAAAGGCAGGAAAATTCGTTATGCTCAACATAAGAAAATACGTTGTTCAGAATGAGAGCATTAAAATCAAGCAATCTCAAAATTTTCTTCTGTGACTAATTTTGCGATTAAATTCTCATAGAAACGTCTTGCTATGAGAAATAGGTTCCAAAGTATTTCTTTGGCTTCTAGTGTTTACCCAATCAAAGCTCATTCTGATTCTGAGTCGCTGATATTTTACTCTTACTAACTCATTCAAATGAATAACACGCGTATTCACATATACCTAGTTCCACACGTCGTGAATGGTATACATTGGCGTTCATTTTCTCACCTTTACTCATTCTCATACTCGTCCGACGAAGAATCTTCGTCGAAATCGTCGGACCTCCGGCAAGGGATGTAGCGACAGCGGCAACAGCTTTTTGACTCCGCTCGCCTACGACGTTCGTACGCCTTGCTCGCCTGCTCAAAGATATTAGTAAAGAAGTTAGACATTAGAGACCAAATTGAGGTGATGTACCTGTATCACCTAAATATAACTGTCATGAAGGGATACAGAATAGGGGAGTAGTGAAAACACATTTAAATCAAATGTAATAACCAATCGAATGTTGTTTGCGGTAACAGACTATAAAAAACGTTTACATATTTTTTATTGTACGAAAATGTTTTATGACAAAATTGTGTAAGGGGTAAATATCTAAGTAGGAATTGGAAACAAAATTACTAACAATACCTGTTAAATCGGTTCATTTTCGGCTGTGCTTAATATTTTTTTTAAAGCTGAGGCTGAAAATTACCGTTCCAAAACCGTTCTTTAAACCGTTGAAGAAGCCTGTCAATACATTCGAACATCTAATAATATATTTTTTTGTTTAGATATGCTCCATCAGAAACAAATTAAATTTGATTGATGACACTAAAAATATATATTTTAATCATGAAACTATCCAGTAAAAAGCTTTTTAATGTACGGTTATGGTAGAGAGCTTTAGTAGTACAACGGTAGTACTTATACGAAGATTCTTAGGGAACCTTATTTTCAAAATAAAAAGGAGATCTAACGCAATGGAGAAGATTCAATGGTACCATTTTTGGGAATATTATTATTTCATATTCAGTGTTGAAGAAAAAAAAAGTTGTTACTGTCATGAATGGAATACTTAAGGTCTGAACCAAAATACTATGCAAAAGAGACAAAAAGGTTAATTTCTAACGACTAAAGCTCCGTACGCTAGCACATAGACAAAAACACAGTACACACAGCCGTATACAACCGTACATACACACTCACACATACACATTTTTAGTATATGCACCCCACAACACGCATACACAGCATGCCGTAAGTTAGGAATTAAGGGCTACAAATAATTAAGTCGCGCTGATATCGTTACTTAGTGATGGTTTATTTGTGAATATATAAAGAGATTCTAGAATACGGAGGCCTTGTTCATTAGAGGCTTTGCATAGGATAGAGAAATTAGATGTTTTGAGAGGACGATTGGAACTATTGCACTAGTGTTTAATGGGGTGGACATATTATAATTATTTTAGTTGAGTCGACAAATGTTGTAATAAATCGTGTGTAAAAACTTTTTTACCTTGAACAATTATCCAAAATACCATGCTTATTAAATAATCAGAAAATTTTTCGATAGCAAAATATTCCCTCCCCCTGTAACTTTGACCGTACCTAAACAACAAATATTTATTGGCCTTCTGTTCCTAGGTTACCTGAACATTGATTTTCAAAGAGATTTTTAGTCCTTGTACAAACATTTTTTACGTCAGTTTACGTACATGTTTATTATAGGAATACCTACAAGATAGCGTCTTCCTTAACAGGAAAGAGTGACAGGATGTGTGCCTGAATAGTTGTTGTGTATATGTGTATGTTTGTGATTGCTACCAGCACCGTACGTTGGAAGCACAACCTTCCAACTATTTATACGTCACAGCCAACATTTAGGATTTTTCAAATAACTGGCTGCCTATTTGCCTGTACTCCCGCCTTCCTCCCCAGTCCGCCTACGGAGATCATTGACCAATGTAATTGTTCCAATATACTTCCAATTACGCTTTCAAAACATCTAATTCCTCTATCCTATGCAAAGCCTCCAATGATCAAGACCTGCGTATTCTAGAATCTATATATTTACGAATAAACAATCACTAAACAACGATTTCAGCGCCACTTAATTGTTTGAGGCTCTTACTTCCTAACTAACGGCATACTGGTGTACGTGTTGTGGGTGTATATGATAAAAAATGTATTTGTGCGTGTGTATGTATGGTTGTATAGGGCTGTATGTACTGTGTTTGTTGTCTATGTGCTAGCGTAAGATGCTTTAGTCGTTAGAAATTAATCTTTTTGTCTTTTTTGCATTTTTCAGTCCTTTATTCTTGACTGTTAAATTTTTTTTCTCCTAGCACTGGAAATGGAATAATGATATTCCGAAACGTTTGCACCAATAAATGATTTCTATAACGTTGGTTCTTCTTTTTATTTTTGGTAGAAAGCTTTATGTTAAGTGGATTCATGTTGTATGTATTAGTACTGACCATTTAAAAGAGAACTGATCCGCTGTCCGACCTTGTCATTTTTCCGAACGACTAAACGATTTCTTTGATATAACAATCACTGCAAATGAACGGGAAAGAGAAACAATTGCTTACATCACTAACTAAGAAATTGACGAAGTGTATTCCTGCTTAAACTTTTTTATTGTGAAACTAACCGATTCTGGGAGATTTAACTATCAACTATAAGGCCCGTCCTAAGGAATAATGTAGCCAACGTAGCCAACGTACCCTACTAGGGCCTATAATAAATAAGTCTACTTGAATCTCCGGGAAACTTTTGCTAATAAGTGAAAAAAACGCATCGGCATCACTGCTACTGAAAAGAATATATGTTCTAAAACAGTCTCCCCATCTTCAGCAAACAAGGAATTACTTTCGGAAGTATTGTAACCGTCTCTTCGATGACTTTATGGGAAGATAGAAATTCAGATAACGGTGCTTGGAAAATTACCCTGGGTGTGACGATTAAAAACTTTTAGCTTGCAGTGCTTGGAAAATTATAAAGAGCAAGATATTTTAAGTTCAAGTAACGAGTAGTTGCAGGTGTCTGACTAACGCAAGCTGGAGTCACCATACCTAGACGAAAGGCTACGTGTGCGAAACAGCCGTTCATTAGAGACCCAATAACTCGAGAGGTTCGTCGTACTGCCGCAGCTACCATGTAGGACAATATAAGTCTTTCTCCGGACCTAGTAAGAATAGTTCGCAGCAGTTCAACATACAATAACAAAATGTAGGCACGATAGCTGTACATCGTAGGGATGGAGGTAATAAATTTATAAAATCGCATAGTGCATATTTTTCTAAGTGAATCCAGTTAAGCCCAAAATTCAAATTTCATCAGTTAATTTTCCCTTTACGTTCGTACATTCATTTAAATTGTGCAAATTGTACTTCATTCGACAGATAAGTAGCGTTGTATTATCGTTAGGCGTAGATGTAATCATTTCCCATGTAAGTTATTCAGAATTATCACTGACGCCCGTTAATGTGGATTTCACCACCCTAGCTTTCGTAATCATTATGAAGTAAAATTTCAAAAATTCAAAAAGTGTTTATTTCATGATTGCAGTTTTTCTGCTAGAAACATTTTCGAGTAAAAATTTAAATTTCGTACACAAAATTTTGATCTCATTTCAACTAAGTATTTTGCTTTTGATAGAAAGATCAAGTTGAGTGAGGAATCACGTTGAGAAAATGGGGTAATTATGTACTGTGCAAATGTTCTTAGGCATAAACTTGAAAATCTGGTTCCCGTCTAGGTGGGGTTCTACGACAAGTCTGCGTGCTTGGTGTAACTACGTGAGAGCTGCATCAAATACGGCGCGCGCGAGACGGCTGGTGCGATGATCATTAATGACCAGAAAAGGACGGGGTTTCATGCCGCTCGCACTTGAATGTCTGCACTGGAAGCATTTACCATGACTGAAAGTAAGGGAACAGCGCTGCATTTTATTCGTGAACGAGCTCTGCTAGTGGCGGTGTGTGCGTTATGACATTTCCAGCAGGAAAAATAGCTGGAATCACATCGGACAGCCCTGGTCATGCGGGACACTTTTTCAAGTGCTTAACACATTTGTTGCCATGAATATCGGATGTTGAGAATACTAGTCACCATTTTTATCGTGACTATATGTATAGATATAGTCACGATAAAGAAATAAATGAATTCTATATGGTATATAGAATAAAAGTTGTAATCTTTGATGCATTGCCGTTATTTACCCAAATCGATCATGCCTATTACTGTGTCTATTTGTTTTCCTCATGTGTACCCTTTTCATTTTCCTTTCGTGGTTTCCCTTATCTTTTCTTGGAAGGATTAATCTTCGTTCGTTCATTTCTCTTATTCTAAAAGAGAGATTTAAGTTCCAAGACAACTAGCTACATTCTTGGCTGCGTTATACAGAGAAATTCAAACATGATGTTTGTATTTCAAAATGACCAATTTAACAAAACAATTATATTAATAACTACGACTCTATTTCTCTCTTCGAAGCATTTTACGCCAGTATACGTTGAGAGAATAAAACGCCACTTCAAGATTTATTCCAAACTTTGATTTCAATTCTAACATTTAAAACTATTTACAGTTCATATTTTATCACGAAAATTACCAAGTGCGCGGTTAAATACTGATAAATTCTGAAGTACAGATTTGACCGTCGTTTTATCTACTCAACGAATGTCCAGAACCAAAGTCAGATCAAAATATTCATTATGTCCTCTCGTTCCAGAAGATATTTGACTATCTTGAGAAATTTATATTTGAATATAAACAAAATAGCAAACCGTTCGCCTGAAATGGATCCAAAAAGGACTTCCATTCTCATATATCGTTTAGTGTTGCGACTTGACGCTTTCTGAGTACAGTACTTCAGCTCAATCGTTTTCTGACACCACCTGTGGGGCGACTTTATTTCTCAGACAAAAATGATAAACTGTTTCACTCTATGTCACATGCAGGTCCTTAATATTCTAAAGTTAAATGTTTTGTAAAAACCTTTGAAGTAATATGTTCACAAAAAAATTCATTCGGCCGCCAGCCGAAACACTTGTCAAACACACTGATGGGATCTGAAATTCGACGAGGGAATGAGAAACCTTTCTGACCCCAAGATGAATTTTCTGCGTTGGAATTAATTTCAACTACGAGACGAGTATAAGTCTTACCTTGGCCCGGTTAGCTGGGCTCGGAGTGCGCGATGCTCGCACCCAAATGTCGTCAATCTTTCCCTGCTCCGCCAGAGGGCCTGGACTTGTGCGTATGACGGTCCACCCAGGGATCGCCTTGGGAGACAGCAGCATCGAAAAATTTGCAGATAGGCCATAAACTGACATCACTAGAGTCTAAGAAAGAAAGAATTGCTTAATTTCTATGATTCTTGTGGGGATACAAAACAGAAGCAAATCAAACCTTACTAGAGCGGGCAAATAACTCCAGTACAGCATTTCTGTGAAATAAAGTTATATGAGCTTTATAGGCAACCAATAAGGATTGTTAAATGTATAACATGTTGAATGACTTTATGTCTCTGAAGTTTGTTTGGACATTTACCCACATGGGCATTATATTGAGCAAATTTTTGACACACCTGTGTGTGTCAAACGTTTATACAGAGAAATCCTGACGCATATTGGTGTGAGCGGTTAGGAGTAAAATAACATTTTCACGTTTCAAACAGTCAAAAAATTTTCTCGGAATCTGAACTGAGTTGGGATTTTTTGGAAGGAGTATAATTTTTCATAAATCCTTCAAATCTTTCTTAATTTTTCTTTAAATTCTAAAATGATGTCCTTACACTAGTGTTATCAGTAGCCAATCTAAGAGAGCGAAGCACTTCTGTGAAAAGATGTTGACTTGCGCTATATGTGTCATGGATGGCGCACATACGTGTGTACATAGTAACCTATGATACGCAAAAGTGTGTCGCAATACATTGGCTGGTGATGTATATTGTTGGCACACTTTTGTGTGACGGTTTTGTGACAATATGACAAAAATAACAAATGTGTCGGTTTTGTGACAAAATTTTTCTCAGTGTACGCGTTCGGAAGATCATGATCTGTATTGAAATTATGAATGATTTATTCATACTAAGCATGTAATTCAGCCGTTTCGAATATGCAAAAAAATTGAAAAAATTCTGGAAGTACGAAAATTCTACGACGAAAATTTTTAGGCATTGGCTAACTTTCAGAAACGCACATATACTAGATTTAAATTCTTACTCTTTGAAATTCCGAACCTATGATATTTTTGGAGCTAACATCATTAAAAACAGTTTATTTAAACAATCTAAAAAATTGCCATTGCTTCTTTAGCGACTGATTAAAATTTCTTTCGAAGATAGTAGCTTCTTTTTCCGTGCCACAATGAAGAACTGAACTAAGTCGTTAGTGTGTTTTGTATCGTTCTACATGTAATTCAAGTCGTTCAAGTCAGTATGCAACAACGCCTTAGACCCGAAAATCCGTGTGAGGGTTACGGTGTTCGCCACACAGATATATGATGGCATTTCCAACCTTCCTGAGTTTTCTGTCTATTATATAATTTTCGTTGCAATATTTAGTTTTTTCAATTTTGTCGAGTTGTTTAATCTACGTTAATTTTAAACCTTTTCCCCAACTAATTACCTATCGAAGTTAATGATCAAACATCCATTTATCTGGTGGAGTTCTTATTCTTTCAACTATTCCCTTATGGAGTAATCATACTAGTGCTGTTGTATTTTTCGTTGATTTGTTACTTCTCCTTGCCTAAAAGTGTCGAGCACAATATATAAAGGCCATTATTCTTTAGGTAAATTCAATTCTTTATCCAGTCTATGATAAAATTTCCAAATTTTTATTTTAATCCTCAAAACTCAACGTGATTAAATCATTATTTTGAGCAAAGCTTACCCACATAAGTTCACACGGTTTGTTTCCGATCATCGTAGGTTTTCGAGCGCTCGCGATGGCGTAACAGCTCTTCTTTCTATGCAGTCTTCCAGAGACTACATGTTTTCGTCGGCTGGTTCAAGTTAATATTTTAGTATCTCATTTTTAATTGTATCCTTTTTAATTACATTACTTTACTCTTCTTCGTTTAAATTCATAATTCGTAAATTCTTGAAGGCATGCAGTAATGTGACAATAGACAGAGGTTTCAGTACCTCTAACAGAAGTCTAGGTCCCTTGGGGGAAACTGAACGTACGCAATGTAAGACGCGTTCTTCATCGTTTGATTCACAAATTCATAGTTATTAGGCTACTTCGCAGACCTATAGTTTTTCCGAGCTTAACCGTTAAAATTGAAGACCCTGCAGTTTATTGAGAATAAAGCTGGTAAATTTTCTAAACAGAATTGTTCAGCTAACTTTGAATAGATGTAATTTAATTATTAGAAATAGTTTAGTTAAAGTTTTCACGTCTGTGCATTTTTATGCACTTTTGTTGAATTGTACCCCTTTTTCATTACTTTTAGAATTTAAATTTACACGCCTTGTCTTCGAAACTCTATATGAGTATTAAAATCTTGTTCGAAGTGGAAAATTTAAATGAAAACTGAACTAGAAATTTAGCACCATGAGTTTTTCAAATTTATTTTCATTTTTCTCCTTTGAGAAGGTTAGAAGGTCGGGCAGTAAAATTTCGATAACTCTGCAACAAAATCCTTGCACCATCATGAAGCGCAAACGTAAATTCAAACTTAAATAATTTTAAAGCATAATAAAATTAGTTTACATTACACATAAACGTGTCAGTATAGAATACACCGATTACTACACACTTCGATTGTAAGGGTACCCGCACACGAGCAACTTTTTATTTTCAGTTGCCGCAACTAAAAAATTGTCCATAATAGAAAGCATGCATTTCTATGGCTGCCCGCACACGGACCACTTTTCGTGAGGCGACAACAAAAAGTTGTGAGGTGGTTGCGACCGGATCAATTTCTCTGACAACACAATAGTTGTCGGCAACTGGTGCGGCGACAGAGAACGTCATTTCTGCTCGCACACAGAGAACTTTAAAGCGGCCCATAGACGGTCAATTTAATTGTCAATATTATTGACTCAATATATTGACGAGATTTTTTTTTGCCCACTAAAGCGGCCCACAGACGATCAATTTTATTGTCAATACAATTGACAATAATGAATATTGACAATTATATTGATCGTCTGTGGGCTTGATTGACGACCGTCAATTAATTGACTCAATGTATTGACGCAATAAAATCAGTTTGAGCCCATAGACGATCAATTTAATTATCAATATCATTGACTCAATATATTGATGAGATTTTTTGTTGCCCCCTTGCGGCGTCAATCTTTGCATCCATGTAATTGATGAAAACCAGTCATTTGCTCTGCGGACGCCGTACGTGATAAACGACGAAGTAATTACCATTGTAACGCTCGCGTTGGCAATTTCAACTTCAAGAAAATCCCCGCGTAAATGCAAGACATGGGCCAAAAACTGGCTCAGGGAACGTGGCAGAATATTCGGAATCGACGCATTGCTGAAAGAACTACGTTCAAATGAGCCAGAAGATTTCAAGAACTATCTTCGAATGGACACTACATCATTTGATCAACTTTTCCATCTCTTCACTCCATATATACAGAAAGAATCAACAAACATGCGAGAACCGATATCACCTAGCCACCGGCTGTCGCTCACGCTGAGATATCTGGCGACTGGCGATTGTCAGTCCCTTTAGCAATGCAATTATCAATGCTCAGATACTTATCAACAATTGTTTTAAGGCTGTCACAATTCTATCTGCATCACATTTTACTAATTATGCAATTCCTAAGTTGATTTCCCTTTTCAGATATATCGCTGTAGTATACATATAACTAATACCCCAAGTAGTTTCATGATTTAAATATCATTAATTTCGTCCAATAATAAACTGAACTTATTGTTGCCATTATCATTGGTCAGTTTTTCGAAATGAGGATACAATACATTTTTGATGATGTTTGTGCATTTTGTTAGATGCATTTGAACATCATCAATAGGTTTGCAGTTGGAGATGTGCTTTAACATAACAACCATATGATCACAATTAAAAGTTGCACTATGGTGGCCCAAAAACATGGCAATAGCCGTCTTGGTCTGCTACATAATCTGAACATAACGTGTTCTGAAAGTGGTAAGTTTGCTATTCAAATAATTTGGTTAAGCAAATCAGCAAATTTTATGAGAATGAGGTAGTAAACATTACAGCGAATGCATAATATTAATTTTGAGTAATATATCATATGCATCGCTTAGGTGTAATTCCCGCAAGATAATATCAAGCAAGCTAAAAACCATATAGATTTTTCAGCTAATATCTACAATCCAAACTTTACAGCAAGGTTAAAGCGAAAACATATAGATCTATTGTAGGGGCGACCCTGCCGGCCTTCCGCTCTTCTTCCCAGTGACATCGGAAGACATAGATAAGTCCTTTATATAGCCTGCGATGCTTCACAGATTGGTACCTTTTTGTGATCATACGAGCCTACTGTAGTCTCCTTCTAATGTGTGATTATTAACTGTTTATTGTAGCTCACAGAGTTGAGCCCTGTCGCTAATTGTGTTTCTTTTCCATTCTAGACTTGAACTTGAACCGTATAGAACCCTGGTGAACGTAATTTTCTAAGCAGTAGATTGTGTCACCATTTCTGACGAGTAAGTTGTTTACTTCTGTTTTTTGGTGCTGTTAGGGCCCTAGCTGAAGTTAAGTAGGCGTTCTTTGTATTGAAATTAAGTGTTGTAATGTCAAGTACTCTTTTCCGGTTAATTGTTCCGTTTTCAGCACTTACTACTTTCTACCCCAACATTATCGTATTTCATAATCTTCTTTCTCCGTTAACTGTGTCTGTGCTCTTCCTGTGTGGATTTTGCGTACCCGAAGCCCCGTGCTAAGTGGTGCCCTTTCCTTCCTCTCTTTGGAACGCCTTGTGTGAATCGATAGGCTTAGACTGGCTGTAAGTTAGAGACAAATCTAACGAGTATTTCTGCATTGTCTTGCTTTTTGTAGATTTACTGAAATTGAAATACTAGTTACCTTATTTCCCGCTAGACCTGCTAGTGAGATTTTCTCTCGCCGTTAATTCAAGGTTTGACCCTAGCAAGCCGCGAACAGTGTTAATGGTGGTGTGTTTGTTCGCAGGCTGGACTTGCCCTGTGCCAAAGGAAGCCACGCTCGTGTCTGTTCATGTTCATCCGACTAGTCTACCAACTAGTTCAATCGTGGGCTGGTAGCCTAGCGCACCTGCGTGCCTCCTCCGTGGTGTCTTAGGGCTGATTCACACCATACTGCCGAGCACATGCCAGGCACGGCCCGTTCCCTGCCTGATGTGTTCACATGTTCGGCTCGGTCAAGAGCCGTGCACAAATCAGTCCCTTTGGCATCATCACTTGTAAAGGATGTGTGATTTTACTCCCTCCGATTTGGTAGTTATTGCTGTTGCTCTAGAAGATGAAGAGAAGGAAAGAAAATGAAAAAAAAGGAAACTGTGGGTTCATCCAATGGTGGAAAGCAGAAAAAGTGAAGGAGAGTTCCACACGTTCTACCCACGTCTCATTGGTGATGAAAGCAAATTTTTCAACTACTTTCGTTTGAATATTGAAACTTTTGAAGAAATTCTATCAAAAATTCAACATGAGCCGGAAAAAGAAAATACGCCACACAGAGAAGCAATCACTTCAAGAGAAAAGCTCGCTGTATGTATAAGGTAAGAGAAATATGTAGCTCCCCATTTCATCTTAACATTTAATTAATTACAGTGACCTACAAATTATGAGGCATTATTTTCTCCCAACGGAAAAATTAGAATAGGTTTGAGTGAATTCCATTCTAATTTTAGAACCAGCAATCAAAACTTACTGTATTTGTTTTATGTATCATCATTATTTCCTTAGCACTTTGTTATTATACACATTACTTTCGTACTTAAAGCTACATATTTTGTTTATCGTGAGGGTTTTATGCATTTACAATGGTTAATATAAAAATACACAGCATATGCAGCTTTTTCTATTTCCTTTGCGATATGTCTCGCTCTAATTGAGGGCTGTGCAAACAAAATTTATAAAATAAAAGTTTATTATTTTTCAATTTGAAGAAGTTATATTTCATTTTCATGAAAAGCAAATAAACCCTAAAATTGAACATTGAACTAAATCATAAACAGTATTTCTTTCCATTTGAACAATCGATAGTTCGATTTTCTTGTACAAAATAAACGTTTTCCATTTTCATCTGAACATTAGCTAATTCATCTTAATGAAATGCAAATTAAACTTATAAAATAAATCATTTTTCCTACTGCTAGAGCTACATTTTTATAAGGGGGTCGCATTGTTAGTATCCTCATTGTTAGGCAGCAGGGTAAAGTTAGGCTGGAAAGATGGGTGCTTGGTAGGCCTATGTGTGATTGAATTCACCTTGTTGAGAACTTGCGGGGGATGGAGTAGATTGAAAGAACAGAGCAGGTGATGAAGTTGGCAAGGGGCATGCTTATGGTGGAGGTGCACGTGTTCCAGCATTTTCGTTTGCAATATACTTGAGTTCAGAATATACAGAAATATATACTTACTACAGAAAATACTTTTGTTTTGATGAAGTGTTAATCAGCATGTGTGAATTTCTTGTCTGTCGTTGCCATCAATGCGAAAAAGGTGTCTATGGGGTGTGTGGGCTGCTCTTCTTTTTTTTTCTCAACTAAATACCTCATCAGTGTAGCAGATGTGCTGGCGTCAGTTTGCTCCTTTTTTCTTTTACGCCAGCTAGGTTCTATCTGAGGGATTGTGACATTACATTCAGAGCTTCGTCTTTTTCTTGGTGTACTTGTTCACTGCAGAGCTGATGTTTGTCGCTGTCTTCATTTTGACCCACAATTTCCGCTTCATCTTGCAGAGACGTTGCTCGCTGTCTATCCTTTAATAATGGGCGCAGGAACGACATCTGATCTTCATATTTCCACTTTGTGCTGTGAGTAGCAGCTTGACCACTCTTTGTTATTTTGTTTATCTGCTTACGAAATTGTCCTCGCAGACTCTCCCACCGATCTTTGCACTTAGAGCCTGAAAATGAATAAAATAATAACTTTACTTTTACGTTTTCCTGTTACAGATTTCTGGCAACAGGAGACTCATACAGAACAATAGCTTACAGCTACCGTCTTGGCCATTCAACCGTCCAAAATATTGTTCTACAAGTATGCAACGCGGTAATAAAGAATCTAATGAAAGAAGCTATTCCAACTCCGAGTGAAGAAACCTGGAAGAAAATTGCTGGTGACTATTGGACGCAATGGAACTTCCCCAATTGCATTGGTGCACTAGATGGTAAGCATGTAGTCATTGAAGCACCAGCAAATAGTGACTCCCTCTTCTTCAACTATAAGAAGACATTTTCTGTTGTGCTATTAGCATTGGTTGACGCAAATTACCGTTTCATATGGACAGATGTAGGATCCTATGGTAAGAACAGTGACTGTGGAGTTTTTACCAACTCCAAACTTTGCAAACATCTCGACGAGAACCAGCTTCATGTACCAAATGATGTCGCACTTTCTGGGACCAAAGTGGTTGCACCCTTTGTAATAGTAGGAGATGAAGCCTTCCCTCTGAAGAGAAATTTAATGCGGCCATACCCAGGCACACAAACTGAACATTGCGTGAAAAAAGGATATTCAACTACAGGTTATCTAGAGCACGGAGGATGGTTGAAGGCTCATTTGGTATACTAGCTCAAACCTTCAGGTTATATTTCAGAAAACTGAAAGCTAATCCTATGAATGTTAGTGCAATCATTACAACAACATGCATACTTCAAACTATAATACACCCTGACATCACATCGGTCGCGGAAAGCACTGACACTCTCTCTCCAAATGCAGCAAATTTACTTCCAATGAAAGGAAGAGGTGGAAATGCAACAACGGAGGCTTTTGGCGTCAGAGAAACATTGAAAGATTATTTCAGCTCTCCAATAGGGTCAGTGCCATGGCAAAATGATGAAATATAAATATTCATAATATTAAAAAACATACCTTCAAAACCCATCTGCTGGCCCATTTCTGTCCAAATTCTTCGTTTGGCCCCCGCATCACTGTAGTGTGGAGATCTAAGATCGTACAATTTAGGCTTCAGCTTCACAGCTTCAATTAGCATTTCGTCTGAAAGCATACGGTGTGCTTAGAGTCACATGTCATGTAATGGTTCAATATATTGTGCATTGAATTTATGTATTACTTTCTCTATATGTTAACGTGAATAACACGGAAAGTAAAGAACTCTGTCAAAGCTCAATTTGAGTATATGCAGGGGAAATGACACAGATAACTTTTAAGATTATAAACCAACATTAATATCAAAGTTAACATGAGCGAATTTTGTTTATATAACTGATAAATAAAGTTTCATTCTTAATTCAATTGTTTACTTACCTTTTGCATGATCCCACTGCATTGTGTCGTCAGAATTTTCCATTATAGATGGAAGTTCATGGAACTAACAATTGCCGCTGGCACAGAAACAAATAACACCACTCCTCCTTAAACGAAGTCTAGGACGTCACTGAACCGTTGCTAGTTCACACTAGCCGTGCCAGGCACATGCCATGCCAGTCACATCCCGGTCAAAATATCTTTTGCCTCAACCGGTACGGGACTGTGACTGGCATGGCCCGTGCCTGGCACGGCTAGTGTGAATGCTTGCCTAGAAATACATTAAACAATAGTGGACTGGAGCGTGCCTGGCATGTGCCTGGCACGTGCCCGGCACATGCCAGGCACGCTCCAGTCCACTATTCTTCAATGTATTCCTAGGCAAGCATTCACACTAGCCAAGCCAGGCACGTGCCATGCCAGTCACAGTCCCGTACCGGTCGAGGCAAAAGATATTTTGACCGGGACGTGACTGGCATGGCATGTGCCTGGCACGGCTAGTGTGAACTAGCAACGGTTCAGTGACGTCCTAGACTTCGTTTAAGGAGGAGTGGTGTTATTTGTTTCTGTGCCAGCGGCAATTGTTAGTTCCATGAACTTCCATCTATAATGGAAAATTCTGACGACACAATGCAGAAGGATCATGCAAAAGGTAAGTAAACAATTGAATTAAGAATGAAACTTTATTTATCAGTTATATAAACAAAATTCGCTCATGTTAACTTTGATATTAATGTTGGTTTATAATCTTAAAAGTTATCTGTGTCATTTCCCCTGCATATACTCAAATTGAGCTTTGACAGAGTTCTTTACTTTCTGTGTTATTCACGTTAACATATAGAGAAACTAATACATAAGTTCAATGCGCAATATATTGAATCATTACATGACATGTGACCCTAAGCACACCATATGCTTTCAGATGAAATGCTAATTGAAGCTGTGAAGCTGAAGCCTGAATTGTACGATCTTAGATCTCCACACTACAGTGATGCGGTGGCAAAACGAAGAATTTGGACAGAAATAGGCCAGCAGATGGGTTTTGAAGGTATGGTTTTTAATATTATGAATATTTATATTTTATCATTTTGCCATGGCACTGACCCTACTGGAGAGCTGAAGTAATTTTTCAATGTTTCTCTGACGCCAAAAGCCTCCCTTGTTGCATTTCCACCTCTTCCTTTCATTGGAAGTAAATTTGCTGTATTAAGAGAGAGAGTGTCAGTGCTTTCCGCGACCGATGTGATGTTAGGGTGTATAATGTTGTGAAGTATGCATGTTGTTGTAATGATTGCACTAGCATTCATAGGATTAGCTTTCAGTTTTCTGAAATATAACCTGAAGGTTTGAGCTAGTATACCAAATGAGCATTCAACCATCCTCCGTGCTCTAGATAACCTGTAGTTAAATATCCTTTTTTTCACACAATGTTCAGTTTGTGTGCCTGGGTATGGCCGCATTAAATTTCTCTTCAGAGGGAAGGCTTCATCTCCTACTATTACATAGAGTGCAACCACTTTGGTCCCAGGAAGTGCGACATCATTTGGTACATGAAGCTGTTTCTCGTCGAGATGTTTGCAAAGTTTGAAGTTGGTAAAAACTCCACTGTCGCTGTTCTTACCATAGGATCCGACATATATCCATATGAAACGGTAATTTGCGTCAACCAATGCTAATAGCACAACAGAAAATGTCTTCTTATAGTTGAAGAAGAGGGAGGCACTATTTGCTGGTGCTTCAATAACTACATGCTTACCATCTAGTGCACCAATGCAATTGGGGAAGTTCCATTGCGTCCAATAGTCACTAGCAATTTTCTTCCAGGTTTCTTCACTCGGAGTTGGAATAGCTTCTCTCATTAGATTCTTTATTATCGCGTTGCATACTTGTAGAACAATACTTTGGACGGTTGAATGGCCAAGACGGTAGCTGGAAGCTATTGTTCTGTATGAGTCTCCTGTTGCCAGAAATCTGTAACAGGAAAACGTAAAAGTAAAGTTATTATTTTATTCATTTTCAGGCTCTAAGTGCAAAGATCGGTGGGAGAGTCTGCGAGGACAATTTCGTAAGCAGATAAACAAAATAACAAAGAGTGGTCAAGCTGCTACTCACAGCACAAAATGGAAATATGAAGATCAGATGTCGTTCCTGCGCCCATTATTAAAGGATAGACAGCGAGTAACGTCTCTACAAGATGAAGCGGAAATTATGGGTCAAAATGAAGACAGCGACAAACATCAGCTCTGCAGTGAACAAGTACACCAAGAAAAAGACGAAGCTTCTGAATGTAATGTCACAATCCCTCAGATAGAACCTAGCTGGCGTAAAAGAAAAAAGGAGCAAACTGACACCAGCGCATCTGCTACACTGATGAAGTACTTAGTTGAGAAAAAAAAGAAGAGCAGCCCACACACCCCATAGACACCTTTTTCGCATTGATGGCAACGACAGTCAAGAAATTCACACCTGCTGATCAACACTTCATCAAAACAAAAGTATTTTCTATAGTGAGTGACGTTGAACTCAAGTATATTGCAAACGAAAATGCTGGAACACATGCACCTCCACCATATGCATGCCCCTTGCCAACTTCATCACCTGCTCTGTTCTTTCAATCTACTCAATCCCCCGCAAGTTCTCAACAAGGTGAATTCAATCACACATTGGCCTACCAAGCACCCATCTTTCCAGCCTAACTTTACCCTGCTGCCTAACAATGAGGATACTAACAATGCGACCCCCTTATAAAAATGTAGCTCTAGCAGTAGGAAAAATGATTTATTTTATAAGTTTAATTTGCATTTCATTAAGATGAATTAGCTAATGTTCAGATGAAAATGGAAAACGTTTATTTTGTACAAGAAAATCGAACTATCGATTGTTCAAATGGAAAGAAATACTGTTTATGATTTAGTTCAATGTTCAATTTTAGGGTTTATTTGCTTTTCATGAAAATGAAATATAACTTCTTCAAATGGAAAATAATAAACGTTTATTTTATAAATTTTGTTTGCTCAGCCCTCCATTACAGCAAGACATATCGCAAAGGAAATGGAAAAAGCTGCATGCTGTGTATTTGTATCTTAACCATTGAAAATGCATAAAACACTCACGATAAACAAAATATGTAGCTTTAAGTACGAAAGTAATGTGTATAATAACAAATTGCTCAGGAAATAATGATGATACATAAAACAAATAAAGTAACTTTTTGATTGTTGGTTCTAAAATTCGCATTGAATTCACTCAAACCTATTCTAATTTTTCCGGTGGGAGAAAATATTGCCTCAAAATTTGTAGGTCACTATAATTAAATGTTAAGATAAAATGGGGAGTTACACATTTCTCTTACCTTACACATACAGCCAGCTTTTCTCTTGGAGTGATTGCTTCTCAGTATGGCGTATTTCCTCTTTCCAGCTCATGTTGAATTTTTGTTAGAATTTCTTCAAAAGTTCCAATATTCATCCGAAAATAGTTGAAAAATTTGCTTTCATCATCAATGAGACGTGGGTACAACGTGTGGAACTCTCCTTCACTTTTTCTGCTTTCCAGCATTGGATGAACCCAGAGTTTCCTTTTTTTCCTTTTCTTTCTTTCTCTTCATCATCCAGAGCAACAGCAATAAGTACCAAATCGGAGGGAGAAAAATCACACATCCTTCGCAAGTGATGATGATATAGGGACTGATTCGTGCACGGCTCTTGACCGAGCCGAACATGTGAACACATCAGGCAGGGAACGGGCCGTGCCTGGCATGTGCCTGGCACGTGCCCGGCAGTATGGTGTGAATCAGCCCTTATCCTGCACCGGTCCTTGGTGCCTTATCCTGCACCGGTCCTTGGTGCCTTATCCTGCACCGGTCCTTGGTGCCTTATCCTGCACCGGTCCTTGGTGCCTTATCCTGCACCGGTCCTTGGTGCCTTATCCTGCACCGGTCCTTGGTGCCTTATCCTGCACCGGTCCTTGGTGCCTTATCCTGCACCGGTCCTTGGTGCCTTATCCTGCACCGGTCCTTGGTGCCTTATCCTGCACCGGTCCTTGGTGCCTTATCCTGCACCGGTCCTTGGTGCCTTATCCTGCACCGGTCCTTGGTGCCTTATCCTGCACCGGTCCTTGGTGCCTTATCCTGCACCGGTCCTTGGTGCCTTATCCTGCACCGGTCCTTGGTGCCTTATCCTGCACCGGTCCTTGGTGCCTTATCCTGCACCGGTCCTTGGTGCCTTATCCTGCACCGGTCCCTGGTGCCTTATCTTGCACGGGTCCCTGGTGCCTTATCCTGCACCGGTCCTTGGTGCCTTATCTTGCACGGGTCCCTGGTGCCTTATCCTGCACCGGTCCTTGGTGCCTTATCTTGCACGGGTCCCTGGTGCCCCATCCTGGCGTGTGTTCTATGACCGCTGTTGTGCTCGCCCACCATCACGGGTTCTCGACCTGCATTCCACTGTCCTAACTTTAAGTTAAGATATATATATTTTTCCTTTATTTATGCAATCAATAAATCTATTGGTTGTTCCGTGTTTCAATTCCCGAGGCGGTTGGGGAAAGTAGAGCGTTTTGACCTGACGTCCCCACTATTAGAGCTGTACGGAATACTTCCGTCACTTGGCCCTGACATCTAGCTATTAAATATCTAAAGTGTAAGGATGCCTGCACACCAAACGATTTGATGAGAGAAAGCTAGCGAGCTTGAATTGATTAACATGGATTCCTATGAGAGTGCATACACTGCAAGCAAGCAAGAGAGCGAGCGAGAAAGACTGAGGATTGACTGAAGCAAGAAACCGACTCGAAGATTGTTTCACGCTTGAGAGTTGCAGATAGAAGCTGGCTGCCTGGTGGTGCGCGGTGAGATGTCGATAAGGTTGGCGTACTGCTCAATTCCTCCAGCATACACTGAACTTCTGATACTCGAAGTTAATGCTGTACCTCGCATTTGAAACTCAAAAAATCCAAAGCACAGGGACAGATTACATGTTTCAAAGCAATGGGATGAAGAAGGAATGAAATCAACGTTACAAACACATGCTTGCACTGCTCGTTTCTGTTATAGACATCTCTCCATGACATTTAGGAGCAAACTGTGTGTTTTTTGTGTGTGATAGATCCTGCTGACATCTTTCTCTCTCGCTTGCTTTCTCGCTTTCAGTCTTTTAGCTTGTAAGCACCCTCAGCCCTGGTTGCCATAACTTACCCTACGTATTTTGTTAAGAGTACCAGATTAAGCCGTACGAAAGTCGCCGATTCCAAGGAAAAAGTCCCAGTTTTTACTTTCCTACATAATGCTGATAAATAGGCTAATAATTATAAATAAAATTAGTTCACTAAATTCAAATTATACTTTTCATAATAAGACATAAAAAGTACCATATATTCGAAGCAGCGCACTCCAGCGTGCATGAAGTAACATCTGCGAGTACACATAAATAAAATTCGAAGTATTTTCAGGTGCATACACTACGACTTCCGGAGCTCAGAATGAAATATTGACGCAATATATTGACGCGTCCAAATGGACGTTTCAATATATTGACGGACCATCAATAAAAAATCAGAATGATTTGATTTCGTCAATACATTGAGTCAATTAATTGACGGTCGTCAATCAAGCCCACACACGATCAATATCATTGTCAATGTTCATCATTGACAATTATATTGACAATGAAATCTATCGTCTACGGGCTCAAACCGATTTTATTGCGTCAATACATTGAGTCAATTAATTTACGGTCGTCAATCAAGCCCACAGACGATCAATATAATTGTCAATATTCATCATTGTCAATTATATTGACAATAAAATTGATCGTCTATGGGCCGCTTTAGTGGCCGCCACCCAGTGCCCAGCCGGCCACATATACAAGGGCATCGCCCAGTACTTTAGACGATCAGGTTGGATGGCCATAACGTAGATTTTGCCACATCCACATGCTCTTACGGCGAAGTAAAACAACAGAGTAGTGATGATCTAACGACGTTAGCTCGTATTTTTTATAGAACCCTTGTAGGAGACGGTGCGGAACACAAGAGTCTTAGCTAGTGCTAATTCTTTGGTCAAACTTACTTTGAACTGCACTAGCTCCAGTCTCGCTGTGTCAAATAAGGGTTAGTTTATAACGGCAACGCTTGATTGCAAGAACCTAGCTTAAGGGTTTTTGGTTCCGATCGATTTGTTGAAATGAAATAATGGAGCCACTGTTATCACTCCCGGACTTGAACCAGATAAGCAGCCTCTGGTCAACTTCCAACAGAATGTCTACAAATAAAAACATGACAACGACAGATTAAGGACAGATGATGAGTGAAAATGAAAAGTCGCCATTTAAACATGAGCTTTAAAATTATGTCAACTATGTTGACAGTGTTCCTTAATTCTTGAAAGTTCACCATTGATTGGCTCATTTTGATTTACCTAAATGAACAATTTATTACGCAATAAGCATCTGTAAAATAATACAAAATAGCTTATTTAATTAAGTTCTGAATTCTTCGCAGAAAAAGCCGATTGATGTTAAGGAGATGCAACTAATCGTTTTTTGAAATTTTGTTGCCTAAAACGTATTAATTACATCGAAATAAACAACTTTTCATCTATACACTTGTTGGGGCAAATGAGTATTTAACGAGTTATAGCGGTAGGTTTAGTTTCATCTCTTACGACGAATGCGCTCGGATGAACAGCTACTCATCGATTTTTGAATTTTGTTTGCTTGAATCACGGTAATAACATCAAAATAAACTACTTTTCTTCTATACACTTTTCGCGGCAAATGTGTATTTAACGAGTTATAGCGGTAGGTTTAGTTTCGTCTTCGAGGACGAGCGCGTCCGAAGCGAGAGTCCATTGCAGTGTTGCCATATAACGTGCTCGATGAATTACTTCCCGCTTCAAACACTGGAGTTGCGGTCGGTAATTTACCGTTATAGCTCGTTAAATACTCATTTGCCCCAAAAGTGGATAAATGAAAAGTTGCTTATTTCGATGTAATTATCATGATACAGGCAACAAAATTTCGAAATTCGATTAGTTGCATCTCCTTAACATTAACCAAAAGGCCAACCTTTTCTAAAAAACAACCGTAACCTTGGACAACTTGGTAACAGCAACTGAAATTTCAGCTTAACATGAAGAGGCTCATTCAAATTGTAGAAAAATAACGAATTTTCAGATCATCGCATGTAGTGTGTGTACTTACTTTTTTCGTCGTCCTCTGGTGAGAATTGCTTGTAAAATTTGGAACTCCTACCGGCACAGCAAGCCTCGACCCCGCTGGTGCTGGCTGCACAGCTTGTAAGGCTGCCTGTGCAGCTGCAGGCGCTGCTCGCACTGCGTTCACTACTGCCGATTTTGCAGCTGTTACAGATGGCTGCGCCGTTTTAACCGCCGACTTCGCAGTCAGTAAAGCTGGGTGTGCGGCACTTACTACCGACTTAGTTGCTGCAGTGGCAGCCGAGATTACTTCGTTTGTGACGAACTCACATGGCATTCCAGACATGACGGTTGGAGACTGCATGGAATCTGCAATATCCAAAATACTCATGTAAATCCAGTTCATTAAAAATATTTTAATATTTTTGTTTGGTATGAGGCTACCTGGTATGAGGCTTTAATTTTTCAATTAAATGAAACCTCACACTGACATTAGTTGACTACTCAGCTGACTGCACGGTTATTCAATCATGAGTTCGCTAACTGCGCAATCAAGGCTTGAGTTTTATTCAAGGATTCGTCGTCCATTTTCAACTATGAATATATAATTTTCCATAAATAAAAATGATAATTCGATTAAACTTTGAATCAGAAAATATCTTTTGTATCTTGAAAAAAACTATTTGAGCGAGTAGCTTCGATTTGGGAAAGAAATTATCTCTGAACTTCATTTGAAAATAATCGATTTTAAATTCTATTTCTCGGTTTTTTTATGTCAATGCAAGCACTTCCTGTCACTGCTTCATCATAACAAGTGGTGTTCTTAAATGCTCAAACGCTCATTGGGGCATCTTATCTCATTTTCACTGTAAGACAAATATTAAAAGAAACGAAGCAGATTTATTACCTTGAATTTGCACCGATTAAGGTCTTAGAGGGAATATTTTCAATTCTAAATTGAAAGTTACGTATATCAAATGAATGATGAACTACTTTTTTCAATTTGAAAGTAGTTTTTACAACTGCAGTTTTTTTCCATCATCTATCGATATGTCGAGAAAATTTTAATTGTAATTTAAATTGAGAAACACATTTCACGATTTATTGCTAGAATAGTCTGTTTCAAACTTCCCACTTCTATTTATGAATAAATAAATGAATGAACATTGACATATGATTCTGGAATTTATTTCAGTGTTCTATATTTTAATAGGATAAACAATAAGTGATCCTTTGTTAAAGTGGGGCTTTCATTTTTTTGCTATGATCCAAGACTGAATGTTCATTAACCGCTTCTAAAAAATCTAGGAGTTTAATGCAAGTCCTCATATTTTAACCGCTTCAACTAAACCGAAATGTCAGCAAATAACTTTTCACATTTCCTGTATTTTGCAAGCAGACCATTTGATAAATAATAATTTTCCACACACTCTTTAAAATCCATTGGATATCGATACCTGTAATAGTCAGAGTGTAATTATTTCAACCATTATTTTTTTGCCTATGTCGTTTTCTTTTTTTATTAGATAGAAAGTCCTATGCATTTCTGAAGCTATTTTAAAAGACAAATTGAAAACACATATTCTGTGTTTGACTAAAAATCTTCCAAATACTCTTCACTGAATTAAAAGCTTTCCTTTGCCTTTCATTTGAATTTGCTTATCTTCGTAAAAACCAATCCTTTGATTTCAGAGTTCTTGTTCACGACTCTAGCTTTGTTAATAGAATAATATTTTGAAGATGAACAACTCGTTCGTAAAATTGGATTCGTAATCATTGCAAAAATAATACCGCTTTTGGTTGCGCTCACTTGATCTCCAATTTTGTCTATTGGTCCTTTCAAAACTCTCTCTTAATCGATGAAACAAATTATTTCTTTTTGCCGTTTTTTCTTGGAGTTTCATCAATCTGTGAAAGAAGTTATCCTAATTAGAAGGAAATGTTGTAAAATTTTGACTCACTTTTTTCTTCCGTTGGCAAAACATATCCACATTCCGAGTTTAATGTCCGATCGAATGATAACAATTGGCGCTATCGTCTAATTTTTTCTACTAAACCATTTAGGTTTCAAATTTGAAAATGGGATGCTTCAAAGATTTTTCAGTTGAAAATTTGACTTCTTCACCGATCGTACTTTATTAACAGCCCAAATATGTTTCTAAATATGGCAATCACTATGTGAAAGGAAATTTTCTTTCTCGTATCACTTTACGATGTGTACTTACTCACCTTTCCATTGAACACCAATATTTTATACCTTTAACCCTCCTAGAACTAATAAGTTGTTTGATCGGTTCAAAATGAATACTCATATGTTTCCTCGGATTCCTATCAATCTTATACTTGATATCGAGATAAACACTCCAACGAACAAGTTTCTTTATTTAATAGCTTTCCTGAAGATGACATAAAATATCACACTCTTCATTGATTTGAGCGTGCTCTGACATTTTGCCATTCTAAGGTCTGACCAGCTTTTCACGTACATTATAGCGTAAACTACAGTGATTAAGCAAACTTTCAAACGTATAAAGATTAATTGGAGATTACTGAAATTTCAGCACCTAATTCTACATATACATCGGCAGTACAATTCGTTTTTTTTCTTAGGATCTAAATAATTTGGGATGCTGTCTTTCACAAACATGCTCTCGTGAATTAATCTCTTGAAATCCTTCTTGAATTAAAATTTGATTCTTTCAATAAGGTCCGCTGTATCACGAGGTGTGTTTATTATTGACTAATTCGTCTGTATTTTGTACAGATGGAATAACAGAAAGTAATTTTAAATTCCTCGTAAGCAGAGGAAATTTTTCAAGTCATGTACTTAATATATGTTCCACCAATTTTCATAGTTAAAAGACTCTAAGCAATTAATGTTACTCTCTTCATTTGACGAGAAAGTAGCTTTATATAGTGCAATGTTTATGTAGATTATCGTTTTCAAAGCACGATCGTCGGAACTTATTTTACCCCAACTCATTTCTAATATGTTAAAGTAATCTAGTAATTTATGCTATTACCATCAATAGCATCTTGTCTTAGTGATATGTACATGGTGGGTATATCAACGATGGGAAAACTCTCAATATTACACATTATTTTATCTGCGATTCTGTTTGTCAATGCTCTTTAACATATTTACAGTGAGGTATCATTTCTGGATAGGTTTTTCTTGACACTCTTTAATTCTAGATCTACGTCTGGCTTAATCATTTCACTCTTTACCGATGCATTCCACGATAGGTGATCTACCAGTTTCGTCTCTCATTCTCCGAATAATGCTCAATAATTTCCACGTGAATGGGAAAAAATATCCATTGAAATGTCTGATGTTTCTTCTAATTTGTTTTTTCTTCCCATATGACTAAAATTAAAGGCAACTGTAAGACCATTCTACATGTATCATGTAAAATGCTCTTTGTAAACGCTCATTCTTTATTTTTCGAAATGAGAAACTGTCAAACTTTCAGATAACATTCTGAAATTTTCCAAAACGATTTATCTGGCTCATCGACATAATTCATTTCCGTTTTTATTAAATTCGCAACTACTACATTTCTCCTATCATATAGAGGTGAACAAAAAATGAAATATTCAATAGATTCTACTCTTTTTTTCATATTCAGGTACACCTTGATGACATTTTTATGTAGTTACATCAACGTATGGCTTCATCCATGGACTTCCATTACTTTTTTCACGTGAACTTTTTCAACATTAGTTCCAAGCGTAAAAATTGATGCAGAACTCTGTGGTATCAAAAGTATTTTTTATCGTTTGTCAATAGGCAGAACTAACTTTTTATTCATATACCGCTTATAATAAGGCAAAAAGGAAATGTAGAGGGATTGACCGTCACACCAATATAGTCACTGCAATTCGAGTTGCTTCTGAACCTCCGCAGAAACAAACTTGGCCCACAAATTTTTTTGCATCACCATAACATCCAACTGTCACCTTGTCTTCACAGGTTCATTGCTCTCGTTTATTCTCTCCATTTGAGTTCGATTTCTCCAGATCTAGGGCAAGCCCATGCTTCGATTGAAAGCGTAGATAAAACAACACAGGGCTTTCGTGGGACAATCGACGGCGGCGAAGTCGTGGCTGTGGGCTCCGGGTGGTACAGACTCCAATGTCGCCAGATTTGGGCACCGCCCATCCCTCTCCCTCCACCTCCGTAACACCACAGCTAGCTCAGGTTGGGTTAGGTCAGATTGAGATAGGTCAAGTTGAGTTAGGTCAGGTTGGGTTGGGTTAGGTTGAGTTAGGTTTGGTTAGGATAGATTAGGTTAGGTTAAATTAGATTATTATAGTTTTATTCAATTTAAATAATGATTTAATGCAGGTTATTTCAATATTGCACTATAGTGTTCACTTTCTTAGTACTCGTTTCGTTTATAATGCAGTGAGTACTAATGACTACACATACAACGAATAGATAGTTAAACAAACCTGATTAGTACTATATAGTTAACTAATTGACGCGAATGACAACTGTATTGTTGCGGCTACGGAGGTGGAGGGAGAGGGTAATAAAGATTAAATGCAGGTTAACTTTAATATTCTGCTGCAGTATTCATATTCTCAGTGCTTGTATCGTTTATACAGCATTGATAAATAATAAATGTATAACGCGAATGCCATCCTTGCCGTGGTGCTACGGAGGTGGAGGGAGAGGGGTGGGCGGTGCCCAAATCTGGCGACATTGGAGTCTGTACCTCCGGGTGATGCTTGGAGCAGGTTCGATATATCGCATACAATAGAGCTGCTGTAGCTCCCGCGATGATGCGATGTGGAAAGCTGCTGGACTCCAGCGATGATGCGCTATGGAGAGCAGCTGAAGCTCCAACGATGATGCGCTATGGAGAGCTGCTGAAGCTCCAGCGATGATACGCTATGGCGAGCTGCTGGAAGTCCAACGATGATGCGCTATGGCGAGCTGCTGGAAGTCCAACGATGATGCGCTACTGAGAACTGCTGGAGCTTCCGCGATGATGCGCTACGGCCGCTGCTGGAGCTCCCGCGATGATGCACTACTGAGAGCTGCTGAAGCTCCAGCGATGATGCACTACTGAGAGCTGCTGAAGCTCCAACGATGATGCGCTATGGAGAGCTGCTGAAGGTCCAACGATGATGCGCTATGGAGAGCTGCTGGAGCTTCCGCGATGATGCGCTACGGCTGCTGCTAGAGCTCCCGCGATGATGCGCTACGGAGAGCTACTGGAGCTCCCGCGATGATGCGCTATGGAGAGCTGCTTGTGCTCCTGCAATGATGAGGCAGGGGGACGTTGGTGACCACTCGAGGGCGAGTCGCCTCCATGCTTTGCTGTATGCAAGCTACGACGGTGGGATCGAAGGCTATGAAACCAATGTGCAAACGAACTGGGCTGTAATGGCCTTTGACTGAGTGTCCAGTCAAGCGTTATCGGTAAATTCTTTCATCAGAATATGCTGAGTTTTCCTCCACTCAATCTCTAATTACAAGTCCATGACGTTCAGCCAGAGGTAAACTATGAGGTCTCGAACTGAACGTTAGGTATAGGCTGTCTTTTTTTGGAAAGGATTAGGTTTTTTGTTTTACTACAGACTATATTTTTTCGGTTCATTTCAGTTCCATTTTTCAACACCTACTTCTTTCTTCTTCAACTTTCATCTTGTTTTATGCACTTATTTCCGAACTCGCTGTTTTTTCCGTAAAGCATCTTGAGAAGGCCACCTAGTATAGATTTATCATTTCCTTGATTCTGTGCCTAAGAGCTCCTTAGTATTTCTTCTCCAAGGAACTTTTTTGTTTTGTTTAGCATGGCGTATAATAACTTATTTAATCTAATCCATTGGAAAACTCTCGTTAGATAGAGTGAAGTTATTGCCATTTAATGGTTCAACTCGTTATAAAAATTCTGATTTCAATTGCTGTTCACTACTCTAGAGCACATTTAACATAAACTGATTTAATATAGCTGATTTGAATCTGCCCTTTCGTAGGAAAGTCAATTTCCCACTCTACAAATAGTCTGAATATTCACAGGAGGCAATGACTGCTATAAAAGTGCTGAAAACTATATCACTGACTGAAGCACTTGTTTTCTTCCTTCCAAGAACTCGCAGCAAACGTAACAACTACGTAAGTTTTAACCTAAGCTGATCTTCCCGACCGCGGGATATCGCTAACGCGTCAATATCCGAGCAAATGAGGTTCTTCGGAATTCTTCATTTTTTTCAAACTGAGTTCCCATGGTAAATTCTTTTGACATTTCAATAAATTTTTCACCATTTTATTTCCCTAATATATCCTATGGAATTTAACCTTGAAACGGTGCAAAATTTTACATGGTTAATTATTTTTTTAAAGAGCGTTTTGAACCTCATTGATGATACGACTCATTCAAATATTTGTATTTCTTGTAAATAAACTCTAAATCATAATCATTATTACCGTCTCAACACATTGAAGCTTACATTCGAAAGCAATTCTAAAATGCCTCATCCATTTTTGAAGTCTTGGTAAACTATAACAGGGTGTAAAGAGCCGGGTGTGCTTCAGGTATAACTTCAAGTGCGCATAATCTTCAGGGGATTCAATCTACTGTTGATAATGTACTCTTGTATATACAACTGGGACTTCTTTCACGCCACCGTTCTAGTTGACGTAGACCTGTACCTATTGATAACATTTAGTTATTGAAATGATTGATTTTAAAAGCGAGTTCTCAACGAGCATTATTAGAAAAAGGATTACTCAAACTTTCGTTTATTCTGTGAAAAATAGTTCTTAACAAATTCAATGAAAACTTGTATAATCAATAATGATGGAATCAAAATTTTGCCAAAGTTTTGAAAACAGCATCATGATTTTTTTTCAGTTATACTATTACGATGGAGGTGTTGAATTTCAACGACCTAATTCTATCTCCTAAGTACTTAAATGCAGCTGCCACGGTGAAATCACAACAGTAAAGACAAAATTGAGAATTAAAGATCATTTGTGCAGTTGCAGGACACGCAGCAAAATTTTAGAGGATGGCAATAGGAAAACAACGTCGAACAGGAATAGAAAGATATGCTCTAGATAGATCTGGAATTGGGATCAGAGGCTAAATATCGGAAGCATTTCCTCAGAGTAATGATTCTGAAAAGATTCAAGAAACATCTTACGAAAGAAAAACTATCTTTATCGCTCTATTATTACAATCGGATTGTATCACTGGTTTTTCAGTTTATTGACCTGGAGATAGGAAGTGCGGGTGAGAAGACCAACCTCGATGAATATTAGGGTTCCCATCTAGTATTTTTTACTTGTCTTCGTCTATTTTTTACACCAGAGACCTGCAGTCTGGTGAAAATACTCTGGGTGCATAACTAGGATTGAAACAGGGTCTGTCTAGTCAAGAGAAGACAGAAATCATTGGTTTCTGGCTGTGTTAACGTTAATGAGGTTTGGGTGTTATGACAGGGTGTCATAAAAGTATTATTATGCAATTGAATATAGCTGACTAGTGTTAAATTGAACGAAGGTCTTTTCTGTTTCGTAGTATTATATTGTATTTCTTCGTATGTAGATGCAAATCAATTTTCGTTGCATTATTGAAATATGCGCCGAAATAAACACCCACGTATTTGTATATTTGTTTCTCATACAAATTTATTGGGACGCTTATGTTGGAAAGTTATGGAGTTTTTACGCCTAAAAAAAGCTGACTCGCACTTATTGTACAATGGAAAAATTTCAAACGAAAAGCTAGAATGTTGCATTCAGTCCAGGCTCTCTTGTCTCACTACATTCACAGTTAGCATAGTTTTAAGAGTTCCGGAAGTGAGCGACTGATAACTATTTTCTCATGAGTGCTCACCAAAAAATTTAAAAATACTTTAGAAAAACTCAGCCGACGTTGACTTTCCATGGAGCGATTTGCGGAGCTTTGTTTTCCCTTTCAAAACTCAAATTACCGTATTGAAGAACATCTTACATGGCTCGTGTTGGTTTTAGAGGTATACACATTCTGAATATAATATATAATTTACCAAGTAAACCATTGTATCTGATACTCGTAAATGAGTGCCTTATAGGAGTTAATGAAAGGATCTTAACGATGAGTAAAACCGAAAAATGAAACAAATTGTTCTAATGTCAGATATGCGGTTTACGGTACATAAACTCTAATAATCGTGCCCCATAACACCCTACAACATGCATGTATAGCTCTATCGTCTGCCACTAGTTGGCAATTTGAAATGGCAATTTCCTTATGTGTTGTGGTGACAACAGATATTGGTGATGTAACTCTTATATATCAAACCGAGTTAATCTGATAAACCATACGTATTTTGGAGTGAATGACTACTTCCCAAGGTACTCCGTCAAAATCACAAGACATATTAAATTTAATCAGTTTTTCAAAATTCAGGAATGAGTAAATTTGGAATGAAAATTAGTATATACACAAGATGCTGAGAGGCATATTTTTGGGTGGGTATCCTATAGTCACATGCGGTCACACATCAATCACACTCATACGCCAGATCCAGTGGGAGAGATGTGTAATGGGAGTAAAAAATATAGAGATTTTGCGGACGCACCCAACTAATATCCCCCCCCCCCCCAAAAAAAAAAGAACAGAATCAACTTCAGTGCATTCAGGTGGGCTCAGTTGTTCACCCTTCCTTCTTCTCCCACCCATCTAACATTTCGTTTATTGTGTAGCGTATTTGTAACACATCGTATCCTACCTGCGTTGTGCTCGTTTTGTACTAAAGTTAAAGCAGAAGAACTGAAGAACTGAGAACATTCTCAATGGCTCCAGTCAAAGCTAAGGCAGGGCACAAATACCACTCAGAGCCCTAAGAAGTTCCTGCTACGCTAAGGTTTCTTGATAACTTAAGAATGCGACATGGTAATCTCAAGCTATGTAAAATAACTTTATTAAACGCATTGCGCCCGCGATAAATTTAAATTTCGTTCAGAGACACGTAGGAATAATTCCTAAATGGAGGCATGGCATGGAAATGCGTTGTATTTTGACACAAAATATCACAGGATGCATTCATTCAGACCATCAAAAAATGCATAAAATTGGTATATTCATTGCACGGCTCTCATGTGGATTTTCGCAATATTTTGCCTCAAGCCAAGCACATTTTAAGGACACAAAATCCCACAATCCTGTTGAACGGATTTATAGTGAATTACAGATCATGTTTTAAGACCAATTTTATTCTAAATATTCTGAATCGCTTCATTTCAAGTTCTTCGCGAAAGTGATCTTTTCATGCACCTGTAAGATTTTATTCCTTAAATAAAACTTATAAAAACTCATTTCTACAACACATTGATAAATTTGCTCTTTTTAACTGATACACATTTTTAAATAAAAGCACTATGTTCAGGAATTGAACGAAAGAGTACTGCGAGCAAAAATGGATCTGATATAATTATGCATTTATTTCTTTTTTATGGCAAACGTTTTGGAATGTTATAATTCCTTCTTCAGTGCCGAAAAATATACAAAAAAGGTTAAAACATAACATACAGAAAGTTCATAGGAGTTAAAAGAATAAGTAACAAACACCTATAAACCTAAATCCTACTGATCATTCAACTACAGTAAGTACGAACATTCTCAATGGCTCATTCACCGACCCTTTTACCAGTACATACATTCATACATTTACACATGGGAACCTAACAAACAAATACACTCCACGTAAATACATAGACACATAACTATATCAGTAGGTTGACGCAATGTTCAGTTTAACCGCACTCAAGTCTTTATTTAAGTCAGGCTTATGAGTAGATATGAACATAAATTCTAAAATGCTAGGATCTTGTTCATAATTGGTGGTACACAGAGTGGAGAAATTTTTTGTTCTGAAAGGATGATTAAATTGTTGACAATGATCTCGGATTGTTGAATGAGAAGGAGAAGAAAGTATGCGACCGATGGGAAATTCCTGAATGTTGGCTGTGTCTAATAAATTGTTGAAGTTTAGTACTACCAACATAAGTCTGCATGCAGCAGTCACACTTATGAAAATGAACACATCCACTACACAGGCACTCCTCCAGGCGTTCTTTCCTTCTAAAATATAAACCCATTTTAAAACCATTTTTAAAAACACTTTGACGTCAACTGATGTGAGAAACCTACTAACCAAAACTACAACTTCTCTTTACAGTTCCGAGTTCAAATAATCCAAAAAAGGTAGCTCTACGTACAACTTCTGTTTTGCTACGCTCAAGGTGACCGGAGAGGGACAGTATTTTTATCTAGAAACTTTCGGACGGAATTATCAATGATAAATTTCGGATACATATTCTTAATCAACAATATCCTAATAAATTCTATTTCACGGTGGTATATTTCAAAACTACAAAATATACGATATGCACGGTGAAGTAATGTAATTATCCATGATTTGATACATCCCTTATAAATACAACTGAAATAGTTCGTACTTAAGCCCGTAAATGTTGGCTTTCTGTAGACAGAGGTAATGAGCCTGGAGTTAGACTTCTTCACGAGTACATCTAAGAAAGGGATTTGGCCATTTTGTTCTATTTCCATGGTGGATTTAATATTAGGATGAGATGCATTGATATATTCATAAAAACTGGTAGCTTCATTTTCAGAACGGAACAAAACAAACGTATCGTCCAAATATCTACGGTAGAAAAAGGCTTAAATTCTGCAGGGTAATGGGCCAGAAAATTGTTCTCTTAGTTAGCCAGGAACGAGTTTGCTAGGAGCCCATTGCTAGACCGTCAACTTGTTGGTAAGTTTTCCCTTTGAATACAAAAAAAATGAATCTTTTAGTACGATGTCTGGTGAGCGTTTGAATTGAGCCCTGTCGTAATTCATGATGGTGAGATTGCCTTGAAAAATACGTTCCAGCAAAACATTAATTGATTCTTCTAGTGGTGCGTTTGTATACATGGATTCTATACCAAAACTACCCATGAACAGATTTTCTATGCCGTCAACAGTCGATAACTCGTGTACAAAGTGATACGAGTTTTCCACGGAAAATTCACTATTACAAAAAGGTGTTACATAACACCGGCACTAAATTTGCACAAAGTTTAGAATTAGGGGTATTAAAGGCAGATGAAATCGGTCTCATCGGTACATCTGGTTTATGAATAATACTTCAGGTAATCCATACAAAACACCAAGTTGAGAACCCACCGAACGGCACGTATTGTATAATTCGTCAGTTAAAATGACCAGCTCTTTATCTTTCTTAAGTCTGTAATTAATTTTATTCTCTATTTTTCGCATCAGCGTTTTTTGTCAATGGAGAACATGGTGAAGTTATGGCATCGAAAATTAATTTTCGAAGAATAATTGCCCCTTTTTTTGTGCTATTGTAAATTTAAATATGGCGTTGCTTTAGCTAAAAGTAAGATTAGCTCAAGCAGTACTCAAACGTTCAATTTCAATGAATATTTTCTAATATTTTTTCCAAGCCAGCACAGTTTGCTATCCAGTTCGATAAAATTTCCTACCAGAGAATTCATAAAAGCGTATTGGTCACTCAAATCGAGGTTACTCACCAACTCTCCACCTGTCAGGTAGCTCTGCTCCTTCCCAGTCAGGGACACTCGAAGCGGCGCCTTTCTACCTTCCCCTCTCGCAGTGCCGCAGACACTGAACTGAAGGGGAGACGAGGACCGATTAATAAGCCGCGAGTCGAAGGTCAGAAGCTCATGGAAGAGATTCAAAAGTTTCATACCTGATCTCTTTTCTGAGTACTTTGATATGGCTCGTGTTGCAGTCAAAACATTTGATACGCAGCAGACGATGCACTCCATCAATTTGAAAAAAATGTAAGCAGGCACGTAACTTATATACATACCCACGTTATTAGTTGGTGACAAGCTTATGGAATTACGCTAGCCAATTCTGCCAAAAAAATTATCAGAGAAGTAATTATTCCAATCAACCTTATGATTACCTTCTTTATAATTTGTTTTAACCATACAATGTTGAAGAAATTTTACAAATGAATTTCAATTAACTATTTTTCGTTTTTACACTACTTCTTTGAATACGTGTTTCTGTGAAATTTGATTATTGAACTCTGATGTAACTTGAAGCTTCTTGCCTTTCCCAGACAACTCTTATGAAATTGCACTGAGATCATGAATAAGGTCTCGTAAAACGAAAATATTTTATCGCTGACTAAATATTCTTTCCTTTAATGCCCAACATTTCGGGAAGCCTACACAGATTGTGGTTTGTCTTGGGCCTAGATTTTCGGGTGGTCAAAGGAATTTTCTACAGGATGAGAATGGAATGGAGATGAACCACGAAGTGTAAAACCTTCATTTTCACAAACAACTGACTAGGTCGAAAGAAACCCCGATCTTGTGTTGTGATCTCGGTTGACGGTCAGAAAGAGCGGGGCAGAGAAAATTTAAATTTGAATCACTCAATAGGTTATTAGATTTTGACCAATAAATTAGGGATGACAAAAACCTGCCCAAAATATAATTATAGAAAATCACTTGCATTAGCAGAAGAACATCAAATAGGAAGGCTGCTTCGACTTTTGAGACCAATTGAAAATGATTGCCACTTTCTAGAACATGTTATTGGTGACGATATTTGTGTGTTTGAATACGACTCAGAAAACTGAGCTACACAGCGCAGTGCAAAACGTTACACTTCATGCTCTCCATAAGCCAATAAATAAAAGCAAAAATGAACGAATTGATGATCGAATACGTGTTGATTTTCATTTTTAATTACCAGGGAAACGTCGATAGCAAGTTCGTGCCTCTAAGACGTTAGTCAATTTATGATTTTACCCAGAGGATCTTGAGCAAATTTGTAAAAGGGTTATGCTTGCGAAACAAAATATGATGAACAGTTGAATGTTGCATAATGCAGTGTTTTTTGTGAAACAACAGTCACAGAGAACCATTTCTTCGGCTCTTTAGGCTTCTATTTCATCTTAAGTGAGTCTTTGCTATTTTGGCTTCATCTCAAAATTGAAAATACCATTTCCAACGAAAAAACACATGTAATGGTCCAGCTTAAAACTGAGTCTACATTCTCGGCTCCTGGTAATAGTAGTATAACCCTCCTTAGCTAGAAGAGGCACCCATCCATTTCAGTATTTTAATAAGTTCCAACCTTTGGATTTAAGCCTGGTATGTTTCGAAAGGTCTCGGAATTGTTGGATTACAATGATGCTTTTGGTTCCCAATCTGACTTCCTCAGGTGATTACAGATCGATCATTGGGGCACATCTTCTTCATCTGTAACCCAGGCTTCTACAGGCTTCTAAATCTGTAGCTAACAGACTTAGTTAGGAAGTGGACATTGACGCCACTCATAAGGCTAGTGTGCTTCTTGAGCACAGATGTGGGGAAAACATACCGGTCCCCGTCGCTGTGTTTGATGAAGCGCATGACATGCAGGGTGATGTTTACCTTGGGTTCCTCGATAGGGCAAAAACTTCTGCCTCAGTGACACATCTCGTCCATATTCGTGCCTTCAGGCGATTTGATTCGTTGATGCTGTCATTTCAAGCTGTGAGAAGGCTAGGCACTGATTCGTTTCATGCTGGCTGTCTGCCATGTCGGACACTATTAATTCGTGGAGTGTGGAGCAAGCAAGACGATTCTTTTTTCCAATCCTGTTCAATCTTACCTTGGATGAGGAGGGCTACTCACGTGCAACTTTGAGGATTGAAGGTGAGAGTCGGAGCTAAGCTGGCGTAGAGCACCAAGTTATTAGAATAGGTCGAAGGCATTGGACTAGCGCAGTCCGAGGAATGGTCTGTCGCCCGCAGCTTGGTTTCGTAGCCGAGTTGGGAGCCGAGAAGATGCGGCCTATGTTCATGCTGTCGCGATGCGCCTATGTACTCGTCTTTAACCCGCTCGTAAGCCCCTCAGAATCGGGCTGTACCCTAAATGTGACTCATATCACTAAGTGGGCAGTCTTGGTTATACATCTCACACACGTACTCCAAAATCCATAGGAGTTGAGAGAGGAGACACGACGACCTGGGCAGACTAATAACGATGAACCAATTACAGCCCCTTAGTACGAAGTCTGCTAAAGCCAAGGGTCCCAATTGCTGGAGAGAGTCCGTTGAAATCAGATCAAGCTGCATCAGAAGACAGCTCATCCATGGTCAGTAAAGCTTACGATGTGGCGGATAAGACTCTCTAGGGCTTCTACATTGGCTAAAAGTAGATAAGTACAGCACTCCAGAGGTTGTCGAGGGCATTACCTTCTTTATAATAATGTCATATTTCCTTATAATATGGTCTCTGACTTTGTGCCCGGTCGTTAACTTCTTAACTTCTGTCACTCTTAAAAGCAAGAACTGCTGGTCTGTCGATTTGGCTTCCCCTCGGACGTGTCTTGGCGTCAACGATCGGTAAATTGCATTGTTGGCTCTAAGCTATCTTTTCCACACTTACAGGATGTCATATGCATGTCGAGTATGCTTAGAGGGTGTGGCGCAGCCCGTATAGTCGCCGTAAGTGGCCTATCGGTCGTCATCTGTTCTCAGTATCAGTGCGGTATATTGTGGAGACAGCCCAGCATCGTTATTTTATTAATTAACGTGGGTCTTAATTAGCTCAGTTGGGATCTGGCAAGGTCTCCACCTTGCAAGAAAAGTTTACGCTTGGGACAAATCTTTATATTCCTCATCGGCGAGGGACCCCATCGTACCCGAAGAGTTACTGGGGGCCCAAGGGTGACGTGGATCTGTCCTTGCGTTCATTCGATGGATCCACTTTGCAGGTCCCTCTTCCCAGGCTCTGTCCGCAGCAAACTGCCTAACTCTTCTGATACACAGGTCGATAGTGTCAGAGTCGGTGACAATTGGGGACTTGTGTTCTTTGGGTTTCAGTGGTACTGCCAGCCCCAGCCATGCGGTACCGCGATGACTCGGATTTAGGCGCCCCAGTAACGCGGACAGCCTGTGCTTGCGAGAGGTGCTCTACACTATCTCACGGAAGGGCCGCCTCACTCAAGGTCATCGCGGCTCGGTAATTCTACAAAAACTATCTCCTCCTGATCTAGTGCCCTCACTTAGAGAGTTGCTGTCCTATGGATGGTGTACAATTTTCTTTCAAATTATACTTGTAAAAATTTTTCATCTCGTAAAATCATGTGCATACCTTAATAGTTCTCCCTTTAATACTTGTGAAAGTCCGCCTTCAAAGTTGACCTTAGAGGATAATCTCAGCGAGCGGGCAGCTCTTATTCTTCGTACACCTGCCGTGTCGGTACGCACCTATCGAGTTTCTCGGCCTCATCCTGCCGTCACCTCAGTGCATCGGTACGCCACCATCACGGATCATTATTTATTTTTGTCATCATCACCTAACCAAATTATCGGCATGACGCATCCGCCGACCTCTCAAGATTTATTACAAGCAACGCTCATCATCATGCGTTGCTGCTGAACTTTTGACCAGCATGGGCCAGCGTTGAGCTTCAACGCGGGAGTGACAGGGGCAGAAGAAGGATATCACGCCAACAGTCTTAAGGGGATCATCTCAGACCCCTGCCAGGCCCCAGTCAGTCCGGTGAGCTTTTTTTGTTTTGTTGTTGGAAAAGGACCCTTAGGTGGTGTACTATTCGGTCCTAAAATTTTATGGTGCTACGGACACTAGATCCCCCCTTAGGGGGGGAGCAAAAGGACTAAAAATCCTAAATTTACAATCCCATTTCGACCCCATATAAAAACAAAATAAAACGGGAAAAAAATTTGAAACCGTAACTTTGTTTACAATGCTTAAGGATTCTAAAACTGTCTTTGGTTTTGCTCTAGCATAACAACTCAGTGAGTTCTATTCATTTGAAATATCAATAAAAATTAACAAAAAACCAATATGTCCAATTTTTTGAAAAACTAAGGCCTGAATCGAAAGAATAAATTGAAGAAATTGTGTTTCTTTTCAAAAGTTGTACATAATAGTCAAATATGATAATAATCAGACTACAAATATAAAATTTCATAATTTGTATTGAAATTTTTTTTTTCTGGAAATTACTATTCACAGTGTGAATATGAAGTTATGCATGTAAATAAGCGAAATAATAATGAAAACAGCAATCAACTACATAAGTTGTCCATTATATTGCATTTCAACAAAAAATTTTTTATGGCTTATACCCAAAGCATCTAACTTTCAACATTCAAACGAGGACTCGTCAGTGAGTTTTTGTGCTAGGAAAAAACAAAGACAGTTTTAGAATTCTTGGAAAATTTCTAACAAAATTACAGAAGCAAACTTCCAAATTTGAGAAAAAAAAATTATATAGCTCAAAACCTAAAAATAATGTATTTTTGATGAAATGATAAAATATCGCTTATCACAAAAAAAATTTCAAATGTTCCAATTTTCTTCGGCACTTTTGTTAGAAAGGCTTCAAGGATTCTAAATCTGTGTTTAGTTTTGTTCTAGCATCAAAATTTAAAGACGAGTCCTCTTTTTAAATATCTATAAAAATGTACAAAACAACTAATTTTTCGTAAAAAATAAGGCCTAAATCTAAAAATTTACATGAGTATAAAATGTTCACTTTCAACAAATACATATACTGGCCAAATTTCAAACGAATCGGAAGAAAAAAGTCATAATCTTGAGATGATCCCCATTATCTCCTTGGTATGTCTATTGGCTCCTTGCCGTTAATTAATCGAAGTTGGTCCTCAGGACGCGATTTCACCGTGTTCCTTATCCGAAGGGAAAAGATCCCCTAACTTCTATGTCCTTTTTGGGACCGTAGGACTGTTGTCCATTCCATCTAACAAATCACTCCTAGAAGTAACGTGGATAATAAGCCCCATGAATGTTTATTCCACTATTTAATAGATTTGTATCCTAGTGTCATGAATGTATATTGTGTTTTCTTTCTTTTGTTATCTTCCGACAGGTTTTTGTGGAATAGGAGGCAGAAAGCGAGTTAAAGTATTGGTGATTTTTTAAATAAATGTAAACGCTAACTTCAATAATTCTCCTTTCGCTCCCCACGATTTTCCGTGAGCTATGTTGTGAAATCTATTAGGCTTAACGCACCCGTAACCTCTATTGCAAAATTTTGTATATGGCACCCAACGTGGGGCATTTCTCTCGCTTCTGCCCTGTTCCTCCATGCCGATGTCTTTATTGCTGGCCCATGCGGCTTTTATACTAAATTTGTGCGTGACTTAAATTTCAGTAACCTTATGTGTAAATTAAATTTTTGTGACAAGTGTTTTGAATATTTTACTCTGCTACTATTACCTCTGTGATCACTCGTATAATATTCTTATTGATTGTGTTGCTATACCGCTTCAGAATATCATGAACACGAATATACAATAAAAACATACATGATTAACAGTTCATGGAAGCAAGAAGGGAACAAAATTAGGTACGCCCTAAATATTAAAATTCAAATTTGTGCGTTCTTTCAAGATTGGGAAATGTGAGATTCACAAAAGGAAAATTTATCAACACGATTCGCACTTGTTCTCTGTCAATTATCCGACCAGCACTCACACAGCACTAGATCGAAAACATCTTCTCATGCAATGGTCTGCAACTGCTCGCAGTGAGCTTTCGTTCCTCCCCAATTTACCCCCTACAGATAATTTTCCAAGTTGGTTGACAAAAACATTTTATGCAGTAGTGCATTCTATTTCGTAGTTCAAGGGCGGTTGACAACGAAACAATTTAAACTTTAAACTTTAAACAATTTATTTACCATAAGTGATGCAGCAATAGATTGTATATTAAGTCTAGTACAATGAACAGATTTGAGTATAGCTCAACTTCTAGGGCATCCTATCATCACAAGCTATTTTTACACTGCACAGTTATGTTCAACTTAATTTACTTAAACTAAAGGGGCATACAAGACTGATCATGTTTCGATGCTTAATATTCAACCAAAACCAATTCACATGAGCTAGATGGGAACAGTGTGTTCAAGGAAAACGATGAGGAGCATAAGATCTATATTATTAATCATGGCAGATTACTTTATCAAGATAAGTCGTATGGCAAAAAAAATTACTTGAATTACCTTGCATGATTAATATTTCGATAGGAAGAGGGATTCAAGATTTGTTTTGAAAGCTTTGTAAGAACTTTTTCCGCGGATCTCAGCAGGAATTGCATTCCAATTCTTAGCTCCAATGAAGAGGAAACTGAGTTGTGACCGAGATTTTGAATAATAAGGAAGTATGAAGTTACTTCTTTTTCTTGTTAAATGATCATGATGGTCAGATTGAGCAGTTAATAATTGATTGAGTTCTCTGTCGCCATCATCAGTAAGTGTTTTATACATGAGATTACAGATGGAGAGCTTGTAGAGATCAAAAAGCTTAAGTATTTTTAAGCTTTTGAGTGAATCATTTGTGTGAGCATTAAATTCTTATTTCATTGCCACTCGAATGGCTCTTTTTTGCAGTCCAAATAGCAGATTGGTTTCATTTTTATCAGTTTCGTGCCAAGCTTCTATCCCGTATTGTACATATGGTGAAATGATCGTTCGATAAAGTATTTTAAAGCTTCTTCAAGCAATACCTTTTTAACTTATGGTTTCCAACGGATTTTGATAATTTAGTACTCCTATGGGCAATATGCTCTTTGAATGTCAGAATTTTATCTAATATAAAGCCCAGAAACGTACAGGAGTTTGTTTCTTCAATTTAACTATCACCAATTTTAATGTGTAGAAGAGATATATTTCTCTTGGATGGGAATATAATGTATTTTGTCTTATCGATATTAAAGCATGTTTTATCAGCTTTAAGCCACATTGAAACATTTTGCTGATAATTATTGTACTCTCTGCAATTAAAATTGGATTTTCATTTGAAAAACCCGCAGTGAGCGTGCTGTCGTCAGCAAAAAGTATGAATTTGAAGAATGAAGTAGATTTAACTAAATCGTTGATAAAGATTAAAAACAGAAGAGGCTCAAGGACCGACCCTTGCGGTACTCCATAGCTGATTGGCAGTAGTTTCGGTTGTTGCTAGTCAATGCCAACATATTGCTTTCGATTTGTTAAGTATGATTTGAACCAATTATGTGCAACTCCTCTGATGTCACAGCAGTGTAGTTTTGATGGTAAAATGTTATTGTCAACGCGATCGAATGCTTTTCAAAAGTCAAGAAACACTGAAAAAACAAGCTTTCCTTCATTTATATTACAATAAAAGTATAGTAAATGATTTATGGGGGTCATCCGGCAATTTTTATATTTTGATCCGATTGGTCTGAAATTTGGCCAGTATATGTATTTCTGAAAAAGAAACATATTTTATTCGTGTAAAATTTTTGATTTAGGCCATAGTTTTTTGAAAAAAAATTGAAATATTAGTTTTTTCAGTCATTTTTATACATATTTCAAAAAGATAGATGTCAAAAAGTTTTTATGCTAGAGCAAATTCAAAGACAGTTTTTGAATCTTTGGAACATTCCTAACAAACTGATATCCTGTTATTTTGTGTTTGATTTTTTCTATATATGCGATATTTTACCACTATATAAAATGTACCGAATTTTTTGTTTTGAACTTTGATAAAAAAAAATTAAAATGTACAAATTGGAAAAATCAGAACATCAGTTCGTTAGAAATCTTCCTAGGAGTCTAAAACTGTCTTTGTTTTCTTCCTAGCATAAAAACTTTTTGACTTCTATCATTTTGAATGTTAAAAGTTAGAGGTGTTTGGTATAAGCCATAAACAAAATTTTTTGTTGAAGTGTAATAGGACAATTTATGTAATTGAATGCTGTTTTCATTTTTAGTTCGATAATCTCCATGCATAACTTCACATTCACACTGTGAATTGTAATTTACAAAAAAACATAAAAATAAAATAAAAAAAAATTTTCTATATAAAAATTGTGATATTTCATATGTGGACATATTGGTTCATTAGTTAATTTTTATTGATATTTCAAATGAATACAACTCATTGAGTTTTTTTATGCTAGAACAAAACCAAAGACAGTTTCAGAATCCTTGAAACATTTTAAACAAAGTTACAGTTTCAAATTTTTCATTTCCCAACTTTTTCATTGTTTTTTATGGGGTCGAAATGGGGTCGAAAATTCAGGATTTTCAGTCCTTTTACACCCCCCCCCCCAACCCCACACCCCCCTGGGGGTGAAAGGATCTAGTGTCCGCAGCGCCATAAAATTTTAAGACCGAATAGTCCACCACCTAAGGGTCCTTTTCCAACAACAAAAGAAAAAAAGCTCACCGGACTTATAGGAGTTTGGCAGGGCCCCAGAGGACCCCTTAATACAGCCTGTGTTGTCAATTTTTCACAATGAAAACCGTATTGTTTGTCGTGGAGAAAAGATTTTTGTTCAAAATAAGAATACACTTTTTGTACTCAGTTTTCTCGAATGTTTTGCTAATAATTGGTAGTTCAGAGATAGGTCTATAATTATTCATGCAATTTTTATCATCATTTTTTAAAAATACGGGTCACTATGGCAATTTTCAAAGAGTTGGGGAAGATACCCTGGAAAAGTGATTGGTTGATAATATTAGACATGCTCAGTGCCATTATATCAGCGTTAAGAACTTTAGCCGAGAACGTCTTTAATTCGTTCGATTTATTTTTCAAGTTGTTCATGCACGTAATTACATCGGAAGGATTAGTTGGCGTGAAAAAAAGAGTTGTGTTCACGGACATGGTCCATGTATTGCCAGTGGTCTGAAGGTTCACTAGAAACACTATCAGCTATATGTTTGCCTATGTTTACAAAAAAGTTGCTAAACACTGTTGCATCTTTTGCTGTTTTTTTGTATATCTTTTTTCTCGTGATATTTTACATTTTCTTGAGCGATGGACTTAATAGTTTTCTTAGCATTATTATTCGGTTTATAGCATGAATTGAGCAGGTGCCAGGTTTTTTAATATCAGTTTTGTATTTAATAAATTTAAGCGTCAGGTGGTTTTGTTTCGGTGTTCGTATTTGATACAGGACAAGCTGTTGGAGGCCTATACACAGGTTCAGGTATAATCCGTTTACCATTTTTTCTTAGTTCTATAAATAGAGTATAAATATGTTCACGATTCATGGTTGCATTTACAATGATTTTCGAAGATATGTGTTTAGATATGTACGAACTGATGCCTCCGTCACGTTTATTATTACGGAGTGAATGATGGCTCTAATAGTTTTGCATTTGAATCAGGTCTTTAGTTGAGTCATCTAGCCAACTTTCGGTTAAACTAAGAACATAAAAATTGAAGTTCAGCTCAGTGATAGTACAAGGTTCTTGATCTATTTCCGGATAAATGGACCCACAGTTCCAGCATAATAGCGAAAAATCCTTGCTGGTTGTTCTCACCGATTCATTGAATTTTCAACATAGATGTACTCGCAATTTTTCGTTTCATTTAGGTTTGGATACAGTCTATTTAAATGATTGAGATCTGGATCAAAATTTTCAAATATATCAACATGGTTAGTTTTTAAAATTAATAAATAATAAGTAATATGTAACGTAAAAAAATAAAAGAGACACAGAGTCAAGACAAAAATAAAGACATTCCTACTCATAACTAAATTATTAAGTAAAGAGAAACAGAAACACACAAAGATTATTAGTCTACAATCTAGCGCGATTTCATAAAGAGTACGCACACTCAGTCCATGAGCAAGAACATTAGGGATCATAAATTGCGAATAATGTAGTCACAAGGCTGTCATACCAGTGGTATCCGCACATAACACATAAGATGTAGCATAGGACTAAATGGATTGTGACAGTGACGTTATTTATCATAAAGACCTTGAGTATCTAAATTAATTTCAGATTTAGAAACATAAGTGGTAACACACAAATTTAGCCAGAGCAGCAAATTCAATTTGAGCATTCGATAAAAAAAATTTAGTAAGTGGAAAATCAAAGTTACAAGTTCGACGTAGGGGCCTTAGAAATGTAAAAAGGCGATTCTACCAGAAAACAAAGAGAAATCATGTGGATAGAAATTAAAATGATATTAAATCCAATACATCAGCCCATAAAAATACTAATTACAAATGATTTCTTCTGAGGATTTGCCGGATAAACATTCCATTTTTTTCAAGCTTTTGCATATGAATGTCTACGTACATGCTACGACATGCTAAGGTTAGTAGTGTGGACACTGGTAAACGAGTTTTCTTTTATTTCCCGGAGAAACTTACTTCAGACAACCTATATGAGAAGTTGAAACTACCATGGTCTTAGCTAGAATATTTTTTGAAGAAGCTACAATTTTCTATACATTGCTGGAACAATAACTTAGACGTACAGAAAAGAAAGAAAGAAAAAATGTGTATTTCCAAGTTGTCACATGAGATACATGCCAATATATTGGCTTTTAAAAGTTTCTTAATGTAGGACATCCTAAAACAAATGTTCCATACGAGAAGTACTAATTGACAAACCATCCGAGGTGTGCAAGTAGATAAACCATACGATGCATAATAATAGACAAACTATACGAGGTGTACTAATAGACAAACTATCAGAGGTGAACAAGTAGATAGACCATACGAGGCATTTTAATAGACGAAATATGCGAGGCGTACTAATAGACAAACCATACGTGGCGTGCCAATAGTCTATCTCTGTCAAGGGTGGTTGAATGAGAAATGAAAAATATGCCCTAAAAATATGCAAAGCCCTATCACCACCAAAATCATATTTCATATCTACTCGATATTCACCACATCATGCGGACATGGGTACATGGGATAAAATAGAGATACAGTGTAAGCCGGTTACCACTCATGATTGACAAATATCTACAAAATATTGGTAGAAATAGGTAAACAAACATATATTCAATATCAAAATTCATAGCTAAGATAAGTGACAGAAAGATAATTTTACTACGATTCATATGCTCAAATTACACTTTATTTCATTAATTATATTTGACATTAATCCGATTCACAGAAACGCCCTCTGGGGAAGTGATAGATCTATTTTTGAATCATTTCGCTAGTGCAATAAAATTTATTAACCGGATGGTTTTTGCGTAAAGAAATGAAATAGAAACATGTATATCTATTTATGTAGATACATATATATACCAACACAGAAAATGAAATATTAGAAAAAAAATACATATATAAAATAAAAGATAAAAGCAACCTACCATCTACAACACAGAAAATGACAGTTGAGCTCACTGTAATCCTAAGAAATTTTTCGCAAAAAAATAACTAAAAGGAAAAGAAGACTTCGAAAAACATGAAAATGAACTGGTTTTTAATTTCTCCACAGAAATTTTTAAGAAAATCAGTTTATAGTCAAGAAGCAACACAACTCTTCAGCATTATACGGACATGTGTACGTGTGATAAAATGGAGTAACATTGTGGCCAGATATCACATCTGAGTGTAGAATATTCACAAAATTTGGCACATATAGGTAGATTAGGCATTGATCCAAAGTGATAATTTTAATTACAGAAATTTAGAGTTTTTTTCCGATTTGAAAGTTCAGTGCTAGAGTGCGCTGAACGCACGGAAAAAAATAAAAAGACTAAATGAAATGCTTAAATTACCCCCTTCCCCCCAGCTCAGCCGAAAATCGATTGAAAACATCTTCGAGAATGATTTTGAAATAGCGAGACAACTTTAGCCAAAATTTAATTCATTATAAACTTTGCTCAACCCTCACATCTATAAACCTGTTTATTGGTGTACACACATAATGTATTTCATGGTATATTTGTCATACGGACGTTAAATTTCAATACAGATAAGAGAAAGAAATAACAAAATAAAGATGAGGAAATACTCCTAATTATGGAAAGAACGTTCGTTCTGCTGCATTGAACTGACGGCTGTGGTGCTCATTGTTGTCGATAGAAATAAGTAAGATGAATATACGAATCGCTTAGCAAACGTAAAATGAAATAGTTTCTAAATTTCTAACAGAAATTTCAGGAAAATTAAAATTTCTGATAGATGGGAAGTTCACACCGAAATGCTGCAGGCCCTATGACAGAGATGCAAAATGACGTGACACATTTACTCTAAATTCTTTTCCAGTTTTAGAGTTTTTGATATGCTGGGGAAGCTTGTTCCACAAAAAAGCTCCAGAAACTGAGAGAGCTTTTTGTCCCACGTTAGATGAACGGTAACTGACTGAAACATCGTTCCTCCGGTTTGGTCTTTCGTTTGGGGTATTAGATGGAAAAAATTTTACCACCTCTGCATTACTTTGGGGGAGGTACAAGAGGAGAATACTCGTCGAACTTTCTGGATCATGAATCTGTTCGGTATTGGGATCCAGTCGAGTTTTCTTAAAAGAGGGGTGACATGATCGTATTTATTGAAGTTTCCTTTGCATACCACTTTGGCGGCGAAGTTAATACATTTTTGCAACTCTTCCTGACGACATTGAGGTAAATCTCCCCACACAAAACTGCAGTAGTCCAGACGCGATAAAACTAAAGACTGAATCACTAATAATCTAGATTTTTCGTCAAGTGTGTTCTTTATACGATGAAAGAACGTTAAGGTTCCGTCAATTTTGTTGCACATTGTTTCGACGTGTGAATTGAAAGTCATATTTTTGTCAAACCAAACACCCAGATTTTTAACCTTATCTACTGGTTTAATTGTATCGTCTCCAAATGTTAGCTTGAATGGTGGTAAATTTTCAGTCGCATTCTGTGATCCAAAAATAATGCATTGAGTTTTACTTGCGTTAAGTGTGAGGCCATTATGGTCATACCACAATTTCAGATTTCTCAGAAGGTTTTCAGCGTTGGCTTGTGTTTCCTTTAAATCCGCTGTTGAGCTTGTCATGGCAATTTGTACGTCATCACCATACATTGAGATTTTCGTGTTTGCCGGCATGGTGGGGAAATCATTGATGAAAATTGAAAATAGGAGTGGGCCGATGATTGAACCTTGAGGAACGCCAAAATTATTTGGTATGAATGATGACCTTTTGTTATTCAAGCACACTGCATAAGAGCGGTTTAGTAGGTAGCTTTCAAACCACTGAATGTCTATTCTGAGTGTCATGGTTCTGCTGTGACTATACTCTACGCTGTGTTTGAACGGGCGTTAAGAAGAAAAAGTCTGCCTAGCTAGCGACTGAAATTCCTTCGAAAAGACTGGCTTCCATAGAAATATCTTCTCGTCAATAAAGGCTGCATATTCTGATATTCACGATCTTCGCCTAGACATCGTCAACCGTCGTCTTCAGCTCTACCAACCGTCGCATTCAACAGTGACATCATCCCCATCGCTAGAAAGGCGCACGACCACACCCTCTATGAGCGACACGTCACGAAACATCGACAGCTTGCTGGACTGCCTAATGCTTCCATTTGCTCAACGTATATTCTTTCCCTTCATTAGAGACTTAGGAGCGTATTTACTCTGTGTAAATTAACTGTCATCCAATTGTAAGTCTATTCTCTTCTAATTATATGACGACACTTGCCAATTCCGATTAAATTAACTAATGTAAAGCATTGTCTATAAAGACATGTTTGTTCTCAAGGCGGACAGCGTCTCAGGCTCCTGCGCTTGGTAGACGACGATCCGGGAGAAGCGTCCCAGCAATCGCAAAGCACAGTCACGTCTGTTTGTGTCCTCCCACCTCGCTGCTCTGGCCAGTCAGCCAGGCAGTGAGGGTACCCACTTGTTATTCAATGAGTCGTGTATTGACTCTTAAGCGCCATCAACGACCGAGCTAAGTATCCTAATGCATTACGTATTCCATACATTCAAGCCACTTTGCTTCGCGTGGTAGGTTTAGATTCTGTACCCAAAAATGTATCGCGTCAGGTTTATTGATGAATTAAATGTTTAGTATTTCGCAAGATAACTGATTCCACGGAGGCTTCACCTCATATAAAATGTGCTTATCGTAATTATCAATGTATTAATGTTCAAGTAATGAAGGCTTCACCTGCTTATTTTGAGATCATGATGCGATCTCCTGTAACTGTATCTTCTGATAGATTAGAATAGTTTTTGAGATTTGATGGTGTCACGATCATCTAGATTCATTAATATGACATGTTATAAATCGCAAGTCAATCACTATCTGAATATGTAATCTATTGCTATTTGAAGGACGTCATCATTTTAACAGAAATTTACGTTGTAACCGTGTCGTCACTTTCCTTATTGAGGCCCTATTCGATTTGCTATAATATTGTATTTAATTGTAACTAATGACATTGAAAAGTCACAGTACATTTCGATCTTTATTGAAATTACAAAAATAGAATAATTGAGGCCTTCTGTCTCGACTATTGATCGAAAGTAAATGAAAGTGACGAGGAAATAACGAGAAATAATGCAGAGAAAAGAATTGCCTCCTAAAAATCGCACGACGAATAAATGCATGATGAAAATTACGATTACGGTTTCGATGAGAAACCACGTTCATAACATATGGTGCCAAGCGGTGGCGGATCTTTATCTTTAATCGTCTCCGAAAGAGACCGCTCAAATTTGTCACGCTTACCAATTCCCAATCAAAATTGTCACGCTTGCCAATTCCCAATAAAATTTGTCACGCTTACCAGCTATCAACTACCAGAAATTACTAAATTATACTACATTATGATCAAACTATTTTGATAAAAATAGCATTACGATCTGCCGAACCAAATTAATAGTGTATGATTAAGAAATTCATAGAATTCTAAAATTGTACTAATGCGTTTAATAATCCATACATTATAACAGTTTGCATTTAAAACATTCCTATTTTATTATCATGTTGTACCCATTCGAACTATTTTGCTATTATTGTGTCTATTGTAGAACCATCTATATTCTCTATTGTGTTTATTTACTGTGTAATTGTTCATATGTCTAATTGTGCATTGATTTCCGTTGTGCCTTATTGATTTCTTTGAATAACCATGTTTCAGGTTAGCCGTTTGTAATTCTCTGATTGTGTTTTGCCCATCGTACTGATTATTCCCATTATGAAACCTCATATTTCATTATTATATTGTGTGTATTAATTGCCGACGTATTTGGAACTACCAAATATGCAAAAGAATTAATTACAGTCGATCTACAGAAATAAATTCAAGCCTCATTCAATTAATTATCGCACAGGTTGCTGTATTCGAGCAATAAATTGGAATAGGGCTCTGTGAAAATTACACCTACGAGCCAAGCCATTAAACTACAGGCGCCATTTTGTAATCGGCGAGGGAGACATGAGAACAACACTGTTCATGACGCCGACTTTGAATTCAAATCTTCAGACTGAGTTGAACGTTTAAAGCTATATCATCTTAGCTCGCCAAAGTTTAAACTATGTTTGTGAAGTTATCAACTCTAAAGTATGATTCGTAAACCTCCATAAAAATCTCCTATGGATAATTAAATTTATACCTTATTAAAAATTAAATTTCATTCTCACATGCTAAAGGAGACTCATATAAAAGTAAAATTCCATTCAAAACAACATTTTCCGCGCATCAAAAATTTTACATACACTATGTATACTTATAAATTTGATATTTACTAAATTTACTGGTGCGAATTTATGTAATGTACTGGTAATTTCATTCCACGTCCATTTCAAATTTATCGCAATGTGTAACCATATAATTTCATGTTGAGAGGATGGTGTATGAATGGATATTCACGTCTGGAATGTGGGTATTGAGATGCTATGGAGAGTGTGACATGGACGAGGTTGTGTGCTGTGGTGTCGGACGGTCTAGTCGAGCCTTTGTTTACATTCTGAGTCGGCCTCCGAACATCTGGCTCTGCGTGGCGCTCGATCTTTCTGACCTTCCTCCCCTCTGGTACCTATACCCGAGTGCCAGCTCATCGACGCTTCTTTCTTTCATTCTCTATGCCTAACGATCGCTACCACGACCACTCGTGCTACTCATAGTGAACTCTATCTTCATTGCACGTATCGAAGTGTTGATCTTATCTCACACTCAATTGAAATGTTTAATACTTAAATTTTAACGAAATGTTAAACGTGCACTACTTAAACATGATGATGTGATTTTTTTATATTTTAACATTCTATCATTTGTCATTCTTGATTGCTTGCCATATCTTATAGTCAACGAATAAACTAATTACCACCGCAAATTGAATACTTGAATGTAACTCATGCGCATATCTGGATCATTGATTTTATGAAAAAAAATTATTCTCTCAATGTTTATATGAATTATTGCATCGCAACAAAATGTAAATGTTATTAAAATCAAGTGAATCTGATTCTAATTCAAAGATTATGCCGCTCTGTCATTATCTAATTTCCAACGCTAATGTGTTATTAGAAATTTATGTAGTCTCTCTTTCTGCGATTCATAATTGTCACGTAATATCACGTCTAGTTTAAGATTGGAATTAAAATTAGGCTTATGTCCTCTTTGTGAACGCGAAGTAAAGTGGGGTGAATGAGGTGAACATGATATGGATGCGAATGCGTATGACTGCAACAAGGGAGTGGAAATCTCGGACTGATAAGGTCATTGAATAACCAAAACTGAACTTTCAGTCATGGCGTCAAGGGCAAGGCGTGCACGGGCCGACAACGGGCATCACAAGGACGCGCTTGCCTTGTGTGGTGCACAACCACGTCGCACGGAGCACCGGCCCAACCACAACCGTGCCGCGCAACCCAGAGGGTAGACGGCAACGCCTGCGCACACCGTGGACGTGAGCGAGTGGATGGACATACACACGCACAGCGCGGCACCTGAGGCAGCGGCATGACGTCACAGCTCGGGCGTCGGCGCTTGAGGGATACGCTCCTACTCCAACACACCCCTACACGCGCGCACGCACATACGCTTCGCGTACGAGCCTCAGCTGATCAGCACGCGACACGACGCAATCTCACAACTCCCACAGCAGGTAACATCGACGACGGAAGGCGTGACGGCAAGTGAAGGGAGCGACGTTATGCTGTATTTACCAGCGAGACGACAAATGGGACAGCAGCGCTCCAAAAAGATGACGACATCCCGCATAAGAGGAATACGTCCACCTTACATCTCAGGCCCCGCGGAGTTATTTAACTCGAAAATTTCTGCAAGAGGAATCAAGTAATGGAAGCCCCTTGGACCCTAGACGGCCAAGGTATTTAAGGGATTTTGATCCCTGAAGTTCTTTAGCTTCACGACTGTTGTATACGGCGGTCATGACGACAAGAGGGGACGTCAAAATCCGTCGTTAGGTGAATAGATCCTGCACAAGGATTACTACACGGTTGTTCTCGCGCGACACCCCCGTATCAGAGCACTTATTTGGAGCAAATCTTGTCGTCAAGCTTCACATCTGTTTCCTCGGAACTACGCGTTATTTCAACGCATAGTCGCACGCGTTGAGGTCGAGTGAAGGAGAAGAAAAAGCAGGAGCTTTTATACAAAAAAACGCGACGGAGGGATATTTGTCATGGTTCTGCTGTGACTATACTCTACGCTGTGTTTGAACGGGCGTTAAGAAGAAAAAGTCTGCCTAGCTAGCGACTGAAATTCCTTCGAAAAGACTGGCTTTCATATCTTCTCGTCAATAAAGGCTGCATATTCTGATATTCACGATCTTCGCCTAGACATCGTCAACCGTCGTCTTCAGCTCTACCAACCGTCGCATTCAACAGTGACATCATCCCCATCGCTAGAAAGGCGCACGACCACACGCTCTATGAGCGACACGTCACGAAACATCGACAGCTTGCTGGACTGCCTAATGCTTCCATTTGCTCAACGTATATTCTTTCCCTTCATTAGAGACTTAGGTTCGTATTTACTCTGTGTAAATTAACTGTCATCCAATTGTAAGTCTATTCTCTTCTAATTATATGACGACACTTGCCAATTCCGATTAAATTAACTAATGTAAAGCATTGTCTATAAAGACATGTTTGTTCTCAAGGCGGACAGCGTCTCAGGCTCCTGCGCTTGGTAGACGACGATCCGGGAGAAGCGTCCCAGCAATCGCAAAGCACAGTCACGTCTGTTTGTGTCCTCCCACCTCGCTGCTCTGGCCAGTCAGCCAGGCAGTGAGGGTACCCACTTGTTATTCAATGAGTCGTGTATTGACTCTTAAGCGCCATCAACGACCGAGCTAAGTATCCTAATGCATTACGTATTCCATACATTCAAGCCACTTTTCTTCGCGTGGTAGGTTTAGATTCTGTACCCAAAAATGTATCGCGTCAGGTTTATTGATGAATTAAATGTTTAGTATTTCGCAAGATAACTGATTCCACGGAGGCTTCACCTCATATAAAATGTGCTTATCGTAATTATCAATGTATTAATGTTCAAGTAATGAAGGCTTCACCTGCTTATTTTGAGATCATGATGCAATCTCCTGTAACTGTATCTTCTGATAGATTAGAATAGTTTTTGAGATTTGATGGTGTCACGATCATCTAGATTCATTAATATGACATGTTATAAATCGCAAGTCAATCACTATCTGAATATGTAATCTATTGCTATTTGAAGGACGTCATCATTTTAACAGAAATTTACGTTGTAACCGTGTCGTCACTTTCCTTATTGAGGCCCTATTCGATTTGCTATAATATTGTATTTAATTGTAACTAATGACATTGAAAAGTCACAGTACATTTCGATCTTTATTGAAATTACAAAAATAGAATAATTGAGGCCTTCTGTCTCGACTATTGATCGAAAGTAAATGAAAGTGACGAGGAAATAACGAGAAATGATGCAGAGAAAAGAATTGCCTCCTAAAAATCGCACGACGAATAAATGCATGATGAAAATTACGATTACGGTTTCGATGAGAAACCACGTTCATAACATGAGGTTTGAAATTTTTTGTAGAAGTTTCTTATGCTCAACACTGTCGAAAGCTTTGAAGAGATCAACCAATAGTAAGAGAGTTAATTTTTTTTGGTCAATATCATTGTAAATTTTTTCTGTTATGTTTAACAGGGCGTCCTGAGTACTGGTATTCCTTCTGTAAGCATATTGGTTGCGATGCAGTAGATGTGACTCGTCTATGTAAGACGAGAGCTGGTTTGTTATTACTTTTTCTAATATTTTGGACATAACAGGCGGGAGACTGATTGGTCTGTAGTTTGACGCTATGTCGATATCACCAGATTTATGTAATTGCTTAATAATGCATAGTTTCCATTGATCGGGAAACTTGTTTGTGACTATAGATGTATTTATTATCAAGCGAATAAGGGGTGCTGTGACAGGGAAGCTGTCTTTTATATGTTGGAGGCTTATGCCATCATGTCCAGTCGCTTTGGTATTCTTTAGTGGGTATAAGATTTTTCGTATCTCTATGACGCTAACTTGCTTTGGTCTCCACTTGTTGCTACTATTTGGGGGTGAAACATCGCTCAGATTTGCCTCTGTAGATGTATCTGAAACTGTCCTGGATACTTCATTGAAAACATCTTCGCCAACTTTTGAGAAGAAAGTGTTAAAGTCATTCGCCATTTTTGAGGGGTTGTCATAAGTGCTTTTGCAGTCTGAATTTTTATACTGAGCAACTTCTCTAATGATTTCCCAAGTTCTTTTAGGGTTTTGTTTTGCCGCCAAGAGTTCTTTGTGGAAGTAGTCCCTTTTTGCTTCCTTGCATGGTCAACTGGCAAGTTGATAATACATGGTCAACTGGCAAGTCGATCAGTCGCTCTCACATGCGTTCTAATAAGCTTGTCTCATATTATTTTGATTATTTTTCGCGTTCATCTGAGAACATATTCATCTAAATTGCTTCGAATTTTTTATTAAATTCTGGACTTTCTAAGGCGTCCTTTTCGTTGTACCGTTAACACCTTAACTACATAGTTCATAATTCGTGGCAATGACTATGATGAAACATGTTTTTCCCTCCTATACTCAATGTCAATTTGGAGACACCTGAATTTGCAGTCAATTTCTGAGCTGCGCCACTCATGACTAATCTATCCAACCCCGTCGACGTACGCAAAATTACTCTCGAACACTCATTTGGCATAGATTTGAGTGTGAAGAAGAGATCAATATCGCGCAATTCTACGAGTTTCAAACAATAATTTGACCAAACTTTCTGAATTAAGTAATCTTTTAAGAGTTTTGGACCATTGAGTAAACATAAGCACAGGATAGAGGTACATCTCCATGTCTTACAGAAGCCAATTGTTTTAACGGGATGTACTATTCATATTAGTGCAAAGGGAATAAAGATAGCATCGTATAAAGCTTTTCCTCATGAGGCTTCCGTAAAACGCTTTCAAAAGCAAATTTTGAATCTTTCTCAACAAATTGAAGCATAAATTACACGTGAGGCATAAAATGCTACAATGTCATACTATGTACCTTTCGACCGTGTCTCCAACACCCACAGTGCATAAACGTGGGAGCAGTCATTGAAGAGGAAGAGTGAAAAATGCAGCTGGAGTTTAGCCGCTTGTGAATAGAGTTTAGCCGCTTGTCACTATCAGAACCGCCAAAAATGAGTACGTGTAGGAATACAATTCCGATGATTCTATTTATAACTTATTACGAACTTCCAACGATATTTGGCCCAATTGACGTGATTGAAGTTTTTCTACCCAGAACACCCACTGAAGGTTATGAGAACACCCTCTGAATTTTGAAATTTTGAATCTTTCATTGAATAAATATCATGAATATAGAGCTGTCAGCCTTTCGAAATATACTTGAAATTACCTTTATGCGTATTAATATCAGCATAAAGACGTTTGGGATAATCAGCAGTTAAAACCTAATGCACGTATAAAAGGTATGAGGTCCCTCGGGGGGATACAACTATTGGATCTATGGGTTGCACTCCCAGGGGAAATGAGTGAGGGCCCGACTGAGAGTTAGGTAGACCTTCTTTTTGTTGAAATAAAATATTTTTTTGAAATGTTAAAGATCACCTTTTTTTGTTCACTGCTGTCCTGTTTTTCAGTGTCTACTACTTTCTTCATCACCTTTGATTTGCTTCACAAATTTCTTTCTCAACTTACTGTTTCTTTGCCACTTCTGCAAACATTCCGTGTTCCCTTATCTCCACACTGAATAGTGCTTTCCTCTATCCTCTCTCTTTGGAACGTTTTTTTTTGCAGTCAGCGAGTCCTAAATTAACATTTAATCTAATATAAGAGGTAAACGGTACGAGAAAATGCTTCGATGAGGAGAAAAAATGTTCTTAAATTGTGTTTTGGGTTGAGTTTAAGCCTCCGACTGATCATGATTCAGGAAACGTGAAATTACAAACGGAATGTCATAGTTGGGTAAGGTTGAATAATATTGTAAAATACATACCACGAATAAAATGCCATAAACTAAAAGGCAATTGATGCCAAATAGCAGTAAAATGATTTACGTAATATAGTGAAATATGGTTTAATGGATACAAACTTTTCTCTAAAAATTGTTTTCTAATCCAACATTCAACCCTGTTGTGGTCCAATTACTTTGAAATGTAAATAGCTGTTCTCAGGGGAAGACGGCCCTCTGAGCAGTCCCCTAACTGCAGTGCACATTTGTCAGAGCATTTGCCACTATGTAGAGAAGCTTCCACGCGTGATGGTTTAAAAAAACGAAGAACAGGGGTAAGTTAGTATCCTCTTAGTCAGTAAGCTCTCTTGTGTCTCTCACCCGCATAGTGTGTGAGCTCCAAATCTACCATAACAACGCATAAAGTGCGACCATCAACTGAAACGATCGAATACAGATTTTTTAGGTATCCATCTATTTTAGAGTTTTATGTATACGCCTAAGTCAGGCATGAAAGGTCTACTTTTGGGGAAAGACCAAGGAATATTGTTAACAAAGTAAGTCTTGCGGCGAACATAAGAAAAGGCATGTACACAGTAGTTACACAATAATAAGATAATTCTTCACACATTATCACTGAGAAATTCTGCTCTTTGCTCCGATATCTTACATTAAACTTTACCTTTCAGGAGACTCATACACTTCAAACAGAATAATTATAAGATGTTGGACTGGTAAATACGAGTGCCTTACAAAACTAATCGGTAACCCATAGATGCGAGTAACAATTTCTGAAATCCAGTTTATTTTATTTGAGACATTTTTGCAGTCGACAAACATGTCAGACATGACACTCCACGAGACAGTCTCTTGTCGAAGTAGACCGAGAATATTCAACCTTAAATTATCCTTATTTACCCATGTGCGGGGAAAATGTCACCCATTTTAGATAAACGTTTATCTCTGAATGTAGGATTTTCATATTGACATATCGTAGTCGAACTTCTATTGACAAAAATTTCTAGCTGCATGCAGCTTGCTTGTGCCCATGGCATTCTGTGAGTAAACAGAGAGGCCAGCTAGTAATCGAAACCAAAACAACTACCGTATTAAGAAAAGTTCTTCCATCGATGTAAGTAATTTTTTTAACAAATGTTAGGAAATAGCAGCAATAAAAGAACTCAATTCCTAATGAAACTGAATAATTGATGAAGATTTTGAAGCACATTTGCTATCCTAAAATATAGGCTCTGAAAATAGCTAGTGTAAATTTGTACAGCTTAAATTTTGTTCAATAGGAAAAATTTAGCAAGTTAGCTTGGTACTGTTAGAAAAGCGGTAAAAACCAAAACTCCAAATTACGTTTTTCTTGGTTTTAAGCAGTCCCGTACGTTGATTGATCCAACACCTGCTGATCAACAGTAGATATCGTATGCTGAGGGTTCAGCTGTGACCTTTCCACACACTTTACAATCTGCACATAAATCCAGTTAAAAAATGGTTCATACATTTTGTGCATCGACCTGAAACTCGTGAGATCTGTCCTCGAGAATTTTTTCCTATAAATGGTACCACAAAACACAGTTTCTAAGCTCTGGCAACAAAATTATAATATTCTTGGGCTTGCACAAAACAAGGGGTGTTCAGTTTTGCTAAGCAAGTCGTCAAATTATCAGGGTTATCTTGAAAGCAAATTAAATCTTTCTTCTATTTCCACTTCTTGAAAAAATCAGCCGATTTGAATCAAAGGATGATTACCGTTCAAACTCTGACAAAATCCTTCCAAAATTTTATCATTATACTCTCTCTGCCATCTAAACTGGGAAAATTTCCCAATTTCATTTCTTTGTGAGAACTGTTCTCGTCGCTCGAAGATAACATTGACAAGTTTTTCTCATGGCGTATATTTTGAAAATAGGTTACTGTGTCTGAGAACGGTTTCTTCCGTGGAGCTGGACTGATATGACATTATTGCCAGACTGATTGATGCTGGGTGTCAAACGTAAGTCATGCTCCGCTGCAAGATAACGGCAGGTCTGTGCAGCGGTTCATCAATTGAAGAGCAAACCGGAGTATGTTCTGAAGGAACGGAAATAATTATGAAGATGAATCGAATGCTATCACGTGGCCTACAGCCTCCTGATGCCTAACATATGTTGCCGTTACGCACGGACGGTCATACGGTCTTGTGTGTGCAGAGGTTCACGACTTCGACCAATACAACACGCGCGCATTACTTGTGCTCGTAACTCCAAAATAATTCTTTTGTTTTTTTAGGACGATAGAAAACGAGTAAAAGAAACAGAGCTTAGTAAGAGAGACTGTAACTGATTTAGATTCTGTAAAACTTACTTATGTGTTTCGGAAGGTATCTACAATTTTTTCCAAGAATGGTGTTGGAAACCAACTTTATATTTACCAAGAAGAAAATAAGCTTCAAAATGAACAAGCATTTGTGAGAAACGGAAGAGTCCTATTATTTCCAGCTATGGGTATTTAGGTCAACTTTTCTGGAATCGTGCATGTTAACAGTACCATCCAACGGTTGAGTGTTCAACCTTGCAATGACATAAAATGCATTATGATATTCGTCGCCTTCCAACATGACTAAAAAAATAAACTCAATATTCACCGATTCATAACGTGGCAAGGTTGCGTTACATCAAAGAGCGCCTTAGTCAAGCGATAGGTGTTGGTTGTTATAACACTGCTTATAGGTGGCACTAATGGCTAATGTTCCAAAATATTTATTTGAACTTTGTGTAGCGCTCCTCAATGCTGAACTGATGTATTTTTTCTCTGTATTTTTCGTTCATCTTAAGCTTGAAAACAGCAAAAACATTTCGCAAAACTTTGCCAAGAGTTGAATAGGTATTTCTCAGAACGCTTTTTGTGTTTCATCTCTCTCGTTGTCATCGTTTGATTAGCATTAGGTTGATTGTGGTCATGTTGTGATGTGCAGTTGATTTGCAGTACGTGATCGGAGTGCTTATTGTTTCTTAGTAGTGTACGGTCACGAACTCATAACTGGTATCACACGTATGTACTCAAGGGTTGTGTTAGCACCAGGTCATGAACGATGTTGAATATAATAGGAGGTACGATCAAGCGCGAACATATGTTCCATGCAATAATGAATTGCGAATATGAAAATTCTTCTATTTTCGACGGGTAGAGGGTGAAATTCGATTGCTCTATTCGAGTAGGATGTGCACGCAGTCTTCAATATCAGTAAAGAAGACAAAGAGTTCAACATGTGTAAAAAAATCTGATTTGGGGTTTCACCTAAATTTTCGCCAATACTGTTCTAGGAGGAAGCATAAGCTCCAGACTAGAAAAAAATCAGCAGAAATATCCATTGGAGATAGATTATGCATTGAACGGATCAGATTTTTTTGCTCCAAAACCATGACAAATTCTCTTGATGTTACCGACTGTTTTGTCTTGGATATTATATGATGTTCTGTCTTATCTTAGAGAAAACATGTTCCTTAAATGCTTGCTATCTTCCTCAATCGATGAAGCCAATTATGTCTGATGCGCGAATTTGCATTTACATGTGCACCTTATTGAGCAAGAGATTTTAGGAGGTCATTTTTTGGAAATGATAACCGACAAGGTTGGTTTTGCACGTCTGAAAGCTACTATTTAGGGTTCTGTTGAAAGCTACTATATAGGGTCTATTTTTGAAGTCCATGTTAGATTTTTATTTTATCGCACTGGTAGTTGAACTTTCGATGAATAGTGAAAAATTCTTGTTTGAAGCGACGAGGTAATCTGTGAGCGTGCTCTGCATTTAACTGAACTTGATCAAAACCGCTTTAACCCAAATCTATTAATTATTTTTCCCTTCGGCAGACTTTGAGTATATAGCTAATGCTTTTGTGCATTGAATGCTGAAAATTCAAAACCCTTGATAATATTCCTTAGGGTTTTATCACCCTAATTAAATTTTCAGGCCAGTTTTTACACTGGCCTCATTGGGTTTCGTCTGCATCTTCCCAGCTTCGATGATCTTGAGGTACGATAAATTCCAAAGCGATCATTTTTTTGAGGATCTTCGGCAATACCAAGTTTATAGATAACCGGTAATTTGGGCGGCACCTCACAGCAAATTAGCTATCTCTGTTTTTCCTGGCCGGCTCGATATAGCTTTACAAGAACTGCGTATTTATTTTCCATTGTACTAAAAATGCATAACAATGTTAAGTAACCCATAAAAATGGAAAATATTAGGCCTTTCTGAACAGTTTGGAAGTTGGGTGTCGATAAGTTTTGAGATCATTTTCACGAATGTCGGAAATATTCCCAGAACTTAGTCGTCCTCCTGCGGAACGTTGCACAAGGGTGGGTTGTGTTTCGCTGCTTGGAAGGCCAGTTATAAAAACCGTTTTTTTGCCCTTGTCGCGTATGAAGTATAATGTTCCAGTCTAATGAAGGAATTTACGGATATAGTGTCAGTTGACTTATTGGAAGGCATGTGCGAGTAATTTTAATCCCATTTCATAATAATTAATGAAAGATCTCTAAAAGACTCAAATTCGATAATTTAAAGATTGAGTCAGTGAAGAATGAGTTGGAAGCGCTAAAGAAGGCAGATGTTGGAGAAGACCAGTGAGGTGCTGCTGGAGAGGTGAGGGGCGGGTGAGCTTGTAAGGTGGAGATAAGAAGCTCGCCAGAAGGCTAGAGGCTGCAACGGAAACAGGTCCAGAGACGGTCTCTCCTACAAGGACGAAGTCACGCTCTGTATTGGAAATACACACTATTCGGTTGTGGTCTGCTAGTTCAAATCTTCGTTTTGAGAGAAAGCATTTTTGACAGTCAGCGTTAAATATTCATTTAGAAAAAAACTAATTCTTTTATATTTTATTTTATTTTATTGGCCTGATTTCAGTAACCTACAACACTTCGATACGGAAGTTAGGATTTTGGTCTCAAACCAGTAACCACATTCGAGGATAGATCTTTGATTTAAGCGAATATTCTTTTGTTCTGAGCACTAACGTGAACTTATCAGTCGTTCAAATGGAGTGAGAATTTTGTTTTGTATTCTATGCGCGCGCATGGTGTTGGACCTCTTGCTGCGGCCTTCCTCTCTCACTCCCGTTTATGTGAAGCATATTTTGAACGATTTCCCTCTGAAGCTTGTTCCGTGGGTGTGCTTGAGTCCATATTTCTCACGGCGGCCTACCCTCATATTTGTGAGTTTGTTGATATTCTCTTCGATAGTGTAAATTCAGTGTTTTTGGTCATTGTTTAAGACTTCAGTCACTGAACGAATAAATAGCTGAATGACAGTCCTTCCAGCTTCTGATTGTCATTTAATCTAGGAAACAATTTTACGAATTCAAAATTGATTTCATTCATTTTTATGTCAATTCCTTTCATTCTTTGATCATAGTCAATCTCCCGGTGTTACAATCATGTTCCTTGTAAAGATAATCTGCTTCATCCTTTGTTTCTTACCGGGAAGGTATCGTTTGTTGTAACTCTCGTGGGTTATTGAAATGAGCCTGTGTCCTTTATGAAAGCTATCTTCATTTTACCAGCAACTTTTTTTCAATGCAGAGTTTACAGGAAAACAATAAATTAGTTAAAGTAACTCATCGCTCGAACGCGAGTATTTTCCCAATGTTCAACGTCGAAACAAAAGAAATTAATTTCTCTGGATGAATTTCAACGCTGACAAAAAGCAGAGCAACACTAGACAATAAATTTACTTTTTGGCCGAGATTCATACTGATTTCGAAGAATAAGCCTTTGGTCAAAATGACGCAGCCTACGAACCAACCCGGAACTGTTTTGCTGATGGTAAGTGTATGTGACAGATAAGCCCGATAAACTACTGGGGTAGAAAAAAGTTTCTTGATCATGAAAATATGGAATTAAATAACTCCCAAAAGTGTTTTCAGCTCTTTCAAATTTATTCATGTTTATGTACCTTCCTAGAAAAATTATCATTTCAAAAAATCTCAACAACAAAAATCTACGATGTTTATTATTAACTTCATTAACATTCATCCCTGTTCCTGGAATACCTAACAGAAATGCGACAGTGGCTCAAAAACTTTTCTCTTCATCCGTTCAACCGACCTAGAAAAATATCCTGATCATATTCTTTCGGTGATTCCAATTTTTAGAGTCCTGGAAAGCACTTCGCTCTCAACTCTCGAATCAAACGTTCCATCTAGTTCGGTTATGTAAGCCATTAGAGAAAAACGCCACACTAGGCGAGGTTGTTATTCAATGTGTTGATATCAGCCTGATATTCTTTCAGCAATTCTTTCTACAAATAAACTTTACAGAATATTTTTTCCACTGATTTCCTAACATGCAGGGTCCCGTAGCCAAACATGACCGTGTTAAAATCGGCTAAGTTAATGAATTTCCAAGTAATTTATCCATTATTTCATTCTTGAGAAAGGAAAGTGAAAATTTAAAATACAAGCAAAAAATTGAAACTTGTCGATAAGGAGAAAAACATTCCTTGAATGACGACTATTTTCCTTCACTGTACTGCTCAAGTCGGTAGGTAGAGTTCGTTATCCCGCTTTCGAATGTTTGGCTAGAAAATAGTATTAATTTCTCTTCAAATATTCGATCAAAGTTCTGTTAAATTGAATGGCTTGCTAAAAAAAATTTTTCCTGAAGGGTAAACCCACAGATAAACATCTCATCGCTCCAGATCTGGAAAATATGCAAACCATGGGATGTCGCCTCGGAGAGAGATTAACTTACCGGGAAATGATCTGACTTGAGCCATAGACGTACTTGAAGGGTATGCAGTTCTCAGCAGGGTGAAGCGACTGCGCGCACTTCACGTACGCCTTGGGAACAACCGATATCATTTGCCGGCAAGTTAATTTCGCCCCGCGGTGACGTTCTCTTGCTTGTACATCCTCTCGATCTAGCCATGTGTGATTTTTATCAGTGAGCTGCTTTAAGGGAGTAGTTTGTTTGAAAAAGCCTCGAAATTTAGGAGAATTGTGACAAAAAATTTGAAGAGAATTTCAAGCGATCCCTCTTAAAACTTTGGAACATGTTATCAAACTTTGCCCCACCGATCAGTGTAGGGAAAATGGAGGTGGTCATTTAAATATTGTTTTTGCAACATAAAGATTTTGTTCGTTTTGTTTTGTGTATTGTTAAACTCAATTATAACCTTATACATAAAAAACAACAAAATTTTCAAATTCAATGACATATAGCACATTTCTGAAACCCTCAGGTTCAACTTCCTTGGGATATACTTTACACGATAACACATATGTATATAAAGGTAAATAGCACGACATACTTCATTTATTTTCAAAATTGGCTCAATGAATTGCCTAAAATGCGCAAATATCTACCTGCCTTGAAAAAGAAAGTCAGAAATAATCTAATCTCATTTTAGGTGAAATTGAACTTAATAGCACGTGGTCATGCACCTCAAATACCTATGAAGAAAATTTTCTCCCCTGCAGGTTGCAGGGATGCTCTACGCTCTCGCTGCTCAAGCTGCGGCAGACGAGCCAGAGCAGTCGTCATCAGAAGCAGAGGTGCTTCCCCAGCCTGAAGCTCTGAGGGCACCCTCGCTCACCAGGCCGGCCTATGCCCCTAGGGACATCTATGAAAACCTCAGGTTCTCTCGCAGGACATCAGGTCAGTTTCAGTTGCGTATGGTTTCGTTATTGTCGATAACTACAGGCCTATACGACAAAACCTTAGACAGTTGCTACACCGGTAAATGAAAATCGAATTATAAGAGGAACTGTAAAATTCTTATTACTTTCTAATTCATATTTTTTTATCCGAAATAAGCTTCAGGTTTTGTGTAAATAGCCGACATGCGCTTTCGTATAAAAGAGTTCGGATATTTTGATTCAGGTTCGGTGGAGAGAATTTTGAGTTGATAAATTTCTTCAACAACAAATTAGCTCAGCACAGCAAAATATTTCCATTCAAACGTTCATTGAACTATGGTGTAAAAAAGGGAAACATTCTTTCCATAGTGCGCCTCTTAACACCACCCACCTGGCAGCTCCATTGGCAAGTCGCTGCAGCCTTGCACTGCTTGAAAAGGTCGTGGCGCCACCGCTTGAAAGTATAGGGCCTAACTTATTCCGCTGACCTGGAGCCCTATATAATGAACTAATTCACGTTTATTTTATAAGCGTGCAAAGGTAGAGATTTCATGTTCTATTTATATCTAAAACATCAGGTCTACGTTCCATGACAGAATGCTGATCAAATAACGTTATATGGCAACACATTAAAAATTCGAGTCCTGAAGACTCAAGAATCGCGGACTCGTGTGCAAATGACATTTGTCGCAAAAATTCCATTCTTCTGGTGAAAGAAGTCAATTTCTATGTTATCATGCAATGTGTTTTGAAAGAAAGACAAACGTGTTTGGTTACCAGAATGTAAACTGATTTTACTGATTTTAAGCAATATGCTATTTTAATCAAGACATTATATACATGAAAAGAATTTTCAGGAAGATTGAAAAAATTGAACGCATTGGAAAATGTACTGAAATCGAAAATGGCAACGCAGCAGAAATTCAGTTATAGGAAAGCGAAACGAACGTTTCAAGCAAACGCTTCTAGAAATAATTGTAAGAGCTTACGATTTCAATAACAAATGAAAAATAAAATTCTTGCTGGAAATTAACACATACTGAAAAATTGGAAGTACAATTGTAGCTCACTAGTCTCATTTTCGCTTAGAAAAAAAAAATGAAGTGATCAACCTTCAAGGTTCATTTGAATGAAAGGTATTACTTTCTCAGACGATATTGTGATTTCCTCACTCTCTGAGTGATATTTATCCTCTCGAAATTCCTTTCCCTTAAATTTCTTCACTAGTTCGATTCCCAGAAAGTGTTCAACGACCATGAAAAATAGTTGTGACTTCCAAAGGAAGAACTGCGGACAATCCAGTGATAGCATTCGAATTTTATATTTAATTGGCTAACCCTTGATCAGCTATGATGCAAGACAAAGATTCGAGATATGCTCTTGTCAGATAAGAGTGAGAAATGATGTTACGGAGAGTAAAAAAATTTCTAATCCCTTATAACAGCTCCATTAGCTGTTTACCAGTAACAAAATTTTAGTGTCATTAGAATGCAAATGAGGCTACAGTTGGTGTTAAAACTTGTTGTGTATCCTTAGAGTTAATGCTTATTCCTGCATAGAAAATTTCATTTTGGGCCTTTATAACAATACAAATTTAGCTTCAAAATCAATTAAGGAGAAACAATTACCTCGTGTGGCTAACGACGAATCGACAATGAAAATTTCTGTGTAACAACTGGAAATTAGAGAGTTCACTGCTGAACATGATAAATCCTTTAAAATTTGTATTATGTACTCAAAGAAAATAAACGCAGCTCAAACAGATCTATAGACCGAAGGCGCTCATGATATTTTAACAGTAAAAAATGCCATTGCAACCTTTAAGCTGAGATCCCTCCATTTTGTTCGAATCTCGTCGTAGGGTAGAGTCCAAAATTACGCTACTTATTCTACACACTTTTGGACTAGTGACTTACAGAAGGGCAGTCAACTGTCCTTAAAGTCGTGTTAAAAGTATTTTGCCATCAAGCTAAAAATTTTAGCCGCAATCTGAACGTTTTTTTTTTCACTGAGCTATCATGCTTGAGATCTCTTTGTTGGTCTACTGCTTCAATTGGAGTATCTATCATTCATAGTTTGTAGGAAGTTCTGCTTATTATCAATAGTGTGCATTACTGAACATTTTTCGACGTTTAATCATATTTCCCTGTTTCGGTCCATTGGAGAAGACGGCTCAGGTCTGTTTCAACAATAATTTTGTTTTGCTTATTGAACGCCCGGTGACTAAGTTTCGTGTTACCTGTTAATTGGTTAATTCCATGCATGATTCTGAAATCGAGGTCGTTGGTACATGTATATGATGAAGAAAAGCGGACCTAAAACACTACCCTGGAGAACCCCTGAAGTAACTTGCGTTCCAGTCACTAAATAGCTCATGAATAGTTACACTTCCGAGTGCGACCAGTGAGTCGGTATCGCATCCATTGAGAGAAGTCGCCTTGAATACCATGGTCTCCCACTTTTGTTACTCATAAGCCTTTAGCAAGAAATTTCATCGAAGGCTTTATCAAAATTAAATCATATGATGTCAGTAGCTTTCTTACAGTTGAAGATTCACTTGACTTCTCCAAAGAAATCAGAAAAGTCAGTGAAATAGTTGCATTTTTACCAGATCACGTAGTGAGCGTCCACAATGTAATTTTAGGTTTGGAGATGTTTTTTTATTCGGACTTGAAGCAATCTTTCCGTCCCTTTGCTGATGGTAGATATTAGGCTTGTAAGACAATAGTGATTGGGTACTTGTTTGCCCCCTCTTTTGAAAATTACATAGAGTGACATTAGCCGGCTTCTAATCTTGCCGAACTAGACCAGTTGCCTGAGAAAGATTGACGATGTTCGCTTAGGGTTTGGTAATTACTTCAGCTATTTCTTCAAGTGAACTGGGAGCTATGACGTTAGGTTCGGTGGATTTGTATGAGCCAAGACGATGAGCTCTTCTTCGACCTCTTCTATCGATATTACTTGGATGTTCAAGGCTTGAGGTTGTGAAATTTCGGATAGATTAATACTCTGAGGCAAAGTATTTTTAAAGCATTCATTTCATTTTTAAAGTATTCTGGTCAAAATGCAACTCTTTCACCTACATTTTCTGATTTCTTCGGAGAAGTCAAGTGAATCTTCAGCTGTAAGAAAATTACTGACATCATATGACTTAATTTTGATAAAGCCCTGGCTAATAGATCGTCAAAGTAGCGAAACATTTATTTTAGGATTTCATTTTCTCAAAGAATGCAAACATATCTCTGGTGCTTAGGTCTCAGGAGCATTCAGGCTGTTTTTTTCGTGGATATCTGCCGGTTGTTGTGCACAAGACACGACCAACAAAGGCAAAATAATGAAAACATCAGCAGCATCCAGTGGTCTTATGTAAAAAATTCAGAATTTACTTCTTGAATATGTTCGGAGAAAAGAACAGGGCTTGACTAGAATCATCTTTAAATATTGATGCTTACTGAAGTTAGTCATCTTGGGCGAAATGTATTCAATTTTTGTGCGCATCCGACTTTCGTAGCGACCTAATGCTTCCAATTTTTCCCAGTCTCTGCTCCATCCTGTGTGAATCAGAACCTCATTTCTTTCTCAACCAGGCGCCATCAGCCCGAGCGACGCGCGGCTAGAGGACAAGCTGCGGCACATGCTGCACGAGCGTCAAGGGGAAGCTCTCCTAGGGCCTCACAGGGACTCTTCCTTGGAAGGTAAGCGATTGTGATACAAGCTAATGTTAGTTAAATTTTCCAGGCAACAAACACGATCCAGAAGGGAATAACTTACTGTTTTCTGGATCATGTATATATCAACACAGCAAGTGGCTGCAATAAACGTTTTCTTATTTTTACTTGTATGCTCCTGTTTAGTTAATGTAATTATCCGTATTTTTGATTTTCAATACATTATGAAAATGAAGCTCTAGCTTTTTTAAATACAAAGATCATTTACACTCCTATCGTATTTTGAAGTTATCAAATCTTTGTGTTTCAGTATTCATCATTTTATAAATAGATTTTTGCGTCATCAATAGTGAGGTGGTCTACTGTGATTCTTATTTTCGCTTTCAGATTCATTCCTCATAATGAACTCAGACTCCTGGAAGTTCAAATAAATAGTTTCAAAGTACTTGCATCTCTATTCCTTATATCACCATTTGAGTCATTTGAGAGATTGATAGAAATAGACTTATGCAGACTTAAAATTCAATTTTATATTCTGCGAAGCATTTGGGACGATATACTTCCATGAATAGACTTGCATACTCAATAGCTTGGTGTAAAATAGGGAGGGATTGGGTAGCAAAGAAACTATGGAACTATATCTGTCATGTGAAATCAGATCACCAATAGCATACTCGATTAATACTCCCGCTTTTTAAATTGCGGCAATATGGCCGGAGACACTCTGCGCAGTATCATATGTATAAAAAGCCGTTGCGGCTACTGATGTGCTCAGCAAAGCAGCATTAGAGTGAATTTTGTTTTTTCTGCATTGTTTTTCGCGAGTTATTTGATGTGTTGAAATGAAGAGCGTGTAAATTTTCTGACATCGCAAGTTTCATGGCATTGCTTTCCCAGACGACCTCTTAGGAGCCGCATCGTCGACAGGCTACGGAGGCTATGGAGGCTACGGCAGCGAGAGCGGCTACGGGTGAGGCGCGCAGTGAGCTGATTCTGTAATGTCTTTCCGTGCCGTCCTGTTGAGAACTCGGCACTTTTTATTCTCGTCATTCTGATTAGGTGCATAGAAGAGCCTTAATTTATATTTCATTAAAATTTGAAAAAATTTTCTCCTCTGTGAAGTAACTTTTGTGAATTACCTCTCATTAAATGTTTCAGCGAGGCAAAATTTGAGCATGTCACTCGTGCTGTCATGTAAATTACCCTAATGTGATCTGAACTCGGTTATAATTAAATTATGTAGGCGAAAAGGAATAAAATGGTTGGTTATTAACATAGGAAGATTAATGTGTCTCACGCGACAAATGTGAAAGAATATCTTTGTCAGTGGCAAAATTTTATCAGCTGAATAATTATACCAACCTTTATCAAAAATTTACTTCAATTCCTATTAGCGAAAAAACACTTTTCTGTTCTAGTTCGCTTTGAAGCTGCAATCGTGTTGATCTTAATTCGAGTGAGAAATAATAGAATGAAGTGATATAACTAAAGAAATTAATAGATCATTTAAAACGCTACTTACTGAATCTGTGAAGTTGAATAACATAATGTATGAGAGATATATCAGCATTCCGTTTACAATTGAGCCTGAGACTAATTTCCCAAGGCGATGGTACCTATGCTGAACATTAGCACCAAACTTTTGTGTGATATTTGTGAATAATAAGTACGAACGAATTTAAATATATTTATTTTTACAACGCTTTATGGTACTCACTTAAGTTTTCATTAGGGAATCTTATACAAAGTTTTTACTCAAAACAACCTGAGAGCAAAGGTGTTGAGAGTATGTTTGCGAGACACATTTTCAAAATAATAACTCGAGCCCTTCTAACCCTCCCTAAAAAGAGAGAACACGACGAAGATAAGTGACAGCCTATCTATTGGAAAATGAAACTGGCTTCTCAGAACAGCCGAAACAAACTAAGGCTCTCATTGTGTATCAAGTTCCGTAATTTTTTCTCCATGATCTCCGTGATGAACAGGCCGATTACGTTGCTTGAGGAATGAAAGATTTTAGATTATTTTTTAAAGGTAAAAAATTAGTGATTATGTTCTCCAGGTTGTCAACTTTTCAACTCGAGGAATTACGTGAGTGAATTTAATTATGGAACGAAAACGTTCCACCAACTGCCGTGGCTTCGGTCATCCAGATACTGCAGCAATTTATGGCTAGATTTGCTTTACAAACTCCAAAGAACTTTTGCACCACAGAAAACGGCTACTTATCGGAAACCTGTACCGGTACACCACAACTCTTGCTGATACACGCTGAAAATCAAGCCAAACATGACGCAATAATTTCATACATCCACTGTCCTACAGAACTCGTGAAATGTGCACCGAAAAACTTCATGAGCTGTTGGAGGTTTATTCTTTAAATCAGACACTGGACCTAAGAAATGAGTTGCTATATTTTTACTTCTTTCAAAATTGAACCTCATTTCACGTGCCTGGGCAGACTCACGTGTACCTCAGGGTACGTAAACGCATCCGCTGTCGCCCTTCTCGCCTTCTTGTTCCTGCTAAACATAGTGCAGGTGAGTGAATTTACCAAGCGTGTCCAAGTCTGAACTTCCTTTATTATTAATTGTTATTCTGTGAAATAATCGTTTCTAAGTACGTTTTTTTGTTTAGGGTTTAGTTGACTCTTTTCTCAGCTGTACTGAGCATGTGCAGGAGACCTTTCTCTGGGTTTTTCTTTAATTGGAATATTGTTTACACAACGTTGTCTGGGCGATAGGGAACTCAGAGTTTAGTTCAAGCATCTGTGCTAACTCGCGTCCCCAACATAATGCATGTAAATGCTCATCTTTTATCAGGTTGTTAAGTGTTGGTGATGTACTGCATATCACGTCATATAGGTGTCCATAGGGGAAAAATTTACCCTCTATTTTCTAAGTCTATTTAGAGTCGAGCAGTTTTGTGAATGCCCTCATATTTTTGGCTTTTCGAAAAATATGAGACTTTTTTATTTACGCATTAAAAATAAACTTACCTTGTTCACCTCATTGCCGGACTCAAGCACCAGTTTCTAAGGCATTAGGGGAATCTATTTTACTGTCGCAAAGTACAGGAAACTTGGCGATCACTCATTATTATTTTGATATGTACATTACGCTGCACACAATAGATTTATATATATATATATATATATTGGCACTCACAGGTAAACTTCCTGTGCCTTTGAGTCACATTTCTCATGAGCCAAGTTTGTGTAATGTATTTCACCTGACGTAGGTATTGTACAGAAAATATTTTTGTGATGTTCTTCATAGAATTTGCATTGTTTGCCGTCACGCTTGTATTCATGAACAAGGATTTAAGACAAAATCGGTATTATTGATTGAGAGAACATTTATAATTGATTGAGCATCTGTAAATTTATCTTGAAAAGTAATTTTTAATAATGAAGTTCAACACCATGGTATGTTTTCATAGAAACACTGTAAACTTATTTACGACGTCACTCTGATAACCGAATAAAAGTATTATTCTATCAGCACAAAATGTTCTTCATTTTAGGACGTCATCACCCAAATCACAATGAATCGTCGCAAGCGCAGCACTGAAGCAGAGATGTCGCCCCTGGAGCAATTTTTGGTGGACGGAGGCGTGGGGACGCTCTACGAAGACCTGCCTGCAGTTCTGCTGCCGCTCATGGTACCGTGATATCCTCGAATGACTGCGAATAATGAAATTTCGATCACTAGTATTTGATAAAATACGCTCCAGGAACGACAGTGATTGAAAATATTTGAACGACGTCGTTCGTCCCTCCTTTTAATCATTGTTCAGGCTGAGTCATATTGCAACATTAAAATAAAATTACCCCGATTGGATATAATTCCATTTATTAGTTTATCTCATTTATTTAATAAAATTCTTCGTGTGGTTACGAAATACATTTCCTAAATGACAGGCCTGTAGATGCTGGATTTTAAATCTTATTCAACTTTTCTATGAGATCAATAAAAAACAGCCTCTGGTCAGTGAAAATATGTTATGTTCCGCTTGTTTTGCTTCAAAAGAAATATTATTGCATACATATAATTTTTTGAAACATTTCTCACCTTCTCACCTGAAATTATGCATATAAAAGTATTGACGCTTGAGCGAAGTCCATGAAAATTATAATTAAACCTCAGAGACGCGTTTGGACCATGTACTTGCATTACTTTTTATACTACGGAATAACTGCTTCGTTTTCAGTTTTCGTCTCCCAATATTTGATCTTTAATTATGCTTTGGAAAAAAAGTTCATTTGCATTTGAACTGTGCGATAATACGAGTATTTCCTCGCATTACCTGACTGAAAATAAAGGATTTCACCGTATGAGTCTGGGGTCACTACACCCGTAGTAGGCAGGCTGTCAATTTTAAACCTGTAGTAGGCAGGTTTTGTGGTGACGGAGCAGCCTTCAACTGATGTCATTTGAATGGTGACGCTCTCGTAGAGCGGGTCAAAACAAAAAAAAAATGAAACTGCCTATCGGATTATTTTATCAGTGCCTTCCTTTTTCCCCATTTATTCTAAGTGACAAATACTAATGAGCTCATTACAGATTCTTTATTTAATTATTGCAGTACTTCATTTTGATGTATTTTCACCTTGTTTCTGTATTGTAGGGATTTGTACGCGTACGTAAAGCTGTGTTTTACGCAGGACTATTCCCCTACAAGCAAAGAGTATTTTCAACAATTAATGAAAATAACTTATAACTTTTCGCAAAGTGAGTTCAGAAGTTTTTCAGTTATTTCGACCAACTTTATGCTATTTTTAAAACTTTGGTTTAAAATAATACAATATTTTTTCCTCGCATAAGTTTCTACATTCTGAATAAGCCAGCTATCAACAGCTCATCCTATGCAGTGCTCTATTTGATATTTAATAGCATAGAACAAAATAGAAAAAATGCGATAACCATTTGAATAAAATAAAATAATAATTTATTTAACATAAATAAAATAACTCGAGGTGAGTACCTTTCCTCAATATGAGAATAGTATCCTAGTATTGTGTCAAAATTAATTCAAGGATTTACGTTGATTACTTTGGACTTTTGTGCAGGTAAACCTGACTGACGCAAGTCACTCTGGTTGCATCCAAAGACCTCTGTGTGAAGCGAACCTTCACCTGGCGCGAGCGTACGGGCCGGCGGGCCGCGTGGTGGGCTACCTCTTGAGCAATGTGGCTGCCAAGACATTCAGCGAGGCCAGGAGCCTCAACTTCGACAGGGCCGTCCGAGCGGCGGCCTCAGGCAGGGAAGGGTCTTGTGAGAAAGTCCCCGCATGTTCTCCGGAGGACACACACATGGACGATAAGAATTCTGGAATTTGAGTGGCACGAAGAGCGGAGGGATCAGTAATACAAATCCCTGCCCATATGGGAGACCGTTCAGCCTCCGCTTGTGGGCCATAAACAAACGATGTCGCTGGAAAACTCTGTTTATAGTGAAATATGCGTTTATATCAATAAGTAATGACCACAAACAGATGAGGCATTTTATATTGTTAAGAATAAACAAACGGGTTTTTGAACTGAGGAGTTACACCCAAATTAAATAAATACAAGAACTCTACTGCGTAATTTTGTTAAGCTAATTTGCAAATGTTGAGTACAATGACGATCTATTTTTAAAGTAGTAATTAAGTAGATCACATTTTCAAACGATATGCACACATGCTTGCATAATTAAAGAATTATTTCTCGAACGCGTCGCTGAGAAAACTATGTCCAAAATGTGAAAGGTATTTTGCGAAAGAGCTAAAATAAAAGGTGATGATATCCGTTTGCAGTTATTATTGAATTTACATTACAAAGAAAGCCTATTGTCGAGTGTGTTCAACTGTCAACAATGTGAAATGTAAAGTGAAATACGTAAATTGTCTCACCTCGTTAACTTGTGACGAAGATATTCAACAAAATTTAAATCTGTTTTGGGTTGAACTAGGAGCACGAATTTTCAATAGAATCGCGGCGAGAGAAACTGTTATGTGTTGATGCATCTGGGTCTCGAGCTAAGGGCAGTTTCTAACGACGTGAGGCTCGCTCGTCGGGGGGAAGCCAACCTTCCGATGCATCTTATCACACCACTCGGCCTGACGTTTAATATCGCAATAACGTTAAAGCTTCCTTATTTGTAAGAAAATATTTGAACAGATAACTATAATTGTCATAGACAACTGGCAAGTATGAGGTGAATTGAAAAACTTCATCAAATAGAAACACATATACTGTAGAATATTTCAAACATTTTACACAAGCGTCAACTCAAAGAGATGTAATTCAATATCCTAAATTTCAGAAAACATTCATTTTGAAATCACCTAAAATTTACTAGGCAAAAATTAAAAACATCATTAGATGAATGGAGGTACAAATCTTCTAAAAGAACGTCGTGATGAGGAGTGTCTGTGGAATGAACATTTTGGTGCCCAAAACTTTCATAATCACAGCTGAAGTATGGACGAAATCAAGCCTGAAATGCAGCCAAGATGAATGCAAAGGAATTCATAATTATTATTTGTGACTGAAGCCTTATTGTATTTAATTTTAAACTTGAACGATTACGAACACGAAAGCACAAACTCACACTCGCCGAAAATTTGCTAGAAGGTTGAAGCAATGCCTTTTTTGGCGATATTATCTCATTATGTAAATATTTCCCATTGTACTCGGTAGGTTTACATTTGGCATTGCGTTAGCTTAAAAACTTGTACAAACAAAATCCGCGCGTTATAAAAAATAAAGCAAATAAACTTTTTGATACTTGTATTTATCCTCCATTGCTTCATGAATTCTTCTTTTAGTCATGTGACGGGGTTTCCTGAAAACTAGTCGTCGTAAATGAGAATAAGATGACATAACTTAAAGATGGACTCAATATTTCCTGCGCTGAAACACAAAGCCTGAATGGAAAAGCGTTGCGCCAAATTTCACGACCTCGGCACAGTAACTCAGAGATTTCATAAACCTTAATTTAAGTAAGTGCGTTTAAAAGCTGATTTTTTCTATTTTCATCGAGTCTGGCACTGGGAGCACACAGAATTCGCTTCAGTAGAATTCAATATTAATACCTAATTCCATTATTTTTCTCACAGCTTAGGTGGTATAGAAATTACGTAGAATATAATAACCTGTTAAAATTGTATGGCATTCGCTACATGAGTAGGATCGAAAAGATTCAACTGGTAACAATCTTGAATTTATTAACGTGTTTTAGCGTATGGACAAATTTTTATACTATCTCTTCCAAGTTACGTCAAAGGATCAGTCGTAATGCCCTAAGCACAAAATAGCCAAAATAACGATGTAAGGAGCTTGTTTTAAATTCAACATTAGATATGTCCGGTTCAAAAATATGAAACATCCTTGCACACCGGAGTAGGATTTTTGAACTATTCAAAATAAAAACGAAATTAGAAAAGAAATCGCCAAACAGTCTCGACTTTGGAGCTCGTTGCTTCGTAAATGAAGTAACGCAACATTAATTTGAGAACAAATAATGAGAGAACATTTTACCACTGCAGTCACATTTTCAACTCCCTTAGGGAATTTTAAGACGCACTTAGAAACTTGCTGGGATTGGTCATGAGCAATGAACTGCTAGTGTATTTCGTTCAGATTTGACGCAGTGAAGTTTTTCTCGCGATGAAGGAGCGTTAAGTTCTGAGAGGGCATCCACGCAAATGGGGAGCTGAAATGTTCCTCAGGTCGGCGCTGGGCCTCCGAGCACTGCTGTGCGTACTGCCCGCACGAGTGCAGGAGTCTGCCTTGCCTCGCTGCCTCCTGCACTTCCTGCACAGGAAATGACAGCATTTAAACCACCGTAGGGAAACCGTTAGGATATCGCAGGCATTCATTCACAACGTTTGAAAACGATAATGGTTATCAACAGGATGTTAGTTCCATAGCATTAATCCTAAAAAGTTTTAGGTATAACTTGGAGATTGAGAATCGAGCTAGAACTGGAGAAATGAGTAAAGTTTCAGTATCCCATATTCTTCTGATATAAGTAGGATTAAAAACGCCCGCACCAAGGGAAAAATATTTACATTTCGTAAACTGGAAACAAATCCTCACTTAACTGAGAAAACAAGTTTTTAACTGAATCTCACTTTGGTCTCGCTCTCCATAACCCAAACACTTGAGTAAAGCACCACATTGGCTTGACTGGCTCAGCTCCTGAAAGCATATTTCCTAGCATGGTGACCAAATAACTCCACACACGCAAGCAACTACGGCTCCATGACCATGAGGGTCATGATACTCCAACCAATGAGGGAGTCTTGTGGCAAACTTAAGTAAGCTTTTTACGCACTAGAAGCATGTTTTAAGTGGATGCATTTCCAACGAAAGTATGTGGTTATTTACGAGCACGTGTTACTGTGTATCTGATGCACCGCGAACGCTTCTAAAAAGAAAAACAAAATGATTTTTTTGAGTAATCGAGGTATGAGGGAATTTTTTCTATTACTTAAGCTCTTAGGTATAAGGACTGAATGCATCAAAACTGGAATAATGCAAACGCATGCAGGACCAAAACCCTAATCAAAACAGACAAGAAAATCTAATGTGCTGTGATTATCGACGACGAAGCCAGGATATCTCAACTATCGCCAGCGTTTATTGCTGGCACTCCTCAAGACCTCTTCAAGCCTAATTGTACCGCAGAGTGTTCTATCAAATCATAATTGTATTCAAGCTCCATTATCAAACATATACCTTTTCATAGAACATAAAATAACACATCATAGGGCATTATGTTTCATAGGACATAAAATAATACATCACTTGAGTGAGAGTACTTCCTTGTGGCACACTTTCAGTTCCTCTACAAGAACCGTTCAGTGAGACATATCTGGCTTAGCTCTAGCGGTCCTATGAGGCAAACCTGCATGAGAGGTACTCGGCCCCCCGTGAAGGCCTTGGCGAGCACATTAGAAAGCAGTGAGCCCAAGATTCTGCCCATCTCCCCGAAGCGGCGTACCAACTCTTCGTTGGCTCGGCAGAGAGGAGCTGCGATGCAAGGCGCGGGGCGCTGCACGTCTGTCGACTCGCTGAGTGAACTCTGTCGGCGAAGAACGAGTGCGTTAAGCATCATGGACTGAGGAGTTGTTTGGTGTCGACTTCGGTTAAAAGGAATTCGAGTAGTGTTTTATTTCACTTTGAAAAAGCTGTTGATCGATCGATTTAATTTCTACAGATATCGAACATTATTCATATTTCCAAGAAACCCATCTATCAATTAGCAGAAAGGAAAGAAATATTCATAAATTTTACGTATTAACGGAATTAAGTAACGCTACAAAACTTTAACTAAAGCATGAGAAAATGGATGGGTGATATGTCAGAAAGAAGTACAAATGAGATTTTTAAAAACACACATTTAACTCATCAAAGGCTGTGAAACATGAACACCAGGTAGACCCACAGCTGTTTGAGCTAACAGAGCTTCACTAGTTCTACGATCTCACAAGCAGAGGTAGGAGGATGTGAGGCAGTTCTTCGTAGAGTCCGTCTGCACCTCCCATTTGGATGAACTCGAGCACCGAGTATGGCTCCGAGTCCGAGTTGGTGTCGGAATTCGGCGTCAAGAATGACTCAAAAAAAACCGTACTTCCATTCGCCGGCAAACCAGCCAGGGATCGACGTTTTCTGGTTGCAGGGGCAGTAGCCGTAGTAGCTGACGTGATTTGCTGCACTATGTCCTGAGAAGAGTATATGGTCATATGTAGGGAGGAACACTTCTTCTATAGGGCGATGAATATTTTTTGTAACTTCCGTGTTTGGTTTTACTACGTTGTGAGAAGGTTATTTATTTATTACTCGAGTGATTTGATATATGAGTATGACTCTCTACACGGCAAGTTGATTTTGGCGTGTGTGCTCTGATGCACGCACACACGATGTTCTAGAAGCCATTGGCGCTGGATAGGTTTGTTCTGAACATAATACACTATGGTAGAGCAATTATAAATCAGTCAAAACTAGTGTGATACGATGAGCGGACCCGTCAGATAACTTACCTGGTTCTCTGATAACTTACCTGCCTCACCATCATATAGATATGTGTTTTTAAGATTTTACATATTTTGCAAGCTACCCATTTATGAAATGTCTCATTGTTAACCTTTCAGTTCGAGGAATACCATACGTGAAACAGCTAATTCTTAGTTACTGGAGTTATTTCTTATCCGTCGCTATGATGGAGTGAAGCTAACGTTTCTAAACTAACCTTTCTCACTTTACTTCCCAATTGATGCCAAACAGTGTTCTTCTGGAGTAAAAATCAGTATACTAAATAACATAGACGAAGACTTTGTCGATGTATATGTTATGTAAAATTATAAAATATTTAGAAACATCTGGTAAATGCTGTAATTCTGAAGTTTATTCTTTCAAAAGGGTAAAAATGTTATCTCTTCCTCCGTAAGATGTTTTAAATTCTGCCGTCCTCCACGACAAGCAAAAACGCCAGGCATGTAATTTTGCTGAGCAGGCTTGATATATTCTATCCTCACTTCTCGCATGGGAAATCCCCGCGGCACCAAGTTTATTTACTTCGTATTCAAAAGATAGTACTACACAATACTTCGACCAAAATGAGCAGTAAATCCTTTTAGATTTGAAAAATATTAGCCCAATGCAAGCAAAACAATTCATAGAATTCGCAATGTTATTTATCCGTAACCACGGGGTCAGAAGAAACTTTTTGATCCAATGTAGTAAAAAAATGAAATAATCATAACAACATTTTCTGGTTTGTAATATCAATTGTTTTAAATTGAAACGGTTATGGTGATACAATTTCAACATTTCTTATAATCCATTTCATTTCATCATTAGCCATTTTACTTGCATTTTTGTTTTCCCTTCAACATCACATTTCCTTGAAATTTTTTGCACGGCATTAAAAATTCCAGGTTGACTTATTGTTAAAGACAATAAAGTCGGCATTTGATACTAGAGTGTGGGACGCCAGCTGTAAGAGCACTCCCCCAACATGGCACCTTCTTCTAATGCGACCGCTGAACAAATTCACAGGCGTTCAGTGAGGCAGATCGGCCATCCAAGCATCACACTGACTGATTGTCTAACGTTCGAACGCCACCAACCAGCGCCCCACATAACAAATATAGAGCGCCTGATTTCTTCCAGTAACAGAACGGCAATAAAAGAAACGGGAGTCTCTATTGTCAGTCAATTTATGATGGGAGGCGGATGGTTGCCTACGATACCTACATGGCACCATTACGACCGGAATATAAGGTTGTAGCCTAATGTTTCTTGATAAGATGTAAAGTTCTGATGCAGTGCGCAATTACTAGCATGAAAAACTATGATTCCCTGTTTTTTACGCAATTTTGCCTCTGCAGTAAAAATAGTATTTGGCTTTGGAAATTGGAGATGGGCAAAGAAGTCAAAACTTATAGTTTACACCTATGGAAAATAAAATGCAGCAGAGAGCATGCAGCGAAATAGGTTACGCAGGCTCTGTACAATGCGAATCAAGATACGGGAAGACATTTTTGAGCTTTTAAATCAATGCTATTGGCCCATTAAAAGCCGTTACTGAGCATGAAACACTGTTAATAATAAACGTATATAAGTTATGCACCTACAGAAATTAAGATATTTAGAGTCACATGAATGTGAAGTGTGCAGGAAAAAATCACCAAGCTCTGCTTATCTCCAACTAATTTCTGCTTCAAGCAGAAAACGAATCTAGTATAAAAAAAGGCTTGTGATTTCATATTAAATTCATAGATTTATCAAAATGATACTTTGAATTTTATTACATAGAATGCTTAGAACATGCGAGAATACAACCTTAGTCAAAAATCTTAATGAAACGAGAACATGCAGGATGGATAAAAACAGAAATGGTCTCTGCTCCTTCATTCAAGCAGGTAAACAACATTAAGAACATCCAATAAAAATCATAAAAACACGAAAGAAGAATTGAAGACCGAAGATCATTTCAAGCATTCTGATTATCCACTCTAGCAAACCTCTGTTTCAACCCAAGCAAAGTCTTGAGAAGAAAATTGATGAATATTTTAGCCAGTTTCTGAGAGCCCCATCATAAAAATGCATCTTAACATCGTTCAAAAATTTAGTGAGATTGCCTTGGGATCGAAAACGCAACTTCTATGACTGCAGGCAGTTTTAGTTTATTATTATTTTTTCAAATGTAAAATACACAGTGACCTCTCACTTTTCTTTTCCAAGGTAGTCACCTCGACTGCACATTCTACGAACTATTAATAGATTTTTTAGCGACTCAATGTTTGGTAGCTGCCGCATCATAGAATAAGACTTTAAACTATGCACTGAAATCACTCTTCTGTGGTTATAATCGTTAACGATAGTTGCTGTTATAGGTTATTTAGAACGTACCTTGGTGATCGTACTTTAAGTAATTATTCACCACACATCCTGAGAAGCTATTTAGAACGTACCCTTAGCAAATCGATGAAGAGGATGAAGCTGAGGAGCGCTAAGGCAGAGTTACAGTCGATATAGCTCCTGAGGAAATACGGATTGCATGAGAATTTTTAGTAGCTTTCATACGAGAGTATTCTTTTTCAATGATATTCACTGAATCTCCGATGACAGTAACATAAATACGACCAAGCAAAAGCTTAAAATGCAATCTCAGTATGTCTGAATGCTTTTCTATAATGAAACAAATTGAAGCATTTCTCTGTGCCCTCGTTGGATTACAATTGTTTTTCGCGCAAGTGTCCTCAAAAGCCAGACCTTGCGAAAACATATATCGTTTACGGAGAGAGTAGAATGCCAAGTTTACCTCTCTCAGACAAACAGCATCGAAAGATGATGTGCAATAAAAAATATATTGGCATATGATGTATGGTAGTCGTGACGATGTGAAATTTTGAACACATATTTCCAAGTTGTGATCACCACGAAGTAAAAATCTCATTAGTTTTACCCACCGAAGTCCTGATAATTTCCCCATGTAACTGAAGGCAAAATCTCCAGTAGACAGCTGTACATTACAAAGTAATTAAAATGAAATTGATTTCACAGGTGAAAATTGCCTCCGAACTGCTGATTTATAAACAACTATAATAATGAAATGATAGCATATTGAGTACGAAGCTCCTTACCTATGAGTATTTTGTGATTAAAATTATTCTCGATACTGTATAAAGAAAAAATCTAATTTTCTATGAGAATAGACTATCCTGTCGCGCAGCAGATCTGCAAATAAAATATTTACATAAATCACTGAAAATTTCAGAGTTTTATGTTTTTTGTCTCGGTAACAGGATTTTTAACTAACGTGATAGTATCCTGACACGGCGGCTCTAAGCCTCTATCTACAAGCGCAATTCATTTCACATTGTAACCTTTTCAGTTCTAATATTTATTTGAAAATCCCACAATCTGCTAGGGAAATAATTTAGTCCAACATATATTTTGTTGAAAATTACAAACATTAATGATACTCGCCTCAGTTTCAGGCAAGTACTCTTTTGTATTACACACCAGACAATGTGCGGAAAGGAATAAAAACTGACGATGGGTAAATCTGAGAAACTGGCTAGAAGACTCATTTTTTGGAAGAACAAAAATTTGAGCTCTTGCTATAGAACTGAGAAGATCAGCGGAAAGAGTAGAAATTGTTGAGTTACGGAAGAAAATAGAGAAGCCAAAAGTAGCCGAAGTCTGGCCCGCATGGGCAGGTGTCCAGCAGCTGAGTGAAGAATTACAAGTGCAGGTGAGTTGGCATTTTGAATCTTACCCTCAATAAGTCGATTAGGCCTAGGAACGCCAGTAGACCTAAAGCGCTGTTGCAATCCAGTGTTTGACTGAAGGAAAATTTAGACACTTTCAATAATACTAATAATCGGTACAGTGAAACCTCATCAATAATTATTTACGAAATGAGTTATTCCTACATACAAATTGTAAGTTGATTAGAAAAATTCGTATTTTATTTCATGTTAATGTTTCCTGTTTTTCAACTGTGATGACTGTACTGTCTTCAAATAATTCCTGCCGATTCTATACTGGATATTGAAACACATTTTTAAAAGTTTATCTTCAACAGGGACATCAAAACATCACATTAATTTATGCCTTCTAGTAAATCCCTTCAACTGTATTTACCTGAACTGTATTTGCACTTTACTTTATTTGCACTTCACTTTATTTGCACTCTATATGCACTCCAGGAAAATATTATCACTTGTCAACACTTCAAGTACAAATTCCTCTGCTCACAATGCTGTTCTGAGACTTCGTCGTAAAGTAGATAAATGGAAATTAGAAAATGAAGTGCAAACTGCAAAATTACCTATCAATAAAAAAATGAGTTGAAAACTCTTTTTATGTATTAGTTAAATTAAGAATTTCATTACCACATTTGACAGCTGATTAACAACATCCGACATTTTCCAATTTTTTGCCTCGACCACGTACAAAACAAATCGAGTGCACACATTCTGGGCTGAAATACATTCTTATGTCAATAAAACAAGTCAACAATTGGACAAATTTAAAGTATGTGATGTAGATAAGATAATCCGTACAACTGGTATTACCCACGACGCCCATCTGTTCAACACAACAGAGGCACTCCAAGCAGGTCAGAGGGGACACTAGCCAGCCTGTTGACCTGAGCTGCGCTATATTGAGGCTCATTTTTAAAACTAAGTATTCCATTATTACAAATCCAACCAAATAGTTTCAACGAAAAAACCATTAAAAGTTTCAAGGTATATATGAAAATTAATTTTCTATTCGTTGCAAGATTTTGCGTCTTTGGAAAAGGAAGCCATGAAGATTCGCGCCTTTTCAAAGTGAATTTTTTTTTCATTCTTCCGTGAGTTCAGCTCTTTTAAAGCCTTTTTTTGTGAAATAATAGAATACCATGTATCGCGTCACTAGTGTGACGTGGGACAGAATCACGTCTCATGCTTCGTAAAGAGATATGAACAATAATAAAACTTCATCACAGCGTTCCAGTCAGAATTTTTTAGTTCAGTGAGTAACTTTTTGACTAAAATGAGAAGGTAAATAGCGTTGTTACAAAACACTGTTGATAAGATGTTCAGATTTTCTTATCAAAGACTCTTGAGAAACTTTCAACTGTTCATAGTTGAGTAGTCAATAGGTTAATTATTATGCTATATACCTCCTCAGCTGCACATTCTACCAGAAAAAAGGGCAATAAATTAGACAATGAAAGAATAAACAAGGAGTTTTTTCTCTCGATTGTTATCAGATACGCAAAAGTTTGGTTTTTCGAAAATTTAAGAGCTTCAATAGCTTCATATTTCAAGGCTTGATAAAAACTACTCCATTGGATTATGGAATACATGCAGTAACATGTGATGGTATTTTGCGAAATCATCACTAAATGAAACATAATCATGATCCTTTTGATGGCATATTAAAAACTTTTAACCATTGAAAATTGTTGTGTAACAATAGATTAATAAAATACAAAATTTATAGATCCGTGCGATCTTACCCGTACCCTCCTGCGCCGTAACCCCCGCCGTAGCCCGACGCAGACGCAAGCAGATCTGCACGAGTGGAGGCGTGCCAGAGTTAGGAGGGTGGCAACTACGCTGCTGCAAACTTTTGTTCTATGTTTTTGAATATTTACATGATGACTTTTCTAAGCCCAGAAGTTCGTCACACTGACTCAGTGATGAACACACCGAAGTTGATATCGCTATGTGAGTACGGCTGAACCTTTGGCACTATTCTGCCTGTGAAGTCATCAGTGCTTATTTTTCGTTGTCGTATACTTAAGACGATGGCAAACCATGTAATAGGTTTAATTCTTAAGTTTTCCGCTTCTCATTCCCTTTTATAAATAAACTTTGAATATCAGAGTTTGTATAAAAACTTTGAATGGTGAAAACGCATTAAATAGCATCCAGAGCTTCTCATACTTTTTGCACACTAACCTAGCTTCTATTATCACGAAAATGGGAACATTGTCAATGCTGATAAATCGATTGTGCTGGGTGACTGGATTCTGATCGGATCGAATAGATGATAGTATTTTCAAAACAATAAATCAGTAAATAAATTCATTCGGCTACGTTGAGAGGAAACAGTTATACATGAATAAATTAACTGTGGCGGTCCAGTTCACAAGAATAGCTCGCGAACATCAGTCTAAAAGTCTTGTCAATAAATTACCTAGTCAAAAATAAAGGCTTATGAAATCTATCGAACATGAAAAGCAAACGTTCACTATTCACTATGATTTATGCTAATAATTATATTGCATGTAACTTCATACGCATGGCCCAAAGGCTGAATCTCGTATCTCTACTGCTCAATCAAACTCACCCGACATTATGGGTCAGGTGTGGCGTTCGGTCACCTCCAGATATATGCCAGTCGCGTAACTCAACTCCACCAAATGTTGTCCGAGAGTACTGTGTAATTTTCTGTTGAATAAAAACAGTGAATTATTTGAGGTTACATCGTATATACTACTGTCTAAATTACTAAAAAAAATCTTTGTATATTTATATTTTTTTACGTAGAAGATACTGAGCGTGTGAAAGAAGACAAAAAACGAAGAAGGAGATTGGGAATTGTGAGAGAGATTCCACGCATAAAGAACATAAATTTACTTGCAACAGACGTGCGACAGATTCATTTCCTTACAGTTAATTTAACATTTCAGGTCACAAATAGGTCGTGGTTTGCTATTCAGTTTCATGTTTATTTGCACGGTAAAATAACATCAGTGTTGCAGCAGTGAAAACATTTCTCATAAGTGTGAGGCTTTCATGCAACTCATTCGTGAAAATGCTTCAAGAAAATCGAGCCCTCGTGCGTATCAAGGGCTGACAGCGACATAAGCTGTTATAACGAATTGCCGGGCGATTTTCGGAAACAGTCAATTAACAAATTTGAAAATGATTTTTTCGTTTACAAATGTCTTATTTGGTATTTCATTTAGCTTTCTCAGTACTTCACTCTAAAATAACGTGGTGAATATCTCTGTGCCTTCTACTGTTAGATGAGTCACAGCAAAAAGTGTTCAGGGGAATTTCACACGATGGTCATCGTCCCGTACGCGACTCTCAAATCCACCTGCTGAGTTGTGCTACGCTTTTCCTATGTCGTATTGGATTTGAATGTAATTTTTTTTTATTTTAGCAATATTGACAACAACTTCTACATTTTGTTGAGATATCTATTTGAAATGTTTCTACTGAAAATTCTGAAAAAAAGTAGCATGAATTGTTCATAATCGCATTTTTTTTCTAAGCAAATGGTACCGTAAAATGTACTCCAGTTATCAGATTACAGTGCCCAAACATAGTTGCTGAAAAATGGTCGTTCTACTGATAGAAGAAACACACAATTCAGCCTCTCGAAGCCGCTCCAGCTGACGCGCACCTACATCTCGTGTAATTTTTCACCACGCTCGCATTTACGTGAGACACCTGCAGTTGAACATGCGCATGTGGCGACTCGTTCATATGCTCCTGACTCACTTATTCATACACTGCAGCTGTTAGAATGTAAATAGAATACTGGGGCCCGAAATGGGGAAAATTGTTACTTGGCATACCTGTAAGAGAATCAATTTCATCTCAAATCTCACAAAAAAAAATTAAATCTCTCTAAGTATAAATGCACTAAAAGTTGGGAAATATTAAACGTAATTTATTGCCTGGTAAATAATTATTACTGGCAGGGATCCACCATTTCGAGGAGCGATGTTTCACGAAAATTTTCTCTTAGTTTTAAGTGACCTGAAATATTTAGTTCAGGTCTTTACTCAGAACAACGTGTCACTGCGCTTCTCTAAAGCATTCCTCTATGACATTGTCGGAAGTACTGCCCTGAGGATCGTAACATCGTATGAAAGTTCCTAAATATTCTACTGAAGCATCTTCGTGGAGCTTGATCGGGCAAAAGCATCGCACTAAAGTATTGCGCTGAAGTTTTGCACTAGTGCTTTGAAATAAAATAATTCACTGGTTCATCATACTAAATTTTGTGATTTTGAAGTTGTCATTGATAATCATGCAGTGACTGTGGAGCTTCAAGACTCCTCTTCAGAACGCTTGATGCTTCCCAAGAAGAATTACCAGAGCAATTCGAAAACACAGGCCCCGTAAGTTGCGTTTACTCTCATATATAATTCAAACAAAACTCCGAGATTACCCTATACCATCAAATAGAAACGAAATGACACTTTAAGTATTTCCATAAAATATTTTTAGACTGATGAACAGTAAATATGAACTATTAAGCCAATAATACCAAGAGACATAACCAATTTGGATACGTTTGTACGCTATTTTTGCATCCTACCACCCTATGTTTTTATTGTAATGATTGGGGATGTGCATCATTTGGTAAGTCTCCTGTAATTATTTGTACACATTTATGTCAGCTTAACCCATTTCCAATCTTCCTCTTCTGGAGTTGAAAGCTCATGTTTTAAAAATCGAATTGAAGAAAATAAAAATTTAACACAAACAAGATGCATGATTTTGAAATATTGAAAACAATAATTCTTAAGTCAGATCTGTTCATTCAAAAACAGCACACAGAGCAGTTAAGTGCTGCCTTCAGGTATGAAATATTAAGGGGTCTAGGAACGCTCAATTTTTTCGTGGATGGCCTATTCTTCCCATATGTATATGACTTTTCTTCATGTGGATGATTTATTCTTAGCGTGAACGGCATTCTTCACCGCGTGGATGACCTGTTACTCGCTTACATATCATTTTCATCAACCTCTTACTCAATGAATCAGTCTTCAATGAACTGCTATGACTTCTCTTTATATTTCTTTACCGAAAATCCCATTCACATGCGCACTTAGAGGAACACGCATGTTAGGCTCGACTGTTTTCGCGGGTTGCCTGCAATGTGGGCTTCGAAATATTTCTGCAATTGTGAGTTTGCGGTGCAATTACACCGAACACTGAAATGTTATGGTTAAATTGTTATGTTTCCATTTCTCTTAGATATATGATACTTAAGCTCTCCATAAAAAAATAACTGACGCTGAATTTTAACCTCATAAATGCAGGTGTTCCATGCAGCTGCCGTTGCGCGTGATGCTCTTGCACCGAAAATGCTAACTGCATCTAAATAACTCATGTTCACGTACTTTTATAGTATCTATGATATTTGTGAAGTTATTTTATCTGGCTAAGAATAATTTAAAAACGTTGATTAAAAAAAGTGTATTAGCTATGGCATTGTCATTTCCCAACAAAAACCGTTAATTGCATTAGAAAAAAATCGCATCCCTGCAGTGAACATGCGGATACTCCTTGAATATCTGGATATTTTGAGAAAATTATCTTTTAAGTTACAAAATACAGTGTGAACTATTTCAACTAATTCCTTTCCACAAGCAATGAATAATAAAAGTCGCCATAGTTGACCGGTGTCCGGTTGCGATGTAACTCCTTGTGGGCCCAAAAAGTTCAATGATTTGTAGGACGTCCTATGAAAACCAATTCAACCTTTACAGTTTCGTTTGGTCTAGAGCACTAATGTTAGACGTACTGGTATTATAGTTGGTTAGCCTAAGTGAACGGAAAAACATGGCATTTCACAATGTTACGTCAATGATCCAAATGAGAACTGTGTGAGGAATACGATGCATCCGTGCTTTAAACAGAACGAGTAGAATAAAATAGCAAAACTGTGATGGCAAACCACTGTTCAAATTAATTTGCTTCATAAACTTGATTTCTAACGTGAGTCTTGAGCTACCGGTCTAACAAGGTGTGAAAAGACACGCTGTACCTCTCGCTGCGCAGGTCGACCGTCGTGTGAGGCGGCCGCTGTGGTGATCAGCAGCCTCCGCACTCGAACGGCCGCTGCCTTGCGGTACTCCGCCGTCAGGCAGATGTTCTCGTCATCGTTTTTTATCGTGATTGGCAGATTTGGGTGGGGAAATGAAACGAAGCGTGCACTGCTCAAAGCTGAAAGCTGCCGCAATCCGACTTGGTCGTAGAAGTCAAATGCGATGTGAACATGCGCAGACAATGAGCTACGATTCTTACGCCAACGTATTATATGATTAGAACGTTTTTAGACGTGCTCAAAAATGAGATGAGCTGTCAATTAGTACAAATATACATTCATAAGCCGTTGCACGCCTAAATTAGGAAATTTATTATTATATGAATGAATAAGTTGACGTGAAAATACTATAGAAATGATAATTTTTAGAGCACTTTTGAATAAATGTACTGAGATTACATATAATATGCTGCAACACATTCGCTTATGCAACTCGTGCACACACAGTTTGTAAACGCAGAAGAGCAAGAATACAAAAATGAAGTCAAAATTTGTGGTTGGCAATTCTCCTTTCAAGGCAACGCAAGTAGAAAATATCCTAAAAAATTCTTGTGAAAGATGTACATGTCTACAGACTTGCTAAATAACCCTCAAATAATTCACGCCACCGAATGTAGCAATCTATGGGGAGCTGAACTGATACAGTGAAATTTGTCTAATGGTGTTTTATTTGCATGCTGCATCACACCACCCGCCTAGGTTAAGATTTAAATAACACTATTGCTTGCCAATTTTAACAACTTATACAATTTTTCTACAACCAATACTTCAGTAGAACCATTACTTAGAACTATTAGAAAGGGCAAGTTGGTATTCAACAACTTGTGGGCCCGACAAAGTTCAATGAATTCTAGGACAAGTGCATTCAATCTGGAACACTCCACTGGAATGTGCATTGAACTGATCGAGTAGTTGTTCATCGGGAGAGGTCAAAAATTATACTCTGTTTTATGACGTTAAGTAATGACGCAAATGAGTTCCACATGTTCAAAAATGGTAGAATTAATTCTGTTTCAGAGTTATAGGCCTATCATTTTGAGGCTTCTACAAAAGAGGAGATAGCTGTTAGGTTGCACCTAGGTTCATCCATAGCGAGATGAGAAATGACATCCAAGACTCTTTATGATTGCCTCGTAACAGTTTTTCTCAAGAAAATAAGAAATCATTGATTTTCAACGTTCAATTCCGGTGATGTGGAAACAGTGTTGAGATTTGGTTTTACTAAAGTGAGGGAGTATGAATTCTATTTTATTTCTATTTAAAGACCATTAAGTTCAGTTTGAAAAGATCATAGCTTTTAAGCTTTTTATCTCCCCGATTCTTCAAAGTTCTACATGTGAAATTATACAGGGACTACTGATGAAGATCTGAGAGCCCATGTATTTCTGGTTTTAAACCAATCCTTTGTACGGGCATTGCAGTCCAAGTTTGTTAATACTCTAATGGCTATTCATTTCTAAGGCGCCAAGTTCATTTGTTTTATTTTCATCATCCCATCCCATGCTTTTATCCCACATTGGAACAAAGAAAGGCTAATGTTCTCTTCAGTACTTATAGAGATTCTTCAAATAATACATTACTTTCTTTAAAGAAAATTTGAATTGATTCATATATTTTGGTAAACATAATCGAAACATGTTGTTTGAAAGTCTAATTCTCATCAATGATTGTTTTTGGGAACATTGATTGATTAGTTTCCAATATCTTGTCATTGCTGATTTTGATAGAAAAGATGCATTTCGCTCAGAGCAGCTTTAGGTACACGCGATTTTACCGACATGGAATCAAATTCTATTCGCTTTGAGTCACATGAAAACTTTATCTAGCGCATCATTTATTCTGCTTGCCATTGGGCCATTGTTTTCTCAAGGAATGGTGAAAAAAGAATACTATCATCAGTAGAGAGCCTGAATTCAAAGAATGAAATGCATGTGACACATCGTTGATTAATATCAGTATATGAGAAGAAGTCTCAAAACCGATACTTGTGGAACTTTTTTGCTGATAATTAGAAATTCTGAAAAGTAGTTACTAATTATATTAAATTGTTAACGATTCTTCATGAATGATTTACAGTTCAAAAAAGAGATCTTTTAGGTGACCATGTTATTGCGGAGACCATTTGGGTGAGCTAATGCATATTCAACTTACCTTTTAATTACGCACCCAAAAATCCACGAGGACCTCGACAATTAGTTTTTTTACAGAACAGCTACACCAGCATTAAAATAGGACGCCTTCCTGCAGAGTAGTCAGTGCTGGTACTTCCCAGAAGTGAGTAAAAATGTTAGCGGCGGCAAAAACACAACGTCACCGCTCTACATGGATCCTGAAATCTTGGCGTGGACTGCAAAATGGACACTGGTGCTCAAAATTGCCGCACTACTGCCCTGAACTACAGTGTTGCTGTCACAAACTAGCGTACAGCTGTCTCAAATTGATGTTCTTTTTCTGTAAACTACCGAGCTGTTGCCGCAAACTGCACACTGGCTGCTGCTGCAAACTGCCGTGCTGCTGCTGCTGCAAACTGCCGTGCTGTTGCCACAAACTGCACACTGGCTGTTGCTGCAAACTGCAGTGCTTTTGCCGCAACCTGCACACTGGCTGCTGCTGTAAACTGCCATGCTGTTGCCACAAACTGCACACTGGCTGCTGCTGCAAACTGCCGTGCAGCTACCGGGTACCGCCTAGCTGCTGCAGCAAACTACAGTGCTGCTGCCATAGCCTGCTGTCTCTCTGCCCTGAACTGTGTCGTGCGGCGTCACAGCAGGATTTGCCGTGCCATGAAGTTTTGCTGTTACCTGTCGTTAGGCGCAAAAGCGGGCTCAGTGTTAAAAAAAAAGCTTGTCGAAGTGAGGAATTCAATAAATGCTTTGTCAACAAATCTCTGTGACTAAATTGCATCATCATCATATCTCCGTCAAACGTCAATGATGTTCCCTAGGTGCGGAAAAGCTTACGTATAAGCGACGACCAACCGTTATTCCTCGCAAGAGTGCATGCGTGTGCGTTGGACAGACAAAAGAACCCAGGCTGGAAATGAGTTCCTTTTTTGTCGTTTCTGTTGAAAGATGTCAGGAATTTGATTGTCCAACAAGTTGTCCTCGCTGATCTTGTTGACTAGCAGAGCAAGTGTCTAATCACATTATAAATAATTAAGCTTCGATACCATGGTGAATGGTCACTTTTTTAGAACACTATGCAAATACATTGTATTAATGGTTTCCGTAGTTTAATGATTGTATAGTGTTACAAAAGTTATCAGAAATTCAACTGTGTTAGCAGGTTGAAGTTCGCCTATTCCTCAGAATGATATTAGGAAAGAATCAGGCAATAAAAACATTAATCAAAATTTGGTTTATATTCTCTCTGAGGTAATTGAAAATGAAAAAAAGTCAATTTTGCTTTTCAAGTGATCGGTAAACTATTGATGACCATCTATGTTTTTTGTGCCCATCATAGCTTTCAGAATTTCTTTCACATGTTTCAATTTTATGTTATCTTGAATTTCACAGAATTCATTTGTTGACGACTCAATCCTTCAAATGTGCTCGTCGACTGCGCCTTAAAAAAAATAATTGACAGCAGCATTCTATTCAGAGGACAACTATCTCCGGCAAGTGTGAGAAGCCTCATTAATTTAAGCGCACAGATAAAAGAACTATCAACTGGTTTTATTATAATACTATCCATCACAGGCAAGGACAAAGATTTATAACATCCTAGTTTCTTCAAAAACATATGCATTGATACAGTTTTGTGTATATCAAGAATTCATACTGAATTACGGTCGCATATACGAATATAATTACGAAAAGTAACGATGAAAATCTAAAAATAAATGACGTCTAACTAATAACTCCAGTCGACGATCCAGAAAATGAGTATAGACAGGACATCCATCACACGGGCATGGTATTAAATCTTGAGGCGGCGGAAGAAAAATATTGAGAAACTCGTCAAATTCCTGAGACTTGCCGTAGCGAAATGGTGAGAAATATGGACTTGCCGCCATTTCTCATGATATATAATTTTACCGTATGTAGTGTGCGATGCCGTCCCCATTGAGCTTGGTTGCTGCAGAAGAGAAAAATAATGGATACACTCGAATTAATCGTTTTACACCACTTTCAAAATTGGGTCAAGCTCATGGCCTCATTACATGAGCAAGCTTCCTTATAAAGGCAGCCATTACAAGCGAGCGTTTCTCTACACAATTCTAGGAAACAGACAATGATTATTCCGCAAGAAAGAGACTAGTTGCCTGGCACGGTAAACAGTGATTTTTTGTTAGGTTAGGTTGTGTTTCAACAACCTAACCCTGTTTTTCTTCGGGTTAGGTTGTTTACACGACTAAATTTATCACTTAGAAATTGAAAGATAGTAATGATTTTTACGAGGGGAACATAAATTTGTACGCATAAAAATTTTTGTTTAACTGGTTCAACAGTCGTTAGGCAATAAAATAAACGTTTGTAGCAAACCGTATCTGCATTACAGTATATTAGACTGATATGATATGTTATACAAATAAAAATGTGAGCTTGTCTGTACATATTATTGATAGACTTGAAGTTTCTGCGGTTCGTTACATACCCCGCTATGTTATTTTATTACTAAAGCCATGCGTTGAATTTCTCCTGTCATATTACTGAAAGCAAGATATTGGATTTACGCTATGTTATTACTGGAAGCAGTAAAGGCGATGACCAGCAAGCAAACAAGACAAGTTGATCAGAGTTTTACACGTATGTAGAAGAGAGTTCAGCGAGCTCGTTTCAGTCACATCTCTGGGACGGAAATGAAAGGCGTCTCTTTACTGTTGAGTTGGTCTCAGAATTTCGGGCTCAGTAAAATACACTGTGATGGCACAATGTGCAAAATATGCTTAAAAAGTTACTGCTCACAAAGTTTACTCATTCCTTTGAAGATGTGCTGAATTTCAGGAAACTCTCAACCGGACCAATCGCTAAAAATCCCATCATATATAAATCTCTAACAAGTGTACAACCTGCATCTTAAACGAGCTATGTAGTCAATAACTGAAAATAATATTTATCATTGCCACCATCATCATTTGCTTCATTTAGAGCTGTCTTTGTGAGTCGGAACATCATAGCTCGACGTGAGTTTGGTCAGACAGATGTCGCAAAAGATGCAGGTGGTGTGTGATTGTTGCACCGTTCTTCCGCTATGATTCGGCCGAATCATCATAAACACCATTTTAGTTTAAAGTTTGGAACTCGATATGAGCATCATCATTATTGGTGAGTAGTGAGGCCAGAAGCGTGACGGTGACGAGCAGCATCAGCAGCAGCTGCAACAGCTGCTAGCACACATGTTACCGCAGTTGCAGGTGTGCGGAGTTCAGTGACAGGTCGCGCTGCACACCTCCAATGAAAGATGGTTCCAATGAGTGCCATTTGCAGCAGGGGGCGATAGCGGTGCCGGATGGCTGCAGTGTGAGCTGGTGCACCTCCAGCACACGTTGCTTATGTGCTTCCTGTTTTGGAGAGAAATATGAACTACAACCAGTGATCAGGGGACTTATTTGTACGCTCTGGAAATTGCGTGCAAGTTATACAAGCCATCGACAAACATGTTATTGCTGAAAGCCAGTGTCCAGAATGACTCATACTTACAAAGACTCGAAACTTGCAAAAAAAATATTTGTGAATTATATTTCATTTATATTGGCGTTAGGGTTAAGCGTGAATATTTTAAATTGCTTGCTGCTCGGCCATATCCAAACACGTATTTCATATATTTGTGTTTAAAATTTAATCTAACAGTGAGTTCCGAAGTTTACTTCATAATTTGTACGCAGGCGCCTCAAAAATTATTCACTGAAACGTCTCTCTAATAGTTAACCAATTCTTCCTCTCACTGTTTTGCTTTTTCTTTGTGTACAAACAAATGAAAATTGCGGTTTAATCATTGAAAAGAGTTTTTCCTCGCAAACATACAATTATTTTTCTTCATGATTTACGACTAAGTCGCTGGTAAAATCAAATATTTGTGGAAGTGTCGAAGATCGTTCTTCAACAGCTGAGCTGCGGCGTCCACCCGTCAAATTGTCACTCAGTTCCAGAGTTGGCCGTAGACTGAAAAATAAAAAGTCAAGTGTGAGTGGACTACGCTCACCATCGGTGCCACCCCATGAGCTCCATTTCAAGCATACGTGCAATTCTTAGAGTTTTAACACGATAGGTTTTGAATTTAATGATTTTAAAGTTAGTCACAAAATTTACTTTAGGGTTTCCAGTAGTTACCCGCGCGCACGCTGTAGAACCTCTTTAAGTTTTTTGCAGGCACTCGACAATTTTTTAGTCGGAGGTAACAATGATCCAGTAACCGAAAAGAGCAATGTTTGTTCGCCGAAATTGGCTTATACACGATTTACAATAACTCACGTACTTGAATAAGAATAACTCATGCCTGCAACGGTTACCATCGTGTTGAATGATACTGGCCCACTGCATGCCTCTTAATGATAGTCTTCAAATAACGTTAAGAAAAGGCGAAATACTGTTTTTCTTCCTGTACACTATTTTTTCTCGAAAATTTCTTCATGTAGCGGTAAACTTTTCAAGCAACATCAATAGAAAAATTTAACGTAATTTAATACTTAATACAGAATCATGATCTGCGATTTTTAACTTCATGTAAGTGTTGATCAATGACAGTGGTGTACAGAAATTGATGCGTTCAGTGTGACAAAGCTAGCAAAATAATTTCATTGTATTTGTATCATTTGTCCACTAATACTTATACCTCCAAGTCTGCATCAGTTTTTGAGATGACGGGGATTGAATACCACTACAACATTTCTTAACAAGAGCGAGTTTGATACGTTATGTGCAGAATGGAATTACAGAAGCAAGCATGTAAAGGTTAGCCATACGCGAAACGGCGCTTAAGCAAGTGTGGCTGTTTACGATAGGTTGCTAGTTAGCTAGAGCCTGGGTGTTTGAAATTCGAGGTCGCACAAATAAAGATGTTTATTTTACAAACATAGAGTCATTGCATAAAATACAGAATATCCAAAATAAAAGAACCATCTTTTTTTAGATATCTATCCAGACGATAAATTGAACATCGATTAGCACAAGTATGTTCTTTTTAAAAAACTACATCTAAACACATTTTAAATAATAAATTTGGTGATGTGCTCCAAAAGAACACCATTTGAATCAACAGAGAGAACGAATTAGTATTCGAATGATAGGAGAGAAGACATTAATATTTAAAAATCTTTATCAGTCACTTTATTTACTATATTATAGTGTTGTAGGAACGCGTTTTCAGCACTTTAAACTGGAGAAGCCCGTAAGAGCAAGGCCCTAGTGTTCTAGATTCACAGCACAAAGCTTCGGCAATTTTCAGTCAAAACTTTAAAATTCTTTATAGAAAAATGTAAAATTCAATGGAATTTTGACTTCGATTTAAAATTTAAATGAACTCTATTCACTTACAGTTCCAATTAAAAGGAATAGCGAATAATGAAATGAATGCTAATAGTTTCACGTCTTTAAATTTTTATCCGTACTTCCAAATAATTAACCACTGAGCATCACCTGAACTTTCGTAATTTCTACAGGAGCTGTAATGAGTCAACATTTCTCAGTACCAAGTATATAAGGGCAGGCTAAGTTCAACAGGGAGAGTGGTCATGAAATCGCTCAGAGGTTGCACAGCTGACCAACTGACAATTCAAGCATCTAGGTCGACAAAGCGGCAATCCCAGTCAAACTTTTTCGCCGGTGCATGCATGTTTTTCGCCACCTAAATGATTTAATCACTTGCGCGGCGAAAAACATGCATGCAGGCGGCGAAAAAGTTAGACTGGGATGAGACGAGAAAAGAAGAACAAGGCAGGTCAGACGCAGGAGTGACTCTACGGACAATCGCGCTAAGCGTCGAGTGGAAACTATCGAAGTCCACAAGCCGACATGTACGAAACATTATGCATAAACTGATATTTTCTTCACTATTTTCGCTTATGCTCGAATGATGGGCTTTCAAATACCAGCCATGGTGTACTGTGCACTGTCCTGACGTGAATAAAAATTTAATTTCTTTTACATGCGAGGCTTCCATCGAGAGAAAGGTCTGTTCATTCTGCAAATTTATGTTCTAGACCAAGTTTGATTTTAACATCCAAAGAAGGGCGGAAAAGTAAAGTGAGAGCTGTATTTGAGCAGCACGCCCCGACGGAGAGGAAGAGAGTGATTGGAGTGCATTTCCATGGGTCGGAGATTCCCTTCTAGCTTCTGCCACTCCTTTATTTCACTTGAAATAATCATCAGAGAGCCGCATACTCTCTGATGAAGATGTCATAAATACCTGATTTAAATCTAACCACAGGCTTTCTTTTAAAATAGGTGATAAGCTCGTCGTAAGATTAGAAGCGAGGAGAGGAAAATAAGGTTGGATCATATGAGGTTATTCTATAAAGAAAGATGATAAATTACGATTATAGATAACAAGATATATACGACTATTATAAATAAGAAAATCAATAAGCTTATTTATTCCCCCCCGTTCGTGAGTGAAATTATTTGTTCGAGAAACCATTTACCATCTAGTGTACATTTAAATTACTCAAAAAAATTCAACATGCATGTTCGTGTAGTAATGTCGTTATCAGAGATTTGACATTTGTGGAATATTTTGAATAGGACCTACAGAACTTGGTCTGTTCTTCTTACATTTACTGTACGCTTGGTGTCTCATCAAGTACAGTCTTTGAAGTAGAAGGATGAGAGGATATGCTTTAAGCAATAGGTCTAAAATTTTTTTTTAAAAGATATCGCATAAATTGAATACTTGATACCTTTCATTACTTACAACGTATTTACAGAGGCAATTAAATTTTCGAAACATTTCACCTACAAACTGTCGCATGTTTAGTGAATGGGCAATTCCTTGAATATCTGCTTTCGTATAATTTTCTACGTTGGACGTAAATTCAAATTGATTCGTGTTTTCCAGTGATGCATTTGCCGTTTATTCTCGCTCGTGTTGCCCTGCTGCAGGACCATTCATAAAGTGTTCATGGTACCTTGAAGTAATGTACTAATTTTTTATTTTTTATGGATGCTGCAGAGTGAATTTGAGAAAGGTACAAAAAAACAATGACTTCAAACATATTCTTTATGATGTTGTCTATTCTGTTGACTATTTGGCAGAACACAAATGATTCTTGCGTGTAGAGGGGCGCGTGATGTTCGCACATCCGGCAATATTCATGCTGCCTTCTCTAACAGTAGACGCCTTCTATCATAAATAGTTTGTCTTGTGTCGATTATCCCATCTTTGAAGTTGCACTGAACGGAAGTACTGAAATTTATAGCTTTTAACCCATATGCAAGATGTAGCGAATTTAAATTTTAGTGATCACATTTGCTTCGCTAACTACATCAGGCAGTTCTGGCGTTACCAGCAGCATTCAGTTATTGATCGGTAGAACCGTCTAGTCCCATTGCAGCGTTATTGCCAGACAGCTTCAGAGGAATTGCGCACGAGGGAGCAGACAATTAATTATTCCTAGAGCTTTCAGATTGGAGACGCCTTTCCCAAACTCTGATGGACATTTTATACGGACAAAATTTGTTAAAGATATATTGTAGTCGGAGTCAAATACGTTGAGGACAAAAAGGAATGGCCTCGTTAGAAATTCTCTGATTGTGCAGTGCAAAAAAGAAGCTGAAAAACGAAGAAGCAAGATCAATTTTTTCGTAGCTTTAAAATAATAATCTAGATGCATAGTCTAAAAACACAATCTTTAACCAAGAAGAAGAAATAATGCTCTGAGTGCCGCAATACAATACAACCACCTCTCACACCTGACTAGTTTCAATACGAGTGCATTTATTGATTTTTGCGCTCGCTGTGCGAGTATACTGTACTCACCAAGAACAGTGCAGTGTACAGAGGGACACATGAGTTCTGTCACTGGGTTTCGATAGAATAATTTTGTTGAATCCTTACTGATTTATTTGAAAAGCTTTGTAGTGGATGTTATCTCGTTAGTTAGTTATGCAAAACCTGAAAATTGTAGGATGATTCTGCCTCTCTCTACCGCTATAGCCTGATGTCTAGTACTCACATTTTCGGAAAATCTAGCAATACTTCATGCAGGATTTTATAGAATCAAGAATACATCATGTGAATTTTTCAGAATGTTGTTAGGAGGCAACTTCTGAGCTTTGATGGCTTGAGCAGATTGAGAAATTCAAGAAGAGAATTGGGCCATTATTGAACAAGTCGCGGTTGAAGCGCTTTACTACAGGCTCAAGAATAACCTCTTCGTAGTTTTGCGAATTTATTTTCGCGCTCTCACAGACAAAAATAAGATGTGCATTGTCTTTCAAAAACACGTTAGCACAAACAATCAATAACGTTGGTTTTCGTATGACACATCTAGCTTCCTCTGGACATCACTGATGCCTTTTTGTAAAAAACTATCGTTTTAGCGTTTGTGGGCTTCTTCTTGGCCGAAAAGTTTCTCGTATGTAAAATAGATTATTCTTCAAAAACTAAGGTTCGTGCCGATCATGAGATGTACGATTTTATGGCCAGTCTCCTATTCATTGTCTCCTCCTCTTCATTCAATATGCATACTTTGGCACATTTTAAATAGGAAATTTCTAAGTGCTATGAATTTGAATCAATTTTTTCGCAAATTCATATTCACGATAAGGGCATTGAGTATATTTTTCCTTAAATCTTCTTTGAAATTTTGCAATGTTCTCCAAATAGTAAAAGTGAGTCAGAGAAAGTTGCTGTTCAAGTGTCAAACTTCAACTGTCAACTGACGAGTTATATACTGTCAAACTGAGAAGTTGATGTTGTCTTCAGCACTACAGAACCATTACTCATCTCTGTGTACGGACTTAATAGTGGTGTCGGCACTGTGTTTGGCTGTGTAAAAATTTATGGAGCTCTCCAGGAAGTTCGAAATGTACGCATTGGTAGGTCGGCAGAGTCAAGTTCGAAACGAGGGCAGTCAGTCAGTCAGAGAAGCAAGAAAGGAGCGGATGCCTAGGCTTGTATGAAAAACACCAAGCAGCACAGCATGAAATCAATATGTATCAAAGTTAAATGAACGGAAAGCAATTACTGTTACTACTGTACCTAAAATGGTGAGAATTACCCAAACAAAATTTCGTGAATAGCGTGCGCACAAGGTTTGGATTAATAACGCTGAAAATAGTTAAGCAGGTCTTGAGAAATTAGATAGATCTAATAGTAAACTCGAATTTTCAGAACAATAGGTGAGAAAAATTTGTCTGCTATGCAAATAAGTTAAGAAATGCATGTAAATATAGGGATATTTTCAAAATTCTTAAGATAATCTTTCTGAGTTTTATCTTTTAATTTATGCCAGCATATTAATTTTGTGAGCAAAATAAATACTTCAAAGAGAGCTAAGGAGAGAAAGTTTGAATATTCTGGTCAAAACGATTTGTGGTGAGGATAAGTTGTCGAGACGTAAAGCGAAACATCATGCGGACAACTTGAGGATAAAATACTTGATATTTACTCGAAATAACTCTGGTTAAATACTGGAGCGTAAATATCAATGGGAGTCCCTGCGTATAAAAAATTAGGAACTTTAAACACTGTCAATATTTTTGAGTGCAGACGGAGGCTTGAAGCTGCTTGATTTATTTGAAGGAAGTAAAGGAAAAGAGCTCGCGAACCGCCATCGAAATTAATCACCCACTGCTTGCATCAAGGCCTGTGGAAGTTCAAAATACTTCTACTCCAAAAATTCGGATGACCTCCTTAACGTATTTCAAGTGATGGTGGATGAAAGACTGAAATGAATGAAAATTCAGGAATACGCGCATTGAATTATTGCATTTCGTTAAATCGTCCTGTTTAATTGATGATACCAATACACTTCGTTGGTTCTTAAATTATGCTTATTATTCCTTATATTTTGTGAAAGCATCATTAGGTGCTTGTCAGGCGTACGGTTGGCTCCAGTCATACTAAATAAAGACAAATATTCTTCAGTGTATGATAATGTTGAACATGCTCTCATAAATTTTATTCTCAAATCTAAGTTTGCTTGAGTTGCGTTCGCTGGTAGGTTTACAAACGCTCCTATATATTGGGTTTTGACGTTGTGACTCATTGACGGATCAACGTTGATTAGTAGAGCCTTTGGTGAATTGATTGTGTCAGAACGTTACGTGTTCATTATGCTTACAGTTTTCATCGAGCACATATTTAGACTACACATTGAGAAAAATTGATGCGTGGTGTCTCCAGGAACTTAATTCATTTCATTCAAGATAAAGTCCAACGGGAGCAGACGTTAGGAAAACATGGTATAGGACTATAAGTCCTAAGTTCATAGTGGGCAAATAAACTTTGTTAGTCCCCCTACACATTTGACTTACAAGCTAGATGTTTCAGCATGCACATTTCTAAATGCTAGTATGAATTCTGAGCAATTTAATTTGCTTGCATTCGTCGCGGGAGATCAGGCAATCATTCCACACGCCGCTCTAGAAAGCCAAGTATTCCCACAGCGTAAGCTGCTTTTCACGACCCTCCTAGCAGATTTCTTTGAAACGTTCAATTTTACATTTTTCGCATGGAGCGACAGAGATTCTTCCACACACACAGCGAATGATTTCTTTTTTGAGTTTGAAAGCTCAAAACTAACTGGAATACATTTAGTTTTTACGCTGTCTTTCGTTCTCCGGCTTCTTTGATCAATCGATAAATGAACCTCCGCCTATTTTGAAGCCAATTGTAATGTTTCAATATTTCCGCTGCCAACTCACCTGCTTTGTGTAGCTTGTTTATTGCTAAACGTTCACGTTCCATGCTCTAACCACTTATGAATCTTTCAACGTATTCCTGAAATGCATCATTAGCTGAAGGAATAATCATTCACGTTTAAATAGTCCATAAAAACGGAATTATTTGAACACTTTTTAGAAAATGAATTGCAAATTATTTTGAAGAGTTTGATAAAACTTGCATGTTATTCTGCAAATATTCCAATTATCCCGGCTAATACAGAAATGAATTAGCCTTTTCAAGAACGCTCAACAGGTATCGCTAACAGTATTTCATTGCAACCCAATGTTCTTTGGCTCTACTGTATAATTTTACATTGTAATAAAACCTTCCCTTATATCTCCTGTCTATAGAAGTCGGTGCGTGAGTTTAAGTCGAGTGCTTTTCAGGAAGAGTTTACCTGCGTGACCTTCTGTGTGTTTCTATGAAATTTTCAATAGAGGGAACAAATTTCGAACACTTGGTGATTTTGGGAACAACCAGGTCTCTGCCTAATTACTTTCAATACAGAATTCGAAAAATGTTCCATATGGGTAACTGGCTGAAGTTTTGTTCAGAGCAGATCATGACGTTTGGCAGAAGTGAACATGAGGGTAACACAAAGTCGAGAAATTGGGCGACCACAAATGGACACATCGTGCACTGCATGTTGAAGTGACCGAATTAGAGCGACAAAGGTACAGCCACTCGAGCCAGCGCAGGTGTGCCTGCGTCACATCATTAAGTGACTCTAACTCGAATAAAAAACGCACGTTACAGTCAGCACCATCACTCAAAATTCTATTGTATTTAACGAAAAATGCTAATGTAGCCTACATTCAAATGAACCGGCATGAAGTACCTTGAACAAAAATAATTTTTGCAATGAAAAAACATTTCTGGGCTCGGAAATATCTTAAAAACAAATCAGATTATTTTTAACATATTCCCATCATAGGGTCTGATAGAATTATTCGTCCCACCAACTACGCTCTTTCGTGACAAACGCGAGCATTGTCATCTTGAAAGACACCGTTATCTTCAAGAATATAAAACTCCATTGATACATAAACGTGGTCAGAAAGCAGTTACAGATAATCCTGGGCGATCATTTTGTTGTTGCAAAGAGTGGCAGATCCATCTGTATCACAGCAAACACACCCCTCAAGTATTACACTGCCTCCAGATGCCTGAACAGTTGAGACGATGCAAAATAGATGTGGCTGTTGCCATACCCTAACACTCACATGGTTGTGAAAGAGAGTGAAGACCTCTAAACCGCATTACATGCTTCTAATCCTCAACAGCCCAATCAAGGCGTTCTCAAATAAATAACAAACGTCTTCTTTTCGATTCGCAGCTTACACTAATGACTAACTAGTTGATTTGCATTTGTCTCGATTTATTTCATTTTACTTTCGACGCCTAGTCACTAGAGATTTGTTTTACTGTAAGCGTCTCACAAAATTGACTAATTATTATTTGCGTTGATGGACGCCGGTGTTTTCACCAATCTCTTCCCGTCATCCAGAATGATAGGATTTCTACAATTTCGACGAAATGAACTGGGTTCACTATTTTGTTTCCAACGTACTATTGTTCTCTATATCGTCCAAATATTTATGTTTGTTTCTTCACAGATGTTCCAAGTGGAATTTCCATTTTGATGAAACCCAAGGATGCTTCATCAAATGCTGAGAGGTCTTTCTCACGGGTCTTCAATTTTCTGCTCTAAAAATTAATAAAGATTTCTCTATGCACTCAATACAGGTCCTCACTACTTCTACTTGATAAGTATTTCTATAATGTTGCCATACATGGTTTTCCTGAAACAAATTAACTCTGAAATAAGATTATTCAAAATATGTAAAGTAAGTCAAACTGCAGTGCGCGACTTTTTTAGGGCCACTTCGGAATATTTCGGTCTGGAATTCAACACAGAAATTTTACAAACGATATCTATCTTGCGCATCCTCACCATGAGACTCAAGTTCTTATTATGTTCAGTTTTGAAAGGCTAAGGGTCATTTGAGAAAGCATCGATTTCAAAATTTTGAGCTGCAATAGAGAGTTTGAAAATAAGTTAATCCCATTGTTATGATGAGTACTTATTTAACAAGAATTGCTGTCGGTATGGTTACCTCGAGCGAAGAATCGAACTAACAATCAATACATTGTCCAAAAGGCGGAGATACTGGATAAAAAGTTAACATTTTTTAATAGCGAAGAAAACATACGAGTATAACGATCCATAAATGACGACGAAGCAGACTATCACATCCCGTCAGCGAGGATGTCTCTATGAAGAACAACCTTGCAAGTATGTAATCCCTGATATACACAGTGTTTCTAAACTACCGTTTTGGAGCAAACTATTGCGTGTGGCTGAAGTTGTAAGCCTTGCCGGCGGATTTTGCAAGACCCACAGAAAACATTACTACATCCTAAAAAAAATAAACACCTCCAATACGGCATTTAAAAATCTATTCTGAACGGCTGTTCGTAGCTTCATTCTGAACCGGAATGTAACTGTACGTATAGAGGAGCTTCTTGTTTTCCAAGTTTTGAACTCTTGTCAGTCGTCAATATTATATTTGCTCTCCATTTTCGGTATCTCCATTACCCTGTGAAGAATATCCGATTTGCACGACAAATGACTTCTCATTGCTGTACTACTCGCGCTATCGTTGACATAATATTTGTTTAATTGTTCTTCAGCTCGTAGATTTGCGTTAAAACTTCGTTGAAAATGTTTCTTGACAATTTTTATTTTACTTATCCGTGAATGGTTTTTGCAATGTCACTTTGACAAGATGCTGTGACCTAATTAATGAGGTACAAATGCGTTTTAGGATTTATTTGACAACTGTCATGAAATAATCTATTACACATCAAGTCTGTCACGTCACACAATAATCATGTGAGATGTTTTCCTCGAAACAAAAACGTGTTCATTCAACGCTATTGTCCAAATTGCAAGCAGTTTCGGTCACGCAGTCCTTATGTACGGGCACAGGCGCATTTAGAGCGGCGCAAAGCGTGACTCGCAGATGTGCACGACCCGGCTCAGAGGCTGAGCAAAAACAGCAGGTCGATATTGTGAATATCTCCCCTGCCTTGACCGAGTCCTAGTGAAAGTTTGCCTGACAAGTCATTGCACTCATCGAAATACCTGACCTTTGTCTTTGGCTGATGTTGCCTGCAGGTTTCTACAACAACCGCTTCATTTTACTCCTTAATGGAAACGATCAAAGAATATTCTAATTAATATCAACCTATATAGTTAGCTCGTAGAACATATTATAACTTTTTAGCGTCAATTTCTCACTCGAGGCGAGTGTTCGAAATATAAATTTTGTTGCGTGACATTTCGCAAGACCAGCGAGCAATCAACCAAGGATCTAATAAAGAAATTCATAGCGCTCAAGCAAGAATGCACATCGTGTGCGTTGTACTGGGATGACAAGCACCAAGACTTGGTAAATGCTGTCCCGATCTGTTGTTGCAGTTGTTCGTGGCCCCGGAGATCAGTTAGTAGGAATGATTCCGTTTGAGTAACCAGTTACAAAGTTTAACTCACCACTTTTCAGGAACGATGCTGAAATGAATATATATTGTTGAAACACATCGTAACGATGACACTTCACTCGAGTGGACTAGGCTAGCAAAGTGCGTGCTGCCTTCCTTCAACATGCAAAACATGATAACAACATAATGAGATTTCATTCAATAAATCATATTTTCTGCGCGTTTTTTCTTCGTTAAAAAATTTTACATGAAAAAATTCATAATTACTTTCCTGTCCAACTAACTTGTTAGATTTTAGAGACTACGCAACTTTCAGCAAAAATTTCTCACACAAAACTTGACGTATTATTGTAAACTGAAAATAAAATTCTGTGCTGCGAGCTTATAGAGCCGATGCATATATTTGAGAAACGGGGAGTTAACATTTCCGTAGAATCTCGAGATCAAATTCTGACTAAATATTAATATTAATAATTAGGCTTGGAATAAATTATCAGCCACTTCATTGTCAAGAAGAAATTGAAGTGTTGTCAGTAAAGTCTTGGGTGGCAGCCTACACAACTGCCAAAGATGTTTTTAGTATGGTCAAAAATTTTGTTCGAGCATTTTTTTTTGCCTTAACTGAAGGTTTTAAGTTTCCACAGGGTCTGAAATGGGCAACAATGAATAGAACAAGATTCATACTCAAAAAAGGATCGACAAGCACAATTAAAAACTTTAAGATCTGGTGCTGAAGATGCCTATTTTTCAGTTGTGTTTCGTTCGTGCAAAACATGACTTGCAATCATTGTATTTTCCGACCAGTAAGGATTGTCACCTCCCTCTCGTTATGAATGTACCAGACTCAATCGTAAGCCCATTTCAGTTTCCCATGTTCTCATTTTCGTCAAAAGTTGTGAAACTGACCATCTCGTGTTTTATCTTGTGAGAGCAGTAGGTATACACTGGGTCACAGATCTGTGTCAAAGCATTTCTTTTGGCTAACCGAACAAGAGGATGCGTATTTTCTCCCATAGAAATGACTTTACCTAGTTTCCTCTACCGTGGTGTCGACCGAGCGAGGTGGGTACTAAGAGCGAGGTGGATAAGGATGTAAAAAACTTTCAGTTTTATTATACCAGGATTCGTAGTAAAAAAACAGTGATGATGCAAGCGTAACCTTAACTAAAAGTTTTTTGCGTTCGATAATCGATTTTAAACAGAGTTATTGGAGAACTAAACCCTATTTTGAAGGGTATTCCTAGGAATATAAAGCCTTTCTTTTACTCTGTTGCCAGCAATAAGTTATGATATCGTTAATACAGAATTTAACATTTGAAAATTCAACGCATGAGTAATGGATCTGTGCACAATGTGAACTTTGCGTTAACATTGCGTTACTCTGTGCACTAGATTTGAAATCACGGTGCCAAAATGCCGAGCAGTCGTCACCTGAAAGAAGACCGTCGAAATAGCGCAAGTGTCGTTGAGTTACAAAGGGCCACTAAACTTGCCCTGTCGCGACTTGCTAATGGGGGCAAATCCCCCAAATTGCGCAGGGCAAACTCCTGCAAAGGGGATGAAGCAGATGTTCGCAAGCCTGCTCCTTACCTCAAGCCTTCCTACCCGTATTACTACGACCCAGACTTTCAGAATTTATCTACGTGTTCGAGTGACACATCTCTGAGGCTGCATCCTAGTCAGCAACACTCTCCAGGGGGTTCTCCGTCTTCCATCAAACGGTACAAACCAGGTGGATGTTCCAGCTTAATTTATTCCTCAACTGGAAGCCTTCCAACCGGTTTGGAACACAGATCCGTGAAAGATCTGAGGTTTTGTGAGGCTGTTACGAGCAACGACGAAAGCGTACACGATGCCGACAAAAAACGCAGAGGCAGCGGCGTTTCGACACCGCGGCACCTTAGCCTGACGGACATCCCTGAGGACTTCAAAACAGGCCACGCCGATGAAACCGACCTCCTCTTCGCTGACACCTCGTCACTGGCGAGCTACCACACCTGCGACTTCTTCTTCAAGGCAAGTGGCGTGCGTGCTTTAGCGTGGGCTCTTTGGGTGCCATCTATGGGAGAATAGTGTCTTAAGAGCTGATAAATGTGACTGTAAGTAGTATCAGCTCTCTGCATTGCATTATTTCAACTCTACAACTTCATCAGCGAGGAAACTCAAACGTCTGCCAAGATTTTATTTATTGGCTAGTTGTAACGTGGACATTTTAACCATAAATTGACCGAATAAATTAAAGAATTTACCTAGAAATTAATCTCCAGAATGCCTATAAATGATTTCAACGTCAGGAGTAGTATATTCTTCACAATGCAAACTATTGAGTTCTAACGAAAAAGCAAGGGGAAAATAATTTACAGTCATAACCTGACAGCGATCAGTAATTATCGGACAACTATAAGTATACATTTTTGTTATAGAAAAATTGTGTATTTGGGCAAACCAGCACACAATAAACAATGGGCAATTATATCGATTCTGGAAGGAAGGATGAAATGTATTTCTCTTATAATAATGTTTATTGTAAATATTATTATAAGACAGACGTTAGAAGATATCAAACACTGTTTCTGATCACTAGTGTACAGGACAGTACATTTTTGCTTACTATGAGACTTGTAAAACAGTGCGACTAGTGCTCTTTTCTCACACTGAAGTACTAAATGATGTTATTTTTCGAACAAAACAAGAAACTTAGAAATATCAACTAAGTGATTACGTTTACTTATCAATGCAATAACGCGATCCTTGTTTTAAAACAGAAACTTATTCATCCAACACAAAATGTAACAATGAAAGGGTAAATAATTGGAAAAGTCGTTATATCTTGGTTCAGGCAGAATTGAAATATTCCACAAATCTCACATCTACAGAACCTGAATCAATTAAATTTACCATGTTGTTATTGCATGAGTGTTGCAAACTTTCCTTTCAGCTTGTGAATGATGCGGGAGGCAGGTTTCACAAAATGCCACTGGTATTGGCAGAAACAGTTGCGCTTGAAGTAAATTCAGAGAAATTTCTACTCGTAACTATTGGTCGAATATCAACACTAGCTTTTGCAAAAGAGAAATGTATCCTCAAGGACAAATTTTTGGTGAATTTAGGGAACATTGATGTTTCATAAACTTTGAAATGAAACAATGTTGGAGGCACCAAAGTGTTGGGTTTTGCATACTTGTTTTATGCTTTATTTCATCCACTCACGGCATAAGCGTGCAGATTCATATAACATTACCACTTGCCACATACTTACCTCTGCTAGGTCCACTTGACGGCAGAACTAATCCGACACTTGTGTTGTATCTCGCACCTGGCGGGCTGACAGGTGATGCTAGTGGGTGACTCGGGCGTCGGGAAGACGTGTCTGGTCACAATGTTCAGGGACGGAGTCTTTCTCGCCGGCACCTTCATCCCGACAGTTGGAGTCGACTACAGGGTCAGTTAATGATATCGTTTTTAGCAAATTGGTTACGTCTGATTTTTTTCGACATTTTCAAATGTGAAGTACTATTTTTCTCACTGGTAAAATGCGTTTCTTGGTTTGAAAATTGAATTTGTTCCAACGATTGTACGTTGAAGTTCATGGAGAAGTACGCATAAATGAAAACGCTGCTGAGTTTCGTTGAATACTTCACAGAAACTGCATGTTTTATCTGCCTATTAGATAAGTATCTCCGAGCTTCTTAATTTCTAAATTCATTCTATATTTGATTTTTCTCCTTGGAATTATCATGCCTGTTTGATGGGATACAAAAAGTCTAAAAAGGCGAAGCATGAAGATTCCAAAAGCGATCCATCGCACGGTAAACCTGCGTTGTATGGGATGGCCGGAAGTTGGGAGAAGCGCCAAATCTCTAGTTCTGAGCGATAAGAAAAAAAGAAAAAAAGAAAAAATGTTTATTTCCAAATTGTCACATGATATACATGCCAACATATTGGCTTTTAAAAGTTTCTCAAATATAGGGCATCCTAAAACAAATGTTCCATACGAGGAGTACTAATTGACAAACCATCCGAGGTGTACAAGTAGATGAGCCATACGAGGCATAATAATAGACAAACTAAACGAGGTGTACTAATAGACAAACTGTCAGAGGTATACAAGTAGATAGACCATACGAGGCATAATAATTGACAAAATATACGAGGCGTACTAATAGACAAACCATTCGTGGTGTGCTAGTAGTCTAACAAAAGTTCTATACTAGGAGTACTAATTGACAAACCATCCGAGGTGTACAAATAGATAAGCCATACGAGGCGTAATAATAATAGGCAAACTATACGAGGTGTACTAATAGACAAGCTATCAGAGGTGTACAAAATAGATAGACCATACGAGGCATATTAATAGACAAAATATACGAGGCGTACTAATAGACAAACCACACGTGGCTTGCCAATAGTCTATCTCTGTCAAGGGTAGTTGAATGAGAAATGAAAAATATGCCCTAAAAATATGCAAAGCCCTATCACCACCAAAAACATATTTCGTATCTTCTCGATATTTACCACATCATGCGGACATGGGTACATGGGATAAAATAGAGATACAGTGTAAGCCGGTTACCACTCATGATTGACAAATATCTACAAAATATTGATAGAAATGGGTAAACAAACATATATTCAATATCAAAATTCATAGCTTGTAAAACATACGGACAGAAAGATAATTTTACTACGATTCATATGCTCAAATTGCACTTTATTTCATTAATTATATATGACATTAATCCGATTCACAGAAACGCCCTCTGGGGAAGTGCTAGATCTATTTTTGAATCATTTCGCTATTGCAATAAAATTTATTAACCGAATGGTTTTTGCGTAAAGAAATGAAATAGAAACATGTATATCTATTTATGTAGATACATATATATACCTACACACGTACACACACATATTAATTTATATACTTATTGAAAATAAAATATTAGAAAAAATACATATATAAGATAAAAGATAGAAGCAACCTACCATCTACTACACAGAAAATGAGAGCTGATCTCACTGTAATCCTTAGAAATTTTTTGCAAAAAAAAATAGCTAAAAGGAAGAGAAGACTTCGAAAAACATAAAAATGAGCTGTTTTTTAATTTCTTCACAGAAATTTTTAAGAAAAATCAGGTTATAGTCAAGAAGCAACACGACTCTTCAGCATTATACGGACATGTGTACGTGGGATAAAATGGAGTAACATTGTGGCCGGATAACACATCTGAGTGGAGAATATTCACAAAATTGGCACATATAGGAAGATTAGGCCTTGATCCAAAATGATAATTTTGATTACAGAAATTTAGAGTTTTTTCCGATTTGAAAGTTCAGTGCTAGTGTGCGCTGAACGCATGGAAAAACAATAAAAAGACTAAATGCAATGCTTAAATTACCCCTTTCCCCCCAGCTCAGCCGAAAATCGATTGAAAACATCTTCGAGAATGATTTTGAAATAGCGAGACAACGTTAGCCAAAAATTTAACTCATTATAAACTTTGCACAACCCTCACATCTATAAACCTGTTTATTGGTGTACACACAAAATGTATTTCATGGTATATTTGTCATACGGACGTTAAATATTAATACAGAAAAGAGAAAGGAATAACAAAATAAAGATGAGGAAATACTCCTAATTATGGAAAGAACGTTCGTTCTGCTGCACTGAACTGACGGCTGTGGTGCTCATTGTTGTCGACAGAAATAAGTAAGATGAATATACGAATCGCTTAGCAAACGTAAAATGAAATAGTTTCTAAATTTATAAAAGAAATTTCAGGAAAAATTAAAATTTCTAATAGATGGGAAGTTCACACCGAGATGCTGCAGGCCCTATGACAGAGATGCAAAATGACGTGACACATTTACTTTAAATTCTTTTCCAGTTGTAGAGTTTTTGATATGCTGGGGAAGCTTGTTCCACAAAAAAGCTCCAGAAACTGAAAGAGCTTTTTGTCCCACGTAAGTTCGAAGTAAAGCGCAGTTTCGTAATGTCGAGTTCTAAAGTTTTAATTTAGAACTCTGTGCTCTTTTTCATCAAGTAGTAAAATGTACATACGGATACTTGACTGTTAAAAGAGTATAAGTTTTAAAACAAGTTGAATTCGTAACTAATTCAATGTCCGTTATGTGTAATTTCTCTCGAAACAAAAGTTACTTCTGTGATAAAGTGCAAGTTTCTACATGAAATTAAACAGTATATCACTTGTTGGGTGCAATAAGTTAAAAAAAACGTACTGCAGCTTAGAATATAGTTAGAGCAACTGATTCACGGGCATTCTTAGAGCGTGAGCAAATTATAACTTGCAACACGCCGGATGTTTAGCCTCGTCCTGTAATTTGAACAATTTTTCAGATTCAAAATAACTCACTAATCTAAAGGTGTTGATTTATTTGGAGTTTTGTCAAAATCACGCTCTGAAATTAGTCTGTAAATCATGAAACTGTCATTTGTAAGGATCCCCAGTTCAATTATTCGTATTTCTTGTAGCCGAGATCCTAATGCTGATTTTAATAAATAAATTAGCGTTTAGGTTTAAAGGTTTAAAAGCGAGTCAAAACCATCGGGAATCTTAGAACACTGAACAGTATGATAGGCCACGAACTCCTCATGGGAATACAACTATTGTATCTATGCATGGAATAATTACCTCCAAGGGGAAAATGTAAGGTGCCGAGCTGAGTGTTAGGTAGGACTTTTTTGTTTAAATAAAATGTTTTTTTATTGTTGAAGACAATTTTCTTTCGGTTCACTGCCGTCCTAGTTTTCAGCACCTCTGACTTTCTTCTTCAACTTTTATCTTGTCATCTAACCTTTCTTCGGAACTTACTGTTTTTATGCGCTGGGGATCCTATGGGAGAACACACCTTCTGCATATATTCCACGTTCCCTCAACTTCATGGTAAATGAAGCTTTCTTGCTTTCTCTCTCTGAACATCTTTATTGTCGTAAAAGAGGCTGAAACTAACTTGTAATAAATCAACCAATAGGCTGCGAATTAGAGAACATGAGTGTGATAAAGAACATCTATTGGTTAGCAAACCCATTGGGTATCACCAACAAGCTATGAACATTTACAGATTTTTATATTACCCAGGAACGGTACTCCCATCGTAAATTTCAGCGTGTTTGTAGGTACAATAACCGAAAACCAGAAACTCGTTTTAACTTCATGCTTTTTCTATTTTTCTCCAGGTTTTGTCTTATTTTTTTTATATTGCTGTATGAACTCTGGTGTTGAAATAATAAGCTATGAGTTTCATCGACGAAGAAGTAAACGTTACTTTTTTAAATTGTAAGGGAATATTGAAAGTATGTCTTATGGGGTCATTTGGTATCTTATTTGCAAGTTCACTTTTGTTTTCCTTAAAATTTCATTGGATTTTTCAAGGGAATTATTTTGAAGCGGAAAATCGAAACACTTTTCAAAAGTGCAACAAATTTGGTTTACACTTTTCTGCATTTTTTTGTTTAAAATTCACAAACTTGTTAAGTTGATGCTAAGCTAAAGTTACTTCAGTTTTCAGCTACCGCTGCCATTTTCCTTGAGACACAATGGCTCTAAACACGCTGATAAATTTGCATTGAAATAATAGACACGAGGTCTTGAGAACAGCCAGCCGTATTAACAGGAAATTTTTTGTAAGAACTCAGCTCATAAAACGATATAGTAAATAATGTAAGAAATGCACCATAGCTCACAGTGTACTTACAATTACAAACGCTCAAGCCGAATAAATTTTATCATTATACACTTTACATTAACTGTATGGTATTTTAACAAACATTTGTCTGTGTTATAGTCGTATCAATTGTTGATCCAAGTGTTCATGATGTATAATTTAATCTAATAGCGGTCACTTTTAAGCTCAATATGTGTTTTCTAAAGCATAAAACGCTCATCTATTTATATCTATACATCTTTATCTACCAATAAAACTCAGATAACATTATTTGTTTGCTTGCTTGGTCATCACTGTCCACTCTCTGATTTCAGTTCTAGTATTAGGCAAAATTCCTTAACCAGTTTTTGGTAATTACAAAAGGAAAAACGTTATCTTCTCTCCAACTGTATTATTGATAAGCTCTCGTACTAATATCCATTTTCTAAAGAATATTACTCAAAATTACGACAGCAAGAATGTGAAAGAGGGATTTTTAAGGGTAATGGAGGAGATTATAATAATAATAGGAGGAATGATATCCAAAGTATATTAAATTAAATATCATTTTAAGAAGCTTTGAAAATCTCAGCTTTTAAGTGACAACTATCTATGTCAAGGCAGTTCTAGAGTTTCTTTCAACAGATTACTCTACAAAGCCATCTGCATCAAATCCATTGTTTTTTTTAATTTTTGTAGCCTTTAGATCGTTGATATTTGATATGGATATACTGTGTGCATGTTGGAAGGTCACCTGGAAATAGAACACTAATGAATTCCAAGAGGTACCCACTGGTGTACCATATCTTGTTCAAACTATTGACGTTTTATCTTCGAAAATATAACAGCTTTCTCATTCCGACACCTCCTAAGGCGCACCATCAAGTCTACTTCTCACACTGCAATGGTCGCTGGTCGTCGGGATAATTTACGACGGTCACTCTCAGGCTCCTAACGAAAGATTTGTTTATTAGATATTCTTATTAAATTTAAGCACTCTTCCCCACTGCAGAATCACTGTTGTGAGAATGCTTTGAATACTGTTCCAACCTGAAGTTGTTTGGGTTTCATAATCCCCCTTGTCCTACTCCTGTATATGTATAGAAATTATATTAAATGTGCTTTACTGTCGAATAAATTTTTATTCTAACATCAATAACTTTTCTAACAACCCTATAACCTTTGACGAATCTGTTTCCTCTTCACTAAACCCTACATAAGTGACTTTTGAGGAAGAGCAACATGCCGGTGGTCTAGTATTCTGAAAACCAATCTGATAGCCTGATTGATAGTGAACTTGTGTCAACAGCGTCCAGAATAATACGTAAGACTATATTCATAGCTCTCATTCCAGAAATAAGACAGGGAAAATTCAAATTCATTTTCACATTGCCGATATAGTTTGAGTCTATCGCTATTATGTAAGGAAACGTCCGCAATCCTCTTGCTCAAACTTAGTCTTTATCCCACTCACTGCAATGGGGAGACGACAGTCTGCTTCAGATGTTCAGTTTACGAATGGTATTTCCCATTGTTTTTTTCCGTAGGTGATTGAAAAGAAATAATCATCTATATTGAATTAATGGTCAATTCATCTGTACATGAGACCAGTCTACCTCCAAAAGGGAGGAACAATGTATGATGTGCATTTCCATCAGCACCACAGGCGAGCCATTTACACATCTTTCTCCTAAGGGATGGTCCTTTCTCATAGGCTTCGATAACCGGGCCTAATTCCACTAATTTACCCTCGCCTAGTCGTGTTGAACTGAGATCGCCCCCTCCCTTCAACGCTCTGCAGAAATTTTTTCACCCTCGTTGATGGTGTGGTCAACAACTATTATTAAGACTGGATTCAATCTATATTATATCAGGTTGGTAGATAAGTAATGTCCGATTACCCAGGGAAATGTAATGACTACAAATGTAGTCATTGGGCTCTGCTGGGTTAAGGATCTTGGGCAGAAATGAATCAGCCAATGGCAGTGAAAATATTTACCCATGAGCGCACTATCCATTGCTTTCAATAACCTTATTCGACCTTTCAAAACGCTTATAAACGCCTCCGTTATAAAATTCTGGAGGCTTAGAATCAAAATATAAATTTAACCTTTTTACAATGTCTTCTCTCGTTGTAAATCGAAGTCCTCTAAAATAATTCTGTAGTTTCTGAAACATATGGAAATCAGAAGCAGGTTGAATGGACCACGTTTAACTGTCTTTCAATTTCCCTAGATATAACAGTTCGATTCAAAAACATTCAACTGATTGGAATCCAGTGTTCTTGGATGACCTTGATTATGCTCATCTTTTAAAGTGAAATCTTCATCTCGAAAATGAAAAAACCATCTCCCACGATTTCTTTCATTAACTAAATTATCCCCATAAGTGTGCTACTTCACTGGCATTTAACACCTTTATGAAATTAGTACAGTAGAACATTTCTCATGTGATCGTTAAATGAGACAAATTTAGATGCCAATATTCACGAAAATTTTGAACGTACCAGAGATAATCTGGAAAAAAATCATTTGATTCTGTCAGAAAATTATATTACAGTTTTAACAAAATTTAATTAATTATTCAATCTAATTTCAAGCATCCGTTCTAAAAACTGGACATTGTTTTGCACAAACCTGGTACTTGTGAAGCTCTGTTAGGCTTATTAACGTGTTCGAATGTTAGAATGTTTGGGTGTTAACATATACGCTCGACTGCAATAATAATAAAAAAGATCGAAATTCAACATCCAGCTTTCGGTAACAACAACTGAAAAATTTGGTAGCAGTAAATGACATAATTCAGCCGTGTCACAAACGCTATTGTGGTTACGATCTGTAATAGATGTCGAATTTCATAAAATATTTTCGAAATTTACTTGAACAGGAACTAAGAAAAGTGATGCAACGATTTCAAATGTGATAAATGAACTAATAATAATTGAGAAGAGTAAATGACTGTGAAGTAGAATGCAATTTTGCATTAAGATGCTTCGAAAATTTTATTACCCAAGTCCCTACCGCAAATGTTGACGCAGTTGAGAACTTTATTTCTAAAGTTCACCTTGGTCATTTAAAAAATATCCCACAAAATATTGATTGCTTGAATAATAGTTGCATTTAGATCTTTGATACTCACCTTTGAAACATGTCGCGCAGTATTCCGAGTGAACGCTTAGAAGCACACTATATCGTGCCTTCTTGGTGGGACCACAGATTGTCAGTATCATTGCCAGCGGGCAGTTTAAACCTTAGGATAGATGAAGCTGTCATGCACGTTTTAGAAGCGCGCTTTTCTCGAAAAATAAGGGCTTCATACGTCAAAACCTACTGTGGCCCACCACTCATATCTGAAATGCCTCCTGCATGTTCAGACCTGCTACCAGACATTGCCACTGGCAACAGACGTCTTATCACAAGTCCGAAGTTGTCTGCAGTTTTTTAACAGAATCCAATGGCGGTAAATACGATTCTTCCTTTATTGTACAATCTATCTGAACTTCTTTGATGTCGTGTGTGAGCGACCTAAAATTATGCATATGGTCCTTAAAAATTTGTTGACTTCCATAATACACTTTTGTTCCGCATAGTTGTGTGCCTCTAAATCTATTTTCGATTAATAGATGTAATCGTAGTCATCGTGTACATCTGTGCAGCGATTGGAAAAAGAAATTGTCGCCAAGGTTGCTTTCATAGTCATAATATTCAATTTGAGCTCTTTTTCGCTCGATTGTTAGCTGTGAAAAGCTTTTGATGTAATTGATGGGTTTTGACGATCTCATGTTATATATAACATTTACTTCGAACGTTTTCTCAAAGATTCTCACCTAAAAGTATTATATTGTAATTTGCGAGTCGAGAAGATGGCAAAACATCTAAAACTAGAGGCGACTCGCTGATCATTGTGTGTATTTATCCCAGGAATATGGTTCTGCAAACGATTTTGCTAGCAGTTAGTTGTTTAAACAATTAAAACAATTTTATTTACCACAGGTGATACAAAGGTAGAATGTTTCTTAAGTCTAGTACAATGGTCAAATTTGAGTATAGCGACCTGTGGGCCCGAACAAGTTCAGCGACTTCTAGGGCATCCTATCATCACGTTATTCTAAGGTGTACAATAATGTTTAACGTAGTTCACTTAACCTAGTTTCGCATTAGACTGATCATTGAGATAATTAACTCGATATTTTATGCTGTATTTTACAATATAGGTCAAATCGGCTATATTTAACAGTATGTTCGATAAAACGATTCAAGAGCAGACTGAAGATCGGTTATGTTACCCAAAGAAGGTTACATTATTACATTATCATTAGTTACATGTAGGAGGCAAGATTTGACATGGTGATCTTACACGACTAGTATTCTGATAGGAAGTGAGACTCAAGATGTCTTTTGAATACTTTGTACGAATTACATTTACGGATCTCCGCAGGTATAGAGTTCCAAGTTTTGGCTCCAACGAAGAGTATACTGTGTTGCGACCGGGCCTTTGAATAATAAGGAAGCATGAATTTACTTCTATTTCGGGTTTAATGGTCGTGAAGACCAGTTTGCGCAGTCAATAACTGTCTTAGGCTATTGTCGCCATCATTTCCTAATGTTTTGTAAATGAAATTACAGATGGAGATTTTGTAGAGATCCGAAAGTTTAAGTATTTGTAAATTTTTGAAAGAATCATTTGTGTGAGCATTATATTCTAGGTTCTTTACCGCTCTGACAGCTCTTTTCTGCAGAGTAAAAATTTTGTTGGTTCTATTTTTATCAGTTCCGTGCCATGCTTCTATTCCGTATTGCAAGTATGGAGAAATGAGCGTTCGGTAGAGCATTTGTAAAGCTGTTTCAGGTAGAAAATTTTTACCTTTATTTAGGATTCCGATGGATTTTGATAATTTAGAACTAATATGAGTGATGTGCTCTTTGAAGGTCAGATGTTTATCTATTATGATGCCCAGAAACTTACATGAGTTGGTTTCTTCGATTTCACCTTCGCCATTTTTAATGCATGGGAGAGATACATCTTTCTTGTATGAGAATGTAATATAATTTTTTTATCAATATTAGGGCTTATTTTATTTGCTTTGAGCCACGATGAAACCTTATGAAGTTCATTATTTATACTCTCCACAATCATAGCAGGATTTTGGTTCGGAAGGACCGCAGAAAGCGTACTGTCATCGGCAAAAAGTATGAATTTGAAGAATGATGTAGATTTTACAATTTCATTGATAAAAATCAGAAACAGGAGAGGCCCAAGAACAGATCCTTGTGGAACTCCATGGCTAATTGTCTGTGGGTCTGATTTTGCGTCGTCAATGACAACGTATTGCTTCCGATTTGTTAGGTATGATCTGAACCAATCATGCGCAATCCTTCGAATGCCATAGCAGTGTAGTTTCGAGAGTTGTATTTTATTGTCCCCACAATCGAATGCTTTTCGAAAGTCAAGAAATACAGAGAAGTATGATTTTAATATAAAAGAAAAATTGTGGGAAATACATGGAATTGCCTATCTAAATCAATTTTACCTCCTTGATTCATTACATTTGACGCAACACTAGTGTCACGTCGCATTTTCTACTAACGGACCTGGAAACATAGCAGACATTGGTCACTGAGCCAGTGAGCCAGATTCTGGTGGTCGTTAGCGCGATTTACCTCGTTTTCTATATGAACAAAAATGATAAGCTTTTATATCCCTTGAAGAATTAGCTTTTCAAATCTCTCAAGTATTTGAAAAATCCCACTACACATTGCGAAAAAGCTGTGCAGAGTGAAGGTTACTCGTAGTTAAACCTGTGCCTATTTCCGACACATGGATTTAGCGGTAAATTAGGGTGAGTTCTTTTTCATTTCAGCGGTAGAATCACCGGACTGATATTGCAGGGGGATCAAACTGACTACCCTTCGCATGAAATACACATGTTCTCAACCATTAGACAACAGTGACTGCTCTCGTGGTTTTTGTTTATTAAACTTTGAATATAACTGGAAGTGCGCTAGATCGCTGTAAATCATAAGAGTTTTCACCGGAATGCTCCCATTGAACTACCCAGGATAACATTCTGACACTAATTCGATCAAGTTGCCCAATTCTTCCACCTAAATCCTACTCATTACAATTACATTTAATGTTCTTTACAGTGTCTTAGTCTTTTTCTGGCGTCTCTACCATTTTTTCACAATATCTTTTCCCAATAACCACTCAGAAAAGGTAATTTGACCTAACGAGCTTCTGATTTTTAGAGAACTTGAAAAACTCTGACCATCTTCTTTGAAAGCTTTTATAGTTGTGTGGGAGTCACCGTCCACATCTCTGCTTTCAGTAAATGAAATGAGTTAAATATGAAATGGGCATAAGCTTTATTGTGGGTACGATTGGTTACAAATGCCCATTTAATAAATAATATTTGCTGAGAATTAGTGAATTACAACTTTACCCAACAGCTCCAGGGGAGCCTAGCGTAATTTCTACATTGTTCATGACTTCTAAATTTTCTTCAGAACAAGACTCTGCGCGTGGAGGGTCGCGTGGTCCGCCTGCAGGTGTGGGACGCGGCGGGGCAACACAGATTCCGAAGTCTTGGCTGGACCAACTACAAAGACGTCCACGGTACGATCTGTATGGCAGAGTCTGCACATTTCGGTGCCTAAATGGGATTAACAAAGCAGGGCACGTAAGTTAGAATCTGCAGCAGGTGATATTTGGATTGAAATGTTCAAATGCAGAATATGTGGCGTGTATGAGGTAAGCCAAAAAAAAATTTGCCCAATTTCGGCCCACTAATTGCTAAAAGACCATCAATCTTACGAAAATGGGCATAGTTTCATGGGTTACGAAATTTTATCTTTCGTTACCAGCTTCAAGTAATTTACTGTCGACCATATAATCCAGACACAATGGTGCTTAAAATGCGGACCATTCTTTTTGACTAGCGCAAGAAGCAAATTTTCTTAATTTTTCCCTAAGTAACGTCTTACGAGACGAAAAAAAGAAATATCGCTCTTCTACACAGATGAATTTCAAAAATAATTGTTCATTTTCGAAACTAATATTTTAATTAAATTTTCGTCGAAACGCTCATGGCTCCCATTTAATTAAGTATTTTGACCGCCATTACTTTCGAAACATTTTTGACATCTCCCTCTCTCTCTCTCTCTCTCTCTATCGCTCCCTCTCTCTTTTATTTCATTTAATTCTTTCCAATTAACTCAGGATTGTCTAGAAGAATGTTGTAAATTATTGTGATAAGGTGACGCATATCTAGAGAGACCGCACTAAGCGTTTAGAAAAGCGATCCTTTGAAAAACCTTAAAGGTAAAAATCACTCTGCGTAAGGCGAGATTATTTCAAGTTTGACCAAGTTAACCGCAAACATCTGCTTGATTATTAGTGGACGAATGAAATTTAATGTCATGTTAAAGAGCATGTTTAACGGTAAAGGTAAAAACCGGTTGAAGAAAAAATAGGTTTAACAGATTAAAAATATATGAGTGCATAATTTGTTAAAAGTGAAATTAGCTTCTTCAATTGCTTTCTATTTTATTCATTAAAAACTTGAACTAAACAGAGATGTTATAACTAAAATCAGAGCATGGACTGTGACACATAAGCATGCAAACAAGCGTGCAAGCAGGTCAAAAAATTCTATCAGTATTTCGGCACACTAATTGATTGACCGTGGTACGAATGATACTTTCTCCTCTAGAAAACTTGAAATGAGGGTATCAAAATATGAATATTGGTACTAAAGCTCATTTTATTATAGAAAGTTACTACACGATATAGCGGTTCAATGCAAGTCACTTATTCAATGCTTATTCTATCATATCTTGCTTGAAAGAAACGATGCAAAAATTTTAATTATTCCAATATCCTATACATTCAGGGATTTTATACGCGTTTTTTTCTGGGCTAAGAAAGAAATAGGCAAAAGGACAAAACCACTACTCATCTACAAGTGCATTGCAATTATATGTTATTATATGCGTTACACTTGAAACGCGGATAGCAACAACCATCATCATGGAATTGGCTACGTAGTAAAAACAGCGAAATATTCGAAGGGGTAAATGTACTTCAATTTAAAGTTTATTTATCGATTCCAGTAAAAAATAACGGGCGTTGTCTTACAGCTGTCATGATAATATACGACGTGCGCAACCGCGCAAGCTTCAGCAGCGTCCGGAGCTGGGCTGACGAAACACGCAAGTTCAGCAAGAAGAGCCCTGTCATCTTGCTTGTTGGTGAGACGCGTGAGATTCACGGTTTTGGTTTTCAAAAATTCATTCCAGCTAAAAACAAGACAGCACTTGGTTAGAAATGATGAAGGACTTACGTCACTCATTAGGTAAAAACTAGCTCTCTTGATAAATGAAAAGTAAGCAAAAAAATGCCGCCAAACTATGTGTGTATGTTACTCACGCAAAGGAATGCAGTAAAGTATTTTTGCATGAAAATTGAATCAGAAAGGGAATGATAACTCTCAAAACTCCTTTTTCTTTATTTTGAGTGGAATCACCATGATAATTCGCGAAAAAATAAGTGAATATCAGTTTTGAAAACTCACGTATCCAGTACACTACAAAAAATAGGCCATTTTTTTCACCAAAAAGGGCTTAGAGCTAATGTGTCGTTATCACTTCGAGTTTCTTCCAACAGAAAGTGCCCTTAAAACTGATGTACAACCGTGGTATTGTCACCGAATGATTGGAAGCATTCATTTATCTAGCGGAATTCATTTTTATTGCAGATATTTAAATATATTAGAAATCCCTGTGTTGTCTATTCGCTATGTAAATTAAACTATGGGAGAAAAATCGATAAATTTATTCCACTAGAGCCTTTCAAGGCAGAGTAAGGTACTCTAGCATTGTATGGTAGCTTAACAAACCATCAATTCTGTAACTCCCGTCAGAAATTCTGTTATATTTATCGAGAAACGCATAACAGATATTGTAAAATTTTCAGCTTAATGAAGATATTTTCAGCTTGCCAATCTATGAATCCGCTATGTATGTAAATAAAATGAGTAGCTAAACATTACTCAAGACTGACGGTGAAATGAGTCTAAATTTTGCCATCTACATTCTGGCGTCATTATACATAGTATCTTGATCATCATAAAATTGAATTTTCAGGCAACAAAAGTGATTGCAGTGAAAATGAGCGCTCAGTGACTAAAGAAGAAGGAGCAACACTTGCCAAAGAACTCGGGCTTTACTTTTTGGAAACCTCAGCAAAAAGTGGAGAAAATGTGGAGTTGGCCTTCAAAGCCGTTTCAGCGTGAGTTGGAAAAAACTGTAACAACATTTTAATTATACCCATTATTTATGTTCTCCGAATTTAAGTAATCTCTGTGAAACATTACCATGCAGAGGCAACACTGCAGAGGGTCAAAACAGAGAAGGTACGAGCATGGCAGTGCATAACATGTTGATCAAGTGAAGTACTTGATTCGACAAGATTTTTTCTAATGATGATGTCGTATTACGAAATTATCCGAATCATTCGCCTTCCTGAATTCCAGTTTTGAACCCATGTGATGTGCAACAGATTGGAATTAACTTTAAAAAAATCTTCTTTCTTGGTGGACATTTCCTGAATTAGGATCCAGTGCAGTAAAAATTCGATAACCATTACTCGAAAAAAACTTCATACGATCAATGTCTCTAGTTTCGAAAGTTTTGGAAAGCAAATGAATGGGGTGCAAATTGTCAGCGTAGAAGTAAAATTCTCAATTTATTACTTTACTCCTCTCTCTGCTCCACATTGCACCAAGTAACTGAAATTTAAATTATTTCATTTTGTTCGTTTCTTTTTCTATTGCTTTGAGTGATAGCTGTAACTTCTAGACATTGCTATTAAACAGTAATATTTCATTGAACCTCGTACGCAATTCACAAATAACGCTGAATTTCATATTTTAAATTAATACTGTGCGCCTTGTTGAACAGTCACACATCTGATCTTCAAACTTTCCAAAATAATGCGACTCTCAACGCTAGTTACCGAACTTATCAGAACATGTACGGTAGATCAAATAATTTTACTTTTTTGCGTTTTCTAAGCGATTTGTTGCGTTCAAGTTGTTTTCCATTTTCTGCCAGATTAGTGCAAGCAATAAGCAACTTCGTGCTCTAATAAAATTCACAAATAAAAATATTGTTATCACGATAGTGACCTTCGCTTACGACTTGTTTCTCAACTTATGGTGATTCATTTACTTAACGATTTGCTCAACAGGATGCTGAAAGCTATGCACGGCCTGGACCCAGGTGACGGAGCCTTCAGTCTGCAGAGCTACCTGGACGAGCACTCCAGCAACTGGTGGTCGTTCTGCTGCCCCTCCTGCATCATCTGCTGATGCCTGACACAAGCATCAGTTACTCCAAGGCGCGCAACTCTATCTCCTGATAGTTGACACTGTCGGGTCCACCTTGCTGCTGACCCCCTTGCCGGCGCCCCATCTGCGCATTTAAGCTGTAGTTCAATATCGTTTCTCAGTTATATTAACCAACTCTAAAGTAGGCTCGCCGTAAATGTAAGTGCAATGCTTTACTCGAGGCTTTAAAAATTCGACACTTTTACGTGTGATCACTCAGATTTCTATCCGTCACTGACTTTGTTTTAGCTTCCCTCACAGAGTTTTCGTTTCCAGGCAATTCAAAGTACTCTTATATTTAGTGTTATGACGCTTTATATGAAATCGACTCCTACGGTTTTAAATTTTAAATCAGTACTCTTCGAAAGTCTCATCCGGATAAGAAGCCATAAACGTATAACACAATGCTGTTGCAATTTCTTGACGAAGAAGATCAGATCTAAATATGTTATGAGCATTGCAACATTTAAACTATACGAAGAAAAATTAGGATGGCACGAACGTGAAACGAGACCATATGCGTGTGTGTGTTAACAACGGCTGGTTGATTTTCAAGGTGGTCCTTCTGTTTCCCCGTTATAAGATTTCAATCCCAAATCGACTCTTTTCCAGCATGTAAGCTAACAAAAATCTTGATTCGCTTCCCGTTATGAGAATAAGTTATACAGAAAAAACGAAGCACTCATTACCGTATCCAGACCCGTTGTGCGACACACCCGAGCCGTCATCCTACCCGAGACGGCCGTCATTACAATGCCTCTAATATCTCCAGGCCTGTCACGAGAGTCGCACTAGTGGTAAAAGATTTAGTTTCATTTGTGATGAATCGTAGAGCTAAACGCTTATACGTAACATTAATTCCCCATGGAACGGAGTAAACCACACTCTGGAAAATCTTAACAGAAAAACAATGAGACTTTTCAGTCAAATAAGTAACCATAAATGCAGTTTTTCAATTGTTCCTGATAAGAAAGAAAAGAGAAAAGTAGTCTAGATTCTCTCAGCCCGAAGTCCGCACGCATCACCAAATTAAACAATTTAAACCATTTAAATATCGTACTTATTTATTTTCTTTAGGTATCACCAGGATTCGGGCCTTAATTCTCTCACTGGTGTAACATCACACAATTTAATTTTGTACATTGACCCGATATAACACAAATAGTCAAACTATCGTTAGTTACCGCAAAAGACAGGTAAAGTTCAACTAACAAACAAAAATGCTCAAAATTGGATATTATGACTTTGAAAACAGCCGTAGGTTCAATTGTATTTTCTAAACGCTTTACAGCTCTGCACGACTGCTGCGATTCCCATATTTAATCATTGTGCTCAATCAGAAAACACATAATGATCCTAAAATTATGTATTAAAAATCTATATATCTTTAAATATTCAAGTTCCGGTGGAGTATATTCGGAGGTATTCATTTACCGCTATTGGATTCTATTCAAAATTACCGTCATCTTCGAACCACCTGAGTGACGTCGTTGCCATGTTACCGCACCTAGGAGCATGTCTGGAGATAGAGGAGGCATTGGTCACGTTCGCTAACTTTTCGAAGCTCCATCGAGGGTAGGAAAAAATTTTCCATCTGTGTTCTGTCCCATTCTATAGTTAATTTTGTCACTGGGGATCAGGCTCTCTTCTTAAGACTTCATACCGTCAGATGGTCAAACGGTACAAGATCTGACAATCATTAGCCAGCGCATTTTTCATCCTGTGTAATTAAGTTTAAGTGTCCATTCATTTTCATATTCTGCCTCATCTTAAAGAAAGTATGAACATTATAGCGAGCAGTTGCGTTACGCCATCTAAACATCAGTGCGCTTTCATCAACTACAGTACTTTGCTGACGCTCTCTATTCGCAACAAGAGATCAACAAGGCAATACACTAAAACCAAAACGGTCGTTCAAGCTCACTCTGAGGTTGATTCCTGAATTGTATTTAAACGTAGCAAAAATTAACTCAACACTAGTCAGTACGTAATTAAACAATGTAACGATAAAAGCCGGTCGACCTGTACATAGTGATTAAATTATCCAAATGAAATCTATCTACGTAGGGTAATTGCGAACAATTTTCTTCTCATAAGGTTTTTTAATCCAACTAGAAGAAAAGATAACTTTGTGATATTGTACTATGTCATCTGAGAGTCATCTCGACTCCCCCTCTGTATATATCGTTCGATTTTTACGACCATATCTTCAATTTTGTGATCATATTTGTTTACATTCAGTAACTCATAAATTACGCACCTGATAAATTAGAAATATGCATGTTGCTTACGAAAAGTAGGTAATTATCGTACTTATAGATTCACTGCTCAGTCTTTGCATATTCTCTTTTAAATATTCAACTTCAAACAAATGATCTTTGGCCCTTCTTTGTATTATAACTCTGCTTCAGAGTTTGAGTGACAACGGCGGCTGCTCTGCATTCGTGTTGTCACGCAAAAATGACTCACAGGCCCTGCGTTATATTATCAAAGTTTAACGATTGTTGGCGACATTCCACGAGTTTTACACGTTTATTATCCCAGTCAAACTAACTTTTCACTACAATACGTTTTTGGATTCACCAATGTGTCCTAAAAACTACTTATTAAATAAAGTGCATTCCATTCTCTTCTGTCATATGATTTCATTTATGTGGTGATAAGAAAATAACAAAGATCTCCAAGCCCGCTCCAATTAAAGCTCGATCATTTCCATAAACATAATGACAACCATATCGTTATGAAAGACAGAAATTAACTTCATACAACTCAAGTCCACTTTCCAATGACATTCACGCAAATACAGTAAATTTTTCACAGAATTAGCTCAAAAAGTGGCACTGGAGCATTACACCTTAGCGTTTACCGTGTGTTGGATGAGAAATCGCATATTCCAATGAGCAGGCATATCCATTCAGTGAGGTGGCGCACGATCATATGACATTTCACTAAGTTTCCACATCATCGAAGATCATTTCCGTAGACTAACATATGTCATCGCTACGATTGTCCTGCAGCAACGTTATTTGTGGCTTCTATACAAGTTTGTTCAAAACAACTGTAAAATTAGCTAATTATTTTGCACCCACGATCATTTGTATTACAGTGTCATTTTTCAACGTTCATTTTTATCGTGCAATCGTTAAGCTGATGTATTATTGTTCGCGCAAAATTTGTCAGTTGTTCATTTTTCGTGGCTGTTATATTGCTTGCCATGAAATGTGTATCAATTTATGACCTATTTACTAAGATATTATGCAATGCCAATTTTTGTATACTTCATATATGAATTTTACTAGAAATATACTGTTTTTCTCTTCATTTATTCTCGTTGTGAGAACACATTGATTCCTAAGCCCAATCAGGCTCGTCCTGTTGGATCTCAGGTGCCCGGTTTTAAGCACCCTGGCGCTCGACACATTATTTGCTCGTCGCATCTTCATGATGAACAGCAGGTACTGTTGAAAGAGACCTACATCCGAGCAGTCAGAAATATAAATTTTAAAGCAATAAACTAGGTAAGGAACTTTCGAGTTCACCTTACGAGTGGGCTTAGCGAATAACCTGATGAGGGAAACAGAAAAACGTTCTCAATCACAACAAGGAACTATAGGAGCTTTTACGTAATAAAACCATGAAAACTTTTCAACATATCATTTTAATTAAGGAGCTGCAGTGGAGGTCCAGATTTAATAATACCGCGTTAGAGTTCCAGTATTTAGTTATTGACGGCGGTTTAGTCTGCTGAAAATGTTCGTTTATCCAGTGAAATTGTCACTTCCTTGGAACCTGAGGAGATTGTAAAAATAGTTAGTGCAGTATTTATTTTTTATGGGAAAATTCATAGAAAACAAAGCTTTATTAAGAAACACTGAAAAACAAGTACTCCTACTTATGTTGCTCTCATTACGAGATAAAGTAAACATTTGTGGAAGCTCCTTTGGGCGAATCTGAAATTTAAATGAACATGTCGATGAAATGTGATCATGACCCTAATTTATGAAGTCTTTACTGCTTTGACGGTCGGTGAACGAGTGTTGTAACTGATCATTTTTGTTGGCTGTAACAACCGCTGCTGACACAAATCTATTGAATTTTCCATTTAAAATGTAACAAAGACGCGAAAGGAAAACTCAAACAAAGCTTTGAAGCAGCATTTTTGCAGCATGCGGTGCAGATTGCAAGTGCTACTGAAAGCGCTTAGGAAATTTCTTAAAAGGTCGCGTCTTTGGCTTTAAAAAATTCTCTTTTTTTTTGTTGAGAAAGTTTACGTGATAGTATTTAAACAATTTAAATAATTTAAACAATTTATTTACCACAGGTGATACAGAGGTAGAATGTTTCTTAAGTCTAGTACAATGGTCAAATTTGAGTATAGCTACCTGTGAGCCCGAACAAGTTCAGCGACTTCTCGGGCATCCTATCATCACGTTATTCTAAGGTGTACAATAATGTTTAACCTATTTCAATTAACCTAGTTTCGCATTAGACTGATTATTGAGATAATTAACTCGATATTTTATGCTGTATTTTACAATATAGGTCAAATCGGCTATATTTAACAGTATGTTCGATAAAACGATTCAAGAGCAGACTGAAGATCGGATATGTTTCCCAAAGCAAGTTACATTATTACATTATCATTAGTTACATGAAGGAGGCAAGATTTGACATGGTGATCTTACACTACTAGTATTCTGATAGGGAGTGAGACTCAAGATGTCTTTTGAATACTTTGTACGAATTACATTTACGGATCTCCGCAGGTATAGAGTTCCAAGTTTTGGTTCCAACGAAGAGTAAACTGTGTTGCGACCGGGCCTTTGAAAAGTAAGGAAGCATGAATTTACTTCTATTTCGGGTTAAATGGTCGTGATGACCAGTTTGCGCAGTCAATAATTGTCTTAGGCTATTGTCGCCATCATTTCTTAATGTTTTGTAAATGAAATTACAGATGGAGTTTTTGTACAGATCCGAAAGTTTAAGTATTTGTAAATTTTTGAAAGAATCATTTGTGTGAGCATTATATTCTAGGTTTTTTACCGCTCTGACAGCTTTTTTCTGCAGAGTAAAAATTTTGTTGATTGTATTTTTATCAGTTCCGTGCCATGCTTCTATTCCGTATTGCAAGTATGGAGAAATGAGCGTTCGGTAGAGCATTTGTAAAGCTGTTTCAGGTAGAAAATTTTTACCTTTATTTAGGATTCCGATGGATTTTGATAATTTAGAACTAATATGAGTGATGTGCTCTTTGAAGGTCAGATGTTTATCTATTATGATGCCCAGAAACTTACATGAGTTGGTTTCATCGATTTCACCTTCGCCAATTTTAATGCATGGGAGAGAGAATATGAGAATGTATGAGAATGTAATATAATTTGTTTTATCAATATTAAGGCTTATTTTATTAGCTTTGAGCCACGATGAAACCTTATGAAGTTCAGTATTTATGTCACGAGAAAACGGGGCCGACTCCTCCTTGTTAACATTTCATTAACAGGAAGATCAGGTTCTCGGAATTGAGGAATGGCACACCTCCATGATATTACACAATACACACAAAAATGCGAGAATGTATGAAGAACACAGGCATTGAGAAAAGACACACAAATTATTGTATACTAAATTTAGAGCGGTACTCACCGATGGTAGATGACCCACTTACGCCGCGCATTTTCTGAGCGCCCTCCGTGGTTTTACGATCGATCGCTTCTAATATTGTGGGACATGATACACAGGGAAAATATGCCAACATTTATGATTTCCAGCTATACGTCATACAAACATCAATGAGCGTACACACAATGAATGGTATTAGGAGTGATGCAAATTAAGTAATGGAATCAAACAGCATACGCCTAATCACTTACATTACATTACTATACTGTATTTTTCCCCGGGCTGGCCAGCCTTTTCCCGCATATTACTTACACTCCCAAACATAACATAAGTAATGCCTACAATATCTCAGCGCTCCCAGCAGCACGGGATGTGATCATTAATTCGTCCTTCACGTTCATGAGCCGACACAACTTCGGTTCAAATCACTGTCCTGGACACAGTTCAAGGATATATGTTGCTAATTGCCAGATTCGTTGCTCCCGGGCATTCCCCTTTCTGGTGTGCTCCTTATCCACAGGACTTCTTATGCACGAGCCTCCCTCCTGCAAGAACAATTTATAACTCGTTAATCCCTAATTGCCCTAGTTACGTTCCCTCAAAATATCTCAATTTTCACAGCACTGAATGCCAATAAATTTCACTAATATTTATTTTAACAAAATATATATATTTTTTTTTCTCAAGTACCTGTGTTTCTCTTACCCGCCCCGAGACGTTGCAGCTAACTGTTACATTAAATTATTTCCACGCTGGTTGGATTTCACTTCAGTTCTCTGAAAGTAAAACGAGAAAATGTATGAACTTTGGATTACATTATAACGTCGCCTTTAGTATAAATTTTCAATATATCCAATAACCACTTTTCATTATATCTTTGAGCACGTTTGTTACAGCGAACACACCCGCGTTTTATTTCTTCTACTTCGCGCTCCGGCGTTGACTGCAGAACTACCTCTTGTTCCTCAGACGCCCCGCGTATTTTCTCAAGGGTTGTCCCCTCTCTCACATTCGACCTATAAGAATCTTAGGAACCTCGAAGCGTCCGCCTACATCTTTTCTAATTGGTAGTACCGCAGCTCGCCTTTATTTCTTTCTTAGCCTCATTTTTCTCACGCTCAGCTCCTTCGAAACCGACCGTTGGTTTGCCGCCTCTCTCGTATTAAGTGTCTCGATTTATGTTTGACCACAAGGCGCCTTTGTCTGCGCATGGGTAGGCATTTTTCCGAACGTCTACAGTTTCCAAGGGCTAGCCCGAATGAAAAAATTGCTAACACCACAAAATTGACCCCTCCAGAAACAACACACAATGTAAACAGCCATCGTCCGAGCCCTTGCATCTTATCGCTCCATCTAACATTGCTGAGTCCAACGAAAAACATACAGGCATAAAAACATACATGTTGAAGCGACCCTCCTGTGCTGCTGGGATTTACTGAGATATTTATAAGTAAGCACAAAATTTATTACACACAATTAAAAAATTTTTTTCTTAAATCCTCATTTTTTAATTCACAAAATTGGTTATTCTTAACAGATTCTCGACATTTATACTCTCCACAATTATCGCAGGATTTTGGTTCGGAAGGAACGCAGAAAGAGTCCTGTCATCGGCAAAAAGTATGAATTTGAAGAATGATGTAGATTTTACAATGTCATTGATAAAAATCAAAAACAGGAGAGGCCCAAGAACAGATCCTTGTGGAACTCCATGGCTAATTGTCTGTGGGTCTGATTTTGCGTCGTCACTGACAACGTATTGCTTCCGATTTGTTAGGTATGATCTGAACCAATCATGCGCAATCCCTCGAATGCCATAACAGTGTAGTTTCGAGAGTAGTATTTTATGGTCCACACAATCAAATTCTTTTCGAAAGTCAAGAAATACAGAGAAGACAGGCTTTCCTTCATCTATATTAGAATAGAGGAATTGTAAATGATTTAATATAGCCTGTGTTGTTGATTTTTTAGAGCGAAAGCCGTATTGTTTATCGTAAAGAAATGATTTTTGTTCAAAATAAGAGTACACTTTTTTATACACAATCTTTTCGAATACTTTGCTAGTAATTGGTAGTACGGAGATAGGTCGATAATTGTTTACACAGGTTTTTTCACCACTTTTAAAGATAGGGGTTACTCTAGCAACTTTGAGGGAGTTCGGGAAAGTGCCTAGTAAGAGAGACTTGTTAATAATATTTGATATCAGTGGGGCTACAATGTCAGCAATAACTTTAAGTACTTTTGTCGGAAACGTTTGTAACCCACTCGATTTATTTTTCATGTTGTTTATGCACGTTTTTACATCGGAGGAGTTTGTAGGCGTAAAGAAAAAGGAGTTGGGTTCTCGAATATGATCCATAAATTCCAGGTGATCAGTAGGTTCACTTGGAATACCATTAGCTATAGTTTTCCCTACGTTTACGAAGAAGTTGTTTAAGAGATTAGCAATTTCTTTCTTCTCATGGTATTTTACATTATCTTGAATAACATATTCAATTTTCTTTTTATCGGCATTATTCGGTTTACAGCAAGATATAAGGAGATGCCAAGTCTTTTTAACGTCAGATTTGAATTGAGTAAACTTGAGCGTAAAGTAGTTCTTTTTTTATGTTCTTATATGGTTTGTTACATAGTTTCTGAATCGGTTATATGTTTCTCTAGATATTCGCCCTTCGCAAAGGAGGGCTAGGTACGCTTGACGTTTCTTTATATTTATCACGATGTCTCTTGTAATCCAGGGCTTTTGTTTATTTTTCGGGGTAACTGTACGAGTTACAATTGGGCAACCCTGATTGTAAGCGGTCATTATAGTTTCAGTCAACTTTACTACTGCTTCATCAATGCTCGTAGCATTATTATTTTGTTGAGAGATGTGCAATGTAGGCATTGATTCTTCTAGAACGGTGCGCATTTCTTCAAGATTTGATTCGCTTATTTTACGATATGAGTAAGTTTCAGCCCGTGCCTTGGTGCAAGCAATATAGACATTTTTCTTAATAAGAAAAACTGGGAAGTGATGTGTGAGCATGCAAGATGGAATAGACTGCTTTTTTTCTTTTTTTTTTTGACGAAGATGAAGTTGAATTTGAACTAAAATTTCAATAATATTTCTTCAATTAAGTTACGATGGGCAAAGAATGATTGCGGCATTTTTTGGTGCTCAGAGCGACAATCGCTCTAAGCAATAATCTCGTAAATCTATCGTTTTTGTGAAATGTGTCTCCCCGGCCATTGTATGTTGTAAAATGTTTGTGCTCATTCTTTATTTAGTCTTCAATTTCTACTCTGAATTGAGACTAAAATTCATTCCCGACTGGTATTCCCTAAAATATAATTAACTCTTGCTAATTTCGATCAGCTTAATTCATGAACTGAGCGAAGGTGCTGCTCTGATCTGTAAATCTAATTCATCATAATCTTACTTTACTATAATGGTATCAGCAGTGAGATGATAACCCAATCTCGTTCATTTTCTGATTGTTCTTGATGAACTATTTCATTTTTTTAAATGCTAAAACTACATCAACGCCTCAGTGAATCAAGGAAATAAATTAGAGCTTCATAAAAATTACTCTAGTTTTAGGGAAAACGATGAGTTCAGATGAGAGTTCACTCGAAAGGTCGAAATTTTGCACTTCAGTTCTTTGAATTTAAGAATGAAGGTGTTATTGTAAAAAATATATAAAATGAAGATATTGTACTTGCAATGAAGTTGAACGTTGCATTTCACACTAGAATTAGATTATTAAAATGTCTTCTAACGCAAGCAATATAGATATTTCATACTATTCAAGATAATAACAGTACCGAAAGTTCAACAACTGACAAATCTAGCATTACTATATATTAATTATTATTAAATGCACTATAATAACTGATGCTGAAAAACAACAAACTGGAGGAAATGATCGAGTGTGTAAAATGAATTGAAAGTTGACCGTCGAGAAAACCGAAATTAATTATTTTGTAGTAGTTACTAATGCTGCCTGTGAGAAAAAAAACCTAGTTGACGTTTTGGTCTCATGACTAGAGGGGCAAGTTCGAACGGGAGAGGCAGAAACTATCCTGTTAGAGCGGGGTCAGAGTAGTCAGTCTTAATTATGCTGTCTGTGCAAGCGCTCTTCATGCTGGGAAGTGAGCACAAATGTAGTCAGCTCCATGTGTTCGATCGATAGTTTTGTCAATCGTTATTTGTGCATTTCGTGTCGAAAATAATTATCTAATTATGTATTTTACATTGACCATTATACAGGATGCGGCAAGCTAACCTCCTTATTTCGTATTGCAATACAACCAATGGTGGTAAAGATATCTTGTCATTTATTTCTTATACAGAATTTAAACATGTGCACTTAAAGTTGTGGTTTACATAGTTTTAAAATCATGTCGGTCAAGTGACGCCCACCATTATCGATATACTGGGAGATCAGAATCGAATTCTACTGTTTATCATCACACTCTCCAGCATATCGGTGGCAACGTCGGCCGTTTCTCTCAGAACGTTTCTTTTCAGATCTTTTAGAGCTTGTGGGCGGTCAGCGTAGACACGAGATTTTAAATACCTACACGAAAACAAGTCACATGGCATGGGGCCAAATCGGGAGAACGCGCCGGCCACTCCAAATCGCCTCTTAGTGAGATGAAGCGCCCTGAGAAGCGATTTCGCAACACAGCCTTCGATGCCTTTGAAATCTCCACTTTTTTCACAGAAGTTTTCCTCACGTGATAGAGCATGCAAGATGCTTGCAACGATGCTCAACGTGGTCGCCCACGAAAAAAGATTTCCGGTTCGGAACAGGTTCGATAATAATGAAGCGATTTCGTAAAGCGCGCTGGGTTGAAACCACCGAACATCAGTTGGAAAAATAGACCTTTATGCCAAATGCACGCTGTTCGTTACTCCAACGCATTATGGAGACCGAACCACAAGGTCACGCTAGTTTTAAGGTCCCCTCTCTCAAACGAGATCACGTTCACCCGCCCGGAGACCCTGTAAGCTTTGGAGCACTCGCCTCAAAACAGGAAGTTTACTCGCACCCTGTACCTCATGTGTTCCAAGTAACGTTTCCTATTTTATGCACTCTGTCCCAAGTTCACAATTGTTTCTAGTTGAACTTTTACCCCAATTTTTTTTTCTTAGGAGTTGAGTTAGTTCATATCAATTGTCCAACGGATGTAGTATTGACCGCTAAAATAGCCTACCGCACAAAGTGCATATGTCACGCCTACTTTGCGCTTTAATAAAACGTCGTTAAGCCATTCAGAGAAGTCGGGATGACAGCAAGCTTTATTTCTTTCTTCAGGCTCGACTTGCGTGTGGAGCGATCATCAGAAAATCCATTAGCATTTATTCATTTACGTATCTTTTGAATTGACTTAAGCTGGGAGTCCTCATGCTGTCACTCTGCCTGTGAAAGATCCCTGATCCTCTGGCCGTCACCCTCATCAGAGGGATAAAAGGAAAAAAAGAAAAAATGTTTATTTCCAAGTTTTCACATGAGATACATGCCAACATATTGGCTTTTAAAAGTTTCTTAATATAGGACATCCTAAAACAAATTTTCCATACGAGGAGTACTAATTGACAAACCATCCGAGGTGTACAAGTAGATAAGCCATACGAGGCATAATAATAGACAAACTATACGAGGTGTACTAATAGACAAACTATCAGAGGTGTACAAATTGATAGACCATACGAGGCATATTAATTGACAAAATATACGAGGCGTACTAATAGACAAACCATTCGTGGTGTGCTAATAGTCTATCAAAAGTTCTATACTAGGAGTACTAATTGACAAACCATCCGAGGTGTACAAATAGATAAGCCAAACGAGGCATAATAATGGGCAAACTATACGAGGTGTACTACTAGACAAGCTATCAGAGGTGTACAAATAGTTAGACCATACGAGGCATATTAATAGACAAAATATACGAGGCGTACTAATAGACAAACCATACGTGGCGTGCCAATAGTCTATCTCTGTCAAGGTTAGTTGAATGAAAAATGAAAAATATGCCCTAAAAATATGCAAAGCCCTATCCCCACCAAAAACATATTTCATATCTTCTCGATATTCACCACACCATCATCCGGACATGGGTACATGGGATAAAATGGAGATACAGTGTAAGCCGGTTACCACTCATGATTGACAAATATCTACAAAATTTGGGCAGAAATGGGTAAACAAACATATACTCAACATCGAAATTCATAGCTTGTACAACATACGGACAGAAAGATAATTTTACCACGATTCAAATGCTCAAAATGCACTTTAATTCATTAATTATATTTGTCATTAATCTGATTCACAGAAACGCCCTCTGGGGAAGTGATAGATCTATTTTTGAATCATTTCGCCAGTGCGATAAAATGTATTAACCGGATGGTTTTTGCTTAAAGAAATGAAATAAAAACATGTATATCTATTTAGTTAGATACATATATATACCTTCACACGTACACACACATATTAATATATATACTTATTGAAAATGAAATATAAGAAAAAAAAAAATATATAAAATAAAAAGATATAAACAACCTACCATCTACTACACAGAAAATGACAGTTGAGCTCACTGAAATCCTAAGAAATTTTTCGAAAAAAAATAACTAAAAGGAAAAGAAGACTTCGAAAAACATAAAAAGGAACTGGTTTTTAATTTCTTCATAGAAATTTTTAAGAAAACTCAGGTTACAGCCAGGAAACAACACAACTCTTCAGCATTATACGGACATGTGTACATGGGATAAAATAGAGTAACATTGTGGCCGGATATCACATCTGAGTGGAGAATATTTACAAAATTTGGCACATATAGGTAGATTAGGCAATGATCCAAAGTGATAATTTTAATTACAGAAATTTAGAGTTTTTCCCGATTTGAAAGTTCAGTGCTAGTGTGCGCTGAACGCACGGAAAAAAATAAAAAGACTAAATGAAATGCTTAGATTACCCCCTCCCCCAAGCTCAGCCGAAAATCGATTGAAAACATCTTCGAGAATGATTTTGAAATAGCGAGACAACGTTAGCCGAAATTTAATTCATTAAAAACTTTGCACAACCCTCACATCTATACACCTGTTTATTGGTGCAAACACTAAATGTATTTCACGGTATATTTGTCATACGGACGTTAAATATTAATACAGAAAAAAGAAAGATATAACAAAATAAAGATGAGGAAATATTCCTAATTATGGAAAGAACGTTCGTTCTGCTGCATTGAACTGACGGTTGTGGTGCTCATTGTTGTCGACAGAAATAAGTAAGATGAATATACGAATGGCTTAGCAAACGTAAAATGAAATATTTTCTAATTTTCTAACAGAAATTTCAGGAAAATTAAAATTTCAGATAGCTGGGAAGTTCACACCGAAATGCTGCAGGCCCTATGACAGAGATGAAAAATGACGTGACACATTTACTCTAAATTCTTTTACAGTTTTAGAGTTTTTGATATGCTGGGGAAGCTTGTTCCACAAAAAAGCTCCAGAAACTGAGAGAGCTTTTTGTCCCACGTTAGATGAACGGTAACTGACTAAAACATCGTTCCTCCGATTTGGTCTTTTTTTTGGGATATTAGATGGAAAAAATTTTACCAGCTCTGCATTACTTTGGGGGAAATACAGAGAGGAGAACACTCGTCGAGCTTTTTGGATCATGAATCTGTTCGGTATTGGGATCCAGTCGAGTTTTCTCAAAAGAGGGGTGACATGATCATATTTATCGAAATTTCCTTTGCATACCACTTTGGCGGCGAAGTTTATACATTTTTGCAACTCTTCCTGACGACATTGAGGTAAATCTCCCCACACAAGACTTCAGTAGTCCAGACGCAATAAAACTAAAGACTGAATCACTAATAATCTAGATTTTTCGTCAAGTGTGTTTTTAATGCGATGAAAGAACATTAAGGTTCTGTTAATTTTGTTGCACATTGTTTCGACGTGTGAATTGAAAGTCATATTTTTGTCAAACCAAACACCCAGATTTTTAACCTTATCTACTGGTTTAATTGTATCGTCTCCAAATGTTAGCTTGAATGGTGGTAAATTTTCAGTCGCATTCTGTGATCCAAAAATAATGCATTGCGTTTCACTTGCGTTAAGTTTGAGGCCATTATGGTCATACCACAATTTCAGATTTCTCAGAAGGTTTTCAACGTTGGCTTGTGTTTCTTTTAAATCCGCTGTTGAGCTTGTCGTGGCAATTTGTACGTCATCAGCATACATTGAGATTTTTGTGTTTGCCGGCATGGTGGGGAAATCATTGATGAAAATTGAAAATAGGAGTGGGCCGATGATTGAACCTTGAGGAACGCCAAAATTATTTGGAATGAATGATGACATTTTGTTATTTAAGCACACTGCATGAGAGCGGTTTAGTAGGTAGCTTTCAAACCACTGAGTGTCTATTCTGAGGTTTGAAATTTTTTGTAGAAGTTTCTTATGCTCAACACTGTCGAAAGCTTTGGAAAGATCAAGCAATAATAAGAGAGTTAATTTTCTTGGTCAATATCATTGTAAATTTTTTCTGTTATGTTTAACAGAGCGTCCTGAGTACTGGTATTCCTTCTGCAAGCATATTTATTGCGCTGCAGTAGATGTGATTCGTCTATGTAAGACGAGAGCTGGTTTGTTATTACTTTTTCTAATATTTTGGACATAACAGGCAGGAGACTGATTGGTCTGTAGTTTGACGCTATGTCGATATCAAAACTATTATGTTTATGGGAAGTAATGTTCTCGGGAGGAAAATGTAGGGTCTCGACTGGAAAGTTAGGTTGGCCTGTTTTTCGTCGAAATCGAATAAGCTTATGGTTTTGTTACGGACCATCTCTTTCCGGTTCTTTGCAGTCTTCTTTTTCAGCACCTATTATTTCCTTCTCCGTTGTTTATCTTGTTTCATTACCTTTCTCCTCAACTCACTATTTTGATACTGGGGGTATCTTCTGGGGGTATCTTGTGCAGAGATTCCGAGTTCCCTTAAACCAATTCCTTATCTAATTTAATTTGGCTGTCACCATACCTGTGGAAACTCACCGATTTGTAGGTCATTTACTCACCTGAGGCAGATCTACGATCTTCTATTTGTTGTCTTACCTGTAAGAAACTGCTAAGTGTTCGAACTTGCCTAATCTTTGAGGTTCAAAACTATGGCAAAGACAAAATCACAAACGGAATCAAGCAACAACGTCATTAATAACTTCTCTTTCTTTTTTTATAATTTTTCGTTATGTTCTCCAATTTATTTCCATTAGCTTACTATTGGACTCAAAAAATTATGTTCGTAAAGTTTCCTTTACCAGCCACGTTCGCTCGTTAGACCGAGCATTAAGAAGTCAATACTGAAAAAGTCCCACTTGACTTGTGCTGCCAGCTTTGATATATATGACTTCATAATCAGGGGTAACCTGTGCGCAGAAAGCCCTTGAATTCTCTATATAAATGAAAGTAAACACTTATGTAACACGATTTTGGGTGTAAAATATATCAGGAATTAATGGTATTCTTTTATTATCATAATTTAGCTTTATCCAAAGAAAATGGTCGATTATGAAACTGTCGATGAATTTCACCGCACATGAATTTCAAAAACAGCTTTATAGAGCAGTTAAAACTGCAGAAAACAAGTGTCTATCGCGCTAAAAGTGGATGTACAGAGCTTGAGTACTTGGTACTACCAAAGATGTTTGCCGCAGGAGAACTTTCTGTCAGCGAGAATGGGCCGAAATAACGGAAGGAAACGCCGTGTCTCAGTGAAAGACATCTTTAATGGAGGCGTAGCAATGTAGCTGGGACTGAGGGAGTGGACATAGAAAAATATCTCTTCTAGTAGCCCAAAATTATTGCTAAACTTTTTCGTAAAGAAATTCGACAGCAGCATTTCATAACATTCTGTATTAGTTGAAGTAACACTCTGGAGCCAAATGACGTACAACCCTTTAACCATGTCGTTTTAAGCCACAGTGAGACTATAAATGATCTCCTATGCTAATAATGATAACCAGTTACGACGAGTTTGTGATTACTTATTACCAATCATGGCGCGCGAGTGAGATCAAATTCAGCTTCACAAAGGAGTTGAACTCTCATTATACAGCACCCGATTCATTGTCTTGTTTCTCACAAACAATTGAAGCAAAAGGAAAATTTACTTTAGGAACTCAGGAAACCGTTTTTCCCATTTTTCCCTTAAAAATCAAATTGTTTCCATTGTGCACGAAATTATACGTTTCATCTTGACTTACGTCTCATAAAATGCTCTGCGGTGAGTTTTGAACGAAGCATTCATTTAGGGCGCAAAAATGACATGAGTGATTCCTTAAAGTCCTTCAAAAAACGGTGGGCGTTACAGGATTGAGATAAAAAAACACAGAGCGAACCAGTTCTGTGTTTTCATACATGATCCCCTTGAGTTACACCTTTTAAGTCGTTGCAGTGAACAGCTGGCCTAACTTATGTTTTTGAAAGTCGACTTGGCTAAGCAGTTAGCGAGCATCGAATAATTCTGAACTATGATTTTGCGTCAAAATATTTACGCAAGAGTAATTTCAACGGAAATTTATTCTCGTAAGTGACGTAGTATAGTACAAAAATACTTTAAGACTCGAAATTTAATTTAATTTTAGACTCAACAATCGGCTGATCTAACCGTATCATTTCGTCCCTGTCTCATGTTAAAAAGGCCACGTAAGTTCAGAGCAGCCAATGTTATCTATAACTTTGAAGCAGATTTACTTTCAAAACTATCTTCACAATCCTACCTCTCAAATTTAAAAGTTAAAACAGAATATGTAACGAGTGACGAGGGTAGCTACAAATTCAAAACAGGATAATTTATATCAAATACACATTCATTTTGAATTTATCAGTTACTCAACCTGTGTTTTGATATGAACAATGTCACAGTGCATTATTAAGCTGACTATAGGCACCCCTGTAATAAGCTAAAGTACAAACAAAGCCACTAAAAAAACTAGACCAAATTACTTGTTCAACAAATGTGAAAAACGATTGACTTCACCTGGAACGTATAGCCAGAAAATAAATTTAAATAATTAGAACTTTTATTAAGAAGCCCTTTAACCGAATTAAGTGTATCGTTGATGTCTAAAACTCAAACTTAATTTCGGCGATCCACTTCCCTAGGGAACGATTACTTTTCAATATCTCGAGAAAACTGGGAACTTTTCCAGATAAGCCCCGCCACTAGTGCAACACATAAGTTCGCCCTCTTGTAACTTTCGAAATAATGTACCTATAGACTTCAAATTACTCTCAAACGAAAGATTAAGACATCCTTTCCTTTGCGAGTGTATAATTTGAAGTCGATAGGTGCGTTATTTCGAGAGTTACAAGTGGGTGAACTTATGTGTTGCATTAGAGGCGGGGCTCATCTGGAGAAGATCCGAAAACTGTGCAATGAAATGAAGAAAATCCTGTTTAAGCTAATCATTAATACCGCACCATCTACGAGAAGCGAGGAAGATTTGTAAGAAAAATTTTAAAATTCTCTTCTTATTGACGTTCATTCACACTCAATCATTCTTCACAAGCCTTGGAGCAGTTCTGTAATGTCTGCATTGAGACAACGATGAATCAAGACTCTCACACCCCTCTGCATGCATCAACTTCGTGTCATATCCAGCTCATGCCAACGGCTTGGGCTAGTCACCTGACGCAGTTAAAGCTTGTTTCTTCGTCGTTTACCATTTGTTAAGTACATGGTGAGGCATAAGTGGGCAATCAACACATCATTTATTTTATGCGTTGGTTTCAAACTGTTCAATAATTATTTTTGTTTATCAAAAATAGGTTATAATGTTTAACTATCAATGCTGAATTATGTACTAGTTTACTGAATTTTGGTCCAAAAAAAGTTATCGTCGAAACGTGAAGCGATGATTTAGATGCAGTATCCTCTAACTCCGGGATTGTCAGGACTTTTGAGGCTCATAAATCCATCTTTTCTCTTCGTGAAAATATTTTTGCTTTGAAAACGTAGCGTTTAACTAACCACCATGATACTTTACTATACTGGTACGGCAGTGTCGGTAAAATGTGCGTAGAGCGACGCGGCGATGGCCCTACAGCGGTACTTGCGTGATGTTCCGCTGTAGTAGAATCATTTTTCTTGGCCAGTGGCCGACCGCATCACTACGTTAGTTCTGGCAGTGAACTCCAGTGAGCGAAACCGAACTGTAGTGAACGGCTAATGCCCACTCATTGACAACTGTGGCTTCAGGCAATACTCAGAAGCACAAATGAAGAGCATGTACTGATTTTTACTACAATTGTCGATTTACTACTGCCAGAATCATTGGTGCCATCTTCTGTTCTGAGCTAACTCTTAACAGCGCTTACATCGCTGAAATGCTAAAAAAAATGCTGATAATGCACTGTAGTTTTACTGGATAGGCTAGTGTTTCGTTCTGCGCCACAATCCATCGAAGTATGTTAAAAGTGTTCGGCTATGCAGTTAAAAATGAGCCATAAGTCCGTAATTTGTAACCATAAGTTTGACTCAACAATTCGCTAAAATCATCCATTAGTCTAACTCGATCATGATTCTAAATAGACAGTTAACTTGGTGTTCGGATATCGTTGAGACTTCATGAATGCTCATAATTTGCAAGTTAGAATAGCGTTAACAGAGAGTTAACTTCTAACAGATATCCTCTCAGAGATACATAGTCTTCAAAAATTGTTAAAAACCAATGAATCTTTGAGTAGAGCCCTACGATAGACAAGGCACGCTCCCAAGAATCTCACGTATTCTCCTTCATTGGAAACGAAGCACGAGGGAACAAGAAAAAGAATCTCGCAAGAGCAAGCGAGTCTCGTCTAAATATTCATGAGTTCGCCGATTACTTCTCAAAGCTCTCTTCTCCATCCGATCAGAGGGTTGGGACTACAAATCTTCTCAGGCAGGACCTTCCTAAAATGAGCGACATTTGCCAACGCAAAACATGAAGCAACTCATCGTGCAAAATTGTTTCTTGCCGAGACCATGGAAAATTTCAATACCTGCTACCTATGTGAAATGGGTCGTGTAAGTGAGAACCAGTACTTCACTCTGTGGACACAGTGACGCAGAGCACTCGATCGTTGACCCCTTTACCGCAATTTGTATTTTATATTTCCACGTACATTAGTTGGTACTCACGCAGAGCAATCTTTCAGCTAACTCACTCAATTAAAAACTTAGTTCATAATTACCCACATATATAAAACTTCCTAATACACATATAATATATACATGTAAAATATACAGATATATATGCACATATACTTGAACACCTAGATGTACGTACATATGTGCACATTTTATATATATGTGTATACATATATTTGTGTTATGTGTGTAATACATGTACACATATAATCAACTTAAAAAGGAATGCTGCTGACTATCTCAGTATATGATGTGGGCCTAAATTGATTCACAACAATAAGAGCTGTCGAGTGATTTTATAAATTTATTAATATACTGTAAATTTTAGGAATTGGCCTCTTTGAGGGACTTCATGATATGAGGCAGTGATTTAAAAACTGAGAGCTAAAATTCATCTGCTTCTAGCTTTTTTGTGTTAGACATGATCTAAAAGAACCAAACCTGTACTGACCTAACCCAACCTATCCTAAATTATTTACTTGGAACGTTCCAAAGCGGATTTTAGGCCAGGTGACGTTTCATGAAGCTTCATCGAGGTGCCGCTGGCGGTTTTAGACGACGGAGTTTTCCAGTCATTAATAGCTTTTAATCTTCGGACAATTTTTTTTAAATGTAATAGAATATTAATATGTTTTTTAAATCAATCTGAAAACTGAGGAAATCGGTCACGCTCTTTCTAGCTAGCTGTACAGTACATGAATTAAACAAAGAGAACAAGGGCCTAAACAATAGCCCCGTATTTGTGCCGCCACCTCGGTGCAGCAGCATACGGATACCTATATATGTAGATATATAGTGCATCTATATATATATATATAGATATATAGATATATATATATGAGTTAGCAGTCGTTCGTTCTCTGAGACTACCAGTGATTCTACCAACTTTACAACTATTTTCACCGCCTCTGTTCTGTTATCCCGTATACAGAACAGAGTTTATTCCGTTTATAGGATTTGTTGAGGAGTAGGAATGGCAAATTATCTATTTACGTATATGTAATGCAGGGAATGAAGGACATTCGTGAAGAAACTTTCCCACGGCGCTCTGGGGAGTGCGTGAGTGGTGGAAATGCAGCCTTTTCTTGTGAAGCTCAAGTCGTCTCTATGAAGCTCTATACTGTGCATGCCTACATATCCACCCAGACGTGACAGGGATCGACTTTGTTCATGGGAGGTCGAAAGTCAAATTGAATAACTCAGCTTACATTACATTCACTAACTCCTGAATTTTCCCTACATTAATGCTTCAGATGCGTACTCTAAACTAATACATCAACCTTAACAATACCCGTGACTTGAGCGTTGTATTTAAAGCTTTCGGCTTTATAATTGCGTGATAAGTACGTGAGAAATATATCTGTGATGAAGTCCCAACTTTTTTCGGGTTTAAGTACAACGCTCTAGTCACGGGTATTGTTAAGATTGATGTATTAGTTTAGAGTACGCATCTGTAGCATTAATGTAAGGAAAATTCAAGAGTTAGTGAATGTAATGTATGCTGAGTTATACAATTTGACTTTCGACCTCCCGTGAACAAAGTCGATTCCTGTCACGTCTGGGTGGACATGTAGGCATGCACAGTATAGAGCTTCATAGATACGACTTGAGCTTCACAAGAAAAGGCTGCATTTCCACCACTCACGCACTCCCCAGAGCGCCGTGGGAAAGTTTCTTCACGAATGTCCTTCATTCCCTGCATTACATATACGTAAATAGATAATTTGCCATTCATACTCATCAACAAATCTTATAAACGGAATAAACTCTGTTCTGTAAACGGAATAACAGAACAGAGGTGGTGAAAATAGATGTAAAGTAGTTAGAATCACTGGTAGTCTCAGAGAACGAACGACTGCTCCACAAGCAAGCTTTACTCAATTACTTCGTTGTAACCTTCCTCTTTTGCTGCAAACTGTAACCATTCAATAGGACCATAGATTTCCTCAACAGAAACTTTAGTATTTGGTGGCATTTATTAGCATACAGTGAGGGGCAAAGTAATACAACACGTTTATTAAATCCCCAGATTTCACATTTCTAAAACATGTACAATTACGAAAATTGGACAATATTTAAACAGTAGCACAAAAAGGTAATAATATGTCTAAAACCCACAAAGATTTTATAGAAAAAAATATATAGGAACTTGTATAGTGAAACCGTGAACAAAAGCTTACAATACCCCTCTTTTTCTCGATATTATACACTAAATTTATTGTAATATTAATCCAAAATGTTCTAATACATTCTACTATTTGGCAACCGAACTTTCGTCAGCATTCATCTACAATCATGTGTCATTGGTACAGCAGCTCTCGTTCTCCAAAGTCGTAACCATAGATAAGTATAAAGGATATCCGCCAAGACCTTCGCGAACGTTACGTGGAGCTACTTAATAAAGGTTTGGGATTTCGGAAGATATGTGCACAACAGTGTGTTCCTATAGCCTCGGTTTGAACCATAATACGTAAGTGGAAATGCCGGAATACGACTCTCAGCAAGCCTTGAACTGGCCATCTACGGAAGATTAACGACCGTGCTACTCGAAAATTGGTCCGAAGAGTAGTGCAGAGGACTCAAACTGCTCGTGAAGAATTGAAGGATGATCTCAAGGTATCTGGGATTGAATTCAGCAAACCCACAATCATCAGGGCACTACGCCGTAAAGGTCTTCGCTCATGCACTTCTCGTAGCTAGGACACCTTCAGAAACGTCATTGTTGGCTGAAGTACACCAACGACCATTTGAACAAGACAGCAGTGTTTTCGAACTCAGTACTGTGGTCAGATAAAACCGTAATCGAACTATTTGGGGGAAACAGCACAAACCATGTTTGGAGGCCACAAAACGAAAAGTTAAAATGAAAGTGCATCATACCCACTGTCAAATTTGAAGGGGGTTCAATCTTGGTGTGGGGATGTTTCAGCTCAACAGGGGTAAGTAAACTTCACATCATTGAAGGGAAAAAATATCGTAAAATATTGGAAGAACAACTCCTACCCTCAGCTCATTCATTAAAATTTAAACGTTGATGGACCTTCCAACAAGACAACGATTCAAAACATACTGCAAAACTAAACCAAGGAATGGTTGAGGATAAAGAAGATAAATATTTTAGAATGGCCAATTCAACCCCTGGATATGGACCCGATCGAAAACTTGTGGAGGGAACGTCTCTAAGCCATAATTAATAATAATGGCTATGTAACGAAATATTAATGTATGTATCTCTTGAAATGTGTTGTAAACTTTTGTTCAAGTGTTTATTATGCGTGTTCTTATATTTTTTCGCAAAAATATTTGTGGGTGTTTGATATATTATTAAGCATTTTTTACTATCGTTTATATATAATCCATGTTCCATGTTACGAGCTGCATGTTCTCGCTTATAAGAGTACTACACGTAACACTAACTTAATAAAAGTAACTATACCGTCAAAATAAGTTTAAATTAGAGCTATAATTCATTCAAAAGCTGTATCTAAATGAAATGCTTCAATGAGTGTACTAACGATTTCTTTGTCTTTGTGTTGGAATTAAATTGGAAAGATTTCAAGCAGTATAAATATTAAATGATGCACGAAAAAAAGAAATTTATCGTCATTAAGCAGTGCTTAGGTAATAAGTTTAAATAAAACGACTAGGGCCGTACAAACCACCCAGAAAGCAACCACCAAACTACTCATGGCGCGGGATAATAGAGTGAAAAAATTTGTTGCAATTAATATATTCATATTACAGTTACTAACTCACATGTAACGTGCAACAATTATTTAGTATTATTTATATTTGAACGTATAAATCCGTGTTTTAATGATAAATTAATGTATTTATTCTCACACATTTATGAGCACCAACAGCAAGAAGATCAAGAAAACTGGCAAATCGTATTATGCTAGTTTCATGACCTCGATTCATTGAAAATAATAAAGAAACTAATGAAAGAGAGATTTGAAATTCATACTTCAGATTCGTGAGTTCAGGGACGGGTAAGACATGCGTCGGTAAACGTTTTGGGCAACGAAAATTCAATGATTTGTAGTGGAACAAAGCTCTAAAAGTAATGAGTGTCAAACTGAGCAATAAAAAACTCACATCAACCTACTCTCACAAGTGATTCAGAGATCCAGTGATAAATGAAGACTAAAAGAGAGAAAAAGTGAGCACTTTATTCCGTGCAGTATAAAGAACAGTTAAAACATAGAGGAACATTGGTTAAAGTAGGAGAGAGGAGCGATATATAAGAGAGTAGCAGAGGGCGATATATATGAGAGTAGTAGAGAGCGACATATATGTGAGTAGCAGAGAGCGATATATATAAAAAACCGAGAGGGCGATATATATGAGAGTAGCAGAGGGCGATAAACATATATGAGAGTAGCAGAGGGCGATATATATGAGAGTAGCAGAGGGCGATATACGTATATGAGAGTAGCAGAGGGCGATATATATGAGAGTAGCAGAGGGCGATATATGAGAGTAGCAGAGGGCGATATAAATGAGAGTAGCAGAGGGCGATATATATGAGAGTAGCAGAGGGCGATAGATATGAGAGTAGCAGAGGGCGACATATATGAGAGTAGCAGAGGGCGATATATATGAGAGTAGCAGAGGGCGATATATATGAGAGTAGCAGAGGGCGATATACATGAGAGTAGCAGAGGGCGATATATATGAGTAGAACTTGAAGCATGTGAGAAGGCAACGCCTCGGAAGGGAGACAGCAGACGACGAGAAGAAGCGCTCGGGACAGAGGCAGGATCAGGTGTGGTGGCCGTGGAGTTAATGGATTGCCTGGGAGACGAAGCTCCTTAAATGCAGTTAAACGCTTCCACTTGCCCCCTTGTAAGCGGAACCACGGCGGGGTGCTGCGACCCCTGCCAAACTGGGGCCACCAACCTTCTCCGGTCTCTGTAGCATTAGTTCCTCTCATACGGCACGTAAGTTACTCCCAGCAATTTAGCTGGTTATTAGTTTTCTTTATAAACAGTTTCGAGTAGTCTCCTAGAATAGAATTTAATCCCGAAGAATGTCATCTGTATTGTCTTCCCTTAGCGCAATAAACTTGAAGTTCTCTAAGTCTACCAGACCCGCTGTTCTCAATTGATCTCTTAATCTGCGTCTACGTTACTCTCTCACCATCACTCCAGTGAGTTTGCCATAGCATTGACGGCCGCCTTAAATATTGACCTCTCAAGAACGTGGTCTAATCCAGATCTCAATCTTTTCTAAAGTGTGCAATACGTCGAATTCACATTATTTTTTTGAAATGGTTAGACACCGAACCAAACGATGAAGTATAGAGAATGGTATTACTCTTATATTATTCCTATGTACTAAACAGCCTTGTGAAGCAAATTTCACTTTACAGAAGCTTACTGAACTCTGCAGTGATCAAATTTCGTTCGATAAAACTTCCTGTGGCAAAAATATGAACGAAGCTAATTCATTGTCCCGTGCCACTGTGTGTGTGCTATGTTACTGTACAGACACCTGACCAAGGAAAGCTTACTTCAAGCCTAATTGCAGTGAGAACAATAATATGTTTTATTCAAATTGGTGTACATATCTCTTACGGTCTCTTATGCTAGATTGCTGAGTTATTATGTCTTTCCTATTTTGAACAAAAGAGTTCTCAGGATGCTTTTAAATCTTATAAGCGTGTGTGAGAACAATTTTCTCGATAACTCCATAACTCAGGATTTTCTGGAATTTCATTTAACTACTAGACAGTAACTCTGTACTGAATGAAATTATTATGCTTTAGAATAAAACAAACATAGTCTTCATAAATCATTCAAAATGAAACATACGAATATCAAAATAAGTCTGAATACAGCGAAAGTGGTTTAAAATGGATCGATATTGTATATCAGCTGTTTCTAAGCTTCAGACCTTGTTTGACAGTAAATCGAGCGCAGTTCCTTTATCTGCAAGTATTAGAGCTGTGCAGACATTCCTATAAAATTTATTAGTTTCTACATATCATATTTGAAATTCAAATAATTTGTTCTATTAATCTCGTCTAGTTCTTATGTAACGTTTTACTTTGATTTTGATCATAAAAGTATCGAATAATTCGATAATCACATAAACAACCTAAATTTGATCAATATAAGAACGCCTTAACGAATCTATTATGAAAGATTGGTAAAGCGATCTGTTCAATCAACCTTTATATATGTAAAGTGATTCTAATAACTCCTGATATATTTAGACTACATTTCGCTCGCAAAATATGATGAGAAATAGACGCACTATTTCACACATTTTCTTGACAGTAAAAGGCCGTATTTTAAATAAAAGTGAGTAGACTTTCATTCATGAATTGAATTTTTACCACGCTAGAGAAAATTTAAAAGTCCACGCAAATCAGTGTCGGATAATTCTTCGCAGATAGTATACCTCGGTGGCCAAGAACAGCTCGCCATTTTGAGGACACTTTTCCTTGAACTAATCGGTCTGTTGAGGCGAGCATTTCCCCCCCTTGAAACGGGACAAAAGCACGTGAACTTTGGGTAAATCTGGGCAATAACTTCGTCACATAACGACAGAATTATTACATTTGATTGGTGGTCTCAGCGGAGGTATCAGAGATAATTTTCACCCGAAAGAAGATAGCTATTGTTACAGGTGCATGAAGTTTATTTAATTTTGCATTAAGCTTTCAAGCGGCCACGTTCACTTGCATAATTCTAAAAACACTCTTTTTTCCTTGTCCATAAGAGATTTCATGCAGGAATGGAGGATACAACACCGGGAAATAGATTATATTTTCCCAATGATACAGTGTAGTTGTGCTACTCAGGCAAGAAAACTTTTCCGCAAGCTGAAATATCAGGTGTTTTGCACTCCTCAAATACTGGCACCAGAGGTTTTACTTGAATCTTCATCTTATTTTTAAGCAGCAAACGTATTGAATGAGCATCGGATATGAGGCAAGAGACGCAGTGTCATTCTTTTTTTTCCTCTTGGGATCAACCACTACTAAATTTGTTCCATTCGCTTCACGATCTAGTAAGTCTTGTTGGCTTACGTGTGCCACTGAAGCACATGTGCTTCATTTATTTTGCGTTCAATGACGTATAAATTTTTTCCCAAGACAGATTTTATTTATTGTTCGTTATTTACAAAATTGATCCCTAAAACTCTAATTTAACTGGAATATTATACTGAACTTCAGTGTAACCCACCGCAGTTCCCGTGTTAAAAATTTCGTTCGATTTTTTCGTTTTTCTTTGATGCATATATTACACTGCTATGGAAAGGTAGTAGGGTACTGTTGATTGGTTGAACCATACACGAATGTACTACTCCAAACTAAAATTTTATGGGTACATTATTTGGAAATAGTGTTGGTTAAGTTTCCTATGTACGACCTACAATGTGTAGACTTATGGACTGCTCCTCTGTGCTCCACCTCGTGCTTCTTGCAAATCCCCTCCCTAATATGATGTCCGTGTCGTACGAATAAAATAATTCCTCTGAACATGATTTGCGCGTAAGTGAGCTGCATTCAAAAAAAACTGTCTGAAAACTTCAGAAATAAAAACTAATTACACTGCTTTTGTTTCTGAACTGCAGGCATACGAATATGAAAATGAAGAATAAAATCAATGATATTGGTAAAAATCAAAAAAAGTTATAAGTCTTATTCGAAACCGAATTCGCTCTTCAGTCAATATTTACGTGATCGCCACTGAAACATCATCGAGTGTTTCTTTCGAAACTTCTCAATGGTATTGTAGCGATGAATGATAGCAATGCTACTTTTTCATAAGAGAAATTCCATTCCCGCAAAAGTTTTCCTTTATCTCGTTGATCTGAAGATTTAATTTTAATGACAGTTTCTTTCGTGTGTTTGCTTTAGCAAATCGCAGAGACATTGGTACATCCTGTTGTATGTGGTTGGCAAATATCTCTTATTTGACTTCAAACTTTACTTCGCTTTGAAACGAGAGTCTTAGTAGCGACAGTTTGATAATATACATACAAAATCAATTTGACTGTTGTTTATATTCCTAATCTAAGTTACATCGCTTTGACGCCTTGGAGCGCTCGCAGAACTCGCTAAGTCAAGCTCATACGATCAGCATGATCTTTTCGATTAGAAATACTCCCGCTAAATCCCGAGTGAATTAATAAGACATACTTTAGTCTCTAAATTGGAACATAGGTCACGCTCATAATCCTGCATATTTGGCGTAGAGATCGAGTAGAGCTTTTCCTGCACGACTCCATTGAAGGAAGCTTCGGCTGACAAGCTCGTGCATAAACGAGCTCCTTAAGCCCTTTGTTTCCCCAGCAAACTCGGCGGATGCTGCACGAGCATTGCGTCCGTCGCCTGGATTACGCTCTAGATGCCTCTGTCATCTGAGCACCGAGGCGTGTACACATTTCTGCGCATGGAACATCGAAATCAACATTCATGCAGCAATCTGTGTTACTGATTTGCATAACCTCGCGTAGCAAAATCGTTTGATGATTGTTACTTTTTTAAGGTGAAAACTTGGTAGTAGTTTTCCCAAATTTCACATTTGTGCTCCAACACATGCAGTGTACACAAAGAATTAGTTTTTTTCGTTCACGCAATCAATTTACCAATTGTCTATTTAAATTGACTGTGATACTTGAACACATAGTAGAATAGAGATGAATGGAAGCCTGACAAACGAACGATTGGAGTTAAATAAAAATATTGTGTTAGAGATCATTGATATTCAAGAAAGGCTAATTCTGGGCTACATGTTTTTTATAAACTGTTCCATTTTTCAATGAAGATAACTTCAAAAATGAAAACAATTTACTTTCTTTATGACGCAACCAAACAACTATGGAAACAGCACACGAGTACAAACAGGAACCAAATAACAGAAATTTGCTCTAGTTCTTTTTTTGACATTCTCATTTTCACTCCCTGCTCTAAACACGCTCCTCATTATTTTGATTACTGATTCCGGAGCACCGCTTACTGTAACTATGGATAAGGGACCGTATCACTGAATTAATTTGCATCATCATTTACACTGCGTCAAATTGTAGCTGCTTTATGAAATATATAGAAAAACCCTGTTCATCTGTCAACAGTCAATCCAGAGTCACGTTTTGGCTCGGTCAGCGAGGTGCAGCGCAGCGCCCCTCTGAGGGTGTGTCTGCATCCACCGCCTTCCGATTGCATTAGCCAGTGCGCAGCCGTGTCTCGTTAGCGCCATTGTTGTTCACTCTTGCCACTAACTATCCTTGAATGCATGCTGCAAAAAATGACACGAAAACTGACCGCACGAAATGCACACGCTCATGTGCTGCCTGGGATGTGAGAGATGAGATCCTATAACGCTTATTCTGCACAAGGAACACAGCCATACTTGAAATATCAAAGCATCAAATCTCTCAGTAAGTGTTCACAAAATTAATCCTACATTGACAGTTCCCTTCGGCAGTACTTCGATGCGCATAGAAAATGCGTTTCTTAATTTCACGTGACATAGTAAACACGGCTGTCTCAAGTGAACACGCTGTCGAAATCCTTACCTCACGCCGACAATATCATGAAATTCTTTTGTATTATTCATCGTACAAATATATACCTAAGCTATGATTAAATAACACTGGTTTCATGCATCTCATGGCAAATCATCACTAATCCGTTTTAAATGTACTCGATGACTTTCAAATTAAGATGATTTTCACGAATTGAATGTAGAATAAATGTATTTAGAGAAACAGAGGAGCAAATATGAAGCATTCAACCGTGAATGTGCAACATGGTTGCTGTAAATATTGATTGAATTGCGATACAAGCCTCTCGTAACAGAAAACCAAGTGGTATTGCAAGCATCACAAGAATTACAGTCGCTAAAAGCAACCATAGATCACGAACAAAACTTAGCAAAATGAATATAAAAATGTTGATGGGAGAACCCTGCACGAACACGAGGCCCTCGTTACCTTTGTATTTAGAGAAGGATGTCCATTACTGCGAGAGTTTCTTTACCAGCGGGCGCCGGCAGCACAAAAGCAAACCCAAATTAAAGTTTTGGTGGGCACAATGCTGAGGGATGCTCTCCACAGGCAGCGGCTGGGCTTTGTCCGACGCTGGTGTCCTCAGCTCAGCAGAAGCATCCTGTTGTTTTTATTAAGTTACTGAACTTTATTTCAGAATAAGCCACATAATCGAGGAAAAAATCACACCTATTCTTAATGCTCCGTGAACATCAAGGGTATGTAAAATTACGTCGAAATGTTTCTAAATTAATAGGTTTTCTGGTCTATAGTATTAAAGGGGAGAGAATGTTATGTCCGCATTTCCACGAACCAGGTGCGAGCTCAAGACTTACTATCTGTAGCAAAAACACACCCTGGCAGCAGCGCTAATGCAGCACCTTGGACTTATTGTAGCGCACGACACAAATATTCAGCATTCTTAGGGAGACACCAATGACCATAAAATAGCTTTGCTTACACTGAAGAAAATGGTACAAAAGTTAGAAACCCTTCTAATGCTAGTAAGCTCACTCGAATTACGAATTTGTGCAAATGGAGATTAGGTGCCTGTATAAGAAGTTCGAATTAAATACTTGAAAGCCCTAAACTTAAAAACGCTGTTGAAATTCAATCGACCGTTTGTAATTCAAATACAAACCTTTATGATGTGCGTCTTCTATGAATCTTAACGATTGTAAAAGGCAACCTATACTTCTTTTGGCCGTCAATCGGCTTGAAAAAACTATCATCTTTAGCACACAATTAAATGAGTTAAAAACCTAAAAACCTGGTCGAATTTTCGAGAATGTTCAATTCATATTATTTTTGTCAAATGTTACGGTTATGATTTTTTTACAGGATAAAACGTTGAGAAAGATTTGTTACAGCTTGAGGGAGGCATTTATGGCGACAGGAAACTATAACAGGTTTTTAAATCTATAACAGGTTGTGAGAGCGGGTTCCTTTGAACGCGTACGAACTTACAAACCGAAAGTACAAGCGTATCTAACGCTGCTGTAGCAGATATGTAGAATGAAAGATTTTTCTATTAAATATCTAAATTGACTATCAGTTTTAGGAATCTTTGGATGAAGAATGTAGTATTCAAGTATAGTATCCTTATAGTATTAAATAGGACAACAGGCTTGTGTAAGCAGTGGCGAGAATAGTTTTAAGTGTACAATTTACATTATGCGAATTATTAATCTTTAGCGATACAGCGATATAAGCGACGATAATAATATCAGAAATTAGATGAACAATTAACCAGTACGGTAGAGCAATTCCTCAAATGAAGAATCACACAACTCTCCAATAACAACCTTCAAAGTAACATTTCCACATTTAAAAACTGCTTTATGCGTTATTCCTTCGGAACTTTCAACGAATGTTGCTCTCGTTTCTCGATTATGTATACAGCATATTGCAAAAAAGTCCATACCCCAAAGATATTAAAAAATTAGCACAAAATGCATTAACGCCTCGACGCGTGCTTCATTTGATACTTTTATTCAAGGTTTGAACGACGGAGACAATTGGAATTAATTTTTGTGTTTCAGAGGGAACAATACCATTTTTACGAAGATATTTTTGAAACTTTCATTTACCACGTTCAGGCAGAACACAAACTCCCCCTGTGAAGAATTTTGGAGCCTGGTGGAGGATTTCTTTGTTTGGTGAGATCCCGCAGTCACTTGGAAGCTCTCGATGTCTCAAACGGGATACGCCTGCTGCCTCCTTGAAGCCTCTTTTGTCTTGTTCGTTTCCTCCCTCTCCCCATGGGATTTTTTAAATGTAACAATCGCTAATGACGACTCTAAAGGCATTAATTGCTTTGAAATGTCAGCGTTACAGTGGAAATTAATCTAAAATAACCTCGACTACTGGGAAATATTACCAAATATTTTTGGATCCTGGCCTTAAAGGATATTACACGCGAAACCCGAACTAATTTTTCATTCGAAACTAAGGTAGATTTTTGACCTCAGTGTGCCGTTGAATGACAAGATAAAACATGCGCGAAAGACTGATGGCCCTTGATCACTACCACGTCTCTGAACTCATGCACTACTGCATCGTGAAACTCAAGGCTCGAAAGTGAGCAGAATGGCCTTTCAAAACTGTTCTTCTCCTTGTCGCCTCGCTACTGATTCTATTCGTCACTTCAGCTGAAAATTTTGGTTCGCAATAGCAGTTGATCATTTTCAATTCTTGCACGTGAATGAATTCTTTGACTTCAAACTGGTTAGCGTTATAATACTTTCATAAAGTCCATTTGCTTCACAATTAATCCTTATGTGTTCTGCCAAACTTTTTACAGTTTTTCATTCCTCGAGCAAAAATCCATTTGCATTTACCCTGTTTCCAAACTTTCTTTATTCCCAAATATCTAAGGTTCTAGAGAGACAAACAATAGCAACCTCTTGAATGTGAAAAAGTTCTTTAGAATCAAAACTGTTTAATGCAGTTAAGAAACAAATATTGTATTAAAGCCTCCACTCTTTCCTAATTGCGTCGTATTACAGATTCAATTTAAAGTAGCATTCTGAAGATCAGTTAATTTTTTTTTGCTATTACATTTGAAATTATTATACTACTTTTAATTGTTCCTCCTAGTGAAAATCATCGATCTTTGCAACTTCATGCAATATCATTCAAGGTTTTAGCGCCCTTCCGTCCTTGCTTTCAGCAGAACTTCAGTTTACTGCCAACATTTCAAGAATTCTGTTTTCGCATGGAACTTTCAATTCAGATTTTGTGTAAAATATCTCCAAAAATATTTTTGTTATTCGCTGAACAATGATGATAATTGTATCGTATTTGGAATATCCAGAGAATGTGTATTCAACAGCAAATGATGCACTCCTGAAGAACGAAATTCATATTTACCATTGGCCCCCCCCCCTGACGTGAATAGGTCGTAGATCAGAGGCCATGCACACTTGATCAGCAGATCAACAATGATCTACGAGACAACGCTCACCCTTCACTCGTTGTGCTTTGATCTGTAGGGTCCCCGCACGCTATGTCTAATACAAAGTATTGCGTGCCTTCGAAAAATCCTTTAAGATAGGTTAAGAAGTCTGTACGTGAGATTTTAAGCTATGTTAAAACAAAATCCTAAAATGTGTAAATGGCGTGAGACATTTTTTAGCAGAAATTCATATTTAAACCAACTTATATTTGACGCGTTCGGTGGAGAAAAAGGCCATGCACCATTATAAAAAATTTAACAGAAACGGCTTATAAAGTTTTCTAATTAATTCGACAACAAAAACTAAAATGAGTATATATTCGCTCTATGATGAATTATTACTATTTAATGTGGAATGAAAGCTGATAAATGGTTCATATATTTTTATAACGTTAGGTTGATCTTAACCAAAAAGAAATTTCAATATATTACAAACTATCATTAAATGAGAAGCAGATAATATGTTTAGCTATATTTAATATATAAATACGATTTAACAATAGGAAACCATTTTAACATTGAATGTGAAATGAACAAATGGAAGGTAATATCTGAAGGTCTTTAAAAACTAATCTTCGAATTTCATTATGTCGTCCAGCTCATCTTCATCTTCCATAGCAGCTGCAGCAGCGTCGTGTGTAGGAAGTAGCTCAAGTTGTGGGTCTGTGAAGCACATTGCAGCATTTGCGGGCTGCACAGTACTACATATTTCGGGCTGTATATTTAACTTTTTCTGCGGATATTGGAATGCAGCTAGTATATTTTGGCTTCATTGTATATTGTGCTTAGTTAAATGAGTTTGCCTCATCACGATTTTCTCCCCTTCTGCAGTTTGAAGTCAAAGTCACTGTTTTGCGTTCCGGAATAAAACTTTGTTATAATGTAACCTTGTTTATAGTTTTCGTCCAATATTAAATTTCTAGCATCTGAAAACTTATATGCAACTACCTTTTGCTGTTTAATGTTTTTTAAGAGTTCTAAATCTAAAAAATCAAATTGTTTCATTCGTCTTCGTTTTCATGTATCTAGAGGTCTGCAACCTTTTCGGCCATTCATGGGTGGAAGCTTAACTTTTAATTTGAATTTCAAAAACAGTTAGACAAAGGTTAGGCTTTTGAGCTACACGGAATTCTTTCAATCACACTTTACGAGTAACACTAAGGAACTGGTGTAAATTGTAATCCGCGCTGCGAGCGCAGCCGTCTTACTTGCTTCTTTTTCATTTTAGAAATTACATAAGAATCAATGTAAATTGGACTCTAATATTTGACGTATGAATTAACTAAATGTTAAGTAAAGTATTCCACATAATAAACAGAAATATGAAAATATGGCGCATAGCCCCGTCCTCCACTGAACGCGTCATATAAAGGTACACATAAACAGCCCACGACTGGCTTCATATGTTATGGAGTGGCAAAGTTGAGTTCAAATATTGTGCCTATTCGGAAGGCAGTTGCTTGGAGCAAGTCATCTTTAAAAATATGAATGCTGTAAACACAGCTTTTATAATGAAATCATATTAAATGAAATAAAAAGTTTTCCGATAAAATTTCGAGTGAATCGCTTGTTTTACATTCATGTATAACAAGATACAAGTAGCCAGAGCTCCCTCACTACCGTACAACAAGAAACCCGAGTTCAGAGGCTTGAGACGACTTCTGTTTGCTCAGACAAGTCACTAAAACAAAAGTTTGTATCACCGCCAACAATGAAAGCTTGTGGCCTCGTGAGTTAAATTTCAAGCTTTTCTGGAAAAATGCATTCTCACAGATCACAAAACTGCCTCGATTTTCCAAAATTTTTGGTTCTGGTAACCATTTATTGTCAACTGGAAGTACTGATTTTTCCATACTAATGGGACGATCCTTTATCAGCAAAAAATTATATGAGAGGGTCAGCTCGACGTGCCACTAAGAAGCCTCTACTTGGCTGAAAGCGTAATAAATTGTATGAGGGACTAAGAATTAATCCGTCTGTCCCGTAGCTGTGACCAATGAAGATCACCTCACACCTTCTCTGCTTTACGAAGCTCTGAAGATTAAACAGCTTCATTTATGCAGGAGTTATGAAGATTGGACATCAGAGCAAGGAGAACAGATGATGCTCAACGACGCAGACATGTTCAGGTCAGTCAGAGCTGCTCCAAGGTCGCTCGTCGCCCTAGTGATTTGCCCAGATCCCACCCGCAGTGCACAGTTAAAATCTTTAGAACATCCAAACAGCGTGATGGTGAGGGGCATACCTACAGAGATCATAGGGGTTGGTAGGGGCTACTTTGTATCTTTATTTGGAGAAAGAAACGTAAATCATGAGTATCCTCTATGTCCCCGTTTTTACCTAAGTTTCCCAGTCCAAAATTCCCTCGTGTATGGTTTGTGGCTGACGCTCTGCATGGTGTTTATTTGCATAAATTTAAAATTAAGATTAAGATGGTGTTGATTAAGAAAGAATGTTAACTGCCTCCGCGGCTTTCAACCAACCAGCATTTACGAGGCATAATTTGCCTTTCGGAAACATCAGGCCACATTGTGTTACTATTCTACAATTTCGTTGTCAGTCACTTGAATTCCTTGAATTCCATACAAATTCCATACAAATTCCATACTTGAATTCTATACAAATGAAATTAAAGTCCTTTTTGGAGAGTAAAATTCAGCTGAAGAGCTCCAATATATTTATGAATTGTTGATGAACTTTAAAAAAGGATTGAACCGAAATATTAATGGAATGCATCAGCGAACTGAGGGAAAGTGTAGGAACAGTCAAGTGTGGAAGATCACAAAGAATTTTAAACTATTTATGAAATGAGAACGTTAATTTGTGCCACCGTTACAAATTTCCTAATGATCAATAAATTCGTTTCTAATACAGAATATTTTTACGATTCCCATTTTGTAGGAAAAACACTTTCGTTGAATACGATGTAACATTAAAGGGGATTGAGAATTTCAAAATAGTTTGGTGTTCTAAGTCACTGATATGTACGAACAGTGAATCACTTCCTACATTTAAAACTCAAATATGCGTCAATGACGTAAACATGCATTCTCAGAATGACAAGGTTCCATTATTATTTAGTTTTAAGTCGCTCTTTAATCGTTTTTAGCAGCTGCCGTGTTCAATTGTTTAACAGTCTTGTGTCTGCATACAGTCATTTTAATAATATTTTTGTGCAAGTGACCCTACACTTCCCACAAGTGTGTTTTAAATGATATCTAGTAATAAGTTTGGGGTTGGTTTACCTGTACGTCGTTTTTACGTGTACATCATTTGCAAGAAACAGAAAAGGAGACCTCTGTGCCTGGGCTCACTGTCAACTTCGTTAGATTGGGCGAGTTGACACAGTGCTCGCCTCCCTCTACAGGTAATGAGGTCGCTAATGAGAAGGACTCTTATTATTACCTTCCATCACAATCGTCCCTGACAAGACACTGTCTTGGCAAATATCTCTCTTCACTCCGACTGTTTTCCGAGCACGTCCGACCTGCCTAACTGTTCAGGGGCAAACGTAGCGATAAGTGCCAGATCTTCGCAGTGTTTGTTCGGTATTGTCACAGACCCAAAACTCCCTCGATTCTCTATTATGTTTGGCTCTGGCAAACCAGATTTTGTCAGTCGGAAATACGAATGTTTTCACACTGATGAGACGAATCATTTCAGGGCAGTAAATTTGATTGGTTCATTTTTGCGCAAATTCAAGTTTGAGCATTTCTGGAACTATGTATGTCTCAGCAATATTTTAGTTCTAATTCCACGATAACAAGAATAATGTTGGACGACCCACTGTTCCATGATCATGAGTGTCTTTCAGCATTTTTTATGAGTCTGCCTTTTATGCATAAACGTGAATGCTCGAGCTTAGGGAACTGGGATCTGTGATCCCAGAACGTTAGTCTATTTTAAACGTAAAATTTTGTGGTCATTACTCGAAAGAAGGTACTGAGGAATGTCCCTAATAGTGAGAGTGCTACCTACAGCAGCTTAAATAACCCAATAAGGCTGCTAGGCAGCCGATTTCGAAGTAAAGCCGAATCAGTATTCTTAAATACAGCCGGACTTGAATACAGCCGCAATTATAATAGAGGACCGAAAATCTTTGTTTCTGCAAATTACTTCTTCGTATTTTGTATTCCCAGCGGATGAAACAGAACTCTTACTTCCCAACATTTTTTAAGAATATTCATGCAATCAAATAATTACTCTGAGAAACACAATTTTTTTTTAGTTAGGTTTCACAGTTGTTATCAAGTAATTTTTGGGTGCTGAATCCTAAATTTGTCACAGTTTTTCTCTATCACGTCACGTTTTTGAAGTGAAGAAATTTCATCTTCTCAAAAAAATATGCAAAAACTTTGGAACACTCAGTATAATATTAATATTTGCAGTGCTTGCTTCATCAAAAGTTGCATAGGGTAACATACCACGAAAAGCGAAAGAAATACGCTTGAATGGAATATTTGTTTAGCATTACCATGTTTTTATGAAGGAAAAAGCTGTAATTTTGTTCAGGTTAAAGTAAAAACGTAAGCTTGTAGCTATTCTGGAGTGTACAATTTGAGGACTGTCGCTTTTTATGTTCCAACAATAGTCAGCCATCATTTGAACATCCCATCCACCCTGGTAACGTTCTTTCATAACACTCAAATCTTGGTGAAATCGCTTACCTCGCTCGTCGCTGGCAGTGCCAAGATTTTCCGGAAAGCTAGCAAGATAGCAATGCAAAAAATGTAACTTAACTAGTCTAACTTGTTTCCCGGAGATGCATGAATTTCGTCGCCCAAGAAATTTTATCGCCGAAGAGGTGGCGATTCTACTTACATCGCCGCTCAATGTATAAATTTTTAAACAACATTTTGCAGAAAAATGGAAAAGACATTCCAACTGCAAGTGCGACCGCGCGGACCTGCAACAGAGCGCTTTCATGTTGCAACAGAGCGCTTTATAGCTCTCTGATATTGTTTGAATAACTTATGTGTAATTACTAGCATGTGCATTCTCAATAAAATTTACTACCACGACCATCAAATACACCGGCCTTGATTTTTTTTCGATTGATAGTCCAGGAAATACGAAGATGATGAAGGCCAAACAATAGCCATCAGTTGCCAATACTTTTGCAAATTGTTTCATGAGACGTAGTTTTATGTGTAAAGGTTGGAATATTATACTCTTCCTGCCAACACGTGTCTCATGTACAATGTTAGATTCTCCAGGTTCAAGATCAGATCTCGGAGGACAATTTGTCTTAACCCGATGCTTTTCTCTAGCTCTGCTATCCTATATACAGAGCAAGCAGGGATATTTTGTGTATCCACGCTGCTGACCAAGGATAGAATCTCAAATTCAACACAGCTGACCCAATTGTGTTGGTCATATTGTAATAACTCGATAACTCTCTTTACATCTCCGTTTTTTCGTGAAAACCCACCGATTGTCGAATAGATTGTCATTGTGTAGAAAAACGCTCTTCAAACTCCGTTTTGAGCAATAAATCTACAGTCTCCATTCATTTGGATTGTAGATTGAGAGACATAATTCCTTCCGTAAACCACGAATGTTATGACAAAACACAATACTTCTGTCATTTCGAAAGTATTATTTACCAAGCCTTTTTCTCTTTTAGTAGAGAGTGGCTAAGTATCATTGACATGATACTTTACAGGGTATGTACATGATTGGATCTATATTCATCATATTTCATTGATAAAGGCAAGCCTGTACTGCAAATCTCGAATTCATTTATATCAATAAACACATGGTATTTGTTTTATTTAATTTTAAAACCGTTTAACACATCATTCACTCGTGGTCATAATTTCACGGCCAGATGAAAGACTATATGAATACTACTAATTAAAGTTTTCACTTGATGAAGAAAAAGAGTTAAGAGATTAACAATTTGTATCGAATCAATTAGATTTACAAATTACAACTTACGTCACTACGCTGCTTGGCACTGATAAAAATTTCAAAACAAAATTGTACCAGAGTCTAAATTTCAAGAAATTTGTGAATTCCACCTATGTTGTAGGCTGTCGCTCAGAATGTGGAGATGTTTTTGTCCGAAGCCCTCAAAATATCCTCCTTTGAACGTGTTCAAATCGTTAGGATGCATATACAAGGTTCATCTCAGCGAGCCGAGAAACGCAGCTGAAGTTAAATACTGCAAAACAGTGGTTGGTAGTTTTTTGAGAGACTGGCAGAAATAGAAAAATGAAATCTAGTAATAGACTAAAAATATTTCATCAGCATTGCGTAAGAGAGTCTGCACGGACGATTTTCCGGACAAATTAGGGCACTCACTAATAATGATTACAGTCCTTTAACCATGAGGAGATTCTTGTGGAAAAATTGTTTGAAAAATAAAGAACCTCTACCATGCCCTCGTCTGCGTCCACATCACTAAGCAGACTGTGTGGAGTTTGTCACAGAGTACAAAACATGGGATGTTAAAAAGTGTAAATAAGTTTTGCCATCGATACTCGAACATAAGAAAATTTCAAAAAAGACGTTCCTGATGGTTTCCCTCGTTATTGGCACGACCGAGAGTTGCCTCCTGAAACTTTCTCTACACGGCACAGTGAAGAAGGCTTTGTCATGGTGTGGAGTGCCTTTCCCTCCTGACTGGCCACTGAACTTCATGCTGTGCAGGACGTCAAACTGCGCCTAATTACCTTAGCATGTTGTGGGAGCGTGCATTGCGACAGAGGTCCCTCGCTTGTGCGGTGACAGTTCTTTCGGTAGGATAATGCAGCGATCTATAATACTTATCTGACCAAGACTTTCTTTCATAAGAATGATGTTTTTCCTTTTTCTCATCCTTGCTTTTCTCAGGATTTGAATCCAATGGAGAACGTTTGAAAATTGATGATAAGAAATTTCTACAGAAATTAATTTCACGTTTAGACAGTTGATGATCTCTTTGATTCTATATTCACTGCTTGGAGTAATCGTTCTCTAACCCAATTTGAAACCCTCATTTCAAGCAAGCTGTCATGAATTTTTGAGATCATTAACAAAAGTAGAGGCATGAATCATTTATAATTCCTTATTTTTTACCGCCAACTGAAGCGAGTTTTAGAATTTTAAACTTTACGATTTAATGACCTGAAATTTCTGGTCAGCTAGCGAGCAACGAAGTAATTTAAAATTGAATTTGCTTACTAAAATTAATTAGACAGAAATTATTTATTTTCGTTGTCTTTCATTTTTATTACTGAGCCAATATAGTTTTGAAACTTTAACATTCTAAACATGCAAAATAAAATTTTTCCAGTTTCCTATTTTTAAACTTTTGGATCAGGAATGTACGCACATTTGAGTCATTTTTTATGTACCGTGATTGCTAAGTCTAAAAAAAAGGACTCTTCATGTCTTCCTAGTCATATTTCTTCATCGATTTTGGTGGCTGGCAGGTTTAACTTACTTCATTTATTCAGGTTTCATATTTACATTGAATTGAGGACAACTTTTATGTATCTATTAAATATACTGTAACGTTTTCTGAAGCGGAGTATTGCGGTGCCCCCTGCTAAAATACGGTACCTTACCGAGTTGAATTCCTAATGCGTTGAATTTATTGGTGTGCACTATTCGTAAGATTCAATGTTATTTTCCGAAGCGCGGCTTTGTGTGAAAAAAAATATTGTTCGTTTAAAGATTTCTATTCATAATTAGAGATTAAAATTGCAACTCACGTAAATTTTCGGTTTTATACCATTGTATTCCATCCAGATAATCAATATGTTCAAATTTAAGTTTTATTAAGTTAGGAATTTTTGCCATTAACACATACATAACTTTTTACGCAAAGTTTTTCTCTTATCGTCCATATGTTACACAAACAGCTATCTATAAATGCAGAATGACATACATAGGAAGCATATCTCACAAATTAATTCGGATCTGTTATGTTACATGTGTGGTCTGCCAGATAATCAAATTTATTATCTCAGTGTTCGATAATATTGTTGGTACATAGACATTTTAAGCATACTGACAGATATACTGAAGCAGGGGAACAATGATAAATTTGTGAAATCTTCTATAAATCACTTAAGCGGTTCTCTAAGAGCACATTCCCCAAAACTGTGAGGCTGAATAATATATAAATTGCTTCATATAAGAAAGAGCTTAACTCTGTGAAGAATGTGAACAAATAACGCCGCGCTTACCTATCGTAGCTGAAGGTGCAATGTTAACTCGTGTTTTTTTCGTGCAAGGTAATAGAAAAATGCAATTTGTTAGGAGTAAAATTCTAAAAATGCTATGTTGAATGAAATTCCCATCTATCAACCACCCCCGTTAAAAGTTATACCTGGCCTATAGGGATACTGAATGGCATTAATGTCCTACAGCTTCACGACAAAAAACCTATGTTGGGAACTCATTCATATTGGACATTTTATGTGTCAATAGCTGAACTGATCGTGTGGTTTAAAATGCAACTTTAGTTAATAATTCTCGTTTTTTGCATTATAAAATCATTTTAGAGTTCTTTTTGGTGTCAAATACCGAAAATGAAAGAAAGCGCCAAGTACGATTATGAGCAGAAAATTTGAGGTCATGTGCTGGTAAAGAGATAAATCTTCCTACTACGTTTGGACACTTCAGGCCAGTGCGGCATGTCTTAAACCATCGTCGCGCGCCCTTCGATATGCTGGTCACGATAATTTTAACAGCAGCTACCCTCACGACTTCGTTTGAATAACCTAAGCTCGAGCCAACAGCTGAGTAGTTGTTTGTGCGAAATTCTTTTAGTGATGTAAATTTTATCACTTTAATTCTCAATAGTGAAAATAGATGAAAAAATTTTCACACACAATGGAAAAAAGGTTTCATACGGGATCGGTTCAAGAAACTGTTAATAAAAATGCAAGCTTTCAAGATTTTGTTTTATGTTACAGAACTTTGAGAATATTATCCTCTTGACATATATAATAATATTTCAAGCAATACGTGCTGGGCTATAAGCATCTTCACAAACTACCCACAAAGTCCCTTGAAAAAAAAAACACTAAGCACCAGTGAACCTGGAGGTTGTACTCTGGTGAGACAGAACAATAAAGAAAAAAGCTCCTTGAAATGCTCGGAAACGTTCAAGAACTTCAGAGAATCTACGTTACATTCACATGACTCTTTGTCAGTTGGACTCTTATTCATCTAAACTTGTCCCCGAATAGGGTTATATTCGATTATTCAACCCGTAGAAAGTAGTAGAGTTTAATATTTCAAGGTCGCCAGCAGCCAGCTGCGCCGCGAAACAAGTGGCACCATACATAATGGCGGCAAAAATGCAAATTAGCTTACCCGGTCTTGAGAATAAGGCTTACTGAGTTATCAAGTTCTACATTCAGTTAGATATACTGTCTTTCGAAATATTTGAAACCTTTAGTAAACCCGAATTGATTGAATATAATTTTCATTAAATTTAACCTTATATCATGGTAAAGTTCTGCGTTTTTAACATTTTGCGTTCATGTATTATCATCGTCTTGGTTTTCTAGATAGAACGAACCTGACGTCAGGACATCAAGACTGTCAAATTAGCATTCGAATTCAGCAATATTAATCGAAGTTGTATTGAAAGGACAGATAGACTTGCAACGAAAAACTCGGAATTTGTGAGGCTACAGCGTTCGCGCTACTCGCTTGCCACTTTTTTGTAAGGAATTGAATTATTCATTCAAAATTTAAATGGTTATGAAAAGTTTCAAGTATATTTGAATCGTAATAGCCTCGACTAATGCAGTTCTTAGTTAGAATGTGTGCCGTCACACGTAGTGATGTTTTCTGTTGAATTGGGCTCAATTGAGTTTACGTGCAGTTTGCTGCTAAAAATAAAATGCTTCACGATATCGCACTTACTCTTCACGAACACTGGAGCTTACAGAGGCAGTGCAAAGGAAGCTTCTGAACCCTTCCCTTGTACGAACCTAGCTATAATGACTAGTTTACTCAATGGTCTATGAGAGTTAGAGTTTCCACATTCTCATATTCGCGTAAACATGAACAAGCCAGGTTTTTAGGTTTCACTTCATGAAGATTGTGTACCATTTGAACAGTGAATTATCGTCAACAATAATTATCAGAAAGTTACTACTTATGAGTCATTGTCCGTTCAACTTGCGTCTTTACCTGTCCATAATTACCCATAGTGAGGTGAAGAATTGTTAAAGAAATACTGTGAAATGTTTCTCTAAACGAAAATAAAACCCAATACAAATTGTCACAAGAAGTGTACCTGTAATGAACGTCGTAAAATTACAATTTAGTAGCAGCCTGACTAGATACTTATTGCTCCTTATTTCCATTACTTACAAATGTCTTTTGACAGCGTGACTTCATTCGTCTTGCATGTATCTGTGGAGTTGTTGCTGACATATGTTCAATATTCCTAGCTTTGGGTTGACCAAATGTTAACAATTAATGCTTGAAATCCACTCAATTCTTCGCGTACTGACACAGAACTAAATCCTAGCATGGTAAAGCAAAAATATTCAATACGTTGTTTATAGCAATTTTTGTCCTCAACTCCACATTTATTCGCATCAGGTGATTTCTGTTTTCTGTTGCCTAAAATTAGCTAAAACGTGGAGTGTAGTTGTCATCTGTTGCGAAATGCTCTTCTCGGTTTCATTTTTGCTTACTTCAAAGAGAATCGCGAGGCTACTTTCGAGCAACGCGAGGTAGCGGCCGGCCGCCCAGCCGGACCGTCGCGGGATCGCATTATTGGTCTGCCAGCAAAGAAGTGGACGGCGGCAGCGGCGGGCAATCAGCCCCGGACCTCCGACAAACGAGACTGTCACACGCACGCTGTCGTTTGTCATCGAGCCTATCGGGTCGCCCAGGAGACCGCCACTGCTCCATGGCTCTATCAAAAAATATCTACAAACTTAACGCTCGTTTTGGGGCTTAAAGAAAGACATTGAAGCTCGGCTCTAACTGCTACGTGCCATGACGAGCGCTTTGGTTTTAGCATTGCCGCCATTGAGGTTTGCATCAGGCTTTCAGCCTTAGGACGATGATATTGAATGCATTTTTTACATTTTAATTTTTTCAAATCCTCTGCTTAGAAGTGTTCTGATTACCAGATTCTACAGCATGACCGGAAACTACCCTACTTAGAAACTTGACTAATTTCCAAGGAATCGAAAGTTTGTATGCAGTTGCCAATTTGGACATCGGCGCTAGACACAGATAAAGCACGCATGGAAGATAAGTTTACATTTAAATTTCACGTGCTGTTCAAGTTTGAAAGTTTTTAAAAGAATGCAGTATGAACTGGACAAAATTATGTTTTTAATAATTCTATTATCGTTCGCCTTCGCATTCCATTTCAAGAAAAGGTTAGTAATCGATCAGTACAGGTTAGTGCGTTATCAAATATTACTGAAATATATCTCGGAATTCTGATTATTCAAATTCTCTTCTTCTCTTCCATTTCCTACCCTGTCTTGAAATGAAATAACTATATTCCAAAACATTGGAAAAATATGAGAAAGCATGTATTAGAAAGAGATACGTTGCGCTTTCCAAGCGCTACCAAACGAGATCTGCAGAAGGCAATACACATGCAGCTAGAATCTTCACATCGACCTGCCTGCAGCTGAGGTGAACTCCGTCAAGGAGAATGCGCTCCTGGGCGTAATATCGCCACGATTTTAGCTATATTTTGCAATGCTTGAATGACGTGGCCTGCCTTAAAGCGACCATAAGAGCACAGCTAGGCTCTAAAGAATGACGGCGCTTAAATCCACCTCGATTGATGGCGAGACCGTCCTTCTTGCCACAATCGATGTCATGCAAAACGCAGCGCCGCTGATGAATCGCCAGGCGGCTTCAGGTTCACTGATTACAAAATGATCAAGCGACTGAATCATCGTAATACTCGCGTGGTGACTGTCGAGCATCTGTAACGCTAGCAAGGGTGTTGATGGGGTAAACTAATGCAATGTTGAGATATGTTTTACTGATATTTGCGAAAAACCGCACCTGGGTTACATTGTGCGATTACGAGAGTGTCCCAGCACCGTAAAAATGAAAATATATAATATCTATATGAAAAGTAAATCATTCAATAGTTGAGATGGTAAATATGCATAGCGTCCTTTTCTTATCACCGGAAAAGCTGACTGTGTATGATGAGCGTTTTTGTGCTTCAGGGATCACTGCTTCTTAAATTTTACCAAAATTAAATGAAGAGTACAACACTCTTTGAACTCGGATTCGATTTTTTCAGGCTTTCTTACTTGAATTCAAATTCATGTACCCCTTTATTCTTTGGATTTTTCAATTTTTGTTTTTAATAACAACACTAATTACTTTCTGATTACAGGCACAGCCGGAAATGCGTGGTAAACTCAATCGTAAAACAAGTTTACTACTTTTTCAATTCTGCCTTTATTAACCTCTCAAAGGAGTTGAAAAGGAATATATCATTACAATGTGCCCGAGGCTTCAAAAAAGCGCGTTATTTTCAAGCCAAAATTATATTCAATTTGTAAAAGCTGTTGTCACGCGAATGGCTTAGGTATAATGTGTTTCTTTATTTCAAACTCCAATTATAATGAATTGTCATCAAAAACTAAATTTGCAGTCATTGTGTTCTGCTCAGGCCTTCAGTTAGCAAGCCAGAAGGAGAGACTGACAGGCTAAGAGAAAATGCAACCAAATTACTGGGATTATTTTACAGCGGTGTTTAATTAAACAAAGTAGAGTTCCTGACAACCGGACTCCTCATACATGTCCGAATGTCAAGTTATTCTGGCTGTGAAGTCATCCGCATTAGGATAGGAAAACTGAATATTTATTGAAACGTAAATTACTTTATTGCAGGTAAAGTTTGTAGGAACATTATAAACATAGGGACACTTTCAAGAATTGCATGTTCACGTTCAAAAACAAAATATCATGTTTGGGGTTGTACTGAACCAAAGAAAACGCATATTGAACTAATGTTTATAGGATTGTAATAAGTATGAGCTTCATTTTACTGTAAGTAATGTAACGTTAATTGTTATAATTCATCTGCATTATCGTTCATTGCCTCCATGAAAACATGGTAACGAAGCAATGCTATTAATATTCATTGCATGTCCGGCTAATTGTCAGGAACTCTTCTGTATCAGTACATGTTCCAATACCCATTTCGGGTGTGGGAAGTTCCCATAGTAAATAAGTTCGGGTATTCGAGTAAGTTCACACAGCAATTACTGTGTGAACTTACCTCTGATGATCCCACTTTGTGGAGAAGTGCCTTCGAACTTAGATTGGAAAATGATTGAAATATAAGTAAATGAAAGTCTTAAAAGCTATTCATTGAACGACTATAACTTAAGATATAACGAGTGGTCAATTAATTTTGAAATGTACTTACATCTTAAATGAGTGCTACCTTGTACTTCTATAACATACTTATTATGTACAGCTGATTTGCCATTACATGATTAGTGATCTTTTCGTTCGCAGGCTGCATCGTTCCTTGCAGAAGCTGGCTAGAAATGGCGGCTTTCCTTGCGGCCTCAATCTCCGTTGACTGAAAAAATGAACAGTATTTATACTATTTGCATCAGTAAAAAAAGAATATTACTGTTACTAGCAATGCTAAATAAGTTAACTTCAACTAAATTGAGTGTAAATGTGCAAATTGAAATTTTGAACCACGCTGCTAGAGAGATGCCACTAGCTGCAATGTGATTAAACACAAAAGCGGAAACACCCAAAACTAAAAAAATATTGTAGTTTTTTGCTGCCACCCTAATGGGTTGTGAAATGTCCATTTGAGAAACTTGAACTAAAAGCACATTACTAAAATTTTCAATTTGGTTGGCTAGAAATTGGTGTGTGGTGCTATAACTACACGGCAGTGCTGAGAGCTCCATGTAAAGTGTATAATAAATGGAACGTGCGTACGGCATCCTGTCATTTTTTACGTTGGTTTGTTCACAGTTTCTTGACAGTCGCACTTCGTAGATTTGCTTCCAGTACTTTACCGTAGATAGTTGCGTTATAGTAAGTCGGAACGCGATTCATCAAAGGTGAATATTTACACATATTTTCCAAAGTACTTGTTATTGTAAAAAATTCTTCAGACGCACATAATGACAAACTAACCAGATGCGAATTTCTTCAAGTGTAGCATAATTTGTCAGGACTTCTTTCAACTCTGTTGAAACTTCTCACAGTTTCTTTTTTTTCTCTCCAAAAAACTCGACGAAGTTCAAAGGTTGGAGGCAAAGGAACACTAAAGTGTGCGTCAGACGTCTTTATTGCATCTTCTTGGCGAAGCCCGACTCAAAATGAACAAAAATATTAAGACGACTATATTTGTGGCCTGTATATAGATCTTGCTTTCGTCCTCGTTCACGGATGTACGCATGATAAAAATTACTACTTAATTAAAACAGGCGCAGGTCATTGAATTTCAAACAATTAATTTTATTTCTTTTTTGCGCTGCCTGAAACATGACGTTCTTTTGAAGTAAAATTGCCGAAAACCATTGTATTATTAAAGCTCTACAGATTCGTGATCAGCTTCATAAAGCTGAGTACTGAACACACAGCATTGCACTGCGTAACTCCTGGTTGCATTTATGAAGCTAGCGCCACGTGACGTGTAGGTGGCTTACTCTGACAGTACGTGATTCTATTCTTTGAGCGAGCAAAGCGATTTTTCACGAGAGCCAAGTAGTACAACCATCACTTTCAAGAGCTGCTCGCGTTAAAACCGCTCGGAATAGAATACCTACTGGACATGGGTACGAAAAATTATTTATTTTCGTATGAGAGCAGTCTTCAACTCACGTGATACGATGAGATTTCGAATTGACTCTTCGCCTTAAAATTTTCTCCTTGATGCTAAGTTATTACAACTCTAGTTCCCAGACTTGAGCTAGCGTGTCATCAATTTGTCCCAGGTATGCCATAGGTGTGTGAAGAAAAAATGAAACTTGAAGTGAACTTCATGTATCATATTAACATACAAATTCAATTAAACTTAGAATAAATGCGATCAATAATTTCATAGGAATTAATTATGAATCATTCTAGACTATGATAGGTTTACACGGCGAACGTGAATGACAACGAATTTCTAGGCCAGAAGGTCCTTCTTTTGGATTATTCAATTATTATGCAGGCGTATTGTACACAGGAGTTCCTGACGAACGTATCAAAGAAAAATAGGATTATTCTTGGAAATTATAAAATTGAAACTAAAATACTCATTTGAGTTCTCGCTGCTATACTGATCAAAGAAAATTCAAAATCCAAACGGGCAGTAGCAGACAAGATACTCAGACCTAGACTCGTTTCTCATTTTAATTTAGTCAATGATCTTCGCTTTTTAAATGCAGTGGTGTGCGTTGATTGCAAGCCGCCGTGTAATGAGCAGCATAACTTGGTGGTCTAAACTCATTGTTACGTTAATACAATGATAAGTCAGCGCAGCGTAGTAGATTGCAAAGAAAGAAATGTAGAGTTGTTTACCCATCGACCAAGAGTACTTTGAATGTGTAATGCTCGTACTTAAAGCTACACTAATAGTTTTCACTAGAATATTCTCTCCTGGGAAATTGTATTGTAAATTTTAAAAGCTCCTAAACATTCGCACACGACAACAAGAAATAACTCGACGAAAATAACCGTCACAGATATTGAATAATTATTTTACATGGAATGCTTTTTGATCCAAAAATTACTGCAAAATAATTTGGTGGCATGAATTACTGATTTTATTCGATGAAAAATTACTTTCTATTTGTTAAAATCGTCATCGTAATTTATTAGTTGAAAACTACGTATAATGATCACTTATCTTTAGGCTGAGTAGACGTTAGTTCATCTGTGTACGATGGTTGCCTAAGAATTTTTTCGAACGATAAAACGTTTGTTTTCAGCTTTTGTTCTGTCAGAGTGCTACAGTTTTATGGGAGTTTAATTGTTGTCATTGATGCGGCAACTTGTTATTTATACCAAATATCGAATCTACGAAACTAACGAGAACATCTTCCCTGAAGAACGCACAAAAGAAAAAGATATTACCGTCAAGGTTATAATAGCTTAGACACTTTAATCACACTTATGATGTACATGGGAAAGTTGCTTTAACATCACATAGTGAACCAATAGTTATAATAATTTGAGAGATTTCTGACGCCCACTCACCATGGCATAAGTGAAATCAATACTTGACGGTGCGGCTGAGCCAAAGCTTATCCCATTGCGGCACATTGATCTACACGCTGTGCATTTCATTCGCAAAGCCTAAGCGAGTCATCTGGAATTGCATTGTTACGATGGCTTTTTGATTTCAGTTTAGGTCCGTCGATGCGGCCGCCAATTTGGTACGTGTCTCTTTTTTCAAGGCTCGAATTAAGTTCTCCTTACTAATAATTTTAATTTTATGCTTATGATAAACTGCCAACAGTTTTCGAAAAGATTAGAGGAGCTTAGATTAAGTTTTAAATTATTTTAAGAGAGGTCCAACCACAAAAAGGGGATTTAAAAGAGAAAAAAGTGAATGGCACCAGTTAGCAAGGAGGTAAAGGGAACGACGAATTTGTGCTCGAGGTGTTCGTATACATAATCCCTAACGCATAGAAACAGCAAGTTAAGAAGTAAGCTTATGAAACAGGATAAAATTTAAATAGAAAGTTAGTTAAGCCAAAAAACAGGACAAAAGTGAATCGAAAAAAATGTCTAATCACCTGTGATATATGCCGTACGAGCTCAATCTTCAAAAATTTTATGAAACCAGCCCAAGTCTACATGGGGTCATTCACTTTCTTTCAGAACGATGGGCGTGATAGGGTATGGCGACAATTAAATGAAGCAGTGGATCTATCTTTCAGCGTCCCAACTGTTCAGGCATCAAGAGACAGTGTAATGCTTCGGAGCTATTTGTGCACAGATGAACATGGATCTGAAGTAATAAAATTAACTCCCTGAACTTGTTTGCAAGTACTTTCTGACCACATTAATCTTTTCAAGAAGTTTATTTTCCTGGTGACAACGAAATCTTCCAAAGCAACAACCTTTGCATCCATAAAGCAAGAAATATTCAAGATTAGTTTATTGCAAATGAGGGAACATCTGAGCTCATGGACTGACCACAACATCCTCCCAATTTGAACCCCGCTGAAAATTTACGGGATAAAAACAAAGGAACCTCTATGACTCATCAGCCACATTTCATCAACATGACTGCTTTGAAGGACAGGTTACTTCAATTATGACTAGAAAAAGAGCTGCATATGATTTGGAATCTATTAGACAACATCGCCAGACAAAATGAAAGCTTTAGTTCGAGCTACAGGCGGTCCACTCGCTTACTTACAAGTTTCAGAACCCCCGACTTTTTTAGCCACTTGGCGTGCACTTAGTGTTCTTGTAAGCATGTTGCGCCAGCGCCTCACATCTGCGTAACTCGCTCGTGCGGCTGGTTAGGAGCAGCATTAGGCTGCTAAGGAACTGATCACTTTTGTGTCTCACAAAATCATGTCTCTTTCCAAACGCTTCATTCTGTTTTCCTAACACTTAATCCTGTTTGCTAGCGTTAAAAGCTTCTGCACATTTCTCAGCAGCCAGCAAGATTCATCCTGCTCTCAGAGCCACAAGAAATCTTGTCACCCCCCCCTCCCCAGTTTCCCGGCCCCTTCTAATCAGCCCAACCCCTGCTGCTCTCCCAGTCCCCTCTCCTCAGCACGCCCTCTTGTTAACCCAAGGGTCGCAACACTCGAGAGCCGACGATTGCCTTAGTTTGCATGCGGTCGCAGCGCTAAAACTCACCAAAAACTGCTCTATTTCTCGCTCGAACATAGCCGGAACATTGCCATGATAACCAACCCACCTTCACCTTCACTGAATTCATGAAAGAAAGTTCCAGTGAACCTAACTTTGCATAATGTCTTAAAGGGGCAACTTGCACTCAGAGTCTTCACGCATTTTTTAGCCACACCAATTACAGAAAGTGGGGTCCTAAATGTTCAAATGCATCAGTAGCTCTGACTTTATAGCAAGTATATACACCATAACCCTGCTAAAATTGTTATTCAATGCAATCCATTTGAAAAATCTCTACACGATATGAATTATTACCAATTACTTCGTTCAGCTATGAGTTACATTTTCTTGCGCTGCGGTTGTTTTACAGTGTTGAAATTGGGGAATAATCGACCGTTGATTTCGTCATAACTGTTATGAATGTTTAAGTTTGAGATAAAATATTGTCTTTCGCTACTTTTACCAATGAAAACGCTTCCTCTGTCACATTAATGAAACTTATTGTAAGTTCAATCCAATGTGAATTTACTTACTAAATTATCTAGTCAATTTTCAAATTTCCAGATATTGATTACGCGAGTGATATTAATGATAATTTTTTACTCGTAATTTCTCAATGCATCCTAGTACAGAAGTATGTATAGAGATAAGAGGTAACAATTTGGACTTTAAATTACAAGCGAAAATAACCAACACAGTTGTGCAAGACGCAAGTAAGTAAAAATAATGAACTTGAAGAAACGCAGCTCAAGTCATGATCTATTCCATTAAAATGTTTATATGTAGACTGGATACAGTTTTCGAGGAGACAGAAAAATCAAGGGGGATACGCTGATCCTAAATACTGATTGAGACGATTGAACGTCCCTATCGTATACGCTGCTGCATCGAACTATCAAAGGAATCGTGTTTGGGGCACCTAAAAGTATGTGAAATACTTCACTTTCTGAGAGCACATTTGAGTCATTGATTGTTCCTTTGATGACAGATGTAAAACTTCACCGACGACTTCAGCTTATCCTGAACATTCGATAAAATGAATGTCGTCACACTTCATGCAGGAGCTCAAGGGCTTTGAGTCGACGTCTTCTCTCGCCAGTGCCTTATGCAAGAATGCGAGCAATCGTCTCTCCGCTTTGGGCAAATATTTTACACCGAATTTCTTTTGTTCGATGCACGCTTGAACGAAGATATGAAATTTTCTTACGCTCTGTAAGATAATTTTTCAAATAATTTTCTAACTTACACTTCCGATCTTGTTTCTAATTCCCAGAACTACTTTTAATCACCATCAACAACCGAGTGTAATTTAACGATATTCTCTGCTGTAAAATTGTGTTGCTTATTGGAGAGGCAATGAAAAGGATCGAGCAAACTTAAACTGCTTGAAAATGTCGACTGAACCTAATCAGGTCAAGCAAGCACTTGTGGTCATTCGGGCAAAAATAAACACCGAGAGAAACACAGCGTCATACAGAACCTCCTGAATTATACTCCGGTACCAAGTATAGAATTTCTCGCAGCTACACAACGCATTGACCGCCACGTGAGCTGCCAGTGATTGCAGAGAGGGTTTCCATAATGCTGCTGACCGACCAGTAGTCATAAACTCAATATTCCTTTAATACTTAATCACAACTAACTAAGGGTATGATTCATTCAATTTTTTTTTCTAAATTGAAAACCAAACATGACTTTAAATTTGAGGTAAATATTTAACTTTAGTTCAACCCACCGCAGTCACAGAGTTAATTGGTGTGCTGACCCACCGCATATTGTATTCACCACTGGAGAAAAATTAGTGAGGAATATTTACGCGTGAATACATAGTTTGATGCAAAAATGGAGGCAACAATTTTCTCTTTATCGTCAGCCTTATATCAAAACGAAAAATCCGCTGGTACGAGGGTCATCCTTTTTCAGCTCATCAATATAAGTGAAGTAAAGACTTTTAAAAATTTGATTTTACCTGAAAAGTGTTTTAATTTTACTTAGTTCTACTTTTACAAAAACAAATATGAGTCCCAATTTTAGACACAAATGGATTAATTCTATAGCCTTATACATAGTTGAATCCCTCTTAAATCGTCCCCCGTGTATTGGACCATATGTGTATCATAGGTAAACTACTCATTCACGCACCGGGATAATGAATGGCATTTCATTTTTGTGTGACCTTTTCAAAAAATAACTAGTATGATATGAGGTGAAATATTATCGTGCAATTTTTATTTCACGTCTCTTAAGAAGGATAAAAACGTATTTGAGCAGTTAAGTCGATTTCCCAATTGACAACCTAACCGAACCAACCGTTAACATGGGAGAAAAGGCGCTGAACGTGTTCATGTAGATAACATTGAAGGATCACCTCTGGAGAGCACTGACTGGCCTTCAGTCTTCCAAAACACTTCAAATGAACCTCCAGAAGGTAATTTTACCTTTAGGTTGGCGAGGACGCGGGACTCCCAACATGACTTTACATAGCACTTATTCAAGTCGTGTCCCGTGAGTGTTGACAGAGTCACCAGGGAAGGCAACTCGCATCGTCTTCATCGACTTGACTTGTGCAGTGACGCGTGAAATCGCTCCAAGATTGTGTCCTGGGAAGGCTGCTCCATCCCCTGCTGGCTCGTGTGAAATCACGCAGTCCCTGTGCTCTTGTGAGAAGTTCAGCAAAATTCACAGAAACCTATAATGGAGCATAAGAAGCTCAAGCGCTGTGAAAAAGTTGCTTATTACCCAGTGGTGGAACTGCTACAAAAAATGACCAACATTTCGCGAACTCAAGATACGCAAAATTTTGTCATCGTAATTAATGGTGCAGCAAGTCAAGCAGCGACGGCGTCCTCGCGGAAGAAAACGTTGTTGAATATCTCAGTAACTTGAGCAAAAAATGTGCGATTTCTCGTCAACACGAAACTTTTGCTTTGCTTCTGTATGCTATATGGTTAGATTGAAAAGTGTTCTCTTGATTCTTTGCACAATACAACAAGATAAGGAAACTAAGTTATAAATAAAGAATGAGGGTGTAAATATAACATTTAAGTAGTGGGTACAGGTAACTATAAAGAACACCTTCAGTATATATAGAGCCTCAGTGATCCTGGGGGCATCAATGATGATGATGATATCGGCACCAGCACCCAGAGGCATCAATGGTGAAGATCGGCGCCAGCCCCCGAAGGCATCAAGGCACCAGCGCGGGCATCACGGACTAACCTCTACTCAAGTACAAAACAACGCTGGACCCGAGTATTGGCACATCGTAAAGTCGTAGGTGTGTAAAATTTTACTGTTAGAAATAATGTGCTCTAGCCTCTGACTTTGGTTTATTGGGATTTCACTGAAAGTGTAAATTGAAATATTCGATGTAATAAATAAAAGGATTCCTTGAGAAATAGAACATGTCGATGAATGGAATAATTATTCATCCATTTCAATAAAATCATTTTCGGATAATAACAAATAATAAATAACAGTAATAAAAATAGGTTTTCAAATTATCATAATAATAATAATAGTAATAATAATAATCTATATATTAATACGCAAACCTGTACGCCACGCCATTCAACATCATTGCGGTATATATGATACGGGTTGGCTCGCGTCAGGGTCGCGTTAAATTAGAGGGAGGGAGACAGGGAGAGAGGGAAAGTAATTATTAAAAATTTTTACTTCATTTTTTTAATCATTCGATTTTCAATTTTTCCATTTTAATTTTTGATTATTTGTGTTTCATTTTTTATTTTTCATGTATCCAATTTTATTTTTCTGTATTTTTTTTGTTCATTTTTTGTACTTTTTGTGCTTGTAATTTTTTTTTTGTTCATTTTTTGGAAATGTTTTATTTTCCATTTTTTTAACTTTTTATTTATTTAATTTAAATTGTTTTTTTACATTTAAAGGTTTATTTTTTGATACTTTTTTGTTTATTTTTTATTTTTTTATATATCGACCCTGTGCGTCATATCCTGAAACATCATTGCGGTATCTATGATATGGATTGGCTCGTGTCGGGTTGCATTACATTAGAGGGAGAGAGAGAGACAAGGAAAGAGAGGGAGAGAGAGTGAGGGCGAGAAGGAAGGGAGAGAGGGAGAGGAGGAGGGGGAGATGAAAATTGTTTAATTTTTTAAAAATTTTGGGATCTTTAAATTTTTTGAATTTGTTAAGATAGGATAGTTCAGGATATATTATTTTAGGATGGATTAGGTTAGAACATGTTAGGTAATGTTGACCGAATTTTATCACGGGTCCACCTAGCCTAACGATGATATTGGTTAAAGTTAGGTTAGGGTGGGTTAGATTATGATAGGACAAGATAGTCCGAAGACAAAGGATGTCTTAGGACAAGATAGATTTGGTTAGCATAGGTTAGGACAAGATAGGTTAGAATATTTTTGGTTAAGTTAGTTTGGGTCAAAATATGTTATTTCAAAATTCATTAATGTTGATCGATTTTTTTCACAGGTCCACCTAGCTTATTGGTGGCATTGGTTAAAGTTAGGATAGGATAGGTTAGGTTAGGATAGATTTGGTTAGCATAGGTTAGGACAAGGTAGGTTAGAATATATTAGGACAAGATAGGTTATAATGTACTAGGTTAAGATAGGTTTGGTTAGAATACATTATTTTAAAATTTGTTAAGTAATGTTGAACGAAATTTTTTCACGTGTACACCTAGCTTATTGCTGACATTCTCCGAGGAATTTCCGCGGGTCCTGCTAGTAATGATAATAATAATAGTAATAATAAAAATACTATAGGATTAAAAAAACTCTAAAGCTTTCTAAGCATTTTTAGAATAAGAATCTCCGCGTATAGATCGATTATTACGCAGTCAGTGACAAACAAGCTTCTGTTGCATGAGGTTGGCTAAAATCAAATCATGCTCAAGGTAGAAAAGCTCTCATATTTTTATTTTTCCCGGAAGCAAATGGCTTTACTTTATTGAAGAAAAATTTCACTCAGAAGAGTTTTGCCCTATTGCATGTACTGTTTTACCATCAGTTCAAATATTCGTATACTGAAATAACAAAGCAGAACCACCAGCTTGCCAAGGCCAAGTGCTCCAAGAAAGATCAGTTTGCGTGCCGTCAAAACACCTAGAGAAAGGTTTAAATTAAACTGATGAGTTAGCAAAGTGAGTGAAAAATTTACATTGAAACCGGTACAAGAAGCAAGTCCATCAATAGTAAGAGACCTCCCAGAACTCTTCACTCAACGCAGCAGCAGGTTGCAAGCCGCTAAAATTTTCAAGAAAACATTTAGACGGGCAAAATGAGTTTTGGCGGACTGTCCTTCGGTCTGAAGAAACCAAAATTTAGTTGCTTCGATGTTATACCGCTTGTCGTGTTTGGAGGACAGATGGGGTAGTCTTTGAACATAAACATATCTACAGTGAAGAACAGAGGTGGCGGCCTTTTGGTTTGGGGCTGCTAGTCCTCGCATGGCACTAGTTCGCATTATTGAAGAAATGTCGGATGGTGCCATTTATTATAGCATTTTGGAGAAGAATCTCATTTTAAGTGGAAAGAGTTCATTTGAAAATCACACGATGAGGTTCAAATAGAACTGCAACCTGAACCGTATGGTATGCTTGACGTGCGAATGGTTGAATGAACCCATAATGTTCCTTAGTAACATAATCACTTGCCCGACCTAAGCCCAAATAAAAATCTCCACGATCATAAAAGAATCATATCAAACAAAAAATGTGCTTAGAATAATGGGCAAATTCATCACCACAAACTTACGAACGCCTGATTACTTCAATTACAGTAAAGAACAGTAATTAGTAATGAACAGTAAAGACTTCGCCACTGAATACTAAGCATAAAATTGTTTACTTGAATACTTACGCCACGTACCAAACTAGTTTCTGTTGTACAGGAATTCATTTACTCGGAAAATGTTATGTTTCATTTCACACCTTAAGGTCAACCATTGAGAACTATGATCTGGCAGAGTTTGGTGAGTATGGAGAATAAACAGTTTCATGATCATAAAGTTCATGAGTGTGGTTGCTTTTCTGCCCCCTGGCTAGCACTGCAGAAGGCGTTGCTAACTATTGTCTAAGCTCTAAAGCTGCGCTCGTTCATCAACAAATTATGGACTCTGTACATACATTTTGAACAGCTGAAGCCGAGCATTTTTATTTCGCTGACATCGGCATAGACCACAGGCTCCCAAACTGGGGGTAAATTAGTGAGTAGTGAGTAACGAACTGCAGTGGGTAATGACTTGTGAACAGTTTTTTGGTTGAAAAATTTTAAAATAGAGTAGATTAATTATCTTCTTGTAATATTTAGACTTGATGTTAGTTATGTGAGGGTGTTTTTAGATGGGTACAACGAAGAATTCTAGAACTTTAAGAAATATAATTTTTACGACATTAAAAATTTCTTGAATTATAGTTAGTTATACTGTGTCTTCGTAATTTACGACATCTGTGTGTGTGGGCAACAAAATTTCGTGGGTTGAAAATGCCTGAACCAACTATCAGAAGTTTGGGAAGCTCTAGCACAGATGATGAGAAATTTTCCTTGCAATGAAAACAATAAAAATTAGCATTTATGAAATTCGTCGTAAGAAAGCCTCACTTTTGCCATATATTCTTCCAAAATCGTATGAAAAAGCGCTACAAAAAGAAAAAAGTCACACAAATCTCCAAACTATAAAATAAAAATATTATTAATAATGAATATAGGATAGACTGGACGAGAACGACGTGATGTAGAGGACATTCATCCCAGCAGCCAGCATTAGCCGCACGCTCTCAGTGTCCGCGGCGGCAATAGAATTCAACTTAACTCTGAATCTTAGATTAAATCTATAAACGGTACCCAAATAAGTCAAATTCACCCAGAAATAATTAGTTTTACCTAATCACAAACTTTAGATAGAAAAAAATCGTAAATTGAACCGCGTTGAATAACATTTCAACTTTACGAGCTCATACTTGAGATATTATGTAGGGTCTAACTGGAGGATCCAGCTGGAAGGCTCCACCTTACCCTAATCTCTGGATTTCCAGCTTACCTACAGTGGGTGAAAATAACATTAAAAAGTAGAAATTTTTTACTTTTTCTTGGCTAAATACATTCTTACAGACCTTCGATACTTGAAACTTCTCCGGACGAAAATACAACAAACGTCAAACACTCATTAATTGTTAATCGTATAGTTAACAATAATATCATAATAATGAGTCGAATTCAATTATGCAGTTAGTACTTACAAAAAGTCTCCTAGTTTGAAGATAAAATACAGGCCCATTACATGACGCTCCCTCCTCGGTGCTTCACTGTGAGAAAAATGTTCTTTGGTTGCATGGAAGTACAATATTTGGTGGTCGTTGCGCAGTTCTATGGTAATGTTTATATAAATTATATGCAACATGAACATTTCAGCTGAAGAAGAAAATCATCAAGCAGATGGTCAAACTGTATTTCCTCTGCCTCTGAATTGGAAATGACCTATCTGTCATATAAATCGACTAACAATGAGTTAGTAAAATAGGTTCACTTAATTATTTTGTACGATGTTTATTAGAGGCGGTTCCTCTCATGAAAAGTCACCAAAACCTCACCGGTTGTATGATCCAAAATGGCTAACATTGGACACTGCTCGATATTAAGTACATTCTTGAATTTCATCTCTAACGCTGTGTATGTTAGTGGTAAATAAATCTGTTTACCTATCAGATTTTGAGACTAAAAACATGGTTCCGAACATAAACCGACCGAGGAAAGCTCCGTGTTCGGTAAAGCTAATAACTTCTTTTTGATAGATCAACAGCTGCACTGTTTACATCAGAAAACGGTCAATATTGAATATAATGTTGTCAACGAATTTCATAATTTCGTAGGTATAGATAGGTAATATAGTCGATTTTAAAACGTTTTACATGAATGACAATGTGCCCGGAAATGCTTAGTTTAGGAGATATAGGATAAACAACGCCAGGTAAGAATAGCATTAACGGCAGTTTCGATATGGCTCTTCCGGCGTTTTGCGGACTTGGACCACGCCAAGTTTTTTGGCGGGAGTCATCGGCCTCGGTATGGTTGAGTTAAATTAAGATATTTTAGGCTTACTTAGGTTAGGATACTTTACTAAATTAACTTTACCAAACCTAACCTTACCTATCGTTACGTCAGAACCGGGTTTCTGCTTATTTACCTCTCCGTTTGTTCAATTTTATAAACGACGTTCCTATAACTTCAAAGTTAAATATCTCCAAAAATAAGAATTTCCGGGCACATTGTCATTCCTGTAAAACGTCTTAAAATCGACTATATTTCCTATCTATACCTACGAAATTATGAAATTTGTTGACAACATTATATTCAATATTGACCCAGAAAACTAGGCTTACCTAAGTTATCTAGTGAGTCACCTGCCATTTAGTAGAATCAAATGTGGAGCTGAAGTTACTACTGTTCAGGGCCATTCCTTCACCATTAGCGAGCGGAAACTGTTGTAACTTGGCATGCATGCATGACATGATATTCAAAGGTCAGATCATTTTTCCTGGCAGGTTAAGGCTGCTGGTACTACTAGACCTTCTAAAAATCTCGGTCAATTGTTTCTTTCACGGAAAGGCCGTGTGCACCGACTGGTTTGGGTTCGGCACCGATCTTCAGTACGTTCGTGGTGGCAGCGATGAGATATCTATGAAAATAGAAGAGATCAGGCCGGCAATGAAGCTAAAAACTGTAGCCATGCTTCAGTACGTGGATGGGTGCGTGGCTTTAATATTTCGTGCATCATTTTAAGAGCTCGTGGCTGTGTCCGTCGGCACCGCGTCAACGCGTTAGGCGCGGGTCAATATTTGCCGGCGTGATATAGAGGCCCCAGCTCCCGTCGATAATGAGGCAAAGCTAATGTTGCTCTACAACACTTTTCCTGTTGTACATAGCCTGTGTTTGAATGAATCTCTGCTTAAAGAAAGGAGTCTCTAGGTTTTCGGTTTTTATAAAATATAATAAACCGTTCTCCTTTTTCCCTACGCATTGAACAAAAAATGAGACCTCTTCTTCACTAGTTTTTCATTAGCGAGCTAACCAGTGAATGCATCATGAAATTGGAAATTTATGCATAAAAATTCAGTCGAACACCTTCACCTGAAACACTCGCTAAAAAAATTTTTGGTGCTTATCGACGACCTCATGCAGATTGCTACAGTATTGACTCTCATCTGATATTTAAAAACACAATTTTAGAGAGGAAAGGTAATAAAATTAAGATCAAGGATACATTATTGTAGCTTCGTTGTAATCCTTTAAATAACATGTGTTCGTATTATTTTTATGGCCTTCATAATCTCTGTAATAATCGTCATTTAAGAATATTCAGAAGTGAATATTCTGCATGTTCAGGTTACTGATATACGACTGGGTGAACCGGTGAAGAAAATAAGAATAAAGTTTAATAATTTACTAAAGTTCAACATTTTAAATGAAATGAAATTTAGAGCAGAACACTTGAATACGCGAAATTAGAATAGATTACAAAAATAGAATTAAATAATAAAACGGACGCCAAGACAGCTATAGTTAATGACATTAAAAAATATTAATTTCGGGCCATTCTGACCACTAATGCCGTAGCAACGAAACAAGTAATTAAAGAACTCCCTAAACACTATTAGGATACACTGCTTCGTGCCGGCCAGATCGCAGCGTCAAGTGTCGAACGTAAGGTTGTACGTCGAACGAGTGCCTGAAGAGACGTGAAGTCAAGTCCTCGAATAATCGCAAGCATACAGGCTGGGAAATCATCGGTATTCCAGAAACCGCCACCAGCAGCTGCCTCTGGCACTCTTCGGCTGCAGCTCGTAGTTACTTTGAACAATGCTAATTTTTCTACACGTACAGGAACCGGACAGGTTGTGGCTGGAACTTGCCCAGAGTATCTCAGTGAGGAGGGCGACTGATGACCTCACTCCGCCTCGAGCGGTGACTGCTGAAGCTATCAATGAATTCCTAGATATCCCTGACTTAATAAGAAAAGATGTTGCGTTCAGCACGCGTTTTCTTCCGACGCAAAACTACAGTAAGAAAGACCGATGAACAAAAAGCTGAATCACAATACCGGGCGACATAAAATAAGAAAAAGTACAACGCACAAAATTTTAATCCCTACGACTTTCCATTCCTTGACACTGCAGTTTAGAGCACACCATAAGTGTATGGAACTTCAATGGAATTTCAGTGGATTATAGTTATGTGCGCAGTTTCTCATTTCGTGCGCACGTAACATAATAGTAAGACTTTTATATGCAATCGAATTTAAGCAGGAATACTTACTGAATATGAGCGAGGTCTCTACTAACGAGTCCAGCCCGTAATGCCCTAACGAGAGTTTGGTGATCTCTCGTTAGCTGCCGGGCAACAGAAGGCCCTCGTGACCATCGCCATGTTTAAGCTAATTCTAGGCTCGTTCAGGCCGTCATTTTAAACGAACACTCAACATTAGCCAACGGCTTCATGTTTAGATACGCGCGCTTTCATTATTGCTGTGAAAATGTAAATCACAATTGAAAACGCTCGAGCCGTAATCCTAAACACTCCCTCAATCCTCGCTATATAAATTAGTCTAGTTCTGTTTATCGAACAAAACTTTGTTGACTGAACATAATCGGACACAAGATTGAGAGCAGAGAAGCGATCTGCAGCTCTGTTCAAATTCTGTCAATATTTGATTCCAATAATTGTGCCTGGGATCATTTTTCTCGGGCAGCTTTCCGAACGAGTACCTTCAAAGCTCGCTCGCGCTTATGAATTTTTAAATTCTTCATTATAATTGCAGACTTACGAGCAATATAATATTCAATGAAGTACATTTTTCCTGATTGCATCTATCTCAGTACACTGAGATGAAATATTTATTGTAAAGGGATCAGAATTAATGTTAATTCGGGAAGGAATGGCTCAACTTCTGTTCATATTTTCTGAAAAATGGAGGTACCCTGCGAAAAGTTCTTCAAAGACTGACTGCATCGTGTTGTTATTCCGCTCACATAGAACAAAATGCAGAACAAAATTAGAGTGCATTTTACTGTTGGTGCTATCTACTACCTCCGTTTTTACGCAAGGCGCCCGAAAATGTATACATTTGGTCGACTTTGAAGGATCGCATTCTTTTTTGCAATTCAGTTGTTCACTTGTTCCTGTCTATTGTCTTCCATAGATATCATTATTTGATTAGTTTTTAATTAGCTTTTAATTGTATAATTAGCTTATAATTTAATTGGTTTGATTAGCTTTTTTCCTATAAAATTTTGTGCTTTTAGAGATACCTCACTGCCTTTCTCACTGCCGCAACCATTTTCACGAGACCTTAAAATGCAGGCCACGTCAGAAGTGTACACTACAGTGCGGCGTCTGAGCGCCCACTCAACGCATTGCCTACGATGCGTACAAGAAACACAACTCAAAACTTGTTGTTTTCTTGTGGGCGCACGCCTGCAAGCACTTTAATATTGAATATGAATTAGCGCCTGGTCGTCTTAGAGAGTATGAATATGAAGTTGCTCCTTACTCATAGATGCGTATTTTTTACAAACAGCTGCTGAATTATTTTTTATGAATGATGAACGAACAGCTGCTAAATTATTTGATCAAGAAAATGAATCTAAAGCTATTAATGGGTGTTTTTGTCTATTTTTCTTAAAATAACGTAACTTTTTTGTTCAGAAAACCCCAAACTGAGCAAACCGGTACAATTAGCAAACCGGTATAGAAATTGGTATAGAGAGCAGACCGGTATAGAGATTGGAAAAATGTAGGTAGCATATTATTAAACAAAATTATACATACGGCTATATAACCAAAACACTATATTAGCAATGCATATTATTTGTTTCCCGGGAGAGTTCGGCAGAGAACGGCTCAAAGACTGAGTCGTGTAACTCAGAAAATTCTCTAAAACTGAAAACGAATGCAACGAAAAATCAATTTCATAGAAAATATTCAATGGAAGGTATAGTTCATGGAGCTAAACAATGACAGCTAAAGTCAAACAGCGAGTTGAAATTCAATGGCTTAGCACAATTTTTTCTTAAAATTACAAGGCTTGGGTGAACCAGTGGCTTCTTAATTAACATAGATTAAATTGAGGTAGAAGAAACAACCATGCACCGATGCGTGTTCTACGTTGCCTTTTATGAAAGAACGCTCTGTTTCATTTCGAGAAACTGATAGTCACTGCATGGTCTCAGAGCAATTGATTATTCGCTATTACAGTGCTGAAAATAGTTTCAGCAACATCGCACTCTCAGAGGGTTGGTGTCTTTTGAAAAATTGGCCTAGGAGCGGCCTGAAATAACAACGAGAGGCGGCGCAGGCTTGCTCTATGGCAGCGAACGCCCACACCGTTCCAGCACTGTAGTTTGAGAAAGATTTCTTTAAGAAACCTCAAATTTGCTCCACACTCAGTGTATTTTCTTCTCTTCAGTTACCGTTCATAAATTCTTAATTGTCTTAAACTTTGTGGTATGGAAAAGTAATTAAACGTTGATTAGCAGTGTGTCAAATTACTGCAATAGTGTGATGTAAAAACTAGAGCAATTGCTAAAAGTGTGGTAAACAACTGATCATGGAACTGTAGAAGACAGAAAAACAGAAAAACAGAAAGTGCTTCCATACTCGCACTGTCTGAAACCTACAAGGATTTAATGTACGACCTTTTCATCAACCCAAATTTCAGAAATGCAAGAAATGAACTTGATTCCTTTCTCGTGGAAGCAAGTGTGTGCTGGCAGCGAACGTGCTACACTGATTCCAGGCCACAAAGCGACAACGCAAATTTCAGAAAATAACATGGCAAAGCCTGAATACAGGTTGAGAAAGAATACTTCCGTGAAATCCAACACTGAGTTTCAGAAGAAAAAAATTGAGATATCTCTCCGCGTATAAGGGTTATCTTTATTCGTGTAAAGGTAAAATGTCAGTTCAATTTTATATTAAATGAGCAAACCTCGCTCTTCATGGACCCAAATCTTAGAATACGGCAGAAGTAACGGACTTTCGCTGAGCGAGGTGCGTGATGACGCCGAGTAGCTCAAGTATCGAGCTCATCGCAAAATGAACAAACAGCCTCAAATCAAAGTAATCGAGCGCTCATCACATTAAAACCAGAGACTAATTTGACTAACTGCATTTCATGGTTAAATTAAGCAGCCTCCAATCAGACATCTCATAGTCGTCAGAGTAAGAAGTTTCGGCAGATTCAGAACAGTTCCCGGTCAAGCTGCTGTAAAAATATACTATCGTTCGAAGACAAAGTTCAAATCTGTAATTTTCCATCAAGCACAAGCACATGAAATTTTTGTATATTGTTATAAACGCTTACTGTTAACCGCAGTAAGAATTTCTGTTGTACCTGTCTTTTCATGTATTTTTTAATTTTCTTAAATTATGTTTCTGAAGTTATCATGAAATTTATGCTTTCGTAACTTTGTGTCGTTGAAATAAAAATCAATAAGCTCTTCGTCGAATTTTCACTTGTTGCAGGAGCAATGTTTGATGCGTATTATAGCTTATACAATTTTCACGTAAATTTGTTGGTTTTCAACTAGCATTGCGAGTTTGCTGCCCATGGGATTTGCCACTTCACCAATTTTGCCTGGTAAATCTGCAACAACAGGGCTTTGTAAAGCATCTCCCACCTCTGAAGTGATTTTGTACCGTTTTTTCCTTCATGAAGAACCTGTTAAGGAGTCAACTATAACTTCTCTGCTGGTTTTAGTGGCCGCTCTGTTGTTTTAGCTTCAGTAACGCGTTTTCACCCAAGGAACCAGCGTGTTGAGCGAGAAGCATGCGGTGGAGCAATGATTGTCATGCTTTATGCCTTTTCAATTTATCTTGAAACTGCTTGTTCGATGCTGCGAGGAGAGTTTGAACTAACAACTTAATATGGTCAGGACTCTTGATTTTTATACAGTGGTCAACTTTAAGCAGTCCAATCGCGTTTCAATTGATAAAACGAGCCCATAGTAAATTACCTCCTCGTTACTTGTTTCGTCTCGTTATACGAGCATCTTAGCCTGTCAGTATTCATCCCTTGCTTCCTCGCCTGGAATGTTTAATGTGATGAGTAATATCACCGCAATGTGACGCAATGTCATTGAATATGGTGTTTCTGAAGTCGGCTTTCAGGAACTTCTTAGTAAATAGTTATCTATATTACATAGATTTAAGATCAAGAGGGTGGCTGACGAAAGGATTTTGCAAAGAAGCAATGTTGAGAATGACTCTGTTGCTTTTGTCGCCTGACTCTTTTAATCTCAGACATTTCAAATACCTCACGACCACCACTCAATTATTTTTAGCTACACTGCATTTCAGCTCCCATCTATTTTTCGCCCTCGGGTTATTTTGACCCTTTCTAGACTCTTTTTTAGATTTTCCCTTATATCTTCAACTATTTTTTGATGTTGTGATCATCTCAGTCAAGTTTTATAAATTAACTGAATAGGTCGTGCCATCGTTAATAGTATGATAAGATTTAATCGTTAATATTTAACTTCATAGACTCTGTTATGTCTTTCTTTTTACCATTGATTCCTTTCATAACTTGCAAGGCTAAAAATCTTATTTTGCTTACTGAAAATATAATTGCCTACGTTTACATGATAACACCGGCCAGTGAATTTTTAGTCGTTTACAAAACCCATCGTACATATATTGGAAATTTTCACCGCAATTAAGAAAAACATTTGTAACAACGAATTGAAATTACAGTTTGCTTATAAATGCCATTGATTTAACTGAAAAATAGCTGATTTAAAAAATATTTTCAGACGTACGCATAATTCAAAATGAGAACATGAGTAGCCCGCAATCAGAGACATTCCTTCCTTAAAATTCAAGAAGGTTCGATTATAAACTTGGGCCTGCGATGTAAAATACTGCTGTGGAATCATATTCGAGAACTTAAAGTTAATACCCTTATGCAAAGGGCTCCCTCTCTCCCTCTCTCTCTCTCTCTCTCTGTTACGAATACACATGAAAAATTTGTAAAAATATGCTGTTAAATTAAATAATATAAAATGTTGAGTAAGAAATGAGTGAAAATTTTTGAAGAAACATTGGAGTATAAAAGAAAATACGAGAGCAGTCTGATCAAAGCCGAACGAAATACATCGTAAGCTATAAAACGTCCCAGTGACTATGCATAATTTACCAGCTGAAGCGAGAAGTTACCAGCTTGTAATGATCAAGCGCTAGCTGCATCTGCTATATACATAGTTTTCACTGTCCGGTTGTGGATGAAAAATCGGAGCTTGCAAATGGGTGTCCGGCGTCGACATTGTTAATGCAGAGCTGCGGTGGCTCGTGGACTTTGTTGTGCAGCTCCCGCACCCCGTAGTGCTGTCACTGCTCCTCTTTTGTTCTACTTCCATTAGCGGATCTTCTACTGCTGCATCTCACTGCGTGCTGTAGCTCGGAAACGTTTGTGCAGATTCTCCTTGTTCTGGGTGAGGCTTTCTTGGGACCTCTCGAAGGCGTTGATCATCTGTTGGAAGACCCGTGGGCGCGAGAACATTAGATGATATACAGTACATACCTAGTGCAGGCGTGATGTCTCTACCACATATTTTCTTTCCTCAAGTTAAAATAATTGAGCTTCTGCTATGGCATTCATCACTGTTGCATTAGCTTTGATGATTGTCATCACACTCTAGTTCCCCTCTCCACAAAACTATTTAACAGATTCATTAGAGCTCCACACACGTGGCCTCATTGCTGAAAGAAAAATTGTTCGGATAATTTAAAAGTAGTGAGCACCACTATTAACTTATCAGAACAACTTTTCATTCAGCAATAGGGCCATTGTGTAGGTGTACAGCAATGTAGTGGTTATACAGTATATATACATATTTAGCAGTGAGGTGAGTGTGTATATGCACCGCCAGAGCTAGGTACTTTTCAAAGAAGTACATGTCTCTAGCAGGGATGAGATGTATCATAATTGAGAGATATCCGAATGTTGAGTGTGTTTGAATTGAGAGAACACTGTGTACTTTGGAGGAGTTGAAATTAACACCCAACATGTGGTATTTGTGGCTGAGTTGAAACCTCAGAACCGTCAGAGTTGGTAAGTTTACCTAGAGTTGGTGCACCATAAAAATTTTGGTTCGTGGTTGGGCGTAGTTGTTTTACTCCTTCAAATAGTTCAACGGGAAGGTGTTTTCTCCTAAAATCATCAGAAGTGGAGTCAACCTAGAGAGCTTCTTCTTTATTAGGAAAACATAAATGCGTATACATACAAGTAGGTAAAACAAATTTTATTATTACGAAGACTAGCTGACTAAAGGACCGGCTGTCATGACATAATGACTGTAGCCGTTTATCATATGGCGCATAAAAAGTAATATGCGCATCAATAAAATATAAGATACTCGTTATCATAACAGAATTAAATAAAAATAAATTTTCAGAATATTCTCTTCGATTTACATATGGGTCATTGGTTGTAATTTCAAATTCCATTGTATCATTGTCGCGCCTGCGTATTCGATATTTTTAAATTTGACAATCTTTATGTCTATCACGAAAATTATTCTTATACCTTTTTTTCATCGTGATAATAAAAATTATCTAGCATTGATTGATTTCTAGATTGTGTAAATATCTCGGAATATTAGGTATGATCTTCATATCACGTCATAAACAATTTTTTGCTTAATTCAAAAATACAGGTTCTAGAACTGGCTATCGCGCTGCGGACGCTCTTATGTCCGGCCTATACTAAGATCTCCGTCAAATCTCCACGAGCGTTCTACCAAGGTTATGTCAAGTACCAATATCCATGTCAATCTTGACTAACATATTGTTTGACTAAACAAGTTATTAATAACAAGTTTGACAAGTTATTAAGAAGAATATTTAGATACACTGTAAAGTTTTTGCTTTTGTAGAAGTGAATTTCCATCCATCTTTGATTCCGATCAAATCATTTTCGTCACAATCGCTATTGAGCCTTTATTTGAGGGAAGCGCGCCTAGGTGTCAAGAAGGGTTTTCTAGCGCCACCCACGAGGGCGAAAAGATGTACATCTATAATTCTACCCGCCTTTGTGGCGCGTTTTATGAATATCTCCAAAGGGTTTAAGTTAAGTAATCGCTCAGCCGTTGATCCCTGCCCAAGTGGGATTCTTTTGATACAAATAATGAGAGTAATTTAAAACCTTCAGCATGATGGAGTGTTACCAGTGTTGGGTTTCTCGCGACCTATCCGAGCCGATACCGCATCACATTCTACATCAACGACAGAATATTCCCAAAAAAGAAAGGGATATTTTTCTAGCAAACTTATCCCTTTCATTTTGCTCCTCTCAGGGTAATAACTATGTCATCCAGAAACCCCTTTCTAGTATTCTCATGAGGTATGGTTAATGGTGTGTTATTAACAGCCAGACATTATCTATTACCTTTATTTCTGAACGCTGCCTAAAATTAATGTCATTTTACGTTCCGTGCCACTCGTTAAAGATTGTGTACGTATCAAATGATGAAATCTTCATAATTCGTACATAATCATTTTTTTTGGTGAGACTGCATGACCTGAAAGTTAACTGGCATCATGTCAAAGTGCGTTTTTATTTGTCAGCAAATTTGTGTCACTATTTATCGACACAAATTGAATTATAGGGACCATTTGTCATACATCCGTAGTTCGAGTGTGGTGACAGCTTTTTAAAATATTATTCAAGAAAATAAAAGTTGTGGCTTTTTCCCGCAAAAATCATGAAGTACAAAAACGAAAATAATAGAAACGAATAAAAAAGAGGATCACGGCACAATGTTTCTTGCACGCCGATGTACCAGTTGATCGTGTTCGTATTCATTTCGGTGAGGGTGTATTTTACCCTTTGTACACTGTTATGTCAAGTGCTTTCAGTTGAAGGCAACGGGAGGAATTTCAAAGTACGTAATTTAACTGATAGAGTAAGTTTTGAAATGAATACCAGAATTTAGAACAATTAATATCATTCATGAAACTATTTCAATGATGTTACAAACAGCCATATAACTGCCAAGCGCAACTGATTTTTCCATTTAGTTTGAGGTGCAGACTTCCTGAAATACATTCAAAGATTTTTTTCACTCAACCTACTCTAGTCTTTCTTTTTAGAATTCAATCCGCTTATGTTTTAGTGATGGGAAAACTCATATCATGAAGTATAATTTGAAAAAAAATTTGGACATAGGTTATAATTTTTTTGCTCTACATACATTGGTAGAAGGAATACGTTTTTAATCGAAAAAAGAACAGAAGGCGCATACACAAGCGAGATAGACATATACACGGGTAGTCTTGAATATATTTTAGAGTACTGATAATATTTTTCTAAAATATCTTCCTCATATTTATATTTATTTTCCTCATGAGGGCTGAAATACAGTATACCGCGCTATTCAATGACGGCGTTTGAAAGCTTCAATTTCTGGGTGTCCTTGCCTTGTGAGGCTGTGTGTTCTCGCCCTGTTTCTGGTGATGATCGCCAGAAAGCCCTCTGGAAGCTATCGAGACTAACGCATTCATAAAAAATGACAGTTATTGGTTCACTTTCCATGAGCTATTCAGCCTCTGTGGTGGTGGGTTCAGAACATGTAGTTTTCATGATCTGATACACCAGATCTGTCGGCGGCGATTGGTTCACTTAAGAGATCTGTTGAATCTCGTTGTCTACATGACCAGATTCACTTCTTGGATAAACGAGTGTAGGCTAGGTTTTTTAGGTTTCGAAGCCTCATCATATTTGGAGTGTCTACTTCAAAGAGATACTAGGTACATATTTTAAAATACATAGTAGTCTTTAGATAACAGAAATGAGTGCGTCAGAAACGTGTAAAGAGGAGGACGCTTGTAAAAACCAATGAGAGCTCTCGAACAACGCGGAAGAAAATTAGGTGATTTTAAATCTGAAGATAATTCAAACTATGTGTCTTGGGGCACAAGTAATTCAGCCATTACTTCAATGTTCCACTCATAGACGGGTCAATCCTTTCATCTCTCGGTAATGGGAATGATTCTGAGGTGTCTTATTTTTTTCTTATTCCTTGTAAAATTAAAGCCCTCTCATGGAAGCAACGTAGCGAATATTTGAAGCGTATGGAAAGTTGTGCGCAACTTTCCATTGGGCGAAAACGCAGTACATACTGCAGCACGCGCTGTAAAGATGCGAGCAGCGCTCTGGTGGCAAGTGGTGGCGCTATTTGGTGCCAGAGAGTGGGCGGGCGGCGGTAATCAAGCAGTATTGCGTTACTAAATGAGCTTCGTTTGCTCAATCCCCACACCTCGAGAAGGTGCGGCGGCATTCCTAACTTGACTTTTTCTTTATCAGGAACTTCCTGCTGCGAATCTAGCGCTGCTTTAACGCACTGTGCAGAGTTTTGTGTTGCTCATAACATATAGGCATGAATTTAAGCCCAAATATCCATGTTTGCTTATGGGTCCTCTACTTTCATTTATTTCTGTGTACATATTTGCTTAGTACCTATTCGCATACTTCAGGAACTTGTTCGAAACCTTTTACCGAATGTGCTACTTTACTTCGCTGAATGTCAGTCCTATTTGCACGCGAGTTAGCTAATGCGTGAGAGTTTAAATACCTAATGCAACTCCATGCTCTGGAATTTGAATCCTAGTATTCAAATTGAATTAGTAAACGACTAACATGACTGGCATGAGAATAACTAAGAAAAAAATTTGTAAACACAACTCGTCTACACCATGGTGACTTCCATGTGAATAAGCGTCTGTTTTTTATTTTGAAAATGGGTTAGGCATTTCAGTGAACCAAGCCAATTAGGGCAAAATCGAACGATTGAACTTCACCGGTAGCCGCGGAGCGCCGTGTGTTCAAAGTCTGGCTATAGGACTCCTGCCGATGGAGGAAGTCTTAAATTCCTCACTTATATCGCGATCTTCACTTATTCCGCGATCTTCACTTGTATCGCGATCTTCACTTATACCGCGATCTTCACTTATTCCGCGATCGTCACTTATTCCACGATCTTCACTTGTATCGCGATCTTCACTTATACCGCGATCTTCACTTATTCCGCGATCTTCACTTGTATCGCGATCTTCACTTATACCGCGATCTTCACTTATACCGCGATCTTCACTTATACCGCGATCTTCACTTATTCCGCGATCTTCACTTATACCGCGATCTTCACTTATTCCGCGATCTTCACTTGTATCGCGATCTTCACTTATTCCGCGATCTTCACTTATACCGCGATCTTCACTTGTATCGCGATCTTCACTTATACCGCGATCTTCACTTATACCGCGATCTTCACTTATACCGCGATCGTCACTTATTCCGCGATCTTCACTTGTATCGCGATCTTCACTTATACCGCGATCTTCACTTATACCGCGATCTTCACTTGTATCGCGATATTCACTTATATCGCGATCTACACTTGTATCGCGATCTTCACTTATATCGCGATCTTCACTTATGTCGCGATCTTCACTTATGTCGCGATCTTCACTTTTATCGCGATCTTCACTTTTATCGCGATCTTCACTTATATCGCGATCTACACTTATATCGCGATCTACACTTGTATCGCGATCTTCACTTATATCGCGATCTTCACTTATGTCGCGATCGTCACTTATATCGCGATCTTCACTTACGTCGCGATCTTCACTTATGTCGCGATCTTCACTTATGTCGCGATCTTCACTTGTATCGCGATCTTCACTTGTATCGCGATCTTCACTTATGTCGCGATCTTCACTTATGTCGCGATCTTCACTTATGTCGCGATCTTCACTTATGTCGCGATCTTCACTTGTATCGCGATCTTCACTTATGTCGCGATCTTCACTTATGTCGCGATCTTCACTTATATCGCGATCTTTACTTATGTCGCGATCTTCACTTATATCTCGACCTTCACTTATGTCGCGATCTTCACTTATATCGCGATCTTCACTTATATCGCGATCTTCACTTATGTCGCGATCTTCACTTATATCGCGATCTTCACTTATATCGCGATCTTCACTTATGTCGCGATCTTCACTTGTATCGCGATCTTCACTTATGTCGCGATCTTCACTTATGTCGCGATCTTCACTTATATCGCGATCTTTACTTATGTCGCGATCTTCACTTATATCTCGACCTTCACTTATGTCGCGATCTTTACTTATATCGCGATCTTCACTTATATCGCGATCTCCACTTATGTCGCGATCTTCACTTATATCGCGATCTTCACTTATGTCGCGATCTTCACTTATGTCGCGATCTTCACTTATGTCGCGATCTTCACTTGTATCGCGATCTTCACTTATGTCGCGATCTTCACTTATATCACGATCTTCACTTATGTCGCGATCTTCACTTATGTCGCGATCTTCACTTATGTCGCGATCTTCACTTATGTCGCGATCTTCACTTATGTCGCGATCTTCACTTATGTCGCGATCTTCACTTATGTCGCGATCTTCACTTGTATCGCGATCTTCACTTATGTCGCGATCTTCACTTATGTCGCGATCTTCACTTATATCGCGATCTTTACTTATGTCGCGATCTTCACTTATATCTCGACCTTCACTTATGTCGCGATCTTCACTTATATCGCGATCTTCACTTATATCGCGATCTTCACTTATGTCGCGATCTTCACTTATGTCGCGATCTTCACTTATATCGCGATCTTCACTTATGTCGCGATCTTCACTTATGTCGCGATCTTCACTTATGTCGCGATCTTCACTTATATCGCGATCTTTACTTATATCGCGATCTTCACTTATGTCGCGATCTTCACTTATGTCGCGATCTTCACTTATGTCGCGTTCTTCACTTATGTCGCGATCTTCACTTATGTCGCGTTCTTCACTTATGTCGCGATCTTCACTTATATCGTGAGCTTCACTTATGTCGCGATCTTCACTTATGTCGCGTTCTTCACTTATGTCGCGATCTTCACTTATGTCGCGATCTTCACTTATGTCGCGATCTTCACTTATGTCGCGATCTTCACTTATGTCGCGATCTTCACTTATGTCGCGTTCTTCACTTATGTCGCGATCTTCACTTATGTCGCGATCTTCACTTATGTCGCGTTCTTCACTTATGTCGCGATCTTCACTTATATCGCAATCTTCACTTATGTCGCGATCTTCACTTATATCGTGAGCTTCACTTATATCGCGATCTTCACTTATGTCGCGATCTTCACTGATGTCGCGATCTTCACTTATGTTGCGATCTTCACTTATATCGCGATATTCACTTATATCGCGATCTTCACTAGTATCGCGATCTTCACTTATATCGCGATCTTCACTAGTATCGCGATCTTCACTTATATCGCGATCTTCACTCATATCGCGATCTTCGCTTATATCGGGATCTTCACTTGTATCGCGATTTTCACTTGTATCGCGATCTTCACTTGTATCGCGATCTTCACTTATATCGCGTTTCTCTTGATATCCGAGAACGGAATCCCTTCTTCTTAGTAAGTGACCTGTGTTTTCACACACATTGGTTCCAGCCTCTTCCGAATGATTTCGAAGCTTAGATTAGGTCACTCAGAGGTTCTTGTTGAATTTATGAACCATATTTCAAGCTGCACTATGTAGAACTTCAAATGTCGGCTTGGACTTAGGAGACTTGTAATAAACCATATGAAGTGAACCGGCGAATTGTGATACCAATAGTTCAAATTTGTATTTTTTACTTAGTTGAAATTTTTCTACAGCTCAAAACACTTTTACACATGTAAGTGAATATTTACATGTATAGTCCTTTTAACAATTCTTTTGTTTTCGATATTTCAAAATTAGTGCATTTAACGATGGCCTTTTCCTCACTCAACTTTTAGGATGTCGTACGTGAACAACTTAGGTTATTTTTTTAGAAAGTTGTACACCGTAATTATCACGAAAGCCTTGTCTTGAAAACTCTAGGACTATTTTCTATCGTTTAAAAACTTGTGGGTATTGGATGCTTTTTGAGGCAATAATTCCACACTTACGTCGAAATCAGATCAATGCTTGTGGTTGCATTCTTACATCGAATTATATTCAGCGGACAAAAATCCTGAAGATATTCAATTTTCGATTACTTTACTGGTGTGTAACTATGGTAAATGAACTTCTGATTATGTATCGCAAAGATATTGAACCCATTGCGTATGCCGCTTCATCTTTTCCACTTCAGGAGTGAGAATCTCTGTAAATCGACCGATTACTAATATACTGGTTTCACAATAATTCACAAAAAATAGTATTTTCTCCTGCACTGCTAGGAAGCGTATTTTCCAAAATTTAGTTCAACAGCCGTACCCTAAAAGACACCGTGAAAAAAAGTGCTGAAAACCTAACCTTGAATTTAGTTATGTCAATTCGTAAAAAATCGTATGAAAAAAAATTCTCGAACAATTCTTTACAACCCACAGATATAGCACTATCTAACACAAGTGTCATTTATTGCTATTTGTATGGGATGACACAGAAAAAACACTAAATGTATGTATGGCGACATAATCGTAATAAATTTATTTGAATGCATGAGTGACCTGAAAAAAGAAAAGAGAACGGATCCTTCGAAAGGCCCAGTTATCTAAGTCATTGCAAAATAATGACGTGCGAATAATAATCAGAATCTTAGAGCTTGGGACCATTAACATTTATTATTAAACAAAATTAATGTCAATTCTTCGACAATTGTCCCCCAGTATATTTCTATGGGGTGAGGAACCTGGAGATAACAATTGCTTCTCCATAAATTCAGATGCTTTATCAAGCTATTTATGCTCAGTGACTGTCGTTGAGATACTGTGCATTCGACCCCAAACCGCTAATAATGAAAAAATTGCAAATCGTTTCAAAGAGCTAAAATGCACCACTCACCTATGGGAAAAAGCTCCAAATCGTTTAAAAGTACTAAAATATATTGAGTATAAATACACAATATTGCCATTCCACACAGTGTGTGAAAACAAATCATACTAAGTCGTTAGAAGATATTTCTTAAAACACATGAAGTTCATTAAGTATCAAAGTACAAGTGTTCTTAAATAAAGTGTGATTTTTAAATATGGGTCTTGAATGAATCTTTAATGACTCCTAAAATGAATAATGAATTAAAAAAACAAAGCAGTTATGCAATTCTGAGAAGTGCTAGTTTTTTATAACATTTTGACTGCAATGTACATCATGTGCTGCTCCCATAAGCACAGACAAGAATCGACGCGATTATGCAAGAAGTTCATTACGGCGCTGGCAAGATCCGGTCCGATTCGCTGGACTTCTAACTCGATGGATGCCTTGAAATGGTGTAGATTTGTAGACTTTTCCAGGTAAACTCTTTCGTTTAGGTATTTCCAACGGTGAACACCAACTCAAGGCGTTCATCGAGGTATAAATCCAGGGAATTGAATCAAATCTCACATGCGCCGTAATGAACAGCTTGCGTAACAGCGCTGATTCTCGCCTGCTCTCAGAAGGGTGGCGGACGTACATGTGTAATATTCTATTTAAAAGTGCTGAAAATGAAAATTGTACTCCTGCAAATTTCCTGAGAGATCTATTTTCTTAAATCCATCAGATATTGGGTGATTTTTTTAAAATTATTTTAGAACTTGCGTTTAAACACCACCATGTACTTCCCTCAAGAGTAGTAAGATTATCTCTCAGCAAATTTATTTTGCTCTGAAGTGACATTCCATCTTCATCATGTTCTCAAGAACTGTTCCCGTATGTGTTTTCATGTACGGTGCTACCTTCAGAGCAAAGTAAATCTCGACAAGTTTTGGAATTTTTGAGAAATATGAGGGAATATTCAGGAAAAACTTTATACGGCCTCTCTTCAAGCTTTGCTAAGACAGAAAACAAACTTCCCCCGTGCGGCTTGAACTGTGCATGAAAAAAGAGGTCTCTTAAGTGATGCTAATTTCATTTTACGAAGATTTTTTTGACATTTTTGTACAAATCATAATCGCCCATTATTCCTTTTCCAGGTAAAAAATTAAGTGCCTCGAATATTCTCTGACTTGGCTTGCTTCAAAATCAGCACAATATGATGGTCTGACCCTGTGTCATGCCTAGGATAGCAAGTTTAAGTAGAGGAAAAAAACACTTGACAACAACCTCGTGGAAGAACAGGAAAATATTTGCTAAAGTGGGCGAGAAGCTGATACAGACTTGTTTATATTGAGCTGACAGTTATTGAAGGCAACATACAATATAAGCCGTAACTATTACAAAAGTAACTGACTGCAATTATCAGTGCAAAAGATACCACCTACCGCTTTCAAGATTATTGTAAGCACCGACCTTTTGTTCCGGAACTGTGACTGTTTCCAAAGAGATTGTTTGTGTTTCGAGAAGAAAAGAAATGTAGCACTTGATGATACTTCTATGCTCTGTTTCCGATATCACATGACTGCAAACCCCAACAAAAAATTCCTTCTTAGAAAGAGAGTGTTGAATAACTCAAAGGTGTTGAGCGTAATTAGAAGCGATTTACGCCTAAACTAAACTGGAACATTGCATGATACCAACATTGTAACTAACGTGCACATGACCAACCATCTGTTCTCTATAACGTGTCCCAGTAGAGGGTTCTTTTGAGCATACAACAGATAACCCTAATCTTCAGTAGGAACAAACTGCATTAAATCGCGCCTTACCGTGGCACGTTAAGAGACCTCCCACCATGTGGCCGTCGCCACTGTGGGATAAGTTTCATAACGTGAATGTCCCCGCAGTGGGAGCGCCCTCACGATGCATGAACTGAACATCTCCCGTATGGCCAGGGTTCAGCATGGGAGTAAGAGAGGGATTACTTATGAGAGTGAGACCATTTTCACGGTGGGAATACACTACAAATGTAGGGCTTTGCAGTGAGCAATGAAACACAATAAAACCACTTTTTTTGAAATACCATTTAAATAGTTCTAAAGCATCAATCTTGAGTATATTGTCAGCCAATTCCCATTTTCTTGTCAATTAATCCTCTATTCATTTTCGACGTTGTGCAGCAGATTCTCAATAATAGAATTCATATTTACCCAGAGCTCAAGGGATTCAATTTCTTAGCCAATGTTTGAGTTAGAATTTATGAAGTATTTGCAATGATTTGCTCTCGTGCAGCCTGACTGCACTCGGCTCTTTACTATAGATGTAGTGAGTGAGCCACGACCCAGCAGCAGTTCTGGATATGTTTCACAGTGAGTCACGCAGGCATTGTAGGCATAACGTTTTCAACGCTTCCAACTCGCCTATCAAATTCCCCTGAGCTTCTGTTGAGTCTAAGATCTCGTTGGCTGGGATCTCGGAATGATCTCCTAAGCAAATATGAAGCGATCGGATGCCCGGGCTGTTGACTCTCCAACGCCCAAGCAAATGTTCTCCGGCGCCTGCTCTTGACATTCCAAACATTGTGAGCCTCGACCAGATTCCAGGTAATGTATTCCTCAAATGTTCTCGACAGGAGTCAAAAATGTCTAGCGAAACTCGAGCTAGAATTTCACGCTTTCTCTGATCGAACTGCTCGAAACACTGACACCATACGAGCCAGTATTCACGTCATCGTAAAGTTTGACACAAGTCGCAAAAATAATCGCTATTTCTTTCTCAACTCCTAATATTTTACTTTATTGAACTATTTTGTCCCATTCGGTAGGACTTTTTCACGAATGGCTCCCCGTAATCTTTGGATAAAAATAATAAGATATGCAATGCCCCTTGAGACGAGCGCACACAGGCGAAGGGGACGAACTGCCGTCGTGTTCAGCAGCTTCCGTTTCCTGAATGTGTGATATTGTTTGCTGGCACAATTCATGGGCTGAAAAAATGGCGCAGATCTGTTGGAAGCTCATTCATGTCAATACCATAGGGGTGACCATTTCTACAATCATTTAAAGATTCTGCTAAAGTTCAAAATCTGGCTAAGAAAAATTTCTCCTGTAATTACAGTATAAGCAGTAAATGTATGCGACACTTTCATTTGCCTTGGTGTAACCATGCTTAAAAGAGTAAAATTTTCTGCCATTCTTTTTTGACCACGTGACAATCAGCGACAGTCATCATCAGAAAACAATTGTTTCAGACTCCTCACGAACAATATGAACCTAAGCTGCTCATGTGCTTTCACATAGAATTCATATCAGCAGTTGAAAAATTTCGTTAAATACGAGTAGTACCGCTCGTTACACTCAATACTCAGCTTTGAACTTGCATAGTCGGTTCAGTCCCGAGTCAATATCGACGAGAAGTTGCACATCAAACGTTGGTCTCCACAATTTCAAGCGCTGTCGAAATTGACAAAGGAGCTCCAGGTTGTAGCTGAAATTTTTCATGCTCGTTTAAAATGGGAAAATCTGACATGAGCTCGAATCAAATTCTTTTTCATGTTTACAGTAGATTTGGTGATGACTAGTTTCTGGACAAGCTAGAGGCTGAGCGCGTTCACGCGTATAAGACCAATATTAGAGAATAATTAGGACTTATAGTAATGTAAGAATATGAGCTACATCAACTGCGAGGTCAAGAGAACTTTCAAATAGTTGAATTACGTATGAGAGTAAATATGTCTTAGTGGTTCAACACAACTCGGTAAATGAATAGACTTTAAATGCATTCACTGCGGATAAACTATTGTTATGGATTGAGAATGGACCGGGAGCAACTCTGTTCTGTATATTTCTCTAAAAATGCTTTTGAGAATCGTAAGTGTGCATTTAAACATCACCCGAATTCGTTTCCTATCTTTCTTGGCATTAAACATTCATAGCATATATGTTCACTGTTTATGAACCGCAATATATATTTTTAAATTCTGAAAAAGTGTTTCATCTTGAGAAGTTGTTGTAATTTACTCAATTTTAAGGAACGGTGAGTGAATGTACGGTTTCAACATGTAGGCGTAGAGCATCTCAAATCCAGAAGCAACATCATAGTTTAGATGCTTCCTCTGTCAGAAAATTAATATATGAATGGTATTTAGGGAAGCTTGCCCCTTCCATTTGATGAGAGAAATCATTTTTACACTGCTGAGTACAAAAACCGTGAATTGTTTTCATATACGAGACTATTTTGGAATAATTTGTGCTGAAAATTACAATGTATTCAGAATTTCGTCTATACTCTCATGTACTTCAATCCGTTAGGTGTACATGTCTGGATTTGTTTTCTAGGGATTGTTTTTACTTGAAAATAAAGAAAGCACATACAAAAAAGAATAACTAAGAATTTCGCTAAAAAGCTCCAACTTCTTAGATTTAACGAGTTGGTGTTTTAATTTTAAATAAAATTAAAAGGTAAAAAGAATTTTCTGGGGTCTATTTAACGACGCAGGAGAGCTGATATACACGTGATTTCATTAATAGCAAAATACATTATTCAGTGCGCGAGACTACAGAAACAAATTGAAATTATCCCGTCAGTGCGCACGTATCGAGTAATTACTCTCAGATTTTAATGACGTTTATCCACAAGTGATTTTTCATGCGAACGTCAATTAAGGAAAGGTTAGTTAAATTATACCATCTAAGCAGCAATAACCTCACACGTAAGAGTTTTTACTCAGGTGGCCCTACGTAAGTGTTCTGGCGGCAAGCGGACGCAGAACCCACTTCTGAAATCGACAATCTTCACTCTGGTGCTCGGTGTCAGCAATTGAAGGCGAAGTTTGCGGCTGTTTCGATTCCCACCAGTAAGTTATACCATCACTCACGCTGGAATGATAATGAAAAATAATTTTCGAACTTTAGATAAAAATGGTTAATATTTCCGTTGACTATTCATTCTTTGACTGTGTCATTAGTCGGGTAACAATGACGGCATATCCTAAAAATTCTACTACATCCAGTGTAGCTTTTTATTCATAATTTACAAATCATAAAAGATAGGATAATGAAATACCAGTGAAAATTATACAGTGTAATCATGTAGTTTGCATTTGAATTTTGAAGAATACGACTACAAAAGTTATTGTAAAATCCCCAGAACAGTGGAATCGAAAAGTAAAGATCAGTAAAAATTTCTAATCAATGGACAATATTGTGGCCTTTTAGATCGATTACATGCTTCACTCAAAGTTATAATTCTTAGAAAGTAGAGGCAATATTCAGGAGTAATTTTTGCCCATTCCTCATGGTAGACAGCTTCCAATTTCACCATTTTCTTTGGTTTCCTGTGGTGAATCTCAGTTTTTAAAGGAACATTAAAAATTTTTAATCGGATTGAGATCCGGTGTCTAGGATGGCCCGTCCAGCACAGTAATTTCACCCCTTTGAAGCCAGCTGCACACAATCTTCGTTGTATATTTAGATCTCGATGGGACAGGAAGATCCAACGGCGTCCTTCACCGTCCTTGACCTACCTTTTTTCTTTGCATCTTTCTGCAACCACAACCTGAGAATCTCCAAGCAATCTTCTTTGTTCAAGATTCCATTAATTCTATGGAAACTTTCAACACAAGCCGCACTAAAGCCCCATAGCATGAATAAACCTTCTCCGTGCTTGACGGTGAAGAGGGTGTTTTTAGGATTATTTATTTCCGCCAAATAAACGAAAAAAGTGTTGTTTCATTTTGCCCAAAAAGTTAAATTTTTGTTTTTGTCGAACCATAATATACTACTCTATTCCAATATGAAGGAGGCTTCTTGCCGTTTTATCTTGCAAATGAGAAATGGCATTTTAAGTGGCAAGGTTTAAGTGAAATCGTCGTACGCGTATGGCGTCCTTTCAAGTCAGCGCTGCGCAACGTGTTGGACACTTAAGAGACTGGCATTCACACCAGAACAGTGCAATTGAATTTGTGTATCCCTACGAGTTAATCAAGGGCTTGCAATGACTTGTATGGTAACTTCTCTACTTGTCTTAGCATCAACTCTGGTCGATCAAAACAATTGATTGTGCTACCATAATTTCTCAATTTAGCTCCAGTATCATTAACTGTTGACCGTGACACATTCATTTTTTCCAGTTTTTTTTGGATCGAGTAATACTAATTTTATTTCTCAATTATATTAAATTTCAACTAACTCGGTAGTTGTTCGTTGTTCGCCATGATGGCTGGCGCAACACTGAAATATCCTGTCGAAAAAAATGCCGGATGGCCCTAATATTCTGTCCTACAGTACGCGATATAACATTTGAGTCGCATATTTTATAATATTTGTTATCGCAAGTAAGTCTTAAAAGCAATTCTGTTATTTTTACACAGATTTATAACAATGTCAGGTTAGTTTTTGATACTTCTGTTTTTCGCAGATTTTTCAATAACTCATGCATTGCTTCACATGTTTTCTTAAAAATGAATATACATGCATAGGATTACACAATACATCTCGACCTTGAATTCCATTGTCTTAACTTCTAAAATATGCGAATTATGAGAGACTAACAAGATTTTCGAGGTGTCCGGGCTATCCCTGAGAGCACCAGTCTTAGTCTATAAAGCTCTCTAGTCTTTAATTTTTTGTAATTCGGAGTTTTTTGAGCAGGGACCAGAGCGCTTATGTTCTCGAACCAAGTTTGGTGTGAAGTGTCGTGCCTACTAGACAGCCCAGCGTTTGAGTCGAGAAGCAATTATACGATGAATGTTTTTCATTTTTTAAAACGATCTTTACGTTTGTCATCGAAGTATTGCTATCATTATTTTCCTATGATTTGAATGAAAATTCTAATGACTCCAGACCCACCGGCCCAACTGTCCAATACACTCGCCACACTTGCCATCAAGGTTATGACGTCACGATTATTTCTTGGTTCAAATTAAAAAAAACACCAAGGCACGAACTTTAATTTCCCAACGGCACACTCGAGCGTCACTTTGGGTCCGAAGTTTGGGTGTTCAACTCGTCGAAGACTTGCTTTCAATGAGGAAAACTCTGTAAGACTTTTGACTTGTATTTTTACTTGCATTCTCAAACTGGCAAGATCTAGAAACTGCTTCAAAGAGTAGTTGTTAACACCTTTAACTGGTAAATTGTAGCATTCCCATCTTCACGCCAGTAATACATTTCTTGTATAATACTAACAAATAAATTATGTAGTTTTAGTACGGGATTTTCTCATAAATTTTGATTCTGTTGGACGTACGATGAACAATATTTGTGTTATATCAGGATTATTTTTCACCGTCATCACTTAAAATACCAACCGAATATATATCGCGTGGCTGTAACGCATCCCCATGCCAAGAAATAACGTCAAAATTCGTTCCTAAGTAACTCTGAGTGTCTCACAAGTGCATCAACAACTAAATCATTCGTTTGACGCCGGAAACCTGCAAATAATTGGAACGTCAAAAAACGTTATTGAAATGAACCCAATTGCTTGTGCGGGAAAGAATAGTCATTCCATATTTAACTTAAACGATGTGATGGCGGAGCTATGCTCTCCAGCATTTTCCTGCATTGTCACAATTTTCACAGCTCTTACATTTTAAATTCATAAAATTGAACCATCAGGAGTAAAAACTTAATACTCTCTTAATTTACTGCAATAGCTTCAAGCAAACATTTAGCTGCAAACTCAGCATAGAAGCATAACCTTCTGTTGAAAAGTAACCCGTTCAATGACGCATGATCAAAACCACACTTAACACAACGAACGCTGGCGGAAGCCAACAAATAGTTTGAAGAAGAAAAACTCCAGTGCCATGATGACCAGTGCTTCCTTTTTGTAATAGATTTCTTTATAGTTATTAAACTAATAGTTAATAACATAATATATTAGAAAAAAATGAAAAATAACACCATTCATCCAAAAAAACATCTTCATGACGTTACAAAAAGTCGTTCAACTGCAATAAGCTATTGATTTCCCATTTGTTCAAGGCACGTAATTCCTGAAACTATTTTAAGCGGTTTTTACTCAACCTAATCACGTTTCTCTTTCAACCATTTAATACGTTTTTGCTTAGTTGAAAAATTTAGGACAAAAAATATAATTTGAGATTATCTTTCACATTTCAAACAATTATTGCTCACAGTTCATTTCTAGGATGTGTAATTTTTCAATCAGAAATAAGCAAGTTAGCGCATGCATATGCTGGAAAAAAAAACATACTTGGATGATTTTAAATATTTCCTATGATTTTGATAACTTTTCCCAGCCAATTTTTTCGTTATACTATTCAAGTGTAGGTACACAGAAAGTTGAGGATGCGGGGGAGGTTAAGAACGTGCAAGTCATTGCTTTGAAGGAATGCATCTAGCCTTTGAAATGCGCAAAGATATTTCTGAGCTAAGCTCACAGGTCTAACAGATATCTCAATATAATCAAGAGCGTGTCAGTATATTACAAAGCCAGTATATTTGACTGCTGGAGAGACGACACAGGTACAAGTGAACCCGTGAGAGCTCCTGGGATCTGTCACTGGCTCACTTTGACAGACGGCTGACAAATGTTCTATCAGAGCCCGCTTTCTAAAAACGAGTTTGCTTAGCTTAGCGAGACTTATCTTCATCAAATAAACCGCCCATTGCGATGTGCCATGTGGAATAATAAAATATGTGTTTATTTCTTGGCTTGATCAAGATATTCATGTTCACACTGTTTCAAACGGCCTTTTTCGAATCTAAAACACTTGACTTAGATGAGTTTTTGAGCTCATTTGGTCAGGTATGAGTGAAATGTAACAGTTCAATGCGTTTTTCCTGGTGTAATGAGCAACACAGCAATCGTACGTCCACCGCACTACGCAATACTGAGACTTCACAACCACTGCTTTACTCAGTTACGCTTAGACAAAAAATTTAGACATCGAACGTGCACCCCTAGAACATTCTTCACATCATTCAAACACTTGTTTGTCATGTCAAGAACACACAGAGGTCAATAAAACACAAGATCGCTGGAACAGCAAATTAATTTCAATAATTAGACATAGTTTAAAGTCTTCACATACATTGGTTTAGTGTAACTTGACTTTAAATTTCGATTTTTTAATCGCTCCTCAAGTCTGCTTTTAACTCCTTAGAGCACCGTTACTTTAATTTTTGAACGAGCTCAAATTTATGCCACGCAGTTTATCTTAGAAAACGCGTGTCCTCAAAAAACGACAAGCCTAAAAACAGGCGTCTTTCGAGAAAATGTGAGTCTACGCCTTAAGGTACAACGAGTATCTGAAATGCGTTTCTGAAGAGGCTCAAGTCTAGATATGTACCGTTCTTGAAAAGGCCAAATCTCCAAAAATGCTTCTCAAGTTGCGTACTTAGTAGTTTCGTCATAAGAGAATGGCAAATACGGAAGAAATAGACGCCTTCTCAACCTGTATACGTCCACAGAGAACGAAAAATTCAACAAGAGGAAAAAAGTGCTATTCGTGCCTCCAATATGCATTAGTACCTTCTGCGCAAAAAAAATCATCTGATGCTTTGAGAAGCATATACTCAGGTATGGAAAACAGATAACAAAAGATTTAAAAATATTTTTTAACATCTCTGTTCCAGGTCTCTCGCGCTGGTCACGGCTGAACCTGCAGGGACGCTCCGTTCCAACACTTTCGTGCAAGTACTTCACTTGCAGCTGTGGTGTACTGTTGTGTGCGAGCAGTTACAGCCGTCCTCGCACACTATTGTAAGCGACCTCTTTAAGTTTTACTCGCACACTGTAACAGAGTATCGGTAAGAGCAGCGAGAGTCGCACTAATACACGTTTACTTATGAGGAGCTACAGTCTTGCTCGAGCGCTAAAAAAACGATACTGTAGATCATGAATACCGTAATTTTACTCGATGATAGGCATAAGCGCATGTGCATGAGATGCTGACTGATAAAATTCCTCACACACACTTCACAAGGTCTACAACTCCATGACTATATCCATGCTTTAAAGTTATAGTAATATTTCAAAGTCTGTAACAAAAACAGAGGATAATGTGTGATGATTCTATGCATCCAATGAAATACTCCCATCAATATTAAACATAATAATGTTTTACACCACGGAAAAAATCAAGTAGAAAATTAATGTCAGTAGTGTTTTGTAAATATCTAATATGAAGTGTGCAAAATGAGGGGTATTTACAAAAAAACATGATTAGAGAATGAAAAATTTAGCGGAAGAAATTTCTGTAGTAATTATCAACGACAGAAATTTCTTCATAAAAGTAGCATAGTAAAATCACAGTATCGATTACTACAACTGCGTCAAATCCTTTCAGCAACATATTTTTGTAAATTAACTCAGATTCATGCAAGGCAAAGTTCAAGCTCATGACAACAAAAGGACTTTTTCCGAAGCATAAAAAGAACATTTTTAGTTAGAAGAGACCAACATGACACCTCAACTCATTAAATTCACTAAGAAAACGCCAAAACAAATGAAATGAAGAGGAATCAAGCATTGTAGGGTTTAACTAAAAAGGAAGATTTGAAGCCTGCATAGAGTATGACGTTTTTGAGCGGTCTGGTGACCCCATCGTGCATGTTGGAGACACGGATTGCGTGCTGTACACGATCGACCCCTATAGCACACCTACACGAAGAAGCCCTTGTCCTCCCCCTTCTTGACCACATGAACACGCTAGGGACAAACTTCTACACCTCCACACAAGACCCTGCCCACCCGCTACACTACATGCAACAACCCCGGCCAACCCAACGAACATTACACACCACCCCGGCCACACACCTCAGAACACTATATGACTCCCTCCCTCCCTGCCCCCCTGACACCTCACTACGCACACACATACACACACAGTTCACCTCACGCGCCCTCGCTGCCCTACTCCCTAACTCCCTCCTCGGAGTGAGACCCCCCCCCCCCCCGTCCCCTCGACGGAGCGATCCCTCCCCCGGCAGGATCGAGTCCACCTGGCGCGGCTGCGGTGCGGGCACCACACTTCACTCCCCTCATACATGCACAGAATAGGACTTGCGGAGGACGACAGCTGCGTCTGGTGCCATGCCAACGTGGGCGATCTTCCGCATGTCCTCCTACACTGTCCCGCCCTACACGCACACCGACACACACACCAGATACATGCACTGGAGCACCTCTGGACTCGCCCCGCGGACGTCGTGAGGTTTCTGCACGACGCGGGCGTCTTCCAGAGGCCCATATAACCACACCCCTCTTCTCCTCGAGCCGGGCCCGGTCTGGGGCGGCCCTGGCCGCGGCGGACCCCTTCGAGCGGCCGTCGGGGCAAAACAACAACAACAACACGGATTGCGTTTTGTTCATTTTGATGAACTAGCGTCGTGCTTGCAGGTGCCGCTCCTCACATGTTCCTTCCCTGAGCCCTAGGTCAGGGGGAAGGCTACTGGCATGCCTCGCTGTTATAGAACTGACACTGAAAAACTCCCCATGCCAAGATGAGGAGGATGCGTATTTTCTCTAAGCAGTGGGAGCTGGCTCCGCATTCTAAGCAGAAAGAAACATAGTCGGTGCTGGGCTACTTATAGCGTCACAGAGGCCCTGTTCTTTGTTATGTAAAACTAACTTCATCAATCTCAACGTACACGAGTAATAGGTTAGAACTTCTTTGTGAATATAACAGATACCTTTTTAATTCAAAACAGAAGAGACTAAATGGGTGTGCGTTCCTATCGAAGATTTTGGACTAAAAATTTGATTACATTACACTGGATTAAAGTGTTTGAATTTTCCTACAATTAGCCAAGCTAATCAACCAAGTTCGTTTTGTTTCCTGATACCATGCCTTAGGTAAGGAAAAAATCCCAATCTTGTCCATTTACGAGCGTGTCAAGGCGAGTGAGGGGCTTCGTGTGCATCATGACTGAAACTATAGTAGAGGAAATCTAACGATATGCATGCTCATGAATCTAAATTTCAGGAGGAATGTTTTCTGCCCATGGCGTATTTTAATAAATCATTATTCGCCGAGTGTCAACGAACTATATTTTTGGAAAAGAAGCAGAGATACGACGAGAACTTCTTGTTCTGGGGTAGAGTAGTATAGAAGTAGTAAAAACATATAGGAATAGTAAAAATTTAACCTAATTACTTATAAGAAGAAATATTTTATCATTTCATCAAATTTAGTTGAATCTTGGACATTTCATTTAGCATCACTTTCATCGGAATTGGAAAATAATTAGGTTTTTGAATAATTAAATTTCTGTCAGAGAATGGCTGCTACCACGTCTAACTTTTCATGCCGAGGCATCTATGATATCAAGTTCTGAAAATTATAGAATCAACGAGGAAAAAGTTCGACAAGGTAATAAATTAATTAAGAACTAAAATTTGTTACCAAACATTAACACATCTGTTGGAAAAATCACTTTCTGGAACAAGTCTTTTATAAACACCGAAGACTAGTCATGCCAAGCATCATTTAAACGGTAATGTCATCTTTTTTTAATCCAAAGATTCGATCCTAACTTATCGGGGTTATAAATACGAGTCTAGAACTTGAACATATGTAGATCAGTGTCATGAGCTCTGCCATAACTCTTCATAAACATTTCTCTTTTTATTTCATTAAGATGTTCCTTCTAGAGAATACGGAGGTTTCCAAGCTCCGACAATTATAAAAGTTGCCATGTTATTCATTGGTGATTCCTAAATCATTGAATTTTAAGTGCTCATCATGTAAACGGCACTACTATATTTTCGTGAAGATTAAATGCTCAAACTCCTGTTAACGAAGTGAGTAAGCTGTGAGCAATACTCGCTTTGCGAAAATACATACTTTACATGACTTTATATAGCTCTCAGTGAAGAAACTTGGAAATTAAAGGAGGTAGAACTTGCCTACAGCTCGTTCTAACTAAACTCTTATTATCAATTTGATAAAAGTTCATTAGCCTAACTCTCATTTCACTGTTTTTGTGATACGAACCAGAAGAATTTGTACATGTGATAACATAACGCTCAACTTGAAAAAAATTTAAATTGGAATATTTATTCACAGATTAAATTCAGTGTAATTAGACCCACTGCCATAAATGATAATCAAAAGTTATAAAGCTCCTTGAACAAATACCAGAACAGCGAAGAAACCGCCGATACAACAAAAATACATTTAAGTTTTTTTAGCACAAAACCGACACATTTTTGCACATCCACTTGTCAAGAAACTGACTCACAAGAGTGCTTCATCAATGTACAACAATAATCAAAGTATTGAAACACACTTTTGTGAGCCATGGGCCATATAACACACATCACTGCGCCAGCTGTGACATACCCGATGTTGACCAGTCCTATTTCACACATGTTTCACTTTCTCAGAATAGCCTAGAATAAACAAAATGGCTGTCAATATCTGAAAATTTAAAGAAACAAATAGCGAATGTTTTGATATTCTAAAAAAAATTATTTTTATTTCACAAATTTCAAAAACTCTACGTTTTTAAGAGAAATTTGATCGTTTTTTTACGTGATAAAATGATTGAGCTTTTCCGATCGCTTGAACATATGTTGAAAGGCGATGCCCTCATATGTACCAAGATTTCATTGAAAAACCGTTTGACACACACAAGTGTTTCAAAATATCTCTGAGTGCATAGATGACTCAGGTGACTCTAACTCTCTCAAGAAAGGTAGAAATAAAGTTGCATCCACTACGAACACCTAATAATAATAGCCATCGTGTTATATAAAACTTAAACTACTCGTAGATACATGAAAAAAAATTAGTATATTTTATCCAAGCTTATGAAGGAAACAGAATGACCTGCAGGAAGAGCAGCTTAGAAATACAAAGTTTTTTCTCCGTAACTCATCGAGCACGGGCGTGCAAACGCTCACTTGCCGCGGTTCAGTTCAAGGAGTGGCAATGCACTATCTACTATATTGATAATACATGGCAGACATGGAGCAAAACTTCTTCCCCTCCGAATATTAGGGCAAGTGTGGCCAGCGTGTACTTTCCTATGCAAGTATTCTTTCACGCTGTGTTGCAAGTTTTCTTTCATATGCATTCGTAAAGAGGTCGAATACATAAAGATTATAAATTTTCTATTTGCCTTATTTCTTTTGATTATCTTTCCTAAATTTTTCCATTTATCAGAAACTTATAAATACTACACAATTAATATCGATAATAACAAATTAGTGCACCTATGATATTATTATCACATTATATATAATCTGAGGCTTTAAGATTACCTATTTTAAATAAAAGCTTCTCTTTATGAGATATCCTTTTTTAATAGCAACTACAATTTTTTACACAGAAAGCATTCTGGTCGATGTCAGATACTTGGTGAAAATGTTAAAGTTTGAGTTCATACGCAGACGAGTTGATGCCTTCGAGTTTTTGGTGCGCTACATCCTATAATATGGTGCGTACTACATTATGGTACATACGCGAGAACTTGAAAAGGAGCTAAAATTTATTTACATAATGTATTGGCGTTGAAGACATGTCTCCCCCAATATCACTCAATTTACAATAGAAGTTATTAGGTTAAAGAGTATAGCTATTCACAAAGTTTTAGGCTTTGGCACGAACTGGAAAAGAACACTCAGGGTATTCATTAAAAGAAAAGCACGCCAAGGAAACCTCGGCAAAAGTACCTAATTCAAGTTTGAAGTGTTTCCATCTTCGAAAAAATATATACCTACAAAGCTACACAAATTTAAAAGAAACTACGGAACAGATCAAAGACGAAGCAATATCATATGTGAAATACAGAACAGAAATTAGTTTTTCTTCAGTCAAAATTTCGTGTAGCTTATTATCTCCTTTGTCATCACATTGCTTTTCAATGTTAATCGATTTAATAGTTAGAATTCGTAAATATCCTTATGGTAATAATAAAAATTATGGACAAAAAACTCCTGAATTTACTAACTGAATATGAATTGGAAAGAAACGTAATAATTGAATTGCTATTAGTTCACAATACTTAAACGAAGAAACGCGAATGAACGACTGGGCGAGATTCTCTCTATTTCAGCCTCATCAATGTCTCCTGACTTGGCATCCTTACAGTGAACATTTGATTTGCTTACAATTTGCAGCGTTCATCATCAGCTATATTTTCTTACTTTCCCTCCATTCAGTAAAAATTTTATTGTTCCTGTACAAATTACTCAGCATTCAGCTTCACCGATGTTTCCGTACAATTCTTTAACCGTGGGTATGTACATATATATAATCGCTACAAAATGCGATGCTCGCCCTGTTCAAACTTAACACGTTTTACTTCAATGTTCTATTTCAGTCTAAATTGCATTCTTAGTTTAGCCTACGCAAAAATTATAAGCGTATGAGCTCGTACGCAGAACTTTTTATTAATATTACACTGAATTTTATATTATACTCATACGCTTAACTGTTGGCGTTCGAGATAAATTTTTCAAGTACCGCATTACTTTTCGGTTCTTATGGAATGAACATGAAAGATACAGCTTCCCAAAAACAATGCCTCCGAAAAATGTACATTTATCTGTAAAAAATGGTTTGATCCAATAGGAAAAATAAAAATAATTCATCGAGAACCGGTTACTAGAGGAATAAGACAGCGTGCCAGAATCTGAGTGGCAATTATAAGATAACATTATGAACTTTAAACAGACGTGTAATATACACGGCCTACGTAAGCTGTGGCAGGTGAAAATTTTCAGAATAGAAATTCGGCGAATATGAAGTTCATATTTCAAGCGGGGATGTAGGTTGAGGTATCCGAGGGGAACTGTAAAAACCGACTCATTTACACCAGAGTCTTACCGTACGTTGAAATATATGACGCTTATAACGAAAAACATGTCCAGACCCTTGAAACAACAAACGAATCTGTAGATTCTGGATTTAGATTATCAAATTCATATTTTTGAACTAAGCGTAGTCTTTATTTGAAGCTTTGAAACCATTCATGAAAGTTAACGGAAAAACTAAAAGTAAATCCTGCAGTTTGCATGGATTAAAAAGCTTTTACTGAACGGTTATCTACCATTGATTGACGTAACAAAAGTATAATGAAAAAAAACGCCTCTGAATAACACTGCACATAATCAATCGGAGCGTCTAAAAGATGTTTCACAAATCGTATTGGTAGCCTGCTGGATGTCATCAGTTAGTACTCGATGAGAAAGTCACAATTCAAGTCTTTAGCTAAAAAAACGAAAACTGGTAAAGTAAATTATCAATCGTTCAGTTTCTCTGAATTTTTGAACGATACAAACAGAACCATAATAGTGATGTTTGCTTGTTAAATCCCTTAGAGCTCCAGCGACCGCTCAATTACAGTGCAGGAATTCCCAGCCCATTTTTATGTATAAATTAAAGCAGCCACCGCTAGGGGTTCATGAAGTAACTCATTCATTTGTTATAGCCAAACAGTACATACCACCCACTCATGGCACTGAAGTATGACTTCATAGATACAAAATTGAAATAGCAGTTGAATGTCTGTTCAGCAGAAATCGAATAAGTGGGCTCAAACTCAATCGTTACAGCACGGAAAGCCACCGTGGTTTAAAATAGAAGTGGCTACCACAGCAACAATCAAGTAACTAGATGGTGTACAAGCTAAGAACCTTCCATCAATTGCACCCGGGTTTATGTTGAAAATGCACCTGACTAACAAGAGCACTAAAACAGTAGTTCTTAAGGATTTACCACACTCTCAATTAATTACATTTAAGAGGTCAAACATTCGAAATTGGTTGGTCAGGGACCTGTGGAAGCAGAGGTCATATACTTTGGCTTATTCCTGGACGCGACATGGAGGTGAGGGCGCTTTGACTTGAAACAATCGGCGCTGTCTTCATAAAATATTTAGTTTTATCGCGGGCAGTTCACGTGTGATGTTGATCACTATTATCTGAGGGAAACTTTTATTTTGCACAGGCATAAACGAAGTAGAAACATTCAGTTCTTCCAATTTTTTGTAGATGTTCTTCTGCCCTAGACCTAGATTCAACTCCGAAAATGATGTTCTTAGAGATTTTGATATATACATATAATGAAATTGAATGTGTTTTTCTCATTTTTGAAGAATAAGCTTAGTGACCCTGATAGAATTGAGGTGCATGCTGAAGTAAGCACTGTACTTCGAGGAGCGTTTTGAATTTCAACACTTCGTGTTCTGATGGAGATGAAATTACAATAATTTGTTTGAAATAGTATAAACTAAATGTGAACAAACATAAAAATCATGCTATTGACCCACGCTGCCGAAAACCTCATGTAGCTGTCCGTTCGTCAAGTGAGTCTCAACAGTTGTTCAAAGTTGGTGCCCTACACCAACAATGCGGTGTCCCACTAGCTTGGAGCCCTTAATCGATGGCAGATGTGTAAAACATTTATTTCCAAAAACCACAGCTACACCTTACTTCTACTTTCTCTCCTGCAATGATCTAGCGTCAAATAATCCGATCATTTGTGACGCTCAACAATTGAACATCTTAACAGAAAAGCATTGTTCGCGGGGGATGCATCGCTCGCGGTTTTTGTTATCTTCTTGGCTGCTCGGAAACACATTGATACATCAAAAACACCAATGGTCGTCCTCCTGACCTCACGTTGGCACGGATCTAGAATTCGATACAGAACCTGATCCTAAATTGTCTATTTGCCTTGAAATCTTAATCTAGACCGCACTCCCACTTGATCGTATGCCTTGGGCCTATCTGTCCTTGATCGGGTATGTCAAGAAATACTTCATAAAGTTCATTGATAAGAGAAGCTGAAAAGGTTATCCGACTTAGTTGATCACTCACGTTACTTCAACACATGAGATAGCTTGGTCCACTCATCTATGGTCCAAATATGACCCAATGAAATTCGACATTTAATTATTGATGTATCAAACTTAGTAATGAACTAAATCAGAAGATTGCTACCATACAAAGATGAGAACATCATTTAGAGAAGGAAAAACTTATCTTTTTGAAAAAAGTGTGACCGCTTTTAGGAAAACTCATTCAGATATTAAAAAATGTTCTAAACTTTAACAAGCTATGTTTGATCTTGATCTTCAATTTTAACGGAAAAACTTTGTTTTTTAAATGAAAAACTTTGTATTTTAACTGAAAAACTATATATTTTAACTGAAAACTTTGTATTTTAACAGGAAGTAACTATACTTAATATTCATTCCTGATTCAATAAAGAAACATGGCTGGAGTTGGTAGTCCCATGACGACTACTGCCAAAGCTGCGAGCTGCAGCGAGGAACTGGTTGACGAGCCTCGGTTCCTTGCTGTGGAGAGAAAAGGAAAAAGTCTTTAGAGTGAAAAAACTAATTTAGCTCGAAAAAAGTTGTTTCACAGATTGTTCAATTCATGACGCTTACAAAATGCGTTGTTAGACACGAGCGTAGTTTCAAATAAGCTCAAGTTTACAATCTGATTGGATGAACTGTTCCAAAAAAATCCCGTCCAACCTAAATAGGTTTTTGATCCTTATTTTCCTCTCGTGATCTTTGATGTACACTCGTACAGCTGGTGAAATATTTCTCTTGAATTACGTTTAAAACCAGACATAATTTCCAAAGATTATACATAACCTATACAAATTGTGTTGAATAAATGAAATAATATGAAGTACGAGAAAAATAGGCCTTCGCAAAATGTTTCATCTGCACTCTCTGGGCTTACTATTTATAGCCCGCATGAGCTTTATGTGGGTACAGAAATACAAATAAAAAGTTTTTTGCTTGGGGAGTTACAGCTGTACATAGCTAATTTTAATGTAATAACAATCACATCAACCTCTTCACGCTGGTGAAACTATAAATGATACTTTCAATGTTCCACAAATGTATAAAGAAGACGTTATTCATACTTTAATAGATAGAGGTGAGGAAGTGTGCAACAACTAGGCTAGTTTTCATCCAAAAATGTTGAGTGGCAAACGGTTCTTAGTCAATAATAATTTTCCTAATAATCTGATTGAAAAAATATTGGTAGCTTTTCGAGGCGAATTTTGAGGAGAAAAGTCATGGACATAATACTCTTATTAATATATTTTTCTGAAAAACGAATGTATAATAAATACAAAATTGATGAACAAGTCTCCAAGAACTTCATCACAGCTTTGATCAAGCCAGTAGATCTTGATGTGTCAATTAAAGTCTGTGTGCGTTGTAAAAATTGTAAAATCAGTGACTTCTTAGCCAGAAATAATGTTTCCAGATCTTGGGTCAATGGATTGGTTTGGGTCAAAATATGCGCACCCGGCTGAGTGGCGATGTGTGCCATTCCACTTCATGTTTCTTTTTAAATTGTGATATCGATTGAACAGAATGAGACCACGCACACTTTTCTCCTCCCGCTTTTTCTCGAAAATTGACTTCTCAAAACTAATCAATCGGCTTTGCCCTGCAACTACATTTGTGTTCAAAAATTAAATATTTCGAGGGTCACCCTAATTGTAGTATTGGAAGCTTAATATCATTTAAAATGAATCCTAAATACTCTTATTAGAAAAATCTTTTGCAGCAGTGAAATTTATACTTTGACAACCATACTGAGCTCTTCCAACTCTTCCGATAGCAGAAGGATATGGATGTTAGCCCAGAAAGCGGCATTGAGCTAGTGTGTCTCCGTACGTAGAAAATTTTCCTACTGTGTTTCCGTTCATAGAAGTTTTTATGACTGTAACGTCTTCTTAAGCTTTTACTCTAATGCCTAAAACTTGATGGACTAAAACACTCGATCTACATTGCGAAAGTGTCCGTCCAACTTGAGGAGGCGACTTCAAGCTGTCTCCCGACGGAGGTTGCAGGAGGAGTATTGAGCTATAATATCTTCACCGTTCGTAGGAATGCGTCACTATCAACCGTAATTTTATTTTCACTCATTACAGAGAACTAATAAAAATTAAATCAGCTTCGCTTCTCTTGAACTTTGATTTATTTCAACATCAGAACTAAAACAAATCCTTGCAGAGTTGAAGTTGAACAACTTGTTCCCTTTTGAAGACACACGATAAAATCTATTATCTTTAACTTATTTACCTAAGCTTATACTTATTTACTTATTTACCAAAGATACTTATTTACCAAAGCTTAAGGATTTACCTGGTACTTGAATGAAAAATGATCGAACCTATTGTACAATGAGTTAACTAATATTCTATTTTTTATCTCGTTGTCTTTTTTTGTGGAACTTTGAAGTGCTGTGGTGGAAGTCGCTCATCTGTTCTCGAATATTCGAGGTAAGGATCTTCTGATCAGTTGCAAGGAGTTGAGCGATAGCCAACCAATTTGCACTCAAATTTTTATATTTCTAACTAAAAATGGTCCCACGAATGGTCATTATTCCCCATTCTGAAGTATTTTTCAATACAATATGCACTTCTCATTGAAAAGCTCTTCTGATGATAAAAGGAAAATAGCCTGATGACATTATAATTCCTCGTTAAACCAAGTTCAAGCTGAAAAAAAAAATTCCTCGCTTTCATATTTTAGTATACTTTCAAAATTTTTGACAGATTTCACGTTCAGATCAACTTTTAACAACGTTAAAGTATATTTCTCTCAAAATCAGTTAACATTACGATGCCTCCTCCATTCTAAATCCATAGCTAAGGTAAATATAATTCACCAGTACATGTGGTGGCATTCCTAAAATGTTGGGATACTTTAGACACTTTGAAAACCTCCATTTTATATTATCTGCTAAATAGAAACCTATCGGATCGCCACTACAGTTTTAACTATGATGGATACGAATTAGATGATTTGGTCATCAAACTCCATTAGTTTGTTTTCCGAGAGCAAATTTATGCACTTATCATTTTGAACACGGGAATAAGCTGCAGTGAAATAGTTCAGTGATTTGTGCAAGATTTTGAAAATTGTCCATAGTTACGTTAGTTCTTAAAACTATGCTATTTCAGCGAGAGTATAATTATTGTCTATGCTTAAGAAATTTTAATTTTGCAAGAACTGCAGCATAGTCAGAATATGCTATATCTTTTGTTAACTAGCAGAGTGCTGCAGAGTCGAACTTATTCCTTCGATATGTTCATTTTTGATTTTCGTGATTCTTGTCATTTGAAGGTATTTACCAATGTAAAAATTCAGTATCAGGAATCAAATATTCAATTACGAAGAATTTTTTTTATTTTCTGACAAACTAAATCGAAATATACCGATGAAATATTTGCATTATAATGCATAGGAGCCGAATATGTAAGAAAAATCAAGAAAATTAAGTGTAAGTACATTCTTGTAAGTGTAAGGGAGAGAAAAGTATTCGTATCATTCACAATTAATACGAAATCCTAATTCAACACTTTGTAGCCTGTCCCTCCTTCGCTTCCGCGACAACCAACTGTCGTCTACAACATTCAATTATTCGATTTGTACGTTCCTTTGAGAATTTCATCCCATTCATATACTCATATCTTCGTTAGAACTGTGAATTTTTGGAAATTTTGTTTAAATTTTGGGCATAAATAACGCAACGAACTTCCAATTAGGTTTCAGTCTTGACACTTGTTTTATCAATGGAGTTGAATTACTCTGAAATTGATGAGCCGTTTCCTTGTAGATTCCCCTGTATGCTAAGGATCATTGTCTTGCTGAAAGAGCCAATTGACTGGGAGCTCCAGTTTTGCAGCTTATAAAGTTCGCTTAATAGAAGGTTCAATGAATTCAAATCTATTCCAAAATATTTTGAACGCTAAGCTACATGTTTCAGTTCCATTTGCAAAAAAAAAAGATTCACCAGACAATAATTCAACCCAAATACATGAATGCAAGTGACGTTATTTAGTAATACCGCAAAGTTATATCCTATATAGTTTTTAATACAATGATATATAGGAATTCTCGAACCATCTTTAGATTGTGTTTTCCCATTAATGAACACATTATAAGACAGTGCAATATTTTAAGAATCTTTTGGCCATAAAATGATGCACACTTGGAAACCCACACATTGAGGTGAAGCCCTTAAGCAGGGCTGCTGGCACTGAACGCTTGATTCGTGCTGTGTGGAGACTGGTGAAGCTTCGACCAGATGCTGCTATGAGGCACACATCGCAACTCCTGCAGAGTTGAGATGAACTGCTCGATAGTTCACTACGTGATTGTACCACGTCACGCCTTGAAATAACCTGACTTCATAAATATTTAAAGGCTAAGCCAGTGAGCTCTAAATTGAATAATGGTCAGGGAATGGACAACCTGATGGCTTAACCGTGATGATTAGGGTTTTAAATTGAAACTCAATGAAGCGCATTTTTTCTTCGTTGAATTAAATTATTTCCTTCAACACGCATTTAATTCATCATTTCCTGCAAGTCCCATTTGAGACATATCTGTTGAGAAGTCCCTGCTTGTTTTTTATTTATTCAAATGATTTCGTTGTCGTCGGCTGAGGTAAATTTCAAACGAAGAGATCACGCCATAAATATGAAAATGTTAAACGCTATTAGCTAAGTTCATGATTTCCTAAAGCGTTAAAATTCGATACCTGTCCATAAAAAGTCGTTGTTTACTGTCAGATTCAAACCCAGGTCCTATTGGCAATGTTTTATAGACAAGAATTCTGATCTTGCAGTAATTTTAAGTAAATGAAATGTAAGAAATGTTTAATGTTTTATTGATGGTATAAAGATTAATGTTGAGCATGAAAGCCCATGACGTAAGCATGTCTCAGTCAACAGACACCATGCATCATGAAGCAATTAAGCATTGGGAAGAACAATTCAAGAATTATCTCTGAAGGAACACGGAGAGGGTGCAGGGGCGAGAGATCGACTGCTGCCGTCTTCGCCACAAAGGCGGTTTTTACGAGCGCTCTTCTTCCTGTTAATTGGTCTCGCTGCCGAACTTCGAGAGCAAAAGTTACGAAGTTTACACGTCGTTGTTGATCTTGCGGGAGAATTTTTGCGGATAGTCACCGAGGTGTGAGCCAACTTTACAATCTAGCTAAGTGGTAACGTCGACCTCGCACAATATATTAGACAGCAAGTAATGGAAAACAACGACTTTCCGTTCCCTTGAAGAGGCTTGACGTCCCGTCCTCAGAAAGGGCCTTCAAAACGCGTCTGTTTCGTTGGTGTCATCTCTTGAGATCGTTTCTTCATGAGATCAATAACGAGCTTAGGATGAAATGAAAATTAGATTGACGTTATGCATCTTGCTAAAATTAATGCAGTTGAACGCTATTCCAAAATGTAATGGAAATTTATACAACTACAAAATCTGAGCTTGAATATTAGAATGGGATTTTTAAAGCTAAGCTCTAAATCGCACTATTATTCAGTGTTGTGCATTAAATTCGTGCATGAATTATGAATTAGGACTCTCACTTAAACGTGAAAGCGATGTAATGCACTTCCGGGACGACTCCTCCAAACAGCAATAATTATTGATGCCGCTGCTGCTACTTCGAATGACTGGGCAGGTGTCATAAATGTATCAAATGCTCTCTTAACCTTTAACCGGCTGACAGCAATCAATACGTAGTGTAGTTATTTGAATGAAATAAACCATAGATCAAATTTCAAACTAGAACTTTCAAAAAGAAATGAACAACGCCTTTTGTGATCGGTGGCAGAAAGCTCGCCATTGATATCACACAACACCTCAGCACTCAGCATGTTTAGGCTGGCATTGTATCACCACTACACCGTTGGTTCAGATGTTCAACTTCACTAAAGCGATAAAATCCTCCCGAAGAAGAAAACGTCTCGAAATACATCTTTGGTATGAAAAACTTGTAAACTCAGCTCCTTTTTCAAAGCTAAAGAAAAATCAAAAACTCAGCTCGTTTTTCCTGTAAGAGGAAAACTGCTCAACAAAACACGCTCTAAGACGCTCGTTGGCAATCCTCTTACGGAGGCGGCGGTGAGTCTGCGATCGGCCAGCAATCGTATTCTTGGGCGTTTTTCATCTCGACACTTCGTCGTCCTGCGTGAGATTCGACTCAAGTTTCCATAGGAATCTCTGTAATTTTTTGGAGCCATCGACCAACACCTGTATAATCTGCAGCGACAAATTGAACATGTTTGTAACCTCATCCTAATAAGGTAAGGTCTTTTCACGCAATGTGCTCGAATTTTCCCTTCAAGTGAAACGTTCGCTAAACTTCGTCGTATTTTTTCCAAAGCTGATAATTTTAAACCCTCTGTATCATTGTGAATTTTGATGTACAAATTCAGCACTCAAGTCTATTTGCTTCAAAAACGAGGAAAATTTCAAGGAAATTTATCATATATGATGGGAAAACGTTTCCTTACTTCATCTCCATCATCAGTTCAAAAAGTACAAATTATGTTAGAAATAAAAGATCAAAAAACTGTTAATGACAGTCAGTAAGAGATGTCATGAAAACAAAAATATGTCAAAGAGAAATAAATTCGAAAAGATTACCATCTATTTACTATTTAACTCATATGACCTTAGAATTTTGAAGTCTTTACATATTTTTAAACGAAAACCTGTCTATAACAATATTGACAGTACATACCGATTGCAAATAGTAAATAGATAACAATCTTTTAAATTTTTGACAAACTGTTGATTTCGTGATGTCTTTTACTGACTGCCATTAACAGTTTTTCGATATTTTATTTCAGACATGAATTGTACTTTTTGAACTGATGATGAAGCTAAACTCCGAAACGTTTTCCCAGTACCTTTGATTAATTTCCATGGAATTTCCATCGTTTTTTAGTTCCTCATTCAACTTGCGATTCAGCCAAACGGCTGACCCGATCAGACATATTCTATTTTTCTCATTTATGCATTAGTCTCAAATTAGTCTTGAACAAGTAATTACATGTATTTTTTGTATTCTATGGTATTAAAATACTTGTTTTGGAATAAAGTAGCCCAAATTTCATCATACGCGAAATATCAAGATGGTATTCATTTCAGCATCAACAGAAAATGAGTTGTACCTCAAATTAGGAACACGTTGAAGCACGAGCGCTCAGAATGTTATAAATAAAGGTTAAGAAGAAAACCAGATTGATATAGGAGCCACGCTCCTTCCTCTTTATACCAAGTAATCTATGAAATGAATAGCTTGACAAATTGTATTTGCTTCTATCACAAAAGCTGACAAGTTTCTTTCGTCAATTGAGGCACGAATCGTTTTTGCAGAGGCGAAGTTTAGCATAACAATAGGGAACGCTGCCGAAATCGTCTCAGGGCGTCTGACTCTGGAGTCTGACTCTTACGTCTGGAAAACACAAAATTGTCGTGCAAGAACCTTTTTGAACGCAATCCAGTTATTATTCAGAATTCAGCATTTAAATACTTGGTTCTTTAGTGCAATATCTAGATAAGTTACGAGTGAAATGTTAGCAAAACAAAAACAAGTCATAGCTGTTAAGCCATTAAATTCGGGAAAAGCTAAATCTATCATTATAAAAACCAAACAGTTTTTAAAAATGAATTCGTGAGGAAATACAAAATATCAGCATAGGAGGAGCGCCAGCTTTTGAAACTCAGCAATATTTTTATGAGGTCAGACGTCTCACATTTTCGAATCTGCCTAGACAATTAGCCTGCGATTTGTGACTTCAGCGAATGAAAAACTAACATCTTGCAACTACATCATCTGAGACCAGAAGCAAATGGTGGTCGGAAAGTATGAAATCCACTCTCGAGAATTCCTCTTGCAAGAATGATACAAAGAGACATTTTCCAGCAGAGTTTACTTGATATGAACATGTTTTGCGTAAGTTCATTAGTATATTTTTAGCAGTCACTCTTAGCATAAAAAATTATGAGCGGATATTTCATCAACAAACACGTCAACCTGTCATTGAAAAGTTATTCGTGAATAAAAACCGGTTGGTTCAAATTAATTTAAAGTTTCTGTTCGTCATTGTGTAGAATAGTGTTCTTAGATCCCCTTGCAATCGGTTTGCAAAACAAAACAAGAAATTTTCCGATTATTATAATAATAATAATAATAAATGAGAGATTCATTCCCATCCAGAAACGTTTGAACTCGTTCCTTTGAGGCTTTAAAAAGTCATCTCTAATGAAACAGCATATTCTTGTTCAAAGATTTCAGACTTGATAGATGCATATGTATTTAAGTTGAGTTCTAAGTGCGGTATTTCTTTTCGTCGCGATAAGTTCGTCCGGCCAAGTGTTGGGTCCCACTGCGGTGCAAAATAGTAGCTTAAAAACATCACATTCCCTGGCACGAATGAAGGGGTTAATGATCTTACTTTCGTAGTAAACCTATTTTAACCAATGTATAAAAATGATTTATACTGCAATTTAAGTACTTAAGTGAACTTTCAATTTCAGTGTGTAATTTTCATGATAAGAAAATTTACTACCCTCTCTACGTCGTGCTGAACAAGTTAATTTTATGGGGCTTTACAGGTACGAATCAGAACACGCAATGTTAAAGCCACGGTGAGCAAACTTACGATTACTGTACGTAAAAACTCATAGCTTTTGCGTTCCTAATTCTGAGGAACGTTTATGTCAAAACCCCTTTATTCTTGTGTAGTATCGATCTGTACAATAATTAAATTTAAAGCTAACGAATATTTACATTTTATAACCTGTTTAAAGAGTATATGTTATTTTCTTCATCACAAAGCAACCCTGAAACGACCTCACACAACTCAACCTCTGCGATTTACTCGTGTCAGGTTTTATGATGAAGTATAAAGCCAACGTTCCCTGGATTCTTCACCTAAGCTGATATCTGGCAACTATGAAAATATATCGTATATTCACTTTATGGAATTCAACTCTCCATTGAACTGAATTGAATCAAAAAATATCATTGGAAATGAATTGAATGAAAAAATATCATTGCGCTTAATTTCGGATGAATTCCTTTGGTCACTCGGTCGCATACTTCTGAACAAACCAGGGAGATGTAAATTGTTCATTTTTCAATTCTTATTTTCCTCACACAGCCTGACTTTCTCAAAAGAGCTAACATTAGCATTTTTGTTCTTAAAATTATAGCCTCGACATGTCAAGAATTACTTGTGATGAACTAAATGAATGCTTTCCCCAGCTTTTTATGACATTACTCGGTACCTCAAATGATGCACGTGCATTCCAGCAGTGGCGAAGCCCCGTCGCGCCGGCAGCCAATCGACTGGATTTGGGACCATCATTAACGTTATTATCTGCTAATTATTTGATGAATAAGTGCGTAAACCGGCTCCTCTGCTCTCAGTGATATATAGAACTAAGCAAACGACAGACGAATCACTTTTTGTCGTTTGTACCATTTTATTAGAGTGTTAATGCATGCAGCAACCAAACGAATCGAGCAGAAGTAAACGAGATTTTTTAACTAGTTAACTTTATATTGATTTGCAGCGATTTGAAAGGGTTTATCTGAGAGTAAAAACGAATTTGTGTTCGCTTCGCCGCATTTATTAGGAATGCACTCAGTTTATTTAAAGGGAACATCAAGAGGCAGAAAGAACGGTGATAAAACTGAAAACCAATTATTTCGGTTGCTTCGATAATGGATAACTCCGTGCACACCGTTTTTTTCATTTGGTCAAAACAAAAGTTTTGAATTAGAATTGATGAAGAATTTATAAAAAAAATTATTGTCATTGTTGAAAAGTTTAATTCGACTTTTTTATAACAAAATCTTCTCACAATATATTTATTATAATTCAACCCGAAAAATAACATCAGACGCAAAATATTTGTTATTATAGTGTACACGACCCTTCAAAAATGACAGGATTCAATTTTCTTGAGACAAATCTTGCAGATGTGGTTGACAAACCAATATATCCATCCTGATAGTATTCGCGATTAAAACATTCTTTTACTTGAGCATTGGTGAAACTCGTATCAGAGATACGGTCATTGGGCATCCTTCAAATCAAAGAAGTTATTTCTTATGAAGCGACCACCAAACAAATAAGCACACCAATGGTATTATTAGGTAAGATCATGATTTAGAATCTATTTTAACTGCGGGTCGGGGCTGGTTAAAATGTGAAACTAGGAAAGTAACTGTAATTTTGTTTCAATCCCAAATTAAAAATATTTAACTCCTTTGAGACATTCTAATTTTTTTCATGTATGAGAACATTCACACCTGTTTGAGTGTAAATGCCGTCCTGCTGTGTTACAAAGATATACTTAGCGAGCCATTAACATCATGACATTTTTTACGAACACGTATGCATTTTAATATGGAACTAGTCACATTATGCTAAATTTAATACATTTATTCATGCGTTAGTAAAAGTGGAAAATGTCTTTTGCTCTAACGCAAGCCATAACTGTATTCCTTTCTCCATAGCTCTTTCCTCGTACTGTAAAATATTCATTTAGATATGCACCTTCTCACTAGGCTGAGAAATTTATTTGGTGTGATGAATTTGTGAGGCTAAGAATTACCCTTCGAATGAAGTTCATGTTCAATCCTTGAAGTAGCGTGCACCCTCTATATGAACCTGTGGTACACGTAAGGTTCTTTTCCAATGCGATCATCATGATTAGAGTTGGTGATAGTGATACTCGGTAGGACAGAAATGAAAAAGAAGAGTCGATTCAGCAGGTTGGTTTATTTGAATTTGCAGCTTTTAGTCGTGCTGCAGTGAAGCTCAGCAATTGTTCGTTGCCGATTTTTTTAATATATAAAATTTTGACATTACGTCCCCAGTTGACTGTTCTCATACGCTTAAGAAACGGCAGTGCGGGAGTGTTGACGAAATCGCTAGCGAGACCTTAGTTACAGACAAAAACCTGTGTTGAGTGACCTCACAGTGGTGACTACGTCAGTTTCGTTGCGAACTCAGAATCTCGTTGGCCAACGTTAGCTGCAGCGGGGCTAACAAAGTGTACGCTGGTGTGCGATCTGTAGAGAGGATGGGTTTAGCGATGGCGGGTGTGTTGTGCGTAGATGTGACCTGTCTGCAGTTAAGAAGTGCTCAGTGAAAAAACGCTCCCATGGAAGGGCTTGCAGACGAAGCGCTGAGTGAGGAGGAACCACTCGCCCAACTCCATAAAAGAGCAAGTGGTTTGCGTCAAGTGGAGGCGAGATTGTGCACTCTCGCTAGGTCCTGCTTCAGTATTTCGAATTAGGGCTGCAAGGCAGCGAGTGGCGAGGGAGTGCCTCTGGCTTTGCCTAGGAGAGAGAGAGCGATAACTCTGTTACTTGAAGCAGGACAAACTGTTGTCATCTAGGTGCGGTGAAGTATAGGTCTTGCTCTACACCCGAGGTTGCGATTAGTCAATATGGTTGTAAAGTGAGAGTTGAGTTATGCGTCTTAGCCTCGAGCTGTTACTTGGAAAAGTTACGAGTGAAAAGGAAAGTGCTCGTCAGAGAGTGCTATTTAAATTAACCTCGTTCCGATAATGACAGCTGCTCAGCCTGGCCGGTATTGGCGAGTTTACAGATCCTAGCTTGGCATATGGTATTCGTAAGAGAGTACCTTGCACGCAAATCCTAATGAGGGCTGCCCGTGAATTACCAGTCAGGAAACACTCGACTAGAGGTTCTTGCAATGTGCAGTTTCCAAAGGAAAACTAAAAATGACATCAGTGCAGAAAGGCCGAGTAACGAACATTTCAAGCTTAATTGCAGTTGCGTCACGCAGACTTGCTATTGCAACGTAATGTTTTTTTCTTATTAATGGAATACAATACTCCAAAATTCACATATTCAATAGAATTTTTGGCATGCGGTCACCTAATGTCGCATCAAAAAATTGTCACCCATTAGAGATGAGACTCAAAAATATTCAGAATGTGTAGTAGGTTTGGAATAATCTCGTTCAATATAACAAATTTATATCGATTTGTATCTGACAGATCTAGTTTAGTTTATAATCTAGACAAACCTACTCATGAGAATGAATATACTGTGACTTTGAGCGCTCCTTATGTTGCAGTGCTATTTTTCGTCTTTAAATACGAGTATTTTCAGACACTAAGAAATTTTCCTTTGTTTAAAAATGATATTAATAACTTCCGTGTTGATATTTGAGAACGTTATGCTCCTTACCTTCCTATGCTCGCTTACAAAATTCCACAGAAAAATCCTATGTACAGTCAAAAAGCACACTTGAGCCATTAGATTTGTTGTGTGCGCTTGGGCGAGTAGAAGCTTTATTTTCTCTTTTTCTTACTCGTCGAGAGTCAGATTGAAAAACGACTTTCAAAATTATAACCAAAGTCACCCTGTTTGTGCTGCAGACTGCTGCATCTCATCCAAAAAACATTTTTTACTGCTCTCTAAATCATTTGAAGGCTTGGAGATTAAAAATTTATTGTTGAGCAGTTTCTAACGCGGCCTGGGTTTAGTGATACTTAAGTAACATCTGGTAGTAAAACGATCAGTTTGAAATTATTCACTGAATCACCGATCCATCCTGATTTCATTAATCTTCTTTCTTGATATGACTAGTGTTGCTGTCGTGTGTAATATTTGCTAGTGTTTTCCTCATCACAAGCTCATAGACAAGTTACGTGTGGAAAAATTCATCGTTGTATCTATTCTATTTTCCTTATACGAAAGGGTGGAGAAAGTCCCACACCCAACTCCTGCAGAAAATGGCATGTTATCCTCATCTAAATACCGACACTCCAGATTGTATCACAACACTTATGAAGTGCAACTACCTTGCGTGGGCGCCAGTACGCTGTGAATATCACGGATGCGACAATAATTGCTCTCGGGAATTAAATTTTTCACATATTTCCACATGAATCACTGAATAATAAAAAATACTTAGGGTAAACTTTAACAAAATACAATCAAATATGAATAGAAAGTAACATTCTTACTTATTCTAGTCATTTACTTCGATGTACATTACTGAAAAATCGCTTATATCTAGTCCTACCTGGCATTTAAAGTATTTGTTCTCCTTTACTTGAAATGGGGTAGGTTACGCAGCGTCGGTTTCGAGGCGAGGAGGTCATGTTCTTCTCTCATTAGGCAACATGCATTTTTCACTCCAGCGGCAGGCTGTATGGTTACGTTGATTGCCTTAACCCGCTAGAGCTACAGCGTGATCCCACTTTTGCCAAAGACTTCAATTCACGATGTTCCGTTGCCTAGAGATTGCATGCTGACGCTAACCCTTGACTGTGCTCCTAAAATTCAGAAGCTCTGACATGTTGGAAGTCACCCCTCGGGAAGCTCATGTCATTGACATGGCCAACCGCACCTCAGATAAAACACCATCCCAGCCTTCCAGTGTCAACAGAAATAAGGCGCTGCCCATAGCGAGAATCTAGCCTCACCTCTTATAACGTCCTCACGATGCTCGAGCACGACGGGCATCATCTCAGGAGCCTCGCCATCGCTGTACACCGCAGACACGGTGGCGCGACACCGCATCTCCATCTCTCCCTTGGGGCGGAAGTGAGAGTCCTCAACCTGTAGTGAAAGACGCGCCCGTCAGGGTGCAACCAGGCTTAAGCCTGTCAACGCAGTTGAAAATGCTATTTTCGATAATGTTATTCAAAATACAATTCATAGAATAAATTTTGAAGTCCACTGCGGAACCGCCTGAACAAAGTCATGGTTTTTCAAACCCCACAGTGTCATAGATCTTCGTGGAAAAACAACCGCTATATTACACCCTATCATAAAAGTCAGCTTTGTGATTTAATTTATATTTGTACTCTGCAGGCTACAAGGATGCAGATATCAAGAGGAAAATTACTTGCTCACACGGCGCTATTTTTACCAGTGAAGAACTGGAGCACTCGTTCATTAGCGTTCGTATATTAATATAGTCAGATTCTTACGTTATTCTTCTACAGAGAACTTAAGCTCACCAACTTGAAATTTAATAATGAAATATTTTATTAGTATGAAGAGTAACTAACTCTTTATTATATAAAAACTAAACAAATTTACCTGTTTAGTTGGACAGAATTTAAAAATTCTTGTATCGGAAAATCAACACTGGAAAGCAGTTTGCAACATCAAACACTACTTGAAGTTGCAAAATTTTAGAAGAAATTCATTGATTCCTTCAACAACGAAAGCTGTTAAATATTTATATTGTTGAGCAGGGTGATCAGAGGAAATAAATTCTTCTCATTTTAAAAGAATGTAAAATATAAATTGACGCGATGAAAAATATAATGACATTCTTATTCCTTTTAAATATGTACTAGACCACAAAAACGGCCTACAGATGAATTGTACGCTGATAAACAAATCCCGAAAATTTTCAACACATTCCGGTATCTATGCACGCCGAGTCACCAACACAATTTCCTGGTTTGTTTGCCCAAATAAAATGCAAAATCCTCTAACTGAGCACCTATTCTCTCCTAAAGATATCCAAGTTTTCAAAAATAAAATCACTTTGCTTTAGATGCAATACCCATTTCTTAAAATGATGAATAATTCCATTCAGTTGAAATTTCATATCCACAAAATAAAAATTAATTTCAACCAATCAACAACCAAACAATCTGTCAAATAGTCATGATTGTATAATAGACAATCAAGTAGACATGATTTCCTTCCATTGAAGAATAATTGAGTTTTACGCTGGAAAAATCCATTACTTTTCAATGGAAATAATGTCAACAAATTCATCTTAAATTTCTAAAACAGAAAATCTATTTCCAAAAATTAGCTGTGAATCTTTAGCGGGAAGCAACTAAACAATGAACCATTTTCCCATTTTATTTGCGTATAAGTTTATTTAGGGAAGCATTTAATAATGGGGTTTCTTCGAGTTTTCATAATGTAATGACAGCACTCGTTCCGACGGCATATTATGATATCTTTAAAATAAAGTCAGTTTGTCCTCACATAAGCTTGTTCTTTTTTAGCCAAGGTGAGAAGGTTTTGTGGCCCTCACTCCTCAAGATCTTGCCTCTGCCTTTTAATCCTCTTTTGACTGAAGGCGTCAAAAATATAATATTTCTTTCCTAAATGAAATTGAAGTTCCCTTAATTTGTTTTATTTTAGCCAAAGTCGCTCTAACTGTCCATATTATAATGTTCTCAAAATGGAAGCCTGTTTCTCCCACTAAAAAATCCCGTTTTTCGTACATGAAATCAATTTCTCAAAGTGAAATAGGTGAAAATCAATTTGCCCAGTTTCACTAATGGCGTACTCTTCTTGGTCAATGTTGTAAAAATATTTAAAAGATGATAATCAAAATAATATCTTGTACATTATGTCCACATTTGTTCTCTTCTTATGTATCTTTGATGCTGTGCATTATATGGGCAGTAAAAATATAAAACTTATACTTTTCTCAAGAATTTGAGATAGGCTGCACCACCATCGCAATCACCAAAGTTTAGTACAGCTAGATACGTGAATGTTTGAGGAAATACATCTGTAAGTATATAGTAAAAATGCTTTTGGTTAACTCCCATAGCTTTCGTACTCTGCTCTAATGATTGAAATATTCTTTGAAACTTTACTGAGATCGTTCTTTTAATACACAGAGTGTGTCACGGTACTGTAACCTATAGTTTGACTCTTCAAATCTCCTACTTCAATTGATATAGTTCAATTGAATTTCATGCGAAAAATCTGATTTCCACTTCAGAAAAACTGTTGCTTTATAAGTGCATTGTAACAAAGTGAATATACAAGACAAGGAACAGCTCCGTGTCGATATTTTAGAAAAATGTAATTCCTGCCATTTTATTTGCATGCTTTCTACCTTTAATATATCAAAGCAAGTTATAGTTTTAATATGTGACTTATATTCATAACTTTGGCATCCTTCAACACAATTTACTTTCTCCATGACAAGCAATGACTCGATTACCAATGCCTTAAAATATTTTCCTAATCACTGGTCTACAATACTTCTATTTGCGAAGGTCTTCCCCATCACTTCGATGTAATAGATATTGTTAATTAAGTCCGACTTGGCCACTGTAAACATTTCTCTCTGATGCAGTTATGAGGGAGCGGTTGGATTTACCCATCCCCGCTACACGCCCTCCACGATAGAGGAAACAAGGTAGAGTCATTTCTATGGGGGAAAATATACTGCCTCTTGTTCGGCTAGCCAACAGAACGGCTTTATTTCAAACAAACTTTATGACGTCCCCTTTGCGACATGTCGTCAGGCCAATAGTGGTGCCAGATTGGGGCTAGTAGTGCTCTCAGATGCAATATGAGCGCTGCTATTCGTTCTTTGCCATGACGTCAGTATTGCTACATGGTCAACGAAAGAAGACTTTGTTTGACCCTACCTTGTTTCTTCTACTGTGACGCCCTCATACCTGGAATGTGAGGCCGAGTCTCTTGCTCTCGAGCTGGTCGCGGTGCACCCTCGGGTGGTACTGCTCCAACAGGTGAGGTGCCGCCTGCTCCACCCGCACAAACATAATTAATAAACCGTTAAACCTCTTTTTTACGCTGGGAAATTAACGTTGTTACTGCCCTAACTTAAGCTCATTCTAAAGTCAGACATGTTCTTTTGGGCACGTGAAACGAAGTATAAACACCGAGAATAAAAATATTTCCCATTCCTAATGTGGAATATTGCTCTGGATTTCCTATAGGATTTCGAAAGTTTGACGAGCATCAGTGCTAACCTCCACACCGTTGATGTACCAGGTGAGGGTGGGGGCCGGCATGCTGCGCGCGGAGGTGCAGTTGAGGTGAACTGTGTCGCCCACCTTGTAGTGGCTCCGGCCTCCCGTGATGGTGGGCGGCTTCGAGGGAAGTTCTGCCGTGTTCATAGTACTTGTGAACACTCATTCCATTTATGAGATAAATTAGACGCTAACACACGCGTAAAATTTTATTTCGCGAGTTTTCAAGTGATTCTCAACAATGAAGGTTGTATCTCTAAAATGAAGGGTGCTCTGAAACTGTGAAAACTCAAATAAACGATTCTCTTCCAAGATATCGGAATCTCAGAGAAATATATCCGGATCTCTGTTTAGTTCCTGTTTTTAATTGGTTACTTTCAAAATGATTTTCAAAAATCTTTCGGTAACGGTTTAATGGAATCTAGTGTTTGAACATCCATTACTAGAAACGGCATTTGTAAATAAATTTTTAAACTTTAAATGTTTCTTTTCTTGACCCAATGTTTCACTGCTTCGTGTTGTCCCGCGGTAATATTTGGATGAGTGTGCGTAGATTCCAACACAGGGCGCTCAAACCATCTGAAGCTGGATATTGATAATTTGCTATCGGTGATAATATGTTATGTAAAGAAGATGTCACATCTGATTTTTGTATTTTTTGAAACAAAATTAGTTTTCAATGGCTTTTTTTATGTGCAATCTGTTTCAGTTCGATTTACGTACATAAGTGATCAAGTCAAAAATATCTTCCAGTATATGTAAAGATCGAACATCTTCCTCGTGAATTTCTGAAATGGAATGCTTACTTGTCATAGCGACTAAATGCATGCGTGAATTGTTGTACAATGTGTCCACCGACTACGACAATAATGTTTTCACCGTAATTTCTCTGCAAATGTAGTTATTAAGATACAACACGCAGTACCCACCGACTACGACAATAATGTTTTCACCGTAATTTCTCTGCAAATGTAGTTATTAAGATACAACACGCAGTACCCACCGACTACGACAATAATGTTTTCACCGTAATTTCTCTGCAAATGTAGTTATTAAGATACAACACGCAGTACCCACCGACTACGACAATAATGTTTTCACCGTAATTTCTCTGCAAATGTAGTTATTAAGATACAACACGCAGTACCCACCGACTACGACAATAATGTTTTCACCGTAATTTCTCTGCAAATGTAGTTATTAAGATACAACACGCAGTACCCACCGACTACGACCATGACGGACTGGTTGGTGTAGGTATGGAAGTGCGGGGAGTCCGCCGACACCTCACAACGGTAGATGCCCGTCGACGAGAAAGTCAACTTCTGGAGTAACACAAGCCGCTCGTTGGACCGGTTGATCTGTTAGGAGTAGGGAAAATTGCTTTTTGAGTAATCTTCTGCATCGATGGGTTCTCGAAAACAACGCTTTACTTATCATCTGTTTTGTGAAGCAGAAGCTTAGATAAATTCACAGGACCGTCCATTTCTACAAAAATAATCATTGACTAATGGGTACAGAAGAGTCTCAGATCCGAGGAACACCGGCAGCTCACAGCTAGGTTATACGAAGAACTTTATAATTTTTTAAGGAATATGAAGGAAAATTTTTATTAAAGTAATATTTGCATCAATTTCATTAATATGCACAGAATTGAGCTAGTATTCTCTCAACGTTCGTTAACTCGATTTATGCTTGTCGTCCCACTTATTGAGACAAATTTTTATGAACATCATTGGGTACATTTTTCACGACCGCGCTCCATCCGACTCGAAGTGGCTCAAAGATTACTGGAAATGCCAAACAAGCGCTCAACATCAACAGGCCCAGTAACGGAAGGCTTTGAAAAAAGTGGCTTCTCATTCTATTTGTGAAAAATACCGTGACCAACATGGGACAGAAAACATAGTCAATGAACGTTTCTGTTAGGAAGTAAAAGCGATTCATTGACGGAGGTGCGCGAGGCACTTGGTTACTGGGGGCAAATAGGAGGCGGCGCATTATGAGCGGCGCTGAGCAGAACAGCGCGCGTCAGAAAATAAGCGATCCGTCGTACGCGCGCAATAAAGTACCCAGCTCTGCACACAGCATCGTAAATTGAATGGAACTGAGTCAACATGCCACTTTTATTGCTTCTGACACTCGTCTGCCTATAAAAACTTACGACAAATTGCGATTGGTAAGCGGGAATGTTTGTCGTTGTTTTGTTGTTTCCACACGAGAAATGCTACTTTTCGTCTTGAATGAGTGGTGAGAGTAAACCAATATTTATGGCAAATATTTTGAGCCACATAAATCAATAATCGCATAAGAATTCTCTTATATATCACTCATTTTTCGTCAAAAGCAATTTTATTCAGCAAAGACGGAATATTTCCAGCTGCATGATCGTTGCATGATATCGGGTTTGCATGTTGTACCTCATACCTCAATAATAAAGCAGAACGGTTACTGTCGTCAACAGCATCTGACATACGAGTATAAGACGCAGTCAACCTAGTGTTATTTGTGCCCTTTCTTGCAATGTTTCGTACAATATTCAGCAATACCTTTGTAGTTTTTTAATGGAAAATCATAAACATCTTGTTCGTAAACACGCCTGTATTGCTTCAGCTCTGCATCGAAGTAAACTTCTTTGCTTTACTGAGCTTCTCTCCTTCCTCCGCTCTTGAATAATGTTCTATGATAAAAGCTACACTTCAAACAAGGTATTGCCACTCTGACAGATTATTTGAAAAGGGACCACATGGTTAGTTGTAGTCTTGTTTGGTCGAAAAGAATCTTTCATCTTAAATTTTATTTGAACAAAGCCGTCATGTTTCACACACTTCCTTATCAATTTTTGTCTTGACAGCAGTCAGCTGTCAAGAACGCGCGAACAAAACACGGGAAACTTTGCTGACGGGTAATAATTGCTGTCACATGAGTATGTTGAAAACTCTACCCTGGTTACGTTCCAACTTATTATGATTTAATTATTCGGTATTATCCATGCCGAAACTTTGATTTAGAGATGCGTTCCTTGAACAAACTTTGAAAGGAAGTTATTAACGATTGTTTGTGTTAGAAAGCAGGTTCTGATAGTGTTTAGACAAGATGACTGTCTCACAAGGCAGAAATTTTTTTTTTCTAAATCGTGTCAGACCTCACGACTGATTGTATTGTGGTAGTTATGGACCTCAAGCGTGGTAAGTGCAATTGTAGTGCTCGAATTACCAGGAGTCAAGCCCAATGATGGATTGGGCCTTACACTCGCTTGCAATTTACAAATTGTTCTCGAAGGCTGCTCAATAGAATGTCACCACGAACTTTCCGTACGGAATTGATTGAATTATCTCATAGCTGACTACGGGTTACTTTAACTTGAATTCTTCTATATGACTTTCATATGAGAGATTTAATCTAGTCTAAAGTGACGTTCTAGAAATGTGACAACAATATCAGTCGAGAGACCGTCAGCGACGTCGTCAACGGCCTGGACGGCTGCTTATGTTAGCATTCGTTAAAGTGGAGCCTTCGCGCGCAGAGCGGCTGCCACAACAGCTGAGACGCCGTTCTGCCATCATTAATTTGCAAATAAAAACAGAATTCGAGCCGATAAGAGCGTGATAATAAGGCTTTCCAAAATTTACTCATTGATTGTTCATGCCATTAATAAAGAAGTGGGACACACACATGGCAACTTGCAAATGATGGATGAAAGTTACAATTTTGTTGTGTATGCGAAATTGATGAATGTCAAAATGGATGAAAATTGGGGAAATTTAGTGGCAATTTCAACCAATTTCAATATATATATATATATATATAAAACAATACTATGCACAGAAACGGTGAGCTAAATGATTTTTCGAATTCAATTTTTTGCTGTAAAGTTTACTTTGTTCGGGCGATTTTGTCGCTCAATAGTCTGAGCTTTGCAAATATTCTGGTGCATATCGTACTGACATATTTCTCATCAAATCAAACTGTAAAATCTTTTTTTCTTGAATGTAACGAGAAATTTATCATTTTCATACAAATATCATTAACAGTAAAGGAACGTGTATCACAATGGAAGCAAAATGACCTCAGTACTGACCACAATCGGACATCGCCAAATGACCGGGTCTGTAAAACAACCGTCGACGACGCTGCGGTTAATTAAGGGAAAGAGCGAAGGCATTAAGGATCAAAGTCGTCAGGGCAAACATCATCTCAAAAAAATAAAAGTTTCTCGGTCGAATTTTCTGATGATCAAATGTGCTGAACTTCACAGAACACTGTGAGTGAATTTAAATTAAATTGTAACAACATATACTCTAGCTTCACAAAAACTATCAGTAAATTCTTTGTTGCTTCATTGAATAACTCATTATAATTCGCCAGGAAATAGAAACTTAGGCAAAAATTTTACATGGAACAATACCTTGATTCTTGAATGCAAAAACCACATTCGGCCAGTTGTACACGAAAAAAATTCCTCATATTTCCGACTTCTCACATTTTATCATTTAATATCAGCATCCCCATAACTGTGTATGAGAAGGCAGCACTGCTGGAGCGGATATTCTAGCATGTGAATCTCCAAGACGATGCGTTATACGTGAAGACCAACACAAAGTTCGCAAGCGGAGCTTCTGTGAAGCACTCGCAGCTGCGGTCATTAACGAAGCGAAGTTTGAGCTCATCATGGGCAGCATTACATTAATCACAGTAAGCAAAGGACGGCATAGATCTTGGCACTAAGGTCCGCGTCAGGAGTGACGGCTTGAGCCCGTGGTTGATGGGTTGAGTTTGCCGTTACGACAGAAAAAATCAGGCTCGTGCTTGCACTCAGAAAAGCCTGCCACAACTTCTCCGGAACAATTTGTACATGCAAATGCAATGGCAACGCATTCTTAGGCAGCAAAAATTTTATAAATTATTTTTGTGCCCTAGTTGAAGGGCACTTGCTACAATTAAAAATGTAACAACAAGCGAGAAATATAAACAAAGGCTGCGAAAATAACTTTTCGTGCGCTTCCATAACATTAAAGTAAAGTAATTAACATAGTAACATAGCAATATTTTGATACCATTGTCTATGCCTCGAAGTATACTCTTGATGTTTGTTACACCGATAGGACGCGTTTGTTCGTCCCTAACAACAATGCCCGAGGCAAAGCGTAGGTTACCTTCTGTCGGTGAAGTGTGCGTGCACTGCGAGTTAAAATTAAAGGAAGTCACGGAGCGCCTCTTCTGTTGTGCTTCCGTGAGGACCTACTATTTCTACAGTGTATGAACACTGATTGCTCGTTCAATAATACTCTCGTCACTCATTACCAAAAACTAGACAACTGCTGAAGTATATCATTAAATTACCCCACATTCACTCTCATAATTGAACAGTCGCTTAAACTAACAATTACGAGTGATATTGTGCTTTGTGATAGTTCTATTGCAAGGTTATTTCGATAACAACCTTCGCAACATCGACAATATGAAGATTACCACCTGGATCTCCCTTGTCACGTTCCCATGGAGAGCGTTCAGTGTCCTACCCATTTTGGATAAGTGTTCTGAATGTATTTAGGCAGAGCAATGCAGCCCTTTCCGCAATCCTCCGCGTGTTAGCAGTTTCTCATAATAATAAATAGGATATTTTGATCTTTTCCCAAGTGATATTATTAGCTGTTTACAACAAGGAAAACGGAGGTGAACCTTAAACAGTATTAATAATTATTATCTGATCGCAAGACTGGATAAAGCAACGCTATCGATGTAAAAATTAAGATATCTCTACGTACTCACTCAGATAACTTGTTTCCATCAATCTGTCTAGTGCAGGTAAAGGCAATGAATCAGTTAACATATTTAATAATACTGAGAGACCTACAAAATAAAAATAAGGTTTAGAACCATTCGGGGCTTTTCGATGATGAAATGTCTGATGAAATTTCGTCACCATTGCTGGGCATAAGGAGCGTCAGTGACGCAAATTTACACTTTTCTCAACTCCTGAAAAGTTCAACACAGTTGCACTTTTTCCAACTAAAAAAAGTATTGTTCTCACTGAAATCTTAAACCTTATACTTGCAAAGAATTATCTCACCCCAAACCTACCTCGCTTGATCATACAGAATATAGATCTGGATCCGTTCATCAGTGCTTAAACGAATGCACAAGTTATCATTAACAAACGGAAATAATTCATAATATGAGATATCATACACAATTAAGGTATCTGAATTCATCTAAATTTAAAGTTTCAAAACAGGTTACGATAGTTAGTTATATCCTAATGTTATTAATTTAATTTAGATTTAGAAGCTGGAGCAAATTTACCGACGAAGTGACACTTACATAGAGCGATGCCCTGTGAAGGGAACCATCGTTAACCAGCCGTGCCCATCGTAGGAACTAGTGTCAAAATCTCTGAACTCAGTCAAAATACCGTAAAGCAAAAATTTTCTAAATTCTTTTGTATCGTTGCATTTCTCTTCGTTGTGCTCATTATCGTAGACTTGTTTTCGAGCATCGTACATGAAAATCCTGATTGAATTTAACTCAGGACTAAATTCTCACTCTGGTTCTCTTTCGTATCGGCTGCACAGTAAATTCATCGATCGGTTGTCAGTAGTTTCTAAGTATCGATTTAGCTTGGGCGACCCAAGCAGTCAGCTCTCACAGTTATGACTAAGTCAGTAGATCACTTTTGATGAGCTCCAGATAAGTGAGTTCTCAATAATGAGAAATCCATTACTCGGCTATCCCTAGTTCAGAGCTGTGATGGTGTTTCTGTCGTCCGCCACTAAAACGATAACAAGAATTAGTTGCTGCGCCGCAAGCTGCTTACAAGTGCAGTTTGTGCACACTTTCTTGTTCCGCTAATTGAGTACAGATGGGCTGAATTTTTTGTGCATAATGCGTAGTTTATGATCATAACCTTTATTTTAAAGCAGTGTAAATAACGTTATATGCTTCGGACCAGACCGCTTCTGTCAGTTATCTTTGAGGATTTGTCGCTACGGTAATTCGTTACCAATCGATAAAGACCAAATTTACAATCTTAAAAAGGTTTAGTTGAAAAAATACGTCTGGGTAAGCTTGAGTTCTCTTTTTCCACAACGTATATTCGAATTACCAGCGAACACTTTGTGAAATATAACGGTAAAAAATTTATTTAAACTAAAACAACCTCTCGGTGGAATTTTTTCTTATACGATCACGTTCTGATTAAATGTTATGTCCTAAAATTTCAAACGTGCAAGGACCAGCCGAATTTTCTAATAATTTAACGATAGACCAAGGGACAATCCTTGATCTTCTTTCAGAAAGTCTTCTAGTCACTACTCACTTTCTATTTGTCATTAGGTAGATTATCCTGGATAGTAGCAATGATTTTTTATTGCCTTGATCATGATTGATAGACAGAGCCCAGTTCAATCCATTCTTTGATGTTACACGTCTGTTGATTGTAGCTCTTCTTCGCCTGATGGCAACACTCTCACGGCGCTTACGCTCCCTCTGGAAGTCAAGTCTGCACCGAACAAACTGATCCTGACAGCAGATGTAACTCGCAGCCGATCTTCTGACAACTTTTATCGTCCTGAAAACATTCTTTCTGAACTAAAATATAGTTTTTTCAGGTCCTAAAATACAACGGAAAAGTTGTCAATAAATCATGGTTAGGCTGTAAGTGATAAATCTTGATCTGCCAATTTCGTAATGAGCAGTAAGAGAGGAGCTTTATTGGATGAAAGCTGTTTCACGTAGTGATCTATTTTTTTGATAAATTATGTCCTTCAATTGTACTTGGAACACAAAACAATAAAAAATTCAAAGTAGCGTTGAACTCAGCGCTTTTATGAATTGTCAATACTTATTCCAGTTCATTTATAAAAACATTTCTATACTAACGTGTTTCTCTAAAATGAATCCTTTAATAATCGCAACATCACCATATAAATATAGCAATCCCTGTCGGTGGTAAAGCGAGTTACAAATAGATTTGAAGATTAAAAAATTGAAAGAAATTTTATTTTTTCTCATTCAGAATGGGTTAATGAAAATGACGCACAAATCTAAATGACTAAAACTAAAAACTGTGTAAGTTTCAAAATTGAGAAAGTACGCAAAATCATTGCATGATTCATAAGAAAGGTAGTTCAAGATTATAAAAGAAAGAGTCCATTTACACTTGTGAATAGGAAGGGCTCTAAACCGAGTTGCTAAGACTCGCCGCTCCCATCAGACGCAATAGAGCGACCATTACATTTGGGCGGAGAAATGAAGGCCCTGGCCATCGCGGCCAGCAATGCTATCAGTTGAGGACCGGGTGGCGGGTCGGATGCGCGCTCCCAAGGGAATGTCTGAGCAAGACAAGATCTCGCACCAGAAATAAAATGAAAAGGTCCTCCGGGATCATCTGAAAATGTAACATCCCATGGGAAGATACGTGATAAACGTGGCCCACTGGAGAGGGAAGGAGAGAGAATAGGGACGGCGGACTTGGGTCCTCGACGTGTCTCTCATTCTCTAATGTCGCGCCGAAGTATTTTTGACGGGCGCCCTTGTTTTCTTGTGGGTTTTTTGGCGGCGCCGAAGGACGCGTAAAATATGAAGACATGAGCGCCACCTGAGACCCCTGCTCTGTAGGGGTGCCGCACCTGCTTCACTTGTTGCTGCTCATTGGTTTTTTCTGAACGCCCGTAAGTACTTTTCAGAACAGAGGATAAATTTATCAAGTTGTAAAAAGGTAAGAGAAAATTTGTGCGAGCATTCAATCCCATGATACATTTTACTACAATGTTAAGAACGTTAAAACATTGCAAACAATGCAAAGTCATTTTCTGTGAGTAAATAAACGTTCTAAATACCTTTTTTTTCGCATTACAGGCTCGCATGAATATCGATTCGAAGACCACCTTTATGTTGATACGTGTTTTCACCGTCGATTTTCAAAACATAACAAAAGGAACTAATCCTGGTGATTAATATTTTAAAGTTTATAGCTTCGATTATTGAATAACATTAAAATGCATTGAGTGCTTCCCTGAATAAAATTCTTCAAATCAGATGAATTATTACACATGTACCTTTATGAGGACAGATCTCGCGAAAATTGAAATCAAAAACAGATACGCAATTTATGAAGAGGAAACATTAGGATTTCTACGGTATTTTTAGTAGGAATTTCACAAATGGTTTTATACTTAATACTGAATAACTAAATGAGAAACATTGTCGTAGAGAAATTGTCAATTTGTCTACTTTAACAGGCTTTATACCCTTCGAGTCCTCCTTGTAATTTTCTTCTATCGTTTTCGAAAACTCTCCGGTTTTCATGTACTATTTTATGATTAAGAAACGCCGGTAAACAGCTTCTCGCTAAAATTAATTTTTAAGTGATAAGTGTGATATAAAAAGTACTTTTAAAAGTTTAATTTTTCGGGCTGTACTTTAACAATGTAACTTGCACACTTAGAATTTGTCAAGCTTTTGAAAATTACCCGCAAATATTTTCGTAGGGGTAACAGCTAAGTCTCAGAGCATAGCAGGGTGCCCTCATACTAATACAACGGTGGCAGTGATCATTTCTAATTCTTATAAAATCATTTCATACTTTTCATAGCACTATTTGCTATAGTATTTAATTTTTCTGTTTGAACAAACTAGATCTTCTTGAGCAGAGTAAATTAAATTCTGGTTGCATTAACCGTAGACTTAACCCGCTAATAATTATTAGCGGGTTAAGTCTACGGTTAATGCAACCAGAATTTAAATAAATATTTTGATACATTATAATGTATCAAAATATTTAGAACATTATTCAGATTTTGACAAAATTCTTCAAAAATGTTGTACCAAAAACATTGTATTGAGAAAATCTACGATTTACTCTTCATTTGAATGAGCTACTCGATGGAAAATTTTTCTTTGTGCGTGCTTCCTTTTCCAAAGAATTCGTTACAGCTACGAGCTTCAGTTATTTTTAATATTGCGGAGCGATAATTTCAGTAAAGCTTGAACAAAACCACTGACAAAAGTCTTGCGATCCTGAACGAGCAGTAAATATTTATGCCCGTGAAAGCTGTCGAACCTTCTTCTGAGAGAGAGTTTTTCTGAGCAGCAAAAATAATAAGGATAGCAATGTGCCTTTTTTCATGTGTCTGTGACAGAATCGTGTCTTTTTATCTTTTCTGAGTAACATTAGCGAAATAAAACTATTACATATACTGTATACGAATGTCAAAACTACTCACAGTTATTGTCATTATATGTTTCACTTTTATCCCAGAAGGATTAATTTCTACGAACAGTCTTTCGGTGGAATTTCACCACTAGTGAAACTCTTCGGCGAATCTTCATTTCAAGACAAACGAATTCCAATAAAGTTAGTTTTATGGAGAAAAGTATCGAGAGATCATCGTTTTATCTCGATTCAATTCCACCGACATTTCCATTGACGAAGACGATGCAATTGATTTTTCTAGTGCCAGCTAGAAACTTTTGATGTAGCGTGGCCTTTGTGTTGGCGACGATCCGCCGTCTGCCGGAACGAGGAGTGAACAGCTCTTCGGGTGGATGTTGCGACTTCTGAACCCCGCAATAAACTTGACACCAAGCGATGCTCGCAGTGCAAAATGTACACATTTGTGACGTTGACAGGTGGAAATACGTTCGCATATGACCTAAGTGAATTTCAATATCGCAAATGAATCGAAGGAGTCTTCCTTCATCGACTCCCTGCACTCACGGGATGAAATCTGCAGACGCATCACGTGCAGTGATGAGTCATTTTTTTCCCAGCGTATTCGTTTTTGCGTTTCCCCTGGATTAGAACAACTTCAGAGCAATTGGAACTCAAACATGACCCGACAAAAGAAAGTTGATAGATTCCAGGAATACTCACATTCAATAATTTTGGGAATATTCTCAGACACTTGATAGTTATAAACATGCTAAAACTTATTTTCACTTGATGGTTTGAAAAATTATTAGTCCAGTTGAGGTTTGAAATTTAAGTAAAAACTGAATAAGATTTTTTTAGCATGAGCTTCTGGTTTTATTAATTGAATTTTATTGGTCTCATGCCAATAAAAACATGTTCAGCTGCTACTGATATTCTGAACCTCAATTTGACAAATCATTTTTTTCAAACCTCAAAAGTAAACATTTTCTAACCTCCAAGGGAATTATTACGTTTAATTATCAGTGACGGTGTAACAAGAACATTTTTCTGAGCGCGAATGCAGTCCGTCGATCAGAAACGTTAATTCACTGACAGCGAAGAAGGCATCATATCTAGAATATCCTGCGCCAAGCATACTTCACCGTCGCACGGAAACCAAACGGTATGAATCGTCACAATTTTCTACCGTCAGCGGCACCACTTGGTCTATCCAGCGCACGAAACAGTCAGATTTCAGCCTTAGGGTGCCCACACACTAACAGCAGTTGAGCAGGCAGGCAGGCAGGCGGGCAGGCAGTCCGGCAGTGTGTCCCACACACCAGGAGCAGTATAGCGGTGCTGCAGTGTGTGACAGACGGTCGTTGTAGTTGGTGTTGCTGCAGTGCTCTACGCTGTGACTACGGTACAATGAGTTTTGCAAAGAGAATGTACTTATTAGACAACACTGCTCTGAAATTTAGTTTGCTAGGAGCATCAGATCGCGAAATATGGGTTCACCCTATTAATGAAGAAAGAGACACATTTGGGGAGTACCATCATCTGATTCCCCAATTGCGAAATGATCCCACTAAGTTATTTTGAGGTATTTCCCACTAAGTTATTTTGAGTTCAAACACTTTATCTTTCCAAATATTTTAGAAGTATGGCTGAAATTATTTTTGTAGTAAAGGGTTAATGTGCACATTCAAGTATAATGCATTTTCAACTACCAAAATATTTTATCCAATTATGCTTTTTTTCACATCTAATTATGTCTGTTACATTCACATCTGTTTATAATAAAAACTCACCTGTGACTCCAAGTTTTACTCCTATATTTTCCATTGTTTGGCAACATAAAGTCTGTCGCTATCTTGAGCATCTTTCGCACACCATATGGCTGGACAAGCAAACACTTCGGAAATAAGCAATTTTGCATCCATATCTGAGAGAGCAACACTTCACACCTGACCTTACAACGTCTCTATACACACTTATCGTGCATTGCCAGCGCAACACAGCAGCAGTTTGAGGAAGGAACCGCTCGCAACGCGCGCCGACAGCTGACCGCTCGGCCAACTGCTGCTGCCTGCTCAACCGCCAGCTATAGGTGTGTGCGCTTCCAATGCATTCACTGCTTCACAAATACTGCCTGCCTGCCAGCCTGCCTGCTACTCGCTGAACTGCTGTTAGTGTGTGGGCACCCTTAGTTTGAGACCAGTTTGGTCATACCATGATTTCAAGTTCTGACATCATGGCATGACTAAGCTGGTCCTAAACTCAGGCTGAAATCTGACTGCTTGATGGCACTGGACAGACCGAGTGGTGCAGCTCATGGTAGACTACTATGACGAAATGTTACCATTTGGTCTAATGCATGCTATACTGCATGTCTTACGCATAGAGTATGAAGACATGAGATCATCTCCTCATGAGCCTACACTGAGACATCGGGTTGCTCCCGCGTCTACACTACGGGTGCCTCGCGTGGCGTTGGCCTGAACAGACGCTCGCGGCGGCGGAGGATAACTGACTTCACGTGGCGCCAATTGCAATTTAGGGAGGTGTTGGACTGCGCATAGCGGCGATGTGGGAAGGGGTCGGAGCAACATCGGGTAAACAAACGGGGCTTGTTTGCACAAAATGGTGTGGAGGATCGATCGGTAGCGGAGAGTATCAAGCTTAGAAGAAGTTACTTGCCTAGTCAAACAAACACAAAAGAACCAATTGGTAGTATAATCAAATTACTCAAGATTTGAACTGTTGGCTTTAGAGCATGATCCCCGATCATCGTTTTACGAACACAAGTGACAAAAAATATTATTGATTCAACAGTACGGCAATTGATTCAACAGTACGAATTTAAAAAAAAAACATGAAATGCATTCCCGATAGAATTGATATGTGTGCTATAATCTCAAAAGAAGATTTTGAAATCGAATATAACTTATTCTAAGTATATGGTAAGTGAATAAGAATTGTCAAAGCGAAGTAAAAATTATTAAGACGAAAACCGTGGAACAAGAGTAATGGATCTTTTAGATAAATGAATCATTCTGCTCAAACACCGGGCGCATTGTTTGAGGCAACGCACGTTAGTAAGAACTAAAGATGAGGTCAAGAAGTGAATAATAGACAATGAACGTCATCCAAACCATTGCATATGCTCACAGTGAGGGGTATAAAATACGGGTATCCTAAATTGAAAGATTATTTCTCAAGCCTTCTTCGTTTTATTTTTTGAGATTCCATTTAACTACTACAAGGAGACAAATTTCACAAATTTTCAATTACATTTTCATTGCACTCAAGTGTCACCAAAGCCAAATCAACAAACCCAACCAAGGTAAAGAGCAAAGTAGGGGAACTGGATAAACCCAACCAAGGTAAAGAACAAAGTAGGGGAGCTGGATAAACCCAACCAAGGTAAAGAACAAAGTAGGGGAGCTGGATAAACCCAACCATGGTAAAGAACAAAGTAGAGGAGCTAGATAAACCCAACCAAGGTAAAGAGCAAAGTAGGGGAACTGGATAAACCCAACCAAGGTAAAGAACAAAGTAGGGGAGCTGGATAAACCCAACCAAGGTGAAGAACAAAGTAGGGGAGCTGGATAAACCCAACCATGGTAAAGAACAAAGTAGAGGAGCTGGATAAACCCAACCAAGGGAAAGAACAAAGTTGGGGAGCTGGATAAACCCAACCAAGGTAAAGAACAAAGTAGGGGAGCTGGATAAACCCAACCAAGGAAAAGAACAAAGTAAGGGAGCTGGATAAACCCAACCAAGGTAAAGAACAAAGTAGGGGAACTGGATAAACCCAACCAAGGAAAAGAACAAAGTAGTGGAGCTGGATAAACCCAACCAAGGTAAAGAACAAAGTAGGGGAGCTGGATAAACCCAACCAAGGTAAAGAACAAAGTAGGGGAGCTGGATAAACCCAACCATGGTAAAGAACAAAGTAGAGGAGCTGGATAAACCCAACCAAGGTAAAGAGCAAAGTAGGGGAACTGGATAAACCCAACCAAGGTAAAGAACAAAGTAGGGGAGCTGGATAAACCCAACAAAGGTAAAGAACAAAGTAGGGGAGCTGGATAAACCCAACCAAGGTAAAGAACAAAGTAGGGGAGCTGGATAAACCCAACTAAGGTAAAGAACAAAGTAGGGGAGCTGGATAAACCCAACCAAGGTAAAGAACAAAGTAGGGGAGCTGGATAAACCCAACCAAGGTAAAGAACAACGTAGGGGAGCTGGATAAACCCGACCAAGGTAAAGAACAAAGTAGGGGAGCTGGATAAACCCAACCAAGGTAAAGAACAAAGTAGGGGAGCTGGATAAAAACGTCGCCGAACAGGAGAGACGAACACGGCAAAAAATAAAGGAAAGTAATCTATTTGATGCAAGAAACTTTTAACAACTCTTCAATTATTTCCAAAAAAAGCACGTGAGCCATAATAGACTTTTTGAACGGATTTCAGAAATTAAAACAATTAATTTGGCCACCATTTTTGAAATTGCAATGTACAAGTATTTTCCGTAGATGATGTCATTGATATTCGGCGCTATCTGATGGTATAATTCCTCTTTAAGCTGTTCACTCAGTTTCAAGCGCTCGTGAACGATGTTTGAAAGCTATTGTATTTTCTATAGGTAGCCCAAAGCAAAATTTTATAAGGGCTTGAACGAAAAGACGCTCAATTTCTATACCCAAAAATATCAAACCACAAAGTATGTACTTCTGTGGTGTTGAAAACTGACAAAAACTAAAAGGGTAGAGGCACTTCAGATTGTGTGGTACTGCTCGAAATTTGATCACTCTTCACGTTCATGGACACTGTTATATTTCAGGTTAGTTAGCAACATTCCAGGTTTCTCTTCAAAATATTCGTTAGGGTGTAGTACCACTCTTCGACAAAACTATCAACCAGAGACACATCAATTAAAAGATAATATTCTATACCCCCCGTTAGCAGATTAATCAGAACTTTTTTTAACAGGACAAGCACTTAAAGTGATATGACTCGTTTTACCAACGGTAACTACACTTGTTTCTAAATCGTTTTTGAATGTTGAGTAAGAGTTTCAAGTTTTGAGAGTTGAGAAAGCGAACAGTTTCAGTAAACTTCATTTGACAATAAACCCAATTCTAAATGTTTCAACGGGTAGTGTATGGTTGGTATCGTACAGCATTGCCTTGATTCAATGTGCTGCAGTTCTTTCACCAAAAATTCAACTAGAACTGTACCCTTTTTCGTAAGTGGTGTGTACTTTTACGTTCAAATCTCGCAGGTAACTCATACATGCACCAATCAAATTTCAAAGATCAAGAACTGATATTTATAAAAAGTATGAACTATCTTGCCAAAGTAATTGACTCAAAGAGAAATAACAGCAACACGATTAGTAATTATTAAAAAAACACAGATCAATAGAAAACGTTGTTTAACAAACCCAATCGATGTTTAACCAAACTTAATTGATCGTAAAGAAACAGTGATTTCAGGTAATTTTTCATTCAAGACATGATGCATGAATCAGACGAACTGAACTGTACATTTTAGCAAGCCTGAACCGACCTTTTTCAATCCCTTCACATTTGTTTACTTTCCCTAGTGCAGTACTAGAAGAGTTAGCGCGCTAACAACCGCGTTTCAGCTCGTTCCTCTCATGTTCTACAAGGAAAGCCCGTGTATCTGTGATTCACTTTATTAAATACGATCGCATGTCATGATGGACTGATCAAAGCAAACTCATATGATTAGAGAGACACTCACTCACAATCAGGCCAGGAGACGGCATATAATCACGCTCATTAGGGCTCCAGGTCTTTTGATATGAGGCGCATCGAGCATTGTGGATGCAGCTCTTATGTCCCTGCCACAATGGTCGACTGTAACTTCAATGGTTCAAAGAGCCTTAATTCTATTTTCGCTATGCTATCTGATATTATCTTCGTATCATGAAATAGATTTTAGATTTTCCACCACTTGCTAATATTATAGTGTTCTGGTCGGATAATTTGGATTTTAATAGTATTTGAGAATACATGCGAAAGTAATGACTAACAATGAAAACCTTCTCGATTTCAAAGGTGTTTATCGACGACGAGTTGTTAACAACTCGTCAAATCGATGTGTTTGCACCATACATTCTTGTTCTATTAGTGTGGTTTCGCAATAATGAATGGCATATTATTACGTGGAGATTTATCACAAATGTACAAATTTCATTGACAATTTTCCTATTCTCTCACTTTTCACTCAAAATTCTATCCAGTTGTTTTAATTTTCTATTTGAAGTTTCGGTCATCATCATTTTTGATATGCCCCCTTCGTTTTACAATGTTTTATGCTAGTATATGACTAGTCTAGTAAATAAAACAATTTCTCACGTATTAATAACATCTGCAGAAGGAGACTGCTCAGCACCTCGCTACCGCAGGAGCAGTAGAGCAAATAAGTACCTTTGAGCCGCCCAAGCCGCCCTAGTCAGTAGCAGGTAACGATTATTCTCAGCTGGCATCCTGACCTCAAGGTAGTGATGCTAAATTTGTGAGAATATATTTAAAAACAATCAAAACAGAAGCACGATGAAAAACTCTTGCAATACGAAGGAACTAATTAAACAAGTTAAAATAAGCAGGAATAAATGAAAACAAGACATAAACTGAGCTGATGTTATCTAAGTGGGTTCAAACCGCTACAATTTTTAATTAGAACATGCTAGTACATATACTGGAATAAAGTGTGTCATGAAAAAAGCCGCATGCCATAGAAAAATCAATGACTAAATCATTTTCAAGAGAAATAAATGTACGCTATAGTGAGGGAGTTTAACATTTAAAAAATATCTAGGAACTTTTCCTTGTTTTCTCTTGTGAATGCATGCAAGCCATTGCATTTTAACGGCATTTTACATTGTCTGCCGATTTGAGAGAATTTCAGCTTCGCCTACTCTAAAACAATTTCAAATTTTCATTGCGAAGTCGAGATTATTTTCGGTCAGATATAATTTTCTGATTCCTTTCGATTTTTTTTCTAGTTTTTTCGTTTTAATGGCGACTCATCAAACGTTGAACTAAATTTGACACCCGCACATTTCAACGTACGATTTTCCGCTAATTATGCTCCCAATTATTGACAGTAAGTGTTTATTCTACTTTCAATTCATTCAATGGATTCAGATCCAGTCACCAGATGTTTTCATCATTTGAATTCCATTCTCTGTCAAGTGCCTGAGTGTAGCAAATTTATAACTCACACTAGAGTTCCCTATATATTTCAGCTTAATTATGAGTCCTCGACCCCCACACGTCTTCGGTCTGTCGAAATAACTCTTCATTTCCTGCAATTTTTCACCGTCGAGCAACTTCCCACTTTCCCTCATTTCACCGCTAGCGCGCTCTCCACACTCGCAGTCCCCGTCTTTACCAGCTCCAGTTCCGCCTTGAGCAAAGGCCACGTAAGAAGCGTTCGTTCTATCGGCCTCACTTGCGGGAGGGGAGGCCATCGATTGTCTCGTATTCGCCTGTTATTCTTATTGTATCGCGCGGGTGAAGTTCTTCACAGAGCCGCCGCCCCATTTGTTTGTCGAGAGACCATTAGATCACGCTTTAAAGAGGCGCTGTTTTCGCCCCAAACACGATCAAGGCCGTTCGACGTCCTGAGAAATTGAGTCCGTCTTTTGCTCTATGCTGTTACATTCGGACTATATATCATTATTTTAACATAAATAGAATTTACGACAAGAATTTGTCGTCTAGAAAGAAGTGTTAACACGTTTACTGCGATGGGTTAAACTGAAGTACAGTAATCAAATTTAAAGTGAATTATAGCAAGCAATGTTATAAATTTTACACATTAACTGGATTTTGCCTTCAAATAGCTTTCATTAAGTATTTATGAAAATTGAATTAGTGACTGCAGGTAGATCATCAGCATTATGAAAATTTCCTCTGTGACTAACGTTGGGTCTCTTCACAGGAAACGTGTAGACATGTTAGCAGCAAAAACACCTGAAAATGTTATAAGTTGAAAATTTCCATACAAATTGCTTGACTTTGTCATTCGCTGCTTGTAATTTGCAATTTCTGGAAATTGAGAAATTAAATTTATTGTGTTATCGTATATCGCTAAAAAGTAGACAATTGACGACGGAAAACTTTGAAGCGTGTTTTGAAGCGGGCAGAACACAATGATCATTCGGCAAAAATAAAAATTTCTACATGAACAGTTGTGTTACGTATAATAAAAGTAAATTTTTGGTTGAGGGTATTGTAAAGAAACGCATAAAGTACAGCTGAAGGGACTCAAGAACTTGACCTAAATATTATTAGGTAGCTTATATGAATTTACCTCTAGATTTTCAGAAAAGATTTTGTATTCGAACTATGTTTGCACTTTGCAAGTTGTAAGCCGTTTTTACGGGATTATATTCTGAATCAGAAATACAAAAAGTGTTGAATATATTAAGAGTATAAAGTGTAACAACAGTATTTTGAATATGAATAGTACATCGAGAAAAATATGTATTTAAAGACCTAGGAGTTTCAAAAACTCTAAAAACATTTGCATTATCAAGAGAGTCAAGTTCATCATCAGTATTTTTGGTATTAGAAGGTTGAAGTACTTCAGCAGTATTTAAAGAATCAAGAGAAGCAAGTGCAATTAATTAAATTTGTGGTATCAGGTGTAACAAAATTGTTCAGCGTATCAGAAGTTTCTTGATTATCAGATAAGTCAAGAACGCAGTAACCAGGGGCTTCAGCTTACAAGAAACTTAATTAGTAGAAGGACTTTGGAGAATAAGAAGCATTTAAAAAGTGCCAAAAAAATCAAACGCTTCATTGTACTCTTTAGAATTTACAGTAAAACTATAACAATTTACACCAGCCTCAGTCTAGAGCGTTATTGTGAACACATGAGAAAAACAGTTAAGCCTATTTAAGATAGAAGCTCTTCTGCCTACACGCATTGTTTTCACTGAAATATTTCAAGCTTTACCGAATGTGTCGTTACAAGGGGGGCGAAAAAAGTCTAGCACTGGAAATAAGATTACTAGAGCTTCATCAAAATATGTTGGTAAGAATCACCATTGACTTGAACTCTATATTGCTCTCTTGTTGTTATATTCTCCGAACATTCTTTGTCATCCTTCATTTTTAACGGATGTTATTCACGAATCGGAACCTAAGACAGTATACATCCTTCATGAAAAAAACTGATAATAAAATATCTTAAATCTCTACATTTAAAGTTAAAATGAATTTTCAAATGCTGATATAAGTGTAAAACATGTTATAAATAACATGTTTCATTTATTATATCATGTAAGGTGAAAATATTTCCTCACTAAGCTAAGGTTCACATTCGAGTATCATCCCTGCTATATCATCCCGTCGGAAAGCCAGACTATAATATTTGGGTACCCAGACCATCTTTTGTTTCAATCTAGGCAGATAAAAGGAAGTGACCCTTCTATCGATACCAAAAAATAAACAGCAGATATTACTGGAGCTAGCTTGTGTTACCGGCGCCAGCACACAGTACCGGCGCCAGCAAGCGATACTGGCGACAGCGGGTGTTATCGACGGTAGCATAGGACACCGGCAGTAGCATGCGATACCAGCAAGCAGCATCGGCGTCAACACGATACCGGTTCCACGACGGTACGATTGGGTCAGTCGCGGCAAAGCTCCGCATTTCTCCACGACTGGGAGCTGAGAAGATCTCACGAGAACGCAGGCAGTCTTTTGTGCAGTGCAGCCGCTAAGGCCGTGACGAGCGGTTTGCCTGGTCTTTATTTGCAGCCGCTAATTGACTCTAGGCCCAGGATTCCATATTAATTGGGACTAATGAGCTTAATGAAAGCCTGACTTGACGAGCAGCTCGCGACATGCTCTTTCGACCCGCCGCGTGAAATGGCTGCTGGGTGTTTTAGTTCCCCTCCAATTCTTGTTTAAGGAATCTGCTGAAACTGGTAAAATGATATATGCCATGAAGTTATTTAAAACTTTAAATATTCTTTAAAACCAATCCAACTTGCTTGTGCTTCCTATGAATAACGCAGATCAAGACAACTAAAGTGACTCCCACACTTCGTGACCTGTTGCGCAACTATGTAGAGAGTGAAGGCGAAAATTTCACAGTTGAGCTCGATAAGACGATCGCTGCTCTTTGACTGAACCGTTCGGTTTTTGATGTTCCAACTGTTCGTCAGAGATCGCTATTGATTTTTTGAATGAATTCATTGGCATTCTTTATTGAGTTTGATTTTTTACAACTGAAAAAAGTACAAAATAAACATTCACGTTTCGAAAGTCTCAGAATTCAAATTTTAATTTCCGACACTCAAAATAAGAGAATACTCAATCATGAAATTTACCGGAAAAATTAAACATATTTAGATATACATTTGGATATTTCATTCCGTCTTCTGCTTATTTATCTATGAATACAAATATATTTTCACACATGAGTTTACTTGTTGGATTATTTATCCTATATTTACATTTCTTTTTGATTGAGTCTCTTCTTGATGCAAGTATCTGTGCTTGCATGAACATTGTTGTGTTGAAATTTGTTTTACGGAAGCTGTACTCCTTATTTCGGACCCCAAAATTGCCTGTCTGCATAAATAATAAACAAATTGAAGATAGAACACGCGGCTCCTTCATTCCTTTCGAGACGAAAAGGTCGCTCCCTTGTGTGCATAGAAAAACTGCGATGCCTTTTGTCCACGTCTTTATCGAATTAAATAAATTGACACAGTAGTGCTGTCTCAAAGCAAGTGAGACCTTTCTTTTTTCAAGAATTTCTGGCTTTGGCTGAGCGACACTCTAAACGATAAATCAAAGCCATCTCTTAAATATTGCTCTGTTGAGGATCAATTAACACACGCAAAGAGAAGCGTCTCAGTTCTCTCGTTCCCGAGATGTGATTGAAGAGAACAAAAGTGCTTCAAAGCTAAACTCACTGTTCATTTTTTCTTTAGCATTCTCCCTCGGTTGAGCAATGCCAAAAAATTAACCCCAAACTTTATAGCACTTTTTAGCTCCAAGTACAAAATTCGTGGTTACTCGAAGCTTGTGAAGAACGTTTTAAGACTATAAAACGAATTATGGGTAGGAAAACATAAGAGAGATATAGTTTTCCACGTAGTTTTCCCTCTAAAGTTTCCTCAGCTAGTTTTGTTGTATCTTTCTTCAAAAATTGTTTGAATTCTCACCTGTTAAAATTAGTTTCCTAACGTTAAGTTTTACATTTATGAAAGAATTTTTGAGGTTTCTGTAGTTATACTACTTTTTATAATCGTTTTAAAAATATAAAAAAGGAAATAAAAGTACTATAAGGTGCAAAAAAAAATCCAAATAGAGTGCAACATTTAGAGAGCAAAAAGGCTGAGAGAAAAATGCAAGGACCGATTAAACAAAGGAATGAGAAGAGAACAGACACCAAAATAAGAATATAGTGTGCCTCGCGAGTTGAAGGTTGATCTTGCTTAAGGAAAGACTCGCCGAACAGACGCCTGCCATCATAGCGCCAGTAATTCAGTTCATTCGAGCGCCCTGGAGACGCCGTGGCCGCCGCCGCAGCGAGCATCTCGTTGTGGCTTTGCCTCGTTTGAGGCGATTTGCTCGGCTGCGTTGTCAGCCTCTCAGTAAAAGCATGAGTAGGTTAAGCCTTAATAATAAGCGATGCTGCTACAAAATTTTAAGCCTAATAATGACATTTGCATAAGCAGACAGTGGAGCAGTTGCGCGGCCACACGACGGGTCTCTGAGGAATACAGCACACCGCCGCTGCAGAATGGAACATCAGACCGACCGTGTTCTTCTGACCTTTCTTTCCTTCTTCCCGGGGGGACTGCCCACAAATCATTTTTAGATTCTGGGTGAAGCGTGCATTTTGATCTCCAAAGAAGATTCTGTAGTTGAGACAATAGGAGAGTGCTATTTCGACATAGAGCGCACTATGTATTAACGGAATATTACGCGGCAGTTAAATTGTAAAGTGTTCCCGGACAATCCTACTCCTGCTTCCGACATCCATTCAAATGAATTTGTTCGTTTTCAACGACCGTAAAAAGTTTTGGAGGATTAATTTTCCGCATAAAATGTATGCATTGAGAATAAGAATGTAATACAAAATTGGGCGAAATTTTTTCGGGATACTAAGCGTGAATATGGCCTTCAAGTGTGAGCTTACTACCTTGCATGGTAATATTGGATTAAAATCGCTCAAAAATGAAACATCAGCTCTCAAAAGTATTTTAATCGCCATGAACGTGGTCTAAGAAGAAAATTTGCCCGAGGACTTATGTTTTTTCAGCATCGGATTTAGCTTGCGAGTCTCTTCAGTTGACGCTCAAATACTTAGACGTAAATGATTGCTATTTGTTCTATAAGATAAAATTAATTCACAATGGGCTTTTAAAAACTAAGAGGAAATACGTATGGAAGAGGTATCTATCAATTGTGTTAAAATAAGTACATTTTCTATCAGTTAGAGCATAAAATGACAGAAACGAGCGTTTTTCTCCATCAGCTTCACTAGCCTATTTTGAAATACGAGCTCCAGGTTCAGAGCAAAGCACTCAAGATGCAGCTTCTAGGAAACCCTGATCCCTCAATACGCGCAGGTGTTCTGCAGCATTTGCAAGCATCCTCAGAGCAGCCCTAGTTCCTCTTCAGATGCCTGCGGAGACTCCATATTAAAGGCATCACGACGTCGAATACTCTTGCTTTCCAGCTTTGCCTGTGCTGTACGGACATGTATGTAAATATGCAATTTTTGTGAAATTTAAAAAGAAGTTGATAAAGCATGAGTGAAGTAGTGAATAAAAATACTATTTGTTTCAACAAAAATGTTAAACTTTTAGCTAGTTTGAAAGCTCATTCGCTAGAAAGCGCATTGTGCCCTACTTTTGTGAGGGGTCGCGACTTCTGAAGCAGTGATAGTAAAGAAACAATAAATAATAATTTCAAAATGATTCTAATTACATGAAAAATAACCCGGCTCGCAGTTTTTATCCCATCATTGCAGGTAAACAGTCGAAAGGAGAGAGCAGAACGCAGTAAGCTGCTTGCTATTTTTAATGACATAGCAAATGAGGGCAAGTTTCGGCGTGACAGCCCTCCTTTGCATTTGTGAATCATTTATAAAAACCATACACAAAAATTTGTCACCGGTGTTTGCTCAAAACTACCGCAAATTATCTCTCTGAAAATGGAAAATTAGATATAGAAAGGTCAACGATGTATTTCTAGTTTAAAGATGAATTGGTTTCAACGCTTCAGAGTTTTAAGTGTCATGAAATTGAGTGTAGGAGAAGAAATTTCATGACTAGGATTTCGCCTAGCATGGTACTAGAATGGGTGCGTGAAAATCAAGGGTCTGTGAAATATTTCTGTTTTTACTGCTTTTTAGTATAGTCTAGTGAATTTCACCCGTCTGTGTGCGAGAGAAAATAAAAATATCTGCTCGTAAATAAATTTCTAAACTAAAAATCGCAACAACTTGAGACTTGAATTTCTATACTATTGAAATTCAATTACCGTGATGCACATTCTTTCATTTTAAAATTCTGTTACTATGCCCGTGTGTAGTGAAATATCTTATATACTAGTAGTGAAATATCTTATATCTTATATAATACGATGTGTTGCGAGGCCAGTTTGAGGTAAAAGCGCAAAAAGCTGCGATAGACGTTGGAATGTCCAAGCCCTTAAGCCGGCCGTCGCTTGGGCATGGGAACAGGCCTCGCACGAAGGCGCGATACGAGGGTTGGCCTTAGCAAAAGCCGCAACATCTGGGCCAATGAACAGGCCGCGCGTCGAAGGTGTGGCACAAGAATGCGGGCACCTAGCCAATGAAATTTCGAGACGTCAGGACAAGGAAGAATTCCTCCAATCAGCTGTAAAATGCTGTCATTGTAACTGCGAACATTCGTGAACATTCGAGAAGGATCCGAGCCACGCACATATAAGGATACGAGAAGAGGATAATCGAGGTTCTTTTACGTGGAAGCGAGTGCGGAAGAGGTGCACGTATCTAAGGGGCGCGCAAGCGGGCGCGCCGGCACACTGCTGGTGTGCCTTCAACATAATCTGCAAATCAAATATTTGAGCATAGTGAGCACATCGAAATTTTCAAGAAAGGAAACCTCGTCCATCATAAATCGTCGATGCTTCAATTTTGCAGCAACGGCTACACAAAGCACCTCAGCCTCGCGAAGCGTCAATATTACGGCAACGGCTACACTAGCGCCTCAGCCTCACGGAGGAAGCCGCCCAGTACCCGTGCATCCTGAAAGCATTCGAAACGCTTCTACATCAATCCCGGGCTCACAAGTAACTTCAGCACAAAATATTGAAGCGGCACGGACGCCGGAGTCTGCAACGATGCTACGCACTACGAGTCATGCAGTGGTCAAGCAGACTCGGAATTCAGAGCTTGAGATCCCGGGCTGAGTATGGCGCTCCCGTACTACGGCCGGCTGTTGAGGAGGGAACTTCGGGACCGTGGGACCGTTTGATCTGCACTACGTAAATTCTTCAAGCAGCATTGGAAGTGTATTGAGTCATCGCGATCTACAATAGCAAGAAATTTTGATACCTAGTTACTGTTTGGAAAACTCAGAAAGGTGATTTTAGGTGTGAAAGTTCTAGCACAGCCAGCACATAGAATAGTGTGTTCCGAGCGGCGCGCAATCAAATGTGATTTGTGTCATGCGGGCGATTGGCTCATGTTCGAATTCTGTGTTGGGTAAGATGCGAAGTATATTGTATTTGACACATTGGTTCTATTCAAGGTTCTATTCTTATTGACATAACCATTTATTTCCTGTGTGCGCTAGCCAGGATGTTCATTTTTATGTTTCTAATTTCGTTTTTTTGTGCGGTAACTCCCCTTTTGACGATTGCCAGGAAATGCTAAGTCGCGTTAAATCATGTGATCGTTCGCTGGCATTCATTGATTTTTCTAGCCTGAATCTCTCATTTCATGCGTCATATTTAAATCCACGTGTTTCTAAAATAAATTCATGTTAATCTTTCAAATTCTTTTATTCTCCATGTCTGGTATGCAGGTGTGCGCAAGCATGAAAGTATAATATTCAAAGTGTGCGGGGGTTGAAATTCCCTCAGCGTTTGGGAAGGGGGTCCTAAACCACACCCTTTTCTCGTATCGCGACAGGTGCTTGCACGCTCATTTAAGTGGGGCGTATCTCTGAACGGCTGCTGGGAGTGTAGCTTAGTTTTGTTTTGCAAAATTTCACTTTACCTCGCCGCGCTCTGTATTTTTGAACTATGTAACAAATGTGATCCGAATCACCCTCACATTTTTAAAATTACATTTGATGGAATCGTGATTACGCACATTTCCAGTTTAGAATAACAAAGGTAGAACAACATTAGTGTTACCAGTAAATGGAAGTAGCAACGGAAGAATCATAAATGGCAAGCGTAAAAACATAAAGAAGTATAGATATGAAATGACATTCGATAATAACTAGAACAATTTCACTTAACAACCGCTTGCCCGGAATCATTTCTCCGCGCACCCTCAACTCGGAATCCTTTCACTATGCACCCTTGCCTCGAAACCCATCTCCAGGGGTGTGTTCACCCTATCCGCTGTCGCGTGAGCTGCGGCAGTTCTATTGCTCCAGCGCAGTGCCTACAAAGGACCAGTTAGCGGCCTGGTGTAGCCTTTCCCGGCTGTGAGCTGGTCATCGCACATCAGCGTGGATTTTATACTAAACTCTCAAAATTCTAAATTTTTACTGTAAGGTAATTAATGATATTTTAGGATGCGATGTTTGCAAATTAAAGGGGGCGACTGAGCGAATTCCAAATCATTTATTCGCATGCTTTTCTCTACTACATACATACTACTTTTGCCATACACGTTTTGCAGTAAAAATGCACTAAGAAAATATGTCTTCAGGGGTAGTTTAAAAAGTTCCCATTTTACTCAAACAAATAAGCCTTGCAATACTTATAACAGCCAAATCTTCTGCACTGTGTTAGAATCGGGGAGAGATAGTATCCGGGCGAAGTTTGAGCTTAGTAGGGGTAACTTGAGGCGTAAATCCCAACTTTTCCATAGTTAGAGGTGAAAACACGGTACACCGTGGGTGAAAAGAAGGCAAGCACGCATTCGCTAGAGATCTGGGAAGGCATTAAGCATAAGAAGCTCGACGAATGTACTGTGCTGTTTTAATTTTGTTTACCGTGTTTGGAGCGAGATTGCAAGGCAGGAAAGATACTACTGAAGGAAGGAAAGGATTGAGTCTGTAAGCACTTATCTACGTAATTTAGGTAACTGGGATATTCATTCATGAATTTGTTTGAACATTACTCAAGACCAGACCGGTTAGCTCACTCGCAACTTTTTTTCGTACCCTTACAGCGTCTGCGCCACCATGGAAATATGAAGTGTCGCTTTATCGAACAGTTCAGCATTCACTGCACCAATGTTCACGCTCTGAAATTAATTCGTCTAGTAGATTTCATTGATGTTTAAATAGTTGCAGACGTGCAGAGCGAGTAGGATTTAATTTCAATTCTCAAGTTTACGACGCTTGTAATACTGAGTATTGAATTTTATTTTTATCGGATTTTGGCGTAAATTTATTTTATATCATTTTTTAATGGCGCCTGCTAGGCTACTAAATAGTCGAAAATTTGTAAAAAGCAATAACGTAAGATTTTAGGCAAGTTTGCGAGCAAATTTTGAGAATGAATTGTCATATTAGTGATTCAAATGATGGGAGTTTATTTTTAAACTACTGAAGCTTGGTATAAATGAAGAAATAAGAGGAGCTGCATTGGGGACAGCGTAACGCTCACTTGGTAATTTAAGCGGCGTCTCTTATTCAATTTCGTCATGCAGGCTCCATTTTGATTTCGAATTTCCACTAAAAAGAACAATTCAATACAATTAATGATGTTCAGTCATGATTTTGCATACTTAATATACTCAATTTACTTATTATACTTAACATACTTAAGAATCTAAAAATACTAAATATACTGTAGTTAATATACATAACAAACTTAATATACTTGATATATAATATACAAATATATACTTAATACAGTTTAACAATGTTTTTGTTTGCAGTTTGGCAACTCAAGTTGTTAGGCTAAACATTTTTGTTACTCAAATCAGCAGACAGTAGAATTGCTTGTAACGTGAAGTCCAAATTCTGAAGTACCTCGAGGGTCCATGTGAGCATCGTATAGTCATTTGATATTTATTTGCCTTTGAAAGCTTGTTGGTCATTGCAAGTAGCAGGGTTGAAATTTAGAAGTCTAGCGTATTTTGTGTTTACCAATTGAAAGTTAGTATAAATAGAGTTACCTTAGTGGTATGCGTTTCACGGGGCTGTAGCGTAAATCCTAATCGAACTGAGGTCGAAGATAAATTGATTCATCCAAGAATAGATCAATCAATAGCACTGATGAGGCGCATCTAAAGTTTTTTTCGGTAAATTTGATATATTCTGGTGCGCTATATAAACTTCTGAGGTTTAATCGAACGAACTGCGTGAAGTGAGGAACTGCGATAAAATAGTTATCAAATTTATATTTAGTCATGTCATAAATCACGAGCTGATTATTTTGAGTCGGTTTTTAGAATTCGAGACAGAGCGACATCTCCACGCCCTTCACCCAAAAGAAGCGGATGGTGCGTCATTTGAAGGCTGCCTGGCAACACCAAGTGGGGAGGACATACCGGCATGTTGTGGCCACGATAGCAGCCATACCGGCATGTCGGGGCCCCGATAGCAGCCATACCGGCATTACGGGGCCACGATAGCAGCCATACCGGCATGTCGGGGCCACGATAGCAGGCATACCGGCATGTCGGGGCCACGATAGCAGGCATACCGGCATGTCGGGGCCACGATAGCAGGCATACCGGCATGTCGGGGCCACGATAGCAGCCATACCGGCATGTCGGGGCCACGATAGCAGCCATACCAGCATGTCGGGAACAAGATAGCAATGTGTAGGAGCTGGTGGACTGACGGCGTGCGGAGATATTACGGTATTTCAAGTAAACTGTGTAATTTAGAAATGGATTACAGGCCAATTGTGTGGTAAATTCTTTATTGGACAATTGATCCTGAAAGAAGCCAAGAACTGTACTAGAACAACGAGATGTGATGTCGCATTTGAGTGAAGTTCTTCGTCAGTTTTTTGGGTGCTGCGTCGACATTTGAGATACACGATATTATTCCCTTGAATCCATCAAAGCTACTTGGAGAACCAGTATTGTTATGGGAAGATATCACCGATCGTTAGAACAGGATTGAAATGAAAGCAGTAGGATGTTGCGCTGTTCAATTCATCTGATGCATTGCAATTGTTATCTTCAAATTAATTAGGTCGTACGGCACAATTAATGTTATTGCAGTATTAGGGCGAAGACAATATAATATCATATAATTGAATTTAGCGCGCACTTGCTTTGGGACGTCAAGATATTTCAATGATTCAGCGTATAACTACAGTGGCGATTATGAGTAGAAATTTTGTTTGGCATTTATTCGATACGCGTTTTCGTTGATCATTTCATTCTATAAACGGTTTCGAATAGTGTATATAATATAAAGAGCTGAAATAAAAAATGAAAGGATATTAAATTTACAAAGCAAAAACAAATCCAAATCTAAAGCGCATGGCACGAACGAGATTTCAATCAACAAACATGAAAGCTATGCAGTAGAACATTGAAGCCGTCTCCACACCGTCCGGAAACAAAATGAGCTCAGCCAGACGCAAAAGCGCCAACCGAAGTCAAACTCGCCGATACAAATTATCAAAAAAAATGGACGGCACTTATAGAGCTAGCGCTATTGATTTTCAGTTGTCAGCCACTTCCTGTTACGCACTTTTTTTGGGTGGCCGTTTATTTATGCCTTAATGGTAAATAATAGCTAATTCATTTCCTTCTATGTGTTATCGTGTTTGAGCGAATTCTTCCTCCTCCAAAATTCCTACACGTCTCTTTTTGAAGGCTTAAATTCTCATAATCTAAACGAGAGTGTTGTGTTCCGTGACGTGGTCCTCGAAATCGTTGCAGACAAGCAATAAAGATGCAAATCGATCTCTCAACAGCTTTCAAAGAAAAAAGTTTAATCCTAAATCTGTCCGCGACAACGCTCAAATGCGAATCTCTGGAAGATTTGTCCATGTATTTTACTAAATTAATCGAATTTACGCTATACTAAGTAATTACTGCGTGACCTTTGTGTACTAAATTTCTACGTTTGAAAGGTCTATCAGCCATTTTGAGTGTTATTACAGGGTGTATAAGGTATCTGGCGAAACTTATTTTTTGTAATTTAAACGAATCCGATAATAATTAATGCATTTTTTATTTTCGAAGATCTCATGGCAGATACTACTAAAACTAATGAAATGAAAAGACGCACTGTAATAGCGTCTGTAAAAGCATAACGCTACAATTTAAAAATTGCAAGATTTCTACAGGTCGCCAGATTTTTCGTTTTCGAAGTTAGAAAGGAGCTGAATGAAACAATGGAGATAAATTGGCCAAGAGCAAGAGAAAATAGCACTGTCAACGCTCTTACTCACTCAGAATACAAAGCTTCCAGCAACAGTGATGGTTTTCGGTGTTGTTAGGAGTGAAGGGCACATCATGCCTCCTCATTTTTTTCCACAGGGCCTTAGAGTCAATGCAGATGCCTATATTGGGACTCTTCAAACCATTTTTACACCTTGGATAGACACCGTAGCCAATGGAGGGGCCTATGTCTTCTAACAAGATTCGGCTCCATCCCATAAAGCTCTCAAAACCCAGGATTGAATGGCGAAAATTTTCATGATCATGTCACACCAAACTTATGGCCTCCTAACTCACCAGACCTTAATCCTTTGGATTATTACATGTGGGGCGTCGTTGAAAAGGAAGAAGTGAATAAGCATCCCCATAACACCAAATCCTCTCTGATGGAAGCAATAGCCCAGGCAATGGAGGACATAAAGACCGCCTGATCAAATCTTGCAGTCGCTTTCGGACTCAAATTGAGTCGGTGATAAAAGCCGAATGGAAATATTTAGAATGCAACGAATGTTAATGTTATGTTTATTTGTTTTGTTACATGAAATTTTAAGTTTCTACGATTAACAGTGCCATTTTCTGTTTTTCTAAAAGTGCGTAAAATGTCCTCAGATACATTACGCAGTGCGCACCCTGTAATTTCTAATGAATTTCTTGTATGATTATTTTCAATTACTTTCGTTTCATTTTGCTCAATATCCATATAACTTCAAACTGCCTGTGTGTCTGTGGTCAAGTCTGCGTTTGTACCATTAAAAACGTATAACTTTCAAGAGACTAACTGCTAACCAGCCAGAGTCATCTGCTCCGTTAAAAAGTTGCTAGTAAGAAACTGAGCAGGCGGCTTTTAGTCTTCTATCCCTATTTTTCTGATTAGTTTAATATGAATTTCATTCATTTTGCCTTTATACCTTCACATCAGAACAGCTTTCATTTAAAACAAATTCAAGTTCACTTAGATCTCGTCATACTATTTCCATACACCTATAAATAACCCGCACTTATGTCTCTATTCTGCTCTTGTAATACACGGGCAATGTAGCTCGTAGCTCCCTCCCCTTGAAAGATCCAAATATTATAGGTTTCTTCTCTCCATTGTCTCTACGGGCCTTCCAGAGGATTCTTCATGGATACATACCTCCATTCCTTAGGGAACGAAAATCAGAGAGGACTTCCGTCATTTTGAAACAGCTGCCTAGACGAGCTCTGATTCTTTATTCTACGATATTGATATTGGTTTATGATGATGAGGATTAATTTGTTGCTTGATGTTCAAGTTAGTTGGACAGCAAGCAATTTTTAATCTATGAAGAAGATATTCGGTAGTATAAAATTGTAAATGAAGTATTTCTTTTTATTTTAGGATGCAAAGTAAAAAGTAAAATTGTGGTATGAAACAACACCAATTGTTTAACAATGTTAGCAAGGATATTTAATGCAGGAACGTAAGATACAAATCAAGTGAACAATGAAGAGGATGATTAAATTATTTTGTTATATAAAGCTCGCGAGTAGTAATTTCTCCTCAACTTTCTGATTCTTGGATTTTTCTAGTCGGAATTGTCCTGCTTCTGATTCAAGTCAAGAGTAATGCATCCAAGAAAATCATTGCCGATATTAATTCTTGAAGAGCGAAAAATTATTCGAATATTCATACCCACAGGATGTCTACTAGGGCATCATAGCTCTTCTAATGACGTTTTGCTATTTTTTAAAAACATGTGTATAACTAACGCAATAATGTCTTTGATGTATTAACGAAGCTTGAAAAAATAATCTGTCAAAAAAATACAATCTTCTTGAACAACGCAGCCTACCAAAGTTACAGCCAACCTATCAGATACAGTTTACCTAAAAAAGAAAATCGGTCTGGAGAATGAAGGGTGCCTGATCAATGCAGTCTCTATAAACGACTATGCTCAGCTAGAAAGAGCACCCTGCTTAAACTCAGTTTTGCCTGAATGAACCATTTCAGCTAGAAACAACGATGGAATTACAACTTTCTCGTCAATGTGGCAAAACGAGAAGTACTCAATTGTGAGGACATGCCAGCGAATGATCAAAAAATGTCTCCGTAACTCAGTATTGATGATTTACTCTGCACAGATGTCTTCATTTAACCAAGAACCACTAGTTATAGCGTACATGGACTTCCCTCCCGTAAAGCTGCTCGTACTCACATCGACGATAACTCCTGGGACGTCAAACACTTGCTTCGGTCTCTCTTGTCCATAGAGGTACCTGTGGCACGAGACGATAAGTCAGCATAGTGCGGAGTTAGAGGAGCTATCAAAGTTCTAATATTTCCTTGCACATAATAAAAAATCCCTTGTTTTCCTTGGTCTTTCTTTTAAATGTGCTTTTGACTCAAAAGTGTTGGAAAATGATGAAAAATTTTGTATAATATTTCCAAGTCATCCCATTGCTCAACTTGATCGTAGAAATTAAATCAAACAAACAGTTTGATTCTTTTATTTAAGGTATATCACTGGTATCTGTGATCCGCACTTACAAAATTATCATCAACGCAGAAAGTGAGCCGAATTAAACCTCCCCGGCCGCTACACGTAAAGGCTGAGCTGGGGCACACGAGGGAGTGCATTGAGCGGGTCCTAGTGCTCTCACAACGTATTCTCTTCACCCAGCAGTCAACGTAGCGCACGCACAACATACGCCACCCTCGGCTTGAGAATACGATTACCTCCTCTCACACTTTGCCAGTGTTATACTAGTACTTATGTTTTCTGTCTGGTATATTTAATAGAACTAGGATGATGAAAAATTATTTTAACCCAACTTCTATTCGTTCATGGTGTAAAATTGAAATGAACAGGCTTTATTTTCATGCTATTTTCCTTGAAAATTTTTAATTCCCTGATTTCGTCTCTACATACAGTAGAGAAAGAATATCGTTTTATGTCTAATACACATGAAAAGTAGCAGACCTATTCATGAGAATAATTTCATAATCACAGTTTAATTTCAAACGTGAAATATCACTTACATTTTCGATGAACCATGACTTACTCCTCAAGCTTTTAGTGACCTTGCTGAGTACTTTTAAGGAAGTGTCAGGGAACGTCGCGCTGTAGCAGCAACCAGTGACAACGACTTCATTTAGAGACGAGGATTATAATTTTAATTGAATTATATATATCCCACACTACGTTTATGCATCCAGGCATAATCGATATCAGAAATCTGTCTTACATTTAAACTTAAAAACACTGACAGAGGAAGATGGAAACACAAGGAAATACTTACATGCTCCCAAAAATATTCGAGAATTTTACACAATACTGCACCATGCAACATATCAGCGTACGCAACCCTCACCGGAAAAATTCGTCGTCATCCTTGTACCACTTGACCGAGTACAACGGATCTGTACCTTTGTCGTACTGGCACTCGAGTTGAGCATCTTCACCGCGGAATTTGTAAACAGGAACGGCAACGCCATGCAACCGCAGAGACTTCTCCTCGACGACTTTACTTGAACTGAGTTTCTCTCGGTCACTTTTATTCATGGCTCTACGGTCACTTTTGCCGTACTGGTACGTGGACAGAGAGGTTGTAGCACCGCGGCCAGCGTTGGAAGCGTGCTCACCGCCCACCGATATGCGGGTGCTGACTTCACTGTAGCGCGTGTTGAAGGCGCCGTCGCCCGAGCTGTGCTGGCGGCCATACGAGCCGCTACCGCTGTTGTAGCGCGTGTGATACGAGCCGTCGCTGGGGTTGTGGCGACTGTTGAAAGACCCCCTTGCAGTACCATGGCTCGCCGTGTGTTCTGGGGCATTATAGTGAATGTTGGAAGAGCTGTAACTGGACTTGTAGGTATCAGCAACTACACTTGTATCAAAACTGTCATATTTATCATGTTTTTGCTCGTAGGGACGATATTCTTTGTAGTCATTGTCAGGTTCGTTCTTGTATGCAATGCTGTAGCTTTCGCTGGCGCTGACAGGTAGAAGGGTGATACAAACTGAAAAAGAAGAGTTTAGCAAATATTGAGATATGAGATAAATACATTAGATATATTAGATAAGCTGATGGTTCCTTCATTTGAAAAAACTGAATAAGTAGAATATATTTAAAAAATTTTCGTTGCAGAGTTTAATAAATTGCTGCAAATTGGGCATTTCTACTGCAACATAAAAACTGTCGATAATATCGGCCAGGCAGTTCCCAGGTCGAGTTTGCTAGATAGATGACTTCATCTAGCGCCAGCAAATTACATATATGCCGCAGATTTAACTTCAAAACTCGGTGCTGGATGCCGAAAATTTTCCTTCTCAGTACGCCAAGCTTTCACTTATTTATTCGTAGGTCGTCACGCCTGATCGAAAAAGTAAAAAATTACGATGCCAATGTATTGAGATCCTCCCTTTGTCGCCTGAAATGTGTTTTTCTGGATCTCTGTGGTGTAGTGTGCCCATATTTTGCTGCACAACACGACTGAACACACCTCCACTGCACTCACGTCGGGTATGGGCGATCTTTTTTTGAAAACCTGATGCCGAATCCACTATTTTATTTCAGGTAAGTTTCCATTCATGCCGACATTGTTTCATTTCCTCTCTAAACATCTATTTCGGATCATTTTCTTAAAAATTATTAAAACTACAGCAATAAACCCTTTATTTCGAAGCGTAAAATGTTTTATGACAAAAAATGACTGGTACATATTCTGTAGATACACGCGCCGACTCAGCATGTTAGGCATGAGAGGAGAAAAAGGGGTATTGAATAAACTGAAAATCATAGGGACGGTCTGTCAAGTATAAATCACAGTTCTTAACTGATTACAACTGAGGAATTGAAATATTTATCGGAAATTTTCCTTCATGACTTGGCACTAGATCCTTTTGGTTAATTATTTTACTAGTAAAACCGAAGTATTTAGTTTACTAAGTTCCGACTTGGAGCTTACAATTCATCAAGTTAAGCTTAATGCAGTAATTCCAGAAATTTAAAGATAGTCTATGCTTCACATGTCACTATAAGTAAAATAGTTTTCCGTTTTTTAGCTTCGATTGAATATATTTACGTTTATTTATTGCAATGCTTCCATGAAGTTAACAAAGATCAACGCACCAACTTAAGGATATTAACCGATTATTTTTTATTTTAAAATCAATTTTATAAATGTTTTCTTATCATGGGAATTACGATTAGAAAATACAACGTACTTGGCAACTGCATACGCTTCTAGCACACTATAAAAATTCATTTTACAGCCTAAAACATATCAGTTTTTCTCCGCGCTGGAACAGTAAGCTGAGCGGTATTTTGGAAACGATTCTTGTTATTGAGCAGAGACCCAGCCGAAGAACAAGCTTCTCTCTCGCTGGCATTGGTCATGTAAAGGCATTTCTTTTTAGGTGCTCCCTTTGGTATAACTCGCAGCTCATTTCCATTTCAATCTTGCCTGGCGTACGTGTTGGCCAAAAGCTACTCTTCTTATGCGAGACCATAACTTGCCGCTCTGTGCCTTAACTCCACGGCTGATCGCCGCCCAACTTCAGATCCCTAACAAGAGCTGTAAAGCTTCCCCATATTTTATATCAAGATAACTTTCCTCTTTCAGATTTTTCCCGTAAAACAAAATTTGTACGTGCACGAGCTTGTAAGACAGTGTTTTAATTAATTTTGTGTCCAATTTGGAATTTTAGTGTCATTTCTAGAATAATTTCTCCATGCACCAATGCAGATACAGTCTACTGTGTGAACTATGCAGACTAAACTGCTAGTGGAAACTTGGATTAAGCGCAATGACCTGAGGCAGAACAAGGTACATTCGAGCAGACAGACTTGACAAACTTTCTAGTTAGCTCATAACCTGGGTTTATTTGTCATTCATTTTTGCATCTGTAATAGATTGCGAACCCCTAAGTACACGAATGTAAATGTGGTATGAGTTAATTGATGCGTTGGTGTCAGTTCAAGGCTATTATTCAGTAGCACAACGCTTGTTCAGGAGGAGGAATTGGGAAAAATGAATAGCCAAACCTGAACAACAAATTGTTTCAATTGTGAATCACTAGCATAAACTAAAGCGCAGAAATTACTACGATTTTTACCACTTAGGCGAGTTTTACCACAATTACTACGGGTTTTACTTGATGAATTCATCTCGTGTGAGAAGAATTCATGGTACGTCAAAATTAACGAATAACGTATAAAAATTGACCGATGGCCTCAAAATTAAAATAAGATCATTGTATTTTGACTTATTACTCTTAATTCGAAGGACATGCTCTATGAAGTCTCGTCATTATTAACGTTAAAGTACAATTATGAACAATTCCCTTATTAGGATTACAGGATTGATTTTTCTCAACGAATGATATTGCTCATTATCCTCAGTTTAAAGCATTTGGCGACAGCGCCATTTTCCGTTAATTTAAATTCTTTTTTTTTTTGTTTAACTAGAAGTACTTGAAAAAAGTTCCCGTGTTAAAAAGAGATTGAATTTCAATTTTAAAATAATTTAAATATAACATTACGAATTTTAAAAGCAGAAAATATCCAAGGTAATACTTTGCGGAACTCTATTGCAGCCTTGCAATGTAGAATTGTGGCAGGGATATCACTAATGCAATGTGATATACTCGATTTTCATTCGGGCATCTAGACTGAACGTGATCAGCAACTCATACGAGTGTACATATTGGTTGAAAGTTGAAACCTTCACATAAAATGAGCAATCGTTTGCCTGAGCAATCGATCAGTCGAAAGCTTGGAGGTACAAGCATCTCCTCATCCACAAGTTCAATCAAAAGCTTGGAGAACCAAGTAGATCCTCCTTGACCAGTTCAATCGGAAGCATGATGAAAAAATAGAACTCTGAAAAATATTCAAATTCCGTAGTGAGTTTCTAAAAAAAGATACTTTAGATGATCCAGAATAGCACATGCTCGGTATTTTTCACATCGAAAGACCCCGTTGAATTCACTATGTAAAAGAGCAATTTTTACTGAAGATTGAAAAATACTTTAAATTTATTAACGATTTTTTTCCATTTTTGTACTATTTTACTATAGATAGTTGAAACGCAGTCAAACCTCACACATGCCTCATCAAAGTACTGAAAACAGTACTTATTCGAAATATTACCGAAGAATCAGTGAACAAGGTTAAAGAAAAAGGAACAGCAATGAAGTCTGAAACCAGCAAAGAAATTTGTTTTTTACTCACTGGTTGATGGAATTGAGGACCGGCGTCCAATAAATGAGGGGTTATACGCAGAACGGTGAAGATATTCTGATCATGGTTTATGTGCGCCCTTTGAGACTTTGAGAGGTCAATTGGGTCAGTAATGAAATTATGAAAACGCTTGTATCCGTGTTAACAAGTGAAATTGTTTTATCTGCTGTAAGAAATTATTATTAAAATTGTAAATACCTTTTTTTAAGTGTGATGCTTACCCTAAATTTAATTTTTGTGGTTACCACAATTTTTAGACATTGGATTGAATTAAGATGAGGCCAGGATTTCTTGAAAACGAATATGAATCGAGAATATTCCAACCCACACTAACCTATTTATGAGTTTTAAGTTATTGATCTGTTCTAGATACATTAAGTTTAAAAAGGGACATTCACTTCCGATGGTATAAAACGAGATATTTTACACTTTTACTGTTTATGGTTATTCCAGTGGACGATTGTCCTGTATTTACAGCGTTACTGCGAAGATGGCTGCTTTACTTTGGTGAGATCACAAGGCATTTAAAAAATTTAGTGCACGTTTCAAGTTTTTGTGAAATGTTCACTGGCGTGGAGAAAATTGCTTCATTTCGAGAGGATGTATTCAATAATTATACTCTGATATCAAGAGAGGTAATTCCTCACTATTTTTTTAAGAAAATACATTTTTACAATAAATAACTTTTCTGTTCTGTTATTCTTAGGCTCCTCAGTTGTAGAAACACAACATTAAAGACTACCAATCGGGTATCATTACTAATTGATCTCCCTCGTCTCAGCTAACACTTACTCCCAGAAGCTGATCGCGTTCAAGGCCTGCATCTATATCCTGCCTCAAACCTAACGTACATTGTATTTTAAAATTACATTCTACCTGCGTTGGAACATTTGTCACATCACTAACATAGTCTGTGCGCCAAACTCTTTGGAGCAGCAGCCAGGCAAAGCGTCCGTGGACCGCCCTCTGGAGTCGTTAGGTAGGATTACCTTCATTAGCTCCATCAGGGAGTTATCGGCCGTTATCATTCCCGTATCAGGCCGTAGGTCAGCTCTTGCCACACCCTCTCTCGCCTGATTATCACTCGTAACCGCGACCAAAATAAAGGTGCCGTCTCATATCGGTTCCGAGGTTCAAGAGACCCTCATGCTAGTCACCTACACAGCCTCGTCCCCTTGCAGTGCTACTTTTCTCGGCCTTCAACTGTGAAGAAAGAATTAAAGTGAGAAAAATGGTGTCGTTGTTTTCAGAAGTATCATAATCAAATTTGCTTGAGCTATCGCAGAATAAATCCGTATTCATTTATTTTCTACAAATTTTCAAATTAAACATTCAATTCAGAATGTTTTTTAGAGAGTTTGTAATTCAGGTATGGCAAAAATGGACTATGTTTATAGTCTTATTTTACAAAAACATGTTGCTTCTAGTTCTAAATTATTACAAATAATCAATTATGTTTAAACTGCTCCATTTTTAGCCGTGGCTTAAAAATATAAATTTGAGCATACTGTTGGATATAAGTACCTGCTCTCTATTAATCAAAACAGCAAACTCACATCTGAGATCGTGCATTATGCGCCTTTTGCATAATGACTGGAACTGAGTGATCGAATTCGTCACTTATCTTAATTTCTGATTTCTCTTTCTTGTATGTCTGAAAATTGAGTAAGAAAGTTTTCAACCTTTCAATTCCGTTATTAGAAATACAACTCCGAAAACACTCCTCAAGTATTTGACATTAGAAACGTGTGCTGTAAGGTCAAGCGTAACTTTTCAGCATATCACCAAAGACCACTATGACGTTCTCTGAGAGCCAGGTTGGCTCTGACGCTCAGAACCCCAGCAGGTCACCGTTTGATGGACTCCATGCATTCAGGGAAGGCAAAATTTTTTGGAACATGTTGTGAACCGAAAGAAAATTGCATATTTATATGATCACATTGAATCAGAACCCTATGACAAGATGTATGGAATATTTAAACCAGATTCACTGTGTTATTTGTACTCTATGCACCATGAGTAAGAGAACAGATCTCTACGAAACAATTACGTCAGATGCAAATGCCAAGTAGGTGATAAGTGATCATTCTGGACAGTCCACGCAATGCGATGTATGCGCAGTTTAATGATCAGAAAACTCTATGACCCGCAGTATAGTAGAGTAGTTTGAGGCTCTGTTGCCATTGTAAAAATGTAGGAGAAGGGTCCATTTAGCATTGGAAAACGAGGAATCCATACACAAAGTGTGTTCCCACACAGCATACCCTGCGCGTAAAAGCAGCATGTAAGAAAAGAAAAAAAGAAAAGACAAAAAAAGAGATTCCAAATAATGTATGAAAATGGAAAGAAGTAAAGGGGGCACGCTAGACAGAAGTCCCGAAGGCTTATCTATGGCTGAGGTAGGCTAACAATATCTCTCCTGAGAGCACCATCCCCATGGCGTGGGAGAGACAAACCTAACTAACCTAAACCTATTACGCTGTGCCCCGTTAGAGATCAAGAAACTCCACTCTCTTATTGATGTATACAAACATTAACAGACGTCGTCCTTATTGAACTTGCATTTTAATGACTTAACCAGGTCTAGTGAACATCAGTTTCAGCTTCGAGTTCGCTCGAGTTTTGTTTGAGTTACAGTATTTCGATTTCAACGTCTACAGGATATCAACTTACTCCGTAGGCATGATCGCTTCATACCTGCAGAGCAATTTTCGTCCCGTGAGTTAACTTTGTGATTTTAAAACGTCACACATTCGTGCAGATGTTTGGAAAATTAAACGGAAGAGTGCGCAGAGTTTATCAGCGTATTTGTGAAGCACGATGATGGATGAGAGATGCCAGCTTTGTGATCAAGTGAGATGTTCTCGTATGTAAGAGAGAGCTAAAACCTCCGGCTTTCATCAAGTGAGTCCCTCACTAGTTCCTTGCAGGTGTGTTGTTACTGTCATCTTACAAACAGTCAATAATTTCAGTCATAGAATGCATTTTATCGTAAAGTAAGTTATTTCAATCTATTTTAACTTAAATACGAATTTCTCACGTGTTGAACTTGCAATTTCTGAAAAATCACGCTGAATCAAATTGTTTTTTGTTTCAACAATTTTGTTGTTTTAGAACCATACAGATTTAAGAAAATGTATCAAAATACTTAAGAAACTTAAGCTATGTTTTTGGGATCTGTTTCAATGCTTTGAGTAATTTCTTATGGTAAGCAGAGCATATGAACGATGTATTGTCTTTGATGAATTGTGCTCTGTCCTTGACATGCTCCTTGCTGCCGTTTCAACAGTATAAGCTATTTACTGTTAATAAGGCATTTTCCAGGGAATTTACCTTGTACTTTATGCTACACTCAGCAAATTGGTGTCGTGTCGTCTGTGAACTCTGTCATTTGCAACCTGAGGTGGCAGGTATGACAGTCTCTCTTTACTTATGTCTAATTTTTACTGTTCTGTTATAACATATTTTTCAGAGTAAAAGCTCCGTTGGCATTCCTGTTCTGCTTTTTAAAGCAAGAAGTGAAGGGGTGAGAGGCGAAGGAGGCTGCGATACAGGAGAAGGAAGAGGGCGGTGGGACAGCGAGCTCTGTAGCACCAATGAGCCAGAACGCGAGCTGGGAAGGTCTTCCAGACGCTCCTGTCGGTTGCTAAGTGCGTGAAGAAGTGCATTTCCGAATTAGCATTCCATCTGGGCTATATTTAGCTGGTAATCATACCAGAATATGCGAAATAACCGCCATTTCTTCAAATAATTAAATTTTATAGCATGTAGATATAAATTCTATAAAATAGTTTTGAAAGATTCTTCCGTGAAGAGATTAAAGTAAAAATAGTCGCAAGCTCATTATAATGATACGCTTAACTTCCGTGCGTTGCAAATTTACGGGCTAAGATGTATTGATCAAATGAATTTCTCTCAGCACGCACATCCACTGAAAACTGAGTACACAGTTTGACTGTTTCCAAGACTAGGAAGATGAAATATAATACCGCACATCTGTCGATCTAAAGATGTTATCGGGATATGTGGTTTGGGTGGAAGAACTGTGGAAAAGCAAGATGATGAAAGTCGCTTATTGGGAAGTTTGGCGTGAGGAAATACGTAAGTGTAGAGGCGGGAGAAATATCGGAGGATGTCCTGTACGCGGGAAAGTGTAATAAAGGTGTTAAAAAATGATGAGAGTGAAATAGTATTGGAAGCCTGACCTCATGTCCTGATGGAAAACATCGCATAAGGGACGATACGGCATCAGGCCCAGAACTTTTGCGTTTGAAGGTCTTAGTTTTCTGTGTCCCGTGAGTTGGATTGATATCTCATATTCTGTTTAGTAATTTTAGTTTTATTTACAAGCTACAACCTCCAGAACTTATTAAGCTATAAAAAACCATTTGAAATGAGTTATAATTTTTTTACGTCTTAAAAAATAGAAAGAGAGCTTCAAGTTTGTTGGAAACAACAGAGCTGGTGCGCTCGGCTTTGGCTTAAAGTTTTAAACTTATGTCAAGTGATGAACGTCGCTTGTGCTCACGTTTGTCGCCAACCCACATTTCACACGTAGTAAAATTAAAATGATGTTTCGTTCATTCACTAGTGAAAAAAATCAGATAATATGCAAGGCAGTTCAGCTGAAAAAAATAGTTTAACAAGCTTTTGATATAAAGCTAGAAAAGCTTGAAAACATTTGAATAAGAGGCGTGCAACAAGTGGACTCACCTAGTGCGAGAGCGAGCCAGGAGCCTCTCCTCGTTGATGCCGCCAGCTCATCGCGAGTACTTCGTGACGTGGCGAACATGAAGAATTCCGTGTTTAATTTTGATCCAAGAGGAGAAGAACTGTCGGACGAGGTCATGCTAAACACCGCGTTGTGAGCACCAGCTCCCGAAATTCAGCTGATTGACCAGATTTGTTTTACATCGTGTTGGAGTCGTAAGCCGTTTAGCTAATTTTCATTTTTCTTCTTTTAATTAGGCTTTCTTGTATCACCACGTGCCAAGACAGAATTTGGTTGTAGCGTTTCTTCTCATGCGTCACGAGTGAATGTGGAGCAGAATTCAACTACCCAGGGCTCCGACGTTGTTAGGTAGAGCCAGTGCTCAAAGTTGCTGGTTCGATTGCTGCGTTGGTTTTTGGTAAGCGGTGTTTTTATTACTCGTATAATGTTGGTGACGAAGCGAGTCGCACTTGTTTCAAACTTCCCGACACGAGGACCAGGAGTGTTTCAAAATAATGAAAAAGTAACGCTGAAGATGTACAATTACGGTAAATGAAATGAAACATGAGGAGCAAGAAGATTCTCCAAAGAAAGAACTGCCTTATATGCTCAGAGTTATCAATGACTCAAGTGGTGTTTGAGGAGATCTCAAGATTTTATTGGGAAATAGTACTGAGATGGGTGAAATCTGTGCTTTTCAACACCAACGCGTAAGTTTGCCATATCCCTCGGGTACGGGACCGTCAGTCATCCTGTATTGCATACTTAAATTCTGTGAAGGTTTTCCGCTTTTTCACTAATACTGCAGCAATCTCACTTGAGGAGAATCTTGAAGGCTTCAAGCATTGCGATACTTGCCACCAGTAAACGCAAGTTCAAGTATTAACTCATAGAATACGTCACGTTTTGTTTCGTTCATTCAATAAAAAGTGGTAACTGTAACTTACACTTTCATAAAAAATGTTCACTTGATCACCTCTCAGCTCTGAATGCCATGCAGCACTTGCATGGAAACTTTGTTAAAGAATTGATTTACGCAAAAGTTTCAGTCAATGCAGGCGCTGTAGGGCTGTCTGTATTAGTAACGATCTGAAATAATTAAAAATAAATATTAAATACAACTTCCTAACTCATTATTATTTTAGCAATGATTAAAACATGGTGTTAATGTTATAAACTTGTTCACAGCACTCATGTGCACCTCATCACCACCACATACACAACACCACCTACACACTTCCTGCTCCTACACCACAGCTCCGTACTCACACCCAGCCCTGCACCCACACCACACCCTGCACCCACACCACACCCTGCACCCACACCACACCCTGCACCCACACCACACCCTGCACCCACACCACATCCTGCACCCACACCACACCCTGCATCCACACCACTGCCCTGCACCCACACCAAACCCTGCACCCACACCACACCCAGCACCCACACCACACCCTGCACCCACACCACACCCTGCACCCACACCTCACCCTGCACCCACACCACACCCTGCACCCACACCACTGCCCTCCACCCACACCACTGCCTTGCACCCATACCACACCCTGCACCCACACCACACCCTGCACCCACACCACACCCTGCACCCACACCACTGCCCTACACTCACACCACACCCTGCACCCACACCACACCCCTGCACCCACACCACACCCTGCACCCACACCTCACCCTGCACCCACACCACACCCTGCACCCACAACACACCCTGCACCCACACCACTGCCCTCCACCCACACTACTGCCCTGCACTCACACCTCACCTTGCACCCACACCACACCCTGCACCCACACCACACCCTGCACCCACACCACTACCCTCCACCCACACCACACACTGCACCCACACCACACCCTGCACCCACACCACACCCTGCACCCACACCACAGCCCAGCACCCACACCTCACCCTGCACCCACACCACACCCTGCACCCACACCACACCCTGCACCCAGCGAGCCACCTGCTAGCCCCAGCGAGCCACCTGCAGCCCAATCGAGCCACCTGCCAGCCCCAGCGAGCCACCTGCCAGCCCCAGCGAGCCACCTGCCAGCCCCAGCGAGCCACCTGCCGGCCCCAGTGAGCCACCTGCCAGCCCCAGCGAGCCACCTGCCAGCCCCAGCGAGCCACCTGCCAGCCCCAGCGAGCCACCTGCCAGCCCCAGCGAGCCACCTGCCGGCCCCAGCGAGCCACCTGTCAGCCCCAGCGAGCCACCTGCCGGCTCCAGCGAGCCACCTGCCGGCCCCAGCGAGCCACCTGCCGGCCCCAGCGAGCCACCTGTCAGCCCCAGCGAGCCACCTGCCAGCCCCAGCGAGCCACCTGCCAGCCCCAGCGAGCCACCTGCCAGCCCCAGCGAGCCACCTGCCAGCCCCAGCGAGCCACCTGCCAGCCCCAGCGAGCCACCTGCCGGCCCCAGCGAGCCACCTGCCGGCCCCAACGAGCCCCCTGCCGGCCCCAGCGAGCCACCTGCCGGCCCCAGCGAGTCACCTGCCGGCCCCAGCGAGCCACCTGCAGGCCCCAGCGAGTCACCTGCCGGCCCCAGCGAGCCACCTGCCGGCCCCAGCGAGCCACCTGCCGGCCCCAGCGAGCCACCTGCCGGCCCCAGCGAGCCACCTGCCGGCCCCAGCGAGCCACCTGCCGGCCCCAACGAGTCACCTGCCGGCCCCAGCGAGCCACCTGCCGGCCCCAACGAGCCACCTGCCGGCCCCAACGAGCCACCTGCCGGCCCCAGCGAGCCACCTGCCGGCCCCAGCGAGCCACCTGCCGGCCCCAGCGAGCCACCTGCAAGCCCCAGCGAGTCACCTGCCGGCCCCAGCGAGCCCCCTGCCGGCCCCAGCGAGCCACCTGCCGGCCCCAGCGAGCCACCTGCCGGCCCCAGCGAGCCACCTGCCGGCCCCAGCGAGCCACCTGCCAGCCCCAGCGAGCCACCTGCCGGCCCCAGCGAGCCACCTGCCAGCCCCAGCGAGCCACCTGCCAGCCCCAGCGAGCCACCTGCCGGCCCCAGCGAGCCACCTGCCGGCCCCAGCGAGCCACCTGCCGGCCCCAGCGAGCCACCTGCCAGCCCCAGCGAGTCACCTGCCGGCCCCAGCGAGCCACCTGCCGGCCCCAGCGAGCCACCTGCCGGCCCCAGCGAGCCACCTGCCAGCCCCAGCGAGTCACCTGCCGGCCCCAGCGAGCCACCTGCCGGCCCCAGCGAGTCACCTGCCGGCCCCAGCGAGCCACCTGCCGGCCCCAGCGAGCCACCTGCCGGCCCCAGCTGGAGTGCCGGCGGCTGACGCTCACTCCGGAGATGGAGGAAGTCGCCAATCATTGAAACGAAATTCGGCGCGCCTGGCAACGTCTGGTCAATGCATCCAGTTACTCTAGCGAACAGCTCATGAATTTCGGTTCTTATGTCATTGGCCGCTTTATAAACGGAAATTGAGTAACCCATTTAAGTTAAAACCTTCTATTCAAATGTCTTCAACAGAATTGTGAAAATACATTCATTATTTTAGACAATTTTGATTCCTGCAGCGTGAAGATTTTCTTCACTTCCATTTTTTTTAATGAAATTCATTACACTGATTCAGGACTTGAAATAGCACATGAATGGTTACTAACTAATACGCTGAAAAATATGTAACCTGGCAAGTAGTCTCGATCATCAGCTTCTGCCTAAACTGAGCACCGAGCTGGAACTGACGCTGTTCAGTCCATCAGAGCCTCTCACAGGAGCAGCAGCCCGCCGATTTTTCAAATCGACTCAGGTTGCACATGACGAACTATCACTGTGACCTGAGCGTGCATCATCAGCTCTCCTTGGCAATCATCACAGAAGCACCAGACCAGCAGCAGCACTCCATAGCTTCTTGATTTATTTAAAGTTAGATCTAGGGAACAGCGTTGTCATGGGTTCGAAACTGAAAATAAAATTGCTGCAGCGAGAAAGCTGTATGGAAAGATAGAAATGAACGAGTTTTAAGAACTTATTGTGTACAAGAGTACATCAAAAGAGAAAATATATTACTCCCGTTATTCCAAGAATTTTTAGCTTTTTCTCTTGGGGATCATCGTCCTTTAGAAATGAGCCCTCTTTCATGTTCATAATTTCTAAAAATTTCATGTTTAATTATTCAACTGAAGTTCATTTTTTGGAGTAGATGTATGACTAGAAGTACTTAAGTTTATTTTCAATTTGACCAAACAAGTTTAAAACTTTTTGATTTACATAATATTTTAGTTTCAAATATTCTCTCCGAAATGTACCTGAACTTAATGAATGATGTTTCTAGGAAATGATGAAAATCACTCTTAAGCTCAGGGATTTGTACGCTACGGATATTAATCCTTTTCACATCATTTACTATAGTTTCTCAGACACAATGGAAAATATTTAAGAGGAACTGATTAACTATTTAGCATTTTTTATGATTTTCATCAATGGGTAAGTGTGGAAATTTTTCTTTTTCGACCCATATCACATTGGCAATAACTCAGTCTATGGCCTTTTGAAGCCTCATCCGCTCCAGTTTTTGAAATAGCGCGTCTTTACATCGTCTGCGAGTTGCCACGTCCCACAGCACCTCCTCACCGTCCCTAACTCAACCCGTGCAGTCTTCCCCATCAGTCATTCACTTGAAGCAAGCGTGGATTTAGCTGGAAAAAATGTTGGAATAAACAAAGAAGTTTCTGTTTACTGTGGGCGGGAGGTGGCAATCAGCTAACTTGATCAGCTGCTAAAAATGACGCTTAGCGACACCGCCGCCATCGAGCGGCCTCAGCTGTTGGCCGTATCCGCATCGAATTTTGTGTAATTAAAAAATGTTCCAAAATGACCTCATAAGATTCAGTTGTCTGCTGGAAAATCTGTTTATGCATAATAAAAAAAGAAATACATGACTTTAAAATTATTCAAGTACACAAAACCAAGTGCGAACGAGATTAGATAATTTGACGTGAGATGCACTACGAAATAAAGAAAGGCTCAGTAATGACGCAAAACACCGGTAAGAGATGAAAAATCCTAGCTGAGCCAGATTCGGTACTTAGTTTCAAATTTTAGGCTTGAAGCAGCTTCACATCTATAAAGAGGCCCTGTGAGTTTTGTCAAATTTATGTAAAGTGAGGTAAAAGAAGTAAAGTTATGAATAGCCGTGATTCAAGAAGAGTAGACAGTAGACAGTGTCGTTAAATAGTGAATCGAATCAAAATTAGAGTTTTTGACTCGTTATCACGGCGCTGCTTTACAGCTCAGGTTCATGACAACGATTTTCTGAATAAGAAAGAGCGCCGTGAAACTCTGCTGTGACGAAGCAAATGTTCGTCGTCGCTGCACACATACAGTACGTGGAATAGATCCCAAGCATGACAGCCTTTCGCAGATGCAAGAACTATACGGACTTCCATTTAACTTAGGTTATCCCTCATGCGACATTTTCCAGTAGAACAAACTCAAAACCCACGGCAAGAGCAGACATACTGATATCTGTGAAATTCATCTCGTACAACAAATGGATCTGACCCATTAACCGTCGGTGTCTGCGTGAGGGGACACATGTCATCGCATCCAATTTCCCAAAGAGCGCTGGTTTGAACGTACCTGATGACCTAGCATTGTATCTCAGTTCTTTGTGCGACAAGAAAAGTAACTACTGAAGAGCACTCAATCCCACTCTCGGGAATAAACGTTTCAGGAAAAAATTGTCGTTTCTTTCTGAAAGCATGAGAATTTCTTCTTCCGCGTAGGTTGTTTCCAATATCTCCAGTGTCCATGGGATAGTTTGCTTTGATGTTTTTTCCATGAAAAGGCTTTTTAATGAGTAGCTTTTTTTTCCGTGCCTTATTACTAGAACTAAATAAATTATGTGTGCAACAATCTTAAAGATTTCGATTTTTTCTCAACGACAAAAACCTCATCATGAAAGAAAACCCTTTGCATCTTGTTGACTACCAAAATACAAAAAAATCAAATAGTTGCACAATCATGGAGATTAGATATTCCATTCTAGTTGAAAATATGACAATAATGAGGGAATATGAATTAAAATTTCAGTAAAAAAATTCATTTTCAAAATACGGGGTTATAAATACATGAAAGCAGTGACCCAGCGGCTCTTCAGAACAGAGCGATTACTAACTCAGTTCCTTGTATAGTAGTTATTTCAAATGCAAAGAAGTACCAAATTCAGGAGCTAATGTAAGCATTCACCAAATTTGGGTTCAAAAAATGCTTTTGCGGAACATTTATGTTCTGTCACTGCGCCGGAGACCGAACAACGTAGAAGATCAAAAATGAGAACATTTTACCAAGCTGCGCTCCTTGGAGACCAACCCATTGCTCGTACTGAGGCTGCCAGGAAACATCATTATACATATGTACAGAGTTCGAGGGCTATTCAGAACATCTTTAAAACTTTTAATAACTCACGATATGTTAACAAAATTTGTATTAATTTAACTCAAGTTTACATACAAATCCTTTATGACACAAGTTTATTGAATGATTAAAGGCCCTTCCCCCACTAGCTTCACTGACTGCTTCTAATCAGATGGAAATTAAAGCATTACGTGACCTATGGGGATCTTCAGTAAATCTATAGTATGATGAGAATGTCGAATGGTTTCCCTTCTAATGACGCTTCATACGTAATAGTTCAAGGGATTTAAATCTAGCGAATTTGGGGCCCAGTGTTGAGGTAAAATGATCCTAAAAATTCTCTGATAACAAGTCTTAGATCACTAAAGCTTTATAGCTTTATGAGAAAGTGCTGAGTATTACTGAAACACGTGTACGACCTTCCATTGGATACTTTATCCCTCCATGGCTTAACAATCGTTTTTGAAACATCAATGTACCTGTATCAAGCAGGATTAACCCTAAGACCCTGAGGTGAAATGTGAGATGATAAGACATGACTTGCCCTACTCAGGACTCCTAAAATCGTCACAGAAGGTGGAATTTTGGTGTACATCACGCTGGTTGCATCAGAAGAATCTACACATAGCCACCTGTCATTTCGACTATTAATTTTCTGATCCTGGTTAAAGTTTTTACTGTCAGAGAAAAAATACGGCAAGCCATGTTCTTGGAGTGAGGTGTAGGGTTTGACTTCTTTAGGTAACCATTTTGAACGCATGAAACGGTTTCCCGTGTCTTTGCTGATACGAATTGGCCTTTCCTCATTACGTTCTACTTATATCGAATTTTTTTATGTACTGCAATTCTGATATTCCATTCTGATACTTGGAATTCTTTGGCAATGGTCTTCATCAACCTTCTCGGATCCTTTTTGTTAATATTTTGAATATTCCTTATGAATTTTGGTGTTTTTATGGTACTATGACTGCATATCCTTTTATTTCTTGGTCCAACATCTTACTCTGAATGAGTTATCTGAAATAAAAAATAAAATTTTAAATGATTTGAGCGAGTTATGAACTATTAATAATCTGTCCTCAAATAACCCTCGCAAACTGTAGACAATTGATTCGTTTATGCGCAATTGCCCCAACGCGTCCTTTTGATCTGATAGAACTTCCTATTAAAACTTACATTTAGTCTCAGCATTAGCAGCTACCTGACAGCTCTAGGTGATAAAATAGCTACAGCAGTGATACATTCTCACATCTATGCTTCTCTTGATTTAGAGATGCAGTGTTTGATATGCATGGGCTACCTTGCGTTTTAATTCCTTCAATTTCAAGACTCAAATACTTTGCAAATAGTTTCTTTGAATATCTTGATATAAGACGAGGAAGCTGCTTCTGAGGGACTAAAGGCACGAAGAAGAAAGAAAGAAAAAGAAAAACAGTTTATTTCCAATAGAGATTGTACAATATTACAATCATTGGTTTTTAAATATCTTAAAATTAATATACTTAGATGATACACACACACGAGTATTGAAAAAATCGTGTCACTAGTCGAAAAGAAATGATTGAGGGCAATGAACTCCTAATCCAGCTTAATCTACATTTGATAATACATGTAATGATAATTATAAGAGATAACACAATTTCATGGACGATGCATTTTCATTGTGGGGTGAAAACACTTTTGACAGTTTACATGTACATGATATAAAACTTCGCAATTCTTGACGCCAGGAAATAATATATGAAACCGCTTGTTTCGGTCAATGTTCACAAGTGTCGTTTTAAGGGAGCATGAAAAAAAAATATATATAAATATATATCCATATGCACACATATGTACATATACGTATGCATGTGTGTGCATATCCATACACACACTCACACACACACACATACACACACACACAAATACATATATACATATAAGCATGAGGACCAAGAAGATTATAAGTTTTGTATTACTGATTCAACAATTTTAACATAACGGTCATTAGTTAACAAGCATTTTATTCAAATATAAATGGATGATCGCACAACAAAAGTATAGTTTTTATATGAATGCTTCACAATACTAAAGAGATGACGAGTTAGGTAATGTTACAAGTTGAGAGTGCACAGAAAAAAGACCATTATCTCTGGTAAAATGCTAGTTGTCAGTCTAGTATACACATATGTGCACGTATACATGTAAATATATACACATACACATGCACACATATACCCACGCACATACTTACACCAAACTCGTAAGCAAACACAAATGCATTTCTATGCATCGAGGCAATACATACGCATTCTACAGAGTGTCATATGAATAGCGTGGACACGTACACATACACACAAGTAAGCATGTGCGCAAATATCAGCGTAAACTAGTTCGTATAAACCAGAATTCCAATCGAGGGAAACGGAGAAAATATATTTTATTATAGCATGAATTTTATAAAATTTCGTACTAAAAATAGTGGCACAAAACAGTCCACTTAAGTCGGAAACATGAAAACGATTGTGGGACGTGAATAAGAAATAAAACATTAATGTCCTATAAAGGTTTCATATTAGAAAAAAAAATCACATTATCTTTGAAATATGGCGCAAATTGTCGGCAGTTGATAAACAAACATAGGTATCACATTATTATAAGCATATAACTATAAGCCGAATAAGTATATTACTGCAGTATAAATGGATGATCACACAACGAATTTATTTTTTTTACATGGATGCTTTACAATTTCATATTAGAAAAAACACATTATTTTTTTTAATATGGTGCAGAATGTCTGCAATTGATCAACACACACACACATAGGTACCATGTCGGTCTAGTTTGATGCTTGCACAGAAACGGAGAGGAATGACATAAAATGCACCTTCGACTGGTTGATCTGCTCTAGTGCACACAGTTGTACGTGCACATATACACACCCATATGCGCACATACACCTATATACGTACACACATATACAAGTAAGCATGTTTGCAAATGACAACGTATAGGCGGTCAAATCATAATACCTACGCATACTTCAAAACTGTTGTGTGATGTCTTGAATTATAAAACAATGAGCGAGGGAGATTGTTCAGCAATGGAGATACCAGGTAAATGAGATTCGTCAGTACTCATTCAGTATGTTCTGTAATTAAGGATTATTATTGAGACACAAGATGACGAGTTATTTTGGCTTTAAATTCTCTCGGTCTTTGAGGGACTTTAATACTCAGGGGAAGTTTGTTCCACAGTAAGGCGCCTGATATGGACAGAGCCTTCTGCCCTAAGTGAGATGAACGATAGTTGACTAAGACATTATTGTTTCTGTTCGGTTTTTGATTGGTTACAGTGGGTGGATGGAAACGCACTATCTCAGCATTGCTCTGAGGAAGATATAACGAGGAGAATACGTATTGGGCCTTCTGCATGAGGAGCCTTTCTTGGATAGGGATCCAGCCGAGTTTATTGAGGAGAGGGGTTACGTGATCACTTCTTTTGAAATTACCGTTGCATACCACCTTGGCTGCAAAATTCATGCATTTTTGTAAGTCCCTTTTAAGGTATTGAGGTAAGTCTCCCCATACTAGGCTGCAGTAGTCAATGCGCGATAACACAAGGGATTGAATGGCTAATAATCTGGATTTTTCGTCTAGCATACTTTTTATACGATGAAAAAACATTAAAGTTCCGTAGATTTTGTTGCAAGTAGTCTCTACGTGAGATTTGAAGGACATATTTCTATCGAACCAGATACCCAGATTTTTAACTTTTTCTGATGCATTAATTTTATCATTTCCAACTGCAAGAGTAAGATCTGAAGTTTTTTAATTGCATCTTTGGATCCAAAAATAATGCATTGTGTTTTATTAGCATTTAATTTCAGACCATTTCGGTCGTACCATGATTTCAGGCTAGTCAGTAAAGTTTCGGCTTTAATTTGCGTCTGTGGTATTTCCGATACAGAACTTGTTATTGCAATTTGAACATCATCTGCATACATTGAGATCCGTGTGTTAGAAGGCATTGGAGGGAAATCATTAATGAAAATAGAAAACAGTAGTGGACCAAGAATGGATCCTTGGGGAACACCAAAATTGTTTTGAATGAATGGGGACAATTTGTTTTCTATGCGGACTGCATGAGATCGATTTGACAAGTAACTTTCAAACCATTGCGTGTCTATTCCCAAGTTCAGTATTACGAACCTTATAATGAAGACGACATTGGAAGCGTTCAATAAGATACGTTTTTTAAAGGGCTTTTTTTCATTTTTGCCTTTTTAGTAGATAAATGCAGAAACTCCTTCGAATCTTGATGAAGTTATTCCCACCGTTCGCACCCTGTCCGGCGTGTACGAAGCTCGGCGCACACCGCTGCGAGGATTCAATTCAGTGGACCTCCAGGTTGAGAACTTGATCTGATTCTTTTCTCGTTCGAAAAAATTTTCACCTTGAAAAAATGAAACTTCAGTTCAAGAGTTCCAGCCTCGGAGATGCGATCGCTCGCTCCATTTGAATTTTGTTTCCCTATGTAAACAATAATGAAATTCAAATGTCGTTAGTTATTAGAAGGCATAGACAAAATAAATAGCACGGTGCTTTACCGTGCTGGTTTAAAAAAGTTGCAGCACAACTGTCAAAAAACGAATGACCGGGTAAGGTTATATGCCCAGGAGGGTTCATGCTCCTAAGCATAATTCGTTTACAGAAAAAGTTTTCACAAATTTTTTTCGTTTCGCAATGTGTTCGTTACATGAAGAGTTTGTCCGATATTCTGCCATGGGTGTATTGCCTTAAAAAGCCTGTCGAAACATTGGCTTAAGAGCGCAAGTTGTTGTGGTCTGAGCAAAAGTGAGTTCAAATTTGAAGATAATCTAGCTGTTGGTGTATCGCGTAGGAGGAAAAAGGGGAAATTTAATTCATCCTCCTGGTGAACTGTTTGCTGAGTGAATGCAGCAGCTGCTGGAAAGAAAATATAGGGTATGTTGGAAGCCAAATCATGAAATAGATCCACGTAACTGGTCTACTCGAGAATGCGCTTGCGACCAATACCGCAAGTACCTATTGTTACTTTACTGCTTTTCTGGATAGACGAGCACAAAAAAAATTCAGTTTCTGCAGCACTAGGAGAAAAACTGGCTCACTGACTATCGTCAGCGTTCTTAGACATCTTTGGTTTTTTATGCTGCGTATTCACCCAGTATTATTTTTATTTAGAAGTTGTAGAAATAAATGGTCTTTTATTTCAGTGGCAGACTTACATGGCATGATATTTCAAATGGACTCCCAACACGTGATTTTTGTTATTCCCCCAGTATGTGTCAGCCCTGATTCGAACAGCAAGTTTCCTTAAAAGAGGCCAGTCGTAGTCGCGAAGGTCGTGGCCAGAGTGCGGCTACAATGATGCCTGTTGATGTCTGCACTTAATGACATTCTGAAACAATTCTTTCAAAGTCCCCAAGCCTGGATCGAAGCGCCTGCTCACAAATGTTGCAGGGTAGGTAGATCACACAGCCTGGTAGAGTTCGTTCATAGCGGCTCATTGAGAACTCGACTTCATTGATACGCATCGAGTCAATGACAACAATTTGAAATCGTTTTGATGTTATTTCGATTGATTTAAATTGAATAAGTTTTCATACTATTGCACATGGTCTTTTGTTTTCGAAGAAACTTAAAAATTCAACTGCAACATAGATATTTTTTTCGGTTACTTTTACAGCTGCTGCAATTTCCAAAAACTGAATGTTTAATGAATATTTTATTTAAACCAATGAAACCGTCAAAAAACTCAAAAAAGACAAAAGATAAATGGCAAAAGCTCGTACGTTCACGATACAATTGAGAAGAATACTGATTTTTTCATTTATTCGATTTGGCTATAGGTCAGAATCAACATTGTGTGTCCAATCTAATTTTGATAAACGAATGCATTAACTTCCTGGAAAACTATACGCAGAGATAGCCGTTCAACGTAAAACACAAGCCTGAAGTCAGCCCTTAATAGTATCAAAAGTTTCATTACAACCCTATCCGACAGTTTGTTTTTGCTCCATTTGAGCCGTAAGCCGCAGTGCTCAGTAAGCGCATTTGGCAGCCATAAGTCTGGGCAAAAATTTATCAGATGCGTAATCCCCGGCTCTCAAAAATCGCAAGGGCCGCAGTTTAAAAGCAGCGTCATTAATAGCCGGCGGTCGTAAAACAAGGCTCCTATTGACAGTGGCAAAATTAATTTGAGCGGCGCACATTTAAACATTTGTACTTGCCTCGCTAAGCGCAGCTCTGAATGCCCTGCAGCGCTGCAATGGCGTCATGCTCCCTAGTTTTTTATTCTAAATGCGACATTTAAAATTGCAGCGGCCTGCGATGCTGGAACATTTTTGAGTGGACGGCCGCCACGTGACGTGTTGCTGATGTCTTCCTGTACATTACTGTGCTACATGCACGTCGCTGGACTCAATGCGCCTATTTCTCTCGCGCATAATGTTAACTTTACCATTTGATGCTGGGGTTTTCGTACAAATTATGATGAAACACTTTCAGCTGCTAAATAAATTTCGAGAGCTTTCAAACGACAAATTATGAACTGAAAATTATAAACAAAAACAAGTGTGCTTCTTGAAGATATTAAAAAAATTGAGTAAATGTAATAAGCTTCTTCATTAAAAAAATTAAACATTTCATACTGGATTGCCCATCTCCGACCGGAAAAACTGCCCACAACCAGTACGGCCAATAGTTTGTTAAAAAGCTTTTGAATGATATTCATGTTGCAATCAAATGTCAGAAAAACATACATTGAATGTTTTCATTTTGAGGAGCCGAATGTCCAAAAATTGAAGGAATCTTCGTAAGCTTCGCTATTTTTCTAGTAATACAAATCTCAGCTAATCTCATGTTTCAAAAACATTTTGTTGCACTGACGCGTAAACAGAAACAGGCAGACTAATAAATTTCTCTCAGTTGACTGTTTGAATTGCATACCCAAAAAAAGCCATTAATTGTGCAAGTTTCAATTCAGTTTTTTATAATCATCCCACGGGGTCTTCTGATCATACCAAGAACCAGGCGTTGTCAATTTTAGGCTCCCTCAAGTCATGATTTGGAAGCTGAACAACGCTGGACTGAGCTGCCAGGAACCACCTTACTGTGCATCCCACTGCACATGTGCCGTGACTGTGACCACTGGAGTAAGTTGTACTTCTCTTTAACTGAGTAATATCACAACACGTATCGTCGCAAAGTTCATATTGAAGGAATTCCAGTTCGAATAAATACCAAAAACTGTCACGAACTTCAATTTCTTTTAAAGTGAAGGCAACCAATCCATACTTGTAGTTAATGATAAAAAATTTGGCAAAGTACTTGGAGACCGTGAATTCTTAAAGTAATCTGTTTTGTAAAACGCTGAGTTTGAACAGCTAAAAATTTTGTTACAAATAAGTGAACGAAATTACCTTGACTAAGTCATTTCCTTGGTTAACGTAAACTCATTGTAATATTTTCATCCATTAATTATTCTCAAAGAAGCTTCGGATGGGCTTCGCCTTTCTATCGATTGCACTGCGGCGTATGAATGAATAATTGTGAGTTGGAATGAATTTTGAATTAATCAATCTGGTTATAAGCCATAAAATAATGCTGCAAGAAAAACTTAGTTTACTTCTCGAAAAAATGCATCTTACCACGAAGAAAAAGACATTGCAAGTCTCTGCAACAACATTTGGACAACATAAAAATACAGATGAAAAAATCGCTTCCGATCCTACTCATCATTTAAGCTTAAAATGTGTGATTAAAGAAAATTATAGTTGTTATGTTTTTATTTTCTTTTAATGATTATTTGAAAGAAAATTGTTTTTCGTACCAACAAATGCCTCAAATGTTTTTCGCTGTATGAATAAATGAAAATTAATAATTGGATAACAGTTGTTCTCAGTAACTGTGTTGAAATACATGTCTATCAAATTTTACATTCATTCCCTCTCATTAAGGATTTTCCAAGACCGTCTACTCTTTGCCAAAGTAATTCCCCTCTTCAATAAGGATGATAAAACCGATGAAAAAATTATAGAAAAATTTCTGGCCTGTTAATTTTTTGTAAAATAATTGAAAAAATCGTTCGCAAGAAAGTTTACTCTAACTAAAATCAATAATATACATAACATTTCTTCGGCGATGTAAAGTATGGCATATGATCAAAGATATCGATCGGACTAGCCATTCTGAATCATCTGTATGTAGTATCTGTAGTCCAGCATTGACGAAGAGAAGGCTATTTTCTCTGAATTCCACTACTTCCGCAAAGCTCCAATATTACTCTTGAAGCTCCAACGCCACGTCGTTGGGGACGTTTCTCGTAAATGGTTCAAATCCTACCAGACGCGACGTAAACAATCTGTTGTAATTGGTAACTCCTTCTCGGAGCTTCTTGATATTAGTCATGACGTTCCATAAAAATCCGTGTCAATACCTTTTCTGTTTTTGGTTTCCAACTACGATAATATTAAATGTATTTCATTTTTTACATTCATACTTTTTGATGATTTCTTTACGATGATTTCTTACGATGATTCTTACGATGATTTCTTTACGATATGATTTCATTTCTTTACGATAAACAATACGGTTTTCGCTCTAAAAAATCAACAACACAGGCTATATTAAATCATTTACAATTCCTCTATTCTAATATAGATGAAGGAAAGCCTGTCTTCTCTGTATTTCTTGACTTCCGAAAAGCATTTGATTGTGTGGACCATAAAATACTATTATCGAAACTACACTGTTATGGCATTCGAGGGATTGCCCATGATTGGTTCAGATCATACCTAACAAATCGGAAACAATACGTTGTCATTGACGACGCAAAATCAGACCCACAGACAATTAGCCATGGAGTTCCACAAGGATCTGTTCTCGGGCCTCTCTTGTTTCTGATTTTTATCAATGATATTGTAAAATCTACATCATTCTTCAAATTCATACTTTTTGCCGATGACAGTACGCTTTCTGCGGTCCTTCCGAACCAAAATCCTGCTATGATTGTGGAGAGTATAAATACTGAACTTCACAAGGTTTCATCGTGGCTCAAAGCTAATAAAATAAGCCTAAATATCGATAAAACAAATTATATTACTTTCTCATACAAGAAAGATGTATCTCTCCCATGCATTAAAATTGGCGAAGGTGAAATCGAAGAAACCAACTCATGTAAGTTTCTGGGCATCATAATAGATAAACATCTGACCTTCAAAGAGCACATCACTCATATTAGTTCTAAATTATCAAAATCCATCGGAATCCTAAATAAAGTTAAAAATTTTCTGCCTGAAACAGCTTTACAAATGCTCTACCGAACGCTCATTTCTCCATACTTGCAATACGGAATAGAAGCATGGCACGGAACTGATAAAAATAAAACCAACAAAATTTTTACTCTGCAGAAAAGGGCTGTCAGAGCGGTAAAGAACCTAGAATATAATGCTCACACAAATGATTCTTTCAAAAATTTACAAATACTTAAACTTTCGGATCTATACAAAATCTCCATCTGTAATTTCATTTACAAAACATTAAGAAATGATGGCGACAATAGCCTAAGACAATTATTGACTGCGCAAACTGGTCATCACGACCATTTAACCCGAAATAGAAGTAAATTCATGCTTCCTTATTATTCAAAGGCCAGGTCGCAACACAGTATTCTCTTCGTTGGAACCAAAACTTGGAACTCTATACCTGCAGAGATCCGTGAATGTAATTCGTACAAAGTATTCAAAAGACATCTTGAGTCTCACTTCCTATCAGAATACTAGTAGTGTAAGATCACCGTGTCGAAATCTTGCCTCCTACATGTAACTAATGATAATGTCATAATGTAACTTGCCTTGTGTACCATAACCAATCTTCTCTCTGCTCTTGAATCGTTTTATCGAACATACTGTTAAATATAGCCGACTTGTAAAATATCGAGTTAATCATCTCAATGATCAGTCTAATGCGAAACTAGGTTAAGTGAACTAGGTTAAACTTTTGTACACCCTAGAATAGCGTGATGGTAGGATGCCCTAGAAGTCGCTGAACTTATTCGGGCCCACAGGTAGCTATACTCAAATTTGACCATTGTACTAGACTTAAGTAAAACTCTACCTCTGTATCACCTACCTCTGTATCTCCTGTGGTAAATAAATTGTTTAAATGATGGCAGTCTTCTTTCATGAACCATGCTGAGTGAGAATTATGATACAATGGCAAACTGAGTAAGTGGAGCGCCAAAAATAATTCTGTGCTAGATCTTATTCTCCTATGAGAGGAATGCGCCTGATTAAAGTGTATTTCAAATAGCATATCTCGTATATTAGTACTATAATATTTAAAAAAATTTGTTTTCGCGATAGAGTATAAAATAATAAGAAAATAACGGACTTCTTCGTGCATCCCTTTCGCTAATTTTTTTCGAACGAAAACAAAATTGCAATAGCCAAACTTTCGACTAGATTTGATTGTTTATTTCCCTATTCTTCTTGGAAAACAAATTTCTATTAAGTAAATAAAAATCGTTGTTATATTTTAATTCATAGTTACTGATCATGAGTGTTCCATGAGACCACGAAGAATTCATGGCGGAACGTAAAGACGGTGATTAAGTTTGATAAGTTGTTAGACATTGTGAAAAGGATAATTTTTCTTGATTATAACTTCTTAACATAAAATCGAAAAATATTTGGTGTCGAAATAATGTTTTTCCTATTTGTGAGTGCTAATAAACAAAAGATAGTTTGTTCCTACTTTGCTCAATTTGATCGAGCTTGTCCACAAGTTCTTACAAGTTCCTACCTGCTTTTCTGAATAAACAGGCGAAGCAATCTTTACTATTCCAATTGTGAATGATGCTACTTTATTGAAAGTAACTTTCTCATCTCTCTGCAATCATAACTATCTTTTGATTTTTATAGGTTAATTTATATGCTAATTGTGTATTCAATGGTCTGAAAATTCCTTTTACTTTTCCGAACCGAAAAACCTTTGATATAAGAAATACTAAAATATACTTTCGTTGGCTTCCTTGCGACAAACAGAACTTGGAATACATGGTTTTCAAAATTAGATCTAAAAATAGACTACCTCAAGTATATTAGCACTCATAAATGAAAAACCAGTCCGTTGTAGATAAGAATTTTTGACAGGACAGTGTATCAAGAATTAATACACAAGAAGAATGATAGGTACTTTTTCCATGTCTACGAAGCTAAATAAATTATTACTATCTTTCAATCCCGCGATAAACTCTCCCTGATTTCATTGAACGCTTTTGATAAACGCATTTGTTTGTATAGATTTGTGAAAAAGCTATTTTATGTACTAGATCAGTGTTTGTGCCACAGGAAGAATTAGAAAATATACATTCGCTCCTGTCGACGGCTGACGTAAATTCAACCGAAAGGTTGGGCTATCAAAATTTTATTTCGTTGCGTCCCTTAAAAAGACAATTAAACAGAAAAACTTTAAAATGTGTCACATGGATGAGGAAGTTCAAAAAAGAACTGTGTAAAATATTAGTCTATTCATTTCTCCTTTAGGAAAAGAAGTAGGGCATAGGACACCAAAGTAAAGTAAGCACTTTTTAATTCTTATAAGATATCAGAGTAATAAGAAACATGGTATTTATTGCCCAAATAAATGATCCATTAATATTTTTAGGAATACTCAGACTCTTCCATCTCTTTCAGTTTTCACTGAGTAATTTCATGACTAAAACATCGAATAGAGACGAAAAAGATCTTATACAAATTGGATCCCCTTAAATGACCATTACAATCATTCAAGTAGAAATGAAAGTCAATTCATATTACCTTCATAAAACAAAACCGGATCTCAATACAGTTTCCAATTCATTGAAATTAAGGCTTGCAACTCGAGACCATCTAACATCCTTGAAAAAACGGTTGCAAAATATTTTTAAAAATCTTGGATATCATTTCTTATGTAGTTATTGATAAGTCTGGCTGTGAAGAAACAGCTTTCTTCTCTTTATTCGATGGCTTAAAATAATAGTCCTATTGCTTCGAAATGAAACCTATATTGAATCTATTTATGAAAATGGAGTTCTTGCTGGCGTCAGAGCATAGTAACTTTCAATCAAATTAAAATCATTTTCCATGCCCTTGCTAAGTAAAAATTTGATTGGTTCATAGTAGGGTTAAGAGATCTAGATTAGATGAGACTGAAAACGCTAGATAAAGTTTCCATAGGATGCCCGGAAATATTTGAACATAGCCAGGCGCACAAGTGTTCTTACCTAAACCTGTGCATGGTAGTAGTCCTAAGCAATAATTCTACTGGTGCATTGCTCGTTCAAATTAATAGTAAAAACTGTTTTATTGATTAAATAGGTCATAGTCTAAGAAACGCTCAATTCAAACTTTTTAGTTTGAAAAAAAAACAGTTCTTGTTGCAGTAAAATTAGTGTTCTATCCATTGAGAAGCATTTCAGATGAACTATTCCGAATTAGTTCATGTGCAAAATAAATCTTTTAAAAATCTTTCCTCTAGCTTCAAGTCCTAGATTAAGTTGTATTAACGTTCCGTTACAAAAGCACGCAAAACGTGCACTACATGTTGTGATTAGTAACGCTGTATATTTTTACATAATTAAATTTTGAACATCTTTGGATCATTACTCTGTGGAGGACGTGTTACAGCCAAAACAAAATACGAGTGTTTGATGAGCCTTTCCAAACACCTAAGTGGATTGATTAATGCTTTTTGAAACTGAAATTTGACGGTAAAAACGTCATTATATCTGTTGTGAGGATGAAGATAATGAGTTTTGTTCTTTTCTTTATGAATGATTATTAATTCTAATTGTTTTCTTGATTTACGAAGACTGTTAAAATCATTTATAGGAAGAATTAACCGAAAATTTCAGTATGTACGATGATTACTTTCTTTGTAGAGTTGAAACTCGAAGAGCATAAAAGCTGGAAAAAGAACCCTCAATTTCAGGCAGCCATGGATCTAATGCTGTAGTACAGGCCGAAAATGCTCTCAATTATAAAATTGAAAAATAATCTGTTCTCTCATAATTATAGTATAGCAAAGCTTTATATATTAACAGAAGCATGTAACATATTATTCCTGAAAAGAATAAGATTCATTGAAATTTTGATAAGCAGTTATGCAGTTATACAATTTTGTACTTTCATATTTCATATATCAAATTTTGAAAAAGAAATGAGCAGAAATACTGGTATAGTAAAATAACATCTGTTTTAAAAGTAACGAATTGGATTTAAAGAAACAAGCACACGAAGAAGGAAACTTGTCGAATTTGCTTGTAAATATTTGTCGAATATTTTGTTTGTCAGAATACATCAAAAAATTTTATCGACCATATAATCGTGTAGCAATAAGCATTGTTATTATCAATCCCACTTTGAGGGCAAGATAATTAATCAATAAACGCTCTACGTTGATTTGAAGCAAGTGATAATCGACGTGCACACGTTTGGTAACAACCACGAAACAATTTCAAGGGCCAAGCTATTTTTTATATCTATCGTACGATAGATCATTAAGAATTTCATAACGTTTGGTAAGCACCGCCGCTGTATAGGTGCGAAATATCATTGAAAGTGTCACCAAGATCTGGGCCTCGACTACGTCGCAAAGGTAAGTGAGCCTAAGAGTTCTGTTGAGAAACATAGCCGAAAACTTGCATACACTTGGTACCGCCGTACGCGCTTGTATAATTCAATACTGTTCGTGTAAGAGCCTCACATAAACGTAGACCTCGATGAATTCATCTTCACGAGGCATATCTTGCATTTCACAGATATTTTACCATCATATCCCTGTAGAAAACAAATGCTTCTGAAAATCAGTGCAGGGAGGAAATAGTACAGTACAGTGAGGAAATAAATCAATTATTTGGGGAAAATGTCACGTAAACAACATTTGGCTTCAGAAATTATTTTTACTGCTTAAAAACACGGTGCCAACAGATGGACAGATAAATGATTGCGTATGATCTCAAAGGTTTGTTTGAGCTCTAGTGGATCTGGTAAAGTAATCGCAGTCGAGAAAGTAAAGGTAGCTACATAAACATGGTGAGTGATATATCCTTACTATTTGAGCAAAATCTAATGCTCGCAGGCAGTTCAATTCCAGCTCTACAATAACTTTACACATTCCTATAAATCTTGAACTGAATAGCTACGGTAAAATAAGATTGTTTTTTTGCCATGGCCTTTAAGGAGTCCTAATTTCAATCTACGTGAAATACATAATTAGATTTTAAAATTCGCGTAACACATCTTCATGCTTTACAAATCTTTCAAGAACTGAAAAATACAGTTATTAAAGAATATCTAACAACGAAATCATTCGAATAAATTTGATAGCTTAAGAAACGTTTGATGAAAGGAGCTTAAGAAGTAATACAATGCCAGCACTATTGTAGTTTTTTCCTATTTCAACTGAAAAAAATTTTTGTCAATTGATTATCTCGTGTAAATATTCATTGAAATTTGATAAGCTACAGCTATCGACGCAAAATTTCAGCATCAAATTCCATTTTGATTATTTAGAAACAAATAAAGAGTCTAATAAGGCAAGTGTTATACTTCACAAGTATAACTGTGAAAGGCGCAACGCTAAGAATTGGGGTAAATGACTGGCTAACATTTTATTCCATATAAAAATTCTAAAAGAGCCAAATAAGCTGGAGTCTGCGAGAAAGCATCACATCATCGATGCTTCTAGAACGATCGCCTCGACCGAACATCGATGTAACGAGAACGCCGAGGGAAAATGCCAGGAATATCAACGTGTAATTTCGTGTATTAATTCCTTAACATTAATATAATATTATTTTGATTTTTAGTATAAATATATTACAGAATTAAGTACCAATGTATTTGAATTGTTCTATAAAATAGCTTCCATTCATATTTAGATCTTGCGATACCATAATTACGAATTAACATCTCGAGAGGCAGCCCTAGCGTCGACCGATGCGGTTGCTTTCGAGGTTCGAAGTAAGTCACGACGGAACAGGCATTGAAGACACAGGCGTGAGCTCGTGAATATCAACTCCCGGCCCAGCTTGGGCTGAGGGTCTGTTCCTATACAAATATCTCATCAATGTGTCAACGTAATTACATCAATTTGATATTGAAATAAACATTCGTGTCCTTCATTCATATTAAAAGTGACCTTGCCATCAACATTAGCCAGCTGTCGACCGTTAACTGTCGATCACAACGCTCCAACATGGCGATCCGACTACGAGAGCTCGCCCTGTTAACAACGGCCGGCGAATATGAGATGAGTTTTCTACCATGTCCATGCCTGTCTAAATGTTCCTCACTCAAACCTCTGAGTATGTAGGAAGCGTACAATATGTAATCAATTAACACCTTGATTTCTTTTATTTTATCAATAGTGAAATGTCTTAACCTTTCGTCTCTTTAATTTCCTTCGTAATTAGAAAGAGAAAAATATGAGATGATGATGATGATAAAGAAACTATTAAAAGATAATGCACTTACATAAATAACAGCCTTTTAGCTCTGACCTAACGCTTACCGAAGAATAAAGATAATTAATTTACTATGACGACCGTTATTAATAATTGATTTATGACAAATATAAATATTGTTTGCCCGAGTATCGGGCTGGTGGCAGCTACCGTGATTAATAACGACTAGAAAATATAAAAATGTGACGAATAATAAGAAATGTCACGACGAATAAACATCACGAAATGAATGTCAGCGGCGATTAAAAATCTTAAGTCAGCCATTCGAACGTTAAAAGGAGATAAACGTAACAATGACGTGACAACGGTAGGAGAAACATAACACAAGCACTGAATTCTACGCAATGCCTAAAAGTATTGAACTATGGATGGTATATAAATAGTTTCGTCACTAACCGTAAATTCTGTTTCTTCGAATGGTGCAGGAGCGACAGCAGTGAGAAGAATCGCGGGTTTGACCTACTAATGCTTTATTCTTGAGGGCCACGGAGGGAGCGATTGAGAAGGTCAAAACGAGGGGACGAAACTCGTGGTATTTGTGCTCCTGGGGGAACCCTCGTCGTACCGCAACTGATGAGCGGCCGGTGCAGCTACCAACGACGTGTGCTGACCAGGGCTGCCACTGATGGGGGATTTTCCCTAGATCTGGGGGAAACGCTTGTAGCCTAGGAGAATGGGGGAAACTTACGCAAAAACTACTAAATTTGGGGGAATTTGGCCAAGAATTATTTCTTATGCAAAAAATGTATACTTTGAATAATTTTAAATTACAAGTGGACGTAAGCTCATTCGGATGAAGATATTATGATGCAGAACAGGAAATGCCTCTTTTAACGATGAATAAAAGGCAATATAACGAAGTTTGAACGCGGATGGAACTCAAGACTGGCAACGAGATTCACATGATCACATCGGAACAGCGAACAGTCTTATTCTCTCACAGCTCACTGAGCTAATTCTCAATAGTTCGCTTTGTAAAAGGAATAAAAAGGCAGATAGTGAACGTTACCGTTGCTAGCTTCCTTCCTCTGAGCGAATACTTTTTGATCAATATTCCCCTCATTAACTTGAATTATGTGATAACTATTCTTATAGATTAATTTTTGAATTCAGATATTTTTATCGTATTTTCTTCGGCAAAGGAGGCGGAACGCAGAAGTTCTTAAAGATTAAATACTTGTGTGGTTCAAAATAAATAGATATTACAAATGTGCAGTAGGCCTAGTTTCCAATCAGTAACTTTCAATGTTAATGTTTTTATTTGTCTGTCTTGTCATATCTTATATGCGTTACAGGGGCTAACTCTGTTACATGCTCTTCAGCAATTAGTTCAACTTAGAATGTCAACTTAACGTTTTAACAAGCAAAACTTCACACAGATGACAAATAAGTTCATTTTAGTTATTAATGCTATTTATATAAGGATTTCCTTATTTTATAGTTATAATTTTGTTTTAGAATGCTGGTTATTTTTTCCAAATGGCATACCGAACCGAATCCTCTTCTAAGAAACAAAAGTTCTGTACGCAGTCACTTAGTAGTAATTGGCTCGGTGCACCCGAATTAAAAACTCGTCTGAAATGGAATAGTAATCCCAACTGTAGGTATTGTAAGTGAAGCTATATTTTTTTGAAAAATTAAAACAAAACTATGCTAAGTGCAACATAAGAAAAACAAAAATATTGCAAGTATCAGCGCTGATATCGTAAGAGAACCGTCCATGAAATCCAGTGGAATTACCATAAGTGAGCTTACTCCTGTAGAAAATTTTGACCAACACGACCTTTCCTCAAGTGTGTATAATTTCTTACGTGCAGGTAAAACAATTCACTCATGCATAAAAATAGCTCACAAGGTGTCAATGAAAAGGACGAAATTACATTTAGATTTATAATACATTGAGTAATATCAGTTTCTATTTAATATATATATACCATAATACGTGTTTTTTTTCAATTTTGGGGGATTTTTGCCGAATATGGGGGAATTTCTACCGCAAATCTGGGGGAAAGAGAAAAACCTCAGTGGTAGCCCTGGTGCTGACCGCTACACGCACACCTCACCTCTGCTGCTCAAAGCGACTCTTCGAGTATTCTAACCCACATATTGAAACGGGCTATCGACATCTGATCTGTCATGCAAAGTATGAATGTATTTTTTGTAGAAAAATTGAACGGATGATCTATTTCAGATTTGTCTTTGCATGAGCATGCGCTGTAGCTTGCGCTTAATATAGCACACGAATTTCATTGGTGATTTTCCTCTGATCAGTCTTGGAAAAAATAGCTTGATATCAAACACACAAACTCTTACGAGTTATTTATCTTTGAGCTGTCTTGAGGACTTAGCTTAACTTCAGCAGCATTTTAGTTAAGATTCTAGAAAATTACAGTTTTAGAAGCAGTGCACAGAGACTCTCCCTGCGAGTCCAGCGAAACTTCTAGCAGTCACTAACTGTAAGTAGCATCTGGGTGGACATCTTGAGCAACATCGATATTTTATTTTACTTCATTTTATTTTCGGCCAGCTTTGTCTACTATTCTCATTGAAATACTTAGCAAAATTCCCGTTAGATTTATGTTGAAAGCGCTTGCATTAGATTAATTGCATTGACAATGAGCAAAACAGTTGCAAAACAACCATAGAAAATGGTAGAATATTATGATAAAAAGATTATACCATAATCCCCAGGAACAGCTGAACAGCAGGAGCAAACTGACCTGCACAGTTTTTTGCAACTAATAAACAATAACTACTAAGAAAACATGCATGATAAGCGCGGCACATATTTCGTTCAAGCTCACGTAACACAAAAAAATCGAGAACAAATCAGGCCTCGGCTGCCTGACCTCAACCTCCGGCTCGAAAAAAAAGTATTATGGCGACCGCACTCTCAAAAATTCCCATTAGATCCGTAATTGCGTATAATCAAGTCCACCCTGCGTGTAATTGAGGTCTCATTTGTGTGTAGAGGAGGTGAGGGTGGGACCGGTCAGGTGGTGCGAGGGTGTGGCAGCTGGTGCGGTGAGGTGCGGGCAATTGGTGCGTGCAGGTGGTGCGCGCAGGTTAGGGCAATTGTGAGACGAGAGGGAGAACTTTTTGCTCATAGATGACACTACGAGAACTATAACACAGCAAAGGAAGTTGAAGTATCTTAATTTGATATGATGCGATTTTACCCTATGGAGAATAATTTGGAATAAAAAGTGAAGCATCTTCATCGATATTGATGACTTCTTTTTAAAATAGTATTTTGTTCGCAATTGCTAGAGTTTTTCTACTTCAGTCTAAGGTGGAGGTATCACGTCCCATCATTACTGCGCCTCATGAATATATCTGCGCAACGGGAAAAAAGGGGCATTAAGATTGGCACACGAAATTGCTTCGTGTACAAAAAAACTGAAGTCCTCCTCTCGTGAGAATCTAAACGCCACCAATAGTCTACTATCGCATTTGAAATGTTCAAGAGGTTCCCTATTAGCGCTATGACCCTGATTATGGACACTTTTCGTCTTTGTTCAAATTACCTGCTACATTTAACCTCGACCTCCTCAGCTCTTTTCCAGCAACCCTCTCCGAACATCGCCATGGCGTAAAGATTCCAAATACTTCAAGTAAAAACTGGTACTCCCTTTTCCCCACCCTATCTTTACAAGAAGCTTATTTTATAAATTAATTTTTCAGAATGAATTAATTCGTAAGTTACTGATTCATTTATTCCAAAAAATTTTAAAGCTAAAAGGATGCAAACGTTTCCTCTACTAGATCAAACGAGTATTTTCAGCGGAAGCGGCAGTTGTCTCGTCGGCGTACACCCTCACAGCGGTACAGCCTGGGCTGCAGGGCTGAGAGCCCTGTTATGCTTTTAAGGTGTGTAGCACAGACACCTCAACCCTGCAGGCGGTGAGAGGATTGTGTATGATTCTCTTAAGCAGAGCAGCTCAGAATAAACTGGCAATTTAATTAAAACTTATAAATCGAAAACTATGGATGCTAAGATGTTTGAACTTGTTCTATTCGGAAAAAACTTTGTGTCTATATACACTACGTTTTGAATACAATAGCCTTTAAAGGATGACCACGGTTGTTTTTACAGCACAAGGCTCTTTTTTGGGGTCAAAGGGGAAATTTTGTTTGTTTCTTAGATCACGCTTCTTAGAGTATCAGACAAGATGGGCTATTGCTTGTTGATTTTCTTCTTGTTCTTTGTGTGTTCTTGCTAATTTGTGGGTTATGTTACATAAACTTGGGACATCAGGTAGCTCTAAGAGAAAATATCCCACATTTACAAGTCTGCAAAATGAGGGGGCCAAGAGATGCAACTAAATAGTGCGAGCAAACGATTTCCAAAGCACCGTCTAAAAAATGTCGTTGTCTCTTTTGCTGTATAGGCTGAGGCTTCATATGGATGAAACTAAGTAATGTGTAAAACTTGTCTTTCAAGCCCGGGAATAAAAAACTCGCATACCATAGTTAGGTATCTTTCATCAGTAAATGTTTCAGTTGTACCACCATTTTCAAAAATGTTAGGAATAAGCTCAGTTGAAGTAGTTATTCTGCGCCACAAAGTCACAGGAAAAGCGTGCAGTGATCTTTTTGAGTTACGAGTGAACTCAGTAATATAGAACAGTGGAAAATTTTTCCTTTCGAATAAAATATGTTTCTACGCACCGGTGTTCATATTTGTTGAAGTATTAGCAAACTATAGGGGTCAGTTACTTTAAGGCCCCCCAGGATATCAACTTAATCCTCAGAAAACAAGCCTCTAGTTCTCCGTAACAATTGAAGGAGCTAAACACTTGTGAAAGACAGCCTCGTGAAATACAAAGTTAACGCCAGCTATCTCAATAGTAACTCCCACAAATCCGTGTTCAATGTGGAACCCTAGGACTCAGATCCTCCCTCGCTCCTGCCAGAGACATGTGTGCAGTTCTCTTCAGATTAACGTCAAGTTCTCCTCCATGATTTAGTGTCAAAAGTGTGCCCCAATTGTATTTTTTTCAGGTTGTAGTGCGAATTTAGAAAAATTTTGAACCGTTTTTTATGAGCTTTGTGAACAATTAAGAAATTTTCTGTCCGTAAATTTGAATTTCACCACGATTGTAGTATTTTTCCTGTTCACTCTAAAATGAGAAGAGGTATTAGCTCAATATTAATCATAATGCTACAGAAAGACACAATATGCCTTGAATTCGTTACCAAAATTTAACATTATATTACACGTCATTGGAGATTAGAACAAAATAATAATATACTGTATTTATATGTCTGCGTACGTAGCGGGGGCAGCGATTCTTTGATTGGTTAATGACGATAAATACGTGAAAAAATAACAAACACAATGCAGCTGCTGATCAAATAAATATGTTGAATAAAAAATCAGCATACATATCGCAAACGCGTAGTGATTGGAATAATGGATCATATTATATACTTAATATAACGTTCAGTGAGGCAAACCACACTGAAAAAGGACACTAGAAGTAGGAGCCCCGGATTGGTATGCGAGGTCAGTAGTCACACAGCAGGTGCCTACCTTTCATCACATCTAAGTCTCCACACCGATAGAGCAGAGGTACTCGAGCGCCAGTAAATTAAATACAACAGCGCATTCACACAGTTATCTAAGATCGCAAAACATTGACCAGCAGTTCGTCTGAGAGTTTCCAAAACAAGCAGCTAGCTGCTACATAAAGTGCTTTATCAGTAACTTTTCGAACATATACAAAACAGTAGCCCTGATGTCAAAGCACGAGACACAAAAAATATAGGCGTTAATAAAATGCCGACGGTGGACTGGAGAAGTATGGTAAATTAATATTAGTATTTTTATTATTATAGTACATATTTCATAAGCTTAACTGTGTTTCTCGCTTACTTTTCGAAGGCTTAACAGTATTGCAATTCAAGTTAGTGCAGAAAATGTGATCTATTTTTCAAAACGCTGCCGCTCAAGCTCTTGAAGTAAATTTCATTACAAGTGCTTTTCGAAAGAATTTTCGCATTCATTTCTTATTTATTATCTTATAAGCAAGTGCGAATTTTAAATTTGTAGTAATCGTAGTGTTTTGTGAGCAAAATGTGAAAGCGAGTATTTTGATTTGATTCATCACATCTCGCATCTACCAATGAATATTTCAGTGCTATGGAACAAGTGTTAAGAAAGGCCTGCGTATTCACTTTGATTCTCGAAAAAGAACTGCGTCGATCGCACTTGGAGATATTGTTCGTTGCGAGATTTCTACTGTTTCAGCTATGCTTATGTTACTAATATTCTGGAAGCCTTCCCTCAGAATTAAGCTTCTTCATGCAACGGCAGCATCTACATTATGAGCGCCTTACATCTGCGTTCCATCTACAAGCTATCTTTCAGTCTCCAGCAACTGCTATATAAGACATCTACAGATATCTATTTCCTCTATTTATTATTATATGATTTGATAGTTTAGGAGCAATTTAATAAGAAGAATTTGTTCATAAGTGATTGATTCATGTAGGCATATTTCCATGTGCAGTAGGATGATTTAGATATTTCCTAAGCCTCGTTCAAGCGAATTTGTTCAATTCTAGAGGTTGCCTTCTAAGTTCTAACGGTCTGGCGGAACCGAGGGCAGCAGTAGAGCTCGAGACATCCTAAAAGCCAGAAGTGCGTTGTTCGACTCCATGCCTCCTCACCCATTGGGTGTAAGCTGTCGCACTTACTATATCTAAGTCAGTGAACTCAGCCTTTCACCTGCAATCCCACGAAGACTTTCCGCGAAGGTTATTTACCCTGTGATGATCACCATTGTGCTAAGGTGCTCAACAGCCACGAATTTTGGCGTTTCTCCCGAGTGTTCAGAGCGCACTCACCTACTTTTGATCATTTGCGGGAACTCTAATAAAGATGAGTCTCTTGAAACATTTTGGCTTAAGTTGCGCTCGTTCATTTACCTCTCAGGTCGTCGTATGCAATGTCATATACATTAGATTGTTTTTATTAGTAAATTGTATTTTATCTCAAGTGTATCAATACCCATTTGTCTTGAAAGGATGTGAGATCGGCACGAAACGTCCACGTTACCATACAAATAAAAATCAAAAATATTAGATTTGCATTATCATTAAAAGATCTCTATCTTTGAAAAATAGTTTACATGCACACATATATATACATATATATTTTTTTATGACAGAATATTAAATATTGTAATGAAAAGAAAAGAAATATTGCATGAATAAATAAAGAAAAACTTCATGTTTGATTGAAGACGAAGACACAGAAAAGTTTCGTCAAATCTTGAAAATCAATTTCAATGATGCCATAACGGGGGAAAAATTACAATAAATAAAGAGATCACAACCTAAATAGTGGCCGCGGTGAGATAAATTCATCCTGTGAAGAGGACCACAACAGAATTTTAATTTGCGATTCAAAGAAGTAGTTCACATTACTACAGTGCACGCCCTCCTATACTATAAGCCCTCGTATATTGTATTCTTTCATTTTTTTTAATTGTTGCGATACGGAGAAGGGCGGGTGTGGTTTAGGACCCCCCCCCCCCCTTTCCAGACGCTGAGGGAATATCAACCCCCGCACATTTGAATATTATACTTTCATGCTTGCGTACACCTGCATACCAGACATGGAGAATAAAAGAATTTGTAAGATTAACATGAATTTATTTTGAAACACGTGGATTTAAATATGACACATGAAATGAGAGATTCAGGCTAGAAAATTATTGAATGCCAGCGAACGATCACATGATTTAACGCAACTCAGCCTTTCTTGGCAATCGTCAACCCGGAGATTCACGCACAAACAACATGAAATTAGAAACATAAACATGAACATCCTGGCTAGCACACACATTCATATTAAACACTGCGCGCCAAAAATGGATTCGTACTGTTCAGCGTACCTTTTCTTCATTTGCTTCTCCAGCAATTACCACTTTCGAGCTCGTCACCTAACTCATCATGAACACAGCGCGCCAGAATGAATTTCTACTCTCCTGCGTGCCTCTGTTTCTTTCCTTCTTCACATTTTACTACTTGAGTGGCATCCAGGTTTCCATAGCAGCGTAGAGGACCAAGCCAGCTGCCCGCTGCAAGGCTGCGAACGCTCGGCCGGTTGTAGCGCTACGACTGCCGCGTAGGCCAGCTTCCCCAACCCGCCTGTAAACAATGCACAGTGTTATATTATCTATTCCCTGAGATGTAATCGTTATTAATTCCCCTTTAATCATCTACCCGAAGATTCCACTGACAATGTGGCTATTCCCGACATGATGAATTCACTTTCTCCCATTCAATATGAATCCCCTTTTGCGAGATAATAACCCCCTTTGAAATTTTACACAGATATTACAGTTAGACTCTAAGCACACCCTGTTTGAGAACACTCTACCAATGCAAACCCTCCAATAAGCCCTCGAATATTCTGATTCCCCATTTTCTGCCATCTCAATACAATTCCCTTTTAATAAATGATCATTTTACCCTCATACTAAAAACCCAATGTAAAGCATCCTGTTTGAGAGAATCAATGTAATAAAAAAAAATGCAAGTAACAATAATTAGCATTCTGCAAATCACTGCTTCCAGAAGTTAGACGTACTACGTTTCGCTGATTCTACATGAATAATCAATAAATTAAACCACGTATTCTCACCTCCCCTCTGGCCGTCAGGAAGCCTACATCCTTGCCACTGCACCAGTCAAATAGACCGGTTCTACCTTCTTCTACCCTTTTATACCTCACCCGCACAAAGGCTGCGCATCGAGGGTTGGGCGGGATGCCCGCGAAAATCCTCGCCCTCTGATTGGTTCGTTCTTAAGCGTCCTTTCCTTATGCGACGTCTCCCTCTCTCCACTTTAAAATTACTCCGCTCTTTACTCTCAAATACCCAGACTTCTTCGTCCGCTGTTCGTAGCCAATAATTTTTTTGACCCACTATTTTTCTGTGCTATTTTGTTTATTTACAATAACTCCCGTATATGTGATGGATTTCGGACTAGCCCTTGATACAGCCTCTACCTCCTTACGTGCTCCTCCCATCTGCTGATGTGGTGCACCCCTCATCCCCTCACGATCCGCGCACTGCTGCAGAGCCGGTTGCTTGCTGCGTAGCGTCGGTTTTCATATATATATGCCTAATATAATTTATTTCATCACATAATGATACATAAGATGAGCTCTTCTGATAAGAGCATTTATTTTCTAATAGATCAACAATGAAATTTAAAAAAAATTAAGTAACGAAAAACGATGATTGTGATAATTAGGTGTCGTATAAAATTTTCTGCGGCATGAATTTATAACCCACGCGTACATCTGGGTGGGGCAATAACTGCGGGTACGTCGCCAGCGTCCGACAGCGATGTGGCCTGACAACACTTCAGCTCTGCAGCTGCGCGAGCGCGGCAGGCCGCACAAAGCAAAGCATGAGTGGGTTACTTCATATTTTTATATTTCGACTGCTAGCACTTTCATGGGGCAACATGAGGTATGGTACGCTATCGTGAACCCGACTACGATCAACCGAAATTTCCAGGGGCCTGCATTATTTGAGAGTTATGCTGGATAATTCCGGAACTAAAAATGTAATGGTGTATGTAAAATGGGTTACAACATAAAATTATCACGAAAATGCAAAATCTGAAATCTATTAAGGATTGAAAAATTGCGCTCGCACTGCCAGTTGCGCTCTACCTTTGATGCAACAGAATTTTAACTACTTATTCTGCATATCATGTAATTGACTTCAGATAGTATTTCAAATTCAAATCATTTTGTTCTATAGCCTAAACAGCGAATGAAGAAATGACATTGGACTCTGTAGGAGCAAGAAACATGTTAACAAAGCTTACTTTTAACTACGGATGATCGTCCTCACTGATGGCACAATATCTGACTCTCTATCTCTCATAGTCTTAACTCTCATAAATAGAAGTATTTTCCTCCTCCGTATCCCATGACTTGTCCTAAATTTCCCATCCCTGCACTTGAGGTTCCGATATATATTTCGAGTGCCGCTGCAGCTCCGTCCCAAAATACTGGCTGTTTCCCCAACTGTATCTCATGCTTAAAGTTATCGAAATTAAAAATATGCCCTAGGTTTACCTTTTTCGCATTTTACTCTGATTTAGCTGCTACTTCTGTATTTCTACAGCACCACATTCTGATCTCTACAGCTGTCTCAGCTGCTACAGTCCACTGGACTCTCTGGTGTCCGAGTGCGGCGTCTCCCGGCGGCGGCGAGTGAGCCAATCAATTCACAGCGCCCCACTCCAATCAGGCCAATAAAGCCAATTAGTGGCAAACAGGATTGCCAACCAACGCGCAAAAACAACTCCCCTAAAAAGCGAACGCGCGGACTGGCCGGACCTAGTGTCCGCTGCTGCTCGTGTCTGCGCTGAGCGGTGCTTCAAGACATTGAAAATTGTTGGGGCCTCACATGTCACCGCCTTGGTTCATGCATGGCCACCACCGGCATGGACTCGGACACTATAACCTTGTGCTTCTTTTAGATCAGAAACAGGGTAAAGTTTTCACCTCACCAGCAGGCTAGTTCTCGTGGAAGGCTAGCTGCTGCTGAGATCTGATGTTATCAGGTTTGCTCCTTGTTGATATAAACGAATAAAAATATTTAATCGCAACTACAATTCGCATAGATTCCTCACAAAAACTTTTTTTTCGCTCTTGCTTAAAAGAACAAAAAGCTTGACACATCAAGCCTTCAAGTTTAATAACTTCTTTAAGACCCGAGAAATAATATACAATGACGTAACTGAGATGTGAATAGCGTAAGGATAAAAACGCACGTAATGTCGGTCACAGAAAATACCTGAACAGAATTCCCTTAAAAATTTAGTCACGAATTAGTTACTGTTAGGTCTGCTCGTCAGTAAGTTTTCAAATTTGAAAGCACTAGCTGGAGCATCAAGAACTGAGAACGGTTCAGGTCCTGAGATTGATGACTCGCCAAATTTTAGCGCAAGTTGTGCGCACTACTGTCCTCCTTGTGTTTCATACCTTTCTTGCCCTCATGATTTCTCATGGCACGAAACTAATTTGGCTCTGAACTCCACAGATTATACTCAATTATTTTTATACAGTTCGTCTTACGCTTGAAAAACCATCTTCCAAAAAAGAGTAAGAACATATTATACTAGAACATTAAGGTATCTACTGTTTTTCCCTTTCGTACGTAAGACCTAAAAAGACGCGTTGAGTTGACTTCGACTTTCAGCCACCCGATAGGTGATCAAAACGCGCTTTGAGTGCCACATGTTAATATTTTTAGAAACATTTACATTTACATTAGATAGCGGCAACGCCAGGCCCAATGAATCGTACAGATGAAACACAAAAATAAAATTATTCGACTCTCTGAGAAGTAACGAGCGTTCATTACAGTCGTTCGGTCGACTAATCGAAATATTTTGAAGAAATGTAAAGAAAACAACAATGAATTTGAGGCTCATTACAGGATTTTTTAAACTCACAATCCCCTATTTTTAACACACACAACTGCAATAAATTACTGCTTGTAGCTACGTCTTCAAGCTAGAGAAAGAATTGAATCAATATTTCCGATGTGTGTAGAGATTCTGTTGTGTTCCCACTATCCATAATCTTTACTGTAACAACAGAAGTTTCCCCATTGTTCTCCTGAGCGTGTAGGTGCCCTAACACCTCCTTCCTCCCCCGAGAGGCACCAGCAGTGCAGGCAGGACCCCGCCTTGCTCATATTTCGCTGGCCCCGCAGTTACGGGGCGACCGCCTCTCAAAACCTGTCATCAGCTCCCGCTAATTCTCATGTCCAGTCCCTCCAGGGTTAGTTTCGAGTCCTTTTGCAGAGTCCAAAACTCTGTCCGGTGAAGCCACACAAATGCGTCACTGAATTAAACAATAACCGGAAAAATGCGCGAATGTGGATAAAAGCATCAACAGTAGGTGAAACTTTTTAAAATGATTATTTTCTAAAAAGATTCTGTAAGAAATTAGAATGTAGGGCATTCACTAACATATAAATTAGCTTTGGTTCTTGCATGATTAACTTCTGCCTTTTTGAGGGTAGGCATGCGACTTCGTACTAGTGGTGCTCTAAATTAACACCATAATTAGCGATATAAGCCCACTTGTGTGTTACCAAAAATATTTTTCGGTTTGTGTTTTTGATTGCATGGGTAACACGGTCGATCAAACTTCTGTTAGAGCTGGTGGAGAAGGGAATATCTGTTAAAGCTGAAGCTAATTTCTATCAAATACATGATGAAACTGGCATACTGTAACAGGTTGACCTTCATAGCTTCATTGTCTAATTCAAAAAGAACTCCCTGTGCACATCGTTAACGGCTACTTGCTGACCAGTTACTTGACTTTTTCCTGTTTAGCAGATGGTTTTAGTAAGTTTGTCGCCGGCTTAAGGGCACAGAAAGAGGCAGTCCTGATAATTTTCCACACGTTTTTGCAGAGTTAAGACACCATTTCCCAAGATTTGTTACTGTGTACCGCAGTATTTTCGTAATCATGTCGAACCAATTTTTCACTCTACAGAACCTGTAAGATGATTATCATCAATTCATTTCCATAAAATTATTATCTTATTAACTTCGATGGCACCAAGTAATAATCTCATTAACAGACGTTTTTTACTCGTCTTACACACCCAAGGAGCACGTATTTCCCAGCGCCGCAAAGAGTGTGCCTTCACTGATGCAAAGCAATTAAGCGCTCAGCAATTATACTCGTATCTATCTATATCTGTTAGGAATCTATTCTTGAGGATTGTTTGCGAGTAAGTTGTTTTGATGTATAAGATATTATTGCCAGAGATAACAAAATCGCAAAAGGAGAGATTCATATAAAGCACAGTGAATAATTTTTATCTTTGATCTCATGGTCCTGTGAGCGCACTAGAAATTTATTTCCAACTTGATTCTTTTAGGAGAAGAATTACATGAAAAGATCCAGTGATTTTATCAGCTTGACTAAATCATTCATAACTGGGTATGATTTGTGACTTCAATAATTTGGAAAGCTTCCAGAGGATTGAACTTTGAGCTTTGGACCACGAGCTTTATGACATTCTGTGTTATAAATCGCTATACATGCACATGATTTAAAAAGACATTCAAATGAATTGACGCGTATCTGCTCGGTTAATTATTTCAATTCCACTAAGTAAGTATCTAAAGGTTAAATTTAGATGCGTACGAGGCAGCGTGCGACTGCGTGAGACAGCAATGAGTTGCAGTAGGAGGAGCGGGTGCCGACTGATCAGGCACAGTCGCACAGTCGAACGGGCTACAGTGCATTTAAGAGCTTCTTTGTTTTCTTTAATTACGATTTTCACTTAAAGTCTCGTTTGTGTGAAGGGCAAAATAGAAAAATGTTCGGTGAATCACAAGTCCATGGAATTTAGATCAAGGCTTGAAAGAGGCTATTCATCCTTTGCTAGAAAGTCAGAAACGTTGTGAAAAATAAGCTTCAGCTCCCTCTTGGTCAAAGAGAAATGGCGTTCCTTGGAACATTTAATCACTAAGGCTTTCTGCCACTGATTCCAGGATATGATCTTCATAGTTTTTGGTATTTGTTTTCACTCCCTCAAGAATAAAAACGAAAGAAACTTTTCCGCTTTCCAACGCTCATCCTCATATCATGATGGAGGCAAGATTTTGCGTGCAGCAAACATTTCTGATGTTGCCTGGTATTGCTGAAACACTTTGTGCAAAACTCAATCATTTTGCTGACTCAAAGCTTGTTCAGGAATAAAAAATTTCTTGTCTGAGAACACGAGCGAGTCAAAATTATACCCTACAAGCAAGCGTAGCAAAGCTCAACTTTCAGCGTATTTTTTTCTTTAATCTATCCTTGAAGATGTGAATTTTTCTTTATTTGTAAGGATAGAGGGCCCAGGTGCCTTTTTACCACTCTACGAAGCTGACACTTGATTTTTCAAGCTCTGATGCCCTTTTCCTCATGGGACTTTGAAAATTCTTGGAGTCCGTGAAAATTTTATCGATTCTCTGCGTCGTCGTAATTCTTGGACGGCCACTTCTTGTCCGATCTTAAGCATTTTCAATGTCCCCGGATCCCTGAATAGAGCGTTAGACAAGATTATACGTCGAAATTTTTTAAACGTCACTTGGTGACTTTCCTGCAAGATGAAGCTCCACAAATACGAATATGTTTCGTTGATATATGAACATTTTATCACGAATTCTAACCTAGATTACTAACTTTAACAAAAATTTTTAGCCTGCACCAAATACGACACATTTTAAAAATACAAAGATTGAGAGTTTACAATAAGCAAATTCCTTTAGTGTCATCCTGTTAACAGGTGTGAATAATACATCACGGCTTTAAATATTTTAAATCAAACAGTTCGTACACTTCAACACACCACGCAGAAAAATGTTAGATGATACTTATTATTAATCGATATGAATTAGTTCACCTCGTTGGTCTTGGATAGCTTGAATGGAGGCTTGGATCAATTTTTTAATTAATTTCCCTGAGCAGACGAACCTACTACTTTTCTTAAAGGTCTTGTTTCGAAGAGCCATCCATCAATTTTTCCTTCATCTTTGATAGCATTCACTATCCTCAACTTCTTGAAGTCGCATAGTACGCGTACTGGGTTGTTTTAATGAGCAGCTGAGGGGACGTGCGGCGAGCCTAATACTTGATATCCAATCATAGAAGGAATATTTGGATTCCCCTTATATGCTACTAAATACAGAGAAAATAAATCATTATTAATATTATGAGCGTCAAAACTTCGTATTATTAACTTGTATTTCAATCCAGGAAACATTTCTGCGCTCATACTCGTTTTTTAAAAATTTTATTTTATTCAGATGAGGCACTAAAAGTATAACGTCACAAATCGTCTCTATTTGAGCGCCTGGTGCCACGCAGAGCCTGCCATCGCGACCGGTGCTGCTGCAATTTCTAACTGCGCGTGTTGAGGAGTTCCTGCACCGAATTCCAAGTTTGCTGGCTTCAAAACTCTTTTTTGCTTGTCAAAAGCCTCCTATTCTACGCTCTCGATTAAACATCGTTACGACATTCAAGTAAGTTGTTATGAAGTTAGATAAAATTAATTGTAGTTCTTCTTTTCGCTACAACGGGTTCCTAGTTGAATGCAATTATTAACCTGTGTTTTAACGTTCTTTCGACCTCAAACTGACTATGTTATGAGGTATGCTACTGAAATTTTCTTTGTAATATTCTCTTTTCATCAGCTCGTTAATTTCGATTTCACAGTATCATCTTCTCATTACCAGACCATTTTCACTTGTTTTTGAAAAACAGAGAGAGCTGCTTATTTTTCATCCCCGCAAGGGGTGTGCTTTCACATAAGCAAAGAAATCAAACGTTCACTCATAATACCCGTTTGTATCTAAAAGAACCTATTTACGAAGATCGCTCGCGTGTAAGTTGTTTTGACGTAGTATATATGGTTACTAGAGCTTTACGGGTAACCACAATTCATAAAATAGGAGAATAACAGAGATCAAAGTAAACAATTTCTATTTTTGATCTAAAGTTTCAGTTCTCCACTCATAAAAATATGTTCACCTTGATTTTTTTGAGTCATAAGTCACATTGAGTTTCTTGTGATTTCATTCGCTTCATCAAATGTTACATTACTGGCGATTTCCATTCGTAACATAGGTGGCGTAATATCGCACAAAGCTTAGAAAAGTATTCTATAAATGAGGTGCTTTGCGTGTGCATGGTATCATGGTTGACACTGTTAAATTTTTCACATAGATCTAGGTTTTCTGAGTATTGCTGGATTGATAAGTTTTATCTTCCAAATTCACGTCAAAACTAGCTGTTTGAATTCACGACGTTTCAAAATACAGATTTTATTGAATATTAACACCTATGAATGTTGCGAATATTAAGAATGTTAAACTGGTAAACGTTTTCTATTTTTTTATTATTTACATAAAATAGTCAATCGAATGACGATTATATTCGTCCATAATCGTTCTATGGGTGAACTGTCAGAAAAAATAATCCCAAGGAAAAACCGATGCAGCTGAGTTCCGTTGGTGAGTTTGGTGTAATTTTGACTTGAATAGCAGTTCTTAACTTTTTTTTTAATGGATTTAATGTTATTCTCTTCAGTAAAGAATAGTTGAGAAAATCGCTACTTTATGGGGTACATATTTCAGTGTCATAACTTAAGCTTGCAGCCCTTTACTGAGTATAGGCTTACAGCACTCAGCCTAAGACAATGAAGTGGTGTACAAAAATATTTAGACCCGAGAAGCAAATTAAAGGCAGCCCACCTGAAATATTGGTTGCAGTGAGGTAGTTAAACTTCAGACCTTGCGATTGAGCTAAGTTGAACCATACCGCTACATTGAACTAAAAAATCAGTGACAGCCGATTACATACATCCTGCTAAGAACATGAAATTATTTGATATAACAAAGTCTACCATTTTGTTAGATATTTTACGATTATAATTTACTGTATTGAACGAGATAGCAACGACGGCTGGACAAATGAAATAAGGGTTCTTTGCTGTATATCATGATTTTTTTATGAAATAAGTTACATATGTAAGGTTGAAACATGCCAAGAAGCCTTTATCAGGAATAGTATAATAGTATTAATTAGAATAAACAAGACTAACATGCATATTTCATGATTAAATTGTACTAGCCAAAAAGAATGAAGGATTGAAAATTGCGCAAAAATAATGGGCATTCCTTGCAAACTTGAAAAGACCGGCGTGGATGTTCGCAATTTTGAAATTTGCACGCATCGAAAAATTTTCACTGAGAAGCTAACCGTATAATCGCACTTTTCACCTTTTGATGAGCGTATTTTTCTGTGGTGAATTTAAGCAAAGCCGTGCTCACTAATATATTGAAGGCAAGAACAATGACTGATCTCATGTTAATAAATCAAACAGTTGGAGTGGATTTCGAAACCCACAGTTTGAAGAAGCCAAGTTCTCAATAAAATAACAAATTTTGAAAGCACCCTGTCGTTGGCGGTATTGCTAGAAAGAAGTCCTACTCACACAGCATCGACGACGTGTATATTTCATTTAACAAGGTCATAAAAGTAAATAAAGACTGTGAATTTACGTTTAACATTCCCCTTTAACAAACATTAATTTTCACTGATGTATAAAATGGAATTCATGAGCTATTTTTTGATTAATATGCAGTCAATAACCATGCTTAGAATGGAATTTTTTATGTCTTGGTTCTTTTAAATCGATCTGTGTTGTTTTTTAGAGATCTGGGTTGCTCAAAGTTAAGCGAGGAGGCAATCACCGTGCGTAAATAAAACATTTACGGCTATGAAGAAACATGAAAATGGCGTTACCTGTTGACGGTAGTCCAGTTTTGTGTAGGAAATGTAGAATCGACTCGGGACTTTACTGCATGGCCTCTCCTGAGCTAGATACGCTCGCTGCCCCGCCTGAGGTCCCCGCAGGCGGAGGGTGACGCGTCACTCCCCCCACGCAGCAGATCGCTCCTGCGGCGAGTGATGGCCGCTGCATCTCCATAATTTATTGAATTAGAGAGGCGGTTAGACGCTCCGAGATACCCTTACAACCTCTCTTAAAAGTGGGCGCCGGTCGTCTTTCCTCTCCTATAGCGGTAGACTGGCTGAGAAAACTTTCTATTCGACGGAATTAGACTCGGCATTTTATATCAATTAATGAATTTGTACTTTTAACTTGTACGTCGTTCTTGCTAAAGTTCTCTGAAAAATAATGCGATGTACGGCAGAGTATATTAAGCACCAACTAATAATGCGATGAAACTAAACAGCTTTAAAGGCAATCAAGTACGCCTGCGGGACAAGATGCTGGAAGAGTTTATTGGAGAATCTAGCTTGATGGAGCCGATAAAAAGCGCGTAAAGTGTTTTTTTCTCGGAACGACATCAGCGGCGCCGGACAGGCGCGTGTGTTGGTGTTGTTGCCCTTCATCTCATGGGTGGTGAAGGAATAAAGTTTCAAAAGATTTGAGAACCTATAACAGTATGTACAACTAGTAGAAAAAACTTCAGCTTTGCACCACATTTATACTATCACCCGAATTTCATTACAGACAGCAATCTCATGATCCAAATCGGATATTAGTTCAGCGATTAATACGGGTGAGTCGTACGTAATAGTACCTTCTAGCGTCAACTCTCATGAGTAGCCTAATGGTATAGGTGCTCAAAACACAGTCAATTGCGCCAGTAGAAGCCGGTCAGTGTAGAGTGCACCTTTGTAGCTTCTAAACAAGACATTCTAAACAAGACTTCCTAAACAAGACCTTCTAAACAATACCTTCGTGAAATTATGATATAAATCTAAATACTACAAGCAATTCATTGGTGCATCAGTATATATACGGCACAAATGTGATGAGCGCGCAGTTGGAACAAGCTCGATCTCACCGCGCCTCGATCACACGCACAGAGGTTGATGCGATGCGATGTTTGTGAACGTTCTACAACATGTATAATCATTCATGGTGATGCAGTTTAATTTTATTCCAAATAATTCCCACTAAATCTAAAACTACGAGCACAGTCGCGAAAAAACTCGAAAACGAAAATAGAGATCTTCAGGATTTGAAGTTTGGCATACTAGTTTTACTTCATTTTCAAAGTATAGAATTGGGCTAAGCATGACATGCTCATCAAGATTATGTCTTCAGGGACAATTTCCTAGTTATTGAATTTGATATGAAAATTGAACGTTCTTTCAAAACCCAACTGAAAATTATCCTACAACGGAGAGACATGATACATATGTATAGACACATGATACATATGTAACACCGCACCTCATTTATACATCTGGCAATAGCAAAAACAAGACAATGTCGCGTTAAAATACGAACGTTTGCTGGAGGATTCACCTCTGAAAAAATGATTTACTTTATTTCGGAAAGAATTTCAAACATTGCTCACATTTTCTGCCATAGAGCATAAGATTGTCTGCAACACCAATCATAGTGGTAGCAATATTTTATATTTTATTGAAAGTAGAAACAGTTCTAAGCCATCATGATCAACAGTTATTTATCATAGATCGAATTTCAAAATTTGTGGGCTTATGATTATCATCGTCGTCCACGACTGAAAGTATTAATCTATTTTTTCGTGACCTTACTGTTTTATTTAAAGTGATGTTCAAATGATTCCAAATATATTGAAAAAACGTATTGCTAAAGCAATAAACTGTAACTCATTTTCTTCTGTGACCATTGAGCTTTCCTTTTTCAATCAACTTGTTACATCACAGGGATCATTGCGTAAGTCTTATTTTATGTGAGAGAGAAATCAGTTCCTTTTTATTCCTTTTAATACATAAACTACTGAAGCGCTCAACCTTGAGAAGCCTACTGCTCCTGCCACTGTCACATCTGAATGAGATGAATACTCACTTGATGATCTGAACCCTGGCTTCTCGTTCGTGTTGCTGCCCGGTGCCGACCAGCACTCGTGTAAACACAAGCTGCTGCTCTAAATTGGCTGAAACTTCATCGCACTTCAAACCTCTCAGGACACTCAAATTTTTTATATTTAGACATATATATAAAAATAGCAATTAATACTGTACAATGTATTGAACAAGCGGCAAATGAATGTTAGGAGGTAAATTGCAATGAAGTCAAAATGAAATTCTGCCCTGTAGTGTGGGTTAGCAAGCATTATTCCCAGTGAATATCTATTTTCCAATTTGAAAAATATATGGCCATTTGAATTGTAAGAGGCATACTCATTGGTATATTAATTATGCACCAGAAACAATACCTACAATACTATAATACCTGATTACCCATTTGACCTGTTAACGGCTCTTTGTTTTCATCACACCTCTATTTACGTCTTTCATTCGTCGCTGGTTGAATAATACATTAAACACTATTCTACTTATACCATCACACCTCCCAACCTCCCCCACCCCCCCCCCAACCCCCCCCCCCCGCCTCTTTGATTCTCCCTACAGTATAGTCAGTTAATTTAACTATTCAAACCCACCTACATGTACATATCCAGTAAACCCCTCAGCAACAGGATGAGCAACCAAATATTAACAGCTCTTCTTCTTTACTTTTAAGGACAAATTTAAAAATACCTCATCTGCAGTTAAAGCACCAATTCTAAAGGCTTTTTCTAAATAAATGCACGAACATTTTAAATTAAATGAAAGTCTCCATGCAGTCATATGTTTGGTGATATTTTCGGACTTGGTGTTGATTAGTAAAAATATTTTTTAGGATGGACCGAGCGACAAAACATAGGCTAAAATTGCAACCAACGCCAGTGTCGAACATGAGTGAGGAAATTTTAACGGAATACGTTAAAGATTTGAGTCTGACCATATAGGAAAGGGTTGAGAGGAGAACTATCAGAAAGTGTTGTCGAAGCGTCGCGAGTTCGGGTAAGAAGTTTAGCTCTAAACCACACGAGCAGAAGTGAGACATGCGAACAAAAGTTATACCTGCGTCGCGAGGAATATATTTCAAACTGATGCGACCGTTATTATAAACTTGCAGTAATAGTAAAAAGTTATCAAGAACTACCAACGACATGTACTAAGTAAAAAGTTCATTCGCTAATAAAAAACTACTTTAGCGATAGAGTAAAAAGAATTTAAAACATCAACCATTTTAGAGATGCGTTGTATCCATAGGCAGGTGTGAATGAATACTTAATAATAATAATGAAGGCATCTACGGATGCTTTATTCTAATACTGAGAAAGGATTAAATTAAAACTCAATACTCTCTCTCTCTCTCTCTCATACTGTAAATCTCTTGGTAAATATTGGGTTTACATCGTACTCAGTGAGTTTTCTCGACCATATTCTCACCTACGACTCCGTAACCAACTTTTCTTTGTGATGTGTTGCTCGAGTGCCTTCCATGTCAGCTTCTGCTTCCCTCTCAAGGCTATACAATCTCGCATCAATTTCTGCAGATATACTCAGAACAAATCTTTAGGTTATTCCAAACAACGGCCTCAAACTTGAATTTTCCCGACTGTCAACTTTGAAAGTTATTGGCTAGCTGATTTACTCACAAAGTTCAATATACACGTAAGACTTTTTGAGTGACTTTCAGTAATACTTTTTAATTCTAACTAAGAAAAATCTACTCATTACTGAAAAATGGCATTGAGATACGGCAAGTTTTACAATTTTAGAAAGAACGGCCAGTTTTGCATCTCAAAGCACCACGCTCAATTGAAATATCAGTTACTCAGCATATCGCACTCTACATAATTTTACCGCGCAGCCAGAAATGATCATAATTTAGCACCGAGATACGGCTATGAGTGTGTTTATTTCCTTTATACGTTTGTTCACTTCAGATCTATTAACTATGCAGTCAGTTATTGCCCTTTGCCTACTTCTTACTTAAAGTAGACTTCTAGAATTGAGATGCTCAATACTAAAATATCAACAATCTACTTTTTACCCTTCCGTGATCTATAGTTCGGAATTTGCACCTATTTCGTCTTGAGGGTCGAACTTGTACTCATCTACATACAATCAAAATGCAAGGGCAAATTTTTACACACTAAGCAAAGTGCTTTAACTTTCTTTCGCATGTATCAGTATTTACTGATGCTACGAAAAATTTTCCTTATAATTGATGAGCTATTTTATGTAATGTGTATACGTTTATCGTTGTCAAACTTACTCTCCCATTTGATCGTTCGTTTCTCTTGAATCAAACTGACCCTCGAGTAACAAGCCCGGATGCCTTTTCTACAAAAGAAAAAATATCCCGTTATAAATCTCGTTGAATCGGAAGAAAACTTCTTTTCCTTGTCGCACGGAAGATTCCTATAATTTCACAGAAAATTATTATCATTAGTTTTTGCGGAACCAGATCTAAATTCTTACACACCCGCATGCGCGATTCACTTAGGACAGTCATTCTTCAGATGAGTTACTTTTTCCACTCTACCGCACAGTTCTTTCTTATTTCGGATCAGTGCAGACACTACATCCGTTAAGTCAACACTTTATTCCAGCTTTTTCCTCAATGTTGTTTTCTCAATCTACCCGCTGCCTCTCCGACCTAGTTTTGTTTTACTTCCCTGCTCAACTCGCAACTAGCGCCTCCCCTTTCCTGTACTCACTGCTTACTCCCACAGCCTATCCACCGAACGCCCCCTTCTGCAGATAACTTCGACTCCTTTTCAAAGCTGCCCTCTTTGTTCTTTTCACTGTAAGCTCCTCCTACCTATGTTTCTATTGCGATGCGTTACTATTGTTTAACTTCCCCTTTCTAAGCTTTTTCTATCCATCTCGATTCTATGCACCTTCTACACATGTTTCTCGAGAGTTATTTAGGTTTGAGAACTCTGCCTTTGACTGATGCACATCAGTTTCACCTACGTTCTGCGGCTAGACTGAACATCCCATAAAATTGTTTTTCTTCTTCATTTTTTCCATTAATTATAATTTCAATCAAATTATGTTATACGACGGACCTTTTATTTAATTTCAAGTGTGTCCAGGCGCGATTTATTGAAAAAATTAATTCACGAGTTAACCAGCTAATTGATATTTCAAGTAATAATTAATGTGCAGTAATTAGTCCAAAAAAAGTTGTATTAATAATTTAGAATTATTTTTGCACGCTTAGCACAAGCACTGCAGAGATACCAGTAAAACACAATACTCTCAGCGTCTCGTTTGTTGAATTTACAGGAAATTATTCAATGTATTATATTTTCAAATAGTTAATAAAAAATTTTGTATTAATTCGTTCTGAGGAACCTCCAATTTCCTTCCAAAGGTGCGTTAAGCAGTAAAAGCCGAACTTAGGAATAAAGTGGCCGCTTCTGAAGCTCCTTAACACCGATTCTCTCTTCAGTTAAGGTAGTGGATGTGATGTCCTGCGTTGGTTTGAATTAGGTACGTTTTATGATGTGTTGAATATAGAACATTGTTGTTCACCTCCATCGAAAAACTAATTCTCCCCGTTCCGTTGGTGCTTGTTCTGTTTTTTCTCTGTGGGTGCGTGAAGAGGGGGGAGAGAGAAGGAAGTTGAATACTTATCCGGTCTACACTACATACTTTGTTAATTGTGGTAATAGTGTTTTAGTCTCATATCACAGATAGAATACTTCAGAAATTTTTCAGATGAGGATATCAATACCGGCCAATATTTTGTTCACTTCATGTTAAAATTTTGCCCTTTATTTCGCTTGTAACGAATGGGTCCTTTTTAGAAGGTACGAAAATATACCCAAACCAGAACTGTTTGGTTCATTCTACATTCGGAAATGATTGAGGTATGTTTTAAATTCACAGCAGACGGGAAATTTTAGAAACAATGCCAGTCGATTGCCCGCTGGAAAATAAATACTATTCAACGATCACATAACCCTGCTACCTTTGAACGACTGTAATGATGTAACTGTGATGAGAGCGAGGTAAATTTTCTATCCGCCAGAAAACGTACTTTGCTTCACGTCTCATTTGGAATTTTTAAATAGTAACCTGGCCTGGAGAAATTAAATTAATTCATTGGGGCCAGGATGAAATTTTACTCTAGCAGAATAAACTGAATGAACTTTTACATGAGCCTTTTCAGAGTAAAATGTGCGTTTCGCTCAGTCTGTCTGGATCTACAGCTCAAAAGAATTTTTTTAAAGTTTGAATAGTATAGCTTAAAACCACGTTAATTTGGACGTCCCTTCCTGTTCATTTGGCAAAGTAGGTGACAATTCTAAGGAGGACATTGTTGATCCTTGGGAGATTTGGACCGATATGGGCTGTGAGGACCGCTAGCGGTCGAGAAACCAAAGGCGCAGTGGCAGATTGCATCTCTTAACAAATGGCTCCGATAAAATCCATAATATCCAGGTGGTATTGAAGCAATGGCGCGCGTGCTCTGACTGGAACATTGCGCAGCGACCTGTCCCTTGCCGACCAAACCAAAACAAAAACCAAAATTTAAACATCAAGCTTTTCGATCCTTTAAATTTTACCGTTATGTTTTCATCCAAGAACTTCTACGTTTTTAGACATAAAAATGAAATGGCTATGTTTGTTTCTGCTTACTGTCCACACGGTCATTGCTAAATGTTGCTCAAGCCAGAACAGGAAAAGCTGGCGCTCTATACGGGGTCAAGCAAGAGATGGAGACAAACTCTCAGCACTTTATTTTCTTCTTCTGACCAAAACCAACATATGCTTCAAGTATAGTGATGAATAAATACGTTGTAAGAAATACTGTATTTTCCAAATGACATTTTCAGTATCCTTAGAAAAATGTTTAGAGATGATCTGATAATCTTTCTTCGCAGTGTCTTGTAAAGGACACTTTAACATTAGGCCGTTTTTTAAATTATTTTTAATTTGATTTTTTCTCGCTTGGAAGCTTGGAACTCAAACTATGGAATTGACTACGTCTTTCAAACTATCATCTGATACAAAATATCTTCATTTTTCTAAGAGAAGGAGAAAATACAAAATGATTCAGCGAATGTCAAATAATTGTAACGTCGCAATTCCCAGTGTGGAGCACCCGGGTTTCAAATGTTACCTGTGTCGTTGAAGACAGAATACAATTATGTAGCAGCCGCTTTGCACGGTTAATCACACAGAACTAACAAAGTATAAACGCCATAATTTAGCATTGGAGAATCATGCATAACAAAGAGCGTGTTTACTTTCTGGAATAACAAAGCAAGAGCGAAAAAAAGGCGTACGGATTGTGAATTAGTGAAACATAATCAATTAAAAAAGTGTAATAATAGTGAAATAACATGAGAGAAGCCCTGAGGAACCAAGTCAGAAATAACAACCATCAGGTGTAACTATTCAACAGTGGATATTGCAGTTAAATCGCATACATCGCGCAAAAAATCCAGAATAATAATGTTGGAATGAAGAATTAGACGTGATTGGTAAGCAGTGATCCATGATTCTCGAAACAATTGCGACGATAATAAAACATGAACACAAAAGGAAAGCATAGTGCAGTAATCAACGTCTTCATCGAGTCAGTCTCAACAGCAAAAATATGCTCTGGACTCCAGCTTCAGAATCTTGGCAGTGAAGATATCACATGCCGGTGTCCGGCTCCACCGCGTCCAGTAAGTTATTTCTTGGTAACACAAGCCCTACACTGCGCCGCTGAGGTGCTGCTTCGCTCCGATGAAAACAGCGTGCCGTTGTGTTCATGTATGAATTCGTTTAACGTAGCTTGTGCTTAACGTAGCTTAGAGTAAATTACTAATATGCTTTTACAGAAGTCAGTTTGAGTTCAATTGAAGAAGCTTGTGCTGATAAATCGCTATCTTGCACTTATTAAGAAAAGATCTTGTTTTTAGTTAGAGGTCACAGAGCTAAGAATAAACGGACTTAACTGCATAAGAATGAATTTTTTAATTTCCTTCACTATCGAATGTAAAGTCGCGAAATGTCCTCTAACAATACAGTGCCCAAGTCTGAAGATTAGAAGAACGAGAATTCCGTGACTAGAAACATTTTGTAATTTATTAACATCTATTTGAGTTTATATTTCTTAAAATCAGTGTCATGAAACGGTCTTTGTATGTAGCGCTTTTAGTTCATTCCAAGAGCGTTGTGCGTTTGCAGTAAGCTGATCAAAATATTCTTAAGACCCAGCAAGACGAGTCCTTGAAGTCAAGTTTCAGTGCTGTTTCCTCGAGGCTGTTAAACCGTTGCCAAAGTTCCTCAATAGACCAGAGACAGAGTGAGTCTTCTGTTGTGGTCGATTCCCTTTGATGGACTTTAAGTTCTCTAAAAGGCCGAGCTGGGAGAAGCAGCGTCTTGCAATGCTCGTCTGCTTCTACACCCGAGCGACAGGTGATGTCCTTGTGGCGGTGTTGGTCCTTGAGGGCAACGCTAGCGCAGTTTTTAGGGTCACGCTAACGTAAGTAACTCCAAAGAGATGGAGAAGAGTATAAAAGTGGATGGTGCAGTTAGGGCGAGTTGCCACAAGACGTCGTTAGGAAATGACAAAGAAATCATTTTCTCGCGCAATCTTTCAGCTGACAAAACCTCTTATAACTAGCATTACAAACATGAATGTTTGTTTTTTTTTTAAATGAATATCGTTTCTACACTTTGTATCGCTCTTTGAAGTGAGAAGTAGCAATTAAATCGCTGATAAGACTAATATATGTACGAGTAGAAACCGCTGCATGCGTAAGGCAGGAGATAGTTTTTTCACTGCTTGATTACTTCACTGCTAGATTACCCATCGTAAAACATTATTACCACAATTTCACTTTGCTCCATGGTTGCAGCAAAAATGCTAGACTGGATCAAAAAATTGACAAAAATGTTCATATTAGCCTAGACGCCTTCATCAAAAATCATTTCGCTTTCAAGGTTGTGATCACAACCAAAGGGATTCGAATATGAAATGCGTTATCAAAATGGCCATAATAGCCTGCCTAAACAAACTTTTAGACTCAAGTCAAATAGATTGTATAAACGAAGTACACCTCCATCATGCTCGTGACGTCTTTTGTTTTACACCCGCACTCCCAATAACGTTACTTACTCGACGTGTTCAATAATTCAACAATACTTTTCGTGATGTGACCCACTCTAAACGAAAGAAACATGACGGGCATTTATTCACTAATACATAATGTTCTAAATGAATTAAACTGAAAACTGTGAAAGAAGGAACTTTTGAACGTAGACTGATATAGTATGTAATGAAATGTTCTTGGAAGTGAAAAACCTCTCCTACTTGAATTTTTTTTTTAATTTCCTACTTGAATCCCCTACTTGAAACTATGCTGAAAGCGTATATGAGCAATCTATAAAATTCTTGTGTAAAGAGGAAAGTTAGAAAATGAGTAACGATTCGTCGCTCATGTGATCCGAAAATGTATGCGCGCCACGTATATACAAAATATTCATCATCTCATTTAAATTATATAAAAGACGCGGTCTAAGGAATTAACCTCGTCCTTTTTCTCCTTGATCGTTCACAAAAGTTCTTCTTTGTGTGTTCTCGATCTTCACTAGCGTTGTTACCTGCTTTTCAAATCCCCATCTTAATCCAGGCCATGCTTGCGTCTTCGTCATCTTGAATTGTACTAAGCCTTCATATCGGTCATGAAAATTTTTTCGAAATCTCTTTTCTTCTATTACCAATATTTATTCGTCTAGTTTAAATTATCTAAACTATCTATCTAAGTAATTGAAAATTTAAGGTAGGATTTTCATTATATTGCATCATTTATTATTTGGCTTACAAGCAAATTACAGCGTTTAGGATAGGTTATTTCTTGTGAAGAAACTGCAACGTTTGCCGAATCTCAACTTTGTTTCATTACATCTGCCACTCGCCTACAAAAAATAAGTCAGATCCTGAAATCCATGTCAATCTTAACTACTATTTTATATATCCTGGAAATTAAATTAATGAGATATCTTTGACAAATTTAACGTTACAATCATGTGAAAGAGTATTCAAATATTTATTAACCTCTTTGTTCAGGTAATGTTTAATTTCATACAGCTTTGCTTCGATAGAAACGATTGTGCCATGGTAACAATCGAGGTAGGCAGTGTTGTTGGTCAAGAAGCAAGCATGTTAAAGGAGAAGAACAACAGTGCCCGAATAGAAGGCGTATATTTTGACTTTCCACTTCCTTCCAGAAACAGGGATCAATAACAGCTGATGAGTTACTGGTTAAAGAAACAATCGAACAAACTAAATACAAATATTTACCTCAAACAATCTACAGTCGGCTTATTTGCTGCTCTATTTAGTGCAAAAAAAGGATTCCTGAGTTGTGGAACAAAGTACACAGCATTCATTGCGGTTCACATTTTTTGAGGGTTTTCAATAGAGTGAGAGGAGCGCACCCCTGCCCCCGCGCTGCAACCCGAGCCTAACACCATCTGGCGCGGCCAATGAGACCGTGAGTGGGGCGAGCGAGCGCTCTGCCACGCAGCCTGACTCTCTACTCCGTGCTGAGCACACAACAGAAGGTCTCAAACTCGCGACTGTCAAATTTTGGACACCGTAGGATCAGCGCATGAATCATTCGGAGAAGATCGCACAGTTTTGGAGAACAAGACATATCATTCACTGCTAACAACTCCCACAAACGAAACACAGATACATTACTAGTCGCATAACCGCCACTGATGTAAAGACTCGGGATAGTTAACTTATGGCGCTTCTATTAAGCGTCCAAAGCACTTTGAGAACTCCACCAGTCTGCTCATAGTTCATCGAAATTACGGCGCAATGGTGCACGGTACTCCTGCATGCTTCAGCCGGTAATGATGCAGTGATGCGTTATATCTACAATAAACTCGCGGGTCTCAGCAGATGAGGTGGTGCGTCTATATGCTGTACAATTTCAACCCACGCTAGAGCCAATCGTGTTACTAGCAACGAAACCAATGGCATTGGGAAATGGCAACTTCACTGCCAGCTGTGTTAGCGCAGCGTGACTATAGACTGAATAATGGTAGAGTACACATCACCCTTTTCAGCAGTTCTACACAAGAGAATTTATAGCCTCCAAAGGTAAAAAACAATGGGGTTGTGCATTCCTTCCATTTCGTGCGCCCAGTTGAGCTGTGGCTACACTGGCGAGGGCTAAACAGGATCATATCGAAAGCTATGTTTGAATCAATTCACACTCGAAGTTATTTTCGTGAATTTAAACCGCGGACTGTTTTTAACCACCTACTCAAAAGGGGCAAAGTTCGCCGCTGTGAGCCTCTTATATTTCCTACATTATTCTCCGTTCTTTTCTGTAGAAAATCATGACAATTCTGCGAGTCACTCTGGAATGCATCTTTTCTGTCTGAGAAAGATTTATGATCGCCTTTATTGGCATTGCATAACCTTTAGCATCATAAATATTTTCAGCGATTTTATACCTACTTACATACATTTGATCGCAAACGTTTAGGCAGACATGTCTAAAACAGACTATAAAAGATGTACACATGATTACATCAGCTATATTCTGAATTATTTCGGTAGTAGTTAAGCTTTCAACGCTTACCTTAGAGATAAATCTATTTTTCATTTTCTCCTGACAAATTACAACGAAGTATAAAAATCACTTCGTCTGTAAAGTTATAGATAAAGTTTCAGAGTAATGGACGTTCACCTCTGAAAAAACGTTGAAGAAAAAGCTATAGTGAACGCTCACGTTTGCAGCTACACATCTCGTAAACTAAGTGCGTTGATATGTATTATAAAATGGCGAGGAAAATTTGAACGTAAAACCTTTTCAGAAAGATTAAGAGTAAAACACTGAAGAAACATGCAGCACCTCTTTATCTGTACACAAGACAAGTTTTGAATTGAAAAGATTCAGACACTTCAAGCCTCGATTGCTGTGACTGTTTAATTTGCCAAATTTAGGAACAATTTACACACATTTCGACCAGTAATCAAATATTGACTCGAGAGTGAGCGCAATCAACCACTGTACAAATACCGAGAACACGTCCCGCCAGGGGGACAGCAAGCGGGTCCGTTTTTTTTTTAATGTTTGATGCCTGAACCACCGCGACACAGCGTCAGTTTGAGGCCGACATCGCTCCCACCTTTGAATACTTGATGATCTTATTGCCCACATCATGGTCGAATGTTACTGCATTGTTTTCTCCGATAAAATTGTCATGGACCCATACCCTCTCTAACATTGGTTTCCTACTCGCATTAATTACTGCTTCTCTGTAAGCCAACTGCGCGGTCAAAGGTTACGACATTTAAGACGCACTATCGTCAATTGTCGCAATGAGTCGAGTATTTTCTTGCACTCAGTGATGTGATACTTTCGTCACGATTTTGTAAGCGTTTTTTCGAGCATGGGAACAAAAAGGCGTTTACTTCCAGAGCTAAATGAAGTTTTGCCATGCATACAAGATATTTGTTTGAGCACTTCTTACGGATATGAAAATTAGCAACAATCACAATTATTTTTGAGCTGTGTGTTATAGGACCCTGTGCATGCATTATTCTTTACTTGAGAACTACTTATAGAACGAAATTTTCTAAAATTATTTGACTCAAGTGTATGCCTAATTTCTGACATTCACAGAATGGGATGTGATGACTTTGTACTAATTTTCGTAGCTCATAGCACGCCTGGGCGATTGATCCTCACAACGTGGAATAGTGCTCTATCAAATTTGAAGAGAAGCAGCTTGTTTTTACAACAGGATTAACACAACGTCAGTGAATTTTTTTGAAGTCATCCGTAAAAAAAAGCAAGTAAAAACCGGGTAAAAAGTTGGACTGCTCTCATGCCACCGTATAGGTCGACACCATCAGTCTCCATTTATGTGGAGCGAGGATAGCGCTTCGTGCAGCGGACGAGAAAGACTCAGGTACAAGTCCTGCACTGAGGTAATACTCTTCGCTGCAAAACAGCTCTACTAGTGATTATAGGAAGACAGGTTAGAAGATGCCATTCGGAAAGCTGTAAGCCTCATTAGGTGTTAGTTTCGAGCTTTTCCCTGAGGTCAAACAGCTGAAACCCATAGTACAATGATATGAATAAAGAAATAGTGAAGATACTCTTTTGAAAATCATTCATTCGAAATAACTACCTATACTACAATTTGGGACGACTAAATTTGCTTTCCGTAAAAATTCTCAAGACACTGTAAGTCCTCCTAGAAAATATTGCAGGTCTACAGAGCTAAACTCCTGTCCCGCGCATTGCTAGGGAAAAGGTACATTAAAATAAACGGTAGCACCGAACTGGTGCATGCTCATAATTTAAATGTCATTTTATCAATTTTAATTGTCCCCAATAATTTCATAAATTACTGTCCTGAATTCATGCACATCAACTGCTAAGCCCTTTAAGCAGCCAAATCCTAACACTCAGACGAAATTACATTTACAGTCGATTAGTAACGGTTAACTAATTGATGATTATAATAAATAAAAACTCTGTAATAAAATACTGTAAAATAAACCGAGTATGTAAAAATGCGGAGCGCGACATTTTTTGAGCCACCTAATGTATAAATGCTCAGCACGTTCTGCATCGAAACATTAGACACCGGACATTCGAAGCCGATGGATGCGCAATACTGAAACCCGATCGCAATTTTGTTACGAGCGCTAAAAGCTGCAAATGAAATTAACGTTCCAAATACAATGGTCATCCAACCAAAGCTTCGTCTGAGCATCGACCGCTCTCAGGTTGCCGTCATATTATTTCTATTCCCTTTTTTCTCAGTGGTACTCTGTGATGCTTTCAAGGGGCATGTTTACTGCCTATTCTTTAATGCCCCTCTCATTTTTGGGAAATTTTTCATTTAACCTCTCAAGTGCTTTTTTATGTCGTTCTTTCATGTGTACCCTTGTGAGTGTTTACTTGGAGATTGTTTCCTGTGTTCTGAATGTTATTTATTCTTAGTAGTTCTTACACTTATGCTTACTTTTGGGGCTGCACTTTTGATTGTTCTACATGATAAGCCAAATTTCATCCGCTGACCTTAACGGACGAAAGAATATTTTCATGTATCAATAATATGCAAGGTAAAAATAAGCTTATTTGAAAATAATTATCCAGAAATGGTTTGCGTATAAAATTCCTGAATAACATGTTTAGGTCCGACAATTCCGACAATTTTCCAACAAAGGCCACACCTTTGAATGGCCGAAAGGTCTCAGGCGTATTTATAGGTATTTACTGTGTTGGGCAGAAGTTTTTATAGTTTCTGTATGTTCCTACGTTAAAATAAATGATATTAAAATTCTGTTAGCTAGAGCACACAATCCATGTTCTACATTTTATGCTGTGCTGTGCGACCTCATCCTGTAACGACTGCTTGCAGGGCCATATTTTGGTAACTAATCTGAATTGGGCAAGAGTTTTCAATTCCGCTGCGCCTTCTCTGGCAGAGAAGTACGACCTTCCTGTTCGTTTAGATGATTCCCAGATAATTGCAACCACCACTAGGCAAACAACCTCTGCATTTTAGAATCTCTTTTTATCGTCAAAAAAAAATAGTTCTCGATTGAAATTCAACTATTATTCCATGTGCAAATTGTGTAATCAGTGTTGTGATAGACTTGTTTATCTTTCGTTAATTTTCCCTGAACAATTTTTTTATTGTTTCATGTATTGAAAATAACCCTTGAGGTCGAAGCGTTCATTTTCTATTCCAATAATTTCAATCTTCCTCCATTTAATGAAATTATCGTGAATAATGAATCTACAAAAACCACTATCTTCGCTCTTTTAATCATTCAATCATCTTTTGACCATTAAATCTTTGCAAAGTGCCCAACGTAAACCAATGAAATATCACAATTTAAAAGTCCTTGAATTTAATTCATGAAAATATGACAGTATTCCAACATACATGTAAATGTTTGAATAAACTGATAGCAACTATAAAAATGTCCTCATTTACTTTGAAATAAGTAAAAATTTAAACATTTTCCGGATAAAAGAAAAGGAAAACGTTGAGACATTGAAACAGAAATGGCGTAAAAGACATTTAGCCTCCAAATTACTGTATGAACCCGCACGCTTGCATAAAGATGATCAATGCTGTTGAAGGTGTGATAAGAGGAAATGAATGATGTCCTTGTAAAACAAAAGATGCAAGGTAAAAAAGATGCAAAGTTCAGCCATTTGACCTTGGAAATATGCCGTGCACTATTCGGAGTGAACATGCTCACTGCACGACTAATTTATGAAACAATAACAAAACGATTCCAGCCTACACAAATTTCAAGTGATGAAACAACATAACTTATAGAAGCATTGAACAATTCGGGCTTCTGAAACAAAATATCAAACATTTATTTAGAAATAAAATTGTGTGCTCGAATGTTAAACAATATGTGATATTAGCTGAGATACATACTATATAGTTCATAAATCCCAAGCCTAAGAAGAAGTTCATTTTTATTTATTGATTCTGAGAATAAGTGAGATAAATGTTCGAATAACCCTTAGATGACATTCATTTCTATTTATTTATATTTTGGGGTCCAGGTACATACAATACCCTAACGTCATATGCTACGTAGAGGTTTAACGGTAAATTAATGCTTAGAATATTGAACTAAGATGTCAATTGTATTTATTGAACATTTGTGTTATTCCTGATCTATAATTTTATGTATATTGGCTACAGATAGTTTAATTAAAGCAATGGTCGAGATTTTCAGTTATTTTGCATTTAAATAAAAACCACATTATATTATACTATATTCATTATACGGACGACTATCTTGCTCGTGTACTTGAGGTAGAGAGGTCTTGATTCACGCGAGCACAAAAATGATCTAATTTCAATTTAATTTCCTCACGAGAACATCAAAAAATCCAAGTTAAATAGAGGAGTGCACGTAGGCGTTTTTAGTTTTACATTCGCACGTTATTTCCAGCAATATACAGACGTAGGTACAAGAAATGAAAATGAATTAAATGAAAATACTGTGACAGATTGATATTGTTCAAATGTAATAAATAGCTACTGTACAAATGTTATGCTCGTAAATGCGAATGAACATAATTGGCTTAGCCAAATTGGCCAAAAATATGGGTATACGAGGGTATAAAGGATTGCTGTTAAATGAATTGATATTTTAGAAATTTTAGCATTGGAATGCTTTTGATTCAAAGCATCTTATTCACAGTAATAACTTGGATTATATTCTTTCAACGGATGCTATCGATTTCATAGCACATAACAGAAAAGATGAATAAGCTTCCTGAAAAGAAAAAAATTATTTTTTTTGCATCCGTTGTGTCATGACGAAGAAACAAAATTGGGATTATGTACATCACGTGGTCCCCATAATCGGCGAATATAAAGAAAAAATTACTTTTCAAAAAAATGTCAGGGTTTATGTACTGCAGTATTGGCATTCTTTTATTTACGCTATTTGTATCTTAAATATTGTAACCTTGAGTATTGTAACGATTTAAAAAAAAAATAGTACATTAACTACACACTGCCGTACGTGAGGCGAGCATTATAGGGATACAGTTCGATAGAACCCACTTGGAGCCTCGTAGCGCAAGGCGATTCAACAGATAATGGAAATGGGGGACAGTTATAGCGATGCTGACCACTGCGTCAACTGGAAAGCAGTAGGGGGAGACCTATGAGTATTTCGGATAGGGATAATCAGCGAAACTGACTACTTCTTTGGTTGGAGGGTCGTCGGTGCGCACCGCCTCAGGTCTAGGACAGTTAGTGGGAGAAACCGCTATTTCATGTGGATGGCAACAAGGAGAGCTACAGATGTTAGGGACGGAACCCAATGTCATCGAGTGCTAAGGCTGCCGAAAAACTTGAAGCTACGCCTCTCACCATTGCTCAAGTGGGTATTTACAGTATGCAGCATATCCCTGTCAAGAAAGTGCGGTCAACTATCTGCAGGAGTGTCCCCATGTTGAAGTCTCTGGCTTGTGGTCAAGTAAGGAAAAACTTTCATACTTGTAAAGCAATGAAAGAGATTGCACTGATGTATTTTGATAGGCGGCTAACGGCCGAGGTGTCAGACAATTAGATACGGATGAAACCGACGAGCCTGGTACAGCCATCGTTATGCTACTTTTACGATGAAAGAGACCAAAAAAATAATAAAGTTTGGCTTGACAGTCAAATGAATTTTCAGTCTCCAAAACACATCACGGCTTGCCACTTACTCCCGTACCTTTAGAGAGTTCACGTGGTGAATCGACGGAGTTTATTTACACCTGTGAAAGAACACGACGAAGGAATCAAAAAGTTGAAGATGACTGAGATCACTCGTTATACAGTAAAAATTAGCACCCAAATTATAGCATTCTGTCGTTTCCGCATACAGTATAGCATTCACTTTCGACAAACGCAATATTACGAGGGTTGTTTGTTATGTGAAAATGTACTCAATCTTTCTCGCCTTTGAAAGATTGATTTGCATACTTCTATGCAAAAATCATCGTTCACTTAGCGATTCTATTTTTCTATCTTTACCTTGAACGACACAACTCCAATTAAATTTTTGTTAACTAAACGTTTTTTCTGAGTACATTTTTCGAAAAAAAATGAGCAGAAGTCGAAAGAAAGTTTTTTAACATGTTAGAGCGGAACCACTGAGAATTGAACCAGAACACATTTCCTACTCATCAAGGAGCTTTGGTGTTGAAACATAACTGTTTCCACTTTTACTGGAATCTTACTCTCTAATATAATTTTTTTAATAATGAAGGCATCTACGGATGCTTAATTTCCAATTTCAAGCCTGATACATATCACCTTGTACATTGGATTTTCATATGCCTTGTAACTAACTCCAGGACGCCATGACGCTTTCCCCCGGTCAAGACCGGTACCCATTTCAGACACCTGGGTAGTGAGGTATTGTGCTTGGAATTTTTCTCCTATACCCAACAGAGAAAATCGCCACCAGCGCCGGGACTCGAACCCGGACTTGCCTGCACGGAGGCGGGTTCGATAGCCGCACGGCTACGACGAGCAATGGATATACTTTGCGTTGCTAGTATTTTCTCACTGAACTAAATTTGTACTCATTTTACCTACAGTGGACAGTAAAACTACACAATTATTCCAATAAACACCATTCCCAGCAAGCGTACAATCAAGCTGTAAACTTACGAGGAACACTTCTCCCGGTTAAGCAATTTATTCTTGTAAATGCAATAATGGGAAGTTTTTATAAATTTGTAATATTTTCATACAGTGGCAGGTGCAAAAATATTTGGATTCATGGCATTTTACGTTTATTGAACTGATTACGTTAAACATGAGATTTTATGCCTTTTAGTTGCTAGTAGGCCTATATAGTACACGTAACTCTAAGAGATTTTAGCTTTCATATATCACCACAAACTTGTAAAAACATAGAATCATTATATGGAAGCTCTCCCAGTATTAACGAAGCGAAAAGCTTCTCAAATACTGTAAATATCAAACATAACGTAGCTTGATTTCCTACTCACTTTACATGTTTTAATGAAAGTGAATTTGTGTGCTTGAATAATTTAAGGCTTAATTTTGCACCTATATTTAAACCATGAAAAACTAAAATCAGTTAGTTCCGTGGATGTATGCTAACAAACACTTTAATAAATAGCTCTCACGTGAGCAACATTTTTTTGTCCCTCTCTTCGCTTATTATTTAACCAAATGCTCTTTGATTCGCTTTTTAGCGGTCACATGCATTCATTTGAACATTTTACTTATTATTTTCGTTTGAATGATCTGCGAGCGCTCTATGCCGGGATTCCATAAATGGCATCGATAGTATAGCCTTATTTTTGCAAGAACTTTAATTGAAAGACGTTTAAATTTTGAAGATCGTTTCTTGAAGAACATTCAGTATAGCCTTATTTAGAGAGTTCAATTTTTTAGGAGTACAGCTTTCGAAAAAGCGTTCTTATTTATTAATCCATTTATTTGAGGTTCATCTGTTGTTGAATTTAACCGCTAATATCATTCTTTTCAAGAAAGCTCTACTTTATAATTCAACTGCACTATAACTTATAGAACAAATTTAAAAAAGCACACAATTTTTTCCAAGAGGAGCAAATCAAATTACTCTAAGCTAGGCGCCGTGCCTGGGAATATTTATCCATGAATATTTAGAGTTGGACAGCGAGAAAGAAGGCAGGCGTCTGCCGCTCCTTACATTACTATTCATCTCTCCTCAGCAGGGTGCTCGAGCGGCCACCGCTGGCCGACCGTTGGCTCGACCTGGCAGAAGCCCCGGAAAGCAAGTGTCTTCAGCAGTCGTGTCTCTCGAAATAAACGAGCCTCGGTCAGAGCCCGAGATGCCGCTGGGTGACACCTCTGAGACCCTCGCTGCTAGATCCACGCCTCTTATTGGGGAAGAAACCGCTAGATACAGGTTCCTTATTTTGGCTTATTGCTGGCAAAACTGCGGATGGACGCTCCTTATTGCTAGCCAGTCTGCTAGGTACAGGTATCTTTCAGGATGTAAAAACCGCTACTTCTCGCGTGTTTTCTTTCAACCTTCATCTGACGATAAACTACCCAATTCCATGGAAAGATCGCACATTTTCTTTCAGTTGTGAGAGAGTTCGTGGATCTTCATAAGACTTAAGTAATTCTTCCGTAACAGTAGACAAGAAAATTTAGGAAATGGGCTGCTCTGTAAAATGCTCTCTTCTTCAATTCTTGTGGGCACCTGTCCCTTGGATGTGAATCTCACTAGAATGTTCATGTATACAATCACCGAGTTTTTATTTTATTAGACTTGTTAAAACCTTTGAATAATATATCTAACTCGGTTCCACAATACTTAGAACATGGTAGAATGATATTTCTTCATGTAACTGCTGAATTTTTCAGCAAATACAAAATCAACGGGAAGATTGAAAATCTCTTAAAAACATGGGGAATTAGTTTTTAAATCCTCATGAAAATTCTGCAAGAACCTTAACTCAGAATAAAATTAATTATTCAGTGGTAAAGTCAACTATTTAAGTAAGTATTAAGGTGGTTGAAAAAAATACGATTTTTGGGGCTTCGTCTGGGAATTTTCGTTCACTGTACTGATGATAACGAATTATTTAGACATTCAACTCGCATTTAAATCTGTTAACGGATCGGCCTCTTTTAATCATCAGACAAAGTAGAATACCATTCATTGGATAATATAGAAAAGCTTAACAGTTACCACATTCGCTTTAAAAACAGTAACGAACAACGCTGATATAGAATAATGTTTTGTTACGATGTGTTTAAAATCTGGTATTTATTTTGCACAAAAAAGTGTTAAAAAATAATTTACAAAATAATTATTTTTTTTAATTCTTTGCTCTGAACCTGCAAATTTCTCAGGTATTTCTCACTGAATTCTCTCATTTTCTGACGAGATGCGAGTTCATGTTTGCCACAATCAAATTCAATTTCTTTAAAAATCTAATATTCAAGCCCTGATTCTTTGCATTATGTGCTTAAAATGTATTACACAGGACAGCATCTGCTTTTTATTTATAGTATCGAGCTGTGAGTATAAAGTTAAAGAACAATTCTCATTTTTTTAACCATATCTACCTACAACCAAAAACGAGTTTCAAGCTTTGTACAGTAGGTGACATTTGCAGCGCTCGCTCCAAAGTGATTAAAATGGGTTTGAGTTGTGAGTATTTACGGATATGTGTGTCTCACAGTAGAGGCAAATGATATTGATTTGTTTGTTATCTGTGATTTATGGAATGAACAAATTATAAATAATTAACCTTTGCATTTTTTTCTCCTCGTATGCTAGAAAAGAAACCGTTGAATGGAAGGTAAGCATTTGGTTGGAAAAAAATTTCTTCCTTCTCTGAGTTGATTGCTGACTGTCTTGATATTGGGTACCCTATAACGCTAAAACGACCTGGCTTCTGCTATTGGGTACCTTTTAACGCTAAAACGACCTGGCTTCTGCTATTGGGTACCCTTTAACGCTAAAACGACCTGGCTTCTGCTATTGGGTACCCTTTAACGCTAAAACGACCTGGCTTCTGCTATTGGGTACCCTTTAACGCTAAAACGACCTGACTTCTGCAGCGAGGCAAAGTTGAAATTAGCCACAATCGAAGCACGCACATCAGTCGAACTGCTCCAAGCTCGTGACGTGGCATTCCGGTACTCATTTACCCAAGAAATAAAACGTGAATTAAATAAATTTGACCGTCATTAGCTAGTGTGTCTTTCTACAGGCAATAATTCCTTTTTCAGCAGCGTTATAGATAACATTTAAACTCTCTTAACGGCCGAAACTGCTAAAATCGATAAGCATGAAATATTAAATCGCGCTAGTATATTTTCATGAATGTATTTCACTCGAGCAAAAATTTGAACGAGATTTAAAAATGATAAAAACAGGTTATGAATTTCAATGAAATAAAAGTAATTACATTTATTGCTAAATTGTGAACTTGATCCAAAATGGTTTACTACTATAATATAGATGGCATAAATAAATAAACAAAAATTTCTTAACTGTATTGTAAGCTTTTTCCAAAGATTTTGTATTTCGTTTTTCGTAAGGGTGCACGACTCATAGAAAGTTTTTTAACTCAGCTCAAAAAAAAAGTTCGGTAAATAATCGTAAACATGAGTTAGGTTCGGATACGGCGGTAGGCCACGGAACGAAAGGATGGTGAAATTCATTAGATGGAGCACACATGGCACATCGCATCTTGTCCCAGACATATCACATTTTGTCTCAGAAATTAGACAAAATGCCCACAGCTGCCAGCATTCTGGATGATACAAAAGTATGCCAACTTTAGGCCTGAGCCAATATTTACTCCATACACTGAGTGAATAATTTTTATTTCTGTTCATGATGCTTGGAGAACATTTTTTGTGGAAATTTATATTCTGTTTCAAATCTCAAGAGCATTTACATGTATATTTTTCATTTAGGTATTCACATGGTCTTTAACCCGTTTAAATAATGTTTTAAGTAATTCAAGCTTACGTTTTGTGACTTTTTCACCAGCCCAAACACGGTTTGATATTCAATCTAAAATTTATTATAAAAAATCCTCTTTTGAGTTTTTCCCTTCAAATTTTTTGAAAAATAACTTTAAGTGGCTACAGATCTGTTGTGAGTAGACCATTTAGTAAAAATTCTTCACTTTTAAACAACCAGAATCACGCGAATTGTAAAGTAAAACATAAACCTGATGTGTATTAGAGCAATTTTTTATAAAAAACCGTACTCTGTTAATGGTATCACAAATACTTAGATAATTAACATCCTGGTGTAAGTTTTGTTCTTAACCTTAATACTTCATTGAACTGCATAGCCAAGACAAGTGGCGACCACTTGGAGATATGCACTTCCTTGATAATTTGAGTTGTTTGTGCATTCTGAGGGGAATTTTGACGTGCAAAAACTGAGTTTCAACTGCATGTTGCTCAAGAAGATCTTGTGAACTTGTTTACTTCTGCATCGTAAGAATCTCGTCCTAATGATATTAATTTTAGTGAAAATTGAAGCTTCCCGAGGCAACCCGCAGCAAAAACATAATCATTTTACATTTTTGGACATTGTTAGATATTTCAGGCAAACAGTAACAATTGTTGCGAAGGAAAACGCTCAGACACTGAAAAGTATCCGCCTTTTTTCACTTCGTTGTTACATATTATTAATATTTGTTCTAACATTCGGGTTCACCAGCATCGCACTCTTATCAGCACTTTTATAATATTTTGTTCAAAAAATATTTTTTAACACGTTCGACAGCTAAAATATTTCTAAGCTCTACTACGGTTTTTTCAGTATATAAATAAAGCTATACTCGATACGTATCTAAAATCTGACATGTGCCGGTGCTGAACAAATGTTGCAATATTACAGAACCCAAGAGTGAGCCTCAGAATGAATGTCCGCTTTGCAAGGTCAGCTCACGACACAGAGAGAGAGACCTCTCATCCTGCAGTGGTGTGACATTCACTTCTATTCAAGTTCCAACATTGCACTATCAATCAGGCTAATATGACTATTGAACGTCGTTAGTTCAATTCGCAGGTCATGTTCAGTCGAATGATTTAATTCAATAACTTAGTTGAGTTCTCATAAATTAGCCATTTTTACCTTATTTCTGCAATCTTCTGCATTTCAGAAGGTTTAATGAACGCTGCAGACCCACCAGCAAATCAAGATCAATAACGCTCGGAACAAACATTTCCTCACGATACACAGAGATATTGACAAAGATAATATTGAATGATATCGTTAACTACTCAACCTTCTTTGTTATAATTTTACTTAATAAAAGATCAAAATTCCCGTTGTGATCACTGATTCACGTAGCAAACTTCTGAATCGTATTTTAGAAGCAAGATATGACTAACTACGTAAAAGGTGAAATCTTTCCCTCTCGGACGCGCAGAATGAGGAATCTTTACTGAGGATATTCAGCCATGGTGTATATAGTCTCTATTCATTTTGTGAACACCATTTTTGTTCTCTGTAGAAGATTATTGTCAATTTTTTTAGCAACATATTATACGTTGTAACTTAGACTAGACACAAGTCCAAAGTCTCATCGCTTCTGACACATAGAGCGCATTAATTGGTCTCACACAAAAGCAATTTAGCATCGAAGAAAGTAGTTCCTAAAGAAACATGAAAAATAAAGTAAACCATATTGGCACAGCAAGACTATTTCCACAAATACAGGGTGTAAAACATGGCAAAAAGCGAGCATAAATCGAACATAAGGAACAGAACAGCGGAGGACCTGCAACTGAGGGGTGGTGTGAGGGCAGCGAGGCAGCGAGACGGGCGTTGAGGTTCCGTCCACGCGATGCCACCGCACACTGCCGGCCTCGGGCCAACGTACCGCTACAAATTAGCCTCGGCTTGAGGTTCCTCTTCTATTCTTTCTCGGTTTCTTGGTGAACTTATCATTGCTCACACTTCGTTTTTGTTTCAATTGCATTATTTTTCCTGGTTTTTTAATCCTGTTTCTGTTCCACTCGTTTTTCTTCTTTAATTCTCTATTTCATGTCTTATTAAATCACATTGGAGACCATTATAAGAAAACCTTTCAGTTTTTCGTGCGTAAAAGAATTTCCCTTTCTTTATGAAAACTTATTAACTCAGTTTTACCCTCTAAATTTTTCTTTTTAGTGCGCTTCATCCCAGGATGCATTCATGTAATTCATTTATTACCTTAATACGTATGCGAGGCCTTCTGTTACGCTTCATTTATTTTGGTTCACATCATATTGGACTCCACGCTCATCTTGTAACATTCCGGATGTGAAATTGGCGAGAGTTTTGTAATACGTTTCATTGTGGCAGCAACTCTAATGAAAATAACAGCGACACTGGAATTGGACTCAGAGCGTCCATCACATCCACAATGGGCTTTAACACCAAACAAACGCTGCTGCTGCTCCACGAACTTTACGTAACTCCTTAAGCTGCATTTCCTGGGACTGTGTTTTATTATTAGCCAATCAATAAGCAAGTGCATAAAAATCACAAAAGGGATGAGAGTAAAATGATACTTACTTTTTTTAATTAGCTAGGGAGGAATACAACTGCAACACATATCGGTCTCCCTACACCAGTTGGTGTAGGGAGAGTTTCTTACCCGTTGCAAAGTGAAATTAATTAGTTTTTACGACAATTAACCTCAGATGTCAGTATGCTTTTTTGAAATGGGCTTTATCATTTGAATTTCATCAATTTATCAAGAGATATTTTTCAATGCATTTGCTTTCATTTTTGCCTGAGGCAAAAATGAGGCTGATGAGGCTGAGGCAAAAATGAGGTCATGAGGCTGAACGGGTGTGAGCGCAACTTACGAAACTCAGGCAAGCAATGCTCAGTCTACAGGTCACTGGGCTTTTTTATTTCAAAAACATTGACTCTACTTCGAATGCAGAAAGTTAATGCATTGTCATGCCTCTAATATTCCATTTGATTATTGAGTTTTCGCGTTTCATAAGTTCATGAAATCATTTCACAACCGCGATATTCGTACAATAAGCATAATGCGTCAATACTTTTGCAGTTTCTCTCTACGCCTAGTCTGTCAGAAATATTACTGAGCTCCCACGCCCCGGACTTTCGATGAAGTGATCGCGTTACTGCAATATTACGTTTCGTACCCTGAATGATGCGACACTAACATTACATTTTCACACTCGTTATGGGAAATATTGTTTGAACATTCTTGCGCTTGTGTTGTTTACGGAAAGAAGAGCCATTCTAGTCACTACCATTTACTACCTTGCCCCTTGTTTTCAGTTGACATTCTGAAGCTCGCGCTACGCATCAGAGCGAGCACACGTGATGAGATTACCAACCCTCTCAGTCTAAGCAGAGGCCTAAAACTTCGCAGGGCCATCACTCAGAGCCTCTCAGCTGAGCGGATCCGCTTCCCACCTGCTGTGTAAGTCCCTGCTTTTGTAACCAAATCCAAATCTGCGACTAAAGTTCGCTGAGCCCCGATGGTTAGTCATTAGAAATGTGATTATTTAAAATAAATTATATTAAATATTCTGTTATTCCATGTTTGCTTTGTTTCATCCTTAAAATAGATCAATTTTTGGGGCAATGAGCAATGAACAAATCCTGAATTAAATGGTGACACCTTGGGTGCGATATAGTTTGAATAACTGAAGCGCTAGTACAGCCATGTTACTTCTACTACTACTACTACAACTACTACTAAATGGTGACATATATCAACTTTAAGTTAGCAGAAAATTGTATAGCCCATTTTTATTCCAAGAACTTAGTCATATAACAAAACTATATCTACATAATTTCATTCATAAAACAAAACAATATTGATATTATTTCACTCATAGAACGAAACTATATTTATATAATTTCATTCATATAATAAAACTATATTTACGTAACTTCATTCATAAAAAGAAACTATATTTAACCTCCACTAATATACAAGGCAGAGTTGTGTTATTGAAGTATCACGAATTTTTGAAAGAATGATTGCGGAAGTTAACTATCCCCAAGCACTTAGTCCTGTTGTGCGGTCTGCGCGCAGCTCGCCCGTCGTGACCCGGGAGCCACCGCTCTGGTGTGAGGGCAGGCGCCGCCTCGAGGCCGTGGGAGAGACTCTCAGAATATCCTGTCGAGAAAACTGCTTTGCAGTCAATTGCTCTGCTTTTCACACTCTATTTGTTTTGCCTTAATTTTTTTTCGGCCTTGTATATTTCATAGCCTGATTCCCTTTTTTACGACTCATTGTACTCAAGCCGTAACACATTAGACTTAGTTATTAAACATTTAACTTTCCTATCAGATCTCTGGTTTGTCTCATAAATCCACTACAACTCTAGTATATCTGGTGTCCCAGCCAGAATTCTGGCTTCACACACTCCTGCTAGGACTCAATATGTTTTTACAGCAAGATTACTAAAGCTCGAGCTGATTTTAACCTCCAATTAAGTAGAACTCTTAAGCACAGCGTATCTCTCTCAGAAGTTAGGCTTCGCAATTTTTTTCACAATACTTTCGTATCAGGAACAGGTATGCTTGCTACTATGTCAGACCAACTTGCACCTCTTGGAGAACTCAGTTTTGGTATTTCGCTCAGTATTTGGCCAGCATGAATTTATTGATCATAATTTTAACTAACGCTTGGTTTTCAGTTGAACGCGTAGTGAAGAGTATGAGTCAAGTTATTTACTTCCAGTTGGTATGAGTGTTCTGAACTTGAAATTCAGAGTGTGTTTCTTAAAATAAAACTTAGTGCATGAATTATTTATACTTGCATATATTTTATTTGATGAAGCACATATGTATTATTGAAATATAGTATAAAGTATATCTTTTCGATTATTCTACTTTCATTTATTTACTCTCCGCATTGATCAATCAAAATTTATAATCGTTGACACACGTTTTAAAGCGATGCAGGAAACTAGTTCTTTATTTCCCACTGGGCGTAAAAATATATTTTCCTCACGAAGTTCATAACGGAGACGATAAAAAATAACTTTGAGATCGTTTCAAACCCCGGCTCACTCTTAAAAAAATGTAAATATAGCGAAAATTGAAATCTCTTTGAATTGAAATATAAGCTGTGCTTTTCAACCAGATTGGTTGCTAAAAATTCCTTTGTTGTCGAAAAAATTAAAATTAAAAGACTGGAAACTGAGCCTACAAGGCTCCAGCTTGAGTACATTTAGAATGGCTTTAATTATTTTTCACAGTGATATTGTTTTGATATTGAAATTTGATCAAGTAAACACTGATCAAATGAGTGTTTTCCCAAAGCCATATATCTAAGCCTCAACATGTTATTTACTCAATTTTGGCAACCTGAACAATTCAAATGATCAAAAATGGTAAATTCTGTTTTCCCTGAAGTAGTTCCGACACGTTAAGATAATAACTACAGGTACTTCTGTCATACACGAACATTATTCACAGCTCCACGTTTACAGGGTGGTGGGTAAAATGTACACCTTTTTAAAATTCCGATAACTCTTAAATGTATGAAACAGGACACTATATTATAGAACATCCGAAAGGACAGAATTCAAAATTTTCTAACGTTTCTTGTAGACCCTCCGAATAAGCATGAATATCAAGGATGCAGGAGAGAAGATTGCTGTAATCAGCAAACATGGCACAACTGACTCTTCGACCACGCAAGTTCATCATCGAAGAAATGACGAAAGTTAGATCCATCGATCAAAAGTGGCTATCCCAGCTTATTGTGAGAAAGATTAATAAACGAAGACCTGGAAGAGAGGTTTCTAAGCGCACTGCGAAAAATGTTGAAACAATGAACTTGAATCCAATCGTAGATCCAGTAAAGTAAAATAAAAATGAAAAACTAACTCTTCTTCTTACCAATAATAACAGTTTTATTTCCCTATCGTGTCTGTGAAAAATGTTACAGCAATTTTAGAATGTATGCATTTTTCGCAACCACCCTGTATGTACAAACGAGTGTAATTAATCTAAATGATTAAGGGGGTCATCGGAGCGAAATTTTGTTTATGAACCGATTGTTCTGAAAATTGTACACCATATGTAATTTTGAGAAAAATATTTGCTCGCGTAACTTTTTCGATTTTCGCCTTTGTTTTTAAAAAAATGGGAAATATGTTTTTTATGTAATTTTTGTAATTTTCACAAACATTTCAAGTGAAAAAAATTCAATGAGTTTTCATGCTAGAACAAAACCAAATACAGTATTAGAATCCATAAGCATTTCTGACAAAGTACTTAAGCCGCATTTTCCACTTTATTTTGTTTCATATGCGATTTTCGAACACTAGCTAAAATGTACAAATTTTTCGGTTTTGAATAGTGATAAAAATTGAATGAAAAAATTAGAAAAATCAACCAATTATTCTGTTAGAAATGTTACAAGGATTCCAAAACTGATTTTATTTTTCTTCTATCATGAAAACTCATTGACTTTTATTCATTTCTAGGTAGAAAATTTGATTTTTACGAACAGGCGAAAAACATAAATTTTGTGGCGAAATGTGGTATTATACATTATTTTGCTTGAATCCTTTTTTCATGTTATATTATCATCTACAAATAACATGCATGCATTATTCCATATTTCTACTGTGAATTACATATCACATGTATAAATTACATGAATGAATTACATTTATTTCTCATTATTTTTAAGCACACACGGTAAATTTTACATTTGTGGACCTATTGTTTTGAAATTTTCCAAGTAACTTTTAAAAAAAGACGCATTTTTGCTAGTGTAACTTTTCCGATTTTGGCAGTAGTTTTTAATAAATACGAAATAAATTTTTCTGTTATTTTATCGGATATTTCAAAAGAATTGAAGTCAATTAGAAGTGTTTCATGCTAAATAGAATAGAAGTGTTTCATGCAAAAACAAAACCAAAGACAGTTTTGGAATCCTCGTAATATTTATAACAAATGAATGAAGCCGGATTTTCCGTTTTCATTTTTATTGTCTTTTGATATGGGGTCATAAAACCATGATTTTTGACCCACATTATCCCCCTTTCACCCCATCTTGAGGGATTCTAGTGCTCGTAGCCCTATAAAATTTTAGGTCACAATAGCCCACTACCTAAGAACCCTGTTTCAACAAAGAAAAAAATTGATAATTATGACCATTAAGCTCTCGGAAGAGATCCGACAGAAAATGATGACTGCAAATTTCGTACAATGTTCCCTAGGGAGCGAGCTGGTCGAGCAGTATAATTCAGTCTCGTAATTCAAGTTCACGGATTGGCGCTGAAGTTATGGGCGGTTCTTTACATTCACAGTCAAGGATCGGCTCTTTATATTCTAGGTAAAGGAGTGGTTCCAACCTCTATCGCAAAGTAAGTTTGGCTAGTAGAGAATAATCAGCGGGAAATTTCTCTCGTTTGCCCAAGCTTTGCTTATAAATATTGGTTATTCACAACATGCTCATGAAACATTGCCAGTGTAAAAAAAAGCAGTGCATACCATAACGTACCCGAGCAGCTTGTGCTTTATGTATACAAGCTCCCGTAGCCCAAACAATCATTGTTCCAATTCTTTTCATCACTATACAGGAAAGTATTCTAGTGTTGGTGTTTTTAATTAGTTTTCATTATAGACTTGCACTTAATGCAACGAGTTCAAAAATCATGTATGACACTCGGATGTGCCGCGTACATACGTGTTTATCTATGCAATCATATGAGGCATTGTAAAGTGTACCTATAGTGGGTGTGATGAATATCTTCTTAAAACGCGAACGCAGAACCTGCAATGCAGGTACTCTGTGTACAAGATTATCGCTAAATAAAGAATATAAGCATGGAATGATACAGGCCATGTATAACATGCTCATGTAACATGTTCGACGAATATATACATGAAACATGTTCATACAGCATGTATTGCGACTTGAGACCATTCAGTTTTTAAGGAGTCCTAACTCACAAGCAGCCTTCATTTAGCTGGAACATGATCTGGTGCTACACTAGGGTTTTGATCGTGAGCAAGTACATGTATCTTATTTCTATTCTGTACTCTCCATTTACACAGACGCTAAGCAAAACGAACTTGATTTGCTCATTATGGGAAAAAAGACGATGTGAGTATTTGGAGAAACCTGATGACCTAGCTTAGATTTCAATCAGCTCTACAGTTTCAGTTATAATACGAAAGACATTAATGAAGATGGATTTTGAGTTTCCACAAAATTGCTTTTGATTAACTTCTTGTTCTTAAGACCCTTCATTGAAGGATTTCCTTTGTGGATGATAAATTAGAGAGTTAATTTTTAATTAACCTGCGTGAAAATCAAAGCCCCATGGCTAAGCTAATATTTAGACAAGCATAAATGAAGAAAGCTTCTGACTTTAGAGTATCCAGCGAACACTCGCAGAACAGAGAGAGTTTTAGACAGGGTGTTTGAGAATGTGAACCATCTCGCGTATTAGATAAGCAATCGAGAAATGTTCATATTAACTTGAACAATCTTAATTCGTGTTACAGTAATCAATTTTTCCAAGACCACTATACATAAAACTGGAAGTTCAGTCTAAAACAGCCAGTGTCCTGGTAGTTAGTATAAAGGCGATTATTTGAAGGAAGTTTTCGCACGTACACATTATATACTTCACTAAATATTTCCGGTAAACAAAGCAAATCATAAAATTGAATTAATCTGTATTATAATAATAAAATCTGTGAGCTACCTAACAGCAATCCTTTATGCACGCGACTTCAAAGAAAAGTGGAACACAATGATGGCTTAATGTTCCGAAAGGATGCTTTTGCGAACAGAGCCATTAAACTGCAGGCACCAACAGAGACAGAGAACTGCAGGCACCAACAAAGACAGGGAACTGCAGACACCAACAGAGACAGGAAACTGCAGACACCAACAGAGCCAGGAAACTGCAGACACCAACAAAGACAGGGAACTGCAGGCGCCAACAGAGCCAGGAAACTGCAGACACCAACAGAGACAGGGAACTGCAGGCTCCAACAGAACCAGGAAACTGCAGACACCAACAGAGACAGAGAACTGCAGGCACCAACAAAGACAGGGAACTGCAGACACCAACAGAGACAGGAAACTGCAGACACCAACAGAGCCAGGAAACTGCAGACACCAACAAAGACAGGGAACTGCAGGCGCCAACAGAGCCAGGAAACTGCAGACACCAACAGAGACAGGGAACTGCAGGCACCAACAGAACCAAGGAACTGCAGACACCAACAGAGACAGGGAACTGCAGACACCAACAGAACCAGGGAACTGCAGACACCAACAGAGACAGGGAACTGCAGACACCAACAGAGCCAGGGAACTGCAGGCTCCAACAGAGCCAGAAAACTGCAGACACCAACAGAGCCAGGGAACTGCAGACACCAACAGAGCCAGGGAACTGCAGACACCAACAGAGCCAGGAAACTGCAGACACCAACAGAGACAGGGAACTGCAGGCACCAACAGAACCAAGGAACTGCAGACACCAACAGAGACAGGGAACTGCAGACACCAACAGAACCAGGGAACTGCAGACACCAACAGAGACAGGGAACTGCAGACACCAACAGAGCCAGGGAACTGCAGGCTCCAACAGAGCCAGAAAACTGCAGACACCAACAGAGCCAGGGAACTGCAGACACCAACAGAGACAGGGAACTGCAGACACCAACAGAGCCAGGGAACTGCAGACACCAACAGAGACAGGGAACTGCAGGCTCCAACAGAACCAGGAAACTGCAGACACCAACAGAGACAGGAAACTGCAGACACCAACAGAGACAGGGAACTGCAGACACCAACAGAGAGAGGGAACTACAGACACCAACAGAACCAGGGAACTGCAGACACCAACAGAGACAGGAAACTGCAGACACCAACAGAGCCAGGGAACTGCAGGCTCCAACAGAGCCAGAAAACTGCAGACACCAGCAGAGCCAGGGAACTGCAGACACCAACAGAGACAGGGAACTGCAGGCTCCAACAGAGCCAGGAAACTGCAGGCACCAACAGAGACAGGGAACTGCAGGCGCCAACAGAGACAGGGAACTGCAGACACCAACAGAGACAGGGATATGCAGACACCAACAGAAACAGGGAACTGCAGGCGCCAACAGAGACAGGGAACTGCAGACACCAACAGTGACAGGGAAATGCAGACACCAACAGAGACAGGGAACTGCAGACACCAACAGAGACAGGGAAATGCAGACACCAACAGAGACAGGGAACTACAGACACCAACAGAGACAGGGAAATGCAGACACCAACAGAGACAGGGAAATGCAGACACCAACAGAGACAGAGAACTGCAGGCGCCAACAGAGACAGGGAACTGCAGACACCAACAGAGACAGGGAAATGCATCAGACACCAACAGACACAGGGAACTGCAGACACCAACAGAGACAGGGAAATGCAGACACCAACAGAGACAGGGAACTGCAGTCACCAACAGAGACAGGGAACTGCAGACACCAACAGAGACAGGGAACTGCATACACCAACAGAGACAGGGAACTGCAGACACCAACAGAGACTGGGAAATGCAGACACCAACAGATACAGGGAACTGCAGACACCAACAGAGACAGGGAAATGCAGACACCAACAGAGACAGGGAACTGCAGACACCAACAGAGACAGGGAAATGCATACACCAACAGAGACAGGGAACTGCAGACACCAACAGAGACAGGGAAATGCAGACACCAACAGAGACAGGGAACTGCAGGCGCCAACAGAGACAGGGAACTGCACACACACCAACAGAGACAGGGAACTGCAGACACCAACAGAGACCGGGAACTGCAGACACCAACAGAGACAGAGAACTGCAGACACCAACACAGACAGGGAACTGCAGACACCAACAGAGACAGGGAACTGCAGACACCAACAGAGACAGGGAACTGTAGACACCAATAGAGACAGGGAAATGCAGACACCAACAGAGACAGGGAACTGCAGGCACCAACAGAGACAGGGAACTGCAGGCACCAACAGAGAAAGGGAACTGCAGGCACCAACAGAGACAGGGAACTGCAGGCACCAACAGAGACAGGGAACTGCAGACACCAACAGAGACAGGGAACTGCAGACACCAACAGAGACAGGGAACTGCAGACACCAACAAAGACAGGGAACTGCAGACACCAACAGAGACAGGGAACTGCAGACACCAACAGAGACAGGGAACTGCAGACACCAACAGAGACAGGGAACTGCAGACACCAACAGAGACAGGGAACTGCAGACACCAACAGAGACAGGGAACTGCAGACACCAACAAAGACAGGGAACTGCAGACACCAACAGAGACAGGGAACTGCAGACACCAACAGAGACAGGGAACTGCAGGCACCAACAGAGACAGGGAACTGCAGACACCAACAGAGACAGGGAACTGCAGACACCAACAGAGACAGGGAACTGCAGACACCAACAGAGACAGGGAACTGCAGGCACCAACAGAGACAGAACAGATTCATTTAAGAACTACTCGTTGAAGAGACGTGGAAAGAATCTACCCTCACAACAAATTTATCATGCCGGTTAATCCTGATCGTCGTTGTTAAATAATTATCAGTTAATTTTCTCTCGTACGAAATCATAACCAGCAGTTTCTTTTGAGCATCGGCTAATCATCAGTATCAGTTATTTTTATCAAAATTTAATCCACAGACTCAGTCAACCTTCAATACCCATTCATTCCAATTTCGATTAACTCTCAATGTTTGCAAATACTGAGTTTCCATCATTCCAAATTGTTAGATTTTTAATTGGTTAAATAAGTTTACCTCCAGCATAAGATAATTTTTAGTATTCAATTTTTCTGACGATTAGTTTGTCCCAGATATCAATTAATGTTCAGGGTCAAATTCACCTCCGTATCAGTCAGTACCCGGCTTCATGTAGTCCTCATTCATGTATAAAGCAGGACGTGAGTTTCTGAAGAGCCTTAGTGGCACGGGATGAAATGACCATTCAAATTTGTTCAAACCTCGAATGCCAAAAGATTAATCAATTTTCAGATTAGAGTATTGGCAAAACATGCACAAAAATTTCCATAATATCGATACATGAGCGAGTGCTTCACTCTATCACGCTAGAAGAACATTTTCTCTCGGAAATAAACAGCCATAGGTTAGATATATGTTGCAAGGTTTTTCTAATATTCGACATGAAGATAATCCAAAAATTCGAATCTGTACTTTATTTATTCCTTCCACGGACGCTAATTAAGAGTCATTTTAAGAGTATGAACGTGAATGAACAGCACAATGTATGTAATATAATAAGCTCCAAAATTTAAAAACCATGACAATCATTGGTGTGCTGTGAAATTCGGAGGATATTGTACTTTTATTCTATTGTTTTATTCGGAATATTATTTTTGAATTGACGATGACTCATGTTGATTGACAGAAAAAATACCCACGAAACGTCTCATTTATATTAAACTAAAGAAATTGCAATTATATGTTTCTTTGAACTATTTATCGACCTATTAACGTTTAGAATCTATGAATTTGCAACCCCGCTTGCTCCCTCGCTTTTTTGTTCATTTGACTGAGAGAGGTCGGCCACGCTCTGCTTACCGTAAATAAAATAGGATAAAAATAAGCATCCTGATTTTTTTGAGCTGTCCATAATATTATGAGCATTTTTTATTTACAGACATCGATTTAAATAAAAAACTTTTAACGACTGATAATTATTTTCCTACGCCAGAAATTGCCTTTGCCCACCTATGACGAAAATTGAATATATTATTATTAAATTTTGCTAAATTTAATAAATGAATAAAATTTGTCAACGTATGACTTAACCATAGATGAAATGTTTTTCATTGCCATGAGATCTACAAAGGAAAAAAAATAAACGGTAGGATGACCCCAATATAAGAAGGAAAGAGTGGATAAGTAAGGGAGATCCCACGTAGGCTTGTACTGCAAGCCATTGAAACGTGGGGTGGAGCATTGTCTTGTTGAAGCACTACTCTCTTCTTCTAGTTTTTCTACATTTGGCAACACATGTTTGATTTTATGATCTAAATTTAATAACTGAATACTGAATGCATTAACATTATCGGTTAGAACTTAGAAATCAAATTAAATTAGAGTATCTTAGGATAAACACTTTCTTATCATCAGAATATGCAGTTTTTGGAACGAGTGGTCTTTTCAGCGGCCCGTTCTTGAACGAGAGTAACTCGCCTGTTAGTGCTTCTCTGAGTGTGTTCAACGAAATGATAGTCCCGTAATTTCACTGTTTTTGACAATTGGTTCAACAGGCTTTCGTGGTTTTGGGGCAGTACCTCTGCATCCCATCTGCAGATTTTCAAAGAAAAACTGAGGAAGCTTTTTGACAATCATATTGAAGTCATCAACCAAGATGGTGAGTGGCCTCTAAAATCTCCAGAATTAATGTCTTTTTATCCTTTTTCATGGAGATATGTTAAGATTATAATACATAGTGTATTTCAATATCCATGAAAACACAATTAGTTGCGAAAAGTTAATTTTCTCTAAGATACGCCGCACGCGATCTAGAAAGTCAGAAAAGCAATGTGATCAAAAGCTAAATTGTGCTCTGGCAAAAAAAACAAAAGGGCTTGGAAAGAAAGGTTATTTTTAGACCATGATTTCAAAACGTCTAGTTTTTATAATAACGTTTCAGGGAGAAAATGCTAATTTCAACAAAAATCAGCAGTTTCTTCAACAGTTAAACAACATAGTTCATCAGTTACTTCACTAAACGAATTTTACATGACTGAAGTTCGAGTTTTATCAGCTTAAAAAACATTAACTTTTTTTGTGCATGAGAAACTGACACGATGAGATGGGCCCGATGTAAGCAATATAAGTCATGGGTGGTCCGGTACATTTATAATCTACATCAATCCATCTGTCGCTACACTTATTTCTAATAAAACTCTGCCAGCCTTCTTCGTTTGTTTGTATACAAGTGTGTAAACTTGGTATTATCCTTGTTACCGTCCAACCTTTTCTTCTGGTTTTAACAAGAACAAAAGCTAAGACTCTGTTTTTTTGAAGAGTGAGGGTACTTTGTTTTCGTAATACAAATTAGATTATATCTTTCAACACAACGTAGGAAGAAATTTTAGGTTTTCTTAGTCCTACTCATCATAATATTCTTCCACGTTGTTTTGTGGATAGGTTGTATTGCAAAAGTTCACTTTTAGAATGATATTCCACAGTGTTTCCCAGCAAGTATTTAAAAAATATATTTTCGTTCATGATGAACTATTTTTTCATTGTAAAAATTATTATCAATAATCAATTTCAAGCTCAAAAAATAGCTATTAACCTAACGTGCCCAATTAGATATTGCAAGTCAGGATATTTGTAAAACTCAGGTAATCGTGAGTGTTAGTTGGTTCGGTTGTTTGTTTCCGTCCACGCTCAGCTTGCAGTAATAATTTGACGCAAAAACTTAGCACCGGGCTTTCGTCAGCAAGAAAAGGTGAAATTCAACTTCCTTTTTACGCCTTACCGATGATACGCGGCATTTGCTGATACTTAGGGAAAAATGTTCGTTCTTTTTAGCCTGACTTATGATATTTATCCCAAAAGTATCGAGAATGCGGTCTGTTAACACCTGTGTTCATTTAATGAAAATATTACTAAGTGACTCTTCAGTAAACTGCTAATAATAGTAGTTTTTTCCATTGAACTATTTTACTGGCGAAAGAAAGGTATTTATCTGCAACTTTAAAGTGTGAAAATTATTTATAGACACAACATGACTCAGCAGGTACCGAGGATGATCTAGTATATTTAGAAAACTCTGCGAATAATAATCTTGCGCGTTTGTTTGGTTGGTTGTTATCGTCCATTTAGCCTTTTGGCGACATCATTGAACAATATTAAACCTGCACTCAGTTATAAAAATGAGAAAATGTAACACTCTACTTTTTATATTAACATCGGAGAAAATTAAACTTCCATTCTCATATCACGGCTAATACGTCGAGAGAAATTTGCACTCATTTTCTTCTGACTTATCAATTTAATCCCATACGCTTTATTGTAGAAGGCTTAGATGTTACAACTCTTTATTCTAGCGAGAATGTTTAGAGAGATATCCCTTCTAATTTGAAGAGAATGTAACACTTCTTTTTATTTTATAGAGAAAATCCCTGTGGCAAGTAGTTTGTACAACTGCTTTTAATCAATGCCAAATTACTTCGACCACATACATTGCGAAGGTAACATGCAATTTCTAACTTGAAAAATGATTTCAGAAACTACGTGACAAACGAGGCACGTGCGGTCACGTTAGTTACATGAGGAACTGACTTGATAGATGAGACGTCTAGTCTGCACATAGATGCATTGACGGACTTTCGTCAATGCATTTCGTATCGACGTCATTCGCATTCGTCATTCAGTCCCAAACCCATCGAGTCATTCTTTCTGCAATTACACCAGCAAAATTCATTCTGTCACAAACTGCTCACAGGAAAATGAAACCTCACTGTAGAGGATGTCAGTATCACGAGTATTTCCACTCGTTGTTTTCTAAAATCACCTCACACTAAACAGTTCAACTTCCAAGTTGCTATCTGAGCGACGAATGTCGTCATAGCGGCACCATCGGTAGCGTAAGTTCTAATTCAGCTGTCGTTACACTATGGCCGATACAGAGTAAACTGTCGTAAGATATTAGTGAATTTATGGCTTTTTTACGAAACGTTAAAAGGAGTTAGGTTAACGAAGAATACGGATATTTAGGGTAGGATTGCTTGGGTTAAGATAAAATAGGTTAAGATCAGTGAGGACAGGCTTTATCAAATTATTTGAGTTGAAAAAAAACTGGGATTTTTCCACAGTTTTATGAAAGGTTAGGTTAGATTGGCAAAAGTTACTGTAGGTTAAGAATAATAATTTAGTCTATGCATATAAAAAAATAACCGTTGGTTTTCCATGAGTCCCACATTTCTATGTTATTATTCTGCTTGTTCTTCTGTTAATTTCTTTACTCCCAAAACAGTAACATTTTTTCTTCATCAATTAAAATTAGAAAGCAATAAAACAGCAATACATCGCTTGTATCGTGAATATTAGATAATTGCATAACTCAGCACAGCGGTTGAATTGCCGAGTTTCAATAATTCAGTCGAAGAAAGTTAACAAAACGTAAAAAAAAATTCGAGTCATGGCTGTATCCACTACAGCAGGCAGGGTTCAGTTGTGAACAGCATCAGCAGTAATTTTCCTGGTTTAGTGATTGTAGTAAAAGAGCTTCCTGTCACCGCTAGAGTGAAATGAACAGCAGTACATCATGAACAACAGAATGAGAAAAACAGGCAATAGTCGTGAGCATTTATGAACAGAAGTACGACCTAACATTCTAAACCAAGCAATGGACTAAAACAATGCTTTGGCTGATGTATATCATAGTGTAAGCACGGATTCTTCTTTCGTGGGTCGCCGCTTTCCAGTAATTCGAAAGGAGAAAATTTGTACACGCTGCCGAATAAAACTTTTCATTATATTCGATAAGCAGATACAATGCATTGCGCCGAGTGTCATTCCTCACCACTTCACAAACCGTCAGGCAAAAAACTGTTCTACCCAAGGATCACCGAGTTACTATCTGGTCATCTGGTATTTGCCAAGAATTAATAGATAAATGAGGGTCTGATAACATTAACGTAGTACATATCAGGGTAGGATAGCATATGCTAGGATAAGTTAGAACAGAATCGGTTAGGATAGGATAGGGCAGTTTAGGACAAGTTTGAATAAAATCGACTTGGGTACTTGGATTTTGGATAGGTTAAGTTAGGATATTTAAATTAAAATTACCACTGAAATTTTTAGGAGTTCAACTAGTATGCGTAGCAGAGGGGGAATTTACTTATCTTTCATTGATATGTCGAAAGAATTAGACTTTAACTCAAAGTTCTAACAATGCTAGTAAGCGGTGAAGGTATCTTGCTCGAGACACACGCGCGCATTGGCACTGCGTGAACGCCAGAGCGTCACCTACCCCAGCGTTTCTTTGCTTCTAATTAGGATGCCCGTTTCCTCACAGTCTGTACCGCTTGTGTTGCCCGTAAAATTATGCAAGTTTTACAGAGCAAGTGCTGCTGCTGCTGCTGAAGGGCCAATTTTACTAGAGAATCTGAAATAAAATTTTATTTTTTTGTTCGAATTGTGATCGGTACAGTTGCTTCGTCTAATAAAAAATGTAATCCAATCAGAAATCTAAATTGACCAAAATGATGCTTAGGTCAGTTTCTGATAAATATATTCAACACCACTACTCTTGCCCCACGAATGAAATTATCTCAATTCTGCAAAGGTCTTATTACATGAACCACCACAAATCATTGAATTTAACAAAATTATGTAAAACCTGTAGTGCAACACATTACTGGCCTAAATTGAACCAAGGACGCATTAAATGACTTGGAAAAATATGCTTCAGAGTGAAATCTCATTTCCAACAATGTATTGAATGGAATCGGCAGAAAAATATCATAAATGACGCTCTGTCATGCAAATACTGTATTTGCAAAATTTCATCATTGATTGATTTTCATTCTCATTGCATGTCATCTTATTTAATAGCATTCAATGAAGTGTAATAAATCAACTCTTTTTCAGGAATATACAAAAATCAATACGGCGTTTGTTTTATTCGTACCCGTTTTAATTCATATAAAACATTGTGTACGGGCTGCTCTGTGGTGGCGGTGACCGCAGAGCTCCGCAAAAGAAACCCAACAAATGTTCGATTTCAATTGTTCGATTTCCTCAATTGAAGTGAAAAAAATTAACAAATGAACACCGTTCACAAAATTAGACGCTAGAGGATCAAAGAGGGAGGGAAGAAGGCATAATACAAACATAAAAACTAATTAATGATGTCCAAAGGAGTTTGAATTGAAACTACGGGTTGGGTACACAAAGAGTTCGCTTCATTCTCATCCAGGTAACTCCTTCATTAATTAATTACAATCGAACAGTTCAGCTGCTCACCTTGATGCGGAGCTGTGGTATGACCAGTGACGCACGCCGCAGCTCGGCTGAATGTTCGCCAATTTTTATGAAGGTATGAAATAATTCAATGAAAATCGAGAATTTTGTTTCGTTTTGAATAAATAAAAAAACTTTTTTAATCTCTGAAATGCAAATTTATGATGATTGACATTTTCATCATTAAGTATTAAATTTTACTAAATTTTGAGTTGAGCATTGGACTTCAGCTCATTCCGCTGCGGTTGAAGAATTAAGAAAAACAAAGCGTTTATCCCCAAATTTATTGAGTACCTGGACACTTCACACGAGTTTAAATTACTCCATTTGCCTGTCTCACCAAATACATCTCACAACTTTGATGCTCAGGAGCGAAATTGATAATTGAAAAATTGTTTTTAGGAAACATACATACGCACTCTTAAAAAAATTTCATGTTCTTATTTCCAATACCTATATATTATCATTATTAGTCTACGGGTTTTGGAACGAATATTTAAATTACTCCTTCACTTTTCAAATTTTCACCGTTTGTGAAATTTTCCATAATTGTTTTATTTACGCTCCATTCGTGTTTGTGAAACCACCAATAATTTTGAAAGACCATTAAATTGTTGTCGCGAACTGCTACCCCGCTTGAGAAAGTATCAAAACCTTTACGTCAAAATTAAAAAACGAACAAAAACATTAAAATTACCCTGAAATACAGGCTTTTCGATTATATTGTAAAGTGATAGCAGCAAAATGGATATCAGATGATTGAAACAGTAAGCTTTATTTTTAATGGTCGAGAATTAGAGTAGCATCGCGCACATAAGGGGAGTAGAACTGGAGCTAATGACTGGAACAGCTGCAGGGGCGACCATCTCCCATCGGAGGGTCGCCAGGTGGCTCTCAGGCCGCACTTACCTCTCTTCCTTTGAGCGTTCCAAGGGAAATAACAGAGTGCCGCTAAGCATGAACCATACTGCACATGAACTGTTTTAACCACAGTCCGAACGTTTTCATTCACGATACAAATTCAGTTTAAAGTACGAATGTCCTAACGTTGACCTATTAATATTGACATATAATTTTTATTGTGCTGCTCTGCATTCAGAATTAATGAAGCGACAACTCGAGTCTTAAAAATCGATTCTTCAGCTTTCGTAAATATTGCTTGCTAATCTCAATGTCTGACCTCCATTTCTGATGAACATCAACTAAACAGACTCTGAAGTACATTAGAGCCTTTCATAGTTAGCATCAAGTTCAATAGAGGGAAGTGAATGCAAGTAAAATGGTCACTAATGATTTAATCATTTTTTCAGTTCAAGCTTACATAAGTCATATTGCTGCAATGTTCATCTTAGCAGCTGAAAAATGAAATATATGTGTTGGTAACATCACATTCCTGCGTAAACGAATGATCGAAATTGTGGATGGGTTATCGTATTATGATACATGACGCTACCTCTTGCTTAAATTTCAATGTTCGACGCGAGCGTGGCATAAGAGCGCTACCGACAATCGGCAGGCTGAGAAGGACCGAGAGAATTGGGTGAGAACACTGGCACACCGCCACGTCTATCTGCCGTCGCCGCCCCGGGCGAACTGAAGGTGCGAGGCAGGCCGCACCCTCGGGATTGCCCTCACCTGCCCTCGTGTCCTCAGCCTCCGCTGCTGGTGTGCTGGCGGGCTGGATGTTGCCTGCGTACACCCCGGGGTGTTTTGCAGCTGGTGTGCTGGCGGGCTGGATGTTGCCTGCGTACACCCCTGGGTGTTTTGCTGCAGGTGTGCTGGCAGGCGGGATGTTGCTTTCGGCGGGATTTGACTACAAAATCTGCCTCTCATGTCACAAGTAATCCTAATGAATTCACAGCTTTTTATTATTATAGGTATACTAAATCTAAGAAATATCTTATCAAAATTTTAAATGTTGAGACTTTATCGACGCATGGAAACGAATTTGGCAGTTTCTACTCTAGTACGTCAAGGCCTGGTCAGCGGAGAGTAAAAAATATTTACTGCCTTCATGCAGCTAAATGGGAATTTCTTTTGAGTGTGTACAGCAGAATGTTATTCGGTTTTGAAAACATCAGTATACATACTACCACTGCTAAACTCATAAGTGGAACATAAAATTTTTCATATCGACGTCCTAAAACAGGAGCAGAATGCGTTCTTTGCAGGCTACTGAGTGCAGGAATTTAAGGACTTTTTTAGGAGCTAATGTTATATGAAAATGGATGGAAGAGATAAATCTCAACCATACTTAATGCGAGAGCCTGCTTTTGAGAGCTCTTCATGAGGCGTGTGTTCGTTTATTTATTGTCTCAATTTTTTCATAATGAATGGACAAAATCAAAAATATTCTATTATGTTTCAAAATTTCTCCCATGATCTTATCAATGATCAAAAATTAGATATGGGATTGATTGCCCAAGGTGCTGACTCAGAGCAGTAGATCTTTTCCGCGCACGGGCGAGTGTCTCACAAAAAGTATTACCCGCTCCTTCCATGTTTACAACTCCATAACCATTTCCCAAATTAGATCGCGTTTTCTGTTAGACGCAAGAAAATGTTATGTTTAAGGCAAGAAAAATGTTGTCATAGCTGCAAGGCATTCATTACTATTGCAGAATATGTGAGAGAAAAATTACCTCTGGAAATAAATTGAGTGAATGATGATTATTATGGTTGATAAATTCAGATGGAATGACAATGCATGTAATGCGATACAAAAATAAAACATTCAAGAGGGTGTCTGAAAAACTAGTCACCCAATAAGAAATGGGTTAAAACCTTTTTTCATGCAGTGTTAATACGGATTGAAATTGATTTTTCAATGAAACCAACATTATTTTGGACCACGTAAAAACTTAAATTGTTACCGTGTATACACGATGCTAAGTGATTTTCGATTTATTTATCGGCTAACATCATCATTCAGTGAAAAAATTCATTCTCACACCTTTTCGGTAGCTACAATAGATATGCTGCGCCACCGAAAACTTTTTAAAGCGCTAAAAAGGGAACAAATTTCTACGTCAAGTAAAGAAAACTATATTCAAACCTGATTATCAGTCTGGGGGTAGTTAATATTTTAGCAACAGATGCACTTTTTATGAAACAAGTTACTCATAATAAATGTGCAAAACGAGTCAGATACTGCATTTTTCTCCTCTCAACGCGCGTCCGGGAAGTGGTAACGCATCACTTCCTCGAAGGCAGGTGGACAAGGCCTGTGACCCGATGAGAACACGTGACAACCTACTGTACTTCCTTGCAGGAAGTATTGGATACTCTACTGAGAACAGGGAAGTAATTCCTTGTAAAATGTTACATTTCATGTTATGGTGACTTGGACTAATCAGTTAAAACCTGTTCTGCTAGGTGTTCTAGGCCGGCTTGAAATGCCTTAGAATAATGAAAAGCTTCTGAATTATTTCCACTTTGCAGTAGTTGTAGAAAATGTATGCGCTCTTTAAATGGCAATTTTTTATTGTCAATCCAACGAAGGAAATAAAAACAATGACCTTCAGATAGCTGAGATCATTCTGGGTGAATGAATATTATCTAGTTTTTACAATCTTAATGCAAGTTTCACTTCCTGTTTGAAGTCGTCCATATCGTCATCTGCTCCTGTTGTGAAAAGTTGCTTCTGATGTTCACTTGTCGAAAATTTGACAAACAGTCGGTACGGAGCCATAAAACGGGTCGGTACGAAGCCATAAAATCTGTGGAACCATCTTGTTGCTTCAGCCTCCGACTCTAGGCGTATCATTTCTTCCACGAGAAGCTTGCGTCGGTGAAGATTAACTGGCCCATTTTAAGGAGTGAGAGCGAGAATATTGAAAAACGGAGCATTAAATACAACATGATGGTAGCATTTATGTTCAAAAAGCCTGCATAAAAAATATTATTCTAAACTAAAATTTTCTCAGCTCTCCAATGGTGGTTGTATTTATTTCCTCTGCTGAACAGAATGAAGTTACTGCAATTTTACGAGTGTGTACTTATTTTGACCCATTCTGTTCTTCATCTGGCACAGATAATTAGGAAAGGCTGCCTTCACCGTGAGGTTGATAGTTGTTTGTGAAGGGCTTTGTGGTGGGAATGAGCATTTCCTTACTGTAAAATGTTCATATGTGTGTGATATTTCTAGAAAAAATTATTTACAGAGGAAAATTTGCTAACGAGTTTTCGAAACGTGGAATTTGATCATTCGTATGATACACTCAGCGAAATGCGGTCTCATTTCCAACAGTATTTCATTTTAACTCTTCATGCAACGTGAATTTGGGGCAGCGTAAGACTTTTCTCCCGTCACAACACAAAAATTATACACTGGGGAACAAAATTCTACTTTTTCACAGTTGCTTACACTTTTAAACCTGGTTCTGGGTAAATTAAGGTTATTGATTTCAAAAATTGCATGTGTATTTTCTATTTGATCGAGTTTTCTTGCAGTGAGTTGCCTCCAGTTACTACTGACAATATATTTGTAGACCACCGGATACTATTGATAAAATTCGAAAATAGTACGAATTACTCTAACTCAAAACCCATTACAAGCATGCAGAATTAATTTATAATTTCTTTTACTTACCCAGACAAACACATTGTGTATTCATCAGTTGCTTTTGCGAAGAATGACAGATTTATTCAGATAGAAACTTGTGTTTAATTGACCGTCTAGAATGGCGTATACCTGTGTAGTCTCGCTGAATGCTCCAGCAATAGTCGGCCATCATGTGAACGTCCCAGCGACCTTAATATCGATCTTCCATGATTTTGATATCCTAGGGAAAAGGTTCACATTGCTCATCACTCACGTCCCCAATGTTCGCTGGAAATAATTCAATATGACTGTTCAAGAAATGCATCTTAATGCTCATGTTACAACCTAACACCTGGAAACTTTGCAGTAAAGATTCGCCTAGCTCTTTATGTTCCATTGATATCCTATTTCCAAGAAAATTATTTACGCCAGAAACAAATGCTCCTCGTGCATTTTTCTCAACATCAGTCATAGATTGAGTGAAGGCTTGATCTTTAATCAGTTTCCTAAATTGAAGGCCATCGAAGATACCTGCTTTGAGTTTTTCTGTCGTTGCACCAGGGAACAATTCACACAAATACTTGAAACAGTCACTGTAAGTATTGAGCGCCTTGACGAAATGTTTCATAAGGCCTAGCTTGATGTGAAGAGGCGGGAAAACATTTTTTTCACTTTTTACTAGGGGCTCATGAATGATGTTCTTTTCCCCTACGTCGTATGATTCCCTAACTGGCCATTCCTTCTGAATGCAGTGTCTGTCTTTGACTCTGCTGTCCCAGAGGCCCATAAAGCAAGGTAACTTTGTCTAACTCTGTCGTTGTCGTAAGACAAATGGATCATTTTTAGATCAACACTATTGATCCATTTGTGATATTCATATTTGAGTGGCTCCAATACTGTTATGATGTGTTCATATTTTTCTTTCAGGTGTACTGAGTGTCCCATGGGCATTGCGCCAAAGATTTTGCCTATTGTAACAGAATACATGTCAAGTTTCACTTAGAGCTATCTATAAAGAGGCGCCTCTCTTTCGGATCATAACCTGTAGCTCCCATCGCGTTTACTAATCCAGGAATATCACAACAGTAGACGAAGTTGAATTTAGAATCAAGGAACTGTAAGAGGTTATCTTCTCTGTTGCGATAGAATGTTCCCATGCCGTCCATTTCCACCAAGTTTTTACCTGTTATTCGTGAAGTCAACAATTTCGAGAGTTTTTTAGACGAACCCAGATCTCGAACTAAATCATTGAGTTTTGCATGGGGAAATGTTTGCGGTTCTGTTGATACGCCTTCTAAGTCTCAGTCACTGTTTCTGGTAGGTGACTCCTCTGTAAACCCAGTGTCACGTTCGCCGTCAGAGTTAAGAGAAACAAATTGAGTAAAGATAATTTTTGGAACATCATCTGAATGGGGCACAAGTCTGATTGTTGAATCTAGACTAAAGTACGTGATAAGCTGACGAGATTTACCAATGAAACCAACAACATCAGTTAGGCAGAAGCAACTGTGTGTGACATGGTCTTGTGGCTCACGCCGTATCATCGGAATGCTAAATGTTATTTTAGTTTTTTCCTTTAGTTCATTGACTCAAGTTTTCGTCTCAAGAATGGCATACCATACCAATGTTTACCTCGATCTTCAACTTTCACTTGAAAGTAAGAAAAGTAAGCTCACTCCCCAAAATCGTTAATGTACCTTGTTTGCTTTGGAGCTGTGAATGTATCACATGTGTAGCAGAACGCATCCAGACGCGTCACATATTTCCTTTTACTTGATTGAGAAGCCATTGATCTTTTAACAGCTTTCTGAAATATAAAAAAACATGACCACTTCTTATAGTGATAAAATATCATTTACCTTGGGCAAAAAATTTAAAAAATTCTTGATAAAAATAAAAACACGATGGCGTAGCATAAAAACTTTACCTGGTCTTTACAAACAAATGCCATTTTTGGAATCAGTGACCTGAAATCCACTAGAATCAAGTGACAGAACTCATGCAACTAATAGTGTGTTCCCAGTGTTATGTTCGTTGGCGACGTCTGGTGCGGTTTGCACTCTTAATGTTGGAGCATAATAATTATTTCCATGTTAATATTGCATGAATATTTATATTTTTCAAGGCGACGATAACTTGACTCAGATTTTGTAATCCAAGCCGCAACTCTTCTTTTCAATTATCCTAATATCGACGTGGACTAAAATTTCATTACAAAACCGGCAAGAATTACTCAATACAAGAAAACAACTCTCTTACAACGTATTTCAAACGCAAACAAAGCTCCCACGAGAAAGCCGAGCTACAGACCAGAATATGCTACGATGTTGACAATTTCAAATTACAGTAAACATGATAGCACTGATTTGGTCTCGACTTGAAGGTGATACAATCCTCGTCATAACCTGATTTAGAGCACTGAAGCACGAGCATTCTTGAATAGAAACATTTTGAGTTAGGAGACAAGTATAAAATTGCGAAAGACATAACGCATTGCTGTTTTTAGATTCGGCTGCGACGCTCTCGTGAGAGAGAGAAGACAACTGCTTTTAGCCACAAAGCTTATTGTTTTTTATTCCTACAACGCTGAAATTACACTTGGCTAACCAGCTCACTACTACGCTATGAAACATTCTTACGGATGCACGACTCGAGCGAAGCATAAAAAATGTATCAAAATTCCTTTCATAAAATGCAAGTATCTGAGCACCTTAAAAATTTGTCAAAAACATGTTTCCAAAAACGCGGCTAGTCATGAAGCGAACAGTGAACAAGAATAAACTAAATACTTTTTTATACACTGATATAATAATAATAAAAAATTATGCATTATCATCATTGATTTGTTATGAATTGCAACTTTTCTGGCGATGCATTAATGAATGTTTCGACAGCCTTCCTTGTCATGGAGTTCCAAACAGTTGCAATGTCTTACCAGGAACCTAATATCGATGGAACTTAGGATAGATCTGCTTTCAAATTCAATAAATCACATGTACCCTTAATTAAATTCAAGCTTGGGACTTTGACTTTGACAGACCATGATATTCATCATTCTAAAGTCCTCTTCCTTTGTTAAGTACTCGCTGCCGAGTTTAGGTGTACTCTTGAAGTCATTGTTGTCTCAGTTAGTAAACCTTCGGCCTAGGTGCAATCCACAAGGGATTATGTGATGCAACACAATACCGCTAAAAGCCTTCAAATTCATGCTACAACCAAGTTTAACTAATTTGCAAATGCTCTTTACGTAACTTAAACCCTTCACCACAATGGAACCTCCTCCTTTTTTTATGTGTATACAATACAGATCGAAACTGTTTCCAACTTTTCTACTGACATAATAATGACGACACAGGTCAAATAGTTGAAACTTGGACTCGTCAACCCACAATTTTCCACTATTTTACCCTAGTGTTGTGCTCTGCTGTAAATTTTGTACTTTTTTACATTTACCGGCCCCATTTATGGCTTCTAAGCATAGTAGCTACTTTTCTTACGAAACCTTGTTTTGTCAGTAGACTTATAATGATCATTCTGATCTGGCGGCAATTCTCCTCGTTTTACAGATCAGCAGTGGTCTTGTTTGTCTCTAATATTTCGAGTGGTGAAGTGCCTGACTATTACAGAGCTTCTTTTAGAATTTTTTTTGAGCATTTTCCTTGAAATCTTTCCTATCACCAGTTTTTGCAATAAAGTCCAAGGTATATTTGACCATATCTCGCTCTCTAACTTTTGCCATCTGACAGCAATAAACATACGTTAGTATTAAAGATATCTTCTTAATTATGCAGCTTGGATATCACAGTGATGACCACGACAAAAAATGGAAGCCAAACATGCTCATATACAGTTACAACGTAAATTTATTGCAGCAGTAGCAAATACTTTGCACTAGGTGGGGCTCCAATACATTTAGCTACTGTAAATTTCATTGATTATTAAAACTATTAATTAAATAGCAATCAAACCAAAGAGTAAAATAACATTATAGTGTTAGCAATAAATAGCTAATATTTTTCAAAATTAGAATATCAATTACATTTTCGTTACCCGCCTGACGAGGTGTTGTGTCCGCCATGTAACCTACTATGTAGCAGTTGTGGTACCCATGTAACCTACTATGTAGTAGTTGCAGTAGCCATGTAGCCTACTATGTAGTAGTTGTAGTAGCCATGTAGCGTACTATGTAGTAGTTGTAGTAGCCATGTACCCTACTATGTAGCAGTTGTAGTAGCCATGTAGCCTACTATGTAGTAGTTGCAGTAGCCATGTAGCCTACTAGGTAGTAGTTGTAGTAGCCATATAACCTACTATGTAGCAGTTGTGGTACCCATGTAACCTACTATGTAGTAGTTGCAGTAGCCATGTAGCGTACTATGTAGTAGTTGTAGTAGCCATATAACCTACTATGTAGCAGTTGTGGTACCCATGTAACCTACTATGTAGTAGTTGCAGTAGCCATGTAGCGTACTATGTAGTAGTTGTAGTAGCCATATAACCTCCTATGTAGCAGTTGTGGTACCCATGTAACCTACTATGTAGTAGTTGCAGTAGCCATGTAGCCTACTAGGTAGTAGTTGTAGTAGTCATATAACCTACTATGTTGCAGTTGTGGTACCCATGTAACCTACTATGTAGTAGTTGCAGTAGCCATGTAGCCTACTAGGTAGTAGTTTTAGTAGCCATATAACCTACTATGTAGCAGTTGTGGTACCCATGTAACCTACTATGTAGTAGTTGCAGTAGCCATGTAGCCTACTAGGTAGTAGTTGTAGTAGCCATATAACCTCCTATGTAGCAGTTGTGGTACCCATGTAACCTACTATGTGGTAGTTGCAGTAGCCATGTAGCCTACTAGGTAGTAGTTGTAGTAGCCATATAACCTACTATGTAGCAGTTGTGGTACCCATGTAACCTACTATGTAGTAGTTGCAGTAGCCATGTAGCCTACTAGGTAGTAGTTGTAGTAGCCATATAACCTACTATGTAGCAGTTGTGGTACCCATGTAACCTACTATGTAGTAGTTGCAGTAGCCATGTAGCCTACTAGGTAGTAGTTGTAGTAGCCATATAACCTACTATGTAGCAGTTGTGGTACCCATGTAACCTACTATGTAGTAGTTGCAGTAGCCATGTAGCCTACTAGGTAGTAGTTTTAGTAGCCATGTACCCTACTATGCAGTAGTTGCATTAGCCATGTAGCCTACTATGTAGTAGTCGTAGTAGCCATGTAGCGTACTATGTAGTAGTTGTAGTAGCCATATAACCTACTATGTAGTAGTCGTAGTAGCCATGTAGCGTACTATGTAGTAGTTGTAGTAGCCATATAACCTACTATGTAGTAGTCGTAGTAGCCATGTAGCGTACTATGTAGTAGTTGTAGTAGCCATATAACCTACTATGTAGTAGTCGTAGTAGCCATGTAGCCTACTATGTAGTAGTTGTAGTAGCCATGTAGCCTACTATGTAGTAGTTGCAGTAGCCATGTAGCCTACTATGTAGTAGTTGTAGTAGCCATGTAGCCTACTATGTAGTAGTCGTAGTAGCCATGCGGCCTACCATGTAGTAGTTGTAGTAGCCATGTAGCCTACTATGTAGTAGTCGTAGTAGCCATGCGGCCTACCATGTAGTAGTTGTAGTAGCCATGTAGCGTACTATGTAGTAGTTGTAGTAGCCATATAACCTACTATGTAGTAGTCGTAGTAGCCATGCGGCCTACCATGTAGTAATTGTAGTAGCCATGTAGCCTACTATGTAGTAGTTGTAGTAGCCATGTAGCCTACTATGTAGTAGTCGTAGTAGCCATGCGGCCTACCATGTAGTAGTTGTAGTAGCCATGTAGCCTACTATGTAGTAGTCGTAGTAGCCATGCGGCCTACCATGTAGTAGTTGTAGTAGCCATGTAGCGTACTATGTAGTAGTTGTAGTAGCCATATAACCTACTATGTAGTAGTCGTAGTAGCCATGCGGCCTACCATGTAGTAGTTGTAGTAGCCATGTAGTACCAAGACCGGTCCGCTGCAGAGAAGCAACGAGGCGGCGTGAAGGCGCTGAGGCCGTGGGAGCGGTGACCCTCACACGTCGGAGCTGCGGTCCTGCACAGGCAGCCGTGCACGCGGCGACCAGGGCGGCGTCGCAGAAACTTCGCTCCGTCGTGAGAAGATACGCAGGTCTGGTGTGCTACACTGCGGGGGACGAAGACGTGGTTCACAAGTCTACGTTCCATGTTTTTCATGCATGTTTTTCGTCGCCTAAGCGATTTAATTAGTTGGGCGGCGAAAAATATCCACGCAGGCGGCGAAAAAGTTAGACTGGGTAATCTGTAACAATTACGTGCTCACTATGTTGGAAAATATTTCGAACGCTCAGAATTCAGTCATAGAAAACCAAATACTGCTACAAATAATGAACGATGTGTTAGACAAGTAATAACAGTTAATGAATTTAAGCAACAATGCAAATTTCGCTTACTTCCGACAGGAGAAAAACGGTGTGCGAGTTAAACGAGTCTGTAGGTTATTGAAATGAAAAGAAAGATGTGAAAAAAGCCAAACAAATTTTTTATTAATGCAAAGTTTACGGTGGGATAAACAAACTTTATGGTTTTAGAAATTAATTCTTCCACATAACGAAGTATTTTGGGAGGGGTGTGAGCTGAACCACCGATCATGAAAATATTGCTCGAGATTACAAAGCGATCAGTCGCTGTACTTATTTTTAATAGAGCACAAAGGAAAAGATTATTCTTAAAAACATATTTTGGTCCCCTTTCTTTCAGAGAACTCTCTAGTCTAGCTCTCATTCTGCCCAAATTTTGGCAGTTAACTAACTATTCACAACTCAGACTCTAAGGCTCTGAGACACCTGTAATTCAAGTCCCAGCTATTCCAGACGGCGAGAGATATGAAAGTCTTATTTAGCGGAGAGAATACTGATAAATTTAAAGCGAAGAGAGTCTGACCAGAGTTGGTGAGGTCAGCCAATCACGAGTGACGGCAGAGAGCAGCTCTCGCTCCTCCTACACGCTCACGAGGCCTCTGCCTTGTGCCCAAACTTTGCTCGCGTCGGATCTTTCTTTCCTACCTCTCACTCTCTGTGACAAACTCTTTTTTACCAACTTCTCTGTTTGGTATCGCCACTGCCATGATTAATCGTGACTAACTGCCCAAATGTTCTTCTCGTTAGAACTAAGGCCATCAAGGTGAGCTCCATGTTGTAACAGAATGCATGTTGCAAAACGTTTATTAAATTCAAAATCTAATTATCACTCATATTGCAAAGCCGAGATACTCGATGGCAAAATCTTAGCATAATAATAATGTGTATTTGGTTAACTTAAAAGCTTTTCTCATTGATTCCAATCATGGCAATTAGTTTTAGCTCGATAAGTCCATCACCATCTGATGAGTGAGCTTTTGGAACGCTCTGTTTCAGCATGTTTTTGGGACATTCTGTTTTCTTTGCCTCCGCCAACCTGCCACCACTTTTTGAGATTGCCTGTTCTAATTCAGACGAATATCAACCCATAGTTGTTATTCCCACACACTTACTTTAAGGAGTTCAAACTCTCCTTGATCATGTCGGTAGTTGCATTTGGAATGCGAATTAACTGGAAACTCGTTGACCAGCCTGCTGGAATAATATTACGAATTATTTTGCATTGGTATGTTTAATAGTCGTATTTTTTATCCACAAGCCTGTTCAACTAATAAACCCAAGTAATAGGAATAAAATAGAAGGAATTATATTTAAGTAAAAAAACGTATCAAACGATTAGTGAAAGTGATTTCAAGTCTTCAAAAATACAATTTTTTATGAGATTATATCCCCTTCAAAATACTAACAGATAAAACTAATGAAATTTCCGCAAAAGTTCCCATACTACCTAAACCTAAGCCAATATTACAAGTTAAACTATTTTTGAGAGCCCTTCCCAAGACAGCCAAATCATATTGCTCCGAATTTCTGTCCGTGATGAGGATGAAATGGACCAGAGCTTTTTAATCAGGCATAAGATTGAGACATGGCGAAAATTTAGCTTTGTCATGGGGTTAGTTTAGAATGAAGAGAGCCACTTCATGTGAAATAAATAGCGCAGGCAAAATTCACACCACATTCAATATATTCAAAGTTTCCGAAAAAACTGACGGAAATACAAACCTCGTTTAACTTAACTTTTTGTGTACAAAGGAATAATTTGAGAGGCTTAGCGTCTTGCTTTTTATCGCCATGCTGCGTATGATAAAGACATCAATAGGATGGCGAAAGACGGAAGAGGTCTGAAAGTGGTCGCCGAGTTAATTAGGGAGCTTTAAGCTGGTGATGCGTACACAGAGAATGCATGAGTAGCGTCAGGGTATAAGCACCATTAAAATTCCAACGAGTGTGGAAGCTATACGAGAGATGCACGAGAACTTCGATCGGCGAAGGGAGAGAAGTGCGAACAACGGTGGAACGAAGTGGAAATTTTTGGGTAGCCCGGCTGTCATCTCAGTTTAGTTTTGTGCATCCATTCTTGCTAATTTTCTTAAAGTTTTTTGTGACAATAGCCTATCGTGCTGCCACAGTAGAACCCGACAGCATATTTTTGTCTCCATCTCTGGACGTGGGGTCAAAGTCTGTGTAAACCGTGACTGTGTGTGGACGAGGGGTCAGTGTAAACCGATACTATAGATAGAATCTGACAATTAACTATGAGAAGATGTAGATTGTTTATTCATAGCGCTAATTTTTGAATATATGAACAATGTAGGATGCCGATGAAAAGTAATGGCCTGTCGCTTCCACCTACATTTGAGGCTTATCACTTCTCAGGTATTGCCACGACTACCCACAGTAAAATCTGTTGCTCAAGCTGCGGGAGTCTGTCCAAATTGGTTGGTTGTGAGGTGAGTTTGTCTTCATTTTCCTTCCTTTGGAAATCTGTTTTTTTGTGTATCTCTCATGAATGCTGAACGACTACCGACCACCGAGTTTCTAATTGCCGTGTCGTTTTGTCAATTTCCGGATAAATTCCGAAATAATATTTACTGTAAAAGATTTTTTGGGAGTATGAAGATAGAACTCGATGCCTAAACCTCATAAACTCATTCCCATTTTAGTTTTGTATCATCTGTATACTCTAATTTGCGCGAGATATATTTCGAAAATTTCTTTTTTAATTCGCCATCACTTCTGTAATAATTCCTCAACCGGCCACTCTACGCTCCACTTTTTTGAGCTAATGAGCTTGAAATCATTCCAAAGTTCTTTTGCAAAATCTTTCTGGATGAAATTTGTTTTGTGTCGAATATTTTGTAGAATGAGTTTAAAGATTGCCGGGAGCTCAGCGAAAGTCATTATTCTAATTTTTAACTCTCGTCTAGCACTCTCTTCGAAAAACTTTAAACTTTCGTTTTTCCCTCGTATCATTTAGGTTCATTGCACAAATTTTTCATATATATTACGCACCGAAACTTCTCTGGAGGAAAATTCTTAAATCTATTCCAACGGAACTACGAGTACGTCAGTACACAGTAGGTAGTCAAGAGGTCGAACTCAGCCTGGAGAAAGGTCAACTACCTCAACCTCAACTGCATCAGCAGCTGCAATCAAAATTTCTAGAATTACGGCCGACCGAGAAAAAGAGGGGTTGTTAGCTTGATATAGGCCAATATTAGCCGTGTACCAATGGTTTTGGTGCTGCATCGGCATAGAAAAGCTTATACTTCTGTCATGGAATCATTCGCGAGCATTTGTATCTGAACTAAAAGAAATATTGATAACAGAATCGTCTACTTATGAGGTATTAATATTTTCTCATCAAAGACCGAAATTGCGACAGTGTGCAGAGGGTGACAATTGGGGAAATTAATTATAATTTCTTATGTTTTTATACACATTATCTGAATGGAACTAACGTTTAAGGTTCCCATTTTATCAGTAGCATAAGAGTACACAACCTACATAAATCATCACTTGTGGTATACACGATAACCTATTTTAAACATGACAAGCAAGTTGTTCGTTCTTCGATGCAGGTCAAAAGTAGACATTGAAAGCAGTTTCAAAATTCCAGAAAAAAATACGGTGTCTGTCCTTGCATTTGATTTAGTCATATTTTAATCAGTACATGCTGCTTAGCCTAAGCCTAGGCTTTAGTTTTGTAACTGTGGGTAAAAAACTTTTTGAATAAAGCAGAAAGGAATATTTGCGAAGAAGCAAGTATGTTCCCCATCTGTTGGATAATAAAGATAATTTTACCATGGAAAGGGCATTACAGCATTGGGAACATTCTCGAATGGCAGACCTTGTAACAATTCTGATATATTAACCGTTCGTATGAGAAATGCGCGCTCTCCAACAGTTATATATTTAAGGGACATGCTAACACATGTTGAGAGAATAGCCTGACTCTCCAAAAACACACCAACCAAAAGGTTTTCCGAAAGAATTATACAAAACTTATCTTCTTATTATATGTGTACACTCTTTTGTGTATGTCCAGCAGCTCAGTGTAGGGAATCATCGAAGGCATACGAACTGAAGGTGATTTCTAGAGCACTACTCTTCAAACTTCATGCCACTAGGTCGAACAGCAACAGATCATACCTTTAGATCGAGCGTAGGATCTTACCCTTGCAATGTGAACGGTTACAGAATGGGACTTTCGGACTCTCAAATTTAAGAAACATTGATCAATTTCATGATTGCCATACAAATATGTTGTAAAAATATTTTTGGAACATTTTTGAGTGACTCTTGTTTAAATATCAGCGTGTAAGTTGAAAATTTTTCCGAAAACAAGTTGCATCAACTTTTAAGGTTCAATGTCGCAAGGAAGAAGAAGCTTTGCAACTTGCTAGGTCCCCGATGTTAACGTCGTTGATCGGTAGGTATTTAGTATATCATGGAGTTTTACAAATAACAATGTACAGTACATATATATAGTAAATAAAACGGAAGATTTCAAGGCTGCATTAGCCCACAGGGAACTATGGTGAGGTAGATGCTGGTGCATAGTTATATCGAGCCAACGGATTTTATGCAGAGAAAGAGAGTAGCTGAAGGCTTCTGTTACTGTGATTCACTAAAAGATTAGCCAGGTTCTAAATTAGCTAGAGTAAAAGAGTCAAACATTTGATTTACATTAACCTACAGCGTAGCACTCAAGGAGAGATTTCTCAGATGTTAAGAAGCGAATCAAATTACATTAAAGATCTGACAGCCCGGTCACCAATACAGGCATTTTCGGCAATCAGTGACTGTGCTCATAAAAGGTCCACAGAAGTTGATACGAATTCTGTTCAGAGGATGCTCGACTTACGACGGGAGATCTGCTCTTACGTTGCGTCGTTACATGATTTTTTGTGTAAGTTGGACACCCCTAAATGCGGTACTTATATGTCGGTACCTGAACACCGAAGTCACATATGTTAATGCGGCATGTACAGTACTGTATAATAAAGTTATCATTTATTATACGTCAATCGTAAGACACTCCTAAGGTATGACAACTCACCTGTGACTGAAAGACATACATCATAAAATTATGAAATCAAGACGACGTACGAGGGCTGTTTTTTTAAGTTCCGATAGGCTATAACAATAGACAAATTGTGACAACAAGATGAACACTTAAACCACGGACTTAGCACCCAGCGATTACCATCTGTTTTACGAAATGAAGGCGTGGTTAAAATTGGAGGGCCAGCGCTTCGCTAACAACGACGAGCTTCAATACGCGGTGACGACCTACCTGGGATCACTGGCGGCTGACTTCATTGTAGAGGGTATAGGAAAACTTGTCTCACGTTATGACAAATGCCTCAACCGTCATGGTGACTACATAGAAAAATAATTAAGACATTGTGAATCTTTTAGTAATAAAATCATCTTGTTATCACAATTTGTCTTTTTTTATAGCCTATCGGAACTTGAAAAAAACAGCCCTCGTATTTTCCACTACGACATCGTTCTCCAGACGACGTATTCTGCTTCCTCAGAGATATAATAATCCACCCACGAGGTGTACGAGTACTTACGACTAAACCGTCGTACGTTGAACAGAATTATTTAATGATTTAGGGGAGGCTGCGCCTTCTCCACGAAACGTCGGAGATCGATACTGTCGTAAAACAAGACCACTCTTTAAAATCAATAACGTTGTCCCATCGTGTACTACTTCTTCCTTAACTCCTATGGAAAGAATTAGGAGACAATGTTTTATTAACTCGGTATCATAGTTACTGTCGTTACAGAGTCATTTGTCGTTAGTGGATAAAAAATTCATGTTTAAATAAGGATACGTCACGATAAGTTTGAGGATATATTAACGCACCTAAAAGCAAGTTATTATAAGTTGAAATATTCAATGTTTCAACGGATCCGCCTAATTTCCCTAATTAACTTCCGCAATACCGTACCGGAAACAGACAAATTGTCTCCTAATATAAGTTCCTTCGTTTCTCAACTAAACAAAGTTCCACCATAATTTTACATTTCTCGTTCAAACAAGATACTTTTTTCCGAGTCCTTGCAACATGCATAACATCATCACGCCATTATAGAATTGATAACTGTGTCATTGTTCATCAGAGGAGAATTACAAATTACTGAGGACAGTGTATGGCCAGCGAGTTCATTGCAATTCCTTTTATTTTCAATGGTACAAAATGTGCCCTGTTGTCCTGTGAGGTCTTTTCTTTATATTTATTATAAATGATTTCTAAAATAAACTTCAAGATAAGATACAAGAATAGCCTGAGTGAATCAGACAAGCATTTGACTTGGATTTCAATACAGCGTGGCAACCAAAAATAAATTTCTCAATCGTCAAACGGGGAATTGATCCATCTGTTTGCGAAACGTTGCTTGTACTCAAAACAGTGTTTAGAAATTCTTGCACTTGCTCGGCAGAGACAGATCGAAATTCAGCTGACGTGTAATTAGAGACAAATAAGACGTTACAAAAATGGCACACGGTCTATTTAAACGCCTGGAGTTGTAAGTGACGGGGGCGAGTTCTGGTCAGGCAGTCATGAATTCAAACAATTCACAGGTGTCTTGGTTGCATGTCCTATCGTGCACGAATCATATAACCTGTTCTGTGATGGAACGTTAAACTTAATTTTTTCACCTCGCTCTGTGAATTCTATTTTATACCGAGCAAAAGCTTAAAAGAGAATAAAACTCACTCACAACTATATGTAGTTTCACAAAAACTGGAAGATCAGAGATAACTACTGCTGTCAAAAGATTGAGCGTTCATTTTCTACTATAGTGGATAAGCAGCGCCACTTTGAAGAGAGTTCTTAAGCAATGCTCGATTATCACTTTGATTCATGTATCCTGTATACACCGAATCGAAGAGATTACTTGGAAAAAATGTCAGTTGTTATGAAAGAATATTTTTGGGATCTTGACATGGAACTTGCACGGCTGCGCTTTTTCGTGTCTGGGTTATTCTTTACGTTCTAGAATTTCTGTCATGCTGATTTCATGCTGCCGAATGAAGTTCTAAAAAACATCACCGAGTAGTATGAAAATACCTCAGATTACACAACCGCATAGTTGGGGCTCCTCAGAGACGAAGCTGAAGACGCCATGAAAAAAGTCATTGTTATTCTCAAGAACCACGAATAAAAATTCGTGGATTTGAACGAATAAGTGATGGCAGAACTGACTCATTTCAATACGACGTTTCTTGATGAGTGGACGACAAGTCTGTCTGAACGTCTATCGAAAGTTGAAATTACCATCAGAGACAGCTCGTCAGTCTCGGTGATCATAAGTAACTGGTAGCAAGACGCAAATGATGTCAGAGATATAATTAATCAATGGAAAGAAAAGCATGCGACGGAGTAAGCTAGAAGAGAATAAAAGATAACTGAATTTGAAGAAACTGCTGATAACATTCTTGATTCCATAGAAACTCAAGCATTCGCCATCTTTGACACTCTAGATTCGAGGATGGAGTATTTTTTGGGGAACGTTGAGAAAGCTTGGGCCCAGTTTGAGACCGAGGCCAAGTAAGGGCTGGCGGAAGGCAAGGTAAACGGAACACGGTAAACCGAAGAGACTTTAGATTTAACCGAAGAATTTTGGAAGCAATATTCTGATGAATTCCTCACGGAAATGAACAAACTTCTCGAAATTTTGAACGACAATACCACAAGTATCAGAGTGTTGTAAGCCATGAAGCAGTCAATGTTGGAAACTGGCAAAGTGATCGACGTTGAGAACATCCTTATAAAGAAGCTGCGTGAACTGCTTGTGTTGACAGCGACGTTGGTTTACCTCCTGCTCGTGACGCTGGCGGGGCTGGGTATGGTGGCCGCGGTGCTCACGCAGCTGGCGAAGAAGAAGCAGCGCCAGTACCGCCAGCTGCACCCCAAGAAATACGTGCCTCAGGCCGGCCCGGAGCGGCACTACTTCTGGGCCAGGAGGCGGTGACGCGGCCGTCATCTCGTCTCCACGCGCCGGTGGTCTCCTGGGCCGTGGTGGGTCGTTGTGGCTTCATGTCACCTAACTGGGCCTTAAGAATTTTAACGCAAGAAGATAATAAATATCTATTGTAGTTTTCAAGATTTTAAGAAATTAAATTGTTTCTGATGTATGAACGGAATGTTTTTATACATCAATTTCGTTGTTTAAAATCGTCTGCGTTACCGAAATCTTTTTGAAAATTGTAAACCTTCTTCTTTGAATTGTTATATCAATGTGTTATGGAACAAATTTGGAAGAAACCATGGCAAAATTGAACGCGTATTAAATTCTACCGTAAAGTTCCTGGCTGCGCCATGAAATCATTCTCGTTCGTTGGCTTATGTTGCGCAAATTGAGCTCAGAGAGAAATGCCAGCGCAGCAAACGTTCAAGTTTTCAAATTGAGTCTGAAATTTACACCAATAGGAGACCTGGAGTGCAGCAATATAGTCTCTAAAGTATGTATATGTCTAATTATAATATTTTTTGCGTGATTAAAGCTTCACAAGCGTTTTATCTGAGTATCCTCTCTCTTATTCCCTGCCAACTTCGCCAGCCGAGCTGGCTTCAAGCAGCAGCGAGTTGAGCTCGACCGCGTGGAGCGAAGAGCTCTGGGGTGGAAGTTTTGAGAGGAGCATGAATGAAGTAAACATACACGATAATAGCGACAGAAGTATTGCTAGTAACGTTACTGGTGTTATTACCAACAGTGTTAGTGTTGGGATGCTGTTTTATCATTCGGTACAGCTCGGGTGGCGTTGGATCACTAAAAGCACTGGCAACATGCATATTTAAGATCATTAACTCTAGAAACGCCAGGAATAACAATGAAAGATATATTGCTAGGATTTTTAGTAACACTAGGCATCTTAGTAACCCAAGTATAACACTAGTACACTAGTCAGAGAACAAACGTTGGAGACACTTGACACAACACTAATGCACTTGTAGCAGAAGTAAAACCAGGGACATTAGTTTTCTATTAGCATAAGAAATCTTAGTAAACTATTAACGCTAGTAACCCTGGTAAGATTAGTAAGCCTAGTGACATTAGTTATACCAGACACACTAGTAACACTTGTAATACTAGACACACTACACCTTTTTCACTTCAAATTAATCCAAGTCAAGTTCCAATTAATTCATGTCAAATTCAAATTAATCCAACCCTAAGTTGAGTTAAGAATTGAGATAATCACTCGTTGATTTGAGCGTTTTTGGTGTTAAATATGTATCTATTGGATGTGATGAACGAGACAATCGTTTTTCCTTTCATCGAGGAATACATAAAATTTTCGCCGATGTTGCAATCCAAAGACAAGCTGTCGTAAAATGTGCTAAGTATCCAGCATCAGGAGGTGGAGTGTGATTCAGAACTTTGACCGGCGCAAAAGATACTATTCAATTATAAAAGCTTCGTACTAAACCACACATTAAAGTTGTTTTAAAATAATACATTAGTGACAGTATGCATCAATTCAAATATTTATTTTCAAATGGTAAATTTATATTACCCATATATATATTATCGAGGATTTATTTACACTCATATAGAGATTTATATGAGTGAAATTCCAATTTATCACATGTATGAAATCATACAGACATACAACCACATAAGATTACCATTGGACGATATGTAGATTTAATATAAAAGAAATATAGCAACGAAGTCCTTTTTTCGCTCGTTGAAACGATTTTCGTAAAAACAAGTTACAATTTTTCTCATCACCATAGATGATATATTTGCCTCGGACTATCATTTTGAAGGAAGGGCAACATCATTATTGGTAATGCAGGAATGTATCTGTGTAGTAATGTACTCATATATATTGAAATCAAACGGTATCGTACATAAGTACTCAGTGAATCACATTTGCATATTTCTTTCAAAGATTAAATCTACACATCGTCCAATGGTAATCTTATGTAGTTGTATGTCTGTATGGTTTCATATAAGTGATAAAATGGAATTTCACGCACATAAATCTCTTTATGAGTGTAAATAAATCCTCGATATTACTATGGGTGACATAAAATTACCATTTGGAAATAAATATTTGAATGGATGCATACTGTCATTAATGTAGAATTTTAAAACAACTGTAATGAGTAATATAATACGAAGTTTTTATAATTGACTAGTATCTTTTACGCCGCTCAAAGTTCTGAATCACACTCAGCCTCCTGATGCTGGGGACTTAGCACATTTTACGACAGCTTGTCTTCAGATTGCAACACCGGCGAAAATTTTATGTATTCCTCGATGAAAGGAAAAACGATTGTCTCGCTCATCACATCCAATAGATCCATATTTCACATAAAAAAACGCTCAAATTAACGAGTGATTATGTCAATTCCTAACTCAACCTAGGGTTGGATTCATTTGAACTTGACTTGGATTAATTTGAAAAGGAAAAAGGTGTAGTAAAACTAATAACACTAGTAACGCGAAAAACGCTGGTAACACTTAAATTGCTTGTAATAGTAATAACGCTAGTAACACTACTAACGCCAATAACAGTAAAAATGCTAGTAATGCTTGTTATGCTAAAAACGTTAGTTACCCTAAAAACACTAATAACACTGGGAGCGCTAGTCGCACTGGGTGCACTAGTCCCTCTGGGAGCACTAGTCCCATTATTAATATCAGGAATACAAGAAGCACAAAAGCTGGCAGCAAACCCCCACCGTCCCCGCGGCAGGGCAGAAGCATGGGAGGTCAGTGGGGCGTCAGTGTGTGTGTGTTCACATCGTAATTATTCCCTCACTAGTCATTATGTGCAGAATTCTTTACCATTTTGCAGGACTTAATGTTATCGTGATTAAAAACTCGTCGAGTGGATTCTAAACATAGGCCTCAGGATGACAGGTGTGATTACGAAGTTTTAAGAAGAATGTTGTACCAAATGTGAATAGATGGAATATTCCGGAAAGTTTAAAGAAAGCAACATAATAACTGTAGTGATAGTCAATTACTTAACCAAATATCGTGACAAGTTCAGTCAAATTGTTCTCGTACTTTTCAATCAAATTTGAACATTTTTATGTCCGGAACTTATTCTCTTATTCAAATGTTTCATATCCCGATCCTACCACATCTTTCAAAACCTTAAGATGTATTCAAACTTTGCGGTATGATCTCAACCGAATACAAGTCAGGACTCATGAAAGATTGTGATAAAGTTGTAATTTTATTTTTTGTAAGCCATGAAGCCACTCATATATAGACGCACACTAAGTGACCAAATTTTTCGAACGGTCTTCGACAACGACTATTTTCAATTATTTCTTAAAATTTATATGTTGCCAATATTTACTTACAACAGCAGTTGAAATAGATATTAAATTTTCATTTTAGACAATTCGAAAATACCTAACAAATATTACAAGAAATTTAAATGGAGAAACAGAAAGCAAAAATTTTGATACGAAAATAGAAATCATTTTAATGCTTGTAATTCATAATATTATTAATAGTTTACACCTTTATTCCCTAATTAAATTTTCTTAGTATTTATCGCTTATGATACATCAGCATAGGATATTATGTAAAGTAAAATCTGACATCATCGCTATTTTTCCGTTCATTGCACGATGAGCCCGACAAAGAAGCTCAGAGTTGGCTTGAGGTAAACGATTGTTCATTTTCGTAACACAAAAAATACCTACCACATTTTCTCGGAACAACATGCTACCTTTGCATCTACTGTATAATCTGTTTTAATCCACTTCGAACAAATACAAAAGGGAATTTGAAAATGAGAAATAAAAACAAAAATTATCACCAAGAATTGTATGAAAGATGTACTGTGATGTTAACGTAATCCAGAAAGTTCATAGGACACCAAACTCGGATGCGCCGGGTGCCAGTGTAAGTAACAATGCACCATAATCTAATAGGAATGAAATGAAGGAAAATCGATTATGAAGATTTCATAATCAGCTGCATCATTTTGTTCAAATGTTTGAAATCAATTGAAAGCATTTCCCCTAACAATTATTAATGACAAAAATATTTAAAGCAAATCTTAGAAAAAATTATCAAAGACTGACAGCGGTAATTTTGTAAACCCTTTAGAGACACCCATTAGTTTCATCACTTTCTCCTCAGGCTGAAGCAGAAGTCTTTGATGAGGTATCTAACTCCAGTCTAAAGAACCTACAGTTGTAATCTCATGTTAGGTTTGATATCCTTTTACGAATAACAAACGGAAATAGTGCTGGAAATTTTCTGAATCCCTCACACAATCATTGAAGGAGAATGAATACACAAGAATTTATTTTCATTGGTTCTCGAATATAATTTCAAATTTTACAGCGTTTAAAAATTCGATTAGAAACAAGTTAATGCCAAACATTTGTAAAGAGGTATAACGAACTTTAGTTCAGGTTTGATAGACTGAAAAGGCACAGCGAAAGGAGAAGTTAAAAAGTCATTGACGGCGCCAGACGAGCTGGTACAGGACAGACAAAGTTTACATAAATTATGATAGCATCGCAACGGCAATCTTACATCTAGTTTAAAGGTGTCGCAACGGCGATCTTTTAATTAGTTAAATTCTAAAGGTGTCGCAACGGCGATCTTTTAATTAGTTAAATTCTAAAGGTGTCGCAACGGCGATCTTTTAATTAGTTAAATTCTAAAGGTGTCGCAACGGCGATCTTTAATGTAACTTTAAGATGTCGCAAAGGCCACTGTTTATTCCGTTTATTTAGTAAATATTTGAGGGTTATCCGTTAGGGAGGAAATTTATTCGTTCAAAAACTTTTTAAAAAGTTTAAAAGTATGAAAGCTTTGCGTTCGCAGTTAGGGCGCAATCGAAGCCAAGAAGGACGGCAAGCAGACCGCCAGTCGATAGCGTCTGGGCGTAGTTAACTACAGTACAGCTTTTTAACTTTAATTTAAAAAAGCTCAAGTTCAATTCAAAAAAGCTCAAGTTTAATTTAAAAATGGTCAAGTTCAATTTAAAAAAGCTCAAGTTTAATTTAAAAAACTTCAAGGACAATTTAAAAAAGCTCACGTTCAATTTAAAAAAGCTCAAGTTTAATTTAAAAAGTTCAAGGTCAATTTAAAAAAGCTCAAGTTTATTGTAAAAAAGATCAAGTTTAATTTAAAAAGTCTCAAGCAGGCCATATTTAAAAAAAGATGAATTTCAATTTTGAAAAGCTTATGTTTCTAAAATTTCATACATATGTATTAATAATATAAGTAAAGTTTGTTTGTGAGAAGGCATATTTATTTAAAAGTACTGGCCCTGAAAATAGAGTAAATCGAATATCATACAAACAAAGCTGCTGTGATTTTGTATTCAAATATGACATTCTTCAAGTTTTACCTATTAATCATTTGCTAAATCATTTGCAAAACAGATCATCGGTACTTATTTCTGTTGACATGAAAGATGCGAATAAACTTTATGTAATAATTAACTGTGTGACAATTAGCAAACTGCACTGACTGAAAAGTTGAACATTACTGAACTTCAACTTTTCAGTCAGTGCTGTTTGCTAATTGTCCCACAGTCACTTATTACATAAAGTTTATTCGCATCATTATTATCAATAGACATAGTGCTCGCGGTGGCACAGCGGTTAAGGGATCGGACTTGTATGTTGGAGTCGCGGGTTCGTATCCCGGCGCTGGCGCTGCGATTTTCTCCGTTGGGTATAAGGGAAAGCTCAAGCACAATACTCCACTCGACCCAGGTGTCGGAAATGGGTACCGGCTTTACGGGGGAACCGTCATGGTGTCCTATATATATATAGTGTTAGTTATAAGACATTTGAAAAACCAATTCTTAAGATCATTTGTATCAGGCTTGATTGAAAATAAAGCATCCCAAAGATGCCGATGTTTTTTTACAGGTATCGATGATCTGTTTAGCAAATTATTCATAGGTAAAACTTGTACAGTATATCAAATTGAATCCAAAATCATAGCAGCTTGCTTTGTCTGATATTCGATTTACTCTATTTTCAGTGCCAGTACTTTTAAATAAATATGCATTCTCACAAATAAACTTTCTTACATTATTATTACATAGGTATGTAATTTTAGAAACATAAGCTTTTCAAAATTGAACTTGATCTTTTTTATAGATGGCCTACTTGAGACTTTTTTAATTCAACTTGATCTTTTTTAAATTAAACTTGATCTTTTTTTAAATTGACGTTGAACTTTTTTAAATTAAACTTTAACTTTTTTAAATTAAACTTGAGCTTTTTAAAATTAAACTTGAGCTTTTTTAAATTGAACTTGAGCTTTTTTAAATCAAAAGTTAAAAAGCTGTAGAACTCAAGGATCTGTGCTCCAAGCCACACCGGTACTCTGGTTCCCAATACCTCCAATCTCTCAACGTCAGCCTAGAAGCAACGGTAGAATTCAGAGAAAATAGTCGATGTCAGAGGGGCGCATATGATTGAATATAACCAGAACAACCGTAATCAAGAACAACCGAAGCAGTAGTGCCGCAAGTTAGAAACCACAACAGACGAAACTGCGTCAGGACGGTTAGAGGATACTGCGGGAAAAAATCACATCCACTTTTAGAAATCGAAAAGCCCCATCAAAATTAGTAATGTCTATTCACTTGTTTCGTTTTACATCAGATAAATCGAGTATAATTACAAATACACACCTGAGCTTATGGTGCAACTCAGTGTAGAAACTGTTAGCACAAAGAGGAAACTTGAAGTTGTAGTGGAAAATAGTTAGGAAAGTGTTCCAGAGTAAGTTGAGTTTAAGGTTTGAGGTTTAAATTTATAGAAGAGATATATAAGTTTAATGTTTAAGATATAAGGTTTGCTTAAGTTTTAAGTTGAAGGTAACCACATCAGAGCATGTCGACTCGTAAGTGAGATGGTCCCTTGTAATTTAAGTTTCAGACTAGTAGTCTGATTTAATTGTTTGAGGTTCTAGAGCACATAAGTATGAGCAGCCATAACAGGCCACTGTAAATAAAATAATTGAATCATGCACACGCTAACACACACACACACACACGGTAATTACGAATGAAGATAAAGAACAACAGGAGCTGACGGAGAAGAGATGGAGAGAACAGAGAATTTACGCAGGGGATGCCTCGATTTGCCCCCCGCCAGGTTCCGCACAAGCCGGACCCAACCTCAGCACCACGTTCAGCGTCAGACTTTTAGGTCTGTATGAGTTTTGGCGAAATGAATTCCGAGTGAATGACTATTGTGTATTTTGTCTTTTGTGTTTATCATAGTTGCTAATGTTTTTATTTAATTCTTTGCCAGATTTTTTCTTCTTCGCCAAGCCCTGCGAAGAAAAAGCCATGTGTTCCATAAAAGGTAACTCAATGAGACTTTTATCGAACCCTAAGTGTAGACGTTTGAAATCAATCTGGAATCGATTCAAAATCGAATGATCCCTAACCCTCTGAATCTCTGCAATTCCGAGGAATGTTTTTTTTAAGTTATCCCTAGAACTTTTTCAATGCACGTTAAGAAAACATTAAAGAGTGAGCCTTTTCATTTCATCATGTATGATGAAATGAATCATGTTTGATGAACTGAACCGTGACTGATTACGGCAGAATAAAATATATTTTACCCACTTCAAATCTCTCGTAGACACAACTTGCAGCGGGATTAACAGAAACTAACATATGTTCATCATTAAAACGCAAGCTCGACGAAAAATCTGAGTTATCAGACATTAAATCATTATTGTAATCAGCAGCATATTCGAAGAAAGCATGTCTCAATATTTCCAAAAAGAGTAGCAAAAATACATCAATTATGTGAAAGTGGCATGCAAAGGCAAATTCAAGTAAAGCCATCGTGCTACCCCTCTCCTAAATAAACTCAGCTGGACCCTAACTCGAGAAACGATGAAAGATTCCTCACTCATAAAGCCCAATACGTATTCTCCTGTTTGAACTTCCCTCAGAGCAATTCTAATGTGGTAAAATTTCTCTCAACCATATGATCCAAAACCAGATCCGGAAAATTATGTCTTACTGAGCTACAATTCAACTGACACTGGGCCATAAGCTCTATCTGCACCAGGTGCCTTACTGCGGAAAAGACCTCCCTAGAATATTAAAATTAACCTCCCAGTGAAAGAATTCAAGGTCAAAATAGTACATTATTCTGTGTTTCAAGAATAACTGTTGCTGAAAGAGTTTTTACGTATTACTCCGTCACATTACATCGCAGAATTTTCTATCAAAATGTTTGCTCGTTTACATAGGTAATGAAATTTCTCGTATGCTATTGCATACCTCATATGTGCATGTATACCTGAGTTGATGCAAAATTGTTAAGTCAGTGACTCTCATTAGTACTCTAAATATTATCAAACACCGAGCAACTTTTACTCTTAAAGTGCATTTCTTCGGGCTGTTATCGTCATGCTTCTGCATCAATATCTGTAAATAGTTCTGAAATGAAAAATAGGTGAACAAACTTCATCAGAAGAGCACAGAGAGACTGCTATTTGGAATACTTACTGTATTTGTTACTTACTTACTGTATTTGGAATCTTGGTCGCTTTTGAAATTCAATAAACTTTTCTCTGAACTAGTTACTAGGCATGGTAGTTGATACGTTTGCGTGGAAAGAGAGTTCTGAATGTCACCTTCTTATTCTTAGACGCCAAATTATTTATAACCAGCTATTTTACGTTATACACTACTCCTTACCATCGAATAATCCAACGCTCATATTTCAATGTAAGTAACCACTAATTTGAGCGTTTTTCATCCAAGCGGCCCCTGACATTATACTCTTTTTTTATTGCCTGAATTTACAAACATTATCAAACTTGCAATCATGTAACAAAAGGGAAAGAGTTTCATGTTATTCTCTCAATCACTGATTTGATAATTATTGGCCTGGGTATTGCGCTGCCCGTCTCAGCAAAGTCTCTGTCATTCGCAGCATGAAATTAAAAGTTTTCGACATGATGGAAGAAAGGAAGAAAGAAAAAAAACCGTACATTTTCAAAAAAAAGTTGATACATGAAATGTATTGCAACACATTGGATGTTAAATATTTCTTAATATAAAGGTCCTTAATTGATAGACCATGCGAGACGTACAATGGCAGTGTCAGGGGTTAATTATTATTTTGATAAAAGCAATCAAAATATATTCTCTTCGATATTTTATTCACTGCAAGATGATTGAAAATTTATGAATACTTTAAATACTACTAGAGAATTCCTCGGAAGTCTATCGCAATAAGTTAAAACGAAGGAAGAAAAAAACAATGCGCTCTACCGAGACAGACTGAAACACTTTAAGTAGTGTGTAATGAATTGTCTTGGGTTCTGGATCCAAGTGGAACTTCAAACTCTTCACAAACAAGAACGTCTTTATTTACACAGAAAGAACAGGAACCTTTAATTTTTTTTGTACAAACGCAGGTTACAATCCGGCCACTAAGCAGGAACACCTTAGTTCCCATCAGAATACTGTAGTACAATATTACAGTTAACCGCACACTACACGTAGTTTCCTCCGCACACTGACTAGGTCCAGGAACATGACCAGGCACACGTTTGACGTAGTGCCACCAGAGGACAGTGCTACGGCCTAGTATCATGGGAGCTACGTCGAAACAGAGAGAGAGAGATGTTGATCGAACGCCTGCCGATTACAACTGCGTATGACTTGTAACGCCCTCTATGGTAAATTGTACTTACTACATTACATAGTGTGAAGTAGTCAAGTGAATTTTAGAGCTTGTACATCGTAATAATAGTGAGATAATTTGTTTACAAATCCTAAGCTTAGATTGCGCTTTTTTCCACTTGTCTATTTATATTTCGGGATACAGAAACATGCGACGTGCAATGGGGTAGCGATAGATCACTTTTTTGAAACAGTGAACAGGAATAATAAATTTATTTACAGCAATACCGGATTATTTCTGAGTAAAGGTTCAGAGCTAACTTGTCGCAGAGCAACAGAAAGAAAAAAAGAAAAAGCTTACATTTCCAAAAAGGTTGGCACATGAGATACAAGACAAACATATTGGCTTTTAAAAATTTTTCAATATAAGACGTCATTAGACAAACGTACTATACGAGGAGTACTAATAGACAGACTATAGGTCTACTAGTAGACAAACCTTACGAGGTGTACTAATAAACAAATTATACGAGGTGCGCTAATACACAAACTATCCGAGGTGAACAAATAGGTAAACCATACGAGGCGTACTAACAGATACGCCATACGTGGCGTGCAAAATAGATTAAACCTGTCATGGGCTAGTTAATTAAAAAATATCATTTCTTGTATATTTTATATCCCAAGAGATGGCTGACAACTTATAAATAATTTAAAATACTACTAGCGAATTCTTCGGAACTCCTAAATTATTTTTGAATCAAAAGTAATAAAAGACAAAAAATGCTATACCGAAGCCGCTCGAAACACCGTTGTAAATGACTATCAAGTTTCAAGAAAAAGTTAGTCACAAAGTAATTTATAAAATGTAAGTGAATGTATACGTCATAATTTTCAGGTTTTGTTTTTTCGCTATGTATTGAACAGTAATTAACGAATACATCATTCCTACGATTTGTTTTTGTCTTCAGAATATTGAATGGAAGAAATTTTACAACGCCTGCATTACTCTGAGGGAAGTAGAGAGTTGAGATCACTTGTCGAGCTTCATGAATGAGGAATCTTTCTAGTCCTGGGTTCCAGCCAAGTTTGCTTATAAGACAGGGGCTGCATGACCGTATTTTTTAAAATAACCTTTTCATACAACTTTGCACGCAAAGTTCATATATTTTTGAAATTCTTTTTGGAGATAGTGAGGCACATCTCCCCAAACTAGATGCAATAGTCCAAACGCGATAATACTAAAGACTGAATCACCAATGATCTAGACTTTTCGTCATGTATGTTCTTAATGAGTTGAAAAAGAATTAAAGTTCGGCTAAATTTGTTGCATATTGTTTCTATGTGTGATTTGAAAGTCATGTTTATGTCAAACCAAACACGAAGGTTTTTTTACTTTATCGAATGGCTCGAATTTATCGTCTCCAAATGTTAGCGTGAATTTTTGTGATGTTCTGTTCATGGTGAGGAAATCATTGATGAAAATAGAAAATAGAAGCGGGCCAAAAATTAGGAGTGCCAAAGTTATTTGGTATGAATGGTGACATTTTGTTATTCAAGCACACTGCATGAGAGCGGTATCGAACCACTGTGTATCTATTCGGAGGTTCGATATTTTTTGCATGAGTTTTTTGCGCTCAACATTGGCGAGCGCTTTGGAGAGATCAAGCAATAGTAATAGAGTTAACTTTTTTCTATATCATTGTATATTTTTATGTGGTCTCAAGCAAAGCGTTTTGAGAACTGGTATTCCTCGTGTAAGCGTGTTGATTGCAGTGAAGTGAGTGTAACTCGTCCATGTGAGCCGAAAGCTTGTTTGTAGTTACGTTTTTAATATTTTCAACATAACTATTAGGAGACTAATTGGCCTGTAGTTTAATGCTTTATTGATACCACCAGATTCATTGATTTCTCCAGATGAGGGAGTAATGTAGTTTTTATGCTTCAGTATAAAAGTAATATAAAACTTAGGCATGCAATAGGAAGAATGATCTCAAAAAAGTTTTTTTAGTGGTATCAACTCATGAAATTCTAATCTAGACGACATTTATAACATCATCACCTACCGAGGTTTCCAAAATAATTGCTTCATCTAGCTACAATTGGTGGATGAATGAAAATTAATTAAAGCAAAAATAAATGACGAAAATTTATCAAGAAAAAATTAAATTAGATTTCATTTATATACTCTATTCATATCTATGAATAAAAGGCTATGGATCTGTGAGGTTTAATTTCCGTAACCATCAGCCACAGATTAAAAATTTAAACATCAGAAGGCCAAGAAATTATTGAACTTGAAATTAAGTCAGTTCTATAAAGCGTTTCGGAGACCACCTCCATCTTCAGTCAACAGTCTGCGAAGTTAAAAATAAGGGACAAAATCAGTTTTTTATATACGAAATACACGAGCATAAAAATAAAAAAATAAATAAAAAATACATGTGTTACAATGCCCATTTATTTTGTATATAAAAAACTGGTTTTGTTCTTTATTTTCAACTTCGCAGACTGTTGGCTGAAGATGAAGCAGTCTGCAGCCCAGTTCCGAGCCGGCGTTTGAGTGATACACAGCTTATGTGTTTGTGTTCCTCTTTTTTTGGCCATGACTAAGCCTAATGGCGAGTGTGCGGCAAACTTGCCTCCTAGAAAACCGCCCGACAAGTTGAGTGAGAAAAAAGCTAAACCAGCTCCAAAAACTTCGGGGATCAAACGAAGAAATTTCTCTCCTCCAACAAGTGCTGTGCGTCCTAAAAAGCCACCAAACATCAGTAACCTGCCCCTTTGTGACTGTGACTCTGACGTAAGTGGGATAATTTCGGACTCTTGCACCAGCCTGAATGCGGAAAGCATCCCCCCTACTCCTTCATACCTACCTAAGACTAATTTACTCGACAGTGCTCGTGATAGCTTGAGTGAAGTTAACACTCCGGCCAGTCCTGTACAGCCTACTAAGTCTAGTGCAAGGATTGACTTGAACGCGGACGAGAACATTGAAAACATCCCTGAAACTACTAGACAAGTGATAATGACCAGCACCAACACCAGAATCCAACTGGCAAAAAAGAACCCATTCCGTATTGGGCTTGCTATGGATTTAATATGTGATCCCATCGAATCTGTCGAACATCAGCGCTCTGGATCACTGCTCATCACAACCAAAAATTTCAATCAAGTGAAAAAACTATTATCAACTAAAGAACTAAAACTCGATAGTGAAAACATCCCTGTCAGTGTCTCTGTTGCTTGGAGCACCCAGTTTACCTACGGCACAATCTTTGCTCCTGAACTTAAAGAAGAGTCTCTAGACTTTCTCCTAGAAATTCTGAAGGCCAGCAAGGTTGTTGGAATTAGAAAACTTCTCTCCGACCCCTTGAAAGCACATATTCCTTTGTATATACTCACCTTCCTCAGTCCCACCCTCCCCCCCAAAATCCGCGTTGGCTACGTATATTACAATGTTGACCAATATTATCCTAGTCCCTTGCGCTGTAGCCAGTGCTGCCGAAATGGCCATACCCGCAGCAGATGCAGTCATAAGCTACCCATCTGCAGCCATTGTTCTGTAAGTGGGCACCTTTCTGAAACTTGCCCATCATCTGAATCTCCACCAGTCTGCATCAACTGCAAGAGCAATCATCCTGCAACATCACGGGACTGCATAGCCTACATTTCTGAAAAACAAGCCTGCCGCCTCACTGCTGATGAGGGTCTCACTTTTGCAGAAGCCAGAGAGAAAGCTAGAGTGAAACTTTCTGCAAACTCAAAAGCAACTCAACTTAATGCCTCTATAGGCAAGCAGCACTCCCAAACCCATCTTCAAAATAAGTCTCCTTGTAACCAATCTCCTAAGGGAAACAACCAAAGCCACCACACCTATGACATCACATCTACCAGTGCAAGAAGGAAGTTCTTCCTTGCCTCCTAATCCATCACCTGCTGAATCCCTCTCATCCTGGATAACGCCAGCCCAACCCCAGCACTCACCCCGCAACCCACATAGTAATCCAACATCTTCACAGGTAAACTCTATTAATTCATTTTCAAAAATAGATCTCCAACTTACACCAGAGGACGTCTCTGTGAATCGGATTAATGACAAATACAATTAATGAAATTAATCGTAATTTGAGCGTATGAATCGTGGTAAAATTATCTTTCTGTTCGTATGTTGTACAAGCAAATTTTGATGTTGAGTATATGTTTGTTTGCGCATTTCTGCCAAAATTTTGTAGATATTTGTCAATCATGAGTGGTAATTAACTGGCCTACACTGTATCTCCATTTTATCCCATGTACCCATGTCCGCATGATGTTGCAGAGAATATCGAGAAGATATGATATATGATATGATATATTGAAGATATATGTTTTTTTTTGTTGTTGTTCCTCAGCGGTAACTTGAGTTTTCTTAAAATTTCCTTTAGGAAATTAAAAAACCATTCCATTTATACGTTTTTCGAAGTCCTTTTCTATTCCTTATCTTTCCTCAGGTTATTTCTTACGATTCATCAGAGCTTGGGCTGTCATTTTAAATATTGAAAGAGTAAGATTATTTTTCATGTCTATTAGCATTTTTCTTATATTCGTTTTCAATACGTATATATATGAATATGTGTGTTGGTGTGTGCGTGAGTATGTACGTGTGCGCACGCAAACATAAATGTTTATGTATCAGTGTAAACATGCACACGTTTCGCACACATATATGCGCACATGTACATATATCGGTTTCTATTTCTACTTTTTTGCATAAAAAGCAAAACCTCAAGACACATTACATTTTACCTAAAGCTCTGCGATCAGTTAACACTGCACCAAATTTCAGAAATAAACAAATTGATTGCGCTTGCTTTATGATTTATAAATCGATCTATCACGACCCCGAAGGGCATTTCTGTGAACAGAATAAATTAAAAAGTATAAACAGACAAAGGAAATAAAGCACTAGTGCAAAAATTATCTCTATATTTGTATGCCGAACAAGCCATGCATTTCAATTTTGAGTGTAAGTTTGTTTACGCATTCCTAGATGTGCGTGCTGTGTTGCGCGATGTACTTTACAAATTATTTCGAGACTATCTTTTTCTCAATACTTGATTGTCATTTACGGTGTTGTTTCAATCTAGTACGGTGTAGCGTTTTTTTTGTATTTTTCCTACTTCGATGATCTTATAAATAATTCGAAAAATACTAAAGAATTCTTCGAAACTGCCAAGTTCTTAGTTGAAATTATCGAAGTAGGAAAAAGGCAAGAAGCGCTGTACCGGAATCTCTTGGAATATAAAATATCCAAGAGATAATATTTCTCATTTCTCATTCAACTACCCTTGACAGAGTTAAACTATTAGCACGACCCGTATGGTTTGTCTATTAGTACGCCTCGTATATTTTTTCTATTAATATGCCTCGTATGGTCTATCTATCTGTACACCTATGATAGTATTGTCTAATATTACATCTCGTATAGTTTGTCTATTATTATGCCTCGTACGGCTTATCTATTTGTACACCTCGTATGGTTTGTCAATTAGTATTCCTCGTATGGAACTTTGTTAGACTATCAGCACACCACGTGTGGTTTGTCTATTATAGTACGCCTCGTATATTATGTCTATTAATATGCCTCGTATGGTCTATCTATTTGTACACCTCTGATAGTTTATCTATTAGCACACCTCATATAGTTCGTCGATTATTATGCTTCGTATGGCTTATCTATTTTTACACCTCGGATGGTTTGTCAATTAATACTCCTCGTATGGATCTTTTGTTTTAGGACGTCTTATATTAAGGAACTTTTAAAAGCCAATATGTTGGCATATGTATCTCATTTGACAACTTGGAAATAAACGGTTTTGTTGTTTGTTTTGTTTGTTTTCATCTCAAAGTACTATCCCTTCTTATCGACCTAATTCTTGTGCTGATGAAACCCAAAACTCATCAATCAATCTTCATCAACCTTCTTGCAAATCACCTCATGTCTCATTCTCATCAGAATTAACTCAACTTATAATGAAGATATTACCAATCATTATAAAACTCTTCATGACAACTAATTTGTCAGATAAAATCCAATGCATTACAGAACTAGGGCAAGTACTCCAAGCAGATACTCTAGTTAATGACTCCCTTAATAACCTAGGTCTCTCATCTATCTCAAATTCATGTTAGAATTTAATATCATTCAGTGGAATGTCAGATCTTTTTACTCACGTCGTCCCTTCCTGCAACAACTTGTTGCGGAAACTAATCCCAGTGTCATTTGCCTGCAGGAAACTATGACCAAAGCAAATGCAATCTGTTTAAAAAATTTCACCCAGCCAGCTGCTAGTTATGAGAGAGTCTGTGGGAGTGGTGGAGGAGCAGCAGTTATAGTTCACAATACCATTCCCCACATTATTTTACCTATAGCATGTTCTCTTGAAGCCTGTGCTAGTAGAATATTTTTGCCTCAACTTACAATATCAGTCTGTTCATTGTATGTCCCTCCTAATCTTCCTAACTCTGTACTGATCTCTGAACTACCTCTACTTCTTTCTCAACTCCCAACTCCTTTCATAATTTGCTTAGACTCTAATGCCCATGACCCAGCATGGGGATCCCCAACAGAAGATAGTCGTGGAACCCTGCTTCAACAGTGGGTAATGCATAATGACCTGTTCATACTAAATACCTCTGAGCCTACCTTCCTGTCCTCCAGAGGATCATACACTCATATTGACCTGACTATCACATCCTTAAATGTTGCTCCGCTATTCTCCTGGCAACCTTTACCTAACACCTACACTAGTGATCACTTTCCTCTATTAGTAACTACCTCTCAACCCAGTAATAATGAGCCCATACAACGGTGGCACCTGCAGGCTGTGGACTGGTCTGCCTTTCAAGCAAGTGTCAGACTACCTTCTACTTTTCTTTCACCAACACAAGCCTGTGGGGCAATTACTCATGCCATATTAGAATCAGCCAATCAGCACATACACAAAAACAAACTCAAATCTACCAACCGATCTTCTTGCTGGTGGAACCAGACATGTGCAAAAACCCACAGGGAGAAAAATAGAGCCTTGTCTCATTACAAAAATCACAGGGGATATATGGATCTACGGATTAAGTATAAAAAAGCTCAAGCCAAATTCAAACACGCTGTTATTGAAGCACGCAAGACAAGTTGGGAAGCCTTTCTATCCAGCATGAACTCTACAGCAAACAACTCAACTATTTGGAAGAAAGTCAGAGCCACCTCCTCTCACCACACATGCAAAACCATAGTACTAATACAAAATAATACAATGATTACAGATCAACACAAAGTGGCTAATGAATTAGCCCACCACTTCTCAAAGCAAGGTAACCTCTCAACAAATGATGCAATATTTTCTAACCATAAAAAAACAGTTGCCAAAAATCCCCCACCATTTATTCACAGCAATACTCCATGGTACAACCAACCCTCTGAGATCCATGAACTCAAGCGTGCCTTGAAAACCTCTACATCACGCTCCCCAGGAGCAGATACTATCCCATTTGCTATTCCACAACACTTTACAGACAAGCAACTGTCAACTCTATTGAGCTTCTACAACTTCCTTTACTCGAATGGCTTCCCCCATCAGTGGAGAGAATCTATCATCATACCTATTCTCAAGCCCACAAAACCTTCAACAGACACTAACTCATATCGCCCAATAGCCCTCACAAATTTTCTATGCAAAATACTGGAAAAAATTATTAACTATAGACTGCAAGCCATACTCGAACGCTGCAGCTTCTTTGACCCATCCCAAAGCGGCTTCAGAAACTCCCATAGCACCCTTGATGCCTTAAGCAGACTTGAGAACACCATCCGAGAATCATACTTTAGCAACGGTTTCAGCATTGCGCTCTTCTTAGACATAAATAAAGCTTTTGACACAGTCTGGCACCATGGTGTCCTCCTCAAATTACAAAAAATAGGCCTCCAAGGAAGCATTGCCTCCTTTATATCAAACTTTATCAGCCTCAGAACAATAAAAGTTAGGCTCAACAACACCCACTCAAGATCTTTCCCCATGTACTCAGGTGTCCTCAAAGGATCAGTTATCAGTCCAACACTATTCACTATTCTCATCAACTCGGAGAGTGCGGAGTGCGGAGGTGAACTGACGCTCCGCGTAAACGCGGCGTCAAACATTTCAAAATGTAAGGGAACAAAACTTTCCCAAAACCCCAAACTCGAACTGAGTATCTGTGAATGTGCTTTCTACCTCATTGAATCGCAAAAGTGAAAAACAGTAATCAAGTACAATCATTTGTGACCAATTTAATCGTGCAAAAACAGTCTGGTGCTTTCTGTAAACTTTGTCTCCACTCGAAGTCTGTGTAGCGACCCTCGGTGTAGCCTCCGTCCCTGGTCAACCGCAACACCTGCTCCTCCCTCTTCCGCATATAGAACAAACGTACCACGAATACCAGCATGAAAACAAAAAAAGGCCCGATGCACTATCAATTTTGAATTTTGTGAAGACAAACATAAAACACAGTGAGACATTTTTTGTTATTTTATCAGTTATTGCAAAAAAAAAACTATGTTGAGTGTCTATGACGCTCAATTTTGACCTTTAATCCTCAAAATTGTGTTCAAATTACTTTACCAGTAAGTAATTCTGTCCTTTTATTGAGAACTTTTGGTGAAACAGTGACGTAAAAAGTGATTTAGAGAAAAATTTTCTGTAAATGTTGAAGGTCGCAAAATGAGTGAATAAAATGTGAAACCCTGAAACAATAGAGCTCTATGAGGGCTCAGCTACACCAAGTCTGCGCCCGCACCCCTTCCTCCCCCCAGCCTACCCTCTCATTGTGAGAATTGCCACGCTGTAATAGTGGCTAACTTAAATCTGTGTTCACTGCTAGAACATAATTCCACAACGTAAGGCGAATTTTCAGCAATATGACGTCTTTTGGATAGCTCACCATAGCAATCTTTACATGGAAAAAAATAGTATTGGTTTCTTCAAAAGCAGACGAGCGAGAAACGCCAAGCTGGATCACCGCAAGCATCCTGCTCCCCGCCCCTCCCCCCTCCCCCCCCCCCCCCCCCCCGTCTCTGTCTACTCCGCCTTCTCTTTTCCTCTACTCCTCCCCCTCTGTCTTACGAGCGGCTTCTCTTCGTCTGGCATTAAAAGGCGGTCTTTTTCGTTTTCAAATGCGAACAAGCAATGCAATCCCTCATTCGCAAATATTTCAATGATGGCTATCTTTCTTGTCGAAAGTTAATCACTCAATTTTCAACCTCCTCTGAATAAACAAAATTAACTTTCTTTTGGTGAAATAGTGACCCACCAGTTAACTTTGGTGAATAGTGACATAAAAAGTGAAAGAGGGATTACAAATTTTTTAATTATGAAACGTTGAGAAACTGAATAAGTAAAATGTGTCAACCTGCAAAGGTCTGAACGTCATTTTCGTCATTATTCACGGCCGACCAACACTCTCCCAGTTTCTCGCCTCCTTTCTCCAGCATTTAAAGGCAACTCTATCTTCTTATGTTCTGGTGATGTTTTTTAGGTGATGTTTTTATGGCAATATTTTTGGGTGTTTCAAATTCTAAATGAGAAGCTAGCCCTCACTCATGTGTAAACGATTACCCTTCTACCCAAGACGATCGTTATTCACTCCGTAACAGCTACAGAGTAAACAAAATTTTGAATTATCTTCACCTTTATTCACTCATCCAATACAACTTCACAATGTCTCATTACGAAACTCGCTCAGCTACTCGGAAAGCAGCTCTATCTGGAGAAATAACATCCCTCACAACAGCGCCGCATGAAAACTCAAACCTCAAAAAGCGGAATATATCTGAACCGTTCAGAAAACGAAAACAAAATCCACCAAAATTCTCGCGTGTAAAATCGCTCGTTCAAAAGCCTAAGCCGCTCACAATGACTACAAAAACTCCGACAGAGAAACGGTATGACGTCGACGAAAGCACCGCAATTCCCAAAACATCACCAGTGCCGACCGACAGAGAATCGACGGAGAGGTGCCCGACAGAGAATCTAGCAGCAGAGTCGCCCGTCTTTGACGAAAATCTCCCAAGCGCTGCTTGTACCTCATCACTGGCGCCAGCTGCCACAGCACCACCGCTAGCTCCTTCGTCTCGTCCCAACGATTGCGTCATGGCGGCATCTCCCCTGTCCTGCGTCACTGAGAAAGCTCAAAATTGTTCACCAACGACGACGACACCGACATCAACGTTGGAACGCGATAAAATTTTCGATGTGAGGAACCATTCAGAGACTAAAATGGGTAATTTTAATTATAATTTTAATGATAAATTGTGTGCAGGCCTTTCAGGCGGTGGAGTTAGGTTTGAAAATGCATGCGCGGCAGCTGACACTGGCAGTAAAGTACCTCAGAGCGTAAACTGCGAGGATAACTTAAAATTTTCAGTGGAGAACAATACAAACAGACCTGCTAAAGCTTTTGATGGGTACTTACATCCTCTCCAAATGACCAGCTCCCAAACTATTCACGAAATAAATAACATGCTGTCTCTTACAGCTGCATTTCTCAATAAAGCTTTGAGACAAAATTGTCCCCCAAGCCCAGCGTCGATTTTTTCCACTGTATCGAATATTCAAATGATTACAGAACAGCTTTTTGCTTTAAATTATTGTATCAGCGCTCATGATTTTACGCCGGTGGTAGCTGCGAGTAACCATCATTATGCGAAATCCCCTCTGGACACTTTTCTCGTTGGAGACAATAGTCTCACAAAAATCAACAGAGATGACATTGATAGCGCATGCAGGATTCAGACCATAACTTCGGAACGTCTTAATGATCTTTATGATGAGATTGAACGCGCACCTCCATTCAGGAACTATATAATTAGTTTCAAAGGCTTGAGCCTCTCGTCCCATAATCTCAACAAGTTAAAAAATTTGATCATGACAAAGAATCTTTTTTCTTGTATTTATGTGGTGAGCGCCTGCAGTGGGCAGCAATTGTACATGGCATCGAGCCTGTGCAGAAAAATTGGTCTTAAACTGATTCCGCTGCGAGCAAATGTAAAAACCGGTCCTGTTAATGAAGCTTACAACAATGTCCGCACTTGGCCCGTTACGCGAGAAGACACGCATCATTTTCTTCAACAAATTGCTCTAAAATCACCTTTGAGACTAACTTCACATTTTATCTCCTGTGTCAGAAACTCCCATGATCTGAATGAAAAAATTGAATACTCTAATGATTATGCAAAACAGCAAAATGAGTTGAATGATTGTTCTAAGTTGACCGCCTATCCACGTGAAACCTCCAGCGGCATAAACCGATGTTTGCCTTCATATAACAAGCACTCTCCGGCATCCGCCACAAACAATTGCGGAGTGCCTACAAAAAATAGGTTTTCATTGCTGTCCAATGCTGATGAAGAGGATGAAAAGCCCCTCTCAGACACGAGTATAAATCAATATCCAATCACATACTCGGAAGCAGTGAAATCAACAGGAAGAGAGAAATCGCTGCAAAATTGCAGTCGACAATCGATGGAAAATCCACTACCCAACTGTGTGCACAATCATCACCAGAAAAATATAATTGACACGAGCATTTCTCAGTTCTCTGCAAATCCCCATACAAGAAATCACCACAGAACGGGAATTCAGAGCCAGAAAAACGTAAATTCCCCGCACCTCTCAGAACCTCTTAATAATTTAAAAAGTGCGAAAAAAAACGTCTCCAGCCGCATTTGTGAACGCATGAATTCCACAATGGATGAATTGAAACGATCATGGAACATAAAACTGATTCCCACCAAAGCCGATGGACACTGCCTCCTTCACGCAGTAGCTCATCTACTTACAAAACAACCAGCATCAAAATGGAATTACAATTCCCTAAAGGCTGCAATCAAAACAGAGAGTAAAGCAAACAACAGCACAAATGCTAAGTTTTTTGACAAGAACAGTGGCGACATGCAAAACCTCATAGATAATTACATTGACGAAAAACATTTTGACCAAGCCGCTGTAGACCTTATACCACTAATCATTTCAAATGTGACAGGCCAAAAACTTCTCGTCCTGGATGAACAGGATCATTGTGTTTGGAAAATATCAGTCGTTCCCAATTCAGAATTATCAAATAATAACCCTCCACTACTGCTCCATCGTAAAAACGATCACTACAGTGCTCTTGTCACACAAGGCAAAAATCAGACCGGGGTTACCTCATCTTGACAGAGTGCCGCTGCCCAGCCAAATAGTATACTTTCTTACATAGCAGATGCTGGGCCAAACACCCTGGGCAACTTAGACAAAATCGATAAATCCCCTGAACGATCCCATCGAGATAGTAACTTCACTACCTTTAAAAAGAGTGCTAATATAGGTAAAATCAACATCAAGCACGTAAATGCTCGAAGCCTGAATGGTAAATTGGATGAAATCAGAGTAATGTTGGTCACTGAAAAAATTGACATTTTGTGTGTCTCAGAAACATGGTTTGATTCACGAACCCAAAGTTCATTTTTTAACATTCCTGATTACGTGTTGTACCGCTACGATGGCGCTAAAACCAGCAGAGGCAGTGGATCTTGTATTTTTGTGAAAGAAATGTACTCAACATCTTCACTACTAGCTAATAAAGTTTGCGAAGGCATTGAAATGGTTTGGTTAGAAGTGCAAATAAATAAACACAAATCAATAATCATTGGCAGCCTTTACCGGCACCCATCGTCTCCCCTAAATCTAACACTTGATTTCATTGAGGAAACCTTCAAAGAAATCCTCCAGGCAAAAAAATCATTCTTTGCTTTCGGAGATTTCAATGTTGACCTAACGGACAAAAATAATCAGCTAAGCAAACTATTGTATAAACTAAGCTTATCACAAATGGTCAAAGAACCGACTCGCATCACTAAAGTCTCTGCAACTCTCCTCGATCTAGCAATCACAAATAATCCCACCGCAATACTTAGTACAGTAATATCTCCTTCTATTTCCGATCACCACTCTATAGAATGTGAAATTAATATTGCGAAGGAAAGACAAAAATACCGCTTAATGACCTATCGCTCGAGAAGGCACTATTCAGCAGAACTATTTCAAGAAAAACTACTCGATAGGTCTACCGAATTCCAGAAAATGATGCAATCTGACGATGTTGACATACAAGTGTCAATCTTCAACGAGAACTTCACAGCAGCTCTCGACGAATGTGCACCTTACGTCACCAAAAAAACCAAGCCAAAACGGACTGTTTGGATTACTGACGAAGTTAAAGAGATGAGCAGAATAAAGAAAGCTAACTTGCGAGAGTACAAAAACAATAGATCAAACAGTACCTTATACAAGAGATATAAAGAACATGAAAAAACTCTTCGAAAGAAAATCACTGAAGCGAAACAAACTCATTTCCACCAGGCACTGATAACGGCTAAAAATAACCCGAAGCGAACTTGGGAAATCATTAGTGAGGTAGCCCCATATAAAAATTTAGATCGCATAAGTAATTTTGAAAATCCCTTGGCAACAGCCACGGATTTCAACACATTCTTTTCAAAAGTAGGGGCTCAAGTTTTCAGTGAGGTGTGCACCAATCCAGATGAAACGACAATTGAAAATTCATGCCCCACTGCACCCTCGAGGACTGATGTCAAGTGGAGACCACGCCCTGTCGATTTACCGGAGTTACGAAACATCTTATACTCACTAAAAAACACAAAGTCAGTTGGACATGATGGTATCAGTCTTCAATATATCAAAGACAGTTTCCCTGTTACAGCACCATGGATTCGTCTGATAATTAATACATCAATAGTAACCAACACATTTCCAAACCAATGGAAACACTCCATTATTAGACCGTTGCACAAAAGTGGTGACTTAAATACAGCATCAAACTACAGGCCCATCAGTCTTTTGCCTGTCATGTCCAAACTATTGGAGAAAGTGGTGACAAATCAACTGTCATTTCACCTGGACGAGTCAAATTTACTCCACCAAAATCAATATGCCTATAGAAGAAATACTAGCACTCAAGACGCTCTGCTCAATATATCTGAAAAAATATACAGTGACATTGATCAAAAGAATGTAACACTCTTGCTGCTACTCGATCTCTCTAAGGCGTTCGATAGCGTCCAACATGAAAGACTTCTACGTAAAATACTGAACTTGGGAATAGACACGCAATGGTTTGAAAGTTACTTGTCAAATCGATCTCATGCAGTCCGCATAGAAAACAAATTGTCCCCATTCACTCAAAACAATTTTGGTGTTCCCCAAGGATCCATTCTTGGTCCACTACTGTTTTCTATTTTCATTAATGATTTCCCTCCAATGCCTTCTGACACGCGGATCTCAATGTATGCAGATGATGTTCAAATTGCAATAACAAGTTCTGTATCGGAAATACCACAGACGCAAATTAAAGCCGAAACTTTACTGACTAGCCTGAAATCATGGTACGACCGAAATGGTCTGAAATTAAATGCTAATAAAACACAATGCATTATTTTTGGATCCAAAGATGCAATTAAAAAAACTTCAGATCTTACTCTTGCAGTTGGAAATGATAAAATTAATGCATCAGAAAAAGTTAAAAATCTGGGTATCTGGTTCGATAGAAATATGTCCTTCAAATCTCACGTTGAGACTACTTGCAACAAAATCTACGGAACTTTAATGTTTTTTCATCGTATAAAAAGTATGCTAGACGAAAAATCCAGATTATTAGCCATTCAATCCCTTGTGTTATCGCGCATTGACTACTGCAGCCTAGTATGGGGAGACTTACCTCAATACCTTAAAAGGGACTTACAAAAATGCATGAATTTTGCAGCCAAGGTGGTATGCAACGGTAATTTCAAAAGAAGTGATCACGTAACCCCTCTCCTCAATAAACTCGGCTGGATCCCTATCCAAGAAAGGCTCCTCATGCAGAAGGCCCAATACGTATTCTCCTCGTTATATCTTCCTCAGAGCAATGCTGAGATAGTGCGTTTCCATCCACCCACTGTAACCAATCAAAAACCGAACAGAAACAATAATGTCTTAGTCAACTATCGTTCATCTCACTTAGGGCAGAAGGCTCTGTCCATATCAGGCGCCTTACTGTGGAACAAACTTCCCCTGAGTATTAAAGTCCCTCAAAGACCGAGAGAATTTAAAGCCAAAATAACTCGTCATCTTGTGTCTCAATAATAATCCTTAATTACAGAACATACTGAATGAGTACTGACGAATCTCATTTCCCTGGTAACTCCCTTGCTGAACAATCTCCCTCGCTCATTGTTTTATAATTCAAGACATCACACAACAGTTTTGAAGTATGCGTAGGTATTATGATTTGACCGCCTATACGTTGTCATTTGCAAACATGCTTACTTGTATATGTGTGTACGTATATAGGTGTATGTGCGCATATGGGTGTGTATATGTGCACGTACAACTGTGTGCACTAGAGTAGATCAACCAGTCGAAGGTGCATTTTATGTCATTCCTCTCCGTTTCTGTGCAAGCATCAAACTAGACCGACATGGTACCTATGTGTGTGTGTGTTGATCAATTGCAGACATTCTGCACCATATTAAAAAAAATAATGTGTCTTTTTCTAATATGAAATTGTAAAGCATCCATGTAAAAAAAATAAATTCGTTGTGTGATCATCCATTTATACTGCAGTAATATACTTATTCGGCTTATAGTTATATGCTTATAATAATGTGATACCTATGTTTGTTTATCAACTGCCGACAATTTGCGCCATATTTCAAAGATAATGTGATTTTTTTTTCTAATATGAAACCTTTATAGGACATTAATGTTTTCTTTCTTATTCACGTCCCACAATCGTTTTCATGTTTCCGACTTAAGTGGACTGTTTTGTGCCACTATTTTTAGTACGAAATATTATGAAATTCATGCTATAATGAAAGATATTTTCTCCGTTTCCCTCGATTGGAATTCTGGTTTATACGAACTAGTTTACGCTGATATTTGCGCACATGCTTACTTGTGTATATGTGTACGTGTCCACGCTATGCGTATGACACTCTGTAGAATGCGTATGTATTGCCTCGATGCATAGAAATGCATTTGTGTTTGCTTACGAGTTTGGTGTAAGTATGTGCGTGGGTATATGTGTGCATGTGTATGTGTATATATTTACATGTATACGTGCACATATGTGTATACTAGACTGACAACTAGCATTTTACCAGAGATAATGGTCTTTTTTCTGTGCACACTCAACTTGTAACATTACCTAACTCGTCATCTCTTTAGTATTGTAAAGCATTCATGTAAAAACTATACTTTTGTTGTACGATCATCCATTTATATTTATATAAAATGCTTGTTAACTAATGACCGTTATGTTAAAATTGTTGAATCAGTAATACAAAACTTATAATCTTCTTGGTCCTCATGCTTATATGTATATATGTATTTGTGTGTGTGTGTATGTGTGTGTGTGTATGGATATGCACACACATGCATACGTATATTTACATATGTGTGCATATGGATATATATTTATATATTTTTTTTTTTTCATGCTTCCTTAAAACGACACTTGTGAACATTGACCGAAACAAGCGATTTCATATATTATTTCCTGGCGTCAAGAATTGCGAAGTTTTATGTCATGTACATGTAAACTGTCAAAAGTGTTTTCACCTCACAATGAAAATGCATCGTCCATGAAATTGTGTTATCTCTTATAATTATCATTACATGTATTATCAAATGTAGATTAAGCTAGATTAGGAGTTCATTGCCCTCAATCATTTCTTTTCGACTAGTGACACGAGTTTTTCAATACTCGTGTGTGTGTATCATCTAAGTATATTAATTTTAAGATATTTAAAAACCAATGATTGTAATATTGTACAATCTCTATTGGAAATAAACTGTTTTTCTTTCTTTTCTTTCTTTTTCAATGACTTACTATCTTCCCTCCCTACTAACATGCAGCACTCCCTCTATGCTGATGATGCAGCCCTCTGGATTAAACACCAAAACCTTACCCAAGCATTAAATATTATGCAAAATTCTCTCACTCAAATAGAAAACTGGGGCCACAAATGGGGATTACAAATCTCTGCAAACAAAACTTCAGCTGTAATATTCACTAGGCAAAGACCAAAAAACATAGACCCATTGACACTCCATAACATACCAATCAACTTTCTATCTCAGTCCGTTTTCTTGGACTAGTCTTTGACAAGCACCTCACATGGCAACATCACATTTCTAACTTGGTAACTCGCTGCCAGTCAGACCTCCGTCTAATGACAGTAGTAGCTTCCCGTAGATGGGGTGCGGACTACACTACTCTACGCATTCTATACATTTCACTCATTCGATCAAAACTGGACTATGCCTCCTTCCTCTTCTCAACTGCTGCCCCATCACACTTGCTTAAGCTGGACCGCATACAGTTTGCAGGAGCCCGCATAATGCTAGGTGCCCTCCGCTGCACACCTACAGCCAAACTTGAAGCAGAAGCTGACTTATGCCCTCTTTTCATTCGCCGTAAGCTCCTACTGGTTTCCTACTGCTCTAGAGTGCTCACTATTCCTGGCCACCCAGTGCGCAATCTCTTCTTAAACTACTTCCCCTTTGCCCTTTATGATACCCTGCCTTTTCCTCTCCCATTTGCTGGATGTGCACTATGTGAATTCAACAACCTAGGTATAAATCTTCAAAATAATCCAATGCCTACTATCCCCATGTCTGCTCGATATCTCCCTCCAAGAATTGCGGCTCATTCTTCCTTATCCTCCTTTCCTAAATCTGCTCTGAGTGACTCTCACTGGCAGCAGGCCTTCAAGGACTTGACTACAAGCTCATACCCCAACAGAATCCAAGTATTTACAGATGGTTCCACTAATGGCAACTGCACTGCCTGTGGGGTCTATTCCTCTGAGTTTAGCACCGAAGCCAAACTCCCCCCACACTCTACAATTTATACTGCTGAACTCTTTGCTATATATGTAGCCTGCAAATTCCTATCAGTGCTTCCTGGCAACTTCATAATCTTTTCGGATTCCCTTGGTTGCATTTCAGCATTAAACTCGATTAACCCTCCCACTCATTACCTTATCACCTGGATAGCCAACATTGTTTCCTCCCTCAGCAGAGACAAAATTATAATAGAGTGGCTTCCCAGTCCTGTGGGTATAAAAGGCAATGAAGCAGCAGACAAACTTGCGCGTGAGTCATTAAGTCTGGCTAACCATATTAATCTTTATCCTAGCAAACTTGAGCTGAAAACTAAATTCAAAATGCACTATGGCCAACTTTGGCAGAGAAACTGGATATCACAACCTCCTCTCATTACCCAACTTAAGCCACACTTAGGTTCATCAATCCCCACTAATCTTTCCCGCTACAACCAAGTTATCTTCACACGCCTCCGACTGCAGACATGCAGCCTAACGCATGCTCACTTCATCAAACAGACTCCTCGCCCATTTTGCACTTTCTGCAAGAGCAACATTACGCTTGAACACATCTTCATATTGTGCCCAATACACGAACCATATCGTGCTCCACTTTTTTTTTTTTCAAACATCGGCATCTTTGGGATGCTTTATTTCCAATCAAGCCTGATACATATGATCTTAAGCATTGGTTTTTCAAATGTCTTATAAATAACCCTATATATAGGACACCATGACGGTTCCCCCGTAAAGCCGGTACCCATTTCCGACACCTTGGTTGAGTGGGGTATTGTGCTTGAGCTTTCCCTTATACCCAACGGGGAAAATCTCCGCGCCAGCGCCAGGATACGAACCCTCGTCTCCTCAACATACAAGGCTGATCCCTTAACCACTGTGCCACGGAGAGCACTTCGAGCAGCATGCCTCTCCAAAGCTCAGCCGTACTGTCTTTCTTCACTCCTCTCCCCGACGCTGGCACCTGACCTGGTGCTGAAGTTCCTCGAAGACACGCAGCTGCTCAATCAAATCTGAAGAGTCAACAAGCGGAGTGAGGGCGCTAATACCCATCGATGGAGATGCGCCGCATCCTAACAAAGTAACAAAGTAAGTCTGCAGCTGGTGTCTGAAACGTTTTACAGAACAGACTTGGTCTTAAAATTTATAGTTCGTGAGAAGTTTTGATTATATGTGATTTCAATACGCGGTGCTTTCTTCATTTTAAATTCCTAATGATCATTCGCTTGAAGAAAAGTAACTTCCCTGAATCAAACATGTGTCATACCTGTCACACTGTTTAGATTTAGGGAGGAAAGTTACGAGACATGTAAAAAGTCATTAGAATAACTAGCGTATTCATTGAGATATTCTTTATTTCAACATTTTTTATGAGTTTCTCGTAAGATATGAATGAAATGTTTTAGGGGAGGATCAATGGCTTGTTCAAAATTTTCAATTGGTGAGTGTTTAGAACGCGTAATATACTTTACCGCTATATCATTTTGCCATGGTAAAATTTCTAATGCCGAATATATAATTTGATCTATGTATCATGGATAATATTGATGCATCATTCGGGGCGAGGCGGTAGAACGTTGATCCGCGACTTTTCCGCTCACAGCGTGCCTGTATTGAAGATGCACTCACGTTCAGGTTCAAGATCCGGGGGTGGAGTTCCGTAACTTCCGTTTAAACTCAAAAGTTCGAATCGAGCGGCCGACTAAACAGCTGTAACGTGCTTGAGCTTTGTTTGGCGTCTAACTACGGATTTGATAATTCAACTGAATGTCTGCAGCCTAGGTTAAAAGTTTCGGTTTAGTGCTCAAATGTTCTTAATTTTACCTTCTTCATTTGTGAAAATGTAAATATTTCCGCAGCAAACCAAATGTATGTGTGACTAGTAAGTAATTGTTATTAAGCAAGTGGTTTTTAATAAACATACATTTTGAACTAAAAAACGTAAATCATGTTGTGCAAAAGTCTATAATAAATAAACTACTGTCTTAATAGGGTCTTGGCTAAAGATTTAAGGGTCGCAACTGAAAAATTTGGCATCAAGTGTACTGTGCTGCCCTAGCGAGTACAGTCAACAAGAGCTAATTATAGTAAATGAAGCATGGAAGTGTGTAAATTTGAGCAAGGTTTGATCTTGAGACTGAGTGCAATGAGTAAATGTTCTAATGCATTTCCAGTTTGGTTTGAGTAGATGTGAATTAAATTTTAAAAATGCTTCAGGAACATTGTGCTTGATATTGGAGCTCAAAATAGTCATAAATTTAATAGGTCTCTAACTCTGCTTTGAGAAAGTGCATTGTGACCAATAGTGTGCCCAGTTTGATTCATATAAAATCACTTCAACTTACCTACAGTTGTCTGAGTTAAGATAGTTGCTTATACAATTTACATGAAAATCAGGAATAATGTACCTAATTCATAGATTGATTTCTACTAATCATTCTGAATGGTAACTATTTCTATAGAATGTTTCTGTTGATTCAATATTGCCTTTTTTTAGACTTTAGGAGCAAGGAATTTGCAATTAAAATTTGTATTTAAACTGAAATTTAAATCCACTAATAGGCTATGAGGAACTGAGGATGATATTGAATTTTTGAATGTGTTCATTTTTTAGTTAATGTGAAGGAGATGCAACTAATCAATTTTTGAAACTTTCTTACCTAAAACATATCAATTACATCAAAATGAACAACTTTCCATCAACATACTTTTTGAAGCAACTGAGTATTTAACGAGTTATAGCGGTAAATTACTGACCGCAACTCTAGTGTTTGAAGCGGCAAGTAATTCAAACAGCACGTTGGACGGCAACATTGCAATGCCGTCTCGCGTCCAGCACGCTCATCATCAAAGATGAAACCAAACCTACCGCTATACCTTGTTAAGGGAAGCATTTTGACAAAATGGTCAACTTTTGTTCTATTGGACCTACGTCTATGAAAATTTGCAGATTACTAGATCTCTACATTTGTAACAACTTATCTTAAACAAAAATTTTTCATAAGGCCATAGAAAATTTTTTATTTGAAAAAAATGAAATTATATATATACATATATTATTCATTACATCTTCGAAATTTACAAAGCTAGAGCAATGCGGTTTGTTGCATTTGAAAGTCAAACTTATGCTCTATCAAAATTATGGGGGGATTTTTGATTTTTTTTTTTTTTCAGAATTTATATGAATTTTTTTGTAAGGGTCAGAGCAAAAGTTATACTTTTAGGGTAAAAAAGTCCACGGAAAGCTTCACAGAAAAAAATTTGGAAATGCCCCCATAAGTTCGATAGAGCAAACATGTCACTTTCAAATGCAACAAACCGCATTGCTCTAGCTTTGTAAACTTCGGAGTTATAACGACAAACGTGTTGATGAGTTACTTTTTTTATAAAACCTATTTTTAAGAAACAAAATGCTTCTCCTCCTACATTTTTTGAGCTACAGTGATGATTTTGGTATCATTGGATGCAGAAAAACAAGGGCTTTACAATGTATTGAGAAGTTTTTCAAAATTCATTCTTGTTTCAAAGTTATGACGTCATAAATTTGAATTTTCTTGAGAATATTTTGATTTTTTTTCTTTTTAATTTTTTAAATTTTTATATTGGAAATTTGAGGAAAAGCATTCAAGTTTTTGGAATGTCCACGTTATTCTGCATCCAATGATACCAAAATCATTACTGTAGCTCAAAAACTATCAGAGAAAAAGCATTTAGAAACCCCCCCCCCCAAATGTCGTTTTCTATGATTTCCCATTTTCTTTTCAAGAAAATCGCATTTTGTCATGAATGATAAATGATTCTAAATTGTATTTCCTATCAGTATACCAAATTTCATTGCTCTAAATTCAATAATAAAAAAAATATTCGGATGGGGATGAGGAATATGAATGATGAAATATATAAAAAAATGAAATGAAAAAAATTGAAAATTTCAGATTTTTTTTTTTGTCCACGTTATTCTGCATTCAATGATACCAAAATCATTACTGTAGCTCAAAAACTGTAGGAGGAGAAGCATTTAGAAAACCCCCCCCAAAAATGTCGTTTTCTATGATTTCCCGTTTTCTTTTCAAGAAAATCGCATTTTGTCATTGATGATAAATGATTCAAAATTGCATTTCCTATCAGTATACCAAATTTCATTGCTTTAGGTTCAAAAATGAAAAAAAAGGTCCGTAAGAGGGATGCCCTCCCCCCCCCGGGAGGGACGTTAGCTCTGGGGTAGGTTCCTGATATTTTTACAGACATTCGGGGACATGTCTCTAACTCATTTAAAGCAATAAAAACAAAAATCGGGAGAATCGACCTTTGGACTCAGATGCCCCAAAAAGCCCCCGGAAATGCTTCCCTTAAAATCTCATGTACTGCAAAAAGTGTAGGTAAATGTTGAGGACTTGACCATAATTGATTTTTAAATTTTCAATGCCTAAATATTGTTAAAGAGATCAAAAGAAACAAGTTTTCTTCAATGCATTTTCCGTTGGAAATGAGTATTTTAAAAGTTATAGCGGTAGGTAAATGAGTTACCGGAACTCCAGTGTTTGAGGCGGGAATAAATAAATAAGGGAAGCATCACCCTATTACAAACGTAAAGAGGTTGGGTCGTGAAGGGTAGCCACAGTTCTTTTAGTGAAAATTATAAATCAATTGAAATTCTATTATGTATAAACATAGTTAATGAGATTACAAGATATGTTGTTGATGCAAAAGACTTAATTCGAATGTTCCCAGATATGTTGAACCCACACTATACCGGGGTTGAAGTCATGGATGGACCTGCGGTCATCTCAAGGCTGCCAGTTACGTCGAAGCAGCGGTGATGGCTACATGTGTTTCGTATCATTCGACATAATGGGTCGGTTACAACCTTTCTTTATAATTTTGGTAAATTTTGAGGACTTGGTCTTGACCATAATTGATTTTGGAATTTTCGATGCCTAAATATTGTTAATGAGATCAAAAGAAACAAGTTTTCTTCAATGCATTTTCCGTTAGAAACGAGTATTTTAAAAGTTATAGCGGTAGGTAAATGAGTTACCGGAACCCAGTGTTTGAGGCAGGAATAAATTAATAAGGGAAGCATCACCCTATTACAAACGTAAAGAGGTTGGGTCGTGAGGGGTAGCCACAGTTCTTTTAGTGTAAATTATAATAAATCAATTGAAATTCTACTATGCATAAACATAGTTAATGAGATGACGAGTTATATTGTCGATGCAAAAGACTTAGCCCAATTCGGATGTTCCCAGATACGTCGAACCCACACTATACCGGGGTTGAAGTCACGGACGGACCTGCGGTCATCTCAAGGCTGCCAGTTACGTCGATGCAGCGGTGATGGCTACATGTGTTTTGTATAATTCGACGTAATGGGTCGGTTACAACCTTTCGTTATAATTTTCACTAAAAATACTGTGGCTACCACTCACGACCCAACCTCTTTACGTTTGTAATAGGGGGTTTGCTTCTCTTATTTATTTTTCCTGCCTCAAACAGTGGAGTTATGGCAAAGTCGGCTTGGTTGGCGCGCGGCAACGCCTGTTTACTTTCACGTCAGACCGTGCGGTATATTTTTTCCCGCCTCAAACACTGGAGTTCCGGTAACTCATTTACCGCTATAACTTGTAAAATACTCATTTCCGACGGAAAGTGCATTGAATAAAACTTATTTATTTTGGTCTCATTAACAATATTTAGGCATCCAAAACTAGAAAATCAATTATGGTCAAGTCCTCAACATTTACCGTAGATGTTTATTCCATCGCATTCATCATCAAAGACGAAAATTAACATATCGCTATAACTTCTTAAATAGCCATTTGCCCCAAAAAGTGCATAGAAGAAAAGTTGCTAATTTTGATATAATTACCATGATACAGGCAACAAAATTTTGAAAATCGATTAGTTGCATCTCCTTCACATTAACCCATTTTTTTGTTACTCGACTGAGATATCGATTACTGATAAGCATTTATTAAAAAAATGTCCCTTCTACTATTTTTGTCATAATTGCCTAGGCTGTAGTAGCGGATTTATTTTATTTTATTAGTGCACACTCTATTCAGCATTATAGAGATAGAAAAATATGTGAAATTTTTAATAATAATAAATAAAGCTGTTGTATTGATGAACAAATTAAAATTAATTTTAATGAAATTTTGAAACACTCACCAGTGATCCAAGAAGGAATACTGTAAATTTTATCTTTATTATGGTCTCATTACATCATAAACTTTTATCTTGGATTATATGGATGAAAAGCAATGGTAGATTCACTCCAATTCAGATATTTGTGGTGACACTTTGAGCTTCTAAAACTTATTTCAAGTATAAATGTCAATATATATTTTTTAATATAAACCCTGTGGTAGCACAATACAATTTTTTATCATATATACTCCACATTTAAATTTTGTTTAGGTTTAACCCTGCTTATGCAAATTTGTTCTGACAATTTTTTGTCTCAAAATTGGAAGCAATAGTGCTTATACTTGTGTCATTTTTTAATGCTGGTTAGCTATATAAGATTTTGTTAGCTGTGTTTAAGATTGTTTACTATATACCAAAGCTGATTTCAATTTTTTAAAGTTTTGAATATGTTGGTGTAGAAGCTTAATTTCCTGTATCCAATGCTGAAAACCTTACAAAAATTTTTGACTAAATCTTAAGTTTGTATCTACTAATGCATATTGAAGAACTCAAATGCTTGAATAAGAATTGTGTAAGCACAGTTTGGATGCTTATATTTGGGTCTTGTGCATGTTTTTGATACAAGCTTGAATGAATCATTTCTTCTTTTTTTTCTATTGATCATAAAAATATCTTGGAAAAAGGTTAAGGTAGTAAAGCTAATTTGAGTTACCTGTTATCACAATTTTTCCCTTACATTTGATGCAGTAGTGATGAATATAATACCTGGTACCCCCTTCAGGTGAGATAGGTTTAGGTTAGTTAAGCTTGTATATCTTATGCTAGAGGCTTGGGCAGCCCCAAGAGAAACTGTTGGGTAACCTCAGCCATCTAAATACTTCAAGGACTTCTTGCTTCCATATCTATTTAAGTTCTTTTAGTTTTATACTTTCTTTATTATTCTTGCTTTATAATTATTTCTCTTGCTTCATAAATTGCTGATTCTGTGTGCATAGTATCTTAATATGGAAAATATTTCGTGGATAGGTTTCCCATTTGTTGCAGCCCATGCTAAATAGCTCTTTTTTGTTGCTCTCTTGAGAACCTATTTATTGTGGCTAAGAAGTCCTAAACTAACTTGAATAATTATAATGATGCTTGCTACTGCCATCTGTTCTACTCCCTAATGTTAGTACTAAATTCATACCATATTATTTTAATATTAAACACTTTGTTCACATTTTCAAGTTGGGCTTCAAATTAATTTGTAGTTTATCCACCACTCTTGTTATCCACAGTTGAACATAAACTGCATGTAGCTGTTTATGTATCAAGTACCTAGAAATTGGATGATTTCACTGCCAGTCAATTCTATAATATTTAGTATAATTGATATCTGATGTGCTGATATTAAGATGTATGTATGCTAATTTAAAGTATCAGTCAAGCTTGTCAAATTCACAAACTTTATAGGCACGCCTTAGAGAACAGCTTCAAAGATCCTTTAAAAATTATTAAATGATTTTGCTTGAATTTAATCAAAGAATTCAACATTAGCAAGCATGCTAGCTGTGCTGCCTTGAGTGATGTCATGGTTGCTATGGTATGCAATTTTTTCTCAATTATAAGAAGTTGTGAATCACATCAGCAAAACATTAGTCATCTACATCTGTTTCTTTAATAACTTGTTTTCTGCCTAATTTTAAGAGTTGCATATTGCTGGCAATTCGAGAAACTGAATGGTTTACCTTTATTAGAGACATAGGTGAAATGAACAAATAATTGAACTCCTTTCTGATTTCTAGTTTTCAGTGGGACTCGTTTCTTTTTCTTGTGGTTTGAGATAACCATTTTAGCTCACAATAAGTTAGCTGGAAGAGTTAACAAAAACATGGGAGTTAAATGGCTATACGTAGAATTAATTGGTTCTCTCATGTCTTGAAGCTCAGGAAATCTGGAAATATTTGATAAAATTTTAATCTCAACATTTTTATTTACAGATATTGTGCTATGAAGGCCAATTTATTGTATAATAGATCCATGAAAAAAGAAGATTGGTTATACAACAAAGTTTCAGAAATTTGTCACATGCAGTTTCAATTACTTGGCTTAACCTTCATTCTAGACTCTTCAGTGCAAGTGATATTTTGAACAGATTGTGGGCTGATATAAGCCTAAGTCAGTAAGGAAAAGTTTATTTTGTTGTGGAAATTGTTGGTGAAGAACAGTAACAGAACATAAAACCAAAACAATGGCTGGCTGCACGGATGTCATCCAGTATTGGCTGTTCCCACTAGCAGAAGATGGCTCTGTGGTCACCAGTGAGCCGGATCTCAAGTCCTACAGCCAGGTGTACCTCACTGCCTTGCACCCTCTCACAGAGACCTACATCTGGAACCAGGACCCTTTCAATCTCAGAGTTGTTAAAGAAGGTGTAGGCCATGGACTGGAGGGTGAGTAACCATCAAGTGATGCTATGGGTTTGTTGGTGTGCAACTGCTGAATAGCTGTAGCTTGAAAAAATAATTAATTTACTGGAGAAATCAGTTCTTGTAACATGTCCAGACAGCACTAGTCAGAATTGTGGGTCACTTTATATTTCTTGAATATTTGATTTTGGTGTTGAGTAAAATTTTGATGAATGACTCTCAATGCTCCTTCTAATATACTGCCTAAATTTCAGATGTCAGAAAAGGATAACAAAATATGTTTGGAAAATTTATTTAAACCTAAAAATAAACTGGCCAAAATTAAAGGACAGAGAGAGAATAATTCAAAATGTAGAGCATTAAATCACTGATAGTCCTATTTACTGAAATTTTTGGCTAAAGGATAATTAGTTTAATTTAGTAGGTAGTACAGCATTATATACCACCATGCATAAGTGTTCTAAAATGAATATATCTTTGAAAACAGAATAATTTAGCTGAACAAACAAAATTTTAGGGTTAAGTAGATTGATGTGAAACTAAAACTTTTTAAGGATGTTGATTGCAAGACAATTAAGCTGTGCAGAGACCCTGGATGCTTTTATTCACTGAATAAAGTTGGTAGACCAAGAAAGACAACCCATAAAGAGGTCAGAATCATGAGCAGACTGATTTTATAAAACAGATTTTAGACCACAGCTAGTATTTCTCATACAGTTATTGCCAAAAATAGTACGGATATGTCCAGGGAAACTTTAAAAATAGACGTTCAAATGAAGAAGGCTTATTGGCCCAATTACCTTCGGAGAAACCACTCATTTGTGAAAAATAAAAAAATTGAGACTGACATTTGTCATTAAGAATACCATGTGGAACCCTGATAAGTGGTCAAATCTCTTGTTTAGTGAGAAAAATAAGTTCTACTTTTATAGTTCTGATGATGAAATATTGATCAGAAGATATAATGGTGAAAGATTACCTTGCAAATGCACCCAAAAAAATATTAAGTTTGGTAGCAGTAGTGTAATAGATTTTGAAGTGCTTTCAGACCAGGAATGACTCCTTTTGTCTAATTGAGTACAAGAGAAAATGCAGCAATGTATTTGTCCATATGTTGTCATTTTTATTTCACAGGGTGTGAGGTTCAAATGAAATTTATTTACGAGTGTGGATTGAAATGAAAGTTGAGAACACCTGCTCTAGAGACATGCGTCATGGGTACAAATCCAACGAATGCTAAAGGTTTTAATTCAAACATAAACACGGATGGTTGCAAATTACTCCAGCAGAATGTCTTCATCTTATTAAATCTTACAGTAAAAGTTGTGCAGCTGTGGTAGAGAGTAAGGGTCTATTCAATGAATATTGAATAGTTTGGTAGTAAAATATTCAATGTATAACTATTATAAAACGTTTAAGCTATTAATTTGAATTTTGTCCCATTATTTTGGTCAGCTTGTTTTTGCTTTAAAATTGATTTGCTAATACATATTTTTATTCTTTTCTTAAATCTTAAATTCAAGTGGTATATCAGGAGGGGCATTAAAGTCGTTGATAAAAGTTTCATTAAAATCTGCATTCAAATATTTATGATATTTAAAAAGTGTTCCGCAATTTTGACCAGTTGTGTATTGTGTTTGTTCATTCGTAGTTTTATTACTGTAATGAGCATGGATGTTTTTATGTTATATTTCTTTATTACAATCTAGTATTCCTGGTACCAGTGAAGAAAATTCTATTCTTTACAGCTGGCTGAGTGGTTCCCCAATATTCTGATTTGTGTTTTCTCATACGATGAAGTAGATTGTGGAAGTTGCTTTACCTGGTTATGAAGGGAGACAAAGTAACCAGTGTGGAACTTTATTGTGTCGTGCAAATGTTTATTTTTCATGTTCGGAATTTACGCTTGGCAAATAGGAGTGAAGGCTTTCTGCTGTTCCCATAATATGCAATGAATATTGTCTGTTGTATCACAGGCTTTGGTCAGATTATGGGAATTCGACGACAGAATAAAGCTAGCCTGATTAGACCTCTGATTCAACTCAAATAGCAGGAAATGAAATACCACGGCTATGCCATCATGATTGCATTAGGAGGCCTGAAGATATAGGAGGCATAGCCGTTGCACACGTATGCTTTCGTTTGAGTTAACAATGTAGAATTGCTACGACGGCCGCTCATTGCATTGCATTACACCAGCGCTGACATCTGTGACCTGTTCCCGACTACGTGGTTTGTAAGAAGTTGAAACCAATTTTGAGTCGAGAGCTGAGAGCATGGTTTCATATGCTTATCAGGAAAGTTTAATCACTTGGATCAGTTGAAGATTCGTCCCTTTACATCTGCCCTACTTTGCTGTTTTTCGGCGCTTTTCGTTTCCCTTGAGAAATAAATTTAGTAGAATATTTTTCATTCATAGATGTTCGATTATTTAAGACACTGCAAAACGCAATATTTATTTAGCGGAGATTGTAGCTAGGAAAGCACGAATCATTTTCTCATTGAAATGTGGCTTGACTGCTGCTGTTGACGCTGTTGATGTGTTCCTGGAACGCATGTTCTGGCAGGGCTTAGTTAAATGTTACCATTCCAATTTAGGAGCCCGCGAGAAGGTTCTGTGGGGAATTTGTCGTCTATAACAAGCATTGTTATTCCCTTCAACGCAACCATGATAAGGGGTTTTGTTAGTGTTCTTTTCATATAGTTCTTAATTACATGAGTAGTTCGAATCTTGAATCTCATTTCCTATCGGAGTATTAATCATGTAAGATAACCAAGTCAAATCTGTACTCCTAAATGACTACTCCTGATAGGGTAATTTACCATGATTAATCTCGTGATCTTCAGTCTGTTATTAAATCGTCTCTAGAATATACTGTTAAGATCTAGACCATATAAACCATTTTGTGAAATGAAGCATCGAATATCGAGTTGACTTATTCATTGATCAGTCGAATGCGTAACTAGGTTAAGTGAATTAGTTTAAACATTATTGTACACCTTAGAATAGCGTTGGTGGTAGGACCGTAGGATGCCCTAGAATTCGCTGAACTTATTCGGGCCCACAGGTAGCTATACTCAAATTTAACCATTGTACTAAATAAACGATCTACTTCTGTGTCGCTTGTGGTAAATAAATTGTTTGAATCAGAACAAAAGTAAAGCTTCAGATTATCTTCGTGTGTAGGAGAGACGAATTTCCTTGGCATTGTTTCTCACTAGCGCACTGCAAAGCCAATATTCTCAACTTCGTGCTAAAGAGGTGAAATTGCTTTTGACATAGCATGAAACCCGCGTGTAATTTTCTAGAATAAGTTCTGCGAAATGCCATTTGCGTAAAAGCCGTTTTTCGGTTTTCAAATAGTGTTTTTAGTAACAGGGCTTGGCTTAGAATTACCGGCAGAACTTTTGTTACTTGTATGCTGGTGGATGCCCTTTACGAGGCAAAAGTCACATGATAGGTTTAGGTTAGTTGAGTTTGTCTACCCTATGCTATGGAGACTGCTATGTTAGGTACCTCAGCTAAAGACAAGGCTTCGTGACATCTGTTTTCGTGCTCATTTTGATTTTTCAATTTTTTTACCATTTCACAATCTCTTTCTTGTCTTTTCTTCCTATTCCGTCTTAATCTGTTGTTTCTATGCGTTTGGTATCTTTTGGGGGAACACTCCTTGTGCATGGATTCCCCGTTTTCTACGGTTCAAATTAAATGGTTCCTTTTCTTCGCTCTTTTGAGATCGCCTTTGTTGAGACCAAGGAGTCCTAAACTTACTAATATTATTACCAAAATACGCCATTTTGAGAAATACGAGCGGTCGAATTTGGTGTGCGACTTGCCATGCGTTTTGATTCACTTTCTGAACTGCCGAAGGGGTTGGATTATACGTTGCACTCCTGTTAGTACTGTTGTCGCAATAATTGGGTATTTTTTTGTCACAATTTTAACGGTCAGGGTCAACGTACTAGTTATTATTTTCTACAGGTGCGTGACTGTTGACTTGTCCTAGCTCTTTCAGTTACTTGAAAGGGGCGCTTTGTGTTCTTGAAATACTATCATTTTTCTGGCTTTCAAGTGCAGTTGCCACCTGAAGCCAAGAAATATCATTTTTTTGATAGCATGTTAATTACCGAATGAAAATAGTTTTCGTCGTTCCGAGAAAGTCAAATTTGTTTCTTTTTAGTTATCGACAAATTTCCCGGTTCTTTCTTCATCTTCGGTTTATTACTTGCTTGAGATGTTTCTTACACATAAGTCAGTTATTGACTTCCATTTCTTGGATATTTGATCACACTTTCGTATCAGACGTTGCGCCCAATATTGTTTTCGCTGCATATCCGTCAATGCCGCTTGCTGTAGATTTCCCTTGAAATCATTAACGAACTTGTAACTTCCTTCGAGGTTTGCAATTCCCTTCATGTTGCATCCAAATTTTTCTGGCCACCGTAAATCAAGAACATTGAGGATTTTTTAGTGACATTTTACCGAATATATTACAGAGCACCAGAAGATCGTATTGGTGTTCGATTTAACAACTTCTTTTTTTTTAATGTGTTTTAAATTTGATTTGAATCGCAGATGTTCGCTTGTGACTCGTGAGCGTTCTTGGCACTCGCCGTACTCACAGCAGTGTTATGTATGCCTCACCGTCTCCTCTCAGTGATAAATATGGAGGACGTCTTGCGAATCAATTTCGATTGTTTGCTGGTAGCTTTTTCGTTTACTTGTTATACCTCGAAAAATGAAAATGGAAGCAAGTGACCAAACATTGTACGATGTAAATATGCATCAATAGGTTGGCTGATTTCTGTGGTACTATTCTTTATTTTAAAAACTACTGGCATCATATTGAGGAAGTAATTAGTGATGGACTTGAGAATAAAAGTCCTATTAGAGATGTGATGGTCTCCGCTAGTGACGCCAGCAACTCAGTTATGCATGCCCCTTCCTTCCAATAGTCCTTGCGATGAACATATTTCCTGTCGTCAGGTGCCGTGCCCAACCACTTGTATGGCGAGAGCTGTGTGGGGGACTACATCGAGGACGAGTGGTACATTACGTACCTGCTCAGAGAACTCTCCTCTAATTTTCCTGGACTCGTCATCAGGTGAGTATTTTTTTCATAGCGTCTAAATCCCAGAACTACTTGTATCGAACTGGCGCGGTGCTGAAGAGAATGTGCTCGTATGGGTGTCATGTACGCTATTGCTCTGGCTTTGCTGTTATGTAATCACTTCCGGGCAGTATTGATTTCATAGCAGCCTCGAAGCTCCAAGTTGATGATCTTATTTAGAGAAATTCTCCGTAAACTCGCGTGTTAAGCGAAGCCTCCAACTTCAATTTGGTAAGTTTGAAAGTGACCATTCTCCAACGAGACAGCTTTGAGAAGTTTTTCTATGTTTACCTCATGAGAGCGGAAATAGATGCGAGATGCAGGAAGAAACTCCGTGTCTATCGTCCCTGTCCCTTCACCTCACCCACCGCAGCGCGAGCGGCAGGCCTTGGCCTGGCTGTAGCCGCCCTTCACCCACTGCCGCACTGAACTTGACCCGCTCTCAGCCCTGCCTGCCCCTCTACCTCCCTCTCTGCCTTCCGCCCCGCGACGTTGCGTCACTTCCACTGCGTTTTGGCGGTCCAATGTAACAGCAGACGCTCTCGAGTTTTCACGCCTATTCTCTTGTACTTGAGTTCGATAAATTATGTTGTATTCGCTGCTACAACCGTTGCGCATAGTCACTGTAATGTTGATATTAATGAGAGTATGCGAGTGGGGCCTGCATGATGGTTGCTGAAGAGGTCGTTCTTTGCGGTTAAACTTTCTTAAAACATTGTCACGCTCGTAGGGGGATTTTTTCCGCTTGACGATGCAAAGATTTCAATGTGCATTTTTTATATTTTAGTTTCTCGTTTTACCTTTACGTCCAGTAGTGTGTTCTTCATCAGTACATCAGTTCTTGACTAAACAGCGGGCTACACCGGACATACACAGGCTGCTGAGAAGAACGTTCTATAAGACTACAGCTTGGGAGTGATAATGTTAGGTTAACGATCAATATATTAAAATTATTCCAGAGCTGATGACAACTTGGTCTTCCGGCTAACTATATCTACACACGTGAATTGAGGAAGCCAGGGGCTAGGAGCGCTAATGTAGGGACTTTCACTAGTATTTGCTCACGAAGCAGCAGAGAAAACTGTCATTGTGCAGTATTGTGGTGGCTCTCGTTCATAAAATGTGCGATGTGATAGGATTGAGTGAAACAAATGCCGATTAGATTGCTAATGCGAGTCATGGGCGATTTCTATACTAGAATACTAACTCATACTATGACTGCTTGCAGCGTTTGATGTTTTAAAATTCACAACTCAGGGATAATACGTACATGGTTGGCAGGGATACGTGACGGAGCTCTAGACGCGTTAAGTCTGAATTTTTTTATTATTTGGAAGAATAGCTGCCCTGTTCTGCTGAAAATTGCTCGCACGACTCATGCGTCTGTGGCATAGCAAAAACCATTTCTCGGTAAGTTAACCTCGCTCCGAGGGGCATTCCATGGCTGGCACGTTCTCCAGATGTCTGTGCGATTTTTTCTGGTGGGCTACTTCTAGGAGAAATTTTATCAATTAAAAGCCTCGAAATTTGGCAGAAGTGGAAGGGTATATTCGGAGAGAAATTCATGCGACCTCTCACCAAATCTTGGAAAAGCGATGACAAACTTTGCCAACCGACTCGAGCGGTGTAGGGAAAATGGAGATTGAGCGATGCGTTTGCTTCAAAATGATTTCTGAACTTTTTGTTTGTATTTCCAGCTTAGTGTTACTGAAAATTAAAATTGTAAATTAAACAAATCTCAAATTCTTTGAGTTCGTTTCAGAAACCAGCAGGTTAGGCTGAGAGCCCCTGTACTATAGCGAGCAAGACCTGCAGCGAGACAAAAATTTTGATTCAGTAGCAGCGGTTTGACTTCAATGATGTGGGTACGCATTATCAAAAAACGAGCGAGGAATTGACTTGGCCATAATCTCGTATAAGATCACAGAATTACGTACCGAGTACACCTTGTCATATTCTTTGCTCATGAGAGTAGAGAAGTAATTCAATGTTCCAATCTATTTGAGCGAATTCAAGACTATTTTTTAGTGACACTAGAAGCTATTGCCCGAATGGATTGGGTTAATTGACCTAAATCCGTCTACGCCCTTAGTTAATTTTCTTCGGTCGAGTGAAAAAAGATGTCCTCGGAACACGAGTGTTGATGCACGCGAGGCGGAAGGTACTATCTAATGCTAAGTCTGAAGGCTGTTCCAATCGATTTAACAAGTTGGTGCGAAGGTTATGGAAATGTGTCATCACTTTCAAGGATTAATATTGTAGACTTAGATGTTTATAATGTAATGTAAAGTCGACATCTGCTAACAAACGAGTCATAGACGTAGCAGGCGCCATAACGACGCTTCTTTTGCCAGTTTTTTTTAAATGAAACACCTATGCTGAAATACGAACCGCGTTTGATCATCGCACAGAGTAAATCTTTTGGGTAGGTGCGTAACGCAGGTACATGATTCAATTCCTTTATTTCTGTGCACGAGTATATTTGGATACGTGTTCTGTGATGCGTTTTCTTCTTTTAAAAACAGTAAATAATTTACGTGTTTTTCAAAAACTGCTGTTGCGAATACCACCATTTTTGACGAGCAGTGTAGTATGTCGAGTATCCAGTTTTTAATTTAGAACAGCGAAATCCCCTCAGGGAGATACAACTATTGTATCTATGGGAATTAGCGCTCTTAGGAGGATTATATGAGGACTCGAGCTAAAGGTCAGGTTGGCCTTTCTTTCATTAAAATAGAATAGAATAGGAGACCGCGAACCAATGCGAGAGTTTCTTTGTTGCAGACCATCTTTTTCGGTACATTGCTGTCCTGATTTTCAGCACCTACTATTTTCTTCTTCAACTTTTATCTTGTTTCAGGAACTTCTTTCTCAGCTTGCTGTTTTTTAACACCTTGGTCATAGATTCCGTGTTCCCTTAATTCCATACTTGGTGATGCCCTCCTCATTCCTTTCTTTGAAACACCTTTGTTGCAGTTAGGGAGGCTTAACAAGTCACCCGCGTATTGTGCAAAATGTAAACCTTTCGGTAAAGCACATTCACGTACCGATGAAAACGTACGACATTTCATCTGTTTCGTGACCGCTTTAGAAAGTGACTGTTATCATACGAGGTGAAATGTATCAAACAGTTGTAATTTTCATATTACTCAGGAAGGATAAGCATGTATTCGAGCAGTAATTCTGTATTCGAGCCCAATTCTGCTACTTACAGTCTAACCACAAGTGAAGTACATTAGTGCAGTGTTAGATTTCAGAATGAATGGGAAAGTATCGTGTACGTTCAACGTAAGTTTCGAGACGACTTGTGAAGTTTAGAGACTGGCATTTGGAAAACAAACGGGCAAAAATTTTCTATACGGTACCAAAATGGTAGACAGGTGCTTTCATTGCTTTTAAATAATGCCTCGACTTGTATTGGAACGTAGCAGGATAGGTTCTGATGTTATAAGTTAGGATAAGTTAGGTTAAGACAGGTTAGAGACGGATAGGATAAAATAAATATTGGGTTAAATAATCTAGGATGGTAAAATAATGGGTAATTGTTTCGCGAGCCATAATCATTCATGTGCCGTGACGGCATGGGTACGTTGGTGTTATTAAGAACGGCTGAGGTTTATATTTTCATCTTCGGGCAGGTACAACTGTTTTATCTATTGGATTGACGCTCCGAAGGAAAAATACGAGTTTCTGAGCTGAAGATTAGATAGGACCTTAGTTCTCGCGCTGAAGGTTAGGTGGACATATTTTTTCTGTTGAAGTAGAATGTTTTTATTTCGTTACGAACCATTTTTTTTTGGTCCACTACTGTCTTTTTTCCAGCTATTTTTACTTATTTCTTCAATGTAATTTTGTCCCATGAACTCCTTTCACCTTTGCCGTTACTATGCTCTGAGTGAGAGGATACAGGATACACCGTACACATAAATTCCCTGTTATCTTGATTCCATGTTAAATGGTTGTCTTTCTCTATCGGGAATATCTTTAGTATGATTAAAGAGGCTTTTTAAAACAACTTAGCACGTTCCCAACGATGGGTTAAACTGAAGTTCAATGTTCAAATGAAATATAGAGTGCAAAGTTGTTAGCAATTTCATAACCAAATATTAACTGGGTCCATTAAATACCAATAATGTTGAAAGTTTTTAAAAAATTACTCAGCAAGAACTTAAGCACGACCTATCGAGAGGTCGTATGACTCGTATCGCAAGCAACAGGCTGAAATCTAATCTGAACATGCGCTTCTACGACTCTGCTATCTCGGCGATGGTCTTCTCAGTGTATTTCAATCATCGTTTCACGTTTCGACGATCACTTCATTGTAGTCATATGAGCTATAATTCAGTATTGCTAGTTGATAAGGAATCTGTGGATAACAAAAAATGTTAATTATATTGAAATTAATGATCAATACGATGAACAACCAGTGATTAAATTAGATGTTAATTTAAGCCTTCCTCCGAAGAGAGTAGGGAAGGAAGGCACCATTCTGTACATATTTGAAGGAGGGTGGAATCTCTGCCCAAGGTGCATAGAGGGAGTTAATTGAAGAAGAAGTTTATGGAATGAGATCTAAGTTGAAGAAGAAAGTATTAGGTGCTGAAACACAGGACAATAGTGTACCAAAAAAGATGGTCTATAACCAAACAAAAAATTATCTCATTTTAATTAAAGGAAACCTACCTTAATTCTAACTCGAGGCCTCACATATTCGTTGGAGTACTAATTCCCATAGATACAAAGTTTTATCCCCCTGAGGGATAAATAACTAGTGTTTTTATATATATGCCTCGTCCTGTACGCGTTTAAAGTGTAATTCGTAACGAGGTGTGTAGTCTAATACGGAACAGAAGTTTATAATATGTCTCTGAGCTTTTAATTGTCATCCAAGAGGTTTTTATTGTATGACCCATTCGTGACTCATTGGGTCAAGTAGGCTGTCCCGAGTATTCAAAATATTTACTCGGCCACTAATGCCACTGATTGGCCCCATTTCAACCTCTTTCTGGATCCAAAACTGGTTGTCAGAACAGCCAGACCTCACCGGGAACGAGTTGGCTAATATACTTGAAAGCTTTGAAAATATGATTGCTCGCTTGCGTGTCACCGTCTGCTGTTTTCTTTCATTGACCATAATGACTAATTTATCTGACTATTCTGTAGGATTACCAAGTGCAACCATCTGGCTTCCGATCTATTGGCTTAGGGCGCATCAACTCTATTTCGGGGTAAGGTACAGGAAATGTATTTGTGAACAGGAATTGGGGATGAAGGATTATGAAACTCGGACAACTTTGAGTCGGAACAATATCTAGAGTATTACTAATTATCAGCGATTTTGACCTGCAGTGGTGAAAAACATTTCCATGTATTGGAAATGTTTAATGAAGGAGAAACTTCCGATATTATACTGACAGTAACCCTTAAGAATTGCACAAAGCGATCACTCCAAGAAACGAAGTTTTCTGTCGTGTGTGCTTCGGGAATTTCGGCGTATGGTAATTTTTTTCGAAGGAGAAAACTTTTCTGTTACTGATACCGATCCGTTATTGTAAAATGCTTGAGTTTTCTCTTCGAGTCGTCGTATTCGTCACCGACCATGGTCCTGACAATCTTTAGTTCTAAAAAGACCGTGCAACTAGCATTAGAATTCTGCGCGTCATTTTTTCTGTTCATATACTCTTATCACGAAGTCTTCGAGTTGAATTTCGGTCTTGAGGCAGTCATGCCTTACAAAATGAATGTTACGCGATGTAATTCTGGGGACGAATAGCGAACTCCTGAAGGATAGTTCAGAACTGCGATACTCACGGTTTCTACTGAAACAAAGTTTCAAACCCTGCAGAAATAAAATTGCATTCACTGTACTATACAGTTTGACTTTTTCTTCGATCATTTTTAGTTTTTCTTCGACCGTTATTAATTTTTCTTTGACTAACCTTTGGACATTGCTCCATCATTACCCCGATTCTTTTTAAGCTAATTTTTGAACATATACGCAACCCGCCCAAAAAGTTCATTCCACCCTGGAGAAATGTGGATGCAATGAAAACAACCGAAGTTAATAGTTAATTGGACCACGTTTTATGTTGATAACTGCTTTCATGCCATTATGCTTAGATACTACATAATTTTTCCAACATTCCACTCGAGTATTTGTCCAACGTACGAGCAAACTTTGAGAAAGATTTTCCGTAGAAGGAAGTGGCGTTGAGGCTCGTAGCACCTTTCCAGTTGGTTCCGCAAATTTTCCATACAGTTAGAATCAGGATACTGTAAAAGCTATTTCGTATGAGAAAATGCGCCCTTGTGATCCGCGAACCAATCTTGCACTAGATGAGTCCGGTGGATGCGAGAGTTTCTTTGGAAAATATCGAAATCATCAGGCAAATATGAACCCTTTGATGGGTGTACTTGGTCATCCAAGATGTTCAAATAATCTTGAGATTTCCTGCAACAAAAAGTTGCTGAACCTAATCTCGACCATATGAAACCTCCCCAAATCATAACACTGCCTTCTGGAGACTGTACTGTCTGAGCGATACGTGGTGGATCCAAAGCTCATTGGGCTTATCGTCTCACTCTAGCTCTACCTTCTTTCTGGAACAAGGTGAACCAAGGTCCGTCTAACCATGAGGCGTTTCCATTGCTCTACGGTCACAATTTTTGTGGTCTTTTTTCAAATTGGTGCCACTTCGTGCGTTAGCTTTACTGGCCAGTGATTTGCTGGTGGTGGCTCAACTGTGAGCTAATTTCATTCAATTCTCGGTGCGTGGTGGTTTCAGAAATTTTCTTAGGACCATCGTTGGAAATTGCTAGTCCATTATATGCACCTCTGAGCTATTAGATCGGAAGCCAGATGATGGGTGGTTATTTTGGCCAATGAAAGCAAATTGTGGACGGTGACACGCGAGCGAGCCATCATATTTTCAAAGCTTTCAAGTATATTAGGCAACTCGTGCCCGGTTGAGTCAGGCTGTTTTGACAATCAGTTTTGGATCTTGAAATCGGTGTCTCATCGGGAAGGTAAAATATTTCAATATCAGCGGAAAACGTATCTTTGAAGTATTTGCTGAAGAAACCGTTGGGAATTCTGTTCATAGCTGAACTTAAGTAATAGATCGTATCCACAATACAAAAGATGGGATTGACATAAGTGGACAAAGATAACTGCGGACTTCTTCTTACGCCTTAGTGAAAGACTCTATGAATTACATGCAGTGGGAAACGAAGTTGAAATTGGCGTAAATTTACGAGGGGAAAGTTGTGAGGTTTCAAACTGTAGGTTAGCGAGGCCTTCCTTCTGTTAAAATAGAATAGAACAATAGGTTATTTGTTTTGTTACGATCCATCTGTTTCCGATTCACTACTGTCATTTTTTAGTGCCTTTTACTTTAACCTTTAAATTTTATCTAGTTTCAAAAAACTTATCAAGATTGTTGTTCCCATGCGCAGGGTGTGGGACAACATCTTGTACACAAATTCCCCATTTTCTTTATTCTATTTTTAAATGGCTCTTTTCTCCTTTTTCTCTTGGAACACCTTTGTTGTGGTTAGAGAGACAACTAATTTTCAATTTGATCTACTTATTACCGGATACTTTGATCAGGGTCATGTGTTGTTTTCGATTATTTATATTTTCATAATGTAGAACCATAGCAAACTTTGCCTTTATGTCAAAATTTTATTGATGATTGATATTCAGCATTGTGAATTACATTTAGTAATTGAACGCTTCAAATTTATGTTCGGTTTACTTCATTATTTTCACATCAATGAAAGAGCGTAATTATTCCGTTCGTAGGTTTAAAAAATCAATTGAAAATGGTGTTAATCGATTATGCCGTAGCCTGAACCCGAGTGTCAAACTCTACTTGTGAAATTCACAGCGGAGGCAGATGCCTTTATCTCCTTTGTGGGAATAGCACTCCCGCGGGGAAAATGTGAGGTTCCGAGCTGAGGCCTATTTTTGTTAAAAAAGAATAAGTTCACTTGTTTTGATCATGACCATCTTTTACCGGTTGGCTGCTGTCCTGTTTTTCAACACCTACTACTTTCTTCTTGAACTTTCATCTTGCTTCAAAATCATCTTTCTCAACTTACTGTTTCTCAACACAGGGACATCTTGTGTGGGAACACACCTTGTGCATTGATTTTACGGTTCCTTTACTCCATACTATGATAAATTGTGCCTTCATCTTTCCTCTCTTAGGAAACCCTTTTTTGAGGTTAGTGAGGCTTAAATTAACTTATTTAATCTAAAACTTGCCATTCAAGCGCTATTTATTATTTTTTTATGCTGAGTGCTTTAGTATCATTGGATGTCTTTCTGTTTCCAACTTCAAAAATCAATGTTGATCTGAAATGTTTAATTGGAGTTGAATTAGAAAACCGAGGTGTGTGTGTGTAATTGCACTCACATCTTTTTTGTCGTTTTTTTTACAATGCAGTTGCTGTTTACGGAGATCATCCCAGTTGGACAACTTTTTTCGTCTGTTTCGTTTGAAAATTGGCCGGTATAATGTCTTTTGTGAAAGTAAACCTTTTTTACTCATGTCATTTTTTCGATTTAGGCCTTATTTTTTTTTGGACGAAAAATGAGTTTTTTGGTATATTTTATGTATATTTTAAGACGTATTAACTCATTGAGTTTTAATGCTAGAGCAAAACCAAAGACAGTTTTAGAATCCTTGAAACATTTTAAAAAAAAACGATAGGGCTTTTTTTCAACTTCAAATTTTTTCGATTTTTAAAAAAAAATTTGAAATTTCTGAAATAAACAACAATTTTTTGGGTTTAGAGCTATATATTTTTTCGAAAAATTCGGATTTCAAAAAAAGCCCTACTGAGTTTGTTAGAAATGTTCCAAGGATTCTAAAACTGTCTTTGGTTTTTCTCTAGCATCAAAACTCGATGAGTTAATGCGTCTTGAATGGTAAGAAAGGTAAATTTTTCACTAGAACCCAAAAACCACCTATGTCTATTGAATTCGAATAACATGAAAATTTTTGTACTTGAATGCACTTACCAAGATTTATTTATAAGTACGAATAATGAGCAGCATTTTCGTTGGGAATTCCAATGAAACATATAAGAAATATCGCCCTTATGAGTTAATAGAAATAATATATTTTATTTTTATTTTTGCGGCTTTTTCAACTTTTTTCGTCCGATTCGTTTGAAAATTGGCCAGTATATGTCTTTTGTGAAAGTAAACCTTTTTTACTTCTGTCATTTTTTTCGATTTAGGCCTTTTTTTTTTTGGACGCTAAATGCGTTTTTTGGTATATTTTATGTATATTTCAAGACGTATCAACTCATTGAGTTTTAATGCTAGAACAAAACCAAAGACAGTTTCAGAATCCTTGGAACATTTCTAACAAACTCACATGAGCATTTTTTGTATTTCTCATTTGTTCTCTTTTTATATGGGGTCAAAATCGGGGAAAAATTGAAAATTTTTGGTACTTTTCACTGATATTGATATTTTAAAATGGGACTCGTCATCGAGTTTTGATGCTAGAACAAAAACAAAGACAGTTTTAGAATCCTTGAAATATTTCTAACAAACTCACATGTTTTTTTTCCCATTTCCTATTTGTCTCTATATATATGGGGTCAAAATCGGGAAAAAAGGAAAGATTTATGTCCCCTCACCAACACCCCCCCCCCCCGGGGGGGGGGGGGAATTATTGTCCGTAACGCCATAAAATTTTAGGACCGTATAGTCCACCAACTAAGGGCTCTTTTCCAACAAAAACATGAGAAATGACCCCCAGACCGACAGGGGCCTGGGATGATCATCTTTAACCCTTTCGGTACTGACGGCTATTCCAATGCCAAGTTGGCTAGCTTCCAGTTAAGGGCATCTAACCTGATTTTAAAGTAATCGGATTAGTGAGGAAATATTTTGGAGTAAATAACAAAATTAAGGCAATCACAAGCATTCGTTAAACTAGTTTTTAAACATTTCCAGAAGCTTGCACGCGTAAATGACCATAGGTTACCTCCAAGTTCATGCGCCTGGGTCCGTGCAACAGATTCAATAACCTTTCCATTTAACGTGAGCAAGTTTTTTCTGAACTTCGTTTATTTTCGATAAATTCGGGTGAAAACTTAATAATTTCTTCGTAAATACAAAAAATTTATTATCAACGTCGAAAATTTCTGTCGCCAACCGTAGAGCTTCAAAGATTCAAAAAAAATTTTAAAATTAAAGTAAAGAAGTAGGCACTTGCTTAAAGCTAAAAGCACCTACACTAGGACAATTTCATTGACAATTCAGGGTAATGACAACTTTTCCCCTGGAAGTTTTTACCCAAACCATATGAATTATCGTACCAAAAGGGTTAAATCATTTCTCTCATCCTAAAATTTTTCATTTTTTTGTCGCCAATAGAAATTTTATCAACTGATTAAAACTTTTTTGTTTTATTAGCCATCACGAACATTGAAAACATCCAGCCTTTGCGAAAAAATGTACAATTATTAGTATTAGTATTTTTTCAAAGGAGGAAGAGACCAGAGGGCTGCGTGGAATTATCAGTTGTTTACTAACCAGCTACGCACCTCGTGTATCGCGGGATAGGCAGACTCCTATTGTGCTGATAGTGCCTACACGCTTGTCATGCTTCGCATAGTCAGGCTCCCTGTGAGGAAATGATGCTTGAAGGAGGATATTTCATTAGTGAATCTTGAGAAGAAAATAGAGCCCTCGAGAGATATTGTTTCTCGAGCTCCAGGCAGCTGGCTTATGGTGTTAGCCCACGTCGGCATGCATTGAAGGCAATATCGTTTGTCACGCCATGCGTAGCTACTTGACCAGCTGTGGTCGCTGTTGGAGTCTCTAAAGGATTTAAATGAATGGATTTATGTTTCTTTTTTCTCACACCCGTCGGATGGGTCGATGTTCACTGTACCATTGTTTTTTAATTGAAGTTGCAATTTTGTGAGTCGTCGCTGATTTTTGTTTTGTTATTTCGGGTTTTTGTCTTGTGTTTGGCTTTAGCTGTCTGTGCCGAACTCTAAAATTTACATTCTTATGTTGCCACTTTTTGATTTATTGACTTCTTGACATCCCGTCCTTCTGATGTATCTATGGAAATTAGCGCTCTCGAGGAAAAGATGTGACGTCTCGAGATGAAGGTTAGGTAGGCTTTTTTTGTTGAAATAGATTAGGGTTTTTGTTGTGTTACGGACCGTCTTTTCTTCGGATCACTGCTGTCCTGTTTTCAGCCCCTGTTACTTTCATCTTCGACTTATGTATGTTTTGTTTCATGAACTTATTTTCATCTTGTAGTTTCGAGACGCGAGGTGTGGGGACATCGTTTCAATAATTCCAAACTAATGATGCCCTCCTCCGTACTCTCTTTGGACTACTAACCAAAGTACACTGTTCATCAATGAAAAAGTGCAGAGAAGAGAATATCCGTCTTTTATAGATTGCGGGTAATTGAACACGGAAATATTTAAAATTGCCTAAGATTTTCGAGTTATTTTATTATTCACGCTTAACAAACAACTCTCTGGGAATACAATTGAACTAATAGCAATTGACAAACTGTCCTTTTTATGCCTGTCGATTGTTGGCCTGTCGCTTGTGGTGGGCGTCCGGAGCAACTCAGGGGATCGATCATCCAGCAAAAATCTGCTAGCATGGTAACTGACTACTTTCCCTTGCGGTTCCATTGCTAAAATGTCCTGGTGGAATTGCTCTTCTTGTTCGTCGCTGAAATCCCCCGCAATATACTTGAAAAATATCATTGTGTGAATGTATGAAAGGCAGTTTTATTGATATGTTGCATCCAATTTTCTCATAGGCAGACATAAGTTTTTCCACTAAATCTTTGTAATTTTCAGCAGGAAAGTTGCGCAAAAATTGTGTGCTAATTTCTCAGATAGATTGCCAGGCATGTAACTCATTAGGATTGAAAATTTAGTCGAACTGTTGGTCTTGGACAAGCTCACGTATCAGAGGACCTATAAATACCCCGTTCAACCCTTACCGTACTTGAGTGTAGAAACTTTCGGCATAAGTATTCAAATGTATGGGCATTTTTGTTCAGAGCCTTCGCAAATTGCTTCATAAGTCCAAACTTAATGTGCAACGGTATTGGGACAATACTGTTAGGGCTCACTAGATGTTCGTAAGAAACAATTCTAGTGCCAGGCATCAAACCTGTTCGTACAGGTCTTTCCTTCTGATTGTAATGGGCATGTCTCGCTCGGTTATCCCTCTTATATATACAGCAGTAGTACTTGTGTACCCACCTTGTAGACCTAGAACATTGTCTATTAGTTTGAACATTGGCCATACTGGATAACAACACGCTAACCACCTGTGCTGATTGTAGTTTCTGCGGTTCAGGAGGCGTTGACATACTGGATAACTTTCTTTACTTAGTGCTGCATAAGCAACAGGGAATATTTCAGTACTGTCATGCAATAGCACAGCCTTCAGGCTCGTTTTCGAAGTGTCTATTAGTAATAGGTAGTTGTGGGTTATCTGTCACCACTTCTTTGGGGTAAAACGTATTTTAGGGGAAAAATGGAAAATTTAATTGTTTTATGAATATTGAATTGATATTCTGTACAGTATGAATGGATTTTTAATGCGAGAAGGTATCCAATTGATCTACATTCCATTTATATCCATTTATATTCCATTTATAACTAAATTATTATTGATTTTTATTATTTTTAATTTTTGTTTTGTTTCAGGCCAAAATGAATCTCTGGGCCTTTCAAGAAGACCTAAAGAGGAAGGTCCCGGAGATTCCTCTTTAGATCTTCCTTCCTCTTTAGGTCTTCTTGAAAGGCCCAGAGATTCATTTTGGCCTGAAACAAAACAAAAATTGAAAATAATAAAAATTAATAATAATTTAGTTAAGCTAGCCTAACTTAACCTAACCGAAACAGTCGTACGAGACGGCATGGTAGACGGTGGACGTGTTCAGTGCAAGTCCATTGTTATCGAGACGGCTTGTGTGTACAGCAAAACGTCGCGCTTTGGCTACTTTCTGGTTATCGCGCAAATTACCAAGAAACTGTTCTGGAAGTTCTGTGAGTTGTGTCTATGTCTCGACGCGTTAATTGTTGAAATCCTGCTTCCGTTGTGCACTGCATTTTGTGGCGCTAATTTCGAGTTAAAGGATTAGAGTTAAGCTCTGTATCAAATGCTGATGCTTAAGCAGTGCGAAAGTTGTCAGCCGGAGTCCGCTTCTTCATACGATGTACACCAATCTATAGAAAACATTGTTATCAGAGTGAATTTCAGGTATATTCACGGCTGGTTTGCACGTTTCGTGCTCATGTGGCTAATTTATCAGCACTGCATAATGCGTAGATACAAACATATTTGATGTATCAGAGATACCTACTCAATTGTTTCTTCATTTAAAATGTCAGTGATGGGCTATGTGCACGTTGTAGAACAGCAATATGGGTATCGTATGTATCAGAAATGATCTCGAGTGTTGATCTATCGTTTGGTCGGTTTCGGCTAAAGCTAGTAGTTTTGATGTTAGTGTCTTGTCGTACCGAAGGTTCAATATTGAAGATAATAACTGAATGTTAGTCTTCTGTGGGCGTATCGAGGTTTAATGTCTAAATTTTCGCACCATGGTTCGTGCATACCTCCTGGAGAGACGGAGTTTAAAGGTTTTATATCGTAAGTTGTATGGATTCAATGTTCTCTTGAGTACTTAATTCAAGTTCTGACCTTTAGTTATTTTATTCTTAATTCATGTTGGTCGGTGAAGTCTACTTTGTTACATGCTTCAGTTTAAGAGTCCTTTCCTCAATAGCCGTGGCAAGATTAAGAAATATTAGTTACATAAAACTGAAGTGCAATTGATTTAGTTTATAGCTTTAGGTAGGTTTTGATTTCTGTTTCATTTCGCCCCTCAGGGGGATACAACTATTGTATCTATGGGAATTAGCGCTCCCAGGGGGAAAATGTGAGGGCCTGAGCTGAGAGTTAGGTAGGCCTTCTTTTTGTTGAAGTAAGTTTTTTTTTATGTTAAGGACCACCTTTTTTCGGTTCACTACTGTCCTGTTTTTCAGCACCTCTGACTTTCTTCTTCAACTTTTATCTTATTTCATGAACTTCTTTCCCATCTTACTGTTTCTATGCCCTTTCTGCATAGATTCCTCATTTTCTTATCTCCATACTAAATGGTGCCTTCCTCTTTCCTCTCTTCGATACGCTCTATTTTGTAGCGGTTAGGGAGGCTTAAACTAATTTATAATCTTAATCTTATAATCTTTTTCATTTCGTGGTATTAATCAGATAGGATGGTGGTGCCACGTCTCCCTCAATGGATCATCTTCAACGGTTTCGTCTATAAGACTCGTTTGCCAGGGCTTTTACCAAAAGAAGATTGGCTCACGTTAGTCTTTTCTTTTTACATACCGAATATGTGTCCTTGTTTTCGAGTTACGAGCAGGATGTTTTATGAACCTATGCATTGTTTTAAGTAATAATAATAATGACAAAGACATAATTTTTTTTGAGTTGTAGACTCATTAAGCTGTTAAAAAGGCTGGATATTGGTGACGGTAGAAAATTAATTAGGATTACGACAGAAGCAGTGAGCAAACGAAGTCTTACGTCATGGCCAGTTGCTGACTTCCTCAGCTCGCATCCCCTTGAAGTTTTTTTATCCTTCGCTGATCTCGTTTTTGAGTGGAGTGATTCAGTACTCATTGTCAACCGATTTTTTCAGTATCTTTGATTTGTTTCGTCAATTTTGTTCAGTATTCAGCAATTGTGTATTCTTCATAGTTTTAGCATTTAGGCTTGTACAGTTTGTGCCTTTATAATTCGCGCATATGACCTGAATACGACTTCTTCCGGTGTATAGTGCGTCTCTGTCGCCTCTTCGTGGCGGTGTTTGGCTTCAGGATGTTTTCTCCGATAGTGGAGTCAAAAGGTGGAGCTGATGCCGGCGAATTCCTCGTTGATCGACCAGTCTTCTTTAGCACAACAATTCTTGGACGCTTGGTGATTGAGTTGACGTCCGTGTAAACTTGAACTATTGAAATTGACGTTCAAATGTGCTATGATTGTTTCTCGTACTTGCCGTGGTCAAGAGTCTCTATTGATTAATTTTGCCGCATTATTTTCTTAAGAAACTCGATGATTTGAAAGTGTTATCTTTTATTCTAGAGTTAAGACCTTGAATGTCTTCTTCTCTTTATGTATTCCGTAATATGTTAACATGCGGAAGAAACTGTCTTTGTGCAAATCCATTACTCAATTTTTTGAGCTGTTTATACTGTAATTCGTCGTTGAATGCTGTGAAATGTTGAACTCGCCCCTCAGCACAAGCCTAAACGGTATTTCTTTTGTTAAGCCTGGTGAAAATTTAATGCCGGGGCATCTGTAAATTATTACTAAAGAAAGCGAAATAAAGTATGCCCTGTCACTAGATTGTGTCCGCCACGTGAGCGATATACCGACTTTTTAATTGAGAAAAGTCTTACAAATTGCGAACGGTCATACGCAAATTCGAAATTTTTATGCACATTTTACATTAAAATCAGTATATCTGCAAATACGCTACAAAGCTACAAAATTAGGTTTTCCAATTTTTCGGTATATCTTAATGGGATCAACTAGCGCTCCCATGGGGACAATGTGAGGGCCCGAGCTGAGAGTTAGGTAGGCCTTCTTTTTGTTGAAATAAAACCCCTCAGGGGGATACAACTATTGTATCTATGGGAATTAGCGCTCCCAGGGGGACTATGTGAGGACCTGAGCTAAAGGTTAGGTAGGCTTCCTTTTTGGTTGTAATAAAATATGTTTTATTTTGTTACGGACCATCTTTTTTTCGGTTCACTGCTGTCCTGTTTTTCAGCACCTGTTACTTTCTTCTTCAACTTTTTTCTTGTTTCATGAACTTCTTTCCTAGCTTACTGTTTCTGTGCACTTTGTGCATAGATTCCGCGTTCCCTCAACTCCATACTAAATGGTGCCTTCCTCTTTCCTCTCTTGGAACATCTTTGTCGTGGTTAAGGGAGGCTAAAACTTTCTTATATAATAATAATGTTGAAATAAAATGTTTTTGTTATGTTAAGGATCACCTTTTTTCGGTTCACTGCTGTCCTGTTCTTCAGCACCTACTACTTTCTTCTTCAACTTTTATCATGTTTCATGATCTTCTTTCAGTACTTACTGTTTCTATGCCCTTTCTGCGTAGATTCCGCGTTTCCTTGACTCCATACTAAATGGTGCCTTCCACCTTCCTCTTTGGATCGCATTTGTTGCTGGGTAATGAGGCTAAAACTAACGACTAATCTAATCTATCTTAATGGGACTGTTTTAAGATGGTTGTTTTGTTATTGTGCTACCGGAAGTATTTTGTTAGAGTTGAACATCTTGTAGTGATTTTCATAATCTACTTGCCATTCTTTCGTTTTCATCGACTAGATAACTGTTGTTCATTATATATAGAGAAGACTTTCTAGTCCTGCACTTTATTTTTTATTTGATTGAGAGCCATATGCCAGGAATGATACGTCTGCCGTATTTCAAGTATTGTTCTGGACTTCTTGCTCTAATGTTTAACCTTGACGTGTTCGAAGGGAACTTTAGCGTAGCTTAACAGTTCTGAACTTGTAGACGAGTCGTTCGACGATCAGCATGCATGTTTCCTTTGACTTTTTACGCTCCAAGAGGGTTAGATTTTTGTCTCGCTACCAATCAGAACGAGGTTTAGAATGTAAATAACGTATAACGTATATGACGTTTTTCGAGCGATGAATTTGGCCGAAGGTGTGTTTTTTATTATTCGGGATTTCCAGTGGCAAAGCTTGCCACACTGGTTTACCGTATATGTCATGGCTGAAATTTTTTCTGGGTATTCCTAAATTGCCATTGTAAGTACAACATTGTGTATTTTGTCCTACGGTTTTCATGAGAGGAATCATTTCGTGTTAAAGTAGCAAATGTTCGACTGTGCGGCTAGTTTTTATTTATGATGATGTATAATCATGTGAGGGCAGCCCTTCATTCTTACTGGCCACCTCTGTTGCTTTGTTAATGGAGGTAAATTAAGTGCAGTCGACACTACCGTCTGCCGACAGCGCAGTGCCAGCAATTTCTGCCTCACCTCGCCTATGATGATATTAATGACCGTAGGATGCACTGACCACCTCCTCTTGCCAGTCAGTCATCAGGATCAACCTTAGTGGCGGATCTTATTGATTGTCGGGAGTGCAGCTACGGCGCAGTGGCTGCGTTCTCACAACTTCTAAGCTTAAAAGTACGAGTTTGCTCGTTTCATTACCAGTGTTTTCGCCAGCTGACGATAATGAAGTTTCAGAATCTGTTTTGTTTCTAATTCCCTCATGTGTGATAGATATATTGTCGAGAACTGAGATCGTCTAACCGAAAATCTGATTCAGCTGCGCATTCCATAACCAACAGCATTTTTTCCGTTATATGTATTTTTATACTAGGTAGGGATTTTCTTCGTCTTTGTTCCTCAAGATCTTTTGTATTTGTTTGCACTTGGGTTGCGCCGTCACTGCCAAGTCGCTTTTGCGGGATATTTTAGAAATGAAACCTTATGTAACGTAGTCTACTTGACCGCTTGAGTTAATTTTGAATTTATAGTGCAATGATCGCATTGACATCTAGGTTGTTTATTGTTAGAATGAGAGACAATTTGGTTGAGAAGAATGAGGCTCATAGTGATAGCGATATTCAGGGTAGGTTGACTTGAATATCACTAATGTTATAACCTGGTATGATGTATGCTATGAGGCGTCGGAAAGAGAGGGTGCACGCATCTTAATTTCGCGCCAAATAGCAACGTACGGGGGTATATTAGCAGCCATGCATTGGTTCATTTCCTGCTGATAAGATCACCTTGCTTGACACCGTCGACATTAGGAGCCTGCTGTGGTTGTATGGCCTCTCTGGTTTTGTTATTGGTCAGCGGTGAGAAGTGTCGGATAAGATTCTTGTTCGTTTCTTTATTTTTCCCGCACCGTTCGCTTGTCACTGTCAGAACTGGATTCGAGGTTGTGTCAAGCACATTTGTGCCCATGTCTTGATTGCCCCTTGAGTATTAGGCGTGCTTAGCATTTAACATTGATGCTCTGTAATGACAAGTTTGGTTTCATTTTGGTTTGCGGGCTGAAATAATGAGAAAATGCTCATCCCCGAACTCTTTCTTTTGGAGGTGGGCTTGCTTCACCTGCCATCGACGCAGTTTATTTTGATCTGAAAAGGCGTCGTTTTCTTGGAGTAGCGTCCTCAGGGGGATACAAATATTGTATTTATGGGAATTAACACTCGAAGGGGGACAATGTGAGGACCCGAGCTAAGAGTTAGGTACGCCTTTTTTGTTGAAATAAAATGCTTTTGTTATGTTAAGAACCATCTTTTTTTCCCTCAAGGGGAGACAACTATTGTATCTATGGGAATTAGCGCTCCCAGGGGGACAATGTGAGGGCCCGAGCTAACTTTCTTTCTTTTTTGTCAAAATAACATAGGTTTTTGTTTTGTTACGGATCATCTTTTTTTCGGTTCACTGCTGTCCTGTTTTTTCAACACCTACTACTTTCTTCTTCAACTTTGATCTTGTTTCATGAACTTCTTTCATATCTGTTTCTATGCCCTTTCTGCATAGATTCCGCGTTCCCTTAACTCTATACTAAATGGTGCCTTTTTCCCTTCCTCTATTTGGATTTCATTTGTTGAGGATAGGGAGGCTTAAACTAACTTATAATCTAATCTAACCATCTTTTTTCAGTTCACTGCTGTCCTGTTTTTTCAGCACCTACTACTTTCTTCTTTAACTTTGATCTTATTTCATGAACTTCTTTCTTATCTGTTTCTATGCCCTTTCTGCATAGATTCCGCGTTCCCTTAACTCCATGCTAAGTGGTGCCTTCCTCCTTCCTCTCTTGGAACATCTTTGTCGTGGTTAAGGGAGGGTAAAACTTTCTTATATAATAATAATAATAATTAGTGAAATGCTAAAAAAATACTAAAACCTAAGTCGAGAAAAGCCTTCAATGAATTTAAGAGAGTTGCAGTACAAAAAATAAGAAACTATGTTTAGAACTGCCTTTTTTCTGAAATTTAAAACTTATATTTCCATGTTGTAGCTTCTTGATATAAAGTCTGGCATTTTGTTAATTTTCATTTTTAACAAATGGCTGGGGCAAAATAAGTAGAATTGAAACTATTACTATTGAAATCATACTATTATTGAAAATACTACTATTGAAATCATACTACTATTGAAATCATAACTGCTGTTTTCAATGACATCTAAGTGGAGATGTCGAGGCTCAAAACGTTGTCAGTAATACATGATTTAATATACAAAAATTATCTGTGTCATTGTCAATGTCCTAACTTTTTCATAGAAATTATTTTATTCGTAAAATATTTCTACGATTTTTGTGTTCATTTGTTTCTTGACCACCTTAGCGCCTGTTCAACATAGTGAAATTGTTTTTTTTTCTACTTCAGTAGAGTTTGCGAAATTAGACTCCGAATTATTCCCAATAGAGTCTCGCTGGAACTAAATGAGTACTAAATGGGGTTAAACTATCGTTTTTATTTGAAAGGGATGGTAATCCTGGCTACCATAAAATCAGACACTTGTTGCCGGAGTCTGTTGTGGGTTTAGATTTTTAGTTTAGTTGACCTTTTTATTCTTCACTTCTCTGTCGTCTCTCGTAAGGGAAGGTCGGTGTACCATGCAACTGACCTCCTGCATGAGTGTCTCCGTCTTGCGCTCTATTCTTTTTTCCTTTTCGTCTCCTCAAGATGCTTACACCTTCTTTCGCCAACACAGAAACCTGTGCCGAACGAGGCTCCCTGATTTTGCTCCCCAGTGAAATTTTACAAGGAGTGTGCAGTTCTAGCTACGTTCCAAGTTCACAACATAAATATCATGCACCTATTTTTGCGCTTCGTTCATTAATCTGTCATCTGTCACTTTTGTTTCGTTCAGTGCGAGCGTAGGTGTAACTTTGCCCATTTCTACTTTTTGAGGCCATTTCAAAATTTTGAGGAGCTCCTTAGGAAAGACCGGTGAGAAACAATAAAAGTGCCGAAATGCACTTTTTCGTTCTAAATTATTTCTCACTTGTCGGTCCTAGTTCACTATTATTCCTCTTGAAGTGTGGGATGTGCCTAAGCCTAAGCACCAAACTAGAGTGATCGAAGATCAAGTTCACTAGGACATTCATCTAAATTTGTTTAGTAATGGAAACCTGTGGATATTGGAAAGAAAAAAATAAGCATAAATACTCAAAGATGCTTTACATTTTTCTTTTAAATATATAGTTTCGTTGTAACTTTACGTATTGGCAAATATTTTTCCAAGAGTGAGTCAAATGTTGTAATTTTTAAAGATGATTCTAATGCTTCTTGCATTTACATGATGGTGTCAAAATTATTGCATTGATTCAACGTTATAATTTCCGCGATTCCCACGCGAGAAAGCGTGCATGTATCTGAACGAACGATTGATTACGCAAGCGTTGGCTGGTGGCGAAGCCTCGCAGACAGAGCAGATGTTGCGAGCGCCCCTCTCGCGTTGCGTATGAATCCTTCCGCTCATGATTATGTGGAATAGTGGTAGTGGCTTCTCTCTGATATTCTCAGCGGAAGGCCGACCACTGCTCCTTGTGATAAAGTACACTTGTAGGTCATGGTAGTAAAGTGCTCGCTCGCTCATGTTGATAATGGAGGCGGGACTGAGTTGTCAGAAAGCGTTGGATCCTCCTGCAGGGCCTTAAGTAAAGCAAGAACCTTGCAGTAGGCAACTTGACGGCTGCTGCAGCTGAAACAGCTTGGGTGGGCGTGCTCGTGTTTCTTCTTCAGCTTAACGACAGGTGGCGGTAGGAGACGTGAGTACCTCAAGGAGGAAGAACTTCTAAACTATATATATTAGTAGGTTAGCTGTGTTAGAAGAGTAGAGATGCCGGCTCCGCGCACAGTGGATGCTGGCGCTTCGAGGCACCAGCATCCTCTTGTACCTCTGGTGTTGTGTTCTCACGCGCTCTTGTGTGCACACTCTCACTTACTTCTCTTGTGCGAGAGCAATAAAAGGTCCTTAGTTTCCCCGCCTCATTCACGATTGACTGCATCTATTGTTGGAATTTTGGGATGTTTATTTAGCGTAAAAATGTCTTAGCAGTATTTGATCTTCTATTCATCCTGGGTTTTAATTTAGTCACTGTTTATTCAATTTTGTACGTGTGTCGTATGCGTCGTCTTGTTTTGTCTGCTTCGTGAAAAAACTTCCTTGAAGTCTTATAGTCGCCTCATGTGTATTTTTGATGGACGTATTTCCAAGTTACGTGGAATGTTATACTGAAAGTAAAATACGTATGTAGTAAACGATTTTGTAGTTCAAGTGGTCGTAAATATTTGTGATTTGTTCAAGGACGGTTGCGTTCTAACAATGAATCTTTTACCTACCACAACTGCGTTCATGTGTTTAGACTCTCTCTGTCCCTGTTGGTTGCTCGGTTCGTTGCTCGTGGGTTTCGTGTGTAAACTAAAAGGCATTGTCCTCCCACTTATTTTAGAGACTCATCACTTTGCAGAGTTTCAAAAATCCTGAGCTCTGATCAGAGAAGTATGCCCATTGTTTCTGTTCTTGTGAGCTTATCTTCAACTGTCAGTGCGTTTTCCACGAAAATTCTTGACAAACGTACTTGTACTGTTGTCATGAGTCAGCTATGAGTTACGTGTTTTTCCTTACCTATCTTTTCTCATTTTTAATTTTACTTGCATGCGAAACTGACGTTCATTTCAAATAATGCGTAACGAGTCTATTTTCGTTCGTGTTTTTCTTTGCTGTGATTTAACTTTCAAGTTGAAAATTTTATGAGAGTTTTTACTGGCAATTGTAGGCTGTGCCAACTCTGAGAGCGAAACATTTGTTCAATTGCGGTTAACCTCGGATTTATTGAGCTCAATTATAGTCAATTTTTCATGACGTTAATTTTTCCATGTTACAAATATGTGAGAAACAGTCGAAATATTTATTCTTGATTGAATTTTAGTAATAATGATGTTTATTCTGATGTGTTGTTGGCTGAGTATGCGAATATTATTAAATTAGGTTCTAAGTTTCCTAAACATGCGTGACAAGTCACCCTCCTTACCTTCGATACTTCTTTTTTAACCAAATTTTTGTAAGCATCCCGAGAGCACGTGCGATGGATGATCTGTCGATTGAGTTCGAATTATGCTTTCCACAATTACCTTTGAGCAGATACTCTATTTAATGAGAGGCATCTTAGCCACAAATTAGAAGCCAAAGCCTAGATTTTGTCGACACGATGGGTGAAGACCACAGCCGCCACTGCAACTGTGACCGCTGCAAGCAGCAGGGCGTCACCAAGTAGCCCACGCATCCGCATTTCAGGTGAGTGCCCCCTCTCTCTCACCCTTCTGTTTCTTGAAAAAATGGGATTAGTGAATTTTCATTCTAGTTTCAAACTGCGGAGAATATAATTAATTTGCTATTTTATTTGTAGGTTTGCTCGTTTATTTATATTTCGTGAAGGCTCCTGCAGAGAACTTCGTCGATGTCCGATTTAAGGCATTAGAATTGCTCCTTTAATTCAATAGTTTTGCGGGTGAACTCTTCACCTCTTAGTTTAGTTTCCTATACCTCGTGAGCACATGTGATGTCATATGTGCGAACCCTCTTGCACTGTGTGACATTGACGGTGGGATTGAGGCCGAGGCTACTTGGTGTCGAGTACTGAGGTATGTAGCGCCCTCGGGCTCTAACTATATCGAGGTTCTGGCGGTGAATTGTTGCGTGCAACAAGGTCGTTTGAAGTTCTTCTTTATACTTCCGTCCTTGTGAAGAAAGTTGCGATGTGCACACCTCGGAGCAACGAGGAAACCGTGGGCTGATGCTGCCGCACTTCCGAGTTTTTATATTTAGGCTCACTTGTGATAATCCAGCCTCATTATATCAGGAAGGTAACATTCTCTTGCGGGCATCAAGCTTAGGGATAGTGAGAATGTCATGTTTGGTCTTTTGAAACAGTCCTAATACTAAGCGTATCATCTTCTTGAGTTATGATTTTTTTTTTCATTTGTAGCTGTGCAGTATTTAGGTATATTGGCCAATATTTAGGTTATTGAATTTTTCGGATTGTTTGTGAGACGAGACAAGTTTACATTGAGTTTATTTCACATCATACCATTGATGATGATACGCAGTGCTTTTTTTGCGCTCACTTAGTTCATATTATTAACATTGGGTTTTCTATTTCCAGGTGTTTGGAATCCCGAAGAGGGAATCATGAACCTCGAAGTCTGCTCCATCACTGCTGCCAACCGTAGCGTGGAAGGCTATATTTCACGCTGCTGGTTGGCCGAGCACCACCCGGAGTACTGGGACGCTCGCTGTGTAGTCTAATGCACTCTTCTCGTGCCGTTTGTGTTCAGTCGGGCTTTCAAGATTTGGCTGTTTCCTTTCGAATTTCATCTTCAATTTTGATCTCTATTGTTCGTGCGCACGCGCTGTTCATGTATTTATGTATTTGTATTTGTAGAAATTCTTTCGAAGCTCTTGGAGCTTGACTGTGTTTGTCGTATGTGTTCTTTTCGTCTTTCTTAACTTGTATCCCTAGCTAGTCATGTTTTGATGTATTTTGTACGCTGTCTGCTTACTCTGTTCCATGTGCTTCAAAAATTCAACGGAAATTAATTGGAACTTTGAACTTTTTACTCTAGCGTTTTGATGAGGTCTTGTGTTGGTTAAAATGCTTTTCGACCAACACAATTCTGGGTTATTATTAACTTTTGTTTTTACTTATATTACTATCAGTATTAATTTGAATGGCAGTGTTTTAAGTGTTTCCTCTTATCTTTAAATTCTAATGAATTTATCAAAATGAATGCTGTAAGAATGTTAACAGCTTTTTTACATTTAAACTTCCGTCAATTAAGGCTTCAAATTCGCTCTGAGATTTTCCCTTGTTCAAAAATCATGATTTCGACGTATTAAACATCTGTACTATGTTGTTTTTTTATTTCCCGTATCCTACTGCTCACATTTGAGTGATCTACGTTCGCTATAAGCATTGGAAATGAATTTCATACGGCAATCTTGAATCCAAGTGTCCTAATTGGTATTGAAAATTTCTGCTTCATAATTTGATGTGCGTAGTCGCTGCGTTGATTGACTGAGGCAATAGGAATTTGAAACTTGTTATAAAAATCCATATAGCACAAACTTGTTACAAAAATCCATATAGCATGTTTTATCTGAGAAGAAAAGTAGCTGCGTGATACGTTGATTACGTTTGCTCGGTTGCTGCTACGGTTAGGTTGTATGTAGCAGAGTTAAAAATAAAAACGATTTAACTGTTCGAATATATTTCTATATTTTCTAAAAATGCTGAAAATATTATAGGACGTCTATAATTTACCTCGTACTCTAAAATCTATCGTAAAAATTTGCTGAAATAATTGAAATACTGTTCATTAATATCGGTTCAGATATGAGAAATTTACCTAGTGGTATTCACAGTATGTCCCAATACGTAGTCAACGTGATCAGATTGTGTGATAGTACAGTATTCGTTATCTTCTGAAGTGATATCGATCATTCAGTTGAAGCGCTAGATTTGCCTTTTGCAGCATTTGGATTTAAGTCGTTCTATTGTTAATATGACCAACAAGTTTAAGCCTTAGTCTGCACACTCGATGCACCATCCTTTCTGGGTCAAAATACCGTAATTCTCCCCTATGTCAAGTGTGACCTCCCAGAATTTCCACTTTTTATAATATATTTTATTTCAACCTTCCTTGAACGCTTATAATTTCTTATTGCAAACTCGATTAAATTTATTCTTAGTAATTTATCCTCTGAATTAACTACTAGTTTTGTATTATCTGGAAAAGTAGTCGATACCAGTTCAGATTCGTTTAGGGCTTGAGTAATTAAGTCTTTATGTCTTCAAATTACTCACTAGATGCGTACCTTGATCTATGACAACATCGGGCAATTTTTCGTGAGTAGGATATAAAAGGGACAACAGTAGTACTCGCTATGGATTCACACATTTTGGAGTAATGCTGCTTCATAAACCCAGCATTTCTTCTGTTCTAGTTAAAGATAAACATCCTGTTGCGTTGCGCGTTTCCCTGTCTCGACACGCCCGGCGTTTTGCTCCCTATGCAGACTGCGTAGGACGCTCATTCAATTTCATTTTCCGAAGCATTAGTTTCTACATCTAGTTTACTTTCTCTGGTGTCCATGGGTGACTTCAAGTTGATCGTGCATTCCAGTTATAAAAAGCGGCTTGTTAACGCGCAGTTGAATAATTTGAGTAAGTCATTCTCATATTCGATGGCAACTTGTGGCGATACTACTTCCCAAACCAAAAAAAAACAGTTTTGCGGCAAAATCGACAACCTAGTTGAGATATTTTAGTGATCCGTAGTGTTTCACAGCTTGGTAATCAATTGGTGCTGATATTGGCATTTCGTATTTATCTCGGTATTTAACTACCAACGTGAATGATTTTACCTCATCTTTGCTATCATATATCATTTGTCAAGTTCATCCCCAATGTTTTTCATTCACGCGCAGACCTAGCATGTGTAAGAATCAGATGTCTTTAACATTAAATGTCTTGTAGTGTTCCCGTTTAATTAAGGGGGTTTCATTTTTGAACGAACTTTTTCCCTATTAAGCAAATTCATCTGAAAATTGCACCAAAGATGTGAATTAAGATTTTGGAAGGGTTTGCTTTATACATTTTCGAATTTTTGCATAGAAAACGAGGTGATCTGAAAAGAAAGATATCATTGGGCACTTTTCAAGGCAACTTCAAGTCAAACCAAGTGATTTTTAAAGTTGCTTTAAGTGTCATCGGACTCAGAAAACAAGATTCTGTGATTAGTATAGAGTAAAAATTCAAATCTGTTGTTAACGACAGTTCACAAATTTAAAAAAAATTAGCAAAAAATGATTTTTTACGGTATGATATGAAAAAATTGTACAAAAATGTATTTTTATAAGTTGTAGTAATTCTAATCAGGAATAAATAACTTTCCGAATTTTTGCGTGGAAAACGAGTTATTCTGAAAAGCAAGATTTTAGAGGGCACTTCTCAAGGAAATTTTATAGCCAGACCAATTGATTTTAAATGTTGCTTTTAGCGTGACCGCACTCAGAACACTATATTCTACGATTTTGATTGAGTCAAAATTCAAATCGGTTAGTGATATTTTAGAAGTTAAATAAAAAACAATAATACATACTTGTATCTGAGCTAAGAAATGTATAGCCACATCATTTCTAAATTATTCCATATGAGGAAACTAATTTATCTCATCACATTTTCAGCATACTTGTGCGCGGCTATGGTACGAAGTAGTTAAACCTCACAGTTGTGCTCCGTCTGCGTACCTATCTTGCTATGATTACAAAGCGTGACGGACGGCCATTCGCGGCTTTTATTATACTATAATTCGACAGTCATCAATCATTAATTTTCGATACTTCTAAGGTGCTGGTATTGTTGTATACACGTTCATGGCAGCCACAGAGGTGGAAATTTACATTGCGTAATCGGCGAGTTTAGTATTCACGACTACGATTCAAGAATCGCGAGCATCGCAAAGGTTTTCATTACATATACTCTATTATCTCTATAAAGGTTTTGTTTCTATAATTTCGTTTCAATGCACAAACCTTAAGATGTAGTTCAATTCCACTTACTCTTTGTACTTTTAGGTTAATGTATTATGATGCCGATTAAATCTTTCGAGATTGTATTTTTTTCATTTTCTGAATTGAGAAAAGCTTCATTACGTTTCGATAACATGGTATTATAGTCCTTATACTTTTTAGTGTGCAATTGCGAAAGGCTAGCTTAATGCAACTTTTCAATTTCGTTGTGCTTCTCATGAAAAAAATGTCGCATATCTGCTGGTTTTCCTGGTTGCATTATTAAGGGTTGTTATTCCTCTCTTCTCAGAAAGTAGTCTATTGTTCCGCGCTTGTAGCAGAAGAGATGTTGTGGTTAACATAGGCTCTGCTGCTGCAAGCATGGCACAATCTTCTCCTGTATTATCCTATTGAAATATAAGAAGCTTACGTAAAATTCTCTTAAAATGCTCTCATTAATTTCTGTTGGTGTATTTTAAAATACGTAAATTTTAAACAGTATTTTCTCTTCAAGTGAATTTAGCCTCCTTTAATTCAGTTGTGATTAAATCATGTGAATGTTAACCCTTTAACGCCCAAGTGGACTGTACGGTCCTCTTTCAAAAATAACAATAATATAATGTATTTCTTATTCAATTTGTTCTCTAATGTGTCCTTTGAACTTCACTGCCGAGTGGCAGTTCCTTCCCCATCTTGATAACAGTGACTATCTAATGCCAGTGTAAATTTTAAACAGTATTTTCTCTTCAAGTGAATTTAGCCTCCTTTAATTCAGTTGTGATTAAATCATGTGAATGTTAACCCTTTAACGCCCAAGTGGACTGTACGGTCCTCTTTCAAAAATAACAATAATATAATGTATTTCTTATTCAATTTGTTCTCTAATGTGTCCTTTGAACTTCACTGCCGAGTGGCAGTTCCTTCCCCATCTTGATAACAGTGACTATCTAATGCCAGTGTCGGTTTAGTGATAGTGGTTGTGATAACGGTAATATGAGTATAAAAATGTGGGCGTTAAAGGGGTTAATCGTATATCCGCATACGATTCGAAATGTTTCTTTATAGTGCTGTTTTTTATACGCCTTTACTCTTATTACACATTTATCATTATTCTAGAATTTTTGGTGATATTTTTTCACCCGTACTCAAGGGGAGTAGCGTGAGAAAATCGATTATAAAGTTATTCTCGGTAATTTTGAGCTTTGTATAAATTTTTGCCCTTAGTATTTGGAGCATTTTTGTTCATAAAATCTCCCCTTAAAAGGATACAACTATTGTTTCTATGAGAATTAGCACTCCCCAGCGAAAAATATGAAGTTCGGAGTTGAGAGTTAGGTATGCCTTCCTTTTGTTAGAATTAAATGTGTTTTCTGTTTTAAGCATTATCTTTTTTCGGTTTACTGCTGTCTTGTTTTAGCACCTCTAACTTCCTTTTTCAACTCTTATTTTGTTTCATAACCTTCCTTCTCAACTTACTGCTTCTGTGAGGGGATCTTGTGTGGGAGCGCATCTTGTGCATAGATCCCGCGTTCCCTTAGCGCCATCCTAAATGGCACCTTCATACTTTCCCGCTTTGGAACACCTTTGTTGCGGTTAGGGAGGCTTAAACTAATATTCAATCTAATTTTTCGTAGAATCTTAGAATCTGTTTCAAAATAAATGTCTTATTTGCTTCCGTGATTCAAGTGCTCGAAAGAACTCACAGCTTCTTTTTAAGTTCATCTACTGACTCTGACTGATTGTAATAAACTATTATTTGTCAATAAATGTTTCAAAACTATTCTTAGTTTCAATACATGGATTGACCAGTCCGTGTACCATGTGAGGAGGATTATTTGGTGAAAGGGATACATGCTTTATACCATTTTTCCGTATTATCCAAATTTTACGTCAGAACAAATGCAAACTTGAGATTCTCTGCGGTGTTGCGGAGGTCACCCTGCATTTCAGATCCTGAAATTGGATCTTTGACCTGATTTGATTTTATGTACGCAATAATATTACATAGAAACCTGTAGAAAGGTTTTATGCTCTGAGATGAAGCTGTACTTTTTTCTCCTACTTGGAGAAAAGATCAAAATGTTTTGATGGTTTTTTATTTTTTCCTATTGATATCTGGTTTCATTGTTAAATCCACAGATTTCTGGATGCGGACAATTTAACGCCATTATTTATCGAGTATTTACTTTCATTTAATCACTGGAAGTTTCTGTGTGATAGGTTGTACTAAATTTGATTCGTATTGTGCTCTGGAATTTCGGAATCTTTACTTCTGCTATTCCACAAGTAAACCTTCGTAGTTTACCCTCATGGGACTTGGACGGGTGAGCAAAAATTACCCTCGTATTTTGCGTCATAGTCGCAAAATCGCTTAATTTCTGACGAGCGTATCAATTCCCGTTTCCTTGCCGGTACTTTATAAAGGATTGAATTGAAACCTCAATAATATATCTTTCTAGTCATGCGCTTGGATATTGAAAGGTGTTGTTTGTTAAGTTTTGTGATTTGAATAAGATTTGAACCAAGTGTTCAAAAATTACATAAAGTATTATTGTTCAGTATTTTTCGTACTATCCAGTGAATACTTGAAGCACATTAAATTTTTCGGTGTCTTTGTTACTCGTTTTAGTTGTGGAGATTTCACGCAGAAAATTCCTCCACATTCATCCACGATAGAGGAAATGTGTTTTAGATTGGCTTGCCTACTCTGTGCAATGGGAACTAGTGCCGCCAAGGAGATGCTGTTAGGTAACCTGTGCCAGAGATAGGTCTTCGGAACTTTATCTGGATCTGTCGTGCCCGCTTTGCTTTTCCCACTTCTGTGCATTTTTCGCCCTCTCTTCTTTCCGTTTTTCCTCTTCCTCCCAAACTTGCGCAAGGTCCTTTGTGTGGGAACACACCTTATGCATAGATTCCCCGATTTCTAGTCAGACTGAATGGTCCCACCTGTTCGCTCTTTTGAAATTGCCTTTGTTGTGGCTAGGGAATTTTAAACTATCTCATATTTTATGATAATCAAATGTAATGGTAATGTCTCAAGCCCTAGTTTGTTTGTTTTTTCCATAAAAACAATTGAATAGATGTATTTTTTGTTTTGAACTGGATTGCCAGAGTAGTGAAGATCTGCAGATTTATCACGTACCTGTACATGCAATGTCGAACTCATCATGTATTAGGATTCAGACTTCATGCTTACAAATCATTTTTTTTATCCTTTTCGGCATTCTCGCTGTAATTTCACCCCATTCTTCCATGGAAAATTGAGTGTAAGTTACCTCATGTCATATTATCATAACACAGCATTTAATTATTACCTTTGCAGGGTGTGCGACACGGATGGCGAGTTCTTGTTAGTTGAAGCGGCCGAGCATTTACCCCATTGGGCTGATCCTGAGACCGCAGAGCAGCGGGTAAGTACACGCTGCCGTTCATTCTCGAGACCTTCTTTGCTTTCTCTTCAATGGGTTCTTTGTGCCCAGTAAATTTAAAGGTTGATATGTTTTGTGTGAGTGTGTTTGCAATAACGGCGGGACTTTTAATCCCGACCGAAATAGGACAGTTCGATTTAGAATGTGAGATGCAAATGGATTATTGCGCTGCCTGGAGTCTTCGTCTGTTAGTGATGGTATTAAATATCAGGTTAGCTCGTCTACTCCTGCTTATTCTTTTACGTGTTTGTCCCAGGGCAGCTAAGTTTAAATAAGCGTAAGGAGTGAAATGGATTTGAGTCAAGATATTTTGACTGTTAAAAATATTTGTAAAGATAAAGTACTTACTGATCATCCCCTTCTCGAGGAAAAAAAGTCAAAGACGTGGATACTTATGAGTCATACATTTCATTATTTTCTGATTTCCGCATCTGAGTTACGTGACATTTGTCGAATCACCGTGAAATGTAACCAACTTGTTGCGTACCCTCGTATTGCATGAAATGCCTCTTGAAATTGCAATGAAAATTAGGGATTGTAACACAATTTTCTCTATCACTTGAGCACCCTTAAATCCACGAGTTGCTGAATAAGGTAGATAGGATTCCCTATGGAGAGAAATCGGTGTCTTTGCGTCCTAATGTATGTAGGTAAAGTAATTCTAAGTGCCTTCAGCTACCGCTTTACTAGGAGGTTACAACTTTTGGATTTGTTGGAATTAGTGCTACCAGAGAAATAATATGAGGTCCCGAGCTTAGGGTGGAGTAGGCCTTCTTTTTGTTGAAACTATAGATTTTTGGTTTCTAAAAAGCCATATTTTTCGGTTCACTGCTGTCCTGTTCTCCAACGCCGATTACTTCCGCAATTTTTCAATATTTTAAATGGTGCCTTCATCTTTCCTCTCTTCAGAACGTCTTTGTTGTGGTTAAGGAAGCTTCAACTAACTTATGATCTAATCTAATTCAGCGACTGCTACAGTAGCTTAATTAACACCTACTTCAACTCTTGAGCTTGAGAAATCTCTAGGATAATGTGGATTTTATTCTAATCTTCAACCTTTTCCGTTTATATTGCGCAACTAGAATTTTAAATTTGTGTCGACCATATTATGAGCAAGGATTAGTTCTGCATATTGGTCTGAGTCCAGCCTGGCTACATCTACGCGATAAGCTGAAATCTGGAAAATAGTCCCTACCTCCTCAGCCGTGCTTCTGCTTCCACGTCGCTTCTGATGACGAGTGCGGTGCCGTGAGCTCGGGCGATAAGAGCACACATTCTGTTCGTGTAAGCGCTCACCCAAACGTTCCGTAAAGCAAGTCATTTCTTACGTTAAAACTGTGCTTCCTTAATTTTTAATGCCGCTAAGTTATTGGCTTCGATTTGACAGTTTTAGCGTATGAATGAAACTGTACTTCGTCGCAAATTCTCTAGGCTGTTACACTTACGTCGTTATGGAAGCGTTGAGTTTAATATGTTTTTTTTTACTTGCTTATCATTAACTTTCATCTGCGAAAACATCTTTTTGTGAATGCGTACATCGATTGCTAAAGAGAATCATGTGTACAAAAAAGTGCTCTCTTATCAAAGCAGTGCTTGGCACACAGTTATCGAGACGACTGACTCGATGATAAAGTATGATTCTGTTTCATGCATTGTGTAGGATTATCTTATCAGTTCATATCAACGCTAAAAGTTTAACTGGAAAACGTAGACTTGTTTTTTGTTTGGTGTTTACGTAGTCTAGCTATAGGCGTTGGTGAGCTTAGTCCTCGTAAGAACAAGGAAATGCTCCTCGAGGTATTATCTGGCGACACACTTGCCAGCAGTGATCTGCGTCCGCTTCCTGAGCGTGGGGCCCTGTGAGCTCTTCCGAGTTACCAAAGGTGAAGGATGACTCGCATGCGCCGAGCCTTCCGTGTGGTCCTGGATGATCGTGGATCATTTCAGACGCCCAAGGATGAGTCGCTACAACGTTTTAACGTCAACTTGAAACGTTTCTGTCTGTAGCGGAATTTCAAAGCCCTCACTTGACGAAGTAATGCCGGTTTTTATAAATTTTTTAGGTTTGGGTTTTGTGTGCACTAAGTTGCGTGTTGAATGGTAAGGCCAGAATATTACACTCTGACCTGTATGAACCACTTGAATGGATACTCAGTCGATCAGTGCACTGACCTCTTGAAGATTGTATTGGAATGTGGATTATCTTTGACCATATTCTATTCAAGAGTTGATTGTTAATCGTGTATTGTTTGAATTTAAGTCTTCAGTCAGGCTGAGATCGTAAATAATTTAGGTTGCACAAGAAGCGTTCTAGAAAACAAGTGAGGTGAAGTCATCGAGGCAACAGGTTGTTCTATGGATGTAGATTCCAAACTGTGCTCCGAAGCGCTGATCAGGAAAGGATGAAGTGAACAAGTTATCATCTCGTGTTCAAAACATTCTGAAAGGTGAAATTTTCGCCGGGTGTGTTTTATTCCAAGATATTTTATCAAATTATGCGAAGCATTTTCTTCATCTCCTTTCCTGGCGACGGAGATCCTGAGCAACTAAGAATCTCACACTGTGATTTTTTTAACATGTATGTCGCTTACGAAGTATCTGTTGTACTTCTTTTTCAATGGAAAATAGAGTATAATGAGATGAGTTGTTGGAATTGTTGTATTCTTTCAAGTTTTTAGCGAGTTTATAAATTTTTTATTCGAGAGTAAAATTCCATGCTTTCTCTTGAGCAAGGCGCGAGAGAGACGGTGCAATTGCAATAACAGTCACATTCTACCATAAAAATTTTAATTCTAGCCACATACATTTGATCAATTCACGTTGTAAGGAGGTAGAGTTACGCACTGAAGTACTGGACTCATCGTATGCACATTGCATGAACTCGTCGGTGATCCCATGAGAATATGGAGAGTTCCCCAATTAAAACAAAATTACATAGAGTGCGCTACGTTTCCCAATAGCGTGACGGGAATTTAAGCGTATCATCACTAAAATTAAAATTTATCTTTGTTACAACCCATGGTATCGTGGTGCTTTTTGTTGTCCGTAGACAAACTTTTCATTTGGATTCAACCATTGTATTTTAAGGAATTATCATTTTTCCTTAAAACGATATAGATGATGCATCTATAGGAATCCGAGTTTCCAGGAGGAAGATGCGAGGTTCCTTTGTGAAGGCTTGATATGCATTCTTTCTTGGGATATTCTCTGTTATGGTTTGGGAGAAGTAAATTAACCTATAATATAATCTTATCTAATCGTAAACAAACCACAGCCGCTGAAAACCGTAGTAGTTTGCGCTTGACGGTTTGTGAAAGATTTTTCTTCTTCTTTGTGAAATACGATTTCCATTTTCATCCGAAGGAAGTTCTGAGTGAAATTGCTAAACTCTGGAATTGTTCTCCAGCCGTTTGATTTTCATTCTCGTTTCTTACGACTCACTTCTATGCCATAATTGTGAAGAATTGGGCTCGAAGGTCGTTGATGTGTGAAAATATAAACTACTTATGTAGTCGGCATACGCCTTCCGGGTGACGTGAATGCTTTGCAACTACGGAGCGAAGGTCAAGTGTACAGAAGCGGTGCTTGTTTCTTCCGCGTTGTTGTTCCAGGGAAGCTGGAGCTGCAGTGCTGCGCTGGAACTGGGGCGAGGTGCATCGCTCGCTGGCGCCCCTGCGGTGCCCCCCACTGTGGGTGGGCCCTAGTATATTGAATCTGTGAACGTGCATAGATAAATCACCGATTCATCATCATCAGTTCGTGTGTGACATTACTGTGTAACGTACTTCGACTGTGCTGTGCTCTACAGGACATTTTCATTTACGCTAACCTTGAGGGAATTTCAACGGCCTTGGAGAGAAGGTTCTTCCGCCCCGGCGTCGTGTTGGCGCGCATTCTCACCGCCGCCTGTCAACCTCTCCTGCAGGACTTCTTCGGCCATCTCCATATTTCGTGGCCTGATCAATGAAGATCCTCGCGTACTTACTTTTCTGATTTACTAAGCGTTGTGGTCTACAATCCCCTCTTTCATTGTGATTAGTTTTCCTTTGCTCTGATCTCAATTTCAAATACGTTTCCTATCATGTTTCTACTCTTTACTAAGTGAGCTTCCTCCGTGTGAGGAGTAGGTGTTTTATCTTAACTTTGTTTTCCTGAAGTCCTTGTCGAATTTTATTATTCTATTGAATTTTTCTTTTATTTCACCTCCTAATAATCTTTCTTGTCTATTTTATGATGTGCTGTAATAAACCCTTTAATAATTATACCGTATTTTCTTTTGTTTCTCACTTTCTTGGTATTCTACCCATTTTCTTCGTTTTCTACCTCTACCCATAGCTCAGCGAGCCAGGCGTTCCTGACCAGTGTGGCCTGTCGATGGTCCTGATTTTCCTTTCCTCGCTTCTTTTCCATGTTTCCAGTTTCGCAGCTATCACATGCCACCCATTGCACTGATGTTGGTGCAGAAATGATTCCTCTATTGGAATATTATCCTTCTGGTTCTTTTGAGTTCAACCATTCTTCTTCGTTTGCTAGAATTTCCTGATATTTCTCTGAGTAATTGTTTTCACCGCACCATTTCGAAACTCGTTCAACTTTCTAGCTCATCTATCTTTCGTTCTAGTTCATCTGTCTTTCTCGTTCTTGTTCATCTGTCTTGTTCAACCTTCCTTTTGAATTATTTTTCTACTTTTGTGATGAAAATTTATTTTCGCCGTATAGTATCTCTTTTTTTTCGTACGAGTTTCTTGTTGTTTCATTTAGTCCCACTTCTAGCATTTAGGCTCTTTGGGATGCCTAATCTTTAGCAAACGCCGTAGTCTTTCTTTTTCAGCCTTACTCTCTCTAGTTCCTATAGTCATCGTGTGCTTTTGATTCTCGTATGTCTCTTATGGTAAATATTTTTCTCTTCGGAGCTGCGTTGTCTATTCTTTGTGACGGTGTCCATTTCGATTATTTCATTTTTATAGCACACATATCCTTGCTTTTCATTTTTTCATACATAATCAAGTATTTTCGTAAGTTCACGCTTTCAAATCGTCTGACCTCTCTCCGCTGCTGCAATCAATACCTGACGTCAGCTACCGTAGCCCACTGCACGCTTCACTGCTGACACCCAGTTTCCTCATGGTCATACCACGTGGCATGATGTCATTCTACAGCGGTGAGTGATTTTACCTTGTCGAAAGCTTTTTCGAGTGAAGACGTATTGAACCTTTCACTGCGATGATTTCGTTACTGCATGGATCGATCAGTGCCCTGAAATATGTCATAAAATTCCGGTACGTGCATCTTTTCCTGCGAGTGTGGATTCTTCTTCATTTTCAGTTAAGAATTTTGACGCCATCATAAAATGTTTGATGACTGATTATATATTCCGACGCGTGAAAATTTGTTCATAAATTATATTGTATGAATTGAGTTTAAACCTTGATTCAACAAACGAATGCATAAATATGAGAGAGATCGTAATGGGTTTGGTAGGAGGAGAGGCAAAATAGGAGTGATGAATTATGTGGCACCAAGTTGGTGTATTAATGCTCCACTGTAGTGAAATATCTGTCGATTACAAAGTAAGGACTTCTGAATACTTCTGATTACTCTATATTTTACTATTCGTCCCAGCATCCTGCCCAAATATTCGAAAAATTTAAGATGCTATGTCTATTTACAATGTAGAATACGAGTATGGCTCGTCAGTAGTATACGTCAGAAGCGGAAGGGTTCAATTTAAAATTCCCTAGTTTCTAATGCAAATAATGGACAATATTTTGAAAACACAGAAGCTCAAGAAGTATTATCTTGACTGGTTTGAAGCTACTAAACTTCATTTTCGTATATGCTATAAGAATTTGAGAATCCGAGTAGTAGTGAAGATATGAGGCTCCTATCTGAACGTTATGTAGCTCTTCTTTTGGTTGGAATATTATTTTTTGAGGCAGGAGGTTGTGTTACGGATCTTTTATTGCTTCATTACTGTCTCATTTCAACACTTATTACTTTCTTCAACTTTAATTTCGCTTCATACTCTTATATCAATCCTGCTGTTTCCAAGCATCATCGGGAATCCGGTGTGGGAAAATATTTGTGCATAGATTAATTCCATGAATTTCATACTGAATGGTGTCTCTTTTTCCTCTCGAGAAAACACAATGTATGTGGGGGGTGGGGGGGGGGGGGGGGGGGGGAGAGAGAAGAGGCTTGAGCTAACGCACAATCTAATGAGAGTAGCGGTTAGTTTTAACTTGTAAATACCCCTAAATACTATTTTCTTCGTATAGAACCTATTATATGTTCTTTCCTCTTAATTAACTTTTGCTTGAGCGCTTCTTTTCTTGGATAAAAGATTCAAATGAAGCAGACTTCTCTGAATACTGCGGGAATTTCATGGAAAAAAGAATTAACGAAGTATCGTGGCATTGTGCGATTATTGGGAACGTGTGTTCATGAAAATGTTGCCTCCCACTGTTAGAATGTCATTGTATAGTTAGTATTGATTTGAAAGTAAATTTGTCTAATTTTCAGACGAATAAGTTTTGTAGTGACAAATTTTGTGCTGTGGAAGTGTAGGATATTCAGTTATCCTTAAGGGGGTACAACTTTTCTAATAAGTTTGGAAAATTTTTGCTGATAAAGTTTGAAGAAAGATATAAAAGCCTGGATTCTTCTTCGAACATTCATGGTCAGAGTTAATGCACGTCAGTATTGAAATCCGTTTCTGTCAGTGGAGGTCACATGAATTTCCCCTTTACTTTAATGGCTATTTGTTTTTATATTTCAAGGTATAAAATGTGCGTTGGTTCTTGGTCACTTTAGTTAACACTACCTGACATCCTCACGTATCGCAGCGTATGTATTTATCTTTTAATGTGCGAAGATTCCCTGCATATCTCTTGCACCATTCTTCGTAGTGTTCATTTCTTTTCGCGCGTGAATATTCGTTGGTATGATGTTTTGGTTTAGAGTCCTTTCACTTTTCGTTATCACGTCATAATACACAACGACGTGACACCACCAGCTCTGCTCTGACGCTCGACCTCGGAGAGAAAAGAAGTGTGTAGTCACCACGTGGTTCGTGACCTTGACATCTGGTGCACTGTGCTGAGGTGCCACGTCAGAAACTGCTGCTGCAGCGGTGCCACATATGCGCCTTGCACAGCCTCTCGGTCTCAGGGTCATTCTCAAATAAGGGCCTTTCGTCGTCCCAGTAATAAATGTGGGAACTTCTACGGGAGCTCTGTGTTCTAGTCATGCTCGTTCCACCTTTTGACTTTTTTTAAATAGAATGTATTTTCTTCGGATGATGGTGCGTAAAATATTCCATTAAAACGAAAGAGAAAGCACGTTTTTCAATGCCGGTGCTCCATTTTTGGCATAAGCGAACGAATTGCGATGGAACTTATTCACGTTATCTCATTTAAGTTGAGCGTTCTTTGTTGAATTTAAGTTTTATTATTAGATATTGTTAGGTACCGTGAGCATTCATACGTTTTCGCGTCTCAGGGGGATACAACTTGTTGGAATGTTGTTATTTATTGGAATTAGCTCTCTTACGGAGAGAGAAGTGAGGTCCCGAACTGAAAGCTAGGTCGGTCTTCTTTTTGTTAAAATAAAATAGTTTTTGGTTTTTCTAAGGATCATGTCTTTCGACCCTCTGCCTTTCTTCTTTAACGTTTATCCTGCTTCATAATCTATGTTTGTACTAGTGTTTCTAAGCGCAGGAGATCATGTGTGGAAACACCTTGTGCATAGATTTCTTGTTCCCTTAATTCCATACTAAATGGTGCTTTGATCCTACCTCTCTTCGGAACATCTTTGTTGTAGTTAAGGAGGCTTGACCTAACGTATCAAATCAAAGGTTTTCGGCTGTACATCGTTGATCTTTCAATCGGTCTCTCGCGCTGAGTTAGCGCTAGAATTTTCTCTAGTGGCACAAAGGGTTTGTTGTAGGTCGGGATACGAACGTTTAAACCCTCAGATCACTTTTTCCCTGATTCTTATTTTATGTGACATTTGTATTCATCGAAAACTAGAACACGAGGCGCGATAGCCATTTTGTAGTGGGTTATACCAAGGCAACATCATGTGCCACCGCCTCAAGGTATTGCCGCACCGCGCTCTACCTCACGTGGCCTCGTCTCATTAACTCCTCGTGCAGCGCTTGACAATTGAGCTCTGCGCTGCCTGCTGGCCAGCATTGTTTGTGGTGCGACGTAAGATGCAAGCAAATGAGGTCGGAGATGTGAAATTTTAACCTAGGTTTTCCGTGGTTAGGTCTCATGTCTATAAATAATATTTTACGACGTAGGAAGTGTCAAAATGTTCCTGAAAAACAATCGTTACCTTGCTTACGATATACGTAGTATGGCTCAAGTGTCATTTGAAGGACATTTCTTCAAGTAGATGCATCAACCGGGTTGAAGTATTGGATAGGTGGGCAGTCATAACTTTAATAAGGCAATGTATGTCGTGCAGTTAGTGTTTAAATGACATGTGATAGTCAATGACTTCAAGATTTAAGAGACACTGTTGATGTGCGGGCGAGCGGCTGCGGTGCGGTCGCGAGCTGCCCGCTGTTATGTCACTGCGCCGCCAAGAACTGAGCGCTTAGCTTCCTGGACCGCTGGGCGCTCCAGCTTCCTCGTCTGCTCGCGCCTGGCCTTGGCTCGGCCATGGGCCGCGCCACGAATTTGGGGACCAGGAAGTGCCTCGTGCGTATATGGCGCAGTCACCCTAGAAAGAAAATTTCATTTTTTCTCATATTAGGTGTGTAAGAAAACGATCAGTTTCGTTGTAGGAGTAACGGAGATATTCTGTTTTTCTTCCAGTGTTGGTGAATTTTCTGGATCATTTTCACTTTCCATGGGTGAATGTTAAAATTAATGGATTTTTTAGTTCAATTTAATTCAATGAAAAGCGCAATTTCTTTCTTTTTATGTCGAAAAGTCTAATTTCAACTTAGTTGGGGCATCTAGACACAACGGATGGAAATTTAAACATTTTTGTAATTATTGAAAACCCAAAATCTTGAAGTTTATTACTAATTTGAAAATAAATTATTTTAAACTAGTGCATTCTAGCGCATTCAATCATTCTTCATCGTCTCATCATTTGGTCATCTATGAACTATCTATTTTCCAAGTATATTTTCCAGAGATCTATTTTCTCAAGTGTTCCTCTAGGAAGGGCTTACTTGACTATCGTTCGTTGTGGGTCCTGAATCGTCGTGAGTCACTTGTACTTTTTTTTACTTATTTTAAAAATCATGCTAAGTTGTGCAGATACAATTTTCCCTTTATGTTCAGTAAGCAACCAATTTTTCTGGAGCGGGAAGGGTCTCTGCTGTCCCACTGAGTTGCGTTTGATCCAGTTTAGGAGGTGGTGGGAGATGGGATCGCCTGAATTGGACCTCCTGCACTCGCAACTGCCGCGTCAGCATACAGGCTTAGCGGCAAACGCTTTCATTAGATGCCCGCCGCTTTTTATTCATTTTGTGATTACTTTTTGTAGTAGGTAGTGCTTTTGGAATTTTCTTTGATTTCTTAGGTTGCAGACGCAGTTTAAGCTGTAGTCAATCGGTACCTATGCTTTAAAATAAAAGAGGCTAAAATCAAGGTAATGGCCATTGCAGGCTCAAGTCATTCTGTATTCATTAATGATGTCCGGCCTTTGCTTCAACCGTATCATTAAATATAATGCATATCATTTTATTTTACCTTTAATACTGATTAGTTACATGAAGATTCAACCTGAAACATCGACAATGTGCCGAGGATTTAATCTGAGGGAAGAATCGCTCTTATAATGCAAATTTTTATTTCTCCTAACGCATTCCCTCAGACGGATGCAACTATTGGATTTATAGGAATTAGCGCTCCGAGGAGGAAAATGTGAGGTTCCGAACTGAGGGTTAGGTAGGCTTTTTTGTTGAAAGAAATAGTTTTTTTGTTTTGTTTCGGATTATTGTCTATATATCTGTTCCCCATGTCCTGGTTTTCAGCACCGACTACTTCCTTCTTCAACTTCTATCATGTTACATGAACTACTTCCCTAACTTGCTGTTTCTATGCGTACGGGATCTTGTTTGGGAACACATCTTGGGCTTGAGGTTCCCGCTCCCTCAACTCCATACTAAATAGTGCCTGCATCCTTCTTCCTTGAAACACTAAGTTGTGGTTCGAAAACTCGACCTAACTTGTAATCAATCAATCAATTCTGTTTACGCTTTTGTTCTCGAACTTTTTTATTATAAAAAAATTCAACTCTGAAAATTTTTGTACAGTGCTACAGAAGATAAGACATATATGTCTTATGGTCATAAAAACGTTAAGAGGAATTACTTATGAGGCTCTGCTTGATATTTCATAGCGGGACCGTATATCTCAATGATGGTGAAAGGTGACCCGACGCCACTTGAAAGCAACTTAAATTTTAACATGCGTGGTAATTTGAACAAACATAATTGCGGAGATGCCCTACTGACTTTGTTTCGTCAAATCGATACTTGTGTGCTCGTGTACGAATCGAGCGTTCTGTGCTCTGCTATGCCTGCGCTTCTGATGTAGCTTTCATGGCCGCTAGCTCTTCCTGCGCACCTCTCAGTTGGATATTTCTATAGTATCTATGGGAATTAGCACTCTCGGGGAAAAATATGAGGTCCCGAACTGAGAGTTAGGTGCAAGGAATGAAAAGTTTATTGAAATGAAATATTTTTTTTTATGTTTGGGACCATCTTTTTCCGGTTCACTGCTGTCCTGAAACCCCTCAGGGGGATACAACTATTGTATCAATGGGAATTAGCGCTCCCAGGGGGACTATGTGAGGGCCCGAGCTCAAAGTTAGGTAGGCTTTCTTTTTGTCAAAATAACATAGGTTTCTGTTTTGTTACGGACCATCTTTTTCGGTTCACTGCAGTTCTGTTTTTTCCGCACCTACTACTTTCTTCTTCAACTTTGATCTTGTTTCATGAACTTCTTTCTCAACTTACTGTTTTTATGCCCTTCCTGCATAGATTCCGCGTTCCCTCAGCTCCATACCAAATGGTGCCTTCTTCCTTCCTCTCTTTGGATCTCATTTGTTGAGGATAGGGAGGCTTAAACTAACTAATAATCTAATCTGCTGTCCTGGCTTTCAGCACCTACTACTACTTTCTTCTTGAACTTTTATCTGGTTTTATGAACATTATTCTCAACTCACTGTTTCTTTGCACCTTGTGCATAGAATCCACGTTCCCTCAAATGCATACAAAATGGTACCGTCCTCTCTTAGAAACGCCTTCGTTGCAGTTAGGAAGACTTAAAACTAACATCTAATCTAATCCTCTTCATGCGCTCGAGTTCGCTCCTCATAAACGATGCAAGGTAGTCCCCGTCATTTATAGTGTCTATGCAGTGAACTCAGCCATTCTGCTACACTCTTCATGTTCACCAATCGAAGACATTTGTTGGTACTGACGTAATTCATGTGCGGGATTCGACAACTCTGTCGTCCAGTAGTCTCTCTGATCTTATTTATGTGGCCAATCCTTTTTTGGCGACCATGACGCGCGGGTGTATATGTTATGTCAAGGTTCTTTCTCTTTTTGGAGACTGCATCTTTGAAGTTTTCAAAAATGCGCATTGAGAAACTGAAAAAGCTTATTCGGAATTCCTACATTTTCGTGACAGAGCCCTCTCAAGAGGATACAACTATTGTACGTGAAAATTGCTACTCCCAGAGGGAAAATGCGAGTTTTCGAGCTTAGAGTTAGGCAGGCTTATTCAATGAAATTAAATAGATTCTTTTATTTTGTGAAGAACCGTCGTTTTTCGGTTCACTACTGTCCGCTTTTTACCTCTCAGGAGGATACAATTATCGTATCTATGCGGATTAGCACTCTCTGGGGGAAAATATGTGAGGGTCCGAGCTGAGAATTAGGTAGGTCTTCTTTTTGTTGAAATAAAATGTCTTGGTTATATAAGGGACCATTTTTTCGGTTTACTGCTGCCTTTTTTTCAGCACCTACTACTTTCT